>JBAIAC010000037.1:7855000-10275617 GCA_037349315.1 Chelydra serpentina | reverse complement strand
AAACCTGACACGCCCCCCGACACGCCCCCGACACGCCCCCCAAGCCGAATGCAGCTTCGAAGCAGAAACCTGACACGCCCCCGACACGCCCCCGACACGCCCCGGCGCGCCCCCAAGCCGAATGCAGCTTCGAAGCAGAAACCTGACACGCCCCCGACACGCCCCCGACACGCCCCCAAGCCGAATGCAGCTTCGAAGCAGAAACCTGACACGCCCCCGACACGCCCCCGACACGCCCCCGGCACGCCCCCAAGCCGAATGCAGCTTCGAAGCAGAAACCTGACACGCCCCCGACACGCCCCCAACACGCCCCCAACACGCCCCCGACACGCCCCCGGCGCGCCCCCAAGCCGAATGCAGCTTCGAAGCAGAAACCTGACACGCCCCCGACACGCCCCCGGCACGCCCCCAAGCCGAATGCAGCTTCGAAGCAGAAACCTGACACGCCCCCGACACGCCCCCGACACGCCCCCGGCACGCCCCCAAGCCGAATGCAGCTTCGAAGCAGAAACCTGACACGCCCCCGACACGCCCCCCGACACGCCCCCGGCACGCCCCCAAGCCGAATGCAGCTTCGAAGCAGAAACCTGACACGCCCCCGACACGCCCCCAACACGCCCCCAACACGCCCCCGGCGCGCCCCCAAGCCGAATGCAGCTTCGAAGCAGAAACCTGACACGCCCCCGACACGCCCCCGGCACGCCCCCAAGCCGAATGCAGCTTCGAAGCAGAAACCTGACACGCCCCCGACAAGCCCCCGACACGCCCCCGACACGCCCCCAAGCCGAATGCAGCTTCGAAGCAGAAACCTGACACGCCCCCGACACGCCCCCGATACGCCCCCGGCACGCCCCGAAGCCGAATGCAGCTTCGAAGCAGAAACCTGCCACGCCCCCGACACGCCCCCGAGACGCCCCCAACACGCCCCCGACACGCCCCCGGCGCGCCCCCAAGCCGAATGCAGCTTCAAAGCAGAAACCTGACACGCCCCCGACACGCCCCCGACAGGCCCCCGGCACGCCCCCAAGCCGAATGCAGCTTCGAAGCAGAAACCTGACACGCCCCCGACAAGCCCCCGACACGCCCCCGACACGCCCCCAAGCCGAATGCAGCTTCGAAGCAGAAACCTGACACGCCCCCGACACGCCCCCGACACGCCCCCCGGCACGCCCCCAAGCCGAATGCAGCTTCGAAGCAGAAACCTGACACGTCCCCGACACGCCCCCGACACGCCCCCGGCACGCCCCCACGCCGAATGCAGCTTCGAAGCAGAAACCTGACACGCCCCCGACAAGCCCCCGACACGCCCCCGACACGCCCCCAAGCCGAATGCAGCTTCGAAGCAGAAACCTGACACGCCCCCGACAAGCCCCCGACACGCCCCCGACACGCCCCCGGCGCGCCCCCAAGCCGAATGCAGCTTCGAAGCAGAAACCTGACACGCCCCCGACAAGCCCCCGACACGCCCCCGACACGCCCCCAAGCCGAATGCAGCTTCGAAGCAGAAACCTGACACGCCCCCGACAAGCCCCCGACACGCCCCCGACACGCCCCCAAGCCGAATGCAGCTTCGAAGCAGAAACCTGACACGCCCCCGACAAGCCCCCGACACGCCCCCGACACGCCCCCGGCGCGCCCCCAAGCCGAATGCAGCTTCGAAGCAGAAACCTGACACGCCCCCGACACGCCCCCGACACGCCCCCGACACGCCCCCAACACGCCCCCGACACGCCCCCGGCGCGCCCCCAAGCCGAATGCAGCTTCGAAGCAGAAACCTGACACGCCCCAGACACGCCCCCGACACGCCCCCGGCACGCCCCCCAAGCCGAATGCAGCTTCGAAGCAGAAACCGAAAACGCCCCCGACACGCCCCCGACACGCCCCCAAGCCGAATGCAGCTTCGAAGCAGAAACCTGACACGCCCCCGACACGCCCCCGACACGCCCCCCGGCACGCCCCCAAGCCGAATGCAGCTTCGAAGCAGAAACCTGACACGCCCCCGACACGCCCCCGAGACGCCCCCAACACGCCCCCGACACGCCCCCGGCGCGCCCCCAAGCCGAATGCAGCTTCGAAGCAGAAACCTGACACGCCCCCGACACGCCCCCGGCACGCCCCCAAGCCGAATGCAGCTTCGAAGCAGAAACCTGACACGCCCCCGACACGCCCCCGACACGCCCCCGGCACGCCCCCAAGCCGAATGCAGCTTCGAAGCAGAAACCTGACACGCCCCCGACACGCCCCCCGACACGCCCCCGGCACGCCCCCAAGCCGAATGCAGCTTCGAAGCAGAAACCTGGCACGCCCGCGACACGCCCCCGGCACGCCCCAAAGCCGAATGCAGCTTCGAAGCAGAAACCTGACACGCCCCCGCCACGCCCCCGCCACGCCCCTGACACGCCCCCGGCGCGCCCCCAAGCCGAATGCAGCTTCGAAGCAGAAACCTGACACGCCCCCGACACGCCCCCGGCACGCCCCCAAGCCGAATGCAGCTTCGAAGCAGAAACCTGACACGCCCCCGACACGCCCCCGACACGCCCCCAAGCCGAATGCAGCTTCGAAGCAGAAACCTGACACGCCCCCGACACGCCCCCGACACGCCCCCGGCACGCCCCGAAGCCGAATGCAGCTTCGAAGCAGAAAACTGCCACGCCCCCGACACGCCCCCGAGACGCCCCCGACACGCCCCCAACACGCCCCCGGCGCGCCCCCAAGCCGAATGCAGCTTCAAAGCAGAAACCTGACACGCCCCCGACACGCCCCCGACACGCCCCCGGCACGCCCCCAAGCCGAATGCAGCTTCGAAGCAGAAACCTGACACGCCCCCGACACGCCCCCGACACGCCCCCAAGCCGAATGCAGCTTCGAAGCAGAAACCTGACACGCCCCCGACAAGCCCCCGACACGCCCCCGACACGCCCCCGGCGCGCCCCCAAGCCGAATGCAGCTTCGAAGCAGAAACCTGACACGCCCCCGACACGCCCCCGACACGCCCCGACACGCCCCCAACACGCCCCCGACACGCCCCCGGCGCGCCCCCAAGCCGAATGCAGCTTCGAAGCAGAAACCTGACACGCCCCCGACACGCCCCCGGCACGCCCCCCAAGCCGAATGCAGCTTCGAAGCAGAAACCTGACACGCCCCCGACACGCCCCCGACACGCCCCCGACACGCCCCCAAGCCGAATGCAGCTTCGAAGCAGAAACCTGACACGCCCCGACACGCCCCCGACACGCCCCCGACACGCCCCCAAGCCGAATGCAGCTTCGAAGCAGAAACCTGACACGCCCCCGACACGCCCCCCGGCGCGCCCCCAAGCCGAATGCAGCTTCGAAGCAGAAACCTGACACGCCCCCGACACGCCCCCGGCACGCCCCCCAAGCCGAATGCAGCTTCGAAGCAGAAACCTGACACGCCCCCGACACGCCCCCGACACGCCCCCGACACGCCCCCAAGCCGAATGCAGCTTCGAAGCAGAAACCTGACACGCCCCCGACACGCCCCCGACACGCCCCCGACACGCCCCCAAGCCGAATGCAGCTTCGAAGCAGAAACCTGACACGCCCCCGACACGCCCCCGGCACGCCCCCGGCACGCCCCGAAGCCGAATGCAGCTTCGAAGCAGAAACCTGACACGCCCCCGACACGCCCCCAACACGCCCCCAACACGCCCCCGACACGCCCCCGGCGCGCCCCAAAGCCGAATGCAGCTTCGAAGCAGAAACCTGACACGCCCCCGACACGCCCCCGACACGCCCCCGGCACGCCCCCAAGCCGAATGCAGCTTCGAAGCAGAAACCTGACACGCCCCCGACACGCCCCCGACACGCCCCCGACACGCCCCCGGCACGCCCCAAAGCCGAATGCAGCTTCGAAGCAGAAACCTGACACGCCCCCGCCACGCCCCCGACACGCCCCTGACACGCCCCCTGCGCGCCCCCAAGCCGAATGCAGCTTCGAAGCAGAAACCTGACACGCCCCCGACACGCCCCCGGCACGCCCCCAAGCCGAATGCAGCTTCGAAGCAGAAACCTGACACGCCCCCGACACGCCCCCGACACGCCCCCAAGCCGAATGCAGCTTCGAAGCAGAAACCTGACACGCCCCCGACACGCCCCCGACACGCCCCCGGCACGCCCCGAAGCCGAATGCAGCTTCGAAGCAGAAACCTGCCACGCCCCCGACACGCCCCCGAGACGCCCCCGAGACGCCCCCGACACGCCCCCGGCGCGCCCCCAAGCCGAATGCAGCTTCAAAGCAGAAACCTGACACGCCCCCGACACGCCCCCGACACGCCCCCGGCACGCCCCCAAGCCGAATGCAGCTTCGAAGAAGAAACCTGACACGCCCCCGACAAGCCCCCGACACGCCCCCGACACGCCCCCAAGCCGAATACAGCTTCGAAGCAGAAACCTGACACGCCCCCGACACGCCCCCGACACGCCCCCGGCACGCCCCCAAGCCGAATGCAGCTTCGAAGCAGAAACCTGACACGCCCCCGACACGCCCCCGACACGCCCCCGGCGCGCCCCCACGCCGAATGCAGCTTCGAAGCAGAAACCTGTCACGCCCCCGACAAGCCCCCGACACGCCCCCGACACGCCCCCAAGCCGAATGCAGCTTCGAAGCAGAAACCTGACACGCCCCCGACAAGCCCCCGACACGCCCCTGACACGCCCCCGGCGCGCCCCCAAGCCGAATGCAGCTTCGAAGCAGAAACCTGACACGCCCCCGACAAGCCCCCGACACGCCCCCGACACGCCCCCAAGCCGAATGCAGCTTCGAAGCAGAAACCTGACACGCCCCCGACAAGCCCCCGACACGCCCCCGACACGCCCCCGACACGCCCCCAAGCCGAATGCAGCTTCGAAGCAGAAACCTGACACGCCCCCGACACGCCCACGACACGCCCCCGACACGCCCCCGGCGCGCCCCCAAGCCGAATGCAGCTTCGAAGCAGAAACCTGACACGCCCCCGACACGCCCCCGACACGCCCCCGACACGCCCCCGACACGCCCCCGGCGCGCCCCCAAGCCGAATGCAGCTTCGAAGCAGAAACCTGACACGCCCCCGACACGCCCCCGACACGCCCCCGGCACGCCCCCCAAGCCGAATGCAGCTTCGAAGCAGAAACCTGACACGCCCCCGACACGCCCCCGGCACGCCCCCAAGCCGAATGCAGCTTCGAAGCAGAAACCTGACACGCCCCCGACACGCCCCCGGCGCGCCCCCAAGCCGAATGCAGCTTCGAAGCAGAAACCTGACACGCCCCCGACACGCCCCCGGCACGCCCCCAAGCCGAATGCAGCTTCGAAGCAGAAACCTGACACGCCCCCGACACGCCCCCGACACGCCCCCGGCACGCCCCCAAGCCGAATGCAGCTTCGAAGCAGAAACCTGACACGCCCCCAACACGCCCCCCGACACGCCCCCGGCACGCCCCCAAGCCGAATGCAGCTTCGAAGCAGAAACCTGACACGCCCCCGACACGCCCCCAACACGCCCCCGACACGCCCCCGGCGCGCCCCCAAGCCGAATGCAGCTTCGAAGCAGAAACCTGACACGCCCCCGACACGCCCCCGACACGCCCCCGGCACGCCCCCAAGCCGAATGCAGCTTCGAAGCAGAAACCTGACACGCCCCCGACACGCCCCCGGCGCGCCCCCAAGCCGACTGCAGCTTCGAAGCAGAAACCTGGCACGCCCCCGACACGCCCCCGACACGCCCCCGGCACGCCCCCAAGCCGAATGCAGCTTCGAAGCAGAAACCTGACACGCCCCCGACAAGCCCCCGACACGCCCCCCGACACGCCCCCAAGCCGAATGCAGCTTCGAAGCAGAAACCTGACACGCCCCCGACACGCCCCCGATACGCCCCCGGCACGCCCCGAAGCCGAATGCAGCTTCGAAGCAGAAACCTGCCACACCCCCGACACGCCCCCGAGACGCCCCCAACATGCCCCCGACACGCCCCCGGCGCGCCCCCAAGCCGAATGCAGCTTCAAAGCAGAAACCTGACACGCCCCCGACACGCCCCCGACACGCCCCCAAGCCGAATGCAGCTTTGAAGCAGAAACCTGACACGCCCCCGACACGCCCCCGGCACGCCCCCAAGCCGAATGCAGCTTCGAAGCAGAAACCTGACACGCCCCCGACACGCCCCCGGCACGCCCCCACGCCAAATGCAGCTTCGAAACAGAAACCTGACACGCCCCCGACAAGCCCCCGACACGCCCCCGACACGCCCCCAAGCCGAATGCAGCTTCGAAGCAGAAACCTGACACGCCCCCGACAAGCCCCCGACACGCCCCCGGCGCACCCCCAAGCCGAATGCAGCTTCGAAACAGAAACCTGACACGCCCCCGACACGCCCCCGACACGCCCCCGGCACGCCCCCCAAGCCGAATGCAGCTTCGAAGCAGAAACCTGACACGCCCCCGACACGCCCCCGACACGCCCCCGGCGCGCCCCCAAGCCGAATGCAGCTTCGAAGCAGAAACCTGGCACGCCCCCGGCACGCCCCCGACACGCCCCCGACACGCCCCCGACACGCCCCCGGCACGCCCCCAAGCAGAATGCAGCTTCGAAGCAGAAACCTGACACGCCCCCGACACGCCCCCGACACGCCCCCGGCACGCCCCCAAGCCGAATGCAGCTTCGAAGCAGAAACCTGACACGCCCCGACAAGCCCCGACACGCCCCCGACACGCCCCCAAGCCGAATGCAGCTTCGAAGCAGAAACCTGACACGCCCCGACACGCCCCCGGCGCGCCCCCAAGCCGAATGCAGCTTCGAAGCAGAAACCTGACACGCCCCCGACATGCCCCCGGCACGCCCCCAAGCCGAATGCAGCTTCGAAGCAGAAACCTGACACGCCCCCGACAAGCCCCCGACACGCCCCCGACACGCCCCCAAGCCGAATGCAGCTTCGAAGCAGAAACCTGACACGCCCCCGACACGCCCCCGACACGCCCCCGGCACGCCCCCAAGCCGAATGCAGCTTCGAAGCAGAAACCTGACATGCCCCCGACACGCCCCCAACACGCCCCCAACACGCCCCCGACACGCCCCCGGCGCGCCCCCAAGCCGAATGCAGCTTCGAAGCAGAAACCTGACACGCCGCCGACACGCCCCCGACACGCCCCCGACACGCCCCCAAGCCGAATGCAGCTTCGAAGCAGAAACCTGACACGCCCCCGACACGCCCCCGACACGCCCCCAAGCCGAATGCAGCTTCGAAGCAGAAACCTGACACGCCCCCCGACACGCCCCCGGCACGCCCCCAAGCCGAATGCAGCTTCGAAGCAGAAACCTGACACGCCCCCGACACGCCCCCGACACGCCCCCGGCGCGCCCCCAAGCCGAATGCAGCTTCGAAGCAGAAACCTGACACGCCCCCGACACGCCCCCGACACGCCCCCAAGCCGAATGCAGCTTCGAAGCAGAAACCTGACACGCCCCCGACACGCCCCCGACACGCCCCCGGCACGCCCCCAAGCCGAATGCAGCTTCGAAGCAGAAACCTGACACGCCCCCGACACGCCCCCGAGACGCCCCCAACACGCCCCCGACACGCCCCCGGCGCGCCCCCAAGCCGAATGCAGCTTCGAAGCAGAAACCTGACACGCCCCCGGCACGCCCCCGGCACGCCCCCAAGCCGAATGCAGCTTCGAAGCAGAAACCTGACACGCCCCCGACACGCCCCCGACACGCCCCCGGCACGCCCCCAAGCCGAATGCAGCTTCGAAGCAGAAACCTGACACGCCCCCGACACGCCCCCCGACACGCCCCCGGCACGCCCCCAAGCCGAATGCAGCTTCGAAGCAGAAACCTGACACGCCCCCGACACACCCCCAACACGCCCCCAACACGCCCCCGACACGCCCCCGGCGCGCCCCCAAGCCGAATGCAGCTTCGAAGCAGAAACCTGACACGCCCCCGACACGCCCCCGACACGCCCCCGGCACGCCCCCAAGCCGAATGCAGCTTCGAAGCAGAAACCTGACACGCCCCCGACACGCCCCCGACACGCCCCCGACACGCCCCCGACACGCCCCCGGCGCGCCCCCAAGCCGAATGCAGCTTCGAAGCAGAAACCTGGCACGCCCCCGACACGCCCCCGACACGCCCCCGGCACGCCCCAAAGCCGAATGCAGCTTCGAAGCAGAAACCTGACACGCCCCCGCCACGCCCCCGACACGCCCCTGACACGCCCCCGGCGCGCCCCCAAGCCGAATGCAGCTTCGAAGCAGAAACCTGACACGCCCCCGAAACGCCCCCGGCACGCCCCCAAGCCGAATGCAGCTTCGAAGCAGAAACCTGACACGCCCCCGACAAGCCCCCGACACGCCCCCGACACGCCCCCAAGCCGAATGCAGCTTCGAAGCAGAAACCTGACACGCCCCCGACACGCCCCCGATACGCCCCCGGCACGCCCCGAAGCCGAATGCAGCTTCGAAGCAGATACCTGCCACGCCCCCGACACGCCCCGAGACGCCCCCGACACGCCCCCGACACGCCCCCGGCGCGCCCCCAAGCCGAATGCAGCTTCAAAGCAGAAACCTGACACGCCCCCGACACGCCCCCGACAGGCCCCCGGCACGCCCCCAAGCCGAATGCAGCTTCGAAGCAGAAACCTGACACGCCCCCGACACGCCCCCGACACGCCCCCAAGCCGAATGCAGCTTCGAAGCAGAAACCTGACACGCCCCCGACACGCCCCCGACACGCCCCCGGCGCGCCCCCAAGCCGAATGCAGCTTCGAAGCAGAAACCTGACACGCCCCCGACACGCCCCCGACACGCCCCCAAGCCGAATGCAGCTTCGAAGCAGAAACCTGACACGCCCCCGACACGCCCCCGACACGCCCCCGGCACGCCCCCAAGCCGAATGCAGCTTCGAAGCAGAAACCTGACACGCCCCCGACACGCCCCCAACACGCCCCCAACACGCCCCCGACACGCCCCCGGCGCGCCCCCAAGCCGAATGCAGCTTCGAAGCAGAAACCTGACACGCCCCCGACACGCCCCCGGCACGCCCCCAAGCCGAATGCAGCTTCGAAGCAGAAACCTGACACGCCCCCGACACGCCCCCGACACGCCCCCGGCACGCCCCCAAGCCGAATGCAGCTTCGAAGCAGAAACCTGACACGCCCCCGACACGCCCCCCGACACGCCCCCGGCACGCCCCCAAGCCGAATGCAGCTTCGAAGCAGAAACCTGACACGCCCCCGACACGCCCCCAACACGCCCCCAACACGCCCCCGGCGCGCCCCCAAGCCGAATGCAGCTTCGAAGCAGAAACCTGACACGCCCCCGACACGCCCCCGGCACGCCCCCAAGCCGAATGCAGCTTCGAAGCAGAAACCTGACACGCCCCCGACAAGCCCCCGACACGCCCCCGACACGCCCCCAAGCCGAATGCAGCTTCGAAGCAGAAACCTGACACGCCCCCGACACGCCCCCGATACGCCCCCGGCACGCCCCGAAGCCGAATGCAGCTTCGAAGCAGAAACCTGCCACGCCCCCGACACGCCCCCGAGACGCCCCCAACACGCCCCCGACACGCCCCGGCGCGCCCCCAAGCCGAATGCAGCTTCAAAGCAGAAACCTGACACGCCCCCGACACGCCCCCGACAGGCCCCCGGCACGCCCCCAAGCCGAATGCAGCTTCGAAGCAGAAACCTGACACGCCCCCGACAAGCCCCCGACACGCCCCCGACACGCCCCCAAGCCGAATGCAGCTTCGAAGCAGAAACCTGACACGCCCCCGACACGCCCCCGACACGCCCCCGGCACGCCCCCAAGCCGAATGCAGCTTCGAAGCAGAAACCTGACACGTCCCCGACACGCCCCCGACACGCCCCCGGCACGCCCCCACGCCGAATGCAGCTTCGAAGCAGAAACCTGACACGCCCCCGACAAGCCCCCGACACGCCCCCGACACGCCCCCAAGCCGAATGCAGCTTCGAAGCAGAAACCTGACACGCCCCCGACAAGCCCCCGACACGCCCCCGACACGCCCCCGGCGCGCCCCCAAGCCGAATGCAGCTTCGAAGCAGAAACCTGACACGCCCCCGACAAGCCCCCGACACGCCCCCGACACGCCCCCAAGCCGAATGCAGCTTCGAAGCAGAAACCTGACACGCCCCCGACAAGCCCCCGACACGCCCCCGACACGCCCCCAAGCCGAATGCAGCTTCGAAGCAGAAACCTGACACGCCCCCGACAAGCCCCCGACACGCCCCCGACACGCCCCCGGCGCGCCCCCAAGCCGAATGCAGCTTCGAAGCAGAAACCTGACACGCCCCCGACACGCCCCCGACACGCCCCCGACACGCCCCCAACACGCCCCCGACACGCCCCCGGCGCGCCCCCAAGCCGAATGCAGCTTCGAAGCAGAAACCTGACACGCCCCAGACACGCCCCCGACACGCCCCCGGCACGCCCCCCAAGCCGAATGCAGCTTCGAAGCAGAAACCTGACACGCCCCCGACACGCCCCCGACACGCCCCCAAGCCGAATGCAGCTTCGAAGCAGAAACCTGACACGCCCCCGACACGCCCCCGACACGCCCCCGGCACGCCCCCAAGCCGAATGCAGCTTCGAAGCAGAAACCTGACACGCCCCCGACACGCCCCCGAGACGCCCCCAACACGCCCCCGACACGCCCCCGGCGCGCCCCCAAGCCGAATGCAGCTTCGAAGCAGAAACCTGACACGCCCCCGGACACGCCCCCGGCACGCCCCCAAGCCGAATGCAGCTTCGAAGCAGAAACCTGACACGCCCCCGACACGCCCCCGACACGCCCCCGGCACGCCCCCAAGCCGAATGCAGCTTCGAAGCAGAAACCTGACACGCCCCCGACACGCCCCCCGACACGCCCCCGGCACGCCCCCAAGCCGAATGCAGCTTCGAAGCAGAAACCTGACACGCCCCCGACACGCCCCCAACACGCCCCCAACACGCCCCCGACACGCCCCCGGCGCGCCCCCAAGCCAAATGCAGCTTCGAAGCAGAAACCTGACACGCCCCCGACACGCCCCCGACACGCCCCCGGCACGCCCCCAAGCCGAATGCAGCTTCGAAGCAGAAACCTGACACGCCCCCGACACGCCCCCGACACGCCCCCGACACGCCCCCGACACGCCCCCGGCGCGCCCCCAAGCCGAATGCAGCTTCGAAGCAGAAACCTGACACGCCCCCGACAAGCCCCCGACACGCCCCCGACACGCCCCCAAGCCGAATGCAGCTTCGAAGCAGAAACCTGACACGCCCCCGACAAGCCCCCGACACGCCCCCGACACGCCCCCGGCGCGCCCCCAAGCCGAATGCAGCTTCGAAGCAGAAACCTGACACGCCCCCGACAAGCCCCCGACACGCCCCCGACACGCCCCCAAGCCGAATGCAGCTTCGAAGCAGAAACCTGACACGCCCCCGACAAGCCCCCGACACGCCCCCGACACGCCCCCGACACGCCCCCAAGCCGAATGCAGCTTCGAAGCAGAAACCTGACACGCCCCCGACAAGCCCCCGACACGCCCCCGACACGCCCCCGGCGCGCCCCCAAGCCGAATGCAGCTTCGAAGCAGAAACCTGACACGCCCCCGACACGCCCCCGACACGCCCCCGACACGCCCCCAAAACGCCCCCGACACGCCCCCGGCGCGCCCCCAAGCCGAATGCAGCTTCGAAGCAGAAACCTGACACGCCCCCGACACGCCCCCGACACGCCCCCGGCACGCCCCCCAAGCCGAATGCAGCTTCGAAGCAGAAACCTGACACGCCCCCGACACGCCCCCGACACGCCCCCGACACGCCCCCGGCACGCCCCCAAGCCGAATGCAGCTTCGAAGCAGAAACCTGACACGCCCCCGACACGCCCCCCGACACGCCCCCGGCACGCCCCCAAGCCGAATGCAGCTTCGAAGCAGAAACCTGACACGCCCCCGACACGCCCCCAACACGCCCCCAACACGCCCCCGACACGCCCCCGGCGCGCCCCCAAGCCGAATGCAGCTTCGAAGCAGAAACCTGACACGCCCCCGACACGCCCCCGACACGCCCCCGGCACGCCCCCAAGCCGAATGCAGCTTCGAAGCAGAAACCTGACACGCCCCCGACACGCCCCCGACACGCCCCTGACACGCCCCCGGCGCGCCCCCAAGCCGAAAGCAGCTTCGAAGCAGAAAACCTGGCACGCCCCCGACACGCCCCCGACACGCCCCCGGCACGCCCCAAAGCCGAATGCAGCTTCGAAGCAGAAACCTGACACGCCCCCGCCACGCCCCCGCCACGCCCCTGACACGCCCCCGGCGCGCCCCCAAAGCCGAATGCAGCTTCGAAGCAGAAACCTGACACGCCCCCGACACGCCCCCGACACGCCCCCGACACGCCCCCAAGCCGAATGCAGCTTCGAAGCAGAAACCTGACACGCCCCCGACAAGCCCCCGACACGCCCCCGACACGCCCCCGGCGCGCCCCCAAGCCGAATGCAGCTTCGAAGCAGAAACCTGACACGCCCCCGACACGCCCCCGACACGCCCCCAAGCCGAATGCAGCTTCGAAGCAGAAACCTGACACGCCCCCGACAAGCCCCGACACGCCCCCGACACGCCCCCGACACGCCCCCAAGCCGAATGCAGCTTCGAAGCAGAAACCTGACACGCCCCCGACAAGCCCCGACACGCCCCCGACACGCCCCCGGCGCGCCCCCAAGCGAATGCAGCTTCGAAGCAGAAACCTGACACGCCCCCGACACGCCCCCGACACGCCCCCGGCACGCCCCCAAGCCGAATGCAGCTTCGAAGCAGAAACCTGACACGCCCCCGACAAGCCCCCGACACGCCCCCGACGCGCCCCCAAGCCGAATGCAGCTTCGAAGCAGAAACCTGACACGCCCCCGACACGCCCCCAACACGCCCCCGGCACGCCCCCAAGCCGAATGCAGCTTCGAAGCAGAAACCTGACACGCCCCCAACACGCCCCCGACACGCCCCCGGCACGCCCCCACGCCGAATGCAGCTTCGAAGCAGAAACCTGACACGCCCCCGACAAGCCCCCGACACGCCCCCGACACGCCCCCCAAGCCGAATGCAGCTTCGAAGCAGAAACCTGACACGCCCCCGACAAGCCCCCGACACGCCCCCGACACGCCCCCAAGCCGAATGCAGCTTCGAAGCAGAAACCTGACACGCCCCCGACAAGCCCCCGACACGCCCCCGACACGCCCCCAAGCCGAATGCAGCTTCGAAGCAGAAACCTGACACGCCCCCGACAAGCCCCCGACACGCCCCCGGCGCGCCCCCAAGCAGAATGCAACTTCGAAGCAGAAACCTGACACGCCCCCGCCAAGCCCCCGACACGCCCCTGACACGCCCCCGGCGCGCCCCCAAGCCGAATGCAGCTTCGAAGCAGAAACCTGACACGCCCCCGACAAGCCCCCGACATGCCCCCGACACGCCCCCAAGCCGAATGCAGCTTCGAAGCAGAAACCTGACACGCCCCCGACACGCCCCCGGCACGCCCCCAAGCCGAATGCAGCTTCGAAGCAGAAACCTGACACGCCCCCGACACGCCCCCAAGCCGAATGCAGCTTCGAAGCAGAAACCTGACACGCCCCCGACACGCCCCCGACACGCCCCTGGCGCGCCCCCAAGCCGAATGCAGCTTCGAAGCAGAAACCTGACACGCCCCCGACAAGCCCCCGACACGCCCCCGACACGCCACCACGCCGAATGCAGCTTCGAAGCAGAAACCTGACACGCCCCCGACAAGCCCCCGGCACGCCCCCGGCACGCCCCCAAGCCGAATGCAGCTTCGAAGCAGAAACCTGACACGCCCCCGACACGCCCCCGGCACGCCCCCAAGCCGAATGCAGCTTCGAAGCAGAAACCTGACACGCCCCCGACAAGCCCCCGACACGCCCCCGACACGCCCCTGGCGCGCCCCCAAGCCGAATGCAGCTTCGAAGCAGAAACCTGACACGCCCCCGACACGCCCCCGGCACGCCCCCGGCACGCCACCACGCCGAATGCAGCTTCGAAGCAGAAACCTGACACGCCCCCGACAAGCCCCCGACACGCCCCCGACACGCCCCCGACACGCCCCCAAGCCGAATGCAGCTTCGAAGCAGAAACCTGACACGCCCCCGACAAGCCCCCGACACGCCCCCGACACGCCCCCGGCGCGCCCCCAAGCCGAATGCAGCTTCGAAGCAGAAACCTGACACGCCCCCGACACGCCCCCGGCACGCCCCCGGCACGCCACCACGCCGAATGCAGCTTCGAAGCAGAAACCTGACACGCCCCCGACAAGCCCCCGACACGCCCCCGACACGCCCCCAAGCCGAATGCAGCTTCGAAGCAGAAACCTGACACACCCCCGACAAGCCCCCGACACGCCCCCGACACGCCCCCGGCGCACCCCCAAGCCGAATGCAGCTTCGAAGCAGAAACCTGACACGCCCCCGACACGCCCCCGACACGCCCCCCGGCACGCCCCCAAGCCGAATGCAGCTTCGAAGCAGAAACCTGACACGCCCCCGACAAGCCCCCAACACGCCCCCGACACGCCCCCGGCGCGCCCCCAAGCCGAATGCAGCTTCGAAGCAGAAACCTGACACGCCCCCGACAAGCCCCCGACACGCCCCCGACACGCCCCCGGCGCGCCCCCAAGCCGAATGCAGCTTCGAAGCAGAAACCTGACACGCCCCCGACACGCCCCCGACACGCCCCCGGCACGCCCCCACGCCGAATGCAGCTTCGAAGCAGAAACCTGACACGCCCCCGACAAGCCCCCGACACGCCCCCGACACGCCCCCCAAGCCGAATGCAGCTTCAAAGCAGAAACCTGACACGCCCCCGACAAGCCCCCGACACGCCCCCGACACGCCCCCGGCGCGCCCCCAAGCCGAATGCAGCTTCGAAGCAGAAACCTGACACGCCCCCGACAAGCCCCCGACACGCCCCCGACACGCCCCCAAGCCGAATGCAGCTTCGAAGCAGAAACCTGACACGCCCCCGACAAGCCCCCGACACGCCCCCGGCGCACCCCCAAGCCGAATGCAGCTTCGAAGCAGAAACATGACACGCCCCCGACACGCCCCCGACACGCCCCCGGCACGCCCCCACGCCGAATGCAGCTTCGAAGCAGAAACCTGACACGCCCCCGACAAGCCCCCGACACGCCCCCGACACGCCCCCGGCGCGCCCCCAAGCCGAATGCAGCTTCGAAGCAGAAACCTGACACGCCCCCGACAAGCCCCCGACACGCCCCCGACACGCCCCCAAGCCGAATGCAGCTTCGAAGCAGAAACCTGACACGCCCCCGACAAGCCCCCGACACGCCCCCGGCGCACCCCCAAGCCGAATGCAGCTTCGAAGCAGAAACATGACACGCCCCCGACACGCCCCCGACACGCCCCCGGCACGCCCCCACGCCGAATGCAGCTTCGAAGCAGAAACCTGACACGCCCCCGACAAGCCCCCGACACGCCCCCGACACGCCCCCGGCGCGCCCCCAAGCCGAATGCAGCTTCGAAGCAGAAACCTGACACGCCCCCGACACGCCCCCGGCACGCCCCCACGCCAAATGCAGCTTCGAAGCAGAAACCTGACACGCCCCCGACAAGCCCCCGACACGCCCCCGACACGCCCCCAAGCCGAATGCAGCTTCGAAGCAGAAACCTGACACGCCCCCGACATGCCCCCGACACGCCCCCGACACGCCCCCGGCACGCCCCCAAGCCGAATGCAGCTTCGAAGCAGAAACCTGACACGCCCCCGACACGCCCCCGACACGCCCCCGGCACGCCCCCAAGCCGAATGCAGCTTCGAAGCAGAAACCTGACACGCCCCCGACACGCCCCCGACACGCCCCCGACACGCCCCCGGCGCGCCCCCAAGCCGAATGCAGCTTCGAAGCAGAAACCTGACACGCCCCCGACACGCCCCCGACACGCCCCCGGCACGCCCCCACGCCGAATGCAGCTTCGAAGCAGAAACCTGACACGCCCCCGACACGCCCCCGACACGCCCCCGGCACGCCCCCAAGCCGAATGCAGCTTCGAAGCAGAAACCTGACACGCCCCCGACACGCCCCCGACACGCCCCCAAGCCGAATGCAGCTTCGAAGCAGAAACCTGACACGCCCCCGACACGCCCCCGACACGCCCCCGGCACGCCCCCAAGCCGAATGCAGCTTCGAAGCAGAAACCTGACACGCCCCCGACAAGCCCCCGACACGCCCCCGACACGCCCCCGGCGCGCCCCCAAGCCGAATGCAGCTTCGAAGCAGAAACCTGACACGCCCCCGACACGCCCCCGACACGCCCCCGGCACGCCCCCACGCCGAATGCAGCTTCGAAGCAGAAACCTGACACGCCCCCGACAAGCCCCCGACACGCCCCCGACACGCCCCCAAGCCGAATGCAGCTTCGAAGCAGAAACCTGACACGCCCCCGACACGCCCCCGACACGCCCCCGGCACGCCCCCAAGCCGAATGCAGCTTCGAAGCAGAAACCTGACACGCCCCCGACACGCCCCCGACACGCCCCCAAGCCGAATGCAGCTTCGAAGCAGAAACCTGACACGCCCCCGACACGCCCCCGACACGCCCCCGGCACGCCCCCAAGCCGAATGCAGCTTCGAAGCAGAAACCTGACACGCCCCCGCCAAGCCCCCGACACGCCCCCGACACGCCCCCGGCGCGCCCCCAAGCCGAATGCAGCTTCGAAGCAGAAACCTGACACGCCCCCGACAAGCCCCCGACACGCCCCCGACACGCCCCCAAGCCGAATGCAGCTTCGAAGCAGAAACCTGACACGCCCCCGACACGCCCCCGACACGCCCCCGGCACGCCCCCAAGCCGAATGCAGCTTCGAAGCAGAAACCTGACACGCCCCCGACACGCCCCCGACACGCCCCCGGCACGCCCCCAAGCCGAATGCAGCTTCGAAGCAGAAACCTGACACGCCCCCGACAAGCCCCCGACACGCCCCCGACACGCCCCCGGCGCGCCCCCAAGCCGAATGCAGCTTCGAAGCAGAAACCTGACACGCCCCCGACACGCCCCCGACACGCCCCCGGCACGCCCCCACGCCGAATGCAGCTTCGAAGCAGAAACCTGACACGCCCCCGACAAGCCCCCGACACGCCCCCGACACGCCCCCAAGCCGAATGCAGCTTCGAAGCAGAAACCTGACACGCCCCCGACACGCCCCCGACACGCCCCCGGCGCGCCCCCAAGCCGAATGCAGCTTCGAAGCAGAAACCTGACACGCCCCCGACACGCCCCCGGTACGCCCCCAAGCCGAATGCAGTTTCGAAGCAGAAACCTGACACGCCCCCGACAAGCCCCCGACACGCCCCCGACACGCCCCCAAGCCGAATGCAGCTTCGAAGCAGAAACCTGACACGCCCCCGACACGCCCCCGACACGCCCCCGGCACGCCCCCAAGCCGAATGCAGCTTCGAAGCAGAAACCTGACACGCCCCCGACAAGCCCCCAACACGCCCCCGACACGCCCCCGGTGCGCCCCCAAGCCGAATGCAGCTTCGAAGCAGAAACCTGACACACCCCCGACAAGCCCCCGACACGCCCCCGACACGCCCCCGGCGCGCCCCCAAGCCGAATGCAGCTTCGAAGCAGAAACCTGACACGCCCCCGACAAGCCCCCGACACGCCCCCGACACGCCCCCAAGCCGAATGCAGCTTCGAAGGAGAAACCTGACACGCCCCCGACAAGCCCTCGACACGCCCCCGACACGCCCCCAAGCCGAATGCAGCTTCGAAGCAGAAACCTGACACGCCCCCGCCAAGCCCCCGACACGCCCCCAAGCCGAATGCAGCTTCGAAGCAGAAACCTGACACGCCCCCGACAAGCCCCCAACACGCCCCCGACACGCCCCCAAGCCGAATGCAGCTTCGAAGCAGAAACCTGACACGCCCCCGACACGCCCCCGACACGCCCCCGGCACGCCCCCAAGCCGAATGCAGCTTCGAAGCAGAAACCTGACACGCCCCCGACACGCCCCCGACACGCCCCCAAGCCGAATGCAGCTTCGAAGCAGAAACCTGACACGCCCCCGACACGCCCCCGACACGCCCCCGGCACGCCCCCAAGCCGAATGCAGCTTCGAAGCAGAAACCTGACACGCCCCCGACACGCCCCCGACACGCCCCCGACACGCCCCCGGCGCGCCCCCAAGCCGAATGCAGCTTCGAAGCAGAAACCTGACACGCCCCCGACAAGCCCCCGACACGCCCCCGACACGCCCCCGGCGCGCCTCCAAGCCGAATGCAGCTTCGAAGCAGAAACCTGACACGCCCCCGACAAGCCCCCTACACGCCCCCGACACGCCCCCGACATGCCCCCAAGCCGAATGCAGCTTCGAAGCAGAAAACTGACAGGCCCCCGACAAGCCCCCGACACGCCCCCGACACGCCCCCGCCGGGCCCCCGGCGCGCCCCCAAGCCGAATGCAGCTTCGAAGCAGAAACCTGACACGCCCCCGACAAGCCCCCGACACGCCCCCGGCACGCCCCCAAGCCGAATGCAGCTTCGAAGCAGAAACCTGACACGCCCCCGACACGCCCCCGACACGCCCCCAAGCCGAATGCAGCTTCGAAGCAGAAACCTGACACGCCCCCGACACGCCCCCGACACGCCCCCAAGCCGAATGCAGCTTCGAAGCAGAAACCTGACACGCCCCCGACAAGCCCCCGACACGCCCCCGGCGCGCCCCCAAGCAGAATGCAACTTCGAAGCAGAAACCTGACACGCCCCCGCCAAGCCCCCGACACGCCCCTGACACGCCCCCGGCGCGCCCCCAAGCCGAATGCAGCTTCGAAGCAGAAACCTGACACGCCCCCGACAAGCCCCCGACATGCCCCCGACACGCCCCCAAGCCGAATGCAGCTTCGAAGCAGAAACCTGACACGCCCCCGACACGCCCCCGGCACGCCCCCAAGCCGAATGCAGCTTCGAAGCAGAAACCTGACACGCCCCCGACACGCCCCCAAGCCGAATGCAGCTTCGAAGCAGAAACCTGACACGCCCCCGACACGCCCCCGACACGCCCCTGGCGCGCCCCCAAGCCGAATGCAGCTTCGAAGCAGAAACCTGACACGCCCCCGACAAGCCCCCGACACGCCCCCGACACGCCACCACGCCGAATGCAGCTTCGAAGCAGAAACCTGACACGCCCCCGACAAGCCCCCGGCACGCCCCCGGCACGCCCCCAAGCCGAATGCAGCTTCGAAGCAGAAACCTGACACGCCCCCGACACGCCCCCGGCACGCCCCCAAGCCGAATGCAGCTTCGAAGCAGAAACCTGACACGCCCCCGACAAGCCCCCGACACGCCCCCGACACGCCCCTGGCGCGCCCCCAAGCCGAATGCAGCTTCGAAGCAGAAACCTGACACGCCCCCGACACGCCCCCGGCACGCCCCCGGCACGCCACCACGCCGAATGCAGCTTCGAAGCAGAAACCTGACACGCCCCCGACAAGCCCCCGACACGCCCCCGACACGCCCCCGACACGCCCCCAAGCCGAATGCAGCTTCGAAGCAGAAACCTGACACGCCCCCGACAAGCCCCCGACACGCCCCCGACACGCCCCCGGCGCGCCCCCAAGCCGAATGCAGCTTCGAAGCAGAAACCTGACACGCCCCCGACACGCCCCCGGCACGCCCCCGGCACGCCACCACGCCGAATGCAGCTTCGAAGCAGAAACCTGACACGCCCCCGACACGCCCCCGACACGCCCCCGGCACGCCCCCAAGCCGAATGCAGCTTCGAAGCAGAAACCTGACACGCCCCCGACAAGCCCCCAACACGCCCCCGACACGCCCCCGGCGCGCCCCCAAGCCGAATGCAGCTTCGAAGCAGAAACCTGACACGCCCCCGACAAGCCCCCGACACGCCCCCGACACGCCCCCGACACGCCCCCGGCGCGCCCCCAAGCCGAATGCAGCTTCGAAGCAGAAACCTGACACGCCCCCGACACGCCCCCGACACGCCCCCGGCACGCCCCCACGCCGAATGCAGCTTCGAAGCAGAAACCTGACACGCCCCCGACAAGCCCCCGACACGCCCCCGACACGCCCCCCAAGCCGAATGCAGCTTCAAAGCAGAAACCTGACACGCCCCCGACAAGCCCCCGACACGCCCCCGACACGCCCCCGGCGCGCCCCCAAGCCGAATGCAGCTTCGAAGCAGAAACCTGACACGCCCCCGACAAGCCCCCGACACGCCCCCGACACGCCCCCAAGCCGAATGCAGCTTCGAAGCAGAAACCTGACACGCCCCCGACAAGCCCCCGACACGCCCCCGGCGCACCCCCAAGCCGAATGCAGCTTCGAAGCAGAAACATGACACGCCCCCGACAAGCCCCCGACACGCCCCCGACACGCCCCCGACACGCCCCCAAGCCGAATGCAGCTTCGAAGCAGAAACCTGACACGCCCCCGACAAGCCCCCGACACGCCCCCGACACGCCCCCGGCGCGCCCCCAAGCCGAATGCAGCTTCGAAGCAGAAACCTGACACGCCCCCGACACGCCCCCGGCACGCCCCCGGCACGCCACCACGCCGAATGCAGCTTCGAAGCAGAAACCTGACACGCCCCCGACAAGCCCCCGACACGCCCCCGACACGCCCCCAAACCGAATGCAGCTTCGAAGCAGAAACCTGACACGCCCCCGACAAGCCCCCGACACGCCCCCGACACGCCCCCAAGCCGAATGCAGCTTCGAAGCAGAAACCTGACACGCCCCCGACAAGCCCCCGACACGCCCCCGGCGCACCCCCAAGCCGAATGCAGCTTCGAAGCAGAAACATGACACGCCCCCGACAAGCCCCCGACACGCCCCCGACACGCCCCCGACACGCCCCCAAGCCGAATGCAGCTTCGAAGCAGAAACCTGACACGCCCCCGACAAGCCCCCGACACGCCCCCGACACGCCCCCGGCGCGCCCCCAAGCCGAATGCAGCTTCGAAGCAGAAACCTGACACGCCCCCGACACGCCCCCGGCACGCCCCCGGCACGCCACCACGCCGAATGCAGCTTCGAAGCAGAAACCTGACACGCCCCCGACAAGCCCCCGACACGCCCCCGACACGCCCCCAAACCGAATGCAGCTTCGAAGCAGAAACCTGACACGCCCCCGACAAGCCCCCGACACGCCCCCGACACGCCCCCGGCGCACCCCCAAGCCGAATGCAGCTTCGAAGCAGAAACCTGACACGCCCCCGACACGCCCCCGGCACGCCCCCGGCACGCCACCACGCCGAATGCAGCTTCGAAGCAGAAACCTGACACGCCCCCGACAAGCCCCCGACACGCCCCCGACACGCCCCCAAACCGAATGCAGCTTCGAAGCAGAAACCTGACACGCCCCCGACAAGCCCCCGACACGCCCCCGACACGCCCCCGGCGCACCCCCAAGCCGAATGCAGCTTCGAAGCAGAAACCTGACACGCCCCCGACACGCCCCCGACACGCCCCCCGGCACGCCCCCACGCCGAATGCAGCTTCGAAGCAGAAACCTGACACGCCCCCGACAAGCCCCCAACACGCCCCCGACACGCCCCCGGCGCGCCCCCAAGCCGAATGCAGCTTCGAAGCAGAAACCTGACACGCCCCCGACAAGCCCCCGACACGCCCCCGACACGCCCCCGGCGCGCCCCCAAGCCGAATGCAGCTTCGAAGCAGAAACCTGACACGCCCCCGACACGCCCCCGACACGCCCCCGACACGCCCCCGGCACGCCCCCACGCCGAATGCAGCTTCGAAGCAGAAACCTGACACGCCCCCGACAAGCCCCCGACACGCCCCCGACACGCCCCCCAAGCCGAATGCAGCTTCAAAGCAGAAACCTGACACGCCCCCGACAAGCCCCCGACACGCCCCCGACACGCCCCCGGCGCGCCCCCAAGCCGAATGCAGCTTCGAAGCAGAAACCTGACACGCCCCCGACAAGCCCCCGACACGCCCCCGACACGCCCCCAAGCCGAATGCAGCTTCGAAGCAGAAACCTGACACGCCCCCGACAAGCCCCCGACACGCCCCCGGCGCACCCCCAAGCCGAATGCAGCTTCGAAGCAGAAACATGACACGCCCCCGACACGCCCCCGACACGCCCCCG
This sequence comes from Chelydra serpentina, assembly GCA_037349315.1. Taxonomy (NCBI): domain Eukaryota; kingdom Metazoa; phylum Chordata; order Testudines; family Chelydridae; genus Chelydra; species Chelydra serpentina. Next base: position 10,253,468 of record JBAIAC010000037.1, on the reverse strand, counting down.
GCACGCCCCCACGCCGAATGCAGCTTCGAAGCAGAAACCTGACACGCCCCCGACAAGCCCCCGACACGCCCCCGACACGCCCCCGGCGCGCCCCCAAGCCGAATGCAGCTTCGAAGCAGAAACCTGACACGCCCCCGACACGCCCCCGGCACGCCCCCACGCCAAATGCAGCTTCGAAGCAGAAACCTGACACGCCCCCGACAAGCCCCCGACACGCCCCCGACACGCCCCCAAGCCGAATGCAGCTTCGAAGCAGAAACCTGACACGCCCCCGACATGCCCCCGACACGCCCCCGACACGCCCCCGGCACGCCCCCAAGCCGAATGCAGCTTCGAAGCAGAAACCTGACACGCCCCCGACACGCCCCCGACACGCCCCCGGCACGCCCCCAAGCCGAATGCAGCTTCGAAGCAGAAACCTGACACGCCCCCGACACGCCCCCGACACGCCCCCGACACGCCCCCGGCGCGCCCCCAAGCCGAATGCAGCTTCGAAGCAGAAACCTGACACGCCCCCGACACGCCCCCGACACGCCCCCGGCACGCCCCCACGCCGAATGCAGCTTCGAAGCAGAAACCTGACACGCCCCCGACACGCCCCCGACACGCCCCCGGCACGCCCCCAAGCCGAATGCAGCTTCGAAGCAGAAACCTGACACGCCCCCGACACGCCCCCGACACGCCCCCAAGCCGAATGCAGCTTCGAAGCAGAAACCTGACACGCCCCCGACACGCCCCCGACACGCCCCCGGCACGCCCCCAAGCCGAATGCAGCTTCGAAGCAGAAACCTGACACGCCCCCGACAAGCCCCCGACACGCCCCCGACACGCCCCCGGCGCGCCCCCAAGCCGAATGCAGCTTCGAAGCAGAAACCTGACACGCCCCCGACACGCCCCCGACACGCCCCCGGCACGCCCCCACGCCGAATGCAGCTTCGAAGCAGAAACCTGACACGCCCCCGACAAGCCCCCGACACGCCCCCGACACGCCCCCAAGCCGAATGCAGCTTCGAAGCAGAAACCTGACACGCCCCCGACACGCCCCCGACACGCCCCCGGCACGCCCCCAAGCCGAATGCAGCTTCGAAGCAGAAACCTGACACGCCCCCGACACGCCCCCGACACGCCCCCAAGCCGAATGCAGCTTCGAAGCAGAAACCTGACACGCCCCCGACACGCCCCCGACACGCCCCCGGCACGCCCCCAAGCCGAATGCAGCTTCGAAGCAGAAACCTGACACGCCCCCGACAAGCCCCCGACACGCCCCCGACACGCCCCCGGCGCGCCCCCAAGCCGAATGCAGCTTCGAAGCAGAAACCTGACACGCCCCCGACACGCCCCCGACACGCCCCCGGCACGCCCCCACGCCGAATGCAGCTTCGAAGCAGAAACCTGACACGCCCCCGACAAGCCCCCGACACGCCCCCGACACGCCCCCAAGCCGAATGCAGCTTCGAAGCAGAAACCTGACACGCCCCCGACACGCCCCCGACACGCCCCCGGCGCGCCCCCAAGCCGAATGCAGCTTCGAAGCAGAAACCTGACACGCCCCCGACACGCCCCCGGTACGCCCCCAAGCCGAATGCAGTTTCGAAGCAGAAACCTGACACGCCCCCGACAAGCCCCCGACACGCCCCCGACACGCCCCCAAGCCGAATGCAGCTTCGAAGCAGAAACCTGACACGCCCCCGACACGCCCCCGACACGCCCCCGGCACGCCCCCAAGCCGAATGCAGCTTCGAAGCAGAAACCTGACACGCCCCCGACAAGCCCCCAACACGCCCCCGACACGCCCCCGGTGCGCCCCCAAGCCGAATGCAGCTTCGAAGCAGAAACCTGACACACCCCCGACAAGCCCCCGACACGCCCCCGACACGCCCCCGGCGCGCCCCCAAGCCGAATGCAGCTTCGAAGCAGAAACCTGACACGCCCCCGACAAGCCCCCGACACGCCCCCGACACGCCCCCAAGCCGAATGCAGCTTCGAAGCAGAAACCTGACACGCCCCCGACAAGCCCTCGACACGCCCCCGACACGCCCCCAAGCCGAATGCAGCTTCGAAGCAGAAACCTGACACGCCCCCGCCAAGCCCCCGACACGCCCCCAAGCCGAATGCAGCTTCGAAGCAGAAACCTGACACGCCCCCGACAAGCCCCCAACACGCCCCCGACACGCCCCCAAGCCGAATGCAGCTTCGAAGCAGAAACCTGACACGCCCCCGACACGCCCCCGACACGCCCCCGGCACGCCCCCAAGCCGAATGCAGCTTCGAAGCAGAAACCTGACACGCCCCCGACACGCCCCCGACACGCCCCCAAGCCGAATGCAGCTTCGAAGCAGAAACCTGACACGCCCCCGACACGCCCCCGACACGCCCCCGGCACGCCCCCAAGCCGAATGCAGCTTCGAAGCAGAAACCTGACACGCCCCCGACACGCCCCCGACACGCCCCCGACACGCCCCCGGCGCGCCCCCAAGCCGAATGCAGCTTCGAAGCAGAAACCTGACACGCCCCCGACAAGCCCCCGACACGCCCCCGACACGCCCCCGGCGCGCCTCCAAGCCGAATGCAGCTTCGAAGCAGAAACCTGACACGCCCCCGACAAGCCCCCTACACGCCCCCGACACGCCCCCGACATGCCCCCAAGCCGAATGCAGCTTCGAAGCAGAAAACTGACAGGCCCCCGACAAGCCCCCGACACGCCCCCGACACGCCCCCGCCGGGCCCCCGGCGCGCCCCCAAGCCGAATGCAGCTTCGAAGCAGAAACCTGACACGCCCGCGACAAGCCCCCGACACGCCCCCGGCACGCCCCCAAGCCGAATGCAGCTTCGAAGCAGAAACCTGACACGCCCCCGACACGCCCCCGACACGCCCCCAAGCCGAATGCAGCTTCGAAGCAGAAACCTGACACGCCCCCGACACGCCCCCGACACGCCCCCAAGCCGAATGCAGCTTCGAAGCAGAAACCTGACACGCCCCCGACAAGCCCCCGACACGCCCCCCAAGCCGAATGCAGCTTCAAAGCAGAAACCTGACACGCCCCCGACAAGCCCCCAACACGCCCCCGATACGCCCCCGGCGCGCCCCCAAGCCGAATGCAGCTTCGAAGCAGAAACCTGACACGTCCCCGACACGCCCCCGACACGCCCCCAAGCCGAATGCAGCTTCGAAGCAGAAACCTGACACGCCCCCGACAAGCCCCCGACACGCCCCCGACACGCCCCCAAGCCGAATGCAGCTTCGAAGCAGAAACCTGACACGCCCCCGACAAGCCCCCGATACGCCCCCGACACGCCCCCGGCGCGCCCCCAAGCCGAATGCAGCTTCGAAGCAGAAACCTGACACGCCCCCGACACGCCCCCCGGCACGCCCCCAAGCCGAATGCAGCTTCGAAGCAGAAACCTGACACGCCCCCGACAAGCCCCCGACACGCCCCCGACACGCCCCCGGCGCGCCCCCAAGCCGAATGCAGCTTCGAAGCAGAAACCTGACACGCCCCCGACACGCCCCCCGGCACGCCCCCAAGCCGAATGCAGCTTCGAAGCAGAAACCTGACACGCCCCCGACAAGCCCCCAACACGCCCCCGACACGCCCCCGGCGCGCCCCCGACACGCCCCCGGCGCGCCCCCAAGCCGAATGCAGCTTCGAAGCAGAAACCTGACACGCCCCCGACAAGCCCCCGACACGCCCCCGACACGCCCCCAAGCCGAATGCAGCTTCGAAGCAGAAACCTGACACGCCCCCGACAAGCCCTCGACACGCCCCCGACACGCCCCCAAGCCGAATGCAGCTTCGAAGCAGAAACCTGACACGCCCCCGACACGCCCCCCGGCACGCCCCCAAGCCGAATGCAGCTTCGAAGCAGAAACCTGACACGCCCCCGACAAGCCCCCAACACGCCCCCGACACGCCCCCGACACGCCCCCGACACGCCCCCGGCGCGCCCCCAAGCCGAATGCAGCTTCGAAGCAGAAACCTGACACGCCCCCGACAAGCCCCCGACACGCCCCCGACACGCCCCCGACACGCCCCCAAGCCGAATGCAGCTTCGAAGCAGAAACCTGACACGCCCCCGACAAGCCCCCGACACGCCCCCGGCGCGCCCCCAAGCCGAATGCAGCTTCGAAGCATAAACCTGACACGCCCCCGCCAAGCCCCCGACACGCCCCTGACACGCCCCCGGCGCGCCCCCAAGCCGAATGCAGCTTCGAAGCAGAAACCTGACACGCCCCCGACAAGCCCCCGACACGCCCCCGACACGCCCCCAAGCCGAATGCAGCTTCGAAGCAGAAACCTGACACGCCCCCGACACGCCCCCGACACGCCCCCGGCACGCCCCCAAGCCGAATGCAGCTTCGAAGCAGAAACCTGACACGCCCCCGACACGCCCCCGACACGCCCCCAAGCCGAATGCAGCTTCGAAGCAGAAACCTGACACGCCCCCGACACGCCCCCGACACGCCCCCGGCACGCCCCCAAGCCGAATGCAGCTTCGAAGCAGAAACCTGACACGCCCCCGACAAGCCCCCGACACGCCCCCGACACGCCCCCAAGCCGAATGCAGCTTCGAAGCAGAAACCTGACACGCCCCCGACACGCCCCTGACACGCCCCCGGCACGCCCCCAAGCCGAATGCAGCTTCGAAGCAGAAACCTGACACGCCCCCGACAAGCCCCCGACACGCCCCCGACACGCCCCCGGCGCGCCCCCAAGCCGAATGCAGCTTCGAAGCAGAAACCTGACACGCCCGCGACACGCCCCCGACACGCCCCCGGCACGCCCCCACGCCGAATGCAGCTTCGAAGCAGAAACCTGACACGCCCCCGACAAGCCCCCGACACGCCCCCGACACGCCCCCACGCCGAATGCAGCTTCGAAGCAGAAACCTGACACGCCCCCGACAAGCCCTCGACACGCCCCCGACACGCCCCCACGCCGAATGCAGCTTCGAAGCAGAAACCTGACACGCCCCCGACACGCCCCCCGGCACGCCCCCAAGCCGAATGCAGCTTCGAAGCAGAAACCTGACACGCCCCCGACAAGCCCCCAACACGCCCCCGACACGCCCCCACGCCGAATGCAGCTTCGAAGCAGAAACCTGACACGCCCCCGACAAGCCCTCGACACGCCCCCGACACGCCCCCAAGCCGAATGCAGCTTCGAAGCAGAAACCTGACACGCCCCCGACACGCCCCCCGGCACGCCCCCAAGCCGAATGCAGCTTCGAAGCAGAAACCTGACACGCCCCCGACAAGCCCCCAACACGCCCCCGACACGCCCCCACGCCGAATGCAGCTTCGAAGCAGAAACCTGACACGCCCCCGACACGCCCCCGACACGCCCCCGGCACGCCCCCACGCCGAATGCAGCTTCGAAGCAGAAACCTCACACGCCCCCGACAAGCCCCCGACACGCCCCCGGCACGCCCCCACGCCGAATGCAGCTTCGAAGCAGAAACCTGACACGCCCCCGACAAGCCCTCGACACGCCCCCGACACGCCCCCAAGCCGAATGCAGCTTCGAAGCAGAAACCTGACACGCCCCCGACACGCCCCCCGGCACGCCCCCAAGCCGAATGCAGCTTCGAAGCAGAAACCTGACACGCCCCCGACAAGCCCCCAACACGCCCCCGACACGCCCCCGACACGCCCCCGACACGCCCCCGGCGCGCCCCCAAGCCGAATGCAGCTTCGAAGCAGAAACCTGACACGCCCCCGACAAGCCCCCGACACGCCCCCGACACGCCCCCGACACGCCCCCAAGCCGAATGCAGCTTCGAAGCAGAAACCTGACACGCCCCCGACAAGCCCCCGACACGCCCCCGGCGCGCCCCCAAGCCGAATGCAGCTTCGAAGCATAAACCTGACACGCCCCCGCCAAGCCCCCGACACGCCCCTGACACGCCCCCGGCGCGCCCCCAAGCCGAATGCAGCTTCGAAGCAGAAACCTGACACGCCCCCGACAAGCCCCCGACACGCCCCCGACACGCCCCCAAGCCGAATGCAGCTTAGAAGCAGAAACCTGACACGCCCCCGACACGCCCCCGACACGCCCCCGGCACGCCCCCAAGCCGAATGCAGCTTCGAAGCAGAAACCTGACACGCCCCCGACACGCCCCCGACACGCCCCCAAGCCGAATGCAGCTTCGAAGCAGAAACCTGACACGCCCCCGACACGCCCCCGACACGCCCCCGGCACGCCCCCAAGCCGAATGCAGCTTCGAAGCAGAAACCTGACACGCCCCCGACAAGCCCCCGACACGCCCCCGACACGCCCCCAAGCCGAATGCAGCTTCGAAGCAGAAACCTGACACGCCCCCGACACGCCCCTGACACGCCCCCGGCACGCCCCCAAGCCGAATGCAGCTTCGAAGCAGAAACCTGACACGCCCCCGACACGCCCCCGGCGCGCCCCCAAGCCGAAGGCAGCTTCGAAGCAGAAACCTGACACGCCCCCGACACGCCCCCGACACGCCCCCGGCACGCCCCCACGCCGAATGCAGCTTCGAAGCAGAAACCTGACACGCCCCCGACAAGCCCCCGACACGCCCCCGACACGCCCCCAAGCCGAATGCAGCTTCGAAGCAGAAACCTGACACGCCCCCGACAAGCCCCCGACACGCCCCCGACACGCCCCCGGCGCGCCCCCAAGCCGAATGCAGCTTCGAAGCAGAAACCTGACACGCCCCCGACACGCCCCCCGGCACGCCCCCAAGCCGAATGCAGCTTCGAAGCAGAAACCTGACACGCCCCCGACAAGCCCCCAACACGCCCCCGGCGCGCCCCCAAGCCGAATGCAGCTTCGAAGCAGAAACCTGACACGCCCCCGACACGCCCCCGACACGCCCCCGGCACGCCCCCACGCCGAATGCAGCTTCGAAGCAGAAACCTGACACGCCCCCGACAAGCCCCCGACACGCCCCCGACACGCCCCCAAGCCGAATGCAGCTTCGAAGCAGAAACCTGACACGCCCCCGACAAGCCCCCGACACGCCCCCGACACGCCCCCAAGCCGAATGCAGCTTCGAAGCAGAAACCTGACACGCCCCCGACACGCCCCCGACACGCCCCCGACACGCCCCCGGCGCGCCCCCAAGCCGAATGCAGCTTCGAAGCAGAAACCTGACACGCCCCCGACAAGCCCCCGACACGCCCCCGACACGCCCCCGACACGCCCCCAAGCCGAATGCAGCTTCGAAGCAGAAACCTAACACGCCCCCGACAAGCCCCCGACACGCCCCCGGCGCGCCCCCAAGCCGAATGCAGCTTCGAAGCAGAAACCTGACACGCCCCCGACACGCCCCCGACACGCCCCCGGCACGCCCCCAAGCCGAATGCAGCTTCGAAGCAGAAACCTGACACGCCCCCGACAAGCCCCCAACACGCCCCCGACACGCCCCCGGCGCGCCCCCAAGCCGAATGCAGCTTCGAAGCAGAAACCTGACACGCCCCCGACATGCCCCCGACACGCCCCCGGCACGCCCCCACGCCGAATGCAGCTTCGAAGCAGAAACCTGACACGCCCCCGACAAGCCCCCGACACGCCCCCGACACGCCCCCAAGCCGAATGCAGCTTCGAAGCAGAAACCTGACACGCCCCCGACAAGCCCCCGACACGCCCCCGACACGCCCCCGGCGCGCCCCCAAGCCGAATGCAGCTTCGAAGCAGAAACCTGACACGCCCCCGACAAGCCCCCGACACGCCCCCGACACGCCCCCAAGCCGAATGCAGCTTCGAAGCAGAAACCTGACACGCCCCCGACACGCCCCCGACACGCCCCCGGCGCGCCCCCAAGCCGAATGCAGCTTCGAAGCAGAAACCTGACACGCCCCCGACAAGCCCCCGACACGCCCCCGACACGCCCCCAAGCCGAATGTAGCTTCGAAGCAGAAACCTGACACGCCCCCGACACGCCCCCGACACGCCCCCGGCGCGCCCCCAAGCCGAATGCAGCTTCGAAGCAGAAACCTGACACGCCCCCGACAAGCCCCCGACACGCCCCCGACACGCCCCCAACACGCCCCCAAGCCGAATGCAGCTTCGAAGCAGAAACCTGACACGCCCCCGACAAGCCCCCGACACGCCCCCGGCGCGCCCCCAAGCCGAATGCAGCTTCGAAGCAGAAACCTGACACGCCCCCGCCAAGCCCCCGACACGCCCCTGACACGCCCCCGGCGCGCCCCCAAGCCGAATGCAGCTTCGAAGCAGAAACCTGACACGCCCCCGACAAGCCCCCGACACGCCCCCGACACGCCCCCAAGCCGAATGCAGCTTCGAAGCAGAAACCTGACACGCCCCCGACACGCCCCCGACACGCCCCCGGCACGCCCCCAAGCCGAATGCAGCTTCGAAGCAGAAAGCTGACACGCCCCCGACACGCCCCGACACGCCCCCAAGCCGAATGCAGCTTCGAAGCAGAAACCTGACACGCCCCCGACACGCCCCCGACACGCCCCGGCACGCCCCCAAGCCGAATGCAGCTTCGAAGCAGAAACCTGACACGCCCCTGACACGCCCCCGACACGCCCCCAAGCCGAATGCAGCTTCGAAGCAGAAACCTGACACGCCCCCGACACGCCTCCGGCACGCCCCCGGCACGCCCCCACGCCGAATGCAGCTTCAAAGCAGAAACCTGACACGCCCCCGACAAGCCCCCGACACGCCCCCGACACGCCCCCAAGCCGAATTCAGCTTCGAAGCAGAAACCTGACACGCCCCCGACAAGCCCCCGACACGCTCCCGACACGCCCCCAAGCCGAATGCAGCTTCGAAGCAGAAACCTGACACGCCCCCGACACGCCCCCGACACGCCCCCGGCACGCCCCCAAGCCGAATGCAGCTTCGAAGCAGAAACCTGACACGCCCCCGACAAGCCCCCAACACGCCCCCGACACGCCCCCGGCACGCCCCCACGCCGAATGCAGCTTCGAAGCAGAAACCTGACACGCCCCCGACAAGCCCCCGACACACCCCCGACACGCCCCCAAGCCGAATGCAGCTTTGAAGCAGAAACCTGACACGCCCCCGACACGCCCCCGACACGCCCCCGACACGCCCCCGGCGCGCCCCCAAGCCGAATGCAGCTTCGAAGCAGAAACCTGACATGCCCCCGACAAGCCCCCGACACGCCCCCGGCGCGCCCCCAAGCCGAATGCAGCTTCGAAGCAGAAACCTGACACGCCCCCGCCAAGCCCCCGACAAGCCCCCGACACGCCCCCGGCGCGCCCCCAAGCCGAATGCAGCTTCGAAGCAGAAACCTGACACGCCCCCGACAAGCCCCCGACACGCCCCCGACACGCCCCCGGCACGCCCCCAAGCCGAATGCAGCTTCGAAGCAGAAACCTGACACGCCCCCGACACGCCCCCGCCACGCCCCCGGCGCGCCCCCAAGCCGAATGCAGCTTCGAAGCAGAAACCTGACACGCCCCCGACAAGCCCCCGACACGCCCCCGACACGCCCCCGACACGCCCCCAAGCCGAATGCAGCTTCGAAGCAGAAACCTGACACGCCCCCGACAAGCCCCCGACACGCCCCCGACACGCCCCTGACACGCCCCCAAGCCGAATGCAGCTTCGAAGCAGAAAACTGACACGCCCCCGACAAGCCCCCGACACGCCCCCGACACGCCCCCGGCGCGCCTCCAAGCCGAATGCAGCTTCGAAGCAGAAACCTGACACGCCCCCGACAAGCCCCCTACACGCCCCCGACACGCCCCCGACATGCCCCCAAGCCGAATGCAGCTTCGAAGCAGAAAACTGACACGCCCCCGACAAGCCCCCGACACGCCCCCGACACGCCCCCGCCGGGCCCCCGGCGCGCCCCCAAGCCGAATGCAGCTTCGAAGCAGAAACCTGACACGCCCCCGACAAGCCCCCGACACGCCCCCGGCACGCCCCCAAGCCGAATGCAGCTTCGAAGCAGAAACCTGACACGCCCCCGACACGCCCCCGACACGCCCCCAAGCCGAATGCAGCTTCGAAGCAGAAACCTGACACGCCCCCGACACGCCCCCGACACGCCCCCAAGCCGAATGCAGCTTCGAAGCAGAAACCTGACACGCCCCCGACAAGCCCCCGACACGCCCCCCAAGCCGAATGCAGCTTCAAAGCAGAAACCTGACACGCCCCCGACAAGCCCCCAACACGCCCCCGATACGCCCCCGGCGCGCCCCCAAGCCGAATGCAGCTTCGAAGCAGAAACCTGACACGTCCCCGACACGCCCCCGACACGCCCCCAAGCCGAATGGAGCTTCGAAGCAGAAACCAGACACGCCCCTGCCACGCCCCCGCCACGCCCCCGACACGCCCCCAAGCCGAATGCAGCTTCGAAGCAGAAACCTGACACGCCCCCGACACGCCCCCGACACGCCCCCAAGCCGAATGTAGCTTCGAAGCAGAAACCTGACACGCCCCCGACAAGCCCCCGACACGCCCCCGACACGCCCCCGCCGCCCCCAAGCCGAATGCAGCTTCGAAGCAGAAACCTGACACGCCCCCGACAAGCCCCCGACACGCCCCCGACACGCCCCCGGCACGCCCCCAAGCCGAATGCAGCTTCGAAGCAGAAAACTGACACGCCCCCGATACGCCCCCGACACGCCCCCGATACGCCCCCCGCACGCCCCCAAGCCGAATGCAGCTTAGAAGTAGAAACCTGACACGCCCCCGACAAGCCCCCGACACGCCCCCGACACGCCCCCGGCCGCCCCCAAGCCGAATGCAGCTTCGAAGCAGAAACCTGACACGCCCCCGACACGCCCCCGACACGCCCCGACACGCCCCCGACACGCCCCCAAGCCGAATGCAGCTTCGAAGCAGAAACCTGACACGCCCCCGACAAGCCCCCAACACGCCCCCGGCGCGCCCCCAAGCCGAATGCAGCTTCGAAGCAGAAACCTGACACGCCCCCGACAAGCCCCCGACACGCCCCCGGCACGCCCCCAAGCCGAATGCAGCTTCGAAGCAGAAAACTGACACGCCCCCGACACGCCCCCGATACGCCCCCGGCACGCCCCCAAGCCGAATGCTGCTTCGAAGCAGAAACCTGACACGCCCCCGACAAGCCCCCGACACGCCCCCAACACGCCCCCGGCACGCCCCCAAGCCGAATGCAGCTTCGAAGCAGAAACCTGACGCCCCCGACACGCCCCCGACAAGCCCCCGATACGCCCCCGACACGCCCCCGACACGCCCCCAAGCCGAATGCTGCTTCGAAGCAGAAACCTGACACGCCCCCGACAAGCCCCCGACACGCCCCCGGCACGCCCCCAAGCCGAATGCAGCTTCGAAGCAGAAACCTGACACGCCCCCGACACGCCCCCGATACGCCCCCAAGCCGAATGCAGCTTCGAAGCAGAAACCTGACACGCCCCCGACACGCCCCCGACACGCCCCCGGCACGCCCCCAAGCCGAATGCGGCTTCGAAGCAGAAACCTGACACGCCCCCGACACGCCCCCGGCACGCCCCCGACACGCCCCCAAGCCGAATGCAGCTTCAAAGCAGAAACCTGACACGCCCCCGACAAGCCCCCGACACGCCCCCGACACGCCCCCAAGCCGAATGCAGCTTCAAAGCAGAAACCTGACACGCCCCCGACACGCCCCCCAAGCCGAATGCAGCTTCGAAGCAGAAACCTGACACGCCCCCGCCACGCCCCCGCCAAGCCCCCGACACGCCCCCGGCACGCCCCCAAGCCGAATGCAGCTTCGAAGCAGAAACCTGACACGCCCCCGACAAGCCCCCGACACGCCCCCGACACGCCCCCAAGCCGAATGCAGCTTCGAAGCAGAAACCTGACACGCCCCCGACAAGCCCCCGACACGCCCCCAAGCCGAATCACGCCCCCAAGACGAATGCAGCTTCGAAGCAGAAACCTGACACGCCCCCGACACGCCCCCGGCGCGCCCCCAAGCCGAATGCAGCTTCGAAGCAGAAACCTGCCACGCCCCCGACACGCCCCCGACACGCCCCCGACACGCCTCCGGCGCGCCCCCAAGCCGAATGCAGCTTCGAAGCAGAAACCTGACACGCCCCCGCCACGCCCCCGCCAAGCCCCCGGCGCTCCCCCAAGCCGAAGGCAGCTTCGAAGCAGAAACCTGACACGCCCCCGACAAGCCCCCGACACGCCCCCGACACGCCCCCAAGCCGAATGCAGCTTCGAAGCAGAAACCTGACACGCCCCCGACACGCCCCCGACACGCCCCCGGCACGCCCCCAAGCCGAATGCAGCTTCGAAGCAGAAAGCTGACACGCCCCCGACACGCCCCGACATGCCCCCAAGCCGAATGCAGCTTCGAAGCAGAAACCTGACACGCCCCCGACACGCCCCCGACACGCCCCGGCACGCCCCCAAGCCGAATGCAGCTTCGAAGCAGAAATCTGACACGCCCCCGACAAGCCCCCGACACGCCCCCGACACGCCCCCAAGCCGAATGCAGCTTCGAAGCAGAAACCTGACACGCCCCTGACACGCCCCCGACACGCCCCCAAGCCGAATGCAGCTTCGAAGCAGAAACCTGACACGCCCCCGACACGCCTCCGGCACGCCCCCGGCACGCCCCCACGCCGAATGCAGCTTCAAAGCAGAAACCTGACACGCCCCCGACAAGCCCCCGACACGCCCCCGACACGCCCCCAAGCCGAATTCAGCTTCGAAGCAGAAACCTGACACGCCCCCGACAAGCCCCCGACACGCTCCCGACACGCCCCCAAGCCGAATGCAGCTTCGAAGCAGAAACCTGACACGCCCCCGACACGCCCCCGACACGCCCCCGACACGCCCCCGGCACGCCCCCAAGCCGAATGCAGCTTCGAAGCAGAAACCTGACACGCCCCCGACAAGCCCCCAACACGCCCCCGACACGCCCCCGGCACGCCCCCACGCCGAATGCAGCTTCGAAGCAGAAACCTGACACGCCCCCGACAAGCCCCCGACACACCCCCGACACGCCCCCAAGCCGAATGCAGCTTTGAAGCAGAAACCTGACACGCCCCCGACACGCCCCCGACACGCCCCCGGCGCGCCCCCAAGCCGAATGCAGCTTCGAAGCAGAAACCTGACATGCCCCCGACAAGCCCCCGACACGCCCCCGGCGCGCCCCCAAGCCGAATGCAGCTTCGAAGCAGAAACCTGACACGCCCCCGCCAAGCCCCCGACACGCCCCCGACACGCCCCCGGCGCGCCCCCAAGCCGAATGCAGCTTCGAAGCAGAAACCTGACACGCCCCCGACAAGCCCCCGACACGCCCCCGACACGCCCCCAAGCCGAATGCAGCTTCGAAGCAGAAACCTGACACGCCCCCGACACGCCCCCGCCACGCCCCCGGCGCGCCCCCAAGCCGAATGCAGCTTCGAAGCAGAAACCTGACACGCCCCCGACAAGCCCCCGACACGCCCCCGACACGCCCCCGACACGCCCCCAAGCCGAATGCAGCTTCGAAGCAGAAACCTGACACGCCCCCGACAAGCCCCCGACACGCCCCCGACACGCCCCTGACACGCCCCCAAGCCGAATGCAGCTTCGAAGCAGAAAACTGACACGCCCCCGACAAGCCCCCGACACGCCCCCGACACGCCCCCGGCGCGCCTCCAAGCCGAATGCAGCTTCGAAGCAGAAACCTGACACGCCCCCGACAAGCCCCCTACACGCCCCCGACACGCCCCCGACATGCCCCCAAGCCGAATGCAGCTTCGAAGCAGAAAACTGACACGCCCCCGACAAGCCCCCGACACGCCCCCGACACGCCCCCGCCGGGCCCCCGGCGCGCCCCCAAGCCGAATGCAGCTTCGAAGCAGAAACCTGACACGCCCCCGACAAGCCCCCGACACGCCCCCGGCACGCCCCCAAGCCGAATGCAGCTTCGAAGCAGAAACCTGACACGCCCCCGACACGCCCCCGACACGCCCCCAAGCCGAATGCAGCTTCGAAGCAGAAACCTGACACGCCCCCGACACGCCCCCGACACGCCCCCAAGCCGAATGCAGCTTCGAAGCAGAAACCTGACACGCCCCCGACAAGCCCCCGACACGCCCCCCAAGCCGAATGCAGCTTCAAAGCAGAAACCTGACACGCCCCCGACAAGCCCCCAACACGCCCCCGATACGCCCCCGGCGCGCCCCCAAGCCGAATGCAGCTTCGAAGCAGAAACCTGACACGTCCCCGACACGCCCCCGACACGCCCCCAAGCCGAATGGAGCTTCGAAGCAGAAACCAGACACGCCCCTGCCACGCCCCCGCCACGCCCCCGACACGCCCCCAAGCCGAATGCAGCTTCGAAGCAGAAACCTGACACGCCCCCGACACGCCCCCGACACGCCCCCAAGCCGAATGTAGCTTCGAAGCAGAAACCTGACACGCCCCCGACAAGCCCCCGACACGCCCCCGACACGCCCCCGCCGCCCCCAAGCCGAATGCAGCTTCGAAGCAGAAACCTGACACGCCCCCGACAAGCCCCCGACACGCCCCCGACACGCCCCCGGCACGCCCCCAAGCCGAATGCAGCTTCGAAGCAGAAAACTGACACGCCCCCGATACGCCCCCGACACGCCCCCGATACGCCCCCCGCACGCCCCCAAGCCGAATGCAGCTTAGAAGTAGAAACCTGACACGCCCCCGACAAGCCCCCGACACGCCCCCGACACGCCCCCGGCCGCCCCCAAGCCGAATGCAGCTTCGAAGCAGAAACCTGACACGCCCCCGACACGCCCCCGACACGCCCCGACACGCCCCCGACACGCCCCCAAGCCGAATGCAGCTTCGAAGCAGAAACCTGACACGCCCCCGACAAGCCCCCAACACGCCCCCGGCGCGCCCCCAAGCCGAATGCAGCTTCGAAGCAGAAACCTGACACGCCCCCGACAAGCCCCCGACACGCCCCCGGCACGCCCCCAAGCCGAATGCAGCTTCGAAGCAGAAAACTGACACGCCCCCGACACGCCCCCGATACGCCCCCGGCACGCCCCCAAGCCGAATGCTGCTTCGAAGCAGAAACCTGACACGCCCCCGACAAGCCCCCGACACGCCCCCAACACGCCCCCGGCACGCCCCCAAGCCGAATGCAGCTTCGAAGCAGAAACCTGACGCCCCCGACACGCCCCCGACAAGCCCCCGATACGCCCCCGACACGCCCCCGACACGCCCCCAAGCCGAATGCTGCTTCGAAGCAGAAACCTGACACGCCCCCGACAAGCCCCCGACACGCCCCCGGCACGCCCCCAAGCCGAATGCAGCTTCGAAGCAGAAACCTGACACGCCCCCGACACGCCCCCGATACGCCCCCAAGCCGAATGCAGCTTCGAAGCAGAAACCTGACACGCCCCCGACACGCCCCCGACACGCCCCCGGCACGCCCCCAAGCCGAATGCGGCTTCGAAGCAGAAACCTGACACGCCCCCGACACGCCCCCGGCACGCCCCCGACACGCCCGCAAGCCGAATGCAGCTTCAAAGCAGAAACCTGACACGCCCCCGACAAGCCCCCGACACGCCCCCGACACGCCCCCAAGCCGAATGCAGCTTCAAAGCAGAAACCTGACACGCCCCCGACACGCCCCCCAAGCCGAATGCAGCTTCGAAGCAGAAACCTGACACGCCCCCGCCACGCCCCCGCCAAGCCCCCGACACGCCCCCGGCACGCCCCCAAGCCGAATGCAGCTTCGAAGCAGAAACCTGACACGCCCCCGACAAGCCCCCGACACGCCCCCGACACGCCCCCAAGCCGAATGCAGCTTCGAAGCAGAAACCTGACACGCCCCCGACAAGCCCCCGACACGCCCCCAAGCCGAATCACGCCCCCAAGACGAATGCAGCTTCGAAGCAGAAACCTGACACGCCCCCGACACGCCCCCGGCGCGCCCCCAAGCCGAATGCAGCTTCGAAGCAGAAACCTGCCACGCCCCCGACACGCCCCCGACACGCCCCCGACACGCCTCCGGCGCGCCCCCAAGCCGAATGCAGCTTCGAAGCAGAAACCTGACACGCCCCCGCCACGCCCCCGCCAAGCCCCCGGCGCTCCCCCAAGCCGAAGGCAGCTTCGAAGCAGAAACCTGACACGCCCCCGACAAGCCCCCGACACGCCCCCGACACGCCCCCAAGCCGAATGCAGCTTCGAAGCAGAAACCTGACACGCCCCCGACACGCCCCCGACACGCCCCCGGCACGCCCCCAAGCCGAATGCAGCTTCGAAGCAGAAAGCTGACACGCCCCCGACACGCCCCGACATGCCCCCAAGCCGAATGCAGCTTCGAAGCAGAAACCTGACACGCCCCCGACACGCCCCCGACACGCCCCGGCACGCCCCCAAGCCGAATGCAGCTTCGAAGCAGAAATCTGACACGCCCCCGACAAGCCCCCGACACGCCCCCGACACGCCCCCAAGCCGAATGCAGCTTCGAAGCAGAAACCTGACACGCCCCTGACACGCCCCCGACACGCCCCCAAGCCGAATGCAGCTTCGAAGCAGAAACCTGACACGCCCCCGACACGCCTCCGGCACGCCCCCGGCACGCCCCCACGCCGAATGCAGCTTCAAAGCAGAAACCTGACACGCCCCCGACAAGCCCCCGACACGCCCCCGACACGCCCCCAAGCCGAATTCAGCTTCGAAGCAGAAACCTGACACGCCCCCGACAAGCCCCCGACACGCTCCCGACACGCCCCCAAGCCGAATGCAGCTTCGAAGCAGAAACCTGACACGCCCCCGACACGCCCCCGACACGCCCCCGACACGCCCCGGGCACGCCCCCAAGCCGAATGCAGCTTCGAAGCAGAAACCTGACACGCCCCCGACAAGCCCCCAACACGCCCCCGACACGCCCCCGGCACGCCCCCACGCCGAATGCAGCTTCGAAGCAGAAACCTGACACGCCCCCGACAAGCCCCCGACACACCCCCGACACGCCCCCAAGCCGAATGCAGCTTTGAAGCAGAAACCTGACACGCCCCCGACAAGCCCCCGACACGCCCCCGACACGCCCCCGCCGGGCCCCCGGCGCGCCCCCAAGCCGAATGCAGCTTCGAAGCAGAAACCTGACACGCCCCCGACAAGCCCCCGACACGCCCCCGGCACGCCCCCAAGCCGAATGCAGCTTCGAAGCAGAAACCTGACACGCCCCCGACACGCCCCCGACACGCCCCCAAGCCGAATGCAGCTTCGAAGCAGAAACCTGACACGCCCCCGACACGCCCCCGACACGCCCCCAAGCCGAATGCAGCTTCGAAGCAGAAACCTGACACGCCCCCGACAAGCCCCCGACACGCCCCCCAAGCCGAATGCAGCTTCAAAGCAGAAACCTGACACGCCCCCGACAAGCCCCCAACACGCCCCCGATACGCCCCCGGCGCGCCCCCAAGCCGAATGCAGCTTCGAAGCAGAAACCTGACACGTCCCCGACACGCCCCCGACACGCCCCCAAGCCGAATGGAGCTTCGAAGCAGAAACCAGACACGCCCCTGCCACGCCCCCGCCACGCCCCCGACACGCCCCCAAGCCGAATGCAGCTTCGAAGCAGAAACCTGACACGCCCCCGACACGCCCCCGACACGCCCCCAAGCCGAATGTAGCTTCGAAGCAGAAACCTGACACGCCCCCGACAAGCCCCCGACACGCCCCCGACACGCCCCCGCCGCCCCCAAGCCGAATGCAGCTTCGAAGCAGAAACCTGACACGCCCCCGACAAGCCCCCGACACGCCCCCGACACGCCCCCGGCACGCCCCCAAGCCGAATGCAGCTTCGAAGCAGAAAACTGACACGCCCCCGATACGCCCCCGACACGCCCCCGATACGCCCCCCGCACGCCCCCAAGCCGAATGCAGCTTAGAAGTAGAAACCTGACACGCCCCCGACAAGCCCCCGACACGCCCCCGACACGCCCCCGGCCGCCCCCAAGCCGAATGCAGCTTCGAAGCAGAAACCTGACACGCCCCCGACACGCCCCCGACACGCCCCGACACGCCCCCGACACGCCCCCAAGCCGAATGCAGCTTCGAAGCAGAAACCTGACACGCCCCCGACAAGCCCCCAACACGCCCCCGGCGCGCCCCCAAGCCGAATGCAGCTTCGAAGCAGAAACCTGACACGCCCCCGACAAGCCCCCGACACGCCCCCGGCACGCCCCCAAGCCGAATGCAGCTTCGAAGCAGAAAACTGACACGCCCCCGACACGCCCCCGATACGCCCCCGGCACGCCCCCAAGCCGAATGCTGCTTCGAAGCAGAAACCTGACACGCCCCCGACAAGCCCCCGACACGCCCCCAACACGCCCCCGGCACGCCCCCAAGCCGAATGCAGCTTCGAAGCAGAAACCTGACGCCCCCGACACGCCCCCGACAAGCCCCCGATACGCCCCCGACACGCCCCCGACACGCCCCCAAGCCGAATGCTGCTTCGAAGCAGAAACCTGACACGCCCCCGACAAGCCCCCGACACGCCCCCGGCACGCCCCCAAGCCGAATGCAGCTTCGAAGCAGAAACCTGACACGCCCCCGACACGCCCCCGATACGCCCCCAAGCCGAATGCAGCTTCGAAGCAGAAACCTGACACGCCCCCGACACGCCCCCGACACGCCCCCGGCACGCCCCCAAGCCGAATGCGGCTTCGAAGCAGAAACCTGACACGCCCCCGACACGCCCCCGGCACGCCCCCGACACGCCCGCAAGCCGAATGCAGCTTCAAAGCAGAAACCTGACACGCCCCCGACAAGCCCCCGACACGCCCCCGACACGCCCCCAAGCCGAATGCAGCTTCAAAGCAGAAACCTGACACGCCCCCGACACGCCCCCCAAGCCGAATGCAGCTTCGAAGCAGAAACCTGACACGCCCCCGCCACGCCCCCGCCAAGCCCCCGACACGCCCCCGGCACGCCCCCAAGCCGAATGCAGCTTCGAAGCAGAAACCTGACACGCCCCCGACAAGCCCCCGACACGCCCCCGACACGCCCCCAAGCCGAATGCAGCTTCGAAGCAGAAACCTGACACGCCCCCGACAAGCCCCCGACACGCCCCCAAGCCGAATCACGCCCCCAAGACGAATGCAGCTTCGAAGCAGAAACCTGACACGCCCCCGACACGCCCCCGGCGCGCCCCCAAGCCGAATGCAGCTTCGAAGCAGAAACCTGCCACGCCCCCGACACGCCCCCGACACGCCCCCGACACGCCTCCGGCGCGCCCCCAAGCCGAATGCAGCTTCGAAGCAGAAACCTGACACGCCCCCGCCACGCCCCCGCCAAGCCCCCGGCGCTCCCCCAAGCCGAAGGCAGCTTCGAAGCAGAAACCTGACACGCCCCCGACAAGCCCCCGACACGCCCCCGACACGCCCCCAAGCCGAATGCAGCTTCGAAGCAGAAACCTGACACGCCCCCGACACGCCCCCGACACGCCCCCGGCACGCCCCCAAGCCGAATGCAGCTTCGAAGCAGAAAGCTGACACGCCCCCGACACGCCCCGACATGCCCCCAAGCCGAATGCAGCTTCGAAGCAGAAACCTGACACGCCCCCGACACGCCCCCGACACGCCCCGGCACGCCCCCAAGCCGAATGCAGCTTCGAAGCAGAAATCTGACACGCCCCCGACAAGCCCCCGACACGCCCCCGACACGCCCCCAAGCCGAATGCAGCTTCGAAGCAGAAACCTGACACGCCCCTGACACGCCCCCGACACGCCCCCAAGCCGAATGCAGCTTCGAAGCAGAAACCTGACACGCCCCCGACACGCCTCCGGCACGCCCCCGGCACGCCCCCACGCCGAATGCAGCTTCAAAGCAGAAACCTGACACGCCCCCGACAAGCCCCCGACACGCCCCCGACACGCCCCCAAGCCGAATTCAGCTTCGAAGCAGAAACCTGACACGCCCCCGACAAGCCCCCGACACGCTCCCGACACGCCCCCAAGCCGAATGCAGCTTCGAAGCAGAAACCTGACACGCCCCCGACACGCCCCCGACACGCCCCCGACACGCCCCCGGCACGCCCCCAAGCCGAATGCAGCTTCGAAGCAGAAACCTGACACGCCCCCGACAAGCCCCCAACACGCCCCCGACACGACCCCGGCACGCCCCCACGCCGAATGCAGCTTCGAAGCAGAAACCTGACACGCCCCCGACAAGCCCCCGACACACCCCCGACACGCCCCCAAGCCGAATGCAGCTTTGAAGCAGAAACCTGACACGCCCCCGACACGCCCCCGACACGCCCCCGACACGCCCCCGGCGCGCCCCCAAGCCGAATGCAGCTTCGAAGCAGAAACCTGACATGCCCCCGACAAGCCCCCGACACGCCCCCGGCGCGCCCCCAAGCCGAATGCAGCTTCGAAGCAGAAACCTGACACGCCCCCGCCAAGCCCCCGACACGCCCCCGACACGCCCCCGGCGCGCCCCCAAGCCGAATGCAGCTTCGAAGCAGAAACCTGACACGCCCCCGACAAGCCCCCGACACGCCCCCGACACGCCCCCAAGCCGAATGCAGCTTCGAAGCAGAAACCTGACACGCCCCCGACACGCCCCCGCCACGCCCCCGGCGCGCCCCCAAGCCGAATGCAGCTTCGAAGCAGAAACCTGACACGCCCCCGACAAGCCCCCGACACGCCCCCGACACGCCCCCGACACGCCCCCAAGCCGAATGCAGCTTCGAAGCAGAAACCTGACACGCCCCCGACAAGCCCCCGACACGCCCCCGACACGCCCCTGACACGCCCCCAAGCCGAATGCAGCTTCGAAGCAGAAAACTGACACGCCCCCGACAAGCCCCCGACACGCCCCCGACACGCCCCCGGCGCGCCTCCAAGCCGAATGCAGCTTCGAAGCAGAAACCTGACACGCCCCCGACAAGCCCCCTACACGCCCCCGACACGCCCCCGACATGCCCCCAAGCCGAATGCAGCTTCGAAGCAGAAAACTGACACGCCCCCGACAAGCCCCCGACACGCCCCCGACACGCCCCCGCCGCGCCCCCGGCGCGCCCCCAAGCCGAATGCAGCTTCGAAGCAGAAACCTGACACGCCCCCGACAAGCCCCCGACACGCCCCCGGCACGCCCCCAAGCCGAATGCAGCTTCGAAGCAGAAACCTGACACGCCCCCGACACGCCCCCGACACGCCCCCAAGCGGAATGCAGCTTCGAAGCAGAAACCTGACACGCCCCCGACACGCCCCCGACACGCCCCCAAGCCGAATGCAGCTTCGAAGCAGAAACCTGACACGCCCCCGACAAGCCCCCGACACGCCCCCCAAGCCGAATGCAGCTTCAAAGCAGAAACCTGACACGCCCCCGACAAGCCCCCAACACGCCCCCGATACGCCCCCGGCGCGCCCCCAAGCCGAATGCAGCTTCGAAGCAGAAACCTGACACGTCCCCGACACGCCCCCGACACGCCCCCAAGCCGAATGGAGCTTCGAAGCAGAAACCAGACACGCCCCTGCCACGCCCCCGCCACGCCCCCGACACGCCCCCAAGCCGAATGCAGCTTCGAAGCAGAAACCTGACACGCCCCCGACACGCCCCCGACACGCCCCCAAGCCGAATGTAGCTTCGAAGCAGAAACCTGACACGCCCCCGACAAGCCCCCGATACGCCCCCGACACGCCCCCGCCGCCCCCAAGCCGAATGCAGCTTCGAAGCAGAAACCTGACACGCCCCCGACAAGCCCCCGACACGCCCCCGACACGCCCCCGGCACGCCCCCAAGCCGAATGCAGCTTCGAAGCAGAAAACTGACACGCCCCCGATACGCCCCCGACACGCCCCCGATACGCCCCCCGCACGCCCCCAAGCCGAATGCAGCTTAGAAGTAGAAACCTGACACGCCCCCGACAAGCCCCCGACACGCCCCCGACACGCCCCCGGCCGCCCCCAAGCCGAATGCAGCTTCGAAGCAGAAACCTGACACGCCCCGACACGCCCCCGACACGCCCCGACACGCCCCCGACACGCCCCCAAGCCGAATGCAGCTTCGAAGCAGAAACCTGACACGCCCCCGACAAGCCCCCAACACGCCCCCGGCGCGCCCCCAAGCCGAATGCAGCTTCGAAGCAGAAACCTGACACGCCCCCGACAAGCCCCCGACACGCCCCCGGCACGCCCCCAAGCCGAATGCAGCTTCGAAGCAGAAAACTGACACGCCCCCGACACGCCCCCGATACGCCCCCGGCACGCCCCCAAGCCGAATGCTGCTTCGAAGCAGAAACCTGACACGCCCCCGACAAGCCCCCGACACGCCCCCAACACGCCCCCGGCACGCCCCCAAGCCGAATGCAGCTTCGAAGCAGAAACCTGACGCCCCCGACACGCCCCCGACAAGCCCCCGATACGCCCCCGACACGCCCCCGACACGCCCCCAAGCCGAATGCTGCTTCGAAGCAGAAACCTGACACGCCCCCGACAAGCCCCCGACACGCCCCCGGCACGCCCCCAAGCCGAATGCAGCTTCGAAGCAGAAACCTGACACGCCCCCGACACGCCCCCGACACGCCCCCGACACGCCCCCAAGCCGAATGCAGCTTCGAAGCAGAAACCTGACACGCCCCCGACACGCCCCCGACACGCCCCCGGCACGCCCCCAAGCCGAATGCGGCTTCGAAGCAGAAACCTGACACGCCCCCGACACGCCCCCGGCACGCCCCCGACACGCCCCCAAGCCGAATGCAGCTTCAAAGCAGAAACCTGACACGCCCCCGACAAGCCCCCGACACGCCCCCGACACGCCCCCAAGCCGAATGCAGCTTCAAAGCAGAAACCTGACACGCCCCCGACACGCCCCCCAAGCCGAATGCAGCTTCGAAGCAGAAACCTGACACGCCCCCGCCACGCCCCCGCCAAGCCCCCGACACGCCCCCGGCACGCCCCCAAGCCGAATGCAGCTTCGAAGCAGAAACCTGACACGCCCCCGACAAGCCCCCGACACGCCCCCGACACGCCCCCAAGCCGAATGCAGCTTCGAAGCAGAAACCTGACACGCCCCCGACAAGCCCCCGACACGCCCCCAAGCCGAATCACGCCCCCAAGACGAATGCAGCTTCGAAGCAGAAACCTGACACGCCCCCGACACGCCCCCGGCGCGCCCCCAAGCCGAATGCAGCTTCGAAGCAGAAACCTGCCACGCCCCCGACACGCCCCCGACACGCCCCCGACACGCCTCCGGCGCGCCCCCAAGCCGAATGCAGCTTCGAAGCAGAAACCTGACACGCCCCCGCCACGCCCCCGCCAAGCCCCCGGCGCTCCCCCAAGCCGAAGGCAGCTTCGAAGCAGAAACCTTACACGCCCCCTGACACGCCCCCAAGCCGAATGCAGCTTCGAAGCAGAAACCTGACACGCCCCCGACACGCCCCCGGCGCGCCCCCAAGCCGAATGCAGCTTCGAAGCAGAAACCTGACACGCCCCCTCCACGCCCCCCGCCAAGCCCCCGACACGCCCACGGCGCGCCCCCAGGCCGAAGGCAGCTTCGAAGCAGAAACCTGACACGCCCCGGCGACGCCCCCGCCATGCTCCTGGCGCGCCCCCAGGCCGAAGGCAGCTTCGAAGCAGAAACCTGACACGCTCCCGCCACGCCCCCAGGCCGAAGGCAGCTTCGAAGCATAACCTGACACGCCCCCGCCACGCCCCCGGCGCGCCCCCCCAGGCCGAATGCAGCGTCAAACAGAACTCTGACACGCTACTGACAATACCCTCGGGGGTGTCAGGGCTTGTCAGGGGCGTATCAGGCTTCTGCTTCGCTGCCGCATTCGGCCTGGGGGCGCGCCGGAGGCGTGTCAGGGTTCTCCTTCGATGCTGCATTCGGCCTAGGGGGCTTGTCGGGGGCGTGTCAGGGTTCTGCTTCGATGCTGCCTTCGGCCTGGGGGCGTGGCGGGGGGTTGTTGGGGGTGTGTCAGGGTTCTGCTTCGACGCTGCCTTCGGCCTGGGGGGGGGGGACGCCGGGGGGGGCGCATGTCGGGGGCGCAGCTGGTGCATGTCTGGATTCTTCTTCGACGTTCCCTTCGGCCAGGGGTCGCGCCAGGGGAGATGGCGGGGACGCGGCAGGTTATGCTTCGATGCTGCCTTTGGCGTGGGGGCGCGACGGGGGGCATGGCGGGGGCTTGGCAGTGGCGTGTCAGGGTTCTGCTTCGACGCTTCGTTTGGCATCGGGGGGCGTTAGGGTTCTGGTTCGACGCTGCCTTCTGCCTTGGGGCACGACGAGGGGCGTTGGGAGCTTGTCGGGGGTGTGGCGGTGGCTTGTCGGGGGCGTCAGGGTTCTGCTTTGATGCTGCATTCAGCCTGGGGGCCCGCTGGGGGCATGTCAGGCTTCTGCTTCGACGCTGCCTTTGGCCTGAGGGCACGCCGGGGGGCCTGTCAGGGGCGTGTCACAGTTCTGACACGCCCCCTCCACACCCCCATAGCTAAGACGCATAGTCAAATGACATGCCCATGCCACGTCCCCATCACACCCCCAGAGGTTAGAGGCATAGTCAAGCGACATGCCCCTGACACACCCCCACCATCCCCCTTCCCCACCCTTATCTGTGCCCCTGTGCCCAACCCTGCCTCCCCGCTGTGTGTGCGAGGAGAGCTGTCCAGTCACTCTGCTCCGTGGGGTGTTTTTTTGCAGAAGAAAAATATCCGGGGAAGGACAAAGCGGTGACAATTGCCTTTATTAGATCTGTAACCTCACAAACGTGACCGGCCCTGTGTCCAAAACTAGCCCTGAACGTTCATGTTCTGTCGCTCACTGTACCCGCTGGCACGCTTTGCTCTAGAGCAGCGTGTGTTTACAAAGCGTTTCCATCCAGAACGTCTTCCACACTATTTTATTTTCTCACATGCAGGGAATGCTGGGCTCAGGCGCGGTGGCTGTTGACTAGGGCATAGCAACCTGGACCCAGCCTTATATCGGGAAGCAAACGTGAAGGAGAACTGCAGGAGGGAAGTGCTATGCAGCATAGAAACAGCTGAGTTAACACCTACCGCGGGGTAAAACCGAACCCTACAGAAACAATGAGTTAATGAGAAATGATAATGGAGTTGTATCTAGACACTGTCTGATTACAAATCATACACTTTAATAACACACAGAATTGTTTATAATGACTCCCTTCAATCACATACAACAGAGAAGTTTATAGTTTATTTCCATTCTAGCAGCTTTGTTTGAGAATGAAACCAGACTCTTTTCTACCTAGCAAGGAGGCTTTGCCTTAGCTTCCCTTTCTTCTTGTCATGTAGCACTTCAGTGTTGCAAGGGTTACCTTACAAATAGTCCTAGGCCCCTGTAATAAATCCATCAAGCTGTTTGCATGGGAACTGAAATGAGGCTATAATGGGAGCATTTCTGTTCATCGTAGATTTTGACAAGATTTGGTCCAGCCCAAATTAAAAATCAGGGCTTCTCGCAAACTGACAGTGTCCCTTTAACAGTGTTCTGAAGGGGAAAATATATATACATTAGGAGGGTGCACCTTGTTATGTCTTTATGATGTACAAAGGCAGCCTTATATATTTATTTAATTCATCATGCATATGCTCCTTTGTTTGTTTTAAGCCATTAGAAGTAGCAGAAACATCAAGTCTGATCATCTCTGCTTTCACTGAAGGACTTGCTGGGGACTCAGAGAAATGTTTGCCAAGCTTTTTGTTAGCCTTTGATGAGGGAATAGTGAATAATTAACAAAGAGAACTTTGCGGGACATTGTGTTAAATAGGTTTAATAATAAAAACAAAAACCATAATAATTTAATCACATTTCAATTCCTCAATATTGGTGATGTCCAAATCCTCCAAGTTTTCTGGTGGTCATAGTGTAAACAAGACCTCAATTTCTAATGGAGAAATGAAGCAAGTGCATACTTCTTCCCATGTCCCCACAACCCAAGCGCCCTTTAAATATATCATAAAGAAATGTAAAAAGGGCACACACCCCGTCTTTGCTTTCCTTTGCGGGTCACCTTTAAGACAAAATCCTCAACCATCTTGCAGCAGATGCGCCCTCAGATTGGTTCTGCTGTGTATGTGCCCCAAAGGTTTTTAGTTATTTAAATGTAGAAAGCAAATAAGCACCTGACCTGGTATAAACCAGTGCAACCTTACTGATACCAATGGATTTGCACCCACGCATAGATCTGAAATCGACCATGTGCAGTGAAGTCCTCAAAGCATAAGCCCATCAAATAAACTCTGCAGCCTCTCCCCACTGGAGCTTGGGAACTTTGCGGAACCCTGGCACTTACTGATAGTCATTGTCCAAACCCTTTGATTATCCGAATGAATGTCATGTCCCCTGTTACATATGTATAACTCAGTTTGCCCTGCTTTATACAAAACAACTAGAGGCTCATTCTATCACGGCAGACCAATTCTCCAAAATAACGGCACTGCAAAGCCGTGCATGGGTCTGTGAAACTGGAATACACTTTGCCAGATTGACTTCTGTGACTAATGTGTGTTTATACAAACTGGCTCCTTCCTGCTTAGAAGAAAAATCCGGGCCTGGTCAGTTCCTTCCTTCCATCCTTCCTTAGAACAGATCGCTGGCCTTAAATCTATGCATGCTTGCCCATTTGCGCTGATCTAGCAGTCAGTCATCATTCGTAACAAGCCTACGTTGCAAAGGTGTCTGGGTGTTGCAAGCAAATGAAGGGAGGAACATGCTGTACCAACCTGCCCGTGCTGTGGGTTCAGTTATTTCTAAAACAGAGGACAATGGAGACAGACAGAGAACAGAAAGGGGAGGGGGAGAAAATATATAGTTTATGTTTTCAGACAATGGATGAAAGAATGACCATTAGAAAGGTGAGTAAACACTGATGATAATGCGCATGCTGCTGACATGGTTACACGGAACAGACAGGAAGTGTGGTGACCATCGGAACAAATGACAGTGTCTCTCTCCATACATCCCAACTCACATTTCTTGTCTACATTTGAAAGACCATTCGGATTAAGGGAGGCTGTGAATTTAAAGCACAATAGCTATTCCTGATTAACTCTGTGTGTGGATGCTCTTATTTCAGAATAAGCAAGCTGTGTTCTGGTTTAGCTTAATCCAATTTGAAAATGGATTAAGCTACACAGGAACAAGGCAATCTTATTTCGGAATAAGACTGTCCACACATGGAGTTATTTCAGAATAGTTATTCTGGGATAACCGCATGTGTAGAGAAGCCCCCAGTGATGAGAGTCTACTGCAGAGCAAGCTATATCCTATTCTGCTTTGGGTGTCAGCACAAATATCAGCTAAGTACATGGGATCATAATGACTGGGGCTGAGGCATAGGGAGAGAACACTGCTAGATTTTCAGATGCCAGGTGAGGCTATCAGGTGAACTCAGCAGCCAGCAGTCTAGGAGGGACTAGGAGACAATAAACATGGACCCCTCCGCCCTACGTGACATTGTTTTTTGCAGAATGCAACCCCTGGTTTTAAAGGGCGGCCCCAGCAGAACAATGTCTCTGACCCACGGGCCCACTCACTGCTTTGACACGAGAAAGCGCGGAGCAGGTCAGCTGGCGAGGACTGTGACAGTGGAGGTGGCATTTTGGAGGCATGGGGGTGAAGATGGAAGTGGTTCGGTGAGGTGAGGAAGGGTATGCTTCCCTTTCCGGGCGAGGGAACAGGATTTCTTTCCCCGGGCAGCGTAGTCTAATGGAACGAGACTGGGACTGGGAGCCAGGCTTACCTAACCCCGGCTCAGCCACTGACTCCTACCCGCTCATAGGTAAACTGAGGGACGCAGTGAGTACCTATCTGTAAAATGCAGATGACCGTGCCTGCCTACTTCAGAGAGATGCTGGGAGGATTCATTCATGTGTGCACAGTGCTTTGGAGTCACGAGGCTTTAGATGAAATATCATGGTTGGGGCAGGTGTGGGGGGCGGGGCGGGGAGTGAAGCACACTCGTTGGTGAGGTGACATCACATTTTGCTCACAGAAAGAGAAAATGGCTCCCTTTAGGACTTGGCTGCTAGTTATCTGTGTGCATTAGTGAATAAGCAGAGTTGGGTTCTTCTATGTGTAAGGGGCTCGTTTATTTGCAGCTTGGACACGAGGAGGAAGCATTGGCTTAAATGGCCAGATTCCACTTCCTCAGGATGGTGGGTAACAGCCCTTCTCTTGTTTCGCCTTGCACCTCCCTGCAAGCAAGATTCAGATTCACTCTCCCCCAGAGAACTCCAAACAGGCCTACGCCACTTAAGCCCTGAAAGTAGGGTGCCCACAACCGTGGACTGGCACTTTGCAGGGAGTTGAATTCCATCCTGTGCGAGACTCGGTGGTTATCCAGCTCCCTCCGTCAGGACCGGCAGCGTCTCCTCACAAAGCCCAGGCTCAGCCCCTCATACCTACCGTACAGGATTATACTGGCATTGGTGTTCCCCAGCTTGTTAGTGGCCACGCAGGTGTAGTTGCCGTAGTCCTTCTCCGAGACATTGAAGAAGGTCAGCGTGGACATTCGACCTTTGTTCTCGATCCTCACTCCATCCAGCCCATTGGCTAATCTGCGGGGCGAGAAAGACGAAGGGCCGGTCCCCCTAATGACAGGAGCGATCAATTCCCTCCCCCATGCAGTCCCACTAGCTCTATCTGGGTTAGTGGGGAAAGCCCCACCAGCCCCCAGATCAGGACTTTCCAGCTGGCTGTCACCAGGACACTGGGCTAGCTTCTCGGCTGGTCTAAAGCAGAGTGGCTCTCCTCATTTTAACAGAGCTACGCCACTGCCCAAGAGTCCCCACCTCCTCCTGAAGGTTCCCCGGTCCAGGATATTTTCTGCCAGGTTATTGAGAAGGTTCTTCCAGCTAAAGGGACCCCCCAGACCAGGCCATCACTGAGGGTTCATCTACACTAGAGTGGGAGGATTAATGTCCAGCCGAGGTAGACATACCCAGGCTAGCTCTGCTCGAGCCAGCCTGCTAAACCCGCAGCGTCACTGTGGCAGCACGGGGTGCTGGAATGGGGTAGGCACCCGAGTATTTAGCCTGGGTTTCAGATGGGACTGTATTTGGCATGGTTACACCATCCCATTGAGCTGCAGCAACACTGCTATTTTTAGCGGGCTAGCTTGATCAGAGCTAGCAGGGGTATGTCTCCCTGAGCTAAAAATCCCACATCCTGCTCCAGAGGAGATGTACCCTGAGTCTCTATCTGACTTCCACGCTGGGTCCTCATGATCCCAGCAGCTCACACCAGGTTAGCACTAGCACTCCCGCCCCTCCCTTCTGAAACAGCCTCAGGGCAGAGGCTCCTCCTGGTACGCTATGGAGAGAGACCTTCCTTTACTAGCCAAACAGCTGTGAGATTTGGGACCTGGATGTTTTAACCGCAGATCCCGATGCGCCTCCCACAGGATACTTTGCTTAGAGAGACATCTGCAGCAAGATCCTCCATCTCCCCCGCCCCCCAATAAATATATCAAAAGGAAGTGTAATTCTCTCTCCTTCCCATGCTGACAGATGGCCATCCTGACCCAGGGAATTCAGCACTCCCCATCCTTGCCAAGAACACAGCCTGGGATCTGGCAGGCCCTGGCAGCCTGGTTAGGTACCTGGTTTCTTCTTTAAACCACTGAAATTCTGCGAGAGGGACGGCAGAGGCCTCGCAGCGCAAGATTCCCTTCTGGCCCACTGAGACGCCGGTGTTCTTGGCGTTGGAGATGTAGGGTGGGTCTGCAGAGCAAAGGGACATTATGCCAGAGGGAGGGCTGGGGCCCCCGGATACCACACGGCAGCCGTGAGGGGCTCCGGATCGCCAGCACGAGCTGGGCTCAGAGAGACGTCAGCGGTGAGGGGATGTGGAGCCGCGTCGTTAGGAGGCTGGTTGAAACCCAGTCCAGGTTGTGCCCTCCTGGGACTTCAGGGTAGAGGGGGCACAGATCCAAACCCATGAGAGGCAGCATTAGGCACTGACCCGTCACATAAAGGACACGCAATTGCCTGCCGTTGCTTTGCTCAGCATTTCCCCTTCCCTTCTCAACCCACGCCTGAGCCATCTCCTTTCTCCTGTCTCTTCTCCTTCCCCCTTTGGCCTGTGCTCTCCCATTTACCTCCGGGGCTCTCCTTTCCCACGTGGGGTGGGGACACAGCACCCCTAATTGTGTTGGGGCAGGGCGGAAATAGGGCTGGTAGCAAGAGGGAAAAGCCACATGCGAGCAGGGACAAAAGAAGCCACCCCTCTCCTGAGCCCAGCTGGTGGTGTGGGAGGTGGACCGAGAGCTAGACAGCTGAGGAGGTGTGGCTGGAAGCAAGTATGCCCCAAACAACAAAAGGGAACAGAGATGGAGAAGATAGAAGCTATGAAAGAGCCGGGGACAGTCCCAGCGCAATGTGGTCACCCCTCCCTGCAGAAATGGCCAATATCTGGCCAACATGAGACAGCCGAGAGGGTCGGCATCTAAGGGCTGTTTGTCGGCCAGCATGAAATGAGATGTCCTAGCAGGGCAGAGGGCCACATAGCGACCTCCCCCACCATGACCAACACTCATTGTGTTGCAGTTTCAGTAAAGAAACCAAAGGCAGAACCAGCCAGGGAGACCAAAGTCTCCTCTCGCTGGATCAACACTGGGGCACATTGATAGGACAATGTAGATGATACTTGGATCGTTGCTACCCATGACCCATCTCTTGCTCTGGGGTCAGAGAGAAAGATTCAGGGCGAGGGTATCCAAGACAGCACTAGGTCATTCAGAAATGAATAAGGTGAATGCCAAATGTCAGTTCAGATACACGTTGAACCTTTCATCCTCCCCGCATCTGCCCCAGGCCGCATGACTGTGGGAAACACACATTTCACAAGGGAGATACTGCATGCACGGGATGGAAACTAGGAGCCTGCAGAATGAGAAAAGAGAAGCTCCATTGTACGGTGCTGTCCCTAATCCCACTTTGGGATGCGGATTGGATGAGTCCCCTAAATATGGACACTTTGAAGGCACAAGGCTCTACCCTTCCTTAAGGACTTCTCTGACTCACAGCCATGTAGTTCAGACCCCCGAATGGGCTTTAAAGTTCTTCTAATCTGATTGGGAAAGTTCCCTGGTTTCTAAGTATCTTTGCATCTTTTAAACCAGTTCTGTTGTGCCGAGAAATTTACAAACAGGCCAACACCTCTGTAGGACCTAGACAAAAAGACTGGTTTGGAGAGATGAGCCAAAGCCAGAACAATGTATGCAAAGTCTTGCCTCTCCCCTGCACCTGGAAGGGTCGCTATAAAGCGTAACCCTGAGCCAAACCAATCCTGGTTTTGCATGCACAAAGAATAGACCGCCCGCTCCAGTTTCACCCATCTCTGCTAAACCCACTTCTCCTTGTGTCAGGTGTGAAGAGGATTACAACAGTGGAACCCTGATTGAAAAGAAAAGAGCACCAGGTAGCAGAGGAGTAGATGCAGCCCTTCATCCCTAAAATACTCAGGTTTTTTTAAGCTTCCCAGAGGCACAAAAGAATTCGAGTCACCCCTGAAATGCCGACAAGCTTTGTCACTCCAGCTTTTCTGCCTTGGCACGTCATCTGAAGTCTTTAAATCGTCTGGGCTCTAAATTCCTAACCATGCTTCTAAAGAACAAATTGTCCTACGATGTAAATGCTTTAAGCTTAATGAAATGTATATATGTGATTTTCTTATAGCAATTTAGTGGAAATAAAAACTCTACAAGCTCTTTCCTAAAGGGAAGGATATTTAATGGGCTCTGTGTGTGGTGAGCCACTAGAGATTTTTTTCCCCCTGAACTGCTCCTCAGGAAAAGGTATTACCATTTATGTTCCAGCTATAAATAGTCTTTAAGGGATGCTGACGTAGATGTTATCGGCTTCACTTTTTTTCAGGAGTTTATGGTTATAGTTCAGTTGTTCTAACACACACGCACACCCCAGCCGGCACTGGAATACGAGGATCTCAGCTCTGTATCCCCATCGTCTTGTGCCTTTCCTCATCTTCTACACCCCTGCAACGCAGTGAAGAATCAAGGCCCTCGGATCCCAACCCCGGCAGGTAGGGAAAGGAAAGTCACACTTCAGGAGCACCCGTCCCCACGCAGGGTACGTCAGCACTCTGAGCAAGGGGTACAGTTCCCAGCTGAAGGAGACATACCGGCACTAGCTCTGATCCAGCTTGTTGGTGGGAGCGGCGGGAGAGGCTAGCCACCCTGAGTACGTGCTTAGTGCCTCGGATGGGATCATACTCCAGCAGCTAGCCCCTCCCGCCATTCGGACTGCCATGGCTACCCTTTATTACTAGCATGCTAGCTCGATCGGGGCATGTCTCCCTGAGCTGGGAATTACACCTTCCGCTTGAAGTGTAGATGTACCCTTCGATAGCACGGTGATGGGGCGTGGTATACAGAACAGAATAGAATAAGCCGTTGTAGAACTGTAAGCAGACTACATTACGCCCCGCCAGTGTTCAGGCTGGGTAAAAGCCAAAATGATCTCTGTGAAAAGACCCCACAACTAGACTTGAAATTAGACGAAGGTTTCTAACCATCAGAGGAGTGAAGTTCTGGAACAGCCTTCCAAGGGAAGCAGTGGGGGCAAAAGACCTATCTGGCTTCAAGATTAAGCTAGATAAGTTTATGGAGGGGATGGTTTGATGGGATAACATGATCCTGGAAATTAATTGACCCTTGACTATCAGTGGTAAATAGGCCCAATGGTGGGATGTTAGAAGTTACTACAGAGAACTTTTTCCTGGGTGTCTGGCTTGTGAGTCTTCCCCACACGCTCAGGGTTCAGCTGATTGCCATATTTGGGGTCGGGAAGGAATTTTCCTCCAGGGTAGATTGGCAGAGGCCCTGGAGGCTTTTCGCCTTCCTCTGCAGCATGGGGCACTGGTCACTTGCTGGAGGATTCTCTGCATCTTGAAGTCTTTAAACCATGATTTGAGGACTTCAGTACCTGAGACATAGGTGAGAGGATTATTCCAGGAGAGGGTGGATGAGATTCTGTGGCCTGCATTGTGCAGGAGGTCAGACTAGATGACCATTAAGGTCATAATGGTCCCTTCTGACCTTAAAGTCTATGAGTCTAACTAGCCTGAGCCCAGCGTTGACTGAAGCCTGGAGGCGGGATCAGGGAGTGTGTCATGCTGAGTCGCGCCCGACTTACAGTTGACGGTGACTTTCACTCTCCGGATGTCTGGCGCGGCCACGTCATTGACAGCGCTGCACTCGTACTCCCCGGACTGATCCCTGGTGATCCCGGAGATCTCCAAGTACTCATCTTCGCTCACAAAGCCCCCGCCTGCAAGGGAGAAGGCGCACATGGAAAGATCAACCCACCAGCCTGCCACCTCCACTCCCGCTGATCACTGGGCATAAAATCTGATGGAATGATGACCTACAGGCCTGATCATGACCAGTTACATCGGGGTAAATCTGGGAGTTTCAGGGGCTTTAACTCAGAATCAGGCTTTCTGTAACACTCACAGGACTCCAGGGGCCATATCTCACGGCAGCTGTAAAAGAGGTGAAATCCTGGTGGTCCCTCATTTTAAAACATCATTGCCCACATAAGAACCCTGGGACCGATTCTCCCCCTGCTCTGGCTCCAGCAGTATATCGGTGTGCTGAATGAACTGCAAGGGGCCAAAGAACAACTCTCCTACGTTGGAGCTGTGCCAGGGCCAACGTGAGCATATCAGGGGCACGTCTGGGGCTGCATTTGAGTTAGGCGGGGGAGCAGCCACAGTGCTTTGGGCTGGTGCATGGACCACAGGCAGCTCTGGGAAGGCTACAACCCCAGGAGCTGCTCAGATTTCTCCTAGGGCACTTGTTCTCAATGCAGTGCAGTGGCAAAGCCACCCCCTTCCCCCGGGGCTGCCCCATCCATGCTGCATACGTCATGAACTGCAGCGCAGAATCTACCCCGCATTGTAAAATAATCCTAATCTGTTTTCTTGGCAATGCCATTGATTAGTATACCTGAAATACATGCCAAGAGCTCCTGTACTTGTTGCCATTTATGCTGTGCGCTCACCGCTCTGCATTTCAATCCGCTGGGGTAGTAATATTAAACTGGTCAGTATCATTTCCCATGGTCGTTCATTGGCACATTGCTGTGGCGTTTGGGTTCCCAATGTTGCACGGGGCAGGCATCAAAAACCCACCATTCCCATTGTTTTGGGGGCTGGGGACCAAATTATTATTAAATGGTCTCTTCGCGAACAAATGGGACTGGGAGTCAGGTCTTCTGGGTTCTATTCCCAGCTCTGCCATCCATATATTGTGTAACCATTGGCCAGCCACACTATGTGCCTCAGTTTCCCCATCTGTAAAATGGGGATAGTGATACTTCCCGGCCTCCCAGGGGTGCTCAGAGGTTTAATTCGGGACGTCTGGAAAACATGGCAAACACAAGAGCTTATTCTTGGCTGGGGATGTATACAGGTCACTCTCCAAACAAGGAGATGAGGATGTATTTCATTGCAGTGGTGACATGAGTTATCTGCAGCATTCCTACCATAAAAATGTAGCACAGTGGCATCACCACAAATTGCCAGAGAACAGCAAATGTCAGTCACTATGTGACAATTATCACTATTGTACACCAGTCCTCTCTGTGGAAGCTAAAGGTTGCTGCTACATTAGTGCGGTTACTCATATTAATTAGGGCCTGTATAAACACAGAGAAGGAGACAGGCCCTGCCCTGAAGAGCTTACAGGGTAAATACATTTTGGGTTATATGAGCTGCAAGTGTTGCTACAAAGATCCGGGATTCTAGCCAGCAGGTCTCAGAGTTGCAGAGTACCTTTGCCAGTGAAGTGGTCACTGAGAGACACAAGAGAATCAGACTGCGATGTCCCGATGGTGCAGCTCACGGCAGCGTGTGACTGTGACCAAATGACATCCTCTATTGGCGCAGCTACCTGGGGCACACACGACAGTGCAACATCAGGATATAACACCCCGGTTAGCTGGGGGCTCTCTGCTCCCTCTCTCCACCTCCCCACTCATTCTGTCTGCAGAGGTGGAATGGAGCAGCTGCTTCTTCCCTCTCCCCCAGCATCCCTCTCCTGCTGATCTAGAAGCAACAGCAACTCCCTGTCCATTTGCTCAATGATGTCCAGGCTGCTTTGCATCACATGCATCAGTTCTTCTGTTCACTCTGCCTAGACCAGGCAGGAGAAGCTTTTCTCAGCCTGCCGGAGCCAAGGAGAGCCACACATTTGGAGAATAACTTCTAACGGCTGCTCTGCTCGGACAATGAGGCTCTGAGGACTGGATGTTGAAACGCTCCCTCTAATCCATCCTAAGAGGGAGCCTCTACATGTGGGGTCATCACTATACACTGAATAAATACGGCACTAGGTGGTAAAAAAAATCCCGACACTGCAGTCTAATTTGCGAACAGTGAATTTTAAAGTTCATGGACACCAGGTTAGAACCAGACAAAGCTTCCCCACTAGGAGGGAGGTGAAGCACTGGAATGGGTTACCTAGGGAGGTGGTGGAATCTCCATCCTTAGAGGTTTTTAAGGTCAGGCTTGACAAAGCCCTGGCAGGGATGATTTAGTTGGGGTTGGTCCTGCTTTGAGCAGGGGGTTGGACTAGATGACCTCCTGAGGTCCCTTCCAACCCTCATCTTCTAGGATTCTCCACGTCTCTCTGCCAGGACCCCCCCAGGACTCAGCTGAAATACCCCCTGCTATCCCAGTCATAACACACACATGCACAGAGCTTTGCCACTGCACTTCCTTCCTGATTTGCAGCCCCCGACTGCTATTTCACTTCCGGACCTTTTCAAAGCAGCTGTGCGAAACTGGCTGGTGGGGTAGGGAAAAATGTCTGCCAGAGACTGGGAGAAGAGTCTACCGAAATAATATCACATCCCCAAATACTGACAAAGCCTGTCCCAGTTTAACCTGTAGGGGTCAAAGCATAAGAGATCTGCACAATCATTTTCATATGCCGGAACTTAAATATTAGTCGCAAAACCACGCACAAGAATCACTGCCCTAACTACAGCTCCAGCACACCTTGCTGACATTGACACCAGGAAAACAAAGCGTTTCAAGCCAGGAAATAATAATATCGACTGCAAAACCCTCCTTGCTTGGAAGACAAAACCATCCCCGGAGAGGGAAACTCACAGAGCGCGGGTTGGGGAAGGTGGAGTGGGGAAGACGAAAAATAATGATTGGGTGGCGGGGGAAAGATGAAGCGGATGAGTGACGACGACACTTTGTAAGTGAGTCTTCTTTGTAATGATCCCATAATCCTGGGGTCATTATGGACCCGGCCTATCCGCCCGGCGATCTCTATAAAAGATGATTGGGAGCGAAAGAAAATAGATTCGACGAGCCGGCGACAGAAATACATAAATAACCAAGGTGATTTCTTTCTGTGGAGACGGGGCCTGGGGAAGAGATAAGCCCAGCTCGCTACATTAGAGAGATAAGGATCTACAAGGATACAAATGGGCGCGCTCAGATGGAGGCTGCGTGACAGACATGGGGCCATCAATCATGAAGTGGGGGGGGGTCGCGCCAGAGCCGGGATCTGCTGCGGCAGAGCGGCCAGCGCGCGCCGGGTCACGTGCTGCCCACGTCTGGCTGGATAACAGATACGCTGGCGGTCTCTTAGGGACGGGGCTGAACTGGGATGTGCTCTGGGTGCTTTGCAGCACATGCTCATTCCTGCCTCACTGACTGACTGATGCGAAGCAGGGCCCCAGCCTCCCTTAGGATAAACAAAGGTCACCGGTGCCTAGCGCTGCTCATTGGTCTTCTTTCATCAGCACTAAATCCACTAGACTCTCACCGGTCTAACGCTGCATGACTAATGCCTCCCTCCAGCTACCCCCTCTGCTCCCACGCAGACACCTGTCCAGGGGAGCTGACCCGAGAGGTGCAAGTTTCTCTTCCCAGCTCACCCAAGTGATGCCCTCTAAGGCCTCTCCTTGAACCCCTTGAGGCGCCCTTCAGCAAGGGGGTCTCTGAGATGAAGCGGGACCCAGAAGTACAACGGGAAAAGGGAAGCAGAGAGCCTGCCGCCTGCAGCCCTCCCATAGATCCTAAGAACGGCCAGACTAGGCCAGACTGATGGTCCATATAGCTCCATATCCTGTCTTCTGACAGTGGCCAGTGCCAGCGAATGAACAGAAGAGGGCAATCATCAAGCGATCCATCCCCTGTTGTCCAGGCCCAGCATGTGGCATTACTGGGGCCTTTATGCCTCTTGCCCAGATAAACATTGTTCTGGAGAGCCCAGGTTGTGGTCATTCCGAGTTTAGTGCCAACAAACCATGATTTGAGGACTTCAATAGCTGAGACATAGGTGAGAGGATTATTGCAGGAGTGGGTGGGTGAGGTTCTGTGGCCTGCGTTGTGCAGGAGGTCAGACTAGATGATCATAATGGTACCTTCTGACCTTAAAGTCTATGAGTCTATGAAGAGCCCTCATTTCTGCTGCTAGGGTACCTGATGCAATGTGAAAAGGGAGATGCCTTGGGAGGCATGACCGTAGAGGCCTGAAAGGGGGCACAGTGCTGGAGAGAGACGCAGTGAGGTGAGGCGGGGTAGGCAGGGGTTGTGTGTGGGGGGGGGAGAGAGGGATGTTAGGGGCGGGGCTCTCCAAGCTACCAGCCATCTCCCTCCCCACCCCCACCCCTGCCATTTGGGAATCTAATTGCTGCAATGGAGGAGCGGATTCCCCTCGCTAATTAAGTGCGTGGGACGGGCACTGCAGTGCATTTCATCCCTGTCGGGCGCCGGAGATGCCGCCACGCCGGAGTTAATGAAAAGTGTGATAAACCCACTGTTTCATTTCGCCTTAATTAATCCCAGTGATTGGATTGTGCTGAAGTCAGCCTGGTTTGGAGAAAGCGCCCCGGGGTCAGCATCCTGCTGGCTGGCGGAGTGAGGAGGCGGCTCGTTGTCTGGGGTGCAGGACGAGCGCGAGCATCTCTGACGGCAGCAGCTGTGACTGGGCTTTGCAGGGTTCCCCTCCCTCCCGCTCACTAACTCCCCCACTCACAGCCGCCTGCTGCTGCCCAGGTGCTCGGGCTCCTTTCCTGGAGCCGCAGGGTAACCCTAACGCCAATGTGTGACGGTGATGGGAGCTGTTACTCTGTGGAGGAGGAGGGGATTCGGGGACACAACACCTCCTTCGAGGAAACGTGAAAGTCAACAGTTACAGTCCGGGAGGGGACAGAGCCTTCCATCCTCATGGAGAACCCAGTGCAGGGGATCAAGGCCAGGAGCTCCAGCAATGTGGCATGGGGGGAGAGGAGAGAGACGATCTCTCCAGCCATGTGGCACGGGGTGGGGAGCGGGCAGGTCCCAGATTACAGCTCTTTGCGTCAGGAACCATCTTTTTGTTCTGTTTGTACAGCACCTAGCACAACGGGGTCCTGGTCTAACACAAACGGTCATAATGAATAAAATGCACGGTAGGTTGAAAGCAACACCTTCAACTCCACCAGGCGGCAGCTGCAATGCAGATCCAGCAGGTACTTTAAAAATGGGCATGTCGTTAACAGAAAGAGGTTCATAGTCCATTAACCGAAGGGTGCCCCTAGTGCTTTCCAGTGGGTAGCACACAGGACTGTGAATAAGGTCTCCTGGGTTCTAGCTCCAGCCCTCTCAGACTTGTGTGGGCTTAGGTAAGTGGCTTAACCTCTCTAGAGACGGCTCTTTCCTTGGGGGTACTACTAATGCTCTAATTCATACACGTGTGGTGGGAGGAATTCAATAAAGCCCTTCGCGATGCTAGCCTGCAACGGGCGGCGTAATTGCAAAGTCCTCTTGGCAAGGCAGCCCCAGTGCTGCAGATTAATTACATCCATATGACCTTTCCAGCCAGCCAGATGGAAACTGGATACAGCTCAAGACACTGGAAGCCCTGAATTAACACAGTGGGAGAAAGGCAGGGGCAGCCCAGCTGGGGGAGATGGATCTCTTGACTGATCTGCCCAGATGGAACAGGGTCTTTGCAAACCCAGAAGGTCAGCTGGGCAGTGAAGGATGTGGAAAGGCTGCTCGGGTGGAGCCTCAACTTTCGGAAAGCCTTAGGTTAGTATGCTAGGAGTCACTATTGAAAGTGGCAGTTCTACTGCATACAACCCATCCCCCCCTGTTCTTATAACACTAACCAAAACGGAAGGGGCTAAATTCCCCCTAGTTAGACCAACTCCACTGATGCAACATCAGTACAAGCGAAGGAGGATTTTGCCCACCAAGACACAACCAGTCTTCTCTGAGATTCAAGTAAAGCCTCAGATGGATTCTTCTGTGGCCAGTTCTGCTTAGTTGGTCCAAAGTTTGTGTCCAGCATATGGAAATGATCTTGCCAGGCCATTATCACATAGCAATTTTTAAACTGGAGGAGGAGAAGGCACATGCTCTGCCCAATGAGAGATAGGTGGGCAAGGAAAACAAGAGAGGTAGGGTATGTTTCTGCCATTGCTGGAATGGAATGGGATACGTCATAATTCAAAAGGGCACTGGACTCCAATTCCTTAGCACTGGACTCCAATTCCTTAGCTGAGCATCCCAAACTTCAGGGCAGTTTGGATCTGCACCAGAATCCAATCTGCACTGCGGGCTGGCTCCCCACGATGGACCAACCCTAACTTCTGTCTCTAAGGAGCCCTGGACCTAGGGGGAAGTTTGGATCCAGCTCTGGAATCTGCAGCTTGTGACCCTTCTCGGCTCAAAAGTATTGGAACATGCACGACATCACCAGAAAGCTTGGTGGGATATCAACGAATCCACGTGCTGCACTGGCAGATGATTATTGTGGAAATCACGCACACTGATTTCTAGAAACAAAGGCCTTGAACACTGGAGCTAAAAGAGAACTCCCTTAACAGGAACCCGTAGTAATAGGTCCCTTCTCCTCTCTCTGAGGCAGCCACTAAAAAGGCAATATCACAAACACATGCAAAGCCAGTATGGTAGTTAACGCAGAGCATTACAAGAGAGAGCAAAGTACACTGCTTGGTCCAGAATAGGCCCTTTCGTTGCTCTTTGAGTCCCTGCTGCTTCTCTTTTGGAATCATCAACAGCTGCTTTGTCCAGCACATCTGGCTAAGATCAGGTTCTTTCGCTCCAAACTCCAAGACAGTCCTAGCATGTCCTCCAGCGCTGAGTGCATCCATCTCCTTCTCCCTCATCCTACAGGTTTCTTATTGGAGACATTTTGACAGGGCAGGATTATCTGCCTGTGCATAGCCCTAGCAGTATGATAATGATGCTAATTAACAGCATTCGTTAATATCTTTAAATTACCTGTATTAGCTCCCAGGCAAAACACCCACTAACAGTAACGGCAGCGTTGGCAGATTTGCATCAGCAAGCGGCATTATGTTCATTTCATAGTTCGTCAGAACACTCCAGAGCGATCAGGTCACCAAACGACAGCATGAGCCGCAGGAGACTGGCCTGATACTGGAACCTGGCGCCAGGGCTGCGCGTCTCAGCAAAGGAGCTCTGCTTTTGGAAGATGCCTTTTTATTTACCCATTGCCCTGATGCCTCTCCAGTGCCAGGCTGAATCAGCAGTGAGTAAAGCAGCTGGCATAGGACTCAGCCCAATGGGGCTGATGTGCTCATAGGGAAGGATGGACAGGGCTGGCTGGAACTGGCCAGGAGCAGGATGGTGCTGTGCAAGCTTCCCTGACCGAACCTTTTGCCAATATCACTCCCGCCTCATTCCTGAACCACAGCTACCTCTGTCCTCATTGTCTCAGTCCTGAGCTCCCACCCGTTAGCCTGTTTTTCCTGGCATGTTTGCAGACCCCTCTCCTGGATCACTCCTGTTCCTTCTACCTCATCTCATTCCCAACCTTCAGCCTCACCCTGATGCTCTAAGTCTTGAGTCCTCACGCCACTCTGCTTATCACTGGGATCCTGACCGGCAGCCCCCACCTTTGCCATTCCAGCCCTGTCCCTCACACAGTGTTATGCATGCAGTTCAATCCCGAATGGCAATTCTCCACCTATTTCAAGTCCTGGTAGTCAAAAAAGCAGCAAAGGAGACAGAACAGACTGGGGAGAAAGAGAGATTCAAGGGGTGAAAGGTGACCAGGAGGAAAAGTCTGGGAGCAGACTTCTGATTTTTCTGCATCAGCTTCCATTTTGGGGATTCCCACAAGCAGCGGGCACCAACCCTCCCAGCAGAGCTGGGGCTTTCTGCATGGCATGTCTCAGTCACGGTCGTAGATCAGGAGCTTAGAAGGATGAGCTCTTCGGCTCCCAGCCCCTGCTGCAGGTCACCTGCCTGCCTCTGCAGGTCTTCTGTGGCTCGGCCCACCATCTGGGCCCCACAGTGCAAACCACCCCTTCCGGGGGGGCAACAAACTTAGAAGAAGCTCCTTGTGCCCTGCAGGGAAATTATAAACGAAAGAGTTTCTTCCCCTTCTGTGCTAAAGTCCCTCTGGAACTGAATCAGCAGGGTCCTTCTGAACTCCTGCCACTGGCTACAGCCAGCGATGGGCCCTGGCCCAGCCTGGTTCCTTTGGCTATAGCCTGGGAAGCATCCCTCCTCACTCCTCTGGCTCCACCCAGGAACTGCTTTTGCTAGCAGCAGGCAGCTCCTTTTATTCTGGCCTGCTGGGCCTTGATTGGCTCTTGCTGGACCCCCGCCCTTCTAGCTGCTGGAGGACCAGATCTCAATGGTTCCCCCAAAAATGACTGCAGCCAGGATGGCTCTCTAGGCAAGCCTGCAAGTCTAATACGTGGTGCTCTTTTCCTGTCAGGGAGCAGTTTTGGGGGGCAGGGTGTAGCAGAGCAGCAGGGCCTCCAATGTGGGGTGGGCAGGCGATGAAGAACTGGTACACTCCATCACAAGGAATCTTCCTGGAGCGGTACCCTGATTGCCTATATAGGAGAGAACACCTTGATATGAGAATAGCACATGAATGATACCCAGCCCCCGCATAGGTGCACAAGGAGACCCCACCCCTTACTGCCCCAGCATAGGGCAAGACTCAGTATGTTGCTTGGAAAGTGTGTAACAGCATCAGTGCGGAGGCAGTGTGGTCCAGCGGATATGGCCTGGGACTCAGCTGACCAGGGTTTTATTCTTGGCTTTATCACAGGCCGGTTCCATGACCTTCAGCATATTATGTCCCCTTCCCATGCCTCAGTTTCCCCATCTGTAAACTGGGGATAGTGGCACTGGTCTCTTTTGTAAAGCACTTTGAGACCCATAGATGAAATGCGCTATGCAAGAACTAGGTGTCCCCATTAATGTACTACAGGACGTGCTGTGCTTTCCAACACAGGCCATGCTGGGCTGCTGCAGCTGTACCCTGTCCACCTAAGGCACCCCAGCCCACATCCAGTTCATCACCAAGGAGTCAGCTAATGGTTCTCCTCTCCCAAAATCCTTTGCAAACAAGCCTACTGGTCTCCAGTTAGGAAGGAGACAGGCAGGCGCAGAGCAGCCTGCTTCAACAAATCAGAAAGCAATTCATTTTCAGAAGAAAACAAGTGATATTTACATTATTAAATCACAATTACAAAGCAAATCAGCTGCAGAAGAAGGGAGCCCATTTTCATCAAT
This sequence comes from Chelydra serpentina, assembly GCA_037349315.1. Classification (NCBI taxonomy): domain Eukaryota; kingdom Metazoa; phylum Chordata; order Testudines; family Chelydridae; genus Chelydra; species Chelydra serpentina. The sequence continues at coordinate 10,211,019 of JBAIAC010000037.1, read as the reverse complement.
TATTACTGAACTGAACGTAATTTTTCAATCAGAGGCGGATTGTAAATGGAGGCCTTGATGCAGCCAGAACTCTTTTATCATCATATTTACTAATCAGGTATTAACTTCTTGGAATTACCAATGACATTGTGAAAAGGAAGCAGGGGATGGAGGAGTGAGGGAGGAAAGAAAAAAAGAAGGATGCACTTGTGCTAATTACAGAAAGTGAAATTAGGCGTTGTGAGCAATTCATTGATAAGACAATGAAACGCCGTCTCGTGGGCTGGAATTAAATGGGCTTTGACTTCCCTCCAGCAGGTTTTCCTTCTAGAAAAATCAATCGTTTCTAGTTTGTTCAGAATTATGATAGTGTGGGGGTGGGGGAGGTAAAAAGATCTCTCTTTGCCTAAATGCAACAGTGATGGACCCAGTAGGAAGCGAGAGAGGAGAGACAAGATTAGCGGCAGAAGAAAGCCTGGCGAGGGACGCAGATAAGATAGATGTATTCATGCCCGAGTCACAACCATTCCGCGTCACTGCAGTATGCATTTCGAGAAGAAAGACAGTGCCACGGGCTAAGACTCAGGAGAGTGAGGTTCAGTTCCCAGTTATGCCATACACTGCGTCACTTTTGGCACATCTCTTAACCTATGTCTCAGCTCCCCATCTGTCAGACAGGGCTATTAATACGCCCTTGCTCCCACCTTCTGTCTTGTCTATTTTGATTATGAGATCTTGGGGGGCAGGGGACTCTGGTCTTAGCAGGGGCCCCTGGGCACTAATGTAACCTGTAATAAGATGCCAGGATTGTCGCTCAGAAGCCCAAGATGCCTGGCGAGTCAGTGTGAAGCGATGGAAGCAGCTACAAGCATGGCTGAGAGCAATTTTGTTCAAACTATCCCCAGGTTCAATCATCCCTGGGCTTTGTGGTCTGTTACCATCCAGTTTTTAAGTTCTCAGCCACTCTGACTTTACAAATTACACCCGTTCAGGGTACAGCTACAGTAAGGCATATACCTCAATGCCATGCCAAGAGTCCTAGACCATTGTGAGATTGGCGGTAACTCAGCCAATGACGACCCTTACTCTACAGCTAATTTGCATGCAACAATGTCATTGGTTGTATGAGGGAGACTGCACAGATGGTGGACTATTTGGTCCACGTGTCTCTCCCATGCGACGAGGGTTCCAGCTTCTAGTACAGAGGAGACGGAATCATTTTAGGAGCACAAAACCCAGGTCGGGATCAGGCCAAAGGAGATAGAAAGTTTAGTTTTGTGCTCCCGCAATCCTGGGGCCACTGTGTATGGAGCCAGTCCCCAGGCATACACTGGAGAAGCCAAAGGGCTGCTCTTCCTTACGCTGGCACCAAGAAGTGAATGCCGGAGTCTGGACAAAGCGTTGGGGGCGTTCCTGCCCCTGCTGGTAGCAGGGGATAGCGTGGGAGTCTCTGTCCCAACTCAACTGGAAGACCCTTGTGCTGGGATGGGTCCGGCGATGCCACCTCTCAGGTGAGATTCTGCCATTGGCATAGCACACGCCACACTGGAAGGTCTGCAGGGTTGCTATGGTTGAGCCCAACTCGGAGCCTTTAGCCCGTGCACAATGCAGCTGGGAGCCTGGTCTGTGGCACAGGCGGACATGATCTGAGCTTGAAGTGGGGCAGCGGGGCAGAGGAGGCGGGTATGCCATATTCCCACTTTGCACTGCCGCCAGCTCAAATTTTTAGACCAAGAAATAAACGGGTCTATTTTTCCTCAATGGAGCCGTTGTCCTGGTTCCCTGACTTTACCTACGCAGATGTGCAATGCAGAGAACAGAACTCAGGGCAATGGAGCCTCAATCCACGGGGCTAAAGGAGCAACATCTCCCGTTCAGCGGATACAGCAACTTGATATACCTGTGAGCAGACATATTCCCTCCAGGAGGGAGCAGCAGCAGGTAGCACCATCTTAAGTTTTAAGAACAGAGGCGAGCCTGTGCTTTGATTCAGGGCATTGATGGCGACGGGATCTAACGGCTATTACCCTGCACTTATAGGTCCGGTTTGATCGCGTGATTGAATTGAATCAGATCATACCTGCAACGGGTCTGATTCAGACACATTGACTTGTGTCCCTTACGACGCAGGCGTCCCAGGGAAATCGGCGGAGGACGCAGCCGCTTGGTGTAAGGGCACTGCACATTATAATTATGACCGGCGGTTAATTGTGTGGAGCTGACACAGAAACGTAATACATTATTTGCTGTAAATCACCCAGCTGCAGCTCTGCACGTCCCCACTCCGGCGTGTGCCAGGGTGCCCAGCGCACATGCAGTGTGGAAGCTGCAGAAAAGCTCCCAGATTTTCCGAACGCTCCTCCTCCTGCTCCCCGCTGGATCCTCTGGAATGTGGTGGATGGGGGCTGGGATGAGAGCACAGGAAAATGGCAAGAAAGGGGGGCGGGTCTACAGAAGATTTGAGGGCTGTGTGAATGGAGGAGGGTGTTTGAGAGAATGGAGGAAGTGGGGAGAACAGATTCAAACCCACAGCCCAGATCCCCCTGCCCATGTCAGTCCGGAGCCATGCACAGCTCCATCCGGCCAGTCAGGATAAAGCAACACACACTGGCACTACATCTGAGTGTTCAATAGCAGCATTTGGGGCTAGTGTAAGTGTCTTCTTTCTAATGCTCAGTGCGATCGCTTCCCCTAAAACTTACCAAAACTAGACCTCGACTCCTCCATGCCATTCCTCCTTCTGCTAGAGCCCGCTGTGTGATGGCACCTGGCCGGCCTCCCTAGAGAGATCTGCATGCCGCATCAGGATGCGGCGATGGGGATTACCTGGTCCTCGCACCCTCACAAGCCAACTGTGGGGGAGGACAGAAGCGGCTGGGTTCGCCCTGTGTCCATGCACTCCAGAACACTGAGAACCTGACACTTCTTCATCTGAGCTCCTTGTCCAGGTCACCACGTCCATTTCCCGGCACTTTACAGGCCTTAGCATCCTTGCTCAGGATACTGCCGCGTCTATTGCGCCTCTTCGCGTTTGATCTCGTTCAGCTCCTTCCCTAGAGTCGGCTTCGCTTTTCACAGGACTTGAACCCCTGCACAGCACAGCTGTGCTATTAATACTAATAATCAGTGGCTGAGATTAAAATGGCAAGAAGGAGCAGACCTTCTTGGGGTTATGAAGCCAAGCTCATGCGAAATGGGAAATGGATAATGATTACCAGCCCCTGATGAGATGGGGATTTTGCACTACAGCGGAAGGCATAAACTACAAAGGAATAAACAGAGCCCTGTTCTTATTGCAACTTGTAATTTCTGAAGTGAATTACTGCGAGGGCAAGATGCCAAGTTGATAGAATTGGCGACTGATGCCCTTTGTTTCTCCACAGAGGATGAAATTCACCCCGGTGCAGAAGGCTAGAACTACTCAAGGCCCCAGCGTGCGTAGGGCTTGCACTGGTTCTCTATATAGGGATGAATTTAACCCAGGATAGACGAAGCCCAGTCCTGCAGCCCTTAAAAACCCTCAAACCATCAACAAGCCAATTTCCTCCCTGAGGAGAGGAAGAGCGATTGGAGGGGAAAAACTCAACATACATGACAGATGCTAATCACCCTGCTTACTGCACTGTTAGAAGGTGCTCAGACACCACGGTGATGATGCATGAGGAGCTGGAAAGAATAGAATGACTTGGGCAAAACTCCTATGGAAGCCACTTGGGAATGGCTTTTTCCTGAGTCAGGATGGTAGGACTGGAACCCATCTGTGGGTAAACCATCAAGAGGAGGCTCAAGTGGCTCCCAGATCAATATATGCCCCCTTTGCTCCCAATCCATTTTAAATGGTTTGGCCTCCAGGCAGCCTCCCCACCCTGGTATATATTAATATTAAAATGTTCTGCAGCTGGTGGTCCAGGCATGGCCCAGGCAATAGCAGTGCAAGCGGGAATGCAGGACTCTGCCCATTCACCCCAAGCAGCAGCACCAATAGCCTCTCTGTGCCGAGGACACGTCAAAATATTCCACCCTGTCAGATGCCCTAGTGTAGACAGGCCTCGGAGTTTAAGCCTTGTGTCATCTGTTCTTGCTCGGAGTGCGTCTAACTGATGTAGCGCTGAAAATGCTGAGGGATCTCTCTGCCCTAGGACTTCCAGAGTCGTTAACATAAGTGGGGCTAATTCTGAACCATTTCTCTAGTGCAGATAGAGCTAGAATTCGTGCAGACAGAGAGAACTCTCTTCCTTAAAGTCCTATAGCCCATATTGTCCCTGGCCTCTCTGGTACAGACTGGTCTATATTAAGTAAATTACTGAATTAAGGTAAACCAGGGTCAGACCCACCTTGGGCAGGTGAGGCATCTATATTAGGAGTCTGCACTGTGTAATTTATAGTGGGACAAATTTTCTTAATAGAGACAAACTGGCTTCTCAGTGAGTGTCAGTTGTGGTTTAGTGATATAGGCAGGCGTTCAATCCACAAAGACTTGTTATTGAGATGCACCAATGTATTTCAGAGTGGTAACCGTGTTAGTCTGTATCAGCAAAAACAACGAGGAGCCCTTGTGGCACCTTAGAAACTAACACATTTATTTGGGCATGCTCGGGAGTTGCATGCCCAAATACATGTTTTAGTCTCTTCGGTGCCACAAGGACTCCTCATTGTTTTTACTAATTTTTTTAACACAAAAATGCCACCAGAGACGCTATTGACTTTTGCCTGGGGGATGAATTTGGAATAGTGAGCTAGAGATTTGACACATCACTTTTTCACGAGCTAAAGCCCTAAGGAACTCCGGGGACAGCCAACCCGTGGTAACTCAAGGACACACAACAAAATAAACAGGTCTTTTGCAGCAAGATAGGAAATAAAAGTAAGATCGCACACCAAAACCTCAGGAATCCCTCAGATATTAAACCTCCCAGGATGGAGTGAAGACTTACAGGACTGGAATGGAATCTGCGGGAAAGCAGCTGGGCAAGGAGCATCTTTTCTGCGGGGCAGTAAAGCTAATGACTTCAGCCTCCAGAGGTTGTACCCAGTTCCGATCACCTTGCAACAAATTCTCGGCCAACAGAGGCTCTAACAATACAGCCGGCAGAGCAGGAGGGAAAGTCCAAAATGTGCTCACGCAAGAGAAATACTCAGGGAAATTGAATGGCAACATGACGACATTGAGGGAAAGAGAAAGGGAAGTGGCAGCTTCAAAGTCTGTGTCAATTCTGAAATGCAAACGGTTTCACCACAAAGGAATGATTCCAAAAGACAACAGTGGTGACCAGACACTCACCAATTAGTCATCTCCCAAAATCAGCATCCTTTGGGCAACTAAGTACAATATTGCAGTGCAAAAAAATTTAAATCCTGGCCCTGAATCTCACAGGCAACAGATCTCAAAAGTGCGTGTGAGGGGGTGGGGGAGAGGGAGGGGATTAGCAGAGTGCTTCAGGGAGGGACCTAGTTGGAGGGATCCAGCCCAGAAATCTTGGGTAGTCATTCTGCACTGCCCAGCAACCTGTGTAGTTATTTACACCTATGCAGAGTGAGTGCCAGGTGGGTATAAAGTCATCATCAGAGGTGTGAGTGAGTGACGACTTTGGATTCGGTAGCATTTGACACCTCCCTTGTACGAGTTCCAGCGATGGCATGATGTGAAAGACAGTGTGGAATCAGACCCTCAGTCTAAGGCTAGATTTTCACTGCAGACAGAGGTGTGTTTCTACACAGAGACAGCTACCTTGAGAGAGACATCTTGATTTAAAATCCTAGAGGAGACAAGGCACATCTGGGTTTTTACCACCTTGATATAGCTAGCTGAGGTAAAAACCACCATGCCCTGTCTCCACTGGGATCATACCATGAGATAGTTCTCTCCAGGCTGCTGTTTCAATGTAAAAACACTCCGCTTCCTGGAGTGAAGACAAATCTGAAAGCACAAAGTTGTGCTGGGTTTAATTAAAGGTATGTTTTAAAGCAGATTTTGTTAAAGTCCTGTATAGATGTTCTTAATTCAATTTAAACCCTGCTTCTATCAGTTTGACTTGGAGTGGTAAATTTCAGTTTTTACCCCAAATTGGTTAAATCAGTGCAACTTCTGTGGGCAGACACGGCCTATCTGGGATGGGAAACTGATGTGTGCTGGTGGCAGGTTGCTAGCAGGACATTGTATCTACCCCATGTTGAAAGATGAGGCCCGGGGAGTAGTATAGTTCGGGGAAAGGACTGAGTTTCTCTGACCTGGTTTGCCTGTGAGCTAATGTCTCAGTGAGTGGATGAAAGACTGGTTAATTTCCTATCACAGGACACCCAGCAATTCCTCAGGAGGGGGTTAAAAGAGCTTCCCAGTCCACTGAAAGGGAAGCAGGATGCCTTCAACAGGCTAATCTCACATCAGAATACACCAAGCAAATCATTGCTAGCAGCCAAGGGCTGGCTCCCAACCCAGTGAGATGCACCAGTGACTCCTCGCTGAAACACTGAGATTGATAATCCCACCAGAAATACCTAAAGTGACTCTTAAAATAGAGTATTAATCAGCAAATTCTGCACTCTCCCATGAAGGCATATATGCAGATGAGGGGAAACAGGTTTATAGCACAGTGATATAGACGAGCAAGAGATCTGCATGAGGAAGAGAAATTGGGATAGATCCAAGCAGAAGCAAGCAGGTAAGGCACAAAGAGTGAAAAAATCACCATCTATATTCAAACCTGCAATGAAAAATCTCTTCTCCCTTGCCTCTATCTGATTCTTTTCCTTTCTCTCTCCTTCTGCTATTATTTTTCCCCTCATTTAGTTTTGTAACTAGATTGTTTAACTCTGAAAACGCTTTTTTTAGGTTGCTGAGCCCAGTTCCATCAGTCTACCTTGGGTACCTATCTGGCCCTCATCACTGCAATATCTGACCATCCCTCAAAGTTTTTAGAGGACTTATCCTCACAACACGTCTGTGAGGTAGGGCAGAGTTAGGCCCCACATTTTAACTGAGGCACAGAGAGACTAAGTGACTTTGCCAAGGTCACACAGGACGTTTGTGGCAGAGCAGGGACCAAACCCAGAAGTCATAGGCTAGTGCCCTAGCCACTGGACCATCCTTCCCTATCCTTCCCCTCCACACCCCAGCAACACAAGAGGAATTGCCCCTCTGGAAGAAACTGCCTGGCCTTCTTATTAAAAACCACCAGGAGGATCCCAAGCCATCCTGAGAGCTTAAAACAAAACAGCAGCCTTTGGAAAACTAATCAGAGAGCTTCAGAAAATGAGGGCCTGGATTCTGCCACGGGCTGTGCACACTCAGCCTCAGCCCCTGGCTAAATCGGACCCTTTCACACTCCCCAGAAAGGCCATGGGCAGCCCTGTTGGACCTTCCCTCCCACCCCCCAAACCCTGCCCGGCACTTACTGTTTTTGCTTCTTCATTATTTTCAACCTTGGCACGTGCCTTGCCTTTTCAGACAGTACCAATGTGGTCTGCCCCTTTAAGGACCAGGGGGCTGGGGCCAGCCAGCCCTGTTTTTTTTTTTTTTTTTTTGTGAGGTAGGGCCCCATTGAGAACAGGCTGGGGCCTAGTAGTTTGCAAAGGGTCAGGAGGTGGCCCAATGAGCACCCAAGTCCTGTCTAGGCTGAAAGTAGGTCAGTTGGGGTGGAGACATGCCTGTAGCAGGGGGCCTTTGGATCAAGCAGGGGATTGTTTGTGGCAGACCCAGCTCTGGATAAGGAGCACGACCTACTGGAAATGTTCTCAGACACATCCTACTCTCAAGGGATTTACCCACCACAGAGATCTGGAGAAGCCTCGGAAATTCTAGGGTGCTATTTGAAGAGAACCTTTTGGGGTTTGCCTGTTCATTGCCAGCCTTGAATGGGCTGCTGGGGATATTTCAATTCAGAATATGCCTCCAGGAAGCGATTTGCTGAGGAACAGAACCAGATTCGGATCTCATTTTCAGTGGAGCTGCTCTGGATTAGCATCAGCATAGCTGAGACCAAACACTGTCTTACTGACAGCAAATTCCCCATAACGTGGCACACAAGGACACAGCTTCAATTACCATGCCTCATAACCTCTTGGGCAACCTTCCCTCCCCGCCGACCAATTCAGAACAATACATCTTAATTAGATAGACCCAGCCTTACAGTCTAGAATGTAGCTAGTGACTGTGAAACAGCTCTCGCTACAAACGGGATGGATGGCTCAGTCATGTCTGTTTAATGAGGTGTTTACTGGAAGTCAAGCCACGAGCTAGCAGCATTCACTAGCCTCTGGGGTTCCCAGGCCAGGGAGAACCAGGAATGCCACATGACAAGCTCTCACTCTTTACAGGAAAGCATGAAGGACCAGAAACCATGGCTGGGCCAACTTGAGTGTAAACAATGAGATAAAGCAGGTGGCTGAAAGGAATAACCCAATGGCATGAGAATAAACTGTAGTGATCTGAGGGACCTGGTTATGGAAGCCAACTTCAGGGCTGACTGGAGAGGTTCTTCAGGTCAGGAAAAGTGTCTTTTACCTGTCTAGGTAGGCCCCTATCAGCATAGTAACTGAGCACCACAAACATTCACCTCATAACAGCCTTCTGACCCGTACCATTATGCCCATTTTACAGATAGGAAAACTGAGGCACAGGGAGATGGCTGCACAGGAAATCTGTTACAGAGCTGAGTCCTGAACCAAGATCTTCTCAGTCTCAAGTCCGCTCCCATAACCACAAGCCTATATAGATACTAAGGGGTCTTCTATGTGTTTGAAAAGCACCTAGCACATTTGGGCACTGAAAAACACTAAATAACATAGTTCATAGCAATAGTCCAGGTGATGGTTCAAGGTTATCTCTGGTATTAGGCAAAAGGCCAAGCAGCTTTACTGGATACATAGAACATGGCTGGGTCCCTGCTTAACACCAATGGAAAGAGCACGCACCAAATCTCATGGAGAGACCGGAAGAGACTGCACAGGAGAGGCCGGTATCTTGGTTGTTCCCAAGTCCTGGTGGGAGACATGGAAAGGATCTGTCCAGGGACATTTGAGATGGTTTATCTGTCCCTTAGATCAAAGGATAATTCTTCTTTGCGACTCCCGCAGCATTTAACGGCTACTCAGAAATAGGCTCATCTCCCAAAACTGCCCTCCCCGCCCTGGACAGCAGCACAGTGTGGTCTTGGCCTTTCCATGCGGTGAAAAACTGCTGGGCAGACAGGAGACTCTGGCTCCCGTGTGAAACACTCCCTCGCTGTCCCGCAAATCCGTGCAGAGCAAGGCAGGCAGCTCATAATGAGTTCCTTTCACCGCAGTTTCCTATTGTTCAGTGTGCGCAGCCGCTTTTGTCTCGCCATCCTCCCCTCTCTCTCAGTTCTCCTGGCTCTCCTTTCATTCCAGGGCCTGTGGGTGAGGGAATCCTAGCAGGGAGCTGGCAATGCACCGGCTGATACCTTGAAATGAGTTTTTCCCCCCTGCTCCATGGTTCTTCACACATTCCATGCAGCATTCTCCCCATTGGAGAGTTGGCCTCTTTGTGCAGGCAGGTGGATGTTTATCTTGGTGGTTTTGCTTGAGGGATGCCTTTTTCATCGCGCCGCACAGATGAGGGGAAAGGAGGAGGTAAGTGTCCTGAAAGGAAATCCAAGTGGCTCTGGCTGCAAGAATAGAACTTTATCAAGCGTGGCCAATCCCCGGCGGAATAAGAAACATCTTTTAAAAAGGGATAAATTGAAAGAGCCCTCTTAATGCCTCTCGCCGAAGGAGCAGGGGGAAGCGCTGGGCAATTTTTATTTCCTTTTACTTTGTTAAAAAAAAAAAAAAAGTTATGATGACAAAAGTTTCTAGAAGGTGAAGTTTGCGGAGATAAGACACAGACCCGTGCACAATCCCACCCCTACATACCTGTAAACATACACACCTAGAATTCTGGGGGAAACATATCTATCTACACACTAATGCCTACCTACTCACACCTCTCCATAGACACTGCTCTGTACCTATTGAACTACTGTGTCTCTCTCTTGCTCTCAACCGCTACACACAAAACACAATCTATGAAGTGTGTGTGTAGATGTAAAGATACATAGCTAGATGCAGAAAGTGGAGTCTGTGTATTTATATATAGTTACAAAAAAGTCTAACATACACACATACACCTGTCTCCCTCTCTCTGTTTATATACGGACACCTGTCTATATTTACCTCTATGCGCGTACATACACACACACTCTCTCTCTCATATATACATGATCTAAAGGTTGGAAAATGAGGCCAAAGGAGGTTCAGTTCTGCATGTCCATGTATATATATTCATCTGCAGCTTAATGAATGTGTATATATATGTGTGTATTTATATAGATGCGTACATGTGTGTTTACAGATACACACACAAACTTATTTCCATACATTGGCTTTAGATTAAAGAAAAGGAAAAGGCCATCTAATATCTTCCTTTTGTCAAAAGAAGGGGAGAACAAAAGGGAAAGTTGCAATAGAAAAAAAGAAATGAAAATGAAGAAAGAACGAAAAAAAGAAAAGAACAGATAAGAATATTCCTAGCTGGAAAGTGTAAAACTAAAGGATAATAAAATTGAGCTGATGCAGTTTAAAGACTCCTCATTACCTGGCCTGAGATACAGCACCTATTGTTGCTACCAGTTGGAGATTATTTCTCAACCTGCCACAAGCTGATAACAGATTCATCCACCGGTCTGAAGGCTCATTGTTAGGGAGGCAGAAATTGCGCACTGGAAGCGGGGATACAAAGTTGTCTACAGCTGAAGCCTCTTTCATTCTTTGCCTTCTGTAGAACTGTGGGAAAGTGTTCAGGCCACTCAAGATGGAGACTGTTTTCCCTCTTCCCCCCTCCCCTGAAGTGCGTGAAGGATGAGGGGCACAATCTGAAGTATTTCCATTTACTTCAACGGGCATTGAATCAGGCCCCAGAGCAGTGTTTATTAGACAGCAATGGGTTCAGGATGTCAAACATCTGTACCAAGTGCAGGACCTCTTATTGTCTTGCACTGACCCCAGCATGTCTGTCAAGAGATCCAGACTATCCATCCTTAGTGTGGGAAGCCCAGGATTGAAGATGAACATGGACACTGCATTCTCCTAGGACATGTTAGTCCCTCCAGGCCAGGTGAGGTGCAGAGAAGAATGAGAATCATTTCAACTTAATTCCCATCTCAGGCAGGAAGTAGACCTTGCAGCTCAAGAGCTGGGAGTGCATGGATGGAGGAGCATGTGGAAAGTTCAGGACTGAACAGAACGTGGAGACAGAGTTCCCGTCATGCTCCAGAAAATGGTGACCTCTCCAGGTAAAAATTAGGGCACGTGCAGGCAGCATGAGGGCACACCCAGGATTCCCTCCGAGTACAGAAGATTACATTCCTACCAAGCAGTATTGAGATACTTTGGAGGGGCAAAAAATGAGCCAGTAGAACAGACTGCCTGGAGTTGGTCCAATTAAAGATATTACCTCAGCCACCTTGTCTCTCTGATTCTCCGTAGATATTTTCCAATTCCTTAGGTACGTGGTGAGCCCTCAGACACCCAAGTGTTAAAACTAATCACTTCTCAGAAAGTTTATTCATGGTGTGTTCTATAAAAGACTTCCAAGGGCTCGTTAAGAGGGACAATGTTCTGTAATGAAGTCCTCTTGCATATCTCTGGTAATAATCATCACACGCGGAGAAAATGAGCATCTCTCAGTAATATTTATACTTCCCAGCAGTAAAGACGTCCTGTTCTGTAATTCTGCAGATCATGTGGGAAAAAAAAAAAAAAAGAAGAAGCCAAGAATACACAAGTTTTCCATGGTAACTAGGTCACAGCATTTCAGGGACTCAGCCGCTGCCTTTGCGTGTTGTAACTCGATGCAGACTACAAAGCAGGACGTGATGTTCCAGGGACAAAGCATTGCTTTTGGTAACCTCTTCATCTGATATCATACCGAGACCTGGGGTACCTTATCTCACAAACAAGATGCTTCATTGCCACCCACTTCATATGACGTTGTGTCCATCCTTAGAGCATGGCACGCAGGGGGCAAGCACTGTACCACCCACGCCATTTCAATGTACATTTATTCCCACATAGGACACACCTTTTTCCTGCAGACGTAGAATATGTTCACCAGCCCAGCTGTGGTCGGTAATGATAGCAAATGATCAGCCTTCCTAAGGCTTTAAGACGTCCAGTTCCATAAGTCATTAAGTCATGTCTTTCCCCGCCCCTCCCAGCGTGGGCCCAATTTTCAAACTTGAGTGCCGAAAATTAGCTGCCTCCTGCCACAATTTAGCTGCCTAAATGGCATGATTTGAGGAACCCAGGTGCCCATGCAAGCAGCGGTACATCAGAAGTTAGGTCTCTCACCGTAAGCACTGGACTCCCAGCGTCCAATCTGGAGAACTGCCCCATGGATTGCAACATGGGTGACTCAGGAGATCTCTAGTGATGGGCACCACAGTGTGAACCGAGGGTAGATAAGATAGAGAGCTTAGTAAATGGCAAGGGAGCTTTTTACCCCTCTGTCACTGTTCAAATCCAGCTTCGGTTGGTATTTACCTTTGTTTGGCTCTTTGGCAGCCGACATGAAGTGAGTTTGGTGGGCTTCGATACGGCTCCCAGAGGACCGGTTTCTCTGATTCAGAAAAACACCCACACAATTGGCAGTAACTGCCCTTTCCCGCTTTGTCTCAGCAGAGAGGGTAAGAACCAAACAGAGCATGAAGACTGAATGAACATGGCTCCAGGCGAATGGAGGAGACAGTGGGTCAGCATGGGGGAAGCTTGCAGGGCCGCTCCCGCTGCCTTGTGCCGCGTCTGCACTAAGGACTCAATCTCATGGCCTGGCAGATCCTCCCTAAATCCACACACTGTATCAAGGAGAGAAAGAATGCGGATGCTGGGGACTGAAGGGAGATTCACTGTGAGTGTCAGCTAGCAATTGGTCGGACTGAGTTCTTGATGAAGTAGGGCAAAAGGGGCTGAACATGAAGAGCATCTTCTGGAGTGACCACCCGCTGAAGTCAAAGTAAAGAATGGCCAGGCATCTGCATGTCAACCGTCAGAGTCCACTCACCCACACTCTCCTACCCTGTAGGACAGAGGGCTGGACAAGCTGGTGGCCACACGCTAGCAAGGCCACCAGACATGCGCAGGGAGAGTTGACCCCAGGTTCAGATTGTGCACAACTGTTACCGCTTCACAATCAGGTTGTAACTGGGTCTGTGAGCAGGGAGCATCGGAATCCGACATTTCAAATCCGAGAAACGCAATTCAGAAAGTGTCGGACCTCACCAAGGAATGGAAGGAACAGACGGGGCTTGAAAATGGATGCAGTCCATGTTCGCCGCCGCCGCCACGCCTTGGCTCAGTAGCTGTCAGAATCACGTCTGGCAGCTCTGTATCTGTCACACTGTTTTAAAAGAACATATATGTCTGCAATGGCTTTCACCCACGCGGTTCCCAAAGTGCTACGCAGGGATCTCAGCTGCCAGCGCAGAAAGGCACGTCTCAGCACCTCTGCGGAGAGCTGTTTAACGCAACAGTTTGAGACAGGAAGTGAGGGGAAATATTGCATCCATGCCTTTAAGGAGGCAGAATGTAATTAACCTAACTAGGAAGTTGGCCAAGGCACCAGGGCTCACAATAGTGCCCTTGGGAAATATGCCATGAGATTTTTTTAATTACCACGAGGCCTTAGGGCTTTATCCATGAGAAGGCACCGCCAGCAGCACAGAACCCCTTAGCATCATGCTGGGGCACTAACTCAGAGGGAGGAGAGGCAGCTTACTGAGCCGCCAACACCAGCTGGATTCCCACTGGAGAGCTCCCATTCAGTTACTAGCCAGGGCCAACCCTCAGCTGATGAGATCCGACAAGATCTCAGCTCCAGGAAGCACGGCTGCTGGCACGAGCCAAGAGGAGGCTCATTCGTCTTGTGAATAGCTGCCTTCCTGAGCTTGCTCACCGATATTCACAATCTCATTGCTCAGCCCTGGGCTAGGTGCGCGGCACGATGCAACACACTGGATGGAAATTGACACACTGGATGGAAATTGACACACTGGATGGATGTACAATGGCTGTGATGAGATTCCCCAGTCTACAATATATCGCCCCCCAGTATTTGTCGCTGCTGCTGTTTTTGTGGCTTGTTTAGAAGCCTGCCATATCACCTGGCTTCTAACAGTCAAATTAGAAATAGAAACCCATGTGGGAGATGCATGGGTTGGATGGGGCTGGTGTGGAGGGGTTAATATAATATAAAGAATAAATGGAGATATGCCTATTTCATAGAACTGGAAAGGTCATTGAGTCCAGTCCCCTGCCTTCACTAGCAGGACCAAGTACTGTCCCCTGACAGATTTTTGCCCCAGATCCCTAAATGGCTCCCTCAAGGATTGAACTCACAACCCTGGGTTTAGCAGGCCAATGCCCAAACCCCTGAGCTATCCCTTTGTTCAATAACTCATCCTGTTTTGCACAATTTAAACTTTCACTTTAAAAAAAAAAAGTTGTATTTTGCCTAGATAATCTTGAGAGCGTAAAACGAATGCAGGGACGTCAGACTGAGTCTAAGGAGAGACCGAAACAACCGGTCTAAGCTATGTACGAACTCTCCATCTCAAATGCGCATTGACCCTAAAGACTAACGACATTTATTTAAATGCCAGCATTATGTAATCCACTCACACAGGGTTTGTTACCTGTCCAGCTCTAGTGGATAAAAACCTACTGCTGCTAGCAGCTTGTAGATATATTCCCTTTTACTCCAATGATAGAGCCCTTTGCTGAAGATGAGTCCCAGCCTCTAACCTATCCTGGGGTCGTTCCTGAATGAGTGGGTTACAACTGTTTCCTGGCTGATTATTTTAGCAGATGCACCCAGTTGCTCTGGGATTGTGGGTAGAACGGGGGGAGGGGAGGATACCACAATGCTTTTTGAAGCGACAAAGGGTCCTGTGGCACCTTATAGACTAACAGAGGTATTGGAGCATAAGCTTTCGTGGGTGAATACCGTCCACTCTGCCCCCCTGGCACGGAGGCAGGAGACTTGTCAAATCCGGAGGACAGAGAGCTCTTGCCAAGCAAAGCCCTGGAAATGAAACAGGGGGAGACTCTGCTCTTCAGAGGGAATGTCTTATGGGTACGGAGCCTGAGACACTGGCACCAGATCAAGCAGGGCTGTAATTGAAGAGAGAAACATATCCTGTAAGTAGGTTAGGGAGCAGTCCTGTGAAGTGTCTGTTGCAAGTGAAATATCACACACCCAAGCCAGGTTCCTTGCTTTTAGGAGATGCCACGAGTGCTATCCGGCATTCAGAAGCCAATTAATTAGCAATGCTCTGTTGCCGCCTGCACAATGGGATGCTGAAAAGGGCTGTTGAATCATACCTGGGGAAGGGATTGCAGATGCGGAGGTCTCTGGGGTCTGGGAGAGTAGCCTGTGGGAGGATCCTGCTGGCTCAAATCCATTAGAGGGCTGACGCCGTGCCAGTCAGCAATCACACCCATAGAATCATCAGAATAGAAAATAGAGATGGAAATGACCTCCCAGGTCGCATTAGCCACTCCTGGCTGACGCTGCATTGTTCCCCGCAGCGTGTCCCAGCCTTTTGTGCAGCCCAGCTTTAAAATGGTTTATCATTTAAAATGAGTGTCATTAAAGTCAATTGTTTCAGAGACAGAGAACAGACGCACCAAAGTGACCAAGGCTGGGACCTCACCAGGGCACGAAGCAGCAGCGAGGGCTAGAAAAGGGGCAGAGGTGGGAGGACAGACTTAGTTTTTCCTTCTTTCTCTTTGTGCTCTACACACAGGTCCTTGCCTGCGCTATCTGGGCCCCGTGTCCCCTCTCCCGACTGCAGGTCTCTCATGGCCCCTGCAGACTGGCAGCCAGGGCAGATCCACAACTGGCGTGAAGGGATGCATCGCCACAAACGCTGGTGCAGCTTTGACCCTTTACAGCAGCGGGGATCTGGATCTGGCACGTATATGCAGCGGAAGGCCCCAAATCTGTCCTAACAGTCATCCCTGGAGTCACATTTGTTGGTGATGCTTAGACAGGGAAGAGGTACATATATATTACTCACACACCTACGTAGGCACACGCATGAACAGACTTAAAAGAATGGTTATGGTTGCAAGGGCAAGAACTCAAAAGTTAGGAAGTGCCAGAATTCATGTTGCTTGTGCAACCTACATGATCACATATGTCTACCTCCCACCCACCTCACCCCCCGGCCACAGGGCTCCTGCTTCATTCAGCTGTCAAAGTCGTTCCCAGTATAATGGGAGTTCCGGTGTGTTTGTGGGACCAGGCACATAGCTGCTAAAAATTGGCCACAGTTACAAACACTATCCACAGTACCTTAAAACATGGTGCTGCCCTGAAACTGACTCTTTAAAAATGTCAGTGTGAGGCTGGCCAAGCTTTTCAAAAGTGACAACTGATTTTGGATGCTACGATTTGGGGGGGCAGGGGGAGGTAGAAATATGTGATCATGTAGGTTGGGGGGGGGGGAAAGAGAGCATCAGAGCTACCTTAAAGGGGGCAGATTTTTAGGAAGTGCAGTGCCCCTATCCTCTGAAAATCAGGCCTCTTTAAGGTGCCTCAGGTTGGGCACCCAAAATCACAAGCTGCTTTTGAAAATCTCAGTCATTCTATCTCACCGATTTGCATGTTAGATTTGCTGAGTTTACAAGCCTAGACTTTTGTTTTTCCAAACTGCCAGCCATGCAAACTCCCCCCTGGGCTTTCCATCTTGTGCATGATCGCTACGAATGAGAGATCTGCAGGACAAATTATGCCCTCAGACACACCTGAGCAAAACTCATTGCTGTCAGATGACAATCCTGGCCGCGAGAAAGTATTATGTGGCGCCTAAGCATCAATGTTTTACGTGTCCCCTCCCCAAATGTGCTACCCTAAACCATTACATCTGATTGTACACACAGCATGAGAATTCTTTCACTAATGAATGAGTTTTAACTTTCATCTTTCCTATTAGTTCTTAAAGATCACCTTAATTCATACAAGTATTTTTCCTTGATTGATTTAGGACAGTTCTTTCCCACCTGCTGGTATTATTTATCTCCGTCATTGTCTTTATCTGGGTTACAGTTTGAATATTGTGATTTGGATGCCATATAAAGCACATAGATGGAGAGAAACAGGGCACAGTCATCATAAAGTTGGATCTGTCTAGCTAGCCACTGAACATTTTCTTTCCCTACGGAATTGATCTCAATATGCTGTTATACCACTTGAATGCTCGAAAGTAACTTCCTGACCAAATGGTCCAATCAGCAGGCCATAGTGCTTATTTCAAACCACTCTCCTGAGCTTCCTTAGCGAAGCCACAATGTTGTTTAGCAACAGAAGCTTTGTGACAATGGCCACATTCCATCGCCAGAACCAAATTTTTCATGACTGGCTCTTCAATCTAGCAGACAAGATCCAATGTTGAGTTAAACAAATTCAGACTGGAAATGAGGCACACATTTTTAACAGTGAGGGTAATAAACCACTAGAATAATCTACCAAGGATAGGGGTGGATTCTCCATCACTGGCCATTTTTAAATCAAGATTGGATATTTTTTTTCTAAAAGATCTGTTCAAACAGGAATTATTCCGGGGAAATTCTATTGCTTGTGTTATACAGGAGGATAGACTGCATGATCACAGAGGCCCCTTCTGGCCTTGAAATCTATGAAAAACAGACAGAATTTGATTTCCTCACAGTTACTATGTGCTGAGGATAACAGCTCTAAAATGATCAATAAGCAAGTGGAAAGATACAAGAGAAAACACCAAGTATGACATAAGTTGAAGAATAGCTCTAATTCACAGATCATACGCCATCATATGAAGAGATCTCTGCTAATACAAATTCAACTTGTCTAAGAATAGCTGTGTATACTTATCAATGTAAAGCATCAGATGTTTGCATGGGTTTGTAGACTTGATGGAAAGCATCCAACATCTACCTCAATCACTTGTGGTTGAACTAGAGCATATTATTTAGTCTTGACTTCAAAATGCCAAGTAATGGAGAATCTACCACATCCTTTGCTCACTGTTAAAAATGGGCAAACGTTTTCATCCTGGATATAAAATGTTTTGACAATATTTAAAGAAATAGCTAATTGACTACATCAATTAGCCCACGGTTTGAACGAGCCCCAACCTAGCAGACTTTAGACTCTGTTGCAAAGCTCACCCTTTCACACAAGTCTTCTGGTACTAAAAGTAGCAAAATAACTTTGAGGAAGAGAAGGAAAAAGATTTTTTTATGAATTATTATTAGTAGCAGTAGTAGTAAGTGTAAGCAGCTAAATCTAGGCATATGAAAGCAAACTCCACTAGGCACACATAGTTTAAGGGTCTACTTTGGCACCTAGATTCCGTGTTGATAGGTACCTTATGCATATGCTAAATGAGTTAGGTGGAGAGTAAGCTACATTAGATTAGATGGGACAGACAGGCAAAGGAGCTCCATTTTCAGGCATATTCTCCTGGAAAACAAACCCTTTTAGAGACTGCGGAGAGAGACAGACAGAGTACAAAAGTTTTATCGGCATGAATTTGGGGTAGTTGCATAACTCACAAGTGGCAAAACACCAAATGAGCACTGGTCAAATTGTTTATACACCACCACCATGTAGTCTGTATATGCCACATACGTTGCAGAGGGTCTGGGTATGTGTGTATATAACGCATAGTTTGTGTGTGTGTGTGTGTATACATACATTAAATATAATGCATAATGCGAAATGCATGTGTGTGTATACATAAACTTCCATTTGACTGACAATCTCGAAAAAGCCAGCATTCTAATGCCTCCGACGAGTCAAGATAAGTAATCCAATGCAGACCACAACTTTTGGGGAACCCTAGTCCCAGTAGCGTTTAACCATGATTAGCTGGTGTGATAGCGATCGTGAGATCGCCTTGCATAACTCACTTGATTCTAAAAGACTGCGTTCTAACACAATAAAGCTGTAGAGAAGAAAAGGCCTAAGGGTCAACAACAGTTTTCATGGCTGGAGAAGCAGAAGACAGCGAGTATTATTGAGAGATGAAGGCATTTACTGTACGGGGATGTGGCGTGTGTTACACCCCTGTTACCCACAATGTTGTTGGGATGGAGTGTATAGCCCGCACAGGACAGCAGCATTACAAGGATTAATGGACAGATCAGTTAATTCCCCTGCTGTGACTAAGGGCACTCTACATTTGGAGCTGGAAGGTGTCATTTCCAGCTCCAGGAAACCTACCTCCACTAGCTCAATCAGAGCTAGAAACAAATGCAGCCCCGGCAGCACGAGCAGCGAGAGGGGCTAGCCGCCCCAAACAAAGCCTAGTGTCTGGGACAGGTATGTAGTCGGAGTGGCTCGCCCCTCCCGCCACCTGTGTGGCTATGGCTCTATTTCTCTTTTTAGTGCAGACGCTAGATCATATACTATACACTGTGTATACACTATACACTGGATCATAAACTATACACTGAAATGTAAGTGCAATGTTTATATTCCCATTGATTTATTTTATAATTATAGGGTAAAAATGAGAAAGTCAGCACTTTTTCAGTCATGGTGTGCTGACAACATTTTTGTATATTTCTGTCTGATTTTGTAAGCAAGTCGTTTTTAAGTGAGGCGAAACTTGGGGGTACACAAGACAAATCAGACTCCTGAAAGGGGTACAGTCGTCTGGAAAGGCTGAGAGCCACTGGTGTATGCTACAGTGTTTTGGATCTGTACTGTTGGATAATGTTCTTTGGGGTCTCTTTAATAAGGGCTCCTGCACTGTCCCTGACCCCCAAATTGGCAAGGCCCTTCCTCCGTACGCACAGCTAAGGAAGATTACATAACTGGCTCTCCGGCCGCGAACCTGCTCCCCTGTTCTGTCTGTGCTCTGCCTTGGTTCTGACTTGCTCTCCTGGGGCGGGAGGTCTTTGTGCTCCGTGGGCCAGAGGTGAGCGGCACAGCAGATACTCAGAGAGTCTGAACCTGCTACTAATTACAGCACAGCATCTTCCCAACTGCCTGGCATGCAGACAGACAGACCAAGCTGCCAGCGCCGGTCCTTTCACGTGCCGGCAACGCGTGCAGCAGGCCGAGGACACAGAACTTAATTGGGGACGGCTCCCTTGACTAAGACCCGGGTGGGTTTCCCAATTAGCTTTCGGCCATCAGCTTGGGTCCTGGCAGGACAGGGGCACCGGCCACGGCTTTCCTCTGCCTCAAAATACAAAGGTGGTGTCGCCCTTCTGCAGAGAGGAAGGCTGGGAACAGAAGGGTTAAAAATCTAAGCCAGGCAGCATGGTTCTGAAGTGGATTCCTAGTGGCAGGTGGCAAGTCAGCTAAAGAGGCTCAAAAGCCCCTGTGTCAGCTCCCCATCCTCCTTCTCCTCCCTTCCTTTCTTGCACTTCTCTCTCTCTCTGCTTTCCCTCTGTCTCCCGTCAAAGGAGGATGCGTATCACATCCCATGGAGAGCAGGCTCAAGACAAAGAGTTGCCGGTTTCAAAGGGTTTCTTCCTCGCCTCCCTGTCTATTGCAGTGGTTTGTATCTGCCCTGTAACAACTCTTGGTAAAGAGAACACCAGTGCAGTATTAATAATACATGGTTTGCTGAGGTCTCTTTGCTTGCCTTTCCTCCACGATCCGTAAGGCTCGGAATTCAAGCCCAGGGAATTTGTTTATTCCACGCTCCACATGTAACCGGGGATTTGCTCCTGCTCTGCTCCCCTGCGCCACTTGTCACATTTGTTTGCTGGAAAGCATGGGATCAGAATTGGGGGAAGGCAGGTTGCAAATGGTTTCCCTTTAAAGCTAGATGGGATGGGCAGTGCCACTGAGACAGAAAAGGGGGGAGACTCCAAACTTTTATTCTGTGGCACCACGTGGCCGCGGTACAGTAAAGTTTGAGAACCGCTGCTTTGGAACAATCTCCGTTGGAACAAGTGCCCGAATTTCCTCCCAGCAACACCTTCCCCAGGGCAGCTCAGCGGGAGCTTCCTCACAGCAGTGCCCGGTCACCCCAATCCTGCTGGGAGAGACGTCTCCTAGCAGCAGCCTGTCAGTGTCAACTAGGACGCCAGGAGGGTGAGCCTCCTTCGCGATGCAGCATCTCGCCACTGCCAATTAGGGCTCACAGCCCTTCCACTGCAACCTAGTTTTATCCCTAATCACTCGGCTGTCCTTATCAATAATTAGCCAGAGGCAAGGGAAGAAAAATGTCATGTTGCAAGCTGCTATTTTCCAGACACTGTACAGTTATGAATCAGGCAGCCTCCAAATATGCCACTGTTTATAATAAATCTAGATGGAACAATTACCTTTTAAAAAATAGCTGTTTTCTCCCATGTAGGGATAGGAGGGAGGTCTCTGAATATTTGTTCCCCCTCGCCCTGCTAGCTCTTTTGAATGAACGGTGTAAGGGGGGGGGGGGTCAATCTGTGTATGTCTCAGTCTTTCTCAACCACATACACAAATTTTCCATTCCACTTCCCTTCCTGGCTCTTCCTTTTATTTGCATCGCAACGCAACTGATGGCCCTCCAATCAAGACCAGAGTTCCGAGGAGCTATGCTCTGTGCAAACACACAATAAGAGGCAGTCCCTGTCACAGAGAGCTTACAATTTAAATAGACAAACCAGATAAACCAGGGGAGAAAGGCAGAATTATCCCCATTTTACAGATGGTGGACTGAGGTTGCACATCATGCTTACTGAAACATCGTGCCGGGGGGAAATAACACAGGAATCAGAGGAAAATCGGCTTTGCCAGACAGAATCGGATTCACATTCCATCTATGCTGTCCCTAACAACAGCCAGTACCAGATGTTTCAGACAAAAGGGAGCGAAATGAGGCAGATGTGCCTAAATCATCCAAGGATTAATGCAAGGAAAATGCAGGCTCATCCCTGATTCGGGACACACCTACACGTGTCGTGCATGTCTGCTGCACAAATGTAGCCAGCATGGGCAAAAACGAGCCCCCTGAGAATCAAAGCTCCACATAAGGAGATAGAGAGAGGTGAACAGCTGATTGGCCCTAGTGTTTCCAGTCAGCAGAGAAATAGAATGTCTCCCAGCCGAAGATTTTAACTCTCCTCACAACAGGCAGGATAGCCATATGACAAGTGATTTAATTGCACAACTGGGGATGCTGCCCAGGATAGGAGCCTGTGTGTGCCAAACGCTGTTGTTTCTCCAGATGCTGTTGTTTTGGCAAGGCCTTGCCACCCCGCTATGGCTACAATATGTGATGCCCAGGGAGAGCAGAGAGGGGCTACCTAGAAACCAGAATGAGGCTAAGTTGTTCCAAAAAGTTCTTGGTGAGGAGTCAAGTCATAGCTGTTAATTGGTGTGAGAGGAACCAAAGGCAGCCTGTGGCTTGCAGATTAAATAGCTGCTGAGTTTGTAGCAAGCTCATTCGTGCTTTGCAGAAAAAGCTCTTTGGTTTTATTTCACTGTTAACAAAATACGCTGCAGGAACAGTCATGCAGAATTAAAGTCAATTGTTGCCAGCGCTTGCAATTTTGTTGTGAGACTCTTTCTTTTCTCTGAAAGCCTGAGCTCCTAGAGTCATGGGATTATGTGAAGAATCTCAGCTTTCATTAAAAAAAAGTTCACTCCTAGCCCTCACGGCTGCAGAGAAAGGGATGAAAACACTAATCCTAAAGTCTTAGAGGCCAGACGTAAAAAAAGAACAGCAGTTTTCAAATCTGATGATTTGGGGGGGGGGGGCGGGGGGGGCTGGCTCATGATTTTTGAGCACTTGAGTGGCCAGTACTAAAGTCCCCCCAGTACTGCTAAAATTCACTACCACGCAGGGAGCCAACAGCTAATCAGATCACATTTATTTCGGGGCATGATACTGCAGAATTCCCCACCCCAAAGAACTTACAAATAGCAGTCGGAAGACAGGAGACTAGGCTAGATGGACCATCGGTCTGAGCCAGTATGGCCGTTCTTATGTAGGGACCAATCTCCACAGCACAGAGCTGTACTGTCTCTGTAGAGGATTAGGCCCCAGGTGCAAGTCCAGCTTGGATTCATAGATTCATAGATTCTAGGGCTGGAAGGGACTTCGAGAGGTCATCGAGTCCAGCCCCCTGCCCTCATGGCAGGACCAAATACTATAGAAAAAGCCGTCTCAGCTCTGATTGAGCTCGCACTCCAGAACTAGCAGCATAATGTAGCGGCACAAGCGGCGGGATGGGCTAGTTGCCAGAGCACATGCCTAGAGTTTCAGATGGGATTGTACTTGGGTGGCTAGTTTTATTGGCTGCTCATGCCGCCATGGACACACTGCTATTTTTAGCATGCTAACTTGACCGATATTAGCGCAGGTATGTCTACCTGAGCTGGAAATTACTCCTCCAGCGCCAGTGGAGACATACCCTATGTTTTGCTAGGTGTGCTGAAAAGGATACTCTGATAACCGGGCCCACTTCCGCAAACTACTCTCCTGCCATTGACTTCACAGAGAGATTTGGATGGGTCATGAGTACAAGACTGGATAACAACACCTTCCGGTATTAAAGCAGAATGAATCTTAACAACAATAACTTATTTCCCTGACCCATTACTATTGTTTAATTTTTGCATTTCCCTCCTCATGGAAAAGGAGAGGAAACCAGCCACTTTGAGTCAATTTAACTCCCTGGCACTTACTGCAAATGGGTGAAATTCACCACTGCGCAGAGGGTCCGCACACCTCCTAAATCCCAACGAGGAAACCTCGCAACAGGGCTTACAGTGGAAATGACATGATAAATGGGTTTTATGCTAGCATTTCACTATGTGGAAATACGTGGGTTGCAGAACATGGGACGGGGAATATGTAAACCTGGATAAAAGTCTATTTTCACTGTAATTAAAAATAAAAAACAAAACAAAGAACATAAAAAGCATTTCTATTCATGAGAGCTTTTCTTAATTCTTTTATTTCACTGTTTCAAAAATATCTACCTACAGTTTGACTTGATGAATGACTTTGGGCGAGTCACGTCATCTCTCCCAGTCCTTGTTTTCTTTGCCTATTTAGATTATTAAACTCTTTCGGGCATTGACTATTAGGTATCCGTATAGCATCTTCTACCACAATAGAGCTCTGATCTCAGTCGGAGCTACCAGTCACTACTGCACTAGACATTAACGACAGTAACAAATTAATTAACAAAAAATGTGGGGTGAGCTACCTATTACTCATACCTCTGCTTTTTAAAAACACTCCTCACCCCCGCCAAACCGTGCCTTTCAAAAAACACATTCGTTCCTGACTTCGTTTGATTCCATGCACATCATAGTGCCCCTTCACACCGTACATTGTTTCCACAACTAGCAGATTCTCTCCATAAATACGGTTTTTGATATGCGGGTTTCTGTTGGTGGTGGAAATAATAAAACACTAGGCGGAAGGCTTTAATTAATTTCATATTCATTGTACCAGAAAAGCTCTAATGAGGTGGAAAAAAAATACCGTGCTATTGGCAGGATCCTGAAGTTAACAAAACCATTACAGAGAAATCCCTTTGAAGTCAATTTGTGTGTACGCTGCGGGGCACACCTAGGTATAAATAAACTTAAGAAGATTGAGGGGGGCGGGGTCAGGATGTCCCTATTAAACACAGAAGTTTTACAGGAGGCTGGTTGACAAAGGGGGCTTGGAGTGGAGGGAGGGAAGGAAATAAACACAAGTTGGGCAAAAGGGACATTTTTCTGCAGTTGAATTCTGCTTCGGGGGAAATCTTCTAATCAGCACATTTCTGGAGGACAGATTTTTTTCCTCCCACAGGAGGCTACAATAGGCCTGTGTGTGAAAAACCTCCATGTGCAGCTACCATAAGTGCGCAAAATAGGTGAGTCGTGCACACGGAACCGGCGATCGCATCCAAGTGAAAGGGGAGGGATTTGGTGATGCACACCTTGTACCTCCCTTTGCTAGGACACCCCTCCAATCGAGAGAGGGGGAGCAACTGCAAATCCCTCTCCCGCCATCTCTGAAATCTCAGGCCAATACGTGGGGCTGGATTCACATCTTATGCACCCCTAGGCACAGCGTCTTCAGCGCCCCCCTGCCTGCAGCTGACCTTTGTGTTTTCCGTAAAAAAAAAAAAAAAGAAACAAAAAGAAATACAAAAATTGCCTCCTCGGAAAGGCACAAGACTCTTCACCATGCACAGTGCTCTCTGCCCAAGCCAGAGTGTAGCCCACCCGCCCCAAGCGAGGTGCAAGGAGGGGACTGTACCTCTCCTGGGTGTCTTCCATCCCTCCCACAGCCCGGCGTGGCAGCTGCACTCCGGCTCTGCCCATGCACGTGAATAGGGCACCGGCCACTAGAGTAACCAGACAGCAAGTATGAAAAATCGGGATGGGGGTGGGGGATAATAGGAGCCTATATAAGAAACAGACCCCAAAATTGGGACTGTCCCTATAAAATCGGGACATCTGGTCACCCTCTCTCCCTCCCCAGCACGGGGCGGAGGCAGCGGGATGGCCTAGATTGGGAAGGGGCTGAGATGCTCCCAGCAACTTCAGCAGCCGCCCCGCCCAGCTGCGGCTCACAGTGCCCCCAGGTGGGCTGACTCGGACAATCACTTTGCTCCAGTCGCACACACTGGGCGGCCACCATCCCGCACCAGGAACCTGGCCGCTCACAGGGGAGCTGTATGTGTTCACTTTTAACCCACTTTTAAACTTTTAGGTGCCCCGAGAACACCGGCGCCCCTAGGCATGTCCCTACTGCGCCAAATTGGCAATCCGGTCCTGCCAATACACACAGATGAACACAAACGCTGCCAAATCCGGCACGCCTTAGGCAAAACTCCCATGGACTGGAATCAAGTCCAATGGCGGTTCTGCCTGAGTGAGGACGCCAACGTTTGGACCTGGAGCTCATTCCCTCCTGAACCACTCACACAACTTAACTAGAGTAGTGGCAGATTCTCCCTCAGTGACAACTTTTTAAACCAACATTTTTCTAACCCATCTGCTCTAGGAATAATTTGGAGGAAGTTCTATGGTGGAGGTCAGACTAGATGACCACAACGATCCCTTCTGGCCTTGGTATCTAGGAAAATCTTCTCTTTTCTGCTCGCTCCGGGTTTGTTCCAAAGCCCCGTGAAGTCAGTGGAATGATTCCCACTGCATTGTGGGACAGGACCATTCTCATTATTCCTTCACCCTTGTCTTTTCCTCATCTCTCCTTTCTCCCCAGTTCCTGTCTCCAGTTCCTTGTTCCTTATCCTCTCCCCCTAGTTCCTTTCCCATTTCCCACTCTCCCTGGCTCCGGCTCGCCCGCTTGCCCTTTCTGCCTTTCTCACAGCACAGGCGCTGACAGAATGGGGACACCAAATACAGTTACAATAATGTCAGCAGCTCAGGGGAGAGGAAGGGAAAAAAAGAAAAAAAAAGGGGGGGGTGGATTTAGAGGTTTTTAATTAGATCTCGGAGCTGAGTGACTTGCACTTAATATGCAAATTTCTTAAGTCCTTCCATTGTTAAGTGAAATGAGAGTTTTATTTAAATGTGAGGGTGGTTGGGAGATGGTGAAGGGTAATTGCAGCAGTGAAATGCAAACCGCCTTGTTCCAGGGAGCCAATAATATTTCAGAAATGTAGGGGAATTGAGGCCAATGTGCAAGCCCTTCTCTTAGCTGGGAGCGAAGTTGCTTGCAGAAAACACAGGCTGTCGCAGAGATGGGAGGCGAGGATGCAGCCATGGCTTTTAATGCCCACCTCAGAACCAAGCTTGGGAAGATAGCTGGTAATCCTGGGCAACTGTCAATTTCTCCCTCCATCTTCCCACCAAATAATTACTACCCTCAATAATCAACATGTACAGGGAGGAAACGTGACAAATATCCAACAGGATACTCTTGTGGGGAACCAGTACCCTCTCTTGCTGTTAGCCCTATACGGCAATCAGTGAATAAGCAAGTAAGGAATTAATCCTGTCCCCCACTTTGCCCAATGGCTTTAATGGGGCAGGTTCACATACAAGCAGAATTTCAGTTCCAGGCTCCCTGGTATTTTAGTCAGGTCAGTTATGGTTCGCTGGATCCAAACCTGCTCCTTTGGGTTTAGTTCCAGATTGGATGCTCAGGAAGGGAGGGGCCTGTTATGCAGATCCGGTTCTGATCTGCAGAGATTTCAGCTGGTGATGGCAACAAGTATCGTGCAAAAATTGCTGAGCCAGCAGAACTCTGGAGCGGTAGAACCCTTGCGCAGGAATTCAACCCCCCTCAACCTAGGTAGCCCACTACATAATGTAACCCACGTACGATGCCTATTCCCGGTGTTGACCAATAATCGGGGTTGTAGCAGATCCCAAAGCTCTGCCACAGTGCAGGCTCATTATCAGACATTACAGTTTTACATTTGAACGGCAGATTGGCCTACAAGGAAGACATTTGTTCTTCCTTGGGTGCCCACGTTACTCGGTCCACCCCACTACAAAGGACTGCACAGGAACTGGGAAAGCATTCTGGAGAAATAAAAGACCCAGACCAGGAATCAGGTGGGCGTGATGTAACCATCAGTCCCATGCTTAGCCTAGGCCAGGACTTAGCGAGTTCTGGAGCAGTGACAATAGGCAGCACATGTTGTGTTTGCTTAGTCTGAGCACTAGAAATCCAGAGAGGACCACAGGGTCTCTCTCTGTCCAGCCACCTCAGCGAAACACCTTTTATACTAATGAAACCATGAGCAGAAGTATGAAAAGAAAAGAAAAATCAAATGTGTATCTAGAAATGTAGTTTCACCTTAGCACAAACACTAAACAGCCTTAATGAAATTCATATGATTACTGCATGGTATCACTATAGGGCAGAGTTAAGGTTGTTTGGGTGCCTTCACTGCCCATTTTTTACCTTAACATACTTCAATTAATTCTAACCCTTAAATTACTGATACGTGCTCTCAACATTAGCCCCATCTGAATATCCTTTTATTGTTTGTGAACAGTCATTACAACAGTGGTTGGGCTGAACTGGATGGTTTTGGAGGAGATGAAGGGAACAGGGAGTAACCAGACTGCAATGGGGGAGTCTACACCTTAAGCAATACTGCCTACTGGTCACTCCACCCCATCACCTAGCATGGTCCTTTAAGAGTTTGCGGTGGTCTGATATATCCAGCCCAAGGAGACAGTGGGGTTTAGTCCCTCATAATCGCTGCCATCCGGCTGCGTCGTGTCTGACCCAAACTGTTCAGGGAGAAGCACACACATGCAAACACAGTGCCAGCAAAGGAGGCGGAGAAGGAATATTAGTTTGATAGAGCAGGGTGATAAAAACATGGGCTAAGAAGGGAGGTGGAGGGAAGGGGAGGTAGGAGGAGAGGCTTGGGAATAGAGTGAGTGATTAAGGAGACATGGGCTATTTCATAATCCAAATGCTTCGCTTAAGAAGCAAAATAACCCAGAGAGTCATTAAAAAACCACAACCCACCACACAGGCCCTGCAGGAGGTCTGGCACTCACTAATAAGTCATCCCTGCGCTGGGCATGCCAGCGAAGAGCACCAGAGAGCCTTAATGATCACCCTTAATTTGACTAATGACAGTCCCTTGGCTAAAGGGGAGCAGAGTGGAGAGAGAGGACCCTGGAGCTCTCGGCGTTAGATACAGTGGGATAAAACACATCCACCTCGCTCAACCCATCCCTGCTGGTGTGCCGGATGCATCAGGGATGCCTCTGGTTGTGCGGCCCAGACACAAAGCAACAATCAAGGATTTTCTGCTTAATGAGACCGGTTCTTCCCCCCACCCCAGCAGCCTGGATCCCAGATTGGAGAGGGCCCCCTCCTTGGAGCCAGCTAGGTCCAACTAGCCAGGCAGAGTGTTCCACTCCAATTAAAATCCTCTCTGCTCACAGCTGTTTGTCTTGTTTTTTTTTTTGTTTTTTTTACTTTCCATCCCTTTCCCCTCCTCTAAGCTCAGCATGGAGAGAAGGGTCCAATTAGCTTGGTGACTGTGTAATCATCAGCGGCAGAGGAAATATTTAATGCCACAAGACGGTCTGCGGGGGTGACCTTTCCCGTTACAGACGTGCTGTCTCATTCCCTGCCCCATGGACTGGATAAATTACCCACTGACTCCCTTCCTTTTCGTGAAGTGCTGAATGGCTGGTCCCCAAGGGAAGGGCCTGGGAGAAGGCCATCAAACATCCCCTGTACAGATGTAAGAGGCGCTAAGGCCCGGTGCAGGCACACACAGCGTTTCTGTTAAGTCAGCCTGGATGCTGAATCTCTTGCCCTATGATTAAAGAAAACTACTCCTGAGTCATGCCTGGAGGTGGATCCAGTTAGCTGCAACCAGCCTAGCAAGGGAGTGCTAGGACACAGGAGGCCCTGGAGGGATCTCCTAGGGGCGCTCAAGTTCATGGATGAAGTTTAAGGTGGGGATTTCTGTTTTCGAGTTACCACCCGGGATGAGAGGGGAGACTGAGGACGAAGGCCCCAATTCAATAAAGCCTTTAAGGAGGTTCTCAACGGCAAGGGTAGGTTTACGTTGCAGCCGGAAGGTGCAATTCCCAGGGCAAGTAGCCAGACCAGCTAGCTCTGCGCGAGCTAACGTGCTAAACGTTGCAGCGAAGCCGTGGGCTAGCGGCCCGAGTACAGCCCCGTCCAAGAGCCGAGGCACACATTCAGGCAGCTAGCCCAAGCCTGAGTCTGCCTTCAAATCCTGCCGAAGTCAATGGGATCTAAGCACATACTTCAGTGCTTTTCTGAATGGGGCCCTACGTCAGGGTCTGTGTGTTCTGTTGAGGGCAGGGGAGGGGACAGCCCGTCCACAGCCCCCCCTCTTAGGGGACGGGATATTTAACCCCACAATCCCACAGCCCATGCTGCCCACACGCCATAGCTATCTTCATATTCAGTCTAATTTTTCTGTTTTAAAAAAATTCATCTCATTTTTCCCCATGAGCTATGCTAACCAATCCCTCCTCTGTGCTTATACTCGTCAGCTATTGGTATACGGACATTCCCCCCGGCCCAGGCCCGATTCCCTGCTGTCTGGCTCTTGAGGTCATAATTTATACCTGTGCAAAATAAGGGTAAATTGCTACCGTCCTGACTGGATGGCATGATACACCCACTTTGCACAGGTGCGAGCGGTGCACGGCTGGGGATAGCGAGGCCCTCCGTTGGTGATTAACTTTTGCTATCTCTACGGGAATCACTCCTGCCAGCCCCCTGATCTTTGTGTTGCTTTATCTGAACTCTTTCCAGGCTGCGGTTGTGATCATCACACCAGGGCAGTGGAGAGGAGTATTCTCACTCTGCTTCCTGGTTCAGTGCCTTTGTGCATGCAGATCACAGTTCTACCGACGCTCCTATTTTGGGCTGCTGTCCTACATCACCAGCTCGTGCTTCGTTAGCTGCCTATTGTCACCATCATGGGCCTGTCTTCATTAGAGATTTGCCTCAAGGTAGCTACTTTGGTACAAACCCCTAATGTAGATGAACAGCACTGGGGCCTGCACAGAGCAACACTGCACTGCTGTGAGATTCATTGTCTGCTGCGGCATTGCAGCTGCAGTTGAGTTTTGCATCAGAGTCGCTGCATCAATATGAACTTCCTTAATGTAGACAGGCCTTGAGTCTCTTTCAGCCATGAACCTCCACCAGGTACCTCCCGTCCACTCAGTGGTTTGGATTATTTCCCCATCTAGTTATATTAACTTGATATTTTCTCCAGCTGACTCTCACTCTGGGCATGGTTCCACTCCGTAAGGCCCAGATCCTGCTGTGAGCCCCACCTGGATGCAAGATGTCTGCCCACGCAGAGCTCACTGCAGCATCAGGGTCTGAGATTCTTTTGTTCTGTTGCCCATTCTTCCGAGACCCGTGGCGCCCCTTTGCCAAGAGGTAGCAGAAGTCCGGGTCCTTGCAAGCAGACTTTTTAGGAGGAGGAGAAATCAGTGAAGTGGAGTTTGGGTATACACTGAGTGCAACTGAGTTACACCAGGGCACCAGTCCTGAACTAAGATGGTCAAACAGTATGCAGGGCAATCTTTTCTTTCAGGAATCTCAGCTCACCACCAACGCCCAGGTCCCAGGAAGCAACTCTGCCTCAAGCACTGACTCCAGTCAGAGACCAAGGCACAGAGCAAACTCACACAGCTCCCTCTCGCCTTAATCTACCTCTACACACAACCTTGCTTACTCCAAAAAAAAGCACAACACAAACAGCACATCTCCCCGGGAGTCAAAACTTGCTTGCACCCCAAGAAAAAAGAATTTGGAAGACTCCACAACAGTGCCACCTGCTGGTGCCTTCCATAATAAAAGTCTCTCTCTATCCTGGGTGTTCACAACTGCCCCTGCTTTAGGGGTGTTTAGTCCCAGAACAGTTCACAAGAAAGGGAGAAGCAAGGAGCATTCTCCCTGGAGATCGGTCAGAATTCCAGAAAGTAAGGGCTGCTCCCTGCAGCACTTCATTCCAAGACCGTGTGAATGCACCGAGTCCAGCTCCTAAACCGCGAGCAGATTGCTCAGCCCTCTCTTGGCTTCAGGGAGGGGAATAAAAAGGGCCTCCCAAGGAAGATATTCCAACGAATTTACGACTCAATCAACCAACCCAAAAGGAGCATAAATGGAATTAGTTTTAATATTGTTAAGTTGCAAAAATACAGGCATATGTGCATGCCAAAGCTAAAACGGATGCATGCAGAGAGGGGAAACATATGGGCACCCATCTGGTAAAAAGCGCATTGCTAGACCTTCCTACACTTCTCATTTACAACAAGAAGCAAAGTTAGTGAACATAAATTTGCTTTGCAAAAAACGTGCTAGGAACAGCTTGCTTGCCCATAACTGTTTTACTGAGCAAGATATGAATAACCTTGATTTCTCATCTCAGCCACCTCTTCCACACTCTCGGGGGATTAATTAGCCTCTAAACAGGTCTTCAGATGGGGAAACAGAGCGCCTTGGAGATAGGAAGGCAAAAGAAACAGAGGAGGCGACAAGACTAGATGACACAGCAGGTCAATATATTAGATGTCTCTCGTTAGTCATTTGCAATTGTACCTGGTTTAGCTCATAAATGAGATTACGTTGGTGGGGCTCCACCGTATTTATTGCTGGCTGATTAGATATTAAAACAGCAAGTAGAAAGCCACTGCTGCTGCACAAGATTGGATCAGGAAAAGCCAGGGCTCCAAAAGCAGAAGGAAGCAGGGTGGGTGCTTTATGTCCAGGTGCGGTCACCTGAACAGAGCGATAGTATGTGGGGGGGTGATGGAAGGGGCAATGTAATCCGGGATTGATACCCACTGGCAGAGCTGTATGGGGACCAGGTACTGAAAGAGCAGGGGGATTGAAGGGCATGACTGAAAAGCTTTGTCAGAGCATAGCTTGTGTCCATGTGTGTCCAGCTGCTGATGGGGTCTGGGGTGCACCAGTGACGGGGGGCGGCTAGGGAAAGAACGGCAGAGTGTGCTGTAGCTCAGATAAGATACATCAGCAAAATTCAACGGCTTTGGGTCAGGACTAAGGTGCCACTGAACTGCTGTGCAGCGTTGTTTGCCCCTCCCAGGACCAAGCCCAAATTTAATTAGTGCAACCAGCCTGTCAAGTCAACGAGAACTGAAGGCTCCAAAAACCGTCAGTGCCGAGGTGAGAGGACAGCAGCTGCCTGTTCGGGAGCAGACCCTAACTGTAGAGCGAAGTCACAGCAACGTTACAAAGATC
This sequence comes from Chelydra serpentina, assembly GCA_037349315.1. Classification (NCBI taxonomy): domain Eukaryota; kingdom Metazoa; phylum Chordata; order Testudines; family Chelydridae; genus Chelydra; species Chelydra serpentina. The sequence continues at coordinate 10,178,350 of JBAIAC010000037.1, read as the reverse complement.
TGCTAGCTGTCTCCATGCCTGGTACCTTTGGAAGCTACAGTTCCCACCAGCACATGCAAATTGTATTTCTCTCCTCCCTCCCGGAATGAAACAAAAAGAGCGACACTGTGTAATATAAATAGGAGCAGGTGTGGTCTCCGACTGCAGAGAGATGGAAGGGCATGAAACATGGGGAAAAGCAAGTTCTCTCCCCGACACATACAGCAGCAGAGCAGAGGGAGTCATGGCTTCTGGGTTGTCTGCCAGTGGCCTCCTGTGTGCTTTTGGGTGAGTCACTCTATATAAGCCTCATTCCCCCATCTGTTATATGATATTTCTCTCCCTCCTGAGAGGGGCTGTGAGAGTGAATTCATTAATGTTTGGAGAGATCCTTGGATTTATCGAGTTTCAATAAAGCATCATTTTTGAGTGCGTCTGCATGTTCCAGTCCCATCAGCGAGCAGAAGTACACATGCCGAAGAAAGCCTGAGCACAGCTCTTCTCAGGATATTTACTACCTGTCCGAAACCCGGGACACGCTAGCATCTCCTGAGAGTGTTGGATCAAAGGGAATTCAGAAAGATCAGATCGGTTCCTGTCAGCGACTGAGAGCTAACTCCCATCCGCCTGGCTGGGAATTGTGAAGGATGCTCAGCACTTTGCAGGATCAGGTTCTGCCTGCAATTGGAGACCAAATACCTGTCTCCAGCCATCACACTAAGAGACATGCTGTGCTCCCTGTTGATGAGAAATGTGAGTAATAATTAAGATGTCTTCAAAGGGGCCTCCAGCCTAGATAAGCCTTCACCTCTCCAGCAGAAGAATGACCCTGGTTATGACAGTCTCGATACCTCTGATTGCTATTTTAACCAGAGCATTTTCATCCCAGAAGTATTTTACTAAGGTTCTTTTATGGCCCCCGTTATCTTAGTATCTGAGCAGTTCCCAGTCTTTAATGTAGCTCTGTCAGTACCCCTGTAAAGCCGGGCAGTGCTTTTATTCCCATTGTACAAATGGGAAAGTGAGGCACAGAGAGGCTAAGTGACTTGCCTAAGGTCATAAAATCGTAGAAGTGTAGGGCTGGAAGGGACCTCGCGAGGTCATTAAGTCCAGCCCCCTCATTGAGGCAGGACCAAGTAAACACCCCTGAAGAGGTGTTTGACCAACCTGTTTTTTAAAACCTCCAGTGATGGGGATTTCACAATCTTACTTGAAAGCCTATTCCAGTGCGTATCTATCCGTACAGTAAGAAAGTTTTTTCCTGATATCTGACCAAGTTCTCCCTTGCTGCAGATTAAGCTCTATGCCTTTTGTCCTACCTCCACCCAAGAAATCTGCAACTGAACCCTGTTCTCTCATGTCCCAGATGAAGACTCTAACCATTGGACCATCCTTCCTCTCTATGGCCCCAATTCAGGAAAGCCTCCCTACTCAAGAAATCACTTAAGCACATTCTTTACTTTGAGCACGTGCTCCTATTGAATACAAAGGGACTTGAGCATGTGCTTAACATTAACCTTGTGTTTGAAGGGTTTCCTGACCCGGTGCCTATGAATGGACATTCAGTAGTTGAAAGAGGAGAAGGGGAAAGGAGACAGAAATACTTTGGAAGAAACATTTGCATGCAGCTAGATTTCCATTGGTCTCAAAACAAATACATGAAAAAAATAAGTAAAAGGAACAAAAAGCCACCCTCACCGGCATTTTCAAAAGTGCCTCATGATTTCCGAGGCCTTAATTTTGGGGTTTCCAACTTGAGAGATTTTTAAAGGGCCTTATTCTCAGCACTCTCTGAAAATCAGGTCCCTGGAGCTGGACACCCAAAACCGAAGACACGCAAGGTCACTAGGCCCTTGAGAAAATGAAGGCCTCTGTGTTTAAAGGCTGGGACAGAAACCCGGACAAAAGACAGGGAGTTACAAAAATCAAAGCCATAGAAACAAAAGAAAAAAAGATAAAGATATCGGTTGAGTTGAACATAGATGGTCAGTCTGACCCTGGAATATCCCCAGCATTTTTCCCTTTGCGTCGTGACTTCAATGCTGTATTTAAGTCCCTGGGGTTTTTATCATTTTGTTTTTTTAAATCTTTCCATATACGGTCTATAAAAAGTGAGTTAAAGCATTTACCAGAAGCCAAGATGCCTTTAAAAAGATTTTTAGGCTCATATAAATATGTATTTAGGATCAACTAAATACATACTGGGGATTTGAAGCATTTGTAAAGGTGTCTTTCTTCACTGGTTGCAGAGAGAAATTGGTTTGTGTGTTATACATCTGTGCTTGTTACATGTATTGTGTTTTGCACTGATTATGCTTTAGCACGGATAGTAATGGCTCTGTACATATATAGTACACATTCTGCTACACATTACCAATGTTTTGTTGTGTGTTTATGCTGTACATAGGTCGGTAGATTGATATAACTTAAGAATTTACTGTACAACATGCATACCAAAATGCATGTAACAAATGTCCAAATCACATAAAGTAAGCATGCCAATACACGTATACAATTCATGCCAAAAGCATGTAACATATCTACCAATACACATACTGTATAAATGTAGTCCTGATAGTCATGGTACATGTACTATGTGTGTTTCTGATATGTGTGTCATACATTAGCTGCTGGTACATGATTCATTTACGTGGCAAGCATTATTCCCATAAATTCCACCTATGTTGTGCACATATGTACTATGGCTGGACGGGCTAATTTTGAAAGGGTATGGGCCTAAAAGCTTGAAAACTATATTGCTGATTAAGGGCTCTATTTTGCGTTGACTCTCACTCCTTATTCAATCCCATTGGCTCCCAAACTTCCACATCCGCCTGGCAGTTTAAGTAACAAGTACAGATCTTTTTGCAGCATATTCTCCCCGGGCTATTGCAGGGATCCATACAGGTCAGACATAGCAAAGTAGTGTCTGGTAGGATACTGTCTCTGAGGAGAAGCAGATGATTTACGATGATCAGTAACAAAGTGACGAGATGAAAGAACAAACATATTATGCTAAGCAGGAGCCCTGAATATTGGAATAAAGTAGAGCCAAGAGAAAGAGGATCCTGCCGGTGCTTGGAATAGATACTGCATGGCCGTGCGCTTAAGGCACATGTCTGTAAGATCTGGCCTGACATTTTAGGACGGAAGAGCTAAAAGGAGGTTGGTCTCGATGCAAAGCAAGCTGGGGAGCAGGTGCAGGGCTGCTGTGAGGCACAGCAGAGATGACTGAATTGAGCTAGGAGATTTAGAGCAGCATTGCAGGAGAGCCAGGAGTGAACAAAAGTGAGTGTTACCGCCAGCACAAACTGACTGGGCCGCTGGTCAGCAGCAGATGGACGTATGGCTTTCGCAGGTCCCAGCAGTGGCAGAGAGGCCTTTGTCTGCGGTGCACAGTAAATCAGGTGCCTTAGGGGTAAATATTTTCACCTGCTCTGTTCTCGACAAGGATGGCAAGAATTATGCCAGCTCCATGGTCCAGTAAGAGGCAGTGGGGCAAGTAGGGCGGTGCGGTCCGGTACGCCGTACCAGTAAGATATGTATAGCCAGTATGCCGTACTGGAAAGACACAGGAGGAGCAGAACATGGGACCACCAGGTGGCCCCATGCTGGCAGCTCCTCTGACGTGGCTGTACTGCCCCCAGCCCCACCCCCAGCCCTTCCACGCAGCTGTATCTAGCAACTCCTGTATGGGGTCTGTACAGCAGCCCCACCGGAGGACAGGGCTCTATTCCCCCCCTTTAGCTGGTGCAGCATACTGATAAGAAGTGAATTCTACTTGCACTACTGGTAACAGGAGACAGAGACTTTCACCGCTAAGAGACAAAGAGTCCTGTAGCACCTTATAGACTAACAGACGTATTGGAGCATAAGCTTTCGTGGGTGAATACCACCCACGAAATATCACCCACGAAAGCTTATGCTCCAATATGTCTGTTAGTCTATAAGGTGCTACAGGACTCTTTGCTGCTTTTACAGATCTACAGATTTACACAGCTACCCCTCTGATAATTGACACCTCTAAGAGACGGGCTCGCTCCTGTAGCTGTCACCAGGTGTACGTTTGAGGGGTCTGAGGGAATCAGTCCAGTTCTTGGTCTACAGCAGAAGAAACATTGGCACGTACAGCCCCTTGTTGACAGTCACAGCAGTGTGACCACCCCTGAATGGGACATGGAGGCTGTATTCCTCTCTCACCCAAGGGGAGTTCTGCCAGGAAAGGACTGAGACACGTTGGCAGGATGTCCTGGGGAACACCATACTACACTGCGGATGCTCTTTAGATAAACAGGCAACTTTTGTCTCCAGGGCCATCACTCTAGCATCTTTTATGAGAACTAAATATACTTAAAGAGCTAAAACAACTAAACAGACTTTGGGCCAAACTCCCCTCCAATACATCCCCAAGGAAGTCATCGGGGTGTATAACCAAGGCCAGAATTTGGCCTTAAAGACATAGCATATCTAAGAACTGCATCAGTCGTATTGCTACTGCCGTGTTTTCAGAGCACCGGAAAGGGATGGATTTAGCCATGTAGATTCATGCCCGCGGCTGAGCCTCCACACACCTTGTTAACGTATGTTTCCCTCCTTCCCGCGTAGCAATACAGAAAGCACTTTGTTACAACTGTGAGACATCCGTGAGTACAAATAAAGTAGATAATGTAAACCCAGGAGTCAGTGCATCACTGGTCCATCTAGTTCAATACCAAGGCTCCGGCAGTGATCAGCACCCAGTGTTTTACAACAAGGTTTCTGCTCCACCCCACTATATAGCCACCTGGCCAATTACACAACACTGGGGAGAAAGAAGAGGAAATCTTTTCCTTATCCCTGAAGTGATCAGCTTAATTCAGAAGCATGAGATCTGACTAGCTGATATAACTGACTAGCTTATGTAAGCGCAATACTAAGTCTGATTCAGCCCTTTTTAAAATCCACCCACACTGCCCCAATGAGGCTGCTAAAGCTGGTGAGGAGACATCATCCTGGGCATCACTGGCCGATGTAGCCCTGGTCACGCTCAGTAGGAACCGCTGAAGACAGAACCAGGCTTGATTCTCACCTTACATCAGTGTCAACCTGGCATCATTCCATTGAAGTCAATGGAGTTACTCCAGATTTACACCAGCGTGAGTGGGATCAGAATCAGGTCCTTTGGGCTTCCTGACCTTGGGCCATGGCCTTTGTTTGAAAGCGAGACAATGTTGCCATTAGCAGCATTCACTTGGAAAGGAGGCGTTCACCTGCTCCCGAATACCTGCCTCTTAATGCCTACTGGATACCCACAGCCAAGCATCAATATCAAATGCATTCCTGACTCCAAAAGCTTCAGATCCACCTGCCCGCATTCTGGCCCGAAAAACACAGTACTATGAGAAGGAAGAGCAAAACAGCTCGGTTAACCCATGAACTAACCCCCCTTTCCTCTCTGGAGATGGGGATTGACAAGCAGGGGTCCTATTCTCCTGCTGCAGGATCTGAGCAAATACCACTGACTGCAATTATGAGGATGATTATTTGTATTACAATAGCACCTAGAGCTTCTGACCAAGACCAGGGTTTCGCTGTGCTAGACACTGTACAGACACATTGTAAAAGACAGCCCCTGCACTGAAGACTCTACAGTCTAAATAGAGAAGACAAAGGTTAGAAGAACGGAAATATTAGAATTTCTATTTTACAAACGGGGAAACTGAGGCAGAGAGCAGTGACATGAATTACCTAAAGTCATCCAAGGAGAAGAGGAGGTACTTGAACCCAGATCTCCTGAGTCTCAGCACAAGAGTTATTTGTATCGTGCCTGGAGAGATCTGGGACCTAAGCTTAATTAGGAGTAAAAGGCTATGTCTACACTATACGGCTTTTAGCGACATGGCTGTGGCACCACAGCCGTGTTGCAAAAAGTTGTGCCGTGTAGACATAGCCTGACGACAAAAAACGTCCACCCCCAACAAGCGGTGTTTGCACTGGCACTTGTCACGGCAAAACTTTTGTCTTCCCGGGGGTGGGGGGCGTTTAACACCTCTGACAGACAAAAGTTTTTTCATTCAATTGCCAGCATAGATATAGCGAAAATGAGTGCGCGGGGTTTAAATACTGCAGTCAAACGCACGACACAAAGCCACCGCATCAGTCACTGCCTGCCAGCTGCCATTCCAGGACTCTGGTGAGAAATCAGAATTATGCTCCAGGTTAAGAAATGTGATGCAGCTGCAGAGGAGGATGGGGCATAGGGCCGGGGTAGCAGGGTTTGAGCTGTAGGTCAGGACTGATTTAGATACTTCGGCAGAGCGGGGTGGATGCAGGTTGTACAGCTCCTACTCACTCTATACATCACCTCCAGTCAGCGCTATTAGCCCGTTACTGACATGAGTTCTAAAGTGGCAATGTCCTTTTACTTAGGTTTCCTGCTGTGCTAAGACACGGTGCATCTAGTGGTGTGAACTGTAGTTAAAAAATTATGCTTCATGATTCATAGTAAAGCGGACGCAGCTGCCTGGCCATGTCAAAGGTAGAAAAGCAACATGATGTGTTGATTGCCCATGATTGCTTGTATTTTTAACTCCCCAATGCATCAAAAGGAGGAATTGGAGAACATGTGTGTGTGTGTGTGCACGCGCATGCACATGTCAACTTACACATTTCACATGCATTCATGACTGGCAGAGGAAACAGGGTGGATAAGGTCGTACAAGGATCCCCGGGTCAGGTATTGGGTGGCATGTGAGGTCTCTACTGAGAGTCACTTTCCCACTCGTTGTCATAATCACTGCAAAATGTATGTACGGATAATGTTTAAGGAGTTATGTACCTATACTGAAAATTATGTTCTTCAGGTCTTGGGGTTATGGCAGATCACTAGGACGCGACGTACCTTGGAGATGTTCCTATCAGGCAGGAAGTATCTGACACCAATCTCCCCGTCTGGCCACTTGTGCATCGTATGCCTATTTGCATACTGAGCCAGGTGCCAATTGAGAGAGTGTAAAATCTACAAGAAAGGAATTCTACTGGAAGAAACAAACAGCCGGGGGAGGGATAAAAGACAAAGGATAGGTCTGGTTTATCTTGGAGTGCAAAGCGACACACGGAATCCTTCACCTAGGAGGCAAACTCACCATGTGCATGTCTCATGAAAGAAAGGTCACAGCCAGCCTGGTTGTAAAGCACTGTAGGGACTTTGGGCGAGCAATTCTCTACTAGACACGAGAGTATCTGGTGAATTAAGTCTAGGCTCTAGAGTGCGGGTTATGATTTGATTTTGTAACCATTTGTTTCCAAGACTTCTGCTTGCTACAATTTGAATCTCGGCGCTTTGTTAAATAATTTTATACTTGATTTCACTCTAAGCTAATCTAAGTGCTGCGATTTAAGCGGAGCATTGATCTAATGTGGAACTGGTAAGCTGGGCTGTCCTCTTTCTTTGGAAGCAGTGGATCAATGAATACAAGTGTCCAGCGGACCAGGGGCTAGATATTCCAAGGAGATGCTTGGGGGTCAGACTGTGCCTATCGCAATCCCTCGAGTGACAGCAGGGCCTGCGAGGCCAAGAGGGGAGGCTTGTGTTTGCCATGACCAGTGCTGTTGGGGAGCAGACCCATGACAGGCACAGACACGCTAAGGGCAGGTGGTAGGAAGGTGCCACCCAGGCCTGGGTACCCCGGGAAGCATCACAGAGGTACAATATTCAGTAGGTTTATGAATACGCAGAGAATAACCCATGAAACAACCCGAGAGTCAGAGTTCTAAGCAAAGAGCGAGGTCTAGTGGTTAAAGCAGAAGACTGGGAATTGGGATTCCAGGGTGTCATCCCCAGCACTGACTTTGTGTGTATCCTTGGTCAAGTCACTTCACCGCTCTGTGCCTCAATTTCCCCCTTTGATCAATCATGACACTGATCCCGTGTCTCCGGGGCTTCATTCATTAGCATCTGTAAAATGCTTTGGGATGCTGGGACAGAAGGGGCTAGAAACATGCAGCGTATTATTGTTATGAACAATAACTCCTCATCCCTCAGCCTATTCTGGAAGTGAATCCTTCCCTCTCGCTGAGCAGGAGCTTGGAAGCTTCACCCAGGAAACAAACATCTAAATATTTATGACTTTTGTTTATTTAGCCTCTTTCACCCACAGACCTCAAAGATTTTTATAAACATTAATCACTTACGCCTTACAGTGTCCCTCAAAAGTAGGCAAGTGCCACGATCTCCATTGTAAAGTTGAGGAAACTGAGGCACAGCGAGGTTAAGTAACTGGCCCCACACAAGTTCCATAATGGCCATTTTACCCATGGGGAAACTGAGGCACAGAGGAGTTAAGTAACTTTGGCACACAGCAAATTAGGCAGAGCCTCACACAGATCCTATGAGTCCTGACACCTGCTCTCCTGGTGCCATTCCATCACTACAATTACAGGAACACTATCAGGAACCAAGGACTAAGGGCAAAGGTGCATAGAGAGAGAAATACACAGGAAGAAAAACTGAGCAATCCCTCCTGTGGCTAATCCCCTACTGCATTTTAGTGTATCTGTTCAGAACCATCCCAGAGTCCATCTCAAGGCATCCTCTTACCTTTTCCAGACACATGCCTCCATGTCACCGTAGGCTCTGGTCTCCCGAAGGCCAGGCACATGAGAGTTACGCTGCTACCTTCGTTCACCGTGATGTCTGATGAGATATTGATAATCTGGGGAGGAACTAGAAGAAAAGAGAGAGAGAGAGAGAGAGAGAGAGAATGAGGAGAAATTCACAAGAACTGTGTATCATCCAAGGCTCTGTCGTGCTCAGGGCTGAATTATGCAGGTTCAAAGAATTTGGAGCAAACCACATTCCTAGTGCTTTACCTATTACACTCGGGAAGTCTCTACTGAAGGGTCAATGCAATGCCAGCTGTTCAAAGGCCCCACTCAGGAGCTACAGCCTCATTTCACAGTCCAAAGCACTGACATATTCCACCATCCCAGAAGAGAATCCTCCTACTTTCCAAGTACCCCTGGTTTCTAAAAGAGACGTGCTGGACACTGTAGGAGCGTGGCCATTTGCATCATCCAGCTGGTTTACATATCCCCCAGTTTGAAATAGCCTCTCTTTTTGCAAAGTTTTAATAGCATAGAGAAGTCAATTTACTACAACAAAAACATGCCACTGCTACCAAACATTCCTCAGTATACCATCGCGGGATTAGCTTCAGCAACTGAAACCTGTCTGGGCTCGTCACATACAGCACATTTTGTAGTGATCAGAGATGAACCCGAAACAAACCTCCAGATCTCAGCACCGTAGAACGAGATTTCACAGCTTGGACCAGGGATCTCTCGCTGGCAGAAGATAACCCCTTGGATGCTTTTAGGGCCTGATCTAAAACCCACTGAAGTCAGTGGAATTTCTCTTGACTGTGGATCAAGCCCTTACAGTGCTAGCTACAGTTACTGCCTTTGGGTGGTACATGGGACCCACAAGCGCTCTGGGTGCTTTGCAGACAGGTGGGAAGAGAGGCTTGTGTCCTGCAAGATTTACAGTCTGCAGATGAAAGGGGAAAGAGATGGAATGGAAGATAAGATTTTCCCTCCCTCCCTGCTCCCTTTTCCTAATTATGATTTGGTGCTGTTGTTTTTTAAATGCTTGGCCCATTTGCTCTAGGGTGCTGTTCTTGCTGCTTATGAGCCTTGTCTGTTTGCTGTTGGGTTTGTAACCCAGGTCTATAAGCTTTTTAAATTTGCTGACTTGCTTTTAAAATCCTTGTCCATGTATAGGTGGTTACTGATGTGGCTCTGCCCATGCACCGAGTGGGGAGGGCATGTTTTCAAACCACACCCTGCTGATTTGATTTGGGACACAGCCCAGGACCTCAGCCACCTGGTACCCTCCCTGCCATAGAATGAGTGCTTGGGAGCAGCACAATTCCCTGCCCTACCCACCTGAAAACGGAAAGCCTGAGATGGACTTTTCAGATGACCCTCTCTCCTCCCATAGCCCCCATCCTCCTCCCCCTTGCTCAGCTACTCACAGAGAAAAAGCACTCAAATCCCTTTCAGCTGTTACCTCTAAACCAGCCCTGTGACTCCATTCTTGCCCTGGGAATTCAAACCCTGTCTGCTTTGCAGCCTGCCTGCTCCTGGATTCAGTGCCACACCCCTGGCTGGGAGTCCAGGGCTGCAGCACCACCACAAGTCCTAAGGTTGTGGAGACAATCCCAGAAGTCCTCCTTTCCACAGATGAGGCCTGAGATCATGCAGAGATTAGCCCCATCGCCTTCATGAGGCCATCAAAGCCATTCGTTTATTCATTGCTCCTGGCTCTCTAACAAGAGGCTTGCAATGACGTTATGCACCTAATGCCAAACTCACGTCTCACCCAGCAAACACAGCAACCTACACTTCAAAACTCTTCTGCTTCCAGACCCTCCTCTCTCATCAACAAGCCTAATTTCTGTTTCCAGTGCCTCTTAAAGAAACAACGTCCAAAACATCAGCCCAAAGAGGCTGAAGGCTGAGCCCTCTTGATTTAAGGGTGTGGGCGGTCAGCTCTTATATCACTGGCTCTGTAGCTCAAGCTGTAGGTGCTTGCACTTTAAGCTCTGGAGGTTCCTGGTTCAATTCCCCACTATGGCAGCTCTCAAAAAAGGTAGTTGCAGAAAATGGGGCTTGATGTGTATGCAATGAAGGGGGTCTGGTGAACCTCTTAAGAGGGGGGTTGATGACACCCCAGCCTTTCCATATTGCTGCTGGTGAGGGGGTGGTCCCAGCTAGCCCCTGGTTAGATGGGAGGGAAGTCCTTAAGTAGACAAGGCTTCACAGCAGTAACTGGTTCAGTTCTGCACTGCTAGTTCTAGAGGAGAAGCTGCTATCTATGTGTGGTGTCAGGAGTGACTAGACATTTTGGAGAGGTTATTAATTATGCAGCAATCCAAATAAACAAACAAGAGATTGGCCAGAAAAGGAACCAGGGAGCTGGAGTGGGCACTGGATTCAGTTTCCAGCTCAGCCACAGACACCCTGGCTGACCCTGGGCAAGTCCCTCAGGCCAAACTTTTCAGTAGGGACCCCTGATGTTTTATGCCCAAACCCGAAGCGCCCGAAGGTGCTAAGAACCCACAGCTACAAGGACCAGCCTGTGAGAGCTGGAAGACCTCTGCCTACCCCCAGGGGTGCGCCTACCCCTGCTTGAGAACCACTGCATGTGAAAATTGGGCCCTAAACTTGGGCAGCCAAAGATGGAGGCCCCCAGACTTAAAGGCCACTTTGGAAAACTGGGGCCTTAATCCTGTTTGGTGAATCCCAAATGTTCAAAAAAGCAAGAGTTGTACACATGAGGAAGCTGAAGCATTATTTTGAGAGAGAGTGAGTGTCTTATGTGTGTGTCTGTGTGTCTTGGTTTCTGAGCCTTTCGGGTGCCCACATTTCAAACTTTTCTTCACAACCACGAGGACTCGGTTTTCCGTTTAAGATTCCCCACCATAATCCCTCAGCTCCAGGCGCAGGGACTGTAAGTAAAACACCAGATATGTCAAGACTCATGGAAACATTTCAAGGGATGGCACCGCTCTCTCTCTGGGCCTCAGTCTGCCCTTACGGCTCTGCCCACAGGGAGTTGGTGAGGATCACTTCCTTAAAGTGTGTGGGCCCCTCAGATCCTATAGCAATGAAGAAAAGTACCTCGCTAATGTGACAGGCAGGTTATTCAAAAAGTGTTCATTTCAGAAAGCTTCATTCTGTGATGCTGCAAAGCAGCGGGTGGTTGGAGGGAAGATCTCCCGCCATGCGGAGGTTCAATTCTCACTCTCCCCTCTCAACTGCTGGGAGAAGGAAGAATTAAAAGCCTTGAAATTGCCCAGGGAAAGATCTTTAGTTTTCAATCCCCGCTCTGTTGCTGGCGATATAAAGCATGGCAGATTTAAAGGCTGGCTGACATCTCATGGCAAGCTGAAAAACATCCGACGAGGAAATTATTCAGCCCCCTCCATCCTACAAGTTCTATATTTCTCTTCGCTGACTCTTTATTACAAAGGACACTGGCGTGAAAACGTGTTCTTCAAGGATTCATCTGTGTCTCTGCTGTTTATTCCCCACCTGAAATCATAATCTCCTGTTTGCGCCTTCACAGCTGGTTGCTAGGGAAGTGATTATGTCCTTGGTATCTTTCGCTCCCACCATAAAGCAGGGGAGGAAGACGCTGGTTCAAGGAGAGGGTGGTCTCCGCTAGGGCAGGACTGAAGTCCGTTAAAGGTACTGTCTAAGGAGCGCGGCATGACTGAATAGTTTTGTGGTTTATATTTAAATGAAGAAGATTATCCAGGATTACACGGGCATACATGGAAGATAAACTTCCATTTAAGCACAGGTAACTATGATCCCGCCTGCCTGGAGGAGGTGATGTGTAAGCTCCACAATCTAGCCCTCGTATGGTATGTTCTTTCGGGCAGGGACTGTCTCTTGAATATGTACCGCTCCTAGCACAGTGGGGCCCTGAGCTTGGTTACACCTAACTCCTAGGAAAGCTAGACTCCTTTGAGGTGGCGAGGCTGCCGAGAGGTTTGCATTCTGCCGTGCACAGCTAAATCCCCGCCCTTGGACAGCAGCACCCAGAACCCTGCTGCTTTATATCATGTCACGTCAGCTCAGATCCTGTTATATTTATGATTGTGCCTCGCCCCTGTGTTGTATTTTGTGGAGAGAGAGGATAGGGAATGAGAACAAATGATTATGAATTACAGGGATATAAATACAGGCCATGATGCTGATGACATCACAAACGACTCACGCTTTGCTCTGGTGGTTTATAATGATCGTTTCCAGAGCATCTCCTGGCATGTTTATTTATAGCCTTATTCACAGTTTTCCTAGTCTTAACGTGCACAAGGCATAGAGTCTATTACACACTGAAGACCAAGAGGTTACTTCTTGCCCATCTTTCTCCTGGCATCTTCCTTGGCTCTCTTCCCAGTGTCCGTCAGGCAAAGTACTGGCTTGATGGCTCCGGAGACCAGAAATCCTCTCTCCCCACATCCTCCCACCCTAACTTGAGTCTTTCTGGTCTGCTCCCTTTTTAGCCTCTGCTGAGCCTGCCGGCCGGTGCCTATCACAGCGGTGCTTTTGTGACATGCACACTCAGAAATGGGCTGAGGAGAGCAAATTAATTTCATGCAGGGCAGGCACTTCTGGCCATTAACCTGGGCTGGATCTGAACCACTGACCTAGAAATGAAAGCCCCTGATACCATCTAATGCCTGGCCCTACCACTTCACTCCTATCCTATTAGCACCTGCCTGTTCCACTGTCTCATTACTCCCCCTTGCCCCTTTGCTTTAGTACCAACTCCTCCTTCTCTTTCTTCAGTCTTGACTCTCTCTTTCCTGCTGCTACTTCTTTCTCTCTCCTTCCCCTACCCTATTATCCCTCTGCGATTCCTTTCAGCTCGTGTGTCCTGCACCCTCCTTGCTCCTCTGCCTTCTCTTCACCCCATCACTATCTCCCCCCCCCCCCCCACCCCGCAGCTCCTATTCTGCAAGCTGGAATGGTGATTTCTTGCCAACAGCAGACAGGTGTGAGCAGAGCCGGTGTAGCAGGGGTGTGAGAATCCCAATCAAGGCTGGAGACGTTGAGTTACCAAGGGCCAGCAGCGTTAGTCATAGGACCAGTGGGGAAAGATCTAATGGGAGGAGAGCAGAAGGAGAGAATTATTTTTGCCTTTAATTTATATGAGAAAGGCGTGAGCTCCCAAATCTCCGTGTGGGATGAAATCAGAGCAGAAAGGAGGTGTGCTTTTTCTATGAGTCACTGGGGTAGCCCAATCATGCAGGGAAACCCCCAGGGGTGTGGGACTGAAGGTGGGTAATAAAAGGGCAACACCCGCCCTAGAATGGATAGTTTGGGTCTGTGATAACAGGAAGACCTAGGAAGTAGAAAATAAAACGGCTGAGACAGTAGTTACAGGTAGAAGCCCTGTTCTCATGTCACATGGCTAACGCAGGCTGCGTGGGCATGTGGTGAAAGAAACTTCCTTCCAGCTTAGAATACGCAGAAAGAGAGAATGCCTTTCAGACCGAGACTACAGCTATGTAGAGAAGCTCCCTGCAGAGCTAGACTCCCCCGACTGGCCCTGGAGGCCTGATGGCCAGACCTAGAGCTCCCTATGTGCGTGTGGCTTTCAGGAACAGCTTCTGATTTTGCACCCGTAAATCAAGATGTCTAAGTGCTACCAGTTATGCCTGCGAGATCAAAGGCTGGGGTTATATGCTGTGAAATGCCAGATACAGGGAGGGGGTCAAGTCCATATTTCCCAGCTCTGTGCAAAAAAAAAAGGGCTGAAAATCGCTGATAAAAACATGATAACTGAGTCTCATTACAGCTAAAGACAAGTCTCATATTTTAGCATTTTTATTAAAGCTTTTTAAATTACTGAGTGTCTGGTATATTCAATACCAGCCTAAGTGATTTATATTAGTCTATCCCCAGATACTCCATCTAATAAATAACTTGGCAATCTCCTAACCCATAAATATCCCTGGCCCCGGCAAAAAGCAATTAAAGCATGTTAAAAAAAATGCTGCTTCCCAGCACTCCAGACTGCAATGTCATTGGATGCTTCACCTGGAATATTTCACACCACTTACTCGGGCAAAAAAGAAAAACAAACCACCCATACACACAAAAGCCTACCCTTGCCAAGCTCCCCCCATCCAAAATTTATGCTTTTGCTCCAATTTCAAAACAAGTGACATCCAAAACAATGTTTTAATGTTTAAACATGTCACAATGATGCAGAGACGTTACCGAGGAAAACATTATTTCCAGCAACAAGTGTTTCTTAGCCGCCTGAGACAGCTTAGGTTGCTAAAATATTGTTAAAAACCACTTCGGGAAGCAGTTGAGCCCAAAATGTGCTTAAAATGCTATGGCATTAAGCACCAAGACAGCAGACTAAAATGTTATTAAAGGCTCCTGCCTCGCCAGCCCAGAATATATTTCAGGTTATTAAAGTTCAGGCGTATGCCAGGTAAAAGTCACCCTTATTGATGAGGGGAACTTGGAGTTCAGCTTTATATGCTTTAGTGGCACTACCTCTAGGAAAGTCCCTGATTCCACCAGGATGATGAACGGGAATCTCTTGTGTACTCTGGATACCATGGCTTTTCCAAACAGAAGTTCACTCTCATGCATCGGTAGGTCACTCATGGAGGGTTTCACTGTGGTAATCTGGTAATCGGGGTAATCTGATTGTTGGCCGCAAGACATTTTGTGACATTGACCGTCCGCAGGCATGGCCCCCTGCAGCTCCCAGTGGCCGCAGTTTGCCTAATTCTCTTAGCCAACTGGATGGTAGAAAGCGTCCCTCATGGATGCTGCAATATGAGAACTTGGCGTCAGCAACGAATCTAGGAGTGCTCCTCAGCCACGGAGTGAATTGACCGATGGCGGCCGTGTACTTTGAATCAAAGGAGACTGCACCACAACCCCCATCTCTAGGAAATGCTTTCCTCTGCCCACCAGCATTACCTTGGCCCTGCTCACGTTCGGCTCCAGCCAGCTGGTCTTCATCCAGGAGCTGATCTCATCCAAGCACTGGGCTGCCTTGGCAGTACTGGTATGGTCATACGTAAGGCTGTGATTCTTTCACGGAGGTCGCAGAAGTCGCGGCTGGTGTGGCTGACTTCTGGGGACTGCCCGAGCAGTGGCTGGTGTGGCTGGTCCTGTGGACCGCCCAAGCAGTGCTCCTGGGGGTGGTCCAGGGGAGTGTCAGAGCAACAGTCCCGGGGGCTGCCCCGAGCCAGCCGCACTGGCCACTGCTCAGGCGGCCCCGGGCAGCTGGCTCCGGGGAGCACCAGAATAGCGGCCGGTGTGGCTGGCTCTGGGGAGCGCCTGAGCAGTGGTGTTGGGGGTGCCTTGGGGGACGGCCCAAACAGCAGCGGTCCTGGGGCAGCTTGAGCAGGGGCCGCAGGGGTGCGCAGAGGCTGCTCAGAGAGTGGTCCCAGGAGCAGCGACTGGGGGGCAGTCAACCCCCGGTGCTGGAGCAGGGCCCCCAGAGCAGCGGGGCCCCAGAATTCGAGATTTAGCCACGGGTATTTCTGGTAAAAGCCATGGACAGGTCACGGGCGGTGAATTTTTATTTATTGCCCGTGAACCTCTCCGTGACTTTTATCAAAAATAGCCACGACGAAATCTTAGCCTTAGTCATCCATGATAAAGGACAGATAGAGCTGTGTCATCTGCACATTGCTGGTACTGGATTCCATGTCATCTGGCCAGTTCACCTGGTGGCTGCATGTGGATGTTGAATAGAAGTGGCGCGTCATTCACTGCTCTGCCATGGGAGAGGATTATATGCCTTTCTCCTTGCAGATTTCACCAGGGTGCAAACCCAGCTGCTCACACTGTGTGCTATGGAGAGAATAGGTCCCTCTTTGCATCTCCCTCTGCTCCTTTTCCCGGCTTAAGCCTGGCAGCAAGCAATGAACAGACTAGTTCCAGTTTTGCTTGGCTTGCTAGCAAGGCCTTGGAAGGGACTATAGGGCACTTGCCTATAACAGAAACCTCCTCCCACCCAACCTGTGCTTTTTTCCCCACTTGGCTTCTGATTAAACTTTTTACGATGTTGCCAGTTCCTTAAGAAGAACAAACTGCTCTGGAACGACCCCAATAGAAAAGCAATCTAACAGCTTTTGCTCTGCAGGGATTTGCCAGTGTGCTCCCTGCTGCAGATGTTTGAGCAAATAGGACTTTGCCCAGGCAAGTGATTTATGATTTAAAACCCAAGGGGGGAAAAAGAGCCAAAGATTAATGCCCCTCAAATGCCAAATGCTAACCAAATTTCCATTCCCAGCGTTCCAAGTCAAACAGCTGCTCCCCACCCATCTAGCTCTGTTTAGAGAGTTTATTCTTTTTTAATTATTGTAATCGTCCCTCTTGGTGCAAATCTCCTCTGACCAATCTCCAACACAATCCATTATTTCTCTCTCTCTTTTTTTTTAAATTTGCAAAGAAATTAATTGCGGCCCGATCCCAGACAGCAGGTGAGAAATTTAGTCTGTTAAATGGGGACTTGGCAATGCAATCTCACAGGGAGTCTGGAATGTATCAGGACACACAAGTAATTCCAGGCTCTCTCTGTAACCTGCAGACTGGGGATGCATTCCTTCAGAAAGGTGAACAGGCAGTTCACTTCTGCAGTCATCAGTGCAGGGCAGAAGGTTTGTTTGCACCGATTCAGTTGCCCCAGAAGTGGAATGCATCTAAAATGGCACTACACTGATGTAACTCCCACTGATAGACATCTGCCTTGGATGCAAACCAGGATACCTTGCGTCGATGGGTACCCAGAGACTCTTCTTTCCGTGGAAGAAAATGTGCATACGAACATAGGACAGTTCCTACTGACAGGACAGTGCCACTGGTGCAAGACAGGGCCTAAGACTTCACCTAGAGTGAAGTATTCTCTAACAAACTTCCGATAGCTTGCCTACACCGGGCACAGAAGATGGAGACAAGCTACAAAGAGACAGGCCAGCAGTTTCTTCAGTGTGGCTAAATCAATAGTGTACTTACCCATAGGCTACAAGTCTGCAAGGACTAGTCTCCTATGGGCACGTGTTCTTATATACCACAGGGCTAGGAGGGTACCGGACCTTTAGAAGAATCATCTGGTGAGAGAGGTGTTAAATTCATAACTGCTAAGGCAAGAGGGGACGACTGAAGCACCACGACAACAAAATACACAACAGATTGTGATCACCTATTCTGACCTCCTGTATAACACAAGCCAGAAAACTTCCCCAAAATAATTCCTAGAGCAGATCTATTACAAATGCTCTAGGAATTATTTGGGGGAAGTTCTACGGAGAGTGCTATATAGCACTCTATGGTTTCTACCCATCCAGTTGGCTAGGAGACTCTCTCAAATACACACACATTGAGGTCCCTCCTGCCCCGGGAGAAGCTAACGATCCCCTGGCACTTTTTAGAAAAGAGTAAAAGGCATGAAACCCAAGCTACTGTTCCCCTTCTTTAGGAAACGGGCGGCAGTTAGAAATAGATGGAACCGTTCTGGAAAGCGAGACCCTGCATGAACTTCAGCCCTTTCTCCATGCCAAGCTGAACACGAGCTATTTTTAAGAGTTGAGATGGGTTTAGTTAAGGATATCCTCACTGCTTCCAGCGCCAAACCAGGCCCCAGCTCCACCCTCACACTGACCCCAGCCACTGTTCTCTCCCCTGACAGTCAGATCCCTGAAACTGGCCTCATACAGCCTCAGGTCTACCGTCAGGACCATACCCATAAAGCTTTCCGCAGGGCTTTGGCTAACACAAGGACTGCGGCTCCCTCCCTCTTGTGCAGGGGAGGCTGTGTGGTCTAGTGGATAGAGCACTGCACTGAGATTCAGGAGACTTGGACTCTATTCCCTACTTTGCTACTGGCTTGCTGGGTGCCCTTGGGCAAATCACTTCACTGCTCTGTGCCTCAATTTCCCCATCTGTAAAATGGGGCTAATGATGCTGACCTCCTGTGTAAAGCACTTTGAAATCTACTGGGTATTATCACCTATGGGGTTGATTCTCTGAACAAAGTCCTTTGGATTCTAAGTAGGCTTGGGTCAAGACCTACGATCTGGAGCCGAACACTACTAAATGTAGGGGGGTATTAGAAATCCATATCTGAAGTTTTCAGCACGAGCCTTCCTTCTTTTTGACGTATGCTGTTGTATAAGGTGTCGCCCTGCAGGATCTAAGCCATGATCAGAATTAAGGTGCACGAAAGCCCAGCAAAGAAATCAATGTTTTGAGACAGAACTGGGTGCTAACACAATTAGCATTGTCTGTAGTCTAACTGTGTTCCAACCATGTGCTCATGATACTATAGCGTATCGAGGGACTGAGTAATTGATAGCGTGACTTGGGCTAGTGTCATAAAAATTCCTATCCAGGCTGGATAAGGAAACCTAGCAAGAGCCATGCTAGTAACGATTATGGTGGGCAACGGTTCTTCTTAGGGAGGTTCCTGCCTTAGGCTCTATTCGCCCTAGCATTTTCCCGTCCAAGTTTGCACAGCTGCACAACCAACACGTTAGTACCAATGGGGTTGCTGATGTAGCCTGGCTGCCAATGACTTGCCTGTATTAGCTGCACCCGTGATAGTGCCATGGTGATAGACTTGAAGGAACATTCTAATGCAGACAGTGCTCTTATGTGGGCAAAACCTAACCCTCTGGGATGTCTGACTAGTTCTACTATCCAAGGCTATGCACCTGCTATTGCTCAGTGCATTGTGAATGTTGTGTTTGCTTACAGTTCCACTTGCCTTATTATAGTAAAGCACTCAGCTTTTCTTGATTAAGAGAGGGGCAGTGTAAATCCACATTATATCTATTCTAATCCTAATGCCGTGGTACCTGGAAGAGAACAAATAATGGCGTGATTCCGGAGCCCACTGGGTGGCAGAGCTCTCTGGGTATTTTGGAAATGAAGCTGAGGTACTACGCTGACATCCCCGGAGAGCAATGTTCTCCCTTCGTTCATAGGACAGGCACCGAAAAAACAAAACAACAAACAACTTGTGCCTTAGTCTTGGCTCAGAGATTAGTTCAACTTCCAGGACCAATAAATATGCTCTATTGAGACAGAGAGCAAAAGTACCAATGGATATTTAAAATACTACTTAGCATTTATCTAGCACTTTTCCTTTGTGGATCTCAAAGTACCGTGCAAAGGTGGGGAAGTCAATACTATTTCCCCCAATGTAGAGATATGGAAAGTGAGGGACAGAGAAGTGAAGCCATTTGGGCAAGGTCACATATACTGAGCCAGTGACAGAACTGGAACACAAGCCAGATCGCTGGTTTCCAGTCCAGTGCCCTATTTATGTAGATATATTCGTATACGGCCACCGTCACCACAGTATGCAAACACTTCACAATGCCCCTGGGAGCGAGGCCAAGTGCTAGTCTCCCCATTTTACAGATGAAGAGCTGAGGTGCACAGACTTGCCAAAGGCCACATTGGAAGACTGTGACGGAGCTGGGCACAGAACACAAATCTCTCCAGTCCCATGCGAGTGTCTTAACCACCACACCATCACACTTCTCCTATCTGCTGGGCCAGCCCCTTCCTCCACAATCAGTGCCGACTGCAACAACAGCTGTCAAGAGCCGAGTACGTATCCGCTAGGATCCGGACTGACGCCCACCAAGTCATTGCACACATGATAATAAGGAGCTGTCCGACAGTACCAATTTTCAGTCACTACCGCTCTGGCTCCAGATTTGAAAGACGAACCCAGAGGTGAAAGCCTTCAAAGCAGTATCGCCAATCCCCCCGAGCCATCCCGTTCCCCTCTGAGCTCATCTCTTCAATAGCTTGTCAGCGCCGAGCTGCAGGGTTGTGGCAAATAACTCATGTTTGAAAAACAAAATGAAAGAAGTCAGGAGGGAGATGGAAAAGTTTTCAGGGTCACGAGACACATTTGTGGGAAGCTTTTAAAGTAGAATTTAAGAGCAACTGAGCTGTTGCCATGGAAATAGGTAAAAGCTAATCCATTATTTGTAACCTTTGGATTCCAACTGCACCCAGCTGGGGGCCTTTTGCTTGTTTTTCCCTCAACCCCCCCTCCTCCCCAAGCTCATCTTAGAAATTATTTTTAAAAACCCAAATTAATAAAAGAAAAGGGAAAACAGGACCTAACTTCTAAACATCTTTATAGAAGAGTCTTTCATGGGAAGGGTGGGAGGGAGAGATTCTTTAAAATATGAAAAATATAAAGACTTGGAATACTACGTGAGATGGAGCAGAACACACCCTATCTTAGCACCTAACTCGATGCACAGATGCACTGTAGTCAGTGGATACTGACCCCATGCTCTCCCCTACCCCACAGTCACCAGCAATGAAAAGCATCTTGAATGTCTCTTCTTAATTCCTTATGCTTAACAATCTGCTCCACCTTGTATTTAGCTGAGAGACTCTGAGACCAGAAGAAGAGCTCTGGGGGAGCTGGAAAGCTTGTCTCTTTCATCCACAGAAGCTGATCTAATGACAGATATTACCTTGCCCATCTTGTCTCTCTAATATCCTGAGAACAACAGGGCTACAACGCTGCAGATGAACACAGATGAACACCTTTGCACCTGAATGCACTGCTACAGAAGGAGCTGTTGTTAAGCGATTGTTAAGCTCCCGCAGGTTTCACTCTGATCTCTACTTTCCTCTCCAACGGATGGTGCGAGGAGCATGTACAACGACCACCCTGCCACGCCTGGATCAGCATCGGGGTGTGGACCTTCAGTGCTAAGAGCATGGGCTTCTGACACTTGGTGGAACTCCACTACTTTGTAACGGGAGTAGACCCTTATCTTATGGGGAACGGCCATCAGAGAGGGACAACCAACCATATGCTCCCAGTGCGAGTTACTCCCACATCAGGTAGCCAAGGGCTTCCCTTTACCCCTATTCTCCTTTCAACAAGCACAGTTATTTTGGCCGCTACTGAGACAATCGCTTCACTGTTCACTTTAGAGCCTCTGTGTCCACCTTGTGGTATCCCAGGATCTTTGGCAGTGGTGGCATAGGGTCCTTTACCCATTTGCCTGGATCCAAACCATTAATTAACCATCTTGTACTAGTGGAAGCTGCCTCTGTGTCAAGAATTTGCATAAGCTGAGTGCTTTGGAAGTGTCTGTCAATTCTTGGCCCCTGCCACAGGGTAGCTCTAATATGTCTGACAGGCTTTTACAAGGCAGATTTCCCTGAGTGGAGGAATCCATTTGCTCCCCTTCTATTCAGAGATTTTTTTTTCTCAGCGCATTGGCCCACGACAGTTGCCCAGAAGTGAAACGTGCATTTGTGTTCTCTTGTGGAATTTGTTCTGCACCTTGTCTGCCCTTGCACCGTGCTGTCCAATTTGCTTATGCACGTGCAGTGCCTGTGGATCCTGCGTATACATGCGTGGTCCGCGCCCGCGAGCCCGTTCCCCTTTGCGTCTCACACTCACGGACCGCTGCGGCCCGCAGATAGGCAGTTCTGTGTGGCCAGGCTTCGGCACTGGGAGGGGCCGACTGGTGGGCCAGCCAATGTATAAAGAGCAGAGCGCATAGGGGACGCTCCTGCTGCTCCCAATGACAGTTGGCATGTATGCCGCCGCTCCTTTTCAGCCTTTCAGAATACTTTGGTGCCTGCAGCTCATTCTTCCCAGTCTGCCTACATGCTTCCTTCCTCGCTGGTATTGCACTCATATCCTGCCCTCTGAGGAAGCCAGCATGGGTGGATGGATGGATAATTCGTTCTCTCTCTCTTTATCCAGAGGCTGCACAAAATGTTTGCACAACAATCCCCAAGCACAGTCAAGGCAGCAACTGAAAACATCCCAATCATTTCTTCTCACGGAAGTTCTTGGTTCTCACCTTCAAGGTGCTTAATGCGCCGGGCCCAGGATATCTAACAGACCACCCGAAGCGCTGTCCGGGAGCTGTGGTGACAGCCCCAATTCCTAGGCACAATGGGATTTTCTGTCGTAAGCTTCCCTGTTCAGGAGACAAGTCCTGAAGGCCAGCCCAAGACTATGGAATGAATTCGCCCAGAACTCAGGGTCATCGCAAACGTCCCCACCTTCCACTCCAAGTGCACCTCTCTGGTTTGCCTTCTTTAAGCAGAGCGGGCTTCAAAAGACAGAAATGAAAACAAAACCCTACTAAAATAAAACAGCCCCGTGCACACACCACTCTCCCCACAGGGAGAGGATGAGAGAACAAACCACATCTGACAGATGTTAGTCATGTCACAATGCACAACTGCAGGCACTCAGATACTACAGTGGTGAGGGTGGCATAAGAACCTATATACAACAGAATAAAATTCTCCAGGCAGAAGGGCTATTCGAGCTCCATCTTAAAGCCAACGCGCACAACAACCTTCCACAGTCGTTCTTAAGTCTTAATGGTAACTGATTCCACATTTGAAGAACCTTATAACAAAAAGCTTTTGTCCATAACTTGTATTCATTTGAAGGTATGACAGTTTCAAAGCCCCTGTAGTGAATAAGTTGGGCTTGTTGAATGTAGCGTATTAAACAGTTCACTAGGCTTACAACAGTTCAGAATGTTAAAAATAAAACTGTACCAGCAGTACTGTCGTCTCTGCGCTGGAGCAAAGCAGGCAATTTTTGAATAAAGAAAACAGCCGCATTTGTTGGAGCTAACGAACAATGCCAAATGACACATCCTGCGCATAATATACAAACTGCATTGGGAGAGCTCATTAGACTGCATTATTATCAGATGCAGTATTACCATCGGCAAGAACTGGCTTCCCCGCTGATGCATGCCTATTCTCAGCCAAGAGTGCTAAGTCAAACTGCTACTTAATCTATAAAGAAGCTGGAGTTTAACATGGTCACCCATATAACCTGCTATAAAAGTCGTGTCAGATCAGAATGATCTCAGTATTCATCGTTTGTAGGACAAAATGCAAGATTCATCTCTCTCTCTCTCTCTCTCTCACACACACACACACACACTCACACTCTCTCTCTCTCTCCTACTCCCTGTATCAGAGAAGAGGAAAGAACGCAAGGCAATCTTGTATTTCTCTGAGGTGATCAGATACTATGGTGATGGGTGTATTATAGACATCCAGAGAGCTCAGACAGATATGACAGAATCAAAGGCCTAAATCTTTAAGTCAGTCAAGCTCTTTCTCAAAACGATAACATCCAGGGAGATAAAATTATCAATGACAGCCTAATTCAATCAGAATTCAACACGTGATTATTACAGTGTGACTATTGTCACAATTCTCCTTTCGGTTATATTCAAACAGGTTGGTTAAACATCTTTGGGGCTGGATGAGCTAGGAGATTAATAAAGGGATACAGAGCTTTCCAATGCCGGGTCATACTCCCAGGCTAGACTCCTGCCCAGGGTGGGTGGTAAGGAGTGTGACTAAAATTTGCTACCATCTGGTGGTTGTGCAGCAACCTACCAATGTGTGTCATGAACTGGGTGGTCTCATCCCTGCTTCCAGTAGAGAGGTGACTATTTCACCCCCACACCATTCCCAGATGCTTTCCTTGTTGCCAGTCACAACAAAGATTCAACAGAGAAAAAGGTCCCTGGAAACCGAATCGCCATCTTGTCACCTAGACATGGTCTGTTTGAGTCAGGCCTGAGGCATATCAGCAGGGGGCTGTGTGGTGAAACTTGACATGATGTTGCTCAGACTGTGTCTGAGCTGTGGTTGAATAGGAGACTTCAGACTCCAGGGCTGGATTGCCAGCACTAAATTCATTGTAGAAGGGGGTGGTGAGGGGGCAGACTGGAAGCAGGGTAAAATAAGGTTAAACTTTTCTTGTCGGGATTTGAGCTAAAGAGAAAATGGCTCTCTTTGTAGCAGTCTCTTGGGTAAGAATGGTGATAAACAGATGCTGAGTCAGTGCTGCTAAATCATCTCTTTGCAAAAAGAAGGGGGTACAGGAAAACTCCCGCTAAGTACAGCAGACACCTGGACCCTGCTGCCTAGCCTCCCGCGAGAGGGCATCCTCCAGTCACAGAGATTTTCAGGGCCTAAAAAATTCATCTGCACTCCTTCCATTAAGGGCTTCTCCTTGGTACAGGAGCAGGCGGGCGCAGGCTGTTCCGAGCGAGACGATAGAGTTCTGATAGACTGAGACGCGCTGAAGATGGAGCTGAACCTCAGCAGTCTAATGGGCCCGGCAAGGCAGTACATTTCACAGCAACTTGACACATTAATACAGAAGTACAGTCTGTTATATCAAAGGGAAGCTGTCTTAGTCCTTAAGGGGGAACCAGGCATCCAAAAATGAAACGTGTGTGCTGGCAACGGGTGAAAAATGCAGTTAACACTGAGCGTTGAACTGAGCAAGTTCTGAGGCCGTATCTCTGACAAACTCCATCTCAGGAAACCTTTCCTACTGCCCAGCTTCCAAGGGCCAGATCCTTTCTTGCAAATAGGATGGAAAACAAATAGACAATGAAAGGTTTGATTCTGGGGGGAAGACCTGTCTATAAAACCTTCTGGCCAAGGTTTTAAAATGTGGCCAGTAATCTTGGATACCTCAGTTATTGTGTGCCCAATCTGAGATAGTTTAAAAGGACCTGGTTTAAAGATGGTGCAGAGCACCTGAAACAGAAACTCCTAAAAATGCTGGTCACATTTGAAATTATTGGCCACTAGCTTTTTTAAAATTTATTTCATGGGTGCGATCTCTGCAACTTTACCTCTCCCTACAATACAGGAACTATAGGCCCTGTAAAAACAAAAGCAGATGAGACTATATCATCTATACCTGAAGATGCATGCTCCCGGGTTGGTGCTCTTCCCTCTTCCCCTCAGTGTCTTCCAGAACATTCCTGATCCTTGACACAATCCCTGGTAGGCACTACCGGCTCTTCAAAGAAACTCCCCCCCACCCCACTCCACCCCACCCCACCCCACCCCGCCCCGCCCCGCCGCCCCTGGAAAAATATTGCAACAGGCAGGTAAGTGCTGGAAATGGAATGGACTAAAACAGCACTTCGCAAACCATGGTCTCTGGAGCACTATTTATAAGATGGGACACTTAAAAGAGGGATAAGCCCTAATAAGAACACTGGATTCGAGTCACCTACAACCTTGCGCAACACACTGTGTCTGGATATGCAGGGTAATGAGTGGGGATCAAACCCAGGACCTTCATCCCCTAAAAAACAGCCTCCCACCGCTTGAAAAAAATGATTAGGGGTATGTAACAACTTTGATATGAGGAGAGAGTAATAAAACTGGGACTTTTCAGCTTGGAAAAGAGATGACAAAGGGGGGAATCTGAAAGAGGTCTAAACATTCAGGACTGGTGTGGAGAAAGTGAATAAGTGTTACTTACTCTTCATAACACAAAAACTAGGGGTCACCAAATGAAATTAATAGGCAGCAGGTTTAAAACAAACAAAAGGAAGTTTTTCTTCACACAATGAACAGTTAACCTGCAGAACTCCTTGCCAGAGGATTTTGTGAAGGCCAAGACTATAACAGGGTTCAAAAAAGAACTAGATAAATTCATGGAGGATAGGTCCTGGCTATTAGCCAGGATGGGAAGAGATGGTGTCTCTAGTTTTTGTTTGCCAGAAGCTGGGGATGAACGACAGGAGATGGATCACCTGATAATTACCTGTTCTGTTCATTCCTTCTGGGGCACCTGGCATTGGCCACTGTCAGAAGACAGGATACTGGGCTAGATGGACCTTTGGATGGCCATTCTTATAAATTAAAGAGGTGACTCCATTAGCAGAGATGAGTGTCAATGTACGCGCACTAAAGGCACATAAAAAACAATATTGGGAAAGTATACAACTATGTATATGTTTTGCATGTTTTTTCTTGTAAATGACCTATGATGATTTCCTGCAAAGCCTGGAAAAACAATCCTCTCCAGAAGCAATTTTGCTTTTTCGATCACAGAATTTGCTGTAATTCCCTTCTCCTTAGTCCTCTCTCTGTGTCTGTAATTGCATGAGCACAAAACGGATGTTTCTGAAGAAAACATCCCCTCCCACTTGTTGTTTCCCCACCTGGGAATTATGTAATCTTTTGTTTGCGATACCATCATCATTTCCACAGCAGCCAATTGTGATGCATTAAGGTGGTCAACAAGGCAGCAGGGGAAGAAGGCATGGTGAGGAGCGAAGATACTGTTTCTAAGGTGAGTGTCCTTAATCACGAAATGGAGAGAGCAGAAATAGAGAAAATGTATGTTATAGAGACAGAGTGGTTTGGAAACAGAATCAGTCACATTATTCATGAAGCAAGAGAGAAGCTGCACTCTAACTTTCTTTCCTTGCCCTTCCTATCAATTTTCCTTTGTAACCCCATGTTCTATACTTCAGGCTAACTAAGAGGATATTCCCGGGGATTACAGAAAAATGGAAACGAATGTTGTTCAGACATCACCTGCTTTTCAGTGTTAACAGATATATATGTTCCCCGTACAGATTAATGTAGTTACAGGAGTGCAGGAAGACAGAGAGGTGGACCAAAGGACGTGTAGGGCTCTTTTAGCAGCAGCCCTGGTTTGGGGCTGGTATGCATCCCAACCCACTCCAGAGGGAGCTCTGGGAGGCCCTGAGTCTAAGTGAGGTACAATGGTCCAAAGTTTCAGCTGGTGGAAATGAACACAGTTCCACTCAGTGCAGTGGCTCTGCATCAGCTGACACCACCAGATATTTTGGCCCAAAATTGTGGGTGGTGGCATAATAGCTGCTTCAGGGAATGCCACCATATGGTCTCCTGCACAGCTGGGTGGCTCTTCTGCTGGGCGTTAAGGGCATGGCCTTGCCTCCTCTCTGCCAACAAGAGGGTGCAAGAAAGGTGCAGTCTCTTTACAACAACAGAAGGTGGAGCACCCTTGCAGGGTACTGTCTAACTGGATTGGGAAAGAAAGAAAGAAAGAAAGAAAGAAAGAAAGAAAGAAAGAAAGAAAGAAAGAAAGAAAGAAAGAAAGAAAGAAAGAAAGAAAGTAAGTTCAGATGAATTGATAGTGACACACAACAATGGACCATGTTTCATGCCTGACGTAATGCTACTTCAATGACATTATACCAGGTGTGGCATAGTGCCATCTTGTGGACACAGCATGCATCTAACAGGAAGATCAGAGGCAAGTAGAAATAGGCTAGAGAGAGACATGGAGACAGACAGAATGAGAGCTAAATCTAGTTTCATCCGTTATGTTCTTGATGTCTTAATTTAATAAAAGTCATTCACCGAAAGCTAAGACTCCTTGCTTCCTCACCAGGGAATGAATATGGCCCAATATATTCACATAGAATTGAGCAAATTCTGCAAAACATTTCCTGCTGCTGCAAACAGCCCCAAGAATTCTTTTTTTTATGACTCCCCTCATGCGTCTTTTGTGATCTCTTAATAGCCGGATCCAAAGTTTGAGGAAGTCAGTCGAAAGCTCCCATTGACATCTGTGGACTTTGGACGGGGCTCAAAGCAAACATTTGAGCGGTTGAGTTTTTACTCTCACCAATGTTCGGGAGGAGGGAGAGGGAGTGAACTTCTAACTTCTGTGGGGTGACTGTTCACGGAAAGCTGATGTTAAATGCACACTCAAGAATAGTTCACACCGAAGCGCTTGCTAGAATAGTTGTTTACTTGGTCTGGGAGTGAAAAGGATGATAGGTGAACGACCACAGCTTATTATAATTGTTTGTATTGTGTAGGAGCATCTAAAGGCCTCAACTGAGATCAAGGCCCTTTCATGTAAGACAGTCCCTGCCCTGAAGATTTTATAACCTAACTACGCAAGACAAAGAGTGGAAGGGGAAATAGAGAGGTGCAGTGACTTATTAAAGGTCATGTATCTGGTTAGTGGCAGAGCCTGGAATAGTTCACAGCTCCCCTGAGACTTAGACCGTGTTGCTTCTTCATCACACCTGATCCAACTTCCAATACTGTCTGTCTATCAAATACTCACACATTCTACTGCTCACAACCCACCCACAGCCGAGAAAAAATGAAAACTAAACAGAAGTGTGAAACAAATCCTTCCAATAAATCCAAGGAAATTGAAATCTCCTGGCAGATATTCCACCAGCAGAAGAGAAAAGCTAAATTAGTCTAGTAAATTATTCATAGTGAATTATTCACTGAGCTCTAATATTTATATATCACCTTTCATCTCAAAGTATTCTACTTACTGGTACTTTATACAGACTATCTGCAGGGTATGCTTTGGGATCTTTACTGATGGCCAGAACCACATTCTTATGTCTCATCTGAAATATAGCACCCCCAGCAACACAGATCCCTGTGATGCTGTGCTAAAGCATAGGTCGGTGCTGACAAAGCCAGGAAAGGCACGGCCTAGGTAAGTCATCCATGACACGTCCAGCAGAACGTAGGCAAGATCTCCAGCATGTCCTGTGGAGACCCAAACAAAACACAGAAGAAGAGGGGCTCAGAACCAAGCCACAGTGAAGTTCCAGAGAGGAGCATTCAAGCTAGGACCTCCTCATGCAAGAATGTTCTCTAGGATGTATCCAGGTACTTACAAAGCTCCCTGTAGCACTATAGCATCCAAGCACTTCACAGCCATCCCCAGATCTTATCCTCGTGACATCCCAGCAAGAGAGGAAAGTACTATTTTATAGATGGGGAACTGAGTGACTTGCTCAGTATTACACGAGACTTCAATAGCTGAGTCAGGAACTGACCCCGGTCTCTCTAGACCATCCTCCCTTCCCTAGCCTTGGGCTAAAGCCGGTTTTGCCTATCCGCTGAGCCCAGAGCCATAAATTCACATGGAGAGGTCTAGAAAACATCTTTTGAGGCTGATACAAACATCTGCCCCCCACCCCAGGGTAATACTGCTTGGGCTACCGAAGATTTAACACGAAGGGAAGGCGTAACAGAAAATGCTGCTTGTTTATTAATGGTAACAAATAGCAACTACACTTTGTAGATCTACAGTATCTTCCATCTGAGGATCTCTAAGCACTTTACAAGCATTCATTGATGAAGCATCCCAAGCAGGCACCGATATTCCCATTTCACAGATGTGGGGGGAAAAGACACAGAGAGGTGAAGTCACATTCCCAACATGACACAGCTAATCAGTGCCAGAGTCAGCAAAGTCCTGGGAGACCAGGGGGCCTTGAACCTCACTGCTACACCACCCCAATGGAAAGTCCCCACTGAATCTAACAGAAATCCTTGCTGTGGGCTTTTTGAGCCATCCTTTAGAATTCAGTGGCAACTACTCTCCATGCTATAGAATTCTGTACTACAGGGTGGGTACAAAAAACCTATAGAAAGGAGATCATTCTCTATGAAAGTCTACAGGTGTTTAGAATCATTTCTAAAGGACTTGATTGCACTTCTGCGGCACCCACTTGATTCATTCAAGGGGACTTTTCCCTAACGGCACACTCTCCTTACCATTTCAAAACTCAGCCCAGCACCTGGCTGGGAGGGAGCCGGGAGTGGCTTGAAAGAAGGTTAACAGCTGAAGTGAACTGAAGAGGAGAAAGGAAGAGACACATTTAAGAGAAAAAAAATAGACTTGATTGCGCTGGTAAAAATAATCTGGAATTCATGATTGCTGGATGCAGGGAAATAGGTGCAGCCACGTCACATATGGAATGGGCCCCCATCCCGCCACGGACAAATCTGAGCACATTATTACGGAGCAGATGGTCTCAGCAACACCTGGCAGCAATGCTGCTCCTGGTTTTTTGCTGAATTCTGTGTTTTCATTAATGAAAACACTGCACTGCTCAAAAACGTGAATTAACCCTTTGAGCGATCTACAGTCCCACAGCTCCCAGCCAAGGGCTTTTATTTGGCAAGGAGGGAGGAGAGCTTATTAGAGCAGCTGTGCCTCCCAGGCAGCGCTGAGCGCTGGAGACTGGAGATGTGAGCATTGTCAATAACACGGAAATGGTCTTTTGTGACATTTAGAGCAGTGGAGAAAAACAACTTAAGGGCTTATGTAGCAATATGAAGATAGGACTTGCCATCCCGGAACAGACTAATGGTCCATCTGGACTGGTTTATGTTCTCTGATTGGCCAACGCCAGATTTTTCAACAGATGAGTCAAACCTCCGCAATGGACACAACTGTGCCACGGAGAGAAGGAAAGGGGAAATTTCTCCTCAAACCCCGGGGCATGAGGAGCTGGTTCCGTGAATTTCGGAGTTCTTGAAAGCTCCGGACAGGTGCTGGATTGATAGTTCTGGTGATAGAAGAATTCTATTTATCTAGGAAGATAAGTGTAACCCTGGAGCAAAAGGCACAGGGACCAGTCAAGTCCTACTCTGAGGGCTTAAGGGGGACTTACGTGGTGTAGAGACCTTGTACTGGGTTTCTGCCCCAGTGAACCTATCCAGCAATGGCATTTGCAACGCAAGCTTCTCCACATCCCTCTGCCAATATGCCTCGGCCATGAAGAATAAGAGAAGAGCTAGGTCTCCATGGCCCATTCAGCCTTTTGATCTTTCTACCACCAACCAGGGTACTATAGCTGTGTGGGTTGTTTTGTTTTATGTAGACACCTATGCACGAACAGCTGGATTCACGACCGGCTTCTTTCACAATAGGCCTCCAAACATCTGTCAGGTGGTAACTGCTTTCAATCCCTCCCACCAAGAGCTCCAGATATGAAGGTGAAAAGCTCTTGTATCCCATTACCAAGCCCGTAAGCCATCCAAGTCCCCTGATGCATGAGGATTGATAGCCCTCGTAATATCTTGTATCCCGGCAAGTGGAACTGCAGATGCTATTCTTATTCATATAAATGTCTACAGTAATCTTTTTTTGGATTATCTTTGATATTTTATAGTTAAAGATGACAGGGGAGGGGGAAACAAACCACACAACTCCAGTATGCAGATAGCGTTCAATATTTATGACACACCATCTTTACCACTAAATATAGAACATAAGAAATGATCACTAGACAAATTTGTTAACATTCAAAAGCACGGGGAATAGTGAGACTAGGAACGTCACTTAGGCAGGAAAATATAGTACTATTACCTGTTATCCCTTTCATTGTGTTAACATCTTCTCTGAGACATAATATGCTTTATAACAGCTTGCCACAGCCTCGTCAGTTCAGGAGCTGTTATTACTAATGCGCTTCATAACGTCTGATAATAACATATTTAAGAAAAAAAGGCTACCCGCCCCTCCATTGTTTCATGTGAATAAAGCCATTACAGAAAGTCATCTTGAAGGGATTATTGGTTGAATAGATTAGGCTTCTCCTAAAATTGTAATCAGGTAGGGGGTGATGTCTTCTGAGTTCTCCTACCAAAGATTCAGGAAACCGAATGGAAGATGGAGAGCGGTGTGGAGGCCAGCTAAGGAGAGCAACGCTGCAAAACTCTTGTAGGTCATGCTTCCCCTTCCATCATTCTGCCTTGTGCTGTGACACTGACACACCTCAACAGCTACACCAGGGTTCATCCTATCTAGGATTTGGATGGTAGAGTCAAAAGCCAGCATAGGCATTTGCAGGCACTTGGTGGTTCAACAGATGATGCTACTTCTACTGGGTTAATACAAATAGGCTGAATTGCTGGATATGCCATCTACCATTCTACCAGACGTGACATGAAACTGCAATACTGATATGTTGTGGTTAGTAAAGTTCATTTCCCTCCTCTCCCTGCCAAAAACTAAGGGTGTTAACTGTGGTGTCCTGGCCAAATTCTGCCTGGGGTAATTACATTCCACCTGCTTATATTCCACCTCCAGAAGTGATTTGCCCCAGAGTTACCAGTGACATATGAGAAGGCAGCATGATTTGGCCAACAGTGTTTGCAAAGAGGGAGGGTGGGTACTTTACTTCTTTGGTGGAATAGAAGGAAATGCCCGGGGGAGGGAAGAGGTAGTAGCAATGTCATTTCCAAAAGGTGACTGTGAGTAGCCATAGATCCCATCCAGGACTAAGGATTACTCGGTATGTGAACATTAGGCAGCATAGTCTGTGATAGCTAGACACCCAGCGAGAAACCTCTGGGGCTATCTGCGCTCAGCAGCCTCAGTGAAGAAGCTCCTTTATATTCATTATAACCGAGGTCCTGCACACAACGGAGTGGTGGCAGCCTCATGAGTTTCTTTTCAGCGGGCTAAATCCTGATTCCACTGAAGTCGATGGAAAAACTCTCCCCTGACAACAATGGGAGCAGCGGTGGCCCCATAAAACGCAGGGATGCTTATTCTCCCTCGCTCTGCTGTAGGAATACAAGAGTGCTTCTGTCTCAATTACTCTTGCCTACCTTGGAACTCGGTGTGACGCTGGTAAACCAAGTGCGAGCTCTGGCCAAGGCCGTAGGTGTTAGCTAGGAACTTAGACTCATGCCCGGAAACCAAACCAGCTCACCTGTTTGCTAGTTTGGTCCAAAATAGGTACTAACCTTATAAGAACGTATTTCGTGTTTAGACTCTATGAACTGCTTGTAAGTTGCTGCCTGCATTAATTGCACTTGTAACACCTGTATTCCATGCTATAAGGAAACAAGTAAGTTTTGCTTTATAACTTGGAAAATGTTTGCTCTGTATTTGTGATTCCAGGCCTGGGATTGTCTCTCTCTCCCCTCCCCCTATTCAGGAAGCCTATCAAGAGTAAATGGGCCATTAAGGAACATCATGATGCAAAAGATTGGTGAATAGCCCTATCACACCTTGGAAATGCTACCTGCAAAGGAGCTCTGCTCATGGACTGGATGGTCAAATGTAAAAGATAAAACATGGTCACAAGAAAAAAAATCATCCCTTTGCTGTTTGAACTCTCACAGGGCCAGACACACTAAAATGAAGCAGAAACCGCAGAGTGAACCTGACAGACATTTTGAACGAGCAGAGTACTACATCTCTGTCACCTTTCGGAACTATAGATGGTAACTCGTTCGTGTGTCTATGTTTGCTTGCTTTGACCTGTACATAACTATTTCTTTTTCCTAGTTAATAAACCTTTCGTTAGTTTATGACAGAACTGGCTACAGGCATTGCCTGTGCTGTGAGATCTAAGGTACAAATTGACCTGGGTAAGTGACTGGTTCCTTGGGACTAGGAGCAGTCTGAATATTTTGTGATTTTGGTGTAAGTGACCGTTTATCACAAAGTCCAGCTTGCCTGGGTGGCAAGATAGATTGGAGAGCCTAAGGGGACTGTCTGTGAGTCCATGGTAGGACTGTTACAGTGATCCAGGAGTTCACATTTGTTGCTCAGTTGATGAAATCTAATTATAGAACACGCCACAGTTTAGAGGGTCTGCCCTGAGGCAGACACTCACAGTCCGGAGCCACTCCAGACAGCGTGACACTTGGTTTGTTCGGGGCTTTGGGGACGGTGAATTAGGAGTCAGAGCTCTAGTTTGCTTCCATCTAGGAGGCAATTTGGCCTAAAAGATAGATCTGTGGACTACAGTCAGGAGACCTGGATGTTATTCCTGCCTCTGGCTTCCTGGGTCACCTCCCTGTGCCTCAATTTCCCCATCTGTAAAACATGAATGATGATACTGTCCCCCTTCTGCAAAGTGCTTTGAGATCTACGGATGAAAAGTAATAGAGAAGCTAAGCATTCTGTCTATTTTATTAATAGTCTTGTTTTCCATGTAAAGCATTTCTATTAAAACTAAATGGAATATGAAACAAAATCTCAGGAAGCAAGTAGCAACACATTGTTTAACAATCTTATTTGAGCACCAAGCAGCCCTCAGAGGATTTCATGAGCACAGTGTAATATTAATCAAAGATAAGTTAATACATAATGTTTGGTGGGCCAAAAAATGCATTTAAACTGTAATTTCTTGTTTGTTCAAAAAGCCAGAGAGAGATATTGAACGTGTAAGTGATGCCACTAAATTCAATAACAATAAGCCCTTGATTTATCTCCCTCCTTTACAGTTTTAGACCCAAATCACCTGATGTTCTGATTAATCTTTTATATTAGAACTTGGTGAATGCTTCACAACAGCTTCCATGAATACTTATTGGAATTTTAAAACAGATTTGCTTCAGTTGTGTCTGTGCCTTCCCTGCTGTGAATAACCGAGAGAACAAGGCAGCAACTGATCACAGAAACAAGGAATTTTAAGAAAATACAGCACAATATGTGTGTGAATTTCAAATCTGGAACAGCAAATGTTTACACCAGAAACTGGATTATAATGGTTACACTCATCCAGTCATGGAACTGAGCCATACTATGTGATCCATATGACCAGTCAAAGCAGCTAGACCAGGGAATTACTCACAACAAACTGATCACGATCAACAGACCAATTATTCACAGAAATTATTTAACAAGTAAAGACTAATAACAAAGGCACTCAGGAAAACTGTGACCTGAAATACTTGGTTTGTTCAACTTCGTTTTGCCGTCAGGAGGCAGCTCAGACAGAAAACAGATCCTGACTTCTCATGGTCAAACAGGGCCCTAACCAACTCCACGGAAGCCAATGGAAATCCTGCCGTGGCCTGATCGGGAGTTTGGACTGGACCTGAAAGAGCCAATGGTGCTTTTGGAGGTCCTGATTCAGAAAAGCACCAAAGCACATGCTTAAGTCCATCCCTCCTCAAGACATCACGTACGCATGTCCTTAGCTTTAAACATATCCTTAAGTTCCATTGTCTTGGGAATTCAGAATGTGATTTAGGGCTGTCGTAAGAAGGGAATGCTGTGCTGAATTGGAGCCTGAAAGAGCCGTGGTGTTTTCATGGGTATTATGATTTGTATTGACGTAGTGCTTACCCTGGGGTATGGTTACACTGCACACTAAGCCTGGGTGTGTGAGACTGGGGCTTGTGGACTCAAGTGTGTCCAAGCCCGTGCTTGAGTGTCCACACTGCATTGTAAACCTGGGCTTACAATTGCTGGACCCAGGTCTCATAACTGTGCTTACTTGTCCACACTGCACTATACAGACCTTCTGACTCAGGTCTGAGGCTTGAGCTGTGTCCACACTGCAAAATGGCAGGGCTTGGACCTGAGTCACAGAAGGACTCAGGCTCTGACCCACCCCCTGTGCAGGATCCTAGGACCTGGGTCCTGAGTGCTGGCTGACCCGAGTCAGATTGATTTGTGTGTGGATGGAAGTGGGGCTTGGGCTCAAACCTGAGTCAGAGCCCAGGCTTAGTGTGCTGGGTAGACCCAGATCAAGACCCCCCTGGTGCTAGGTGCTGTACAAACAGAACAAAACCTGTGCTTTTCCCAAACACAATATGGGGATAATCATATTGCAGCTACATACATTTCCCCTATAGTTCCAACCGCGCATGGGATTTTTGTCCTAAAATGCATGTGGCTTTGCAATGTGCCCGTTAAACAACTTCCAGTTTCTACCCCGAGGAGGCTGCATTATAGCAGCGGGTGAAATGATACCGCTTGATAGAGGTGCGTGGCACAGACACCGTTTGTAAAGCCGCTTGAGATCTTGTCATTTGTGAGATGCTATATGAAACCTAAATATTATTACCGATGAATATTCCCTTGCTGGCATGTGCTACCCACCCAGGGAGGATGAGTCATGCCTGCTCCGGCAGACACAGCTCTCACCGACTGTCGCGAAAGCCTTTTGTGAGAGACAGCACTTTAGTAATTACTGCACGATTATTTACTGAATATAAAGCCGAAACAGATAAAAACACAGAGGCTGACTCATCTCACAATCACACTTTTGCACGGATATGTTCTGAAGATGCTCTCTGCAGCGGCCCACAGATAGCGCTGCGGACTATTTTTAGCCCAGATCATTAATGCTGCATACCAAGCAGTAAAGAGGCTAAGTAAGCTTACCAAACTGACACCCACCACCGATATCCTTCCTCTTTATCATTAGTTTTTAATCCATTAAAATATACTTACTTTTAAACCTTTCATAAAGCAAGATGATAGACAGATAGAGGGGTATGTATGGTAAATGATGATAGACAGACAGACTGCTTGGAATGATTGCTGAATACCTTGGTCTTTTGGAGAGGGAGGTGGGTGGTATATTTTATATCTACTTTACAGTCATATTAGCCTATAATAAAACCATCCATGTATCATTCATTGTCATTGCAGTGGCATGGCATGGCCATGGACCAGAGCTGCACAGTTTGGCTCTGGGTGGGATCTGATCTTGCCCAAAGCCAAAATGACGTCACATGCAGGGTTCTGCCTCTAGACCCACTCTACAGCATTCTGATCAAATTTCAGCGTTGCTGCTGGTAAACTTAACCAACAAGCAGTGTCTATCCATCTCTCCAGGAAGATAATTGCTTCTATCAGGTTAAAAAAAACAGTCTACATAAATGTATGTGCAAATTAGGCACGGTCCTTGGGCTTCTGGCAAGTTACCAATGAGCCTCTCTCTGCCACACATTTAGGCTGCATGCGTGCAGGCTCACACAGCTCACCCTTCTCGCTTAACCCAGATTTGGGCTAGCCAAGGAATTTGTGTTCTTTGTTGTGCGTGACTTGTTCTGTGGATGTCTACTTTGATCCCACTACGGCCGATGAGATCCAGGGTGCAGCAAAGTTACTTCTGTAAGGATGCTGCCCAAGGCATCATCGGATTTGTACACAACTTCCACCCACGCTTTAACTCAACAACCTCGTGCCCCTTGGTGCAAGCCCTTGCAGGTTCAAGGCTGAAGGGTTATCCCACAGAGGGATCATCACTGGAGATTAATTATGCTCCTCCTCTTTTCCGTCCCCAGGTTCACATACTGCTCCTCCTGCCCCCGCTGGTTACAAACAAAATGCTAGCGTGGAAATGGATATTTCCAGTTTTACATAAAAAACAACTCCCTCTGTCACAGTTACAAGGCTGGCCTCTCTGAGAGCACCCCCTCAGATGTTAGGTCTAGGGTAACCAGATAGGAAGTGTGAAAAATCGGGACGGGGGTGGGGGGTAATAGGTTCCTATATAAGAAAAAGCCCCCAAAATCGAGACTTTCCCTATAAAAATGGGACATCTGGCCACCCTAGTTAGGTCACATGCCTTTACCTCTGCTAGGGTAGAGTTCGCCAATTCTCCCCATCTTAGAGCAGGCCTTGGGCTACAGCTCCCTGGGTATCACCTGTGCTTACTCAGGAGTTTGATACTTGCAGTTCTTCTCTTCGGGAGTCCATGACCCATGGTATACAGTGACAGACAGCCTACTTCAACCAAAGTATTGTTTATTTTAACTGGTAGGAACAAAGCATCATGAAATAAAGGATTTTAAAACAACAACTGATATACACAACTATTGTACCTAAACGCTTATCATGCCCTCCTGGGAACCTAGGCAGGCCTAGAGTGGTTTCTCTGAACAACTCCCCCGCTCTCTCTTGAGAGAAAGGCCCTTTCTAAACCCCGCTACAGTTCTTTGATCTCTTGTGTTCCCAGGCTTCTTCCCATCCCGGTATTGTCTCTGAATTACCCTCAAGTGTTTGTGGAAAAGCGGCTTATGTTGAGTCATTCCTTCCTTTTCTGCTTGCTTTCAATCCCAACAGCCTCCTATGAAACGGCACCAATACAGCCATACCAAATGCATTCCAATAACCGGCTCTACCTCCAGCAATTAGAAACCCTACATCTGTCACACCGCCCCCTACCCCCGTGTGTTTCTCATTAGTGCCAGGTCAGGTGGCCCATATATGCACAGGGCACTGAAAACCCAAGTCTCGCTCTCCTCCGTAGGCCGGGTTCATCTTCTTCCTGCTCTTCACCTCACCCTGAGTTTTCTGCAGCCTGTTGAAACACTGTGCTCTTCCCATTCTGCTCCCCCCACCCCGCCTATGCCTCTCTCAGTGCCTGCTCCCTACACCCGTGAGCCCAGAAAGTCTCTGCATGGAACATGTGGCAGGAGAAGCAATCACTACTCGACCTTCCTCAATCTGCAAGGCACAGCCAGTTCTATATCTGTGCTGGGATGGCATCTGTTTGTCAACAATGCAACTAGGAATCAGTTCATTTATGCACAGGAAGGACAGGTCTGAGGTAGGGCCTGGCGAATGACTGGCTTCAGCTAAAATATGAGCTGGCCCAGGCCTGCACCCTACCTCAAATGAAATTTCTTGCCACTAGGAAAAGTTTGGTTAAACTTTCACACACACCCATCACACATTTTTTTCCCACTTAGACTTCACCCCCTAGTGAAAATTCCCATTGATTTTTTTTCATTGGAGTCTACTGGTCCCAGCTGATCAAAATAACAACATAATAATGCCTACTATTAGAGTATATAGCATGTTTCATCAGTAGCTCTCACTCTTTAATGTATTTATCATCACAACACCCCTATGAGGTAGGGAAGCACTGTTTTCCCCCAAGGAAACTGAAGCCCGGGGAGTCTAATTCCTTTCTTAACAACCAGTCCATGGACTCGTGCCAGTCCCTGAGATTTCCCTGACCCAGGTTAGGGAGGCAGCAAACTGGTCCCTGGTATCAAAAAGGTTGAGAAACAGTGGTCTAAGTGACTTGCCCAAGAACACAGAGATAGTCTATGGCAGAGCAAGAAATTGAACTCAGATCTCCCATAGCCTAACCCAGTACCCTAACCACTGGACAATCTTGCCCTCTATCTTCCCAGGACAAAACGTCTTTCAATGAAAACCGGCATGGTATGAAAATTGAGATACTATGAAAGAACTCGCTCAGCGGGTTAATCTATTACGAAAAACCTTTTAGCCCTGGGGTACCAGACAGAATCCACTCCAGGTCTGTTGTAACCAACATCTTCCCCTGTTTGATTGCTATTCATTGGCTTATGCTTTCCGTACAGTTCCTAGTGGGCCCATGTCCACATCACAAAAAACACCATCAGAACTACGTCTTAACTGTCTCCCTTGATCAATGGGGGTGCCAAGGAGTAAACAGCTCAACACCTTCTTGCTCCTGAGGGGTGGTGACTCTAAGCCAGGGCTGTGGCTAGGGAGGTGGGGTTGGGCCCATGCCTTTTGGATGCACATTGGCAGGGAGCTCACATTGCTGCTGGCATTGCTTGCCAGCATTTCAATCCAGCTCTCCGAGAAAAGTTAGCAAAAGCAGCCAAGCAAAATGTGCCTTAGACATTGCCACAGGTGCTGCAAAGCTCTCTCTCTCTCTCTCTCTTCTTCAGGCCACTGTGCCCACTCCAGAGGCACTTTCCTGGAGAAGAGTCCTCTCCCCACTCCTTTTGCCTGGGATGTGTTCTGAGTGTAGGGTCCTCCTTGCCCCATCGCTCTTGGACTCTGTAGGAGGGCAACACGTGTTGCCCGAGTCCTGGCTCCTTTATGCTGAGTGAGTGTTCTTGAGAGCTCTCTGGCTGCTCACATGGAGAGAGGCACTTTAGTTTTCCTTGTTGTGGGAGGACTTTCCTCCAATATTTGCAGCTGTAAGGTGAGCCATAGCCCTCTTTACATTAATTGTTAATGCCTTTCTTGATTTGGATGCAGTCATGGGCTTATCAACTCATAGGCACCTACTCTGGGGCTGCAGCGCACACAGAACAAAAATAGTGGGTGATCAACACCCACCGCAGTCCCCTCAATCAACTCTTCTCCCTCCCCCCAGTGGCCCCACCAATGAGCTCCTCTCCCTCCCTCACAGCTCCTCCCGGGGGGCGCGGATCAGCTGTTCAGGGGCATGCAGGAGGTGCTGGGGAGGGAGAGAAGGAGCGAGGGCAGGGCGCACTCGGGGGCAGGGTGTGAGCAGGAAGAGACGGGGCAAGGGTGGGGGCTCAGGGGAAGGGGTGGAGTGGGAGCTGGGCCTGGGGTGGAGCACCCTCCCACCCCCCGGCAACTCATAAAGACGGCACCGATGTATCAACTCCTCCTATAGCTCTCCACACGTCTTCCCTTTGTTAAAGTCAGACATGTGGAGGATGGAAAGTTCCTCTAGCTCTGCAAGACGTCTGCAGTGGGGCAGGCTCCCTGCTGCTCCGTGGCCCAGCTCCAACAGCACCCTGGGATGGCACCTCTGCCCGAGGGCAATCACTAGGGGTTCTTCAACCTTAGTGCAAGTAAATGTCCATATGTACTGTGCCAGCCCGCAGCTACCAGAACAAACAGCAACGTAATGTTTAGTTCCCCAAGCCCACTGCCTGTCCTGTCTATTTGGGAGAGGTGGCTGTGATCCACACTTCACAGATCCTTTCTGGGCCTCTCAGGTATTGCCCCAACAATCTCAGGCTCCCTCTCTGGTCCTCTCAGCCTCCTCAAACTGTCTCTGTCCCTTCCCAGGCATC
Source organism: Chelydra serpentina (assembly GCA_037349315.1). NCBI lineage: Eukaryota > Metazoa > Chordata > Testudines > Chelydridae > Chelydra > Chelydra serpentina. The sequence goes on along the minus strand of JBAIAC010000037.1, from coordinate 10,137,679 downwards.
TTAGGCTCCCTTCAGTCCTCCGGGGAGCTGTCCTGACCTCTCTGTGGCCCTCAGAACCCTCTCAGACTCTCCGCCATTGTCCCTGGCTGTCTCAGATGATCTCACACCCATTCAGCCTTCTCAGGGTATGTCGACATGGCAGCTGGTAGCGAGCCTCCTACCCTGCTTGGACAGGCTCGCGCTAGCCTGGCTTGAGCTAATGCGTTAATAACAGCAGTGCGGCGATCGCAGCGGAGAAGTGGCTGGAAAGAAGGCGCACATTTTTAACAGCGAGAGTAATTAACCATTGTAACAATTTACCCACGGTCGCTGTGGATTCTCCATCACTGGCAATTTCCTAATCCGGGCTGGATGTTTCTTCTCAAAGATCTGCGCTAAAAAATTACGTTGGAAAAGTTCTCTGGCCTGTGTTACACAGAAGGTCAGACGATCTGATCACAACGGTCCCTTGTGGCTTTGGAATCTATGGACACCTCAGACACTTTCTGGCGGTGCCCCCAATCCTCCCAGACACATTGTAGCTGTCTGGGAGTCTATCCGGCTCTCCACAGCCCTCTTCTTTCCTCTCCCAAAAACCTCACCAGGGAATTGTTTGCTGTTGTCCTTTTAATCCTCCAGGCAAGCCGCGCAGTCATGCCCTCCATCAGATGCAGCTGTCACCGCCAGGAAGCACGACCGTAACCCTAGCAAAGGTCGGACACAAGCCATATCTGACAACCGCCCGCTTCCCCTCTCTCCGTTGCTATATAAAGCGCTCTCCATTTATATCTTTGTCAGAGTCTCCAAGCCCATCTCTGCTCCCCAGCATTGGAAGGATGGAGCTGTTGGAGATGTCATCGGCCAGGAACTAATTAGATGGTATGTGTGAAGCCAGCAAAGGAAGGCGAAATATATTAACAACTCCAGTTAAGCTCAGTGAGGGAAGTAAAACTTTCTATAAAAAGCACTGGCTGGGTCAGAGCTCTGACGAGGGACCAATCAGCCCTAATGTATTTATTTCCTTTACAGATGGGAAGAAAAGGCCTGGCAGCAGCAGTAGAAATGAGCAGACAGAACTTGTCACTTGATGCCTCATCTTTTTCCTTGTTTCTTCTATCCTTCCCTTATTATCATTTGTTTTACAGTAATGCCTGGAGACCTCAGCTGAGATCAAGGCCCCCATTGTGCTAGGCGCTGTACGTACCCACAGTAAGAGACAACCCCAAAGAATTTGCAATCCAAATAGACAAGACAGACAAAAGAAGTGTCACTATCCCCATTTTTACAGGCGGGGGATTGAGACGGGGAGATTAAGTGACTAGCCAAAGGGCACATCAGAAGTCAGTGGCAAAATTGGGTAATGAGTCCAGCAACCATGAGACCCAATCCAAAGTCTTGGCCACAAGACTATCTTTCCTCCCTGACAAGCTAGAGCAGCTGTCTGTGTGAAGCAGCACTTTGCAGCAGCCACACAACCTGGCAGAAAACAGCCCTATTCTTTCTGCTGCTGGACACCTTGCTGGGATAAAGGGCAGATCTACACTGCAATTGGAGGTGTGACCGCAGCACATGTAGACACGCCCGAGCTAGCTTTGATGTACACCAATCAGGTACCAATAGCAGAGAAGCTCTGGCAGCCTGGACTTCAGAGCGGGCTAGCTGCCCAAGTAGGTACCCAGGTTCCTGGGAGGGTTTGTACAGCCCATGCCAAAACCTGTGCTTCCACAGCTTCACCGCTACTGGTACCCAAGCTATCTAGATGAATGCTAGCTTGGGTTTGTCTACATGTGCTGCAATCACACCTGTGTAGGTGTACCTTTAGAGGCAGTGGTGACTAGTGGCTGGGAATCTTTATGTGTACTGTTTCCTCATACTACAGAACAGTCAGAACAAGGGATAAGCAGTGGGCTCTCATGGGTGCTTTTCTTCGCTCTGCTACCGATTCACTGGAAGATCTTGGGTAAGACATTTAGATGTCTAAAGTTAGGCACCTAAATCTATAATTAGACACTTATCTGTTCAGAGGCAGTTCCCACTGCAGTCAACCTCTAAGGATCGGCTACTTATTCAGATGCCTAACCTTTAAACAGCAACGTTTTAAAATTTTAGCCTTAATCTCTTTTGTGTCCTTAGAGTTCTCCAGCTCCAAAATGGGAATAACACCACTGAAACATGTCCAGGGTCACACAAGGCCTTGCACTTGTCATTCATCCACAGACCTATGGCAACTCAGAACCTCTCAGCAACAGCAGGGACAGAACTCAGATCCTCCTGCTCCAAATGCCCCAGCCACCTAAACGAGACTCTCTGTTAGCAATACAGGGCCTATGACACATAACTGAGCAATCCTGAGTGCATCCAACAGCGGGCAGTCATACAAATACACACTAGCAAGATTCTTACAATATTTTAAAGGACACTGTCAATTTGAATTTGGCCCACCATTTACATTCCACAAAAACAAGGAGTTAGAGAACCTCCATCCAATAGAAATGTTTCCTTAAAAAGAATCCATTAAATTTGCTCTTTTTAAACCCATAAACATTTCCTCTTCAGTGCTTGCTACCCAAATATGTCATCACTAAGAACCTAAAAGTGAAACTGACTCCATTGACTTGCATTGTCCAAGCCAAGAGAAATGCAAACAGTTATGTTGACAGTAACACACAAACTGGCTTTCTAAAATTCTTCCATATGAAACAATCCAGGATGATATTAGTAAAATATGTCCGTCTTTGCAACACATAATGTTTAAGAGGACAGTGTCCCTTTCACTACATCATATGTACCTACTGGCTAGGCAAGGGGTGAGGTACATTGTACCCACAGCTAGTCTGTGAAAAAGTACTCTCATTGCTACCTCACTCTCCTTTCTTTTTGCCCTCAGCTGCTTGTCTAGTTCACCCACCTGTAGCATCTTGTCACTAGTCTTTGGAGCAGGGACTATTCCCACATCTTTTTACAGCGCTTAGCACAAGGGTGCCCTGCATCCTGACTAGGATCTATAAGCGCTAGGTTCTAATGTAAGACAAACAAATGACATAATTATTAATTAAATAATTATGAGGATGACGCCGACAACGTTGTGAGGCTTAATTTATTAAAAATATGCAATTATAATGTGCTTTGCATTTCCTAGCTGCAAAGTAACACATAAGTGTAAGTATTGTATGATCTCCTCTGTTCAGAGCACACCTAAGGCTTGGTCATGCATGGTGCTGAATATCATGGCCCTGATCAGGCAAAGCGCTTAGGCACCTATGTCATTTAAAGCATGTGAGCAGGGACTATGCAAATCAATGAGGTCAGTGCCCACTTATGTGCCTGACATTAACCACTTTGCAGGGTTGGGACCAGCACATTCAGCACCTTGTACATCAAACCCCAGCTGCACAACTAGGAAGGGACCAAACTGCTGTGCAGTCAGAACCTGGTTTTAAACCTTCTGTCTTTTCTTTTTTTAAAGCTAACATTTCCCCAAAGCAGAAAGAAATTACTGAGTAAAGAACACATTGTTATTTAACTCTCTGTTACTCTGATGCATCAGCAGTCTTAGTCTCACACTACAGCTCTACTGAAGTCGCCATCAATAACACAGCTTACTAAAAATACACAGGCTTGATAGCACCAGTGAGCGGTTTTTGGACATTCATGACCAGTATTCTCTAGGACTCGCTGTGGAAAAGAGCACTAGAAATACGCACACACACAAGATAGCTGCAGAGGAAATTAATTGTCACTCTTACCAAATTGGACTGAAGCACAAACGGAGAGGTGGTTGCGGAACACAGCAAAGAGCTTTTCTCTTTGGGTACCGCTACAGCAACCGCATCATTATTTCTGGAGGAGGCTCCAGCCAGACATTCCATTTGAAAACTGTCATTTGGCAAGTGTTTAATTACTTCTCCGATACAAAGGATGGCCACGAATGTGCGATCTGTCTTGTTAGGGACAGTCAAACTCAACCCCGTCGAGTCACCGCAAAATATAGATGGGATTTAGAATGGTTTTATCATTCACTCAGTATTTCATTAATGATTTTGCACCCTTCCTTTGAGCTCAGTTCATTAACTAGTGGTACCCAAGGTGGAAAACATCCTCCCATAACTATTAGTTTGCTTTCTCTGCTCCTTTTATCCTCAGCCAGTGGCCTCTCTGGTACCTCAAGGTGATACCTTGACTTCGCTGTTCTATTAAAGGTGGCTAACCTTTCATAATATTTTTTTTTATTGAAGCAAGAGTTCTGCCTTCAACCAAGAGAGATCCAGGGTTTCTTAGCTCCCTGCAGATATCACCCACTCCTTTCATGGTCGGAGTAGTGTTGTCAAAGCTGTCTGTGTGGCTTCTCAGCTTCCTGTTGATCTAATTTGTTCCGAACATTTTTCCCCAACCATCACACAGTGTAAGCTTTTGAACATTTCTGTAGGCTGCTCCTCTGAGGTCAGATCCTCTTTGCTGTCAAGGAAACAAATAGTTTGTTTCTATCGAAGGAGCTCAAATACAATAAGGAAAATGCATCAGCATTGGAGATTTAAACAAATTGCCGGTGACACAATTTCTAATGTAGAGTTTTTTCATCAGAAAAATTGATTGTGACCCCATGTTGCCTGAAATTCCATCCAGGCTACTTGGACATATTCTGAAAGGGCAAGACCTGCTGTACAGGAATGACGTGTTAATGTCACCATTGATAGGTGAAAATGAAGAGCCATTACCATGGCCTATTTTATAATATTGCTGTTGTCCTTTTTACACCCTTTGGTGGCTGATGGCCTAAAAGAGGATAATTGCGGTATTGTTGCTGAAGCTAAAAACATCTCCTCCTTTAGGTCAAGTGATAGTGTTATCATTATTATACTATTTATATAGTACCCAAGTGCACCCCACACCAGGTGCTGTCAGAGAACAGGTTCCTCAGCTGATGAGAGAACAATCAAAATAGTCCAGTGATTTTCATTCTTTTTTTCATTTGTGGACCCCGGAAATGTTTCAAATATGGGTGTGGACCCCTTCGGAAATCTGCACACTCCCACGGACCACAGGTTGAAAACTACTATTCTCTGATAACCACCACCTTTCGGGGACCCTTTAGACATAGTCCGCGGACCCCCAGGGGTCCGTGCACCACAGGTTGAAAACTGCTGAACTAGGCAAAATGCAGATGATGGCTGGGGAAAAGGGTAAAACCAAAAAAATCGAAGAGATCAAGATAATGTTTGTAGCACAGCGGGCTTAATGGGAGAACACATGGAGGTGATGCTAACGAACAGGCAGACGAAGCTGGAGACATTGATGGAGTAGTCAGTGGAACAAAGGAGCTGCAAACTGTCCATGTAGGTTGGCGACTGATCACATAGGAAAAACTCCTGGGGAATTTGATTTAGAAGAGATAAATAAGCAATGTTTTCAGATTTTTGCACTAATTTTGAAGTTTAGATTTGGGATAGGGAGATTTGTACAAATTGAGTTTAGTTGGGATTAACTTTAGAAACAAAGAGGGTGAAATTCACCCCCATGCGGAAGGCCCGCACAAAATCCTTGCAACAATGAACTTCCACTTAGGTCCTTAAAACAGGGCCTGCATGGGACTTCAGTGGCACATAGACCTTGGACTGGCTTTCTGCACATGGCTGATCTTCAACCAGAATCACAGAATATCAGAGTTGGAAGGGACCTCAGGAGGTCATCTGGTCCAATCCCCTGCTCAAATCAGGACCAATCCCTAACTAATCTTTTATTTAGTCTTCTATTTATTGTAAGCAAATTGCCCAAGCTATGCATAGACATTATAGCTCTGATCCAATATCCACCGAAGACAACAGGAGTCTTTCCATTTACTTCACTGGGCATTGAATTCAGCCTGGGAAGCCAAGTTTTCAAACTTAGCTGGTTCAGTGGCACCGACAAAATATGAACATGTAATCTGGAAATTATGGGTAAGATTTTTCAATGGGGCCTAAATGATTTACATACCACCTCCTGTTGACTTGCAATGAGAGCGCAGTGCCTAACTTCCATGGGCTCTTTTGAAAATCCCAGTCTGGGTCTGCAAAAGGCATGCTGGCGTGCACAAACAGGTACACACCAAAGTGTCAAATACAAATGGATGTTTTTGTGCATGCAATTTTCAAGCACAGCTCAGCCGGCTGTGTTTGAAAACCTGGCCATCAAAGCTTCATTATTCCTTGCGGGGATGAAGGCATCTGCAGGCTTGAACGATGCTCACCCCAGTTTAACCTCTTCCAATTTGTTTCTGGTTTGGGGGACCGTGGCAGGGTGAAAGAGTGACAATGTGTAATTGTGTCTCAGAATCCCATTTAGCCAGTGGGAAAAGAAAGTGGGGAGAGGGGGAAAATTAGAGTTTTAACAAAGTGTTGCTTGTTGACATCAAAGATTATCTTGTTTGATAAAATCAATTTTGATGACAGCACAATCTGAGAGAGTCGTCAGAGTTGATTTTATCAAGATAATAGATTAAGTATAGCTGACAGCTAGAATTTGGTCAACAAAATGATTTTTGTCAAATTTCTCAGACAGGCAAGTTATGCACCCATCGCTCTCTCTCTAAAAGCATTTTGGTCTGGGTTCAATTTTGTTGTTAAATACTTCCCTTCCCTGACATCCCAACTTGGCTCCCCGATAAAAATACATTTCATGGGGAAAATATGTTCAAACAATTCATATGGGTGGCTTCAGAAGAGAGTTTCCAACCCAGCAGATATTCTCCAATTATGGCGCCTTCTTGCTTCTCCTCCACCTGTCTCTAAAAACAATGCTTGAAAACACGTTTGGGAAAACATAAAAGCCTCATTCACAGCCCTGCCACCCCCGTCCACTCCCTCCCCTCAACCCCTTCCACCAACCAACCAAAACTCTTTCCCCATCCAGATTTAGCATCAAACCTAGAATCCATTTTCAAAACCAGGGTGCTTAAAGTTAGACCCCTGGGCCCTGCTTCAGTAAAGCACTTCAGCAAGGACCTAAGTCTCACTCACATTAATGGGACTTGAGCATGGGCTAAAATGCTTTGATGAAGTGGGGGCCTTAGAGCCACATTTACACCCTGATTCAGGAAAGCACTGAAGCACATGCCAAACTTTAAACACCTGGATTGTCCAGCTCCAAATACTTAAACTTGAGTTTCAGGACCTGCCTCAATTACTTGCAGATTAGAGGATAGGGCCAGATGTGATGGGATGATTGGGAAACAAGCACTAGAAAGGGAGTATTCATGTGCTGAATGTTAGGCAATGCTTCAGTGCCTTGCTGAATCAGGGCTAAAAGCACAGCTGGTGAAATCCTGACCCCATTGAAGTCAATGGGGTTTTGTCATTGATTTCAATGGTGCCAGGATTTCACCCCAAACCAGCAAAGCAGTTGAACGCATGCTTCTTAAAGCATGTGAGTAGCAGTGAGGTTTCACATCCACCTGTAAGTGTATCACTGTGTTGTGGCCCTAAGCAGAAGTGACCTGATATCCAGAAGTGCTGAAACCACTGGCGGTGTAGGAGCTCATCCCTCTAAACCTCTGGCCAGTTTTATTAGGTGCCTGAATAAGGATTTAGGTGCTAAAATTTACGTACCCAGCTTTGGAACACAGGCTGTGGGCAGGGTTAGAATGTGACGTTGTCAGGCCGGGAGAGTTTCTGAGGACGGAAATAGGCGTTACAATAAAATAAAATAAAAAGACCCCCAAACACAATCTGAAAACCTCAGAAACTGGGATTTTCACCTTTTACGCTGAATTTTCAAAACTGGCCCAGGATTTTAAACAACTCATGAAGCTTCCAATATGGCTTTACTCATGGAAGTCAGACAGTGGGAGTCACAGAAATCCCATCCATTCCCCCATCCATCCCAGTGACTGTCGCATAGTTTCAGAGGCTTCATACCCAAAGTTTGCTGGACTTTAAGTCAATAGGCCCCAATTCAGTAAAACACTCAAGCAGATGCCTCAGCGCCATTAAACTTAGTGAGACTTAAGAACATGCTTAAGTGCTTTGCTGAACAGAATGGACTGCTAAATCGAGCCCATAGGCCTTAGAGATAGCTAGCCTGCAACCAGATACTGTACCATTCCATGGACCTCAAAGTGATATTCTACCCACCCTTTTGCTTCAGATTTTCTCGTTAAGACAGTGTATGTAATAAAAATGAAAATAACTATGTTTCACCTACTGTGTAACCACCTGTCAGTAAATTTATGAACAATTAGGAAGTGAAAGTGCTTTCCAGGGAACCATTTGCGTGAGCTATAAAATGCTCATTTTGTTTGGAAATATAATGGGGAAACAACTTTTCTAATTTTTTCCTCTCTTTTTTTAATTTAGCTTTTGCGGTAATTAATCAGCTTTTGTTGTTCTTTTATTCTTGAAACTTACGATCCCCTCAGTATGCAAATACACCAAATTGCACAGAGCTGAAACGGTCGTTTATAACAGCCAGCGAACATGAAACTCCAGGCACAGGATGTTACACGTGTTAAACGGATACAGTTCAATGGCCAAACATGCTTCATGGCTGTAATGGGGACATTTCTGATGCGTAAATATTGAATACATGTCCCTCTCTTTGGCGCCGAAGGATGATCTCCATTAGGCATCACTAGTACTAAGGCCTAGCACTGTCCTTTGTGGGCTCCAGCCAGTAGGCTCTTGGTCAAAACTGACGTTCACACCACTAAAGGGCAATGGTGACACACACATACTAGCCTTTTTGTTGCACCTTCCTCTACTCTAGCTGATGACACAACTTAATTTATCTAACAAATATCCACAACCTGCCTTGATTTCCTCTCGCCTTTCACATTATGGGCATGTTTTGGTGCTCACGGTCATGTTGTGCTGGTGATAGCACTGGCCTCAAGCAGAAAAATTCAGCTCTCGATTTTGCGGCCCCACCATCTTCACCCCAGCAAATTTGGGGGCATCTGGACATAGGTTTTAGTTAAAAAGTGAGTGACTAGTTTCAAAATTCCGGTGTTGCCAACTCATGCAATTTTATCGCTGGTCTCTCAATATTTGGTGTTTTTGTAAGAACCTCCTCTTACATTCAAAAAAGTAAGTACGTGTTGAGCACTCATTGCCGCAGAGAAACATGGGAAAATGCGAACCGTGGAGGCTCAAAAGCCAGAAGACAAATAAAAAGACCCAAAATGTATTTATTCATTTTAAGCCACATGATTTCTAAGCCAATCTCATTATTTTGGGGGCCTGACTCATCATTTTTGAATGCTTGGGGCTGGCGGTTCTAAAACTCAGATCTGGATCAGAACTTTCTGTTTCACCTAGCTCCAAGGGGACTCCTTGCAAGACAACACAGGCTTTCCCGTAGCAAGAAAATGCAAAACAAAACAATCTTTCTGCTTCAACTGAATCGCCCTGGGGGAAAAGAAATAACACATAATGGGCCTATTTCACCACTGAATTGCTCCAGTTTCACACATGTGTAACTCCGCTGAAATCAACAAGGTTACACTAGCATAAAACCAGAGTGATGCAGGGGTGACTCAGGGTGGAAGAAATGACTCACATACTCAAACTTGCTTTTGCAGACTCCACAGCACTAGTTTGTACATTTCCCTGAATCTCCAATTCCACAAGTTTCCCTTATGCTCATTGCTAACACCCACTCAACTCATGTTTTTTAAAGCTATTTTTCATACAGATTTAAACGATTAAAAGATGCCTATCCCAGACTCCAACATTCTTAATTATACAATAAATACAGTTAAATTCAACCTCGGCAGTATTCAAATCATCAGTTCCACGGGAACTCAGCCAGCCACCTACTCCTCTCATTATCCAGGGAGCAAACTCTCAGCCTTCTCCAAATCCCCTACCAAACAGGTGTCTTGGGCAGGGGGCTCAGAAAGTCACAACATTTGGGCTATTTGGAACCAGGCATAGCAAGTTCCAGAGACCCGACCCCTCCGAGGGTATGTCTCCGCTGCAAAGAACAACCTGTGGCACTGAGTCTTGAAGCCCATGTCATGGGGTCTCAGAGCTGGGTCAAGGGGTCTCAGAGCCGGGGCTCCAGCCCAAGCCTGAGCGTCTACACTGTTATTTTTAGTCCCAGAGCCTAAACCTTGTGAACCCAAGTCAATTGACCTGGCCTCTTTTATTGAAGTGTAGTCGTACCCATAGAGAACCGGCCAAGTGCCCTCCACCCCACTGGAGCCATGGGGGAAGGCGGATATACAGCCTGAGGAAGCCGCCACAAGCACATGGCCCCGGCTCCCGCCCACAGCCCCACCGCAATCCGCGGGCACAGGGCCCCAGCCGCAGCCCCGCCGCTTACCTGGGGGACGGTTCCCACCCACTGGAAAGCACCTGGCAGGTTCCTCTGGCTCCTAGGGTCAGCGGCGGCCAGCGGGGTCTCCACTCCACGTGCAGCGCCTGCCGCAAGCACTGGCTCCAGCTGCCATTGGCTGGAAGCTGTGGGGGCGGGACTTACTTGGGGGCATGAGTAGCATGCAGCGCCTCAGGGGCAGCCAGGGTGGGTCCGTACCCTGTCCACGCCTGCAAATCCCATTGGCTGCAATGGAGCCAGCACTTGTGGTAGGTGCAGCACGCAGAGACGACCCCCCCCCCCGGCTGCCCCTGTGGCTAGGGGCCGCAGGGTCCTGCTGCCTGCCGTTTCCTGGGAGCCGCCCCAAATAAGCAACTCCGGGGCCCCAGGTGAGCACTCACCTGTGTACTCCTCCAGCCCCGAGCCAAAATATCGGGACCCGGGACAAACAACTAAATATCGGTACCGTCCCAATTTTATCCGGACGTCTGGTCACCCTAGGTGCTTCCATTTGGGGAAGCCCAATCAGAGACCCCTCGAGTGAAGTCCTGGGCCCACTTCATCACAGACTCACAGAAATGTAGGGCTGGAAGGGACCTTGAGAGGTCATCTAGTCCAGTCCCCTGCAATGAGGCAGCAATAAGTAAACCCAGACCATCCCTGACAGGTGTTTGTCAAACACGTTGTTACGTTGTTTGTCAAACACATTGTCTCCTCCCTTGATGTTCACACCTCAACTGCTAAAAGAGGGCCTCATCCTCCCTGATTGAACTAACCTCGTTATCTCTAGCCTGACTCTTCCCTGCATATTTGTACCTGCCCCTGGACATTTCCACTGCATGCATCTGAAGAAGTGGGTATTCACCCACGAAAGCTTATGCTCCAATACGTCTGTTAGTCTATAAGGTGCCACAGGACTCTTTGTCGCTTCTACAGATCCAGACTAACCTGGCTACCCCTCTGATACGTTGTTACAAAAACTCCAAAAACCAGGGATTCCTCAACCTCAGTTGGAAGCCTATTCCAGAGAGAGTTGGGAGTTTTTCTTAATATTTAACCTGAATCTTCCTTGCTGCAGAATAAGCCCACTACTTCTTTTCCTACCTTCAGTGGGCATGGAGAACAACTAATCACCTTCCTCTATGTAACAGCCCTTAACGTATTTGAAGACTGTTGTCAGGTCTCCCTTCAGTCTTCTTTTCTCAAGACTAACATGCCCAGTTTTTTTAACCTTTCCTCATAGGTCAGGTTTTCTACATCTTTTATCATTTTTGTTGCTCTCCTCTGGACTTCCTCCAATTTCTCCATGTCTTCCTTATAGTATGGTGCCCAGAACTGGACACAGACTCCAGCTGAGGCCTCAGGGGTACCGAGTTGAGCAGAACAATTACCTCCCCTGTCTTACGTACGACAGTCCTGTTAATACACCCCAGAATGATAGCTGCCTTTTTCACAACTGCATCATGTTGTTGATGCATATTCAATCTGTGATACACTATCATCCCAGATGTAAACAAAGTAGGGAAATACAACGTAGATGGAGCTACTATAAGGTGGGTGCATAACTGATTGGAAAATCATTCCCAGAGAGTAGTCATCAGTGGTTCACAGTCATGCTGGAAGGGCATAATGAGTTGGGTCCTGCAGGGATCAGTTCTGGGTCCGGGTCTGTTTAATATCTTCATCAGTGATTTACATAATGGCAGCCATAGAGTACACTTATAAAGTTTGTGGACGATAGACAACTGGGAGGGGTTGCAAGTGCTTTGGAAGATAGGGTTAAAATTCAAAATGGTCTGGACAAACTGGAGAAATGGTTTGAAGTAAATAGGATGAAATTCAATAAGGACAAACGCAACATACTCCACTCAGGAAGGAACAATCAGTGTACACAAAGAAAATGGGAAATGACTGCCTAGGAAGGAGAACTGCGGAAAGGGATCTGGAGGTCATAGTGGATCACAAGCTAAATATGAGTCAACAGTGTAAAAAAGCGAACATCATTCTGGGATGTATTAGCAGGAGTATTGTAAGCAAGACATGAGACCTATGAGGGAAGATTGAAAAAATTGGGTTTGTTTAGTCTGGAGAAGAGAAGACTGAGAGGGGACATGATGACAGTTTTCAAATATGTAAAAGGTTGTTACAAGGAGGAGGGAGAAAAATTGTTCTTCTTAACCTCTGAGAATAGGACAAGAAGCAATGGGTTTAAATTGCAGCAAGGGCAGTTTAGGTTAGACATTACGAAAAACTTTCTAACTGTCGGAGTGGTTAAGCACTGGAATAACCTTATTATCCTCTAGGTGCTTACAAACTGATTATTGAATAATTTATTCCAGTATCTTTCCAGGTATTGAAGTTAGGCTGACTGGTCTATAACTCCTTGGGTCCTCTTTGTTGCCCCTTTTAACGACAGGTATTATGTTTGTCCTTCTCCAGTCCTCAAGGACCTCACCTGTCCTCCATGAGTTCCCGAAGATAATTGCTACTGGTTTCGAGATTGCCTCAGTTAGTTCCTGAAGTACCTTAGGATGAATTTTGTCAGGCCCTGCCACTTAAATACATCAACTTATCTAAATATTCTTTAACCTGTTCTTTCCCTATTTTGGCTTGTGTTCCTACCTCCTCATTGTTAATATTAATTATGTAAAGTATCTGGTCACAATTTATCTTTTTAGTGAAGACTGAAGCAAAATAAGCATTAAACACCTCAGCCTTCTTGATGTCATCTGTTAACTCTCCTTACCAACAAAGTAGAGGATCTACACGTTCCTTCATCTTTCTCTTGCTCCTAATGTATTTATGCCACCTATTCTTACTGCATTTTATGTCCCTTGCTAGGTGTAACTCATTTTGGGCCTTCTCCTTTCTGATTTTGTCCCTATGTGTTCATGTTACTCTTTTCTACTTCTCCTTAGCAATTTGGCCATGTTTCCACTTTCTTGTAGGATTCCTTTTTGGTTTTCAGGTCGTTGAAGAGTTCCTGATGGTTCCTGATGGAGCCATGTTGGCCTGTTACTATTCTTCCTATCTTTCCTTTGAAACGAGATAGTTTACTGTTGTGCTTTTGACTTCAATAGGGTCAGGATTTACCCCTTGTGCCACAGCTCTAACTGCTGTCAGTGGAAATGGTGGACGTGCCACACCTCTGAAAAATCAGGCCACTGGCTACACTTAAGAGTAGCTCTTCCCTTCTGCGTGCTGGTTCCAAAAGGTATAAGCAGGAGTACCAAGGATAGTACAGTGCGGAACGCTCACATGCAGCTCCAATCGAAAGCTGACAGATATCAATAATAGACAGGCTTTCTCTTGGAAGCAACAGGTCTTTGGCACTTCTGCTTTCATTCACAAACCAGACCATCACTGCCTTGCCCATGTGTGTGCTATTTTCTGCCTCCAAGCCAAGCCTTTTCCCTTTGAAGTCTTTCCCCTCTTTGCGCCCTCACGCCTTCGTTGTTCTTTTATTTTTCTGTTTTGCTTCTCTCTCTCCTCCTTTGATGACATGCTCTTTTTTGTGCATTTCAGTCTTTCTTCTGCGCTCTTTGTTGTACAAGTCGCTGGGCTTTTCTCCTCTTTCTCTTTTAATGTTACTTTATTCTCCATTCATTCTTATTCTCGCCTGGATTTTCTCTGGTCTCTCCCTGGCTTTGAATTGTGTTCCTTTTTGTGTCTTATGCTTTGTCATCAGCTTTGTGTTCCCTCTTCTCTGTTTCTTGTTTTTGTAGGGTTCAGCCTTTATTCTTTTTTGTTGTTTTGTTATTAGTTTTTTGCATGTCTTCCTTTCATCTATGGAAAGTAACTTTCTACTCTAGATGATGTTACTTTGTTATCTCTCTTTGATAAGTCACAGCACCTATCAGAGCATTAAGCTGTCAGCTTTGGCTTTGCTGGCACCTGCTCACTAAAAGGATATGTTCAAGGTGAACTGAAAATTCCATCCAGGGTAAAATCTCAGCCTTTCCGCCGGGCAGCGTAGCAAAATTCCACCCTACTCTATGTGCAAAACTGGTGAATTGTGGTGGGTTTGAGGTCATTTCTAATGGCAAAATGAATATGTTCTCAGCCTAGGGAATGCACATTTTGCAGTATCCTGGGATACTATGGCTCAGCAGATTGGGCTTAAGAGCAATTTATGAGCTCCACATTGAAGCCAATGGCAAAACTTCCATTGTCTTCAGTGGGGGCTGGACTGGGCCCAAGATCAGTATTGATTAAAAGTCCTTATTATCCCGATGCTTGTTTGATGGCCCATGTGGAAGGAGCCAGTGATCTCAGTCCAACTCCTAGTTTGCAGTCTCAGCTGGGAGGTCGAGGAACAAAGTAGGCAGGGATCTTGATATCCCTGCAGGTATCCCTTTCCTGTCTGGATTAAGGGGGTGCTTACAGGACAGAGGGGGGAGGGGAGCCTGCCCCACCTATTCCACAGACACAGAGATGAGCTGTCAATATGCCCCTTTCTCCGGCACTGTTGTCAATACAAAGTCCCCAGGCACCATTACCTTGTACTGGATGCAGCTAAAACCTGCTGTTCCCAATGTCACATTTTAACAGCAAGGGAGTGTTGCCTAATCACTTTGTAGGCTAAACTATGCAAATATATGTAAATATTCATGCAAATTAGGCAAGCCCTTGGGTAAGCCTTCAGTGCAGTCCTTGATGACATAAAATTTCAGCAATCTTGACGGATAACACCTTCCTGATCCTTACAGATGATGCCAGCTCAAGGGCGGAGGCTAGTCAGCCCCTGCTAATGTGCCCTGGGAGGAAATTAATTTCTATCTCCAAATGTAGCAATCAGTTTCACCTTGGTGCAGGTGAGTGTGTATCACCCTAGTCAAGTGTCCATTCCTGTATATGCCGTGACATGCCACTGGTCACCATGGTATCCCAGGGAGCAAGATGATGCTAGAGCCTCCCTGGATGCTATATCAGAAACAGGCCCAACCAGAACTATTTATCCTAAGCCCTGAACCTCTGGCAATTTGGATAAAATCACATCCAGACCCAGCCATCACCAGTTTGGGTTCTGCAAAATCAAAACAAGACCAACAAGTCCTTGCAAAATCAGAGCCGTTTGCACAGCTCCTGGTTGAAATTCAAATTCTGAGCCTGATCCAATGTCCCATGAATTGAATGGAAGGATTCTCAATGAATTCAGTGGCCTCTTCATAAAGTCCACTCAGATGGAAAAAAAAATAAGCAGCCCATGTGATCTGAATCTAAACTTCCCTTCCCTCTTGTCTCCCCACTGGACCTTTGCTGTCATTAAACACTCAAGACCCCATTCACATGCAGAGACGGTGCATTGTTGTATTATTATCCTGCCTCCTTGGCATGATCTCTGTGACTGAGCTGCTGAGTCAGAGCCAGCATGAAGCTGGGAGGTAGAGTCGCTTTAGGCACTAACCAGTTTCAGAGGCTTTCAGCCTCCATAAGAAGCGATCTTGAGATGTTCCTCTCCTTTGAAAGGTCCCCGTGTCTCTCCCAGGAGTGTCCCCAGGATCCCTTGTAATGGTGCCAGCTCTAATTGGTTTTTCCTGTTTCTTTCTTTATTTATTTATTTATTGCTGTCTGGTGTCAGCCAGTGGATAGCAAAATAAAACATACTGAAGCTGGCTGGACCTATTTCGGTCCATGCCTTCTCCCTGCAGCCCAACAACTTGCACAGATGTGTACGGAAAAGGAGATTTCAAAACATTATTTTTCAAGACAACTGATGTGTTTTCCCCTTTATTTCCTACTGGGGAGACATTTTGCCAGCCGAAGTGATTTCCCCCCTTCCTTTTAAAAGCCCTTTGATCTTCGTTTTATTTTCTTGCTCTCCATCCCCACAATTACAAAGCCTAAAGTCTGGGCGTAACAACTTTGCTTTTCCCCACTGGCATGATTTAACCTCTTGCAATGGGGATCAGTGAAAGCCAATATTCTGAACAAAGGCGTCAGCAAAACACCTAATGATATTCCGAGGTGCAGTGGAGGGGACGACATGCTCAAATATGGAGTATGATCAACATACCAGAGTCTTTAACACCCAATCCGAGGAGCAGCTGTACCAGCCAAGGGGGAGAAAACATCAGTTATATAGTCCTTTCTGCCTGCAGCCAGCTACCTCGGGCAGTGTTCTCAAGAGCTAAGTTGGGTCAGTATTTAGTCTTTGTTTATAACAGTGCCATGGATGTGCATAGCGCTTTAAACATCTAAGGAAAACATGATCCATGCGCTAAGCTCACAACGTTCAGGGGTGTCTTGGTGAAGTGCTGAGCATCTTCTGGTAAGGTAGATTTCAGTGGGAGTTGATGGCTCTCAACACCTCTTGGGACCAGTCCATGTCAGTCTCGCCCACTTGATAGGAGAGTAAAGAATGACACTGTGACAGGGAAAAGCTGTTGTGGAGACAGTAGTGAGGCGGAAAGAGCCGATTGGCTAGATGGGCTGTCAAACATTCAGGGACTTCCCTTTCCCACAAAGAGTTCTGGGTAGGGAAGCTCTCTATAAAATTCCCTAGCTTCCAGCTGGGAGTCATAGTTACAGAAAGAAGGGTCACCTGGAGGAACCCGGGCCTGCTGGCATGATGTTATCGAAGGTGGTTGGGTTTCTTTAAAATAAATCTTGGTACTATTTTTTAAAAACCCTCCTAACAGGGTCTTGCTGTTTTATTGGACAACCTTGCTGCTAAAGCCTGCCATGGATAAATTTTTCATAACATCCATCATCATGGTAAAGGCCAGGCAGCCCTGTGCCCAGTTTAGTTTCAGATATAAAACCAAGGTCCAGACCATTCATGATAATTAAAAAATGTCACAGCAGTCTTCACAAGGGGAGAGGCTGGGAACCCTATGTTCTGGTAAATCTGAATATAGATAATTACATTCTGACTAGTGAACATTCCACACACACCCTCGCAATAAAATATGAACAAGATGCTCTTATCTTTCTTGGACAGAACTCTTGTGTAGTGCTGCTTTAAAAAAAAGAGAATAACCTGTGTTAAACGACATCAGTGGTGGGTGAAGCCCCAGCTCCTGGAGTCATGTGATCACATGAGACTCTCAGCTTCCATTTAAAAAAAGTTTCTAGCTCTTACAGCTATGAAGCAACACTTACAAATGTGACCCAAGCGCACCCTAACGGTTCAAAAGCCCGAAGGTAAACCAAAAAATCCCAACACCAATTGTACACTAATTATTAATGAGTATTAATTAACAACTGTTCATTATGAATTATTAATTATTTACTCAATGATTTTAAGCCAATCTCAGCATTTGGGGGGAGCTGAGTCATGGTTTTTGAATACCTGGGGTTGGCAATGCGGCAACCCACTATAAACCCCTGTTAAGGAGTTTTGATCCACTCATGGGCCAGGTTGTAGCTCTCCTCAAGCTCCCATGTACTGTTTAGTGTCTTCTAAATCACCATCGCCTAATGGCAGGGAAGCACTAACGCTTGAATTGGGTTTAGTTTGCATCAGCTCTCATCCTCATTACAGTCTTTTTCATGAAACTGACATCAAGATTTGAAATCACAAGCCCGCTGTTGTTTGGTAAGGATCTTAGATGCAAATAAAACTCCCAGGCCTGGGATAGAGACTGATCTTAGACACTTGAGTCTGTATCGCTGCAGGTCACGTGTTATGTGTTCTTAATCTTCCCTTCCTCAGGTTTGAGCAGTAGCTGTCTTTGCAGACTACACGGCAAAACCTCCCTCTAAACTTTCCAGCCTTGCATTAGCAAACACTAAGACTTAGCACTTGCACTGCAGTTTATATGTTCACATCACTCTGAGTCTTAACTAATCTTCCAAGCCCGAAGTAGCAATATCTCCATTTTGCATATGGGTAAACTGAGGCACAGACAGCATCAGTGGCCTAGCATATTGAGGGATCTATACACTGATGAACAACTATGATTCCTGTGGACAAATTATCTGCTAATGTAAATGGGTGCAACTCACTGAAATTAACATAGCTGCACCCATTTACACCAGCAGAGAATTTGATCCCTGAACTGGCAGGTGTCATTCTTTCAAGGTACTAATGTCTTGGGATCAAATTTTGATCCTATTACAATAACCGGCCAAATCTTTACCATGCTTCAATGGGAATGAGACTGGTCCCTGTACTATTATTGTTACCAATTGTTCTGGTCTTTTATCTGATGTTGTTCCAGCCTACAATGTACAAAATTAAACCTGAACTGATTTATCTTCCGCACCACTGTGTACACACACACACACACACACACACACACACACACACACACACACACACCCTTTCCATGTCCTGAGAAGGAGGAAGACCCAGGGCAACAAACTAAGTGGAAAGTCATCATGCATCTCCAATATCAACAGCTAATACAACTGGAAGAACATTTCTAAAGACAAACTAACGCTGGGCGCAGCCTCCTCATCTCCGTATTGTGCGGTACATCCTCCTGGTAAAGTTTTAATAGGTCTCACAGTTTCATCTTCTGACCATATATCAAAGACAACATTATAAAAGAAAGTTTAAAAGCCGAAGTTGTGAGATTTTATATCTCAGGGGCCCTCAGGCACAATGTGTTGTTGAAGAACAGACACCTTGAGTTTTGGGGTTTTTTTTTTTGTTTTGAGTTAAGCGGCAAGTTGTTATTGGGAAGAAGAAGAAAAAAAACTGCTTTAGAAACACTTGCTGATGAGATGAGTCTCTCTCTCTCTGACACATCCATCAGCATGGCATTTTCTCAAAACAGCCCACTTTGATCAATGCTGCTGTGTCTGACACTGGGCATCCTTCCTTGTGCTGAAGCGATCAAGAATGGCATGTTGTGAACTAACCGAATTACCCCTGCTAGGTGTATGTGCCCCAGGAGCCAAAGCTTCAGTCATGCACCCTCAATCTCCTTTCTGGACTACATCCTGAGCGTCACTGCAACAAAATACTTAGGCCCTGATTCAGAGAGGTACCTAGGTCCTTGCTTAACTCGTTTCACCGGATGCCCAAAGTTCTGCAACCACAAGAAAAGGCTTCTTTCTGTGTTAAAAATGGAGGTGAAAGCAGCGATATCCCTAGCAAAAGGAGAAAGGGGGAAGTTGACAGCACTGACTAGACATTAGAGAGACAACGTGGGTGAGGCAATATCTTTTACTCGACCAACTTCTGTTGGTGAAAGAGACAAGCTTTCAAGCTACACACAGTTCGAATCATAAATCAGTTGGTCCGATAAAAGATATTACCTCACCCACCTGGTCTCTCTAATATCCTGGGACCAACATGGCTGCAACAACACTGAAAACTGACTCTAAACTAACAGTTGTGAAATGCAGACAATTGATAAGGGAAACTAAAGGTATTAATGAAAAAAGCTATGGCTAGTAGGATTAAGGACAGTAAGGAGGAGGGTTCTTTATGCACATCAAGAGCAAAAGAAATCCTAGCAATGGTATAGATCTGTCACTAGATAAAGATAAAGATAAAGACAGATATAATATACTTAGACTTCTGAAAGATGAAGTACTGCACCACATTCTGATTAAAAAATTAGCACTCCACAAAATGAATTCAGCACATATTAAATGGATTAAAAACAGACTAGCTGACAGATCTCCAAAAATACTTATAAATGGGGAATGATCATCCACTGGGGATGTTTCTAGAGGGGTCCCAAAGAGATCTGTATGCTTTCCATATCTATATCAATAGCCTGGAACAAAATATAAAATTATGCCTGGTAAAGTTTGCAGAGAACACATTTACCACTTGGAGGAGTGGTAAATAATGAGAAGGACATGTCAGTTCTACAGAGTTACTGGGATCACTTGTCTAGCTCATCTGAACAACACATATTTTAATAGTGCGAAACACAAGGTCTAGGATGGAAAACAGTACGTCAAATTTACAGGTTTGGGGGACCATGCCCTGGAAAGCAATTACTCTGAAAAGGATTTAGCGGTTGTCACCATATCTCCATGGATCACAACTAAGAAAAACAAATTCAGGACAAACTGCTGAGAAATAGGGCAGACACACCCCAAAACTGGTGGTTATTCTCCCATAAGTTATACCAAACCAGCAACAAAAGTAAACTTCTGCCTCACCACACTGACTAACAAGAAGTCAGAAAAGCAGTCTCCTTAGGCAATCCAGGCCTGGATTCAACACCCAGACACTAGACTTAAAGATGAGTGCTTATTTAAAACCAATTTCATCAAATAAAAGGGTTCTTCTGATCCCGAAGGACTGGCCACATACTCAGGTCAATATATAACTCAGATCTTACCCAATAATCATGCTGTTGCCAATCCTTTAGAATTGAAATAGATCCAATAGAAATTCGATGCTAGCCATACTGCTAGCCACACTTGTGGTTTTGAAATTTTCTTATTAGCCACATTATAAAAAAGCCACACGCATTAGCCACAATTCAATAGCCTATTAGGCACATGTGGCTAGTGGCGAACGTATTGGACACCGCTTCTAAAATCTAAAGGTTTATTTATAGAAAGGGGCAAGGAGATCCACGACAACCAGAGGCCTCCCTCCTGCTGCAACCCTCACCTGCCTTCACAGCCGCAGAGTACTAAAATGTCTTCTATATGCACTTGAACCACCGTTGGGGTCTTTTGAAGTTTGGACTGTGGTTAGTCAGGAGCCTCGCCTCAGACCTGCTCACCAAAGGGGTCCCTACCAGGAGCATGAAAGCTCTGGATAATGTAGCTCTGAGGGTCTTTAGCCCTCTAAGGAGTCTTTCATCACTAATCCTCTCCACCACAACGAGGTTGCGGTCCATCAGAGAGGGGAGGTGGTATTATCACTGTGTACACAGCACTGGTGAAACCGTTACTGGGTAAGGTATCCAGGTCTGGTGCCCACACTTCTAAAAGGTTGTTGAAAATTTGCAGAGAGTTCAGAAAAGAGCTACCAGAATGATCTGAGCTCTTGAAAACCTGACTGACATTGAAACTTCAGGAGCTCAATCTACTGAGTTTTTTTCCCCCAAGAAAAGGTTAACAGGTGATTTGATCATGGCCTATAAGTACCTCCATAGGGAGACGATTCCTGCTAGAGCTCTCTTTAATCTAGCAGACAAAGGCATAACAAAATCCAGCGGCTGGGAGCTGAACCCAGGCAAATTTGCACTCGAAATAAGTCATGAATTTGTAACCATGCGGTAACTGACAATTGGAACCACCTACCCAGGTACGTGGTGGATTCCCTCTCACTTGAAGGCTTTATATCAAGACTGGGCATCTGTCTAAAAGATACGCTCCAACTCAACCAGATGTTATGGGCTTGCTGTAGAAGGAATCACTTGGTAAAATGGTCTGGCCTGCATTATTCAGGTCAGCCTGAATACTGGTCTTTTCTAGCCATTGACCTCAACGAGACTAACGCATGCTTACAGTTCAGCACATACCCTAGCGCCTTCCTGCAACAGGGCCAAAATGCTTAGCACCTTGCAGGATGGAGCCCCTTTATCTCTTATTCACCCCTCTTCCCCGAACCTCTTCTTTCTCACTTCCTTCCATGTTTCCCTCTTGCCGTGTGTTTGCCCTGTTTCCCCAAGATTGTCTCCGTTTCTCCTTCTGTGTCCCACTTTCTATCATCCTGTCTCCATTTTCCCTCCGTCCCTTTCTAATACCCTCCTCTCACCCCCACCGTTTCTCCTTCTTTGCCTCCCATTATCAGCCTCTTCCAATTTCCTCTGGTTTTCTATTAGCCTCTCCAAACAGCTGGTCCGCCTCTCACTTAGCTTGATCCTTCCTTAACTTGATCAATTAGTTGATGTTAGTAAAGTGCTCTAGAAATGGTATTACTCCATACCTGCCATTTCCCCGATCCCTTGCCCTACGCCCTCTTCACTACCTCCCATCTTTCCCGCTCACCCTTCCTCTCCTTCCCCCATGGCTGCAGCCTCTTCTATGCCACCCCAATTGTCACCGATGCAGGATTTTTATGTCATTCATTTCCCTCTCCGAGGAGCCTGTGCTACTGAGGAGATGGAGCCATATTTTTAAGCGGTACATGAAGTGTAAAATACACAGCATCAACCAAAACATTGACTAAGGGCTCTGTATTCAAGAGAGAAATATATTCCATATCCTGAAACAATCCATGCATGAGAGGCTGCCGGAGTTCTGTGCTGTCAGTAGATTCCAGAGTGTTCTGGTTTATACCACTGGTGTGTCCAATGATTTCTCCGCACGCATATCCGTGGCACACGGAAAAAAGGACGCTTCCCTCCCCGACAGGATTGCAAATCACTCACATGCACAAAAAATCCAGTGAAAAGGAAGTGGCCTTGTTGGCTGGCATGTTTGTGATGATTTTTTGGCTTCCCTCTAGCCAGAATCTCACTTCCCTTCCAAGACTGCATTTCTGTTTTTATTAATCAACATCCTTTTGCCGGCAAAAGGCTCTGCTTTCGACTAATTGGTCTGATAGCAAAATTACAGCTCCTCTGATGTCATTAGTGCCAATGAAGTCGCTCTGCCAATTATTTCCCCCCTCCCCCCATTCACCTTTACTTGGTCTGCCAAAACTGCTCCAGTTTCATTTATACAAGGATGGCGAGAGCAGGAGATAGACAGAGAGAAGTCCTAAACCCAACAGCTGTTTATGATAAGAAGAGGATTAGGTGGCTCATATCCTAGTTACATTAAACTAAATCCCAGGTATCTTTCTGTTTATAACTCTCACTGTCTCTCTCTCACACACACGCACACTTGTGCGTGCCCGAAACCATCCATCTTATCACGACAAGATAGCCTCTGAAAAAGAGAAAAGGGGGGGGGGGAAGCCCTCTGGCCCCGCGCCATCCCCGCTCCTATAAACCGTTGTTAACTGCTGTAATGAACCAATCCAGAAGACATATTAATAATGACATGAAGAGACACATTTATTGTTGATTGTTGAGTCACTGGCAGATTTACCGCGGGGTTGCTACGAGGGGAGGTCTGGCCCTGCAGTAGTGCAATTAAAAACAAATTGAATACAGGGACAAAGAATCAATA
Source organism: Chelydra serpentina (assembly GCA_037349315.1). Lineage (NCBI taxonomy): Eukaryota > Metazoa > Chordata > Testudines > Chelydridae > Chelydra > Chelydra serpentina. The sequence continues at coordinate 10,114,423 of JBAIAC010000037.1, read as the reverse complement.
ATCTAACCGGGCAACTTTTAGTTTTGCAAAATACACATATAAATTAATTGACCTGAACACAGTTGCTAACTGGTCATTAATGCCTGTTTGCTGGCCAAGCTGAGCACGCAATGCAGCTCGTTAAGTTGAGGAGCATGAACCTCCCACTTGTGTTGCCCCAGACATTGTCTGTCTGTGGTTCCACTGGGATCTGCTGGGTTTTCAAGGGAGATGGACCTGAGCCTCCACATTCCAGTTCATGTCTGAATGTCCCCAAAATGCCAGGAGGGCCGGGACACAGGTAGGGCTTTGCTCCCACCCATTGTTATTATTAATGCTATAACGAGAGTGCCTAGAGGCTTTCATTAAGATCAGCGGGAATAAGTACTGTACAAACGTGTAGTAAGAGACAAACCCTGGTCCAAATAATGTGCTGTTTAAACAAACCAAACCGACAGAGGGTTGGTGAAAAAATGTTAACCCCATTTTACAGATGCCGATTTGAGGCACAAAAAGATTAAAGGGACGTTTACACTTACAGCAGCATGTAGAGTACAGCCACTGCCCACCCAGCTAGCACGGGTATAGAGACTAGTGTAGATGGTGAGGTACAGCTTAGGCAGAGGAGAGTCTTGCAGAGTGCCCTGCATGCCTGACCCCCAAGGCTATGTACCCTACATGGCTCTTGACATGCCCACACAGTGCGTCCCATTTCTACATGGCTATTCTTAGCAGCGTAGTGTCCCACTGCTTCCCCGCTGCCAGAGCCTTTCCCCGCCACAGGGAAAGTCTCCAGCAGCGGCGAGAGGCTCTGGCAGTGGGGAGGCAAGCGGGCAAAGGTAGCCTCTGGAGCCATAGGTGCTGACTCCGTGGGTGCTCCGGGGCTGGGACACCCATGGAAAAAGATTAGTGGTGGGCGCCGCCAATTAGCTCCTCCCCCTCCCCCACCAGCACCTCCCGCCTGCTGCTGATCAGCTGTTCAGCGGCGGGCAGAAGGCACTGGTGGGAGGGGAAGGAGTTGGGGCAGGAAGAGGCGGAGCAAGGGCGGGGCATGCTTGGGGGAGGGGCGGAATGGGGCAGGAAGAGGCAGGGCTGGGGCCTTGGGGGCGGGACCTGGGGCAGAGTGGGGGTCGAGCACCCCCAGGGAAATCAGAAAGTCGACACGCCTGTGGTTGGAGCCGTTCCCCACTGCCTCCCTACCGCCGGAGCCTTTTCACCGCAACAAGTAGCTACACACTGCAGTGACACGTGTGGACGCCGCCCACCTTCCACATTTACACATGTGGTGCCAGTACTCTACACGCCCCCATCAGTGTAGACATAGCATGAAGGCAACACTTTCAACAGCGCTCTAAATGATGTAGGTGCCTAAGACCCATTTTCAAATGGGTCTCAGGCGCCTGAGCTCCTGAGCTAGTCAGGCATCGTAATGCTGAGCAGAACAACATCTAAATACCCTTGTCAAGCTGGGCTGTAAGCTCCTACATCATTTAGCTGCTCTTGAACGCTGTACCCTAAGTGACATGCCCAAGACCATCCAAAGATCTGGTGGCAGAGCTGGGAAGGAGCCTCCCAGATCTCCTAAATTCCAGTCCAGTGCCTTCACCACATGCCCACTGTATCCTCTTATTATACAGAGGCGGGCCAATCACAGCGTTCAGATCCAAATGCAATTTCCCCCAAAGGTTGGGTCTCTTTAGAGCCAGCATTTGGGTTCAGGACTCGCGCCAGTTTTCAGGAGTTTTCTGCTTCACCTGTAGATTTGCTGCACTCAAAGTTTTAAACTCAGGATCCCGCACCCCCCCCTTCCCGTCTTTCATTTTTATCGCTGCATTCTGGCTGTAATCTCCCTGATGCAGCAGAATGGGGCGAGGGTCTTTTAAGTGCCAACTTTCTATCAGAGCACTGGCACGTCCATTTGGTGTAACTAGGTAAAAATGATGATCCTTTGCTCTCCTACCTGAGAGCACGTCTATCTAAGCCTCTCCGAGCGCTTCATGAGCATTAATAACAGTGAATTAAGGATTATTATATCCATGCAAGAGATGGGGAAACACCAGGCAATTAGCGAACTTTGCCTAGTGTCACATAGCAAATCAGGTGGCAAGAACTGGGAACAGAATCCAGGAATATTGGCTCCCCTCCTTTGCTCTGACCACTAGACAGCACTGCCTCCCTTCAGGCACTGTATGAAAAATGTGGCTGACATCATGTACACACTGTAATTACTGGTCCAAAATGTTACAGTTTACACTAGAGATAGTGCAGTGTTTGGGCTTTTTATTTAAAATGTACATGAATTTAATGCAGACTGACAACCCCAGAGATTGGAGTCCTCTACTTATCCACTGAACAGGGACAATGTGTGCTGGAACTGTGCACATTCTCCATATGCTGCTCTTATCCTGCAAGTCTCAACCTTAACTGGGAAGAACCAACCGCAGAGTTAAGATGGGCATTCAGTCTCCATGGCCCATTTAGTCCTTGGCCTCTCTGCTGAGATGGGCAATTACTGTCAACGCTGGTGGTTTGCTCTGTGATACTGCCCGCTCAGAACTAGACTCGGGCCATCAAAGAGTTGTCAGAGCAAAACGGCTCCCACTCACTATCAACCAGGGCTGCATCTGAAGCAGGAAACAAGTGGTGAAAGTCTCTGTATCTCCTATCACCAATCCTGGATGCAGTACCGTATGGCTCCATTGAAAGGACAACCGAACAGTATCAACTCATGGATTTATTGGAAGGGCCAAATTAAGCAAATGACTTTGCTTTAAAAATGGTGTGGGGGGAAGAAGGGATCCCCTCCTATAGGGCCGGTCCTAGTGTAACGCCGACAGACCCAGGTCATCAGTGGGCGGGATCAAACCTGGGACCTCTGAAGCTTAGTGTATGAACCTCTACTGCATGAGCTGAAAGATACATAGTTGTAGCAGACTCATCAATCTCTAGATGGTCTAGGTGCTACTAGAGGGGGACAGAGCCCCACATCAAGCAGGCATGCGTTACGCTAGAAGTCCCAAATCACAAAGAAGAAAATAATTAATGCATTCCCACTGATAGGACACCAGTAAAGTAAAAGCTTTTTTTTACATGTTCAAGTTGTACTGGATCTAGGTTAACTGGTTTCCATTATAGTGTGGTCACCTGTACAAATGGGTGACATTTTTCAGCTGACATTTTTTTTCAGTGAAAAATGAAACGTCAGTGACTCTGGACTGCTTCACAAAGTTGTGTTGGTTTTGCTCAATAGTTTATGTCGAAACAAAAATCTGAAAAAAGTCAACAAATGTTTTTGATTTTTTTTATTCCAAATGACTTTTTGATTTAAAAAGCTCCAAATCCGAATGAAAAGTTTCATTGCAGGTCTAACAAAATGTTTTGTTCAACCTGAAACTATTAGTATTTTGCGTAGCTGAAAATTTCAGTAAACTTTTGTTTTTAGGTTAACCTGAAACAATCCCTCTCCCCCACCCACCCCCCAATTTTTCAGAATTGCCAGCCAACCGAAAAAATCAGTCATTTGCACAGTCACTTGTGCTCCTCAGACTCAGATTCAGTTTAGAAGGCCTGGCTAAACTGGGAAATTGACCCATTGCTATGTCCTCAATCTCCCTGAGCATGTCCTGAAAATGGCTTAACTGATAGTACGGATGGGGCAAAACCATTTTCAGCACCACCGAGCACCTTCTGGTTTTGCCCTGTCCATACTAGCAGTGAAATTGCTTCAAACACTACTTGCCCACAAGCATCCTTAGCACTGGGTGATGATCACGATACTGGAAAGACATGGAGAGAGTGAAAGGAAGATCCAGTCATCTGGATGAATAAAGGTAAAGCTAAGATCTACTGACCAAATTCACAGCTGACGTAAGTGGGGAGAACTCCATTAAAGTCAACTGAACAATGCCTGGTTACGCTCGAGGCAAAATTGGCTCAGTGTGTGGAAATAAAGCACTTTCAGAGGACGGTCAGCCATGAACGTCACAATCTCTAACCTTCTTAATTCTTGAGCCCTTTAGGGAAAAGGTCTGCATTGCAGACTGCGCTGCTGTGAAAGCCATGGCTGCAGGTCCCCTGGATCGCTACCTCCCTGCGCTCTCCTCTGCTGCAAGCAGAGTTTGGCACAAGTGTCTCTGTGAAGTAAGAGGCTTTTTCATCTTGTTTTAAAGAGATAAGATAATCACACATGGATTTTAGTAGGCAAGATATTGGTTGTTATGTGCAGAAGGGAGTTGGAGCGTGCAGAGGGGGAAATAGGAGGCAAAGATATAATCTCTCTCTGTCTCACACACACACTCATTTCAGACACACACCCTTGCAGCAAAAAAGAGAGCCCCTCGCTTCCCATCTGTTTCCTGCCCTCTAAATATATTGCATCCATTCTCCTCTCCTAATATTGGTCCCCAGCCAGTCTTTTCCAGTCCTTAAATTAACCCAGTGGAGACAGTAAAGGGTGCTGTAGTTAACCCTGATATCATGGTCTGCCCCCTTGTAAATTCCAGTTTAGAACTGCCATTTACAATCCCAGGGCCAAATGCATCCCTATGATTATTCCATGGACTTAATTACACCAGGGACGATGCCTGCTCTAGATCGATGGTACCGGTGAGAATTTTAACCTCAAAGCTAAAAGTGAAACTTAGCAGGAACAGACACATGTTGACTGGTTCCAGTTTGAAACTGGGCATATAACCACTAAGTTGCATCACATAAGCCCCAATTCAGTGAAGTATGTAAGCATATGCCTCGCTTTAACCACGTAAGTAGTTACACTGAAGTGCCAGTACACAGATAAGACAATCATACCAGGATTTTTATTGTTAATTTACTAGTAAATGGTTTGGATGTAGCCAAAGCCTCATGACAACTGCTGTTCTCCTGAGACTTCAGGCCAAGATGGACCCTATCTCAAAATCATGTATCTGGAGATAAACTATCATAAGACCAGCACAAGGAATTTCAGCATCATCAAACCTGACACCGAATATTTGCCTTGGCATCAAACCTGCTTCTTGAACCCTCTCCTAAATGCAATACATATCCAGTTCTGAAACTTGCCTTCTGAACCTGTCCCTAGTTACAGTTAGGTATGGGTGAACCTCAAAAGATTTGGCATTTGGATCTTGGAGGAGAAAGAAAAAGAGACGTCCACATGAAAATCACTCACATGGGTTTATATAACTATATAATGGTGTCAAGTGCTCAGATACATCAGAGATGGACAATGGGTGAATTAGAAAAATAAAGACAGGATAGGGTAGATAAATGGATTAAGGTTATAGAGAAAGATTTGTCAGAGTCTATTGGCTCTGCAAATTTAGGTGCGTATCTCGCAAGATCAGGCTTTTTGGGGGGTATATTAGCACTTCACTTTCCAGACCCTACTGAATGTCAGATGTGTAGATGGATGTAAAAATGGAATATGCAGTCATGCAAACATTTCAGCAGCTGCTTCGTCTGAGTTCAGATCTAGAAATGTCCCCAAAAGAGGGAGGGAAAGGCCCAGTAAGTTATTTTGTTTTTCCCAAATCGGTTTTGCCCTTCCCTGGTGACAATGCCTAGATTATTTTAGAATGCCTGGTACAGCATGCAATGCATCCCAAATGGACTATGACAGTAAATTCTATCAGAGGCTTGGCAAGAAAAACAGCATACAATAATCTGGGCAAGCAGTGAGGTAACTGATTTCTAGATCTATACATAATTAACTGGGTAGGTGACAGATTTGGGTGGGTTTTTCTCTTCCTTAATGACAGTTGATTGGTGGCAGTAATCAGACCAAAGCATTTCTAAATGGAGAGAGGATAAATAATAGTAGGAGGTTTTTTTAAGAAACAGGTTGGGGCACAGATATTTTTCAGATTTGCTCATTGCAAAATCAATACCCATCAGCTGTTTGAAATTAAAGGAAAGATTAGGTCCTGGTTTTATACATGCCTTATTGTATTCTGAGAGCTTTCTACTCAGCCAGATAAATCTTCTTTAAGAGGATTAGGAAACTTTCATTATCTTTATCTAACCTGAACTAACACTAACTCTGAAAAATTAATCTATAGACTGGACAAAACCCGATAGCTGTTGCAAAGAAGTAGGGATCTGGAGTTACTTTCTAATTGAAGTGGGCGGGTGGGTGGCTGGTGAAGGGGTGAAATCTGTTTAGTGCTGAGAAAAACAAGAGCCCCTCCCGGGCAGAGCTGCTCTCATTATTCTTTGAAAATAATTGAACCAATGCATTTCAGCATTTATTTCTCTGTTTCAACTGGCTGTTAAAACCACCCTACACCCCCTTCTTTGACAGCTCTTTCCACCAAGTAACCAAAGCTCACTAACCCCCTCTTCTTAATGCACACGGACATTTTCCTGACCTAGTCATGCAAAGAGGATTCCATCTCCTTCCAGGGGATGCGGGGCGCATGCCTTCCGAGTTTATAATTCATGCTATCCAACAGGTACTGGAAGCTTTCAGGCTCTGCTGATTTGGATCAAATATTCCAACTCAACGGAACTCCTTCAAAAAGAGATCCATGCTGCAGCCCACCTCTTCCTACCCAGCCTGTCTCAGATCTAGAAGCTCTGAGAGCCTTCTGATTGAAGAGACACCGAGACTCCCACTTTTCAACCCAACAGCGTATGTTATGCCAAGGCATTTCTCTAATAGCATTATCCATTGAAGCTGTGTGCCAAAAGCCCTTTATGGCCTGTATTGACTTTGACGTACTTACACAATCTGTCTTCTTCCCTGAAAAGTGATAGCCTTGTTCTCTTTGAATCTGTTCCTCTACAGTACCTGACAGTTCTTTTATTTCAGCACTGCATTTCCCAAAGACACAGATAACTCTGCTGTCAAGGCCAGTAAGGTGCCACTGAGACATCACTTCCAGTGCTAAGAATCCCTTATTTCTCTGGAACTGAGCCCCACTAAGCAGGCAGGAAAGCATGAATTGACACTGTCTGGCTGGCTCTTCCTCCACCCAGGATACTATCAAAACAAACTCCTGCTTGCCATTCTGGCCTCCTTCTATGGGAAATACCTGAGCTTTTACCAGGGGGATCTTCAAAAGCAGTCCCCAGCTGAGCACATTGACCACAATAATCCAGACCCTTTAAACTGACAGACCCATGTCTTTGCTGGTAGCATACCTGGCTAACAACCATTAGTCCTGGGTGCAGTTCCCAACTGGAAGAGGCAAGCACTAAGGGGCCCGAGTTAAACTTTCAATTAGCAGAGTAACTAGTTGTTCTATGTTCAATCCCAAGACGGCAGAGCACTTGCAATGGGATAATCATCAGAGGACACTGGCCCACCTAGCAGAGTGTGGAACAGCAGCCAAAGGACAAGATTTCAATGCCCAGCTACTGAGCATCCGAGACAGCGAGCAAGAATGATCAGTCTCATTATCCACTGCATGGCATCAGCAGCACCTAACAGAAGCTGCACTGATGGGAAGCCCTGGCTCCCTTCAGCTTAACAAGTTTCTTTCTCGCTGAGCCTTACCTTGCACGATCAGATGCACCCGTGACGTTTTGGGGTGATTGTCTGTCTGCACAGAGCAGGTGTAGGGCCCCTCGTCGTACACGTCCACGTTATGGATCCTGATGCTGTACTGGGTGTTCGTGTTCGATACGATGACCACGCGGTTGTCTATAGACCACTTGTCATTTCCAGCGTACAGGATGGTGCTACGGTTCAACCAAGCTACTCGCGTGACCCTCTCGTCCACAGTACACCTACAAACAGAGGGAGAGAGTGTCAGAAAACAGGCCAATGGCCAGCTGGGAACGTGCCCATAGAGCTGCCCAATAGTGACGCTGAAAAGAGGTCACTTTGTTCACTAGTGGGTTTGGGCAACGTAGTATGAAAAAACTCTATACAGTATAATAGAGATGCAAATAATAGGGCAGCAAAACAATGAAATAGGGTTATATAGATACCCCCCAGCAAGCATACTCATTATTATTCTTATTCCACAGCCCCCACAAGTGTAGTAGGGACTTCACATAAAAAGCAAGGTCCTAATCCCCAAGAGATTATAACCCACGTGAATTGGACAAAGAACCACAGAGACTATTCCACAGGACTTTTCAGAAGGGACAATACCAGAGACATTCACAGAGTTCCAAACTCCAGCGCAGGAATCTGGAGGGGACGTATCCCAGGATATTTGACACATCCCACCTCCAGCTCTGTTCGCTCACATCCTAGCCTTATGGGGATAAGATCTGACTGTTCACTGCAGTACCACATGGTGCTCTGAAGGACTGGAGAAACGGTGTCCCCCAGAAAGGAACAGTGTCACCTTTCTGGGTGGAAGCCACTCTAAGTGTCCTCCGAAAGCCTAGTCAGACTCTCCATATGTCCCCTCCCTCACGATAGGGTGATCAGACAGCAAGTGTGAAAAATCAGGACAGGGGGTGGGAGATAATAGGCACCTATATAAGAAAAAGCCCTAAATAGTGGGACTGTCCCTATAAAATCGGGACATCTGGTCACCCTACCTCACGACCATCTCAGCTCCTATCCCTCCCCTTCCCCCTGGCTGGACATACAGAATTTTAGATGAAGCTGTGACATTTGCTGACAGTTTGCCTTGTCAGGAAGGCCTTCCAGCCGGACCCTGTGTGATGTACGGTGCTGAGCCCCAGAGGGTTTGAACAGCCTCAGCATAAAGGCAGGAAATGGACAGGGAAAGAGGAAGAGGAAAAAGAGGAAGAATGAGGGAGGACTTTGGAGAAGCAGCTGTAAATATCTCTCTCTCACACACACACACACACTTCAATTATTTATTTGCTGCCTGGCTCCAGCCCTCCCCTCTTGACTGGAAAGTTTTAGAGCCACGTTTCTGAGCGGTTAGTTACCGTCGGTGAGGAGTGGAGAAAAGAAGAAAAGAAAATATCCCTGGAAGGCTGGACCACACGTCTTTTTAATTCTATTTGATAGATGATCTTGATGTATTTTACTCCTGGGCCTGCCTCACTCGGGAGCACCCCTGGAAAAAGCATCACATGTTTGGCTATTTCAAGAGCTGAGTATTTCTCCAGAGCATTCCCTTTCTTTCCAAAGCTTCAGCAAGCTCGGAAGGCAAGAACACTTGGTTGTGATAAAATGGACATTACTGGTGAGTTGTAATAGTAATACTTGGTCCTCCTACAGCACTGTCCTTTCAAAGATCTCCAAGGGCTTTTCATACATGAATGAATTAACCCTTGTAATTCCCCTGCCAGGCAGGCTGGTGATATAACCATTTTACAGATGGGAAAACTGAGGCACATAGCTGGGACGTGGCTTGGTGATTATTAGTCTATGCATTGCGGCAGTGCCTATAGGACCCAGCTGAGATCAGGGCCCTATCATGCTAGGTGTTGTAAAGACACTTTAGTCCCTGCCCCAAAGCACATAGGCCTGGATTTCTGAGGGATTTAGGCATTGCTCTGCTCAGCACTGCAAGTTTTGAGTGATTTAACTTCACAAGTGATTTAGGCCCAGATACTCAAATCACTGAAATCAATGCAAGTTAGGCCTCTAAATACCTTTATGGATCTGGGCTCTAGGCGCCTGAGTCTCTTTGACTTTCAATAGACTTAGGCTCCTATACCTCTTTTGAAAATGGAACGTACCCATCTCAGTCACGTAGGACTTAAAAGGTGTTGAGGTGTTGCTGCACTCAGCCTTCAAAACCTGAGCCTTATGGTCTAAATAGAAAAGAGGGATGAAGGGCAGGAAAGGGGAGTATTCTAATCCCCATTTTCCAGATGGGGAACTGAGGCAAGTCGAGAGAAGTGACTTGCTCAAGGCCACATGGGAAATTTGCGGCAGCGGTGGGAATCGAAGCCAGATCTCCTGAGTTCCAGCCTAGTGCCTTAACCACACCACCCCCCTTACAGTTATAGACCCAACTAGGCTTATCGAGCTTGGACAGCTGCAGATGGGACACAGACCCCCATCAGAGGTTGTCTCAGATACTAAACTGATCCTGCACTATTCCTAACCGAAAAGCTGTGTCTGTAGCCCATACTGACCCAAGCGGGCCACTAATCCCTAGCAAACAGGTCCAAGGCTACTACTGTTTTCAAATGGGATGGGAGCAGGGGGGTCCAGGTATCTATTTTTGTGTTTGAGGCATGTGATTTGACATTGGTATGGAAGGGGAATTCTCCGAGGATTAACACCATCGAAATCACAGCAATCTGGGGCTGGAGGGGCCCCCAAGAGGTTATCTGGTCCTTCCCCCTGTGCTGAGGCAGGATCATCAGGCCATGCTGGGTCGCGCCGTGCATGAATGCTGCTGCTGCTGCTCAGCCCCCTCTTCAAGCTTATAAATTGTCAGCAGCACCTTCCAAGACGTTTCATCTCACTCACCTCTGCCGCCAGAAGTGGCAGGACGGGGAGTGTTGGGCCTCTTGCACTGAAGCTGCAGAAAAGTTATATGCCTCCCACGCCATGTTTGCAGAGTGTCAACTCGATCAAGGTTATGATTTGGGGTGTGCGGGTGGGACTGCATTAAGCATACTTCAGGGCCCTCCTGGGCACTCGGTGCAGAGGAATGAGAGATATATTCTCCCTTAAACAAATAATTCTCCCCTTGTAGCGGCTGCAGACTCCCACTAGCCACTTCAAGTGTGGACTCCTAGGAAGACAGATGGTCCGCTGAGCTTGGCATGTTATTACCTTTACCCCAGGAGGCCACCATATTTCAAACAAGATGCCGTTTCTGCAGCTACACAAGCTTTGCCTCTCAAGAGCCGGATGAGCGGCAAAGGGGCCGGTCCCACCACTCCAGAAGGAGACACCGCAGCCCGAGGACATGGTGGACCCACAGACCATGGGCAAGAGGTGTCATTCCACCCTACATTTCCCCCATCAAAGTTCAGAATAAAAATCATTTCAGGGTTTTTAACAACAGACGGATTGAGCTATTGGAATCGTATTTTGTGTTCCCTTTATACCACTCTGCCTATGCACCTTAATACGGACTGGCAGCCGAGGTCTTGGCTTCTCTGTACAACTCTGCCAATGCACCTTAATCCTGACATATGGCATCACCCTTACGGCTAATCTTCAGTCCCCGCAGAATTTGACCAGTGAATCTCAATCCTCACCTGCTGTACCCATGTTGTGCTATTCCTGTCCCCAACATTGCGCGGTGAGGTTTTGCAAGGCTGTGGGCTGATGCAAGTCTCCTGGAAGTCGGCAGAGGTGGAGGGCGCTCAGTGCCTCCCAGGAGGTGTCCTGCAGCCAGCAGGATCAGCCCCAGAGGGCCACCACAAAACACGCCCCACTTCACAGCAGCCAGCCATGAAGAACTGCAAATTCTGGGGAAGGCCATCCATTAAATGAAAGGTGGGCTTGAATCAAAAGCAACCCCCCTACCCCTGACGGGCAGCGCCCCTCCCACTGCTGTCCCAGTCCTTCTCCCACACTCCCAGAGCTTTGCCAGCACACCCCAGTCCTGACCTGCAACATTTCCTGCTATTCCAATGTCAGGATTCAGGGTCCTCCCTTTATTCAAATGAACCGTGGGAGGGCTAAGCACAGCCTAGTTAAGTTGAGCCCTCGGGAATTCCAGTCTAGTGGACTATTACTCCTGTCTCAGTTCATTATAATGAATAATAAAGAGATACTTACACACGTTTTCTGTAAATTATTCATTGCGTGAACTGAAAAATCAGGGCAGTAATATGTAAAACAGACAACTTGCATGTCTGTGCTCATATAAATATCTAGTATAAAGCCCCTCAAGGTACTATCTGGTCCCCTCATTAGGGGGGAAGTACAGGGACTAGGGTTTGAAGTGACAGTGAAGAGTCGTTCACTCCGGTTTTGTGCAAGTTCAAACTCCGTTGCTCAAACGCTTCTCTCGCTTACCTGGGTGCAGTCCCTGACTGCAGGTGAACCTGTGTAGCAGGGAGCACAACATGCCCCCGTATAACTGCATCTGCTTGTCTAGTATTTGTGAGTTTCTGGGTCCGACTCCTGATCTCATTTGCACCGGTGGAAGTCAGGATTGGCTCTGCTGATATCAGTGGAGTTACTCAGTTAAAAGACAGAGTCAACAAGATCAGAATCAGGCCCGCTGTGTCTCTAGCTAGGGCTGCATGACTCTCAGTCACCCCTCCCTCAGCTGCCTCATGAGTTTGGAATGCACCCAGAGAACTTGAAGCAAAAAGCAGGTGAAATTGCTTCACTGCATCAAAACCATACACCTGCCAATGTTTGTGACTCACTGAACCTGGGCTGGGGTTTGAGTTTGCAATGAAAGCGGGAGAACTGCACAGGTCCGGGTACGTTTTGCACACGTTTGCTCTCTGAAGTGCCTTCTCAGGCAAAAACTCCCATGGGACGTGACTTTACAAAGAGATGACCCTCACACAATGCCAGAACTTGGGGGCTCAGTTTGGTGTCTGGTAGGAGAAAGCCCCACACCTATTGACTACGGTTAATACAAACCAGTACGTCACCAGCAATAACAAACCCTACTTGACACGTATGCCCTGGAGATGCTCCAGCATAACTGAGACCAAGAAACTCTGTCACTTGGCACATGGGCTGGCTATTTGTATGCCGAGTTTTGTACTTTCAAAGGGTCCGCTTACAGAACCTGCCCACACTGGAAATCAGGGTCTAACTACAAATGCCCATAGGCACCAAAATTCCAGTAGCGCCCTGCAGAATTGTTCGACATCCTCCAAGACCAATATCCATTAGTTCCTAAGCCTCAGGCATTCCCTCATCTGTGGAGTGGCCCTTCGTACCTATTTCCAGTTGACCAGGATTATGATAATGTCTCCCGTAAAGCAAACAGGTAAAGACACTTCTCCAAAGTGTTTAGATAAAGCAGACAAGCTCTGACAAAGCTGGATAATAAACCGGGCCAGGAGGTTTTCCCTTGGAGGGATCTAATTAAGAACAAAGACAAACCGGCATTAACATTCTCCTGAAGGCTCTGTACCCATCTCCCAAGGAATCACTGTGTAGCAAATCCAGAAGGCGGTGGGGCAGGTGAGGAGAGAGTGTCTGATGAGACAGGAAATAACCCTTCTCAGATGTTGTGTTTTGGCTGGGTAATATTCGTCAGTGCCAAATACAGAAGGTAAAATAACATCTCTCTTACTCGGGATTCCCCTGCATCCCAGGATCTCATTAGCCCTTTTGGCCACAGCATTGCACTGGGAGCTCATGTTCCCCTTATTATCCCTCCACGACCCCCCAAATCTTCCCAGGATAGCGTCCCCCCTCCTCTAGGTATGGCCAACCTTCTCACTAAAGTAGGCAAGAGTGGGGGGTGCTCAGCCCCCTGCAAGTTCAGCCTCACAGTGCCACCACACGGACTTGATGGGAGCACCCCTGAAGAACTGCAGATCCTGGGGAAGCCCTTCCTTGAATCTAAACAGGGGCTCGAATTAAAACCTGAGCTAAACACTCCCACATTTAGAGAGTAGGGCTGAGATGTGAACCAGACCTGGCTCCTCATTTTACAAGTGGCTTATATTTTTATAACCACCTGATTTGGGGGTGGTTTGCAACCTGGATCCAAATTTTGAGAGGCCTTAGCCTCTCTCGGCTTGGGAGCATAGGGAAGGGTTCAGAACTGGGTTCACCAAACACTGCAGCTAGACCCCGAATATTTACCAGTCTCCTCCCTCACTAATTTTGCCTTTGGGGTTAGGAGCAGTGAAGTTATAGCAGCTTGCAAACACCTATTTCTGCTGGGCAAGCCAACTGCATAACTTTTGCCCGTAGCAGAAAGCCATCAGCCTATGGCTCTTCCAACAAACTTGCAGGAAAAAAACCCCAAACCAGCCTTTCTGGTCTGGTGCGTTCTTTGTTCAGATGACGCGTTGCATCCCACTACAGTGCTCCTGTGTGAATCACATGCATACAGCTTCCTCTGTGTCTGTCTGGTTTATATTCTAGGCTCTTTGGGGTAGAGACGTTGGGCTCACGTGGCAGCAAAACAAAGTGAAAAAAAAAGTCACCAGCAGCACAACCGGTTCACCTACAACACCTCCCACCACAACAGGTGGCCATTGGGGCTAGTTCCTCATTCTTTCCCCAGGAGCAGAGGCCGCAAAAAGAAGCCATGCGGCGCTGGGGCGCTAACCCTGTCTGTGCTAATACTGACAAATCCATGCTCTCTAAGCACAGGCCTCCGGAGGCCCATTTTTTATCCCCCCATCATGCCTCTGAAAGCACAAATGCTTCCTTGCAGGTCATGCAGCTTTGCGAGAGACAATGGAGACAAATTTGAATGCTGCGGCGTGAGAAGATGCATGAAGGAGGGACTTTGGGGGCACCGAGACTCTGCTGCCTGCACTCTAATTGTAACCATTCTTCCTCCTTACATGCTAATTTTGAAGTTTTCCAGGGAATTATTTTACTTAGTGTCAACAATACAGATAGCGCCGCTAAGGCCTTTGCATTCTGCTAGAGCGAGTGGTCAGCCCCTATCTCTGGGGGCCTATTAACAGAGGCCCCTGCTTGGATCACACTGGCAGGCCTCCGCCTGGCCTCATTAATGATATTGACATGCTGTTGCCATGTAGGGAAGATTAAATAACAGAAGCCACCTTCATCTCCTGTGGTTGCTATTCCACCCCTCGACTCCTATCTGTGTCACCTTAAGGGGGTAGCAGGCAGGCCTGCTGCAGAGAATGGCTCCTGCTTCACCTCTGCATTGCTTTCGGTGGGGCGAGGTTTCATTTGCAGCGGTTTCAGCAGCACTGCTAGAGGAAGACGAGGCTTTGCTGCTCTCCAGTCAGAGTGCCACTGTTCCTCTAATTCTGAGGTTTAGGGGGATCGGTGACAGATAAAGACGTGTGTGGGGAGGGAACAGATGTTAAACATCTATATTCCTGGGAGGAACAAAAGTCTCAAGGAGGGGAGGTTTAAGACCGCTGACGATTTGATCAAGCCTCCTGAAAAGTTCGGATGCTTAGTTCAAAACCATGAGAACATCTCAGCAGACAGGCAGAGTGGTGGTGGGGCCAAGGCACTGCTTCTGCCACACGCATCCTGTGTGACGTCAGGCAAGTCACTCAATCCGTCTGTGCCTCAGGTTCTCATCTGCACGTTGGGAAGAACAATATGCCTTGTTAGCTCGCCAGCTCTTTGGGGTAGGGACCGTCTCTTCTAGCATGTGTATATGTGCCTAGTACAATGGAGCCCCCATCTCGTTTGGGTCTCTACACATTGCCCTTATACCAATAATGTATGGGAGTAAGTAACATAGTCCAAAGATGCTTTAGCTTCCCAATTCATTGCTCTAGCTACTTGACAACATTGGCTCCACATTTCCGCTGTGAAAGTTTCCAGCTGTAACAACCTGTAAAAGGAGGCAGAACAAAAGTGAGGGCGCCATGCTCTTTGCGAAGGGAACATTAATTACATTTTCAGGGGACTCATAATTGAATATTTTCTCTTCTTCTGGTAGTCACTCCGGCAACAGAGTTAACAGGCTCTGAATGCCTTTTATTCCAGGCAGCTGGAGAAAAGGAAGAAGAGATTTATTTGTAATCATTGGAAATAAACACAGTTCCTCAGAAGTAAACACAAAGGAACAAAAACCTGGCTGGGGTCCCACCTCGTTAAAGATGCAAATTAGAAACAGGCCATCAAAATGGGAGGTTCCACTAATCCCCTCTCAGCAATGCAAATCAGCAAATTAGCCTCCGGTACAATGGCATCTGCAGCATGTAACGTTCAGTTTAATACAATATATCCCAGAGGGCAGGGCAGTATCTGTCGGGTTTCCGTCATTGTCACTGGTGATATTTATTTTTGGTGTTGAGGGCAGAAGGCGCTTTGTGTTAATTCCCAATCCCTGCTGTTGGCATCATCTCTTCTCTCTGAGCCGTGGGTCTATCTGCTCCATGGCATGGATACACCCACGTTTTTCTTTCCACATCTTCTTGTCATGTTGCTGTTTGACAATCGGAACATGTGCATGCTGCTTCTTCATGGACAGGTGACCGTGTGACCTCACTGAGGATAAATGAAACATGAATGAGCCATGTTTGGATCAAGATCCAATGCCCTCAGAATCTGGGGATGTTTCTCTTGAGGAGCTGCAGTTCTGCTCATTTCCGAGATAAGGGTTCCTGCAAAGTTTGGATCCAAATCCAGATTGCCACAAAGCTCAAGGGTACTTGAGTCCAGGGGTTGGATTCAGGCCCATCTTGCTGTTAAAAGGTTCACATGGTCCTCCGCTCACTAAAGCTGCTAAATTTTTCACAGGTCTGGTCCAAATCACATTTCAATTCCCCTGTTTGAGTCCTTCGTGAAGAGGACATTCTAAACCAGCCGATTCAAATAAATAAGTAGGGTCATACTCAGCAAGTGACTGAGCACAAATCTCACCATCTCTGGTTACACAGAAGAGACTTTTATGTAATTTAGATACAACCTCTCTTTCTTCTCTTTGACTTTCCTTTCCACCCCCAGGCATGAACAGCTATAGGCAGAGTAAGGTTCAATGGGACTAGGTACCGACTATGGGCAGCTTACACCAGACTGTGTGATGCTAATGTTCACAGGGACAGAGCTGTCTTGTGGTCAGTGTACACTGACCCTGTTTGAACCAGGAAAGCACAAGGGGAGAGAAAATCAAGTTTACGCTGGCCTCATAGCCGCTAAATGACTGTATCTGTTCCCCAAAGCTGTTCACTGGATTTTCTGAATTAATGCTCCAAATCAAGCAAAACCACGGTTTGATCCTTTAAACCAAGTTACTTTATTATTTTTTTCAAAAAGCTTTTTATTTTAAGCTCAGATTCAGACTACAAGAACAAAACCCTTGATCAAGTCATTTCAGCTGGGAAGGGGAATTGGACTGGGCTATATGGTTGAGTATTCTAACTTGAAATAAGCTCCCCTTTGATTAGGAGCCTGAGCCTCTGGTTTACAGAGACAAACATTTGTATTTTGATGACTAAGGACCTGATCCAAATCCCATTAGAGTCTCAGGAAAAACTCCCGCTGACTCCAATTGGCTTTGCACCAAGTCCTAACAGATTCATTTACTGCAGGGTAACTTCACTGCCTTGCTCTGAAGAAAGGCTGCAGCACACTGGGGTCAGCTTGTGACCTGAAGCACCAAACCATCAGATCCTCGTCTCGAGTGTACTGTATGTCCCTGGCTCATCATGAGTTGTACATATATCCCATCATCCTAAATGGTCGCATGCACATAGATTTACATTGGACCAAGAGTAGGTTTCCAGTAAAAAGAGAAACCTACTCATCTACTTATTTACATCTACCTGTTTATTTCTCTATATCTACCTATATACAATACATTTACCTATTTATAGCTATGTATTACCTATGGCACTGATAAAACAGCTATTTCCATAGATTCTGGGCACCAATTGCAAGGGGACTGTAAAGTGTCATTAATTAGTCAATTTGACCACGTGATAGATTTTTGGTGCTATATAAAAGCAATTGGCTGTGTAACCACAATCCCTTTCTAACATTACCACCCAAAACTAAGCCTCCTCTACCACACCAAGAGTCTGTCAGCTGAACCTCGGGAGCTCAGCTGGGAGTGCATGTGTTTTGATTGGAATGTAACAGGCAGATGTTCCATGGGATGTGCCGGCCATTTGGGGTGATGCTGTTAGGAGCAGCATGAAAAGGGCTGTTGAGTTACTTGAAGTGTCCACACTGCAAGCTAAGGTGTGGCTGCGGCTCAGGTAGACCTACCCTTGCTAGCTTTACCCACACTAGCATGTCTGAAATTGGCAGCGCAGACGTGGCCATGCAGACTTCAGCACAGCACTAGCCATGCGAGTACATCCCCAGGGTCCCTGCTACCCAAGCTTGGATTACAAGCTTGGGTTGCAGTGCAGACACCGTGCTGGGCAGGTTTTCAAAAGCACAAAGGACAGTTACGCATGCAACTCTTATAGGCAATCAACAGGAGTTAGGCACCTATATTCCGCTGTCTGGTCGGGGTCTCTTGACCCTCTGACACATGAACCTGCTGCATGTTTCAAGAAGCCAAGTGCTCTGCAGTCTGGAATGTGTGTCTTCAGCGCAACCTTGCCCCTCTTCCACCCAACCCATTCTGACCCCCATCCCACCAGCCTAGTCTATTCTGATGCATGATGCTGATCAAAATAATGATGAGGATGCTTTGCCCATTTACTGCTCTGTCCACTTGAAGATCTCACAGTGCTTCACAAATGGGCCTTGACTATGTCTAGCAGCACAAGTGGTCCTCTCTCCCTGGAAGAGAAACTCTCTGCAGCTAATTTACTTTCTTCCGTCTAAGGATCACTTAACCCTACCCAATAGAATGGAACCCGAAAGCTCTTCAGAGTGTGAAATGGAATCACTTGGCCCACAAGTCCTGAACTCACGTCTGCTCCATTGCGCCTTCTTAAAACACGGTCTCAGGTAGAGTCGGTTTTGCACGCAGTAACTCTTGCTTTGAGCTGTGCTCAAGTCCTCTACTGGGTCACTTGACCGAAAGGTAGAGACTGCCTAAGAGATGTCTGAGACTAGTCAGCTGGGACCTAGCAAGCAGGCAAAGAACCGTCTCTCTCTTTTCTGTCTTGAGTGCAAGCTGGGCTTTCACATAAGTGACACAATGTGATTGCACAGACAGCTTTGCAGATTCACTCAGACCAGATGATAAAGGAGTGGAGCTGAAGCAACTGAAGAGAATTGTTTCTGTTGGGGCTATCTCTTTGACGGTCGTCCAGCCTTCCAAAAACCCAAGCAGGTGTAAGGTTACCCCCCAAAGTGTGTCCTCCCTTGGGAAGGGTCCTCCAGAGAAGAAACCACCAGAGCCAAAGAACGGGGTGAAAGTGGAGATGTGCCCTCTGATGTGCACTGGCATCTCCAAAACCTCAATCTGTTTCCCAGCACTGACTTTGGGGGTGGATGCATGTCAATTCCCCCCACACTACCTCCTACCTTGCTCCTCTCCAGCCCCGAACCCATCTCTGCAGTTTAGTGCATTTTTAAAGCAGCAGAACAGGTCCAGTGGAGAGGAAAAACTGGCACCCTCAGCCTAAGTCCTATGTAAGTGAGGCGGACAGAGAGCTATTGTTGGTTTAATGGAAATTGTCATTAGGAATTATGAGACAGCAGCAGAAGAAATAGGATAGGAGGCCTTTGATAGAGCAAATCAATGGGAATGTTTATAGCACAGACGGCACTTGGATGCTAACATCAGAGTAAGCCGATGCTTGCGTCCGTCCCTGATCTTCTGCATGATAATGAAAACTAGTGCACAAAATGTATCATAGAGGGATGAGCAGACCAGTGTGGATAAACGCAGAACTGGCCCCTATGCCTTCTCCTAAAACTAGACCCAAACCCAAACCTTTTATAAATCTCGGAGGAATACTGAAATACCACAAGGAAGTGGCACCTACAACCTGACCAGAACTAGTTAATACGGGAATGCATTTTGCAGGCTAGCTAGGTATTTATAGGATTCTCGTCACCATAGTATCCCATAGAAGGATTGAGGACCTTAACCTCACACTGCCGCTCTGCAATAGGGAAGAATTCTTAGTCCGGTTTTACAGATGGAAACTTGAGAAAGAGAGAGAGACGAATGCACCGATTTTCAAAAGCTCTCAGCTCCCATTGACACACTGAAAAGGAGTGCTCAGATTTCCAAGTGTCCAGCACTCAGCAGCTCCCAATGGTGCTGGACTGCGATGCTGGGTACTTCTGAAAATTGGGCCACTCTACACAGCAATATAAGCCTGTGTTTGATCCCGGGCTCAAGGCGAACCTGCCTTGTGTCTACATTGCAACTGGGCTAACCCAGGGCTCAGGTCCAGAGTCCCAGGACCCTGCAGGGCTGGAAGGTTTGAGCTTGAGTCAAGCTGGGACCCAGGGTCCAAGCCCTATTGCTTTGCAGTGTAGCCACAGCCCTGCTTGACTCAGCTCTGGGAGTCATCTGGAAGTATCCCACAGTTCCAAGGGACCAGGAACGGCGCCAGGGTTTTTGCCGCCCTAGGCGACAGCGCTCCTCCACAGTAATCGGCGGCGCTTCGGCGGCAGCTCCTCCTCTGAAGCTGCGTTCTTGGCAGCGTTTCGGCAGCTGCTTTTCTTGCCGCCCAGAGAAAAACCTGCCACCGAATCGCCGCCGGGAAATGAGTCGCCACCGAAATTCCACCGAGGGCGGCGAAATGCCGCCCCCCAAATCCTGCCGCCATAGGCGACCGCCTAGGGTCGCCTCCTCAATCCTCTGTATACCAACAATCTCCAGTCCACTCTACTGAACAGGGAAGTCCTCCTCGCCTCTGCTTCGGCAAACAGCAGCAGGTCAGGTGAGCATCAACGCATTCTCTTCTGATCACTGATCTGCAAGCACAGTCTCAGAGAGCCTCCTGGGTTTGCAATGGAGAGCCAACCAATCAACCCTTTTGCAAAGCAAGCTGCTTCCTGGTAATGTGCAGGGCGGGCAGTAAAGCTTTCCCACAGTGCACCGCAGTCTGAGGGCTAAAGCGGCCACGTTTTGGAGGTGCTAGGGAATCTGGGATATGGTTACTTTGACTCAGGTCTGTGCACGGCAGTGTGGATGCCACAGCCCTAGGTTCAAGCACGGGTCAGAAAATTCTTAACGTAGGGTTAAAATACAATGTAGACGTTCAAGCTCAGGGTTCCGTAACACGGGTCAGCTGACTCAAGTCCCACTAACCCTGGGCTTACATTGCAATGTAGACATACCCTGTGATGCCTCAAGAGGAGTTAAGGCCTGACTTGTAAAGGTATTGACGAGTTGCTCAGCTTAAGCACTGGAAGGCCTCAGTGACTTAGGAGCCTGTCTCACTTCCAAAAGTGAGTTAGGCAGTAGGAACCTAAGTCCCATTGGCTTTCAACAAGACTGGTACTAAGTGCCTAAGTCACTTTTTGAAAAAGAGACAGGCTCCTAAGTTGCTCAGGCCTTGCAACATGGAGTGATACACCACCTAAATAACTTTTCAAATCTGGGCCTTAGATATTTGGAAAATCTGGCTAAGGGTCAGATTTTTAGGTGCTAAAATGCAGATAGGTGCCTAGTTGCACCTAACTCCCATCGAATTAGGTTCCTAGTCACTTTTGAGAATTGCAGTAGGAACCTATCTGTGTCTTTTGGTGCCTCAATCCCTTAAAAACCTGGCCCTAAGTGACTTGCCCAAGTTCACTCAGGAAGCCTGTGACGGAGGTAGGAACTGAGCCCAGTCTTCCTGAATCCCCATCTACTGCTCTAACCACCAGACTATCCGTCAACCCTCAAGGGAGGTGTGTAGTTTGAGTAATTAGCACCTCAACATTGGGGATCTTCTCCAAACCAACAAATCTTCTGGCGTCCGCCCTTCGTTAGCATCAAAGCACCCTGCAGCATCATGGGAAATATATGCTGCATTGTAATAACCCCAGAAGAACAGTTGATTTGGGAGCTGCTGGGGACATTTTGTAGCAGGAGATGTGGGCACAGGATAGATGGCTTGGGACATAATGGCCCACTCGGCATTTTTGTCCTATAACCTAACAATTTATATTTTATAAGGAACTGGTGATTCAGAGCATGAAGTAAAACAGGCATCTTCTGGTCAAGGAATCTGAATTCTCCTCTCAACCACCAAACGACTTGCACAGCCAGACTAGGGCTTTGCTCCATAGCACAGACCAAGGAGAGAGAGAGAGGGATACCTGCTGACAATATTGACAGATTCAAGGGTGCTGATTAAGGGACATGATCCAGCAAAATACCCTCCTCATTGCAACCCGGCGTTTGCAGAATCATGTGCTTGCAGAACACGCGCGTCAATCAGCTGGCTGTGTAAGAATTCAATCAGTGCTAATCTAACACAATACAGCACCTGCTCCCCGACTGATTTCTAGTGTTCTTCAATCAAACGAAAGAGAAGAAAAGCAGAGTTTATTGCTAGCAGTGTTAGCAGACCTGAAAATGTAAGAACCTGGAGCTCTCTAGATTTTTTTTTTTCCACCTTTGGGGGCAGAGAGAGAGAGAGAAAATTTCACTGCAGTTTCAGCTAGCTCTGTAATTAAGTAACAGTAATTAACATGTGTTAATACTAGGCTCTGGCTACTATGATTCAGTCTTCCTGACAGATTGGTCACAATCTCCATCTAAACCAAGAAACTGGGCCAAATTCACTCTGTGTTAAAGGAGGCACAGCTTCACTGACTTTAGTGGAGTCTTCCAGCATACAGCAGTGGCAAACAAGGAAATGAGTTTGCCAATATTCTTAGAACATGGGCCAGGAGACTCCCAGTGCAGGTATGAGATAAAAGGGACAGCTGGCTATTTGAGCAGAGGGATCTTAAATCTGCCATTGATGCCTAAGGACCGGAGGAAGAATTGGACCAGCTATATCACAAGTACCTGCTTCAAGCTGCCGCAGTGCTGAATCAAGCAGACAGTGAAATTGCTGGTGGAATTCTGGCTGGGATCCATGTAAGGATCCAGAGTAGCATCAGTGCACAGAAAAAGAAAATGCTTTTGAAGTTCAGAGCACCCACAATTAGAGATGTTTCATCACTTGGACCTCGCTGTCCATGAATCTCATATACTGGACTGGATAGAAGCTGGCATAAAATGGAATAGCACCACAGAAGTGTTAAATAATGGCTCAATCAATGATCACTTGTCAGTCAAACTATGTCAGTTTGTATCAGCTCAGGATCCGCCAGCTGTATGAAGCCTCCCGATGACAAAAGGGGAGGGACAGGATCATTGTTTGGAAAAGGCATAACCACCCAGGGGGAGGAAGAAATGCGTAGTCTGGTACAAAGTGGGTATGACAAGGCGTTAAGCGGGATGAAGTTAAGTGAAGGAAGACTTAGGTGGGGTGTTTGGATGAGATCTATGGCACGGTTTCGCAAGAGAAGCGATGGAATGTTTGAGTCATTTAAAACTAGACTGGTCAAAGCCCTGGAGACTATGTCGTGCATGTCAAGTGATCTTAAAACCCCTCTCCTGCCATTATTTCCATAGTTAAGCCAAGGAGGTGGTGTTAAGTTTCTGGACCAAGCAGATGCTGGAGTCCAGGGCTTGTGCTGGAGATGAAGTCCGACCTTAGACATTGGGTTTGCTTTCAGCGTCACCATAATCTTGTGAGCTATTCTTGTGTGATTTGGGCTTGAAATGATGGAAGCTGCACCATGCTCGGCAGTTCTGATGGTCATCCTGGGCCAAATTTTTGCAACAAGGGCCGTTCTTGTGATATTCTTGGAGAACTGTTAAATATGCTCCTCTGGATTCAGCCCAGAACTAAAACCATAGGATCTGGTTCATAATTCACCTCTCATGCAGCATTTACACTCTGCTAAACACCATAGTACCTGGGCACTTTCACCATGATATCTGAGTGCTCTGGGATCCAAGGATTCAAATCCTGTGCCTCTGAGCTTGAAGACTGATGAGGTTTTGATTTGAGGTTCCACTTCTGACTCACCTGTAATCATTCCCAAAATATATGCGTCATGAAACACCGGCTCCTATCTCTGTGACTCTTAAGGGTAATGGAGAAGTTTCAGTCTTTGGAGGATAAGTCTCAGGTTCTTGGCTGCCTGCCCAGAAGGATTATTTTACATCAGGTTGAGTTCTGTAGTAATTATCTTCAAAACAGCTGGACTGGTGGATAAACTCTCTGTATCTTCATACACAATACAAGAGCAAATATGGAGAATTAAACTGCAAGTTCAGGCTGACCTAACAGATGGGCAGAAAAAGCATCTTGCCCAACATGTAACAAGCTGAAGTTCAAGACTCCCCTAACTTTAGATTTGGGGGAGAATATTTTCATTTCTAGTCACTTCAAAACTTCCCCAGGGACAACCAAAGTTGTTCAACTGAAAAAAAAAATCGGAACCAAGTGTTCTCATTCTAAATTTCTCCTGGGAGGAAATTTCAGTTTGCCAACCACCTACAAAATTATTACGAGGCAACTGCTGTTCACCAGTTCGTTCTGGCAGTTTTGGCATAGCCTAGAGGTTTTGATAAGAGCCTCAATTTTTCACGTATCAGTCTAGCTAAACCGAATCTGTTGTGCTCCACCTACAGCTAGTCAAATGTACTGGAGGAAAGGGCAGCACTGAAGAATGGGCTAGATGAAAACCCCTTTCAGAGCCCAGCTTGACCTACCTATCACTCTTGATTCTCATTTACACTCAAGCCATTTTATACTGCAGCACAAATGGACCATACAATGGTTTTAAATATAGTTTACAAACAGCCAGAGAGGTGTAAAGTGGTCTGAATATATATGAGCATCAGGCCCATCCACTTCAAAACCTTTGTCTTGCTTGTCCACTATCTTGTTCTTCCTTCTAATTCTTTCCATTTGTTGCAAGTGGGCACAAATCTGAACTCTCCACTTATTCACGCCACTGATAGCATTTTACTTCCACTAACCTGAGGTGGAAATGACAACACAGGGAGCAAGACAATGGAGAGTCGTGCTGCTTATGGTTGGGAAGAGCAAGCAAAACCTCACATTCAGCTCCCTGGAGGGTGGGGGAAAAACTGCAAACATGTTGTGGTAATTAGAGGAATCTGTCTGTGCAATCTGTGAATTCTCTGTGAGATTATGCACTCTCTGTATGTACCTTTTCCAAGCTGAAAATTCCATTTGCAGCCCTTTGCCTTCTTTATTATCTGTTTGGCTCCATGCTGGACTGGAATTCTAAGGGAGAGTGACACAGGACTGACAAGATGTGGTCATTAACTCGCTATGCTCCTCTATTCAAATGAAAACATCTTAGACAAGAAGATAGCTCTTACCTAGAAGAACTGATTAGTCAGAGGAGAGGTCGCCTGGTAACAAAGTCACCTGGGAGGCGTCTCTGGTCAGCTGAGGAGGATAATCAGGAGATTACCTGACAACAGAGGGACTGTAAGGTTATAAAAGGGCAGAAGCTGCTCCATTTCGTCTCTTTGGCCATTTCCCCCCATTTTAAGATGAGGGAAGCTGCTGCAGAAGTCAGATGAGGCAGGAGGGGGAAGAGACCCTGCCTACCTACCTAAACACAGATGGTTCCCCACGGCTCCCAAGGGAAGGGCGAGCTAGACAGGGAGATGTGGGCAGGGTTGTATAGAACTGTGTATTTCTCATGTGATTAAGTAAAGAGCAATAATGTGTTAGATGTCTGTGTTCTATGCTATCCCCACTACGTGCCTTCATAGAGTTAAACTGTAACTCAGAGGGCTCAGACCTTTGGAGGGATTCTGGGAGAGGATGGGTTTAAGATGTAGGGGTATCTGTGGAGTCATCACGAGTTCAAGGCTCTAAGCAATGCCTGGGCTTTCTTCAGATTCTGGATTTTTAAACATCCAGGGATCCAGAGGCTGGATTCCTTTCATAGAAATCTGGCAGGCCATCGGCAGGGGAGGCCGTCCAGATCTGTGAATCACACAAACACAAATGAAAAGAAAAACCGACGAATGAAAAAGAATCTTGACTTCCTTTAGCAAGGCACAGCAAACAGAATTAGTATGTGAACGTCCTATAGGCAGGAGTAATAATGTAGAGAAAGAGGGAAA
Organism: Chelydra serpentina; assembly: GCA_037349315.1. NCBI lineage: Eukaryota > Metazoa > Chordata > Testudines > Chelydridae > Chelydra > Chelydra serpentina. The sequence continues at coordinate 10,088,930 of JBAIAC010000037.1, read as the reverse complement.
CTCTCTCAGAGGATGATGAAACCATATTTCATGGGAGGTGTTATGAACCATTCCTGCCAAATGAGAAATGTGTAAATTACCTGGGTAAGCAATCAGCTCGAGATTATAATTGCCAATTTGCAAAAAATTCACCAACAATTAAGCAAAATAAAATAACCCACCTGAGGAAATGTAATGCCTGACATTCCAGCACCTCTTTAAACGTGTCTAGATTCAACCCAATATTTTATTTCTCATTCTGAAATTAAAGTGGGATTTTTCATTCGACAGACAGAAAGGAAGCGGCCCTCTCAGCAGCATTGCAAAATGACTTTGCTAACGTCTAATTTCCCTGGAATTCTCTAGGATATAAAACTTCTTTCCTCCCAAACTCTTTGGTATGTTACGATATAGAGAGGGAAATAACAGAGGGTTTCTTAAAAAAGAAAAACATATCTAATGAATATGATGCTAAAATGGGCAGAGGATTTAAACAAATAAAATGGCCAACCTGGAGAAATGTGCTTCTGGTAAGGATCAGATATTTTCATCTGAACTGGAGAAGCAAGGCCCAGATTGAACCTGGCTACCGTGGGTCCAGTTGAGGGGCATGTTTCCCGAAAACAGGTATAAAAGCCTCTAGCTACATTGGAGGCGTAGAGTTGGAATTCTCGTTGCATATGTCCAGGATGAACACACTGTCAGAATATGTTCCTGGGTTGGCTGCATTGGAGGTGGACCTGTATCTCTGGCCATAGGGAACACTGTGTTCTTTGGAGGTCTGTGCTTGAGAAGCAATTATCCTGGCCGGACTTGATCTCTCCAGTTGCTATAGAGGGACTGCGCTCCTTCGGTGAATGCAGTGAGTAAGGGTGTTTCCTGGGTACAGCCAGTACTTTCAGTTGCCCTGCAATGGTGCACTAACTTGATACACCTGTTGCAATTGCACCAGCTGCTCTAGACAAACACAGTGGTTGGTAATTCCAGCTGCAGCACTTCAGTTAAGCAGTATGCGTACTGATTGTAAAGAGAGGTATGTATTAACCAACAGCATCCTCACTGACAACCCCATTTCAAGCAACTTGTTGCTCCTGCGCACAAGTCCTCATTTTCTCTCCTGGAGCCAAAAGTGGCTCCCCTGGGAAAAGGAAACACCTGCTGCAACAAAAACCAAAACAACAACAACAACAAAAACCCCAAAGCCTTAAGAAGTAAAACATCTTCATCTGCTAGGAGAGAATCAGAAATATTGATCAATTTCCCATTCCTTCCCTCCTACCTCCATCACCAGGAAATTGCTGAAGTTTCTCTCATGTTAAACAGACAACCTGTCTCTGAGCCTTCCCTGAGGAGTGATTCATTTGGCTTCTGAATGAAATGTGTGGATTCAGGGCTCCTGACACAGGCAAACTGGCAGTGTGTCCATGCCACTGTATGAGTTCATCTAATTAGGGAGTTTATTTGTTTGAGTTGTACACGAATATACCAAATTACATTATCAGATCATAGTCCTGTGTCTGATTTATTCCTTCTTTGTTCTTCAAGTCTTCGTACATCTAAGCAATTAACCTCTCAAAGAACTGGAGAACACATAATTATCCTCATTTGTCTAAACGTCACCAAGATGGCTGCCTTTCAATTAACCTTCTGGAAATGGTGGAAAGTTGGAGTGATATACTGATCATGTTGAACCTCACTGTATGGTTTCAAAAATGTAATTGAATTGAAATATTCAGATGGTAAAACATAGTCAGATAATTGTTACCACAAGTAAAAGGATCAAGAGCGGGTTTCAGGTAGAAAGGGAAATTAACTGAGCTACGGTAATATTATAATAATACCTTGCACTTCTGTCTAAGGATGTCAAAGTGCTTTACGCATATTAATGAACGGAGCTTTTCAAGGTCCCTGCTATGATACACATCCATAGTAGTTCCCTCCTTTTTACAGAGGGTCAAACCAAGGCAGAGAGGCTCAAGTGTAGCTTGGCTCTGAAAAGCGACCGTGGAAAAACAGCACTGATCCATTCCATGTGTTTTTTTAGTATCAACCATTTTCAGGTCCAATCCGCATACTTGATAAGAAAATAGCAGAAACAGAAAGGGTTCAAAGACAGGGGATGAAAATGAGGAGAGGGCCGGAAAGACTCTGAATGTAAGTAGGTTTCAGTGTAGTAGCCGTGTTAGTCTGTGTCAGCAAAACGAAAATAAGAAAGAAAAACTTGTAGCACTGTAGAGACTAACAAATTTATTTCAGCATAAGCTTTCGTGGGTTAGTACCCACTTCATCGGATGCATGTAAGTAAACATTGAAAAGACTGGGGCTGTTTACTTTAAGGCGCTAATGAGTAACAGGGGATATGCTAAAGGTAGACAAATAAATACATGTTATAAGGAAGGTATAGAAACCACTTTTGGCCAGAGAGCAGCCCTGGAAAACTTCAGTCTGAAGGATGAAAATGTTGCTAAGTTCTAAGTCCTAGATCCTCAAAGGTATTAAGGCACCTAACTCCCATTGACTGTAATGGGAGTCAGTTGCCTGCACCCCACAAAAAATATCTTTGAGGGTCTGGGTTTAACTGACTGAAAACAGGGGGACTAGAATATACAACCATTAGAGCAGTCTCTTGCCTCTCCTGCTCTAATACACAGCTAATATTAACAGAGCATGTTTCAGCCAGAAAGAGTCCACTTCCTCATAGTGTGTCCTGGAGTCATTGCACCCGCCACTGAAATGCAAACACATCTGGTGTGGAATTTGGCAGCTGTTTAACAGGATACTGCAAAACTGCTACACACTACCATAGTGATGAGTGTACTATAAATGTAAGGGGAGGGATTCCCCCTCTCAATATGGCCTCTATACACTTTGGAGGATATAGGCCATAAAAGCCCCATAGCCAGGAAGGGGGGAATTGTCCAGCACTGTATAAGACAGCTGTAGACTGTGGTAACAGGTCCCTTCACAAGCCACAGGAGGTGAGTCAAGCATGTGAGGGGGATCCCTGCCTGGTGGGGGGAATGCAAGGAGGGACAATACATACTGTGCATCCTGGCTGCTCTGTGTTACGTCAGAAGCCACACTGGTTCCTGGAATATGCCAGCATGAGAAAGGTGCAAATACTGTCTTGGTATTTAGAATGTAAGCTCTTCAGGGCATGGTCCGTCTCTTACCATGTGCAACTTGCATGCTGAAGCCCCGATCTCAACCAGGGCCCCTATGTGCTCCTAAAATCATCATAATCACTGCTATTCAGGCAAAACTCTCATTGAGATCAATGGGAATTTTGCTCAGGTAAGGAGCCAATAACAAGGGAATCAAGGACTTCAAAGTTTGGTCCAGTGCAAATCCTCAGAGTTAGAATTCAACCCAGACAATGCATCTTTTCTCTTGCAAGAAATGCCATGGGATTTTTAATGACCACCCGGGGTCAGGACCCGAATCTCATGCAAAGGAAGAAGGTCGCTCCATAATAAAGTTAACATTAGAGAAGCTGTCACGGCGAGGCTGTCTTTGTCTTTGTTTATTTTTAATAACAGAAATGTTTTGCTGATATAGCATCTGACACACTGAGCGGGTTATAATTTCACACTCCCCTTTTCTAATAAATATGTATCATTTCCACCAGAACGTGCCCGGTCAAGCTCTGTCCCCAGAACATAGTATATTAAAAAGATGCCGACGCTGGCTGTTGGATGTCAATAAAAAAAATAAAAAAATGCCCTCTGAAGTTCATCACATTTCATTCCTGACAAGCGTGGCTTTCCAATTCGCCTCCGAGCCGCTGCTTCCCTCTCAGCGTGAAATCCAGCCCGCCAAAAAGCAATTTCAGCATGGGCACCTCGTCGTTCCTTCCAGTTTTGATGCAAAGCGAGGGGAAAAATAAATTGGGCAGCCAGACGGTCGGGAGCGCTTGTTCCCGCAAACCCGCTTGGCCAAATCAGCTCTAAAGCACACCTGTTTTTCATTGTTCAATGAGATACACATCTGCCCCTGACAGTGCGTAACATTTAAACAAAGTTCAGCTCTGCTTTACACTGTCACTTCCTATGAGGTTGGTTTGTTTGTTTTCCTCTCGAACATCCTCTCATGAAAAATGGGCTTTCTTGCTCTCCCTAGCTCATCTTCCTCTTCTTCCCACCTCCTTCTCGGCTCTCACGGCTCCAGCCAGCACCCAGTGGAGTCAACAGAAAGACTCTCACTGACTTCAGTGAGCACTGATTTAGGATTCACGGGCCAGATGAAGACTCCTTGCGAAATAAGGCACTGTTCACTGTGAGGGTATCACAGTCCGGCCCACTGAACTCAATGGCTTTCTTTGCATCGACATGAGTTTCATTCACAAGTTTAGGATCAGTCCTCTATCATGTTTCCTTGTTCTCCTTTTCCCATTTCCCCAATACCAGAGAGACCCCACCCTCTTTTTGAGCAATTTAACCATGTCTACTACCCATGATTTACAAGATAATGAATAAACTTAGCTCGGAAGCTCTTGGCGGCCGGGGCCGTATTTTTGTTCTGTACAGCACAAGGGGCTCTTGATCCATAAGTGGGGCTCCTAGATACTACAGTAATACAAAGAATAAATAAATACATAATAAATTAAGGAGTGGGCATCACAGAGGTAGAGTAGACTAGAAAGCAGGAGTAGGAAAGTCACTTGGGTTATCATGCTGCTCAGATACAGTTGCTGTTGGAATTTTTGTTGGTTGTGTTGCACTGTTATAAAGCTGTTGCATCACCAGCAGGCGAGGTGATTCATCACCGTACACACACAGAGTTTATAAAGTGCTCTGAGATCATTCAGGATAGAGGATGCTACAGGCAAAGATGAGTAATTGTCATTAATAGAAAGGGGGAGGGGGGATTCTATTACCATTATCGGCACATGCTGAATCTGCGATGTGCGTGTTGAATCGGCGATTAGCAATGCTAGAACGTCAAGCCCAGCTACTGCAGAAATCAGGGCAAAGGCTCTCTACTTTTGCAGCAGTGTGGTGGCATTGGGTGTCTCCTGCACTCTGTGTGTGTGTGCACGTGTGTGTGTGTGTGTGTGTGTGCGTGCGTGCGTGTGTGTGTGCACGCGCATCACCCCCACATTCCCCCATCAAGGACTCTGAGCAGTGGATACTCTGACCCACAGTCACCTAACGTTCCTGGAGCCACCCTGAGGAACAACAAAACATGGCAGCATCATTCAGTCAGGAAGAGGGATACGCAGTTAAAGGCCTGCCCCCACGCACGCTGCATGCATGTCCAGAATGACTCTGGGGCCATGGGCTCAGTGTTACCGCCACTTTCCTTTGTCACTTGTAGTAACACAGTCCTACACAATACCCCCCGAGGAATGAGGCCTGGCATTGAGGCATGCTGCCTCGTAACCACACTTCCTGGCTCTCAATATTTTCGGGCTTTTAATGACCCAGCCACCGACACAATAAATAAATAAAGAACTATGATAATCATCATTTCAAAAAAGATGGTTTCCTGGAGACATAACCCCAAATACTGTATGACCCTCTTAGGAAGTGGTGTCTTAAGCTATTATAGGACAACCCTGCATTGTTTATTTATAGGGGCTCCCTTCCTCAGACTTCGCTCAGCGCAACAGAGGATGTTACAAACCTCCAAGGTCCCGGCCAGAATAGCCTGGAGGGGGAATTCTTTGCCAACCCCAAATGTTATGTTCTAACTTGGATCCTGGGATAATAGAACACGCGGTGCCACGTTGCCGTGCTAAGTATAGCAGTTCCAGTTTTAATAATACCACCAAAGACTCTTAGGATTTGATCCCATGTTCATTAATAAGGCCGCCATTAACTTAAATGGGCGTGGCTCAGAACCCTATAGCTCCTCTTCAATCTGTAGATCTCGAAGTACTTCACAGAAGTAAATGTCATCCCCATTTTACAGATGGGGAAACTGAGGCACAAAGCGGACACTTGTTCAGGGTCACACACTGAATCAGTGGCATAGATGGGAACAGAACTCTGATTCTGCATCCTAGCCACACTATGTTACTTTAAGATTAGCTATGGTACTTTACTTAAGGTATGTCTACACTGCAAAGTATGCTGCGTTCTTAACGTGAGTTAGCTAATTTGGGTTAAAATAGCAGTGAAGAGACAGCAACTCAGCTTTTAACTCAGATTAGCAGCCAGAGTTCAGCCTCAGGCTGCCCTCTAGGTTTGAAATGGAACTGCTAACCCAAATTAAAAGCCAAGTTGTCATGCCTTCACTGAGTTGAGAACACACCTTTCTTTGCAGCATAAGCATACCTCTAGAGGCTTCGAAGCAGATGTGTGAAGATGAGTGGGGAGGGAACAGCAAGAGGGCCCACACGAGGGACTTCATAAAACCATCTCTCTCTTTGCATTATCTGGAGAGATAGAGCGAGGATAATACAATAGCCACAGAGTTTATTCCCAGCAGAGTCCGATGGCAACATAATTAAAATGCAAGCTGGAGTCAAGGTACCTATCAATAAATCTTTGCTTCTGGCTCCCAAGCTTGACAGGAAGCCTATACCTGGCGAGGGGAGTTCAGACAGAGGGAGAGGCAGGAATAAAGGGTCTGGTTTATGGACGGCTATTTTAATGTTTCAGTTGAGTAATGGGCCTTGCAAATTAGCACCCAGCGGCCTGAAATACATATTTTTCCAAGGACACACAGGCTCTCAATCCAACAGGTGATGTGGGCAAACAGTCCCTGAGGGGAGCTTTGATTTCTGCACTTCTCGGTTGCAGTCATATTTTATTCTAGCCGGGATGACGGTAAAGATAGCAGATAGCTCTGGGGTGATCGAAGGGCTCAGGGAGGAAATGGAGCAGAAAATGACCCGGCGTGAGAGCAGGGAGATGCTGACGAACTAAGGTAGTGGGGCAATGGGGGCAGCCAGCCGGTCTCCACGGGGAGGGAAGGTAGCAAGGGGGCTATAAAGCCCCTGATTTGGATCCTCTCTTTCAATCAGAGCATGGTCACTGGCTGATCTGCACAGGGTAGCGTTCATGGATTGAGGCACATGCACTGCAGGGACAGATCTAACCGGCCCAATCCCTTTGCAACCAGTTTCCAACTTTCTGTTCATCATCACTTTGTAATCCCCTCCCCCTGCCCCCCATCCGCTGGTGCACAAATCGTCTGAGCCTTTGGGGATTTTAGGTAGTAGGCTTACAATGCACCCATATGGCCCCACGTACATCTCTGCCCGTGAAGCTACCCGCCGGCTTGCAGTGAAATAAAGAGAACAACTATTCACTGGTGTAATCATGGACTGTTTCTCTATTCCCCAGCCCCAGTAAATCTCCTCACCTCCTATCAGTCCGATGCCTGTTCCATTTGGAGGAAGCTCAATGCCTCCTCGCTGGATCAGGCGCACTCAGACTGGGGTGCACACTGACATGAGGCATAGCACGGAAAGGAGGAGGAGCCTCGGGACCACGCCCCAACCTGGCTGGCCCCTCCCGTTTTGTTCACAGGACATTCTCGGGCAGGCTAACTGCCTCTTTGCCTTCACAGACAGCTAATGGCAGTGTTCTGCCGGGAGCTGCCAAAGCTGCTTGGAGACAGGGCTAGGGAGGACCCCCCATGGGCTTCCCTGCCGCCAACCATGGCAACCCTATGGCAGCAGCCCTCAGTCAGGACATCATGTAGCATGTCAGACTGCAATGGAGTCTGGGGGAGCTCACACTGCAGTGGTCCCTTAAGGAAGGGACTACAAAAGCTCACACTGAATTTCAGAGTTCAAACCTAGAGCGCGCCGTTGGCTATTAGCAATGTCTTCCCTAGAGCCGCCTGGTGAAAGGCTGTTCCTCCGCGGCGTGCTCCTCTCCGAACAGGAGAAGGGCAGGGTGCAGCCTACAATCGGAGTTTGGTTGGAATCTGAGATTCTGGATCGAACATCGGAAAGGTTGGCTTTGCCTCTGTGCTAACAGACGAGTGCAGGAGGGGGTTAGAACACTAGGTGGAGCCCAGGCAATGGATTGATGGGGAGCAAAGAGCAAAAAGTTGAACCACCCCTGTCCCCATCTCTCTGGCCCCTCATCCTTGTCATGCCTACTTCCATCCATCTCTCTCACTCCTCCCCTCCTTTCCTCTCCCCGCACACGTCTTTCTCCACATTCTCCTCACCTCTTTCCCGTCACATCCTCCCCACTTCCTCCCCTGTCCTTCTCCCGCTCTTTTCTTCACTCCATCCCCCGCTGTCTCTTTCACACCATTCCCACGCCACGTTTTCCCTTCCCCACTGTCTCGCACAGACCCCAGCCGCTGGCGCTGGTGCAGACGGCACTGCCTCCGAATAGGAATGTAAGGGAAAGGAGAGTCTCAGTAACAGGACGCGTTCTCGCTGCCCCGAGATGCACGTAGCTACATTGAGCCACCACCAGCATGCGAGTCAGCCGCAGCCCTTGCCACCCTCCCTCGGCAGAGGATGGTTTACCAATGTCTCTACACAACGCTTTGACTGTTGTGAGGGCTGTATTTATCACAGCGTGGGGCATGTGCCTGCAAATTGCTTTGAAGCTCCAATTATGGGCAAGACCCCTATAATTCTTCTCCTCATTGTACCAACAGCATCCTATGGAGACAGCGTTTACGCATTGTGAATTGCCTCTCCCTGCCCCTCCCCACTTGGAAAGTAATTAAGACAAGGAGGAAACCACAGCTTTTCTTGCAGCCCAAGCGTGGCGGCTTCTGAATGTGAAAGGCTGCGACCACGGAAAACCCATTGCATCTCCCACCCCCCCACCTCCAGGCACATACTTAAGATCGTTTGGATTTTGTCATCAGGACTCAGAGATGCTCCTCTCACCTCCCCGACTAGACATCTGCTCGTGCTCATTGGTGACCCAGTTTAAGGCTTTGCAGCTGCATGTGTCATATCAGCCTGTGTCCTCATGCATTCCCAGTGATGCTACTCCCGCTTCAGCCTCAGCCAGGGAACAGCACACACCCATCAGAGGAAAACACACATGCCCATCAGGAGAAGCTGTACCTTGGTGTGAGTGCTGCCTACCACCCACTCTTTTGATCTATAGGAGCTACACCTTCTCCCCCTATATTCCCTTATTTTGAATCTTTCATGCTATTCAAAGGCATCAGCTCAGCTGTCCTGGAAAGTGAAATCTTATTATCCTCAGAACTGGTACGGCATCCCTGTGTGCACACACCATCCCCTGCCCATCCGTGTGGCTCAGTGCTGTTCTGGGTAGACACCTCCGGACATGGGAGGGGAGTTCAGTCTCCAAGATCCATCCTGCTTGTGCCACCCTGACTGAGGTTACGCTCCAGTGGACCGCACGAGAGAGACCACACGTCCACTGGGGATAAGGACCGAGACTCATTTTACACAGGTTACAAAGCAACCATCAGAAGGCAACAAACAATGGTCCCTACTGCCTTGGGGTGGACTTGACCCCGCTGCTTTGTGGTGACAGCTTATCTCCCATGATCATTCACTTGAGCCATCCAGGTTCACCTGTGCTGTTCTCTCCACACGGATCAGTGAAATGCACCACCTAGGAACTGGCTGGCTCATGTGCACCACTGCCGTGCACTGATGGAATCAAGAATCGTGCAACCCTGAGCCACTGGCTGTACTCTGCCAACGCCTAGGGAAGACAGACTGTATGTCAGCACAAGCTGGTAGGCGCTGTGCTGTGGGAGGAGGGAGATCTGAGTTCTCTCTGCTCTCAGCATGAGGTTCCAGGTGGCCAGGAAATGCAGCAGAAATAAAGCTATGAACTCACCGTGAAACGCTGCAGAGACGGCGCAGTGTCTAATTGACACTAATGCCCACCTAGTGATCATCAAAAACTTTGGTGGTGTGATAAGATCACCTTCGGGATTTGCCACGATGATGAAGACTGCACATCTGGGCATGAGAGAAAGATGGAGACGTGTCCATCAGCGCACCCTACCCAATCCCTACAGCCTTGGGCTGCAGAGGAGGAAAACCATGCTTTCAAAGCGCATGAACATGCCTTTTTATGCCCCCATGGCAGCTTTTCCATTCAGTCTCCCACCGGCATCTCCCTCTGCTCACATAGGACCGAATCCAAAACACTGAAGTCAACAGAAACGCTCCCAGGCACTTCAACAGGCTGTGGATCAAGCCCCAAACAATCTCAACTCTTTACAGCTTTAAAACTCTTTAATAAAAACGCTAAACGCAGGGACCAGAACCACTCAGGACAGTTAATTTGCGGTCCTGTCTTTAAGTACCACTGCAGGGAAAGTCACAAGCAGTTCCAGGAAATGCCAGTGGCCTCCTCTACCTATAATACTGCATAGCTGCTATTAACGTGTGTGTGTGTGTGTGTGTGTGTGTGTGTGTGTGTGTGTGTGACACACACACAGAGTATATATATATACACACACCAACACACACACTTTTTTTTTTTAAAGGAGAGAATGGGCAAAAGAAAGCAGAAGTCATTTTCTCTTGGCAAAGCTGAAGACTCAAGGAGAAATATAAAATCCCAGATGAAGGGCTTGTCTAGTTTATTATAACATCAGCTTTAATTTATGCTCCTGCCTTTTATGATTGTTCTCTATCACTGTTCCTGGGGCTTATTTATAGAGGGCCATTAGCACAGGGAGCGAGCCCTGATGAGTGAGCATTTGGAGCGTCTGCCAGGGGAATGGGGATATAAACTGAGATGAGGAGGCGGCAAACTCTTGCAGGGGGCTTTACCGCGTCCTCTCTCTAGGAGCCGAGAAGGATAATTTGATCTCAGAATGCGATACAACTTTATTTCAGATGGCGTCTTTCAGGCAAACTGTACCCTTCTCTTGACATGCTTTAATAAACTTCAACGCACCATCACTGAACTAAATGATAGAACACCAGCAGTGGGGAGATGGGGAATGAGCGGTAAAGGCAAAGGATAGGTCATTAGCTGAGTGCTGGGGATGCAAAGGAGAAGGCCCTGGTGTCCTGAGCGGGAAGATGGCATGAGCAGAGACAGAAGATCACATGGAGATGGTTCCAGAGGTGACATAGAGATGCTGAGGCAAGGATATACCACAAGGACCTTCTTCTTGGCATGAGCTGCAGAGGAGAAGGCACTTGGGTCTGCGGGGTCAAGACTGCAAATGGGCACAGAACAGAGGATGGAGCTAAATGAGAGGAGGGGAATGGAGGGAAACAAGGCCTGTTAGGTAGGTTGGAGCAGGTCAATGGAAAGGTCCTCCCCAAAAAAACAAGAATCAGGGTCCCACTTCTGCTTATCGCATGGCAATTGCATAGACCTCAAGAGAGTACGCACAATTTACACTGATGTTCAGTGAGTGGAGGATCAGGCCCGTAAGGGGCAATATAGGACAAGCTCCCAAAATGGACATGGAAGAGGCAGGAGCTATTTGAGGTTGTGTGTGTTGTAGTTATGCTTAGAATCGCAAGTCCAGCTGGAGGTGTCTTTTACTGAATTTCTACGCAGTCTTTTATTCAGTAAAACTCCCAGTGACTCTCTCCCGCTGACGCACAGATGCTTCAAAACAATGTGGGATTACTTCTTTCAACACAAACAGCACCGGGGCAGATTTTTAAACAAACTCAGCTCCCACATAGGTGCGTGCACACACACACACACACACACTCGCTAGCTAGATTTCCCAATGAGCTCAGCCTGTTGGGTGCATGGTAGGCGCAGAGCTCTTGGGAAAATCTAGGCCCCGCTGTCTCTAACCATATGTTTCACATTCCAGCACCACGCCTGAAGTGAACAAGTGAGGCCAACCCCAGTCTGGCAGGAGACCTGGTGAGAGGTGGGATTGCTGCTCATAATGAGGAGCAGCGGAGAGGAATCCCCTAGGAAAAGGCTTATTTAGATCCTTCACCCCGTCTCTCTGAGGCCAGTGCAAGGCAATTCCTTTGTGCCCTACAGCTTTATTCACCCTGCCTTAAAAATACCAGGTAAAGAGCTATCCAGAGCTTCCCTTAGGAGATTATTCTACAGCCTAATACATGCAGAACTTCCTGAAACTCAGCCAACCCGCCTGCCAGCCTACCTGTCTAAGGTTTTGATACTGATGCCCATCACCATGGTATCTGAGCACCTTCCGTGTAAAATCAATACCAATAGTTAAGTCCCTAGTGCAGTAAGTTCCCCTTTCTTAGGGTCACTCTATCATCCTTTGTTATGCCCCCTTCAGATCACGTTTAAGAAGTCTTTCTCCTCCTGGGTGCTTGGCAGAGATGGGAGAACAGCTCAGAAAAATATTTCCATACATTTGCTTGGATAAAAACTCCGTGGCCTGAATCCTCAGTTACACGAAAGCTATTTTACACAGCCAGAATGGTGTAAAAGGACATTCATCTTATGGAGAATTCAGGCCATCTGTGATTCGATAGCATTCCCAGCTCTTTCTATTTGCTTTCCGTAAACGTTTGTACTAGCATAGCAGTTTTTGCTCATGGAAACGCAAAAGCCGCATGAATACTTATGTGACGGGTTTGGTCACAGTGACCCCCTTGGGACGGTCACCTGACGTGCTGGAATTACCTCTGAGCCCGTTTTCCCTGCCAGCTTGGGACTCCAGAACCCTGCCTTGTTGAGCCAGACCCGCTAGTCTACTGTAACACAGACCCAGGTCTGGTCCATGCCCCCAAAGCTGCAGACTTTAACCAAAAGCTGCTTAGCAAGTCACCTATCTCCAGCACCCAAACAACCAGCTCCCAATGGGATCTAAACCCCAAATAAATCCGTTTTACTCTGTATAAAGCTTCCTTCTAAATGGAAAAGCATCAGGTTTAAGATGGATTCCAGCACCAGGTGACATGGTCACATGCCTTGTGAGATCCCAAGGCTCCATTCTTTCCAGCAGCGACAAAGGGTCCTGTGGCACCTTATAGACTAACAGAGGTATTGGAGCATAAGCTTTTGTGGGTGAATACCCACTTCGTCGGATGCAAGCAGTGGAAAGTGGGTATTCACCCACGAAAGCTTATGCTCCAATACGTCTGTTAGTCTATAAGGTGCCACAGGACCCTTTGTCGCTTCTACAGATCCAGACTCATGGCTGGATCTGTAGAACACGGCTACCCCTCTGATACTTGATTCTTTCCAGCCTGACTCACAGGAACACAGGAAGGCTTACAAGTAAACAGAGCCATTTACAACCAATTGTTCTAGTTAATGGGAGCCATCAAGATCCTAAGCTGTCATCAATGTCCCACACTTTGAATATTACAATAGGACCTCAGAGTAATACTTTATATTTCAAGTTTTAGATATAAGGATGATACATACAAATAGAATGAACACACTCAGTAGATTATAAGCTTTGTAACGATACCTTACAAGAGACCTTTTGCATAAAGCATATTCCAGTTACATTATATTCACACTCCAAGCATATTTTCATAAAGCGTATGGAGTGCAACATCATAACTTGTACAAATGCATGCGCATGATGTGTGATGATTCACACCAGGAATGTCCCACCTGACCTCTCCTCCTGCACAATAAACATCTCAGTCATCCAAGCAAGAAGCCTAATGGTATCATGTGACTTAAGTGACCTCAGGTGTCAGTATTAAACAATATAGTCAGAGACCTAATCTGAGGGAAGAGTTTGTGAACAGCCCATAAACACAAGTATGGTTATGCCAGCACAATGAGGTAGATTATTATACATCCAGAGAAACAGAGAAAGAGCTGCTGTTCTGCTAATTAGATTAGACAGATAGCTAGGCAGACAGAAAGACAGACAAGGATGACATCAAATGAATTTGTAAAGATCAAAGTCTGTTCACAGATCATTTGTGAAGAGAACAAAAGGGTTTAAATTCATCCACTAAATCATTCACCGCAAATCATCTGCTTGGCCCTTGTGCTGAATCTCTTCAAACATTTGTAGGTTACTTTTGTGTCCCCTCTGCACAGAGAGGAGTTAGAAAACCAGTGGAGAAGCTGCCTTCTTCTTGGAGAAATACAGAGCCACTAATCCAACTCCAGCTATCACAGTCTGAATTACAGACAAGGCTGGTGAGAAGAGAGAATCGCCCTTAGGAAAATTTGAACTTCAAGCTCTAACTATCCCAATCCAGTAGCTCTCTGATTCCCCCCTCCCCCCTGTTAATAGATTCTCGCTGCAGGCGAAAGAGATGATGTTAAATTATTTTGGAATATGCTGAGAATGTCCTGCTTGGGCAACTGAAGCCTCATAAATCATTCTTCTTTCCTACGCTTGATCTCTCCTTCAGCAGGAAAATGTCAGTTCGCTGGGGAGTTTGGGGCTTTGGCACTTCCATGAACATGTTTAGGGTGCACGGAGTGGAAACTAGGAAGATGTGGCAGAAGAAAGACTAAGGAACAAGCAGGGAGAAGAGGCAGAGGGTTTGGAAGAGGTGAATGGAGGAATTAAGGAGAGGGCAGACACAAGTTAACTTGTAGGTTGGGGAGGCTTGTAGGCAGAATGGGAGACCAGAGAGCCCGAGCTCCTGGGTTCTACTCCTATCTCTGGGAGGGTGTGCGGGTTTGGACATTAGAGGAGGGGTCTAGCAGCCAAGACTCCTGGTTCAGTTTGCAGATCCGTGAAGAAGTGCGGGTTTAGTGATTACAGCAGGGTACTAGGAGTCGGAGCTCCTGGGTTTTACTCCTGACTCGGCCAGCCCGCTGTGTGAACCTGAGCCAGTCGCTTCACCTTTCTGGGCATCAGCTTTCCCACCTGTTCGGCCGGTATTAGTCTCTCCCCTTGTCTCACAAGAGCATTGCTCAAGACTGAAGGAATTGGGTTTGTTTAGTCTGGAAAAGAGAAGACTGAGAGGGGACATGATAGCAGTCTTCAAGTATCTAAAAGGGTGTCATAAGGAGGAGGGAGAAAATTTGTTCATCTTAGCCTTTGAGGATAGAACAAGAAGCAATGGGCTTAAACTGCAGCAAGGGAGGTTTAGGTTGGACAGTAGGAAAAAGTTCCTAATTGTCAGGGTGGTTAAACAGAGGAATAAACTGCCCAGGGAGGTTGTGGAATCTCCATCTCTGGAGATATTTAAGAGTAGGTTAGATAAATGTCAATCAGGGATGGTCTAGAGAGTATTTGGTCCTGCCATGAGGGCAGGGGGCTGGACTCGATGACCTCTCGAGGTCCCTTCCAGCCCTAGAATCTATGAATCTATGGATCTATGAGGGGCCAGCAGAGTCACCAGGGATTCACCTATGAAGGTGCCTAAATACTAACGTTGCCATCCCAGCCCCCAAAGGCACCGGCCGCCCCCCTTGTGGACATTCTGCCAAGCTCTGAGCAGCCCCTGGAGACTAACATCCCCTGACATTGCTATGAGGGGTCCCTTCAGACCAGCGCTGAGAGGCTCAGACCCCATGGCCGAGGGGGACGTATCAGAACCTAGATAGCTAGGTTGACGTACTGGGCAGGATGCTGAGTGGAGGGGGAACTTTCCCATGTTGCACCTGCTGTCTAGGTTAGAGGACTCCGTTCTCCAAGGCTGACAATCTGGATCCTTTCACCAGCACTAAAATCACCTCTCAGCAAAAATCAAATGAAAACCCTGAATGAGTAGAAAGAATTCGCTGCCCAGGACTGCCTGGGGGAGAGGAGCACTTCAGTTCAGTACCAGAGCCCAGGCACAGCACCATCACCCTTTCATACTTATAGTGACATTTCCTTCGCCCGCACACTCAGCCTGCACGCCGATGAGGTCATCCAGGGGGCTGCGACAGCCCCATGTCTCAATGCTGACCTGGCACCTGTCACTCACAGGTGATGGACGGATTGCAGACTTGGGAGCTCTGTGACAAGGCAGTTCGGGAAGGAGCTTCATTTGCGGCTCCGGGCAAAGCGTGACACAAACCTCCTCCCACTCATGGCAGGATCATAATGGAAAAAGCTAAAGGTGAGAGCCGAGTTGGCACATCCCTGCTGGGAGCGGCAGAAAGTCACCCTGGCCCTGCCGACAAGCCTCCTCTGGAAGTTGAATCACATCAGTGGAGAAGGAGCCCCTGGCTGACCCCACGGGGCAACTATACATCCCTGAGCTCCAGGATCATCCCTGCTCTTGGGATCTGTCCTGGAGACCGTGACTGTTTTACCAACCACTCCCTTTCCTCCCCACACCACGCTTTTTTTGTGTGTCCAGCCCCGAAGCAGCAGCGAGCCAGATGAGCAGGGGAAACTGGCAACAGGGCTGGGCAAAAGCATGCACTCCCTTGAGGTCCAAATATCACTTGAGATGCTCAGAGACCATGGTGATGAGCATGGGATAGACAGACAGACCCACCAGGCATGGCTCACGCTGACACATAGTCTCTTCCAACACATACCACAAGATCTCCCAACTACCTTCTCCCTTCTGCATAGCTCTCAAGCCAGCTTTCTCTGACACTCGAGATGGACAGGGGCGGGAGCTGCTCAGTGGAGATATGGGGGACAATTTTCTCTCCTGATCACCTAGCACCAAAATCTTTCCTGACCCCCTCGCACAAAAAAGTGCCATGGAATAGCCCCCACTCTCCCGCCAAAGACATTTCGCTCCGTCACTTTGCAAACCGGATCTCCCTTTGCCTGAACATCTTGGCTCTACAGGACAGCGCTCACCCTGCTGCAGGTCCCAGCACGAAGTCACTCAGGCAGGAGTCAAGTCACTGTGTCAAAGCACTAATGCAATCGATGCACATTGCCTACCGCTCATTTTGCTCAATGGCAGAGCTCGACGTGCAAGGTTGGGGGAGGCGGAGGAGAGTTCTGCTCTCCTGCCATCTCCTGGCTCCCCGGGTCGGTTAGTTATTAGTTTCTATCTTCAGGTAAAATCTCCATTAAATAATAAATAAATAAATAACCCAACCCACCTACACTCCTCCGGAGCCCAAGACTGAGTTTTATGACACGGTAGCTTTTTATTGCTCTCTGTGTTTTGCAAACACCAGATGTGACATGCCCGGGGAACGGTCTAGTTTAAGGCCCCTTGGTTATTCTGCAGATGGATCAGATCAGCTATTTTAGAAGAGAAACACATGCCACGCAAACCAAAAAAGCCGACAACAGCAGCTCCAACAACAACAGCGACAAAAGCTATAGTGATGCCTTCAACCTTGTTTTTAAACTCGGAGGAAGGTGAAAATGCCAAGAAGCATTATGAGCACCCCCGAACCAACTCTCGCAAACAGCCGTGTCAGGCTGGAGTCGAGCTGCTGGCAGGCAGGGAGTCACCGGAGGCTATAAGCCAAATGATGTGCCACTGGAAATGCCATAGGCAGGTGCCAAGCACAGATCTGGTGATTATCTGTGGAACAGCCCTCCTGGGCCACAGCTGACAAACATGGGACCTAAATAATACCCATTTCTCCCGGTCCCTTTTTTGTTGTTTCAGATGCTTATCCATGCCCCGTGCCCAGTGCAGCACCTGGTGCCACTGTACGTGATGGGTCAAATGCACCCTCGGTGTAAGCCCACCAAAGCCTATGGAGTTACACAAGGGTTTTCAGGTCCTGTTGGGATTTTCAGAGGCGCTTTGGGATGTTAGTCACCCAACTCCCGGGGAATTTCAGCAGCAACGGAGCCCTTTGAAAATCTCAGCTTCATTTCTCTCTGCATGCCACTCCTGGAGGATATAATGGGAGATGTGTGTGTCCAGGGGGAAGTGAACAAAACAACCCTCCCACCAGACTTGATCCAGCATACAGCCTTGTGACTCATCCAGCTTATGCTCTGATGTGCTTACACTCTGCCGAGTGGAGAAGAAAGCTCCAGGTCAGCCACCTGACGCGTGCCGCCGCGAAGGAACATGCCTGCATTTCACACTCAGACGGCCAGTCTGTGATTCATTTGCAGCTGCTCCTCCGAAGCGGCTGCCCTGCAATCAGACAAGCAGAGGGCTCCCTTGATTTTGAACAGACCCAGTCACTCGCCTACTGGAACATGTAACCGTATCTATCACACAGGAAAACGTCCTCTCGAGCTGGGATTTATCTAAGATATTTGTGGGTGAGAAGGCATCAGCTGAGGAGGTTTGGACCAGTTCTGATGCAGCAGCATCCCTAACGTCTGGGGGTGAAATCCTGGCTGAACTGAAGTCAACGGCAAAACTCCCATTGACTTCAGTGATGCCAGGAGGTCAGTCGGGATCTCTCTCGATCCAGGATTTTGGTTTGGCTCGTTATAGACATAGAAGCCAGTGATGGGAGGAGTTGAGGGCACCCAGCAATCTCCAGATGACCAGCATCTTGCTGGATGGAGCTGCAAATTTGCAAGAATTGTCAATGAACCAGCTCTAGTGCCCACACATTCCCAACCTCAAAGAAACAGCCAGAAACGGTGCATTCCTTTTTATCTGGGCTTTTCTCCACTGAACCCCGGCCCACCTGAACGCTGTCAGAACAAGTTTGGGTTACTGAATTGCGATCTCCACATTTCTCTCCGGGACTCCCTTTGGAGTCAAACTTCTTTCAAGTCAGACCTTCATCCCGATTGTCCCGGAAAGGCTCAGAATATGAGGATGCGCTTCCTAAAGCCACCCCTACAGTCCCTCTGATGGAGATGGATTATAATTGACAAATGATTAAAACTCAATTAACAACACTAAGTGGGTACTTGAGGCTCTGGTAAAGGAGCTATGCAAATGAGGAGTGATCAGAACCTTTGGTGTCCTGAGCACCTGTCAATTCTTGTTTGAAATAAGTGCATTAGCCTTGTCCAATCTCCATCTAACCTTTCCACTCGCCCTTGCTCTGTTTCCTTGGCAACCATTTAAAAGTGTTGGGAAAAGGCACAACTGCCTTCAAAGGAAAGGAAGGAAAGGAAAAGAAAGACAATATATGTTCTTTTAAGGAGCTTTCTCTCTTTCTTCAGGTGTCCTTCCCTCCCAACCCCCCCCCCCCCTATGTTCTGACAATGACGGCTTCCTAGCCTCTACAATTTCATCTTCAGTGCACTGCTAAAAATTCAGGTTAATTAGAGGGGTGTTAACTGGTCTCATGGCAGCAGCTTCCCCAGTTTATGGGGCCATGGGAGGACAAATCCATGGATCAGAGCAGATTGCAGTTTAGCGGAGAGGACGGGAGGCGGGGCAATCGTGAGGGATCTAACCTGAGCTTAGGAAACCTCATTTGAAGGGGATACTGTGTCAGTGGGTGGCCTAGTCATCAGGTGTTTTACTGCGGCTTCTCGGGAACGTCCCCAGGAAAGTTGTCTTCGCCCTCAGATTCTTTGCCCCCACTTAACGGGGCGTATCCTGGGAAGGACGGGTAATGTTGAGCTAGCCCTGCTCAGACAGCACCAGGGTCCCAAAGGACGAGATGCTGTGGAGGATGGAGAGAAAGGATGGGCCTGCGGTTACAGCCCTAGACCGCGTCTCAGGAGACAGGATTCAAATCCCAGCTCTGTCACAGGCTCCTTGAGCAAGTCATAGAATATCAGGGTTGGAAGGGACCTTAGGAGGTCATCTAGTCCAACCCCCCTGCTCAAAGCAGGACCAATCCCCCAATTTTTGCCTCAGATCCCTAAATGGCCCCCTCAAGGATTGAACTCACAACCCTGCGTTTAGCAGGCCAATGCTCAAACCACTGAGCTATCCCTCCCCCCAAGTCACTTGCTGCCAGCTTCCCTTGCTCCTACCTATTGAGTCTGAAAGTACTTCCAGGCGGGGCTGTCTCTTACCCTGTGTTTGCAGAGTACATAGTGCAAGAGGGCTCTGATCTTGATGGGCCTGTAAGGGCTGCCCTAATATGAATAACAATGGGTATTGTCCTCTTGGATGCTACCTCCCCGGTGGGGCTGCCTGGTGCAAACGAATAGGGGTGCAGACCCCAGGGAGCTGTTCCACTCTCCCTCAGTGCTGATTGCCTCTGCTCTCCTGCTGTTGTTAACCGTTTAGCGCATTATGGGTGGACACCCTTGTACAACCTGCTGAGAGCCGTGCAGCTCTCTAGAATGGTACAAGCAAAAAACTTGATATTTCGCCGAACTCCCTGTCACTCTCCGAGCAAAACAGCAGTTAACAAAGGTCAGAACTAGAGGCTGTCATTAAACACTCCTCAGTTGCCTGTGAAGGAGGGATTTCCTCCCTCCCCAGGTCCTCTCCGACTGCCTCGTGTTCCAGCAAATCCACACAAAGAGGGTGGCATTTGTCCTGCTACCGTTGGGAGATGCGCTGCAAAGGGCAGAAGGGAGAGAGCAACGAAGAGCAGTCACAAAACCAAGATCCGGGATTATGGCCCCCTGAAGCCTGTCCCCTCTGTGCCATTTGCCCAGCCGGCTGTGTGAATTGACTGGCCCTGCAAAAACATCCATGAGTCACCTCCCCACCCTCGCCGCAAGTCCGTGAGCCATCAGGGCAGGACAGCCTCAGAGGCTGGAGGAAGGAGGGTTTAAGGCACTGCCAGATTAGGAGCCACCTACAGGCTTCAGACATGCCCTGCAAGACAAGAGTGGAGAGAAACAGCAGCTGATATTAATAAAGGGGTTAGGACAGAGCAGGGGAAATTGTGCATTCCACCCAGACGAAGTCAGATTCCTTTTTGGAATCCCCCTTTGGTAGGGATCTGGAGGGCCAAGAAGTGATCCTGTTTGCATGCCTGTTTTTCTGATTCAGCCATGTACCTCCGCGATCTGCCTTTGGGCTCGGTGCTGGACCCCAACATGCTGGTATCTCAAAACTGCCTTCTTCCACTCATCAGGTTGAAGCACAGTCAAAAAATAAACACACACACACGCAACATACACATTGCAATGGGCAACAAGAGGGTTAAGGGGAGCCTGTAGACCCAGTTGACCCCATCCAGCTACACACACAGCCAGCCTCAGGCATCGAGAAGGGAGTTAAAAGGAGACCTAGCCCAGTTTAGGGCTGACCAGAGCTCTGCTACTTCCTCAATGAGGTTCCAACCAGGAGCCCAAGAAGTGAAGGGACACCAGCACCTGAACGGTGCCCCCGCCTCTTCCCCTAAGCCCTACCCCTGCTCCGCCTCTTCCCCCGAGGCCTCACCTGCTGCTCACTCCCTTCCACCCCCACCCCGTCATTCACCCTTTAAGCAGGAAAAAAGTGATTGGCCATGGCTCCCTGGACCCCCCTTTGGTTCCGACCAAGAGATTGAGACAGCTTGCTACCTAGTTGAGCCATTTGGTGGATATAACGACTAGGCCCAGGAAGACAGGCAAAAAGAAATTTGCATAAGGATCAGCAGGACCTGAACCCAGGATTGCAGGGCTATCAGGCAACCAACAGAAGCAGCTGTAGCCTGGCTACTCACTGCGATGCCAATCCACAGAGGTTGAATGCCATGGGACATTCTGCTTCAAGAGCTCTGACTGACAGTGGCCTTAGTGATCTCTGATTGGCTTCTTGTGTGTATAGGTGTGTGTGTATATATATTAGCCCCTGTGTACCAGGATGTATCTATGCAACAATGAGCTCTGGAGCTAACTGCCACGATAGCTCTGCTTCTATGTTCCTGAGCTCCCAATACTAACTTGGATTCTAACTCGTGATCTACCCGTGGATCCCAACACAGACACCAATACCTGGTATTGAGCCTTGGCCTGATTCCTGGCTCTGACCCTTGGCTTAACTCCTGACTCTGACTCTGGCTTGACCCTCAGTTTGACTCTTGACCCCTATTCTGGCTCTGACCCTTGGCTTCAGTTCTGGGAATCCCAAGATCCTGCCTAGCTGTGCCCGGGATCCTCACAATTAGCTACACAGAGACAACAAGCCTGGAGCAGCAGGATGGGGTCTGGCTGATGACAACCCCACCCTCAATCTCCCCCGCCCTCAGTCTCCTTTTCTCAAGACTAAACATGCCCAACTGTTTTTTTTTTAACCTTTCCTCCTCATATATCAGGTTTCCTAAACCTTTTAATCATTTTTTGTTGCTCTCCTCTGGATTCTCTCTAATTTGTCCACATCTTTCCTAAAGTGTGGTGCCCGAAACTGGGGCTGAGGCCTCACCAGTGCCAAACAGAGTAAAACAATGATCTCCTGTGTCTTACATATATTATTCCTGCTAATAAACCCTAGAATATTAGCTTTTTGTGAGATTGCACCACATTGTTGGCTCATGTTCAATTTGAGATCCTCTATAACCCCAGATCCATTTCTGCAGTACTACCATCTAGCCTGTTAGTCCCCATTTTGTATTTGTGCATTTGATTTTTCTTCCCTTAGTGTGGCACTTTGCACTTGCCTTTATTGTATTTCATCTTGTTGATGCTATACCAATTCTCCAATTTGTCCAAATTCTTTTGAATTCAAATCCTATCCTCCAAAGTGCTTGCAACCCCTCTTGGCTTGGTGTCATCTGCAAGTTCTATAAGCATACTCTGTACCTTATTATTCAAGCCATTAATGAAAATATTGAACAGTATTGAACCCAGGGACACCAGTATATATGTCTTCTCAGTCTGAGAGTGACCCATCGATAACTACTTTGAGTTTGGTATTTCAATCAGTTGTGCATCCACTTTATAGTAGTTTCATCTAGACCACATTCCCTTAGCCTTCTTATGAGAATGTCTATCTTATATATACCCTCACACTACACTCGTGAATATGTGCACTTAACGCACACAATATTCCTAAATTCGTCTCCTAAACACAGTTAATCTCCTAAATCCTTTACAAGCACTAACTAATCAACCATCACGAGTTCCTTGTTAGTTAGCTAAGATTAGGATAAGACATAAAACCACTGTGCTTTAAAATCCTATACCTATAGAGAGATAAGCACATGGAAGTAAGGGACCATACAGCCAAGCAACTACTTTAAAAAGTAGCCAGATCAAGGGGGTTATAACAAACAAGGTAATCTTGGGTGTTCTCAGTTATAAAGCATGCACTGGGAATGGGAGGGTAGGGGAGGGGAGGCGTGATTTGGCACAAACTAGGGGAAAGATTGTTTGTGTTAATTAATTGTGTATTAAGAAGTGTGTTCATGCCACTTCACATTGAGCATCTCAAAAAAAGAAAAGGATGCGGGGGAAGGGGAGGGGGGAGAACAACAACCACAACCACAAAACAAAAACAAAAAGCCCTAATCTAACATTCAACAAACACTCAGCACCCAAACAGCCTATCTTTGTCAGGAACCTTAGTTCTAAGAACCACTTACAGGCTTTCTTCACCACATTATAATATTAATCAAGACTCATAATGCAGAGTGAGTTGCATGCCAACAATATATTTACACTGTAAATTGTTTGTTGAGAAGCCTCAGAGAAATATGCAATTCGCTGCTATTGAACTTGGGAAGCGGAAAAAAAATAAAGTACAAATTCCCTGTAGAGTTTGTTCCTTCTGGGTTTGGCCAAAAAAAAAAAAAAATCATTAACATTCATTCTGATTTTCCATGCAGGCTTCAGTGCTGAACCATTCTGCTGGATCACAGCAGTTAGAATTAGAAAAGGGCTATTAGTACTTCATATTAAGTGCAGGGGGCAGTAGTATGTTTGATAGGGGCTGTAGCTGATGTCATAGCGGATGCTACGCTGGCTCTTAGCCGTAGAGCCGAGGCAAAGCAAAGTTCTCCAAGTGGGGTCTCTTGGTCTCCAGAGCGGGCATGGGCTCAGAACGCTGCAGACAGTGCACTTTTGACTCTTGCTCGTTGGACGTGTTTCTCCAACAATGGGAACTCTTCCTAAGAGAAAGGCCATTTCATAGAGCCTCATCCTCCCATGCTCACCAACGGCCGGATCTTCTGATGGGTAGTTCTGCTCAAGGTGGATAGCACTGGTGGTGAATGGGCCCCAGATAGGGAATTCTGCTCTTCGATGAGTGCTCAGACTAATGTGGGAACAGCACCAGTGGGCCCTAAAGGCAACCAGTCCTCAGCCAAGTGGGCTTGCCATGACACAGGGACTTGAGAGAGGGTGAGAGTATCAATTTGGGGAGGGGAGGCTATCTCCCTTTCCCCAAAGAACACCATCTTCTTGCAGCCCGATCCTGCTCTGTATTGACGTCCATGACACAACGCATCAGTGGCATCCGTATCAAACCCTTTTACTCTAGAGGAGGTGGTAACAACACACAGCTGTCGATCAGGAAGAGAGTAAACAGGCAGCAAGGTGGAAGGTAGTGGAAAGGGGTTCTATATAGGTTCTTATACCATGCTCATTACTGTATTATCTACAAGTAAAACGGTTGAGTGTTAATTGGCCCTGTTCTGACAATACGATGCTTTTATTTATTGCCAGTTGTATTACAGCAGCACCTAGATGACTTGACCAAGATTGTGGCCCGTTGTGCTAGGCATAGGACATACACATAGTAAGGTCTTATCTCCATGGTAAAGTTTACCACTTACACCAATAGAATTATACCATTATAACCCCACTATGCCATGTGGACACTTTTATTCCATTATAAGAGTGGCTTTTTGTTGTTGCTGCTGTTGTTTTAGCTTAAATCCCTTCAAAAACAACAAAAACTACACCAAAATGAGCCACTCCTATGTAGCAATAAGAGAGTCTACACGGGGATTATACCACTATAACTAGATAGGCTGAAAGTCACTTCTTTGGTTATACCAAAAACACTTCTCCATGTAGACAAGGATGTAGAGGCTGTCCTTGCCCAGAAAAGTTTACAGTCTAGATGGGAAAAGCGTGGGGGGAGAAACAGGGGCACAGAGAAATACAAAGTGATTTGTCTAAGGTGACAGAGCACCTCGATGAAGAATCAAGAACAGAACCAAGGTCTCCTGACTCCCAGCTCAGTGCACTATCCACTAGACCTCGCCGCCCCATAACTGAGCGTTCAGTAACATCACAGAAGGTGGCTCTTGTTGTTAAATATGTAGGGGCAGATTCTCAGCTGGTGCTACTCTGCATAGCTCCATTGGAGCCAATGACTGAATCAATGGAAATATGCTGATTTACACCAGCTTTGGAGCTGGCCAATAAACGTTGACTATATAAATCTATCCCATGACCTTGCTGCAATCAGCCAGTTTCCGTTAGCTGCCACAGAAGAATTGGCCCTTCAGGAGGGGTGACAGGGACGTAGCAGACCTGATCGGGGAAGACGTTCCAGGCACAGCTCACAGTGTGGAAAACAGTGCAGGGATGGTTACAGGAGAAGCAAACAAATGGGACATCAGTGCTGGCATTCCCGGCAAAGGAGAGAGGATGGTGAGGACAGGGTAATAACAGCCACGGGTGGATTAGGAGGGAGAGATGGAGCTACACAAGTCCTTGAAGGGGAGCACAAGAAGCGTGAGCATCGTGCAGTGGAGGAAGAGAAGCAAATGGGCGGATTCAAAGAGAGGAGTGCCATGAAATGAGTAGAATTGCCATCTAGCTCTGGAGCGCTCTGCCCTCAAGCTTGGGAGTTCCGTGATATACTCTGTTCTCCAGCTTTTGCACTGCTTGGTCCCTCTCCTGTCTCTCTTGCCCAGTGAAGAGACCCTGCATTTGCTTGCAAGACCTCAAAACCTGCTGCAGCTGAATACATCTAACGTTCTCCACTCGCCCCTTTTGCTGGCTGCAGGGCTCTGGCCTGGAAAGGATGATTAGCGGAGGCGGTATAAGAGAACTAAATTGAGTATTTGGTGGTGCTGCTGAAGAGCTGATTAGCAGGTGGCATTGATCTCCTGGTTCAGAGATCTTCTGAAGACTAAGAGAAGTGGAGGCGGAGGTTTGAGGGGGGGAGGGGGAGCTGAGAGATGGGGTGGGCTGTGAGAAAAGGGGGAAATTGTGAGCCAAGTGCCAGAGGGTGAGGAGGAACAAAGACATGGTGCGGGGACTGTGATACAAGAGGTAGGGAGAGGGGATGGTGGGGCTCCGACTCCCTCCATACTATGTCCGTCTCCACCCCGCCTCTACTCTCAGCCCCCCCACGCCAGTTCTCAGCCAACCTTTCTCCCTGTGTGGACCCTTTAGAGACCACAGCTGTACTACACAGACACAGGATTAAAACTTTAAAGGGCCATCAGATCCTTTGGCCTCCTCTTTGTTTTATCCTGCATTTCTCCATGCCAAAAAAGCACAATCCAAGCCCCTAATCCTTGCACCATAATTACCAGCGCCAGGATGGAAGCACAGTCTTTAGCGACTCATTATTGCTTACGTACGGACAACCGCCTTCTCCCACCCCTCCAAGCTGCAACATTAGGGACAGACAGATGCCCCCAAGCCTTGCAGCTCTCTGCCTGTCCTGGACGAGGCAAAGGCATCAGGAAAGGTGACGGCGGGGGGATATGGGCGAAAGGGGCGTACACTCTTAAGAGCAGCGCTTCCTGCAGAGAGAGAATCTGCACGACATAAATGTCAGGTTTATGAACAATTGAGCGGCTCTAGTCCTACCTGAAATTGCTCTTTAAGGTCAGTGCTGTGAGCATTCCCTTGGGTAGCTGGACCATTTGGCTAAGTGCAGCATCGAGGACGGTAGCTTGGCGGCTTGGAATGGAACATGTGTGGGAGAGGGGGGATCTAGCTCCCCTGAGACTAGGGACTGTGTCCAAAGCAGCGATGAATGTAGCAACTTAATGCTTTCTTGGTGTGAAGATCCCACAGATCCACAAACACTCACAGAGCCTGTTGTGAGATCACTTGAACAAGCCGGAGGAGCAATGCACAAGAAGAAGCTAAGGGTCTGATTCTCCTCTCACTTACACCGTTTTTACACCAAGGTAACTAGCTTGACTTCAGCACAGTAGCGAACAGTTTACGCTAGAGCAGAGGTTCTCAAACTGTGGTCCGTGGACCACCAGTGATCCACGAGCTCCATTCAGGTGGTCTGTGGATAGTTCCCTCTAAGGCGCATGCCTGCTCGGCCGGGGTTCTGGGTGACCCCTCATTCTCTCTACATGCCAGGGCACAGTGTGCACTCCATTCTCACCATCACCACCAGTGTGCCCCCCATTCTCTCCATGCCAGAATACCCCATTCTCTCCCCATCCTGCCAGAGCACTGTGCGTACCCCTCATCCCCCACAACCCTTCTTCTTGGCCAGACTGACACTATAAACTTACATCGATATAACTACGTTGCTCAGGGTGAGAAAAATCCATCTGCCCCGAGTGATGTCATTATACCGACCTTACCCCCCGCAGAGTAACTTCTCCCAAGACTCCCATCGGCATAGTAACCGCCTCTCGCGGAGTTGGAGTACCTACACCAATGGGAAAAGCACTGCAATGCTTAAGTGTAGACCCATCTTTCGTTCTCTCTCTGTCTTGCTTTCAGGGTTTCATCATTTTTAAACTGTATTGGGACGGTCAGGGCTAAGATGAGAGATATTGTTATGCTGCAATGTTTTAACGGCTGTGTGGCAGGGTGGACTAAATCTGGAGGGCCCCTGCTGGAGGCCTCGCGGCCCTGCATCACCCTGTACCAGAAGAGAGCAGCGAGAAGTCCTCCAGGCAGACTAGAGTGGCTGCAGAAGAGTGGCCAATCAGAGGGGCTGCTGGAGCGACCAATAAGGGGCCAGAAGGGTCAGATAAAAGGCAAGCAGCAGAGCAGAGCCTTTAGTTGCTATTTGGAGCTTGATGAGGGAGGGCTGGGTGCCCTCCCTGCCCATGAAAAGAACTGAGTTTGCAGGTACTATCGGCGAGAGAAAAGGGGGGCACCCATGAGAGGTGGGTGTGGACCCTGTTACAGGCTGCCATCACCCAGCAATTACTGAGGGAGCTGAAGCTGGCAGCTCTGCTAAGGAGATGCCAGGGGCTCCATGTGTTCCCCATTTCATTCTTCCAATCTTCATCCAAATCAATAGGTTTCTGCCCTAGAACATTCACTGGGATTTTGGAATTGAGGAGGTGTTGTGTTCAAATGTTACTGAGTTACATTCAAACGTCCAAACAGAGAAATGCCATGAAACTCATTGTAAGGGCTGGAGTCAGTGGATGGAGAAGAAGGGCCTGGAGCTATAGAAACACCATGAAAGGGTGCACAGTGCAATAAAACTGTGCTCACATGACCCGAGGCCAGTCACCAGCAACTGCAACCAATGACAGAGATATGGTCATTAAAAATATAAGAAAGGGAAACAGACAGGCTGTGCATGACCTTATTAATGATCGGCGACCATGCCCCTTAATAAAGGGATCAGATATCGCACCCATTACCTCCCCTAGATGGTTCTCCTGACCCTTCCTGCACCCGCCCATGGCCTCACTTCAGAAAACTTGCCCTTTGCTCAGCCTGACAGGGGAAAGTGATCACTCTGCTCTAGCAATTACTATTATTATTTATTTGCATGGCAATAGTGTCCCGAGGCCCCAGTGCCAGGCACCGTATAAACACAGGCAGATACATGGTCCCTGAATTGGAACAGGAGGCCCAGATACAAATAAACCCCTCCCCAAACTGTGGTGCTCCGCTCTTGTTTATATAATGGACTTGGAGCAAAGTCCCCGAACTGAACCCCACCCAAACCTTGGAAAAACTGAGTCTGAGTGCAGGTCTACGCTATGGGATTAAGTCAACCTAAGTTACGCAACTCCAGCTACATTATTCACGTCGCTGGTGTCGACATACCTTAGGTCGACTTATGCGGTGTCTACACCACACTGGGTCGATGGGAGAAACTCTCCCGTTGACTTACTTTATGCTTCTGGTTCCGGTGGAGTACCGGAGTCGACAGAAGAGCGATCGGTGGTCGATTTAGCGGGTCTTCACTAGACCCCACTAAATCAACCCCCGGTGGATCAATTGCCACAGCGTTGATCCACCGGTAAGTGGAGACAAGCCCTGAATGTTGCACATCAGGCCCATCTGTACCTTGCGTATGCAAAGGTAAAACACGGTGAGTAGTCAGGAGGGACTGGGGTCTACCAGAAAGCCACAGGTGGCAGACATTGAAGGGTGGCATCTTTTGACCTCCAGACTCATAAGCCCTATAACCCATTTGAGGAAAGAAAAAAGCTATGTCCAGGTGCACATAAATCCTGAGGGAAGATTGGACAGCTTTGACCTGTGCGGCTTTGGGAAACGGTCTGGCTACAAGCAGAGGGGGCAGATGGTTCTGAAAGGCAAGCAATCAGCAATACCAACTAGTAGCTTGACACTGATTTAAGAAGGCATCATGGCCCAAGTTGTAAACCCCTCACCTCCCTCCCCAACTCATCTGCGGTATCAGGTCCCTACAAGATTCCAGTTTTACACCCAGTTTTGCAGTGAGGCGCAAGGTCAAACAACGCCTTGAAAACATGTGCAGTGAAATGACGATTGGGCCCCGAACTGGAGAACCCAGCTTCTCTCTACTTCAAATGCCTTTGCTCTATCCAGCAAAATGTGAGTTCTCCTTGGAGTGGAATACTGAGGAGGAGACTAGCCTATAAGCAATTCATGCGCCTGAAATACAGACGAAACAGCCAGTGCAATAAGAAACCCATAGAACAAATCAATACAAGAGGGAGCTGGAGAATGAAGGCTTCAGAGGTTATAGCAACAGACTTGACAGGAGGCTGGAAAGATGATCGCTATTGTAGGTTGATTTGTATTCCTCGGGGTTCTTATGAAAGGACCTTGATGGGCCATACGGTCGTGTCTTAACCCCTAACTCTTCTTATGCCCTTATAACAGCAGTGCTCATTGCTGCTGGCTTCCATTTCTGGTTATTCTTGGCAGTGGGTGGCTTGGATTCCAGGGCAGTTCAACCTCATAATGAAAAGCATCAGATGGAGACCATCTGGAAGGAGCATCCAACGTTAACCTTGAGGGCTGCTTTCAAAAAAGCCTTGAGCCTGTGAATGCCACCTTCCCACAGAGAAATGTTTTTTTGTAGAATGCTCCTCTGAACATGCCTGGGTCTTGGGAGCTATCAACCTCTGAACAGAACAGCACTTAGCCACCAAGGCTTGATGTCTACAGGATGGGTTCTCCATCTGCTTCATCCCACATTACCAGATCCTCACATAGTTGGATGACAGCAAAACGAGGCCAGGAAAGTGACACAGTTCAGCCTGGGGAGCTGGGAAAGAGACAGCCAAGTGGGTCTTGCCGGTAATAAATCATTTAGCAAGCCACATTAGCCCTGGAAGTTGGGACAGAAATCTCAGCGACACCTAACTTGGACCAGGGAGAAGTGGGGAATGGAGCAGTCAATTATTAATACTTTGCACCTCCACCGCGTCTTTGATTTAAAGGTTCTCCATGCACCTGATGTTAGTGAAATACCTCAGCAGCTCCCAATGAGGGAGGTAAGCATTTTTATTAGAGCTGTGCGGAGGGCAGAAATTCCATGGCATGAAGGATTTTGAGGTTTCAAGTGGGCTTCATTACAATTAGGAACAGCACCCATAAAACATGAAATTCTTAGTGAAAGAAAATTTAGGAAAATAACTACGGCAGGTTGATCAAAACATTTTCTTCCAATTTGGCCTTATGTTACGAAGTTAAAACAAAATCTGAACCAAAAGTCATTTCAAAATGGAAAAGCAAAAAATATCAAAATGGGACATTTCAACATTGTTGTGGCCCTTTTTTAACGTCAGTCTTCTCCCAAATGAAATTTTGGCAAAATCAACATAGCTTTGCAAAGCATTTTAATTTCTATGGCACTGCATTCCCTGATGGGAAAATGGTTCGGCTACAATTTTGCCAATCAGCTCTAATGGTTATCCAGCTAACCCTAAACAATACAAGGGAAATATGCAGGAAACAGCACAATCTCCCCTACCTTCTTCCTGAATAAATGCCCACTAACCAGGACCAGTGACCCACAAATTTAAACTAGATATAGGTGGTATAATGAATCTATGTCCACAGATATAACTAATATATTCATCAGACACACATAGTTGGGGTGGCAGGATTTAAACCCTGGCATATCAGCTCCAAAAACATAGGCTTCAGTCACGCCAGCTGCAAAAGACTTGGCCCTAACTGGTAGCAGCAGTGTCCTTTATCCTCTCTGTAGACCAGCCAAAAGAGCAGGCCTGGATTAACCTTTTGTGGGCCTGGCACCAAACATATTTGTGGGTCTCCATGTAGTCATTATGGGCCCCTTCCGAGTGTTGGCCCAACACCACAGAGCCATTGGTGTCATGGTAAATCTTGAACTGCAAAGGAGGACAGTCTCTCTCTCTCTCTCTCCCCCCCACCCTCCCCACACACAAACACTCACACACACACTCTCTCTCTCACACACTCACACACACACATACACGGCTGTATTTTTAATCTGCCTGAAAACAGCGTGGAGTCTCCTCCAGTGTGTGTTTGATTGAAAGGGGCGTGTACTGACTCCAAAAAGGGGCTGCATCTCTTGAAAAGAGAGCATCACAGTGCAGAGACATTTTGTTTTCTGGTGTACTTGGGGTGGCTTCAACTATTACAGTGGCCAGTAGTCCGCCCATCCTCCCTCCCACCACTCCACACACATACACACACTCACTTTTTAGCTACGGCTGTGAGGACAGGCAGGGACTTTAAATGCCCGAGTGAACAGACCTGAGAGAAGCCTCTTATTCTCAGTATGACGTAGATGTTGATGCAGATGTAACAGAGAAATGGGGCCTAGACACACCCTGAACCCTTTCCAACCATGGTCTGTCTATGCAGCATCATGCATGTGGGCAATATCCACATATGATCAAAGGGCAACTTCCCCTCTTTGGCGCTGAAGTTTGCCGAGCTGAGCCAACCCATGGCAGTGAGTTTGTGTAATGTAACTGACGCCGTGGGAACCACTGTCACAACCTCACTGGGGTGTGTGCAGTTTCCCCGCTCTCCTAGAGCTTACAGTATCCTTCAGTTTAGTCAATTTATCCCATTTACAAAGGTCAATGCCTCTTGGAAAAAACAGAGAGAAACTGATGGAGGTGGGGTGTCCTTATTCTCAAAAGGAGACAGGCAGCCATAGAGCAAATGAGAGAGAAAGAGAGAGAGAAGGCCCTATTTTGATCTCAGTGACATCAGCGTCCATTGGAAGTGATACCAATATCGATGGAGTTACCTGGATTAACACCTGTGAAACGGACAGTAGAATCTGGCCCAGAGATAACTAGGACACAGCATCCATGCTTTTCACAATTTGATCATCCCCTCAACCTGGACATGCCAGATAAAATGCTCCCACCCAACAGCATCGCCACAGAAAAGAAAAACAAGCAAACTAAAAAGCATGAAATGGGGATTAGTCTACGCATCAGAGCTATCCCTCTGCAAGTATTTTACTATGAGCTTTCCTCCCAACATTTGATTTGAGGAGTGGCTTGCCTCTAACTGAAATAGCAGCCCCAGGATTGAGCTTTCTTTTCTCCCCCCCGCCCCACATTCCCATATCCATTTGATTTCTCTCAAGCTGCGATCCTGATTGCCTCAGTCTACGGAGCTGGCAGCAACACATTAACCTGTCCGAGAACAGCCAAGGCCATGGGCTGCCAATGTGACTATCAAAGGACCGACTCAGTACTCCAGACATCCTGGAGACTTGGACAAAGGAGCAGATATAGCAAAAGACTCAGCACCACCGGTGGCATTTTCATGCCTCACAATTAACCTTCACCGTGGTAAACAAGCGGTGAGCTTTGCATGGCAAATTACACACCTCACTGTTAACGAGTGTGTCTTTTCTCTTCTGAGAATGAATTAATTAGATGAATTTCCCTCCTTCTCTTTCCTGCGTGCGCATGCACACACACACACACACATACACACACAGCCTTTGTTATCAATACAATGCCACAAGTGTGCACAGCAAGAAAATGAAAGAGAAGGTCCTGAGGGGATTACACTCTACCTCAGGCATGACACAGCAAAGAAGAGTGGCTGGTGGGGACAATGGTGGGTGGAGGATTCGGGGGGTACTGGAAGAGCAATGCTTACAAGGGTAAAATATTGTGAGATATGTCTGTGAGACATGCATGAGAGCCTTGATTCCACAAACCATCTCTATGCAGCAAAAAATCCCACTCAAGCACGTGCTTAAGTTTAAGCACGTACTTAAATCCCACTGAAGTCTGATACAATTAAGCATTTGCTTAAGTGCTCTGCTGAATTGGGGCCTTGGTTCTTTCCATTTCTTAGTACAATAAGGCTGAAACTGTCAAAGCCACCTCAGGGATTTGGCTTCTCAGTCCCCACTCAGATTCACAGGAACTAGGCAAATGAATCGGAGTGGAAAGTGAGAATCCAAATCCCATCGCAGGATTTGAAAATCCCACTTTATGTGTGATTTTTCTTTAAAGGTCCAGTATTTTCCAGTGAGTTAGCCATCTCATTGGCCAC
This sequence comes from Chelydra serpentina, assembly GCA_037349315.1. Classification (NCBI taxonomy): domain Eukaryota; kingdom Metazoa; phylum Chordata; order Testudines; family Chelydridae; genus Chelydra; species Chelydra serpentina. Next base: position 10,055,828 of record JBAIAC010000037.1, on the reverse strand, counting down.
TTTTCTCACCGTTTCTCCACAGCGCATTACTAAGGCTGTTTCTGATAAGAGAGCTGCACACGCACAGTTTAGTTAAGAGTTTATTCGAGGATAGGGCATAAGAGAAAAAAATGACAGCCATACGTAGTGCCTCCATGCCTCAACAAACTTCCTTACCCTTCAGACTCAAGGGCTTAACTCACAAAGAATTCTATTCTAGAACTAGGGACATCGCTACATCATGAGCCGGCAATTTATTCTAGCTGGATCGCTCAAATTGTTATATATAAAACATCCACTTGAGACAAGGAGAACAGAGAAATAATCTTTCCATAATAGAACAGCAGAGCAATGTCTTGATGGAAAGAGTCGCCGGCCAGGACTTCAGAGGGGGCACTTTTATCCCTCTGAGCATGATGGGAGGGCACAACCGGAAATGTGCTAGTTAAGGAGACAGCTCTCCTGCTGAAAAACACCACACTCTCCAAGTGGAAGGGTTTACTCCAGGCTGGAGACCTCTGCTATCCGGCCAGACCGGCTAACATGCATCACCTCTGCACCGAATCGTAATGTAATCTCTCCCTCTCCACATCTCCAAAACAGACTTTCACTGAGGCCTAAAACCTGAGGCAGAGTCAGTCTGTCTGCTTGCCCATCCACGCTATTTCTAGAACACCCCTCGCTGCAGGGCCTAAGCATAGACATAGCATCTAAGAGTCAAAGACAGCGTGAACCAGGAAGGCTAAGAGTGAAGTGGACCAGTAAAAACCAGAACAAAAGGCCCCATTGCCCTTGTGAGCCACATAACACACATCATGCGCAAGACCCTGGAAGATCACCAACACTTTGACCTGGAGAGGAAGGAACATTGACACTTAAGAATGCAAAAGAGAGCACCACCACTTACCCACCTGATATCAACAACACCCCTCTAGGAGGGGGACCAACAAAACAGACTGTATAGGAAACACCCAAGAGGATAAGTGTAACTGGCTTGGAAGGATACCTATAATCAGACTCCATGGAGAGGTTAACTGGCTAATTTAATCAGGCGACATGCTAAGTATTAACCCTTCCAATTATAACCTGCCGGTACCGGTCCATCAGTATCCTGCCAACGGCTGGCCTCTACTGGAGGCTCAAGAGTTAAAGAGCTGATTTGAGGTGATCAGAGATGCTGTGGTTTGAGTACTGCCTGAAGATACTCCACTCCGACTTGCATATTGAGTTTGATTATTTGCATTGTGTGATTATAAGGTATAGCACTGCCGGAATGGATTAGATGTGCCGCGGTGATAACAGCGTTTTGTTATGTGGTCTGGTAACTGATTGGTTCTTGTGAACAATCACAACAAACTGCATGCCATCAATGCAGCCGTGAGCGAAATATGTTTCCTCACATTCTCTGTCCAGGAACCAGCGAACCAGAGTATTTGCACCTATGCTGCACTCAGAAATCAATGGACTTGATTCATCTTATTCATCCTGTGTTAGAAGCTTGGTTGCGGGGTGGGGGTGGGGGGCTTGCTCAGGTCTAACTGATTGCCAGCTTGGGGATAAGGAAGGAATTTACCCCAGGTCAGAATGACCAGGACCGTGTGTATTTGTGTGTGTGTTCCCCCTTTTCTCTGCAGCACGGGGCATGAATCCACTGCGAGGATCTGGGCATATCTCACCTCATCAGTTCCTTGCCATTGCAGGGGGGCAGTCAGGGGCGGATAGGGGGCAGGGGCCAGGCTGTTTGGGGAGGCACAGCCTTCCCTACCCGACCCTCCATACAGTTCTGCACCCCGATGTGGCCCTCAGGCCCAAAAGTTGCCCACCCCTGTTCTATATGCTTCTCCAAGCATTTGCATGACCCCATGACTTTCCAAAACTGGGTTTGATATGATACGAGAACAGGTTCCTGAGGGACCATGATTGCCTCTTATGACCAGGGCATACAGAACAATGCAATCAGATTAATAATAATGATTTGCCTGGGCTGCATTGTATATAAAGTTATCAAACCTCATGCTTAAGAACAGAAGCTGACTGGCTAGGGACAGAAGGACTCACCCCCTACAGACAGATTAGTCCATAACTGTCCATTGTAGAAGCTGCACACCTTTCTCTGACACATCTAGTCCTGACCAATGTCAGAGACGGGAAACCAGACCAGATGGACCATCAGGCTGATTCAATATGGCAATTTCTCTTTTGCTTGGCTTTTCCTCTGGAGACCCTTTACAAAGGTGAATAAGCATTCCTATCAACATTTTACAGCAATTCAGCACTGCAGAAGAGGTGGCTAAGAGAAGGAAAAATCATGGGGAATAAAAGTTAACTTAACTTTTCAGAACCTGCACATAGTTTTTGATCTGAATGTGTAAAAGGGCCTTAAAGGGGGCATAAATACTCACTTGAAGGCCCCTTCATGCTCTCAGAGCAGTGTAAAGGGGCTTTACTATAAATAAGAATCAGTTCTCTTTTCTATTTACTTCCTGAACCAGACCACCCACCACTAAAAAAAACCCTGGTGCTGAGTCAAGCCAGGATGAAGGTACCTTAGATAAATCAGCGATGCAGTGTCTGATAACACAGAGCCACACAGGGAGTGCGCAAGCCACCCTGCTGTGTTCTTAATACATGAACTTTGCCACCACCCTCCCACGCTGCCTGCTGCTTTTTATACCATGTTGCATAATTAATCCGTCAACATTCTGTGGCGAGGTATAAATATTAATAATACGATCACACAGTTGGCTGTTCCTTTTAAAATTCAAACTCTGCAAAGATAAATCGCACACTTAATCTTAGCCGGCTTTGAAGAGGGTGTCTCAAAGAAATATAATAAATAAATACATAACGAGGATAGGTTTGACTTTGAAAAAGGATTGCCTGCTTTTTCACCTGGATTTGCCCTCCCTTTATCTCTGTGTCTGTCTCGCCCCACATACACAGATCGGAGTCTGAGATAGTATCATTTTCTTGAATGGCTTACTGCCAGGGCTTTGTAGCTTTGTTATCCGAGTGGCACAGAAGACGTGCTGTAGGTGGCGCTGTACAATGTGCTGAATACCGCTACCCCGAGAAGCTTAGGGAAAAATCTTCAAATAGAGGAGGCGAAAGTCTGAAACCTAGAGCGTGATTCCATTAGGGTGACCAGACAACAAGTGTGAAAAATCGGGAAGGGGGGTGGGGGATAATAGGAGCATATATAAGAAAAAGACCCCAAAATCAGGACTGTCCCTATAAAATTGGGACATCTGGTCACCCTAGATTCCATGCTGTGCCTCTTGGAAACGCCACACAGAGTGTATTGCGCAGTCCCTGCGCTGAGAGAATACTCCCCGAGCTATAGCCTGAGACTTTAGGGCCCCTTTGCCCTGCTCTGGCCCTTTCACCCAGTGTAAAAGGGGGCTGGAGTGGGGTGTGTGTGAAGATCTTACTCTTATGGAGCTTCGAAAGTGACTTCAGCGGGACCAGGATTGCAGCCCTAGCATCCACATTCAGCAAATGAGGCTGGGCTTCTCGAGGTAGCAGCAGGGAGTTAGGAGCTCAAACGCCATTGAATTCAGTGGAAGCTGGGCACCTAAGTTCCTTAGACCCTTCGAAAAGTCCATCCTCGAGGCCCTGATTCACCGAGGCACGTCAGGACGTGCTTAACTAACAGCACCAGCAATCCCACGGAAGTCAATGGGACTATTCACGTGCTTGAAGTTAGACATGTGTTTATGCAACCCGCAGAACTGGGGCCAAAATAAAACACAAATTTAGGCACCATCAGCACCCTTGCTTGATTGCATCTCTCCTAGGTGTTTGCATGGCCCCCCATCACCAGAGTATCTGAGCAATTCACAATCTGAAATGTATTTCCCCTCACAACCCACCGTGGGGTTGGGAAGTAATCCCCCCCTTGGACAGAGACATTAAACGACTCGCTGGTAGTCACACCAGCTGTCTGTGGCAGAATGGAGAACTGAACCCTGGTCTCCCGCGTCCCCGGCGAGCATTGATGAGTGAGAGCCCAATCTATACCCAGCATTGACCTGACCTCACCAGACATGCGGGTCTTCGAGAGGGCAGTGAGGATGCTTGGAAGGCTGCGCCTCCTATTCCTTTCCCACCAACCCAAAAGCCTTGAGAAAACCCTCTGCCCCCAGACAGACCCTTCCTCCCAGCCCAGGTTCCCCCTTCCATCCCTCCCTACAGCCCACATACAGACTCTTATCTTCTTCCCACTTCTGGGCCCTTGACCTTCCCATCAACTGAGGCAGCCCATCGATCCCGCAGAGAGATGTATGTCAGCAAAGAGCCACGCATTTCTCTGCTGACTCCTGCTTCACCTGGCTCATTGACTGTACAGCACAGATCCCAAGGACCTAACCCGGCCCCAGGCTGCTTCAGCACCTTCTTTTTCCCCTACAGAGTAGCTCTGACCAGCAATTCCCTCTCCCCACCTCAAGGAACCGTGGCTGCCTGTGCTGTTGGTCACAGCATCCAAGACCCGCTCTAGGCCATGTGCCATCCTGTGTCCTCAGGAGGAAACACTACCAGGTCACGACACCTCGCTGAGATTAAAGCACCAGGGCCCCGATTCAGCATAGCACCTGCTCAACTTCATGCACGGGAGGAATCCCATCCTTATTCAGCAAAGTCCTTCAGCACGGGCTAAAGTCCCAAGTCCGCAGCTGAAGAGGGGCCAAAATGGGCAGCTTCCTAGACTCCAAACAGCATCTCAGGGGACAGACGAAATCGGATGCTTCTGCCCAAGCGGAAACCAGTTGCCAGATTTAAATTAGTCAAATGCACTGGGGTAAACTGGTTCCCCAATTTGGGGATCAGGAAGCTGTATCTGCTCCTCCATCCCAAGTCCAGAACCCTTAGGTATTTTTTGCTTCCCTGTGGAATATCAAGCAGGGAACATCAGACTAGTCCTTTCCATGCAATCCATTTGCCATCACTGCCGGGGGTGGGGAACAAGGTAAGTGGTGCTGGTTTCTCTGCAACACAGTTGCCTTATGCAGGCCCCTTCTGTTTCCAAGTGCATCTCCATAAAGGAAAGGGGGGCGGAGGGGGGATCACAGCACCCTCCAGTCTCTGTAATACAAACAAGGCAAAGCAACTGCAAACTCTTTCATCAACACTCCAGTCACTTTGTTTTACAGAACATTGAAATGAAAGGGATACTTTAGATTAAAAGATTTGTTTAATGGTCTGATTAATTCATTCCAAACACAGATTGTTCCAAGGATCTCTGTTAGCTCTTAACCTTTCCAGCGTGGGTTTTTTGTGTGTAAGTGTGGATGTGTTTTAATTAAATATTCTGCGCTTGCTGCTTCTATCTGGGTTGGATCACGTGTTTTTTTCTTCTTTACATGGAGTGTGTGTGTGTGTGTGGGGGGGGGGGGGGGGGTCAAATGCTTCTTAAAATAAACACAAAGAAGCCGGTAAACAAGGAGGGTGGGGAGAGGAAGCGCACACCTGCATGGGCGCACATGCCATGGACAATTACCCCATTCACCCCGGTTCAGTTCACAAAATTAATTAGCATCAAGCACGGCTGGTCCATATTAGTTATGAGCTAATGAGCAGGAGATGCTGCAGTTTTAAGGCAAGCATGCCAGGATGCTAAAGGCAAGCTGGGTGCGCTGTATTGTTTCTCCAACACTCACTAGAAGGCACCATGCAGGTCCATGCTCTTTGGTGCTTGGTCCATGTTCTGGTGCTTGGTCAGCAGAGGATGATCCAGGATGTAAGGCGCATGCTCTGCAGCTCACTGGGTACCAGCAGAGGCTCACAACGACAACCATACACTGCCCATGAGGTATTCTATCCCCCTGGAGTGTCACAATCTCTTTGGGGTGGTAGGGAACTGACTAAGACATAAGAGGATGTCACTTTTCTACTCAGATCTGGTACCTTCAAGTACCACCACCTATACCAAAGAGGCCAAATTGATCTCGGGTGTAACTCGCCAGGAGTGTTTTTGCTTATTATTAGGCACTTTGTGTCCTTCAATAGAATTCACTCCATAACAGGGTTCAAAAAAGAACTAGATGAGTTCATGGAGGATAGGTCCATCAATGGCTATTAGCCAGGATGAGCAGGGATGGTGGCCCTAGCCTGTGTTTGCCAGAAGCTGGGAATGGGCAACAGAGGATGGATCACTTGGTGATTATCTGTTCTGTTCATTCCCTCTGGGGTACCTGGCATTGGCCACTGTCAGAAGACAGGATACTGGGATAGATGGACCTTTGGTCTGACCCAGTATGGCCGTTCTTACGTTCACTCCGCAGGTCAAGGTTTCTCCAGCAGCACAGGTGGAATTTTAAGGCTCCAGCACTTTGCCCACCCTGAATTATTTTAGTTGACAGAACAGAAGCACATGTAGGAAACGGTGCGCTGACTGAGCCGCCCTCACTACGACAGCAGACCTAGGCTCAGCTCTGCAATACAGAGGCGAGGTTTGCTATGCCTGGGGAATACAGATCTAAGAAGAGGAGTCTGGCCTCTGGCCAGTTAAGGAGCACCACATGTAGTCCTGTGAGCCTTCCTGCTGGGAGCAACACCCACTCTTGGGGGGTAGTGTTGAAAACAAAGAAAAAGCAGCATTTCAGGACTCCATCTGGGAAGAGGAGGAGGTGCTGTAATGTTCTGGTTGCGTACAAGTAACAGAGGTCTGGCATGTTCTGGTGGCTTGGGCTGCATATAACATAGAGGATCTACTACTAGGCGTGGCTGAGGGAGGTCTCCTTTAGTTCTAGTAGCCTGTGTTATTGTAACCGAAGGACCATGGTTCTTGTCTTGGCTTCCCATGTGTATGTGATTTGTACAATAATTATACATGTAGTATACGGATCTCAGCAGGGTGGAGGGAGGAAAAGGACATTTTGCAAGCACAAAGACTGATAGCACCATGGCGCTGGTCAGATTTTCTCCTTCCAAACTGGCAGAATTGGTGGCTGTTACTTACCCTCCCAATGAAAGGGGACACTTGAGTGATTACAACCGTCAAGAGTCACTGTGTGCCAAGACAAGCCACACAGTTTCCTAGCCTAAGTGTAGGGATGGAAACAATGGCATGCCAGATACCAGTCGGAAAACACCATCTCTTTAATGGGGATCGCTGTAAGTCGTGTTTAAGCTCACGGAGGGCTAGCACATAGTTTTTGTCTCCTTAGCATTTGAACTGCTCATCCACTTTCTGCAGAGCTGTGTAGACAGAGCTTCATTCATCCTCAGACTGAAATGCAAGGACATGCTGCCTGAGGGAGACGGGAAAGGCGACAAACCAGCACATTAATCAACCAGGTGAGCGAAGCACTGTGGATTAAGTGTTCTTTCCAAGTCTGAAATGTAGCAGATGCTTGGGATTCAAGAACCACGTCTCGTTCTCATCAACTGGATCTCCATGGAGACTGCTCCCTGGCTACCACTGGTGCCACTGGCATATTGACCAATGGAAATCCACTATGATAATGAGTTCCAGTATTCAGTGGTTCTTCCAAATGTACTGTCTCCTCTTTCCTGGCTTTATGGCAAGTCCTGTACTAGCAAAATGCAGGCTCAGCAGAATGGACGGTCAGCAGCAGCAATATGAAGATACATAGTCATGATTCAAGCAGCAGGCTGATAAAGCCTAAGAGGCATTTAATTTTCACACGAGGTGATATCACTTACATGAGATCATGGCTCGAGCTCTTAGTTTCACTCTCTCCTCTCTGCTCCTGTCTGCATGACTGGTGTTATATATTGATGTTAAGCTCAAATGACTCGGAGAGTTCAGTCCTGGCATCTTCTAAGAGTAATCATCTTCCAAAACTAATCTCATACACTCCCTTTCAAACGAAGGTTCCTTGGCACTTTGCAATCTCCATATAAAAAGGCAATTTAATAGTGTGTGACTCTTGCCTGATGGTGGGTTTACTGATGGGTGATGGGGACTGCTGGGTTATTATAGGTGGACTTATGTAATTAAAGACTGTATCATAACATATATGCACAAGGGGGTCGATTTAAGGTTGCCAGGCAACCTTAATGCTGGCATTTCTTAACTTTCAAGAGCTTGACTTTGCAAGGATCGATTTTTGTTTTTACGCATTGCTATTTATATGGGGTCAATTGTATTGATATTTATATGTCCAGTCCATTAGCTGTGCTGTAGTTTTTTAAAATATGTGTATAACCTATTGCTTGTCTTAATTAGTGTAAATCCTAAGTAGATAAATAAATACATGGATTGTTTTGCCTAGCTCTGAAATGCAGCCACCTCCGGGGTGGAAGGCCTTTTTGGGTTGGAAAAAAAGTGTTTCCAATGTAAAATGTTGACGTGCTCTTCTCTGAAATCACATGGCTTTCTCAGACGAAGGATTTGGTCTAGACTGCATCTGGGAGCAAGCCTCCCAGCCGGGCTGATACACTTGTGGTAGCGGGCATTGCCCGGGTGCATTAAAAACAGCAGTGTAGGCTCTCCCAGCCAGGCTCAACAGCTCTAGCCGCAGTGTCTACACGACTATTTTTAGTGTGCTAGCGTGATCCAAACTACTGCAAGTGTGTCAACCTGAGCTGGGAGGCTTGTTTCCTGATGCAGTGTAAATGTACCCTCAGAGGCTCCATCTGTCCCTCCACCCAGAGTACAAAACAGATTTGCTTCTTCATGCCATCCCCAGGTAATTATCCTTCCTTGGCCTGGCATCCAACCTCGAACACTTCCACGGTGTGTTTTTTGCAGAATGGAACTATAACCAAAATTGTCATTAATGAAAGTAAATAACTTTCCTTTACTTCAGCTGTAACCATACTCGAAGGATTTCATAATTAAATTGATAAGGCAAATAATGTAATTAAATTAAAACACGTAGACAAGCCACATTTAGTCTAAACTAAAGTAATCATATCCTAGGTGAAAATTATTTTTGGTGACATTAGCTACCCTGTCAACCTGATGAGCTGTAAGGAGAACAGTAATGAATTTAGCTGTCTTTTCCAAGAGGAAGTACAATCTAGGAACTGAAGCAGGGGACTAGGCATCAGGACTCCTGGGTTCTGGTCTCAGCTTTGCCACGGACTCACCATGTGTGTCATGTGTTTTCTTTTTGTGCCTCACTTTACCCTTATGTAAAATGGGGATATCAATATCCCCCTCACAGTTGTATTATTTATTGTAGTAATTAATTATTTCAGTGCACTCCGGTGTCCTCAAATGAAATTTGCTACATTGCGAGGTGTTATCAGAGAGTGGGATTATCAGAAGCAATCAGTATTGGCTTAATTCTGCTCCCACTGAAGTCAATGGGATCAGAGTTAGACCAATGATCTGTGCTTTTGCAAATCCAACCCATAACAAAAAATTAAGGCAACTTCATTGCCTTCAGTGGACTTATTCCAGATGCACATGTGTGTCAAAGCAGAAACCAGACCCTGGAGCAGTTCACTTTTCCAAGCTCACTGCATATTTCCACCTGGTTTTGTGCCTGAAATACAAAAGCTCTTCAGATGCTTCTCCTCTGAAGGGGTGATGATCAGTGCTGGCACCAATCTCTTCTGCAGGACGAGATAATGTGTATTATTTGCTAAAATAAGTTTGACATTAATTAGCAAGAATCTCACTGGCAAAGACTCACACTGAGAGCAGATGTGTCACAGACAGGCTCTCTCCCTGCTGGGTGGATGAGGGGAAGAGCTGGATATTCTGAGAGTTTACATCACATCCAGGAAGACGGTGTCAAGAATGATTGTCACGACTGGTGCTAACTTGAGGCATCTTCTCAATTGCAGGACTGGAGACTCATTTAAAAGAGATGGGGGGAGGGAGGGGCAGATGTCACAAGTGGCAGACAAGGCAAGGGCAGAGGGAACTTGAGCTCTAGAGATGTCTGCTTTCCTTGGGGAATGCCGCTTTGTGTCACTCCGAGAATAGGTTGATTCTTTGAAGTGTGGCCACTTGGTTATCTAAGCATTGATTTTGAAATACTTTATCTCTCTGGAACCCTGCATCCAAATTCAAGCAGAGTCACTTCAGTCCTTCATCCGCTGGGCTCAGTAAACCCAGGTCCATAAAGCTGACTGGATACTGTCATGGGATAAGAGGCAAGGTCCTCTCATGGATTGGTAACCAATTAAAAGATGGGAAACAAAGGGTTGGAATAAATGGTCAGATGTCAGAATGGAGAGAGGTAAATAGTGGTGTCCCCCAGGGGTCTGTACTGGGACCAGTCTATTCAACATATTCATAAATGATCTGGAAAAAGGGGGAACAGTGAGGTGGTAAAATTTGCAGATGATACAAAACTACTCAAGATAGTTAAGTCCCAGGCAGACTGGGAAGAGCTACAAAGGGATCTCTCAAAACTGGGTGACTGGGGAACAAAATGGCAGATGAAATTCAGTGTTGATAAATGCAAAGTAATGCACATTGGAAAACATAATCCTAACTATACATATAAAATGATGGGGTCTAAATTAGCTGTTACCATTCAAGAAAGAGATCTTAGAATCATAGAAGACTAGGGTTGGAAGAGACCTCAGGAGGTCATCCAGTCCAACCCCCTGCTCAAAGCAGGACCAACCCCAACTAAATCATCACAGCCAGGGCTTTGTCAAGCTGGGCCTTAAAAACCTCTAAGGATGGAGATTCCACCACCTCCCTACGCAACCCATTCCAGTGCTTCACCACCCTCCTAGTGAAATAGTTTTTCCTAATATCCAAACTAGACCTCTCACACTGCAACTTGAGACCATTGCTCCTTGTTCTGTCATCTGCCACCACTGAGAGCGCCCGAGTAGCAAAAAACTCTCTTGATAATAGTAAATGGAGTGAGAGTTTAACTTGGGGATGCCCATTCCTAATATATTCTTCCTTCATCTGTGTTTCATATGCATCAAGTGTTACTCCAATGCCTTCTGCAGGGTTGCAAAACAACAAAAAAACAAAACAAAATAAAACAAAAACCCACCTCTCTGGGGCCAATAAGCTATTGTCACACCATTGTACATTGCTCTATTGTCTTTCGCCTCCTGAGGTCTAGATTGAAATCTTGCTCACATCAGAAAGAGCAGTTTGATCTAACCCTACAGTCCACTTTAAAAATAACAATAAAAAAGAAACTGAAAGTCAGCACCATGGACAGCACCTTTTCAGGAAAACCCAGTCTAGTAAATCAGTGGTTTTCAAACTTTTTTTTCTGGCTACCCAGTTGAAGAAAATAGTTGATGCCCATTATGCAATGGAACTGGGGATGAGGGGTGTGGGAGGGGCTCTGGGCTGGGGCAGGGGGTTCGGGTGCAGGAGGGGGTCAGGGCTCTGGGGTTGGGCCGGCGATGAGGGGTTTGGGGTGCAGGAGGGGGCTCCGGGTTTGGGGGTGGGTATCAGGGCTGGGACAGGGGATTGGGGCATGGGCTTACCTCAGGTGGCTCCCAGTCAGTGGCGCAGCGGGGGTGCTAAGGCAGCTCCATGCCTGACCTGGCACCGCGGACCACGCTGCGCACTGGAAGCGGCCAGCAGCAGGTCCGGCTCTTAGGTGGGGAGGCACACAAGGAGCCCCATGCAGCTCTCACCCGCAGTCACCACACCCCTCCCAGTGCAGAGCCGGTGCTTGGGGAGGGGGCAATGCATGGGGCTCTGTGGCCCCCCTGCCTAGGAGCAGGATCTGCTGCTGGCCGCTTCCGGGGCGCTGCGCGGTGTCAGAACAGGTAGGGACTAGCCTGCTTTAGCCGGGCAGCACCGCCAATGGGACTTTTAAAGGCCTGGTCGGCGGTGCTGACCAGACCCGCCGTGACCCAGTGCCTGACATTCCATGACCCAGTACTGGGTCGCGACCCACAGTTTGAAAACCACTGCAGTAAATGATGCAGATTAGGACTGAGGGGAGTGAGTAGCCCAGGACTGGACAAGCATAGGGTTCTGAAAGACAGGATTGAACATCAACAGAACTGCACGAGAGCCTGGGACTAGGAACGTGGGGGGTGGAGAGGAGGAGAGGGGCAGGGAGGAGCTGCAGGGCTGAAGTGAACTGGCAGATATGTATGGGGCCCAGGAGTGGAAAAGCTGGGATGCAGGTCAGACATTAGGTGCTCCCGGAGTTGTGGATCCAAACAGATGTGCAGTAGTAACAGTCAGAGCAAGCTCCTGGGCCTCAAAGCACAGGTCAGCATTGGGCATTTGCAGAATTCTGCATCTCAAGGTGGAGGACCAGAATAACAAGCGTCGTTATAGATTGTGCCTGCGGAGCTGTGACGTGAGACTTTCTGTATCCCCTGCCTGCGCCGTATCTGCTGCTAGCTGGTAGTATCAGTCCTTCTGCTCGCATAAGTGCCAACTTCCCAACAACTACCCACAAGAGAGAGTGAAATCCATGTGAATGGAGCTGTGTATCTACCTTGGTTCATTCTATTGCGAGATCTGAGCCCTCCGACCCCAAACGTATTAACAAATAAAAGGAGAGAAACTCAGCGACATCCAAGTTCAAAGCAGTTAAGGACCCACATCATGCAGTGTCCGCACTGGGAGTGAGCTGACTGCAAAACAGCCTCATGTCGGGTTGAGTCAGCGCTGAGGTGTTCCAGACGCCCCTCAATCCAATATCAGATTTTCTCTTTCATAGGCTGCTTGAAAGCGACTTGGCTCAGGGAGTGGGGGAGAGAGGGCAAGGGGAGGCGGGAGAAAGAAAAAAAATAAATCAACGCTGCTGCAGTGAATGGAGTGGAAAGCTTTCTAAAGGAGCCATGTTTGTCACATTAAAGTGAGAGAAAGGCAGGCACAGGCGCTTCCCTGCCTGTCAATTGCGTTTGTCTCCGGTCCCTGGAATTTTCATTATTCATTATTCGCCTGGTGAGGACAGCAGCACCAGTGCCAGGCTCTGTCTAATCCCCACCTGATAATGTATTTCTGATAAGCATGACAGAGCCAGCGCCGGTGACAGCATTCACATTTCCAGAGGATAAAGTGCCATTTACATGAGGCAGGCGCTGTGAATTTAGATTGCCAAGATAGGGAAGGTTTGTGCCGATGTATCCCAAAGCCGCCCTGGGGAGTATCGATCCAGGTCTTAGAACACAGAAGACTTCAAAGCTCCTGCCCACACATCTGGTGCCAGGTGGGTGGCAAACCTCAGTATCCCCGATAGGCAGGCAAGAGAAAATCCTGCCAGAAGTAACAGCACTTTGTCCTTACAAAGCCTTTGGCCTCACGATCTCCAAGCACTTTGCAAATATTAATTACAATAATTAAGCCTAATTAATTATTGCAATTAAGCTGCGATGTGCTGTAAGCAGGCAGGTTTTATACTGGTTTCACTGATGAACTAATTGAGGAAGAGAGAGGGGAAGTGACTTTCTCAAGGTCAAACAGAAAATTTGGCAATAGAACCCAGGAGTCCTCAATTCTAGTCTCTCATGTTCTAACCACTGGACCACATTCTCTCCTAGAGATGGGTATAGAACCCAGGAGTCCCAATGCAAGAATAGCCTCTCTCACAGTATTCTGGAACCTCGGGTTAATGAGTTTGGGTCTGGTATATGGTTTGGGCAAGGTCTCATTGTATCTGAACTAGATCTCACTTCCATGGCAGAGAGTTCAGAGCAGCAAAGTGGAAAACATCTGTGAGGCAAATGACAGCTCCACATGTGGGGAGAGAGAGAATCTGATGACTGGTTGGTGTCCAGGTCCACTAGCAATTACCACATGTCAGATCAACATCATTGACTCCAATACTGCCCCTGTATGAAGCTACAGCAATGGGCCATTAATATTTATTCAGGATTCATATGGGGAAAATTGCTTGTATGATATGTTCTGTGTAATTTATGTTATGTATTTTAACAGTGGGTCACGGCAGAAGCCATGTAGCAGTAATCTTGTCAACTAGCAAGACTTATAGCATGGATAAGAGATGTGGAAACGTAGGACATTTTACCAATCTACAAATATTTGAAGGATGTAAATTCTAAAGAAAAAAGGAGAAATTAGTTACCATGATACAAACTAGGAGGGTTAGCTGCCAGAGGTGTAATAGTATGAAATTGAGAGAGAGAAAATTTAGGCTGAATATAAATTTTTTTTTAAAAAGCTTTTTGGTACTGAGATCTACAAATCTGTGGTACAGTCTCCCAAGGGAAGTGGAGGGAAGCCCCATGTCTTAGACATTTAATTTAAATCTAATCTGGACAAAGCACTAAACATACAGAGGGGAGTAACATATGTCAGCAGAGTGAACAAAATAAAATGTAGCCCCTACTATGAAAAATGGCTATGTAAAAATGCCACCATCTTACTGTCTTACTCAACAGATAGGTTCCCTGTGTGCATTCAGAGACAGATCAACTGATTTTTAGTGACAAAAACAAGGTTTTAATACTTTTGTCTCCTGTTAGCGCTCCAGAGCCAATGCAACTAAGAAAGAGGGAGCGTACATTTATTCTGCCCAGTGCATCAACACCATTACTACATTCCACTTGCAGGACTGGATTCTGCCATGAGTAACTGCACTGTAATCCCATGCAAGATAAGGAGGTTGCACAGGTATAAACGAGGACAGGATTTGTTGTGGGGAAATCTTCGTTACGTGTGCTGACGCACAGGCCAGAATAAGCCCAGCTTGACTTTCAGATCCCAGTAGTGTAGTCAGACTTTCAAAGAAGTTAACTGTAAGAGGAATTTTTTGTTAAAAGCTGGTAACAAGTCTTTTCCCGATAATGAGGTGTAATGAATCCAAATATGGTTGTTACCAAGCTGTATGTTGTATATAAAGGTCCCTACGAAGAGCACACAGTAACAGAGAAATCACTGAAGTGTAAATCTTTATATCCTCTTTGTTGAGGATAATATACTTCTGTTGGATCTTAACGAGCTGCAGGATGCAATAAAAGTAATCAAATAATATGCCCAACCTTTTTATACAGCTATTGAATTTCAGTGTCTTATCTGCAAGAGGCACTAGAAATATTTAATACTTTATACAACAATGAAAGAGCATGTTTCCATGGCTCTTATGACTTGGGCGTTTTCACCTTGAAATAAAAGTACACAGGTTGATATAACTATGATAAACACAATACATAACCTGAGAACACCTGTTTTTTAAAACATGCCCAAGTACTTTCTTGACTAAACATTTTAATGCACACAAGCTAAGCAGATGTGTCAATGTTGTACTAGTTCAAGAAAGTTTTGTATACAATGGCAGATTGAATCAACGTCTTATTAGGTCACATGTTATGACACGTCTACTTATTTGCGAATGCTGCCCTTAAGCTCTTGGAATCAGGAACATCAGCACAAACTTGGTCTAGAACTCTACATTTTGCAGTCTCCTATACAAACAAGTCATGCCATCCTCTGTGCCACCACAGAATATTGCCTACATGCAATCTGTGGGTATCAGTGGTAATGGCATGAGCTGTGGCACCAGACCTCCGTCTTCCTGCTTCCAACCCATTGTATTTGGAGGAGGAAGCATTGGATTTGGGCAGTGGGCCTGTCTCCGCACTACTAGCTCTCTGTACGTGGAAGAATAGAGTACCACTTGTTGGGAACAGTGCTTGTGATGACCACAAGCATGTGAACAAAATGGCACATGTGTTGTCAGTGCTGTGGACCCCTCTGGCAAGCCACAAATCTTATAAAAACTCTACTGCGCTTTTCACCTTCTCAGAGTCCAGGTCCCCCTGTCCAAGGTGTATTAGAAGCGGATGGTGTCACTGCAAAAGCTTTTCCATGCAGGCTTCTTGCTGTAACCAGCAATGAAAGAGGCAGCCTCACAACCAATCAGTACGTGAAATGGGATCTGCAGAGTTTCCAGAACAATGGGTCCATATTGTAGTTTTTCACAAATGGCAGGAACAGGAGAGTTCTGCGGTTCCTTTGATGTGCAAGCTGCCATCCAAAGCTGCCTACATGTCAGCTTTTGCAATAGGAAGCCAGATAAAGAATAAGCACATCAGTGTCCCTGGCTGCAACGACCACACAGTCAGCATCACTGTGAACACAGTGGAAAATCATTCTTGTGTCTGCCCGAGGAGCACACAGGTGACCGGTGTCAACCGCTGCTGTTGAGCACCATACTTCAGCCTCCTGAAAGCCAGCAGCCAGAGTCATGATTTTACCATGGGGTGCTTGGGTCATTAGTTGCTCAGATAAAAAATATTTCAAGGCCCTCCTTATTTTCTGGAAGCGTGGTGAAATTCATCCAGTTACTGGAAGAGGCACCTATCTGCCTTCCACCACTCTTCAGATGGGCTTTGTATCTCTTGAGTGGTTTTTCATGGTGCCACTATTCATAGATTCCTTTTAGCACCTGTCAAACACAGCATCAACTCTGTGGAAGTCTGCTCCAGACCTAAATCCTGTTTTACAAATATGTCTACAAGGTCTCCAAGTGTTTTGGCTCCAGAGGGCTTTCCTATGGCTTGTACCAAAGCTTGCAAGACAGCTTCTCCCAACGGGAGTAACTGTTGGTGGGCAGAGGACATCAGCTGTCAGCACATCACCCAGTATTACTTTTGTGCTTGTTCTTAGACTGTCACTTGGCTATGCTAATGCCAAAAGGACAGGCATTAACTCATGTTTCAGAACCTGTTGCAAATTCACAATCTGGCCAGGTTCCTAGGCTGTGATTAGTAGCTGAAGAATGTTTTTGTTTGCCTTCCTGGTTGGGACCTTTCCTTTGGTTTCTTTTCCCCCTTGTATACCATGAGAAAAGCTGCAGCATTATTTTGGGGCGTGGATCATGAATGTGTACCTGCCCAGGTTCTCCTTCTTGAGTCATAAGTCGTAAGTGTCTACAAAGCTGCCCAGTTGCACTTACCCAGGGATCTTCGCATTTCACAGTGCGTCTTGGGTAACTTCATTAGTTAGATATTTTGCTGTGATATTTTGCAATGATATGGGTGGTTCCTCCCCAGATAAAATCTTAAACCTTTGAAGTGTTCGTAAGAGTGCATCCCCATTTCCATTGTCACATGCTCCCTTGGCTTTCTTGACTCACCGTGACTAAGTTGGTCATCCAAGCCAACATGGAACATGGCTCTGATGAGGGCTGAGCAAATCCAGTTCCACCTCTTCTCTTCCCTATGAAAGCCACGCTTGACTCCGATCAGGGTCCACTTGGTTGAACTTCTGACATGATCTCGTGACAACAAAGCTCCCTTGCTGGAGCACATAGGCCAGTCGTTGATGCATTTCTGCAATGAAGACGGCTCCCTGGCTGGCGAAGTTTGTGTGATCGTTGCTCCTGAACAAAGGCAGTATACATTTGAAGGTGAAGAGATGCCACTCATCTGGGTTGTGTGAGGAGGAAGAAGAGGAGATGTTCAGCGATGATGACTGGATGCTGATGGATGCAAATAATGCAAAGACGATAGGAAACTGACTTGGATCTCTTGAGACTTACTACCCTACCATAGTTTACTCTCACAGGCTGGCTGGCCCTTCGAGGCAGGCTAGGCTCAGCCATTGCCCGTGACTTAGCAGCTATCCCTCAGCCTCACTGATGAGATAGCAATATAAGGGCTAATTAGTGACCCCAGATGGGTGTAATTAAGTTTAATTAGAAAGACCGACCCCAGTTGTGGTGGTGAAGCAAGGTGAGCACTACTTAAATAGAGCCGGGAACACAGTAGAGATGGAGAGATCCAGGAAAGAGGAGGTAGGGAGAGTTTTATCTCCCTGGGAAGGGCCTGGAGTAAGGCCCAGTAATTTGGGACTGGCTAGGCCCAGGAAACAGAGCTACAGGAGTAGGTTAGCTCCTATGGTGGGGTCCTAGAGTGGAGAGGAGCCCACAAGCTAGGGTCTCTGCGAACCAGCGAATGAGGTGGACTCCTAGCAGGGAAAAGGGGGATGAACTGAATTTGAGAGCAGGAGGGGCAAATAACTTATTGTTTAGAGTCGAGCTCAGAAAGTATAAAGGACCTTTTGCCTGCAGCTGAACCCCAGAAGGGGGATTGAACTGTTACGTGGCCAGAGGGATGAACCACAGAAGACCCAGGGAAGGAGTTTGGGGAAGAGACCGGCTTGGAGCGGTCACTATGGCTAAGGAAGTGGCCACCAAAAGGAATGTGAAAGGCAAAGGTCCCTGAAACACCATATCCAGGCATGAGGGGAAATTCTAGAGATGAGGATGCGCCTTGACATTTACCTACAATTGTAACAAATATGAGTGTCATAAATAAGGCTACAATTTTGTCACGGTTACTTTTAGTAAAAGTCATGGACAGGTCACGGGCAATAAACAAAAATTCACGGGAGCCCATGACCTGTCTGTGACTTTACTAAAAATAACCGGGGGCGGGGCAAGGTAGCGGGGGGAAGAAATGACAGCTGGAGTCCCATGGGGGCGGGGGGGGGGGGGAGAGACTGACAGGCCAAACCCCCCGGCTCCAGCAGCCACAGCGGGGGCACTCAGCCACCGGAGGGGGGGCATACAGTTCCCACTCTGCAGCTGGCCACAGCTGGTGGGCAGGAGCACAGTCTCAGTTCCAACCCCAGCCATGGGGCGGGCGGGGGGGACACACGGTCCTAGAAAGTTGTGAGGGGGGTGCACGGCTCCCGCTGCAGCCCCTATCACGGGGCAGGGGCACATGGCCCTGACTGCAACCCCCACTGCAAGCTGTGGGACGGGGCGCACGGCCCCAGCTGCAGCCCCCACTGGGAGCCATGGAGCAGGGACACATGGTCCCGGCTCCTACCCCTGCCACAAGCTGCGGGGCAGAGGCACACGGCCCTGTCCGCAAGCCACGAGGCAGGGGCCCACAGTCCTGGCTCCAGCCCCAGCTCCAACCCCAGCTGCAGGGCAGGGGGGCACAGTCCCTCTTCCAGCCCTGGCTTCATTCGTTGACAGGTGAAGCCGGCGACATCACAGAGGTGTGGTACAGTCACAGAATCCGTGACTGCCGTGACCAAATCGTAGCCTTAGTCATAAACCACAAACTCACCTAACCTCTGTTGCTCTCTCTCTCTGTAAAAAATACCATCACTTCTACGTTAGTTCTACTCTAACTCCAATGCTTTATGGTGCTATCAAACAAATACTAAGCATGCAAGACAATGAGAAAATGATTTCACAAATTACAGGGGAAATAATATGTTATAATTTAACTGATTTCTAATATTATGGATATATAGATGTCCACATGCAATAAAAATTTGAAAATTAGGGTAAAATAGGTGTTATAACCATGAGGTGTCTTCTCATTTCTGTTCTTAATAGACTGAAAAGGAATTATGTCGAACAACTGGATTTTGCTGATAGGTTTACACATGCACCGTTGGTATATCAAACATTTCTGGTGAATTTTGGTGGCCATATTTATTTACAAGTTTGAGGTCCAAATGTTAAAATTCAGCTTGGTAACAATCATTTTCAAGATCAGCAGGTTCAAATTTTGTTAGAAAAAGCAGCTACCACCTTTGAACAAAAAACATCTCTCGACCCCTTACAGAGGATTGATTCGGAGATTCCATCTACTCTACAAGTTGAGTTTGCAGAAAATCCCTTCACTGGTAAATACATTTGATATGGAATCATTGAGACCACAAGAAAGATGGTCCAGGAATGGCTGAGTCATTATTCCAAACACAGACACGCTTGGTGGGCAAAATCCCCGGCTGGTGTAAATCACTGTAACTCCACTGTAAGTCACATCAGGCATTTCCATTAGGTCTCCAGCTGGTGTAAACTGGCCCCCAAAGAGCTACACTGATTTATCTCAAGTCAAGGATCTGGCCCTGTCTTGGCCTGGCCATCTCACAGGGAATCTGATTCAGGGGAGCAGGGAGACAGGGTTGACTGAACCCAAAGTAACCCCAAGAGAACTGAAAATGATTTCCTTCCATTCAGTACTTATGCCAGCCGGAGGGTAAGAGGAGAACAACAACTATAACTCCCTTCTTAAAATGATCATAACTATGCAAGAGAAGCTCTTTAACAGGCTCACTCGCTAACAAGCTGCTCTTGTTTTCATGTTTTGGAATGGCTTAATCCTGTATATGATAACATCCCCGACAACCGAGTGCATTAAACTGTGACAGCTTTTCACTGACCTAAGCAATTGCATTACAAAAACACCATTAGCGGCTCTCTCCTCTTCATCTAATCCCCCCTACCTCCTCCTTCTCCTTCTCCTCCGCCTCCTTCTCCTGGGCCTGTAAAAGCTATGCTCAATACTACTATTAAATTACCCTTAGAAATACGCTCCTAAAAAAAAAAAAAATCAATGCACATGTGTTTTAACACTTGTCACAAATAGATCAACTGGGCAATCTAACGTCTATTATTCCACTCAGAGATTTAAACAAATAAAAGACCCACACGTTGGTGGGCATGCTTGGTGAGTTCTATACGCTCCCACATGGGCTATATTTAGGAGGAGGGAGATGAGGGACACTGAGCTAGCCACCTGTTCATACGGTTCCTCTATGCCCAGCCAGATTCTGATTTCAGCCTCAATTCGGAGTACTACCGCTGATGTAGATAGAAACAACGAGGAGTCTGGTGGCACTCCTCATGGACTCACTCCGGATTTACACCCGTGTAACCGAAAATAGAACGTTGTTCCTCAAGTTGCATGCTGTGTTGTGTGTAGGCTGCAGGGACTCAGGAAGCTGCAGAGGGCACTGGGTTATACTCAAACCTGGCTTGCTGGCCATAGGACCATCACTGCATGCTTCCCTGTGGTCCCATCGGACCAGTGCCAGCAAGACTGGGCAGAAATGAATCCCCTACCTGTGCTGCCCTCACTCTGCCAGACTGCCACCACCTCCAAGCTTCCCAGGCAACAGGGATCAGGAGAGGGGGCGTGACACAGGCGGATGGAACCGAGGGGTGGGGAGGGAGCTATACCAAGACATTTCTGCCTGGGCCCTGCTGCCTGGGGAAGGTGCATTAACCCAGCAGAGGGAAAGGCATGTGGCGGATTGGAAAGCCGCCCTCATTAACCCTTTCTTAGCCTCTGGCATGCACAATTCCGTTACTTTTCCTTTCCTACTTTTTTTTTTTTTATACCCTCCTTTTCTGCTGTGTCTGATTTCACGGAGATACCCTGTCCTTGGTGCAGACTGGACAGCTGTAGAGGAAGAAGGGAGAAAGAGCAAGAGAGTCTGTCCCTCCATTTAAAGGGCCAGTGTCACTAATTTGTATGCAACATATGGCCAGAATTCAGTTTAAAGTGTTGGCTAAATAAATTGCGAGCTCTTAAATCTATTCCTCTTATGCACTCATTGACTGCCACTACTTTCTATTTCATCATCACTTTCTTCTTCTTCTCTCTCTCTCTCTTTTTTTTTGGTTGAATCAGGACACAGACAGATTTCTTGCCGACTAATTAAAGCCCTGCTTCTTAATGAACTCCCAGCACTTTACTGCTTCAGAGTGTCTGCAGCCCCCCAGGAAATTAGTAAGAGCTTTAAACACGGAGAGACTTGAAAGGTCAGTGCCTGCTATGGATTTCCAAACACAAAAGGCAACAGAATCATGTCCTATTTTAAAAGCATCATCATAATAAGAAGCCGCAGGGCTGAGGATATAAACATAATAGACAGGGAAGCAAATTAGAGGCCCGGCTACAGTCACAGGGCTGGGAGAAAACAGGAAAGAGTTGGTTGTAATTAAATGTTGTGGTCATGTGTTCTATGTAATCCTTTGTACTTTTGTTATCCCATTTCCCCCCATGCTGGACCTGGATGCACATGGTCTTTCTACCTACTAATGACCTCCAGCCCTGCCTATGTACCTACCTAATGACCTCCTGCTCTATCTGCCAATCTACCTATCTCCTGCCATACCTACCTACCTAGTGACTGCCTGTCCAACCTACCTGCTTATGTACCTCCTGACCTACCTAGTGACTTTCTGTCCCACCTTCCTACCCATTTCTATGTGTTTATCTACAGTATTTAAACATATCCTAGGTAGGTAGACAGGCACTGTAGATATGATTCTGTAACGTATCTGCCTATGATATCCATTTACATACCTACATTACCTAACCAGATACAATATCTGCCACATTACCTATTCATTTATGAATGGGTATTTATAGACCACTCCTCTGGGTAGTATCTAAGCCCTGAGGAGTGGACTGAGGCTTCATGGGATATTTCTGCCCAAGTTGGCTTCAATCAGAGAAGACTAATGCTACTTTTAGAGTCTTAAAGCTATGCTCTTTGATCTCAAAATCAGGCCAGACATTCCATGAGAATAGAATCTCTTGAGACATTTAGAATTTCTCTTTCTGGCCCTGGCAGGCATCAGGAAGCAAGAATTCATCAAGTTTCCTTCACGCTCAAAATAATTTGTGGGGCAGGCCGCTTTGCGGGATTGATGGTGGGATTTCCAAATAGGCTCCATGTTGGCATAACCAGGCTCCTCCTGAAGTCATTGGGACTTCAGGGCAGCCCTGAGGCCTGTGTCATTCAGGAGGTCAGACTAAATGATCACAGTGCTCCCATCTGGCCTTAGAATCGATGAATGGGAGTTTTACTCTTGACCCCAGTGAAAGCCCACTCCGTTTCTAGGTCACTGGTTTGAAGCCAGACCCGGTCACTAGAGAGTGGAAGGCAACGTGTTCTAATGTTTAAAGCACAGGGCTAGCACTCAGGCAATCCGGGATCTATTCCTAGTTGCCACTGTCTCACTGTGCCCTTGAGCCAGATCAAGGTACTTCTGCTTAGCCACTTGGGTGAACTGCTTTGAGATCCTCAGTGGAAAAAAGTAGGGTTGCCAACTGTCTAATCACAGAAACGCAAACCACCTTGCCCCACCCCTTCTCCGAGGCCCCACCCTGCTCCCTCCATCGCTCGCTCTCCCCCACTCTCACTGGGCTGGGGCAGGGGGTCGGGGTGTGGGCTCTGGGTTGGAGCTGAAGAGTTTGGAGTCTGGGAGGGGCTCCAGGCTGAGCTTGGGGCAGGGGTTAGGGTGCAGAAGGGGGTGTGGGGTACAAGCTCTGGGAAGGAGTTTGCGTGCTGGAGGGGGCTCAGGGCTGGGACAGGGAATTGGGGTGCAGGAGGAGGTGAGGGCTGCAGGCTCTGGGAGGGAGTTTGCGTGCTGGAGGGGGCTCAGGGCTGGGACAGGGAATTGGGGTGCAGGAGGAGGTGAGGGCTGCAGGCTCTGGGAGGGAGTTTGCGTGCTGGAGGGGGCTCAGGGCTGGGACAGGGAATTGGGGTGCAGGAGGAGGTGAGGGGTGCAGGCTCTGGGAGGGAGTTTGGGTGTGGGAAGGGGCTCAGGGCTGGGACAGGGAATTGGGGTGCAGGAGGAGGTGAGGGCTGCAGGCTCTGGGAGGGAGTTTGGGTGTGGGAAGGGGCTCAGGGCTGGGACAGGGAATTGGGGTGCAGGAGGAGGTGAGGGCTGCAGGCTCTGGGAGGGAGTTTGGGTGTGGGAAGGGGCTCAGGGCTGGGACAGGGAATTGGGGTGCAGGAGGAGGTGAGGGCTGCAGGCTCTGGGAGGGAGTTTGGGTGTGGGAAGGGGCTCAGGGCTGGGACAGGGAATTGGGGTGCAGGAGAAGGTGAGGGCTGCAGGCTCTGGGAGGGAGTTTGCGTGCTGGAGGGGGCTCAGGGCTGGGACAGGGAATTGGGGTGCAGGAGGAGGTGAGGGGTGCAGGCTCTGGGAGGGAGTTTGGGTGTGGGAAGGGGCTCAGGGATGGGGTAGGGGTGCAGGAGAGGTTGCGGTGTGCAGGTTCCGGTCAGGAGGCACTTACCTCGGGTGGCTTCCTGCCTGCCCTGACCTCACACCACTCCCAGAAGTGGCTGGTTTGTCTCTGCGGCCCCTGGGGAGGGGAAGGGGGCTCTGCACTCTGCCCGCACCCGCAGCTCCGATTGGCCGCAGTTCCTGGCCAATGGGAGCTGCGGAGTCGGTGCTGGGGTGGGGGCATCATGTGGCGCCACCTGCCCCTCCCCCTAAGGCCGCAGGGACAACCCACCCGCTTCTAGGAGCTGCGTGGGGCCATGGCAGACAGGAAGCCTGCCTTAGCCCCACTGCGCTGCCAGACTTGCAGTGACTAAAATCTCCCAGTTTGGCTGCAGCAGCCTCTGGGAGACAGGCGTGATTCCGGGAGCCTCACAGCGAAACCGGGAGAGTTGGCAACCCTAGAAAAGAGTTGTGTGAATGCAAAACCTTGTGGTGAGGGGAACAGAGGGGCCTGAGTGAAGTGCCTTTGGAGGGTCTCAGCCCAGTTCCTAGTGGATGGGTGTTTCCAACACACGCACACCACTACCGCAGTCAGCGCTAACTATCCCCGCCGGGCAGGCAGTTTCCGCAGAGAGGCCCTGGATTGAACGAGCCCACCTAGGCCAAACTCCCCTCTCACTCCTAGAGGAGGCCCCTCCAGGTGAGGGCTGTGGTGAGCATGCCCAGGAAGCTCCCCAGTTTCTTCCTGTGCTGAAACAGTGCTGTGGGCAGGGGCTCCCAGGCTCTGGGGGTATTAAATCCACACATATCGGGCTCAGGTCCACTGAAGATTTGGGCCTTATTTATTGTATGTGACCCAGTACCCACCTCGCCAATTTCCTCTCTTTCTACCCACCTTTTCCACAGGTCGTGCCCCACATGCCTCTTTTACCAAAACCATCCTCCCAGGCACCCCTTCCCAACCCCTCTCAGGCTCCTCCTTTCCTTGGCCTTTGAGCTTCCACCAGGACATTTCCTACATGACACTGGAAATGCTTCAGCCAGTCTGATCAGCAGCCAGCGGAGAGAAAATCACCCTCCCTGCAGGCTCCTGTCCACCTTCGGATGCCTCTACCCCTTTAACTTCTTACTGGCCACACTCCTCACTCTCCGTGGTGCGCTTTGGAGCAAAGTGGGAAAATGGCAGGGAATACTCTCCTCATGATGTGCAATTGCCACCTCCTTTGCCCCCCACCACATGCCTTTCTCCCCTCCTGCCAAGGTCCCCTGCCTGCCTGGTTCTTGCTTTAAACAAAAGTCTGTGTTGCCCCCCTTTGTTCCCCTTTAAGTGCCCAATCACAGCTGTCTAAAGGGTCCAAACACCAAGAAGGGAGCAGACTAGAAACAGGTCCGAATCAACACTACACACTCCTGGGCTTTGCTGAGGTTTGGAATCTGGATATGGATCAAAACGTCGCCGCTGGTCCCTGTGTCAGCATCAGGCCAAACCAGAACCCCCAGCTCACATCATGCCCAGATGCTGGCGGGGTTGGGGATCAGCATCTCGACTGGGAGGCGGCATCTCGGATCCACCTCCAGAGAATCTTTAAAGAGCTTGACACTTAGCCGGCCATTTCTACCTCTACAGGCCAAATTCTGAGAAGGGACGAGCCCCGTCCAACTGCCCTGAACTTCAAGCGAGCCGTTGGCATCGGATAGACACTAAGAAGATCCACATCTATACTGCCTGGGATACAACGGTACATGGCCTTCTGCTTCAAGGCATAAAGCAACCACTCATTGCCTGGAGTGAACACTGTGCGGTTTCCTGCGCCTTACTCTGAAGCATCCACCTCTGTCAGAGAAGGGGTATTGGACTGGAGGGCCGTTGGTCTGATCCTCGATGGCAATTCCTGTGTTTCATTTTGCATTACGGCTGCCTCATCACCCCTGGGGATTTGGCCCAATCTGCAGAGATAATTGGAAACGCACCCTCTGCCACCTCCTCCTGACAGGAGCCAGCTGTCTGCTGCTTTAAAAACAATCACATTGTTTTCATCCCAGCTCCCCGCTAAAGCCTCATCCAAGATCCTGGAGAGATGAGCACCGGGGGAGCCGGGGTGTGTGTGTGGGGGATGCTGCTTCATTCCCAGGCTCCATACCACTCCAGACCTGCCTGAGCTTCCCCTTTAATATTCAGCGTCAGATTCCCTGAGAGCTCTTCAGGGGGTGTTAGAAGAAGTCGTAATAATAATACAATTAAAGTCTCTCAACAACCATAAAAGAAGAACGAGTAATTACACCTGCTGCCGGTTCCACAGGCACCAGCCCTATCCTGGCCCACCCTCTTCTCCCCTGATGAGGAGTCTGCGGCCACCTCAGCCACTCCAGAGTGACAGGGAGTTTGTCGCCTCTCTCTGAGGCGCTGGACCGGTTGACAGTAATGGCTGTATGAGGAGGGGAGCACGCCTCGGTTCGCTTCACCTCACCCGAGAGCACCGAGCAAGGCACGAGTGGCCAGAACAATTGTACGTGTCTGTGGCTTTCCTGGAGAGTCAGGCTGCCTCTGACCCATCAGCATGAGAGGCCTGGCTGAGGTGAAAGTGCCCCAGCTACGCTGGAAAGCGGCTAATGTTCAGAGTGTAGTGGGAGCCATGAAAGATGACAGGAGAAAGAGCCTCAGGGACCAGAGGCAGAGGTGCCATCAGCCCAGGGATGGCGTATGCCTTAGGGACTGGCTAAGGCAGAAGATGTCACCACCCCTTGTGCAGGTCTCTGTCGGTCACTGGTTTCCCTGCTCTGTCCGCCTTGCATTTCTCATAAGGGCTTCCTGCTCTTATGCGGGCACATGGTGCTAGCTGCCCTGTGCCCCCATTTTTAAGTCCCCTCTCCTTTCATCTGGCCTTTATTCCTATCCCTGCTGCCCTGGGCAAAGACAGCATCTGAGAGAACTCACCTGGGAACCTTCATCTGTTGGGGACACAAAGCTGAAGACGTTTCATCCTCTGCCAAAAACCCAATCTCTGTGATTGACAGAGGGGATCTCTGTGACACAGCTCCCTTCTTTCCCACCATCTATCTCAGGAGTCACCTCTCAGTCTGGGACATGGGACTCCTTGGGCCTTCTCAAACAGCTGTTGGGGTGTGTGTATGGGTGTGTGTGCAAACCTGTCCTTCCGAACCAGAGGAAACATGGGGTCCCTGAGACAGCTCTTCAGCCTAGCATGCAATGAGATCATTGGGCCACCTCCCCACACAGCAGGGGACACAGAGGACCGAAAGGCCTAGGGCAGAACAGAAGGGAGGTCTGGAGAACAAACCTGCCAAGCTGGGACTGGGAGAACTTCATGCTCCCAGCAATACTGAGAGGTAAGCGCCTCCTGCGGGTACAGCACCGCTGTGTGTCAGATGGCGA
This sequence comes from Chelydra serpentina, assembly GCA_037349315.1. NCBI lineage: Eukaryota > Metazoa > Chordata > Testudines > Chelydridae > Chelydra > Chelydra serpentina. Next base: position 10,028,855 of record JBAIAC010000037.1, on the reverse strand, counting down.
GATCTTTGGCTGGCTAAGGATATGGGATATATATATATATACACAAAGAAGAACGACACATTTAATGATCTCTGATACCCTCCCTGTAAAGAGTGGGAAATTATCTGAGTGTCTAGGAATATCTTCATTAAAAATGCATTTAGCTGTGGAGCTCTATGAAAGAGAGACCTGTAATACATGAAAGATTAGCCCCAGATTGCTGATTGGACTATTTCACATCATTATGGTAATTAGGCTCGCACGGCTGTAGTGCTGACGCTGACACTTTGCTGCACTTGCCTTTGTCTCAGATTTAAAGTGGTTTTTTTCCCTCTCCCCTTCCCCACCCCCAAACTCTCCGTTGAAGGCCTATCCCTCCACCCTCACTCCCTCCTTCCGAGGAGTCCTGAACTAGCTCCACTTCATGCATATTCATTCTCCTCCACTGATTCCCTCGCACTCCCTGGGCTGCCTCTGCCAACCTCAGCCTGACTTGCAGGGGAAGAAATTAACGATAATTACAAGGTGCGAGGGGATATTACAGCTCTCAATCTGATTGCCGCTGAAACCAAATAAAAATGGAACTTAATCAGCCAATTATTAAAACAGGGAATAAACAATCCGAGATGCCTGTGCTCCCTCCCTGCCATGTCATGGCTCGCATACTCATGCCTGGTCATGGGCCCCATGCTCCACTACCAAAGGGAAAGCCTATGAGGTTCTGCCTAGAGGGGCAAACTCACTCCTGAGCCTTGCGTTCCTGAGGTCTTGCACAGGGGTGAATTTCACCCAGAATTGCGCAGTACTCACATGACTCATTTCTCGTTTGCCACTCGCCCTTCTTGCAACAGTAAGCTACAAACGTCAGTCCTGGTTATCCTCTCACTCCCACTGATCTAACTCCTTTAACTTCAGTGCAGTGCTTAATTTGTGCCAGGTCGTTGGGCCCCAGCACCTCTAGGCTTGGCAGTTCAGAGCCCCGGCACCTCTGGACTTGCTGCATTAGTTCTGAATGTAAAAGAATTGCTTGAGTCCCAGCACCTCTTCCATTACAAATGAAGCACTGCTTCAGTGGAGTTACTCTTGATCTACACCAGTGCAAGTGAGAGATGTATCAGGACTCTTGGGCTAAATCTTCATTTGAGCAAAACTCCAGGGACTTTATTTGGAGTTTTGCCTGAGTAGAGAGTGAGTTAAAACTGAAAGGGAAACTTTGAGATTTGGCCTCCTGTGTATACCATAATCATTCACTCAACCTACCATGAAAATGCAGCTGCCTCCAGGGTGGAACGTAATGGCTATATAATAGCGCATGGGAACACCACAGACAAATTTGGGCTAGGAAGTAAAAGAGGATCCCATATCTAGACAGAATATTATCAGTACGGGTCAGAATATTGGAGAGACAGGAATGCATACTACAATCCTCTTACCCAATTTTTTCAGTTAAGTTTCAGAATGTTGTACCTGCTACAGAGCAGAGCATATGATTTATATTACACACACTTAAAGGAGTTTTCTAAAGCACTCAGCATTGGCCTAGATGCTCCCTCTAAAGTCCACGGTAAAACTCCCACTGATTTAAACAAAAGCAAAGTTAAGTCAATATTGAGTGCTGTTGCAAATGCCAACCTTTCTGTTTTGCAATTAATTTTAAAAATGTGCTGACCAGCCCTGGCAATTATCCAAAATGATCTCCAACAGGACAACGGGGTTCAAATCTTTTTACTTGGGAAAATGTCATGGCATCTTTGATGACTACAAGCGGCGAGGATAATTTGTTAGGCCTACTCCTTTGTGTTGCCGTTTGCAAATTTGTTCCACAATGCCTTTCATCACCGAGATAGCCAATCCCGCCCTACCAATCAACCCAATCTGAACCCAAAGCAAGACGCTTCAACCCTTTACACCATATTACCTTTCCACATTGTACTATCTGAAACGGGCCTATCTGGAGCTGGTTTCTTGAGATCAATTTATGCTATCCCAGATGTGACACAGATAAGGAGCTATCTGGTCGCATGAGGTTTATACAGTTAATTTGGAGCTCCACACCTGGGGGACATCACGTGGGTTTGTGAGATGTCGGGGGGGGGGGGCGCTACAGGAAGGTGTTTTCAGCCAGGGATCCTCAGCTGTAGACATCAAATCCCCTGATGGTCCAGCAGAGCCAAAGGCTGTTGACTTGCAGGGGATGGTGTAGGGTTTAGATGGCATAAGGGGATGATTGTGGGCTAGGTGTGCTGGGTGGCAGAGGTCTCTGAAACTGACATTGGTCAATGGTGGCAAGAACAGCAGCATTGTTGTAAATGCTCCTCTTGATACGCACCCAAGGAGCAGCTGAGTTCCAGCCCCAGTGTCCCGATAGCAGAGCTCGGTAATTGAAGGCTGGGAGCCCACCTGGAAAATAAGGACTGGGACTTATAACCGTGCGCCTCCTTGGGCAACAAACAGAATGGGTGTGTCTACACTGCAATAAAAGACCAACGGCACAACCGGCCTGGGTCGACTGACTCAGGCTCACGGGGCTCAGGCTGAAGGGCTGACCTCTGAAACCCCGTGATGGAGTTGGCAGGGGGCTCAGATCCTGGGCTCCAGCCCCAACCCGAACGTCTACACTGCAATTTTTAGCTCCGCAGCCCAAGTCAGCTGACCCGGGCTCTGAGGCTTGGTGCCGTGCGGGGGGGGGGGGGGGGGTTGATTAGCCCTTCTCCCACAGAAAACACACACACCCCTCAGCTGCTGCCATCCTATATCCACAGCACACTCTGATGCCAACCAGGATTATTCGCTTGCCAATCCCAGCCATGCAATCTCCTAATTTCACTCTTCAAACTTTTATCTCTCAGCCCTGCGTCTTCTCCACCTTAAATTTTACCTAGTGTGTTTCTAATCCGGATCATGGCCCAGAGGATCTCAGAACAGTGAGTGGTCTTCTATTAACCTTATGGCACCATTGCAATTTTGGAGACTTTCCAGGTGTGCTCAGAATCTCTGACTCAGAATAATAGACAGGGACACTCATAAATTAATCTTCTCTTCCATCTATCCCCTCCTCGCATGTGTATTGATGTGTTTCTATAGCCCTTCTGCATCCTACCTTCTCTCTATTCATCCATCTATCCCCTGGCATGTTCTTTAATTACCTGTCCATTAGGTTTTCTGTTTCCTAGCTAGCACATTTTATCCCTTTTCTGATTATTGTGGGAAATAAGCTTTAACCCCGCAATAGCCCACAGGAGAAGAGTTCATGGAGTTATCCAAGCAAGGAGGAAGGGCTGTGCCCACGAATCCTTAGGGAATCTTCTGCAAACTTCCTCCAGTGGGAGAGAAACGATTGGATTAACTAGAGCACTTGCTCCCAGGGATATAACCGGCCACCTACCCACAGGGACACAGCTGTGATAGGCCAGAGTGTTGTGATAAACTAATGTATCTGCTACAAGGGATGTGACTATGCCAAACCACCGCAGTCAGAGACAGGATTGCAACAATGGTATAACAAGGCAAACTCTGCCTCTGCTCCTGTAACAGGCGTGAGTATATAGGCCTATTTGTTAGCCCGAGATGGAATTTGGGGGTTGATTTTTGATACTCTTACATCCTTATAGGTGTGAATAAAGAACAAAGACACTGTGTGTTGCTTCCGCCCAGCCAGATGAGTTTGTTACATAATGAGAAAAGATAAGGGACAGGGTCTAAAGTGTTACAGGGTATGGTGGTGGGAGTGTAATGCATGAGCATACACAGGAAGGCTGTCTGGCGCCTCTCTCAAGCCAAGGTCAAGCAATCAGTTAGGAGGGACAAGAGGGGATGGAGGGCGGGGGGAGACACATTAAAAGATGAAGAAAAGCTTGGCTGTGGCTAGTACACAACCTCACTCCTTACCCGTCCCATGGGGTGGTACCAACACCCCAGACTTCACCCTCCAAAACAAAACATGACCATAAGCTGTAAGGGGTGGGATCAGGGGTGAGCACTGCAGGTATGTTTGGGCCTGCTAAGAAGGAGGTGGGAATAGAGAACGGGAACACGGGTAAAGGCTCTGCAGCATCAGAGCTATGGATATGCTATCTTGAAACTAATCCCAATACATATTGCATTGCCTGCACTTCGGACTTCCGGTCTGCTTTCCGTCTGCGTGACAAGAACCAGGGGAAGGGGAAGCCCCTAGCAAGAGGGCGAGCCCTCTGCTCCTGTTTTCCTCTGGGCATGCAGACCACGTGGAGACCCTCTGCTTGTAAACACCATGTGGGGTTTATTTACTGTGGTCCCCTGCCACCGTCACAGCATTGTTCAGTGCATTATCTACAATAGCACATAATCCTCAGCCCCTTAGACCACAGACTCCAGCTCCCTTGCCCTCTTCCCCCCTTAGCACTTCCTTCCTGTGCCTTTTCCACTTTCCAGGTTCATGGGTTAATTAGCCTTGGAGCTCTCTCCCGCCCATCCTCAATCTATCAATTAGGTACCACTGTGATTGAAAAGTTTACTTCCAGCCAGCTAATAGGTGGTACAGCTGCTGCTGCCCAGCGCTCTGTCACTCCCACTCCTCATTCACAAATCCTTTCTTTCATGAGGCCTTTCAATGATACCCCCTCTGATCGGTACAGTAAAATACACTGAACAGAGCTGCTCTATTGTGTGTCACGGGCCCTGTACTGCTAGCAACAATGGAGACTCTCCTTTAGCTCGGGTGGTAGAAGCTTGTGCTAATGGAGCAGGAGGACTGCAATTCTATCCCTACAGTAGCAGTTCCGATTGGTTGTGTTGTGTGCAGCAGGTTGCCCCAGATTTGTTATGACAGTCACATTCAGAGCAGATGAGACTAATTCAGATTCAAGCCTTTCGGGGCAGCGTCCATCTCCAGAGCTCACACTATCGGCCCTCAATGAACACCACCATCACAAATAAACCCTGTGGACTGGCAAGATGGCCATTGTAATAAACCAATGCACACGTTTCCCACTCTGGCTTCACAGGAACCGTTCCGTGTATCCAAGCAGCTGATGACTGATGGCATTTGGGTTTCAGCGACACAGTCTGACTATGAAATCTGAGGGTCATTCCCGGATCACAGCATTCAGCCTGAAGACACCTCCCACCACCCTTTAGCAATTGCTTAATGGCCATCATATTGTAACGTACCGGCTCTTTGTGGGTGTGTGCTTATGACTGACCACAATCCCATTTTGTCTTTCATAGCCTCTGTCACTCAAAAGGGGAGAGGTAGCATTACTCCCACTTAACAGATGGGGAAAATCAAGACACAGAGAGGCGAGATGAGCCCTGCCCAGAGACAATGGCCAACAGAGCCGGGACTAGAACACAGGTTGCCTGAGTCCCACCCCTGTGCTCTAACCACCAGACAAGAGGGGCTGGTCTTTTCTGTGGCTGGCCCAAAGATGGATATAAGGGACCTAGTGCTACTCACAGTGACGAGAGGTCAATTCTACCTCAAATAGAAGAGGCCTATATGTCTGGAGTTGAAGGTTTTACCACATGCTTCGGGAGTGGACGGTGGTGATTGTGGAAAAAGGAGACAGACTAGAGCCTACAACCAAAAATGCCCAGGTGTAATAAATAAGGAGGCTATTTAAAAAGGAAAAGGCAGCTGAGTCAGACACCGCAGTCCATAGCTTCCTGTCTGGCCTATAGTCCTCTGTCTTCTGCCCAGCTGCCTTTTCCTCTTTAAAAAGACAAGGGCCTCCTGGATTAAACTCCATGCTGTTTTGGTCTGAGGCTCCAGCCTGTCCCTTTAAGGAATGGCACACTCCTTCACAGTGATGTATGTGCCTGCTGTCTGCAGCGGCTGAATATGTTACGCTATGTGGGCACGGCATTCCCATTTACCTTTTGATCCTACTCCTGAAGGGTACCAGGCACCCGCCGTCAACAGGACTCCCAAGCTGGCTGCAAATTGTCGATTTCAGGGATGATCTCTGCACAAGCAGAGATGGATCATTCGGCTGTGTCACAATCCGGCATCTGTGTCATCACAGGTCAGTACCCTGGAGGCAATTGTGATGTCAAAACAAGACCGAGCAGCTCTGTTGGGTGCAAGCTGAGCATGGCTATTTATACCCCAATGTCCTGATGAGCACCAACAGCATGAGAAAGCATAACTGCAGCTTGAAGGGAGTTTGGCTAGACGGGTATATTTTAGAACGGACCTGACTTGTGATGGGCGCATATGAATTCACATCACCCACCTGTAGCATTTTCTTTCCCCCTGCTTCCATAACTAAAGCTGCAGACAGAGTGCCGGATAATGAAACCTTAATTCTGCTCAGTGACTCGTGTGTGTATCCAGTATCATAAAACTGTCTGGCTAACATGGACGCAAGACCAATTGGGCAAATCACTGCAATTATACTTGGTGGAGGTTTGCTTTCCCCCGCCCCTGTCCCCCCTGAAAAAAAAAAAGTGAGCAGAAATTAAAAAAAGCTTGGGGTTAATGTACCTCGCTGTTGACTGACTCACTGGGGAGCCTGAGACAAGACAACAAATTGGAACTTAATGCTCGTTTAGCCAACAGTGGGAGTCAGAGGTTCATCGCGCGTGGGAACCCAGGGAGAAATGATCTCCAGTCAAGGGGGAATCATCTGTATTTATAAACCCACAGGTGATGGGCCGGCCTTCCGTCGCGGCTTAATCACAGGCAGACAGGAGCTGCTATTTTCAGCCACATTAACACAGCTGTGTCAATTTCTAGGTGAATCAGCTTTGCTTCATCAGACACATCAACAGACTCAGCACTGCTTTCTTCTCTCCTGCTTAGATTTATTTTAACCACAAGCTGTAAATATCATTTTCTCTCATTTCCCAAACCACATCCGTCTGCAAATATCTCTTGGATCTCCCAGATCTTGGGTCTTGCCCACCCTTTGCATGACTCCTCTCTCTGTCCCTTCCTCAGCTCACCTTGCTCCACTCGAACTCACTTACCCACGGAAGTTACTGTTTCAAATCCTGGAACTACGATTTTCCGAAAGGACCCCTGATTTTGGGTTCTCAACTTGAGGCACCTTAAAGGGGCCTGCTTTTCCGACAGCAGGCGTTCAGCACTTTCTCAGTAGCAAGACCCTTTTTAAAGCATCTTCAGTTGAGGCGTGCAAAATCATTAGGTTAAAATCCTGGCCTTGAAGTCGAATGCTAGTCTAGTCTCCCAAGGCTGGCATTTCCCTAGCGACTTAGGCACCCAACTCACATAGAATTCCAATGAGATCTGACTGCCTAACTCGCATTGGCTCTGCAAACATTTCAGTTAGGCACCCAAATAAGTGGCCTGATTTTCAGAGATACTGAGCTCCCTTTGGTTGGGAATTGTGGTTGTCTAGCACCTCTGAAAAACAAGCCACTTATGTAGGTGACTAACTATGGATTGAGATACCTATTTTAAGCACACAAAGTTGGCATAAGGACACCTGTCTCATTCCGGGAGCCCCTTTCTCTGTCCTGGGATAATCAGCATTGTTAACGTTATCTGACTGGGCTGTCATTTCATAGCCATATCAGCAAAGGAGTCTGCCCCCACTGAACCCGCCAATGCAGCTATTTCTTAATTCCCTTCAGGGCACAATAACTGTTTCCCTCATCAGATATTTAAGACAAGTAATCAACCATGAATTTAAGCATTCATCCAACTAATTGGCAATTGAAGTACTCCAGGTTCCACTCCCATTTACATGGGATGAATGTTAGTCAGTGGAGTGACTCCAGATTTACGTAGCTGGAATTGACAACTGAATAGGGCTCAGTGCTCATCCAAAGCTGAAAGAGAAGCCAGGCAGAACTGTAAATGGCACAGGTGCCTGTAGTGTATTTGAATGGCCAATGCAGGATGTTAGTAGTACAAAAACAAAACAGCAATGGTTAGTCACTTTCCTAGCCTCACAAAAATGAATGGAATAGTTAGATAGAGCTTTTCCCATTATATTTTGTTAATAACTTGCCATTCTCGTCATATCGCATTATGAGGAAAGCATGGTGGGCAAAATATCTATGGCCAATGAAAGAGGTGTCCTGGAATCTCCATACGGAAATCCTAATCATAATTAAAGGCTGTTATTCCCATTACCTAGAAAGGCGGCTCAGTAATTAAATCCACTGTGCAAAGAATTACTTTTTTCTTTTATGAAATGATTAAAAAAACCCCAATATGTTCAAAATATGAACTGGCTTCACGCGCTCCGGGAAGGCTTGGGACCCTCCCTGTGAGTGCTCTTTTGTTCTCGCTATCGGCCTAGCAGATAACAGACCACATTCTCATCTGTGATCTGGCTCCTTGCACTTCCCAGGCAGAGCCATGGAGCTGAATTCTGGCCTTAGGTAGTCAGCTGAGAATTCCTTTGGGGCAAGGGAAATTTCAGCTGGTATAAAGAGGGTGGAGCCATCCTCTCCAATGCCGGCATAGAGGGCATGTGGAGGGAGGGAGGTGGTGTGTTAGGGCAGAGAGAGAAGGGGATGGATCAGTGTGAAGCTCTGCTCTGTTGAGTCTCCCTGTGGTGTATGGTCCCTTAGATTGACACGCAGCATGGGTGGTCCCACAAACCAGGGAACTCAAACCCAGTTCTCCCGGTGCCTCTGAACCACCCCAAGATCTTAAATTCAGGAGAGAATCTAGTCAGATATTAATACAAGGCCCAATCCTGCCACCTTTACTCACTTTGAATAGTACCATATCCCCTGTTTCAGTGAAGAAAATGGGAATACTCATGGAGTAAGGTATATATAGGGGTGGCAGAATTGAGTCCAGGGTCCAGCAAGACCTGACTCTGCAAGGTGCAGAGCTGGAGTCCAGGACAGTTCAGTGTGTTGAGCAACCAGCAGGATCGGGCCCTGAGTCTGCACACGGTGATATTTGTATCTTTCAAGCAATGTTTCTGACAGTGTAGAAATAAGAGTTGGAAAATGCAGATGGTAAGAGCGAGGAATGAGGCCAGGTGCAAACCAGCTCTGTGCCAAGGCTCCTGATTTCACTCCTGTATGGGAGGAGAGTCTGATTCGTGGGAAGGATATGACAGTAAGATGGAGAAGGGCACACAAGGATCCGTACCCCTGGGTGGAGCTGCCGGGTGGAAGATCTCACATGAATTGGCCAGGAGGACCAATGTGATAAGGAGGGATCAGAAAGGATCAGAGACTCTCCTTATAACCCCATGCTACTAGGCCACCATCAGAAATGGCCATAGGAATTTGAAAAATCCTTCGGCTAAAGTGATACACCCACATGTGGGCTGTAATTTGGTGGGATACCTACCTGATTTCAGTTCAGACCTGGGTTCTCCGGAGCATGTCCACCCTGACCCAGACAAAGGAGACCAATCAAGGAACATGCAGGCGATTAACGTGGCAGCAGCAATGCCACTCTGGGAAATACAGGGCTGCAGTTCACACACCACAGAATTTACAGGCAGAAAGGACCTATGAAAACTATTGAGTGCACCCCCTATCAATGCAGGGTACAGAGCATATCAGATATTTAACTGACCCTAGCCCTGTTTGCAGCCAAACATGGGACGTTAGCGGCACAAAGGCTTTTTAGAGAGCCAAATTCAGACCCAGTCTAAGATAGCGCAACTGCATTGAAGTCAAGGGAGTTCCACCAGTTTGCTCCAGGTCTGAATTTGGCCCAGCGTGGCACGCTTCTGTAGAAAATACACATTGCCTGCTCCCTGTAGACTAATAGAACCAGCCTGCCATGGCTGCCTTTAATAACTATGCAATCAAGTTTAAATTGCCATTGCAAAAGGTTTATAAAAGTTTGTGTTGCCTGCTAATTAAATCCATGTGAACGCTGGCTTGGCATTAATTTACTGTAAAATTAGTGCAAGGCTGCAGTGGGGTATTTGCAAGAAACACGCCCATGACGAACTGCAGCATGGAGCCGCTGACCTCAGGAACTATCTTCCCAAACCCTCCCCACTGCAGATCCGATGCATCTATTCTTGGGAACGCCACATTGCAAATATTGTTGTTTTTCAATTAGTCGGCGACTGATCTGACGGCTTGGAGACAGCAGCTAATTAAAATCTAATCGAAATAAAATAATTTCCAATTCTGTCTCCTTTCATAGCCTCCCAGAGCAAAAGGTTCCTCGCTTTGCACACTGTCTTTCTTCAGACCCATTTATTCCTTTGGTTTGCAAACAGCCCACATGTATTCACTATCTCTGTTCTGAGTTGGTTTCCTGGCATTTTAAGAGGGGCTAAGCTGGATTGCAGGCAAGGAGAGTTTCTAGGAGGGAGATGGGAGGAGGCAGTGGAGAAGGAAAGATGGGGTGGGAAAGCCCTGGAGTTGGGGAGGGAAAATGAGATGGAGTGTGGAGGGATAGGCAAGGAAAGGGAGGAGTGGTGTGGAAATGGAGGGAGGCAAGGGGGTGAAGAAAAGAGATGGAGAAAAGACAGCGGGGGAGCAAAAGAGGAGAGTGTGGGGACTGCAGAGAAAGAGGCGAAGGAGACCAAGGAGAGGAGGAGGAAGGTAGGGGATGCCAACTGGTACAATTAATTCTATGCTCTGATGAAATAAATAACATGTAAACGGATACCTTCAAGCAAGAAAGGGGAGTGAGACAGGAACGTCGCCTCAGCCCTTCTCAATGCAGACATCAATAAACTGCCTACTCTGCTGGAGCAGTCCCCAAACCTCCCACTAAACGGTGCCAAGATGAAATGCCTGCTCAACGCAGATGACCCGGCTGTGCTCACATCCACACAATGGAGAGTTTGCACGCTAGTGAGAGGCTACTGCATGTGAGAGCCCGGAGCCCACCCCAACCACTGCATGCCCCACTGCCTTTTACTGAGGAACTGCCACATCTCACCCTACATGTACTCTGGCATCAGGGAATTTCAGAGACGCAGAATCAACAGGACAAGAGAAAGCTCTGCAGACCTTGCACACTATCCGAAAACCAGGCCCCCTCCCACCTGGGCTGCACTGAGGAAAGTCACGGGCTGCTGACAATGGGTGCAGCTGACCTGGAGGAGAGAACGGCTGAACTGCAGGGAGAGCCAATGCTCCGCACCACGGCTGAGCCTTGCAAAGCATTTCCACCCCTGCCTCAGCCTCCATTGTCCACCGTGGGGAAATCTCCTAGGGGAGAAGTGACTTAGAAGCCTCAGCTTGGGCACCTTCCAAAATTAGCCACCCTCCACGCCCCACCCCCAAAATTAACAGATGCGTTTGAAAAATTAGACCTACGCATCGTGCCCAAGGTCACAGACGGTGTTCATCAGAGAGTTTGCAATAGGACCCAGGAGTCTTGCTTCCCCACTTATGGTAGCAAAGATCAGGGCTTAACTGCATTATAACCTTATCACTCTATAGAGAAAGGGATCAAGCACAATTAGAAAGCCTGCAGCTGCGCTTTTCCACGTACACAGGATCTCTCCTCACAATGGCTGCAGGGCAGAACTAGGACAATTCCCTCCGCTCATCATTATACATAACCGAGCACTCAGCTTCTGGTGCCGTCTCAGTAAAGACAACAGGGGCCCCAGCCCCTGCCACAAAGCACTAGGGGCTCAATCCAACTGCCACTTAAGTCACTGCAACGATTCCCATTGACATCAAGAGCCTGAGCTAAGTCCCACTGGCAATTGGTGACGCACATCGCTATGACATAGCACAGCCCTGGGGGCTCGACATCATCGTTGTCTTCTCCAGACCTGCCATGCCGACCACACCAATGCTCAACATTAGACAAGGCTCCAGGGAGACAGAAGAATGCCAATTGCAGAGGGCAGATCAAAGATCACAACCTCATGCAATAGTGAACCATGCACAGAGTCTTCGCGGTGGTGCATGCAGAATGCAAAACTCAGGCAGACGCTTCCCAAGTACAGAGCCGGCTACTCCGAACACATGGGAAAAAAAGAAACGGGGTGAGAGAATACTGAATGGAAATCCACAGAGGAACATTTCTGTAATCAACATGACAGGGGAGAGATTGAAACCGAGGGACATTCTGTCCTTTGAGATAGAGAGGGCCTTTTCTTCAGGCATTAAGAAATAGTTGGGGAGGGGCCGATCCATTCCTCATTCAAAAGCGAGGACGAAAAGCTGTGCCTAACTTGAGCAGCGATGGCTGATATACCCTCCCAATATACACCAACTTGAGCCATCAAAGTAAGAAGTGGACACACTATATAAACCCCAATTACCACAGTGAAACTCTCTCCTAGACACACGCACTTGAGACAGTATTAACTCCAGCAAGACTTGCACATCGTGTCATGCCCATAAAGTTCTTGACACTGATATTGAGAGAGAGAGAGAGAGAGAGAGAGAGAGAGAGAGAGAGCTAAGGGAGGAAGGGGCTGAGGAAAGAGAGAGAAGGAAAAAGGGTGAAGATCCCAACAAGCAGGTTCAATTTGCCTGAAACATTTGCTCTGGTATATTTTTTCCCAATGACTTGACAGCTCAGCGGGACTAACAAAGACCACAAAAGGGGGAAAAAAAGAAAAAAGGAAAGGAAAGAAAGAGAAATAAACACACATGGTGCTTTCAGGCAGCTAAGCTTCCACACCAAGGTCTTTGGAGATAAGTCCTTCCGTGCTCCCTCTTGGCAAACGTTTTCCTGCATTTATCCATTTGTAACTAACTTGCCTTTTAAACTGTGTCAGCCGAATGTGGCCCCTGCTGTGATTCGGGCCAGACAGTCTATCTTGAATCAGCCAGTTGGCTGCGTGTATTGCATGCAGCCAGGAGAAAGTAAAAGCCAACTGAGAACGACCCGCTGGGACGTCTGACGCAAACAAGGACAACTAAGAGCTGGGAATACAGCTCCTCCCCTACTCTAACCCCTCACCAGTTCAGGGTAGGGTGGAAGAGATATGGAGACAAGCTGTGGAAAGGAGGTACTGTGAGGACAGCAGTACAGAGATGGGATGGGATGGGACAGAGGAAGCTCTGAGAGGCTACAACACCCTCATGGAGTGGGACAGAGGAGGCTCTGGGGGACAAGTGTGGAGACTGGCCTCTCAGGGAATGACAAGACAGATAAAGCACTGTGGGGATAGAGCCCCATTACTGAATGGAACAGAAGGTGCTTGGTGGGGGGATAATGGTATGGAGACATCCCCCTGATGGAGTGGCATGTAGGGGGATCTGGAGATGCAGGAGATATCGGTACAGAGACAGATCCCCTCCTGAAGTGGAAGAAACAGAATCAGAACACTTTTCTCTTCCCACTTCCCCAAGGCTTTGCTTTCGCTCCATCCCTCCCACCCACCATGAGGTAGGTGCCTCATAGATAAAAGCTTCCCCAGAGAGTGCCCCGATGCTATTTCTCTTCTCCGGTGATGCCCCCGCGTGGCGAGCCCGAGGTCCCATCTGACGCACTGGGGCACTGGAGACTACTCCGTTTCATACGGTATGGTGTTTAATTCGAGCAAATTACTGCCCATTATTAATCCTCACAAAAGGTTGCAGGGGATCGCATTGATCAAATGATATCTGCATTAGCCGGAACGTGGCAGAGTCATCACTGCATAACTCAGCTCTTTCTCTCTCAATATTCACAGCAGCTTCAGGGCTAAACAAACTTGGTTTGCGGAAGACTTTTTGCCTCCGCGATATTAACAACGGGGTTTAGGAAGCAGCAGCAGAAGCAGCAGTAGCAACACTGGAGGCAGAAGAAACTGTGCTGAGCCCAGGATATAAGGGGAAACCTTTTAAAGGGGGCCACTGGGAAGCTAATGGCGGAGCTTTCTCTGAGTGCTGGGCCAGGTCAGGTGGAAACAGAACTTGTCTCTCTCTAGCTGCTGCTCGGTGCCCTCTGCGAATTGAGCGTGGTAGATCTCACGCCAGCTCCCAGCTGCCTACAACGGCACCCCACCATCGCAATTAGCCCCCTTTTTGGGCCTCCTACCCAGGAGGCCCCAGGGGGAAGGGTTCATGGAGACTGAACTCCTCTCTCGCCCCAGAGGGAGTGCCAGCAGGTCAGGGTTGAGAGAGATACTGACCCGGCGGCATGTGGGAGAAGCTTGCCCTTGCATTGCCCATGCTGCACCTCTCCTATAGACCCAGAGCCTCAGGCTGAGCTTTCCAAAGCTGCCTAAGGGATTTGGATGCAATCCCATTGACATCAATGGGGACTGGGGCTCCAGATGCCCTAGGCAGCATTGGTGGACTCAGCTTCGGTCTCCAGGGCTTTTTATCCAGCAGAATCAAGCCCCCAGCTCTCCCTTGGTTCCTCACAGACTGGGAGCAGCAGGAATAAGCAGTATGGGAACATCTCCTTGCCCCATGGTGAGTAAGATGGTCACTCTAAATACTACCAGCACCTACACATACTCTGCCTCTATTACTATGAGACTACAGTGAGAGATATGGATCAAAAGACAGACTGATTATATAGAGAGGATGAGGGGAAGCAGAACGGGAGGTTATTATCCAACAATATTCCTTAGAAAATAATTCCATCAACTTCATTAGGAAAAATAATGTTAAAAAACAATCTGGGAGAACCCCCAGATTTGATTCAAGGGGAGAAGGGATGGGAAAAGTCACTTCAGTCTCTGGATTGTTGGAAAAAATTTCCCTGTCAGTAGCGATGCCGATGTCTCTTCATATTAATGATGAGTCTGAGTGTATCAATTCCGTGCTCCGAGAGAGCTGAGACAATACACGTGTCAAGGTCAGGGTTACATGGCTTAAATGTATCTATTGTCATCCACATAATGTACTATCATCCTCATAATAGCAAATGAGATCCTTTTTCTCCTATTTTCTTCTTTAATAATCCTATACAAGGGATGTAATTCTTTATTAATAAATTATATAGGATGAGTCAATAAAAATAGGTGTGTGCCTTTTTAAATTAATATAAATGTGCAAAGAAAATCTGAAAGGTAGGGTTTGGGGTGTTCATTGCTCATTTCTGACCAAAACGTGGTTTGTTTGTTTGTTTGTTTGTTTCTCTTTAAAAAAAAATTACCTTACAAATATCAGGAATATCAAGTTGTGTCTGTCTGAAGAAGTCACTAGAGGCCCCAGAAATGCAGATTTGGGCCTTTCTGAACCCTCGTTTGAAGGGTAAGGGACCTCATCTCTTTGACAAAGACATCTTTTCTCCCATGTGTTCCCTCCAGGCCTCAGATGTAAATAAAGGTGATGATAAAACCAAATCCTGCCTCCAACTAGTGGGTTTGAATCAGTCTGACATCCCTTTCCCTTTGAATGAATCAGGTTCTCTGATAATGCTAATCCTACCAAGTTCTCCAGTTGTCCTCAGAGTCTTCCAGGAAACCAAGAATAGACAAGACCTGAATGTTTAATGTACACAACAACCAGTAAACAAACAAAAACAACTACAAAACTAAGAGAATGAAGCTTTTTAGTCCTTTCCATGTAAATCACTGTGATACACTGTCTCCTCTAAAAACAACGAGGAGTCCTTGTGGCACCTTAGAGACTAACAAATTTATTAGGGCATACGTTTTCGTGGGATATAACCCACTTCATCAGATGCATGGAGTGGAAAATATAGTAAGCAGGTATAAATATACAGCACATGAAAAGACAAGAGTTGCCTTACCAAGTGGGGGGTCAGTGCTAACGAGGCCAATTCAATTAGAGTGGAAGAAGTGGGTTATATCATATGAAAGCTTATGCCCAAATAAAATTGTTAGTCTCAAAAATGCCACAAGGACTCCTCATTATTTTTACTGGTACAGACTAACACATCTACCTCTCTGAAAATTGTCTCCTCTAGAATCTATAGCCCTTTCCCCCGCCCCCATTTAAATTCTCAGCAGCTATTGTAAGAAAAACTACAGCAAACAATCGTGCAATAATCAAGTCTGAGAGGATCAGCCCACTCACTACAACCCAAGCTACATACACTCACAAGCATATATGTGTGTGCTCACATGGAAGCCAAATGCCCACTAACTCACTCCTTGACCTCAAGGCCTTGCCACCCCATGGGAGATGGGCTTTGCCTGTTGTTTGGAGAAGAGGAATGACCCTTCCAATGAAAGGCAGAGCCCAAACGTGCTTTACCGATGCTGGCTTCTGACTGGGCCAACGGAGGCTGCCCAACCTTCTTGCCCCTGTTGTAAATGTAATTCTTCCAGGTCAGGCATGAGGCACATTAATGGGGCAGCATGGGGGGAAGCTGGCACCATCACTGGTGTTGTTCCGTGAATGAACAGAAGGATTCCCATGTTCTACCCATGCTCTAGGCTGCTCGTGGTAGAACACGGGGATGCTTCTTCCCCTTGTTCTGCTCTGAGCCCCATCACCTAGACCAGGGGTGGCCAACCTGAGCCTGAGAAGGAGCCAGAATTTACCAATGTACATTGCCAAACAGCCACTGTAGTATGTCAGCAGCCCCCCATCAGCTCCCACTCCACTCCCAGCGCCTCCCACCCTCCGGCAGCCCAGCTGATCAGCGCCTCCCCCTCCCTCCCCATACCTCCCGATCAGCTGCAGGAGGCTCTGGGGCGGGGGGTGAGGAGTGAGCGCACGGCAGGCTCAGGAGAGGGGGCGGGAAGGAGTGGAGTGGGGGCAGGGCCTGTGGCAGAGCCAGAGGTTGAGCAGTGAGCACCCCCCGGCACATTGGAAAGTTGGCGCCTGTAGCGCCAACCCCGGAGTCGGTGCCTATACAAGGAGCCGCATGTTAACTTCTGAAGAGCCGCATGTGGCTCCGGAGCCCCAGATTGGCCACCCCTGACCTAGACTGTAGGTGGCATTTCTTCTAGTGCCACTAAGGATAAGCCAACCCAATCGGCATGTGGTGCTGGGCTTCATAGTTCCTGGCTGAGCCTGTCATCTTTTATTAAGAGCTTGGCTCCCTGCCGGTCACTGGCACCAAGCAGCCTTTCACCTGCCAGTTACACTAGACTGCAGTGGCGAAAGGCAGCTCTAGGGCTTATTATTGTCTTAAGCCAGGCGCTGACAGCTCAAAATGTCTCCCGCTGGCTGGAGGGCAGAAGATTAGAGCTAGGAGAAGGGGTAATGAGAGACTAAGACATCGTCTATGCATGGATTTCAGCCACCAGTACAGCTGCACCTGGGCATGCACCTAAGAGACATTATTTCCACTGGCGCAACACAATTTGTACTAGTGGGTTGAATCGTGCTGTATCAGGGTGAACTGTGTCTGAACTAGGAGTTTCCACTGAAATCCCGGTGCATGCAAGGCCTAAGTTACGGGTAGGGTTGCCAACTGTGTAATCACCTTTGCCCTGCCCCAGCTTCACCCCTTCTCTGAGGCCCCGCCCCACTCACGCCATCCCCCTTTATCTGTCACTCGCTCTCCCCCACCCTCACTCACTTTCAGCGGGCTGGGGCAAGGGGTTCGGAGTGTGTGAGGGGGCTCCAGGCTGAGCCTGGGGCAGGGGGTTGGGGTGCAGGAGGGCGTATGGGGTGCAAGCTGTGGGAGGGATTTTGGGTGTGGGGGGGGCTCAGGACTGGTGCAGGGGGTTGGGGTGTGGGAGAGGGTGACGGGAGTGGGCTCTGGGAGGGCGTTTGGGTGTAGGAGGGTGCTCCGGGTTGGGGTAGGGGGTTGGAGTACAGAAGGGGGTTTGGCGTGGAGGCCCCAACATGAGCAACCCCGCTGAAGACCATGGGGTTAGTAACTACTCACCCATGTGAGTAAGGGCCTCATAATCTGCTCCTAAATGTGGCAAATCCTTATCCCCAGTCCTGCCTTGTGGGACTCCCAGGGCAAACAAGAACCAGGATGCACAGCTTTGTGAGAAAAAGAAAGAAGAACCCTCCCCCACACACACACATTTCCAAACCTCAAAAAAGTTTGTCCCGGTTCCTTTTATTTCTGCATTTGCTGGCTCCGTCTCTGCTATGTAATGAACATCCTCCGGTGTTACACTTACTCCTGAGCTATCTCGAGAAGGGAAATAGATCTCATTCTCACATTAAATGCCATATCAGCGCTCACCATGTAGAATTAGTGCTGGTAGATTTCTCTGACTAGAACATGTTAGAAATCGCAGATGGGTTACAAGAATCAGTTGAGGCCAGATGGCGGGGTGTGGAACTTAAACAATGCGCTTTACTGTAGGGCTGCACATGCTGGCGAAAGGTTCTTTCCATTTTCATTTAGATTTAAAATCACTCAAGTGTACACGCTGTGTAATTCATTCCGGGAATGGAGAGGAAACTACCCCAGAAAGGTGTGAAATGTATTGTTCTTCTCTGGTAGATACAAGTAGAAATAAAGGACCAGAGGACAGATCCCCTGCTGCTGTAAATCAGCATAGCTCCAGAGAAGTCAATGGTTTACAATGAAACTACGCCAATTTATGCCAGAGGAGGATCTGGCCCGGACTTTGAACCTAATTCTGCATTGACTTCTTTCAGAGCTGAGGGTGCTCACTGCCTTGCCAGAGCAGATATACTGTAGCTTAAGTTACAATTCGTTTCACACCTTCCCCAGACAGAACAGGATGCTCGTCACCTTCACAACCCGCAGAACTATACCCCAAACAGTGATTCTTAAAAGAGCTGGAGGCTGGTAATGGGACCCAGCCAAGGTTAGTTAGGGGGGAAAAAACAACCAAAAAACCCCACAAAAAACCCCATACGCTTGCTAATATGCAGCACACCTCCCCTGCTGCAATAAAGACAAGATTGAATTGCAGAAAGTGGCTGCAGGTCTTGTTTCTATACGATTCAATGTTGTGCTCCAACAGGTCGGAATATTGTTAGCAATTCTGTCTGCAGAGGAGACATTGCTGGGCTAGGTAAAACATGTGGTAAATTTCCTTCTGCATTCTCCTTAGATCAGGGGAAGGCATTTGATTATAAAGGCTTGGGGCTTATTTGCATGATGGGATTCCCAAGACTCTTCCTGAAATGGTCAGGAACATTATGCAAATTAGCTAAAGGGGAAGCAGCTATAAATGTCTCAGTTGACCGAACAACTTTAATCTAAAAACTGGCTACTTTTCCAATTACCTTGTAAGTCTTTTGCCACTGACTGCTTCATAAAGCAAACCCAGCCTAGCCTAACCCGGCTCTTAAAGGGGATCCCTGAGTTGTCACAGAAGTAGTAAGGAAATCCTATTCCATTTTCTACCCTTGTGCATGGGCTAATATAGCACTTTCTTGAGACAAGAGGAAAAGTTAAATATACCCCTTATCCTCTGAGTCCACTTCCAAGACTGAGTCTGATGAGAGTGAAGCCAGGATGTTTACAGCTGGGATTTTCAAAGCTGATTAAGAGAATTAGGCCCCCAACTCCAATTGACATTCAATGGAATGTGGGCACCAGAAATCTGATGAGGTTCAACAAGGACAAGTGCAGGGTCCTGTACTTAGGAAGGAAGAATCCCATGCACCGCTACAGACTAGGAACCGAGTGGCTAAGCAGCAGTTCTGCAGAAAAGGACCTAGGGGTTACAGTGGACGAGAAGCTGGATATGAGTCAGCAGTGTGCCCTTGTTGCCAAGGTGGCCAATGGTATATTGGGCTGCATTAGTAGGAGCATTGCCAGCAGATCGAGGGAAGTGATTATTCCCCTCTATTCAGCACTGGTGAGGCCACACTTGGAGTAATGTGTCCAGTTTTGGTCCCCTCACTACAGAAGGGATGTGGACAAATTGAAGAGAGTCCAGCGGAGGGCAACGAAAATGATTAGGGGGCTGGGGCACATGACTTATGAGGAGAGGCTGAGCGAACTGGGCTTATTTAGTCTGCAGAAGAGAAGAGTGAGGGGGAATTTGATAGCAGCCTTCAACTACCTGGAGGGGGGTTCCAAAGAGGATGGAGCTAGGCTGTTCTCAGTGGTGGCAGATGACAGAACAAGAAGCAATGGTCTCAAGTTGCAGTGGGGGAGGTCTAGTTTGGATATTAGGAAACACTATTTCACTAGAAGGGTGGTGAAACACTGGAATGGGTTACCTAGGGAGGTGGTGGAATTTCCATCCTTAGAGGTTTTTAAGGCCCGGCTGGGATGATTTAGTTGGTGTTGGTCCTATTTGAACAGGGGATTGGACCAGATGACCTCCTGAGGTCTCTTCCAACCCTAAGAGTCTATGATTCCAAGCTTGAAGCTGCACCAAACCTTTCTTAAGGTACCCAAGCATAGAGCTGTATTATATCTTCCTCCCCACTCTTAGCTTGCCTGCTTCTAGTTGCCAGCCAGGGTTGAGATATTAGCAGCAAATGCCTGTTCCGCGATGCCTTCCACCATGCCTGGAAAGCCAGGGGTGGTGAATCTCAAGAAAGCCCAGCATTGCAGAGTGGAGGGACACCCTACAGCTGGATCTGAATTCTATGGCTCAGGCTCTTTACTCTGGAAAACAGACAAGACACACAGAAAATTTAAATATTTTCTGTTCCTGGTCAGGCCAGGAAAATAGGCAGACAGCCTCACCTGTGGTACGTTGGACTTAGAGCTGAAGCCAGAAAGTGAAGGGCAATGAAAAATCTTTGGGATCAGTTTCTATCTTGGTATTTATACCTCACTCCTCACCGAGGGTGTCCAAGCACCTGAGTTTGAGCTGAGAGAGAGTCCGTCGGGTTTCTGGGATTTCCCCCCCCCCCCCCCCCCAATTTGCCCCAGTTTCTCTGTTCCTAATCAGAACCTCAAATTCTTCAGATTTACGGCCAAGCTGGGTTTCTGGAGTTTTCACCCTCGTGGTTAAAGGACATAACTCTGCTTCAGTCAGGACTGTGGCTAAGTTTCACGCCGGAAAAGCGAGAAAGCATTTGACACGCTCTAGGGAAGAGAGTTCTAAATACGAAGCGGCTGATCATTTAACAGGAAGTCTCTAAACAAATGGCTCTCGTTAAGGAATAGGGAACAATATCCAGAGAACCTCTCAATTTGGTTATCGGAAATTACTTCATTGTTGTTGCATGTTGACAGTTGCTGAGTTGCTTCTGAGTTTACTAGATTAGAATGTCCATATCTCCCTTCAGAGATACCTTGATTTATTTTACTCCATTCATTATTTAAGCTGCACACCTTGGTGTAATATTGAAGACTGACTCATTCTTTATTATAAATTGCCACCATATATCCTAGGAGGCTCTATGATCTAACTAGCCTTCGATCCAGTGGGAAGAGAAGAAACCCATCTTGATCCCTTTGTAAGTATGAGGAATTGCAGAACTCCTTTTTACATTGCCTGTGTTACTTAAAATGCCTTACCGCTGAAAGAATTCTTAGAACCTAATTTACTTTTTCAACATCTGTGCTATTTGTTAGCTGCTGCTGCTGCCCTTTTTGCTACAGAAAATCAGCCAGGCAGCTGAGGATCTGCTCTGCTGTTGTTTTCTGAGTTTCTGGCACCGCAGGGGGCTACTGAAATTCCTGCCATCCAAAATGTTTTACTGGAAATTGTAAAGGGGGAGGAAAAAAATCCTGAAAACTTTCATGATTATGTTAGATCATCATGTTTCCATTTTTTAAACCCCATTTATCCCCTTTTAGGGCCTGATCTTGCATGCTGTTCAGCTGTTCAGCAACTGTGATCATCATTAGGAGATGAAGGGGCTCAGGATGGAGAATCTTTAACGGCAAGATTTTTCACCCCCCGTCTCTTTCATGAGTGTCATGTTGGATGCTTATTCCTGTGCCCACCGATGATTTCCCAGTCTTTGACAGAGTTGACCCCTTGTGCACACATGTTCTTCAGATCTCATTAAAATAGAGGGAGCCAGCCCAGACCACTGGATCTAGAACTCCCCGAAAATTGGGGTCTGGATCTAGGTCTGGATATGACATTCATAGCTTGGGTCCATCTCTACAATGGGATGAGCAGAAACACTGAATATAGGAACGGCTCCCTACCATGGATATGGATCTGCATCCAGGTAAGAACCTTACGGCTCAGACCCATTTCTACTTTCAAGTAAAAAATGGAAGGCTGGGGGACTTAACCAAGGAGGAAGGGAGGGCACTGTACAGTGTGCTTTTCATTTCAATTGATCCCACAGCACTTTGCAGCCTTAATAAGCTGCTGTAAGTTGCTCTAGGTAAGGATCACTTCAAACACCACTGAGGTGCAACCACCTCTAAAGAGAAATGTGGTAGCTGCTTAACAGTGCACAGCAACAGTACACAACAGTTTAGGAAAGGAAGAAAAGCTAGCTTGGCGTATCCAATTGAAACCGAAGTTGGGGGAATTTTAGGGAATTAAAACACAACTACTTGAGCTGGAATTCAGCACAAATAGCAGGGTTACATCCCTAATTCTTACCAAACGCGGTGAGGCCCTCTGTTAAATCTCATCTGAAGCAGACTGTATCTTTGAGCACAGCCCTCCCCAGCCATACCTAACTAACTTCAAGCTTTGGTGCAGTGGCTGGAAGAAAATATGTCTAGAGGGAAAGTGACACTGAAATATACAAGAGGTGCAAAAGGGGCCTATATACGGGATGTATAGAACAGATATTCCCTGAATGGTTAATAACTATTAATTCCGCTTGGCACACAAAAAGTAGAAAAACTGTCTACCCCTGTTTATTTCAAAATAGGACCCAGCTAGGAAGTAAAAACAGTAAGAAAATGACTCATATTATGTGAGACACTTTGTCTAAAGACCCACAGATCAGGTAAGGTTATGAGTTCCACTCCTCAAGAACGGAAACTAAAATGAATACACGAGACTATCGTTAATGGCTTAAGCAAGAACCTCTCTCAGTTGGCATATGGATAAAATCTCTTTTTTCCCTCCCAACTGAGCTAAAAAGAACTCCAAAAAGCTAGCAATGCAAAGTGGCCCTTTGCACACGATGAGTGGATCAAGAGAGAGATGGGGAAGCTGTGAGTTAAACTAGAGATGATTTGCTGTGAGACTGAAGGTAAAATGGGACAAACTGCATGTTACCCCCAAGAAACCCAAACCACGTATTCACCCCAAATTAGAAGCTGCTCTTTTGTTTGCCTTTGAGTCAGATCTACATCTTTCTATACAGTCACAGCATCTCTTGTTCTCTTGCAAACCAAAAGAACATGAAATGCTTATGTACAATAAAGTGATGTATGAAGTGTAGATTTAGAAGATATGGGATTTTCTTGGTTTTACTATAAATACTTGTTGCACTCTAGAAGTAATTGTATTGTATGGCACAAGGAAGAAGGAATTTTGAAAGATACAAATCAGCTTATACCTTTGAATGACTAAAAGAAATTGCTTAAAGAGGGGAAAATTCCAACTAATAACATGGGCTAATACTGAAATACAACCCTTAAAATGAATCAAACATAAAAAGCCTCCAATAAGAAAAGGACTGAAGAAATTTGTTATATACCATCACCATCTACTGGATGCCAATGGAAGCAGCAGAAAAATGGAGAGAGCTGAAATCTGAGCACTCAGTTGGCAAATAGCCAATAGAAATCAGAGGGTGGCCCTGTCCAAAGAGCCCTGGAATCATCAAGGTGTTTAAAATTGAGGTCACCATGTGGGACTCTAGCTGAAACCCCGTGGACAGCCTCTCCCTTCATCCAGGGTCACAGAATTGACTGAACCCATAAAGAAGCTGTAGAATCCCCAGTGCGACTGACACCCGGACCAACCGTGTAGAAAGGAAGACTTCTTCCATCAAACAAGCTGCATCTACAATGGGCTTAGGTCAACCCAACAATATCACAGAATTTGACATTTTTCACAGCCCTGAGCAATGTAGCTTGGTCAGTCTAATTTTTAGACCAGGCCTGAAGGTGATCTTACAGAGTTTATATGCTTTCGTGAGACCTCAAGTAACCATATTTTAGATTTAACTAATGGTATCTGTATGTTTTCCTTTATAAGTGCAAGCGAATTGACCTAAAAGAGATCTGAACCATAACTTTCAGCAATTGCTTTAGATATTCTAAACTTGTCCCTTTCCCATCAAACCATTCAAACAGCAGCGACCATTCTCTTGAAAGCACTTTAAAGACAAGAGCATCCTTACTCCTTGGAGGAATACTGGAAGTCTGCTAAATGTGTTAGGTGCTAAAGAATTGATGACTGATGTCACAAGTAAATGTAATAAAAAAAAAAAAACTTGGTGACTTGCATTGTTCCTTGATGTTACTTCTGAGCCTACCCATACCACATGACAATTGCTTGAAGAACTGTATTGGTGCATTCAGTATAGGCCTAGAATATTTGTTGTATCTACACTTGATTAATGAACTGTTGTTCGTATACTGATGTGATTCTGAGTTAATTCATAAATTGTTGGTTGGTTAATAATAACCAAGTTTCTGGATTTGAGAAATACTGTTCAAATTAAAAGTTGACCAAAACAGAACCTCGCATTAAATTACTAAGCTAACACTCCCATAACTCAATACAAAGGGGTTATTCTATTAGATTCCATTTGAATGTTTGCGATAATATTATCCATTTAGCAAATATATTTTGTTAGATTTTAGCGTTACAATTTAATTGACACTTTGACCATAACATTAATAAAATAGACCCCCTTTCATTCTTACAGTCCTGTCCACAAGCAGAGAGAACACAAATATTGACTTCAGGTTATTAAAAGTAGTATGAGCTATTGAAATGGCCATCTCAGTCTGTTAAATTCACACCCTTTTCTTTTTTAATAAATGCATTTGACGTATCATCTCCATTTTTAAACGTCAGAGAGAAACCCAGGTATAGTGGTGGTGATGGAAAATCCCAGACTTTTCAACTCCCCATAGCAGGCAGCTGCTTAAGTGAGTCAAACCAAAACCAAACTGGTATTTTTCACTTGAACCAGAACTGAACCTGAACCATAATTTTGTCCTGTCTAGCAACCCTGAATTGGAAAACTCTTGCAAAGTTAAAGTTAAAAAATAAATAAATGGTCAAAAATCAAAATAGTTTCGATTTTAAGTTTCAACTCTCATTTTTGAATTTACATCCACTAAGGTTGAAATGTGATTTGAACCATTTCAAACTGGTGACCAAACCGTGGGTTGTTTTGGTTTGATTTGTTGGTGGCTTACACCAGAACTGAATCCGAACACACTGAATGCAAGTGAACCCAAACCTGAACCAAGCAAGATAAATACCGTTTTGACTCCCTGCCCACTCCTTAACACCTTAATGGGGCAGTGATTCTTCACAGATTCAGGGGATAGAGTGACACCTGCTGCCTCATGAGTATCATTATATAAACATGTGGCAAGGCCCACCTGTGATCATCTTGCTGAGTCAGTTCCACATTTGGATTCAGCCCGCACAGATCTATCTAGCTAGGAGAATTCAGTATTGACTATTCAGTACTATCTTAACCAGCAAATACATGCTCATACACACGTCTCTTATTTTATTTTATTTTCCCCATAACCTACCATTTTCCCTAGGCTTTAGTGAACATCCCCGTGGGAGACAAGTCTCACAGTGTGAGTCCAGCCGCATTAAATATGACTTCATACGAAATCCGATAAAGAGTAAATTACCCATTTGTAAATATCAAACTCGGGTTGTTTTGTGAAAAGTTCAGCATCTTGGGTTGGGCTTTTTTTTTTTTTTTTATTATTTTCGTTTTAAGCTTTGTCAATACTGAATGCGCTTTTCTTCCTGGAAACTGTATAGTAATGAGAGAAACTGTTTATTTTTCTCCTTAAAGGGATGAAGTATTTTTTGCCGATATTTTGCATGTCCATAAAAACGATTTACAGGATTGAGTGGGCGCCGAGACTGAATCTCTTTGACGGCTCAGGGGAAGGGAGAAGGTCACTCCAGGGAAAGATTTCAAGGCAGTTGTTTCTAGCAATGAGGACAAAGGCCTTTATGTGAAACAGCATGGGAGCATAGAAGCCCAGGATTGAATGGACAGTGAAGATAATTCCCTTCAAAGGCTGGAAAAGGACAGCCTTTGAATGTCTTGGCTATTTAGATTTTAAGCTCTTCAAGGCATGGATCTGCATTCACTATGCGCCTGTACAGCGCCTGACACAATGGGAACTGGAGCTCTAGGCAATACTGTAATGCAAATAAATAAGAACAGCAGCTGGCCTATTAATGGTGTAGATTATACCTGGAAACTTCACACATGGATGGAATTTTCACTCCACCAAGTTGTTTAATTGGGTTTAATTCATTAGGAATAAGCCATCGCCTAACACAGAGCCAGGGGTGGAACAGCAGTTCCACGTGTTTTTCAGACCATTCACAGATGTGGGGGATGGGATTTGCCTCTTAATGATCAAAAACTAATTAAATATTGAAAGACATGGAGTCAACATTCAATCTATGAATCAGTTTCTGTGTATAGTAGGCTGTAAGGCAGGATGGATGGATGGACAGACAGAATGTGCCATAGCTTTTTTCCTCAGAAGACCACCATTCGCAGCCCCTTGCAAAGCCAGTTAGTCAGGCTTTGCACAGAAAGATGCATATCTGGGCGTATATTTCAAAGTATACGGATGGTTAATTTGTGCCAAACAAAACCAAGAAAGCTTTGCCTTTAAGTGGAAAAACCCTGAGTAGAAAAAAACAGAGCAAAGCCGTGGGGTAGGAGACTCATCCCTTCAGTAACAGCAGATATGATAGTTTTGAAAGGAACAACAAGGGCTTCAAATAGAAATGAGAGATGGGAAAACATCCTCTCATGTCACCTCGTACACCTCGACCAAAAGTGTAGGAATGCTCCCGGCAGCATTTTTTGTTTAAAACACCACACACAAGCAACGGAGCTTTGTCCAGTTTCTGCCCACAGGAGAAAGAGCGGTAAGAGGAGAATTAAAATTTTCCCTTTTCAAAACAAAACACTTTCCCTGACCAAGTTTCTTTATGGAGTAAAGTGGGAGAATAATGAGACCACTTAGAAATCCCTTATAAGGCCTTATCCCCACTACTAAAGAAGA
This sequence comes from Chelydra serpentina, assembly GCA_037349315.1. Lineage (NCBI taxonomy): Eukaryota > Metazoa > Chordata > Testudines > Chelydridae > Chelydra > Chelydra serpentina. The sequence goes on along the minus strand of JBAIAC010000037.1, from coordinate 10,002,097 downwards.
TGGATTTTTTACCTCAGGGTAACTAACACATGAGTTATCCTGGGTTAAATCAGAGTGAAGTCCACGCATTGTACTGCAAGATAACTCTTCAAGATCAACACCTGGAGTGGGTATAGGACTGTTTACCTCATGGTAAAACTAACAAGCCTGGACTTCACTGTGTTTTTACCTCAGCAGAGCTCGTGTGTGTTATCATCCCGAGAGGAAACATGCCCCTTTCAAAGCAATGAACACAGGGCGTAAGTGCATTTGCAGTGGACAGAAAGGGTTAGCATGGACCAGGCTGAAGAAGAGAGGACATATGCAGCAGGATTTGGGAAGCATAGAAAATTCAGAGCCACTGTGTGAGAGTGTGTGTGTATAGAGCATGGCAAATTCAGAATAATTGTGTGTGCCTAGTGGGTTGGTGTGTAAGATGACAAATTAAGAATCACTGTGGGTGTATGTGTGGGTGTGTGGCATGGCAAATTCAAAATCAGTGTGTGTCTGAGAGAGAGACAGAGAGATGGCAAATTCAAAATCACTGTGTCTATGTGTGTGGCCTGGCAAATTCAGAATCTGCGGGGGCGCAAATTCAGAATCAGAGTGTGTGGGGGGTGGGGTACCCAAGTGCATTCAAAGGAACATGGGTATCATCATTACCAGGCCAGATGGAGGCATTCTGAGTATAATGTTCTAAGAACTCTCCAGTCAGGAGAGATTAAAATAACTTCTATTGTTAACGCGGGAGCTAAGCAAGAGATTTGCTGCCTCTCAGCTGTAGGACCCAGCTGGTTCTGTTCAGTTCCAAGAGCAGAGCATGTCACAGGATGCTTACAGAGCACAGTGCATCTTCTAGGCTGTTCGATATAGGTTTAGACTGTCCTCAGGACCAAACATTTTGACAAAAGAGGCAATTTTTCATCCAGACCAAGTGAAAAATGCAAATTGCTTCATGCTTTTGAGGCAAAATAATTTTTGCTTAGAAACTAGACTATTTCTGCTCGGAAATGGGTCTGGTTTTGCAGAAAAAAAGTCGCATAATTTTGGGGGTTCACTTTTGTACTGCTAATGAAATACCAAAAGCAAACAAACTCACCGTGTAGCCATTTCAATATATTTGGGTTTTAAACAACGTTGCATTTTGCTAAGGATACTTCAGACACCTCTAAAGCCAATATTTAGAGCAGAAAAAGAAGAACGAAAACTAGGATGAATAGAGGCAACTGGAGTCCAGCTAGTGTAAAATCCCTGCCAAGGAAAACTGCTAGAAACATAACGATACTAAGGACATTCATTAGAGATGAAATGAGTACTGGCGGAACTCTTATGTATTTCTCTATTTGTTTTGTTGATGTTGCTGGTTTTTTGGCAGAGGGAAAGAGAATGAGAATCTAAGCACTTGTCAGCATGGGTTCATCACATAAGAAAAAAAAAAAGACGGCATAAGACAAATATAATTGATTTTGTTAAGGGAGTGACTAAGAAAACCAGACAGAAGGCAAGCAGCGGATGCAGTTTACTTAGATGTCAGCCAGTCCTTTGATATGCACCACCCAGAGGGAGAGTGCTCAACCAAAGCAGCGGCAGCAAAGAGAGTCAACAGGGTGCTGGGGTGTAGTAACAAATATACTAATGATGCCCCTGGTGAATCATTACAATTAAAAATCAAGGATGGTAGCAGGCTCCCTGAATAAGCCACCTCAGAAAGAGTATCACGTACAATATCGTTCACCTACTTTGAGACAGGCCAAGCAAGTCTTGGAAGGAATCCAGGCAAGGCAAGAAGCCTCATGTGGGGAATGGAAAGATGGTTTTAGGAGGAAAGGCTCTTTAGCAAGTTAATCCAAGAATAAAAAGGATGGCCCCAATTTAACAAAGCACTTAACCACATGCTTAAGTCCTACAGCCCAGATGGTGCCACCCTTGCTCGTGCTGAGCAGTGCGTTTCTCTGTTAGCAGCCCCGTTGGCTATTACCTGGGTCGCCTGGCACAGTCAGGTGGTGCTCAACACAAGCAAAGGTGGCAGAGACTGCTCGTAAGACAGAGCTCATTCATGCTACAGGCAAAGGGTATAATGTGCATCACGGAGAAAGGTAAATTAGTAAATGCTATCAGGAGAGGATCCCTGTTCCAGAGGGACACTAGGGGAAATTAGGCGAAGGTTTCTAACCATCAGAGGAGTGAAGTTCTGGAACAGCCTTCCAAGGCAAGCAGTGGGGGCAAAAGACCTATCTGGCTTAAAGATTAAGCTAGATACATTTATGGAGGGGATGGTTTGATGGGATAACATGATCTTGGCAATTAATTTACCTTTGACTATCAGTGGTAAATAGGCCCAATGGCCGGTGATGGGATCTTAGAAGTTACTACAGAAAACTCTTTCCTGGGTGTCTGGTTGGTGAGTCTTGCCCAAATGCTCAGTGTTCAGCTGATCGCCATATTTGGAGTCGGGAAGGAATTTTACTCCAGGGTAGATTGGCAGAGGCCCTGGAGGTTTTCTGCCTTCCTCTGCAGCATGGGGTATGGGTCACTTGCTGGAGGATTCTCTGCATCTTGAAGTCTTTAAACCATGATTTGAGGACTTCAGTAGCTGAGACACAGGTGAGAGGATTATTGCAGGAGTGGGTGGGTGAGATTCTGTGGCCTGCATTGTGCAGGAGGTCAGATTAGATGATCATAATGGTCCCTTCTGACCTTAAAGTCTATGAGTCTAGCCCGAGGAACACTGTGAGCAGCACACACGCATGAGCTGAAGGGAGAAGGATAAGAGGACAATCGATGCCACATCTGGGCACCCCTGGGCAGGGGTGCATCTCTCTATCTCTTCCCCCATCTGTACATTGTCTGTTTCACTTTCTGTCCCCCTAAAAGAAACCACCCCCTCTTTAAGCCGCACTAAGCTGTCAGGGGGCCAGAGACTTCACGGAAGTTGGGACGAACGGGTTTTATTTTCTCCTCGCCATTCTTTTTTCTCTTTTTGGATTTATGACAAAGAGTTGAAAACCAAGAGCTTCTGTTCCTGGAAGAGCAGCATTGGCTGGGAAGCCCTGCGGCTGGCAGATGCACTAAGCAATTAACCCCCATGCATACAGGAGTGAAAGGAAAAGGACCGTCTGCAAACCACAGAGGCAAGGGAAGGGGAGCGGAGATATCCCAGCTTGAGCATCAACTCACTGCCATGTGGCATAGCTCACGTCCCAGCCGGAGTACATGTTCTGCAGCACACTGTGGGTGAGAGCATCTGCTACGGGCTAAGGCCCAGATCCTCCAGTGAAATCAATGGGAGTTACCGCAGCTGAAGGTGAAGACGCTCAATGCTTTGCAGGATCTGGCCCTAATCCAATCATTCCCTCAACAGCACTGTGAGTTGGTTATGGATCACTATCCCCATTTAACCGATGGGGGAAACTGAGGCTCAGAGAGACTGAAGGACTTGCCCGAAGATCCTACCTAGATGGAATCCATGACCCAGGCATGGTTAGAGCTCACCAATTCCTACCCCAGCTCCCAAGTGCTATGCCCCAGCTCTGATGGCAACACCTCCTTCCTATTGGCTGTATTTATTAAGTGCCGATCAAGTGCTAAGTGCCTGGCAAGAGGCAACAGAGAAACCCCCTGCTGTGAGGAGCCTGCAATCTAAAGGAGAGGTATAAAGGGAATGGGGCAGACTGGGAAGCCCAGGGGAGAAATTACTTTAATGCCTGGCTCTCTAAAGGCACAGCCTGCAGGGCAGGTGCTGGGCCCACGCTACAGCCCTTGACAGCATTGTTTAAAATAAAGCTGGTGAGTTTGCTCTTTTCCAACCTGAGAAAAATCAGAGCTTTTGTCTCCTTTTAATTTCCTGAGGTTGTTCTCTCCCCCGCCCTTCCTCCCTGCAGCCAGGCTGTGCATTTGCAGAGTCTATCTACACCTCAGGGTCCCTGAGACAATGCCCTCTCCCCCACTCCCGACTGCCAGCAGCATCTTGGAGAAGCCAAAAACATCAATGATTTTCTTCAACTGAGCCGGAAAGAGCAATAAATCAGCTCCAGCAATGGCAAATGAAACGGATTGCTCCACTGCAATTAATGCCTTTCCCTGCACTGCACCCACCAGCAGAGGGATCTGCTCATTACAATTCTGGCTGGAGAGCTGAGTGACAAGAGATGGAGAGAGATGGGGAGAGAGAGAGGAGAGGATCAGAATGAGAAAAAGAGAGAGCCGAAGAAGCAGAGAGGGAAGGAGGAGGATTCAAAAAAGAGGGAGAGGAAGAGATGGAGAAGAGAGAAACAGACGCAAACCACATGAGCGAGAAAGAAAGAAAGAAAGAAAGAAAGAAAGAAAGAAAGAAAGAAAGAAAGAAAGAAAGAAAGAAAGAAAGAAAGAAGCAGGATAAAAAGAGGGAAAAAAGAAGGAAAAAAGAAGGAGGTAAAGGAGAGCTAGAGAGGAGGAGGGCCAGAAAGAGATAAAATAGTGACAAAGGAATTTAACAACAGAGCTTTATCTTTCAGCTAAGAATAAAATAACCCCCTGCTTAACTAAGGTAAATTTATCTCTCCCACTGTCCCTGTGGCACTTGCAGTCAGCAGCTGAAGGAGTAAATAATTACCCTGTCAGGCAGGACCAGGCCCTTGCTTTCACACCAACGGTGGTTTAAGTTTCTTGTTATTCTCCATTAAAGACCGGATATTGCTTCCTCCGGTGAGCGCCCCCCTCTTTCCCCCTTTCCCGTTTAATGGCCACAATGGATTATATCCTCATTTCCCCCTCAACAGTGGTTTGCCAATCATCATTTGGTTATTATTCTGGATGACAAACTATTGCAGCTAAAGCTCCCCTGACAGAAATCCCTGCACTGTCACAGTCATATTGTTCAATGCTGTAGCATGACTAGGCGAGAGGGACGGGAGGAAATGAAAGCAAATAATGGGGGTGAATAACTCAAGAACACAACTGAGTCCCCGCCCCTCTGTGGCAGAAAGCATCATTCCACTGAAGGACCCGTAAGTGTTTTAGCAAACTGAGCCAGGAAGCACCGTGATCTTGGTTTGCAATGCTGCCTCTCAAACTGCTTTTTGCTCTGTATCGCCTCTTTGCCCTCTGAGACTGAGCCCTCCTCACCAGTGATCGGAACTGACAGGGGCAACCGCCAATAAGAGGTCTCAAGTCAGGCGTTAACCAAGCAAGGGGAGGAGAGGGGTGGAGAAACTTTCTGAAGACATTCTTTTAAATTATATATGTTAGGGATGGGTCCTCGGCTGTTGTACATCAATGTTAACATCACAGACTTTAACGGATTTATGTTGGAACACAGAGAGCGCAAAAATATCATTCCGACCTAGGGGTTTTTTTTTGCTGTAGTTGGTTCTGGCAAGATTTTGAAAGACAAAAAGAGATTTGTAGCAATGACAGCAGTGCTCAATTCACAGGGAAAGAGGAGGAGCCTGGGAGACAGGACTCCTGGGTCCGATTTGCTGCATGACCTCAGGCAAGCCACTTACCCTCCAATTTTCCAAAAGCGGGCACTGATATGCATGCCCAGCTAGACTCACCTTGGATGTGATTTTCAGAAGTGCCGAGCTGAAGTCAGTGGGAGCAGTGGGCACTCAGCAACACCTCTGTAAATCAGGCCCACCATGCCTCAAGCTGGGCACCCAAAAACCAAGGCACTGAGAATAATTCGGGCCTGGCCCTCTCTGTGCCCTCAGTACCCTCACCAGCGAATAGGAACAATGGACCTGAAACTCCCCTCCCTCTCTGCATCTGTACCTCAGTGCAATCCCTCTGACTTCAGTGTCTCCTGGCTTATCTTGGTGTAAGTAAAAGAAGAATCAGGGGAGATGGGGAGCCTTACATTTCCATCTGCCCTGAAGGCTGAATTCCATTGAAAATCACTGAGTTCCTGTGAAATCTGACTTTCCTTTCTCGGAGAAGAGGTGGATCTCTAAGACTCCAGCACAGTACCTCACAGCAGGGCAGTGAAACATACTGTGTTATAGTTTCAGAGGAAAGCACATTGCAATCCTCAGTCAAAGACGTTATTGAAAAGCAAGGGTGGGATTATTTATGTTCTGAGCTCGGCTAGATTCTGGTGATGTGTCTGGTGCTCCAGCAAGGCCCTGCTGACAAGAAGATTACAATACTTACCAGTGCAGCTGCCAGAGAGAAAGGCCTTCAGGCTGACAACGCGGTTTGGGGTACACTGGGAATGTCCCATAGTGCTTAAGAGTTCCAGCTCACTTTGGGCCAACGCTCACGGGGATAGATTCTTAGCTGAGACTGACAGGGCACTGCTGGGAGGGAGCTCACAACCCCAGACAGTAACAGGGCACTGCTCTGATGGAGCTCACACAAACGTTGCCCAAGCCGACACTGACAGGATGCTGCTGTGATGTCGTAAGGAAGCTAACGCTGTCAGAAGCCATGATGGCACTGCCGGGAAGGGGCTCACCTGGTCCGAGCTGAGTGTGTTACTGCTGTGGAGTCAGGGGAAAAGATGTGCTAATTCAGAAAAGATGGGATCAATGTCCCCTGACAAGGGCTTCCTTCCGACAAACCTGAAACCTGGCGGGGAAGTGTCTCGCCACACAGGCCAAGAGAGGCATTCTGAGGGCAGACATATTGTCTTTCAAGCCCTGACCTCACAAGTATCCTGGCAGCTCCACGGAGAAAAAAAAAAAACCTCTTCAGAGATCCAAGTTCAGGGGCATCCAGTTCGTCTCTTTAACAGTGTCAGGCAGGGCTTGTGCTGGGAGCATTGTTACTCAGAGCTTCACCTTGCAAATAAATAGCTCTGAACTACAGCCAGAAGCACTGGGATCTTTCAAAGACATTATCTGGAAACACTCAGTAGAAAGCACCTAAAGTCCCATTAATCATCCCACCGCTTACAGTACTTTTTAATGGCTTTTATGGCTTATCCTTTGAATGCCAACAAAGAGTGTGATTTCTCCTGGCTTATTCTATTAAACAGAAATCAATATCTAATACAAATGTGCCGATGGTGGGATATTTGGAAAGGCCAAGGAGATGCCGGTGCCATTTCTTCTCTCTCTCTCTCTCTCTTTGAGCAGCGGGCTGTGGCGCAAGGATTTGCTAATCCCAACAATGACACCTGATATAGACCCTGTCCAGAAAGGAGGCTGTGATTCTCAACCCCCACACTGGGGTTTTGAGGCAGGGAAAAGGCTCTGAAGCCAGTAAAGCCAGCAGCTGATGTACTGCATCCTTTTTCCAGTGCTCAGAAATGAGGAAGCGAGTGGTGGGGAAGGCCCAGGGGCCTTTGGCCTCCTAATGGAAGAGAAAAGTCAGATGGAAATGCAATCTGGCACTGGCCAGAATCCCTGACACCCCATGACTCTAGACCAGACCCCCAGCTGGGCCACACCACTGTCGACAGCAGTGGTCCAATGCTCTGGTCCAATGCTGATTTACACTGCCTGTTTAGCCCTTCAGCAAGTGTTAAACTCGGGGGGTGTGGGGGTGTGTGAATATCCCATTGTCAACAACGTACATACTCATGTGCTTAAAGTTAAGCATGTGCTTTAGTGCTTTGAGAGATGCAGGCCTTGGTCCCACAGGTCCATAACTAACATCCCTGTGGTTCAAGCCAGGGTTTGGAGAGTAGCTCAAAGCTTATTTAGAGCTAGGACTTCATCTCAGATTGGACGGTGCTGGTTCCTCTGGTAGCATGAACAAAACCAAAATATCTACAAGGGCGGCATTAACCAATAACTAACTAAATAAAAATGACTACGTAATCTGGAATTACTGATATAAATTGGAATCTGTGTTTGCTAAGAGCATACACGGCATACACATTTGGGGCTTCCTTTCTGTACATTACTTATAACTATTTGTCACTGTTGTTCAGTAATTTGCTATTTACCAAGTACAAAGCCTTCGCACAAATACCCCAAAGGAAACACATCACTTGGAAAATGAACTGACTGGCCTAGATTTTCCTCCCCTCCTCTTCCCTCCCGAAACCATGCAGAGATCTCCCCCACCGCACAGGCAATGGGGCTCAGCTACTGCCGTTGCACTGGCTTTGTCCTCATCTATATATTCTGAACACCCTGGAGGACATTCCACAGGCCTGGGACCCAGGCTGGAGCAGAGAGGAGCGCGGGTGGGCACACACATCATCCCCTGGCTGTAAAGATAACCTCATTAAGATAATCCGGCCTGGAGAATAGCTCTTCTAGGGACTACACCCCAAGATCAAGGGGCAGTTGGAGCCAGGGATCCAGCTAGTAGCCTGGTAGTCTAGCTCAAATGGAGTCAGGGAGTGACCCACCAGGGCCCAGTGTCAGAGTGGAGGCAGAGGGCCTCCTTGTGGATGTCACTGACGTCCCAGGACACAGTTATTATGGTCTAAAAACTGCTTTTCGCCAGGCCAAGCCCACAGAATCCCTGCATCTTTGGTGATCTGCAAACTTCTTTCAGCACTTGAGGGGTTAACGACATCTCATTCTATTTCCACCGAGCACTCTGGCTATCAAAAACACAAGTACGATGTCTCGAGTGCCATGCCCCAGAGGTCTGGGCTTAGGACAAGGACAGCAGAGTTTGCGAAGTACACAGAGCTACGTGCAGGGACAGTGCTAGGAGGATGCATTAGAAATGGGAGATGATTGGATGGACGGACAGACAGGTGAGTCTGCTGTCTTGTGAATACCGCAGAGGGAAATAGCTCAACTGCAGAATTAATACCAAAAGACAGCCCAGGGAAGAGAGTGGATGACAAAATAGATACGAGACGGCAATGCAGCAAAACCAAAAATCAATGTTGATTTTTACCTGCATATGGAGAGGCACTGCAGAGTAGAGGTGGGAATATCTCTCTCTATCCATCTAGGTTCCTCCGTGTCCCTCCCATAGCATCTAAGTGTGTTCTCTACTGATTCAATCAGACCAGGTGCTGAGCAGTCTGGCCCTCAGCCAGTGAAGCAGTTAAGCAGGTGCTGAAGTGCTTTGCTAGATCAGAGCTAGCGCTCTCGGCAGCTTGTAGCAGCAAGCCTTTATGGCTCCCGCGCAGAATACCCTGAGCTCCAGACACCAGAAAGACGTCGACCAATAGAAGGGAATTCAGAGGAGCTCAGATGTGGGGCTGGCGGCACTGACTTCAGGAAAAAGGTTCAAAGAACGGAATAGGTAGAAATTGGCCAAACCATAACCAGGGAAAGAAGGGTCTGAACAACATAAAGATTCCCTAGGGTCAGTGGAAGCCAATCAGCACACCGAACCAGGAGCCCTGCAGACTGGTGTATCCATGGCACCCCCACGCACCACGCTGGGGTACTATTTAACATGGTGGATTGTGCTTGCTTCCTTGCTCCCCTTATGAAAATGCCTCTTTCGGGAGAGAGCGCGAGGAGTAGAATAGTTACAGACGCTCCAGGCACTTAGCTACACGTAGCAACCTGAAGCCTGCCAGAAACATCCGAGCACAAGTGATGCTTCCAGAATTAACGCCCCTCCCAGATCTCGGAGCGCCTGAGAATGGAAAGCAGGATGCCGGCTTGCTCAGCACTGGTTAGCGCTTGGCTATTAAGGCAGCCGCTCTCCAAAATGAGAGAACAACCAAACCCCTAATACAAACTGGCTGCATACTCAGTCAGGTCTATTTCCAATGCACGTCCCCTCTCATAAACTTCTACTACAGGCAGCTTGGGAGGTTTACACACTTGGTGAGAACCTTTGTGTGTGTACATGTGTCTACGCACCCTGTGTCGGTCCTGTGACCCTAGGCGTTCCTGTATTCACACGCTACATGCTACTGCAGTAATATTTGTACTGATTATGTCTTGTGAGCTATCATAGGAAAGCTTACACCATTCTGGGTATTCACATCATTGTAAAATGCATGTGTTAACAGTGAAGTTATGAATTCCCTCTGTATGATGTTACTAAATCATGTTTAAGACCAGACAGCCTAGCCTAGGTGTAGGAGATAAGGAATGTGGGTTTACCTTAATGTACCTGTTAGCAGCAAACAGTCATGGAGCTAAACCAGCAGGAGTTATCCTGCTTCTGAACTCCAGAGACAGGGAATTAACATGGCCCTGCACCCCAGTGAGACAGGAGACTGAATCCCCAGACTCCATCCTTATCCTTCACCTTACAAAACAAAGGAACTAAGCCATTTGCTCTCGGGGATGGGTCCTGGCCACACTGGCCAGTGAAGGCTGGAAGGGCGGGGAGAGAAACCAGCTTGAATAAAGACTGTATCTTGCTAGATTTAAGTTCTAGACTTTCAGATGTATTTTCGCTTCTATTGGCTTGTAACTCTCTCTACCTTTATCTCTTACTTGGTATCCTTTAATCCTTGCTCCTTTGTTAATAAATTGGTTTTGCTTCCATTATAAATCGTCAGTGCTGTGTCCGTTCAGTAGAGTGTGGGCTTCTAGGAAGCTGACAGGCTGGAGTGTTTGACTGTCTTTGTGAAAGTAGCGAATCTAACACGTTCTCTGGGAGGTCCTTCCAGAAGGATAATTTGGGGGCAAATTCGGGGCTGGAAAAGATCCTCAGGTCAGCCTGCAAGGGGTAACCAGGTTGGGCAAAGGCAGGGCAAGGCTTGTGCGTGGCTGGCACCGGTGGCTTGTTGGGGACAGAGTTCTGAACCATAGCTGAATGCACAGCCACAAGACACCCCATGTTACGAGGCAGACAGTGACCAAACTCCTTACTGGCCTGGCCGACCCCCCAAAACATCACAAGTGCCTGCGTGGGGTTGTGTGTGTGTTGGCATTTGCATGCAAGCCTATGACGGTTACCTAAGTGTCTGTGGGCACCAGGGGTGGCTGCAGATGGCAGTGGAGCAGGGCAGCAGGGAGAGGAGGGGCAGCCCTGCTCCGGAGAAGTTATCTGGCCGCTCCAGCTGCCCCCCTGCAACTCGGATTTGTCCGCCCTCTCCAGACAAGCTGCTGCTTACTTGCCTGGCTGCTTCTGTTAGCCCAGCTGGCTCTTGGCAGGTCAGGTGGGAGATTCCACGCAGTGCTCACATCTGGGCAGTGGCCCCCCCTTGATCACCCCTAAGGCCAGCCCTGGTGGACACAGGTCTACAGGGGTGTATGGGAACAGGCATAGATGGGGGTCACAGGTCTGCATCTGTGTATATGGGAGGGCGCAAGCACGGTATGGGAGGCAGGGGGTGGGAAGGAGAGGAAAGCCCAGGCATGCAGGTGTCTGCAAGTGTGTTTGTGTGCGTGGATGGGCAGGTATATGGGCATGCAGGCCCCCTTGTACGTGTGAGCCAACGTGTGGGCACGACCCACGCTGTGTGAGCGTGCCCATGCTCAAGTGTGCGCAGGTATGTGGGCATGCCCCCCACGTAGTGGGCCGGTGTGCAGGCCCTAACCTCTGGCTGACCAGTGTGCGGGTGCATACCAGGCATGTATGCGGGCACCTACGTATCCCCAAGTGTGAAAGCGTGTGTGTGCAGGAATGGCGGGGGGACAGTGTCCCTGCCGTCTTGGGGAAAAGAAGTTACATCTGCCTCTAAGTGAATAAGAGGTTGTTTTAAAAAAAAGAGAGATAGAAAATGTCATTTCTCTGGAGATCCAACAAAAGGTCTTTTTTTTTTCCCTGGGGAAAGGCATCTTCAGTTTAAATAATGAAAGCTGTCTGTATTGTTCCTCTGCCTATCTGGATTTATTTATTTATTTGACTCCATCCCCACCTGCCCATAAATCATGGGCAGTCTTTGAAGAGCATCCAGAGCCCATTCAGAGCCACTCCGTTCCCTCTGCTCCTGCCCCTGCCCCATAGCAGAGCAGCCGAACGAGCCAAGGCAAACATCTCTAATGTCTCCTTTCAGGATCAAAATGTATTTGAATAATTTAAAGCTGCGCGCGCCTTTCAGCTGCTTGATGAATTATTTACAAATTCTACAACAACACGCACGCGGGCGCTCACACACAGGAAAAGAGCCTCCCTCTACAATTTCTGGGGCGTTAAATCATGTCGGAGACGACGAGCAGATGAAGGGGGCGGGGGGGTCAGCCTTTAAATTCTTTACAAATCGCTGCCTTCTTTATTGCTCTGGATGAATGTTCCACGAGAACTTCTTGGGACATGTGACGACAGGAGACAGCTCTGTCCTGCACCCAAGCGTGAAAGAGGGAGACACAGGGAGAGGATAAATACTGCTAAGGCTTAACTTGGACAGAGACATCAGAGGCAGGGCTCCCTCAGGAGTACAGGGCTCTTCTGAACTGGAGTGGAAGGGGAGTTCTCAAAGAGCCACTGCTCCTGTCATGCCGCCTTCAGTCACTTTGTCCATACAACACGGTGAAGATCAAATGCCGGTGAACTCCAGCCATGAGCATTCTTTGTTCTTCTGTCAAGGCAGCTGGAAGACCAGGCACGTCTTGTGATTCACTGCTTGGTTTTCAACTGGTCAGAACCAGATCCTCAGCTTGTGTAAATCAGTGTCAATAGTCTAAGCTGAAGACAACAGAGCGACTCTCATTCACACCAGCTGAAGATCTGGTCCGTGTATATTTTAGTTATACCCCATAGACTCCAGAGAAGTTGCCAGCGAGGCCCTGAGTGTTGTGAAGGCAGGACAAACCTTGTTCTCGGGGAGGGGAGGGTCTATGCTACGTAAGTAAGAGTAAGCCCACAAAAGCGTATGCCCAGATAAATTTGTTGGTCTCTAAGGTGCCACAAGTACTCCTCGTTCTTTTTGTAAGTAAGAGATGCTCAGCGTGACCAAGAGACAAGTTGGCTGGTACTTGTAATATGGAGAAAGGAAGCACTCCACTATGGAAGGATGCTGTCTGAACAAACACCTGGATCCACAAATTGCATCCCTTCCCTAAGTCTGAGCAAAACCTGATCAGTCCAGTAGAAAGGAGTCCACCCTGAGATGCCTTGGAAATCAAAGTGATTGTGATGGATTTGGTTTGGTCTAGTACAAACTACAAAGTTTGGATCCATCACCAAACTTCTCTAAACTTTGTGGGTGTTTGGCTCTGCTTCAGGTCTGTCTCTGACCCCCACCAACTCACACACAAAGAAAAATCTCCAGTGTAGCACATGATCGATGTAAAACCAGGTGAGACACGGCTATTCTATTGCGGTATTCTTTTCAGTTCAGGGACCGAACTCTCCTACTACAGGATAGGAGCAACACCCATTGAGGTTAACGGCATTACTCTGAACTGACAACAGCATAGAATATGGGCCATTCATTTCAACAGGAGTTAGTTGTTTTGTGCATGCAGCTACCTGCTGGCACATATATTTTGAGAGGATCAATTTGGACTGTGTGTGTTTTTATGTTGCCCCCAGGCCCAGATTTCCAAGTTCTCAGCACAATCTGGGACTAGAATTTCTAAAGAGCCCAGAACCCAGCAGCCCCAACTGTGACCCTTCTGTCCAGGATCTCAGAAGAGCTCAATGCCAAAATCAAACGAGTATTCAAAAAACTATTTTAAAAAATCCAACAAAAAACCCTTACAAATTCAGGGTTTTTTCCTTGTTTGTTGCCACTAAACACAGAACAACCCCCTGACCAAAGCAACTCTAATATCCATTTGCCAGGTACGTTATCTAACCTAATCTAGCTACACTTGGATCTATCTAACGTACTTCTAAGGCACCTCTTATCTTTGTAGGGAAGCCTCCAGTGCACAGGTCTAGTTCCAGGAGGTGATCTCCAGGGGCAATGCTAAGTCAAAATTGCGATTCCATTAGGGGGCGTCTAGCTATACTCCAGGGACCAGTCCTCTCCTCTTCCCTAGGTCATGCACAGGGGGATCCATGTGGGCTGCTCAGCAAGAGCAAGACATGAGATGAAGCCTGCCTACAAAGTGACAGCTTGTAGCCTCTGACCTCAGGAAACAAAGCCAGTTAAAATTCAGCCGAGCAGAGAGGTTTTGCTGCTGCCTGGGCATCCGAGGGACATGACCTTTCCGAAAACTCTAGTTATTTATTTTTATAATCCTTCTGTTGGAATAAACGCTCTGCTCTTCCCAGCACCGGGAGGTCACAGGAGTTAACGAGTGGAGGAGAAAGGCCAAGTGCATGGAATTTTTTTCGTGTGACTAAATGTGCTAGAGAAGGAAAGAAGAAATGGAGGGGCTTGGGGTTTTTTGTTTTGAGCTTCTTACAGCTGTAATGTCTCTCTCTCTTCCTCTCTGCCTAACAGAATGTTGGGAATCATTAGGAAAGGGATAGATAATAAGACAGAAAATATCATATGGCCGCTCTATAAATCCATGGTACACCCACACCTCGAATACTGCGTGCAGATGTGGTCGCCCCATCTCAAAAAAGATATATTGGAATTGGAAAAGGTTCAGAAAAGGGCAACAAAAGTGATTAGGGGTATGGAATGGCTTCCGTATGTGGAGAGATTAATAAGACTGGGGCTCTTCAGCTTGGAAAACAGATGACTAAAGGGGGATATGATTGAGGTCTATAAAATCATGACTGGTGTGGAGAAAATAAAAAAGGAAGTGGTATTGACTCTGTCTCATAACACACAAACTAGGGGTCACCAAATGAAATTAATAGGCAGCAGGTTTAAAACAAACAAAAGGAAGTATTTCTTCTCACAACACACAACCTGTGGAACTCTTTGCCAGAGGATGTTCTAAAGGCCAAGACCATAACAGGGTTAAAAAAAGAACTAGATAAATTCCTGGAGGATAGGTCTATCAATGGCTATTAGCCAGGATCGGCAGGGACGATGTCCCTAGCCTCTGTTTGCCAGAATCTGGGAATGGGCGACAGGGGATGGATCACTTGATGATGACCTGTTCTCTTCATTACTTCTGGGGCACCTGGCATTGGTCAGAAGACAGGATACTGGGCTAGATGTACCTTTGTTCTGACCCAGTTTGACCACTTTTATGTTCTTATGCCTCTTTCACATTCCCGCTTTCCTGCTTTTTTTCCTGTCTCTTTCCCACCACTTGCTATTCCTCCCCCGTCTCACTTTACCCTGTTCCCCCACCGATCTCTATATCTCCCCCACCCCCTTCACTCCATCTCAGTGCTCCCCAGGCAGGATTAAGATTCATAGACCACTATGACAGACAATCATCCAGAACATGCTTTCAAACTGGGAAAGGAGAATTAGTAAATATCTGCCCATTGGGTTTGAATGTCTCACGCTGCACATACACAAGGAGGTAAGAGTCCCTTGTCCTTTTCATCTGAGAACCTCAGAGCACTGCACAGACATTGATTAACTATTAAACCTCACTACATCTCACTGAGTTAGGTTAACGGATGGAAAGGAATCAATTCACCCATCACTACAATGCAGCCACCTCTGGGGCAACTGGTTAACTGCCACCTACACAACAGGTTAAAGAACAAAGCAATAGCCAACTGAAATTGGAGGGGGAAATAGGGAGACAGGATGTCCATGCTGGAATTTAGCTAGGACAATGTAAATGGTAAATGTCATGGGATCGTTCATACCAACTGCTCAGGACTACACCTGTGCAAATAACAGTTTTTGATTCATTGACAATCCCAAAAAGTCAGAACAAAATCGTTTTGGGCCGACCTGAAGATGAATTTTTTTTAAATTGTCGGTGAATTAAAAAGAACAATGTTTGCTTTGGGTCAGATGAAACATTGCGTTTGACGCGACACAAGATGTTTCCTTTTGGTTTTGAGCATTTTTAAAGTTTTTAATTAAAAGAAAAATAAATGACATTTCAAAGGGGAAGCTGTTTTGAACAAAAAAAATATATTTAGTTTGGAAAATGTCAGAACAAAATGTTTTGATTTTTTTCCTGATTTTTGGCGAGGGAGGGGTTGGCTAAAATAATTTGAGGGAAGTTAGATGAATTTGCAGAAAGGTTCATTGTCACCAAATCTGAATTTTTCACATCCCCCACCCAAAGTATTAGTTGAAAAAATTGCCTACCTCTACAATGGACTTAAATACAGAACCTTCAGCAGCACAGCACCCTCCTCTTATCCATGTGGGCAAACTGGTTCAGTGGTGTGTCAGAAGGAAGTGTGCTATCTACCAAATCCCAGTACCCATAGGTGCTGCCTAGAGCTAGGGTGACCAGACAGCAAATGTGAAAAATCGGGACAGTGGGTTGGGGGGTAACAGGAGCCTATATAAGAAAAAGACCCCAAAATCGGGACTATCCCTATAAAACTGGGACATCTGGTCACCCTACCTAGAGCACCTAAGGTGATAAAAAGCCCGTAGTCAGCTGACTCGGGCTTGCAGGGCTCTGGCTGTGGGGCTATAAAATTGTAGTGTTGAAGATGTTCCGGCTCGGGCGGGAGCCCAGACTCTGAGTCCCTTCTCCCGTCACAGGCTCTCAGACCCCAGGTTCCAGCCTGAGCCCAAATGTCTACATTGCAACTATATAGCCCCGCAGCCTGAGTCAGCTGCCCCGGACCAGGCCCGGGTCCTTTACTGCAGTATAGCCACACCCTTACTCTCTCCCTCCAAGTACTGTCTCGTCTAGGGTGACCAGATGTCCCGATTGTATAGGGACGGTCCCGATTTTTGGGTCCTTTTCTTATATAGGCTCCTATTACCCCCCACCCCCTGTCCCGATTTTTCACACTTGCAATCTGGTCACCCTAGTCTAGTCCTACCTTGCTCAGCTTGTGAGATATGAAAGGCTCACATGATAAAGTGACACAGCTGCGGGCAGGAAAAAGAAACAGAGCGAGAGAACTGTGGTAACAAATGAATCTGTTCCAGCTGCATCAGGGAGTAAATCAGTGAAATGTACCAGGCAGGAGGCAGTTGAGTCAGTACGTGGCTGTGGTAAGTCCTTTTAAAGGGGTTGGTAGTATAGGCTGCCCAATAAAAAGAATACACCCCAGCTGGTAGGGAAAGATCAATGAAACTTCTCATATTGCCTCTCAAGGCACAGTCATCCCTGATGTTTGCAGCAACTTCCAGTCCTGGGAAAACTTCAATGTTTGATTGTCCTGCACTATATTTTCAAAGAGGTGGCAACCGTGGGGGAGCTGGGGGGACAGTGCTGGTTCAACAGGGAAGGTTTAATGGCAGATGAAGAGAGAGACACTCCAAAGCTGGGAAGGATCTCTTAGGTTATCCAGGCTAACGGCAGGGCTGTTTCTTCACTATGTTTCTTAGTGCTTTATCGCGTCAACTTTTCAATGGCTGAAATGATGGCGCTTACTGTGTGTCCTCTGGGGAGATGATGCCACCGCATACGGCCTCACTGGTAGGAATTCTTTCAAGCCCGGTGTATTCATTATAAATGTTCCAATGCTCAATTTCATCTCATTTTGGGTCCCTCTAAACAGCTCCTCCCCTTTCCTGGTTTGTAGATTCCCCCACACACCCGGTTATGTGCGACCTTAATTGTTATTTGTATTACAGTAGCACCTAGAAGCCGCAGTTAAGATCAGGGCATCATAGTGCAGGGCCCTGCACGTACACAAAACTTCCAACCTAAAAAGACAAAGAGAGGGAGGAAGGCAGCCTCTCATCATTCCCGTTTGACAGATGGGGAACTGAGTCCCAGAGAGATTAAGTGACCTGTGCAAGGTTACCAGGGGAAACTACGGTAGAGCTGGGATCTGAAACCATATCTCCCAAGTCCCAGTTCAGCGCCTTGTGAGAAGGACACCCTGATTGCCTACACATAATGGGTTCTTTTAATCTCTTACTGCCTTCGGTCAAGTTGCTCCTGCTACACGACTCTCTTTGGGCCCTTGAACATGTGAGCTGCACCAATTTAGGGAGCATCTACACAGCAATCGGAGATGGTTCCCGACCTAGCTTGGATCTAGCAAGGTCCAGTAACAATACCAGTGAAGCCGTGGCTGCATGCTAGATCAAAGCTAGCTCAAGTATATCTATACATGCTGCAGTCACACTACTGGTTACAGATCCTTTCTCTCAGTCTCAAGGAGCCAAGGTGATGTGTAAGCGGGTATTAATCACACATTAGTGAGTGGATGTATCCACCTAATTCCTGCATAATCTCTCTCTCTGCATGTATTTATACCATGCTCATCACTGCGACCCTGATTCAGCAATGAACTTAAGCATGTACTTAACTTTATGCATTTATGCTAATGAACTTTAAGCATGTGTTTAAATGCGTTGCTGAATCGGGCCATAGAGGACTCAAACATCTTGCTTGATGTAACATGCCCACAGAGAGGGACCAAAAGTAGGCGTTAGTTACATTGATTTAGTTCTGCTTCTCAGTTCTGTCCAAGATATCTACCTGCCCAAACGCATTTGCTTGTCTTTTACCTTCAGCCTAAAAATAGTTTCCCCAGCCCTTCTCAACACTTGCCACTTGCATCTTCCACGCGGGAAATGCTCTGCGCCCACTTCACTATTAACAAAGCACTCAATGCAAACCAGAGGAGGATGTAGTAATAGCTAATAGGAGTGATGGACAGCGTGAACAGCCCAAGTACTCTTGCCCGCACGTGCAGCTCAGACACGAGAGCGGATTTAAAACAGTAAGGCCAAGACATACATAAAAGCGACATACATTTTCCAAGCCAATCGACTCCTCAGCAGGAATCCTAGATAGATCAATTTTGATTGAATTGTCTAATTGACTGCAGTTCTCATTTTCCTTCAGTTCGCCACCTTACACGCCCACGGAATAAATGCAACTTGGCGAACTCCTCCTCAGTCGCAAACTGCAGCTCCCCTGGGGACAGATAGCGGCTTTGCCTATTTTGTATTGTAAACGAAACACCCATCAACCAAGCCTGTAAGAATGAGGCATCTGGTCCTGGGTCCCTAATATTTCTCTCCCTATCGATTTCAAAGTTAAACAGAATGAAATGAAGAAGACGACATAGGAGCAATTTGCAAGAGGCCAAAGCCAGCTGGGTGAGCTGAAGACTGCAGCTGGGAGAGTGGCGCCCAGCCCATGGAGACAGACATGGGCTAGCCCTGTTTGACATTCAGCTTACGTTTCCCCATGCCTTATTTCATCCCACAACTCCTTATCCCATCTTCCGCACCCCTCCATCCCCTTCTCTCTGCTCTTCAAATACCACCAGAGAGCTATGAATCCTTTCCCCCAACTTAGCCTAGGCTTTCAGCTCTTTCACCATTGCTTCCTTCCCGGTTGCTTGTCCCTCATTCTCTGGCGGCGATTAGGCACGCTAGGGGAGAGGCGACACTTTCCATAAATTTAACAAGAGCCAGCTTCAAGGATGAAAGACAACAAAGCCATGTCCCTGGCAGACGACACGCCGTCCGCACACTGGGAGGGGTGCCGAGGAGAAGAGCCGCAGCTGAATCTTTTATAATAATACCAATCGATATTAAAAATGTATGGTGACTGCTCAATTTTTAAAGCATCTTAAATTAATCTTTAAATACAACTATTTTGATCAAGCCAAAGGCTTTTTGGTAGCCTGACAAGGGTGTCTACTTCTCTCCCCGCCATCCCCAAATGCCCCCAAGATCAGATCAGTTAAGTGGAAGGAGTTTAAGTAACCAATATACACCAAGCAGAATTCCCAGAAACTAGAAGGGGTGTAAAGTGGAATCCTACATGAAATCCACTCTTGTTTTAACTGGGCAATCTAATTTGCCTGTGTAGTGAGATGGGCACTATGGGAAATATTAAAATAGCTAATATTAGGCTAGATTGGGTAGAAAACACGGTTTCATAGGTAAGCACCACAGTACCAGACCAGAAAGGTGCAGAGTGAAGGGGATTTAACAGAGGGTACTGAAGCTTACTCACAGAGCTGCAGCAAACCCAGGACTGGATGAGCAGGGACTGTCAAGATCCTGAAGGAGATTAACTAAACTGTGTGAGATTTAGGAGCGGGTGGTCCTGCAGGTCAAGGCTGAGCTGCGTTTGTGGGACTAGAACTGGAGTAGCTGGGAGATCTGTAGGGCGCACTAGCAGAGTAGGGCAAACAACACTTTCTCATTCACTTTCTCCACACCATTTATGATTTTAAGAGACCTCTATCATACCCCCCTTAGTCATTGCTTTTCTAAGATGAACGGTCTTCCAGGGTGTGTTACTCTGCATTTATAAACATTGAATTTCATCTGCCATTTTGTTGCCCAGTCACCCAGTTTTGAGAGACCCTTTGTAACTCTTCACAGTTAGCTTTGGGCTTAACAACCTTTAGTAATTTTGTATTGTTTGCAGACTTTGCAACCTCACTTTTCACCTCTTTTTCCAGATCATTTTTCCATATGTTCCACAACACTAGTCCCAGTACAGATCCTTGAGGGACCCAACTATTTTCCTCTCTCCACTGTGAAAACTGACAATATATTCCTACCGTTTGTTTTCTGTCCTTTAGCCAGTTACTGATCCATGAGGGGACGTTCCCTCTTATCCTACGACTGCCTACTTTGCTTAAGAGCCTTTGGTGAGAGACCTGGTCAAAGGCTTTCTGAAAGTCCAAATACAATACATCTATCGGATCACCCCGTCCACATGATTGATGGTCCCCTCAAAGAATTCTAATAGATTGGTGAGGCATGATTTCCTTTTACAAAAGATGTGTTGACTCTTCCCCAACATATTGTATTAATCTATGTATCTGATAATTCTGTTCTTTACTATAGTTTCAGCCAGTTTTCCTGGCCCTAAAGATAGGCTTACTGGCCTATAATAGCCATGATCACCTATGGAGCATTTTTCCAAAAACGGGCATTACATTAACTATCCTCCAGTCATCTGGTTACAGAGATGGATTTAAATGATAGGTTACACACCAAAGTTAGCAGTTCTCCAATTTCATATTCTTCGGGGAATACCATCCAGTCCTGGTGAGTTATTACTGTTTAATTTATCAATCTGTTTCAAAACCTCCTCTATTGATTCCTCAGTCTGGGACCGAGCAGTTCAGATATATTCACCTCTTGGACCAGATCCTGTGCACCACTTAGGACTAAATCAAAAATTGCCTCTCCTCTTTCAGGCGCCAGGACTAGCTGCTCCAAGAAGCAGTCACTAATGGTGTCATGAAATTTTATCTCTGCATCCTGAGCTGAGGTGACATGTACCCCGTTAACCCATTACTACTGGATTTTCTGTTTTTGTAGCCTCTCTAATCTCCATGAGTATTTCACAATCACTGTCACCATTGAGGTCAGGTGGTTGGTAGCATATTCCTATTGCTATACTCTTATTATCCAAGCATGGAATTTCTATCCATAGAGATTCTATGGTACAGTTTGATTCATTTAAGATTTTTACTATATTTGATGCTATGCTTTCTTTCACATACAGTGCCGCACTCTCACCAGTGAGAGACCTCCTCGGCCATTCCTATGTATTTTGTACCCTGCTATTCCTGTGTCCCATTGATTAGCCTCATTCCACCAAGCTTCTGTGATGCCTATTATATAAATATTCTCATTTAATACCAGACACTCAAGTTCACCCATCTTAGTATTTAGACTTCTTGCATTTGTAAACAAGCACTTACAAAATGTGTTAAATATTTAGTTGTCTGCCTTCACGTGATGTAATTGAATGGCACTCTCCTTCATTTGACTGGTTCTCTTCAGTTCCCACCTGTACTTTACCAACTTCTATCATCTCCGCTTTACTAGGATATAGGGTATCCGTTTTAACAAACTGCCCTAAGGCAGTGGTTTTCAAACCATGGGTCGCAACCCAGTACTAGGTCACGGAACGTAAGGCACTGGGTCGTAACGGCTCTGGTCAGCACCACCGACCAGCATAGCCGGCTAAGGCAGGCTAGTCCCTACCTGTTCTGACACCGCGCTGTGCCCCAGAAGCAGCCAGAAGCAGGTCCGGCTCCGTCCACTGCCCCTGCCCCAAGCCTAGCAGCCGGACCTGCTGATGTCCACTTCTGGGACACAACCCCAGAAGCCTGCCTCTGCACCCTGGCTGCACCGCTGACTGGGAGCCACCAAAAATAAGCCCTGCCCCAGCCTCGCACCCCAATCCCCTGCCCCAGACCTGAGCCCCCCCAAACCCAGAGCCCCCTCCTCCCCCCAAACCTCTCATCTCCAACCCCATCCCAGAGCCTGCACCCCCAGCCCAGAGGCCTGACCCCCTTCCTGCATCCCAACCCCCTGCCCCAGCCCAGAGCCCCCTCCCACACCTGAACCCCTCAT
This sequence comes from Chelydra serpentina, assembly GCA_037349315.1. Classification (NCBI taxonomy): domain Eukaryota; kingdom Metazoa; phylum Chordata; order Testudines; family Chelydridae; genus Chelydra; species Chelydra serpentina. Next base: position 9,980,067 of record JBAIAC010000037.1, on the reverse strand, counting down.
TCCTGGCCCCACCCGACAGCCCTCACCCCCACACCTCAATCCTCTGTCCCAGTCCTGAGCTCCTCCCACACCCCAAACCCCTCATCCCCAGCTCCGCTGGGTCGCGGGCATCAACAATTTTCTTCCACTGGGTTGCCAGAAAAAATGTTTGAAAACCACTGCACTAAGGGATGCATCTGTCTGAACCACATGCTCCTCCACACCTGTCGGCTTTCCCCCAGCCCTTAGTTTAATTACAGATGTGTGCTGATTATTCTGGGTGGTGAACTGGTGAGCCCCTTGACTTAGCGGTCTCGCGGATACAGCTTACAATTTGCTGAGGCCTCAGGCTGTATCTACGGTGGATGCTACAATCGCACAGCTACTGTGCTGCTCCTATGCTGCTGTAGCACAGATGCTTCCTGCAGTGACAGAAGGGTTTCCACCGATGTAGGCAATCTTCCTCCCCCAGCAGTCGTAGCTGGGTCAACAGAATAATTCTCCCATCACCCTAGTTGCTCCTACACCTGGTGTTAGGTCGGCTTAACTACCTGGAGTTTTCACACCCCTGTGCACCACCGCTATGTCAACCTAACTTTTGGGTGTAGACCAGGCCTCGGGCACAACACTAGGTGATCAGGTCATAACCTATTGCTGTCGCCAACGTTCAGCCTTACACAGGAGCAGAATTCTGCTCAGCCCCGTTGTCGTCCTTAGACTACAGTCTCATCTCACTTCCGTGGGAGCCGTACAGGGGACCCTGCCCCCTGATAGATAATGACAACGTTCTGCAGGATAGAAAGAGCTACAGGTGCCTGGGAATTCTAACGCCACAGGAGGCCGGCTCAAGGCTCAGCGGCCAGGGCATGGACACAGCACGTACTTAAGAGGTTCAGCCTAAGTGTAGAAGGAAAGTACCCACCTGCGACTGCAGTGGGGACTGAGAGAGGACTGACAAAATTACTTCCGCTGGGATACGGCCACACCCTACGCTTTAGCACAGTGTGCTATGGGCTCTTCTATGACCACAGATGACGCAGGACTGAGACTTAAATTTCATCCAAAAGTCTGCACCCACAACAGCACGCTGACCCCTAGCAGCACATCAGGACACTTCCCGCTGGCTCCTTTTCCCTGTCTTGGGCTTCCCAAGAGCTGCACCCAGAAACCTGCCACAGAAATGACAGCCGTACTTGGGATCTAGTTTCGTAAATCAAAATAAATCTTTCTCCATCTCCATACTTTCTTCAGTCCCTCGTTGGGCTCAACAGTTCTTTCCCACACCCCTAGGTCTATGCCGTTACCTAGCATTTCCTCAAGTCTCTGCCTCTTAAGGCTTCTGCTCCTGCCTCTCATGCCAGCTGGCTCCATCCAGGCCTTTCCATCTGGCTGGGATGGCAAGTGCCTTCCCAAATCCTCCCTGATCCTAGGTCCCCTGTAGGAGCCTTCCTACAGCTCGCTCTCCTTCTCTTCATTATTGCAACAGGCTTATGTTGATAGGAAATCCCCCCCCTCAGTTCCTATCCTGGTCCTCTGACCCAACTGACAACCCAAGCCCAAATCGACCACCTGGGGCTGGATAACAAGGTACAAGTGGGACAGAGCCCAACTCCCCAAAATGGTCACAGCTTCTATTTGGCACCGGTGAGGTAGTCCACGAAAGCTTATGCTGAAATAAATTTGTTAGTCTCTAAGGTGCCACATCTGGAGTATTGCGTCCAGAAACAATGGTCTCAAATTGCAGTGGGGGAGGTCTAGGCTGGATATTAGGAAACACTATTTCACTAGGAGGGTGGTGAAGCACTGGAATAGGTTACCTAGGGAGGTGGTAGAATCTCCATCCTTAGAGGTTTATAAGGCCCAGCTTGACAAAGCCCTGGCTGAGATGATTTAGTTGGGGTTGGTCCTGCTTTGAGCAGGGGGTTGGACTAGATGGCCTCCTGAGGTCTCTTCCAACCCTAATCTTCTATGATTCTGTCCTGTGACCGGACGCTTGTTCAACACTAACAAAGAGGAAAGAGCGCCCCCTACCGAATCACTAGCACCCGCCTCCCTATGGGCATGCGCGCCGCTGCTCCTTTGAAGCCTGCCATCCTGGTGCTGCCCTGGCACCTTGGCTCACCTTGTGAGCTGCGACGGGATGGCGGGGAAAAACGGGGTAGAGCCGCAGGCTTTTCCTAATTCGCTGCCTCCCTTCAGCTCCCAGCTCATGTCTGAGCAGAGTCCAGAGCTCTGCCAGTGGTCCTGGTGTTACCGTCAATGGTGACAGCTGCTCCTGAAGGTGAGAGCTTCCTGAGCGCAGGAAATGCCGAAGAAATGGCATTCAGCAAGGCAGGGCACTTCCCAGCCACAGTGCCTCTCATAATATATTCAAGGGATGTGGCATTTCTGACTACATTGCTTCTGCCTCACTTGCCATTTAATGTTAAGAGGCTTGTATAGTCAGCAGCGTTTAAAGTGTAATGACTGTTTTCATGCTAAATGCTCTTTTAAATAACCCTGAATTATTGTGTTGGGTTATTGCATTTATAAAATGGCATTTCAAAAAAATAATAATTGTTTTAGAGCTAATTGATGTTTTTAAAGGGCTCTGTGAGTGGAAGCTGCATTCAGCAGAGGGATGGGTTTCTGTCCGGGAGACGGCAATAAAGGGAGAGAGGTTTTGACCTGGGCAGCACGCTTGTGGGATCTTCCTCCTCCTCATCTCGTTTGGGGGCTGCTTTTATATGAGCCCTTTTTTACAGCCATTAGAGCTGATACAAGCAAAAAAAAAAAAAGCAACCCATTTGCTTTAAAACGCTGCCAGTTTAAATATCACATTGTAGCAAATCTGCAGGCACATCCAACTTTACAGTTGTCACTCTGCTGTGCATCATAGTCACTAAAAACATCACCGTGACAGGACTAGAACTGAGACCCCCCCACAGCTCCAAAAGCAGAGGTCTATGCCACTTGAGCAAAGGGGAGTTTCATTAGCACTACGTGGCCTATGACACACAGTACAGCAGTTCTGATTGCATTCGCTAAAGGGCAGTGGTGACACATAAACATAGAGGGTTGGTACATTAAGCTCTCACTTAGTCAATGCATTGTCTGGGGCAGACTTCAAAACCCATTTCTAACACTACGTAACTATCATTTGTGGCCACATAGGTCTTTACAGTGGTCACAGTGCTGCACATTGTGTGGACACTCACAGGCAATGACAGCAAGGATGGAACACAGGTCTGCCTGCTTCAAAAGTACAGGCCGCTACCATTTTCAGGAAAGAAGAATCACCGCTAGCTGTTACAAGTACAGGGTTTATGACACACTGGTGAGCAATTTAAATTGTATCCAGCAGGGGAAAGGAGTGCTCACCCTAGTGCTTTATTAACAACGAAAGGATTTTACTAATTTACTTCTGGCCACTCGTGCTGTTTACTTTTTGCATTTCATTCAGCACAGACAATGGAGCTATGCTAGCCATTTCTGGAGGCACAGAGTTTAAATCCCAAAGGGAAAATTATGATCATCTAGTCTGACCTCCTCCATAACTCAGACCAAAGAATTTCAGCCAATAATTTCTGCATCTACTAGCACAATGCCACACAGCTCAGGTTGCATATGCTGCAGGTTATGTATGCATGCAAACAACAATTTCATGAAAACATCTGTATTAATGCCAAGTTTGGGTTTTCTATATATAAATAAAAAAGCAAAACCGACACACTGGGCCTAAACTACCTGAGAGTGTTCTTTTAAGCCTGCATCTACTGTATTTGAACTTGTGAGGTAAGAAGAAAGTACTTGCTGCCAATGAACCTAGACTCTTCAAGCTAAAGCCTGAAAATGTAACCCAAGTTCACCCTACAGATTCATAAACTAGAAAGCAAATAAACTGAACCTCAAAAAAAAAAAAAAAACCCACGTGATTTTTAAGCCAATTGCATGAATGTTTGGGGCCTGACACGTGACTTTTGAATGTCTGGCATTAGCAATGCAGGCCACCATTACCCTACACATGATAAAGTCATTTACACCAGCACAGAGAAAGTGTGAAATGTGGGGAGTGTTTCACACTCACATTGCACTGGTGCAAATGACTGCACAACAGGCACTGGAGAACTGGGGCCTTTAGTCATGGGTAAAGCACTTATAGGAACACACTTTGGGGACTATAGACTATAATAACAATCACAGAAGAGCACTTCTGGCCAGGGATCATCTCTTTGCCATCCAGTATGTCTGTACAGTGCTTACCCGGGCCTCTAGGAGCTACAACAGGGCAAATAATAGTTCCCGACTCTCTGGTGCAATGCGATGCTTATTTTGTATGAAGAATTACTTAAAATTCACACCTACACTGTGAAATTATTTAGCAAACTTTAATTACTTAACAAAAGCGGCAACGATCTTTCTAAGCGGAGAGAGCACCCATAAATATGGTGCCATAAATAAACTGCTCCTCTGTAACATGAATTAATTTGTATTTAATTACGAGAAATTGCTATCAATTACTAAACATTCCTTGCAGAATAGGCAAATTCTTTTAAGAAGAATATCGCTTTCTAATTGAAAGTAATTTCCCCTCTCGCTAGCTCCGGATCATGTGGGGGTGCTGAGCTGCAGTGGATGTCTGTGAGAGAGATAAGGGGGCTCAGGACTTGGCAGCATGAAGCCTTGTGACAAACGCGCACACAAAGTGACTTCCGTGTATTTGTTTAGGTATGGATGCCTGTAGTCATTTTCAGTAGTGCCTTGAAGTCAACGAGACAACTCATGCTCTTTGACGTATGCAGGGATCATGAGAACCTGAGCCCTGGATTTCACTTGCAATAACCCCAGGGAGGCTGACGAAAATCCAGGGCATGATTTTAAAAGGAGCTGAGCATCCGCAGCTCTCGCCAACATGGCTGGCAATAGATCACTTCGGCTACGATTCAGGAAAGCACTTGATTTAGTCCATCCGTGCTCAGTATAACACAGAATAGATTTAACTTTAGACATGTGCTTAAGTCCTATTGGTGTCAATAGGATCTAGGCGCATGCTCAAGGGCTGTCCGCACTGGGGGGCTCTGTAGCGCAGGGGCTGTCGTCTTCTGTGTTTTTTAAGAACAGGTCAGAGATGGTCGAGGTATGCTTGGCCCTGCCTCAGCGCAGTGGGCTGGACTTCATGGCTTCTTGAAGTCCCTTCTAGCCCTGCCTTTCTATGAGCCGACGATTCTTTGTTGCTTGTCTGTGCAGCGCCTAGCATAATGGGGCCCTGATCCCGGTCTGGAGTTCCTAGGTGCTATTGTAATACAAATACATAGCTGGCACATTGGCACCTCTGAAAATCGGCTCGCACTAACCACAACAAAACCAAATCCCTGCATTAGCAAACCAGTGACGGATCCCATCCCACAGAAGGCATGGGGTGGCAGAACCCCCATCCTCCCACCCCAACCACCTGAAAACTGAAACTAAATCTAACCATGGGGGTGTAGCAACAAACCTCCGTCCCTACTGCAGATCTGTCCGTGAGCTCTGGCCTTCTTCCCCCAGGCTACACCCTTCACCGTATTCCTCCTCTCTGGAGGGGAAAATGTCAATTCACAACCCCTCTCCCATTAGATGGGGGTGGGGGCTGAACTGATGTCAGTGCATATGTCCCTGCTGCAGGAGGTTGGCTGTGTGGTGCAGTGGGTGGCTTCCCCCTCTGTGCCTCCTCTCCCAACAACCCCGTACAGTTTCCGACTCATTTTCTGGTGTTTTCCGCTTTGCTGTTGGCACAACATCCTCTCAGTGCAGTTAATTACATCCACGCTGAGTGTGAAGGACAAGCTGATTCTCAGAAGAGCCAGAGGCCATCCAATCCAGCCCACTGCTTTTGCAAAACAACTTCCACATTGTGCTGACATAATGCAGCTGAGGCTGCTTTCCCCCAGCATGCCGGAGCCGTAGGGCCCAGGGGGGTTTCGCATGCCACCACCCCAACATGCTCTCACCTCCCAAACTGCCCTGCGAGGCCATCTGACTGCTGCATCCATGTCATGATGCCCAAACATGGGCTGCAACTACCCCTCAGCTGGTGCTATTTCTCCTTTCTTCTCCTCAGAGCCCAGCTCTTCAAGAAATGCTTCCTTGTTTCTCTTTCTAATTATTATATTACGGTAGCACCTATAGGCCCCAGCTGAGATCAGTGCCCCTTGCACTGGGCTCCGTAAAAGCACACAGCAAGTCCCAGTCCCTGCCCTGAAGAGTTTGCGGCCTAAACAGAGGAGAGTAAGAGGAGGGAAGGATTATAATCCCCATTTCAAAGATGGGGAACAGAGTCATGCTGGGAGTCGGTGACAAAGCCAGGAATTGAATCCAGCTCTCCTCACTCTCCGTCCAGTCAGGGCCTTGGATTATTCTTCCTCCAATCATCAGCACCCTCGCTGTAGCCACACACCCTCTTTTGTCATCAAGCTGGCTCTGGTACAGCACACACTGAACAGCAGCAATCCTGCAATCCAGCAATCCTGCCCAACAGCATCATTCCCACTCCAGGAGGAAGAGGGAGGGGAAGTTTTCTGCACCACACTTGTTAGACTTTCTGCTTTCAAAGGACCAGCCAGTCCTTGATTAGAAGAGAAGTTTGCTTGTCTACACGTGGAATGCTACCACTTGGCTGCTATGGGGCTTCAGTGTAGACACTCATGGGGAAGCATGTAGGGAGAGCTGCCCATGCTATATGAGCTATATGAGCTCTCCAGGAACGTCAATCCAGCACCAAGACATTATTCAGTCCGCCCCCCGTGGGCAAGGCTGATGCTGCAAGGGAGACAAGCATCATCTACGGCAGGCACAGCAGATGACACGCACATCTCCAGCGAACAATAACGGACCTTCTGTGTCTAATCCGTCATACTTGATGCAGATCTCTTACCCCGAAGTGTTGTCAATGAGGTTTTAATTTAGAGTTAATTAGACAAATATTGCATGTTAAACACCCATTGATTATTAAGACACAGTAAACGCCTCTGCAGTGCATAATGGACACGCTGTATTATAACTAGGACGAGACGGGTAAATATCTATAGCTGTTTCTAATCATCAGCTGGTAATTAACATCCAATAACTTGCAACTTGGTTTATCGTTACAGATTCAGGAAGGCAGCAATTGTACTGTATGCTAATTAAATAAAAATGGGATTATTTAAGACATATAAAGCTTTAACAACTATGTAACATATATACACAGTTGTGGAACTTTAATAACTACCATGCAGTTTTCCTTTGCATCATTTGGTAAAACTGGTCTTGGGTGAGATTTTCAGAAGCAAACAGCATTGGACCAATCGCCAGTTTTTTAAAGTTATTTAGGCGCCTAACTCCCATTGATTTCAATGGGAGTTAGGTGCCTAAAAACCTTTAAAAAACTGGCCCTAAATGTGCTCCCATTGAAGTGAATGGCATAGCTCCCAATGAGTTCCGTGAAATGAGAATGGAGTTAGGCCAACATTGAAAGCCTCAGGGCAAATTTTGCAAACGTGAGGACTTAAAGCTGGACAAAATCGATAAGTCGCTACCTACATACAAATGGCCTGATATTCAGAGGTGCTGTCAACAGGAGCCAAGGGGGACATGGTACCTTTAAAAAAAATCAGGCCACTTTGATTGAGGTGCTTACCTATGGATTTGGGCGCCCGTCTTTGCAGCACTGAATTTTCCTAAACGTCAAGGAAATCTAGGTCCCGTGTTCTGGTTTAGATCATATGCCTTCCAGTGATGGGTCCAAGACATGAAACTCTCATCCAGATCAGAACTTCTCCAAAAACCTGGGGGGTTCCGATCCATGTTCAGTTCCATACTCAATACTGCTAAACCCCTCAAGTGAAACTGCTCGACTTTCCCCACCGCTCGCGTGTTTCACAGCACACCTGAGGCATGTTTCAAACAACAGAAAAGGGGTCCTCGGCGTCACAACTTTCTAAAAGGGGCTGTTTAATCATCCCCAGCAGCCTCTGCTGGGATTCTGATGGCCCCACAGGGCATCTTAACTGTAACAAACCAGCTGATCAGAAAAGACACACACAAGCTCCAGTCTGAAGTGATTTACCACTAAATAATAAACAAAGGGAATCAATACGTGTCAAACGACATTACAGAACCAAACTGGGTCCCGTCAGGAAGCGCAATGCCTGCTCACAGCTCAGGTCCGCGGTGCGCTGCTGGGTTTCCTCCTCCTCTTCAATATCGCACTGTATTGCAGGCAGGGCCTGATTCTGTATGGCACAGGGGCCTGGCAGGCAGGTGCTGGACACCCGACTCAAGGCAGTGAGAGTTGGGAGCGCTCAGCACTCGCAGGACCAGGCCCCATGGTTTGCAAAAAGCAGCAGCAGCAGCAGCATGCTTGAGTCTGAAGCTGAAGGGGAAATGGTTTCCAAATGGAAACAGTGTGCTGGGAAGCACCCTGTTAAGTACAAAAGTGCCGCTGCAAGGACTGCGCTAGCAGGGGACTTGGCAAGGGCAGGGCAGGATCGAGGTGCATTGCCAGAGCAGTATGACAGGTACAGGATTGGAGCGAGAGGATGTGCCGGGTCAGCACCAAGGTGTATCTGAACAACTAAGCTGGGGGTCAGCACTAAAGCAGCTGGCAAAGGCGCAAGACATGACTGAGGTTATTGGCAGAGCTGTGCTCGGGTGAACATAGAGCAGCTGAGGGTGCTGCAGGTGATGATGGGGGGGGGGGGCATTGGCAGAACTTGGAGGCAAAGAGGTCAGGGATTGGAACAACCCGGGGTGGGTGCTGCAAATAACAATTAAGAATTTTCCACCCTGCCTGCTCCAAGACTGACAACTGCAGCAGAATCCTAATTTCTGGAATGCTGTTCCTGATGAGGACACCAGGGGGGGAGCAGAAAGTGGTTGAGAGGGGAGAGACAGAATGCTGTCCCAGTACATCAATCACCACACAGCCAGGGAAGTTAATGTACCACTTAGAAGGTGGAACAACTTTTTTTTCTTTTTAAAGGGAGGAGATTTTTGCAGACAGGCTGCCCCAGTAATTGATTTACCAAGGCAATAAAAGAAAAACAAATCAAGGAAAAATGCTCGGACTACATCTCTGAGGTCTGCAAGAGATGTTTGCAGAGTCTGGGCAGTCCCTAGATCTCCTTTGAAATCCGTTGTGGTGCTTAATTGGACTGCGGGGCAGTTTGGAGATGGTGTTAGCACCGCTCCGCAGGATGGTGGCTGGCTCTGTGATAGGTTCCAGAACCCCAACAGCAATGACATGGACTATAATTGTTGCCCTTTCCAGTCACAAACCTGCTCCCATAAACCTGTATCAGACCTGCCCTTTACGAGACTCTCCTACAGAATGCAAGGAGGTGACGCTAATAAACAGGCTTTGATAGAAATTACTCTAAAAATACTTTAGACTTTAATAGAGAATGAGATCTTTTCGACAGGTTAAGACCATCCTATAGAATTCTACAGCCAGCGTGGGAGTCTCTATTAAATTCTATAGGGTGATTTAAAAACCCTAAAGAAAGGTGAACACTATTAAATTCTACAGATCTGTCAGCGTCAGACCTTTGCCACCAGGAAACATTTTACGGACGTGGGTGACATTACAGAGTGTGGACCTAGCAGATATTTGAGCCAGAAGAACAGATGTGATGAAGCTATGTCCAGCCACACACCTGACCGTGTCTAAACCACACACAGGGATGGATACGTTATGCGGGGGATGGCACAGCGAGTCAGTGAAGCTCTGGCTCCGGCTTTGTGGGGTCCTGGTGACAGGTGTAGCTCCCCCAAATCTTCTGTGCATTTGACTCCTGTGCATATTCACAACACAGATCCCTGGAATCTTTCACCTCAGAATCCCATGTGGTCTCTGCCTATGGGACTGATCCACAGACAGGGAAGAGAGACTGGAATGCTAGAGATACAGGATGGCTGGCAGGCTGGGCACAAGGCAGGGCCCTTGGATGGTTGAAGCACTGAGCAATACAGAGTTACCACAGGCCTAAAGGGAGCCTACTTATGTTACTAATCCACAAAGAGAGTTTCTATTGGGAGCTAGGGCTGGGGCCCAAATGCAGGAGAATGGCTGACAGTGGGTGAACCTCGGAAGGTGATAGGGCCAGAAAAGCACAGAGAAATCTGGGTTATCTGAACTGTACCTACACTAGAGATGAGATCAAGTGGCTACATTCAGGTTCAAGGCAATGTAGTAGGATGAGCTGATCTGGGGGAGGAGCAGGGAGGCTGGGCTCATTTGCAAAATCCAAAGACCAAGATCGTATTTTGCACACCCTGGGTATCCGGGGCCTGGTCTATAGATCATCAGAGTTGGAAGGGACTTAGGAGGTCATCTAGTCCAACCTCCTGCTCAAAGCAGGACCAATCCCCAATTTTTGCCCCAGATCCCTAAATGGCCCCCTCAAGGATTGAACTCACAACCCTGGGTTTAGCAGACCAATGCTCAAACCACTGAGCTATCCCTCTTGAGACTGGGACGTCTGACCAGGAATTGCCTTAGAACGCTGAACAGTTGACGTAACACTCGTCAGACACTCAGATCTTACGATGAGGAGTATGGAATAAATACCAAGAGCAGGTGAGACTGGATGGGATGTGGGGAGAAAGGGAGAGCATGAGCAGGCCTTCCCAAAAGCTTTCCAGTAGTGCGAGGCATTTACAGGGGTGCTGGTACAATTTGTACAGTGGGGGTGCTGAAAGCCACTGAACCAAACTGTAAACCCTGTCTGTAATGGGAGCCACTTCAAGCCAGGGGGTGCAGGAGCACCCTTAGTTCCAGTACCTATGGGCGTTTACCTGCACGCTGAAGCAAGCAACAAAGAGTGGTGAGATGAGCCAGGGGAGGCGTCACAACAGATAAAGGATTCGCCAGGTATAAGACAAAACCAGTTCTAGAAACCTAGCAGAAGTGCGTTTAAAGTCTCCGGAGGATATCAATTGAGAGCCTGTCACTTGGTGTCAGGATAACTTTCTGGGCAGCTCTCGGGGCTTGTTACGTCTCTCTTGCTCGGGCTGCATTGCAGCACCAGTGGCAGGGCCGCCTGAAAGCAGAAGCACTGAAATTGGAGATGAAAAAGATGGATGACTCCTAAGTGCCTCATCTGTTCCCCTCCCACACTCCCAGCCAGCAATACCCCTTCCCAACTCTCGTGCTCTATCCAGCATGGTTTTCATTGTGATTTGAACAATCAAGCCCTTGTCTGCTCCCGTACCTCTTGGGAACAGGCAATGGCTTGATTTCATTGTACAGATTCCTCCACTATTTCCCATGGGGCAGGGCTGTCTGCTTTGGAAATATGACCAGAATTGTCTCCATCTGGCAAATCAGGCATCATTTTTTTGTGGGGGAGGTGCATCTATTAATTGAACGCTCTTGGTTTCCAGGTTGCTCAAAACATGTAATTAATCCTCTAAAATTCACTGTTAGGGCAAATTATTAGTGACTTTATTGAGTACATCCATTCAGGCTGGAAGCTGCAGTACACTCCCGCAGTAACCCACCACTGGGTCTTGTGCAAACCCTGGCATGGATTCCTTAGATTGTCTATTCAATTTACTTTGCCAAAAATTCTTGATTAAAAACAATGCGTGGAATCTTTCTAGGGCATTGGATCCATTGGGCATTAGCCCCAAGTTCACCCATCAGAGGCCAGCCATTGGCATAGGTGCACCAGGACACACCCACAAGGAAAGCTGCAAGTTACAACAGTTGGTCTTGCTTGAAACGTGGGTTGGCTCAAATCACTCTTGTCTACACTAGGGGTCAGCAGCAGTGCAGGTGTGCTGGTCACTGATAGCTGGAGTCACGGCTATTCCCTTCTGGAAATGAGACCGAGGACGCTACCAAAACAAAACAAAATTTTAAGATTGCGTGCCCTGTTTCCACGTCGGACACTCTCCTATGCTCTCGAGTATCTGGCATTGCTCATACTATAACTGCAATACCATGTCCAGTTCTGGCGACCGCACTTTGAAAAGCATGCTGAAAAATTGGAGAGGGTTCTAGAGAAGAACCTCAAGAACGGTTCAAGGTCTGGGAAATGTGCCGTACAGGGGGAGGCGTCAGGAGAGCCATCTATGTAATTTAAAGATTAAGACGTGATTTAATCGCCATCGATAATTACTTACACGGGGAGCGGATTTCTGATAGTAGAAGCTGAAACTGGACAAGTGCAAACAAGAAACAAGATGCAAATGTTTAACACTGCAGATAATTAATCATTGGAACAATTTATCCAGGGATGTGGTGGATTCTCCAACTAGAAGTTACGGGTTTGATGCCGGAATTACCAGATGACACTCTATGGCCTGTGTTATGCAGGAGATTAGACTAGATGATCATAGCGATCCCTCTGGCCTTAAAATCTACGAGTCTGTGACTAAACAGCCCTTCCTCCAGAGCGATAACCATTCCAGTTACCTTACACATCTGCAAAAGACACTCTGCTCCCCCGGCACCCTAATTTCAATGAAGTCTGAATATTCCTCCCGCAGATGTGAGGGAAGAAATGCTATTTCAGACAGTGCCAAGACCAGCCGGTGTAATAATTACACCGTTAAACATAGTAATTAAAACAAAGCAAAAAAAAAAACCTAATCAATTTCACTTAATGGAATATATGTGAACAAGGAGCAAGGCGAGGGAGGGCAGGGTGAGGGAAAGAGAGATCTTATGCGACATGCATACTAACTGCTTCCAAATGAAGCCACTGCTGCAATGAGCCCCAGGCCTGGCTGCTTCCCACAGTAACTTCAAGTCTCCCTGGAAATGGGTTCAGAGTACGCCTACACCGCAAATAAATAAATAAATAAATAAAGACCTGGAGCAGGAAGTCTCAGAGCCTGGGTCAGCTAACCAAGGCTCATGCTACGGGACTAAAAATAGCAGTGCAGACATTCAGGGAATCAACCTCCCACCCTCGCCGAGTTTTAGAGACAAGTTCCAGCCCCAGCCCGAGTGTCTACACTGTTATTTCTAGCCTGGTGGCGTGAGCGTGAGTCTGTAGACCCAGGCTCTGAGACTCACTACAGTGTGGACGCAACCTCAGTCCTTTTCCCTCGACCTGTCACTGCATCAGGACAACTCCTGTGATAGCACAAAAGACTTTAAATCCGGGCTTTAATGGCCCGGATTGAATTAAATGCATCGTAAAGCAGCCTCTCCCTTTAAGGGGTAGGCCTGGGGGAGCTTGCTTTCTCCTCTCTGCTAAAGGCTCTCTCCCTATTTATGGAATGATGAGTTGATTGTGGGCTATGCTCTTCCTTTTTTTTTTATGTCATCTGATCAAGAGGGTTATAAAATGTGCTGCGGTAATAAACGCGGCGCGAGGTCCGCTGTAAAGCATGGGAGAAAAGGTACATGCTGTTGTAAGGATGCGTTATTAATAAATGAAGTAGGGTGGTTACTGGGAAATGGAGTGGGATTCCACAAGCTGGGGTAACGCAGTGATTTAGGAGGGGCGAAGGCTAGAAACACACTTAAGATGCTCAAGCTGGGCTTTAGGGGTTCTGAAAAGAGGGAGGTCGATTGGGGATCGCTGAAATAGCAAGGCCAAGGTTTGTGTTTCTTATCTCTGAAGCTTTATACAGCGACACCATCTTGATTGCACGGAGTGTATGAGTCTGTCTTCGCAGCAGAGTTAGCCTGTGGTCTTGCTAGGGTGTTGCCGCAAACCCCTCTCCCCTCCACCCATCAAACTCACCCACATTTGACGGTGCTTTTAACCTGAGCTAGCTGGGCCGTTTGGAGCTACAAGCTAAAGCCTGAGCGAGGCTTTTACATGGACTGGTAACCCATTCACTTTGTAGTGAGGCTGCAGGCTAAATCTCTCAAACGCTGATAGTCCTCGAAAGCGTTCCCACAATTTCCTCCTGCGTGCCCAGAAAAACAGACAAGCTCTCCCGCAATTCGTGGGAGAGAATCATAGAGAAGCACAGATTATTGTGGCACAAAGAACCACAGACGGCGGCCCCCGAAGTCCTAGCGACACATATGGCGGAGCGCGGTGCCAGTGAGGATGCAGTAACTGGGGTAGGGCTATGCCAGGTGGCTGCTCAGGCCCGGGTGCCAGTTAATTCTGCAGTGAAGATGAACCTTACGTGGCCAGGTTTGTACTGGGGTGGGGAGGACAAGGAACCTGGGAAGAGACAGAAGAAGAACTTGGCATGGAGAAATGATACAAACACGGGGCTGAGTTGGAGATGAGGTGCAGAATTAGACCAATACCAGAGATGCGGGCTCCTCTGCACAGACAGAGCCTCCGTAGGGTAACTGGTAGTTAGACCAAGAGACTGGCATTTTGAACTGCTGGGTTCTGCCTCTGAGTTTGCCATAAACTTCCTGAGTGACCTTGAGCCAAGTCGAACCAAGCCCGACTTGCAAAAGTAAGGCGCATGTGCAGCTCCTGTTGACTTCAGCGGGAGCTAAGTACACTTTGAAAATATGCAAAACAGGACCTCAGCTGCTTTGTGACTTTGTTTCCCCATCTGGAAAATGGGGACAACTATACCACACTCACAGGGCTGTCGCGGGGCTTCCTCACTTAACATCTGCGAAGCACTTCAAGGTCCATGAATGGAAGACGCTGCAGGAGCTCAACACATTTATTATCCCACTCTTCTCTTATTCCCACATTGAAGCCTTCCCTTTCAGGGTAAACTGCTTGTAACGATGCTGGTTCTGGCGAGACCCAACTGAGAGTGCCAGATCAGGACAAATTGCTTCAAGCAAGGCAACTACAGCCCAAGGCTGGGGTTTTTCCACCTCTAAGGCAAACCAAACCAGCCAGACAGAGGAGACTTTGGTTTTACCCCACTGGCTAACCACAAGTCATCCCAAGCAATCCCCTAAGACACTCCAGTTTCCCAGTCTCACCACCAGTGCCACTCGTTATGGGGACAACTGGTCATGAAAACCAATGCCCCAGTAAAAGAAAAAAGGTCCTTCCGATCCCAATGGACCAAGCCCCCAGATCCAGGTCAATATACAAATCAGATCTTACCCACAAATCACGCTGTTGCCAATCCTTTAGAATCTAAAATCTAAAGGTTTATTCATAAAAGGAAAAAGGTATAGGTGAGAGCTAGAATTGGTTAAAAGGAATCAGTTACATACAGTAATGGCAAAGTTCTTGGTTCAGGCTTGCAGAGATGGAATAAACTGCAGGTTCAAATTCAAATTAAGTCTCTGGAGTACATCCACAGCTGGGATGGGTCCTTCAGTCCTTTGTTCAAAGCTTCCATTTGTAGAAAGGTTCTTCCAGAGGTAAAAAGCAGGAATGAAGACAAAATGGAGATGAGGCAGCTGCCTTTTATAGTTTCTTCCAGGTGTAAAGACACCTCTTTGTCCTTACTGTGGAAAATCACAGCAAAATGGAGTCTGGAGTCACATGGGCAAGTCTCTGCCTAATTTGTTGAGTCACAGGCATGTCTGCCTTCTCTCAATGGATCCATTGTATCGCTGATGGCTCTTAATGGGCCATCAAGCAGGCCTAGCAGAGCTGATAGCTTGTCTGGGGTCCCAGAAGCATGGCCCCAGTTTGAAATACAGACAGTATAAAGCCAATATTCATAACTTCAACTACAAAACTGATACATACATATAAATGACATATTCATAACCAGCCAAGCATAACCTGGTCTTAGACACCTCATTTGACCCCCTTTATGTAAGATTTGGAGCCACTACAGGACCTTGGTTGTAACAATGATCTATATGGTCCCAGTTATTGTCAATAACGTCACACTGCTCAAGGGTTCGGAAAGCACCTGGCTCTTCCCTGCCCCCCTGTGGGGAGAACAGGGTCCTGGCACATGCCCATGGCAAGTGGCAAAGGCCCATGAGAATTATGGCCGAGTTCCCAGGCATGGACTACACTGTTGGCTTCTTTTTACGAGCCTTCGTGGTTATTACCACCTATTTCTTTTTACATTCCTGCCAAAATACCAACATTAATCTCCCTCGCTCCCGCAAGGCAAAACATGGGTAATTGGATTTATATGGCTTAGAAATTTGTTAGATTCAAAAAAATAAAAGAATATACACACTAAATATATAAACAAATAAATAAATAATGATGGGAGGAAAGGCACTGCCCCGCTGTGACGTATCCTGGGGGATGGGTAACAGCAGGCTGGCTTAAACCGAAACCCCATTAATCTTAGCTATCTCCAGCCACCACCTTTCCCTCCTGTCCTCAGGCTAGTTGTGTTGATTACTTGGGTCTGATTTAAGAACTCGCGCCTTCTCGGCGCACTGAACTTTACAAGCTTCCCGTTGTGCACTGCTATTCAAGCTTCAAGCCCTCCTGCTTTCTACTCTCTTTTCCTTTCTTTCTCTTTCTTCCACTCTTCCCTCTACTTTCCTGTCTCTCTCTCCTTCCAAACCTCCCCTTCTCTTTCTTGCTTGGTCCCTTTCTCCCTTTCCCCAGCTCCATCCACTCCCTCGCTGGGACACAAAGGAAGCTCCTCCACCACACACAGTCCTTTTTCAGATCCTTGCTGCATAAAAAGCAGGAAAAGAGAAACCTGAATTTCTCCAAAGGGAGGGAGAAACCATGAAAGAACCTTCTCCTGCTCAGTTGGAGTCTCAGTCCTTCATGGGCCAATTCAAAGGGTCTTAGGGCTTTGTCTAAGAGGGGAAATTGACCAGATGGAGGCATAAGGATTGTTGAGGAATAAGCTATAAGGGTTGAGGAAGTATTCCAGAATAGCTCCCTGTGTTGACCCGCTGTTCCGGAATAAAAGTGATTTTATTCCAGAATAAATTACTCTGCTCTGGAAGTGCACTGATGATTCTGGAATAAAGGCACTTTTACTACAGAACAGAGCGTTAACCTGGTGAGCTATTCCAGAATATTGTATTCAACAATGGCTATGCTAGTCAATTTCTCCATGTAAACAAGCCCTTACCCAGGGCTCCCTGCAGCACAAATTGGGAGCAAGCAGCACCCTATTCTGTAATGGACATTTAGCTGCAGGTAATCTGCAACATGCTTAGGCCACTTTGCACCTTGCTAATCCGATCCTGTGCTTCAAAATAGGAGCTGTATCTTGCAAAGGGCAGAACTAAGCCCTGATGAGAAGAGGACTAGAAAGAGAACCTCATTTCATCAGCCAGTCCAGACTCACAGCTGTACCCCTCTTCAGCGGGTCTAACACAGAGTGGGATGGATCCTGCAAAAAATTATTTCCACCGCCATTTGTCCAACTACTTAAACAAATGCCTTTTGATGGGACTCAATGCCCTTTTGTGTTTGCTTTCCTCGCATACTCTAATGAATCAGTTGGCCAGGGGGAATGTTCATGCAAGCAGCCAGTTTTAAGCAAATATTATGATATTAGCATTACTCATGCACCAGAGCCCCGTTACACTAGGTGATGTACGAACGCAGAACCCAAAGATGGTCCTTGCCTCAGGGAGTTTACAGTCTACTGGAGAAAATAGAAAACAAATATACAATTAGTATTGGTGAGTATTGGCACTGGAGATCTAACCATTGAGAGTTATGGCTCATCCAACCAGGGAACAGAAAACATGCGATTGACGTGTCCTAGCCAGTCAGCTTGAACGTCAAACATCCCACAACAAACTGCTCACAACAGACAAAGAATCATTTGCAGGAATTATTTGGTGAATCGTTTTGCATGAATAAAATTGGAGAAAAACTGCACTCCGCCCACAGATAACTGACAAAAGAGGCGAGGGGGAAAGAGGTGAAACTCACTGAATTAGTTATTCCTTATTACTTGTCTGCTTGACTATAGTATCTAGATTATCATTTAAAATAATATGTGTGGCTGTTGTATGAGGTATCCTTATTTTAAGGTTGAGGGGAAACCAAATAAATTCAGGAAATGGGAAAAAAATCTAGATTCAAGAGATAAACTATGAAAGAAGGTAGTCGAATCCAGAAACACTTCGGAAGATGGAAATTGAAACAGCAAGGGTTCTGCTGGGTCCTGATTTCATTCTGTGGCATTAACTCCCAACCACCACTTTCCAGAAACAAAGACTAGAGCTCTGGGAACTGTGCATATGTCCAGACGAACGGCAGCTATTACCATCTTGAATCCAGGGGAGTTTATTATGCCTGCAGAAGATTTAGTGTATTCCACAGCAAAGGGATTAAAAAAAAATTAATCGGAACCTCTGTAACTGAATATTGCTGCTTCCAACTATTTCAGACGAATAAAGCTCAAGTGTTTGGAGCTGTGTGTGGATGCTGGCTTTTCACTAGAAAGAAATACAGGAACCTTGCTAGAATTGCTTAAATCGTATTCCCCACAGAACAGCATGCAACTCTCTCACTCTTTCTTTTCTGTGAAGCCAGAAGAGACCTGCTGCATTATGCAAAGCAGATTTTAAAGCAAAGACTGTTGTTCCAGTTTTCTGGTTGCAATTTCACTGTCTTCAGGTCTCCACTCACCCACTTCCTCCTCCTGTGTGTTGTATTCTACCCACCCCCCTGGACAATGTTCAGACCAAGAGAGCGGTACCCAGGGCAGCCAGTGGGAAAGCACTCCTTGTCTTTATGGTGCAGCTTCAGGCCCAGAGAGGGGTGTTGGCAGAATCAGTGGCTAAGCTGTGTTGAGGAATATGTTCCCACGGCCTGATGTAAAGCCCATGCTGAATTCATTGGGGCCCAGATCCTCAAAGGTACTTAGGTGCCTAAATTGAGACCTAAAGGTCTTGCCATTGACTGCAATAGATGTTGGATCAGATCCCTAGTGAATTAGAGCCATTGACTTCAGCGGGAAGTTTGCCCGAGTGTAAAACCAGAGCGCCGGATTCTGGATTAAGATGCGAGTAAGGATGGCAGAGCTTGCCCGCAGTGAGGACTTTGGGATTTTGCCCACAGTGTGTAAAACTCTTTAGGATCCGTCAGGAGCTATAGAAACATCAGGCATTCTTCTCATTGCCACCTCCCGCGCTTCCTCCCCTAACACTAGAGATGAAACCGAGCTGCAAAGTGTGAATGAGAATTTCAAACACTCCACAGTGCATGAGTCCAGGGGGCTGGGTATGGGCCATTATTATGGCAGTACTATAGCAGCTGCCTCGTCACAGCATCTGCACTTCTGTAATAGCACTTGTCTCGATGTAAGAGGTTGGCACAGAGGGGAACTCTCCTTCACCCCCATGCCCTTTCTCCAACACCCAGACAATGGCTCTGATATTACAGTTAAATTAGTGGGCACTGTAATTATACCTATCAGGAACAGATAAGACAAGTTAAATACCAGCTACCTAGGGGGAAATTATTATGCCAACGAGGAGGATCCAAATGCCAGAACCCATGGCTGTAATTTCACTGACTCGCCAATTACAGCTCCTACATGCAGGGAGCTGTACCTTGGAAATGGCAGGTATATATTTAGCTGCTTTGGGAAACTTTTGGGGGAAGGAGGGGGGGCAGTGACAGAGCAGGGCCTCGTTAGCCTGCCCTTCACTAATCCCTGTGCTTTTCACATTGGTACGTGAAAAGCAGCAGGCAGCAAGGATTTAATAGCAGCGACGTTGCTGCCGTGCAAATTCTTTGCTCTATCTAGGACTTTTCATCCATATAGCTCAGTGGTGGCGAGTGTCATTAGCCCCATTTTACAGCTGGGGAAACTGAGGCATGGAGGCGGACAGGAGCTTGCCCAAGATCAATGGCAGAACCAGGATTTAATCCCAGGTCACCTGCCTCCCAGACCAGTGCCCAGATCCATTGGTTCATATTGCCTGTCTGAAGTAGTCTTATATTAACAAACCTCATCATGTGCTAGGAAATAAGCTTCGGTAGTTTATTGTACAAAACAATGAAGCACTGTCAGAAAGAATGAAAACTATAATAGCAAAAAATAAACAAAGGAGCCGTGTCTCGTGATGTTTTATCCTGGCGTTTGCTTCTTCATTGGGTTCGTTCAGATACTCACTAATTTGTGAAATTCAGTGAATCACAAAGTCTTCTGTGTGAAGCAGTGTGGTTCTATTGTTTCTTTAGGTTTTAAATGATGAAGGGTTGAGGAGGCCAAGGTTTCGTTGGAAGTGAAAGGGGCAGAAATCTTACTTTTAAACTCTCCTTTAAATATGGGAACAATTCAGCATTGTGCATCTGTATTTTTTGTTAAATAAAAATGCTTGGTGCTTATGTGCATTTCATCCAAGGATCTCAGAGCATTTTATAACTATTAAGGAATTACTTCGCATTACTTCCTCTATGAAGCAGGTGCTGTGATGCCCATTTTACAGATGGGGAAACTGATGCATGGAGAGGTAAAGGAACCTTCCCAAGGTCGCAGCAGGGCAAGTCAGTGGCAGAAACAGAAACAGAACTCAAGCATTCTGTCTCTCCGCTGTTACAGTACTTACTAGAGCACACTTTCTTTGCCTTTATAAATGGGCTATTATTTCTTAACTACAGATTAACCTATAAAGCCTTGAAAATTCTGCTGTTGCTTTATATGACGAGACTTGACCTGGCTCAGTTAGATGGAACTTTTGAGGTAGTACCACTGCCGGACCTCAGTTTCTGTGTGGTCTGTGCATGGTCAAGGTGCATGTCATTACATTGGAGAGAACTTCTTTGTCACTAAGGGCAGCCAAAACCAGAGCGGTGCAGGGATGGACTGCTGAAGTCAATAAGCTAGATAAAATGCCATTACTGTAGTAAATGTTAAAAAATAAAATAACAATGGGAATCTACCGTAAACCACACTGCATTGCTTATCTGGCCAGCAAACCAGCCTTTTATGACAGATACCGGTACAGTTCAATCAGTATTTGGATGGGATACCTCCAGGTAGTGCCTGGGTACTACAGGTAGAAATGTTGGTAATTCAGAAGGTGGCACTCACTCCAGAATGGGGCTGGGATACAGTGTGTGACTGGAAATGGGGTTTCAGATGAGATGTACAACTGCGGCCCTGAGCACATGGTATTCAAGATTCCACAGCACTTTCCACAAGAATGGGAACATTAACCCTTGCGTCCTGACCAAATTCCAGCTAGATAATGAAATTCTTACTTTTAGTTTCAAGCAGATTTGTGTGTTTTCCTTTCCTGTTCTAACTGCTATGTAGTGATCATTTCTGTGGATTACTAAACAGCTTCACACCAGAAGTGGCAGCATATCAGCCGCTGGTAACGGGTTGGCTGTTTGTTTGATTTTATCCACAGTGTTTAGACCAACTGCAAACCACTTTGCGTTGCTTTGAGATGCAAAGTGTGTAAATATACTAAAGGAATTGTTTGTTCTTAAAACAAAACAGTAAGTTAGCCATTAAAATATGAGAATGGTTTTACGGAAATGCTCTAAAGTGACACTGGAAGCTGCCAGTAGATGGAGCCATAGATTATGCAAGGGATTTCTAGGAAGAAAAAACAGAGAGAGATTCAGGAGCAGCTAAAACCCAGGGGAACACTAAGCTATTGCTTGTCTGTATTGAATCTTCATTCCCCCCCCCCCCCCCCCCCGAAAAGCCAAAAGTCCTGCTGTCCATTGTAAATCTCATTCCTTCTATTAACTTGGTCCTTTTTTCAGCACGGTATGCATTTAAAGGACTAATCCAGAGTGGTGATGAGCTTCCATCAATCCATTAAAGCCAACAGGGAGTTGCAGGTGCTCTGCACCTCTCAGCATCAGGCCCTCCTCCTGCATTATCATTTTTAAAGGGTCCTTCTGGGTGAAAACTAAAAAGTGCATTTTCACGGCTTACAGGTTTGCACCTCTGGACCCTGGTTTGTGAAACAGCTGAAATGCCCTACAAGTCTTCTAGTTACTGGAAAAAGAAACCTCTAACTTCTCATTTAAAGCAACAGTCTCCTAACCGGAAAGCTGTCAATGCCACCTCCCTCCACAATCTGGGTGTGGACTCTGCATCTCATGCCACGATCACATCAGAGACTGTGCACTCTGGAGGCCTAATGCAAGCTGTCATCAATGAGTCTCTGAAGTCTGTTTTAAGGGCATCACTGCTTTCCTGTCCCAATGGGGGAAGGATGTTCTAAAATCTGTATTGCATGCATCCCACTGCACTGTCTTCTGGGACACTGCAGCCTGTTGCACGGTGAAGCCACAAATCAATGGCAGATGCATCCCAATGCACCCTCTCCCTGAAACTGCATATCAGTATCACACGCATCCCTGATACACTGTCTCCTGCAAGATATTGCGGTCTGCTCTACAGGGCTGTTGCGAATCAGCACCAGCTGCATCCTTGATATATCGTCTCCCGCAGGATATTGCAGCCTGCTCAATGCTGATGCAAATCATTTCCCACTACATCCCTGATACACCATATCCCTGCAAAATGACGCAGCCCACTGCATGGCTGCTGGTGCCACAGCTCAGGTAAGGACAAATGCCATAGCACATTATCTGAGGGAAGCGGAAGGCTCACTTTAAAGATGAATGGCACATGTCTGTCTCAGATAGTCAGACTGACCCACAACAGCTGCTTTCAGCAATGAAGGCCCTGGCACTCTAGGATTGTTTCTACAGTCAGTGGAGTTCTCCCGTGTGACGGCAATAACTCAGCTCCAGAGAGAGCTTTTCAACACACGTACGGATCATTCTGCGCAGTGGAGCCCTTGGGAAGGGAAGTGGCACCATGGCGGAGCACAGCAGGGAAGCTGGTGCCTTGGCTTTGATAGCCTCCCAGGGCCCCCGTTAGACAAACCATTCTCTGAGAGGTCCACCAGGTTCAGCTGATGAATGAAGACGCTGTTGGCACGATGGGCTAGCATAGACACTGCGAGCGCGCCGCGTTAGGAGGTCCTGACTCTTCATTAGCTCACTGAGCAGCTAATTGTCTTCTAGGGGCTGGCACCTGGACGGCACAGCAAAAATTCAAAAGGGAGCCTGGCGAGGCCAGCTGGAAGTGGGGCTGGCAGGAGGTACCAGCAGAGACTGGCAAGCAGTTATCATGGAAAGGCACCAGGGGAGCTGGACACAATTCCTGTGGCTGGGCTCCCAGATATACCAGCACCAACACAAGTGCAAGGGGCTGATGGGGGCGTGGCAAGGGATGGAAAGGGCCGAGTGTGGAAATGGGGAACGTGGAGAAGAGGCATGCAGTGACGATGAGACAGAGGATAAAGAGGGGGAGGTTGAAGAGACCGAGAGACACAGGGCAAAAAGGATGAAAGGAGAGAAAGATAGGCTGATAAAGGAATGGATGCAGTAGGGGAAGAACAAATGAAGATGAAGTGAAAGAGGAAAGGGACGAGATGAGAGAGTGGGAGGGAAGCAAGAGATAGTCTGGATGAGACACAGTGAGAGGAGAGGGGATACCATGAAGAGACAGGAGTATAAAGCGCACAGCTCCTGGGGTTCTCCTAACAGGGTCCTATTGCAGCTAACAGTTCTGCTGAGGAATGTCATTTCTTACAGGAAGGCTGAAAAGTGGGTCTGGATTCTTCCCAACCATTCCCCTTCCCAATGCCAGCTGCCGCAAGTTCCAGCATCGCATCAGGCAACCAGGCCAGAGTCTCAAAAAGCAGATCAAAGTTGGCCCTCTGCTGGTGGAAATCAGAGAGTGCATCAGAGACAGCATCAAGTCAAATTTATCCCTAAAATTTAATCTATTACACCAAGAGGCATGTGCCCAATGGTTTAAAACTAAGAACCCTAAAAGAAAATTTTGCAGCCCTAACATCACAGCACTTTGCTAGGGCACGAGAACCTGAAAGTCTACTAACTAGTCTGCCTCCATTTTCCAGGCTGGGAGAAATTCAGAAAACCACCAAGCAGCATCCAGGGGAAAAGGACAATGAGATTTTTAACCAGCTTAGTTAGGTTAATTATCTCAGAGGCTATATTATTGAGAGTAAAATGGAAATTGTGCCTTTTGCTTTTTAACCTGTGTCCCTTTAATCACAAGGTGTAAACCACTCCGGCTTGGGCTGGGCAGACCTCAGGGAGAATCTGACCCTGAAGAGAATGGAGGACAAAGGGGAGCTGGGGGGAGGAGGGGCATGGCTCTGACTGGCGAACAGGAGGGGCTTGCAGAAAGTGTGTTTATTTCAGAGCCAGAGGGCTGAGCACAGGACTGGTTCTAATCCAGGTCCTAACCCCAGTTCCCCTCTGTATGACTGTGCGGGTGGCACTTTACCTCCGTGCTTTGGATTTCTGTTCTGTTTGCTCTTTCTTCTCAGAAGGGGATGTGTGGGCTCATTAGCTAATTTTGGGAATGAGCTTTGGAAAGGGGCAGTTGCGGGTCCTGTTTTAATAAGGCTGCCGTCTGAATGGCGGGGGCGCGATTTGTCCATCTCCCTCCGTAAGCCCCTCTGCCCATGAAGCAGGGAGATGGCAGACCAGGAAGCGGGGAGGTAAATGGGGCAAAGCCCCCTTTAAAAGAGCAGGGCTCATCAGTCACTCTTCTCGAAAGCTCAGCCCCACCACCCCATTACGCTCTGAACTCAGCATCCTTTTGGTAGTGACCCCCAACCATGGGGCATCAGCAGGGATAGAACCCAGGCCCTTCAGCACCTCTGCTGCCTGAACTTAAAGGAGGAAATGCCAGCTGGTAATCGTAGTAGGCTCTTATCCCCTATGTGGGTCAGCTGCTAGCGGAGGATATGATGATACACTTAGCGTGCGTGTTGCACCCCCTTGTGCCAGTTTGGGGGGAAGAACTGCTTACTGCAGCCATGCTGTTCTGGGTGTATGGAAGGAAGCAGGCAGGCCAGTGTGGTGAAGCGGTATCACAGACTATTTGGCATTTAAGACAGGGCAGCAGAATACAAAGTTCTTAGGACCTGTTTGTTTAAGATCCGTATGCAAAATCCACACCCCACCACAGACGCTTCATGCCGCACAGATGACCGGAAAAACACTGGACCTGTCTGTCTGACCACAAGCAGCACAGTCAGCAGCTACTGAACTGGCTGTCTCGGCTGTGCCGACACTACGAGCCCACAGCATACTGGGCACACCTGTAACTCGCTGAGGAAAGGGAAAGGGACGCTCTGCTGAACTGCCTCATGTAGGAGCGGCCCATCTCCATATAAGTTGCCTGCATTTCTTTTCCAGCAAACAGTGTAAGGTAAAAAAAAAATCCATCAGAATTCATAAGATGCACCCCCGGAGTAAAGATTGATTTGATATTAACAGATGTGTGCAGAGACTATAAAGTGATCGCGGCAAAATACTCACACCTCCGGAGGCATCACAGCCCTGGAAACTGGTTAGAAATGTGGGCTGGCATAGATACACAGGCAATACAGAGCCCTGATACCCACCCCATCTCTCCTGCCACACACAACTTTAGGAAGAGAACTGGAGTGTCAGCCAACCCTAGCTCACTGTCTGCCACCTAAACCCAATTGCCAGCTCACTGTCTGGCACCAGCGTTCTCCTGCCAGCTCCAACGTGACACCGCCAACACGCCACCCGGCACCCACGTTTCATTGCCACCCCCCGTCTGGCAACCACGACCCTGTGCCGAAGACACAACAGAACGTCCCCTTCTTCATTCCTTTAGACACTCGGTGCAGAGACACCCCTGTCACCGTGTCAGCAACCCCCACCCCACTCCCAGCCCACTGGGCCCCAGCTCCGGAGCCTCAGACTCAGCATCACAGGTTCTTCCCTGACTCGGGGGTCTCATCCCGCCCCGTTCAGGACAAATCCTCTCCACCTGGAGAAATGGCCAGAGCCCGGGCTAAGCAGCAGCCGCCCCCTGCAGCAATGTGGCATCGAAAGCCCCTGGCTGCTTCCAGCCCTGGCACGCACCTGGGGCCGGAGCGCCCGCAGAGCGACACCCCTGTCGATACCCAGAGAAAAAACATCTGCTCCTACCTGAGGGTGGCGCTCTCCCCTTGCCTGACGGTCACGTTGTCCATAGCTTTGGGGAAGGTGGCATCTCCGCTGCGCACGGGCACTCCTGCGGGCACAAGGAAGAGCAGCCTGAGACAGAGGACGACGAGGCACCTCCAGGGCACGACTAAGCACCCGCCGACCCCCATCCTGGGCAGCGGGGACTTTCCAAAGGGGCAGAAACACACCCGACAAGGCAGCCGGGAGCAGCGGGAGGGGAGAGGCACAGAGCGGGGGGAGCGCAGGGCAGAGGGAGCTCCTCGGAGATCAGCAGAGCCCCCGGCGATCCAGCCTCAGAGAACCGAGCATCCGGAGGGAGTCCCCGCTCTCCCGCGGGCGAGGGCGGAGGAAGGGAGCACCGGGGGGGCGGAGGAAGAGGAGGAGGGAAGGTGCCGAGCGGGAGATGAAGGTCACGGATCTCTGCCTGCTCCAGACGCTCCTTGAAGAGTCCGCCGGGCACGCGCTGCGGAGACCTGGCATCCAAAGTTTATCACCCAAGGAGGCAGCGGGAGTGTCCCTGGCCAGAAAGGGGGGGGGGGGGGGCGGCGGCGAGCCCCAGCCGGGCTCGTGCGGGGGGGCGGGGAGAAAAGGAAGGAGGAGGAGGAGGAAGGGAAAATAAAGAAAAGCCACCAAATTGGTGTTTTGCTTCTGTCGCAAGATCAAAACTTCCCTGCGGAGCGGCGGGCTCTGCTACCAGCGACTCCCGCGGAGCCGGGCAGCGCCGCTGCAGCCCGCGGGGCTCTGCCCCGGTGTCCGGCGGGCGCGGGGAAGGAGCCCGGCGCTCCCCGGGCTCTGCTCAGCGCGGGGCGGCCGCGGGGCGGCGAGAGGCGGCTGGCGGGGGAGGCGCGCGGGAGCCGGCGGCTGCCCCCACTCTCAGCATCCCGGCCGGGAGCCTCGCCGCGGAGCTCGCCCGCCCGGGCGCGGACTTCCCGGGGTTGTCATGGCAGCGGCTCCACCCCTGACCCGCGCTCGGGCTCCGGCCCCGCCACACTGAGCCGCGCGGAGCCCGGCGCGCGGGGCGCTCCCGCGTTAACCCTGCCCGCGCCGGGCGCTGCGCGAGCGCGAGGATCCGGGCTGGCTCTGGGCTCCCGCGCAGGAGGCATCACCGAGCCAGGGGACCACCAGCATCCCCCCCCCCCACTCCCCAGTTAACCATCGCTGCGCCGGGCCGGTGCGCAGCATAGCGGGGTGTGTGTGTGTGTGATATTAAACCATTGCTGCAGCAGGGACCCCTCTGAGAACAATAAATCTCCCACGCTGCAGGCATCGGCGCTGGGTTTACACTAGGGCACCACACAACTATGAGACCCACGCTGTCCCCGCTCCCACATAAGTTAAGCGGCTTAGGCAGCTGGGACCAGCGCCCGTCGTGGCGGTTCCCTTGCGCTCTGTCCGGATCCATCTGTTGTCTCTAGTTTTATATTTTGATTGGACAGGGACCGGCTTTTCTTTGGGTTTGTACAGCGCC
Source organism: Chelydra serpentina (assembly GCA_037349315.1). NCBI lineage: Eukaryota > Metazoa > Chordata > Testudines > Chelydridae > Chelydra > Chelydra serpentina. The sequence goes on along the minus strand of JBAIAC010000037.1, from coordinate 9,952,818 downwards.
TAGCACCGTGGGCCACTCGTCCATGGCTGAGGCGGCTAGCTGCTACCACAATACAAATAAATAATAGCCCACTACCGAGCACCTGCTCAGCTTCTCCCCCACCCCTGGTGCCCCCTGCTTCCTTTCTTTCCATGCCCCCAGCACCTCTCCCGCATACCCTTCCCATGCCCCAAGCAACACATTTCCTCTATGCCCACTCTTGGGCATACAGCCCCCAGCCCTGGCCCCCCTTTCATCGCCTACACCACACACTGTGCACCTGAATGCAAATTCCCCCTGGGCCCACCTGTCATCTAAGCGCAGGGCTCCCCTTGCCACGCCTTCCCCTTGCCGTCCAAGCAAGTTCTTCCCTTTGTGCTGCCCGGCACTGACCCAAAGGACATTGCACAAGGAGATGCTCAGGGCTTTCCATCCACCCCTCGCGGCCCAGGACGGAGTGCCCTCTGCCATGATCATCAACAGGCCCGTGCCAAGGATCACCCATCGCGCACACGGGGCTCAGAGGGCCCCCTGCCCGGCACCTGTTCAACAATGCCCGAGTCATACTGGGCATTTCCTGGTAGCTCGGGAAGCAGCCCAGACCCCCTGCCAACAGGTTGCTGACCAGGTGATGTTTTAATTGCCTGCCTGCAAAATTAACCCCTTCCTGCCCCTGCGGCGCAGACTCGCCAGTGGCAAGCTCTCTGTTAACACCGGTTAGATTTCTCCCTCTGATGGAACCCACTGGGTCAGTGATCAGGTGGAGCATCTGAGGACGTGTTAGCTCCCCCGGGAGATGTGGGATATACTGCACGTGGGGCAATACGGCCAGTGAAGGGAGTTCTAGCTGCCTTGCTATGCCTCCGTGTGCCTTCCCTAGACTGGGGGTGTGACGGGAATGAGGCAAGTTCCAAATGTAGTGGTTACCATTTCCTGATTATGGCTAGAGACATGGGAACTTTAAGAGTCCTTAAAGGTCCCCTAAAGTCTGGGGGGAGGGGGGAGTGAGGAGGGAAGGACGCTAAGGTTTGAGGAGTTTTGAAATGGAAAGGACCCTGGGAGTGTGTGTACGTGTGAGAGAGGATCCCTGCCATCGCTCAGGTCTTTCGGAAGCATCTGACCAGCCAGATCAATTTCTATCTTGCATTGAAATGTCACGACCCAAAAGACACAGCACTAGCCAAGGGCCTAACGCTGCAGGGACTCACACTGGCTCAAGGCAAGAGCTATGGCTGAGAGATGCTGACTACGTCATATGGATAAATAGGGCAGCCGGGCCTAATGAAACTGGGCAGAGGCTGGGCTTTCCATCCAAAGGTAGCATAGCTCTTAAAAAAAAGTTTGCTGCACCCCAAACACTCAAGTTAGCTGGTCCACTTAAGCAGGGTCACTGATGGCTCCAGGTAACTGAGAGACTGGCCTGCCGTCCTTGCCAGATCACCAGGGGAAATGCACATGGAGCTGCTGAGAGGACGGAATAAACCAGAAACAAGCTGCACCTCGGCCCTATGTACGGAGATCGAGTCCACCGAGCGTGTACCAGCGCAAGGACTGGGTTGACTGGAGTGATTGCTGCTGCAGGGGCTTTCTGGTCTGTTGGGTACATTGGTGTTTACCCCTTGGGAGAGGAAGCTGTTGACACACAGTGCCTGTTTCTGAAATAACGCCGAAATGGGTGTAATGCATACAAGGGGAAGATTGAACTGAGATCCTGCCTCAGTGCATATCTACCTTGGAAAGGGCTGAGCCAGCCTCCAGAGATAAGAATACGCATGACTGGATGGATAGCCACAGACAGGGGGGATGGATAGATAGACAGACAGATAACTCCCTGCTATCTATAGCTGGGCATGTGTGTGAGGGACGGGGGAGGAGAGAGAGAGAATGTTATACATATTTATGTAACAAAAACCTGCCTAACTGGGTATTTACCCAATGGAGTGGAACAACTGTGAAGGAGACTGTGCAGCTTATTCGCCTAAACCAGACTCACCCCAGGGGCTGTTTTGGACACAGAAGAACAGGAAGCACAAGCAGATTAAATGTGGAATGGTGGATCCATGTGATATTACAGGCGGGGGTTGAGCCAAGTGATTGAGGGGAGATAAAAAGTTGCCCTAACCTCTATTCTTTTCCAAACGTGCAGAGTTTAGACAAGAAGATAACCTTTCCCCACTCTGGCTAACCAACCTTCAATGCCTTTCTGCCCCACTGACCTCCACACGCCTCCTACCATCCTTCACATTTCCAGCTGCCACGTTATGCCCCAGAGGTGGCTGCATTTCAGTGGTGGGTGACGCAGTCACTGTAATTTTTCTGGCGTACATTTGAATCACACTTCTAATGCGTTTGGGACCCATGCTATAATTAATAATGAGTGAACATGCTGGTCTCAACAGAAAGGAGTAGGAATGGGGAGGGAAGACAGAGAACTTTGCAAAAGAGTGAGTGAGTGGGTTTGTGTGAAGGGCACAAAATTTGGATCTGAATGTGATGACTGGGGTTGACGGGAAGTGGAGCTTTGGGTCCGCCATTATAAAAGGAAAATGAGAGGAAGGAAGGCTTGTTATGAAGACACTGGCTTGGGTCTCAGGAAACCCAAGTTCAATTCCCAGCTTTGCCACAGAGTTCCTGTGTAATCTTGGGCCAGATTTTGAAAGGTATTTAGTGCCTAACCCCTATAGAAATGAATGGGGGAGTTAGGCACCTAAATTACTTTAAAATCTGGCCTTTAGTCTCTGTGTGCCTCAGTTCCCTGTCAGAAAATGGGGATAATACTGCTCTTTCTCCTGCCCTTTGTCTGTCTAGTCTATTTAGGCTGCAAGTTCTTCACTGGACAGATTGCCTCTTACTATATGTATGTACAGCACCTAGCACGATTGGGCCCTGAGCTTAGGTGGGCCCTCTAAGAATAATAACAACTGTTATGAAGATGGGGACATCTGCAAACTCCATACCTGGATTTCAAACACCCCCAGCACATGTGGGTGCCCAGCTCCATGGCTTTGCCTCAGACCAATCTCTAATAAAATCACAGAACCAAGAAGTACTTGGAGCTCAGCATGATCTCCTTGGGGCACTCAGGCTTCAGCAGTGGTGGATTGCCACTCGTGATGGTAACAAGCTCTGATCGGCTCTCAGCATACCACAGGCTCAGAAAGAAACTGAGCCTGGGAGGACGAGTCCCTTCTCCCTCCTCTTTCCTTCCTTCTGATTGTCAATCTCAGGTTTTATTAGTGGCAGAGGTTGGCCACAATCGCCCTTGGAGATTTCTCCCTCCTTGCTCTAATCAGCAGCTTGCAAAGGTCAGGAGTACAGGCCTGGAAGTAATTAGTGAGGGATGGGAAGACTGGAGGCTGGGGAGTGAGTCAAGCAGTGGGGCCAGAAGCTCACGGTGAGCAGCCAGCAGGACCCCTGGGAATGAAGGACTGAGGTGTTTGATCAGCTTGTTCTCCACTCTTGCTGCTGCTTCTGGATTTTTGCTCCATCTCCCCAGAGCTATAGGAAGCTGCAGTCAGAGAGGCAGAGACAGCTAGCATCCCTTCCAGCTCCAAGCCAGAGACCAAGCCACGCTCTTCTTTCTTCCCCCTCGGCTCAGGGAGAATTTAAGAAAACCCTGACAGAGTCTATTAGTATGGATCCCTACATTCCTATTGAAAAGCACTCACCAACTCGGCATTGTCTGTGTTACCCAGCTTGCTAGCGCTCCAGATTCCAACAAGACCTGGCTCTAAGGCCCTTCCCGCAGTTCACTTGAGACTCCGCTAACAAGCAGGATGTTTATCCAGTGCTGGCTAACAGCCTTCAAGGACACTGCCTCTGATCAGCATGCACGGGGAAGGGTTTCTGGGCTGAGGAGCCATGTTTCGGTGCTAGCAAAACAGGCAGCAGCGTAAGGTCCCATCTGAACCATCCATCCTACATGTTGCTATTTGTGTTCCAGTAGCACAGAGAGGCTCTAAGCAAGGCCGGAGCCATGTTGTAGGATTGTACTGAGCACAAACAAAGAGGCGGCTCCTATCCTAAAGAGGTTGCAATTTAAGTACACAGTAGAAAATATCATTCGCCCCTTTCACCGGTGAGGAACTCAGACGGAGAGAGATATTGGGCCAGAATAATGCATATCTGACCCTAAGTGATCCAGCCAAGATCACACAGGGAGTCCATGCTAGAGGCAGGTGTTGAACCCACATCTTTGGTAGGACCACAAAACTATCCTTTCCCTCTGCAACACAGTTAACACACAGATTGGTCGTGTGTCAGAGGGGTGACCAAACAAGGTTTTAAAACTGTTTCCGATCTGTCCCTTAAGAAAAGGGTCACTTTTCAATTAGTTTTTTTGGACCATCTATAGAATTTAATAGAAAAATGATATCCCTGCCATAGAATTCTGTAGAATGGTTAAAACCTTTTTTTAAAGCTATAGAAAGTTTAGAATTCTCTATTACCTTCTTTGTCTTATAGTCTGTAGATCCCAACCAAATTCAACAGGACTCTTCCATAAGAGATACAGTTTTATTTTAACCTAGCCAGACAGCTACCTTGTTGTTAATGGGTTCCCCTAACAGTTAGGATGTTCAAAGCAGAGGGGAAACACACCATGGGTTTATTTTATTGCATGCTTTTGCTAGCCTGATGGATAAGGAAAAACCCATGTCCACATGGGTGAAGGGGAAACAGTATTAAAACACGGCTGTGGCAGGGTCACTCACAGCTAGAAGCCCATAAAGTTGGGAAAAAGGAGATCGCAAAACAGCAGGGAGGAATAGAACAAACACATGAGGTGAGCTGGAAAAAAACATGTGCAGCACATCACAAGGCAGGTCTTCAAATCATAACTGTCCTGGAGAAAGGGAGAGTCTTTTGGTTGGTTGGTTTGTTTAATTGAATAAAAACTCCATGTTCCTCAGTGGAATTCAATCCATGGGGCTGATGGGACCTGAATTTCCCCAGGACAAGTCGATTAGTGATTTCCAGGGTCTCAATGTTTGGGTGCCTTGGTTTAGAGACACCTGATGGATGGAGGGCAGGTGCGCAATGGTTTTTGGCCCCCTCCTACTCTTCCCCCTTTACCAATCTTAGCCACGGAACTATCAGAGAGAACACAATATCCATTACAACAGTCAGCTTTTGTTTAGAGAAATGTTACACAACCCCCTAATCTTGGAGCTCTCTGTTTAGCAGGGTGTTACCATCTGATGGAGTGAGCATCTTTACAGTAGCCATGACATGTTGTTTCCAGTGGAAAATGAGGCCCCTTTGAGATAGCTCATAATCACTAGTCCCCCTTTTGAAAACCTGGCCCCCTCCTACTCTTCCCCCTTTACCAATCCTAGCCACAGAACTATCAGAGAGAACACAATACCCGTTACAACAGTCAGCTTTTGTTTAGAGAAATGTTACACAACCCCCTAATCTTGGAGCTCTCTGTTTAGCATCTAAGTATCTGGCCCACATGTATATAGTACAGGGGTGGGCAAACTACGGCCCGCCAGCCATTTTAAGCCAGCCCTCGAGTTCCTGCTAGGGAGCAGGGTCTGAGAGCTTGCCCCGCTCCGGCCTCAAGTGCTGCCCCCACAGCTCAAGTGCCGCTCTGGCCTCAAGTGCCGCCCCCACAGCTCCCATTGGCCGGGTACTGAGGCCAATGGGAGCTGCAGGGGCGGTGCCTGTGGACGGGGCAGCGCACAGAACCTCTTGGCCACAGCTCCGCGTAGGAGCCGGAGTGGGGACACAGCCGCTGCTTATGGGAGCCGCTTGAGGTAAGCACTGCCCGGAGCCTGCACCCCTGAGCCTCCGCCCGCACCCCACTCCCCTGCCCCAGCCCTGATCCCCTCCTGCCCTCCAAACCCCTCGATCCCAGCCCAGAGCACCCTCCTGCACCCTAAACCCCTCATCCCCAGCCCCACCCCAGAGCCCGCACCCCCAGCCAGAGCCTGCACCCCTTCCTGCACCCCAGCCCCCTGCCCCAGACCTGATCCCCCTCCTGCCCTCCAAACCCCTCGATCCCAGCCCAGAGCACCCTCCTGCACCCTAAACCCCTCATCCCCAGCCCCACCCCAGAGCCCGCACCCCCAGCCAGAGCCTGCACCCCTTCCTGCACCCCAGCCCCCTGCCCCAGACCTGATCCCCCTCCTGCCCTCCAAACCCCTCGATCCCAGCCCAGAGCACCCTCCTGCACCCTAAACCCCTCATCCCCAGCCCCACCCCAGAGCCCGCACCCCCAGCCAGAGCCTGCACCCCTTCCTGCACCCCAGCCCCCTGCCCCAGACCTGATCCCCCTCCTGCCCTCCAAACCCCTCGGTCCCAGCCCAGAGCACCCTCCTGCACCCTAAACCCCTCATCCCCAGCCCCACCCCAGAGCCTTCACCCCCAGTCGGAGCCTGTACCCCTTCCCACTCCCCTGCCCCAGCCCTGATCCCCCTCCTGCCCTCCGAACCCCTCAGTCCCAGCCCAGAGCACCCTCCTGCACCCCAAACTCCTCATCCTCAGCCCCACCCGAGCCTGCACCCCCAGCCGGAGCCCTCACCGCCCACCTGTACCCTACTCCCCTGTTCCAGCCTGGAGTCCCCTCGAACACCCTGAACTCCTCCTTTCTGGCCCCACCCTGGAGCCCTCACCCCTTACCACAGCCCTCACCCCCTCCTGAACCCCAACCCCAATTTCGTGAGCATTCACGGTCCTCCATACAATTTCTATTCCCAGATGTGGCCCTTCAGGCCAAAACGTTTGTCCACCCCCCCAAATACAGTATGTGCCTGGCACATATCGATACCTATGCTGTATTGGTATATGCAGATGGCGTCTGTATATATGAGATCTTTAAACTAGTTTCTGCACCATTCTCTCCTCTTCCCCCACTCCTCTCCCTCCTCCTCTCCATCTGTCCCTAGCCCCTTTTTCTCTCCACCTTCTCGTCTCTCGCACATTTTCAGCTGCTATTTTTTACCTAACACGTTTGTGAATTAATTCCAACCCTTTCCCTCCCTCATCCCTGTTTGCCTAACTACTCCCTGTTGCTGTCAACTCTTCTTATTTAGTTCACACAGCACAGTGCATTCGGCTCTTGACCTTTTTATTAGGACTACCAATAAGGTGTTCTGTTGTGGACATCTGAGGCTTGGGAACTGACCAGACCACCAAATGTGTGTCCCATCAGTCGTCAGATAGAGAATAAAAACTTTCAGTTGTCACCAGCACGGACTGGATTTGAACTGGTGATCTAGAGGGGAAAGTCTGTTTTTCCTCTATCTTGGAGCCAACCAGTGCCACAGAGAGAACTGCAGGATTGTTTGCCTTCTTCCTGTTAGGTACTGGCCAGTGTCAGACAGCAAAGTAATTGGACTGTGTCGCCACTGTTTCCAGGCATGACCTTGAGTAAGTCACTTAACCTCTCTGGGCCTCAATTTCCCCCACCTTCAAAATGGGGTTAATAATACTGTAATCAACTAGCTAGCGTGTATGCGCATCTCTGTCTCTGCAGGATAAAACCAGCTCAGACGTGAGTGAGACTCTGTACCGGTGGACAACTGATTGAGATGCATTTGTAGCCCAAGACCAAGAGATTGTGTCTTTACAAATGGGGGATGGGGGAGGGGTGTATCTACGTTCTAGCGCTGCTGTTGCCATGGTGACCATTAAGTCCTAGATGCTGCAATAGTTGCCTGTCTCTGAGTGCTTTGAGATCTGTGGATGAAGGGTGCAACGTAACTAGAAAATATTACTATTGTATTGCAAGTGTGGGCTTGGACGGTGACATCCCTGCAAGACAAATCAGAGACAGAAGCTGAGTGGGTGGAGGAAAAAGCCTTGATTAGAACAAAAAAATGCCTTTAAGAACCACAAAGGGAGCAGTGAAAGATACCAGCCAAGTACATTGCTCCCTGTGTAAAAGTTCTTTCCAGGGTGAAAGTCTCTCTAAAGCTGTTCACACTTGGCTGGATTTACTGCTGCCTGGTATAGCCCACATTAACAGCTCACCTCAGTGAAGAATGTTCCCCTTTTCTTGGCCGGCCCTTCTGAAAATTAAGACTGTCAGACTCGGCCTCTTGCGGCTCTATTGGGCAGAATTTACGTACTCTACCTAATTTCTTAGTTTTTTTTATCTTTTTATATTTGCACTAAATCAGGATCTCTCTGCAACCTCAGCTTTTATTTTCTGTATGTCTGCATTTAATGTATTTTACTGTCCAAATTTTAGTAAAAATGACCGTGGTTATTGTCAGAAAATGCAATCTCCTCTTCAAATGGGTAACGTTCCTTCGACTGGCCCTGCAGACACAGCTCTGGTGGAAGGAAAAGAGAGGAAGTACCTTGCACTGTTCTATAGCCGTCCCTACTGGCCAACATTAGCATTACATTAAAAGTTACATTTAGTTATTTTTGAGATTGGGCTCCAGTGTGATGTACACAGTTTAGGCCTAGAAGGAACCACCAGATCACCCAATCTGATCTTCTTTTCATCACAGACCACCAACACCTGCACACCAAACCTGACAACCAAAATTACACAACACTACAGTCCACAGGAGACTCAATTATTACGGGTCATGGGGAGAGAACTGGAGGAACCGATGTGCATCAAACCCGGAGGCCCCTGCAATGGTAGGGAACTGATTAAGTAACCCACACAGGCACTTCACTTTATTTACAGACATACTCACATTTCGGAGATCCCCGTACAACTGTCCCCCCCTTGTCATCCGTAGACTTTCAGCCCATGCTGCAGAGGAAGGCCAAAACAAAAACCAAACCCCAAGGTCGCTGCCAATCTAACCTGGGGAATACATACACCTAGTAAGACATAGTCCTTGCCCCAAAGAGTTTATAATCTAGATAGACATGACAGACAATGGGTGGAGAAAGGAAATATTCTCTCCATTTTAGAGACAGGAAACTGAGGCACAGAGAGACTAAGTGATTTACCCCAAGACAGGCAGGGAGTCTGTGACTGATTCGGGAACTAAATACAGATCTAAATACCAGTCCAGTGCCTTGACCACAAGACTCCCCTTCTTTTCTTTCTGTAACAGGCATCAAATCCCTACCTTTGATCACAATGGCCCTGTAGAACCTACAGGCCACGTTTCAACAAAGTACTTAAGCTTTATACCTAAGTCCTGACTCCCTGGCTTCTCTCCCCAGCTGCTATTCTTTATGCCGACTCTGTTCGGGTGACTTTTTTCTCATTACGTTGATGCTCACTGCTGCACGACCCCTTTGCAGCCAGGAGCAGAAGCAAATGGATCAAAATACCATCAGAGAGGTGGGTTTTTTTAAAGCCCATCCACAGCTCCTGTGAGGTTCACAGCCCTGGGAGATTCAGAGACTTCAGAGAAGCAGCCCCCCGTTTGGGGTGATTATCCCCCGAACCTTTCAGGGGTCACCTACCGCTACAAAAGTATGGTGGTGAAATGAGGGGGAAGTGTCCATCTAGAAATCCTTCCTCATGCATATTTTCTATAACCAGTCAACAATTACAGCTGCGAGCTAATTAAAAATAATAACCAAAGGGGAGAAAAAAAGAGCAGACTCCAGGGAGTGAGAACGGCACTGGCAGTTGTTCGTTTGGTCAGCTAATATTTACTGCAAAGTGGAATCCGGCACGCACAGGAGGGAGAGAAATAGTCTGGGGGAGGCGGAGGACGTGTAAATCTTATGGAGCCAGCTAACGGGGTCTGAGAGAGGAGGCTGGAGAGAAGCCACAGCAGGCCCCAGTCCTTTGGGGGAGACGGAGAGAGGCAGAGTGACGAAGGAGGGGAGGAGGGTTGAGTGAGGGAGTAAAGAGAGAGCGGAGACAAGGAGGGGACATTTGGGGCTTCATCCAGGTGCCAGGTTAAAGGTGCTGAGTACCGGGAACCCCCATGAAACAGCTGTTTCGCACGGCTGGCGGGGAGGAGGGGGAACACGGCGCACTCAGGGGAGGAGGCGGGGTCGGGGCAGGGATTTGGGGAAGGGGTCCAATAGGAGCAGGGAGGGGGCGGGACTTTGGGGAAGGGGTTGGAATGGGGGCGGGGAAGGAGTGGATTTGGGGCGGGGCCAGGGGCGGGCAGAAAGTTGGTGCCTATGTCTGTTACCCAGCATAGGCCCACAGGTGGCTTGTGATTCCCGGTCGCTCAACGCAGAGGGGGATGCGTGACGATGAACCTGACGTGGGCACACACCAACTCTTGCAGGCTCCAGCCCCACACACAAACTGGCGTGTTTGTGTGCACGCAAAGGAAAAGAGGCTCGGAATAGCCCAGGCTTTGCTGTGCATTCAGGACACGCCAAAACACCCTTTGAAAGAGAACACAAATGGCCAATTAAAAGCCTGTCTGATTCAATATCGCCCCAAATAATGTTTCTTTCCAGAAAGGAACCGCTCAGTGGAAATATATACTCCCTGCAATTTTCAACCAGATGCCATTGCTCTAGGGCTGCTGAAGACAGGGCTTCGGAGGGGGCCAGGACAGTGCTGCTGCTGCAGTGGGCTCAGCTTGTTTGTGTGAATCCCCTGGGGTGCAGCAGGTTGGAGAAGGGAGGCTCTGAGTTTGCATAGAGCCCCTCCTCCTTGCTCCATGCCTGCTCTGGACTCTGAGGCTGCATGGGGCATGGCAGGGTTGATCAATCCCTATATGGCCCAGTCTCCTATTTAAAGGCCGTGTGTGTAGTGCAAGTAGGTTACTGCACAACCAGGCTGATGAGCTTTTGCATTCAGCATATCAGCGTTCAGAATTCCCACGGGTTCCTTTCTCCCCAGGGGAGTGGGACAAAACTCTGTTATGTTGTGTTCCACTTTCCCACTGTCGAGGAAGAAGTAGCATGACAGGAGGGGATGGATGAGAGGGGGTTTCACTGGAAATATGAGGGGTGGGGCAGGACTGACTAAACCTCAGCAGCTCTGCTGCTTTCCATTAGCAGAAACTCCATTAGCAGAGGTCTGGTTTTCGCAGGCCGGAGTCTCAGAACTCTACAGCATGGAGAAGAATGTGTTATTCTCTGCCGTGCAGTGTTCATGGGCAGTGAGGCCAACAAAGGGGAGACATATCCTAGGAGGGTTCAGAGGGTATGTGGGCATGGTATTATTATTTATTATATTTCTAAATATGCACCCGTTCGTGTAGCCTCGAGTCCTATTTGCAAAACAAAGAGAAGCACAAATTATCGCTGGACGAGTCAGCTGCCAACACTATAACAGAAATATACACTGCTCCTGGGAGTGCTGGGCATCACGGAGACAAACAGCCCCTGCCCAAAACTCAGGAGGATAAAAGAATGAGAAATCCCCCCATAGGGGCCTGCCTCACACAGTCATGTCCCCTCAGCCACCCCACACGCAGATGGATCATGCGCACAGGGTCAGAAAATTAGGAGCCTGGTGGACAGATGGGGGGTGAGTTCCAGAATCCAAGACCCTTCGCCGAGAGGGCCCTAAACAAGACACTCCAAAGTTCAAATCTAGGGTGCATTAGCAAAGGCAACAGAGAGGAGGATGGTTCCTCTCACAGGCAGGGCACTGCCCACCTCAGGCTCAGCCCAAACCATGTCTGTCTTTGAGATGGCCCCTTCAATTGCCAACAAATGTCACAGACCCTCCTGGGATCTCTTCCTTCCCCAAGTTAGCTCATTAACCCAGGAGTGAGAGCACAAACCTCCCCAGAGGCTGAAAGCAAGTGCCGGATTAATCCCATGGCTACTAAGAATTAGGACCTCCGATTTTTAGGTCCTACTGTAGGCCCTCCATTCCATATTGCAGTAACAGCTGAGCGACGGTAGTGGGGCCATCGGAAATCTTTGCTCATTAGATATTGCTGTGTACAAATTAATCCATCCGAGTGCCTCATAATTTGAAATCCTCACAACATAGTTTTTCCAGTCACAGATGGGGAACTGAAACCCAGCGTGACTGAGGCCTGATCCTCAAAATGCCTTTAGAATCTCAGGCTAAGTGACTTGTCCAAGGTCACACAGGGAATCAGTGTCAGAGCGGGGTATTGAACTCAGGTCTCCCAAGTGCCATGTAGTGTGCCCTAACTACTGGGTCATCCTGCCTCTGAGCAACAGGTAAAATTCCCAGTGCAGACAAAACCATGCACACGCAAACACTGTATGTTCAATGTACCGTATGCTAATGATAGCTCTTCGACCAGAGAGGCATCGGCACATAGAACAGCTTTGGGAAGCCCACCGAAACGTAGCTCCCAAATCCACTGGGTCTGATGGACAGGTTAGTTTTCCAAATGATCTCCCCAGAGCCTGGCGAGGTGTCTGTGGGAAGCAGAAGCAGATGCTGTCACAGCGGCTGGAGCTGTTCATCGCTGGGCGAACATGTCACACAACACGTCGGGTTAGAGAGCTCCATTATTCACTTCCCGGTCCTGCATCTCCTCGCGTGCATTTCTATTAAAGCCAGCATTTGTCATGTTAAGCAGCTGCTGCAGCATAGAGCAGCACTGTCAAAAAATATGAGCATTCCAAACTGGTGACATTTGCCATTTAATGTGTTTTATTGTTTCCCTCCCCTTCCCTTTAAAACTATTTTTCTTGCTGGATTGGGTGTGCAGAGCTACTTGTCCAACATTGGCCAGGAAATTAGCTGCTTTAATAATTCCTGAGTGACTTTCAGCAAAGGATGTCAAAGCACAAATATTAGCCCTACTCACTGAGAAATATCATCCCTGCTTCTCAGAGGGACAAACTGAGGCTTGGAATTGACTTGGCTAAAATCGTACAGCAAACTCAACACAGCAAGGTCAGGAAGGGAACCCAGGCAGGGTGACCAGACAGCAAATGTGAAAAATCGGAGCCTATATAAAAAAAAGATCCAAAAATCGGGACATCTGGTTACCCTAAACCCAGGAGTCTTGATGCACATTTCCTTGCTTTAACCTAGATCCTCTTCCCACCCTACTGCCAAAACTAGAGCTCAGCAATCCTGACTCTGACTCCATTGCTCTAATCGGTAAATTTACAAGTCATTCAAGAAGCACGACTAGAACCCAGGAGTTCTGACACTGCACGAAACTACAGCCAGAATCTAGGAGTTCTAACCACAACCTGAGTCAGCTGGGAATGCCACATCCTATTCCCTTTAGAAAACATTTGTAGCCATTTCCCCCCCTCATCAGCTACAGGCGGATAGAAATAAAGTGACCTACAAGCCCTATTTATTTCCTCTTAATAGGAATCCCTGAGGTTGAGATGTAAAACAAAATAACCCAGGGCTCCACCACTGACCCCAGGCTCAGGCTGGCTTGCAGAAGGCTGGTTGATTATTTTATAATAGTTGATAGCATCTGTGATTTAATGCAGCTGTTAGAAATTAGCAAGGACTCCATCGAAAGCGTCCCAGTCACTCACAATAACAGGCTAATAAATCACCACCACCACCCCATGCTCCATGGCATTTATGGTTCTATTTTAGAGATGCAGCACAACACAGATTTGGCTGCTCTCCTGGATTTATTTTTATTTGTGTTTTTTTTTAATAATGCAAATAAATAAATAATTTTAGGATGCTGTGACTTTGTTGCCAAAAACAGAGCGGACGGAAGCTTCCCCTGTGTGAAAGTCCCTCTTTATCCCCCCCGCCAGCCAATTAAACAGAAAACAAACAGCTCTGAGATGCCAACAAAGGAATTCTGCTGAACGCATGGGGTGAAATCCTGACATCAGTAGGAATTATGCCATGTGGGGCTTGGAGTTCACCCAGGGTATTTATGTAGGGTGTGTGGGTCGGGTTGTGTTTTTTTGTTTGTTTTTTGGGTTTTTTTGCAATTTGACCAACTAAAAGATCCCCCTGTACTTGGCAGCCATGCATAGCTAACTGCTACTTCACACACTAATCTGCCAAACAATATGGCTAAAAAACCCAGTGCCATTAATTAATGCCACATTTCACTCACATTCTTCAAAACATGAGGAGAAACGTCCCTCTAGATCTAATCGCTCTGTTTAGCAAGCAGAGCCACTTTAACAGAGTTGAGTATATAACTGGCTTTTTCATTCAGTGACCAAGCCAAAAAATAAATAAATAAATACTAGAAATGTTTTGGGTTGGACTTTTTGTTGTTGTTTTTTCTCAACAAACTGAAACCCTGAAAAAAAAAAAGTCCTTTCAGGGCAAATAAAATATTTTTCCCCCAACCCAAAACACATTTTTTTGTTTGTCAATTCATTTTCCAGTGTTTTTTTTTACCCTTTTGTTGCTGCTGCTGCTGTTTTAGCCAAACTTCAAAACAAAAAAAGTTGTTTAGAAACCGAGTCAAAAAGGTTCATTTCGACAGAGTCAAAATGAAACAGTTCGGCTTTTCTGAAAAAAACATTTCCCATTTTTTGGTCGAAACTATTTGCTGAGTTTGACCTGAATTCACAAATTATTTTGGTTGATCTGAAACAGCGTTTTTTGGTGGATCAACTATTTGCCCCCCGAAAATCTGCCCAGCTCTATTCTAACTCTTCTAGTGAACACAGTGGCAGCCTGCACTGCTCAGGAAGGGCCTAAATAGCTTCCAACCAGGCCAACTAATGCCCATCTACCACTAATTCATCACATACCCAGAATCCTCAGCGGGTTCTCTCAATTCCGCTAGGCACGTTTGCCTAGCAAATCCCACTATTTACTGGTGCTTTATAGAACCGAATCATAATGGATCCCTGCTCCTTGCATTTTTAGGTCCCTGTTACAAAGAAAGAAAATGGGATTTGCCATCCCAGATCGTGGGTTCATCTCGGCTAGTATCCTGCCTCATGTAGTTTTAGAGGGAGGAGGGAAATATCTAACATAATACACTCAGCTAACGGAGCAGTGAAGGATGTGAAAAAAAAAACCCACCGCAAACTTCCTAGCCCCTAAATACCTTCAGTTTGTGCCCTGAAACATGAGAGTGGAAGCAAGTTATTTTGTACTCTGCTCTGCTATCCTGCACAATATATTCTCTTTTAAAACCTTCCATTGTTCTTGGACACAAAGGCCCAACTGAGCCATGGTGCAACCTTTCATAGAGTTATATCAAGGAGGAATAGGACTCTAGAGAAGACTAAGACCCCCGAGAGGAAGCCTGGATTCTTACTTCTGGCTTGGCATTGGCTTATTTTCTCTCCTACACACAGAGTCTCTAGAGAGAAACAAGGAAACTCGCTAACAAACACAAGCCTTTCAAACATCTTGCTGACTCGAGGGCAGTTTAAATTCCAGGAGTGCTCGGCCCAAGTGTAAGTTTGCTGTTTGAACAACTAGAGCGCAGGAATGCCTGCGAACTGAGGGAAGCTGACGGGCTTGATTTCCGGTCTCTAGAGGATGGAAAGAGAAAATCCATACATTTTCCTTCCTTACGGTCTGCTTTGAGTTGTCTGCATTCAAACTGCGAAGGGTGAAGCACACAGAAATTTTGGGGGTTGTGTTGATATAAGCAGCCACACATCCAGGATGCCTCTCCCAACCTTCTCTCTACTAAACAAGCCCACGTGTGATAGAAATACAAGCAGCCGCTGCATAACTTGTGGCTTACGGTGAAGTTGAAAGAGTCTTTCTTGCATGAGTTCAGTACATCTGCCTCTGACGCCAGTTGGTAGAGCGGAGATGCACAAAACACAGAAAAGAAAATTGAGGGGCAAAGGGGAATTAACGTGTTTTAACTCTGAGAAAGATTCATTTAAGGTTAGACTTGAGCTTTGGCGGGTCTGTTTTGTTTTATTGAAACCTTGTCTGTCCCTCGTTCATTTGGCCAATTAGCTGTCCCCAAAGGTGTCTGACCAACAGAGATGACCCATTGCTAATTTCCATATCAACCTGAGCTATGTTTTCGATGCAGCTTGTTGCAGAAGATGGGCCTGATCCCCTAGGTTCAGCTTTGGTTCAAACTTCCTCCAAGTTCATGGATCCAAGGCTTTGGAATCAGGCTCCTTTCTAATGCAGGATAAAACCTCTTTAGCCTCCTTCACTAAAACTGACCCTCCAAAACAAAGACACAAAGAGAGGGCAGTGGCACTTACTTGTTCTAAGCAATAAAAAAAAGCTGGAATAACAGATGTATTCCTGAATAATATTTTATATTCAAGTACAATTACCTAACATCCAGTCCAGCCAGCAGATACTTCAACACAAATTGGATCATGTCCTAAGTGTTGTCTCCATGTAACATTGTCAACATATTCTAGCTTTTGAGTAGAGCTACAGTCTGAAAAGTTATTTTGCACAGAAATGCCAGTAATGATTCTGGGGGGAACCCTTGCTCCCCTGGCTCATGAAGCCACCTCGACAGCAGGTTGCAGGATGACAGCTGAATGTGCTTTCGGTTGATTGAAGGGATGCTGGCAGTGCTTACTCACTAGATTGCATCTGAGTGAGAAAAAAATATTCCAATGGTTATAGCTGCCTTGTGTGTCCTGCTTACTATCTGTGAGGCAAAGGGGGGAAAGCTGCCATGAGTGTCAGGGCAGAAGTGGAGCGCCTGAGTGCTGCCTTTGAGACACAAGGGCCATTACAAGAGCTCAACAAAGAGCTCTGCGGTTATGTCAACCTAACTTGGTAGTGCAGACCAGGCCAAAGACTCACCAGGAATAGGGACGCCGAGAGATGAAGGGTTATTTTTAAACAGTCACTTTTCAGATCAGAGGCTACACTTTAGCAGAAAATCACTATGTCTAACCCTATTATTACACTCTTTAAAAGCCCTTTCTTTTAAGAGACAAGGAGAGTTTCTGCTAACTGCGCTATATAATGTATCCTAGCAGCAGAAGCATGGTTTCAACTGCCCTAGAAGTTTTAATTTTAAATTAAAAAATAATAATAAATAGGGAATTACATGGCTCAAGGAATTGGAATCACGGCACAAAGCCATACATCTCTAACTCACCAGTCTAAACACACTTATGCTGGTGCTGACAGAGAGCTATTAGGAAGCTTGTTCCTGGTTTGGTGACTTGTGAGAAATCAATAAGACATCTTAGTTTAGTTCCAAGAATCCACATGACTAAACAATGGTATGGTCTAGTGGATAGGGCCATAGGACCATCAGCCAAGAAACCTGGGTTTTAATCCTAGCTCTGCCACTGACTTGACATAACACTTTAGACTAGTCACTTCCCCTCATTGTGCATCTCTTTCCCTTCCCGCCCTTTGTTTATACGGTAAGCTCTTCAGGGCAGGGACTACATTGTACTCTGTGTATGCATAGTGGCTTGCACAATGGAGTCCTTATATCAGCTGAGATCTGTAGGTGCCACAGGAATCCAAAAAAGAGAGCTGGTTGAAAAACAGGAAATTGGTTTCATGAGTATTTCTGAAGTTGAAGTTGTCACAAGGTTTGAAATGGTCCGGTGTTCCGTTTTTGGTGAAATTTTCTATGATACTTTTAACCAAAACGTTTACTGAAGTGGTCTCAGATTTGTGTGTGTGTGTGTGTGTGTGCAAAAAGCCTATTTTCATGAAGAAAACCTGGTATTTAGTAATCACAAGATTTCAGAAAAATGGTTTCAATAACAATTTTGGATGAATAGATCACAGAAATCTTCACAAAGAAAAAGGAAAATGTTGATCATGTAGGTGACTGCTGTAAGTTTCATATTTTTAAAGGCTTTCTTAAAACCAACTCACCCCCTTCTCTGGATGAATTTTTTCCACCAGCTCTACAAGTAAATAATAACAAACAAAGAACTGCTGGCCAAGCACTAACCGGAATCCTTGATGGCAGCCGCAACAGAGTCCAGAGTTGGATGGACCCTAGTGGCTGAACTTTTAGTGGGTGTTATCCAGGGTCAGAGTTGAAGCTGACGGACTGGACAGCTTAGAAGCAGCCTGCGCTGATGCTATTCATTCTCGATGCAGTAAGAAACTGGGAAAAAAGGTGAGCTCTTAACTCAAGTTAGCTAATATAAGGTAAAATCCTAGAGAAAGCAAGCTGGTTTGCAATGTTTGCGAGTTAGCAGGTTGAGTTAAAGACAATGGGAGAGCCTGGGGTTTACCTTGACCCGCTAACTCGAGTTAAGAACACACTTTTTTCCCCCTAGTGAAGACAAAGCCTTGCAAAACTTTCAACAGCACCATCAATGCTTATTTTAGAACACAGATCTCTATAACATCCTTGTCCCTTGGGGCTCGATGAGCCGCCGGGAAGCTGCAGTCACCCTCACTGGGGAAGGAGAGGTTAGTTGCCTGTATTGCAGCTCATGTGAAAACAAGGTGAAAGTCGAGCCTTCTGCAAGCAGCTAAGGCTGCAATGAAGTCAGCAGAATGGCTCCCGTCCCTGGGACTAATCCAGGCTCTGGAACAATCCTGGAACGCCCACCTAGGCTCTGGGAGGCATCTCAGCTAAGTGTCATGGGCTGGAAGGGCCAGGAGTGACATCATCCTCCTGCTCCAGCAAAAATAAGGTGTTGGGATTTGTGTAACACTGACATGCATGAGGAAGACTACAGATGTGGAGCACTCAATGCCAAATTAGGGTGGCTTTGGAATGAAGCTGTCTTTACTGTCTTGTGGCAGCTTCTGGCAGGCCACGGAATCACCACTTAAAGTCAAATGCAGGCTGCTGCAGCAGCTACTCCCCAGCCAGATGCAGAGCACCCCAACTGTCACTCCAGCCTGCTTTGCCCCCCAATCAGCAATGGTCAGGGAAACCACATGAGCACCTCCCTACACAACCAGGTTTAAGCACTGCTTTCCAGGGTTAACATGAGGCCTGATCCTGTGCCTATTGCAGTCAATGGCAACATTCCCATCGCTTTCAATTGAAGCAGAGTTGGGACCACTGTAAAATCCCCAGCCTATGTGGATAGAGGGCCAGATTGAGATCTCAGCTGCACCCATGTAATTTCAGCCTCGCTCCAGTGAAGTCTATGGCACAGCTGCCAACTTTCAGGCGGCAAATAAGCACCCCGACTTTCACAATAAGCCAAAAATCAAGCTAATCCCATTTCAACACAAGCCAGTCCCTAAGAACCCCAACACTCTATGTGACTAGATCCCCCCGACGTGCAGTGTGGGACTGTGGTGGGCCCGCTGTGCACCCCTGACTCTCTTCCTCCGCTTGCCCCTGCTTGCCCCCTGCCCCTGCTTGCTGGGAGCTGATCAAAAAAAAAGAAGCAACAAGCAACAAGCCAAACAAGCAACAAGCCAAAAACTAGCCAACAAGCAACTCACAAGCTAATTAAGTCAAAAACAAGCCCAATTTCTGCGTTTTTTCCCCACAGGTTTGGCATGTCCGCAATGGAGCAAGGCTCAATTTACACCAGATCAAAATCTGGCCTAGGGCCTAGTTCGTAGCCTTCCAGCCAATGCACATTCTGATGACAGGGCCATTTACTGAGTCCCTGGTTCTCCGCTCTGACTGTCCTGGAGAATTCAGCCGCTTAAGGGAAACTGTTTTTATTGTATTGACTTTTCAATAAACGATGCAATTTAAAAAGGGGGCGGGGGTAACTTCTAAATGCCTAACTAGGATTCCCAGGCTTTGTCGCCTACTCGGCCATCATTGGCTCACTACAGCCAGCGCTTCCGTGGGAGCTCGCCATATTGATTTCTGTGCTGCTCTGGGAGAAACACGCTGCTAACTTGGGCACAATTTGTGCCGCACGAAGAACTAGGAACCAGCAGTCCCTGAACTGGGCGCCAGGAAATGTGAAAACCTGATGTCAGACCTAGGAACTGGGAAGCAGCTGATCTCAAACAGGGTGAGAAGAAACATCATCAACAAGAGTTTTTAGCTCTTTGGCTTTTTTTTTTTTTTTTTTTTTTTTTTTTACAGAGAATCCCCAAGCCACTTTGCAAATGGTTTTTAATGAATTCTGTCAATGAGCTTGAGTCAGATGGAGCAGAAAGGTGAAGTGACTTGCCCCCGTCCACTTAGAAAGTCAACGCGAGACGCATGGATAGAATCCGTAAATCCTGACTCTCAGTCTTGTGCTTTAACCAGCAAAGTAAGACATGAGAGCTGTAAATGAGATGAGAAACCTGAGGTGAGGTCTACGGTCGGAACCAGGAAACACTGAGCCCTGAACTGGGAATGAGGAATTATTATCATCATTACACACACAGTAGATCAAAAGCAAGGAGAAATCATGCTTCGGAGCCAGGTCTTACAAGATGTTCATGTACATCTACCATACCCCAGAGGTTCAGCACAGATCGTGTCTTTTGTGTGCGTAAGCAAGCCACAGAGCTGAAACTATTGAGGTTCACCTGACAGTAGGGTGGCTGAGATATGAATTGGAAACAAAAAACTTCCCATGCTCTACACACAGCAGTCATTTCTCAAGATACCTTAGGAGGGAAAGAGATAATTCTGCCTCTCTAGGGAAGCACATGCCATTCACTGATCAGTGGCTGGGCTATGCTGATATTTACTAGCTGGGCAGGGCATTTATGTTTCTGTTTTTACTTTATTATTCTTTTCTAACAGTGGAGTGATTTTATTAATATTAATAAACCTGTAGATAGTGCTAATTTCCTCCATCATTTTACTAATTAGCTCGATTGAATTGTGCGGATCATCTGCATGAGTAATGACTCCCTGTGCACTCAATTCACTGTTCTGCTTCTGCTCGGAAAAGGAAGCAGAGAGAACTGAAGCTTGCACGGCCACCCAGATGTCAGAGACAGAAGGAAGTTCTCAAATCACCGCATTCCCCCACTTCTGTCATGAGAGCTGGAAGATTCTCCCCCAACCTCTGAAAGCCATCTCATTGAAAGGGCATGGAGAAAGACCAGGTGGGATGCAGACATTGCAAGATCATATCAGACAATGGACAAAGTATGCCCAGTGCTTGCCTGGGATGTGCACATCACAGATAAAGATTCCGTGTGTCTCCGATCACTGGGAGCGTGGAATTAAGACATAGAGGGTAAAATCCTGGCCACACTCACAGTTTTGCCATTGGCTTCAACAGAGCAGAATTTCCCCTTGCACCTCAGTTACAACAGCAGCACCCCCACGTTACACAGAACAGACTGAATGCTCCGGAGGGCCCTGCCCCCTGGCCTATTGGGTCTGGTGTAAAAGCTTGCTCAGGGATGACTGCTAGTTGTACAGCCCAGGCCAGGGATGTGGGAGAGGACAGCTCACCTATACCACATATGTGGTGCTGTGAACAAGGAGTGCCCATTCCACACCTAGCTTCTGTAGGGTGAGCCCAGAAAGGGGCACTGGTACATTCTGGGATGGCCCTGGTGAGAAATGCTGCACATGCTGCTGCTTGGTAGAGACTCATAATCCTTTAAAAGATTTATGATATCCTTGGAGTTGATCCATTCCCCTGCAGCTACAGCACACTGATGGACTCGCACGAATGAAGCTTTCTGCCATCTAACGACACGTCGCGCATGAGTCTTTCTGATAGGATTATATCACTCGCCCTCTCTCCTTTACACTTCCTCCAAATTCCTCTGGTAGATGCTCTCACACATCCAGGGCCCCTGCTCCCCCACCGCAGGATATCAGTTGCTACAACTGCACCCACATACCTCTGAGCTCCAGCTGCCTGGGGGAGAAAACCAGGATAAGGAGGAAGGCCTCTGTGACCTTCACTGTTATTGCACTAATATAGAAGAATCGCCACCATATCAGCCACTCAGCCAACTGCAGGGTAAAGGTCTTTTCACAGCTACCTCCGTCCGTTTTATGCTCATCTATCCTAACCCTGGAAAGTCCCTGGCAGTGGAATAGGATATCAATTATTTTCCTTCTTCAGGTGTAAAGCGGAGGGGAGAGAGGTTAGGTTATCAGAAGCTCTCATTCTCTGAAGAGATTGTCTGGATCATATTTGTATTCATTTTCATGAACTCAATGTGCAAGTCACTAAGAGAACACAATCTGCTAATTAAATTTCACTCAATACGGCAATTTTCACCTTAGATCAGCTGTGTCCTTGCACATTTTTGCCACTAAGGTACTAATAACATCTTATTTACCTTATAATGAATTCCGTCAGGCTTATCATTCCATTCGAGATATTAATGAGCATAAATGAGAGCAACGTGAAGGGAGGGGGAATAATTCCAAAGAGATGGAAACTGCAATTCCATTTTCTTTCCTTTTGAGAAGAGGCCAATTTGCATCCTTCACTCAACTTCTCAGAAAGCTGGATGGTCATGTTTGCGGGTGGGCAACAGTGCCTCTAATGGATGGAATCAGGACTGCTTAACTGTGTATGTCAGGCCCCATGCTGCAAACAAACTAACGCTCTCTTTTAGCTCAGCTGGCAGGGGCCTGAGCTCTTGAAGCAGGAGGAGCTGAGTTCTATCCCTGCTCTCATTGGGAAGTCCTAAGTTTCATTAAAATATAGGTTTTTAAAAAAAATAAAAGTAAATAAGTTTGCATCGAAATTCAGGGTCTCAAGTTTCAAATGCATTTGCGCTTGTTGGGCGAGAATACACCCCTCTGGACATGCAGGTGGGGCTTTCCAGGAGCCTGGCCATCACCTGCGTTATTAGAAAATGGGGATCACATTTAAACTATTTTTCAAAGGAAGGCAGGAAGTAGGAGAGGCGTTCATCTCTATTATAGATCTCAGCAGGACGCAGCTGTTGCCTGTGGTTCCGTGTGAATGGTTCTAGGGATGGGTCCAAGCTGCACATTTTAAAGTCAGGTCTCACTGGCGTGCCCCTAGTTTCTCTCTTGTCGGAGTCAGTGCTTTCCAGAATCCCCCCATTGCTCTCCCTTTCTAAGGGCTTGTGCTCCACCCATCCTTTCTCAGGCCTCAGAACCTTGGATCTGATCTTTGTGGTACAGGAGATGGTCTTACTGAGCATCAGTCAAGGGTAGGTCACTAAAGAGCAACTCAGCGTGCTCCCTCCCACAAGAGGCTGGGCATGGTCTCTCAGCATAAATGGGTCCAGCTTTTCATGGAACGGAGGCTCATCCTTTCTCTGTCCCAAATCAGGGTCAAGTCCAATAGACACACGGGATCAAATCCAGCCCTGGCTGACCTGACTTCAATAGGAATTCCACCTACTTCCAACCAGAGCTGCGTCCGGTCCATGGTATCCTAATTGCCAACCAACGGGAGGGAAAAAACAACCAACCAACCAACCCTGCTATTCTGCAGAGTGGCTTTTTCTTTTCTTTGCAAGTTACATGGATTTTCACAACTATAATTGGCTGAAGCAACATTGACATCCAGTGGCCGATTAGATTAATCACAGAGTCTCTACACCGTATTTTCTCCGGGGATGGAGAAAGGAATTAGCTCTCTGACGAGGATGGAAGTCTGATTTGGAACTGAACAGGAATGCCCCTGGCATTCCACCCCAGCATTACCCCTATGCCGTGCCTAGTTCAATGGCTATCACAACAGGACTGCATTTGTGTCCCTGCTGTGTTGGGGAATCATGTCTTAATGTTGTGTTATTCATAAAACCCTCTTAGAAACTGGAAACTACGGGGAACTGGATCCTCAGCTGGAGTAAAGCCGCACGGCTCCACTGAGTGGCGTTCTAGTGATTTACACAAGCTGAGGTTCTAGCCCCATGGCTTTGCCTCACAGTTTCCCTTTTCCATTGGGTTGGAAGCTGGGGTAAACTGGCATAGCTCTGCCAGTTTACCCCAGATGCCAACCCAATGGAAAGGGGAAACTGACTGGAGCATCCATGGAAAAAATTAATGGGTGCTTAGCACCCACAGGCAGCTAGCTCCTCCCCTGCTCTCCCCTCCCAATGCCTCCCGTCTGCTGGCGGCCCCGCCAATCAACTCCTCCCTCTCCCTCCCACCCACCGCAATCAGCTGTTTCGCAGCATGCAGGAGGTGCTGGGGGGGGGTAGATGAGCGAGGACGGGGCACACTCGGGGGAGGGGGTGGAATGGGCGGGAAAAGGCGAGGCAGAGTGGGGGTGGGAAGAGGTGGTGCGGCGGTGGAGGCTTGGGGGAAGGGGTCGGGTGCAGGCAGGGCCTGGGGCAGAGCTGGGGGGTTGAGCACCCCTGGGGCCTGGAGGAATCTGGCGCCTATGTTCACAATACTCAGTACTTATATGCCACTTTTCATCTTCAAACACTGTACAGACATTAACTAAAACCCCTGCCGGAAGGTTATCATTATCCCAATATTACAGATGTGGAAACTGAGGCATGGAGGGGAAACATGAAGAATTCAGTGTTAGGAGTGGAGATTGGCACGGAATTGGTTCTTAATCCCCTGTTTAGACCGTGCTGTAGTATAAGAACTGTCATTTCTATGTTTAAATGGGGCATTTAGAATCCAGATGCCGTCTCCTCTCCTGAGGGTTAAATTTGGCACTTAGACTACTCATTACTTCCATTTTTAACATTCTCCGATTCCCCTGCCCCCCCTCTCTTTTAAAGAATGCTAAGGAATTTATTGCACTGCACAATTAAATATTGATTGGAAATTCCCCCCAAGCGTATTTCCCCTCCATCTCTCCACCTCCATGGGGAGAACGTCAAGTTCTGTTTCCTAAGCTGTCCCCATCCAGTGATTACTTTCATTAGGACACCAGCCTTGTGGTTCAAGTATTTTCCTGGCTCCTGTATGTTTAATTAGATAATTCTTCCCTAGAAATTATTTATAGCCGAGCTCGGGAGCTATTGTTAGTCCGAATGTAAATAAGACTCAAAGAGGAATTCCCAGAGTCCCCCTGTGACTGGTGAGCCGCTCACTTCATTCCATTAGCGCCAGTCCCAGCACTCCTGCTTAACACAGACTTCCAGGGGTTTTATGGCCAGAGCTCCCGCTATTAAAAATAAAAAAGTCCAGGCGTGAGCTCCTAATTAAACTTTTGATACAGGACCACACAAAGGATGAGTTCCACAAGGTCAGAGCAGGGGACCCAATGGCGTGTGGCAGGAAATTGATTTTTCTAGAGAGGGAATTAAAGCAGAAGGCATGAATGGAGAGAGAGAGGGATGGGAGGGGTGAATGACAGCAGCCTCCTGAAATGTGGGGCAGGTGTGTGGAGTCTATACAATGAGTGTCTGCTTATCCGGAACAGTTTAGAAAAAACACAGGTTCTGTCATCCAATCAGGGAAGGGGAACAATGGCACATGCCTGCTGTGGCCAGTCACGTAACACACACACATCTCAAATCTTTAAAGTTCATGGTAGGGCAGTGAAGCCATTCAATAGGAACAACAGGCAAAAGCACGAAGACCAGGGTCGGTTTTCAAACGAGTCTGTCGCCAAAAAAACCAAGCCAAGTTTACAACAAATCCCGGGCCTGATTCACCACCTGCATCTGTTTGACACCATTGATTTCCATGGATTTATGGCCGATTTACATCAGCGAATGGGGACTATTTGTTGCAAAGAGCCGCGCTAGCACTGTCCGTCTAGAGACTGGTTTAGCTTCCATTACTTGAAGGGTATGTCCGCACTGCGTTTTAGAGATGGAGGGAGCGTACCACCCAGTCTGGGCCGACAGGTTGGGGCTAGTGGGGCTTGGGCTAGTGCTCTAAAAATGGCTGTGCAGGACGTTTAGGGATGCGGAGCGGGCATCAGAGGGGAAATAAGACACAGAGATGAAGTGACGTGCCCATGGTCACAGAGGGAGTCTGGAACTGAACCTAGCTCTCTTCAGCCCCAGGCCAGTGCCTTAACCAAAGACCACCCATCTCCCGACTAGGAGCTCAACCGTCCCTCCATCTCCACATGTACGCTACACGTCTTTACCCACCTGCGGTTAGAGATCTCTGTGCCACACATGTCCCAGGAGCTGGGCACGCTCTGGCCGCACGCCCATGTTAGCGGCACGCACGCCGCGTGTGTCTGGTGGGAGGACGTGCCAGCTAAAAACCGGTTCCACTGCCAAATTGGATTTCTGTTGCCTCCCTCCCTGAACTCCCTGCTCTGCGAGCCTGCCTGTGCGAGGCTTCCTGGCCCAGCCAGCTCAGGCGACAAGGGTGCCAGCCAGCTCCTTCTCAAAGCTGCCGAGCCTCGTCGGGAGCCATCACGCTCCTGGAAGGGGAACGCCATGGGGATGTCTATTATTTTAAACATATAATTGATTCTAATTCATCACTTATCTCCCGGTGACAGATTTTTATATAGTTTATTATCTCAGTCACAGCACAGGGGTCTACCGGGGCCGGCTCCTATGGTTCTGCATTTCCTACAACATCCTCCGCCATAGCTGCTCCCGTTATCTGTCGGATTAAGTTAGGGATTCTGGTGTCTCAGGGTCCCCAGGTAACCGTCAGCATTCTCCTCCTCCCGCCGCAGGCTTGAAGCAGCCTTTTTACACCGCTCCTCCTCGACCTGCCTGCCACACTTAGTCTCCTAGTTAGCTGATTAATTGGGGACTTTGGATCCCCGCGACCTGCAGAGACAGCTATTGCTCCTTGCCTTCTCTACACAAACACACCCCAAAGTGCGGGAGTCTCTGAAAGAGTCACGGACCCCAGCACGCTCCCGTTTTTGTAACCTGTGGGCAGGTGGGCTCGCGGGGCAGAGTGATCCCTAGACCCCTCTCCCAGCAGGAGGGGACAATCTCATTCTCCTCCCCCATTCTCCAGTGCTGCTTCTCCCTCTGGAGAGCCTTGGCCTTCAGCAGGGAAATTTGCATGCTACCCTCATTGCCAGGCTCTGGAACGGCCCACTGGAGATTACAATGGGCTAGGCTGGGACTTTACAAAGTGCCCCGAGGACGTCGGGGGAGCACACGCCGGGGGGAGCAGGCAAGAGACGGAATTGTGACTCAGAGAGGTGTGATTTCCTCACCTGCTGTGGTAGGTAAGTATTATATCCCTTTTTATGGAGCAGACAACTCCTTCCTGCATGCCCAGCCACCTATCCCGGCCTATGATTGGTGGGGTTCCCCACCCACTTGCTCTAGGGATGGGGTTGGGGGAGAGGGGCCTTGCTCCTCCATTCCAGCCCTAAATGCCATCTGACCAGGGGAGTAAGGTAGGACACCCTCCCCTGTGTGGCCAAGTAAGGGCTGGGACAGTCTAGACCCATCGCTTTCCTTCCATCCCAAAGCAGACCAGAGGCGATGGCTACACTTGCAGCTGTAGAGCGCCGGGAGTTAAAGCAGCCCTCGGAGACAGCAGCCGGGAAAGCGCTGCCGTGGGTTAACATTGTCAGCTGCAAGCGCAGGGGCGTGGCCACATTAGCAGCTCTTGCAACGCCACAGAGAGCAGTGCATTGCTGTAGCTACCCCAGTGTGCAAGTGGCTGCAGCGTGCTTTTCAAACGGGGGGGGGGGGGGGGGAGTGTGTTGTGTGTATGTAGGGGGAGAGACAGTGTGTTTTTGGGGTGGGCAGAGAGTGTGTCAGCATGCTGTCTTGTAAGTTCAGACAGCGGAAGGGGGAAACCCCGACATCAGCCCCCAGCCCCCCGCCTCTCTCTCACACACACAAACGCCTGCCTCTGCAGCAGGAGCATTCCACAGTCATGGTTTGCTCTGTCCCGGAGCAGATAAGCATGCCGGCTGTCAGAAACGGAGCTTTGAAAGGGGATATCCGCCTGCCTGCAGCCGAGTTCAAAA
The DNA here is from genome assembly GCA_037349315.1 of Chelydra serpentina. Lineage (NCBI taxonomy): Eukaryota > Metazoa > Chordata > Testudines > Chelydridae > Chelydra > Chelydra serpentina. The sequence goes on along the minus strand of JBAIAC010000037.1, from coordinate 9,925,428 downwards.
CAATGACCTGAGTGGCCACTTGACTTCAAGGGATTGTGGGACGTTTCCGGAGGCCAATCACAGCGCAGTAATACAACACATCGTTCACACTGGCACCACGGTGCTCCAACCGGGGCGCAGCAAGCCCTATGCTTCCCGTGGAGGTGGATTACCAGGGGCGCTCCAGCTGCGGAGTCCAGGTGCTTGCCAGTGTGGACACCTCAGGAGTTAGGGCGCCCGGGGCTGATTCAATGCACTCTAACTCACAAGTGTAGCGAAGGCCTAAGTGTAGTTTGCATGGGACAATGGTCAGAGTCATAGAGTTTAAGGCCCTCAGATCATCTAGTTGGACCTCCTCTAATCACAAGCCCAACCACGAACCCCCTCCAGTTACTCCTGTATTGAGCCCAATACCCAACTTAGCCTCAGATCATCTAAGGTATTACAGCCCTCCAGAGATCAAACGATTGTGTCCCACAGGCAGAGAACAGCAGGGACCAAGGAGCGCCAAGGCCCAAGGCCCCTGCAATGGAATGGAATTGATTTGATGAGACAGACCCAGAGGATCCTAGCAAGAAACCCGTGCCCCAAACTTCAGAGGAAGAAAACAAAAAACAAACAATCCCCTGCCCCCCCGCACCATCACCACCGCTACCCCAGGTCCCTGTCTGATGAAATGAGAGGCCTACCTCCTCCTACAGCCACTTACCAGGATGTCCTGCAAACAAAACAGCTGAATTTGCTTGCTTGTTCTAGCAAAGGAGATCTCTGGCAGGAACGCTCCCAGGCACGGTGAATTTTTAATCAAACCGCAGGGAACATTAATGAAAAAGTAATGTTGAACAAGAATATTCACCTCCAAATCCAAACACTAAAGAGTTTGCGGTCAGCCGACACAGCTAGATGGAACAGACCAAAGCCAGGGGAATGGGGTACCGGAACACAACTATCCAGAACAGCTAGAATACTGTCAAGTTCCAAATACATGCAACAAACTGCTCACCAATGGTCCACAGGCCAAGACTCATTTGCAGACACGTTTGGCGAAGCAATTTCGAAGAGCAAATGCATCTGAAAAAATCAGGAACCTCTGGTGGACAATTAGCCAAACGGAAGGAAGAGACTAAATTATTGTCTCACCTCTGGTTTGGCCTAGCCATGGGGTCAGTGTCTCATGCAATGGAGCGGGGGGGGGGTGTTCTGATGTGTATTCCAAATCTAGATACTGCAGTGACGGGTGTTTGATAAATTTCATGAATAAATGAAATACATTGAATAGATTTAGATTCAATTAGAATCAGTAAAAAAAGGTGAAATCATAGAAACATCAGGCTGGAAGGGACCTCAAGAATCAGCTAGTCCAGTCCCTGCGCTGAGGAAGGACCAAGCAAACCTGGACCACTCCTGGCAGCTCTTTGTTCAATGTGTTCCTTAAATCCTCCAATGATAGGGATTCCAAACCTCCCTTTGAAGCCTGTTCCAGAGCTGAATTATCCATATAGTTAGCAAGTTTTTGCCTAATATTTAACCTAAATCTCCAAGCCGATTACTATTTGTCCTACCTGTAGGGAACACAGAGAACAATTGATCACCATTCTTTTTATAACACCCTTCACACATTTGAAGACTCATCAGGTCCCCCCTTCAATCTTCTTTTATCAAGGCTAAACATGCCCAGTTCTTTTAACCTTTCCTCAGACGTCAAATTTTCTAACCCTTTTATCATTTTTATTGCTCTCCTCTGGACTCTTTCCAATTTCTCCACATCTTTCCTAAGGTCTGGCACCAGGACTGGCCACGATACTCCAGCTGAGGCCTTCCCAGTGACAAGCAGAGTGGGACAGTTACCTCCCATGTCCTGCGACACTCCTGTTCATACACAGCAGAATGATATTAGCCTTCTTTGCAACTGCTTCACATTGTTGACTCATTCAATTTCTGATCCACTCTAATGCCCAGAGCCTTTTCTGCAGTACTACTGACTAGCCAGTTACACCCCTTTGTTGTAGTTAGTTGTGTGTTTGTTTTTTCCTTCCTAAGTGTAGTATTTTGCGCTCATCTTTACTGAATTTCATCTTGTTGATTTCAGACCAATTCTTCAATATGTCAAGGTTGTTTTGAATTCTAATCCTGACCTCCAAAGTGCTTGCAAACCCTCCCATCTTGGTGTTATCTGCAAATTGTATAAGCCTACTCTTTACTCCAGTATCCAAGTAATTTATGAAAATATTGACTAGTACCAGATCCAGGACTGACTCCTGTGGGACCCCACTAGATATGTTCCCCATTTGACAATGAACCATTGACAACTACTCTTTGAGTACAGTCTTTCAACCAGTTTTGGATCCCCTTTATAGTAATTGCATCTAGATTACATTCTTAGTCTGCTTGTGAAAATATTATCTGGGACAGTGGCAACAGTCTTACTAAAAGTCAAGATATATCATGTCTACCACCTCCCCACTATCCACGAAGCCAGTAACCCTGTCAATGAAGGAAATTAGTTTGGTTTGGCATGATTTGTTCTTGAGAACTCCATGTTGGCTATTACTTATAACCTTATTATACTCTAGGTGCTTACAAACTGATAGTTCAATAATTCGTTCCAGTATTTGTCCAGATATCAAAATTACGCTGACTTGTCTATAATTTCCTAGGTTCTTGTTCCGTCCTTTAAAGATAGAGGCTACTTTGCCCTTCTCCAGTCCTCTGGGACCTCTCCCATCCTCCAGGAGTTCTCTAAAATAATTGCTATTGGTTCCAAAATTGCTTCAGCTAGTTCCTTAAATACGCTAGGATGAATTTCATCAGGCCCTGCTGACTTCAGTACATCTAAATATTCTTTAACCTGTTCTGTCCCTATTTTGGCTTGTGTTCTTCTCCCTTTGTTGTTAATATTAATTGTGTTAAGTATCTGGTCACAATTGATCTTTTCAGTGAAGATTGAAGCAAAATAGGCATTTAACACCTCAGCCTTCTTGATGTCATCCATTATTGGCTCTCTTTTCCCGCTGAGTAGAGGGCCTACACTTTCCTTCTTCATCTTTCTCATACTCCTGAGGTATTTATAGAACCTCTTCTTATTGCCTTTTATGTCCCTTGCTAGGAGTAATTCATTTTGTTCTTTAGCCTCCTACCCGCTTGTGCTTCTTTTTTTTTTTGCTGTCCTCCTTAGCAATTTGTCCATCTTTCCATTTTTTGTAGGATTCCCTTCTGATTTCCAGGTCACTAAAGAGCTCCTCCATATTGGCCTCTTACTATTCTTATCTGTCCTTTACATGAGGATAGTTTGCTGTTGCAGCTTGAATATTGTCTTTGAGAAACTGCCAACTCTGCTGAACTCCATTTTCATTTTGATGGGTATAGGGAGAGAGAGATTAGACAGACTAGGTGGATAGATTACTTTAGATTGTAAACTCTTCATTTACTGTGTGTTTGTACAGCTCCTAGCACAATGGGAGTGGGACGCAGAGTGATTGGGCTTGCTGCACCCTGACATGATAAATAGTAAATAAATAACAAAGGAAAATTAGATCAGATGGGTTTAGATTAAACAGATTGAGATTACATAATTATAGATGAGCGAATGGGGGATTAGATTCCACTAGATTCTCTGTTAGTCTATAAGGTGCCACAGGACCCTTTGTCACTTCTACAGATCCAGACTAACACGGCTACCCCTCTGACACTAGATTAGAAGAGACTGATTTGGATTAGACTAGATTAGATGTGATGTGTGATCAAATATATTTAGATTAGATATGATGGAAGAGGATAAGGGAAAATAATTGTCTGTGCTTTAGGGTTTCTCCTCCCTATCCAAGTGCTCTTTTCAAATGCAGGTACATATGATCCCTATGTTACAAACGAGGAAACTGATGCAGAGAGAGAGACAGGAAGCAACTTGTTTGGAGCCACACAATGAGTTAGTGACAGAGTGTGGAATAGGACCCAGATTGCCTGAGTCCTGGCTCCATGCTCAATCCCTAGCAAAGCAAACCCTCGGCGCTTGAAAGAACTATCTGAAGGGGTCCCCACTAACTATGCCTCTTGCTGCTGAACACAGATGACATAGGCTGGGGTGGGCTTTGAATTGCTAAAGAACAACAACTCCTTTCCCCACCAACTACTGCCTTTGCTGGTGACATTTCGCTCACTGCATTATGAGCTTCCTCCCCCACTTCCCCTAGGAATGACACTGCTGTTATCTCCACTGCATCTAAAGCACACACAGACTCAGTTTAGGGACAGTTAATTTCCAATTCTTTCCAGATGGGTTGGAATAATATCCCCAGGTGGTAAATACATTATTAAGAAGGCAGTTTGGTGTGAAATTGGCTATTAAAATATAGATAAAGTTTAATATATTGAGCTCCTTGTCAGAAAAATCACTTTAGAGGGAGCTTATTATTTGTTTGATATTAAAAGAGTCACAGCTCCGCTCCAAGTGACAAATGGGGGGGAGGGGTGTGAGAGGGGGAGGAAATGCCACTGGTAATGAATAAAAGCTTTTTAACATTTAAATTTAGGTTTCCGTGCAACGCCCCATGCTGCTCTGAGCATGCCCACGCGGCAGATCTATCCATGGTTACTAAAATGTCAGCAGCTCAGGGTGCCTGGGAGGCTGTCGGCCTGCACCGTCCGTCCGAGAAGCGGCCTTGCTGAAATCGAAGTGTCTGCAACGAGACGAGTTTGCGGTGCTCAGCTCTGTTGATCAGAACTCCCACTACGGTTGGGCTCTCTCTTTCCCAAGGGTCCCTCTGCTGAATTAGACCCGAGATCCCTCGCGGCCTTGCCTCCTGGTGAGTGTCCTACAAGGTTAGGGTGGATGGAGCAGCGTATAAGGGAAGTTTAAACAGGCATGGAGGTTTAGGTTGGATATTAGGAAAAACTTTTTCACTAGTAGGGTGGTGAAGCACTGGAATGGGTTACCTAGGGAGGTGGTGGAATCTCCTTCCTTAGAGGTTTTTAAGGTCAGGCTTGACAAAGCCCTGGCTGGGATGATCTAGTTGGGGTTGGTCCTGCTTTGAGCAGGGGGTTGGACTAGATGACCTCCTGAGGTCCCTTCCAACCCTGAGATTCTATGATTCTATGATTCTATGATTGAATGCCTTTCGGATCCCAAGAGAAGGTGCTCTCCTCCAAGGCATGAAGAGTGATTTGCAAGGAATTACAGGTCACTTTAGAGTCGTAGCTACCCTAGGAACCGGTTTTGATCAGATTTCACCCAAATCTCGAATGGGAGCTCTTCTTTAAGGTTCCTATAACCACACCAAAGTGTGGACCACTTTCCCCTCTGTAGGCTACTGGCCCATCTCCCCCAGCCCAGAAGGGGCTAATGCCACACCCAAAGTCTGCTCAAGCCCTTCCTCCAGGGTGCAGTTTTATTCCTCAAACATAACGCTCACAAGATAACACCCAACCAAAGCTATTCCCCTGACCAACACAGGCTGCCGCTGCCCAGGCTATGTCCACACTGGCAACTGAACGACAAAACTTTTGTCTTTCAGTGGTGTTAAAAAAACACCCCCCCCCCCCCCGAAAGACAAACGTTTTGCCGACGACAAGCATGGGTGTGACCAGCGCTTTGTCAGCAGGAGCGCTCTCCTGCCAACAAAGCTACCGCCGCTTGTTGGGGGTGGGAGTTTTTTGTCGGCAGGAGAACATTGTAGTGACACAGCCATGTCTCTAAAAGCGGCATAGCTTAGACATAGCCCCAGAGACATTTTCCCTTTGCCACCCTACTTTCAACAGCTCCCCTTCAACTGAGCGCTCTTAGCCCTTCATAGGGGTCACCTGACTCCTTCCCAGCTGGGCCTGATAATCAAACAGGGTTGGCTGGCCTCCTCTGGCCCTTACATGGGGAAACCCCCTTGTTATACTCTCTTCCCTCCATTCTTCCTTTCTCATTCAACCTCTATATTGGAGATCAGCCCTGGGAAATCTGACCAAAAAAAGCCTCTAGCATCTGAGAAACCCCCAGTGCAATTTTGCAGACCCAACAGGTTAGAAAGAAGCTCAAATAAGTAGCATCCAAATATACAGATGCTTATCTAGACCCAAACTCCCTGTCTTTGAAGGTCTTTCCCATCACTAGGTTCAAAGGACGAGTTGTTTTTCTAACTAACCTATAGCAGTTTCAATTGGACTAACGTTCTGGGTTCCAGTTCCTACTGGTGCCGTGTGAAAAACGGCACCATTGCAACCCAGATCCAATCTGCAATGAATAATTCAACAGAACCTCACAAAATCCATACCCATCTCTCCCCCCTGCTCAGCAGACAGCTCGAGGTAGGTCTCAGATTACTAAGACTTCATTAGTTTTACAAAATATACTACAGCACATTTACTAGCAGGCTATGAAGTATCATAAATAATTAAAACCAAATTACACTTGTCAAGGGTACGAATTAAGTGCATTTCGCAATGCGTTCTCCTTGCTTTTTTTGATTGTTTGCCTGCTTACAAATTGACAAGGGTTTTACGGGGTGGGTTAGAATTTGGAGATCTTTTGGCCAAAGATATCATGAGCCTGATTCTTAGCTCTCTCACCATTGATGTAAATCAGGAGTAAATTCAGTTTAAGTCAATAGAGTAATATCCCTATGCCACCAGTCTGAGATCAGCATCAGAAGCTAGAAGCATTATTAATCAGCATTATTATTATTACCTGGCAGTTTGCAAAGTTCAGTAATTGGTACTTATTAGATCTTTCACTTGATGAGAATCTAGTCATAATCTTTCAAGGGAAGGCACAATAGCAGTCCAAAATGTTTTACAAACATTAATTCATTAATCTCAGGACTTTATAAAAAAAAGTACTATTGTATTCTAGATTCATGCGTCAAAACAATGCACCAGGAGAGTACATTGGGCTATTATTTTATAGACCTGCAGTAGTTTTCTACAGTAAGAGGAGGTAGGGTAGCATTATTATCCCCATTTTATAAACCAGTAAACTAAGGCACAGAGAGGTGAGACAGTGTCAGAGCTAGGGGCACTAATTATCAGTCTTTTGCTATAACCGCTAGACAACAGCGCCCACTGCATTCCGGGAAGTGAGAATTTACTGCTTTTACCCAGATACAGTCCCAGCAGCTGGTTTCTCTGTTATTCTGTCAGTGTGTGTGCACAGACTCCCAACCTTTCCTGTTCTCATTCATCCACCCGCATGCAAAGTGAGTGTGAAACGTCACCATTCCGATCTGGTAGAGGTTCACCTTCGCTTTCCACGGGGGCAAACGATGGCAGAGGGTACAGGATGGTTGAGAATCGTGCTCCAGAGCTCGCTCTCTCTCTCTGCAAAAGGAAGGCCGAGAGAGAAGTAACAGTTGCTTCCCCAGCACTGTCCCAAATGTCCTGGCAACAGGCACCTGCTGATTGGAATGAAGCGTGGGGTGTGGGCGCACGGCGGGATAGGGTAGGGGAGTTCATTGGCAAATGAAGGTTGTGCGGAGATTTGGGCATCTTCCACTGTGGGAGAGGAGGAGCACATGTCTCCTCTGTGTGCAACGTGACTGCTTCACGCTACCTTGCCCTTGTAAAATCCAGACTCTACTTCTATATCCCTGGGACTCTTCTTTTTCTTCTTTTTTCCCCACCCCTCACAAGCGCCTCCTAAAAGTCACTTCCACAAGTTAATACACCTCCAGGGCACAAGCGTCTCTTTGGGGGACTCCAGGGAGCCCAAGCATGTGATCTCCTTTATCTCCCATTTCTGTTTGGCTCTTTAGATTCTAATGGTTTTGATGTTTTATTAATGGTCCCGTTCTCTTCGAGGCGGCTGGAGTCCTGCCTGTCACTGGGGATTGACAGCTAAACACCAGAAAAGGAGAGGGGGAGCAGCATTTAGCAGTTGAAGCAAGGTAGTAGGACTCTGGGATTCCATTCCCAGCTCAGCCGCTGACCTTGGGCAAAGCATGATGTGCCTCAGTTTACCTATTTTGCAAAATGAATAATAATCCCTCACCTGCCCTCGCAAGGGGCTTTTCCAATTTTCATTAATATCTGTACAGAGCTTTGAGATTCTTGGATGAAAGATGTGACAGAAGTGCAAAATATTAATTAGTTTATTAAGAATTAATTAATTCCTCCAACAACTGCAAAAGAGAAAAAAAAAAGATTCATGAGCGGGCTCAGAGGGTTGCATATGTCCTGTCCTGCTCTTGCTGCTGGACCCCACTGGAAGCCTTTCCGCGAACATGACTTATTTTAGTTTATTGCTCTTTCCCCACAAGACTAAGGGTATGTCTATGCAGGGAAAAAGGGGGGGCGGGAGTGTGTTTCTATCTTGGCTTAAAACAGCAGCAAAGACAGAAGAGAGTTGGCTTTTTAGGTTGGCTTTGCAGCTTGAGTTCAATCTATAATGACCAGATAGTAAGTATGAAAAATCGGGATGGGGGGTAATAGGTGCCTATATAAGACCAAGCCTCGCATATCGGGACTGTCCCTATGAAATTGGGACATCTGAATAACCTATTTCAGCCCCCAGTCTCATCTATAGGCTGTAACTCGAGCTGCTAACCTGAACTGTTGTGTCTTCACTGCTTCTCTAACCCGAGTAAGAGCCCTTTTTACCCCTTTCAGTGCAGACATATCCTAAGACAAAAGAGGCACAGTGGTTAGGAGCCGGCTACCTGTAATTTGGGAGGAAAAACCCCTGTTAAACTATACTACAGCCTTCCCCAGTAATGCCCCCTCCACCCATGGATAGAGAGCAAGGACTTTGCATGCAAGTGTTCCCAGCTCTACCATGATGTTGCCACATGCCATTGTGCAAATGAGAGGACAAAGCTATTTAAGTTCTATGTATATTATGATGTCACAGTGCTACTGCAGCCAATCAGGTGAGATTTCAATGCTCAGGTATTTCTAACTCTTACACTAGTGCCTAGAGGCCCTAACCAAGATCGGCGCCTGATTGTGCAAGGTGCTGTACAAACACAGTTTAAGGTTATGGCTTTGCTGCCATTAAAGATGGTTTTGTTTAATTTTTTACAGCAAGAGAGCTAACTCAGGTTAATTATCTCACGGTAAAACCACACCTTTTTCGGCAGGGAAGACATAGCCGACAAGGCAGATTCACAGGCTTTTAAAGCAAGAAGGGACTGTCGTGATCAACTGCCTTGAGAGAACCTGCAATTAAAAGCCAGATTTTGATAACCATTACTTATGTAGCATCTTACTCTGCAAACAGCCTCATTGAAATAAATGGAACTACTTGCAAGGGCTTCCAGCAAAGTGCTCCCTAGGACCTGGCCCCCAAAATGTTTACCTCAACTTGCTTCACGTGTGTGAAAAATACAAACTGCCTGATTTCCGTGAGGGTTTTATCACATGCTCATTCACACAGGGTAAGAACACACCTTCACATAACGCACATTCAACCTGTGGAACTCCTTGCCAGAGGATATTGTAAAGGCCAAGACCATAGCAGGGTTCAAAAAAAGAACTAGATAAGTTCATGGAGGATAGGTCCAGCATTGGCTATTGGCCAGGATGGGCAGGAATGGTGTCCCTAGCATCTGTTTGGCAGAATCTGGGAATGAGCGACAGGGGATGGATCACTTGATGATTACCTGGTCTGTTCATTCTCTCTGCGGCACCTGGCACTGGCCACTGTCGGAAGACAGGACACTGGGCTAGATGGACCTTTGGTGTGACCCAGTAGGGCCGTTCTTATGTTCTTTTTTTCCTAGTGAAGACAAGACGAATGTAAGTAAGGCTAAATAGGCAAGTGCTATCCTCATCTCTGAGTACCAGATGGGAAACGGAAGCACACATTGATGAAGTGACTTGCCAGAAGTACGCTTGTGGTACAGTGAAACTTTGAACCCCAGATCTCTTGAGTATCGAGACAGTATTTTTACCATCCGACCATCCTTCTTTTTAATACAGGAACATTAAGTCTCATCTGTAGTCTCCTCCACTAAGCTTGCCCCAGTCCTGACCTGCAGCTGCACCTCCTAAGAAAACTCCCACTGCCGGCGCCATCTCCTCCTCCCTTGTCTTCCCCTTCAGTCAGACCCGCGCAATTATCTGCCAAACCCGGTATCCTTGGCACTCCCGCTCTGCCCGCTGCCTCCTCCCCTCGCTCCTCGCACTGGAGGAACTTGCAGTTCGTACAGGGAGTGCGTTTGCTAGTGGAGGAGGAGGATCAAGGTGGCGGAGGCGCCTTTCAAAGGGAAGCTGAAGAGGTTTGGAAGAGAGGCGGGCCTGACTGCAGGCTTCCCCAGAATGTCTTAATAGAGTCACTTTCACACATCACTTGAAAGCCGCCTGACAACGTTCTCTCTTTAACAAAGAAAATATTGTACAAGTTAATAGTCCTTCAGGCACAGACACATGCAGGCCCTTTGCACTCGCGCCCCGATGGTGTTTTTCTTCCGCTCGCTCTCAAGGTCTTTTCAAAGCATCACGGCCTGTGCAGAAGCTGTGGTCCTCAGGACCATGCCTTTGAGGGTCGATCTTCCCAAACAGGGAATCTAGAGTCATAAACTGAACCCAGATCACTGCAGTGCACTAGATTCCCAACCGGCAGCACCTGCTGCTGTTCTCACGCAGCGCTGCCCACCGATAACGCTTCCGGCGTAGTTCAGTCCTGACCTGCAGCATCCTTTGGTGTGATGATACACACTAGAGCAAAACAGACAATACCTCACCCATTGGAGTGAGGCACCTATACCAGTGGGACTTTGAGGGAATCCCTTTGAGGATCTGGCTGGAGTGATCACTGAACCCACAGACCAGAGAAGGGAGGCAGAGCAACATGCAGGAGAGGGCAAATGTTCTAGGGAGCCCTGCACAATGAAAGGTTCATGCCCAGCTTCCCCTGTGTGCTTTGCTGGAGAAAGGCCCTGCCTTTCTCTCTGGATGGCAGCGGACGGGGAGGATGCCCCATTTCACTTGCGAGAAGCAGGTACTCTCGTGGTCAAGGCCAGGCTATGGCGATAGGGGTGCGTGTGTGTCTGTTTTTAACCACTGAACTGTGCCAGAAAAAACCCGAGTGCAGGCGCAGTTATACCAGCAAAAAAAGTGCTTTTGCTGGTATCGTTTAATTTGCTCGATGAATCAGAATATGCTGTGCTGGCAAAAAAACGTTATTTTGCTGCTGTAACTGTCTACACGAGGAACATTCTGTGGAATAGCTATGCTGGCATGGCTTTTATATGTAGACAAGGCTCAAGGCACTGGACAGAGACTCCGGAGATCTGGGTTCAGTTCTGGCTCTGCCATAGACTTGCTGTGTGGCCTTGGGCAAGTCCTTTAACCTCTCATTGCCTCAGTTCCTCCACCTGTGCACAAGGGTCCCATGCTTTTGGAAGGGGTGCTGCAGGTCAGGACTGAGCTACAAAGGAAGAGAGACCTGTGGGGAGCCCGATGTGAGAAGAGTGGGAGGTACTGCTGGTTGGAAATCCAGGGCAATGCATAGATGGATGTGGGGAGCCCAGGACTAGACTAGCAGGAAGGTGCTGCGGCTCTGGATTGAAGTGCAAAGGCAGAAAGGGGTGCAGGCAGGTCAGGACTGAGAGCAGGAGTGGAAGGCAGGGCTGCTTCACGTCATAACTGGTATGGGAAAGTCACGCAAGCAGCTTACCCTTTGCCTTGTGCATTCCTTCTGTCTCTAAGCGAGGAACCCCTCACTGTCAAGAGACACATTTCACTGACAAGGTGTGTGTGGGTGTGTGTGAATCACTTTCCCCTCTTCAGACAGATCAGATGAGCAAGCACCTATGGCAGACAAGCTTTCCAGGTCCATGCCAGTGATTTCGCAACCCCATAAAACCACTCCCAGGTGTAGCCCACGGACAAAGCCCTGGTGGGCTTTGCATGGTGCAGCTAGAAATATCTATAGAGCCGGGTTTTGTTTGCTTCCTTTCCTTTTATCATATTCAAAACCACCGTGCTCCCTCCTCCGCATTCCCAGAAATCAGCTCCCTCCGCGAATGCCCTCACCAGGGCCCAGCAATTGATTTAACCTCTGTTATCTCTCCGATTAGCCCAGCCATGGTACAGATAGTTGGCTCTTATCAGCCCATTAAAGAGTCAAAGAATGCTGTTACCAGTTTTTTATCTCCAAAATGCACACAAAGCCCCGCTGATTATTCTATTAATTTGTTAATGAACCTGTCTTGCCAGACAGATTCTCTGCTCCCTTGCAAGGCAGGCATGGGGAATTCAATCTTTCTAAGGGCCCAGGCCCTTGGCTCGGAGGGCTTTTAGCTTAGAAGTACTATAGCATCTAAAACAGAAGTTCTTCACCCCCAGACATCTGCCAAACAGATGCATGCAGTGATTCAGGAACCGCTTCAGCATTGTGAGATAGTAAATCTGGATGAGGACGTGGTAAACTGGTGACCAGCCAGGTAGGAGAACAGACGTTATATGTTCTGTGGCCCAGTGTTTCGCATGACTCTGCAAAACTCCCTAGCACAAGTAAGGCCGGGTGTAGCTCTGTTGCTACCAACACAGGCAGTAATTTTCTCAATGGCCAGTGATTTTGGGTGCCTAACTGGAGACGCCAAGGACCTGATTTTGAGAAGAGCTGAGCATCTGGAACGCTAGTTCAAGCCAATGGGAATAAATGGGGGCTCATCACCTCGGAAAATCAGGCCCACGGCACCCAAAAATACAGGTGCCCAAAGTTGGAGGCCACAGTGAGATCACAGAGGTTGTAGGAACTCCGTGGCATTCTGAATCCTTGGGCGCAATCATGGGAGATTGAGTCACAGGCTAAGTGACTCATCAAATAGTAGGTCTGTGGCGAAACAAGGACTTGAACCCAAGTCCTAGGCTAGTCTCTCCTAACCACCATCCTTGAACCATGAACCAACATGACTCTGGGAGCTTGTTTAAAGGGGGCGGGGGAGCTCAAACATTGTGAGGGTTGGCACCACTTAAATGAAACACAGAGCTGCTCCTTTCCTCCCCACAGCACAGACATCTGCCTCCATTCTTTTCTTCTGTCAATTTTCTACTGCTTACAGCAGAGGGCTGGATGTCAGGACTGCCGAGTTCCTTTCCCAGCTCTGCCACTGGTTCACTGTGGCCTTGGGCATTGCCTTGACACCCTCCCATTCTCAGTTCACCCATCTGTAACATTTTCGGCGCATCAGACAATACGGCAAATACTCTGCTGTCATTAAGGGTTGGTCGGTGCAGAGGACAAGGGCAGCTAGGCCACCACTTACAGCTTCACACTAAACCCAGCCCATGGGCTGCTGGAGATGGGTTCTCCAAGGGGCAATCTCCTAGTGGAGACAGGGCAGAGCACAGCATGCTACTGGCACAGCTTCTCTTCACAGGGGGTTCCGGGAAGTTGGTATTAAACCTAGCTCTCCTGTCTCTATGCCTTCTGGGATCTCCCCAATGGGAGGGGAGGTGTGGATGGTTTTCACTCTGGAGGCCCAAAGAGAGCAGGGCAAGTCATAAAACTGCCCCAATATCTGTATCGCCAAAGAAAGGCACCAGGGAATTGCAGAATAGTATTACTACAGTCAGAAAATACCATGGGAATGGTTGTGGGCAGTCTTGGGGCAATTTCTCCTGCACCTCATGCAAGGGAGAAGTGGAAATCCTGTTTCAACAAAGAAGAGAGTGACAGAGATTCAAACTAGGATGCTGCCAAAGAGTGGGAGGAGAGAGAGACAAAAATATCTAGTGCCATATTAAGAAAGGTCTGTCTATCACAAAGGCTCTGTGCTTTCACTCATGGTGAGGACAATTAATTGCCTCCCTGCCAGCCCCCCTTCACCTCACTCTTTCCAGAAAACGGTTTCCTTTTCAATTTATTTTTAGGCAAAGATAGCGGGATTTTTAAGTATTTCTAAAGCTGCCAATTGCACAACAAATTAAATGCATAACCCCAGTGCACTCTGGGGAGGAATACATTATGGACAAAAGAAACCTGTCATCACACCCACGCACAACATTGTTTACTTTGCACTCGTACACGACTCTGCTGTCACTGCGATCCGTGATTCCTGAGGGTGAAAGACAAAAGGCAGAGAATTTCCCAGCAGCTCAAAAAGTCCCCATCTGATGGCCACAAGTGTCACTTGTCCCCAAATCCAATGAGATTGCAGGTGGCTTGGATCGGGAAAGAAGCTACAGCCATGATCCAAACCACCAAAGTTAAAACGCTTCAAGGTGATCTATCTGCACCCAGTTCTGGATCCATATGTTGCAAACAGGCCATATGTCTGACTCATCAGCTGCACCAAAACACTGGATCCAAACTCCTTAGCTTTTGGGGTGCTAAAAATCTAGATGGAAATATTGTGGTTTTGAACTAGTGCCCAGTAGAAATCAATGGAGGTTTTCAAAATTCAAAATCCTGCAGCAGGGAGTTATTTGGAAAGTCTCTCTCTCATTCCACACTGTCCCAGTTACTGCTATTCCCACTTCTCCATCTTAATCTGCGGCCCAAATTGTTCATCCTGTTTTCATGCTGAAAGTTCAATGGGTTTGTTATAAAAAACAGAGCTGATCTTACACAGTGACCTTGTTGGGGCTTAAACCTACGTACCTCACGTTAGAAAAACGCCAAACTCTACCCGTCAATTGTCGAATATCACTTTGACTCCATTGCTCTGGACAGCCCCATGTCCTCTTTACATTTTGACCCTCTATCCCGAGTCTTCTCCAGCACTTTTCTTGGATCCTCAGTGGACTTATTCAAGAAAGATTCCTTAAACATGGCATTAAAATAGGGTGACAATATTTTCCCAAATGGAAAATGGGACACGCACGGGCTGGGGGCCCCCTCCTCTTCCCCATGCAGCCAGCCCTAGCCCTCCCTGCCTCCTGCCTGCGTGGAGCCAATTCAAGGCCTCCCTTCCCCTCATGGGGCCAGTCCAAGCCCTGCAGCGTGGGGCCGTCCCAAGGCCACCCACCTCCCGAGCCCTCTCTCCTGCACAGGGCTGGCGCTGCTGCTCACCCACTCCCACACGTTCCTCTACACCCCACTAGTGGTAGTAATCCACTTTTTTGCCAAAAAGTTGGGACGGCCCGGACAGGGCTTAAAAACTAGACTGTCCAGGCCAAAACGAGACATACAGTCACCCTATATTAAAAACAAAAGCACTGGAGCACCAAGCTGAATCACCCGGGGCTGGGCTAGTTGGCCTCATAGGTCCAGTCCTTGGCTATTATTCACCAAGTCACAGTATGTTTCCATTGCACAAGGTTGTGCCAATATTCGTGTATGTTCTCTGCAGTCCAGGGGATAAGATAAGGACTTTAAGGAGTCTATAAAAAGTAAAAAATGGGATTACAAAACTGAAAAGGGGAGCGGGTATGTGAGAGACAAGGGGCACTACTCCTTACCCAGAAACAAGGGGTTAACGTGAGCTCAGCTGTCTCCTTCCCTGTCTCGCCAGATGCTCAGAGGAAAGATTGTAAGTGGGTCTGCTTGAGACAATGTTTTGGGGAACATACCCAGTGTCAGCGCTCTAGGACCCAGAACTGGGATGTTTTCTCTTTATTCTCTTTTATTCTTGTGTTAATGAGGGATTTTGATCTCTGTTCCCTGAGGGAAAGATCTTGGTAGCTGCTGTTGAATTTGTTTGTTTCTCTGCTTCTGCTGAGTCACTTCACCGGCTTACCATATGCTTAAGCCCTTTTCTGGCCCAGCTCAGGAGTCTGAACAGTTAGGGTGATGCCATGGGATGCTACAGGTTAAGGGTCGTATTTCCAGAGGAAGCACTCCACAACAATTAAACAGCGGGAGCAACGTGATTATTAGACTCAGCATTACCCTCTCCCCAGCTCACAGCCCCACTACTAGAAAAATGAGCACTCCCTTCACCACTGTCCGGTCGTATGCTGCATCTGTCCCATGTGCCCCACTGCTTTGCTGCACCACATGGCAGCGCTCATGCCACAAAAACAAACACATCCATACATAGATTGCAAGCTCCTTGGAGCAGGGACCATCTTTTTGTTCTGTGTCTGTACAGCACCTAGCACAATGGAGCCCAGGTCCTTGCTTGGAGCTCCTAGATGATACCCCAACACAAAACAATAAATAGTACTAATATGCAATGGAGCCTCATTGACACTGTGGGAAATCAGGAAAGGGAAGTGTCCCAGATCAAGGTCTAATCCTACAATCCAAAGGAAGGACACCTAAAATCCTAGGGCGTGGAGTTCAGGTAAAAAAAATATGAAGGTGGTTGTCTTTACAGGAACTCAATATCATCCAATGGCATTTGTCCTGCAGGACATGAGGCATGTTGAAACTCAGGCGCTACACGTTCTCTTCTCAATGGGGACCACCTCCCTCATCCCTGCCTGCACCTTTCTGTCCAGCCAGTGCTTGATATTTGAATCGAAAGGTTAAATACATGTGGCCACGAGGATAAAAGGCCCCAATCAATTACCGTGCCTGCTTGTCCACTGGAGTCAATTTTTAATTATGGTGATTTGGTATTTTGGGAGGTGTGATATAAGAAGGGAGAATGTGTGTGTGTGTGGGGGACAGAGGTTAAATTAGGATTTTTATTTTGTACAGACGTTCCTCTAACTGTACAATGCATCCCCTTTCCCCATTCCCCTTTTTGCTCGTTTTCCTTTTGCTGCCATGCGATGATTCAGCGGAGATGGTGACTGTAAAGACGCAGCCAAAAGCTGCCGGCCAAAACGTTTCCAAAAGGCAGCAACACCGAAGTGAAAAATATTCCCACTGCAGCTTCCGGGAGCAGCCAGCTGCCAAAGAAATGTAACCTCGTGCCCATTCTCCTTTGCAAGTTTGCTTATATGCCCCCTTTAAGCACTTGAAGGAGCTTCCAGCTCCCTGCCCCTGAGCCTCTGTCAGACCTGCCCGGAGCACCTCCAGGCTCACTGAATCTTTATGCCCTTTGCCAAACCTGCCAGCATGGGGGCCCATTAGTGTCGATCACCCACGGTGTGGGGCAAGACGGGCTTCCTGATGCAATTTTCAAACTACATGGAAATATTGTATTTCCCCCAGGATCACACAGGCAGACATTCAGTCACAGCACCGCCCACCCAAAGCTTTGTACCGGGAGCTCATGTTCAGCTGCCCGAATCTTTTTCAGAGTCACGGCTTGCCAGAGTCCCCCATTGTGCAAGCATGGCCTACCTTCTCTGTTCCGAGAGGCACACATTGACATTTAGCTGTATGGAAATGCAACGTTTGCTTGTGCGACCAGTTTACCAGGCCATCCAGATTATTCGGTACCAGTGACCCATCCTCTTCGATATTTACCAACGCCCCGATTTTTTTGTTCTCTGCAAACGTATGCTTACAGCAACACGCCCCATGTGCTCCAAACCTGCGCTCATGTACCCGCCATGGTGCTCGGACACACACACACACACACACACACTCTGAGCAGCACATACACACTGGCCATCACACACACACACAACACACCCCCAACAGCCCAGACTCACATCCACAGTTACTGCCTCTCTGCCTTTTGTAATAATTAACTATTTAAAATTCTATGAGTGCTAATCGCAGCAGCACGGGCTGGGTTCTCATTAGCCAGGATCAATTCCTGTTGACTGTTCGCCTCCAGGGGCGGATGCGGACAGAATGAGTTGATGATTTCGCTCTTGCTATGCCAAAGCTAATGAGCGGCTGCCGCTACTGTGGCGCAGTCACTCTCCTGTAATCAGTCAAAATAACAAGCAACAGCACCTTCTGGGGACGCCGGGTATTCTCCATAAATATACATAGACAGTCAGTCATGCCAATGGACTCACATCTCAATGAGCCACGGCCGTGGCTGAGTCCTCCCCTAACAGTGGGCGGATGGAAAAACCCGCAGCTCTGGAATTAGTTTAGAGTCTTTAAGGCACATCACAACCACGTTGGGGAGACTCCGGATAGATGATGCTATCTACCCAGAGCCTTAAGAGTCCATCATCCCCAAGGAAGCACTTCCATTGAATAACACTGAGCCGCTCTAAAAACCAATAATGATACGCTTCCTTCGGGGGAGCTGGGATTTTGAGGCCTGTACAAATACAGCTGGCTGGGGAATGATTTTATTTTTCCTGGCGATTTTTTTCCCTCTCATTTTTGTTGACATTTTGCTTCTAAAAAATGTCAGGAGGAGAAGAGGGTGTTAGACAGACTTACTCCTCCAAGGCAATCCATACAAACAAACAAACCAAACTGATAGCGCCATCAATTCTTAGCTTCCCTAGCGAGGGAATACAACACAGTCGACTCAATTGTCATCTCACTGGCAATGTTATTTAGAACCCGCCCCCTCTGTACCAGCTCAACAGCTCAGAGCCTGAGGATCCGGTTATACGTAGCCAGCTGGCAGAAGTTGAAGAGAACTCTCTCCTTTTGCTGCTGGGGCACAGCATCCCAGCTACGATCAGTTTTGACCAGAAACCTGCCCTCGCCCCTGTACCTAACTCCATCAGCCTCATTCAAAGATGGTACCCAAGAAGGACGTTCAAAACAATTTATCCCTAAGAGGATTATTGCAGGAGTGGGTGGGAGAGGTTCTGTGGCCTGCATTGTGCAGGAGGTCAGACTAGATGATCATAATGGTCCCTTCTGACCTTAAAGTCTATGAGTATCACAAATGAGATTAAGCACCAGAAAGTCTGAGCAGGGAGTGGGGGGAATGGGGAAGTCTTTTTGATATTGACAAAGCACTGAGCATAAGTCAGAGATCTTTAGAGTGAAGCGATCCATGTTAAATTACCTTGCTCAGGAGCTCCCGGTATTGGAGATCTCCATGCCTGGAGCCATAAACAACAGTTTGGGCAGTAAACTGGCCTAACTCATTGGGAAATGTAGCTAAATTAGTATGCAGAATACAGGCCCTGATTAAAGAGCTCACTCTGTGAGACAGAGAGAGGAGAGCACGGATGGGAAAGAGGAGCTTTATGCAATTGTGGCGGAGGGGGGGGGGGGAGGCAGTGTTTCCCCAGTGAGTAGGTAGTCATGGAGTTGTAAGCATGTCACCCCGGAGATGCTGGAGGATGGCTTGCCCATGCGAAGATGCAAGCAACATGTCATCTAGGGACAGAGGGGGATAAGTGAATGTCATTTCCAATCAGGCCTCACGCGGGCAGGTCGCAGGACAGCAGGAAAATGAGAATTGGCAGGCGCCTTCGCCGAATGACCAAGCAAACCTATTTTTGCTCCTTATCAGCAATTAGGCGAAGAAATTAAACTGGCACCTTCTTAAACAGCCTGCTGTCACCCAAGCGGATGAAAGAATCCTCCTTCCTGAGCCTGGAGACAACAGCAGGACCATACTTGTTAACAGCCAGGCTCTGAAAGCACTTCACCGATACCAACGTAGTCCCTCCCAACACTGCTGCGAGGTGGGGAAGATCATCCCTGTTTCACAGGTGGGGAAACTGAGGCACAGAGAGGGGACATGCCTTGCCCAAGATCAGACAATAAATCTGTGGCAGAGCCAGGAATGGAACATAAGGCCTAATTCTAGTTGCCATGGGATATGAGTAACTCCCAGCTTTTTCAGCTGGATCTATTGGTGCTGGTGGTTTTTTTAAAAATTCTAGTTATTGATTTCAACCAAGAGGCTGCCATGAGGGATGTGAGGTTTTTCTCCTGCCAGGATGAATTGGCAAGAGCAGAAAGAGATTGAGGGCTGCTCTATCTCCCCATTGTTCATCAATAGGGTTATTTAGGAGGGACGGAAGAAGCTAGCAGAGTTTGAGGGTTTTTCCAGCTTTGCAGTTTGTAGAAACTTTTCAAATTTGTGACACTTCCCCTGGTCTCTTCTATGATTTAAATCCATGAATTTGCGTTCCCAGGAGGAATTCATCTCAGAACAAACCAATACACAGTTTAGGTGTATGTAGGTAGTGTGTGTGTATATACATGTGTCTATACACACACACAATTTTAATAGGAGTTACTCAGATCTAACCATGGGAAAATCAGGTCTTAGGCATCCTGACTCCCAGACCTCTGCTCTAACCATTACCCACTTAAGTGTTGCAGTGTGCTATTCAACAGGTGCTCCATCCCACCCCAGTCCCAGGGATGAGGAGACAGTCAATAAAGCTGTATTCTAGTCAGTTCCATTCTGGCTCCCACAACACACCCATGGTACAATCTGAGAGCCTAGGCCTGCACATGCTATATAAACGCAATACACTAGTAATAAAAATCCAAGATGTGGGAACTCAGTTTGCCTAATTCTGAATCCACTCCAAAAATCATATGGTTGAATGTTCAGTTTCAATAGGAGTGTTAATGGTTTCACGTGCCCATCAAGAGACTCAGAAAAGAACAGCGGAGTGAGGGAGAGGGGAGAATCCTAAGGAAGAAAGAAAAAACAAACCACAGCATATATGTGTTCATATATACACACAAATTGGGCCCAATGGAGGAAAATTAAAAGCCTGGAAGTTTCACCTTTGCTGCTCCCTGCATCCTTGTCTGCAAAGTCTCATTGGCAGAACATACACACACACAGAAAATTATATAGTTCCCCATTTTCCGTGATTAGGGATAACAATGGGTCTCAGGCTCAGAAACTGCATGAACAGAAGCCATCTCTAGCATTCCCTGTGCCATTTTACTTTTGCAACTGCACCACCCAAAGTGCTGGGAGGCTTTGGAGACAGGCTGAGAAAAGCAAAGGTTAAGTCTCAAGACAAAAATCTAACCCGTAGGCAGGTCTGAAGGCAACCCGCCTTGTGTCAGCTGTGTCCCTATTACACAGCGCAGGCTTCCCCTGAGAGAGGAAAATATGCTTTTTCATAAACATAACTGAACCTAGCTATTATATAGCACTTTTAATCAGTAGATCTCAAAGTGCTTTACATGTGATGATCAGTATCATCTCCGGGTTACAGGTGGAGAAACTGAAGCACAGAAGCCTAGTCTTGAGTAGGGGAAAAAAAGGCGTGTTTTAACTAGCAATAAAATCCTAGTGGAGGCAAGGCAGTGTGTAGTTTTCACATGAGTTAGCAGGACAAGGTGAAGCCTTGGCTCCTCCATAGGGTTTAACTCAACTGGCCAACTTGTGTGAAAACTACAAACTACCTTGTTTTCTCTGGTCAAGAACACCCTCTGCCCCCCGCTCACAGTGAAGACCCAGAAAGATTAAGTGACTTGCCCAAGGTCACCCATTAGACTAGTGGCAGACATGGGAACAGATCCCCGGATAGAGACACAGCCTGGTGCTGGACCCATTAGATCAGACTGTTGACAACGCTTCTTATTAAAGGGAGTGGGGAAGAAAAAGATTCATGAACTGGAACTGATTCTGCAAACTCCTCAAAGTAATTTGAGAGATTTGCAGAACTCCACTAGTTTGTCCATCTTTAGCAACAGCACTACTAACGAACAAAGGGGAAATCTAGCAGCCAAGACTGTCCGTCACTTCACCAAGGGGAGGGGGGGACGACAAACAGAGGCCTCAAGGCAGCCTGCTTGCTGAAAATCAATAACTAGTATTAAAAAATGGATCCATTTCCCATTGGAACAGACAGCTCAAGGCTTTGCCATAATTCTGGGGAACAGTCAATATTTACTGTGAGTGTCTCAAGTAAAGATTGAACTTCGATTTACTGAGCCCATTATTGTGCGTTAATAATATGCCAATTGATTATTAAACCATATTTACAGAGGTTATGAAAAATGGGCTGGAAAAAGCAAGGGTCTCTGATGCAGAGTAATGATAACTAGGGAATGTAATTGCACCAGCCTGCATTAGCCAAACTATCTTCATGTTGTTAAAACGCATTTTATGAAGGCATTAAAACAATTGAGAGAGGGAAATTACCCGGGGCGAGCCACAGCACTTGGGCAACAGGACACATTTCAGCTCAGTGCCCCACAACATGCAACTGTTTATTAATTTGTATGATGGCTGCGCCTCAAGTCTCCAACTTGGATCACGGCCCCACTGTGCTAACTGCTGTATATACACAGCAACAGACTGGCCCTGCCCTAAAGAGAGCACAGTCTAAATGAACAAGACAGAAAAAGCATGGGAAGGGAAACTGAGGCACAGAGAAGTGAACTGATGCACCCAAAGTCACAAAGAGAGTCTGGTGGCAGGGCCAAGAATTAAACCCAGATTTCCGGAGTCCCAACCCCGGCCTTAACCAGACTTCTATGTCAGCTCCTGTAACTACATAGCTAGTGATGAGCTGCACCCGAAGGCTGTGTGCTTTCTCTAGCTACTCTAACTCTCATGTGGACCTCTGAGCTAGATTTAAAATTCAATTTACAAACTGTTGTTGTTAGTTTGACACCAATAATTGCCCTGACAAACTGTAAATTAACTGTGCCCAGCAGCCTAAGCACATTTACCGCAAGGCCTGTGTGAAATCGGCACACTTTGTTCTGTGAATTTTCACTTGCAAGTGGCCAAACATGTCAGACTTGAGAGCTGCACCTGTCTGCAACAAAGCTGAAATAACCACAAGGACGTCTCGCCTATTGGAATAACTGGGGCACCGGACGATCCTGACGATGCAGTCTGCGCCACGCTGTATTTTTTGCAGCTGGGAGAGTTCACAGGAGCTGCACAGCGTTCAGGAATGGCATGTTGCTGAAATTTGCATTGGGAATCTTTGCCATTTTAGATTTTTCGCTGTGTGTCCACAAATGTCACTTCTTGCGACATGTTCAGCCAAACCCGTCAATGTTCATATTGAAAAATACAGGACAACGTCAATTTGTGCATGCTTTTTGGATGTTAAGTCAGGCTCGTTTTACTGAAAAACTAGAGAAGGGAACTATTTTGTCAAACCTGTTTCCTACCCGCTCCCCACGATCTGGAACTTTGATCATTGCATTCATTGTTAATTTTGCAGGCACACCCCCAACAATTTGACTGAAGCCTCCTTTTGAAACGAAACTCTCGCTGCTGAGGGGCAGGATACCAATCACTGTGCAGTCCAATGCAATAGTTCGTAACAGGTGACTGTTTCGTAGCAATGGGAATGGCTTCAATTTGGAATAATATACGCTACCGCTGCCCTTCCGGGGATTGCTGCTCTCCAGGTATTTACATGGTGCTTGGCTTCTGGCACAGGCTATAGGGAGATTTTGACCATTCCAAGATCTGGCCTGTGCTGAAGGTCACTTGCAAAATCCAGATCTGGGTATGAAGTTGGAACTTTCCCAAAGCCCAGCCTCATTTGGATAAAGGGATTCGGTTCAGGCCCCCGTCCTAACGAACACGTTGCAAAGCTAAAGTAGAGTTGCACTTTCTACTCTCTGCACACACATTACTTTGGCCACACACCAAGTAAATTTATTCTGCCCGGGCTATTAGGTACATTTTAAATACCGCTGATCAAAATATATGGAGATCTAAAGCAGAGCTTAAAAAACCCAGGAAATTAAAATTAAATTCAGACCCAGTCGGCATTATCACTTCCAAAGGGGAGTATCCGCAGGGAGAGTGGTTTTCTTGAATTATTTGAAGGTTGGTTTTAATTGTTCTCTGCCTCTGCGCCCCATGCCATTTCTGCTCGTATCTTATCCCCGTATCACGCCCCCATACGCAGTAGCAGAGCTATAGTTCTCTACTTATGAGTTTGATCCCACCCCCATAAGGAGGGGAAAGGGCTCATAATTCATGCCCTGTGCTCTCCAAGGCAGTGAGGTTTAGCAGGCAGCAGGTGGCAAAGGTTGGAGAGAGGTGGATTTCTTCATGATGACATTTGGAAGAAGAAAAACGATCCCCCATCCTGTTGTGTTCCCACCTGATCCTGACACTCAAGGACTTTGTGCTGCCCCACTGAAATCAATGGGAGTTTTCCATATGGCTCCAGTGGGAACAGGATCGGGCCCCTTGATGCTCCAAAGAGAGAGAGAATCCCCCAAGGGTTCCGCCATTGTTCCCTGGACAAAAAGTAATTCCGAACCCCAAACTTAGCCATCGGTTGAACCCTGGCACATGAGCAAGAATTGCTGTAATGACATATCTACTCACAGTGAGACTCCAAAAATCCTGTAGGCTTCCGAGTCATTGTTTATTTTTGTACCTTGAATCCTGGAAATACTTTGCTCTTCTATAAGCACCTTCCATCAGAGGATTTCAAAGCACTTTGCAAAGAAACAGATTAAGCCTCACTTGTTATTAATCCCAGTGCAGAAAACCGAGGTCTGGAAAAGCTGAAGAGAACGTCAATGAGAGAAATTAAAATTGGTCCCAGGAGTCCTAGTTCCCAATCCTATGCTCTGACCATTATAGCACATTTCCCTCCCAGAGCTGGGAATAGAACCCAGGAGTCCCGGCACTCAGTTCTCAGCTGTAATCAGAACCTCTCATCGCAACCATCATTATTTTCTCATCTCCAGCTGCATCCTGTCCCTAATGTCCTGGCCTTGCCCTCTTCCTCCTCCTCCCAACACTCCCTGGAGGCTTCAGGAGAGAACTTGCCAAGATGAGCACTCTAGAGATACATGAACTTGTTTTCAGAATATGACTTTTTTTGCGGTGTTTGATGGAGTGGCAAAGTTTCCCTTGGAAGAGGCTTCTCTGCGGCAGCAGCTGCTGGAGGGAAGGTGACAGATAGGGTACCGGATAGCTTCCGTTTACCTCTCCTGTCTGGCTGGCTGCAGCCGGAATGAAGATAATCTATGAGCAGTAATGTGCATCAGCACTGCTCGCGCCCCTGTATAAATCAGGAGGGCGAAGGCTTATTGAAAACAGTTCTTCTGGTGCTTGCCTCCTTCACGCCCACAGTATTATCCATCTGGCGCTGAAGGTCACACCAGCCTCACAGGAGGGGATAATCACCAGGTGAGGTGGAGGGGTTCGCTCTATCATTTTCAGGGTGAAAGGAAAGCTTTTTCACGACCAGATCAAGAGATCTGGAATCCAACTTTTCGCACAGCTTTACACAAGAAGCTGTGTGGTCCAATGGACGGAGCACTAGTCTGGGTCTCACAAGAGCTGGGTTCTGTTCCCAACTCCCCCACTAGCTTACTGTGTGACATTGGTCAAGTCACTTCCCCTCTCTGTGCATTAGCATCTCTTCCCACGCTGTCTGTCAAGGAAGCTCTTTAGAGCAGGGCCGACTCTTAGCATGACTACGTATAGCACCACAGGGCTCCTAGAGAGTCAGGGCCAATGTAAACACAAACTCATAATAATATCCATGCCTCAGTTTCCCCATCTATAAAGTAAAGGCATTACTGAGCTATCGGGGGGGCTAAAGAGAGTTCATTAGTGTTTGCACAGCTGAGTACCCCTGGAAACGGGGCCCCTTTCATTTAGGTGTCTCCCTGGACTCAGCGGCCCGTCTTGAGGCAACTGCGTTTGAAAACGTCCTTGGTGCCTACGCAGAGGCCACATTCTGCCTTTGAGCTCTGTGTAACCCCCCTGCCCCACCAACTGAGACTGGGGGGAGACCGCTGTGGAACGAGGGAGGGAGGCGTACAGCCGGGAGCACAGATGCCAACCCACGCACCACCGGAGCTGTGGGAGTTGATCCTCCCACTCCACAGAAGCAGTCTGCCCGGCTCAGGCATCACGGCGACTGGCGAGACAGCAGCCCAGCGGGTTAGATAAAGCGGCTCAGACAGACGGACGCAGAGAGAGGACCGGGCAGACGGACGGCAGGCAGGGAGGCAACGGGATGGTCCTGGGCTGGAAGGCAGCGAGAGGAGTGAGCTTTGATCACCCGTCCCCAGGCGGCCCGCCGAGGAGCTGAGTTTCAGAGGCTGTGATTTATCAGCCCCGGTGACACAGCCAATAATCTCATCCCTCTTCCCGACACGGCACTGGCGCGGCCGTGATGGAGCACCCAGTCAGACCGCGTTTAACAGGCCATGACGTGCGACTGACGGGAGCGGGAGCTTCGCGACTCCGCAGCCAGGCGGCCCATCGAACAACCCAACCTTGCGGACGCATTGGTCCCCTCCTCTAGCCAGACTAGGCTCCTCGGGTCCAGCCCTCTCCGCTACCCTCCTCTCCTTGGCCCCCGCTGCTCTCCCCTCCTCCTTAGCGCCCATCTCAGGCTCCCTCCTGGCCCGATAAGCTTTGTAACGGCTCTCATTTATCTGCCGCACAACTTAATTAAAGTCAGCGCCAAGGAAGAGCTGATCAAGTCATTGACCCAGCTCCGGATCATTTTCCTCCCCCCCGCCCCAGCCAAGGAACGACCCAAAGCACCAGGCTTCTTTGCCTGCAATGCATTCTGGGTTGGATTTGGCTTTTATTTCTCCAGACACGGGCTATTTGTTTTTGCCTACAGGACCCTGCATGCCACAGCCGCTCTCGCGGGGAAGCTCTTGGGTCTCCACCAGCTCATTATTTCCATGGGGCAAGGTTCACCCTCCTTAGCCCTTCACTCCCTTTCTCTGCTCACCTCCTACACACACACACACACACACACACACACACACACACACACACACACACACACAGGGGACGGGATCAAACCAACAGGCTCAAACTTTGCCCGTCGGTTTGAACCAAACCCTCGTTGTTTGGGGGCAGGGGGCGGTTGATACAGATTGACTCTAGCTTCCGTTCGTCTTCATTTCCATGCCGTTCTCCCCCTCCGAGCCAAAAGGTCCATCTGGAATAGCCCTTCAGTGTTCTCATCCCCTGCCTCCCCCAGACCTCAACTAGTGAAAGCAAAGG
This sequence comes from Chelydra serpentina, assembly GCA_037349315.1. Classification (NCBI taxonomy): domain Eukaryota; kingdom Metazoa; phylum Chordata; order Testudines; family Chelydridae; genus Chelydra; species Chelydra serpentina. Next base: position 9,898,861 of record JBAIAC010000037.1, on the reverse strand, counting down.
GGAAGAAGAGGGGGAAAGGGAAGAGGAAGGAAGGAAAAAAAAGGGCTGTGTAACAACTAAACATGAGATGACTAAGCCCTGTTTACACTACAGAGCTAGGATGATGCAAGGCAGCTTATGTCACCGTAACTCTGTCAGCGTCCGCACTAAAATGTCACTCCACCCGATATAACTCGCCCACAACTCCGACTTTTTCCACGAGCGGCGTAGTGCTTAGGTCGATGTAGTTAGGTTGACGCCGTGTCAGTGTAGACACCGCATTGCTGACATCGACTGGCGCTGCCTTTCAGAAACTGCCCCACAATGCCCCACCCTGGCAGTCCAATCAGTGCCAGTGCTCTTTGCCGACACATGGCACGTAGTGTGGACGTGTAAAACCCACTCAATTACTGCAGTAGCGGTGCGTTGACGCAACCTACATCAACTTAATTTTGTAGGGTAGACTTGCTCTGAGTAATTTGCCGTGTGCTTCACTCATCCCCCAGCAAGCATGGAGGTGTGATATGGCAGCAGGGTTGTAGATGAGGTAAAGACATTTTCAGGGAGGCTTCAAAGACATGCAGAGAGACAGTGGGCAGAACCGAGGAGGACTCCTTGCTACCAGCGTGAAAAGGGGTCATCTGCTCACAGAGGGCCAGCTGCACCCGAACCTTCCAGCCATCCCTCCTCTATTCATTATTATTTATATTAGAGTAGCAACTACTTGCCCTGGCCAACATCAAATCTGTGCCATGCTAGGTGTTGTACATACACATAGTGAGGGACCGTCCCTGCCCTGAAGAGCTTGCAGCCTAATTAGGTAAGAGAGAAACGGTGGGTGGGGAACTGAGGCAGAGAGAGGTGAAGTGACTTGCCCAAGGTCACACAACAGGTCAGTGGCAGAGCTGGGAACAGAATCTACCCACTAGACAACACTGCCTCTCCTTAGCTGTCCCAGTCTCCATAGATTTCCCTTGGGGCATCAAGCACGCACATAACCAGTCAGGACATTAGCTCTCTTCCACGTATTACGCTGTAAACAAAACCTTTCAGTTGTTGGCTCCCTGATGGGCAGCTGTGGCCCACTTTTGCTATAGGGACGTGGTGAGTTTGCAGGGGCATCTTTATGGGGAACCCCCAGGGAGCTGAAAAACCCAGGCCTGGGTATTTCTGACATTTTGGCCCTGCCATTCAAAGCCATAATTGGTACCTGCTTCAGGAAAAACTCCCGAATCAATAAGCATTTGTCCTTGGTATCCATGGCACGTTGGTGCCTCTGGATTCTCCGAGCCTGTTGCAAACCTATTTTTCTCCTTTCTCCGGCATCATCACTTAGGCTAGGTGCTGAGATAAACCTCTGAACCCCCTTTTCTCAGCTCTCCCGATCGATAACCAGCCCTCTGCTAATGACCTTTCCATCCCCTTTGTGGAGTGGATCAGTCAGAGAGCAGGGCTGAGCCAGGAGCTTACTCATCCCTTCTTGGACACTGACTAATCACTGCCATTAGATGCAGAATTACAGACAAAGAAGGAAGACAGAGAGAGGACTGACCCGATGTTTAATGCAACGGATGACCAAGTGCCCATCGCAGCTGTAATGCTGAAGGAATTCTAATGGACCTCAGGGCAAAGCCTTTCACAGCTCCCTGTCTACACCTGCCTTAGAAACCCCCTCTTGAGTGCTGCTCAGGCAATGAAGCCTCCCAATGAAACCTGGGAAAAAGAGGTTGCAATGGGTCGGCAAGGCTGTCATGTCGTGGATTAGCCCTACCTGTCGGGGCTGATCTCTGAGACCGGCTTATAAACACTTATGCAGCACCACAATGCTCCTTCCCCCGGATTCATTTCAGAGGGTTCCATTGCAATTCAAAGCATGTCCACTCTTTTTTCATAGCTGACCTGTTCATTTAATTACCTGGGGACTAGGAGAATGAGGGGGAAATGCATGAAATTGCCACTTTGGGTTAGAAAAGTCACTGCATATGAACAGCCCTTTTTGCTCAACACATCAGAGCCCTGCGTGTCTGAGCGCTACGGAACTACACGCTATAATGACAAAGTAAGTTTGGGGGCCTGTAAGCTGTAGAACAAATGCATGAGGCAGTGAACTGGATTCTAATAAGGCTCATGCATCATCAACTCAGCTGTCCTGACTGTGGAATTTTTAGCACAGGTCAGAGGTTGACAGAGATCTTGCTGGGTTTCCAGAGCCTAAGACATAATCGTGACAGGTGGAGAGATTGCTCCATTTACTACTCAGAAACAGAGTGACTCTGAAAGTCACTGGGAGGAAACAGACACACAACACCACCAGGAGGTTTTTACAGCTGGTTTTCTGACTGCAGCAGCACCCTGGCTTTTGTTGTTGTGGCTGCTGCTGTTTTCCTCCCTCCTCAAACCCCAGGCCAGAGTCTCCCCTTTTATGTAAAGCAACCTGGTCAGGAAAATGTCAGCCGATCTCCATGCACAGCCAAGGCAGCAGATTCCCCTCTCTGCTGTGTCTTTCTCTGAGTTTGCCGATCTGGACTCCTGCCAGTCACCACCTGCCTCATGCGCCAACTCAGGTTTATATTTGCACGGGGGCTTTGTGCCTCATTGCTGGGTTTCCAGTCTGAAAAATACTGTCCAACAGCATGATACAGCCATTGCAATTAGCATTATGAGCCCATCAACATCAATGGGAATCTTTCCATTGTCTTCAAGGAGCTTTAGCGCAGTCCCTTAGTGAGGAATCAGTGTGCATTGTACACGACTATTCGGCAGTACAAACAGCTTAGTTGAAAAGGTTATGGCAAAGAATTGCAATACAACATGATTACTCTGCACATCTGCAGATCCCAAGGCACTATGCAGGCATAGTCTGATACATGCTGACTCGGTCCCACTGACTTTAGTGGGCTCGCTTGTGGGGTGAGATGCTACCTACCAGGAGCCAGGGTATCAGAACCTTGCCTAATAAATTAAGCCTCATAATCCCCCTGTGAAATAAGTAAGTATCCATTGTCATGAGGGTTCATGCAATTGGCTCATTCCCCTCCTGATAAAGTAACACAGAGTATTACAATGGCAGCGTTAAAAGCAGAGATGGGTACGAGCCAGGGAGTGGTCTCAGATCTCAGGGGGCTGCCAGGGCATGGAGGTTTTGGATCCAAGATTCTGGTTTGATCTCATTGCCAGTGATTCAAACTACCGGATCTTCTCCCTGTTCAGTTGAAGGCAGGCCAAGAATAAGATCAAATAAGGATTGATCCAAACATTTGCCCCGGTCTTGAAATGATTTTCCCAAAGTCTGAAAAAGTTTGAACAATAGTCTCTTCCCTTCTTCCCCTCCCTGCTCCCTTATTTTCATAGTGTTGTCTGCCTGCCTGCCTCTCTATCAGCACTTGTCCCAGATGGGCTAAAATCGCACAAGCAAAGACATTCTGCTAAAATCTACAGATTCGCTGGGAGCAGGAGGTATCTGGAATCCAGAAATAAAACTGTCCTGTAGGCCTTCCAGGCCAAGGTTGCAGATCCACAAGGTTCAGTGACGTTTTTGAAGTGAATCCCTGAGATTCTCCCATCACTACAAATGGGCCGAGTTACAGATATGAGCTTGCACAGAGTTTTCAAACTGTTCAGCTCCGGAGTGTTGGTTTGCATCCCTTCCTGCTCATCACAAGTTCAGTTCATGTCACTCAGGGTAAGAGTGAAGAACTGACACTGAAATGTGCTTTGAAGATCAAGACTGAATGGGCAGCGTGTCTTTGTCAGGCCGGGAAATGACTGAGCACTGGTTTCAAAGGCAATTAAGCTGCACAATTACTGTAATACGCTACATCCTCCTTCCCTATCTGGTAACCTTCTTCCCCGCCTACCCCTCCTCTGTCCACCCCCAGGCCTTCCTCCTGAAAGTTTCCAACGGGCTTCCCAAATTAACCTTCAGTCCCAGACAATTGTTTCCTTCCTATCGCTGCGGAGGGAGGGATCCGCACTTCTCCTGACTTCCCTCTGAATTTTTCAGGCAATGGCATTTCCATTCCATAACAGGAGATTTACAGAATTAAAAATAATAATAATAAAAAAACTACTCAGCACTGAATCCTCTCTTTTGCCATGGTAAATATTCATCAGTAAGGCTACTCTTCCACATCCAGCCCCCGCCACAAAGAGAACGGCCAGCGATGTCACTCCTGCTGTAGGCATTGTACTAATAAGTTGGGAGAGGGGGAGTGAAGGGGGATATTTTGTGGGAAAGGAATGCGGGAGATATTTTCTAGAATAATATATATATATCAGGAGCAATGTCATAGGGGCTCAGGTAACAGAGGGACGAGTGAGGCACAGACAGAGAGAGATTAGACAGCCAGACTGGATGAGAAAGAGAGAGACAGAGATTTACAGGCTCTTTTATCTAGAAGGATACTAAAGTGCTTTACAAACTATAGCATAGGCAGGGATCACACTCAGAAATGCAGCCACCTCTAGGGGGGCACATGCAGCTCTTTAACAGAGCACTGGGCAGCTGGAAGTATACAGTATCTGACAAGAGCTACAGGGGAATTTAGGGAGGTAGAATTACCCCATATAGAAATAGCCAGGACATAACAGCTGCCTCCACAAACCTACCACGGCAGCTGCATAGCCAGGATCTCTGTCCTGGGTCTCACCTGTGCATGGGCTGTACACCTCCAGCAACCCGCACCGGGGCATTGGTCCAGCATTGACTCAGAAGGGCAGAGTAAAAACTCGCTATGCCATCACAACCCACAGCACCCTGGGATTTCTTCAGTACTCTCTCCTCCAAGTCTCTATCGACTCCAGACTTGCCAAATGACAGCCCAAGGGGGTACAGCTGCAAACCTCCTTTGTAGAGCTCTGAGATGCCCAAGCTCTAAGAGGTTTTTTTTGTTCTGTTTTCAGTCCTAATGGCTCATCTACCACAGGCAGATCCAGAGGTCATGCTGGTCCATCATCTCATGGTGTCTGCCTACCCAGCAGTCCACTTATTTCATATCCTAACACACCTGTGAACAGCTGGGACTTCACGGCAGTCACTCTGGAACGTCACAGACAGTGGGAACAGAACTGGGATTCCCCTGCTCCGAAAACGTAGGGCCTTACCACTGGAGCCAAAGAAGAATCAGCCTTAGGCCGCAGCACAATAGGGCTTATGACACAGTGTTGAGCAGTTCTGATTCCATCCTGCAGAGGGCAGTGCTGAATCTTACAGGAACCTGTTCATCCTAGCACAGTACACCACCATCACTTATTTGGTGGTAGCACCCAGAGGATTTAACAAGTTCAGGGCCCCGCTGTGCTAAGTGCTGTACAAACACCTAGGAAATTACAGTCCTGGGCCCAAAGAGCTTAGAACTGTCATGAGCCACAGCTGCCGGGGACTTAATACCTTTAGGTGCAGTTTCAAAACTTGTAAAACTAACGGACAGACTTGGCGAGGGAAGTTTTCCACACACAGCCCAGGGGCGGAGCAAACTCGCCTGAGCCCTGAGCTGAAGGTACAACACAGGAACGTCATCTCCAAAGCATACTCAATGCGTGGTCTTTTTGCAAAGAATGGCAGCAGGGAATGGCAATTAGTGGCAATAGTCTTCATGGTTTCTGTGACATGGATGTCTATCTGCTAGGATCTGGACCGAGACCCACCGATGCTGTCCACAAATCCCTGAGATGGCAATGCCTCTTTGTGACTTGTGACCCGAGAATATTTGAAACAGTAGAAGACAGGCAGTCAATATCCATTACTGGAACCCTGAGCCACTTCTCTCCCAATAACCAATTGATAGTTGTTGACATAATACACAGAAGTGAGTTTATTCTCTGCTTGATTGGGATGTACTTAATTAACATTAATGGGGCGCATGCATAGGGATTGAGATGCGAATACGAACTCCAAAGTATATTAAATCTAAAGAATTACTGCAGACTTCCTGGCCTAATTACAGTGCATTGTTGAAATACCACTTAAACATAGTGATTATTAAAAGCATATTATTGATTGAGGTTTAACTGCTATGCAAATAAGTCTAATAGAAGCAAACTGAGCTACAAATTCATTACCTAGCTGTAAATCCTTGATAAATATGTTTTCATGAATCAGTTTGTTGTTTATTATACAATAAAAGTTTATTAAGGACACAATTAATTGCATATTTGGGGAACTTTCATTGAAAGCTCCCTCCGTTCGCTGCCAGCACAGGAACTATGCCAGGCATCCTTGATAGCCACTTTGCAGGCTCCTTTCCTCCCTGGTGAGTGGTTGAGAGCAGGTGCTTCTCACAGCTTGCTCTAAATCAAACTCCACTCACTGTTCAGAGTCAAAAAGTCACCCCAGACTGGAGTCTGGCTTTCTTAAGACATTAACAACGAACAAAGCTCAGCTCATACTCTCTCTTCAGCCCTGGCTCGTCCTCCAGTTCCTCTTTCAGCTCTCCATCCACTTCACCCAGCCCACACCCTAGATCCCCTCTCCCCAGCTAACCATTTCCACCTCCATCATTTCTGAGTGGGCCACCTGCCCGCATAGAGTCAGCCGAATCCATTTAGCCTTTCCCAATTCAATAACAATGGCTTGTGTAGCTTGGAGGTCGTGCCTAATGTGAACCTTAGTGTAGACAGTATTGTGAGAGGCAAAGGTTTGGTCACACTCTCTATTGAAAGTGACCATGACTAGACCTATTTAGAGTCCTGCCTGCTATGTTTTATCTGCATGGACGTTTTAACCTTGGTGGGTGTACACACCATACAGGAATTGTATGATATATTTAATATGCCACAAGGATGTGGAGTCATTACAGACTGCAGCACACTCACGGTCCTGCATTCACATCCCTACTGGGTCTCACAGGCAAGTCACCAGAACTTGTCGACTCAGCCAGAGACCTGGTTAAGCTGTGTTTATGGGCACAACTCAAAAAAAAAGGTTCATGAGAAGCTCCAAAATTTCCAACCTCTGGATAATTACAAGCATCCACCACAGCGTGTCCCTAAATGTCCAGGATCCCTCAATCTCTTTGATGTAATTCTGCGGGTGTCTCTGAACGGAGTGCATTGGGACCCAAGAACAAGACAGCCCATTTCAATGTGTACAAGTGGACTCTAGGAAGGAAGGGGGGACGAGCGAGTGTAATGCAGCAAGAGTCACAAAACTGTAGACTTCTACAAGAGACAGACTTATAAGTAATGATGAGCTCAAGCCACCAGATCTAGGCGTGGATCTCAAGCAATCCAAAGATGTTCTAGGTGGTTCAGCTCCAGGGCCTGGGTTTTGGCCTATCCCCACTCAAAACAAAGCCATATAAAGAGGATAGGGTTACAAACCATAGAGTCACATGTGCACAGAGATCTCAACTGGGAATGGGGATTCATACCTCTAGGAATGAGACCCCTAGGATAATAGGGTTTTCCATACACAGCCATTCCAAGGTGGTCTGCAGCTCCACCACACTTGTTACTCCTGGGATAATTCTGCGTGATTGCGCATGTGCAGAATTCATGTCCCCCGCAGATTTCTTTGCTTCCCCACAGAAAAATGACTTTCTGATAGGGAAACAAAGGGAAGCTGCAAAAGAAGTCACACATCACTCCCTCACTGCACAGGTACATTGTTTCAGACACCCGGAGCAGCCAGGGAGAGATAAATCACTGCAGGGCTGGGGACACCCCAGCCAGTCGCTCCTACCCTGAGCTGGGATCAGCTGCTAGTCCCGGCTGGGCTGGAGGCAGTAAAGGACGGGACTTCCTCTTCACCTGCAAGAAGTGGCTGGGGCTGTGTCAGAATCACACCCAGAAACCTCCCTCCAGCTACAGGAAGCTCAGCATTCTCCCCTGCTTCCTGCCCCCATCGTTCTTCAGCTGTGGGGGAAGCAGTCACTGTACAGGGAGCTGCCCCCACATCTGCCCAAACCCGGTGCATCTGGACCTCCCATCTCAGACACCCCCGCCAAGCCTCACCCGGTACATCCAGAACCCCCCTAGCCCGACATACCCAAACCCCGCCCCGTTGAACCTCAACCCCAGCATCTGGAGACCTCTGCACCCTGCCTCCAGACTCCCACCCCTGCACTCAGACCGCCCCCCACTGAGCTCTCAGCACTCAAATCCCCATCTTGATGAGCCCCACCCCACTGCACCACCCTGAGCCCCCACATCCAGACCCACATGCCACTGACGCCCAACTAGCTGCACCCAGACCCCCATCCCACTAGGCCCCCCTCCCCCAGCACCCAGACCCCCCCTGCTGAGACCCCCACACCAAGACCCCCCCACTGAGCCCCAACTACTTTCACCTGGAAGCCCCTGCAAAGTCCCATTGCCCCTGCACCTGGAACCCCCCCCCCCCCCCCGCAACAAGCCTCTGTGTATCCAGATCCCCCCACACCTAGACCCCCCGCCAGCGAGCTGCCTGCACCCAGACTGTCCCACACAGAATCCTCTTACCCACACCTGCATACCCCCACACTGAGCCCCTCCACACTCGGATCCTGCCTGGTTGAGCCTGCATTCCCCACACCTGGTGGACCTGGCGCAGAGGGGCAGGGCCCCAGGGTGTTTCTGGGGCAGGCCCAGGTCTTGTGCTGTGTCAGGGCTGGGTGCAGCCTCACCACTGAGTCTGTGGGTGTGGGGGCTGCAGGCTGATGTCCCACCATCATACAGCTCAAGAATTCAGCCTCCATAACTAGTTGACTTCCTCCGGTCCCATTTGCTAAAACAGAGAGTCTGAATTTCTCCTAGGGAATTAACTATATTGGTGGATAATTAGTAAAATAAGTAGCAGCAATATTTTGCATTTACCAAGAATTTTTCCTCCATAGATCTCAAAGCACTGTACAACGGAAGGTCAGCATCAGAGCAATTCGGAAAGCAGAATCTCCATCCTGATAAAATCACAATATACTTCAACGTTCATTTTCAACCCGTTTTAGGATGAAAAGTTGAAACATTGGAAATTTTGATGGAACAAAAAATGCCAAGGACGCTGTGAAATGTTGACATTTTAAATCAAACCATTTTGTTTCTAAGTACCAACATTTCCAATATTTCAAAATGCCAACTCACAAAATATTCTGTTTTGAATTTTCCCTGCAAAAAATATCCACGAAATGGGCCCTTTCTCCTGTGAGACGTTTAAATTTCACTCAAACTCCATCTTTCCCTGGGAAAATTTGGGGGTTGAAAAAATTTGACCAACACTAGCAAATATTATTTACAGAATGTCCATTTTACAGTTGGGGAAACTGTGGAACAGATAAAGTCATGACTTGCCTAAGATTATACAATTCTCCCCTACTATGCATTTACTCTACCAACAGGGAGAAAGCCATGGAGTGATTTTATATAGCACACTTTGTCCTGAATGACCAAGACTGATGGAGAGTTTAGTTTAGTTTGTGCAACAATATCAGGAAAGGAAATGCTGAATCAATCTATCGGAGAAAAATTAATGCTCTCATTAGAAAGCTTAATTATTAACATCAGCCTCCGGTTATTTCCCTTGACATTAATTTCATTTCTGACTCCAGAGCAATTGCTCTTCTCAAACCTGCACAGCTCACAACAGGTGTTGGCTGTCTCTGGAATGTTTACAGCTTTACACATGGCTAGTGCTGATCAAACAGCCTCCTTGGGAACCACATCTCCTGCTCCCCCCACACAAGACACTGTCGGTTCATTCATGCAGAAGTACAGACCTTACTTCAAGAGAGCAAACCCTGCCCCATAGCCCTGCAGACCCTTTCTCCCCACTTCCCCTAACAGACACACTTACACACTTGTACTGCAGATCCTGCCCTCCTTGTCTCTCACACTAAGCCTCATATGCAAAGTACCCTTCCTCACCCACTGCACTGACATTTACATGTATCCCACGGTACTGCAGTGCAGCCCCTGCCTCCTTCATCTCACACAGGCCTGTTCAGCCATTCACACAACCAGCACACAGCACTACAGTCCCCCACTGTCTCACACACCCACACTCTACATTTTCTGTGTCCTCCCCTCCTACACCTACACCCACACAGCGCCAAATTCCGCTCTCAGATTCTGGCTTCTTAGTTCAAGCCTGAGCAGTTGCAGCAGAACCCGAGAGCAGAATTCGGTCTGTGTTAAAAGCTGCACAAAGGAAGCCGTTTGGAAGGCCACAAGAAGAGGCTTTCATTGATCCTACCAAAGCCAGCGGCAATGCTGCGTATTCCTGAGCGCCACTTACTGCCACATTTTCTATTCGCTATGTGCAAACCTACAGACAGAGCACTCTCCTAACAGCCTCTGCCTCACACACACTATTTGCACCACCTCCGGTATTACTGCTGCCCTCCTTTCCTTCCCTACGCCCCACCCAGCACACCCATACACGGGCAAGACACGGCTACAGCCCCCACCTCTTGCAAAGGTCAGGCAGCATTCCAAGTACCATGCTCCCAAAGCTCCCAGCCATCTGCGATACCCTAGATTCTGTCTCCTCTCATTACCAGGCCTGGATGTGCCAGTGCGACCCATTGATGAGCCTGTGTTGTAGGTCCCCCTCTGTGCCTGATCCACAAAGGGTATGAAGTAATTACAGTCCTGTAGTAGTTCAGGCTTTTAACTCTGGAGGTCCCTGGTTCAGTCCCCAGTGTGTCAGCCAAGAAGCTGGCTATCACGCAGGTGCCATCAGAGTGTCAAGGAAGTGAAATGGAAACCTTCAGAATCAAATTAGGACCAGCCTCTAGTAGTTTTTCCCTGAGCTGGCTTAGTCCCACAGTTCTCACCAGCATCCTCCATCACCTTAACAGTCAAAGCACTAGGGTGGTGATCCATCGGCTCCTTTGCAACTAAATATATTACACAGGTTTCCTCTCTGCCAGGTCCTCCACCACAGGAGAATCAATATTCTCTTGCTGCTAAAGCAGGACTCTTCAAGATGCCGTGACCCCACTGTGCTTTATCGAAGATCACACAAGTATGTGTGAAGAGAAGGGGCTCTAGCAAAGGTGAGTGGGAGATCTGATACATATATACTTTGTGACAGACAGGGAAATTTCCTGCCATGTCCTTGGAAGACCGTACTGAACTAAGTTTAAATATCTTTGGGGTCCATTGTATTCAATGAACGGTTTATGTATTCTTGTGGGCTGGGACTGTATGGAACCTCTCGAGGGGGGAGATGTGAGACCTGAGGGTTCAGAGGACGATACTGAACAATGGACCAGACAAGACTGAACTTTTGGAGTAAAGTGTGAAACCATTTTCATGGGGAATATCTAGGGGGAGGTGAATGCAAAATACCCACCTCCAGTTATGCAAAACCCACCCTTTTGAAGCTATGCCCTGAGGACTGGGCCATTGTCTTCTGATCCCCTGTTACAGGAGGCCAAGATCAAAGGCCCAAGCTGTATAAAGGAAAGTCTCAACTATTCAGAGTGTTCTGGTTCTGGATCTGAGACCATTATGAACTTGGAAGCACAGGGGAAAGTCAGTTATGGATTTTGACACCTACCAGAGGCCAAGGTTAGAATTTTGGGGGGAGGGGGGTGATCTCTGGAAAGCTTTTTTAGCATATGTGTAGGTTCTGTTATTGTTTTTCATACGTTTCCCTCTATAATACTTTCATCTTAAAAATAACTGTGCTTGCTTGAAAAAAGCTGTGTGGTGACTTGTAACTGACGGCCGTTACGCTGTTCGTAACCTCTGGAGAGAAAGCAAAGTGCAGATGCTGGTCTTGGTTACTGTAATATTACAGCGTAAGCAGGGAACTGTACAGCCTGGAAAAACCCAGGTCTTATCGAATTGGTGCGGGCTGGGAGCCAGGAGTCTAGAGTGAGTGCCCTGGGTGGACCTCAGGGGAGGAATACAGGCACAGTTGTCCTGAACTTTAACATACATATATATATTTCCTAGATATATCATTTATTGGAAACACATCAGAGGCCATTTGAGAATGTCTGATAGAGAATTGATTGCTAGGTCATAAAACTAACTGGTGGTGCTAATAAGAAAAGCAAACAAGGAAGCCAGGGAAGCGAGGAGGGACACACATACAGGGTGATTAACAGTCTTACCAACTAACTCCATACCTGTTTAGAGTCTTCAGGGAATTGGGAATTAGTGGGATGAACCAGATCTGTGCTAAGCCTCCCCTGGGATCCAGTAAATTTCTGAAAAGAGCAAGCAGCCCTTTCAACACCATTAAGAGGGAAATGGACCAGAAACGTTCACAGAACAGGATCTATTGTCACTATGGTTTGCTCTACACTTAATACTCACAATGGCATCGTTATGCTGGCAACCCCCACAGTGGGAGCCATGACTGGCCGAACCTGCGGACGCAGAAGGTCAACAAACTGGCCCAGTGCACCAGGGGCTTTCCCTGAAGAAGTGGTGGACCACAGTTGAGAACCACCGCTTTAAGGGCAGAAGGGACCATCATAATCATTAGTCGGACCTCCTGCACATCGCAGGCCACAGAACCTCACCCACCCACTCCTGCAATAAACCCCTAACCTCTGGCTGAGTTACTGAAGTCCTCAAATCATGATTTAAAGACTTCAAGTTACAGAGAATCCACCATTTATATGAGTTTAAACCTGCAAGTGACCTGTGTCCCACGCTCTCTGCCAGTCTGACCCAGGGGAAAATTCCTTCCTGACCCCAAATATGGCGATCATGTAGACCCTAAACATGTGGGCAAGACCCACCAGCCAGACACCTGGGGAAAAATTCACTGTAGTAACTGAGAGCCCTCTCCACCTGGTGTCCCATTCCTGGCTCTTGGAGATATTTGCTGCTAGCAGTCGTAGATTGCATACATGCCATTGTAGGCAATCTCATAATACCATCCCCTGTATAAACTTATCAAGATTTTAAGGCAACAGATAAAATCCCTTTCCTAATAAGAATGATCTAATATGAAAGCGTAAAGCCTGAGGTTGCGTCTTTATGTTTATTTTTGTGTAACTTGTATACGTTTGCTTTCCCTTACTATTTCATCTTTGAATCGGTGGGTTTTTTCCCACCTATTAAATAAACTTTGTTTATTTTCATCCCAAGCAGGTCTCTGGTGTGTCAATTGCGTGCAGTGTGGTGTGCCAATGTGGGCTGACAACTGGGCGGCTGGTTTCATGCCTGGGGGTGACCAACTAGAGGGAAACAAATGGTCCAAGTGTCTGGTAGCTAAGGACTCAGCGAGGACGTATTTGGGGAAACCTGGGACTGGAAGGGCTGTTGATCCTCACCCTGCAGAGAGTAACTGGGCTGGTAAGACCTTGTGCACGCTACTGGCCAGGGAACGGAACCACAGTTGCATGGCAAAAGGGCCCTGAACGTTGTAGGGCAGGCGGTGACAGAACCCCTTACTGGTCTGGGTGGAGCCCAACACATCACAGTAATGCAGGCTGTAATTTCTTCAGGGCAAAGGCTGTCCTTGACTGTGTTTTCACAGAGCCCAGCACAGTGGCTGTACCACAAACAATAAAGGAATAAAATGGGTTGCTAGCTTTCTGCTTTTTACTAGGGATTTGTGTCAACGTGCTGTGTGGGAAAGGAGGGAATTAATAGCAACAGGGAGAGACTCGTAGCCCATCTGTGCTCCAAGCCCCTCCGTACTCAGCGCTGTACAAACTAGGAATTTATAACTGAATTCAAAATGCACTGCAATGCGGACCTGCAGCACCATGCTGTACCAGCCGGGGGCCTGCCCCTATGGCTCTCCCAGTGCACCTCAGTTCTGATTTACAACACCAATACTGTTTCACAACTGTCCCCCTACTGCGTACTCCAGTTACACCAATACATCTCACTTCTGATCTCCACCTCCCCCCAGCAATTCCAGTCTTGCCACTTCTCCCCCTCTCCCACCAGAGTTCTGTCAATGCACTTAAACCCCAATCTGCAGCACCCCCTGCTTGTCATAAGAACGGCCAGACTGGGTCAGACCAAAGGTCCATCTAGCCCAGTGTCCTGTCTTCCAACAGTGGCCAGACAGGTGCCCCAGAGGGAATGAACAGAACAGGTAATCACCAAGTGATCCATCCCCTGTCATCCACTCCCAGCTTCTGGCAAACAGATGCTAGGGACACCTTCCCTGCCCGTCCTGGCTCATAGCCATTGATAGACCTATCCTCCATGAATTTATCTAGTTCTTTTTTGAACCCTGTTATGGTCTTGGCCTTCACAACATCCTCTGGCAAGGAGTTCCACAGGTTGACTCTGCGTTGTGTGAAGAAAAACTTCCTTGTGTTTGTTTTAAACCTACTGACTATTAATTTCACTTGGTGACCTCTAGTTCTTGTTTTATGAGGAGTAAACAACACTTCCTTATTTATTTTCTCCACACCAGTCATGATTTTATAGGCCTCTATCAGATCCCCCCTCTTTTCCAAGCTGAACAGTCCCAGTCTTATTAACCTCTCCTCATACGGAAGCAGTTCCATACCCTTAATCATTTTTGTTGCCCTTTGCCAAGTCCAGTCTTGGTCTCCTCATAGTTCTGCTGATGAGTGTGCATATATTGGTGATTAACAGTCTTACCAACTAACTCCATACCTGTTTAGAGTGTGCATACAGGGTGATTAACAGTCTTACCTACCTAACCCACAACTTCTAAAGTCACCCTATTCCGGGGCTCCCGCACACCTCCATCAACGGACCTTGATCCCGAGCTGCAGGCCCTTCTTCTGGGCCAGTACCAAGTCTCTCCCAGTGCTGCCCCCGCACCCTGTTCCTGACCTGCACTCCCTACCGCCCTCTGCCAAATCACAGCCATTGATTTACAAGGCGGCAGCCCATCCCTTCCCCTCTCCCTTGATTTACATCCAGTCAGCAAAGCTTCCAGTGTGAGGATGCAGGGGTACTGGGTAAGTATTTCCTCCACTCTTATCAGGGGCCTTGTTTCTGACAGATTTACAAGGCTGGGCCATGAGATTTTAATTAGATTGACCATCTCCCTTCAGGGCTCTTATCTGTGAGACAGGAGCATTGCTTTATTTAGAGTCTCTGGCTGGAGCCACCACTCACCCACTTCATGGTGCTCCGGCTCACCTTGTCAATGGCTGTGGAAGGGGACAACTGAAAACGAGAAAGCTGTGGGAGAATGTTACTGTGTTTCATTTACAATGCACCGGCCACAGGCAATGCACCAGCCATGGCTGGGATGTCCAGGCCACCTGGCAATTTGCCACACCGCTGCAGATGTGCTGCCCAGATAGAACATCTGTGAACAGGAGAGAGTTTTCCAAACCCTAACCATCTCAGGACGGTTTTATAACTCTGCCACTCCATAGGTGTGCTTGTCAGCGATTACAGCAGGAAACTATGGGTCCCGGACTCCTGGGTTCCCTTCCCATGTTGACTCGCGGTGTGACCTGAGCCAAGATTCTAACTCACACTTTGCCTCAGTTTACCTTGCTGCCAAACGGGTATAACACATTCTCTCTTATCTCCCAGAGGCGTTGTGAGGTTTGTAAAGAGTGTTGGCCGACACGCACTGGAGATTAACACAGGGAATTAATACCAATAAACTACAGCTACTGGTTTTGTGCGATCTACAAAATTAGCATTAGGCACTCTCATGGCTGGCTCTGCAACAAAGCTAACAGAGCAGCGCTGAGCTCACTGAAGAACTGTGTTTTGACCCGGGCAAGGCACAGCACCCCAGCCAGTTGGAAAACATCCTTCTGGTTAAAAGGGTGCTTTAATTTTTAAGCATTGCTCTCGGATTGTTACAAGATAGCAACAGGTGGAAGGCAAACTAAAGGTTAGACAAAGACTCAGGCTGAGGTTTTCAGTTGCCTGAGAGACGGATGCCCTGTTTCTATTAAAATTAATGGGAATTGAGCATCTCAGTCTCCTAGGTGACTTTGAAAAGCTCCTTGTTTTTGTGTTTTCTGTCCAATGCCCCAATGACACTCCCTCCCACATCCTCCCTCCCCCCCCCCAAGTGCTGGCAGAAGAAACTGGTTTAGGCAAAACAACTTTTTTTTTTTGCAGTGAAATAAATGATTCTTTTTTAATATCAAACTCATCTCCTCGTCTCCCATTTGCCCTATAATTTACATACATATAAATAATTACACACTAGGAAACAAAGGGAGGAAAGGAGGAGGGTTTTGAGCTGAAATCTCTCACTGAACAAAATCAGAAGAGCTCCAGTGCAGGACCAGCCAAAGACACAGTCTGTGTCCTACAGGCGAGCCACCTCCGGCCCTGCCCTCTTTTGACAGGTGGTCCCTGCAGCCCGCTCAAACACAGCAGGTGTGCGCTGCTGTTCTGCAAAACCTAATAACTCTGCAAAGGGTGTTCATTCTCTGTCTGCAAAGCAAATCACACTTACTGTTAGTGACAGTCTGAGCCCCGGGGAATCGCATCGAGTGCAAATCTGGGAAAGGTACACAGATTACAGCCAGCATTATTCAAGGGTGGGCAGGGCACGGATGCCATCAGGAACAGGTGAACATATTGGAAATGCATCAGGCTGGGGGGTGGCTTCCTAGGCAAACCTCTCTCCTGGGAGAGGCGAACACAGAGATAAACGGGCAACAAAAAAGGGATTGCGCGCCAGTGCTGTGCCACGCCATGCCATCCATCTACTCTGCAATGGACACGGAGAGCAGATAATACATCTGAGATGTTCTGCCCACCTCCAAGGGCATACCACACATCTGGGATGCAGTGCTGCCCTACCTTACATCAGGCACCAAGGGCATACCGCACATCTGGGATGCACTGCCGCCCTACCTTGCATCAGACACCAAGGGCATACCGCACATCTGGGATGCACTGCTACCCTACCTTGCATCAGACCCCCAGGGCATACCGCACATCTGGGATGCACTGCCCACCTATAAGGCAATGAGCATCTCAGAAATACCAGCCCTGTCTGGCTGGAACATCTGGGCATGGTGTGCACCTGTGAGATACACTGCACCTCCACTGGTGATGCTCCAGCTACACCTGGGACTGCACCATGCCTGTGAATTCCACTGTGCCCTTGGGATGGGCTGCACATCTGGAACATACGGCCTCCCCCCAGATACGACATTCATTGGGGATGCCCAGCACACCTGGGGATGCCCTGCATCTGCAAAAGGCATCATACACCTGGGGGCACGCCGCTCCTTGGGATGTACTGAAATACACAGCCAGGGAGGAAGCCGTGAGAATGAAAAATAGCTGTTAAAATGGGAGGGTTGGCTTGAGTCTTGGATCTATGGGGATGGTTTGTATTTCATCTGAGCCCGCTTGCCCAGCACTGAGAAATGCACCTGCCGCGATTGCAAACCATATGAACACTCAGGAGATGCATGGCCCCTGGAGACTGCCTCTTTACATGTCCCCCCAGCAACACGGAGGGCCTTGGAGGATGCTCTCCGCATCAGCCAATGAACTAGCTGTGTCCCTCCTAGGGCTGTGCGGCCTGGACACACGCAGCACCTTGCCTGGGTCACCCTAGCATTAGCCAGGAATTGTGTTTTGCTTTATCCAGTGAGATGGAGATGGAAGGGTTAACAGCAGCCCCCCAACCCCCAAAAAGGAGGGAACAAGCAGGGGATTCTCCTTAGAAGAGCTCATCCAAGGGGGAGGGACAGGAAACCTCTCCCCGACATAGGCTGTTCAGCACTCCTGCTAAAGGCACAAGGTGCTGGATATTGGAGCCGCCTCTGTTGGAGGGGGCTGCATCCTGCATTTGTACGGGGAAGGGCTTAGAGATCTGCCGCTGGGGCTTTCCCTTCGCCGATGCCTCGTTTTCGTATGGTAGAATATTACATGGCGAGGAGCAGAGCTGAGACCGGCACATTCACATCATTTCACGCCCCACGTCCCAGGCCGATGCCCAGCGTTACACCCACAGGTGGCAAAGAGGGCTGAGGCTTGAAGCAGAGATGAGGACAGGCGTTAATCCTGCCAGCCCTTTGCCCACAGCCACGCTGGGTGTTAGTTTTGGTGTGTGCGCGTGGGGCACGAATTCTTCAGTGGGGAAGACACCAATGCTCATAAACTAGCCTTGTGATTTCCACTAGCTGTGATTCCATTCCCAACGTGGGGCCGGATCCTCCCCTGACGTAAATCGGCACCACTCCATTGAAATCACCAGCTTATGCCAGCTGGGGATCCGGCCTGCGATCTCTAAGAAACAGTGAACTTCTCCAAACTGGGTTATTACCTTCCTCTTCCCTTCCCATCCTTCAGTGAAAGAGAATGAATTATATACTGGGGATGTCAGCTCCCAGGTACCGAGATATGGAAGAAGGGGAGGAGGCGGTGGTGAGAGAGAGAGAGAGAGAGAGAGAATGTCACAGACAGAGGAAACATCCTTGTGGGACTAAATTGCATTCAACATAATAAACTATCATCTTGAAACGAGTGTTCCAATTGAGTTTTGATGTAAACACTAATATTTCCTCCACTCTGCTATTCTCTTCTGGGGAGATCTCATGTATATTTCACTAGGTGTCCTACCTACTATTGCACTCATACATCAAAGGGTTCGAGGACAAGGAGCCTGATTTTGAAAACATTATTCTTTTAGAGATTTATTCTCTCGTCTTGACCACCTCCTCTGCCGAAAGAGAGCAGCTCTCCATAAATTATTTTAATGGCCGCTGTAGAACACAGCCACACAATCCTCGTGCTGCCTCTGAGCAAACTTTGCACTCCATTTAAAAGTCTTCCCCCCACCCCTCTTGGTCTATACCGTCTTAGGTACCTACCTGTCCCCATCGCCACAGTATTCAGCGCCTCTCCTGCCAGGCAGGGAGGTGGCTATTGGTATCCCCATTTTACAGATGGGAAACTGAGGCACTGCCCACAATTTGGAGGTGCAACTGCAGCAGGTGAAGATATACCTGACCTAGATCAAAGCTGGCTCGAGTAACAACAGCAGGAATCCACTGCAGCACAGGCTTGCCCTACGGGCCCAATGACCCTGGGTATATCCTTGAGTGACTGCACTGCCCTTGTTACTCAGGTATGTCTACCAATGCTACAATCACACCTGCTGGCTGCAACACAGCAACACCCCAAAAGGCTAAGTGACAAGCTCAAGGACACACAAGATATATGGGGCAGAGTGGGGAACTGAACCTGGGTCTCACAAATCACCAGCAAGCAGTTTCACCTGGGGGCCGTCCTCCTCCTGTGCAGCTAGATCCCAGCCTTCCCACCTTGAGTTTTTTCCTACACTCTCTCACGGCTGCATTTTCACTGACATTACCAGTTGTGGAAGCACTAATATAGACAGGGCTCAGGTATCATCTAATCCTGCTCAGGACTTCTTATTTGTCCCACGGTACTATCTAGTGGTCCTACCAAGATCAGGGGTCCATTGCGCTAGGCACTGTACTGACGGAGGAGGTGTTCCTACCATGATCTAAACAGACAAGACAGACACACGCTGGGTTGTTGATACTTCTTATCATCCCATTTCACAGACGGGGAACTCAGACACAAAGGGGTTGATGTGTCCAAGGTCACACAGGGAGTCTATGGCAGATATTACAACCAAATCCATTCATCTGTAAGGAATGCTATAAGCAAAGCTATCCAGGTGTTTCTTTCCACAACTGAAGTAGGGGGAGAGGGCACTCAAGGAAGCAAACTTATTTAAAATTAAAAGGGAAACTATTTCTTGAATGCAAGAGCTCATTTACCTGTGGGACTCACTGCCGCAGGATTTCACTGAAGCAAAGAGCTTAATGAAAATTTCTGAAGTAATGAAGAAGCTTATATTGACCCTTACAGGAAAATGATGACTCTGTGGTTTAGACACTGCCCTGGCACTCAGGAGATAAGGTTCGATTCCTGGCCCTGGCAGTCATCCTGTATGACCTGGCTGAGGGTCTGACTATGCGCTAAGTGACGGTGTAGTGATAGCAAGCGGAGGCCTACCCACTCTAGCTTTAATCTAGCTAGCACATGTAACAATAGTAGTGACCACAGGGTAGCAGAGGCTTTAGAAATCCCAGGAAAATATATTTGGGCAGCTAGCTGATACAGATTGGCCTAACCTTGGGCTGCTAGCCCATACCATGCCATCTTCGCTACTGTTGTTACCCGTGCTAGCTAGATTAAAGTACCACAATCACACCTTCATTTGCAGTACCCTTAAGTCTCCCCGGGCCAGATTTGTAAAGGCTTTCATACAGGTCACAGACATTTCACAATGCATGCCCTTCCTGTCTGAGCAGCTATCTGCGTCTTTAGGCACCTAAATTCCTTTACAATAATCCGTCTCTCTGTGCCTCAGTTTCCCCTTTGTCAAACAACAGTCCCTTCGTCTTGTCTAGTTTGATTGTTTGTTCTTCAGGGCAGGGACTGTCTCTTGTATGTACAGCACCTAGCGCAATGGGGCCCTGATCTTGGTTGGAGTCTCTGAGTGCCTCCTGCCATAGAGATGGGAAATAAATAAGGGTAAGAACAGACTCTGCTCTGGTGCTCAGATAAGAATAAAAGGGATTCTCTCTCCAGGCTCATGCTTCTGGGAATAAGATGGTCACCAGCGGGGGTCAGGAAGGCATCTCCCCTTGATTAAATATTGCACGGGCAGGTACTATGGAAGGGTGGGCGTCGGTCCCTGTTTGTGTGCCAGGATCTCAGACTCAACAGATCATGTGCCTCACCCTGAGGCCTCACCCTTGCCCCCTACCCATGCAGCTAATGGGATCCCAGCCAACATGTGACCGCGTTCCTCCCTGTGCTGCACCCACTGCCCAGACAGGCACGTTATGCCAGCTGTTTGGAGGCCGATGGGCCCTTGCTGCATTCCCAGCCTGCCACTTGCACTGCTACACAGACGGTCTGAGCTTCTTCATAAGGAGTCACCACCACTTCCCACCCTTGCACGCTCCACTGAGCTGCTCAACCTCGGAAGCCCTTGCTAGTTCGTTCCCTCTCCCGTAAGGCTGCTTGGGAGCCCGGCACACCCGCGTCAGGGCCAGACCAGAGTCTGGACTCTGAACGGGTAGCACAGAGCGAAGGGGAGACCAAATGAAAGACAAGGCTCTGAGCGGATCCAAACCTTTCAACAGGCTCGGCGGGACCACAGCTCATACTGGCCCCAGGCTGTTCCAGAGCATCCCCTCAGACCCAAAAAGGGATGTGAATTGAGATGTATGGGGGAAGAGGATGGGAAAAGAAATGCACTGAGTGAACTGGGATATACAAAGGCGGGGGGGGTGGGGTGGACATCTGCGCTGACACTGGGGAAGTGAGACAGTTGCTGGAGGAGCCGCTGAAAGGATTTTAGGGCTGACACAGCCATGGAGTTGTGTCAGCACCGTGTGGACAAGTGGCAACATTGCACACTGTCCTTTCTGACTCCCTGTTTAAAGGGAAAGCAGCAGGGGCCCCAGGCCCCGCTCCGTGCAGAGTAGTGCTGGGGGAGAAACAGATTTCCTGTCTCACCAACATTGCCAAGATATCCAGTCTTCCCACCCTGAATAGGGATGAAAAGTCAACATCTCAGAAATGTCTGTGAACCAAAAATCGGGAGCGAGGGGGAGGATCAGTTTGGGTCACTCAAAATGTTTCATTTCAATCATTTGGAAATGCTTGGTTGCAATTTTTTTTTAAACTATAATTAGCTTAAATTTCTAAACAAACTCATTGCACACTGAAAAACCAGCTTTTTTCATTTTGAAAATGCTGAAGCGACGCATTTAAACAACGCTGAACTATTTTAGTGTAGTTTAGTCCGCCCCCAAGTTGAAAAATTGGTCAGCACTGACCCTTTCTTCACAAAGTGTTTCGGTTCCAACTAATAGAGACATTTTCTGAAGAAAACACAGTTTGTTGGACATTCTCGACTAGGGTGACCAGGTGTCCAGATTTTATAGGGACAGTCCCGATTTTGGGGGCTATTTCTTATATAGGCTCCTATTACCCCCCACCCCCTGTCCCGATTTTTTACACTTGTTATCTGGTCACCCTATTCTCGACTGGCTGAAATGCAGAAAGAGACGTTCTACAGCCCCAGGTCCTACAAGAACCCCTGCTTATTTCTCCTGACACACACGGGTGATGGGGTAAACTCAATGCAAATGGTACCTCCTTGTGGCTGCTCTGGCAATCAACTATGGCCTGGTTGGGGATCCTCTTGTCGGTTACTCAAGCCCTCTCTCTCTTCGTGACTCGGGGTGCTCCCTCTTCGTGACTAGGCCCTCTGGCCAAATCACTGCATAGTCCTCTCCTTCCAGGGTAGCAAAGTCTCTCCAGACCAGCTGGCATTTCCAACACTCTTGTGCCACGCTGGTAGGGGAACCCAGGCCTGCCCTCTGCACTGGGTTCCAGCCCACGGACCCTATAACCAGCAGCCAAGGTCCGCACAGTCCAACTCCATGCTGCTGCTGCCTACCTAGCCCTTTCCCTTTCAGGCCTCCTTTCTCCACAACTCCTCTGGAGTTGACCCCTCTTCCAGGGCAAGAACTCTGGAGCTTATTCTCCCTCCTGGGTGTTCTCCTCTGACTGCAGCCTCTCTTCCTGCAGCAAACTTCCTGGCTTTAGAATCCTGCCTACTCCTGCACAGCTGAGCTTCTATTCAATTAGGCCAGGCTCCCACTCCAGGTGCATCCAAGTACCTTAAGTGGCTCCTCAGGCTTATATTATCCCCTTCAGGGCCTGCATGGGGGTACACACCCCATCGCAGCACATCCTCTAAATGAGCATGGAGGCTCACAAGGCCTGCTGTCCGCGTGGGGCAGAGCACTGTTCAGAATTGGGCGCACACAGCGATGCGTTGCTTTGCTATAGAGCAGTGGGTCTCAAACTTTTTTTTTCCGCGGACCACTTGAAAATTGCTGCGGGTCTCGGCGGACCACTTAATGATCGTTCCAGATGTTGTTTGTACCGTTAGCTAACTATTGTAAAGTCCTTTGGCTAAGAGTGCTATATAAAAAACCACAATACGAATTAAGGTTTTTTTGTTCTACAAATAAAAGCACACAACTCATATTTTAATATCAGGAGCCTTATCTTTCTAATGCAATAGATGTGCCCTCTCTCCCCCGCTGCAGCAGCCCCCGAGCTGGGGCTGGGAAGGAGCGGGGGTCTCTCCCTGGCAGCCGCAGCCCTAGTGCTGGAGAAAGTCGCCTCTTTCTCTGGCCACCGCAGCCCTGCACGTCCCAAATGCCCCCCACCCCCTCTTCTCACCCCACTGCCCCCCCACCTACCTCCTATTTCCCCCACCTCACCCCACTGCTCCCTCCCACCTACCCCCTATTCTCCCCAAGGTCACCACCTCACCTTACCTATGTGTCTTCGGGTCCAGGCATCTAATTAGTGGAGCCGCACAGGCGTGGCTCCACTGATTAGGTGGGCGGCCGCCCAGGCGTGCACCTTGGAGGGAACTACCCGCGGACCACCTGAATGGAGCTCGTGGACCAGAACCACAGTTCGAGAACCTCTGCTACAGAGCTTCCCATCCAAGCATCTCAAAGCCCCAGCTGAACACGAAACAATTAAGTGGCATAATATTCCATGAGTTACACGTTATTATTCCTCTCGTTACAGATGGAGAAACTGAGGCACGGAGAGGTGGCGTGATAGTCACTAAGTGACCTCGGGCACAACTGACAGGGCTGGGAACAGAACCCAGCCCTCTTGATTCCACAGCTTATGCCTAAACTAAATGATTGTCACTCACTGGACCCAGAACCTATACATGCAGTATTCTGGCTCTGCTTCTCTCTTATTAGTGATCCATAGATTTATTTTAGGCCAGAAGGGAGAATTCTGATCATTTAGTCTGACCTCTAATAAAACAACCTCCAAAAGTTCACTGTTTTGGTTCAGAATAAGCACCCAGCTTTTCAAATCCCCCCCACATCTCCTGAAGTCAGCCCCCCTTAGGGCGGCAAAATTAGGTCGAAGGACAGGATCCCTTGAGAGCTTTTTGGTATTGACTGCTCCTAGTCAGGCCAGAAATACCAGAGGAAAAGTCTTTCTCGAGATATTTAATGGCTGCAGGCCAGGCTCGAATCTGATGGTGCAGAGACCAGAGTGAAAATGGAAGCAAGGTTAAACCAATGTTCCAGAGCCTTCAAATCTCTCTGAGTTTGGTTCTAGAAAGGCACAAAGACTAGGAAATGTCTGTGGTCAGACTGGTATTACATTCTTCCCTCTTTCTGACCTGTTACTTGCATTCTTTCCTCCTCCACGTTATCATGGTGAACCACCTGCACCTTGGATGTATTCGTTCAAATATGAGACAGCAGTGTTGCATACTTCTCTGTTAGATTTGGAGTGGTGGGGAAAGGCAGAAGGTGTCCCCTAGGGGTTTCTAACCTGTTCCTCTCCTCCATACTCAGATCTAGAAAAAAAAGTCCAGTTGGATAACCCCTAAGGATGTATCAACTTGAGTTGGGCAAAACAACAACCCCATAAGCTCCTATCAGGAATAATGCCCATCCTTGAGAACCAAACTTAAAACAAAGTATTTATGGGGGTTCTAAAGTGTCCTGATACATTTTCTTCACATCTAATTTCCAGACAAGAATGGGAAGCAGCAAAATGCTCTGAAAAAGGCTCACCTCACACTATCTCCACTGCGAGCAGAAACAGGAAATCTTTGCCAAGATGCCTCATCTTGTGAGATCCCTAAGGGATTCTGATAGACCTGAACCCAAACCCTGGTTCTGAACCCATCTGGTCTTTGGGAAAGCTTGGAGCACATCAAATCGTAGTGGTTCAGGCCTCTCTCTCTCTCTCTTTAAAGGGGTAAACCAAAACCAGGCCTGGACCCCAAAAGGATGGGGAAGTTGGACCAACTGGGTCACAGGCCAGGACGGAATGCTCCAATCACAGGCCACAATGGACATGCATCCTGCACAGTACACATAACCATCCTCCCACTCCTGGGGAGATGTCCTGAAATGGCCATTGGTTCTATTGACCAGGCAAAAATACACAAGCCATTTACTGGCCGGACCAGGAAGCTACCAGCATCTTAAGCATCCTATGGCGGTAGGTGCTGTATAAACACAGAACTATCAAAATAAATGGCCCTTGCCCCTAAGAGCTTGGGCCAGCCTTCTGTGCAGAGAAGCACCTGAGTTGTCAGGACATTCCTCTGAATCAGTTTCAAAACATGAGCCCCTGAGAGGTTCAACCACCTCCAGTTATCCATTGGAAGGGGACAGCTCCTCAGATCTACAAAACGCATCTCTCCAGTGCCATCTGGACCTTGCCCCCACTACAGTCCACTGCCCACCCCAAACTCATCGGCAAGGGTCTGTTTGTGAGGAGCTCCCCCTTTGAAACATTGCTTTGGAGCCTCGAAGCAGGGGCGTGGAGGGGAAAGAAAGACCAACTCTGCAAAGCCAAACTCAGTGGGATGCGATTTGAAAGCTGTCTGGCTGCATTTCTCTGCGAGGGTCTGGTCCAATTTGTAAATTATTTATCTCGCTCTTGAGACCGTGGAATCATTTAGGAATCGGTGTCCAGGCTCGGGAACGAATCAAGAGCCTGCAGTAGTGGAGGAGACAGCTTGGCTTCCTTTGATAGAGATTGCTAACTACATCAGTCATGCCGGGCGAGCAGCTGACAGGCAGGGCACTTGGGCCTGTGCAATCTCAAACACACCCTCACCACTTGCGGGGTTTAAAAAAAAAAAGTCAATTTATGAAAATCTATGCGCTGTTATTTAAGGCGGAATGAGGAATGACATTTGGCAGTGGACTGGTAATGCTGGGGATGAAGAGAACAAGGGAATAGACACAAATCCCCCCTCGCGTCTAATGTTTGAGGAGGCCTGTCAGAAGCACTGGAGAAATTTCCCAGAGAAAGGCCTCATCTCAATGTTCGGCCACCGGCACCTCGAACCTCTCCAAGGACAGGGTCCTCAAGGTCTGCTCAGAATCAGGGAGCTTCCTGCGACTAATCTGCTTTCCTTAAAGACCAGGGGCCTGATTCTCATTTGCATTAAGGGCTCTCTGCACCACCCTGGCAAGGAAAAGGGGCCTTAAAGGGAGGGCAATATAATTTATGCCCTCAGTAAGGTCCTGTCACACTGCCAGAGCGGTGCATATGGGCCTTAGTATAAATGAGGCCCAGAGAACTAAGCTTGGTCCCATTACAGCATCTTGAATGGTGAAAAACTTTTTTTTCTAAATAAAATATTTTTTCCCAAGTTTTCCTTATTTTTTTTTTAAATTTAACCCCCCAAACTCCAGAAATAAAAGAATCAGGTTGTGAATTTTTGGTTATTTATTTTGTAATCTCTTTTTCATCATCCTCTCTCTTCCCCCAATCATCCAGTTAGCTACAAGCAAAATCTTTCTAATTCTAAGGATGGGTAAGCTCTGGAACAGGCTTCCAAGGGGGAATCCCCATCACTGGAGGGTTTTAAGAACAGGTTGGACAAACACCTGCCGGGTTGGTCTAGGTATATTTGGTCTTGTCTCAGAGTGGGGGGATGGATGACATGACCTTGAGGTCTCTTCCAGCCCTGCATTTCTGTGGTCACACTTCCCACACACACCACTCCGAATGAAAGCAAAGCTCCTTCTCTCAAGAGTACAGCAGGATCTCTCATTTCATCTCAAGATAGACACTTTAGTGGCCCCCCGTTTTCCCCACTTGCTGGCTGTTCAAGGAGCTATATGAAATGAGGCGGGAGGAGGCTCCCTTTCATTCCCAGGTGAGATTGGGCCCAAACCAGAATTGTGAGAGTTTGGATTCAAATCTCTGCAAAGAAATCTGTTCTCGCCTCTTTGGTCTGGGCCCCATGGAAAAGCAGATGGAGGCTTCTGCCTCCTGGATCAGAAGCCACCACAAGACAGCTGAAATTTCAAGTACAGCTGATCTTGCAAGATTTTCCAGGGGTGACAGAAATTTGGGCCCAAATCTGTCTGGGATAGCTCTACTGTGATGCCCTCAAGTCTTAACCCTGATTCATCAGCTTCAGGTCTGAGTCCTAGTTCAGCCTCAGCAGAGAGGTCTAAGACAGAATGTGCCACAGAAACTGTCCCGGTCTTTCCACTACAGAGGTGCCCGCTGAGCCCCCAGTGTAAAGCCCATTAATGGTAGAGATCATTATGGGAGGAAGCCTGCAGAGCGCATGCCCAATCTGTGGATAACAGGACTTCTCCAAGGCCAGCAATCTGGCCCCTTTCAGCAGCGCTAAATTCCCCCAGAATTCCTTATGCTCCAAAGCAATTCTCCCGCATGGGCTATTTTCTCCAGCAGCACAAATTACCCTCTTCTGCTGCTCTGGATCCCAGCAGCTGCGGCTGGCCTAGCCACAGTTGCATGCGGGACAGGGAGCGGGTTATCGTTTCCCCTTGCTTGGGAGCGGGCCTTGCTGATGCAGGGGTGACAGAGCCTATTAACTCTTTGAAGCGCCAGGGATAATTACCATCATCACGGCACTCTCATTTCCAAAGCTAATTTGAACTCTGGCTCAGAGGAAGGGTGCTTGCGTGTGGCGGGGAAGTGGTTTGAATAACCCAGGCACAGTCAGAGATGCAGCAGTGATGGGTCCTTGCCAGCAAACAACTCATCATCACCTGCTCAACTATCACCAGTCCCCAACATACCAAGTGCCACTGGCCCTGGGAGGAATGCAAAGGGGAGCTGTTTAGCTGGTGTCCTCGCTCAGTAGCAATAATAAATACATCTGCAATAAATATGCAAGGCTGTACCTGATTTGCATTGACTTTGGGTTTGGGGGGTGGAGAAGGAGAGAAATAAACTCTGTTATAGCGCAGAGTAATTTAGGATATTACCGCCGGCATCTGAATTACAAATCTACCTCTCATTACTGGTGTGTTAACGGGGAAAGGCAGCTTCTCAACAACATGCAAGGCAGAGTTTATTAGCATGTATTTGCATAATAATTAGCTCTGCAGCAAGCAAAGGCTGGTATGCCTTTCAAAAAGCCAACTTTCAATGTCAATTTCCAGTGTTTCTCTGGCTTCCACTCCTAGGCCCGTCCCGGCATCCATTCACCACAGGCATTTCACCTGCTCTTGCCCTGCTCACTCTGCCTGTGATCTGCCCAGGGATGCTGCTGGAGAGGCCAGCCCAGAGAGGGGCTGGCTGTTCACAGGTTTGGTTCTCACCAGCTGGGAGCCAGCCATCAGAAGGGAATTCCTAGGTAACCAGGGACGCGCCTCGTTGGGAGCAAACCATTGTGCCGTATGCTCTATCTCGGCTACTCCATTGGCCCATGTCCCCATGGTGTCTGAGCACCTCACAATCTTAACAGTTATGCCCACAACACCTCTGTGAGGCAGGGCAGTGCCCTTGTCCCCACTGTACAGATGGGGAAGAAAGGCACTGAGAGACTAAGGTCACACAGGGAGTCTGGAGAAGAAGGGGAGACCTGAACCCTTGTCTCCGGAGGGCCAGGCCAGCACCCTAACCGTTCGAAGCTACTTCCTCCCTCAGCCCGGGGAGCTCCCTTTGGCTGCCCCTAGCTGCGGGGGCACTGCAAGCAGCACCTATCTCTACCTTCCACTAACCCCGGTGGGGTGATGGTGTGCTCCTTTAGCTGCACCTCATTTGGGGGCCACAGAGCCTTGCCACAACATCCTTCCATTGCCCCACCAATTCCCCTTCCATCAGTAATATCAAGGTCAATCTCCTTCGTTTCCTTCTGCAATGCTCTGCTCCCCTCCCATGCCCTCTGCTCTGACAGGCTCAGAGTCTTGAACAAGTCGTTTCACCTCCCCGTGCCTCAGTTTCCCAGGTAGATAAGGCCCCTTCATGGGTGTATGAGGCGTGTTAGCCATTTAATGGTTCTGAAGAGACAGGAAGACATAAGCTCTAGACATCACTGGCGGAGTCTGTTCCAGACAGTTCCTTCCTCAACTTCGTCCCCTGCAGCTCAGTTGCCTTCTAAACCATAATCCCGCCACGACCCCCACCAACCTATCAAATCTTCAGAAAACATGACACACAAGAGATGCATTGTTACATGCTAAACATCCACCGTGCAGAATTAAGTATGTGATTGGGGGGGATGGGTTATATTTCCTGCTTCAAGTTTCCAACGCTGGCCACCAACAACATGAAACCAGAGGGACCATCAGTTTGCCCCAAACTGGCATTTCCCACGACAGTCAGCCTCCCTTCCCTGATGGGGCCCCATCATCCCAAGCAGCATGGATGAGTGGGACGGGGGGTCCTCTGAGTTTCTCTTAAGCCTGGTTCCCCTTCCCCACATCCCACCATGGCCAGGCCAGCCAGAAATCTCTGCTGGAGAGGCAGCAGTCTTCACTAACGACGCCTCCGGTGCCTGCGCCATTCTGAGCCCACCCGTTAAATAACCACCGCAGTGTGTTTTCATGTCACATTGAGAGCTGTTAGAAATGAACTTGGGCCCGATAGTGCGAAGTGTTAATTGTTACATGTGTAAGTGCCCTGGCTCCCTGGTGGCTTGCGGGGCTTGCACGCCACGCACATTACCCAGCGAGTAAGCCGTGAAACAGAGAGGTCAGCCTGAAGCAAAACACCCTGCTCAGCTGCACACAATCCAATCTCGATGCCCTTGTCCCAGCTGCTCGGTGGGATGCAGCTGCAGATTTCAGTCACAGCGTACGGGGCTCTGGGAGCTGTGCTGTGCCACTCAAAGCAATGCACAGAGAAGCCTGGCCAACCCAGTTGTCTTTCTGTGATCGTAGCATAGACAGACCAAGCACAAGGCCTCTTGATAATACTCCTTGGCTCTTATAATTTATAGATTGCAAAGCGCTCTATGGGGAAGAGCAATATCATTATCTCAATTTTACAGATGGGGAAACTGAGGCACAGAAAGGGGAAATGACTGGCCTAAGGTCACCCAGCCGGCCAGCAACAGAGGTGGGAGTAGATCCAGTGCCCTTGCCCCAGAGGTACACTGTCTATATCACCCATCTTCTCGTTCTGCTGACATGCTGCCCAATCAGCCATCTCTGCATGGGAATACAGACCCAATCCTGCCAGGATTGAGCCCAGTGGGAATGGAGGGCGTTAGAGCTGTGGGAGAAGGCCCTGAGGTGACAGGAAGAGTGCAGTTCTGCAGAAGGAATGGGCAAACCTGTCCCAATAGGACACCAAGTGAATCAAAACTTTGCCCCCGACGCCAAGCAAACCAGAACTGAGACTTTCACACAGTTCATTCCAGTTGCCATTGTCCTCTTGGGCTCTGCTGTCTCCATCACATGCACAAGCCTCAAACAAAATCACCCAACTGAACCCTTACTGGTCTGACAGTGTTTTCAGCTGAAACGGAGATGAGCTTGAACCAGATCCCAGGACCCAACCCCATCCCCTGGGCTTTGGATGGGACTCCTGCTCTTTGCAGCCACTCCCTGGCCTTAGCAGAAGCCCCACATCTGTAGCACCCCCCTCATGGCGGAGAAGAGAGAGGATTTGGCCTTAATGTTTGAAACCTCATATCACCACTTTTCTGGCAGAGGAGGGCCAGAAGCCACCTTAATTGATCAGTCTCTTAGAGTTGGTATGGCAACCCCCATCTTTTCATGTTCTCTGTCTATATATATATATATCCTCCTACTATATACTTCTTTGGAAGTTATTCTACTAGCATCCCAGTAACATGTCGGCTAAGTATGTTGCATCCCCCTCTAGTGGTTGGTCCACAGAGGATAAAAACCTTTTACAGCTACCAGCTAATGTAAATAACTCCTCTCGTTCCTGAAATAAAAGGCTGCTTCTTAGGAGCTGCAAGTCTTTGCTGTCCCTGATGAAAGTCTATCTTGAGGGTCACTCTACTGCTGGAGCAGGCCAGACTGGCCTTCCAATTATGCTAGTATTAGTTATTAGTTCCATGCTACATAAAAAATGCTGGTGTGAAAGGACACAGGGAACAAAGAAAGTTCTGTGCGCCTATAGATGCAGAATCCAATCCGAGGCTATTTTCTTGTAGAACGGGGGCCTCTTTGGATCAGCGGGTCTCACTGAAGGAGAAACAGGAGAAGGAAACAGAGTAGGTCTTCAAAGGCAAACTATTGATAAGTAACCTGATAAAGGGCTGGGGTTCAGGAGTCAGCTTTTCTCTTAAACCAGATTCTGATGAGGTTCAACAAGGACAAGTGCAGAGTCCTGCACTTAGGATGGAAGAATCCCAGGCACCACTACAGGCTGGGGACTGACGGGCTAAGCAGCAGTTCTGCAGAAAAGGACCTGGGGATTACAGTGGACGAGAAGCTGGATATGAGTCAGCAGTGTGCCCTTGTTGCCAAGAAGGCCAACGGCATATTGGGGTGTATTAGTAGGAGCATTGCCAGAAGATCGAGGGAAGTGATTATTCCCCTCTATTCGGCACTGGTGAGGCCACATCTGGAGTATTGTGTCCAGTTTTGGTCCCCCCACTACAGAAGGGATGTGGACAAATTGGAGAGAGTCCAGCGGAGGGCAATGCAAATGATCAGGGGGCTGGGGCACATGACTTACGAGGAGAGGCTGAGGGAACTGGGGTTATTTAGTCTGCAGAAAAGAAGAGTGAGGGGGGATTTGATAGCAGCCTTCAACTACCTGAAGTGGGGTTCCAAAGAGGATGGAGCTCAGCTGTTCTCAGTGGTGGCAGATGACAGAACAAGAAGCAATGGTCTCAAGTTGCACTGGGGGAGGTTTAGGTTGGATATTAGGAAACACTATTTCACTAGGAGGGTGGTGAAGCACTGGAATAGGTTACCTAGGGAGGTGGTGGAATCTCCATCCTTAGAGGTTTTTAAGGTCTGGCTTGACAGAGCCCTGGCTGGGATGATTTAGTTGGGGTTGGTCCTGCTTTGAGCAGGGGGTTGGACTAGATGACCTCCTGAGGTCTCTTCCAACCCTGAGATTCTATGATTCCCAAGGTTCACCTATATATATATATATAGATAGATAGATAGATACTAACTGTGCCAGCCTTAGACAGACACAAGAGGGTGCTGCATGCCCATCAATTTATACATGTCTAACAGCACTGGCCCTAATTCCAAACCTGCAGCTAACCATCAAACACCAACACTCTGGGTTAGGCTGATTTTAGCGTTATTGCTGGTAATGTTCTCTTACACTTTAGAAAACTAACAGACCAAATTATGAGGTAGGTGTAGACAATGCAGGTGACATGCATTGATTTATAGAGCTCTGTGATCAACTGAAATCACTGCACAAGCAGCAGTTAGTTAGCAGCATATTTAAAATGCGTATGAATGGAAAGTAACAAGCAGCACTGATCACATTTTTTCATCTGACATGTTTTTTCAACAACCAAAAAGGCTTTTTATTCAAAATGGCCATTGTCCATGGAAAATGTCCATTTTTGACAAAAGTTTCCAGGTTTTCATCAGAAAACTGAAAACCTAGAATCTTCTGTTTTTGGCAGCTGAAAAAAAACCATTTTAGCCAAAAATGGTTTTGGTTCCTGAAAACCAATGTTTTTTCACTGAAAACTTAGGATAACATTTAATAAAGTTAGTTTGTTTTTGTCTAATTTTTTTGTGGGAACTAAAAACATTTCCTGACCAGCAGTGGAAATGAGATCAACCCAAAACTCTGGATCCAAACACCCCGAGCTTTGGGGACGTTTGGATCAGAACACATCTAGTACTGTTGTGCCACCCCATTTGGTGCATATACCTTAGACAGTGAATTAGTCATGTATAAATTTGATAGGGGTATTATCAAGCTTGTCAGTGACTCAGCATGCCTATATGTGATTCTACAATGACAAACTTGTGTGGGAACAGGGTTGGGGGGAAACAAACATTTAGAAGGAGATGCTTCTACTTTGAGCTTCAAAAGGAGTTACCGGTGTTGGGTGAATCAATTTGGAGAAGACAAGAATGAGAACAACTATTTATTCCAAATTTACACTGACCTAAAGTTGAGTGTTTGAGGGTTGAATAATTCCAGCGAATGGTATATTTTTGTAAAACAATGACCTGGCCTTCTTGCATGATGAATGTGGAATGGATGGATAGATAGATATACTGCAATTTCCTTATGATGTTTCACACAGTGATATTTCATGAGTGCAATACAGAGCCAAGATTTTCAAAAGCGATTTGGGGGGCTTCAATTTGGGGGGTGGGGGGCCCAATGGAGGTGCCTTAAAAGGGCCCAATTTTCAGAAAGCGCTGAGCACCCCCCTTTTCTGAAAATCATGTCTCTTTGAAGTGTCCCAAGTTGGGCACCCACAAATCACTAGCCCAGTTCTTCAGCATCGTGATGTTCAGAGAGTCTGGATGAGCTTTATATGCAGGCACACTAATTTGTAGATGCTTATTTGAACCCCACAGCTAGTCCCTAACCTTACGAGGTCCATCTGTCCCAGCTAGACACAGGACCAAATCAGAACCTTGAATCCACTCAACCCCCAGATAATTTGTATTTAGGTCTGAACTTTGAGTCTCAGTTTCCATATTTAGTCTCTATTTATAACCGTGATTTTGGCCTTCAGCTACAAGCCTAATCAAGGTAGAAAACTACAGCTGAAGGAGAACACATTTCCCCCCGTCACAGCACCAATTATCACATCCCCAGCTAGGCACGTCAGGGCAAGTAACGCTGTCTTATACCTGCAAGATTTCTGCCGGTAACACATTCGCCCCACAAACCAATTACGTAAGCACTGAAACCTATTTACAAGCTGCTTCTGGAGCAAGCTACGAAGATACCAGCTTTCAGGCTTCCCCATGTCTCTTTACTTTCTCAATCCAGACTCGAAACCCCTTTCTCAGGGTGGCTCAATGTGCCCTGTTATCTCACCTTCACAGATTATACCAAGGAGGTTTTAGGCAGACTAGCAATGGCGCAAACCAGAAACGCAGAAGCAAAACTGACAACATAAAAGAAGAGAATTTCAAAGGTTATTCCTGCCTACCGGCCGATTGGGAACCTGTTAAATAAAGTGGTATTGATCCAATTCACAGGGAACTCAAGTCCACATCACAAAACCAGCATCCCAAACAGCACTGAAGGGTGAGGATCTTCCAAAGAGCCCAGGTGACTTAGGAGGACAATGTCCCACTGAGAATCACTGGAAGGATCAGTGTCTGAAAGGCAGTGGCACTTGTGCGCCTATGTCATTTAGATGCCTCAGAAATGGCCATCCTAATGAATAAAAGCATAATAATGGCCCAGATGCCTAGCTCCTTATTCAACCCAACTTCCATTGATTTTACTAGCAGGTTTGCAGGAGCAAGGAGTGAGCAAAACCCAAGGATTTGGCATAAACAGATGACAGTTAGCACTTATTTTCCAAGCGCTTTATAGACATTAATCCTCATGACACAGTACGAATTGTTCCCATTTTACAGATGAGAACAACTGAAGCTCTGAGGTTTAGTGACTTACCCAAAGCCATGGATGAAGTAACTGTGAGAACTGGGATAAGAACTAACAAATACCTTACGGCCTTCCTATGCTCAGACCACTAAACCACAAAAGAAGAGGAAACCTCGTTGGCTCTCTCATCAGAGGGAAACAAGGCCTGAATGAAGTTTCAATCCCCCCAGGCCAGGGTTGAGGTCCATGTGTAGGACTGTGTAGGAGGGAAGCCTACATCACTACAGCTCACGCTCTACGTGCTCCATTGAATGTATTACTTTTCTTTATTACTTGTACTTCAGTAGCACCTACGGGCTCCAGTCACAGACCAGAGCTCCATTGTGCAAGGTGCTGTACAAACACAAAGAGCTTTCAGTTTCAGTGATTGAAGACAATGCAGCAATTCCCACTCAGTAGACCGCTACTTCAGGCACAACATACAACGTTCTGTTTGGTAGCTGGGGCATGTGCTCACAGTTAGGGGGGGGTGAAACATTCCTGTCAAAGTGGTTTTTATGTTGTTTGGTTTTTTGAGACAAAAAACTAGGTTTTTTGAGAAAATGAACATTTCACAGGCAGTGTCTGATTTCCTCAATTTTTTTTTATTTTCCATCGGAAAACCAAAAGCCCCCATATGATTTTTTTTTCAGCTGGATACTATGGTTAGATGTTCAGCTGCGTGTGTGTGTTCTTCTTGTGTGCTCTGCGCAGATATCCAGCACAGCAGACCTCGAGTGGACTGCCCAATGACCACAAGATCTGTCAAGGTATGAAGGCGCCAGGCCAGGTTTATTGTTGACAAAGCATGGTAACAGCACCTGGCAGACTCTACGAACATATTAAGACATGTATGCCCATGACAATAGATGCAGCTCAGTGAATGGCGAGACTTTCCATTCCCCCCTCAGCTGGACAAAGCTACTCCCTCTGAGATAAAATCTTTATATCCTGATACAAACAAGTTAGTACTGCCTCTGACATAGTTAGTTACTGCCCCCTGACGTGACTACTTATCATGTTGTACATGTTAGTTTGATCAAAACATCTTTATTACGTACTGTCATCATGTCCTTATTTTTTAGGAGGTGTCAGTGTATTCCTGTTATCCTTGGGGAATGTTTTTGTACCATTCTTGATATCGGGATGTTGTGGTACCACTTAATATCAGGATGTGTTTGCGTGAGTACTCTGTGCTCAGCACTTCTTAGAAATGTGTTTTTCTGCAATATCAGCCCTGTTCTTGCCAGATTCTGGGAGCAGGTCCTGCCTCATACTAAGCCTCTGATACAAGGGCTTATGTCTCAGGCACTCTTCCTACTACAAATACCAATTTTTTTAACAGAAAAAAACATTTTTTTCTTCAGAATACACCTCCCTCCCCCAATATTCCAACCAGCTCTATCCATTATGTAATCAATAACAGTTAGCACTTATACATAGTCAGACATTATGTGATGTGAGACTCAACCAATCATTATTATGGATGGCATTACAGTTGCATCTAGATGCTGCGGCTGAGTTCGGGGCCCCGTAGTGCTAGGCACGTAAAAATGCACTGAGAAACCACCTCTTCCCCAAAGCGCTTGGGCCCAGATTCACAATGGGATTGATGCTAGGAACCTCAATAGCTTTGTGGATCTGGGCCTGAGAGTCTAAATAGACCTGACCGTCAAAGGGTGGGAGGGAGAACAGAAGCTCAGAGTGACTGGCTCCAGGGCAGAGCTAGGAATAAAATCCCTGCTCAGTTCCCCATCTCCTGGACCCCACTTTGCCATCAGCGATCCAAGAACCCAGATTCCAACTTCCCCAAATGGACCTGAGCTTTGGAGCGGTAGCCATCTATCCATGGCCTGGAGAAGAGTTAGAAATGAGGTGCTCATATACTATTGTGACAGGGCCATACAGCGAGATAGGCAGAGAGATACAGAACCATCAATCACTTACCGCCCCCTCAATCATCTCTCAACAACAATTCCCAGGTAAATATATAAACACTGAAATCTCCCTCCCCCTCCCACTCCCCCAACTCTGCTTAGCGTGCCCTAAAGGAGCAGTGAGCCAGCACAGCTGGCAGGAACACTCCTGGGTGAGATTTAAAAGGGTGGCTTCCAGGATTCCTTGCATGCGTGACTTTGAAATTAGCTTTACACAAGCATCCATGCCCTAAATGACCTGCCTATCTTAGAAATTGCCTCTCTCCCCAGGCCATTCTGCCAGATCTGACCACTGTAGCACCCTTCACATAGAAAAGATTCCTTACTGCCTGCAGGGTACTCTCCAAGAGGGCTCCTTGACTATGGAATTTGCTCCCCACTTTGGGCTGAAATAGCCAACATCTGTTGATCTTACAGTATTTGTCTGAGCTTTGGAAAGGGCGGAAGGTACAGGGCTTAGAGAGGGTGGGATGAGGTATATTCTGCTTCTGTTTAAATGGATTGTGCCTGAGGTTTGCTGGGTGGTTATATACTGCATTGCCTCTGCATAGAGCTGGTCGCAACACTTCTGAGAAACCTTTTTTGGTTGATGTTATTTACTCTATTTCATAACACATGAACTAAGGGTCACCAAATGAAATTAATAGGCAGCAGGCTTAAAAAAAACAAAAGTAAGTATTTTTAAACACAACACATAGTCAACCTGTGGAACTCTTTGCCAGAGGATGTTGTGAAGGCCAAGACTATAACAGGGTTCAAAAAAGAATTAGATAAATTCCTGGAGGATAGGTCCATCAATGGCTATTAACCAGGATGGGCAGGGATGGTGTCCCTAGCCTCTGTTTGCCAGAATCTGTGAATGGGCAACAGGGGATAGATCACTTGATGATTACCTGTTCTGTTCATTCCCTCTGGGGCACCTGGCATTGGCCACTGTCAGAAGACAGGATACTGGGCTAGATGGACCTTTGGTCTGACCCAGTATGGTCGTTCTTATGTTCTTAATGTCTAGGAGGAAGTTGACCTGCCACATGCTCTCCTGACCAGCAAGTGGCGCTGGCAGTGATGCTCCCCTTCATGCCCCTTTTTACAGAGGGGAAACTGAGGCACAGAAAAGTGAACCGACTTGCACAAGGTCACAGAGAATGAGTCGCAGAGCTAGGAGCTGAACCCAGAATGTTTAGGGAGTCTTGGTCATGCTCTCACCCACTTTGCATTTGATTCCTGCGAACATGTCAGAGATGATATTTTACTTTTATTTGTTTAGATTAAAAGTGAATTCAGTATGCACTTATAATGCAGAAGCGGAATGAGATGGGTTGGAAAATGGGATCCCTCCCCAGATATTTCCACTAGAAAAAAAAATCTGTTTTGAAAAGTTTCAATAGAAAATAAATGGCTTTTCAGTTAGTATTTTAGAAACGATGCAAGGTTTTTCATTTTGACTTCAAATGTTTTTTCAATTCAGTTTTTTAATACAAAATAAAGTTTAAAATTTGGGACATTCCCCCCTTCTTTTTGACTTGGAGCGGGGGGTTAAAAACTGAGGGGGGGATCTGAAAAAGTTAAAAGGTGTGGGGAAAGCAGCTTTTCCTTCACTTTCCCACACTTCCTTACTGTTTTCCTATTTTTGCCAGTTCTTCCTTATTTTCTCCACACCAGTCATGATTTTATAGACCTGTCATATCCCCCTTAGTCGTCTCTTTTCCAAGCTGAAAAGTCCCAGTCTTATTAATCTCTCCTCATACAGAAGCTGTTCCATACCCCTAATCATTTTTGTTGCCCTTTTCTGAATCTTTTCCAATTCCAATATATCTTTTTTGAGATGGGGCGACCACATCTGCACGCAGTATTCAAGATGTGGGCGTAACATGGATTTATATAGAGGCAATATGATATTTTCTGACTTATTATCTATCCCTTTCTTAATGAGTCCCAACATTCTGTTCACGTTTTTTGACTGCCGCTGCACATTGAGTGGATGTTTTCCAAGGAATACCCACAATGACTCCAAGATCTCTTTCTTGAGTGGTAACTGCTAATTTAGACTCCATTTTACATAGCTCATCTAAATTAAATAGCCTCTTAGAATTGGTATGGCAGCTTCTAAGTTTTCTGTGTGTATATATACATCTTCTGTGTGTTCCATTCTATGCATCCGATGAAGTGGGCTGTAGCCTACGAAAGCTTATGCTGAAATAAATGTGTTAGTCTCTAAGGTGCCACAAGTACTCCTGCTCTTTTTACGGATACAGACTAACACGGCTGCTACTCTGAAAATTGGGATTATGTTTTCCAATGTGCATTACTTTGCATTCCCCTTAATACTGCTCTACCCTAAGGTAGTCTGTTCTCTCAGTGACTCAGCCCTCCGGCCAGGTCACATTTTCAAGTCCACCACTTTCGGGGTATATATAATGACTCCAACAACAAGGAGGTCACCAGGATTAAGCAAGGGATTCAGGGCTTCCCCTTTGGGACCCTCATGGTCCTCATGTATCTTCAGGGTCTTCCCCCAGGTAGGTTCCCCAACAAGGGACAGACTTCCATCATTGCCCCTCTTTAGAGGCTGGCAGGGGAGCACAGGCCCACCCTCTCCAGGCTCTGATCCAGGGACCAACGGTAGGCAGCTAAATCCTGCACCCTGGGGTGCTATGCAGCTGCTTTCCGGCATCACTTCCTCTCCATCCCCTCTGCCCTCAAGGTAAAATAAAGGAAAAAATTTCTACCCTAAAGGGAGTCACCAGTCACTTCTTTGTAGGCTTGGTCAGCTCACTATAGCCAGGAGTTTAGCATGTAGATCAGCTTCCCTTCGCTGCCTGCCTGTCACTGAGCTCCAATGCTCCCCTTTTAAAGCTCCTCCTCCAAGCTTTGCAGGTGAAGTGGGCTGGACCAGCTGGGCCCAGAGCAGCTCCTTAACCCCTTCCTCTCCAGTGTGGCATTTGTATGCCCCATCACATGGGGACAATGCCTCCTTTGTCTGTCTATTTAGATCATAAGCTCTATAGGACAAGGGTTATCTCTTATGGTGTACGCATGCAGTGGACAACGGGGACCTGACCTCAGTTGGGAGCTACCACAATACAACTAACAAATAACCCAAGTCACAGCTCTCCAGATGGTGGTGGTGGTGGTTTAAATTTAATTCAAACTTTACATTTTAGGGCTGAAAGATGAGGACAATGTCCTTTTAATACCAAAGAGCTTTGTTAAGGGAAAGAGTTGAAAGGCAAGAGAGATGTGAAAAACCGACTTCCCAAACTGACCTGACCTGCGCTCCCACACCGTGTGTGTGTGTGTATGGAACCACGCAAAGTTGGGGAAAGACAAAAATCCAATAAAAAAATTACACGGAGGGAACGCAACCTTTTTATTCAAACAAAGAAAGTCTTTTTGCAGCTGGCAAGTTTTTTCCTTGCTCTCTCCCTCTCTCCTTTGTATGGCGCCGTGTTTCCTTTTCAAGATTTCAGATGTTGTTGTGTTAAAATGAATTCCGTTTTGTCACAATCAATGACTCTCCCTGCTCTTCATTACCTACCGCCCTTCCTAGCAGACAGCCTTTGGCTCCCCTCCAAACCCCAGCCTGGCACGAAGGCAAGGCAAGGTTGCTCATACCTCTCCAGCTGTGCAATGGAGGTAAGGTGGAGAATGTCACCTACAGCTGGGTAATTTTTAATTTTCCGTTTCCCTCCCCCACACTGTTAAATTACCACTAGCCTATTTGTCTGGCTAGAGGTTAATGAAACACTAATGATGTTAATGAGCCTTTCACTCTGCAAGTTTTTTTCAAGAAAGAGATATAATAGCTGTTTTCCTTCCCTTTTAATCTCTCATCTTTCGGGAGTTACAGGGCCGAAGCAATTAACGACTCGCGCGGCTCTGTCTACGGCGCAGTGGGGTAAAGAGGAGAGGGCTATTAATCCTGCTTCACATGTCCACAGGTGAGGAGCTCATGGGCTGATGCTCACACTGGCCTGGCCAGACGGCAGAATGCTCTTCAGGGGGGAAAGCCGGGGAAATTAACAATCTGTCGATGAAGCTTCCTCCCTGGCAGCAAGACAGCAGGAGCTGCCCAAAGTGGGGGAGGAGTCACCAGCAGCGTTTCTCTGTTCATTAGTGCAGACGACGAACAGCGGTGGGTGAACCCCAAAGGGTGAGGGGATTTAGGTGGGGTGACACAGCCATAGGTTTGAAGGTTCCTCTGAACTAGAACTGTACAAAGCTGGCCTCATGAGACACCAGAGCAAGGCCAATCCGCCACGTTTCAGGTTTCATTTCTGACCCAATGCTGGGCACAGAACTGGCATCAAGCTTTGATTTCAGGTGTAAACCCAGCAATTTGGCATCAGTGTTGGTCCCAAAGCAGGCAAAACTTGGCCGTTTCTGCTGAGTTTAGCTTTGAGCTTCGGGCTTTTGTTCAAAACCAAAGCTCAAAGAGGAACCCAGGGAGCGCAAACTCTTGTGGAGGAGTAAAGGTCTGAGCAAACCCTGCCAGAAACTGACTCCCTGGGAAGCAGAGGTAGAATTTTGGACGCAAACACTGTTAATTTAATGTACACAAAGCCCCAAGAAAGGGAATCTGGTGTTGTGGCATTTCAATGATGGGCAGGTGGGACTGAATCAACCCCCCCACCCTCCGATCCACACTTTGGGCTGATCCAGTTCCAGACTTTGCAACATGGGCCCCGAGGTGTGTGTGTGTGGAGGGCGGGGGGCTTAGAGGTGTGTGTTTGGGGGGGCGGGGAAGATGGGAGACACACATGCACACAGAGGGTTAATAAAGAAGGATGAATTTTCCATCTGACATGGAGGAAAAGGAGAGGCAAGTTTGGGACAGCAGAGAGACAGCTGCAATGAAGAACAGGGGTTGCTAATGTTTGAAACAGAGGGACAGATGGGGGCTGTGGAGATGGCCCCTGAGGATGTGAAACAGAGGATGGGATTTTCAAAATGCCTAACGGAGTTGGGTGCCCAAATCCCATTGAAAGTCACAGCGTTAGGGGCCAGATTTTCAAAGGTATTTAGGCACCTAGTATTTAAGTTAGGAGCTTAAGTTCCAGTAAAATCAATTGGAGTTGGACACCTAACCTGCTTAGGCACTTTTGTAAACCCCATTAGGCATCTTTAGGCACCTAAATCCCTTTGAAATCCAGACACTTGGTGCCTAACTCACTTAGGTACTTTTGAAAACCCCATCCAGAGGATTGAGGGAAAGAGTTATTTACAGACCCGCTCTCCTGCCAGTGGGAACAACACTGCTCTTCCATAACCCCTTCCATTCGAGGATCTGAAAGGGTCTGTCTGCTCCTTCATTAATCCTCCCAGCAAACAAGGCAAATATTACTCGATTCCTTTCACAGATGGGCACAGTGAGGTTAAAAGTGACCAGCCCAACATCACTCAAGTCAGCGGCAGAGGCAGTATTGTAACCCAGGAGTCCTGATCCCTCAACCCTTCATTCTCTCCCCGCGGAGAGAAATGAGGATACAAGCCAGACCTCCCTCCCACAGATCCGAGAGCACCCTTGGAATGTAACAAAGGGGACGCTGCAGCTGCTTTTATTGATGGATGCGTCTGTGCCAAAGGGCACAAAACTAAATTATGAGCTGGCACTTACAAAGAGTGAGGGCTTCTGCTTGCGCTTCCATTAGAGGGTATCTATCTGCATTTAAAGCTGCGGCGCTGTGATAAGGGGGAGGGAGTGCTCTAGAGAGACCTCAAAAAATTGCCTGGACCAACTCCGAGATAAGACTTTTCAAACAGACAAAAAAGCCTGTCCTGATTTATAGAGCTTCGCCCGTCCTTGACAGTACCTCTAGACCTCCTGGTCTGAGCTGTAAGAGGAAAGTTCTCATCACAAATGTATGTTCTGCCCCCTATTTATCCAGACAGCCTGTCAGCCTACCACAGCCAGATCGTCTGCTGACATGGACAAGACAGCAGTACAATAGCCTGGCTTTTATGTTCAGTTTCCTCCTCCCCTCCTTCTTAATAGTCACAGACGCTTTGTCTGAACAATAATAAAGATCCTGAATGCCTCAGTTTCCATTTGTTTATCGGCCCTTTCAGCTGGCGGGGTTATTTATGACGGCCACAAAATGCTTTGATGAAAATATGCCATTATAGCGGAATGATGCTCTCTTGACATTGGAGATCGGAATCTGCATAGACGCTGCATAACAACTCGTTTTTTATGTTTGCCTACTTGTCTTAATTCTCTTTTTATTATTATTATTATTTCCATGGCAAAGAGTGCCAGAGAGAGAGACAGAGGACTACTTCCAGCTCAAAGACATGAAGCAACTCCAACCTAGGCCACAGATGGTGTGGGTTGGCTTGGCTAATTCTGTCTCCATTTAGGGCAGCCGGCAGCAGTCATGCTCTCATCAGGTCTGTTAAAATAATAGGACCCTACTGGAAGCACTCTTGCTTATGGTGCAGAGACATTCTCGCTCACACAGAGCACGGCAGGAAGATAAGCAGCAGAGAAGAATGGCTGGAGGGGGACTCTTTCGAGCAGGCCAAAACTGGCAGATGCTCACAGATCATTGTCCATGGGTGTTTGGATGGGCCTGATGGGGGATCCCCTGGAGTGAGTCAATAGACAAACTCCGTCCGCTCTCTACCCATGGTCCCTACACAATACTGAACTTGTTCATTTTAATTCTCTTGTGTCTGATTCTGGGCCTGGAACCCCGCTACCCCCAGCTCTTTAGATTAGTATTAATTGGCAACCCAAAACAATGAATCACAAAAGAATCGGGCTACAAGAGGCAATCCAGATGGGACCTGGAGACATGCACAGCAGAGATTCCCAGGTGTTGACCCACACTTGGAGGTGGAAGAGGAGCTAACGTTGTGTTCTAGTTTTAGCTGCCCACAGGCCCCTGTAGTTCAGAGTCTGTTCAGATCTGTCTGCCACCTTATCTCGGTCCCCTCAGCATCTCCAGACTGTGACTCTGAGCTGTCCATTGTGACCCTGAGCCATCCCTGCTCCTAGCTGCCACAGCACCCAATGGGTGCTGGCAGGGTAAACACCCCTTGATCTGCTAGAAGCATGCTAGCCATCAAGGGAAGAGAGGGCAATAAACCCTCCTGGAGGAAGAGCTTCCTGCTCAGGGAGCAATGTGAAGATGCCTAGGATTAAGACCCCTGCTTCAGCAAAGCACACACTTAAGCTAAGGATGCACTTAAGTGCTTTGCTGAATCTGGCACGACGTGCACTGACTGGCCGGCAAATTCCTGGGGAGAGAATTCATGACCTTCTGCTTCAAAATTATGGCCCCACCACCACTTCTGAGCTCAAGGAGAGACTGCATTAGCCCTTGGGTCTGCAGCCAGTGGAGGGCGACATGAACACGTACTCTCGGACGAGATCAATGTTCTATCCCATCAAGGTCTCACGCACGAACCCTGAAGTCCTACTCTCTTGCTCTCCAGTTCTCATCCAAGCCCATCCCA
Source organism: Chelydra serpentina (assembly GCA_037349315.1). NCBI lineage: Eukaryota > Metazoa > Chordata > Testudines > Chelydridae > Chelydra > Chelydra serpentina. The sequence goes on along the minus strand of JBAIAC010000037.1, from coordinate 9,855,257 downwards.
ATCAGCTCCTCAGGTAGAACACGAAAGCGATATATATAACATCTCTAGAGCAACCAATTTGACGGGACGCGCTCTCTGTTTCTCACCTTTCCAGGCCTCTCCCTTCCCCCAGCCCCCTTTGTTTCAATCTTCCTTCTGCTGGTTGGTGCAATCGGGTAGAGTGAGGCAGGGGGCCTGGAAGACCATTGCTGAAAGGGCCTACTTGCGCACAGCGCCAGCTGCAGGGGAATAGGAAGCTGTGCTGCTTCAGGCATTATGCCGTGGAAGCAGGACTGGCTAGCGGACAGCTGGGGGTTGGGGCGGGGACCATCTTTTTGTTCGGCGTTTGATAGCGGCTAGCACAATGGGGTTCTGGTCTAGGAGACCGGCTCCCAGGTGTTACCACCAAACAAGTAATAATAACGATCACGAGGATCTTCTAGGACTGATGGACGGGGAAGCAGGCAGACCCATCTCCTTTGGCTCGAACCTCCCTTCCCAAGATTACATGTATCATGGGTCATTCCCTTCCCCTCCAAGAAAGGACAGTACTCCTGATGCGCTGGCATCGCATCGCTTTAGTTAAGGCACGCCTTCCCCCGACATCATCCCTCTAATTAGTTCTATTGGTTTCAACAGTTCTGCAGCCCCGGTAAATGTAATATTTAACACCCTGGAGGGAAGCCTTTCACGCCGATGCCTCTTTCATCATCTCTGCCCATCTGGTGCTCACTTTAAGCTCACGGAGCACCACCTGCCTTGGAAAACAATGAATTTATGTGACTTTTCCATTCCTACGGAGCAAAAACAATAAAGGGGCTGACCCTGGTTTGCTCAAAGGCTAGTTTGCGACCCAGGGTTAGTGTAAAAAGACCTACACATGGGAGTCAATTACACTTATTAATTATGATTAATCATTATTTGAATTGCAGTAGTGTTCACGAGCCCCACTCGTTGACCAGGGCCCCATTGTGCTAGGCGCTGTACATTTACATATGTGCATCATTACATTTACACTGCTACGTCAGTGCAAAGTGGTCTGAGCATGGATGAGAATCAGGCCTAAAGAAGCTGTTTGCTTCCCAAAGCCGAAACTTTATGGATTAGTTTAGCGGCGGCGTCTGCCAGAGAATTACATCTGGATTTGATTAGATTCCCTCGGGTGACTGACACCTGCTAATAACTTGGAATATGGGCAGAGGATTCTCGTATTGTCATCTGGAGTTATCTACAACTTTATTTTCCATCAGCTTTGTCACTCAAGGACAGCAGCAAAGGATATTATTATTATTATTATTTCAAAGCTGCTCTGCTATGGATCTGTAGGCATTTGGGCTGAAAGAAGTGGAGGAGCTACTCAGCAAGATTCACCTTCACATTGGAGGAAATCAATTGCAAAGATTATGTATAATGTATATTTCTATTACATTAAAATAAGCTTCCCTTTCCCAAATTCAGCGTGTTAGCAGACAGCTGGAAGGACGGTGGTTTTAACCTCATGCTTAGCCACAGAGCCATCCACACAGGGAAGATGGATGGATGTTCATGCCAAGGGAAATAGAATAATCTCCTCCGTCTGTGACGCTGAACTGTATGACTGGGCCTCCTGCCTCTCTGAATAAAGCATATTATCCACTCACTGGTGCTAAATACATAAATAAATAAATAAGATAAAAAAGTAAAAATCCCAGTGTGCAACAGTGCCAAGGGCAGGCAAGTTAAAGGACATTATAACTCTTTAATTACATCAGTCTTGGAAAGAAAAGAACTGTCACTCCCCACTCAGCCCCTCCAGGGAATGCTTGATATCTGCCTTGGCCAGAATCCCCTTAGGAAAGTTGTCGCAACATATGTCTTCCACGCGCTTCATGCCAGGGCTGGGTTTAGTCCTGCATTAATAATTCCCCACCCACTATTTACTGAAGTTGCACATGTTCAAAAAATATGTATTTCATCTCCTGGCTTGATAGGAAAAAAAACTAAAAGCAGCTTACAAGATACAACTAGAGCCATGTGGAGGTCACTGGGTTTAGTTTGTAGAGAGGATTTTTTTCTGGTGTTAACTGATATAGGTTTGCAACACACGATTGCAAAGGGTTACTCCAACGGCTTATGGGATTCCACATGGTCTTTAGGGAAACAGTGTAGTCCAGGGCTGAGGGCACAGGACTTGGAGACAGGAGACCTGCATTCTGTTCCCCGTTCTGCCAATAACCTGCTGCGTTACCTCGAGCAAATTGTCACGCCTCAGTTTCCCCAAATATAAAATTAGGCCAATGATACTGACTGGCTTTGAGATGCACAGATTAAAAAGTGCTGTCAGCGAGCTAGGTGTTATTCGTAAAGGTGGCTGAAATTCTGCAAACCAAAAGGTTTATGTTTGTCGAAAAATAGCCTTTTATAAAAAATCAAAAGTGTAATGAAAAATTGTCGACTTCCTTTCAAAATTTGTCATTGCCTGTGATATTTATTGAAATTTTTATCCAAACTGTTACTGAAATGGTTATAGAAACAACCAATAATGTTTTCAATTCTCATTTTGATTTTTTAAAAAAACCCTGATTATTTTTAAACCTCCCACCCCAGATCTGGTCCTTTTTGAGCCCTGAGGCATAGAAACAACATTGCAATTTTGATTTTTTTGGGGTGATTTTGAATTTTATGTTTTAATTTTTTTTAACCAGTTCTAATTATTACTATTCAAAACTGGGCCTCGAGATTACTTCCGAGGTTTGCGAACATTGGCAGATCTTTCAGGGAAGAGAGCAGGAGTTCCAAATCTGTGATAACTGTCCTCTCCCCACAAGACCCCTCAGGCAAACTGCAGAGTTTGTTGAATTGTGAACATGTTGCACAGCTGTAGGCATGACAGCATTTAAAACAAAACAAAACACCCTGTGGCCCGATTCACATTTACACCAGTGTAAATCAGGAGCTGCTCCATTGACATTAGTGAAGTGAAACCATCGTGAGACAGGTGTCGGAGTTAAACAAAGACCCCACAATGTCCTGAAAGATCTATTAGACCTATATGGCCAACACAACATTTTACAAAGTGGTTGGAGAGTAAACAAAGGCATCGCATCATAAAAGCGTCCTGATGCTGTATATACAACAACCGGCCGTCCTATCTGATAAGTGTTGCTTGTTAAAATGAACAGTTGGACGACACATCGTGTGAAGCTTTGCACAGTTGTTTTACAGTTCCTATGGAGTGGATCCAATTTTTCAAACATGCCTGGCCAAGTTAAGGTATCCTTTTCCACAGCCGAGCTCCCCAGTCACCATGAAGATGTTCAGTTAGCTCTTAGACTCCACAGACAAAGCAGGGAGTATTATTTTCACAGGAACTCAGTGTTATTGAATAGGCTCTACCTTGCAAGAAAGCTGGAATGTTAAGGTGCCAGGCCTGTGTACCACTCTATCTTATGGATTGCATACCTGGGCAGCAGACCCCTGATTGAGGTTTCAAAAAGGTCTAATCTCTGGGTGGGCTATTTTGGTGGGGTGAGGGAGAGGGGTTAGTTTCATAGCCTAGGCCTGGTATTAGGAAGGTGATTAATTCTTTCATCTCTTGGTCACACATTCAACTCCAAGCCCACCTTGCCCGGCATGGCACGATCAGTTGATGGTTCTCTGGCTGCCTATGAGAACTGAGTTGATGGTCTAGTCCAACTCTTAGTGAACAGGAATCCACCTCAGTCAATCCCCACAAAAACTCACAACCTTCTTGGCCGTTGCAGCAACTCAAGTGCAGGGTTCAATAGCTTTAAACACCCCCACCACAGCCTCTACAAACAGTCTCTGGTGAGATTGGCAGATTGGCGAGGCGAATCAGAAGGCGCCTGAACTGCCCTGGCTCATGCTCGACCTCATCTGCAGCTACTCAGAGCGCTGCGCTCCCCAAGGCCGCCAATCCAGCACCTTTGACAAGCACTAACATTGGCTCAAAAATAAGCGCACAAGCTCAGGCTGATGAATAAGGAGGGATGGCAGGGTCAGGAGGCAATGGCTCCAGGGACCTGTTATTAACAAGATTCTTCCCCCGCAACCTGCACACCCACAGACCATCAATAAAACCTGCCTGAGTTCCCATCCGCACTCACATTCCTCTGAACTTCCCAGTCACAGGCCATAGATTGGATTTTTCTGTCATCAACATAAAACCAGACAAATTGTCCACGGCTGAGAGACCCTTGATAAGACCATTTCCTTTAGGCCAGGAGGCACGCTCCATAAAACTGACACTGTTTTTCATGAAGACCCAGCCCCGTTCTTTTCTAGGAAGCACTTAGTCACAGACACTGCAGCTGGGGATGGCATCTTGCTTTCTTTTCTTATATATATATATATAGAGAGAGAGAGAGATGCCTATCTCGTACAGCTGGAAAGACCTTGAAAGGTCATCGAGTCCAGTCCTCTGCCTTCACTAGCAGGAGCAAGTACTGTCCCCTGACAGATTTTTGCCCCAGATCCCTAAATGGCCCCCTCAAGGATTGAACTCACAACCCTAGGTTTAACAGGCCAATGCTCAAACCACTGAGCTATCCCTCCCCTCTATACAAGGAAAGGAGAGCCAACTAGCCACTAGTCCCACCTCACTTCTGATCCAGGTCACCGGCCCCAAACTACCCTTTGCTGCTCTTATATCTCACAGGGATTAATGTATAGCAGACATTAATCCCCCCTGCCCATGTTTATGAGCATCTTCAAGACTCCTAACCTCAGCCCCCCCCTTGAAGAGCACCTAGAAATCAAACTCTCATACTTGGTGCTCACCAAAGGGATACCACCTTCCCATAGACTCATCGCCACTGGGACTTTTTACAGTGGGACTTTCTGCTGAGGCATCTCATACTGAAAAGCCCCATAATGTTGTGTGAGGTCCTATAGTGACAATCTGTAATGAGCTTCCCACTGTTAGGTATCGGGCCAGATCCCCGGCGGGTGTAAAATAGACATCCTCTAATTTACCCCAGCTGTGCATTGACTTCATCTGACAACATTCACCTGCTGCGAGGCTCTTCTCCCACACGCCCCCAGGTAGCGGGAGTCAGTCAAGGTTCCACAACGGTGAGAGAATCCCCGCCCCAGGTTCTTCCAGATACAGCATGGGGCATTAATACCCAGGCTGACCTGGCAGGGGAGCCAAGGAAGATCTATGAACCCGTTTTGCAAACTGAGGAGAGATTAAAAGGGGGTCCCACTTGTCCACGTGTTACCGGATATCTGGAGTGAAATCCTGGCCTGACTGAAGTCAATGGCAAAACTCCCAGGAGCTTCAGCAGAGCCAGGATTTCACCCCTGTTGGCCAGCTGCTCCAGCTCCAGACTTTGCACATGGTACCTGAATAGTGAGGCCTTTGGGCAAATGTGGTATGGGCACAGCCTCTGCCACAACAACCCTTTAGACATCTGGCCCTCCTTGGAGATTTTCAACCAGACATGCCAGCCTGTGCCTTCCAGGCGATGCCAGTCCCCATTAGACAGCAGTCTGCTGAAGAGCGTGGCAGGGAACCCGACATCAATTGGCCTCCATAGAATATACAAGCCACTCAAAATTTGCTTGGTTTTTTTACTCTGTATTTAAATCATCAGCTGTATTATCTAGGCCATTATTCCTGAACACACTTCCCATCTCTCGCCCTCATATCCATTAGCCTGCAATTCAACAGTCGGTATTAGTTTATGTTAACAAGCTGTGGTAATGGTAATCCCGTGTTGCCAGACTCCATTGCAGACTCTACTGACTGTGCTATTGTTTGTCTCTGCTCCCTGAGCGCTATTATCCACAAATGGCTCCTGACCCTCCGGGTCCCTCGAGCTCTCTTGTGTAGATTCTCAAATGTGTGTATCCCAGTGGGATTAGTACTGGGCCGTAGAGAACTTTCACCTCTAGGTCATTGGCTCACACGTGGCCAAGGAGAGCAGTGACCAAAAGCTGCTGCCATCTGATGTCCATTCATTGGTCCAGGTGGAAGGAGTTTGGAGGATCTCACGTAGGTGTCCTCATTTCAGAGCCACCACCCCATGGAGGCCACCAACCTCAGCACAGAGGCAAGGACTGAATGGGGCCATGGGACAGAACTCCACTGAATCCTGGAGATGGTCCCTCCATGAGACCTATTGGCAGGGAGGCTAACATGTGGCAGTTTGCATTGCTGCTGTCCATTCCAGACTGGTGCATTTGTCAAGCGGAGGCAGTTAAGGCACAGGACTGGGATGCAGGGGGCCTAGGTTCTAATCTCTGCCATAGAGTCCTCTGTGGCTGTACACAGGTCACGTCCCCTCTCTGAGCCTCAGCTGCCTCATCTATACAGCAGGGATAATGCTACTGATCAAATTCACTCATGCTTGCAAAGGGGGATGAACGCTCTGGGTGGAAGGTGCTATGGAATGGCAAAGTGTAATTGTCACTACCTGTTCTTGTGCCTAAACAGAACACTTGTGTCTTCAAGGATGTCAGCCCAGCTCTTTACATCCCTGCTGAAATTCCTTATCTAGAGATGGTTCAGAACCATACGCAGATCCTCCTAGAACCCTGGAGATTTTCCCACCTAAACATACCTATGGGTTAGGTCTACAGTTGGATCTGGGGCTGGGATTCCCAGCTCACATAGACACATTGGTGTTAGCTCTCGTCAAGCTAAAAACAGCAGCGTAGCTATGGTAACACAGGCAGTGCTGAGCAGCGGAAGGGGCTAGCTGCCCTGAGTACAAACCGGCCTGGACCCTATGGGTATGCACTCAGGGACAGGAAGAAGAGCCTGCAGCTGGGCCTGGGACCAGTCAGCTGACCACGGTTGAAACCCCTCATCGGCCAGATCACCCGACTGGCTGAGCAGTTTTGCCAGGATTGCTCTGAAGTCCAGCAGGAGCACTTGGCCAGCGGCTGCTCAACGCTGCCATTGCTCCTGTGCATGCTTTCTTCCCGGCCCTGCTCCAATCCTGTTCCAGCCCTCCCCAGTCTCTGACTCCTGATTCCTGGCTCCAGCTCTGAGCCCTAGGCCTGACGGCCTATGCCCCTGTCTGTGGCACTCGGGGTGGCTAGCCTGTGCCTCAGCTCGCCACTCTCTGGGCTGCTTTGCACTACTATTTTTAGCACGCTAGCTCGAGGACAGCTAGTGGGGGTGGGGGTGGGGGTGTCTATGCAAGCTGGGAATCAGGCCCCTAGCTCGTAGTGCAGATGCAGCCCTCATGGCTTGGCCTTCTCTTTCTCTCCTTCTAATGGGCTGAGCCAGAAGGTCGAATTCAAACCCTTCGGAGAAGCTCCTGTCTGGTTCCAACTCTATTCATGTATCAAGTCATATGCAAATATTTCAAATAATTACATTAGAAACAACACAAGCCAAGTGTGCCCCTGACTTCTGACTCCCCTTTCCTGGCACAGGGCAATGCCGGGCGCCACCCCATTTGGGCCAGATTATAGCGGGGACCCAGTGTGGGATCTTGCCAGGAGCCTTCTGTGCAGGGAGCCTGACAGAACTGCAAACCCAGCCCACACTCTCGTGAGCACGGGAACTGATCCCTGCTACCGCCCCACCCCGTGCTCCTCCTCCTCTGCCCAGTTACAGAGCTGAGCGGCACATGCTGTGCCCTCCCGAGGCTTGGTACTGTGGGTGCATTCCCTCCGTGCCCCAAGAAGTATTTTGATTTCCAGAAGCACAGCGCCCTCCTCATGTTCTGTATGGGGCAATGCCGCTCCATGCTACCCTGATGTGATTTAACAGCACGCATCTCTCCATTGGCGTTAACTTGCCAAAGTTGGCAGAAAGAAACATTTGGAGAAGGGGGGGGGGGAACCAACAGCAGCAACGAGAAACACCACCCAATAGCCATCGCAGAGGGGACAAGGAACAAAAAGGCCTCTCTACTACTCCTCTGTGAGGAAGCAGCACAGCTGTCCAGTGAATGCCGCGAGCCGGGACAGCCAGACACACATCCCTCTCACAGAGAAGGAGCTGGGGCATGAATGACACTGGGGATGTGAGGCAGCATCCCCTGGACCTGGTCCCATGGTCATCTCTTTAGCCAGCTGAACCCTCAGCACATTCTGGATTGGCTCTTTTCCAAATCAGAGATGAGCGCCTCATCCCAACCTTGCTCAGGGTTCAGCTGGTGGCATCTAGATATTAGCTAGCGACACCCAGACAACTGGATCCCTTCTCACCTTTCCTCCCTCCCGAAAAGTGCTCTCCAGCAATGAAGGAAACCTTATGATTATTTCTAAACCCCTCAACTCCACACAAAGCTTCGTGCATGGCACCGAGATGCTTTCAGGAGCCCTGCTGAGCTAATGGCTGGTCTGGTTTTTAGTGCAAGCATTTAAAAGGCAGTGCGTTTGGCACTGATTAGCGGTGTTGGTCTCTGAGTCTAAAGCAGAAAGGGGATTTCAATGCAAGACTACAAACAACTACTCCTCTTTGATAATCACTGCTTTGCAGGCCAGCCACACACATAAATATTGGATAATGCCTGGCCTCGGTGTGCAGTCATTAGAATAAATTCAGACCAAGTCACTGCCTTACAGGTGAGGGCTGGAAGCTTGACAGATTGCACAGGGTCAGAGCTTGGACCAGAGACCTTCAATGAAAGCTCAGGTGTTACAGGAAATGGGATTGGTCAGGAAATGGGATTGGTCAGTCAAGTGGACAGTGTTTACCATCCTTTGCAAAGTTAAATGCCTCCTTTAGGAAAATGAAAGCAATCACAACTTCACCACACCCTGCCATGTGTTGTTAAACCATAATGACTTACATATATTTGTGCCTGCCACCTCTCCTCCTCGGCTGATGAAACAGTTACAGTTGTTACCACTTAAAGTAGTGCCTTTCGCATCCATTGAACTGATGAAATGGCCCGTTGAAATTAATGGGGCAGTTCATACCTCAGAGATATTCTTTCAGGCTCTCTGCAAACTCAGGCACTGATTACCATCGCTTCACATTTTGAAGGTTCTCTTCCCAGCTGGAACAGCGACAGACTTGCTTCAAAAAAGAGCAGTCTTTGGAGAACAACTGAAAGGTCTGTCCATGCTGTCACCCTTCCTTTCCTCTAGCTAATTCTGTGCAGCCTCACTCTTTGGGAAACACTGCAGTAAATGATGCACTTATTCCTAAACCAGTAAAAATCCAATGCCCACAGCATGGCATTAATGATGACACCAGGGTGCTGGAACTAGTGGTGCTGGGGGGTGCTGCTGCACCCCCTTGCTTGAAGTAGTTTCCATCATATATAGGTTTTGCAGTTTGGTCCAATGGCTTTCAGCACCCTCAGGTGCTACTCCTAGATCACAGTAGCTTTGGTTTTGCTGGATCAGTGATCTAGGGACCAACGGTCCTGCCTGAATGGTCATGCAAACCTCTTACCAAGAGCTAGCATGCTGGCTGGACACAACTCATCTATGTATCAATTTCCTTAGCAATGCCGTGCATGGTGGTTAATAGGGTTTAGCAAGTGGGTTTTCCTGTTAGTTCCCTCACTCTGTTCCGTTCTGTTGCTGCAGAAATAGGATGGAATGTGATTTTCTCACAATTACTAGGGGCTAAGAATTAAAAAAAATCAACGGATTAAATTGATGCTGAGGAAATGGAAAGGTGCAACACCAGACATCTATGAAAAGTCTTGGCAGTGAAACATGCGGATCAATCATGACAACCAGCATGGCGCTGGGTTTATTGGCGAGGCCCCATCGTGTGCTAATACGCCAAGATACACCCACAGTTTAACAATCAAAAGGTTGCCAACTGCATGGCATTGGCAAGGGCTGTGTTTTCAGGGAACATCTCGCGGGAATCCTGCAGCAAGTGCCCCCTCTGAATCTGGGGATTCGGAGAAGCCAGCATAGGGAGGCATGGCCTCTCGGTTTGTTTGAGTGGGTATCTTTGATTTAATATTACCCTAACCTCAGAACCAAGCCCTCAGTGTCAAACACTAACCAGGGGAAGGGTTTCTCAGGCCCAACCAAGTTTCAGCTTCCCCCCCACCAGTTTGATTTTCTCTCATTTGTTGCCTGGCTTCCCTCCCCTCCCAGTGTGTATGGAAGTACGAACAGTACGCAAGTGTGTGTGTGTGTGTGTGTGATATAAGTGCACGTGAGACTGAGAGTGTGTGTACACACAAGGGAGTGTGCATGTGTGAATATGCACAAATGTGTGTGTATATAAGTCGGCATGCATGACTGGGGGTACATGTGTAAATGTGGGCATGCCCGTGAAAGCATGTGTACATCAGCATGCACATGGGTAAGGAATGTGTGGACGCACCAGCATGTGCATGTGCAAGGATTGTGTGCACCAGTGTGAGAACATGTGCATGCACTTTCTCCTGGAAGGAGGAGCACTAAGGCCCAGAGCAAACCTGGCTCCGAGACAGGCAGGAGCTGCAGACAAGGGCACTGTCTCTCACAATCGCATGCTACTTTGGACAGGTCTCCCTGTCTGCTTCAGCTGCAGTTGTTTGGTTGCGGACCATCTGGTCAGCTTCCTGCCACTCCAGCAGTGGCGGGGGAGGAAGGGGCACAGATGGAAGGTTTGTTTGGTCATTCTTTACAACGAGGCACCCAAGCACAGCATTGCCGTATGCCAGAGGGCCAGCCAGTTTTGGGAGCCGTCACAGCTGACCCTTCCTCCCTGGCTTCTGAACCCAGGCGGCGTCCTGCATTGGGGACAGCAGCCCACCCAGCGCATGCACTCCTCTGAGGTGCGGCTTTGTCTCTCTTTGCTGATCACAAAAGGAACAGAAGGAAATTTGGATTCCTGGAGCCTCTTCAAATTCACACACCTACTGCGCTGGGCCCCATAGCCAGCCGTCACATGGAGGCAGACATCTCCAGGCCAAGGGTACTGCCACAGAGGGAACGTGGGCTAGAGATTACAGCACAGCACAGCCGGACTCCTATGTTTAGGACTCAGCCCAAGGTGTCTAGTAACCAAGCTTATGAGTAGGGAGAAAGACCCAGCTACCAGGGACAATAAAGCAAACTCACCTAATCTACCTGGAAATGTGACCTCCTCCTATCAGGCCAGTTCCGTGACCACCTTCCCCCACTGTGTAACTAGCCCCGACACTCTGTATTCCCCAGCCGCTCCCCCCCGCCCGTATTTCCCTTTGGCTGCCTCACTCTGAAACAGTACTCAGCAATTCTACAGCGCCTCTTCACCCAAGCGCTTCATAAACAATCCCCTCCACGTTCGACTCAGATGAGGAAACTGAGCCACAGAGGAGCCAAGGGCCAGATATTCCAGGTACCTATAGACCATGAAAATCTGACCCTAAGTGATTTTCCCAAGGTCATAGGGCAGGTCAGTGTCAGAGAGCTCAGTAATCCTGGCCTTTAGTGGGCAGGTGACAACCGTTAGACCACACTGCCTCACCACACAGCTACGCCACTCCTTCCCTTCAGACAGAAGCGATTCACAGCGGCCTCGGCTCCCGGGTTTGAACGATGCCATTTTGCCGTGCTGGCTCAGTGAGTGGCACGTGCATCACAACAACCTCATGACGGAGAAGGAAACCTCACCGCAGTCTGACACTTGCTGAGCTCCCCAAAGATCAGACTCTTCCAACAACAGATCACTGCGACCAGCAGCTTCTGCCAGGGGGCGAGCTGTCACCCGCGCGTTTGCTCTAATGCTGGGCAGGCCCCCCCATCCTGGAACGGGCTGTTTAGTCACTCAGCTTTCACCTGTTATGGAGCGTTCAGCAAAGCTGGATGTCTCCAGGATCTCTTGGCTTCTCCCTCCCCTCGCCATCACATGCACAGACCCCACCCCGCTGTCTGCCCGGCTCTGGGTACCCTCGCGGACTGAGAGCGAAGAAACTGATTGTTCCTTTTTCAGCACAGCCTTGGCTCGGCGGGGCGCTGCTGTCACCCGGACCTAGGGGAGGTAAAACTGAATGGGATGGCTCGAAGGCAGCATTGCCTAGTAACCACAACACTGAAATGGGACTCAGGAGACCTGGATTCTATTCCCGGCTTGGCCACTGCCCTGCTGAGTGACCACGGGCAAGTTTCTTTGCCTCGCCGTGCCCAGTTTCCCCAGCTGTCAAATGAGGAGAATGGTTTTGACCTCCTTTGTAAAAGGCTTTGAGATCTACAGATGAAAATCGTCAGATAAGCGCAAGGCATTCCATTATTCTTAATCATAAGGCAAAACATCAGACAGGAGAGGGGCTTTCGTGACATTAGTACCTTGCTGATGCTCTGCCAACCCCAAGCTTTCAAAAATCACGGGTCAGGTCCCAACAGTCATGAGACGGGCTTAGAAAACACAAGATCAAAAAGAAATAATAATTAATAACAATCATTCATTGTGTGTTCCCTTGATTTTCCTTCTGCATTTTGAGTCTGTAGGTCGCACTCGGGTCACATTGTCAAGCTTTATCTCTGCAACCAGGAGGGCTAGATAGAAACTTAACTTTTTCCCCATTCACTGAGATTCTCCTACAATCCTGGGTCTCCAGGAAATAAGAAGAACACCAAATATCTTGAGTCGAGAGAGATGAAAACGCTGCTGACGCAAGCCCAGAGGGAGAAAGGAGCAAAGGGACAATTGCTTAACGAAGCCACAGGAATGTGGTTGTCACTCTCTTGGCACAAATCAAAGCCATAGTATAATGGGGTGTTGCTATATCTCGCCTTCCCACTCAGCAGAACTCCTGAACGGAGGGAAAGTGTCTCACTCCAGATCTGCAGCCAGTGGTGACCAGGCCAGGGGGAAGAGATTGCACCAGGTGGGAAAGAGAAAAATATTTTGAAATAAAGAGGAGCAGTTTTAATGTACCAACTAACTGACAGGTCTCTCTGTGAGGCTAAATGGTGTTTGCGTAGGGGGCTCACATGATCACCTCTAGCACGCAGCTTCCCCCTGCGAGGATGGGGGAACACGCGGTCAGGAGGTCAGCACTGGGCCGACAGGGGATTTTGTGAACTGAATGTGAAAGAAGATGAAGAGCAGCTAGACAAGGCTGGATTCAGCCCAGGCTGGATGGGGCAAGCTATGCATGTAAGGCAAGGGCAGGCAAAGGGTGGAGATCCGAATTATCCTTCGCACAGTAGACTGAGGGAAGGGGCATGGGAACGTCCCTGCTGCATCGGGACATAGGAGGCTGTTGTGGGTTTCTTCCCCTCCTCCCCCGGAAATTTGAACTGCGCACTGGCGAGATGTGGCAAGGCTCTGAAACTCAAGTCCTTTTTCTATGTCCTGGTGACAACCTTTCCCCACAATGCCCCGCCACTGGGACTCAACCCTGACATGAAGGCACCTCTCCTGGGGCAAAAGGGGAAAATTGTCCCAATTCAGGATGAAAACAATTGCTGAAATACTGGAATTTCCCCTGGGATGGCAAATCCATTTTTTGCTTAGGTCTGCTCAAGACAATAAGCCAAGTTCTTCCTATACTGTGTTATTCCATTGCCCCTAAAGCAAGAAAAGGAAGAGAAAGAGGACCAGCCACAACCTGTGCTCGCAATATAGTCAGAGGATCTGGTAAGCACTACAGTATGGATTCAGCCATGCCATGCAATCACCCTCTCTGCACTGGGATCTTGGGTTTCATTTCCAGTCCCCTAATCTCCTACACCTTTTGGGGCTTGTATGCAGCAAACACCCACACCCACCACGCCAGCTCCTGCAGATCATTAGGAGTTAGCCGCCTTGGATCGGGCTTCTCAGGAGTACCCATGAGAGCACTGATGTACCTTCCCTTTCTGGTTGCAATGGTGGGACAAATTCCTGGGTCCCAGCATTTGTTAAACCTGTAAGAAGCGCAAGCGTCGCCTCTCTTGAAGCTTGAACTGGAACGAGCACAGAACTGAAACCCTTCAAGCAAACTCACCGGGGATGGTTAGAACTTTCTCCCTCGATGAGACCTGTATGAAGTTACTCTCCTGGCTAATGATTCACTGGAGAGCCTCTGCGATGATGCAGGACAAAGAGCCTGCCTAACCGGTAACGAAGAACAATAAATAGCACACAAGATCAGCCCTGAACTCCTTTCAGCAGCCTGTGATGAGACAGCGTCCTCCTGTATAATGAAAATCTCGCTCTATTGTATCCATGCAAATCATAGGTGCTGCTTGAAAGCTTGTGCCTTAATAACTTATCTGTTGGGCCAATAAAAACGGTATCGCATTATCTTGGCCACTTAGCCCTTAGAGAAGCTCTGAAGCCCATTCATTCACTTCCGACAATGCTCACAGCTCCCTGCTTCCAATCAAGGGAAGCGTATCTGTCAAGATTTCTCCTCACTCTCCTCTCAGAGGGCCAGCTCTAAGTCCACTTCAAGCCGAGGCAAGGTGTCCCATTGACGTGAATGGGTTTCAGCTCACATCTATAAATCTTTATGGATACTTAAGCTGGTGACCATCTTGCACTGCCAGTTTCCTGATGAGGTCCCGACTGCTGATTGTTTATGTGGGTTCCATGACACCCTCTGTAACAGTGTGGAGGGTGGTGGTGGTGAAGGGGTGTAGCCCTGGCACCCTGCCCCAGCTCCACCTTCTGGGATTACAGGACATTCTTGTTCTCTCCCTCTGCAGCCAATATTCTCTCCTATGGCACGTGCACTGTTCTACAGCACCCCAGAGGTGGCCGTGCCGAAGCACAGGGCATGGTGATTTAGATAGATAATTTGTGGAGCGACTTGCAATCCTTCATGATGAAGACTCTATACAATGGTAATAACTATTCTTGTGACTACCCAAAAGATGGTTGAGTACACCAGCAATGGCTGAATTTCTAAGGAGTGCAATAAATTCTGTGTGTCTGGTGCCTCTCTTTTACTTTCTGTTATTTTAAATGATTCAACTATATTTTAAATCCAGGCAATTTTGGGGATGGAAGGGAGCAGCTATGCTGTGCTGGTAACATTCGATATACAATAATGTTGTGTGGATTTATTTTTTTAAGCACAACCAGCAAAGGATAACTTTATCCAGTTGGAAGCGCAGGGGGAATTCAGGTAAGCAGAATGCAATTAACCGTGCTGGAAGCGTGCCATGTACAACAGATGTAGAAGTGCACCTTGGGAAAACAAACACACAAAAGCAACGGATACGTAGAACTCTCATCACCCTCTTCACATCCCATTCCGGTGCTCGCCCATCTGAGTGCTGAAGGGCTGTGACGCTAGTTAGCGGGGGCTGCAGATGTTGGGTTGGGAGATGAGGCCGGATGAATTAAGGCCGAGGCAAGGTGGGGATGGGGGGAGATGCATTGAGTAACAAGACTGGTTCCGTCAGAGGGAGGGAGAAGGATTTGGGCTCTGCTGTCAGCCAATCAGCCCATCCACCGGGATTTCCAAAGAGAGGAAGGGAAGCAGGCACTGAAATTTGGGTGCCTAACTCCCTTATGCTCCTTTGAAAAATCCCAGCCTATGTAGATACATATGGCAAGAGAGTGACGCCTTGATAACTACATGGCTATCTCAGTCCTGGGTGATGCCATGTGTTCCCTAATATCCCTGAGACAGAGCTGAGGTGCTGACTACACTTGAAACACAACAGTGGGACCACCGCAGTGCTTCAATGTGCACACTTACAGCAGCAATGGGACAGGTTCTCCCATCACCTCCCTGAGAGGCTGCAGCTGGATTCTTCCATTGACCTAGCGCTGTCTACACGGGGGTCAGGATGGCTTAATTACATCTCTCAGAGGTGTGGATTTTTGCACGCTGATTGAACTTTGCCGTTATATAACTTTTCCAGCCCTGAGCCAATGGAACTTCATAAGCAGCAAACCCCTAAAGGTCTGGAGTAGAGCTGGTCCACAGCTTGAATGTGGCTTTGCTTTCAAAGTTGGGAAATTCATATACTCACTTCACAGTTTGGGGGGCTCCGGATCCCAGATTTTGCTTTGAGACCCGTCTTGGCTGGCTTCAGTTAAGACCAGATGGTACTATTTGCTTAAGAAAGTGCTGAGGGGTAGTAATATTATATGCAGACTAGCCAAACCCCTTTTGAGACCCACTTGTTAACAACAATCTTCTGTATTTGCCCCTACAAGTCTGCACGTGCAGCTTCACAAGAACTCGAATAGCCCTGATGTAATCTGTGCATACAACTCCCATCAGCGCTTCCATAGCCTGTTTTGCTGGGGCTCTCTTTTCCTTCCCAAGGGATGCAATTTTTAATTTGAGGTCTGGCAGAGATGGACCTGAACCAAACCCCACCTTCTGGCCACTCCCAAACTCTATGGAAGTTCAGATCTGGATCTAAAGAACATCTCCAGAGAGCTGTAAATGATGTAAAGTAAGATTTGCCCCTTATTCTTCTACCCAGCTTCAAACCCTGCTGGAGTGTGAAACTTAAAATGATTCTCCAATTAGACCTACACTGGAAGGCATGGGGGGTGAAGAACTCTTCTCTCTCCTTTAATCATCCGACTTTCCCCACTCTGCCTTGTATCTCGATCGGCGATGTATTATAGAACGGGAGGGTTCACTCGTTCCAGATGTCAGAGCTCACAATAATTGCAGCACCCACTTAAATTAGTGTCAAAAGGATTGAACTTTTTTAAGGAGGAGAGATCACTGCACAGGCAGCTTTGTCTGGGAGATAGCTAGTCACTGATTATCGTGGTTTGGCTAATGAAGACAAGCTGGCTTTGGCGTCTGATCCTGGCTTTACCCACGGGCCATGCAGCTATCCTGCTGAAACTGGCATTGTGCGCGCCTCTCTCGCTCATTCCTTGCCCCAGAAGCAAGTGCAGCTGAGCCGAGGCCTCCTTTCAACTTAAAAATCACATTCCCAGCTAAGTGCTGCCTTGGCAGATTCAAGAGTGCATTTGAAAGGCAGTTTCCTACTCCAGTGGCAAATTGCAATCGCATCAGCTCTATGGACAGGTCAGGAAAGAGGACCCCCTGCTTACCAAGGGTGCAGGCTGGGGGAGGTTGGGAAAACAGAGCATTGCATGAGCCCAAAGGCTAACACATAACTTTTAGAGTCCACCCCCCCCCCCCCGCCTTTTCTGCAGACTTCCTCACCCCATGAGTACTGGAGAGAAGTACTACCAGCTAGGGGTGTGATTCTTGTGTTCACATGCATATCCTTGCACTAGCTCTCCAAGACAGCGCGAGCATAAATAGCAGAGCAGCCAGGGTAGCACTCGGAGCGGAAGTGGAGGCCTGAAACCGGCGGGTCTGTATTCAGCGTTGCCGATCGGTGCTTCCCCGGCTGCTGCCGGTGCTGCCGTGGCTACACTGCCATTTCTACTCATGGTGAGAGCTAGTGCAGGTATCGGTGGAATTCCACCCCTCGTTCATAGTGTAGACACAGTCTCAGTCCAAACCTGGCCTCTCCCTTACAACTAGCCTCAAACCAAACCTTGCGTGAGGTTCTGAAATAAGGGATTCAAGTAAGAATGGAGGTTGGAGTTGAGGGGAGCACAGCACCCCTTCCATTTGCTTGGGCAAGCGTTGCTCCCTGACAGCACCTCCTCCTCCAAGAGTGCCCCTTTCCTCTCTCAGGCTACTTTACCCACTGTCTGGAGTGTTCAGATCAGCTGTTTCCCGGCTCTCAGCTGCCAGGCAGGGGGATCACGATAAAGATCACTCTGGCGGTGTGTCTGGATGTGGAAACCCCAAGAATAAGCTCTTTGGGGCAGGGGCCATCTCGTTGTTCTGTGTTTGTGCAACACCTAGCACAATGAGGGCCTGGTCCATGACTAGGGCTCTGAGGTGCTACCACAATACAAATCGTTACATCATAATCATCTCCCGGGGAGCCTGCTCTGGTACATTTTCCGACCCAATTTTGCAAATCCCAGGGTTACCTCTGAGTTCCATGGAGCACCCAAACATCTGGATACTTCTCCAGACCAGATCCAAATGGCAAACCTTCTGAGAGCTTGCCCATCCCTCCAGCAGTGTGAATGGGAAGCTGGGGTGCCGGCAGGGGTGCTGAGGAGTTTTGCCGGGGGCTGCTAGGATGGAGTAGAAGACTGGAGTCTTGGATTTGGCTCCCCCCTGGTTTGCTTTCCCCATCTCCTCCCTGCATTTCGGAAGCTGCCCCATTCTTCATGTTCACCTCCCGCTGGGATGGGAGAGCAGCTCGCCCCACCCCCAGCCCCTGCCCTGCTGTCAGCGAAATAAGCAGCACTCCCTCTCTGCCTGACCCATGCGGACAGAGCCGGGAGCCGAGTTCTGATTAGGGGGCTATTACAGTGTTAAATAGAGCAAAGAACCATCCCCTTGAAGGCGGAAGGATGGAGCAGTGGTTAGGACATTGGTCTTGGATCAGGGGACCCAGGTTAAATTCCCTACTCTGCTATAGACTCTGTGTGTGAACCTCACCAAGCCACTGAGGGTATGTCTACACTGCAATCAGAGACGTGACCGCAGCGTGTATAGGGGCACCCAAACTAGCTTTTATCCAACTAGCATGAGTACCGATGGCGACAAAGCTATGGCAGCATGGCCTAGCTGCTCCACTACATACCCAGGTGGGCTTGTATAGCCCAGGCTCTGGCAACGTCACCTCTTGTTATAGGAACCAGCTAGATCAAAGCCAGCTCAGGTATGTCTACAGGTGCTGCAGTCACACCTCTGATTGCAGTGCAGACAGATCCTTAGCCTCCCCGTGCCTCCGTTTCCCATCTGTAAAATGGGAATAGTTTCACTTCCTCATCTCACAGGCCTGTTGTGAGGCTCAATAGTAAAGACCGTGAGGTGCTCAGATACTGTGGTGCTGAGTGCCTAAGGGAGCGATAGACTCTGCTGTCTGGATCGCCCACCTTGGCTGTGGGCTTCTGAAGGGAGAGTGGGGCAAGTGGAGATTGCCTGAGCAGCCAGGGAAGTGGCAGGAGATAAGAGGAAGCTGGTGTTGGAGCAGACAAAGTCTTGACTAAAGGACAATCTCTCTTCTATTGGGAACCTTGCCATAGCAAGCCACAGTGATTCAGGGATACAGGGCATACATTTGAGAAGCAGCCTTGTTTCTGCAGGTGGAGTTTTGCCCTTGCCTTTAACTACAGGTGCGGACAGTGCAGAGCCATCCGGCATCTACCTATCTGATCCTCACCTGCTAGTCAGGGAGTTCGATGATCAAGTGCTGTCATGCCCACCGTTAATTACGCCTGCAGAACCTGAGTCCAGGCTGGGGAAATTGGAATCATGCCACACAAGCAGAACGATCCCAGCGCTTCCCATGAGACCTCAGCTCCCCTTCAACCAGAGTGACACAGACGGGTAGCTGGGAGGCCTGACAAACAGGTGGAGAGAGGGAATCACAGAGCTTGTTAGCATCCCCGCCACACGGGGGATTTTAGTGCCAGCCTTTGAACAGCGACATATCTGACGCCGGCTCTGTCGGAGAGCCTGCGAGGGTTGCACCTGTCGCATCTTATTCCCTCACCTTCCCGCAGAAGGGGAAATTTTTGCTAAAGGCTTCTGGCACCACGGGACGACACCTCCCTCCTTCCCTTATGAGAACAAGAGTTAGGGAGCCCCTGTGTGGTGACGCTACGGAGCACAGCCAGAGAGCGCACCTCCCGGGCGGTCTGTGCCAGCAGCCTTAGCAACGAATCCCCTGTACATTCATTACAGCCAAGTCCTGCTCTAAAGTCTCTCAGCCGAACACTGTAAATGCATTTCAACCTGCTCGTAGTAATTAAAGCCCGTTGCTGGGCACAGACAGGTCCCCCTAGGGACGGCTACACAGCAGCTGGGAGCAAGCCGCCGAGCCTGAGTCGACAGACTCACGGATCTTGCAGCACTGGCAGAGGCTTGGGCTAGCCACCTGAGCTCAGAGCCAGGAGTAGGGTGGGCTGGACCCCATGTGGCCACCCTGAGCTGCAGCCACAGCCTAGATGTCCACGCTGCCATTTTAAGCGCACTTGCCCGAGCCCCGCTAGTGTGAGTCTGTCCACCTGGGCTGGGAGGCTCATGCCCAGGTGCAGTGTAGACACGCCCAATGAATCCCAGAGAGATGGCCCAGCCTGCTATGCCCTGCTACTGGCAGAAACCTCTCCTGATTCCCTTCTTAGAGCTCCTTCCATAAGCCCCAAAGCTCTCACAGAACCCTTTGCTTCCTTAGGGTTAACGAGGCTGGAAAGTGGGTGATGCTGCCCACTAGAGGTAACTCTACTACAAGAGAAAAAGACTCTCTGTGGCATGAGCCACCTGCCAGCATGGAGTTTGCATGCTTAATAGTGACGGACAGATAGATGGCTTGAAATGGATGGAGAGAGAGAGGGGTATGGACAGGGAGACAGACAGGCAGATGGACCGGGTATGTATGAGGAGACAGACAAATGGACGGGAGCTAATGCATGAGGATACAGACAGATGGATGGAGTATGTATGAGGAGACAGACAGATGGACAGGATATGTATGAAGAGACAGACAGACAGATGGACAGGAGGTAATGCATGAGAAAACAGACAGACAAATGGATGGGAGATAATGCATGAGGATACAGACAGATGGATGGAGTATGTATGAGGAGACAGACAGATGGGCAGGAGGTAATGCACAAGGAGAGACAGACAGACAGATGGACAGGATATGTATGAAGAGACAGACAGACAGATGGACGGGAGGTAATGCATGAGGAGACAGACAGACAGACGGACAGGGGGTATGTATGAGGAGACAGATTCTAAGCTCCTTGCCTCTCTCTCTTGAAGGAAAGGTGCATAACTCCAATGGGAACAATGGCACTAAGTGCCACAGGTGGCATGGGGAGGGTGGGAGGAAATGAAATATCGCCATCAAGATTAAATGTCTACAAAGCATTTCCCAGGCTGCTCCCCTCCCCGGAGGGCCTCCAGGCCAGGCTGGCCCCTTGCGTGCACATTTCAGAAGGGCAGGAATTTTTAATGAGCGGCACAGGCTTTAAAAACAAACAAACCTTGCCAAGGAAGAACCCATCAAATATTAAAGGAATCAAACTCCTTCTGTCAATGAGGAGGGCACGGAAATTGCTCCCAGAAGCGGTGGGACCGTCAACGTCTCTGATCAGCTCAGCTTCAAACAGCTTGTCAGTTGGATGTCCCTGCTTCCCAGGTCCCTAACCTCTATGCAGTTCCCACCTCCCCTATCCCCAGCCCTTGTCTTGGACCAGATGCTCAGCTGGGGTAAAGAAGCTTAGCACAATTTATGTAAGCAGAGTCAGGATGAGCCCCACCCTGACATCTAGTAGTGAGTCGTGGCAAAGAACTTCAGGGGCTGGTCTCATTTGCATAGGCACACCCACCCTGCCTAGCACGAGCCCATAATAGCCCAAATGGTCACTTTGGGCTGCTGTAGGATCCCCAGTTTTCTGTATTGGGGCAGGAATTTCTGTTATTGGGGCAGGAAGAATAAACTGTTATTATACTGATTATGTGAATCAAGGACAGTGAAACTGTACTTGGTCTTTTGTCATGATGGAGAGAAACTCACCATCAACTAAGCAGCAGTCACTAGGCAAGGGACATGGGTTCCAAAACCCAGTAAATTGAGAGAGACTGGGGAAAAGGTATTTGTACCTAGTGGTATGGGCCCCTTTTGAAGGCTCTAAATGCCAATTGCACCTTCTTCTTCTCTTCACTGTGGAATATCAGAGCTAATTTTAACTTCTTTAGAAACTTAGTTACAGGCTGCTAAGCTAAATCCATTTTGGGCTAAATAGTGCATGAGCACTAAGGCTCCCCTAGCAAATGTACCTAAACTAGAGGCAGCCCACACATGAGCTAGGGCAACACACTAGGTTAATCTCAGTGGTGGCTAAAGCAGTGCCCTTCCTTCTGACCTAGTTTTAAACCAGTGGCCTGTACACCTTGAAGGAGCATTGTGTTATCACAGGTGGCTGTGCAGGGTGTTTAAACACGGGAGAGTCAGGGACCCAAGTTCTATCCCCAGATGCTACCATCTTCTCTTGTGACCTGGGGTAGTCACTTAACCTCTCTCTGTGCCTGAGCTGTCTCATCATTAAATGATATTAATGTTTACCTAGTTCCATAGGGGGTTAGGAGGCTGAAATACTGAATGGAAAGTGTTTTGGGATCTTTGGATGGAGTCAGGGAACTCCACAGCCCTTTTAAAATGCCGATTCTTGCTCTCTACATTAAGCATCCCATGGTACGTTTTACAAGGATAGAGGTGTTAGCCTTGTCACTATGGCTTAATTCCAACTTGGCTAATTGTATGCTGCCTTTCTTAAATCCCCCCAGCACTTTCCACTGGATGCAGGGTTCTTCTTCGCTTCCTGTCCTGCATTGGTTGGGTAGTATTGCTGTGTGCCATCAAACAGCTGCTGTGTTCCTCCCCAGAGCTGGCTGCGCTGTAATAGTGGGTAGAGGGATTCTGTCCTCATTCTGTTTGTTTAGAATTAAAGCACTTCATTGGGCAATGAGCGATGTTCCAAACCTGTCTTGCCCTGCTTTTCCCAGAAATCCTTCCCACTCCCCATATCAGAGCTCTACCCTTGAACTCAGTTTTGCAAAGGGTTTTGGGTGCTTCTTGGATAAAAGCACTATACATGTAAGCTCCTTCCTTGATGGGTGCAATGAAGGCTTGGAACTAGTCACCCCAGAGCTAGGAGGGGGAATTGCCTTTTCTCATATTGCAAATCAGGATCATGGTACCTCAGAGCTCCTAGCATAGTGTTAGGTCACAACCTGCTTTATATAGTGAAGAGAGATTCATCCACCTTTTTAACACACCAACACGGAATGCATGTGACCATTTATCAGCCTGGGCTGACCCAGCTGATACCATGTACCCACAGCCATAGCAAGCACTGACCTGAAAAGACAGGCAAGCAAATCCCAGTGAAATTCAGAGAGACTTACTTTAGCCCAGGAGGTTAATGTACCAGCCCGTCGACTCAAGAGACCGGCCTTTGCGTATGGATTAAGCAGTAAGTAAAAATCACTTTGGTTCACTGCAGCCTGTCCATGGTGGAGGTTTGCCAGAGTCCCTCCACTGCTTTTGCTGCAAAGGGTAGTTTCTGCCCAGAAGCAACCTAGGATGGGAAGAGCCAGGTTTCTGCTGGCCAGGACTGAAGCATGATGGCACCGCTCTGTGGGGAGAGCACAGGGGGCTGAGAACTGGGAGTACAGGGTCAGGACGGAGGTGGATTAGCAGAGCCCTGGTAGGGCCCAGGATTACCACAGCAGCTCAAGACTGAAGTGGATTTCCAGAGTGCCAGGACTGTAACAACACAGATGTGCCAGTCAGGCCCATGGGGCATTGGCAAAGCTGCCCGGAGGAGGCTCCACAAACAGGGAGCACTGGTAGGGGGGAATGCTCAGGAGCAGCACAGTTCATCCGTGCCTTTACCCAGGAGACGTACTGATGCCAATGCAGACATTTCCAGTCTATTCTGCTCAGCCTGCTTATCTACTTCATATCCAAGTGCAGACCCTCCCCTCAGTACTTCTCTTCGCTCATCCTCTGTAAAACACCAGCAAAGCACTTCAGTGGTCTCCAGCACCTCCCTTCCCGACCCTTACCACTCTCATTTGCTGGGATGCCTACAGTAAACTGGGCACTGCCAGACCACTGGTGCACTGAGACCCCTGCCTAGCATCCTGCCCAATCTTTGTCTCACTGTTTCCTTGAGCTCTGCCTGTTTGTATCCACCAGTTGCCTCTAGTCTTAGAGACTGTAAACCTTTTTGGGTGGAGTGTTTTTGTTCTGTGTTTGTACAGCGCCTAGCACAATGAGGTCCTGGTCCATGGCTGGGACACCTAGGTGCTACAATCATGCAGACAATTCAGAGCATGCAAATAAATAATAATAATAATAATAATTATTATTATTAATAATAATAATAACCTAACTGCTAAATGTCGTCATGCTGGTGAACAGAGCTTTCTGCATAAATAGCCACAGCACTGTCAAAGAAACGACCAGATCAGCCAAACAGGTAGTTAGGAGAGGAAAATACAATCCCTATTTAAGCATGCCCCATCCAACTTGCTTACAAGTAACATTTCCCACATCTCTGCACAATGGAATTGAACTCCAGGACCCTGGACAGCTCTGCTCCTTCTCTGCCTAATATTAATGCAAAGGTTATTGATTCTACATAGGTGGCAAGGGGCAGCTAGATGCCCTGGCCTTCTGACATCTCTCTGACCATCTAACCCTCTTGCGCACTGGGGGAAAGTAAGCCAGCCTTATTTACCAGCCTGGTATGAATCAGCCCCAGCCACCTCTCCGAATGCCACCCAGCTCTTAGAGAAATTGCAGGTGTGGCTGCCTGGTTCTTTCCTTTCATTAAGTCCCTCTCTTCTCCTCTCCTGAGGATTGGCATGTGCTCTGAGCAGCTCAGCCTTAGAGGGGTGGCGGGAGGGGGGGGGGTGTTGACCTTTGTGGCCATGTGCAGTGCATCTCATCAGCACACTAATCCTTGTGTCTGAAGAGCAGACATTCAATTTGGAATCCTGGCCACGCGGTCCGAGCAGGATTATCCAGGGAGCTCAAACCACAGCTATTTTATATGCGGGGGAGAGGAGGATGTGGAAGGAGGCTTTATGAAGGCTGGTGCAGTGGCTTTGTGGCCTCCATGGGTTAAATGCCCCACACTCAAGGGCTGGGTGAACGCTTCAACGCTCTACTGGGGGCTGCCCTTAGCCCTCTGGAAACGGGGCTCACACTTCTCTTCTGGGGTCAGAGCACCCCCAGCTGGACTCAAATCTGTAAACTGCTCCCCACCTCCAGCTGAACGCGACTCGGAAACCTCCCCTGCCTCAGCCGGATTCGGACTGACCCAGCTGAATCCAGAGCAGACGCTGAACACGCTTAGTGGCCCTCACCCACTGGGCCAGGCCGTGCTCGCTCAAGTTCACTGGTGTAACTCTATTTGCATTCCTTGGCATTACTCTGGATTTACACCACCGTACGAGCTGAGGCTGGCCCCCCAAGAGCCAGAGCACAACAGAAACACCTAGCATAAGACAGGGTACGTTTCTCAGGAAGGAAAGGATGAGTCAGTTTAATCTGGGCCCAATACTCAGTACTGCCAACCTCGACCACTTCCCAGCCCCAGCCGAACAAGCTAATTATAGGAGTTCACTCCCAACTAGGGCAATGCATGTGGCTGAGGAAGACAGATGGAGAGACTCAATGTCTAAAGAAACCAACGGCTCACAAGAGCTAACAGGCCTGTACAGATTTGCTTTAAATCAGAGGTTAAAATGACACAGAAGAACTTGCTTCCTTCCCTGTTTATTCTGGGGAAGGGGGACTGACTGGCCTGAAGGACACAGGTAAATCAGCATCATGAGGTAATGTCTCAGCACTCTGGAGCTAAATTTTGAACCTGGTTCTTATCTCTATAGTGGTCCAAAGAAAACCCAGTCACCAAGCACCCTCGGTCTTTGGGGGAGAGGGGATGCACATGCAAATAGACCCAAACTTTGAGAGAGGCTGGACTCGAATTCTGCAGCTTGAGTCAATCACTAGTGACATCATATATTTGGTTCTGATAATTCAGATCAATCAGCCCTAGGTTTTGCTTTGCTTCTAGTTTTCAACCCAAAACCCAAGGCCCTTCTAAATCTGCCAAGGTTTGCCTGGTTTGAGGCTGAAGCCGCAAGAAACCAACGAGTTTTGTGTGGCTTCCACGCAGCATGCTCAGCTGGCCCTGGGTCACACAAAGCTTTAAGAACCTCAGGGAAACTTTCACTGAGTGTGGCACAAGTTTGAGGTTTGTGTAACTGTCCTGTGGATAGTTAGTGGGGATCGATATCAGGACCCTAAGCACAAAATCACAGGCCACTGCCACTTGTCCTAAAGAAGTGATTCCATGCATCAGTAGCAGCAGTAGGCTGCTATCCTCTACGTGGAGCAGTCAGAAGCAGGGGGCGTGATGCATTAAGTCAGAATGTCATGAAATCCACTTTCCCTGGTTTGGATTTTATTCTGAAAAGGTTTCACTTGGCCCTAGGACTGCTGGCCCTTTAACACAACGTTTAGTTAGTTTCACATTAGCTCAGGTCACTTCCTGCAGGGATTCACCCCGGCAGACACCAGAAGCAGTGACATAGGCACTATTTTACCCCTCTCTCGAGAATGCCACACTTGGAGGGGAGCCTAGGCCTGAATGCTCAGATCTGGGTCTCAACTTACCCCAGAGCTTGTCTTGTTTGGTTTGACCCCATCTCTACCTGTAATATGACTCTGAACCTCTCTATGCTGAAACACATACTTCCATCCCGCAGATCCTGGAGTCTCTCTCATCTCATTCACCCATTCAAGTCCTTGCTATTACGTCTGTTAGCTCTGCTTCAGCCCAGTTTGCGATGCAAGCATCCAGCTGCAGTCTCTCCCCTCCCACAAAGCAGCTCCCTCATTCACAGGAAACATCAATAACAGCGAAATACCTCCTCCCCTCCCCTCTCTGAGCCAGAGAGGTTTCCACTTCAGCTCCAACTTGCATGATAAAGTGGTATTGGATTGAACCATCCATCCCCAGCTCACCCCTTGGCCTCTGCCCACGCGGCAGCCTCTTAGTACAGCAGCAAATTGCTAACGGAAAAGTGGTTAGTCACAAAGATGATATTGCCTTTCCCATCAAAAACAACTTTGCAGTAGTTCGGCCAGGCCTGTGCCAAGTGGCTGTAGGTTCCATTCAGCAGCCACGCGAGCAGCAACCACACAGACCTCTCCCCAGAGAGCTCGCTCCACAACTATTTAAGTGCATTAAAAACTCATCGGCCCCGAGAACAAACACACAAGATCTCATGGCCCCTGGAGACTGCTTGTGAATGTGCAATTTCATGTTTCGTTGCCATCTGCTGGAAAGTTGGCAAGAACAAGGTGCAGGAAGGGGACATAGAGCTAGGGCTTTGGGCATATATATGCTGGGGAGGGGGAGAGGAAGAGGGGTGATGGCACATTAAACCCTATTCATCACAGGCACAACTGTCCACTCATGTCTATAGTCTCAGCATCCTACCCTCCTATCAGATCAGCGAACCTGTAAGCGTTAGAACTTCAGAGATCTTGTTATATCACTATGTTGCTCTCTATCAACACGGAACAGAGGAATGCAGAGGACCAAAGAACATACGAACGGTCTTACTGGGTCAGACCAATGGTCCATCTAGTCCAGTGGTACTCAACCAGGGGTACATGTACCCCTGGGGGCATGCAGAGGTCTTCCAGGGGTACATCAACTCATCTAGAGATTTTCCAAGTTTTACAACAGGGTACATAAAAAGCTCCAGCAAAGTCAGTACAAACTAAAATTTCATACAGACAATGACTTGTTTATACTGCTCTCTATATTATACATTGAAATGTAAGTACAGTATTTATATTGCTATTGATTTAGTTTATAATTATATGGTCAAAATAAGTAACTTTTCAGTGAGAGTGTGCGATGACACTTTTGCATTTTTATGTCTGATTTTGTAAGCAAGTAGTTTTTAAGTGAGGTGAAACTTGAGGATATACAAGACAAATCAAACTCCGGAAAGGGATACAGTACCCTGGAAAGGTTGAGAGCCACTCCTCTAGCCCAATGTCAGATGCTTCAGAGGGAAGGAACAGAACAGAGCCATTATCGAGTGATCCGTTCTCCTGGAGACTTACCTCTTACCCTATTCCAACTCTGAACGCTGACTTAATGTGAGTCAAGTGCCTTGTCCAGCCCCACATTATATCAGAGGGGAAGACAGAGGAAAAGCACAAGATCAATAAGTCGGTCGCTCCTCTTGTTTTCTTGGTGTCCATTCTAGGATTGTAAGAGCCTTAGGGCTAAGAGTCTTTCCATTTGTGTTATGTGTGGCCCTGGGTCCATTCTCTGAGCTCAGTAATACTAAGATTAGCTACTGGGTCTAGAACAGAGATGGTCAGAGAACAAGGGAAAATATTCACATAATGTTCCCCCCCCCCCCCCAATTTTTATGTAAAAATTCAAAATTGTGTCAAAATATCAAAAATCATAACATTTCAACCCACTTCAGTCATGAGGAAGTTGCCACTAAGCCAAACACCAGCACATGAACCATGCTGGGGAGTGGGGAAGACGAGTAATTCATGGGACAGCATGGTCCACTGGATTGGGTACTGGATCAAAAGTCAGGAATATCTGGGTCCTAGCTTCAGCTCTGCCAATAACATGGGGCAAGAGACATCTCTCTTTTCCCCTCTGCCCATCTCGTCTATTCACACTGTAAGCAGGGAGATGTGGACATATCTGGATGGTATCTTTCTCTCTTTATGTACAGCGCCTTGCACAATGGGGCCCTGGACTTACCATAACACATATACCATGCCCTACAGGAGAGGAATGTCTGCTATAACTACCATTCCCAAACAGCATGCAGTCCTAAAGACTCAGGGAAAAGGTGGATGGAGTTGTTAAGCAAACCTCATCTGGCTTTGCTGTGAAGAGAAGCCATGGTTTGGACTAAGGACTCCGGGGAACACCAAGAATCAATCCACCTAGGGTGACATCTACCCTTGGGCAGAGGTCTAGCATGAGGACAGTGCACCACTTAAGACCTCTACATAGGACTTACCAGGTGCATTGGTTTTGTTCTGGGCAACCGTCAACCCCAGAGCAGCTTCTATTTAAAATCTGCGACACTCTAGTTTAAGACAAGGATTTATAGGGTCCTATGGAAATCAAGACAAGGCCCCTCTTCCTGTGTACAGACTATTTTGACTTGTTCCACCGAGCACAGCTATCTGCTCTGTAATCGAGGGAGTGTTAATGCGCTAATGCAGGTAAATTGTAATTAATTTCCCTCTAATTGATGCGTGGGAATATCCAGGACCCTCATTCTCCTGCCTTCAATTCCTTTATAAATATCTGATTTGACAGGTTAATTTGAAAGTAAAAGTGAGGTTCTTTACAGCAATCCAAGCAGAAGCCCTGGAACGCAGCCTGCTGCCTAGTTGTGTGGAGCATAATAAAAGAGGTTGAAGTTAGGTTCGAGTCTTTTTCTTCCTTCTTTTTTTTTAAATTAATTAATTCATTTATTTTCCCACTAATTTAATTTTTTCTCTCTCTCCCAACTTCAGAGGATAATAAAAGCTTCATTTCACAGTCCAGAGGATTTGGCAACAAAAGGTGAGGGAGAGCCAAAGAAGACTGATGGCAGGGGTGTCAGGTTTCCTTCTGGCTAGTACGGTTTACATGATACCTGGAGGGCTGCAGGAATTGATCAGCCAGAAGAGGGCACTCGGAGATGGGACAGCATTTCTTTAGGGAGTGCTGTGTCATTAAGGGGTGTTGTCATCAAGGTGACCCTGAAACCCATAAATGCTAAAGCAGGTCATCAATTGTCCTCTCTGCTCCAACATCTGAATGGCCATACTGGGACAGACCAAAGGTCCATCCAGCCCAGTATCCTGTCTTCCGACAGTGGCCAGCGCCAGGTGCTTCAGAGGGAGTAAACAGAACAGGGCAATTATTGAGTGATCCATGGATTTATATAGAGGCGATATGATATTTTCTGTCTTATTATCTATCCCTTTCCTAATGATCCCCAACATTCTGTTATCTTTTTGTTGCCACTGTACATTGAGTGGATGTTTTCCGAGAACTATCTACAATGACTCTGAGATCTCTTTCTTGAGTGGTAATAGCTAATTTAGACCCCATCATTTTATATGTATAGGTGGGATTATGTTTTCCAATGTGCATTACTTTGCATTTATCAATGCTGAATTTCATCTGCCATTTTGTTGCCCAGTCAATCAGTTTTGTGAGATCCCTTTGGAACTCTTTACAATGTGCCTGGCACTTAACTATCTTGAGTTGTTTTGCATCATCTGCAAATTTTGCCACCTCGCTGTTTACCCCTTTTTCCAGATCATGTATGAATATGTTGAATAGGACTGGGCCCAGTACAGACCCCTGCTCTCCTACTTAATAGCTCACTATTCACAATCACCAGCTAGATACTGAACACTGCTTTTAGTTTTGGCTTTGAATCTCTCTGGAGTTCCACAGTTCTCCACCCCCAACAGCTCATTATACTGATACTCCTGACTTTTTGGCACAAGATTCCCATGATGAGCATGCTAAAAGCTCAGGGGTTGGCAGAGAGAAAGGATTGATTATGCCTAAACATTTGCTCAGGGTATTCTACAGGGTGCCTGATTGTGAATCTTCTACCTAGCTTCCTGGCAGACGTTCACATTGAAATACCATTTGCTGGGAATATTTATTAGAAGCAAAACCGGAATAGATAAGCATATGGGACTGTTGTCCTTCCAGAAGCAACACTGAGGCAGTTCAAGCATTTGCCTTTGTCCAAGATATTTGGTGCGGTTCCTTTAGTGGAAATCTGTGGGCAGATGTGATTGCAAATTAAAATATCCTTTAATATCAATTTCCTGCTGATTTCACTGAATGGTGTTCAGCATAATTTGAAAAATTCATGGCCATTTTTGCCTGCCTCTTTCTAACATTTTATTTTCCTGCTGGCTACAAGCTGCCCCTTTTCATCCAGGGTGAAGAATGTGGTGAATGGGGCTGGCAATTCAAAAGGGAGTCTTTTGGCATTCTGTTCGGAAGCGCTAAGAATTCAAGGAACTGGATGGATCCAGGAAATGGGCTAAAGGTACCTCATTTCAGCACTAGAGTCACTGGTTGGAGTCCTGTCCACATCTGTAATGACAAACTTTTAAACCATCTGGTGCCCTACAACTTGAAATCTGAGTCTGTAGTCTCTATTCCCATTTCAAGGAGCCAAAGAACAAATAAAACCAACACAATTGTCCCTAATTGCCACTTCCATGCCAACAATCTTGCCTTTGTTTTCTGCAAACATTCTTACCAATAAAACCTCGCTTACCCAAATGCAACGAAGCACATCTGTGAGGTTTATTCCACAAGACTTTGCTGTGTTGTACTCGCCCTGCTCTGCCACTGGTGGTAGTGAGGTCACCTAACCCCATCAAGTAGTGGTAAGGAAGGAGACGTCAGGTGCCCCTGTGAATAACACAGTCAGAAAGGACTGGAATGCCCTAAGATTAATCATCTTCAGATTCCTAACCAGCACATGGTGGGAGACAACTTTGGGAGTTCAGGAAACACTCATGCAGTGCCAACATGACCAGTAAAGGTGACAGTTACGTATCATGATGTAAGGAGCTCCTAATCATCTGGGAGATAACTAGGATGTCCCTAGGATGAGGGGACCTTCTTTGGAAGAGATACCTACCCAGGAGCTTGCTGCTAAGCTCATTGAAAGACTCCCACTGACTTCAATGGGCTTTGGATCTGGTTGTAGCTGCACCCAATTCTCGTTTACTCTAGTGGTTGCTCATGCTTCCCTAGAAACCAAAACCCATCCCCTAACCGAGTGGTCCAATTTACCAGCCGAAACGTTGCACAGCCCTAGCTGACCATCAGCAGCTGAGGAAGCCCTGGGTAGCAGCTGAGCTCTGCGGCTGCCTTGAAGCCAGTGAACAAATTCGTTAGAACTGAAGGACACATGTAAGAAATAGAAAAACCATGAAAGTAAAGGGCTTTCCAAAAGCTCTTCAGAAAACAGGGCCAACCTGGGCTTGCAGACCTTTATAATTGGGGAAAACCGGATTCTCTCTCCCCTCTAAACCAACAGGTGGGAAATACCTCCGCCCTCTTGCACTGGAGGAAGAAACAAAACCATCAAGCCTTTCCTGAGCCCCTGCGAGATGGAGCAGGGACCTTGTTCTCGCTGCTATTGCATGAGGCTTTCGCTCCTCCTGCTGCCTCTCATAAAGGGAAGAGATAGCAGCTGTCAATTTCTAGTGGGGAAAAAAATAGTTTTCTATCTACTTTAGGGTTTTTTTTTATTGCCAGCCATTACTGTAATATTTGCTTTGATTACCAGATTAATCACCAGATTGCAGAGCCTATTAGATGTAATCGAGTCAGACAGTTTCAGGTGTTCCTTCCAGGAGCACTCACTCTCTCTCCCCCGTCTCCTCTTTCCTTCTTCCTATCTCTCCTGCCTTCTCTCAGCTGACGGGGGAAACAAGGCAGCTCCCTCCCAGGGAAGGAGAGGGAGGGAGTGTTCAGCCTCTCTCTCTCAGCTGACCCGGGATTAGATTGAGTCTTATGCACCAGTGGGTAAGTCAAAAGGGGTGTGGATGGGCTGGGCAGCAGCTGGGGCCTCCTCTTCGTCTTGGGAGCTCCCACGGATCTCCTACTCCAGCGCCTTTTGTAGCACCTTTGAAAAGGCTGCACAGCGGCTCCCCCTCTGACCTTAGCCAGCTCTACCACCCGGGAGGGGGGTCATAGCCTCACCCTAGTGCTGCCTCTCCTCACCCTTCTTCAGGCACTAGGAGGGGGCAGGGACCACTCTTCCCAGGCAAAACTATTAAACATTTCAGGACCTCCAGAAGGTTCCAGGAATCAGAGTGAGACCTCACCAGGAATACTGTGTTCAATGCTGGTCACGCACGCTCAAGAAAGAAAGATGAATTGCACACAGTGCAGAAAAGAGCCTCTAGGATGATCAGGAGACTGGAAACCCTCTCTTAGAGAGGAGACAAAAAGACCTTGGGTGA
This sequence comes from Chelydra serpentina, assembly GCA_037349315.1. Lineage (NCBI taxonomy): Eukaryota > Metazoa > Chordata > Testudines > Chelydridae > Chelydra > Chelydra serpentina. The sequence continues at coordinate 9,822,830 of JBAIAC010000037.1, read as the reverse complement.
TTTAGCCCAGCAAAATGAAAGTTAAGAGGAGAAGCAGATTTGGTTGCTCTCTATAAATTGGGGTGGGAGGAAACGCCAGGGAGGGAGAAGAGCTGTTTAAGCTAGAGGAAAACAGACTGCATAAGAACAAATGGGAATAAACTGAGGCAAGCAATTGGAAGATTTCTCAGAGGGCGTGAGGTTCTGAAACAGCCTCCCAGTATGAGTACTGGGGGCAAACAACCTAACTAGTCTGAAGATGGAGCTCAATGAGTTTATGTACAGGATTATACAACAAGGGGGCCTGCAGGAGCAGGGGTCTTGATGACCCAGAAGGTCCTACCAGTCCTATGTACCTATCGGAATTAGCATCTGGCAAACATCAATAAAGATTCACCCACCCTCCCATCCAAAAGAGACCAGTTTCACACTTCTTTGTGCTGGTCCCTGCGAAGCAGCACTGTAAATCTCCTCTTCTGATAGTGTCAGTGGCCAAAGCCTCAGCACTTGTCCAGAGCAGGATCCTGCATCAAAGTACAGCTAACTGGGGTGTAAATGCCTCTTTCAGGTGCAGGAAATGGGCTGGTTGGTGGTAAGCGGAGGAACAGTAAATGCTGTCAGCAGCTACACTTTGGTTTATTGATTTACACCGTGTAATGGGAGGACTCGAATTGAATCATGCGCACAGGTGTCATGTCCCATTCACAGCAGAGCAACCGGATTTAATAAGGAGAATATTGCCATGCCCAGCTCCCGGGATTGCGTCTCCTCACCTGCTGGGAGGCTGGGAGCTGAGCTGATTGCAGTGGTGGGCACAGGCACATCCTGAACTCGCAGGGCCTGATGGTTTGGCTTTAGATGTGAATTTAGTGCCCGCGAGCAAGAAGGGGATCAGAGAGAACTAGCTAAGGATACATGCAGCATGGGTTGGTACTAGACAGGCTTCCCTGTGTTGTCCCCCGCCCCCCGCGCACGCACGCACGCACGCACGCACGCACGCACGCACGCACGCACGCACGCACGCACACACACACACACACACACACACACACACACACAAAATATGCCCCTGCAACAACAGGCACTTGTCCTCTCGTGGGGTCCCTAAGAGCACCGTCAGCCTAGCCTGCTACTCCGGCTCTGAGCTGCCAGATGGCTCTGCTGGGGCATCTCCGATCTGACTCGATGCACCTCCTTGCTGTTCCAGACCTGCGTTCCCACACACCTGCACCGATACATCCAGACCCTGACCGGAATTGCCAATTGCCGTTCCAGTCTCAGGCCACCAAAAAGCTCCACCAACACATCTCAGTCCAAACATGCCACCCCTCCTCCCCCGCTATTCCAACCCACAGCCCTCACGCTGCCCTGACCACCCGCCTCCATCCTAGCTATGACCATGCACGTCGGGGATCGTGCTGCTATGCTGCAGCTGACAGAGCTCCTGATGTTAGCAACAAGGCTCTCGTTGCATTCCCTCCTGTAAGAACAGGCATCATTGTGGAGGCCTTCAGCCACAGAGTTGAGCATCTTCTCTAGGAACAGGGAGGCAAGGCGGTTCTGAAACTCTCTGGGCTGCAAGGAACAGAACTAAAGCTGGGTCCAAATGCCCCTGCAAAATCCCTAATCAGAACTAGAATGGGCCCATGACATGACATGAGAAAAGTCCCTGTGTTGCCCATATACATCATGGCATGCCCTACGCTTTCTATATATTTTGTGTGTGTGTTGGCTTTAGCATATTTGAAAGGTACCACTTTTACATTAGTTCATATGAGAAGTAATAGCTGAATTCATCTCAGTCCAAACTGTAAAAATACACAGCACTTATTTAGCATTTCCATGCAAGTTACATGGGTCAGATCATCAATCATTGTTAATCAGAGGCAGTGTGGGGCAGAGGATAGGGTACTGGATTAGGAGTCGAGAAACCGTGGTTCTGTGATTCTGTCCCGGGCTCTTTCACCGATATCGGCTATGCAGCATTGGGGCGATCACTTCACCATCCTACCCTTCTTCTGTCTTGTGTATTTAGACTGTAAGCTCTTCAGAGCAGGAACTCTCACTGTACGTTTGTACAGCACCTAGCATGATAGGGGCCCGAGTTCAATTCGGGAAAGCTGGGGAGGCTTATGATGAAATTACAGGAGCTAGCAGCACCTGGCATGCAACTAGAAAGGGGGAGAATGTGTTTCTTCTGCACGTGGAAAATAAACTTCTGTTTTCATGACAACTTATCCACTTAGAACAAACGAGGCCTGAAATTCAGTACATCTTACATTAAAACAGGAATTGTTTTTTCCTCCTTGTTGGTGTGTGTCTCTCTCTCTCTGGAATACACCAGTATGACAGTGCAGGCAGCACCCTCAGCTGGCTCCCTGATCACCTTAAAATCCCAGTGCTTGATTTATTTATTGATGTTTAATTTTGTTAACACCTAGATTCTGCATGGCCTGGCGGACCACAGGGATTTGACTCTGGCACCAAGCTGTAGCTCATTGGATAAGGTGGGGGTGGAGGAGCGGTCTTACCCTTCCCTCCGTACCTCTCAAGAGTTAAAATCCTGTACTGAAGAGGAGCTTTACGTGATCCAAGCACACTCTCCCTGATTTAAAACCAAACGCTTTAAAAATTACTCTGCCCCTGTCAATCATTTATGCTCAGACACACCCCACAACGCTCTGTAGAGGTAGAGAGAGTTTTCATGCCTCGCCCAAGCCATTCAAGGCAGTGGCATGGCCAACTCTGACTTCCAGGTCTCCATTCTCACCAAGAGACTTAAACCAATCTCTCCCAGTTGTTTGGTCTCTTGCCATCAGCAGTTCATATTCCATTCATGGTCCCCATCTCTGCTAGACCACTGAGAAGGAGGAGGGGCTGTGAATGAAGAAATGATCCCCAGCCCCCACCCCCACCCCCACCCCCACCACCACACACACACATACACACACAAATTCTGGGTTTGACCCTAGATTGGCCGGATCCAAGTTGTTTCATACTCTCTGTATTCTGTCTCCCGAGGGACGCAGAGGAATGAATTCCCATCGCTTTATTTCTGCCCCTTCTGCCAATTCTTTCCCAACAAGGAAACCAATCAAAAACCTTTAAGTGGATCACTCCAGTGGTTATGATACCAATTAGGAAGACTTCGCCATCCAAATGGCCAAGCAAAACGGCGCACTGAGAAGTAATTTAAACCCTGCTGGGGTCTTTCCTTCCACACACAGACTGCAGAGCTGCAGCAAAACTCAGTACTATCTAATTATTTTTCACCCAGGAACGCTGGAGAAAGACCTACTATCATGTTCCAGACAGAGGTGTGTATGGTTTAATAGCAAGAACACTTTGTACTTATTCTAGCTCCTATCATATGCGGAGCTAAAAAAAAATCCCCAATTTTCATATCAGGAAACAGACCAGGGAGGTGAAGTGACTTTGCTGAAGGTCACAGGGGAAATCAATGACAGAATCAAGAAGAGAGCTCAGGTCTCCTGGCTCTCAGTCCCATGCCCTAATCCCCGGATCCTGCAGTCTCCCCTAACCTTGAGAAAGGTTTGCTGAAGTCAAGATACCCGACAGCGATCACAGGCTAGTTTCAAGCCAAGAGGGTCACATTAGCATTTGATTGGGAGCTCTAAGAATCTGGATGATTTCTCATGAAAGCAGGTAAAACCTGAGGCTGAAACCCAGCTTTAATTTAAAATAAATTTGTTAGTCTCTAAGGTGTCACAAGTAATCCTGTTCTTTTTGCTGACACAGACTAACATGGCTGCTACTCTGAAAGCTTTCACACTGTAGCTCAGGGGTTGCAAACCTTCTACAAAACGGAAACTAAACAAACCTGCAAACCAACCACAACTGGCTTTGGTGAGCTCTGGCTCTCAGCAGTGTCCTGCTTCTGTCTGGTCAATGCAGGCAGGGCTCTGTCCTCCTCTAGAGAACTGGGGCTAGCTACACAAGTTGGTCTTAACTCCCTCTCCCAGCTGAGCTGTTTTCCATTGGAGGGGCAAGCACAGAATATTCTTCTCCCCTGGGAAGTCCTGCAAGAGCCACAACCACCATGGCTAATCAGGGATTCACCTTCACCCATAAGAGTCCCGACAATGCTAAATTATCAGGTCCCTTCCCAGCCCCGTTGGTCAGAGAGGCTGTGATCCTTCCATGACACCCTGGCCTGGGGCTCTGTTCCATCTCCCCTTTCGACGTTTGCTGAGAAGCCCCGGCAGGCAAGAATGGAATTGACCCCGTCTTTCCACGTCACGCTTCCCCTTGAAATACCAGCACTGGGAGGAATGAAGCTGTCACTTTTTGTATTTTCAGTTTTTCAAACCTTATATTTCATTCCACCGCCGGCGGCTGAAAAGGCCGGAGCAGGGAGCACAAAATCAATACTCGGCAGGAAGACAGAAGATCTGCTTCTATTCTTCTTCTCTGATGCCGGGTACCCAGGGAACATCGCCGCAAACAAGGTTTCGGGCGACTGCCTTCCTGCTAATGTCAAGTCCTCCCTGGTTCCTCTACACCAGCGGCTAGATAGAGGGATGCTTGCTATAGAGGAGATGGAAAGGGGCTGGTGCCTCAGAAATTTTCTTTGGCACTGACTTTCCTGCAAAGCATTAAAAAAAACCCAAACCTGGTTGGCTGGGCTGGGTATTGCCTTATAACAAGATTACTTTGTAACCTACTGGCTTTGTGTGTGCCTGTGATGCTGCCCTCTACTGGCTGGTCCAGAGAGAGGATAAAGGACCTTCCACTGCTAGCAGTTAAAGGACTTCTCCTTTAGCTCAAGAGAGAGAGACCTTGGAACTGAAATGCCATAGTTCTAGTCCTCTGTGGGATCTGGAGGCCATGTGGTAGCAATGGAAGGTTTGGCTGGCTGCTGGGACAGCAGCCAAACTTCCCCTCTTTCTGCACAAAACCTATCAAACAACAGCCTCAGGTGTTAGCCCGAGGGAGAGTCTTTCTGCAGAATCTTTAGGAAATCCAAGCAATGGAAGGTACTTGCCAGGGGAGCAGAGAAAGAAACCAGATAATGGACACTTTGCTTTTCCAGCTTGCCCTTCACCATGAGCCATGCAAAGACGTTTAAAGGCACAGAGGCTGAGCATATGAGGCCGATGACAAAGTTGACAGACTGAAGTCCCGAGGAGCAGGATGGGGAGATGGCTGGTATTAGCCAAATCCAAGCCTTTATCCTACAGGGATCCCTCATCAGCCGCCGCACAGTGACGTCTCCATAAATCAGGGGGAAGGGATGAGCACGGAGCAGTGGTGTTGCAGTCTCAGCACTGCAGTCATAAATCAGGACCTAATTCAATCTTGTGAGATCCCTCGTTTGATTAATTTATGTCAGCATTTTCCGCTTCATCCGTGGCTGCTCCCCCTCCCTGGCCCTCCTCTCCCTCCTGTTCTCAATGCACCAATCGCATCCAAACCAGACAGCGCAGAGCCCTTAAGCTGTGAGAACAACACATGCCCATCAGACTTGACACAGGAAGGTTGGCAGCTGTGGCCAAGACCCCAGGATTTGGTGGGGAGAGAGAATCCAGCCACTGCATTGATTGGTATTACCAATGGTCCAACCACCAAGAGTTTTGACTGAGCCTAGCTCAAGAGCCCAGGACCATGAGCAAAACAAGGCCCTGGATGTTCCCACAAAGCTTTCCCAGAGAATCCTTCCCTTCTCCCAGGTCTTAAGGGAAATTATGTGCAGCCTTCTAGATTCCTCGGCTACCACCAGAGAGCTCAGGTTGGTGGCTGGCACGGCCAATGACTCATTGGGAGAAATCTGTTTGATACGGGGGGATTTTCCTTGCCCTCACCACCTTATAACAGTGCACCATTTCTTCATCTTCAAGGCCTTGAACAGTTTAGCCTCTCTCTCTACTCTTGCCAAATGACTAACGTCTCCTTTTGGGTCTTCCTCCACTCTCATTGACAGGCCTTTTTTCCAGCCAGCTCTATAACTGGGACATGTCCCCAGTTCTCAATTGTATTTCTTTTAAAATGTTCATCTTTCATGAGGATCCCTTGTGCTCTCCTCAGAGAGCCTCCAAACCAGACAACATAGAATCTTTACCAAGTTCCAAGGTGCACAAACTCAGGGAACTAACACGACACACATGAGCTAAGGTGACGCTGATCAACCACAGTCTTATACCCTCCCTGTGATTCCACATTGCCTACCTAGAAAATTTAGCTCTCTAGGGCAGGGACTCTCACTCTCTAGAAAGTGTTTAGCATGCTTGCTGTCACCACACAACTAAAAAACAACAGCAACGTCTGCAAATAAGTCTAGACATGGTCATGAGATAACCTGCAGGTTCCTCAACCTACAGTGAAAGCTTGTGAGTGAAGAGCATTAGCAGAAGTGTGCCTGTCTGGATTTCACAGCTCATCTCTCTCCGAGCAATGGAGAGGGAGATCAGTAAGGGCAAATGAGGAGAAAAGCAAGGCACAGGAGGGGCAGACAACTTTGCTTAACTCGCATCTCTTGCATGGGATCCCAGTGAGACAATATCAAGAGCCAACCACTCTGAAATCAGTTGTGCCCTCTGGCCTCCATCTTATCCAAGCCGTTCCCAAGGAGGTGGGACACAAAGGTGGAGTCACCGCTATCTGTGATCAGAGCAAGCATCTGGTAACCTTGATAGGTATGTTACAATCTTTGAAAGAACCACCTGCTTGTGACCTTGGGCAAATCACTTTGCTCACACTCTTTTATGGCTCAGTCAACCCAGCTGGAAAATTGAGTGACTATTAAAATAAAAAATAAGAACGGACCTCACTGAAAAACCAGATGCTGCATCTGAGCCTAGATTTCCTGGGGAAAGAAATTACCAAACTAAATGAACATAGAAAAAAAATTAAACTCCCATGCTAGGCTTCCCTGCTGAATTTCCCAATAACGAGATTTTAATCAAGAAAGCAAGTCGTCAGATGCATTAACTGGAAGCTCAAGGCTGAGGGGGTGCTGAATGTAACCCCCACAATGAACTCCAGCAGCCTCAGACCGAACCACTCTAAAGACACACACGTCAAAGGAGTGAATTAAAGATTCAGATCACTTACTGCAGCACTCATTTATTTAGTAAAGAAGTAAAAGAGACAGAGCGAGTGGTGTTTGGGCCATCTGGCCTTTGCCGAGATGCTTCTCTGCTTGCGCTCTCCCTTCCCCAGCACTAAATTAGCGAGACCTGCAGGAAGCGATGACATCTTTAATTCAGTGCTGTAGATTCCAGAAGACATGTTTTGAGCTTGGTGGGATATTCGATAACACTCTTCCACCAGGCCAAAAGTTCAGAAACTAAAGGTACTGATGCATGGGCCCTGCCTGATACCTGAAAGCTAAACTATCGACTGGATATGCTCTCCTTAAATTCACATACCTCCTGCATCTAAGCATGAACCTGGATTTTATTTCAGGTGAGCATTAAATGCCATTCAGATTGTTTACCCCTCATAGACACCAAAATCAAGTTCACATTGTCTTCTGCCAGGGGCTGCACCCTGAGTAATCCTAGGCACTCAGATTAGATTTGGACAGTCTCTAAATGACCTAAATGAGGTTAGATTTGAATCGGATTATGGAGTGGTAAAATAAACCTGCCAGTGAAATATATTCCGATTTCTTCCCCTCCAGGACGCTGCTCTCAGAATCTAATGCAGGTAGACACTGAACTCCAATTTAGATTATTCTCCCAGGAGCTGTCAAAGACAGCAGGTGAGATTTCTCCTCCTCCTTATCCATTGGATTTAACAGACCAAGCAATATTTTGCCTCTCACTGACACTGGTGGGGCCTCTCAGGGTGAGATTTTCCAAATGCTCAGTATTGGCCACACTCTGCTCCCACGGGAGTCAGGAAGCGGTTTTAACCAAGGACTCCCGCGTGAGCAAAGCGAGGCCGGCACAGAGTGAGACAAGACTGGGCCAGCCAGAGACAGGTTGGCTTGCAGAGCAGATTCTTCCCTTGCTGTGCAGATTCGAGAGCAGAGAGTGGCAGGTGGCATTTTTGGTTTGTTTACCCCCCTTCCTAAAGGCCCTAGTGGAACAGAGATCGAACACGGCCATGAGGGAAAACACCCGGCACTTCACTGCAATCCATAAATAGATTCAGGCAGCCTGCTGGCAGCACGGTCCAAGGAGGGCTACGCCTGACAGACGTTGCCATAGGTGCCTTGAAAGGAGAATGAAATGGGCATCCCAAATGAAGACTGTCCAGCACTTGGGTGCTCCTGCCTAGCACTGAAATCCCATCCCTTACAGCTGGGAATGCACTCGACAGATTGGCCCGTACTCGGCTCTGCTAGGGAACAGAGGGGGAGTGATGCACTGTGAGCTGTCGTACCCCATTCAGAACGAGCTCACTTTCAAAATCAACTTCTGTGGTTTCCTCGGGACACTGCATCCCTTGACTCAGCACAAGCAGAGCCCAGCGAAAGAGAATCATGGAATCTCAGGGTTGGAAGGGACCTCAGGAGGTCATCTAGTCCAACCCCCTGCTCAAAGCAGGAGAAGCCCAGTGAAGGGAAATACACCCCAGCTTGTTCCTAGCCGGGGTCTAGGACGTGTAATGAAATTCAGACGTGCACCAGGAACGGCTGTTGGCCTGTGCGTGAACCTGGCTGCTGCAGATGGAAGGGGGATGAATGAGTTTCTGTCATGTCGTAGTAGCCGAAGCACAGACGTGGACTTTCAATAAAGATGTACCCTGATCAATGAGCTACTCTCACATCTCCCCCAGCTCCTTCGCTGCTCGGTGTCAGGCTGAATATTGGCTCTGTGTGCCATTCACAGAGCCAGGGGACAAGGCTCTATCTGTTAGAGCAGCTAACACAGGCATGTCTGTACCGCTCCCACCTGCATTCCTCAGCCCCTCCTGTACTGCCCACTCTGCCCCCGCCAGAAGCCGGAGGGGTTAAGGAGGTTGTAAAGAGGGCAAAGCGAGCAGGGTTTTTGTGTGGCTGGGAGACGAGATGCAGGAGCATCACAACAGGAACAAGGAGGAGGTGGGGCAAACAGGCCGCTCAGGCATGCGAGAGGAGTGTGTGTTCATAGTACAGGGCTCTGTTATATGGCAGTGGGGGGGACAGCTCCGGAGCAGACCATGAGAGGTCAGGAGGGAGCCCTGAAGAGAAGCTCCCAGTGACTGACATTTCCTCCCTCCCTTCTCCAATTGGTACATCTCCGAAGAGGAACTCAGCTCCTGCTCCTTCCAAGTGCCAGGTTGCAGCGTGACACCCATGTGCCTCAGCTCATTGCAAGCACCGCGCTAGGATTCCCGCAAGCCTCTACTCCCTCCGCGTGCTAGGACTCCCCTCCCTCTGGGCACTGTGCTGTGATTCAGATCCTGCTCCCGATGGGGAGTGCGCCCTCCTGGTACTTCTCCAGATGAAATGCCACTCAACGTATTCATATTTGCAGTGGCCGCTTACAAGGGCTGGAGCTATTTCAGAGCATCTTCACTGGGAACTTCCTCAAAGGCCAGTCTTCAAACAATGTGGCTGTGGGGACTGAGACTGTCCTATTAATTGGCGTTGCTCTTCCATTCTTTCCAGGCTGTTAGGAATTCTGCCGACTTCCTTTCTGGCCAGTGAACAGAATGGGATTTCCTTGGGACTTAGCAGAGAGCAGCATTCCAAGTCACTGATGTCTCAATTAATACTTTGCAAGGGTGAGGAACCCACAATGAAGGGCACACAGACACTAACATCTTATGCCTTCTCCAGAACATAACAATGTCCACACTGGGTCAGACGAATGGTCCATCTAGCCCAGTGACAGTGGCCAGTGCCAGGTGCTTTAGAAGGAATGAACAGAACAGGGCAATTACTGAGTGATCCATCCACTGTCATCCAGTTTCTGGTAGTTGGAGGTTTAAGAAAACCCAGAGCATGGAATTGCATCTCTGACCAGCTCGGCTAATAGCCATTGATCGACCTATCCTCCATGAACTTCTCTAATTCTTTTTTGAACCCAGTTATACTTTTGGCCTTCACAACATCCTCTGGAAAGGAGTTCCACAGGTTGACTGTGAGTTGTGTGAAGAAATACTTCCTTTTTGTTTGTTTTAAACCTGCTGCCTATTAATTTCATTTGGTGACCCCTAGTTCTTGTGTTATGAAAAGGAGCAAATAACACTTCCTTATTTACTTTCTCTACACTGGTCATGATTTTATAGACCTCTATCAGATCCCCCCTTAGTTGTCTCTTTTCTAAGCCGAGCAGTCCCAGGCTTTTAAACCACTCCTCAAATGGAAGCTGTTTCATAGCCCTAATCATTTTTGTTGCCCTTCTTTTCACTTTTTCCATTTCTAATATAGCCTTTTTGAAATGGGGTGAGCAGAACTGCACATCGTGTTCAAGATGTGGGCATACAACGGATTTATATAGTGGCATTACGATATTTTCTGTTTTATTATCTCTCCCTTTCCTAATGGTTCCTAACATTACTGCCGCTGCACATTGAGCAGGTGTTTACAGAGAACTATTCACGATGACTCCAAGATCTCTTTCTTGAGCAGTAAAAGCTAATATAGACCCCATCATTTTGTATGTGCAAGCTGAGATAATTTTTTCCAGTGCAGCATTTATCAATACTTAAGTTCATTTGCCATTCTGTCACCCAGGTTAGTGAGATCCCTTTGTAATTCTTCGCAGTCAGCTTTGGACCTAACTATCTTGAGTAATTTTGCATCGTCTGCACATTTTGCCACCTCACTGTTTACCCCCTTTTCCGGATCATTTATGATTATGTTGAACAGCACATGTCCCAGTACAGATCCTTGGGGGATCATGACCCTAACGTCTCTCCATTATGAAAACTGACCATTTATTCCTACCCTTTGTTTTAATCAGTTTCTGAGACATGAAAAGACCTTCCCTCTTATCCCATGACTGCTTAGTTTGGATAAGAGTCTTTGGTTAGGGATCAGTGTAGTAGCTGTGTTAGTCTGTGTCAGCAAAAAGAAAATAAGAAAAGGAATATTTGTGGCACCTTAGAGACTAACAAATTTATTTCAGCATAAGCTTTCGTGGACTACAGTCCGCTTTGTCGGATGCATAGAATGGAACATACAGTGGGAGGATATTTATACATTCAGAGAAACATGAAAAGGTGGAGGTAACCGTATCAACTGTAAAAGGCTAATGAATTGAAAGGAACTGTTATGTTTTTCTGAATGTATAAATATCCTCCCACTGTATGTTCCATTCTATGCATCCGACAAAGCGGACTGTAGTCCACGAAAGCTTATGCTGAAATAAATTTGTTAGTCTCTAAGGTGCCACAAGTATTCCTTTTCTTATTTTCTTTTGGTTAGGGACTTTGTCAAAAGCTTTCTGAAAGTCTAAGTACACTATATCAAGTGGATCACCCTTGTCCACATCTCCCCCACATTCTCTCTGGTAAGACCAATGCAAAGAATTCATATAGCTTCTCCACAATAGCCTTGTCTTCCTTGAGTGCTTCTTAAGCACCTTCATTGCCCAGTGGGCCACCCCACTGGCTGCTTGGCAAGCTTCTTGCTTCTGATGTACTTAAAAAAATTGCTGTTCATTTTGTGTCTTTAGATACTTGCTCTTTAAATTCTTTCTTGGCGTGCCTTATTATACTTGTACACTTACTTGACTTGCCAGAGTTTATGTTCCTTTCTCTTCTCTTCATTGGGATTTGACTTCCAATTTCTAAAGGATGCCTTTTTTTGCCTCTAGTACTCTGTTGTTTAGCAACTGTGGCATTTTTCTCGCTCTCTCTCTGTTTGCTTTTGGGCGGGGTGCAAAGGAAGGTTACACGTTTAGTTTGATCTCCTATTAAGGTGTTTTTAAATAGTCTCCATGCAGTTTGCAGGCATTTTGTCCTTGTGACTGTTTGTTTTAATGTCTATTTTACTAGCTTCCTAATTTTTGCGTAGTTCCCCTTTTTGAAATCAAATGCTACTGTGGGGGGTTTCTTTGGCATTTTCCCCCCTTCAAGGATGTTAATTTTAATTACATTATGTTACTATTACCCTGCAAGTAAGCTATATTCAACTCTTGGACCAGATCCTGTGTTCCACTTAGGACTAAATCAAGAATTGCCTCTCCCTTTGTGGATTCCAGGACAAGCTGCTCTAAGAAGCAGTCGTTTATGGTGTCTAGAAATTTTATCTCCACATCCCTCCCTGAGGTGACATATACCCAGTCGATATGAGGATAGCTGAAATCCCCCATTATTGCATTTTCTGTCTTTGTAGCCTCTCTAATCTCCCTGAGCCTTTTACAGTCACCGTCACCATCCCGGTCACATGGTCGGTAGTATATTCCTACTGCTGTACTCCTATTGTTGAAGCATGGAATTTCTATCCATAGAGATTCTATGGTACAGTTTGACACATTTAAGAATTTGTACTTTGACTCTATGCTCTCTTTCGCATATGGTGCCACTCCCCGACCCAGTGCAACCTGCTCTGTCATGCCTGTATATTTTGTACCTTGGTATTATTATTATATCCTATTGTGTTCCCTCATTCCACCAAGTTTCCATGATGCCTGTTATATCAATATCCTCCTTTCATACCAGGCACTCTAGTTCACCCATCTTACTATCTAGATTTCTAGCATTTGTATATAAGCACTAGTACATTTTGTCAATATTCAGTTGCTTGCCATCATGTATTATATTTAAATGGGACTCTTTGCGTTTGATTGATACCTACTCCCGGTCCCAACTACCATTCCAGTATGAGCCAGAGAACACAAATTACCTCATCTACTTTCTACATAAAGACTAGAAATCCATCTGTATCCACCTATTCATCATTCTCAGGCAGCTATGCAGCAACAGGCCTGGTATATATATCTCATGCTGCTCAAATGTACCCAGGCAACAAATTGGACACAGATACCTGACTCCCACAGGTGTTGAAATGCAATGAGACAAAAGTGAAGAACACACATGCCATTCTCATGTGTGGTCGGTGATGTGTACATAAGAATATAAGAACGGCCATACTGGGTCAGACCAAAGGTCCATCAAGCCCAGTATCCTGTCTTCCGACAGTGGCCAATGCCAGGTTCCCCAGAGGGAGTGAACAGAACAGGTCATCATCAAGTGATCCATCCCCTGTCACCCATTCCCAGCTTCTCGCTAGGGACACCATAAAGTCTGAATGTTTTTGATATACCCATATCCCCATTACAGAGACATAAGGCCTAGATATGGGGTAAGATTTCAGGTTTTTCCAGACACTTAACTCTGAATTACTTGCCTTTCATATATGTATATACACACATCAATCTTGGTTAAAAACAGTTACATTTTAAAAGGGCAAATAATTCCCAACTCAAACCTGCAATAAACAGGAAATATAGATGAAAGCCATAGACCAATATGCATCACCTTCTCACCCATGCACACTGAACATCTCTCACCAAGATATATCATCCCTACCACAAGCCAAATAAACAGACCGTCCCCAGTTACCGATTACAAATCAGCATAAGCAAAACCAATTTCAAAGTGTGTACACCCAAGGGGGTTGCACCATTTTAGCTATATTGGTTTGTAAACTTGTTTCGCTAAATGGGAGAACAAATTGTTATACATCTATAGATTCCATGGCCAGAAGGGACCACACTGTGATCCTCTAGTCCAGTGTTTTTCAATCCGTGGGTCGCGACCCAGTACTGGGTCATGGCATGTAAGGTGCTGGGGCGCCTTGCTCTGGTCGGCACCGCCGACCAGGACGTTACAAGTCCTGTTAGTGGTGCTACCCAGCTCAGGCAGGCTAGTGACCACCTTTTCCAACACCGCGCTGTGCCCCAGAAGCGGTCAGCGGCGGTCCGGCTTCTAGGCAGGGGGGCCACAGGGCTCCATGCGCTGCCACCGCCCCGAGCACCGGCTCTGCACTCCCATCGGCTGGGAACCAGCCAATGGGAAATGGGGGGTGGGTGCCTGCTGGAGAGTCATGTGGAGCTGCTTACGTGCCTCCGCCTAGGAGCCAGACCTGCTGCTGGCTGTTTCCAGGGCGCAGCACGGTCCGCGGTGCACCACGGCTGTGCTGCTGACTGGGAGTCGCCAGAAGTAAGTCCGTGGCCACGCCCCAATCCCCTGCCCCAGCCCTGAGCACCCCCAAACCTGGAACCCCTTCCTGCACACCAAAGCCCTCATCCCCGGGCCCTCCCCAGAGCCTGTATCCTCAGCCCAGAGCCCTGACCCCTTCCCACACCCCAACCCCCTACCCCAGCCCATAGCCCCTCCAACACCCCAAACCCCTCATCCCCAAGTCCGTTGGGTTGCGGGCATTAACAACTTTCTTCAACTGAGTCCCCAGAAAAAAAGTTTGAAACCCCCTGCTCTAGTCTGACCTGTGTAACACAGGCCGTAGAACTTCCCCAAACCAATTCCTGCTTGAATTACAGCCTCTGTTCATTCTGAACCCAGCTATCACCAGTAGGCCGAACTCTCGCTTTAACCACTAGGCCAGACCACGGCCCAGTGTCTTCATTTCAAATCAAGCTCATGTTTGCTTTAGGTCACAAGAGACACTGGGCCAAATCCTCAGCTGGTGTAAATCAGCCCAGCTCCATTTACACCAACTGAGGATCTCAAATTGTCTCATTTGAAACTCCCATTTTTGTACAGCACCAATACCCCACCCACTTTGTCCTGGCCCTGGTCTGGAACAGTCAGAAGGGGACTGCAGCTCAGGATTCAGCTGCATTGGAAGAGGTGGGGTATAATTTCGCACTACGCCTGCCTTGAGCCACTACTAGGAGGCTTTCAATTTTGTGAGCACTGAAGTACACCCAACAAGGTTAAAGGAGGAAACAAAATAAACAAACCGAGCGTGACTCTTTGCTGTGATTTCTCGCAGGGTCAAAACACTAAAGCACTCCACTCATTCACCATTATCTAGCGCAGCCTTGATCTCAGGGACCGTATTTCAAGTGTGCGTAACTATTGTGTACCGCCGATTAAAAAGAAATGCGATCTGATTTTCAGAGGTGCTGAGCACTGGAAGATCCTGTTGGTTTCCCTGGGATTTGAAGGTACTCAGCCACTTACAGAATCAGGCCATTTTTATTGATGTGCCTTGGTGTGGGGGTAGGAGGCTAACTTTAGACACCGGAGTTTGCAAATGTTGGCCTACATATTCTGTAGAGACATGTTCTCACATCCTCAGCTCCCTCCGGCCCTTAGAGACAGGCAAGTTGGATTAGATTCAGCAAATCTTCATGTAAATCTATATGTACTTTCAGTTAGATGTACAGTTTAGAGCAATTAGAACAAGGCACTTCACTTGAATAGACCTGCTGCTGTGTACTACCTACCAGCTGGTTATGGAAAGCAGACATAATGGATATTGATTACATATCAGTTATTAAACATCTACCATGGTTTTAACATTGCTGTTTACTGGACAGTGATTGTCCAGGCAAGATAATTCTTTACTCTTGCATATCAGCTTTTACCCATGGATTTCAGAGTACCCCAGGCTCTAATTCAGTATCCCAGCTCCTCTTGGAAGTACATTTTTAACAGGAAAACTGAGGCACACAGAGGTTAAATGATTTATCTGATGTGGGTCTTAGACATTGGCAGAGCTGGTCACAAAACCCAGGAGTCCTGACTCCCAGTCTTCATCTACCCACTAGGGAAGTGCGAAGATCCTACTTTGAGTGAGATGAACTTGCTACTGGTTATGTCCCGCCTGCCTGATGAGTGCCTATTTGAGTTTTGTGATGGTGGATGTGCAGAAGGAAATATAGACCCATAGAAATTAAAGATGGAAAAGACCAACTAAGAAGAACGTCCGCCATGACGTAGGAGGATAAAAATGTATATGGGACATAAACTCTCATGCTTCAGGCCATAAGCCAATCACTAATTGCCTGGGGTGAGGAAAAAAACATCTTCGATAGCCAAGCGATTCTATGATGGGCTTCTTGTCCCATCCTCAGATGTATCTGGTATCAGCAGCCATCAGATACAGGACCACTGCTCCACTCCAGTATGGCAATTCCTATGTTCCTAATTACTTCACCTCATCCAGATCTTGACCCTGGCCAGCTCAGGATCAGTCCGTATGGTATGTTCTCCAGTGTATTTTCCACTGTTAAGGGATGGGCATCCATCTCTTCCCTCTAGCAACTAACAGGTCTCAGTGTGTGTAAGGTTTGTCTACACACCAGTGAGTTACTGTGTGGCAAGTCACTCACTGCTACAGCGTGCCGACGGTGCTGCTGAGCCAAGTGCCAGGACTTTCAGCACACCGCAGCCGTGACCTCGCAGGACGTTACTGCATGGCAAGCTGGTGTGATGTGCATTCACAACCTGGATTGCTGGGTGGTAAGTCACTGTGTAGACAAGCCCTAAGATTCTCCTGTTCTTCAGGCTAACTATTCCTTATTGTCATCCCAGGCCCCCTGGTTATAGGTAATTTGTGTAGTCTAGAGTTACCCTTTATAATTCAGAAGCATCTCCTAGACCAGCTCGCACCAGAAAAGGCCAGGTCGGATCAAGCTGTCCAAATTCTAAGCAATTCACTGACACTCACGATAAGCTACACACGAAAAAGGCACTCGTGTCAATCTATCAATCAATGGATTAGCATAAAAACATCTTAAGAAAAGCCCAGAACAGGCACCCCTAATCAGAGTTCATTCGCCAATTACATTAGGATAATCATGATCCAGACACATTTGTGTTTGTATAAGATTATTTGATTTTCTCCAGCACTAAAAGGTCTTTTATTACCAACCAACACTGGCATAATAACAGCCCCAGAACAGGAAGTAAAGCCATCTAAATTAATACAGCTCTCTGACTTTATTTCATCATGTCAGCGGGGGCTCTTGGAGAGCCCCTGCAGGGCTCAGCCAATGGCGGGCGGGGAAATAAAGCCCTCAGTAATGGCAATCACAATAGGAGAACCAAAATGGTCTCTTACTGACGGGAGGAAAATAAAAGAAATTAGGAGCCCATTGAGGGGGAGGTGAACAATCTGGAGAAGGAAACACAGGGGCGGGAGGGGCGGGGGGGGAACGAGGACTGTACGTTTCCATTTGCTTTCTCTGGAATCTGTCATAGAGGTTCTCTCTGGAAGCCAGTGCACCAGTGAGACAGGCGGACGTGAGTTATATTTAAGATCTCCGCTTGTTTGATCACCACCTGTGGGCTGCATAATAAGAGACTGATGGGGTTGCAATGGAACAAAACCCTTAATGGGCTGATGTGTAGGGCTGATGCACACATGTGCATGCAACATGCTGCCCTAAGGTCTTGTTGCGTATGCATTTCCACGCACCAAACCAGGGGGGAAATCCTGGCCCAACTGAGGTTAATGGGAGTTTTGTCACGGACTTTAGCAAGACCACGATTTCACCCAGGAATTTTTTTAGCGTTGTTCTGTTTCCTTTCCCATATGATCCTAACTGAAAGCAGATCTGCTAAATCTGGGACTTCCCCTAACTTTGGGCTCCCAGGAAAGCAAGAATGAAACCGATTGCTCCTATCCTGGTGCAATTTCACAAAGATTTACTTCCATGGAAAAGGCACGTTTCACCACTGAAAATGATTTCATGCCTTGCCTGAAAATGACTCCCCCAGCTACTGCAGCTCAGACAAAATAAAGGGGAACTGGGAGCGTGAGCATCACACCAACGTAGACTCAGCTCCCATAGACGCCTTCCTACTGATGTGTAACTGACAGCCCCCCTTAGCATCACCTATGAGGCTGGTCCACCGAGTCTGTTGGAGTCCAACCTGGTGCAGCTCACATGCCTGTGTGCCAGAGGAGAGGAGAAAAACATGGAAGGCCACTAGCAGAATGATGCACAGAAGGCACAAATGAAAGCAGGGGGGTGGTCTGCTTCAGTGTGCCCCCTCCTCAGTGGCTTTTCCTCTCTTCTCAATCCTGAGGGCACGAATTACCCAGCTTCGACTCGGTGAGCCTAATCCAGAGGCGATGTGTATCTCATGTCACCTAGACTCACACCCACTTGCTAATCTGTCAGGGAGTCTCAATTACTGCCAATTATACAGATTCCCTTCAATTCACTCAGGGGTTGTCTGTGGGTGTACAGTTTCTGAACTGCTGTAACAATGTCAGTTTGAAGTGGATATCAAGCCCAAAGGGTGGATGCAGTTATACGGGTGTAAGGTGCCTTTATAACTGCACCCGTGCTATTATTTTGGTAAAAAGTCACCCCCCTAACTGACATGTTGTACTGGTACAAAATATGTGTGTAGACCAGGCTTTAGACTAAGGGTATGCCTACGTTTGATACAGGCATAGTTCCTTTGGTTGTTTCTATCCTCTGGATCCAACTACCTGCTCTGATTAGTTTCCATTTGCCTGAAAGTCCCCTAGACTTCATTGTTCTTACCCCTTTGATGATGGAACAGGGCAGTTCCCCCTCCTGCTTTTGTCCTGCAGAGACGAGTTGGCGTAATGCCCCAAAATGAAGTTTTTTGGGGGGTTCTAATCAAATGGAATCTAATCAAAGCAGGCCATTAGATCCAGAGGATAGACATAGCAGAAGAACTATGCCTGTAATATGCAGGAATAAGGAAACCTAGAAAGGACTTGGAAGGGAAAAAAGGAGAATGGAATCTGCCCAAATTTTATATACATATATATTTTCCCTCCAGCTCCTTCTGCTTCTAATCAAAGACTGTGCAGAGCCAACGATGAACCCAACACAATAATCTCTCCCCACCACCCCTTACGCTGCCGCGGGGAAGCTCCTTGTAATCACATCCACCTTCACGGTGCTACCCCACTCAGATCCTCCTGAAGGCTGTTCCTCGGTGCCTCCAGCAAATGGAACGAAGAGTTAAAGATTTAGTATTCCCCATTCCCTCTGCGTACATCCCTGGCTCGCTCTGCCTCTGTGCAGAGGTGGGAATCCGCTTCCCTATCAGCGCGGATGTTGTGCTGGGGAACTTGTCGGGCTTGTCTGGCTAATGAAAAGCTGCTTGGGATTCCCCTTTGGGCTTTTCGGGAAGGATTAGTGAGGTTTCTCTGAGTCAGACATGGCAAGACAGTCAGTTTCTCTAAATGCAGCAGGGATTTCTGCAGTGCTTGGCTTTGGCACAAGCTAAATGCAGCCAACTTGCAGGTTGTCTCCTTGCTCAGGTTTACAAACAAGAAGGGACTGCCGGGGATTGATAATGGGCTACGGGCCCTTTTCCTCTCTAATGCAATCCAGGCTAATAGCAAACGAAAGCGGTTACCTGCTGATGGTCCCCGGTGGCCTGTGTGAAATGCGATGGAATTGGTGAGGGGGATGGGGTGTCACAGAATGGCTCCCAATGGACAGCTGAGCCTGTCCCAGCTGACACCCTTGTTGCCAATCTCAGCAGAAAGGCCTTGGAGTGAAGGAGTTACAGACACTGAATGTGTCGATCGCCCTCCGTAGAGTCACCACCTTACCCTCCTTCACCACCCTGTCACCAGACCTACAAAAGGCTGGCTAGGGAAGTGGTGAGCTGGAACTGCTGCCTACTGGGGAAAATATACTTTCCTTGGCCTCCCGTTCCCCCTGCCCCATTTGTCTTTCACCTACCTGCCATGTCTTAGGGACATGGTGGATTCTCTCTCACTTGCTGGCCTTCAGTCAGGACTGGCTGTCTTTCTAAAAGCCATGCCATAGCTCAAACAGAAGTGATGGGCTGGATGCAGAAATCACTAGGTGAGGATCTCTGGCCTGTATTATGTCAGAAATCAGACTAGATGATCGTAACAGTTCCTTCTGGCCTTACAATCTAGGGCACTATAAACCCTGATTATGAGCTCTCTAGAACAGGGAGCGTGTATTTTTGTTACTTGTTTGTACAGAGCCTTGCACAATTGAGTCCTCATACTTGACGAGGGGGTCCCAAGACTCTAGCGTAACATAATAATTATGATAACAAACTCCTCTCTCATACCTAAAAGGAGAGTCCCTCCAGGTGTGTATTGAGGTCCATGTGCAAGAAACTATATGGAGAAACCTGCATAGATTCTAGGCTCGTTCTGGGGAGAAACAAAAAGGCCTTCCCTCTCCAGAGCTGTCAATCTGGCACCCTTTAGTAGCACTAAAGTGTAGATGAGGTTGAAGTTTTGCTTTGCAAACGTTATTCAATGAAAAATAGATTTTTGTCAAAACAAATTTGCATCGGAAAATGTCAATTTTCAAATAAATGTGGGTGAGTGGGTGGGTGGGCGGGGGTGTTTAAAAATCAACTTTTGACAACCATAAACTAAAACATTGCAGCTGAAAGTGGAAACATCAGTTTTGGGTTGCCAACACTGGAAAAACAAATTGGTTTGGGGATTTTCAGGTTTTTGACCAAAACTCAAAGAACATTCTTGTTTTGTTGAACTTTTTTGCAGAAACGACACATTTCTCAACCAGCTCAACTAAAATCAGGTCATTGAACAGTTCGATATAACAGGCACTGAGCCATATCTTTAGCCCAAACCCCTTTTTTTCCAGTAAGATCACTAAACAGCTTTTTTAAGAATTGTTTTTCATCTTCACAGTCCCTTCTGCACTTTTTGGTTTCCATGCGTGATTGGCTGTAGAAGGGCCATAAGAGCATGCAAGAGGCCCGGCCAGATCAGAAGTTCTGGGAACCTCCTGAGACACCCTGCTTCCATGAGATTTTCTAGAGGTTAGAAATAATCTTTCATAAGGCTTGGCACTTGCACTGCATTTTCAAAGCGTTTTGCAAAAATGAACATACCTTTGCCATTGTATGTGGGGAAACTGAGGCACAGATAGATAGTTGACTTGTGCAAGGTAACACGGGGTCAGAGGCTGGATCGGGAACAGAACCCAGCTCTCCCAAGTCCAGGTCCCATTCCTTAGACATTGAACCATCCCGCATTCTATGGGCCATGTCTTTATCCTAAAATAATCTGGTCACACTTTTTATTAAGGGTTCATTTATGAATAGTTTATAAAAGGATTAATAAATTACTTCAGATGCTTTAATAATAATACCTAGCACTTCTATAGCAACTCTTCATCCGCAGTGCTTTACAAAAGAGGTCAGTGCCATTATCCCCATTTTACAGATGGGGAAACTGAGGTACAGACAGCTGAAATAACTTGCCCAAGGTCCTGCAGCAAGCCAGTGGCAGAGTTGGGAGTAGAATCCAGGTCTCCCAAGCCCCAGTCCAGTGCTTGACCCACTAGGCAATAAAATGGTGAGTCTATTACTGTGGCTTTGTATAGACTGTAACAAGGCATAGGTGCCTGGTATCAATAACATATAAAACTCATGCTTGTAACATGTTTATCACACCTGTTAATCATAAATAAAAAGGCATTTATTAACCCTTCATACACTTTTATAAATGTACTCTTAATACATCATGAATTCCAGCTACGGGCATGTTTATGGTCAACTCTTGCTAATGCTATGTTACTTCTAATACTTATTAACTGTGACCATACTGCAGCCATATTTATTAACACCGTCAGTGTGCTCACTCGGTGCTTTGCAAGTACCTAGTATAACACAATCTCTCCCCCATAGTCCTACATTTAGACACAGACCAAAACCTTTCGACACCGACTGCTCCACTCAGGAGGTTAAGCGAAGGTTGATACAGGCATCTTGCAGAGGTGGGGTTTTAAAGCCTGCTTGGAAGAGATACGTTGTGAGGAAGGGTTTGAAGGGGCAGGTGGGGTGTTGTCTGATGCATGAGAAGAGGCAGTGGTAGAGAAGGTGGGTGGCCCAAAGGATGGCCTGGAAGAAAGACAAGAGCAGGGGAAAGAGGAGACGAGAAGTGGGAGCCGAGACATAAGCGAGGGCTGATTTGAACAGGGCTCTCTTATCTGTATTTCTATGGCAGCCCTACAACCTGTATTTTCCAAGGTTTCTATGCCCACATGATCCCATTTCATAGATGGGCTGCCCAGCACCAACAGTGCTACAGATGGACTCCCATTGATTAAGCATAGTCCCCTCTACTCAGGGTCCTAGGTGAGCTGCATTTTATCCTCTGAGTAACTGGGGCAAGACAAGTGATTAGCTGTCTCAGTAGCCCCTAAGGGAAGCCGTTGCTGGCAGGGGCAATCGAACGCTATCCCAGTAAAACAAGGGGAACAAGATGTGATAGCCATATCATCTCCAAATAGGCAACATACAAGCTATTCATCCTCCCCTCTGGGGGCCTGGCTTTGTTTGAGCAAGATTATGAACTCCCTTTCGGAAGAGCTTCATCATTTCCACATATTTCCCATTGGTCATGGGCAGGCAGGATCAATAGAGATATAATCCGAGAGACAGCTGCAAACACAAAAGTTCCTAATGAATTTCAGACCAGACAGTCAGCCCCAACACACAGCCCATCAGCTGGGGATTCACGCAAAGCCATCACTCCAACATGCCTAAAATTTCCCCACGGAGGGGCAGGCTAGATGTGAGAAAGCATCAGATGGCTCTTGTTCCATCTCATAGCTCGGCAATTATTCCACCAGGCAGTGCCGCCTTTGCTGGAGGGAAAGAAAGGGAAGAGAGGGAAAAGGAAGCATGAAGATTGAACAAAGGGACAGGGTAAGAAGGTTTGCAAAAAGGACTATGGGAACGCCCTTGGAATTGTGACTCGGGTGCCTGGCCGGGGAGAAACGGCAGACATTTACGTAGGACGCAAGCAGTCACTAGAATTAGACTGCATGCTCCGTTAAAACTAATCCACAAAGGTAACGGCTGTTGCCATCTTGGTTTTTCTATTCTTACGCTTGACTCCGCCTAAGTCTCCTCTAGCATACTTAAGCATCTACTGTATCAACATGCTCCTCTTTGTTGAGTCCTGGACACAACACAGCCCTACAGGATGGGGGGTTTCAAAGCCATGTAGGGAATCTGGGGACCCAATTCCCATTAAAATTAAAAGTGTGTCCAAATCTCCCAGGCAGCTTTGAAAAAAATCCAGCTGTGCTGTACTGTACTGACTTTGTATGAATTTTGCTCTCTACTGCATGGCCCATAGACAGTTTAAAGGATATAGATACGCTACATCCCCACTAGAAGCACTTTGTTGGTACAGTAGCTCAATCAGCAAAGCACTCCTATTGTAGATATAGATCTTATCAATAAGGATATTTTTAATGCCATAGTAGATCAGATTGTATAGCTAGGGTTTCTACCATTTCTGCCCTCCTAAAAGTTTACAAACGATGTTACTGATGGGAATGGATCAGTGGGATCAATAAATACACTGCTGTGGTTTGTATTGAGCTAATGAAAGCATTCAGCACTGTGAGGCATGAGCTCCGCTTCTGAACACTTTTAGCTGATTGACTTCAGTGGATGGTGCCAGGATTGTAGGTATGGGCAATAAATGCAGGATGTGACACTGAATTCTCCATCCGTATTGCTACCGCAGCTGGCCCACTTGGTGTTAATGTCAGGTTCAATCCAAAGGGCCCAGGGAAGATGAATTATAAAATAATATAAATTCTTTGGCCTTCTATACCACTGTCCAGCCAAGCCTCACAAAGATCTTCCTTAACATTCATAACAGACACCCCAGGAGGCAGGAAAACTATTGCATGGAACTGTCTAGTGCGCACCACTGCCCTCTACTGAATGGAATTGGAACTGCTGACATATTTATCAAAGACCCTATACGGCTGCTGGGTGAAAAGGATTCCCTTTCGTTCAGGTGGCAGGAAGCTGTACTTCTGGAGGAAATGAATCTGAGTTCTATCCTTGTTGTTGCTGTGAAGTTCTGAATGGCCAAAGAGCACGACAGAGTGACAGCATGATCACAGGTCTGTTCAAGGGTTAACCTTATGGATAAAATTAAGCACTGAACAAGTGAATCAGTGGCAGAGCCAGGAGCAGTACCCCAGGAGTCCTGACTCCCAGGGCTTTGCAGTCAGAGCACACAGCCTCTCACCTCATTGGGTGATATTTATCCACTTTATTGCATACGTCTCTGGCCTCTCCCTGCCCTGGGTTGAATGATTCATCCACCCTTTTCAAAAAAGCTCTCAATGGCTCTTGGAGGTTGGGGAAAGGGTTAAAACCAGGTAATCAATTCTGTACCCAATCCACATATCTGTGTTTGGAGCTGCACCCTTGCTGAAAAGATTGCCCATTTTGCTTCCCACCGTCCCCTGGCTTCAGAGCGAGGTTAATTGTGAGTAGCATCTGGGAATTTGGCAGGATCCCTTCCTGACATACGAGGGTCATGTTGAACATGTGCTGTCTCCAGTTGGTACAAGATTTAATGCTCTTTGTCATTCTGAGTGCTGCCTAAGTGCCCATAATAAGAAACAGGTTGCCCAACAATGCCTCCTTCCTGTTATAGATTACAGGGAAGTAACACACTGTACAGCAGCAGCTGCCTTTCACTGGCTGGATATCATATCTAACAAAGATTTGCAGGTTCCTTCTCTCATGCGGCTATTATGCTAGACACCACGAGGACGTCTGCACACAAGCTCAGTTGGCCAAGACCTTCCACACGTAGGAATTTCCATTCCTATTTCAAATGAACGTGCACAAGAGAATAGGAGCATACTGCAGGAACTTCTCAAACCACTGGTCCATCTAACCCAGTACCCTGTCTCTGACCGTGGCTGGCACCTGATACTCCAGAGGAAGGTTCAAGAGAGCCCGTATTAGAACGTTTCTTAATCATATACCCACGTGGCAAGATTATGCATCTTTATCTTAGCTAGCTGATATCCACAGTATTCTCAACAAGCTCTATGCAGGAGTAACCGGGTGCAATTCTATGGTCTGTGTTGTACTGGGGATGACAAAGTAAATGAACTAATCATTTCTTCTTGCCTTAAAACCTGTTAATCTAGATATACACAGACCTAATGCTTTATTTGAACCCCATTAAAACTTGATGTTTCAGTAATATCTAGTGCAAATGAGTTCCATGGGCTGATTATGTGGAGGAGGGAGCAGGGGAGAATAGACTTGAATTAGTTTTAATGGCTCTTTTAGTACTATCGGGTTCTCCACTTGTATCAAGACAGAGGGTGAACTTTCCTCCCCTATACTTATTAGCATTCATCATATTACAGTAGCAACTGAAATCAGGGCCTCATTGCGTGAGGTCCTGTGCATGCACAGAGTAACAGACAGTCCCTGCCCCCAAACTGCGTCCAAAGAATAGGAGAAATACCTATTATCCACTTTTACCGATGGGGAACAGACTGGGAATGAAATTTGCGCATTCTCACACAAAAAGCCTGGGACAGAAGCAGGGATTGAACCTAGAGCTCCTGAATTCCAGGCTCTTAAGCACCAGATTTTCTCCAACCACTCATTCTTTTACATTCCTTTCCCTGTCTCCTTTTAATCATTCTTGTGGGGCCCAGAAACCCCCAGGGTCTCAACTATTTTTGCTCAACATTTTCCAAAATCCTCCACCCAGATCATGCCTGGAAAATTGCTACCTGAAAGGTAAGAAGTCTGAGCAAATAAAACCTCAGGAGTTTGAATAGAAATGCTTGGGCAACTTCATTCTCTATGATTGTCGCCATTTTTAAATGAGCTGCCGCTCCAATTTTTATTAACAAATGGCTTTCATAATAAACATGATTTCTCTCAGGGACCTTACCAGGGCTTAGCATGTGCCAAGATGAATTGGAATAAGTGTGGATCTCCCAAGGGAAAGCTTCTATATATACACACATGCGTATATACGTATATATCTATTCATAAATACTACCAGTTTCTGTGTTTGTCTGGTAGATGAAGCCGGCGCCGAGACACGGCTCATTTTGCCAAGCTGTCACTCACTGTTTTGTTCATTATCAGGAAATGAACTCCATTCCCAAGCATCCAGGGGACAGAGAATAATTGGGTTCTCTGAAGCCTTTTCACTTAATTTACTCAAGTTCTATTTATTTCTTACAGAATTAGGTTTTAGCGGCTGATGGACAGGACATCAGGAAAAAAATGAAGGCAAATGGATAGGATAATAAACTTGGATGGAGAAAAATGATCTCTCTCACTCTCTCTATATATCCATCCTCTTTTCTTTCCTTCACTCTGTCTCATTTCCTTCTTCCTCCCTCTCTCCTCTTTCATTGCAGAGTCAAGCAGATCTTTGATATGAAGAGGGATCCTTGTGTACAAGTATCTGGTTTATAACATGACTCGATGGGTTTCATGAGAAGTAACCATTGCATCCCAATATGAAAAGAGTAAAAATTCAGCACTTAAATAGTATGGCAATAGGTATTGGAGAAAACCCTAAGACATCAGACAGGTTACATCAATGAACAGAGACAAGTTAGATCAATAGATAAAGAAAGAGAATACTTCAAGAGGAAGAGAGGGTAGGTAGGTAGATAGGAGACTGAACAAAAGAGAAAGCTCTGGACTTTCTGGGTACTGGATTTGGCCTTTATGTGACTATTGCTGGTTAAACCCTCCCTCTAGATCCCCTTCCAATGAATGCCCTATGCCATGCATGCTACATAATGCTTGGTGAAGCATGACCCCAGAGCAGCAGGGAAAAGACAGAGAAACAGAGTATCTGCTTGTGACCCTATGGCGCTACTTGGTGTAGGCTATTAAATGCTAAAAGGAGGGGGTCACTGTTCAAATAATGCTTTGAACCTCTCTAGCGCCTCCCACTGGTTAAATATTGACACATATCCAGGAGCTGCTGGTTGTCACTGTGCTGAGCACCACAGCTGCTCGGAAATTCATGGCAACAGCCAGGATAGACGTCAGATCCTCCTATTCCAAAAAAATGCAGGCCCCTACCAGATGTGCTAAAGTAGAATCACCATCCGCCTGGATCACTGTGTTCCCCTTACAGGACTCTGCAAAGCCAGTCAATGAAGCTGGGCTGCCTGACCGATTCCAGTTTCAGCACCATCTCAGCAGAGTCTCTGCCCAGGCCTATTGGATCCCACTAGGCCCTTGTTCTGGGTATGCAGAGCAGGTGTAAACACAGGGTACGCTCTATTTTCAAAAGCCACATCTGAACATAGCATTGCTGTTAATAATTATTTGTACTGCAATAGTGCATAGATGGTCTGGTCATAGGCCAGGACCCCACTGTGCTAGAAGAGTGGATGTGTGTCTGCTTATATATAAACAATACACGGGGAGCGGGGTGGGGAGATACAAAGGACTTCACCCGAGACACCTCTGTAAACCAATGACTGGGGTTAGTGTGGTGGTGCTTCATACAGGGAATGGGTCACGGAAAATAGAGGGGGCACTATTTTATCAGGGAAAGGGAGAAGGGGGAGCTGCAGCTGAGAGGAGGAGAAAGAGCTGAAGATGAATTTAGGGGCTAGAAAAGGAACTGGAGTCAGGGCTACAGGTTCTGTTCCCATTTCTGGGAGAGTGTGTGTTCTGGTGGTGCTCCGGAACACCAACGGATTATTAATAGAGGACGAAAAGACTCAGTCCCCAACCAAACTGTCCACCTGCCTCCAGTGGAGCGAGGGGAATGTCACAGGTCAGCTAATTGAACCTCGTCATCTCTGCCCTGGCAGGTGGGGACCGGCTTTCCTGAGCTGAGCACAAGCTGCTTGCCTCTTCAGTTGTACGCCAGTCAGGACTTACCGTCCAGGAGTTGGGGCTCTTGAATTGTCTCCCCGCAGCGACATTCCCCAGCTGGGCAAGAAAGACACCAGCATGAAAGGGAGTCTCTGGGCAGAGACTGAAGAAGCCGAGGTGCTTCTTAAAGGATCTTCGGGAGGGTTTTACGTATTAAATGAGGGAGGGAGGGTGAGTTGGCACGGCCAGAGAGCACGAGCTGAAACAGGGCGTTTAATCAAACACAATCAGAATTAGATGGTGAGAAGCAGTGAGAGTTCATCATCAGTGAAGAAAGTAGGGACACAGGCCTATCCCCCGCCACCGACAGGCCCAAGCTATGTAGCAACAGGAACAGGCAGTTCCCATCTAGACCTAGCTAAAGGAATTGTAGATTCTCTGTTTGTTGCTGGGAGGGGAACTAGCACACTTGGTGAGACAGGACCCCTGGGCTCCCAGGAAGGAGCGTAGGGCCTGGTGGTTAAGTGCAGGGACCTAGGATATCCAAAATACCCTACATGTACAACTCGGTAACATTAAGCAGCTGCTTTCAGTCTATGAGAGATTCAAATGGTATCCGGGAACTGAGCAGCCATCCTTCCTGAAAGCCAAGGTCCATGAAACCGACATGGTACCAACGCCACGGCTCTGTCTGAATGTCACGGCAAGGGGGCAGGGACCAGAGGAGGTGCACACATGGCTTTGACGCGGCCTGTGGCATCATAAATTATGCAGCTGTCTTCATCCATTATTCAGCATAATTTATTTTGAACATTTGGATCAGCAATTTGTGGGTGTAATTTTTTTTTTAAATCTGAAAACCTACAAGCAAGAAAGGAAGGCAGAGGAGAGGGAGAATGCTCGAATGGACAGTCAGTCATTAATCAGATATGGGCCGTGAGATGACAGGAAGAAAAGGAGCAGCTGGGAAGCCAATTCAAAGAATAATAAGAGCTCCAATTCCCCTGCATTCCTTATGGAGGGGAGTTCGGGAGAATTGGATAAAGAAATCTACGTCCACGCACAGCGTCTCAGAACTAGATATGGATTTAGTTCCTCTCACCCACAGATCCTAAAGCACTTGAGATGCGAGAGCTGAGCAAACGGCCCCTTGGGTTGAGATTTTAAATGAATTTGCTACCCTCCCATTCACGCCCCCTTCTGGACTTACAGTCTACAATGGTAGGAACAATCCCTGCTTGTGCTCGGGAAGCCCATTTCAGAGCAACCACATTTTACACTAGCACACGGTAGCATTTTGCACTGGGAAAGCTTGTACACTTGTCCAGTCAGGGGACAGAAATAATGCCATGTGACTTGTGTGGCCAATCCAAATTAGCCAACACAGCTTGCAGAGTGAATTAAGAATGGTTTGCAATTAACCCTGACTGTTAAAAAGTTTGCAATATGCATATATCTTCCTCGAGTCATTTCCAATAAGGAATACTTGTAAGGAAGCAGCAACCTGGTGGCTATGGACATTCCCCAACCTGAAACATGATGAATTCAATGAATAAATTGCTCAGCATGATTTACTTGCTCAATTCTAATAGATACAGAGTCACTGAGAAGCAGCCATGGGCAACCCAACAATCGCACGAGAGCGAAAGGACGAGGGGGGAAAATGTCCAAGAACAGGGCAAATCTTCTACCATTATGAAAAATGTCACAGAGTCTGTCTAACACAGGGTAGACATGCCCTTGCTTTGCAAGGTCTCGTCTGAAAGACTCACCTCACAGCACTCAATTATCCGTGTGGGAAAGGGTAAAGGAGCGAGCCAGCTCTGATAGGATTTCAATCTGTAACAACTAAGCCCCCAACTCAGCATGTGGGAGATGTACCCAGAGCAGTTTTGAAATGAGACAAGCTCAGCGGGGCTCCTGCCAGTTTGGCCTGGAGAAGCTTGCTTCCCTCCCTGCCTAGAGACCTGGACAGAGGCACGGGTTTGGTTCCCAGTTGCATACAGCACTGTGCACTGGGGACACTCAACAAAACCATGCCAAGGAGGGGGAAGCTGCTGATGCAGATCCCAAAGGTGGCGAGGCACAGAAGCTCTCAAAGGAGGAGGGAGTAGCTGGAAGGTCATGGGCCTACACATACACACGCCCGCATATGCACATAATGATAAGCACCCTGACCTTATTCCCAGCTTCCTGAACCATCCTGCATGCCCGACACTCCTATACATTCCCAATGTGGAGTCCTAGCTTGCCAATCCCCCTAGAACAAAGCCCCCTTTTGGCTTGGGTTTTGGCCTCCCTGACATTAGCGCAAGCCAGGTATTTGTCCCCTGCACTGATTGACAGTGGTCATCCCCACGCTAATTAGACCCATGCTAGCGTCTGCTCATCAGGCAGCAGATGCGATGCTCTGTCGCTGTGGGAAGAGCCAATGGAGCCAGGGGGCAGGCTGAGGGGTGGAATGACCAGCAATGGGGCCTGCATTCTAAACCCAGGAGTCCCCCCCCTCTTCGCACAGACAATACCCAGCACAGTGTGGCAGTGCATCCCGTGAGCAGTACAAATGGGCCTCAGCAGCACCCCTCGCGTGCCCGAATCTCCTTGCACGCGGCCAACGTCAGGTCTGTTAAATGTGAGCGTTTGCTCACCCTCCTTCCCACTCTGTGGCAAAGTGACACCCCTTGGAAGGGATTCTGGTGCATCCTCCAAGGGAGACAGTCTCCGTGTCCGTGGATTCCAAACCTCCACCCTTAAATAACTAGGGTAACACTTGGCGGCAGCTTCCCTCTTTGCTTCTCAAAGTGCTGGGCAGGCTTTAATACCTACTCACAGACCTGCTGCGTGGAAGGGGCATTGTCTCATTAGTGCTGGAGGGGCGGGGGAGTTAGAGGAGTATGGGAATCGCAAGTGTATGTGGTGCCGTGGGAACGTTTATAGAGGAAACATAACTGCTATTCTCTGGCAGAATCAATATAAGTTTTGTTTTGTATCCTTCAAACCTGCAGGGGACCATTGGATCCAGTTTATGAAGAGCAAGTTTTGTTTGCAGAAGAAAAAAAGATGTTTCTATTGTCAGCTTATTAAGGCACCTGAGGCTTTCACTAACAAAACAAAACAAACACACACACTCTCTCTCTCTCTCATCCCCACAGCACCAAGGAACTCACATCAAAGCAGAATATTAGGATGGTAACCTTTGTCATGCCTGGTCATTCAGATTGATGGGGCTGTCGTCTAGCCAAACAGCACTGAGACGGCTATTAAAGTCCGAGCGGAAAGCCAGGCCAGCTTAGTCTGGGAAAGCCACCAACATTATCAAGCTGGAGACAATTTAGTCAATCTACAGTACTCAGCTCTAGTTTTCCAGGCCAGTAGCTTTGGAAGGGGAGCAAGTGGGAAGGAGAAGGGGGCAATCGGTTTGTGAGATCCTTGCCCAAACAAGAGAACATTGAAATGGGAAGTGTTAGGTCCAATTTTTGATAACTGTGCAGCTGCTGCCTGATCTGGGCTGGAGCGAGCAACTTCGATGAGTGAGAGGTATCATGGGGACATCAGTCCAAGTGACAAGGTTGCCCAGTTCCCGGGTCTTGACTCCCTCAGCTCTGTCTGTCATGGAGGCAATTTCGTTGGGCTCCACAGAAGCTGAATAGCAGCAGGAGAAGGGGGGAAATATTAGGTAGTTTGCAGGCACCGTGCAAAGCATGCACCCTGCTGACAGGTCACCATGGACAGGATTGGCTGGAGTGACAATGATGTCCTGGAGCGACTCATTACACTGGCTGCCCGGGAAGGGCTTCTGTGCTCTTGGTTAGCCATTTTTCAAGCTGTCACCACTGATTCCATAACAAGTTAGCCAAGTCCCTTTTTCTCTGGATAATCCCAGAGGTGAAGGTGATTTTCTGGACATGAGCATTACAGATACAAATAGTCCATCTCCAGGGGACACAGCACGCTGAGCCCAGTTACCACAGCCTGCAAGATGAAAAGAGGTTTGCTCCATTTTTCCATTAGTACTTTGCGTATCCATGTCAGAGACCCGCCGAAGTTCTGTTTCCAACCAAACATGTTTTTCTCCCCTAGCTCACATCATCTCACTTGCAATGGAGCCCGCTTCTTCCCAGCTTCTGGGAACCTCTACATAAACTAAGCTGACTTTCAAAACTTTAATGGGCCCAGATGGTTCCATAAAATGTAAATACGGTAATAAAAATATAAGTAAAACCCTCTCAGTAATTAACTTTTGATTTACACTGTTCAGGGAGGTTTCAACTGAATTACACTTAACCCAGTGAATTTACCATCCTGACTCTGCAGATATGCTTGTAAACCTTCCTTGTTCCATTCATCTACCTCAAGAGATCTCTTTGGGGGTCTCTCCTGATCCATCATCCCTGTGACCCTCCAGCCCATTTTAAAGGGTAGAGTTGCACTGAAGGGGCTGATGACAAAGTGAAATTAATTAACTTGATGTCTGGTTCCTCCTTAAAAAGGTGAAGGGGCAGTGGAAGAGCTGTAATAGAGTTTTTGTAAATGTCAATTTAGCAAATGATTTTCTTCTCTGGGGTAAACGGTTTTGGCCAGCCACAAAAAGAAAAGAAAAAAAGATGGGTTCACCACATTTGCAGAGCAGCATGAAACTTGCAAATATTTAAAGCCAGAAGGGAGATCCATTGTCACCTACTGTGACCTTCTGCATAACCCAGGCCATAGAATTTCACCTGGTAATTCTTGTATGTAGTGGAAAGAATTATCCTTCCCTGCTGTCCATGTAAACACTATCAAACCAATAACTTGGTGCCTTTTCTTTTGCATTCAGACAGACATGGTTCATAGCACTGCACACTCTCACTTGCTCTGAGTTGACAGAATTACTCCTGGGGGAATTCTGTGCCACTGCACCTGCACAGAATTTATGTCCCCTGCAGATTTCTTTGCTTCCCCACAGAAAAATGACTTTCTGACGGGGAAGCAAAGGGAAGCCACAAGAGCGGTCATACGGCCCTCCCCAGCAGTATGTTTTGGGTGCCCTGGGCAGCCTGAAGAGAGGTAAATCACTGTGGGCCAGGGGCAGGACTGGAGAAGACCCGGCTGGTGGCTCCTATGCTGCGCCAGGCTCAGCTGCGTGTCCTGGCTGAGTTGGAGAGGACAGGACTTCCTCTTCCCCTGCATGGTATCCGGGGATCTGCAAACTCTCCCCATCCCCCCGCCCCTCGCTTCCTGCACCCATCGCTTCTCAATGGCAGGGAGAGGGATCACTGTATAGGGAGCTGATCCTCCATCCACCCAACCCCTGTGCATCCAGACCTCCTCATGTCCAGACCATCCTGCTGAGCCTCATGCCCCCTGAACCCCAGAACCCTCCCCCCCGATGACCCCCACTCCCCTGCACCTGGACCACCCCTACAAGCCACCTGCATCCCGATCCCCACCCTACCGAGCCCCAACCAGCTGAAGATGGATCCCCACCCCACTGAGTCCCTCACACCTAGCTCCCCCTGCTGAGCCCCAACCACCTTCATCTGGACCCCCCCTGCAGAGTCCCATTACCATTGCAGCCAGAACCCCCACAACAAGCCCCTGTGCATCCAGATCCCCCTGAACCCGGATCCCCCACTGAGCTGCCCACATCCAGATTGCCCCACACAGAGCCCTCTCAACCCACACCCGGATCCCCCCACACTCAGCCCCTTCACACTTGGATCCTGCATTGCTGAGCCTGCCTGCCCATACCTGGTGCACCTGGCATGGAGGGGCAGGGGCCTGGGGTATTTCTGAGGCAGGCTAAGTCCTTGCACTGTGTCAGGGTTGGGTGCAGCCTCACCACTAAGTCCATGCCCATGGTGGGAGCTGCACAGTGATCTCCCACCTCTGTGCAGCCAGTGGCCTGTGCTCTCCACTGCCATGCGGGAGTCTCCACATTTATTTCACAAAGAAAATTTGCAGAATTTTAAAATATTGTATGCAGAATTTTTAACTTTTTGGTGCAGAATTTTTAATTTTGGGGCATAGAATGCCCTCGGGAGTAACAAAATCCAAAAAAAGAAGGCAAAATTCAGTCAAAACAACAAAGCTTCATGTATAAACGTTAAGGAAACCCACGCACATTGCACGATTTTGACACTAAACCACAAATCAACCCCATTTTATTCTACACTGGACTCAAGTTTGCTTGAAACTGGAGCTAGTTTCTGGAGGTATGCCCTACTCAAAATTCCTTGAACTTGGGGAGAATCTGGATTCCAACACAGCGGGCTGAATTTCCATTTCTCCCATGCACATTAGAAAGGGTTTACAGAACCTTTTGTTCAAAGCAAACCCAAAGTCAAATGAACCTGATAATCGGGTTTTGATGTGACCATTGCACATAGCTCTAACAAATGCCTCTAAAACAGTGGTTCCCAAGCTTATTTGATCATGCCCCCCTCTGTAGTAGTTTATGTTCCCTCTCCCGCCACCTAAGTACCTATACTGATTAAAAAAAACATGCAACTTTCACTAAATATTAAATCAGCAAGGCATTGATTCAAACAGACCAACAATCCATTGTAATAAGACAAAACGCAAAACTATGATTGTGGTTGATGCTTACAATTAAATATGCACATTGCCTCATAGCAAATGGATTTGTATAATGCTGTGCCAGCTTAACAGAAATCCATCAAAATGTACAGCGCCGTCTAGAGTCAAACACACAGCGCCATCTGAGGACCAGATATGTCTGGAGGAATCAGCTTTGCTAAGAAGATAAGAACGATCATACTGGGTCAGACCAAAGGTCCATCCAGCCCAGTATCCTGTCTTCCGACAGTGGCCAATTCCAGGTGCCCCAGAAGGAATGAACAGGTAATCACCAAGTGATCCATTCCCTATCGCTCATTCCCAGCTTCTAGCAAAAAGAGGCTAGGGGCACCACCCCTGCCCATCCTGGCTAATAGCCATTTATTTATCTCCATGAATTTATCTAGTTCTTTTTTGAACCCTGTTAAAGTCTTGACCTTCACAACATCCTCTGGCAAGGAGTTCCACAAGTTGACTGTGTGTTGAGTGAAGTTATTCATTGCTAGTTATTCATTGCTGTAGATAAAATGTGTGCAGTAAGTTATTTTCCCCCTAAAGCTTCTCTCAGGCACCCAGAATACGTTCCGTGGCCCCCCCAAGGGGACCGCCTTCCAGTTTGAGAACCTCTGCTGCAAAATAATGATCAATTATTCACGTAGTCTCCAAATGACACTAGTGATCGGGCTGGGGTGGGAGAAATGACGACCAGTGTGTAAAGTTTCCAAAAATTGTGTGACATTTCCTACTGCAAAGATTGTGATAAGATTTGCAATGTCAACACACAGGCTTTTGTTCCTTCCTTGTTTTAGCTGGAGAATCCTATTCAACCATTATGACAAAGCAGAGCCCTCTGTAGGTCTGTGGCCTAAGATGGATGCTGACAAAGAGCTTTCAGGGAGTGACACCCCTCAACTCCACCTCTTTTGAGCTTTTTAATGCTGCCATGTTGTTGACACTGTTGCTTCTGGGCTCTTGAGTCTGATAGAAATGGCTTTGAACTAATATGCCCTCGTGTGGCAAACAAATGACCCAAACAAGAGAAGCAGTGGTACTGAGCCGAAAGCCAAGGTGTGAGAAGTGGCAAAGACAACCCCATAGGCTTGGTGGAAGATAATCAAGGCCTGATCCAAAATCTGTTGAAGTCCATGGGAGTCATTGCATTGGCTTCAGTGTAGCAATATGGAATACCTATCAGGCTCACTGCATGCTGCTGCTATGTCTTCATAGAATCATAGACTTGACTAGAGCTGGTTGAGAATTTTACAACACAAAGTTTTTTCCACCCAAAAATGCCGTTTTGTCAAAATTGCTCATGGGAATGGGTCTATTTTGACAAATTTCCAGACCAAAAAAAAAAGCCGAAAAAAAGTTTCAAAACTGCTGACATTTTCAAAATGAAAAGTTTGGGTTTCTCGTCTCAAAACGGCTTTGAGTTTTGAAAATTTGCTTAATTTACACTGGAAAAAAAGTTTAAAAATAGAGAAAAATGAGCAAATCATTTATTCCCCAGTTTTCAAAGCCAGTAACAGAACTCAGCTGTCCTGAGTGCCAGTTCTGCAGCCTAATCTACTAGACCAACTGCCTCTAAGGTAACCAGGTAGTCACAGGGTAACAATCATAGATTAGAAATGGGCTGAGAGACAAAGAGCAAACAATGATGGCCTTTTTAAAAAATAAATAAATACATTGATAGCTGGGTGACCCAAAGATCTGTACTAGGGTTGGTGTTAATAATGACGTGGAAACAATGGTGTCAATATTGAAGCATCCAATGCTACTTATATTAGTCAAGACGAAAAAAGATGATGAGGAATTCAGAATAATCTCAAGCAGGAGGCAGGTTGGGCACCACAAAGGCAGATGAAATTCAGCGCTGACAGGTACAAGGTAATGCACATTGAAAGAAACAATTTCAACTAGTCACACACATTGA
The DNA here is from genome assembly GCA_037349315.1 of Chelydra serpentina. Lineage (NCBI taxonomy): Eukaryota > Metazoa > Chordata > Testudines > Chelydridae > Chelydra > Chelydra serpentina. The sequence continues at coordinate 9,786,889 of JBAIAC010000037.1, read as the reverse complement.
TGAGTTCAAACTTAATTGCAACCACTCAAGAAGAAACAACTAGGCGTCATTGTGGACAGCTCAATGAAAACATCTACTCAGCGCACAATGGTGAGCAAGATGCATTAAGAGAGGGACCGAGAACAATAAACTGAAAATATTATGATGCCATTATATAAATCAATGGTACGCCCTCGCATTGAATCCTGTGTTCTGCGGTGGTCAGAAATGGGCTACATACAGAGGAGGGCAAAAAATAATAATTAGAGACATGAAAAGACTTTCATAGTGAGATTAAAAAGATTAAGACTCAATAATTAAGAGAAGAAACAAATAAGAGATGAAATGATAGAAGTATAAATAATAAAGACTGGAAACCAGAGGTTAGCTCTTTGCTTGTATGCATCCTTCCCATAGTACAAGGACAAGTGAATATTGAATGGCATTGAAAGGCCACCAATTAAAAAATAAAAGCTCACCCCCTCACAATTCATAAACCACTTGTGGAATTCTTTGCCACGAGCTATTCGTGTGTCAGAGCTTAGTAGGTTTCAAGAAAGGATTAGACGTGCATATGAATAACATGAACGTCTGCAGTTAAACTACCTGCTGAAGGATAAAAATCTTTCAGCCACAAGAAGCCTGATCCAAAGTCTACTGGAAGTAATGGGAGTCTTTCCACTGACTTGAATGTGCTTTGGATCAGCCTCTAAGCCCTCATGATCCAACAAGTTTCTTGGGGATAAGAACACATTTCTCTTCGCTTGTTCTCTATGGAGGCTTTGCACATTCCAGGCTCTGAATCATCTGGCATTAGCCATGGCCAAAGAGTGAACTAGAAGGACCACTGATCTGATCTGGGATGGTAATCCCTATCTTCTTAGTAACAGGGTGATTATGATAATGATTTGGCATTTCTCTAGCACCTTCCATCCAAACGTATCTCAAAGTGTTTTGTAAATTTAATATCTGATTGTAAAGTGGGATTTCCAACAGTTCTCAGTGTTGGCCTGACTCTGCTCCCAGTGAAGCTGATTGCAAAACTCCCAGCTGGGAGCAGAGTAAAACCAGTGTTGAGTAATTTGGAAAATCCCATCCTATATATACACAGCACAGGTACCTTGCCCATCACTCTGGTGCAACCACCTCTGGGTGAAATGCAGCAGCTGGTTAATGGTTCACAGAAACATTATATAACAGTTTAACACAAGAAATGATGAACATATCCCAGGTCCAATTGAAGTTACCAAGATGAAACTATGGAGACAGAACATAAATTGGACAATGGGGTTTACACCTTGCCCCCTGCACAAAGAATCATGAGATCTTTAGTGTAAGTAGTCAAGACTTCACTTTTATGTCTCATCTGAAAGGCAGCACAGCAAGCCCTTAGCACCATATGGAATCAGTGATTCAGAGCAAAGAATCTTCCACTTCCTTTCGAGCATCTGTGGTTTCATAGGAGGTCTCCCATCCAAGAAATTGACCAGGTCTGACTCTGCTTAGCTCTTGTGAGAGTTTATGATTTCATACCTTAATGGGTACATAGCTGCATGATATCATTCATTGCAGAATCAGATTAGTAGGCTCCATTTCCTTGCTCATGCTGAATTACAGAGGGTGTGCCCTGAAAGATTAATGCAGTTCCACAGACGGAAACAACCCATGCTTCCCAATGTTAGCGCGTGGGATGGGGATAAGGCAGCAACCTTAGCTTTATTGATTCCTAAACTGATGACAATCTTCATTAAGAAGAGGGAAGGAGGAAGGGCACGACAGTGTGTGTTTAGATGGGCCCGTGATTCATAGCCACAATCTGCCACCACTCATAACCAGGGGCGGATGTGAAGGGCAATCTGAATGCATTTGGAAACAGATTTAATAATAAGGGGCTGTCTGCCTCAATGTGTCAAGCTATCTGCAAGTAGCGCAAAAGAATATCATAGAGCATGACATACTGCAATGCAATATAAGGTCATTTGCTTGGCTTTCCTCTGTTTTAAGGCATCACAAGAGCGCTTTTCAAACACAGCTTTTACAGAAACATGATCAGCTGCCTAAGAAACAGCTTGAGATCAAGCGTCTGATATTCAAAATTAATCCCACAAGGATTAGGCACAATATATTCCCTTCTCTTTCCTTGGTTGACAGTCTGGATATATCTCTGTTCCATTAACTCCACTTCAAACCCTCCTCCCCCGTCTCCCACCAGCAGGCTTTCTTCAGTGGCTCAGTGAGTTCAGCTCTCCCTTTTAGGATCTAGTGATGGACATTTAAGGCCTGTTCCCCCATTACTTACTTAGGCAAAGTTCCTGCAGGATCTCAGACTGCTCAGATTTATGACTTCTAAGAAAAGCCAAGAGCCACAAAGTTTGGATGAGAGATCGAGGCTGCTCAGAGTACTCTCTGAGAAATTCAGACCACCCAGAAATTCATAAAGTTTTCAAATTTGGGGATGAATCTACCAAAATGCAGGTGAGAGAGAGAGCTGAAAAGTGGGTTTTTAAAATAAATTTTCAATAAAATTTCAAAAAGTATTACGTCAACCAGATCAATTTATCAGGGTTCCTTTGGTAAAAATTTGATGAGGAAAAAAAAGAGCTAGTTCTTGAGTGATCTTGTTTTTACTCAGAAAGCTGGTGTTTTGGATCAAAAGCCTACAAATGTTTCCAAATGTTGTGTTTGGCTTTTTCATTCCCACTCCAATCAATTTTCAGTGCCAAACTGAGAACTCCATTTCCTGGTTAGTGATATTTCCGTTATCCATCACCACTCAGCCTCTGCAGCCTCCTGGCATAGGAGTTGCACACTGTGGTTCATGGGACCTAGAACGATTCTAAAGCAACGTGCACATTATGGGGAAGATTTTCAATTCTGCTCCAGCTGAAGTCATCAGAAGTTTTACCTCTGACTTCAGGGGGAGCAGAATTCAGCCTCTACTGAGTGCTTTTGAAAACCTCACCCTACAATGCAGCTAGGGGAGAGTGAGCTGAATTCTACACACAGGTCTGGATGTACTTGGAAAATCTTGATGTTCCATCACAGAAAACTGTTGCTAGAATACACATGAGTATGGTCAGACCCCAGGGAAGATGTTAACTTATGGAAGGAAGTTAGCATTACAAAATAAAAATGTTACTTATGAAATGATACTCCCCCCACCACAAGGTGAAATAATGTGGAGAACTGGATTTAACATTTCAAAACATGTAAACATCTGGTAACAGCTGTCACTGGGGACAGAGAGTAACCCATCCAGTGTTGACTGGTGCAGCTCTGTATGGCGAGGAGCTAAGGGAAATGTTTGTATCAACTCACGTGATGCTGAGAGGCAAAGCTGTCTAGAAACTGCAGAAGAGGGGACTGGAAATCGGGACTCAGATCTGATTCCAGGATCCGACACTAACTCTGCGTGAGCTTGTATGAGCCCTGCTCTGACCATGTCACAATCTTTTTGAGATTCAGTTTCCCCAATCCCTAAAATGAAGAGGAAAACACCCCCACCAACTTTTGAAAGCTTGAAATGAAGGCCATACTGTACAAGTGCACATTATAATACAACTGTAATCTAGGAAGTGGACTAAGTAGAGAAAAGCCAGCGTTTACCTGTAACAAGGATTTGCTACATCTCTTTACAGCAAGGAACAGAGGATTTAAAAGACCAGATCTGAGTACAGGACCATCTAGTTCAATATTTGTCTGCAAGACTGGACAAACCCTGATACTTCAGAGGAAAACAGTGCCCTTCCTTGCCACTTCATAATGCCACCGTACAACACAGTATACAGGAAAAAACCTTCTTCCTGACCTAGCAACTACCCATCTTATGCCCCGAAGCATGAAATTTGATGACTCTAACCAGTATGCAAAGTGTTAGTTAGCTCCGGATGTTAACAGCAATCATAAAATTTAAAGCTGATTGAAAACCCCACTTTTTCCCTGTGAAAAATTTCAAATGAAAAGTTTTCATTTTCATTTTTTTGGTTTTAAGTTTCAATGTTTGCATAGGAAATTTTTGAAAGTAAATGAAAGCAAATCTCAATTTCTAATCCAATGGTATCGTTTAGATGTGACTCATAGTTCTCATTGTCTTTCGGTTTTTGAAATGTGGAACATTTTTGAAAATTGAAGCAAAGCAAAACTTTCCATTCAAAGCTCAACCAAACATTAATTTTGTTTCATTTTGAAATTTCCTGGGGGGGCGGGGGGAAATCAAAAACATTTTCCCGTGAACATTTTTATTGTCGATGAACCCCCCACACACACACACCATTTTTCAGCAAAGAAATATTTTTGCTCAAATAAAATTATTGAGCACTTGTTTATGAAGCCAGCTGTGGTGCCTGCCTCTCTATAACATCCAGTGGGATGAACCTGGTAAAAATACATTACATAAACCACCATCCTTTAGCAGAGTGCTTGTGCCTTCTCATTCAGGCTATGAAATGGCAACAAAATGGAACCACTGGCTTACATTCAGCCTGCCCTGTGCAGGAAGCTCAGGAGACAGACCACACTGCCTTGTCGGATTAGATCCGTAAGTACAACAGCAACAAAAATCAGTGAAAGGGTGGAAAAAATACACAACCTAAACCTCCGCCTTCTCCAAATAGGCCCTGCTGCGTCAAGTGAATAAAATTACCTTCTAATCAAATGCATCATTAAAAGTACAGACATTAGAACCTGGCACTGACAGCTTTATGAGTGAGGCATTTAAAGTGAATTAGGATATAGTGCCTCTGTAGCTGGTAGAGCATCCAGGGTGCACTTTGACTAAAGCTAAACATAGCAGTGTTCCAATTCTCCATTGCCAGCACTACCGTCCTGGGCCAGTTTGCGGGGCTGTGTGTGGTCCCTCAGCACTGCATCAGCATGTAGGGCTCATACTGCCAAATCCAGTTTGGCTTCTCTGCTGTAGTCCCTTTAAGGTAACCAGCTGGCAACTTCGGGGCTAGTGCATCTGCTGGGATTGTACCATGCAGGAGCTGTTCATGCCACAGCTAAGAGAGAGAGAGAGAGAGATTGGAAAGAACATGGATATGTCAGCTGCCCTGGTTCTCATTTTTGGAGAAGCTGAGTGAATCAGAGGGAACAAAGAAGTATTAACAAGCAAGCACCATTAGTTCGGCCCCCTCGACTATCCTTACAGCAACCCGTGGATTCATATCACCCACTGCTTCCACTCACAGCAGGCATTTAAGGCCATTTATACTGTCACAGAACTGAAAGGCTAAATCCATTAGCATTCAAGCAACTCTAAACCACACAGCCTGGCTACAGGACAATTCAAACCAGTTAATTATATGGGAAGCCTTGCTGTGGCACGCAAGCTCTGTGCATGTCCCATTGGCTCTGGGTCACCAGTGCCTCAGATTTCCACTAAAAAACCCACAATGAGAGTCAGGTTTTCCAACTCCTCTAGCCGAGCACAAATCCCACCCCCTTTGCCACAGCCATGAAGATGAGCCACGCTCTGAGGGCCATTGATTTCGCCATGTGCAGTAACCATGGAATGTCCCCCAGACACATCTGAGTGCTCTGCACAAACATGTTCTCTCCATACCCGTCTAAGCTCACCCTCTCTATCCATGCTCTGTACACCTGAGATTCAGGGACATTAGATATCTTGATGTAATCTGAACCCTCCCCATACTGTAGTCTTAGACACCTGATCTGGAGCAGTCCCTTGGTCCATCCACACACACCTGATCTTAACACGTACACACCAAAGCTCTAAAATATCACAGCTGTCCCACTACAGTGCCTATAGCCTAGTCAGCTTCACAGAGGAGCCCTTTCCCACCACACCCTCAAGCAATAATGTTAACATAAGATACAAACCCCTCACATTCTCAGCTTCTCAGGATGTAATACACAGAGGGGTACAGAAAATCCCACTTAATTACAAGATGTAAGTAAAATAAGGACATTAGAAAGCAAGATTTAAAAATACCAAATAAATGTTTCAAAATGATTATTTCTGCTCTTACGAATAAGAAGGTGTGTGATCTCAAGAGGCTGGAAGAAGGACATTTTAATGACTCCAACTACAAACACACCCTGGTGTCTTGAAACAACACAAGAAGGTCACAGCAATAGCCAGAGACACATGATTCTGCAGCCAGTCATACCGGGAACAGCCCTTTGGAGATAAGTCTTGTGGGCCTGATTTTCAGAGGTGCTAAGCACTGGTTGCCCCCAATGACTTTATCGGAGGTTTTGGGTGCTCAGAACTCCTAGAATCAGACCCTATGCCTTGCTTTAAGGCAGGGCAAGAAGGTTTTACATGGATTTACACAATAAACCATCTCCCAGCTAGAGTTGTGTGAATAATGGATTTTCCAGGTCACTGGCAATTCCAAAAAACACAAACAACAAAAACTGTTTTGGATCAAAACAACATTTTTCAAAATTTTCAGCAAATCAAATAATAATAAATAATAATTTGGGGATATGTGAAATGTTTTGGGTAAATTTGGAGCATTTTAAAATGTTTGATTTAAAAAAAAATAAAATTCAAGGCAATTTTGAAACAAAGTTATTTTGAACCAAAACAATTGAAATGTTGCATCTGAAAACACACACACACACACACACACACACACACACACTTTGTGTGAAAAATTTTGCCTAGCTCTATGCTCAGTTTCCCCAAATCAATAACTTTTCTAGAAAGAGCAGTGGAAATCAGCTGTGATTCCCCTTCACATTCTGTGACTGTGGCTTTGACAATCCTCTCTTGAAACATGCCAGCAAGCTGACAATGGATCTATTTCCCGCTTCATTATTTCGTATTTTTACATTATATTATATATACCATATATATAGAGGGCACATTTTAAAGAAATAATTGCTAGTGATTCAGCTGTATTGTACACCGGATTGAGTGACTGGAAAACTAGTTAATATTCCACCACAATTTTCTCTTAACTTGGCACGTAGTGACTAATCACACATTGCCACAGAAGACTGACCTGATGTCATGGCAGGCGTTGGCTCCTTCTCCTAGATTATCAATAGTACCGTATTATATATAGTAAGAGAGTTACTGAGCTGGCTGGGTAAGTGGATGTGTGTCTGGGCAGGGCCACACACAGACTGTAGGGATATGGCTCCTCCCAGCGGGGATGGACCCATGCCTCAGCAAGTTCGGGTGTGTGAGAGTGTTATCCAGACTGCGTGCCATGTAGTAACTGTCCGTGGGACCCTCCTCCCGTACATGAGAAGTTCTCTAGTGCATTTTTGAATACTCTGCTTTGAAATGGCAGTATGTCAACACACACTAGGGAAATTTTAGTGCGCGGGAGCAGAGTCCACACTAGCGCACTCTACATTTACACCCCAGCTCGCAGCACACTAACTCTCCACATAGACAATCCCACGTATGCTTTAGGCAGAAAGCGACACTGGTTTTGGTCAGCAGCTGCAGGAGGGGAGGTGCCTCTGCACCTTCTTCTAAACCAACGATGTGCTGCTGTTGAACCGAGCTTGGGCCAGTATTCGAGGGATAGCAGGGCTGCCCGGAGCAACCATGATGTCACACCACAATATAATTTGACCATTTTAAAAACAGAAAAGGCCAGATGTGAAGTCATGGTGGCCTTCTGCCTCTCTAGCTCTGCAAGGCCCCCATACCATGCACACAAACACAAACCACTAGCCCCAGCATTATCTGCCATCTTGGGCCCACCTGACTTTGACACAGCCCATGGGCCACGGCGGAATTGCCTAACTATCCTCCCCCTGCTTGGGAAGATGAGCTTTGGCCTTACTCTCCTGGCTGTGGTCAAGGCAGACAAATTGCAAATTGCAGCTGTGGAGCCAGGAGTGTTCATGCCAGAAACATGGTTTCTAAAAGTTACCTCCATCCCATCAGGGAACAGAACAATATCATGTGACCGAGCTGTCCAATTAGAACAAGACAGTGATGTGACCCACGCTTCCTATCAAAACGGTTTGAATTTGTAATATCGAATACTCACAGCCAATTGCTCACAAAGAAACTACAAACCAAGAATAAATTGCAGAAATTACCTGGTGAATATATGTAACAAGATACAACCTTCATGAAATTGATCTGTTCATATCAGGTGATATGTAGCAGATTATTTATTACAGTCCATTCACCCATTCCTTGTCATGATGTTCACTACAGATCTCCATGGAGAGCTGACATACAGGAAAACAAAGGTAATTCTAACATACACTGAGTTGACGCTAAAGATGCCTGTTCCTTAGACAATTCTGTTCATTATCACTGTGTCAGAATATCTGACAAGGTAAAGCCCAAATTTTAGCTTTTTTTAGATCTCTTAGGAGTAGAGAAAGTTCCACAAGAGAGATGACCTCCTGGGATCCCTTAATAAAGAATACTCTCCAGTAACAGAAAATCTGAATTTACCACAAATGTGTCTTCTCAGAACAGAGGAGTCCGGTGGCTTAGGCGGCTGGTGGGTTTCCATGCCTAGTGATGCACCCCCTCGGATAAGCCTGAGAAATGTGACCCTTTGCTCGTCTGCTGTTTTTGTAGCCAGAGCGAACAGCTCTTTCAGCAGCTCTGTTTTGACCATGGGGATTTGGATCGTGAATGACCCAACAATCGGATCTCCAGACTAGAGGATGCCTCCTCTGCGTGAGCATAGCCCAACAGACTGTCATTTGTCACCATGGCTGCAGGATGGGGTAACGGCGACAAAGGCGGATGAGACACAGGCTCAGCCCCCACACAATTTCTGAGGTGAGCTTCGGCCGTGATAGCACGCCACGCCTTCAGCTGAGAGCAAACACTGAGGGAGGTGTGATTCAAAGACAATTTTCTAACTCAAAATCCTTCTCCCCCACCAACAGAGCGCAAGAGAGCTTGGAGACGGGGTCTCCCACTTTGTGCCAACCCACAAGGTGACACGGTCTCAGAGGTGAACCCCTGCCCTTTAATGCTAATAAAAGCTTCCGGAAAAGCAGCGGGTGACACATCACAGCTGGTTTCCCTGCCACTTCAGTGGATCACTGGAGTTCCTCATACTCTGAGCAAGAAAGACAAATGTCCTTGTTTAATATGAACAAAATGTGTCACTCCTCATCTTGTAGGTATTAAATCATTGGCTCCACACCTGCTGAATTATGCAGCAGAAGGGAAAGGGGTAGGGAAGGTATTTCCCCCCTCAATACTTCAATTTGCGACATCAAGAAAATAATTCAAACATTAAATAATTGAGACATTTATTAGTAGTCCTGTTGCATGATTAGCATATGGAAGCACCATTGAAATGCTGAGAAACTGATGCACTGGGGAAGAGAAACTCAGTCTAATCAAAGAAATGAATGCCCATGTTAGAGGGCTGGTCAGCTCACAGAAAAACACAGTTCAGGTTCTTGCCACGATGTTTGGCCAGCTGTAAATTGTAATGCCAGGCCCCTGTCCCTGCTCTGAGGATGGGGTCCCAGAATGCAGGGCAGCTCTTGGCCAAACAATGTAAACTTAATACATGAGTCTAGAACATCTGAAACAAATGGGTTTGATGGTGCTAGATTAATGGGAGATGGATCTTTAACTCAGGCAGATGACCTCCTTAGCCTGTATGTTGCTTCACCAGCCAAGCAGCCTGCAACAGGAGACAGTTGGACAATACGAGTTCTTTCTTATCACTTGCTTTTCCTCATTAGTGCCCTGAAAGATCCGGCAGGTAGTGAAGACCTAGCCTTAAGTTACATGCATTCACTAAATTCCTAACTTGGTTACCTGAGTTCTCTCTGCATCCTGCACCAGGTATGTTGATAGCTCCAGGCTCAAAGCCAAGGCTTGTAGTTCCATGAAGTAGGCAGATTAAAAACTGGTTAACTGAAATATCTCAAAATAAATGTAAATGAGGAAACGTCACCTAAATGAGATGTTTCTGGTGGGACCCCATAGGTATCTGTTTTTGGCCAATACTACAGAATAGCTTTACCAATGATATAGAATGAAATAAATAATCCTTGTTGGTCAAATTCGCAGATGAGTCAGATTGATGACTCTAATGAGGACTGCTCTAGAACAGAGTGATGTGTATTGTGCGGTAAACAGGGCTCACTAGAACTGTGTGTGTGTGTGTGTGTGTGTGTGTGTGTGTGTGTGTGTGTGTGTGTGTGTGTGTGTTTAAAATACAGTCAAATGCAAGGTCATATTTCTAGGAACCAGGCATGTCGGTCCCACTTATAGGATCATTAATGTTGATTTTCAATAAGTCTTGGAACACTGGGGAAATTCCAGAAGACTAGAAGAAAGCTAATGTTGTGCCAATATTTAAAAAGAGTAAACGGATGACCTGGGTAATTATAAGGCCTGTCAGTTTGACATTGATCCTGGGCAAGATAATGGAGCGGCTGATACGGGTCTCGATTAATAAAGAATTAAAGGAGTGTAATGTCATTAATGTCAATCAACATGGGTTTATGGAAAATATATCCTGTGATTTTTGTATAGGATTATAAATTTGGTTAATAGTGTTGATGTAATATGTTGGTGTAATGTACTTGTACTTCTGTAAAGTGTTTGACTCGGTATCACATGACATTTTGATTCAAAAACTAGAACACTGTAAAATTAACATGGCACACATTCAATGGATTAAAAGCTGACTGATAGGTCCCAATATGTAATTGTCAACAGGGAATCATCAAATGGGCATGTTTCTAGCATGGCCCTGCAGGGATCAGTTCTTAGCCTGATGCTATTTAACATTTTTATTAGTGACCTGGAAGAAAATATAAAATCATCACTGATAAACTTCACAGATGACACAGAAACTGGAGGAGTGGTAAATAATTAAGAGGACATATAATTGATTCAGAGCAATCTGGATCACCTGGTAAACTGGGTGCATGCAAACAATGTGTGTTTTAATATGGGCCAAATGTAAATATACATCTAGGAACAAAGAATGTAGGTCATACTTACACGATGGGGGATTCTATCCCAGGAAATGGTGATTCTGAAAATGATTTGGGGTCTTGGTGGACAATCAGCTGAACATGGGCTCCCAGACCAATGTTCTGGCCAAAAGGGCTAATGCGATCCTGGGATGCATAAAACAGGGGAATCTCGAGTAGGAATAAAGAGGTTATTTTACCTCTCTATTTGGCACTGGTGTGACTGCTGCTGGAATCCTGTGTCCAGTCCTGGTCCCCACAGTTCAGGAAGGATGCTGATAAATTAAAGAGGGTTCAGAGAAGAGCCACGAGACTGATTAAAGGATTAGAAAGGATGCCTGACAATGATAGACTTAGGAGCTCAGCCTATTTAGCTCAACAAAGAGAAAATGAAGGGATGACTTGATTACAGTCTAGAAGTACTTACATGGGGAACAAATATTTAATAATGGGTTCTTCAGTCTAGCAGAGAAAGGTGTAACATGATCCAAGGACTGGAAGCTGGAGCTAGACAAATTCAGACTGGAAATAAGGCATACATTTTTAACAGTGAGGATAATTAACCATTGGAATGATTCACCAAGAATTGTGGTGGATTCCCCACCACTGACCAGTTTTAAATCAAAATTGGATGTTTTTTCTAAAAGATCTGCTCTAGGGATTATTTCAGGAAATTCTCTGGCCTGTGTTATACAGGAGGTCAGACTAGATGATCACAATGATCCCTTCTTGGCTTGGAATCTATGCATCTATGAACACCCTTTCTGCTTGGGTATCTGTGACAGGGTGTGACATCACAAACTGCCCTGGACCATGTTGCTGTGAGCCTATGCCTGTCAAACTTAATTTGTAACACTCAGGACTAATGCAGATAGTTCAGGCTGGCTCAGAATTCAACCCAAACTGCCTAATTCCACGTCAGTACCCAGAACCGAATTTTCCAAAGGCCGCGCAAGAGGTTAACAGGCGTTCAAGCACCAACAAAACCCAGCCTCTGCCACATGTGGGGTAACTGTAGGTCAAACATGCCTCTTTGTGTGCACACACTGACCCTTCATTTGTGTTTGCATATGCAAGTTTGCCTGGTCAAACACAGGGTTTTGTGCATGCGTGTACATTTTTGCAGGTGCATTTATAGTAACCTCATGGGAAAACCTGCCCTCAATGCAAGCATATATCTGAACCTCCCCCACACATACCACCCCCTGTGCATGACTCTTACGTTTACCACATGCTCACCCCATTCCACCAAGCCCTCCACAGATCTCCCCTTAGCTCCTGGGGAAAAGGAACATGATCTTCGCTTGGCAAGCTGGAGGCTCCAGCCGCTCAGGGCTGGGCAGCACCTTGACTTTAACCTTGTGTGAATTTATTTTTGCAGCAATAACCGGCTGCCAAATAATTTGATCCGAGAGACAAGAGGCGAGAACCCTTTATCCCTCCAGATGCAATCGAGCGATTTACAGTGCCTGCAAGAAACCTTATTGCAAACATGCTCTTGCTCAGCGTGACGCGGGGAGAAAGCCAAGCTGAGTGGGCAGAGGACAACATCTCTGCAGTTCTTCTGAGACAGAGGGGGCAGATGCAGCAGTGATGGGAAAGCAATTACAAGCAATTATTGGCAGCGGCTGTCATCTGGAAACCGTCTCATTGTTTAAAATCTGACCCAGCGTGACTACCTCGCTTTAAAATGGTTATTGCCTTATACTTTAAATTTAACCAGCATTATTTACAATCTACAACTCCAAGGGAGACTGGATGACTTTGAGGATTGATAGCAGGAGGCAAATCTTTTCACTCGGTCACTAGACTGAGTCCCACCGAGTTTTGTAGCAAACCAAAGGGTTGTTCTCATGATATCTTTTCTCCAGTAGGCTAAGTGCAATGATTTTGGTTGGTCTTCCCCCATTGCTTGGTAGAGTCTCGTTACAAAATGCACAATTATTACAGAGGGCAGTTTCAGGGAAAGACTAAGAAATGAATGCATCATGGCTACTTTCACCTCCATAGGTAATTCCAAGTGATAAGGAACCTTGGCAGGCAATAGCATGGAAGAAGCTTGCATTTCTATTGTTCGCGCTGTACCTCCAGGTTGCAATGTTTTCAGCTGGAACAGTGCACCTCCCATGAACCCAGGAGATGGTATTTGGATCTGGTTTAAGTCTTGGATTACAGTTGAATAGGGGTAGGAGTTAATGTCTGATGGTGCTGAAATCTTCCAATTTGTTCTCATGAGATTTCAGCCCCTGTGATCTGAAATATCATAACAACAGGTATTCTTGTGAAATTTCATTGTCACCTACACCCGAAGTGGATAATAGGCCCTCTCTGGGTTTGTATCTGACCTGGAACAAGACCATAGGGTGTTTTCATATTGAGGAATTCAAATCAGAACCGTCTGCAAAATTCTGAAAGGAAGGGTCAGAGTTCTGTTTTGCCCCAGCAGTACCAAAAGGCCAACAAAACTATGATGCAGAGAGTTCCCTCCTCTGGCACCACCGCTGCCTTACCAACACCCTTCCTCAAGTCCATCAATGTCAGTCCCAAGTGATGCCGCTGGAATGAAAGAAAGAAAGAATTTGGTGCAATAAGAGGCTGTATTGAACTGAAATGGTCGTTGAACAAAAGCAGCCATGTTAATTTCAGCTCCATTAAAAAATAATAATGGATCAAAGTTTGCCAAATAGAAAAGGACAAAATCAGCAGAGAATTACTTTAATTATTACCTTCAAGCTTGCAAAAAAAGATATTACAACTGAGCGCGCACACGACAGAGAAACTATAAAGGAAGTACTTGACAGTGGCCCTTTAATTAAACTGCACTGAATATCATTAGCAATGGACCTTTGGAATTTAAAGCCAATTACATTCTAAATAGAAGTTACTTGCTTGCTGAGCCGCTTATGCATCATCTATCAGCACTGTGTAAAGGAATGAAAAACCTACCCTTTGTCAGGCAAGCGTTTGTCTATCTATGGATTTTATGGAGCTCTTATGATCAGGAACCTAAGCAGACAGAGCTCTGGGGAAGAGAGAAAAGATGATTTCCCATTGGGATGGAGCCCGAGGCCACGACTGACATTCCTGGTGCTTTTTTGTCTCACCAGGGAATAACGGTAAGTCCATTGTGTAAGTTCTGCCTCAGCACGACAGGCGTGTAAAACACTAAAATAGGGGGAATGGCTAAGCCTTGCAAAGTATTTGCAACAAACCTGAGATCCACGCAAAGCTCACCTAGGTTAGAGGATCTGTTACACATCTAGACCTGATTCACTGAAAGGTTTGTGAAGCTTGAGAGTCCAACTTGCGACAGTCTCTGGCTTTGCATGGAAAGTGTAAAATCTGTGATTTTGTGCTTGTAAAAATAACTAATTGTTGACTGTCAAACTCCATTGTCTTGGTACTGTATTACTACACGACAGCATAGCTCCTTTTTTTGTTTTTAAAGGCATCCTGGTTTCAACACAAATGCCCATAAAACTCAGGCATCTAGACTGAGTCTTACTTTATGGTTTGGGGGACTTTCAAACCAGAATTCCCAAGTTGAACTTGAATGAGAGATGCATCTACATACAAAGAAAAAGACAAAAGTACATAGAAACCCTTGCTAAGCCACCGTAAATGTCTGAGCTTCTAGCAGTTCTAGGGCTGAGGTTATATACACAGCAGGAACTTCGATGGTCCAATTGGTGGAGGCAGAGTGTAAGTGAGACCAGTGGGGTTGTCCTAGACTTGCTGAATGGATGGAGAGATTAAACCAAATTCGAGTACTTGGGAAGGGAAGAAGAGAGAAATTCAATGCTTCATATCTTTTGAAAGGGAGGGAAAAGAGGGAAGAGTGTCATCATCATCTAGTGTCAAGAACGGTGATAAAAAGAGGGACCTCAGGTTGGGGGTAGCAAAGCCCAAACCTTGATGCTACAGTTGTCTTGCCAGCTCTCTCACAAATCCCAGGATAGTTCAATGAGAAGCCAACAGAAAGAGCCCCATTGACTTCTGTGGGGTTTGGATCAGACCCTTACCACAGTGCAGCATAAAGAACTCACTGCAATTTATATTCTAGACAGGGGAATGACTGCAGAACAGGCAGTAATAGGATACAGAGCCTATTTATTTTGTAACAGCTCCTGCTGTACTTACTGGGCCAAATTCTGCTCAGGCTGGAGCAAGTCAGGAGAAGCCCTGTTGTTTTTAACATCTGCCCTGCATGCTAGTTGTCCGTGGTGCAGAGGACTGCAAAGCTGTTAAAGCTGTTACAGGCATCAGTGAATACAAAGCACGAACAGCTTCTATTCATGTACTAGGTTGCAGGCCATTGGCAGGAGTGTGGGAACTTGTGATAAATATATTGAAAGGTTTTTGAAGGGTGGGGTTTCAGGGGAGGGGATTCTGCAAAATGGAAGCAGTGCTGAATGGTTTACCAGAATAGCCAGAAATCAAAGGATTGCCAGAAATTGTACCTCAGATCATCTATGACATGGGAGCATGTTGGGGTCATGGCAACCTTGGAGATGGATAAAGAAGAACCCAAACTCTTGTGTTAAGAGGTGAGAAGAGGAGTGCAGTGAAGATTTCATGCTCTGATGCCCAAGGCTTCTTTGCCGTTAAAGGTAAAAAATAATTAAGGGTGGATAACATTTGTCACTTCTCCTGCAGCCTCCATCTCTTAGTGGAAGTCCTACAGAATTTGTATATATAATTGTGGAGAATTGTATCCCTGCCATACAATTATATAGGATGGTCCAAAATAAACCCCTCTAGATATATTAAATCCTATGTGTATTTCAGAGTAATTTCTATAGAAGGAGACAGCATGGTCGAGGTGTTTGAGCGCTGGGCTAGAAAGAATTCTCCTCAATTCTAATCTTGGCTCTGACCTTGGCTGAGTCATTTTACCTGCCTGCCTCAGTCTTCCTAGCTGTAAGGAAGGGATAATAATACTTCCAGTTGCCTACCTCCCCAGATTATCTAATATCTAGAAGCACTTTCTGACCTTAAGGTGCTGTAGCATGGGTGAGTATTATAGAAGCTTATTGGTGTCCACCCCACTAAATTCAATGGGACTTTCCCATAAGAAAGGGGAGGGTCTCAAAGCACATGACAAATGCTAATTAAGGCCCAAACAACATCCTTTGTGAGGTAGGTCAGAACCATTATCCCCATTTTTGAAGATGGGGAAACCAAGGCACAAGGCAAGGTGCTGGGATTTGCAGTGTTAGTTGCAGAAGTGGGAGCAGCCCCTTTACAACCTCTGCAGGACTGTGGCACATTCCACAGGTGCCAGCTGTTGACGTTTCCCTGTGACAGGGGAAGCCATGCGTTCTCGTGCGCAAACTTAGCTCACACTCTTAACTCAAATGAAAAACTACAATTAAAATAAAAATTCCCAAGGGCTTTAGGAGCAGCGGCTGATATGTTCCTCATGATATTTAATATTAACCTTTTTCATTTGATTTGGGTATTACCTAATTACTGGCCTGCCGAACGCTTTGGGGGTTGCATGTAATGGAGCTCAGGATTGCTATTCATTTCCTTCACATGGTACATTTTGCCTCTGCTCCATGCTCTAGTCACTGAAGCTATCACCACCAGACTCTGCTAGGAGCTGTGACTTTCTATTCCTGCTCAGCATGTAACCCCTGCTAAGCACAGGACAATCTCTTGATGGATACTACAGTGGCCCAGGCTGCTGGTCCACGAGGCTGAGATCCACGTAACCTGGATGCGCAGCGCTGCTTCCATTTGTTCGCTATAGCATCCAAGCAAGCCCTCCAGCTCTGCTCCATCTTAAAAGGCTGCCTGGAACATTTGCTAAGCATGCATCATTCCTTTAAGGAATTAGCTTCAGTGGAACAGAAGGCTCTGGCAGGCATCGGAAGGCTTTGGACTTTGCAATCTGGATAATCCATCTGAAACTCGGAAGGCAACTCAGAGAAAGGGGAAAGAAAAGTCATGAATAAAATAACAGGAGAACAAATCTGTCTGCAGCCCTTCCAAGCAACCGTTTTATCGCTAGTGTTCAGAGCAGACCCGGGAGTTCCTGTGGTAGCCGCTAATGTGTTATCGGGGGCCAGGGGATAGTTAGACTATTTGGGTAATTGTATCCACATATATATGCGGCTTGCAGGCTGGGAGGAGATAGGCCGGAGCAAACCTGCCCAGGGTTTTAATCCCGGCTCTTCTATTTTTTTCAGAGCAGAAAGATACACAGCCACGTAACACATGACTGATCAAACCGGCTATTCCTTGTTTCCCCCACACTAGCCTGCACTCCGATATTTCAGCTGTTCCCCCCTAATGTTGCTGGGCTCAGCCATTTTATACACAGGATAAACAGAGCAGCTGTTCTGTCACCCACTGCATGAGTCCTAACACAAGAAAAGGTCTGTGAGCTTGTCTAGTGTACGAGGGCTTTGGCATGCAGGCACAGCTGATGGGAGATGGGTACACATCTCCCAGGGCAGAGCTGGGCTCTTAACTTAGGGATCTCAAAGGGCTTTACAAATCCAGGTTGCTGTGAAGGTTTGCAACCCTCAGGAGGTAACTTCGATATAATGCAATAATTAGCTAACAAATGGCCCTAGTTCACACAGTAAGTCCGTGGCAGAGCTGTGCAGAGAATCCAGCAGACCTAGTTCCCCGCTGTCCTGCATTTACCGCTCCCGTAGCCCAGCCAGGAATGGAAGCTGGGCACCCTGCCTCCCAGCGCTCCCCTATGACTTCTAGGCCACAATGCTTCCCATGGGACCGGAAAGAGAACATACAGCCTCCTCCTGATGGGGCGTCAGCCTCTGACCTGGCCCTTGCTCTCTCCCCTTCCCCATTGTTTCTTCTCCGCTCCGGGAATGCTCAGCTGCACCACTTCGGGGTCAGAGGGAACAGCTCATTTGGCCTCCTTGTGATGCTGGCATTTGGAAAGGAAATCTGCCGTTTATTCAGGATTCCTTCTGCAGTCCCCCAAACAGGAGGATGGGTGGTTGCAGCCATTGAATTCCCTTCACGACCCTAAGCTTGCTGCTTCCCATAACATTTTCAGCACATGCCCTTTAATGTACTCCCAAGCCCTCTATTGGCACGTCCCTCGCGAAGGCTAACAGTACTGCTAAGCACTCCTCAAGCTCCTTTTCTCCAATGATCTCCCAGGGTTTGTACAAAAACCCTCCACCCCTCCCACCGAAGGCAGCTCAGGCTGTTGATCCCCATTTTACAGATGTACAGACTGAGGTACAGAGAGCTGACGAGACTTACTCGAGGTCACCAGGCAACTGCTAGCTGGGATTAGGGGGTCGGTCTACACTGCATTTGTAGGTGTGACTGCAGTACGTGCAGACATTCCCGAGCTAGATTTAATCTAGACAGCTCTGGTATTGTAGTAGTGAAACCGCGGCACATTGGGCTTCAGTGCAGGCTAGCACAGCCCGTGCCATTGCTCTTGATACCTAAATTAGCTAGACTAAAGCTAGATCAGTGATGTCTACACAGACTGCAATCACACCCTGTGACTGCAAAGTAGATGTACCCTAAGACTCACAACTGCTGACTAAGAGCTGGGCTGGAGAAGCCCTTTATAAACAGGTGCCCTTGGCGGGCTGCCTCTATGACCAATGCCTAGACTGGGAAAGCACAGGAGACTGGAGTGGATTAAGGAATTGAGCAGGGACACTGAGACAGCATCGCTGTCAGGGCGGAAGAATTGCGAGGGGATGTGGTAGCAGACACGGTGCCAGACACGTCTATTCCATTTTAAAAAAAGATGAACCTGCCAGTGCAACAATGGCAAGAGAAAGGAGAAAATGCGTGTCAGGCTGAGACATATACAGCAGACGGGACTGCGAATCTAGCAGCGGAGACGTGGATAGGAGCTGTTAAATGGATGTACAGCAAACCTGTGCTTCTGCTCTGCTCCCTGATACAAGGGAATCTAGCAAATTTTAGAGGCAGTGCTTTTCTAACCATCTTTTGTAGAAGTTAAACACATTTCAGGCGGGGAGGGGTTCGGAGCAATTCCCATCGCACACGCTGCTGTCAAGACTCCAAATAGCATGCTTAAAATGGACACCCTGGCTGCAGAGGCCCCAGAGTCATCTTTCTTCTTCTTCTACTGCAGCCAGGGGCAGAAAAGGGAAAGCAAAATGCAGAGCTAGTAGGAAAGAGGCAGAATCGCTGAAATGCCAGAAAGCGGGACCTCAGTAAGGGGCGGAGAATCGAGGCAAAAGGAGAAACTTTAAGTGGCTACCACTTGGCTTCAAAATGTGACTGCATTGTCTGGTGAGCCTCGTGGAGTTGGAAACATTTGCGGTGCCAGGACACTATTTGGGCAAGGTGTGGGGGGGAGGGGGAGCGGGTTTACAGAACTAATAGTTCAGGAGTCACTTCCCCCTCTGATTTCTTTCAGTGGGGAGCAGGATAAAAACAATACGATTTTGCAGCTCAAGAGAAGGCTGAGCTGTGTGTTAGAAACAGACGACTAGAGCGTGGCAGGAAATGTTTTTCCCATCCCGTGAAAATGGTCAAGACTTCAAAACGTTCCCCCCCTTTGCACGGGGACGAGACCAAGGGCCTTCAAAATATTTGATGACAAACGAGAGACAGGACCCCCCCCCGCCCCAGAATAGCTCACAGCCAGGTGCTTTGGGAAATCCCTTGGAATGTGAGAAACTCAGGTTCAAATCCCTCTTCTGCCTGATTTGCAGCAGAGCTCTGAACCTTGGTCTTCCACATCTCAGCTCACGGCCCCAACCACCAGACTGTTGGCTATTTTGAGCTCTCACAATCTGTCTCGCTGGAGATGTTCCACTTTGCATAAATAATTAAATGTTCATTGGGCCAGAGCGAGATTGACTCTAGCATCCAGTGGTTAGGGTACTCACTTGAGATAGGGGAGATCTGCTCTATTTGATTTGGAACAGGACCCTGAACCCAAATCTTGCATTCACGGGGGATATGTGGCTTACCAAACTTGGCTATTCTCTCTCTCGTTCTGTTTTTGACTAGAAATTCTATTCTGGCCCTGAGAAACCTTCGAATGAAAGTTTCGCTGCAAGCAACGCTTTCCCGCAAAAAGTTTCGGTTTCAACAAACGGGTGTTTTCCAATGAAAAAAATGTGTTTTGTCAAAAAATTCCCAAATGGTTCGATAGAGGACTCCAAGAACTAAGTTAACATTACAATTTGAGTTGGGATGTGCTGAAGTGTGGTAAAAAAATGAATTGTAAAGCTGCAGTTTACCAAGGTGTAGCACTTCTATGCTAAGTTAACACGGGCGGAGCACAGCTAACACTGATCCCGTCCAATGGAATTACACCCATGTAAAACAGATGGAGTGGAGGAACAGACTCATTAAGTCCCAGAACCCCACACTAACAGGGAGGTAAGTATTACGAAAAAGAAGGATGCACTGAACCAGAAATAGGTTAATCATTTGTCCAAGGTCACTGACAGAGCTGGCAATAGAAACCAAAAGTCCTGTCTTCCAGTCCACTAAAGCTAACAAGCCATAGTACACCCTCTCCAGAATTTTAATACAGAGAGCTGAAAGCCCTACAGTGTAATACTGTGTTTTTAAGTTCCGTAGTTAATCGAGCATCTTTTGAAGATATCTGTAATGGGTGATCCCAACACACCAAGGTTATCCATCTATTAGAAGTGGTTTTGTTTTTAATGCAAGATGGGTCTGTTAAGCTGTTAGTGTCTCCTCTACAGTAAAGAGAACTGAGCTGTTCAGTATATTAAAGATCACAATTAATTTAGATAGCACCAGATGAGCTTTTTTTTTTAAAGAAAAATCTAGAGATTAATACTTAGAAATCTACAGGCATTAGGGAGAGTCGTATTCTCTTTTACATGATGTAAAATCAAGTCTTCTTTTTTATATGATTCAATTATAGATTGATGGGATGGCTCAGAAACATGGATTAATGATCTTTTCTTAAAAGAAAGCTATACAGAATAAAAGAGAGAGATATGACAGGAAGAATTACTGCTCCCTGAACCCTGATTAAGGTTTAGTATGTTACATTCAAAACAGTGTAATCGGGAATTTGTGGATTCCCAGCTACATTAAGTGAGGATAAAGGAAACAGCATGATATAGTAAATTATCCTCCTGGAAACATCGCAAAGAGGGAGGAAAGGAAATCGCCAGGTGCATATGACCAATTTCAAGAAAACAGGTCAGATCAGATAATGATAATGAGTTTTGTGTGCGGAAAAGGCCCTGGAGCATTCGCAACGGTCTGAGTGAGTTTTACAAACCCAGGGCAAGATCTTCAGCTGGTGTTGGTGTCATTGCATCGGCGTCGATATAACTATGCTGATTTACAACCCCTGGGCCTCTTGGCCCCTCCCCAGCTCTTTTGCTAGGAGGAGATAGTGGGCTGGCTTAGAAAGGGTTCCAATTGGATTCTCAAGAACAGCCGCCTCAGAGCCTATTTGTTCTTAGTGCAATTTAAGCTTTCCCTCCGCTGTGATTTATAACAGCTCCATCTAGCAGAACAGGGGCCCCTATTTTAGCACAGAGAAGAGAAAACACAGCTCCAGTGCGCCAATCACAGTCCCCATGTTCTGACAGTTCAGCAATGGGATTGTTCCGAAGAACAGGTGACTTTTCATAAGCCATCAAAAGGCTGAAAATCAGTCACCTAAGCTTTAGGGCAAATATTTACGTATAATGGAGACAATCCGAGATATTCGGGTCATTTCGCAAAGGATCACACAAGCAGTCACATTCGTAGGGCTTGATTTTGAATTTCGGCTCCGGTGTGTGGCACAGGCCATTGGGTAGAACAAACTACTCCTTGAACAGTCCCGACAGGCATTGTGATTCAGACACACCCCCTCTGATTCCCAATGCCTCCCCTGCTTCCTCTTCCTCCAGAGGGACTCTACTCTTCTGCTGGCCTTGCCACCCCCCTGCCACCTAGCCCATGCAAGCACGCACACAAGCTCAACTCATTGGAGCTCCTATGAACAAGGGAGCTGAAACAAGGGTCCACACATTTCTCTGCACACCTGCCCTGGCAGGCCAAGTACCCCTGTAGGAAGTGAACTGGCGGGAGGGAGAGTGTCTTAAAATATAGCGGATTTTTTTTTCAAAACAGAAAACAGAGTTTTTGACTGAACAAATATTTCCAGGGAAGGTGGCAGCCTTCCTCGAAAACTGTCACGTTTAGACAGGAAAACCAAAAACTCAACACCCGAACTTTTTGCCCAGAAAAGGAAAACGCTGGGTTTTTTCTTCCGTGTTTTTTGTTAAAAACAAAGTCAACATTTCCCACAAAACAAAACCAACTTCCAACCAGCTCTAGTCCCAAGGATGGCCCTGTGGCAGGGCACTATGCTGGCATGCGGGAGACCTGCTCTGAGACAGAACTCCTCTGTGAGCTTGGGCAAGTCACTTAGCGCTGGTCTACGCCCCAAAGTTGTACCACTGTCATTCTACTGGTATAAACCCCACAGCCCTCCTATTGTACATATTGTTACACTGCTGTAAGTGGGCTTATGCCAGGACAGCTTCATCTGGGAACAGGAATAAGCTACGGTGATGAATCCGCTAATTAGAAAGCTAACATAGCCCTCAATCCGCTCCTCACGGATCTGTGCCCGTCCAAGGGGGGCCATGCAAGCACATCCCCTTCTCCTGGCTAGTTAGCGGGAGGGGGCAGAAACCGTAGGGAATTCCCTGACACTGGAAGTATCTATGCTCTAGGGGGGGCAGCAGCTGCATGGCAAACTGGGAGCAGCAGGGACGCTGAATGCAGGGGAAATGGAAAGAGAACCGTGTGCAGAGCTCAGACCGCAGGCAACCAGGCCATTACTGGTGCTCATGGCAGCTGGCTTCAGGGCTGTGCAGAACCAGCAGGGAGCCAGTGCAGAGGGGCCCCAATGAGACAGGCCACTTGCTGAGGCTGGAAACATGCAAGCTCCTATTTGCCTCTTGCAAAGACCGGACTGGAGAGGGTGCCCCAAACATTAAGCCTGAAGCAGTCTGATCCCTCAGGGGCCCAAACAGGAACTGCCATTCGTTACCTTAAATGAAACTGTAAGTCACAGGACCTAGGCTATTTGCAACCTTCCCCTTTCTGCCCGCCCTAGTAAAATTTCCCTTCCCTTCGCCAAGCGTCTGAGTCGTTAGTGGGACGCACCAGGGCTAGAGCCTGCGGGGCCTAGCATCTGACCAGCCTTCAGCACTTGCCTCTGAGATGTGGTATACCTGCCGCTCTACTCATACCAGAGAGATTTGGTGTACCACATTCTGAGCAGCGAGAACAATGACTCTAAATCAGTACAAGGTGTCTTTATACCGGCATCACTGCAGACACCCCTAGGGGTTGTGCTGGTATCACTATCTTGGTGAAATAGTAACACCCCTAGCTGGAGTGGTACAGGAGCTATATGTAGACCAGGCCTCAGTCTCTCTGTGCTTCATTCCCCTCCCCCCAAGAGGATACCGGCACTGCCCTACTTCACAGGGGTGCTGTGAGAATTAATACAATCAAGATTATGAGGCGCTCCTATCCTACAGCAGTGGGGGCCATGTGACTACCATAAATAAATAATCTAGCCCTACGATGAATATATTTTTTGTAACGCACGGTCCAACCAGTGCTACTCAATATGCAGCAACAGCAGCAAAGCGCATTGTTTGAGAGGGAATTGTTTACCTCTTTGTTCAGGAAGAAAGAACTATCTAGGTCATTTATTACAGGGGAGAGGAGCATATGAGAATGCAGACACACATAGCTCAGGTGCCTCACAGGGAAGCTTGCTATGAAAATGAAGGGAATAAATAAGAGAAGAATAGCTTCCAAGGAGGTGAGATTTTTATGCAGCGCACCTCTTGGAGGATTACAGTGAGGGGAGGATATGGGGAGGGGGAATTGGAATAAAAGCCAATGTTCTAGGAGCTCCAGTATGTAGACACCGGAATCTAATTCACACATCTTAGTTGACTGTCCTTTCAGTTCAGAAGTGTGGAAAATGACATCCAGAGCAGAGAGAACTCGGGGGTTTATTTTTAAAATCTGCCTCAGAGGGTACATGGACTCTGTCCTCAGCTTGGAAATGGGAACTAGCAAAGAAAATAAGGAGCATATGGCAGATTTTCACACTCAACATTTCATGTCTGGCCTGCTATACTTAGTAATTAAAGCGAAAGTGGATTCCATTGGGGGGAAAAGAACTTCATCCTATAAAAAAAAAGATTTGTTTCTGATAAGAAGAAGCCTTTACTACATGCTGTACAGAACAAAGAGAAAGAAAATAAGGAAGTGTTATTTACTCCTCATAATATAAGAACTGGGGGTCACCAAATGAAATTAATAGGCAGCGGGTTTAAAAACAAACAAAAGGAAGTATTTCTTCACACAACTCACAGTCAACTTGTGGATCTCCTTGCAGGAGGATGTTGTGAAGGCCAAGACCATAACAGGGTTTAAAAAAGAACTCAATAAGTTCATGAAGGATAGGCCCATCAATGGCTATTAGCCAGGATGGGCAGGGATGGTGTCCCTAGCCTCTGTTTGCCAAAAGATGGGAATGGGTGACAGGGGATGGATCACTTGATGATTACCTGTTCTGTTCATTCCCTCTGAAACAGCTGGTATTGGCCACTGACAGAAGACAGGATACTGTGCTAGATGGACCTTTGGTCTGACCCAATATGGCTGTTCTTATGTTCTTATGAGTTAAAAGGCAATGAGGTATTTAAGCTTGTAATTAAGTTAAAATAGACAGGGAAGGATTAGCATTTTGAATGGGTGTGGTGTCCCTTAACAATTTAATACAACACAGAATTCACAGGGATGGACAGACTGGGGCAGGGGCACTACTTGGTGCTGGTGAACATGGGGTTAATTCTAGTGCCTTTCAAAAGTGCCCAGCAGAAGAGATGTGCAGCCAATGTTGGGGTTCAACTTCCTATTCCTTTTTTGCCTGGGTTTATTATTTTCCTTTCTTGTTACACCCTTTGTCCCTTGAACAAAAAACCTTGCTGACTTCCCTTTGGGTTTTTTACTTCTGGGTCACTCTTACACAGACACCAAAATACCATGAGTTTGGTTCCAATCAGCACCCAGATGCTTATCTATTGGGAATGTAAATCTATTGGCTGTAAATCTCATGAGAACAATTTGTTCACCAGGATTTCCAATCCTTGCTGTCCTGACGGGAAATACCCCGGGGACAGGCGCTCTCAGTTCCATTCCTAGTTCTGGATGATGACAACAGTGAGAACCCAGAAGAATGATTCAGGCTTGGTTCTAGAAATCGGTAACTGTGTTTTGGGGGGTTGCGTGCAGAGGGAGGGGTGGAAGATGAGGGGAGCCAGGTATCTATTTTCCAAACCCATTCCTAATCATTTGAATGCAGTGGGTTCATTTGGGTAATTTAAAGATAAATACTACTTCACTCTTACGCCGTTTATGGCATCTGTGTGTCTCAAAGTGATTTACATGGGTGGGGAAGGACCCTGATTTTACAGAGGGGGAAACTGAAGCACTGAGAAGCAGCAGCAATTTTGCCACGGTCATGCAGCAAATCCAAGAACAGAGCCCAGGTCTCCAGATGCTCAGTTCAATGACCTGCCCACTAGACTGCCCCACCTCCTTGTAGCAACCCAGTAGTTTATTTTTGTGCTGTAGTATATTTGATTAATGTTACCTAGCACTGAATGAGGGTGTGGGATTTATTTCACCCCAGGCAAAGGCAGCTTCTCTAGGTGAAGGATGGGGTTCCTCTCGTATGGGGGACTCCACAACTGAACCAACATGAAGACCATGTGATGCACTCATCCCAGGAAAGGGTGGCCCACTCCAGGTCAGGGCTCTGGTCCATTGCTCCAGGAATGTCAAGATAGAAGAAATATAGGGGAATCTGCTATAGCACTTAACCTTTCTCCCTCCAAATATGCGTATTTGTTCCCTACCCCTAGTTCCATTAGTTGGTTTGTGTGGATCTTCCCAGCAGAGGACGTTGCTAGAAAAGTCCATACACAAAAGGGCCAGAGAGAATTTTAGAAGCCAAAGTTTCTGTGAAATGCTAACAGCCAGTGGGAGACAGGAAACATTATTGATTTGCCTCCTTGTTTGAAAATTAAGGGTCTTTGGTTAAATCAAACTTTCTCTCTCCCTCTAATAAGATGACAGCCTAGACCACTTGACTGACTGCTGAGACACTGACTCCTCGCTAGCTTTAGATTACTCAAGTGCTCAGAATTTAATCTCAAATGGCTGTTATTGGATTCTGCTAGAACTGACTGTCTGATGGGCACAAGTAATAGAAACCAGCCCCAGCGGGCCAGTGCAGTCTCCCAGCTCCTGGAGTTTCAAAAGCAGCCACCATGCACGGTGATGCTGGATCTTTTACTCTAGTGGGATAATAAATAAATAAATGCATAATTCACAGTGTCTACTTGCTTCTCTGCATGAACAAGGGCAGCTCAGAGAGAGCTGGTTTATGAATGAGCAGAGAGGGCAGAATGTGTGTATGTGGTGGAACATGATCACGCATGGACAGGAAGGGGCTCCCACATGTCTGAATGTGACTGTACAGGAATAGGGAGCAGACAGTTTTGAGCCTGCAGTATGCAGGGGATAGCTATGAGTGACTGAACGCACATACGTATATACTACCGAAGTTTACAATCCAAATCAACTATCCCCAATGCCCGCGCACCAGGCATGCACACACACTTCCTGAGCGCACTCCCATCCCCAGGTATCCCCATCCCCATGCCTGGACATCCTACACCCGTGGACTGAATGACGCTCACGTTTCCCAGCAGTTGTCTGGACACAGATTTCCTCTCAACTAGAAAGGAGGCGGCGCCGATCAGTTTGTTCTTAACATTTCAAAGGCAGTAAAAAACCCGGCTTGCAACAGCACAGGTGGTATTTATTCCTCTTAATTTAGGGAAGCGTGGGGGGGAGGAGGAGAGAGAATTTGGATGTTGTTTATTCCCTCCAGCTTTGGAAAGCATCTCTTTTAATGGTATTACTATGTTTAGAGTGCCCTTTTACCTCTCCACACAACCCCTTTTACACTGATTGCAAGCACCAGGAAACAACTGCATGAAAAATGATCCCTCAGGATGTGTGTCAACTCACGGCAACATGGTGCAATTTTCCAAAGTACACACACAGCTCGGATGGGTAAATGTTTCCCAGCCTCAGTCGGAGGGTACATGTCATTTACACAGCACTGTCAATCATTGTTCTCTCAGCCGGGGCAGCAGTGTAAACGCATGCTTAATGTCAGATTTACACACATTTCTATTTGTCGGTAAATGGGTATGTTACATACATTGTGTCAATTGATTTTTACCATCTGGGTTTGCACACATTTGCACAGGGGCTGTGCTACCAAGTGGAGGAGACATGTATTGATGCAGATCACTAGTTTACAGCCACATTCTGCATTCAGGGACAAAGTCTGTCCAGTTTCACAGGCACTAAGGATCTGCTGGTCACCCACCTTCTCAGAGCTGCCCTCTGATCTCTGTGCATGGGTCAGCAGTTCAGACTAGGGTGGCCAGACAGCATGTGTGAAAAATCGGGACGGGGGTGGGGGGTAATAGGAGCCTATATAAGAAAAAGACCCAAAAATCGGGACTGTCCCTATAAAATCGGGACATCTGGTCACCCTAGTTCAGACTTTCCTACCTCCCCTTGCCCCCGCAGCATGGAGGGGGGCACGTTAGCATGGACAGGGCTCCAGCTAAAGCCACGGGGAAATTTTCAGTTGAAATTCCCTCTTTCTCCCCCCAAATTTGGTGACACCAAAACCTTGCACGTGGGTTTTACCAAACTGTCAGAACTGGGGGGGGGGGGGTGTGTGTGAAATCCTCTAAAGTCCATAGTTTTGTTTTGAAATTTATGAAACTGAATGCTTCAAACAATATGGGTGAAAATGACTTTTTGTTTCAAAATTTCCTTTGATTTATTTTTAAAATGCAAACATTTAAAAATCCAAACCCCAAATGTTTCCTTTTGGGCCAAACAAAACATATCATTCAACCTGAAACTTTTTTTTTTTGACTTTT
Source organism: Chelydra serpentina (assembly GCA_037349315.1). NCBI lineage: Eukaryota > Metazoa > Chordata > Testudines > Chelydridae > Chelydra > Chelydra serpentina. The sequence goes on along the minus strand of JBAIAC010000037.1, from coordinate 9,758,966 downwards.
CAAGTGGCTGAAAATTCAAAAAACCAATCCATTTCCCCCTGGTATTTTTCAGAACTACCGATGAATGAAAAACCCATTATTTGCACAGCTCTAGCAACAGCGGCAGCGGTTGAGTAAGGCAGGGGAGTGAAGGAGGAAAATTCTCTTCTCATGATCTGTAGTGCCAGCACCCTACCCTGCTGCTGTGGGTCCCGGCAAATGGGTTTGTTCAAATTTCACGTTTCCTTTATGGAGAAATTGCGTAAAGAAGGTTGGACAAGTTGAGCTGTTTGGTCCAAGGGCCTTTGAAGCCATCTGATTGTCATCCCTACACACAAAGCCATAGATTTACAGACACACTGCCTCCCCATCTCTATTCATTTGCCTCAAATGCCCCTGACAGGCCAATCTTTTGGAGTGGGGTGGCACTACAGACATATCTGTGTGCTGTGGTGTCAACATCTAATACCTCTGCCACTGGCCTGCTGGATGAACTTGGACAAGTCACTTCAGCTTCCCCGAGCCTCACTTTCCCTGTCTGTAAGAGGAGGATAATGATACCGACTTCCCTTGTAGAGTGATTTGAGAGCTAGGTGTTATTATTCCCCATGGAGAGGATAAAGAACCTACTGCTGCTGCCAGCTAAGGGAGATTTCCTTTAGCTGAAGTAGCAGAGGCCTGTGCGGTAAAAGAGGCTGGCATAGGGAAGGGGGAAATAAATACTGTGTCTAGAATTGGCATGTGAATGAGTTTGTGGAGGGAGGGAGGTCAGAGAGCTTGCCAGTTAAACAGCAGAGTAGTACCCAGTGGTATTTTGCCAGGACAATGACAACAGGTAACAAATCCTGACTCCCAGGGTACTCAAGTTGTTATAAAGGCAGCTTGTGACCCCATGGTATGTGGCAATGGGACATAAACACCACACGTCACGCTGCCATTTCAGGCTGCTGCAGGTCAGGCAACATTGTGTGAATTAGCACGGACTTCTCTGCTAACCACAATGCTCAGCAACCCTCCCCTGTAAACATTTATTATTTGTATTCTGGTAGCACCCAGGAGTCCCAGTCATGGACCGAGACCCCGTTATGCTAGGCGCTGTGCAAACACAGAACAAAAAGGTGGCCCCTGCCTTCAAGAATTTACAATCCAAGTAAGCACTTGCACGCCCTCCGTGCTAATGATGCTTCTGCAGCTAGATGAAGTTTTGTCTACATGAAGGTACCTGTTTCATCCCAAGGAAAAATGCCACAAAACTAGGTGTCTATTGGACTCTGGTTGGTTGGGCTTTTCATGTCCCAGCTCTGGCCACTGAATATTTTAACGCCACAGAAGCAGCCGCCCTCCAGGAAACAATTACAAGATGCTCTGTCACGTTTTGCAACTGTTACTTCTAATGCTTCTTATTGGCTTGGCTGCTGCCTTCCCTTCATTAACATGCAGAACAGCATCTCCAATGGCTGGAGTTAAGGGAGATGATCCTTTCGGCGGCGCCTTTTCACTTCCTAGCTGAGCAGAGACTTCTCCATGTAATTAACTTCTTCATCTCATGTATTTGCCATGCTCCGCGAGGGATGAGTCAGCTGCTGTGACCTCTCTGAGTTGAGCCCTGGATTTTGCAGGAGCCAATGTTCCATAATACCAAGGCCAGTCCGTAAAAGCCAAATGCAGATGTGGAAGTATGCAGAGCCACTCCAAACAGACATGGACAGTTTATCATAAATGGGTGACCAATCCAACGTTAATTTGCCAGGCTGAATACTTCCGATAAACAGCAGTGTCACCAAGAAGCCATGGGGGAAAGCTACAGTACATATATTTTTGTGTATTGCATATAGTCACTTTCTCGCTCTCTCTGATGGTGTTCTGCTACTTAGCTCTTACTTCCCTGTATAAAAGCGTTTTCAGACAGATGCCCTTGACCAAATCCCCATCTGAATTTTCCTCCCTACTACATTTTACAACGTCTTTCTTTCTCCTCCCTCTAGTCATTTTAAAATACGGACTGAACTTCTTGCCATAAATTACACAACTGCTGGAGATAAATATCCTCTCTGCTCACCAGAAAAAGAGCTACTCCTTGACAGAACACTTGAGACTGGAAATGTAAAACGAATAAAATCTTTCAATGAACAAAGTTCTGATGGAAAAGTCCTACAGATTTTAATAGAAAATTATCAACTTCCTATATATTTTTGAACCATCTTACTGAATTTAGTAGAGATTTGTATTTTGCTATAGAATACCTTGAGAAATGAGGACATTCTTTATTAAATTCTATAGGATTTTTGAATAATTTCCATAGACCCTTAAAATACTGCTTCAGAGCCCTAATAAAATTAATCCCTGTTGAGGTTCTCAAGGACTTTTCCATAAGGGACAAATGAGTGCTGACATCTGTTAGCAGCAAAAAGCGCAATACTCAGAAAAGAAAGATCTTACACATCACTAATGTACTCAGAATGGTTGACAGATGTCTTGAACATGTAGCTTAATGGGAAAAATACATTAAAATTGGTGTCATACGGCTGCATTAGTGCAGTTGAGACATACACAATGCTGTTAATACAGCCGAGGTTTTATAGACAGCATTTGTAACCCTCATAATCCTGTGCTGGGCCTCTCTGATATCAGAAAGGAAAAACTAAGAGGGATCAGAAAGAAAGAAAGAAAGAAAGAAAGAAAGAAAGAAAGAAAGAAAGAAAGAAAGGAAAAGATTAAGCATAGAGCTAGAGATGTGTTTGTTTGCATTCCTTTGTCCTGATGTTGTTAATGAGGACTGTTATATTAAGTTTGAGTGTCTTGCTTGTTGCATAGTAATTTGGGGAATGGAGCAGGGGCTGCACTTTTCTTTGAAACACACTGCTGGAGAAAAAGCACCAGACCGATTTCCCTGAGACCTGAGTGCTCATCCACAGAACATCTACAGGACAGGAAGGGACAGTGCAAGATTCCCCATCTCATGCTGACTCACCAATGTGCTTTAAACTGATCGGGAAAGACCACAGGAGAGGCATTCAGTCTCTGTGGTCCATTTGGTACTTGGCTCCAGTGCCAAGAAGGTACCCAATTAGTGTCAACTGTTGCAACACGGACACCTGTGCTTTAGGAAGTGGCACTTCCACAACTCAGAAAGGCAACCAGCTGCCTTAGGCAATGGCTTTCTAAAGCAGGATCTATTGTATTATAGCAACAGAAGGAACAAGAAATCCCACATTTTCCCCTCCATGCATTTTCCTTCCAAATAGAACACTTTGGAGCTGAGCATAATGTGGCATTAACATTTTATCACCTGCCAAATGTGTACATAGATCTATCTCTATATATAGAGGTAAATATATAAAGGACTAATCTTTTTCCAGTTAATGCACTGAGGACACCTGAAGTGAGCACACAACATGCAGAGGGAAGCTAGAAATTGCTATAGTGATGCATTGCAGAGTTCTACATAAACAGAAGTCCATAATGGACAGATGCAAACGGTAGGATGGAGGAAGAGATCAGTCAGGCCAGTTGCACAAAGTGGAATGAAGAAGTCAACCTAGAGAAGTTTCCTTATAGGTCAAGTCCCCTGCAGCATCCCTGGGCGACGGCATCACTCGAGTATTATTTTTGGTTGTTTTGTGTTCTCAGTAACTGAAAATTAGCATCACTAAAGCCACTAGATAATTAAAGACACATTCAAAATAAAATATACAGTTTGGAGCCTAATAAAGATGCACCATGTTCCTTATAAGGCAGATTACAGCATATGCTACTGTACATGAGGAGAAAGCCTCATTGATTCCTCAGTCCTAAGTATCATATGGTTAAAAAGTGAGAGAAATGAGGCTGGCTTGTAGTTCTAATACCTGTAAGGAAGCAACACGGTCTTCAATCCAAGCAGATGGCTGTGGGTTTACACACACAGAGAGCTCACAGGGAGAAGCAGAAAGGTGTTTAGGGAGGATGAGGAGGAACAATTCACCCAGACACTAGGCCAGGGTTCTTAAAACTGATTTAAATAGACTCTCTGAATGAACATTTCAGTATATATATAGGATGGAGTGAAAGACGTAGCAGTTGCCTATAATATTTCCATGACTATTATGTGACCCTCTGTGACAAACCAGGTCCAAACACCCCAAGGGGAGTAAAGGGGGTTTGAACCCCAAAGAATAAGCAATTGAATCAACTGGTTGTGTATTTATTGTGTCTAAAGATATGTCAAGTAAGGTCTTTTATGAAAGCATGTAATGTTCTGAACTTGAGGCTCATTAGGAGGTATGTGTACATGTTATGGTTACAAATGTGCGCAGATGTACATGTGTAGAAAACTGTAGTAGTAACTGTGGTACAACTACAGCACCATCTCACAACAGTGTAGTGATTAACAACCAGGCGCGGAGGGGCACGTCCCAGGGTGGTTGTTTACACAAAACCAGCTTCAGGTACCCAATGATTATCCAGCCAGGAAGGGACAATGGCAGACCATTAAAGTTAATTGGGAAAGGCTGAAACAACTTGAAACTGAAAAAACAAAAACCCTAGTCTTGCAAAACTAAAAAAGGAGGGAATGCTCCCCACTGGGAATAACTATGAGTCACCATGAGAGGAAAAAAACATTTAAAAAACAGCCTTGGGTGTGTTTTTATCCAGAAATCGAGGGCCAGCATTTAAGCGGGTGCTGTCCGTGAAACACTGGATCTCCTCTGGGACAGAGGACACACTGGGGAACTGTTCAGAGGCCATAGGTAACTTGTGTCAGAAAAGGGAATTTAGTTAATACAGAAGTGTAAAGAGTGAGGTAGCATCTTTGTGTTTATTTTCTGGGTAAGTTGCCTGCATTTGCTTTCCCTCCCCATTCTGTCTTTGAATCTTAGTCTATTAAATAAACTGTGTGTTTATTTTTACCCCATGGAGGTCTCTGTTGTGCAAATGGTTTGGCGCGTGTGCGCCAAAGTGAACTTGGGAGCGGGTTTCACTCCTTCGTGCGACAGACCAGAGGGGAAAAGTCTGAGTGTCTGGCAGTTAAGAACTCGGGGTAGACAGATTTGGGGAGACTAGGGGATGTTGGTGTCACTCTGCAGGAGTAAGTAGGCTGCTGAGACCTTGTGCTTGTAGGCGGGCTACTGGTATCAGGACTCCGAGCCATAGCAGCACAACGTTAAGGCCTCCCAAGTTAAAGGGCAGGTGGTGACTGAACTTCCTTATTAGTCTGGGTGATCTCCAAAATGTCACGCCCTCTGATGGTTAGTGTGTTGCGTGCTAAAGGATAATCAGTCTGAGGAGGTTTGTTTTACCTCCACCATGCTCCTCTGATAAACAGGCTGGATGGTAACTGGGGGTGGAGGTGTGGGGGGAGGGATTCAAGTGGGGAAAATGAAACAAAGAACCGTCCGCAGGCAGACATGGGGCAATCTGCCCCCTGAACGCTTTCTACTTAGCAAAGGAAAGAAATGCTCGACTCTGAAAGGTGGAGAATATCTAAGTGGACGTAAATGCTGATGCCTCCTGATCTCCTTCTGGCTGGCTGTGGAGCTGCACTGAGTTTTTCTACGAAGAGCGGTGTGCCGGGTGGACAGTAGTTAACACTGAATTTTGCTCACCCTGAATGGTTGACATCCTCCCTTGCTACCCAGCCCACCCACCGTGTACACCTAATCCCCTGAAGCGGATGCACCATTACACACAACAGAATCGCTAACACAGCAGGGTGCCGTTGGATGGAGAGATCTAGCGGTGTGTTAATAACAGGCCTGAGGAAAGAACAACAAAAAACCATACTTGATAGTTGTCAGAAGGAAAATTGCCTTTGGAAACGCAAACATTTAATACTCTTGCGCACCATGGTGCAGCCATCCAGTTACCACAGTGACAGATGTATTCAAAATTGTATAGAGATATGCACAGGCAGGCAGATAGATGCATAGCTAACAGATAGATGGACTGGGGCAGTGTGGCCTAATGGATGGAGTACAGGACTGGGACTCATGACACCTATATTCAATTCCCGGTTCTGCCAGTGGTTTGGTGGGTGGCCTTGGGCCAGTCATTTCCCCTCCCTGTACCTCAGTTTACTCATCTATAAAATGGGGATAATGATGCTGTCTTTCTTTGGAAAGCACTTTAAGATCTATGGATGAAGAGTGGTATACAAGAACTAGGAATTATATTATAGAGGTACAACTGATTGCTAAATACAGGGCGACATAGCTAGACAATTGGATGCATAACTAAATAGATGTATAGCTATAGATGTGATGGCTACTCACAGGTTCAGGTCTGGGTACAGCTGGCATTGAGAAGCCCACAGTACATAAGGTCAAGAACAATTTTAAGGGATGTGCCTTCTCTCTCCCGTCCCTTCTGACTGTTGCAATAGCAGTGCCCTTATGTAAACAGACACATCTGCCAGGCCAGCTGAACTCTTTCTGTCCTCACGCTCTTACATTGCACAAAACCTGGTCAACACCAATCACACATCAGAGAGCGCTGAGGGGAGGGGTGCGGGAAACAAACCAAGTGCTCTTGGCCTTTCAAATGGCAAACTCATTACGACCCCAAGTCCTGACAGCTTTCGTGATGGCATGTCAAGTCAGTTGCTGGTATTAATGTTTCAGTATCACCTCACACAAGCTGACACACCAGCAGCAAAGAAACAGGGCGACACAGGAAAATAGGAACAGAAAAGGGCTCTCAGGCATACAGCACAGATGTGCTGCTGGTATTTTAACAGAGGATGCCCACAAAAACATCTCCCTTCCACCTTTTCCCTATGAGAAACCCCAGGTGTCAGAGGTGGGTAGGAAGCAGAGGAGACAGGGAAGAGGTAGGATGACCATACAAAGGGAAAATGGGACACCGCGTTGGGCTAGCCCGAGTCCCACTCTCCGCACACGGCTGGTGTCGCTGCTCACCTGAGCCCTGCCTCCCACCCTGCACAGGGCTGGCATCACCGCTCATCTCCCACATATTCCTCTGCACCCCACCTTTTTGCACCTGCCCTAACTGATCAAGCTGGCAAGAGCAAATGGGACAAATGCCCATTGTTGCAAAAAAAAAAAAATTCGGGACGATGGGGACAGGGCTTTAAAAGGGATGTGTGGTCACCCTAGGAAGAGGCAAAGGGAAATCTTTCCATTTCTCTTACCCTGTTAGACAAAAAGTACTGCACTTTTGAACAGGGCAGGAACTGACAGCACGGGGCAAGCAAACTCCAACTGAGCTGTACTTTGCTGCCAAGATCCCTGAATAGTATGTGGAATAAGGCCCTGATCCTGCAATTGGCTCTGCACACTTGCAGGGTCAGGGCCTACATCCATGACTAGCACGTGCTAAGTTGTGTAACTTGATTCAGTTAGGGATGAAGACCTCGTAGGAAGGAGCTGTGGAGGTCGTAACCCACGTAATTTATTTTTAAACTTGGTGAAAGGCCCTGCTGTTGTATGGGTCTGCTTCACATTGACTGACCAGACGTCCTAGGCTTCCGAGTGGTCCACAGACAGAGTCCACCTGCCATTTGCTCCAATCTTGTCCATTCCAAAGGCAGCTCACTGAGATATCGGTGGGGGCAGTTTCGGGGCCACCATCTTAGCCAACGCATCAGGGACTAAAGCAGGGACCTCTGGTGATATATGAGAGTTTCTACAACTTGAACTAAGGATCCAGGCTCTGAAACTGAGAACTTCAAACAGACAGATCAGGCACAGAACGATATTCACTGACCCGCAGGTTATACAAGTCCTGGGTCATGGATGGTTGGAGTGACAGAAAGGTCTGTGGGAGGATGCAGATAAAAAAGTCAAATGGCCAAATTCTCTCCAGGTAGATCTGATTGTGGGATCAGTGCCTTGAGCCCTGTCCAGACAAGGAGACTAGCGGTGTCTTAAAAATCTGTCAACTACCGTGTTTCAACATATTATAAAACCCTTCTGAGAACCTGGTGTAGACAGGGCATAACCCCTTTAAAAGTATATGTGCTGGTTGGGATCAACCCTAGAACAGCTTAGGGTTCACTGCAACCAGCTAAGATGCCTTTGTCAATACTGCATGCTAAGCCCCGTTTGCATTAAATTACCACTTGATTGCTAATACGTTACAAAACCCACACATTTGCACATTCTGGACAAGCTCCTTGGTCTAACCCAAGTGCTCACAGCAAGGCCATAGTTGCAGCATCTAATACAAATTTATAACCAGAGATCACCACTGGTGTCCATGGACCCAGCTAGGACTGGGCTGTTATTTGTTTATTTGTGTGTGTTTGTGTGTGTGTATGTGTATATGTTAATGAATTCCTTGTGGAAAATCTTAAGCGCTACAAAGGCCAAACTGCCTTGGGCAGGTTTTAAAAGCAACCACCAGCAAATCAGGCAGCATTAACGGCCTGGCGTAAGGTGAGGCTGCATTAATGAAACACTAAGCTCCATCATTTCATTCTGTGCCGCTCTTCTACAATGATAGTTTATTGGGAAAGTTCAGCTCAAGCTCAGGAAAGAGAGAGACTTTCTATTGGTTTGGGTTGTTTTTTTATTAACTCGCTCATCCTCCCCCCATGTTTGTACAAAGAAACAGAGTCGCTGAATGTGTGATTTGCAGTCTATCCAAGAACAGCTGTAGATCACTTGGGAGAATGAACCTACAGTTTTATAAACTATTTATTAGCCCTGTCCTGTATGGCTACATCAATATGGCCATCGGTGAAGCAAGGCAGGAGCTATAAAAATACCATCTATCCAAAACAAGCTTCATAAAATCAAACAGAAGCTGGTACTGCCAGGGATGGGATTGTGGCTTGACACATAAAGGGCCTCTCAATCTTTAAGATAGACCATTAAAATCCTCAAGCCCTTTTGGTTCACAGAGGTTTAAAACAAAAGGAAATAAACAATGACTCCTTTTCTTCTGGAGTAACAGCAGCTGAGGAGAGTTAGTCAGGGTATTATTTGTTTCCACTGAGGCTAGATAACTCCCACACAAGCAGTATGACTCCCACTACCAAGTTTCCATCCCTGCAATGCCTCCAATATATAATCACGTTGCAAAGAAACCATTGCCCCTTTCTAACACGCCAATGATACATTTAGGGAGGGAGCCAGGAGTGGGGGGAAAAATCTCGGAATTAGAGTGATATCCTGTCCTATATTCCTCTCCAATTCCCCAAGGCAGCGAGGTAAAGCAGGAGGCAGGTCAATACATTGTCGGTTATGATGATTAACATTTCCAGCCGGTGCCTCCTCAAACCGGCTCTAAAACGTGGCTTAATAAACTGCATCACAAATAGCCTTGTATTTCTACCTCGCTGCATCTGCTAGGGTGAGATAATGTGCAGACTTGAGGAAAAGTGACATCCTGTGAATGAGCTGAAGAGAGTTATATAACAAAGCTAAATCTTGCTCAGCAGCCACCTGGCAAACTGTTCCTTCTCATTCCCATCCCGGTAACTGACATCCAACTGAAAATAACCCATCAGAAATATTCCAGCCATGGGAGGGTCACATCTTGAGCAGCCAAATGACACCATCCAAAAGCAGGGCTTCTGTTAATACTTATTTATGAAGCAATCTAAGGGGCCACTAATACATAGTTCTCTCCACCATCCTGCAGAGCATGGGTGGTGTATTTCTGGGGAATGGAAGCCAAGGGACCGTGTAACATTCTTACAAGGTCACTGCGCTGAGAGTCCTTGAAACAATGTGCTGCCAGGAATTATCTTCTTACAGAGAGGATCATCCCTGCATCCAGCATGGCTGCATAGACCACCAAGAGCCACAAGGGCAGAACGCAACATTCTTCACCATTCACAACGGCAGTAATCATGGAGACACTGATGGCAGTTAAGGCCATCACTGATCCCAGTGACTTGGACTCCAGCCCCTTTCTGAATGGTGACACCAGGACCCCTTTTTAGCAGAGATTCTTTATCCCCTCTTCGTTCAGGAGGAATCTGCCACCCATCCTAAAACACACAATAGTCGGACTAGTACTAAAACCATCACTCAGTGAAAGGGGCCTTGCAAACTACCTCCTTCCCCCACACAAGCCCCAGATACCATCTCCCATTATTAAGCAAGGCGATCAAAAACCAGAGTCTCTGTAGAACACATCAGCTGTGGGGATCCCAGGTCCCCGTTTGTCAGGCTTCAGACCAGGGCATAGTACAGGGACAGTCCTTTTACTCTGGTGGATGAGCTCATGTTGGTAGGCAAAGGAAGTGCATTCATACTCATCCCACTGGTCGTCTCTGCAGTGTGATCACCAAATACACCTCTGGGTGTGAATGGAAATGCTTTCTATACACAGTAGAGAAGCCAGCCAAGGTCATACCGCCTTAAAGACACTCTTATCTATCTATAGTATGTATAGGGCTTCTTTTACCATAGTATCGGATTCCTTCATAATATTTTAACGTCTTTATCCTCACTCTTACGAGGTAGGGACAAACCATCAGCCAAAGGCACACAGAGACTATGGGACTTGCCCAAAGACACACAGGAAGTCTGTGGCAGAACAGGAAATTGAACCTGGCTCCACCAAGTGTCAGACTAGCGACCTAACTACTGGGACATCCTTCCTGTCAGAATGAGGCCCTCAGGGGCATTAAGGGCAACTTTTCCGTCAACATCTAGCTGAGGCCACCGGGTGAGACGACACGCAGTGAAGTGTCGGCAGGAAACGCTAGTCAAAATGCATTAAAAAAAATCTTTGTTTTCTGACCCAATTTAAAGGGGTGTGGGGGTGAAAAAAATTATTTATTTAATGGAAATGTTTAGGGGAATTTTCCATTTACTGAAAACCAGGTTTTTGGTAACTGAAAAGTATTGATAACTTTCAATCATGACTGTAAAGAGTGCAAGACTAGAAAGCTCCAACTCATACCAATGTCTTTCATCTCCTAGAAGTTTGCATTACTGACCGGCATTGGTCATTTGCCCCTGAATTCCCATTTGAAGTTCAGTCTGAGCACTGATAGGAGGTGGGCGGGGAATATCTCCGCTTGAGCAGTTTGCAAAAACATTGTGCAGCGGAAGTGGCGAATCTGGTCTTTTGGCCAGCTTTGTCAGACACTTGTTTTGTGTGCGTCATGGAGCTAAGCTATAGAGCCAAACGAAGAGTAACAAAAGTAGACACCTGTCTGCAGTGAAAGTGACTGTGAAAACTGCTGTACAATGAGAATATTGGGGGGGGGGGGGGGGAATGACTGAGAAACTTGTGAAAGCCATTTTTATTGATGCAAACACCGTGCTTTGGAAACCCCGAGGGGTGTGAATCTAAGTGAAATCTAGCATCATTTTGGAAGCAGCACAAGTGAGAAGCTTTTCAAAACTCTACTTTTGACTCCTGTCTCTTGGGAATCTGCATGACCGTCTGTAGAATCAGAAGAACTCCTGGCCAGATTTATCATATTCAATGACTGGAAAAAAAAAACCTGTTACGTCTGCGTGAAAGCAAAGGGCTTTGAGAAAGAGCACCATCTTCCTAAGCAGCTGTCTAAGCTGCATCCAGATGCCGAGCTTCCAAGGTTCACATTTCCAGGGGGCCCGAACCCTTCACTTTCCCGAAGTGTAACGTTCAACCCAAACCACAAAGACACACTGCATTGCCAATCTATCGGGCAACTCAACTCCTCAAAGCAGTGAACTGTAAATGAAGCCCGCACACCTCCATATTTGTTCCTCTGCAATATCAGCCAACTCCAGCAACATCAAGAAGAAAAGAAAACATCTTGAACCACTGGACAGAAAAAAAAAAAAGGGTTTACCTGCCAAGGAATATCCAACCAGGAGAGGATGTTTCACATCCCTAACTCGGCACCTTCATGGAGTTCAACAATAAGCAAATGCCACTTACCTGTTAAAAGAAAAATACGGAGAGTGAGATGAAAATGAAAGTTAAAGTTCACCAAGTTTTATTACACCAGGATGGAGCGTTTTTTAAAGCAATGGGATCTTTAATTCACTTCTAGATTGGAGGAGGCACAAAGAGAAACCCGAGTTTTAAATATGCCTCTGTAAAGGTCATCATGAATGGCACATTGTCGCAAAGGCCATCCTGCATGCTGTTTGTTTTCTTATTTATTTCTCACGGGCTCATGTAGATGGCTTTTTTCTGACACTGCCATCACAGCTTGGACTGACGGTCTTTCCTTTCAAAGGCAGCTCTTGCTACAGTTACACATGCCTCTGTCACCCTGAGATTAGAAAACTGTAATATGGCTATACCTGCAGACCATCCTGAAATTTAAGGTGGTGCAGAATGTGACTTCCTGTTTATTATTAAGCACCATTTCATATGGAAACTTTCACATGGTAATCGTTCCATATTCTGTATGGCTCTCAGGGGGAATGTAAGGCATTGGTCTTGATCTGTGAAGCCCTAATTTGGGTTATCAACTGTTTGAGAGACCATCTCTTGTCATGTCCCACTATAACCCACTCATCAGTGTGTGTTACTGGTCCCCCTCTGAGCCTGGATCACAGATCTGTTAGTTGGTTACAGCCCCAGCTAGACAATCTTCGTTCTTTATCTCAAGCTGCAGCAGCTCATATTTTTAACTCTGGAGCTCCCAGTGTTAAATCCCCCGTGTGTTTGACCATATTGGTGACTTTTAGTCTACAGTTGTAATGACTGGAGACATGTAAACTACTGGCCCTTTCATCTGAGAGAGATGGGCACTAGTAGCCGAGCATTCTCCAGAAGAAAGAAAGTACCACCCCCGTCAGGAGCCATACTCTATGACCTTCTGGGCAAGCTGAAAGCCGATCAATTTTTGCAGGCAATTGGGAATGGGGTGAGGTCATGGCTGGATTGATCTGGTTGTTGCTTTGTAGGATGTTGCAGCAATACAGCGATGGCATGATGGGGCATGCTGTCTAATGCATGCCTGTGTATATTCTAAATTACATGAAAGGGTGCCTTGAGCTATAGACAGATGCTGTTAAAATATACAATGGAATAAATAAATGAAAGATAGCAAGGAGGGAACGGGGAGGCTGCAACGGGAGAACCGATGGTGGAATACTATGCCAAGGTGTTTAAAAAAAAAAACCCCACAGAGCTGCCTAAATCTCTTCTGAGACTCACAGCTACGTGGTTCAGATGCTGAAAAGATTGAGCTAATAAAAAAGAAATGAGAGAACTGTCATTGCAGATTACATGGTATTTATTGCAAAATCTGCTCATTATCGAAATTTGCAAGACAAATGGGTTTTTAGCAGGAAATGGCAGCTCTTCCTTATGTGAATACGAAGGAGCAAAAACTTGTGGGAAGCCCAACCTCTCCCTCCCTCTTCAGAGACTGTGGGCTCCAAGTCTGATCAAACACCCTGGAAGTACTTGTTAAGCTAAAATAAATAAATAAATAAATTCCCTGCCAGCTTCTCCATAATCCTATGAGAAACCACGATTAAGAAATATTTGAAGCAAGAAAAGCTCATTTGGCCTGAAGAGTTTCTAGACTGTGAGAGCATCTCTTGCCCCTCAGTGGCATGCCACCATTATTGGCTGAAAATGCTGCTAACTCTCTGGTTTCTTCCTTCCTTCCAGGGAAAACTCTTCAAGAAGAAGAGTATTTGCTGGTCAGGTTTTAATCCCCCTGCCTTGGTAAATGATTAATTCCTGTCCCTGCCTCAGTCTCTGCACAGAGACTAAGGTGCTTCGTGTTCTGTCGTATCCAAGTGCTTCTAATGACATCTTGGCTTTTTTCCCAGTTAAATCCAGGAGCCTGAAACCTAACCCCCTCCATCGCCCCTCCCTTTCCCTAACGTCTTGTGTGCACATTCAGATAGTTGACTGATAATATACAAAGCCACAATATGCGGGTTTAAAACGAGTCTCTCTTCAGTGGAGTCTCAAGGAGGAAGAAGAAGGGGGGGGATACGTCTTGAAATATTACAGAGTAGGAGCTGTCAAGCTGAAAAAATCTTCTACAAGGTTTTCAGTGCCATAACTGTATTTTTTTAGCTGGGAATGAGAATTTGCAGACACACATCAACAGGGGAAAAATGGGGTTTCTGGAGGAGAAAAAAAGGAGACACCTGTCTTATTTGCAGTTCTCTTTTGTAGGAAAGCAATTACAGTCTTACTCAATTTATGACCCAGAACGCACCCTAATCTACTTGTAAATGCTTCTGATTCGCAAGGCAGCACTTTCAGATACAGCTGGGGTAAATAAATGGGAGATTGGTCCTACCTAGGTTGTGGGCGGCACAACTGTTAATTGTGGCGCCCCATGCAACTTAATTATGCAAAACAGAGCGGTGACACTGAAGTCACTGATGAGATGTTTGATTCAGGAATAATTTGTTGTTTGGAGCCACGGAGTTATTTTGCCTGTCCCTTCCACGGTGCTGCACTAATTCTTAATCCCCGCTTTTTAATGGGGTGCCAGAAGAGCTCAAGACCTCGTAACAACAACGGTAACAGGAGAACTGTCACGTCATTTAATGGGTGCATACGTAACTTCTGCTGTTTGGGGGTCTCACACTGCAACAGTCAAGAGTTAGAATCGCTCTCCCAAGAGAAGTGGTGGAAGGTCCAATGCTTCGGAGAGGTGCACCTAGGCTGGGAAAAACATAAAGCATTGTGATGGGTTGTTAGTAGGCCCGGCCATGATGGCAGAGGTGTGGATGAGGATGTCACCTCTTTCTTCCTCTGAGACGCTTGCTCTTCTTATGGGGAATACTTCCTGGGGTGCTGGTGGGATCATAAGCAGAGATGGTTCTTGCACCTTTTTTGAGGCTTCCTTCGTGCTGGCCGCAATCTGTCTGCTGGCGTGTGAGATGGAAGGTATGTGTCCCTCCTTTCTGGGGAGTCGAACAGTCCTGACATTGCTAACGGACCTCCAGTCCAATGGTCAAATAGCACAATGGTGGGGGTTTCTGGATGCCTCTTGCCAAAGCTCACAAAGCAAGGCAGTAAGGCCACCTTCTCCATCCCTTGCATATGGGAGCAGGCCAGCCATGATCTGCATACAAAAGGAAATAACCCTGCATGGACGTGGAGAGACACTAAAAGAGCTATTTTCCATCTCTGACTTGTCTGATTCCATGAACGCATGCCCCATCCCAGCTAGGAAAGGGCCAATATGTGTGAAAGTCTGCTTAGTAGGTCTTGACAGTGGTGGGCTGCTCAAGAAACATGTATTCTCCAGTTAATGAGGGCTCAAAAGTTAAATAATGCAAAGCAGGTTCAAGTTGCAGGGGTCTGGTGGACTGGCTGGCCCACAGGATTGGTAATGAGCCCTGGAGCCTTTTCCCTAGAAGTTGCGGGTTCAGAAAAGAGCTACAAGAAGTCTGGAAAACCTGTCTCACCATGAGAGACTTAAGCAGCTCCATATATTTAGTTAATCCAAGAGAAAGTTGAGAGGAGATTTGGCATAGGTACCTCCAGAGAGGTTTTGGGCAGCAGAGGTCTCTAAGATGGAATGAGACCCAATGGCTGGAAGCTGAAGCTAGACAAATTCCGGTTAGAGGGTGAGGGTAATTCATCACTGGTACGTCTTATCCAGGGACATGGTGGATTCTCCATCACTTGAAAGATTCTAAATCAAGACCGGATAACTAAAAAAAAATAGAGTTTAGCTCAGTCACAAGATACAGGCCTGATGCAGGAATCCCTGGGGAAGGTTCTCTGGCCTATGTCACGCAAAAGTCAGATTAAAAGATCATAATTGCCCCTCCTGGACTTAAAATCTATGAATCTATGGTTCAAATCCAACCCAAGTCAGTGGCAACTGTAAGTTTATGCCAGGCTTCTTGGTGGCCATTGTGCAATGACCTGTGTTGCTTGGTCCACTTTGTATTTGGACAGGTGTCTACATCACAAACAAACCATCCTCACAACTGGCCTCCAGGACGACCATCTCAACCCGTGTCTACAGTTAAAACTGGACAGCGGCACAGCTGCAGTGCTACAGATGCGCTGCTGTAATGCTTCAGTGTAGACACTTACTACAGGACCAGGAAGGGTTCTCCGGTCAGCGCACCTCCCTGAGAGGTGATAACTACGGCAATGGAAGAATTCTCCCATCGACCTAGCGCTGTCTACGCCAGGGGTTAGGTCATCATATGTCTCTCAGGGGGGTGGACTTTTCACACCCCAAAGAGACGTAGCTATGCTGACATAACTTTTCAGTGTAGATCAGCCCTCAGCGAAGGGCCTAAGGCTATGTCTACACTATAGCTTATGTCGGCAAAACGTATATTGCTCAGGGGTGTGAATAACTCCCCCCCCCCCCCGAAAATGACATAAGTTACACTAAAATGAAAATAAGAAAGAAAAACTTGTAGCACCTTAGAGACTAACAAATTTATTTCAGCATAAGCTTTCGTGGGTTAGTACCCACTTCATCGGATGCATGGAATGAAATTATACTTCAGAGAGATTTATACAGTCAGAGAAACATGATGGTCCAGGTGTATAGACCAATCTTAAGAGGCTAATTAGTTGAGAGGAAACATGACAGCAGGGGAAGAAAAAGCTTTTGAAGTGATAAACAAGATGGTCACACAGGTGTGAATGAGGATCGTTAACTTAAGGGAAATAGATTCAATTAACATAATGACCGAGCCATTCCAAATCACGATTTAATCCGGAGGCAACGCAATCTAGTTT
Organism: Chelydra serpentina; assembly: GCA_037349315.1. NCBI lineage: Eukaryota > Metazoa > Chordata > Testudines > Chelydridae > Chelydra > Chelydra serpentina. The sequence continues at coordinate 9,742,394 of JBAIAC010000037.1, read as the reverse complement.
GCATATCAATTCGAGTTCAATAGTTTCTCTTTGAAGTCTGCTTTTGGAGTTAATCTGTCGCAACACTGCTATCCTCAAATCTGTCATTGAGTGATCAGGGAGGTTGAAGTGTTCACCTACTGGTTTTTTAATGTTATGATTCCTGATGTCAGATTTATGTCCATTTATTCTTTTGCGTAGAGACTGTCCGGTTTGGCCAATGTACATGGCAGAGGGGCATTGCTGGCACATGATGGCATATATCACATTGGTAGATGTGCAGGTGAATGAGCCCCTGATGGCGTGGCGGATGTGATTAGGCCCTGTGATGGTATCACTTGAGTCGATATGTTGACAGAGTTGGCATCGGGCTTTGTTGCAAGGATAGGTTCCTGGGTTGGTGTTTTTGTTGTATGGTGTGTGGTTGCTGGTGAGTAATTGCTTCAGGTTGGGGGGCTGTCTGTAAGCAAGGATTGGTCTGTCGCCCAAGATCTGTGAGAGTGAGGGATCATCTTTTAGGATAGGTTGTAGATCTTTGATGATGCGCTGGAGAGGTTTTAGTTGGGGGCTAAAGGTGACGGCTAGTAGTGTTCTGTTATTTTCTTTTTGGGGCCTGTCTTGTAGTAGGTGACTCCTGGGTACTCTTTTGGCCCTGTCGATCTGTTTTTTCACTTCAGCAGGTGGGTATTGTAGTTGTAAGAATGCTTGATAGAGATAAGTTACACTGATGCAAGCATTTGTGTGCACAGCGCTAGGTCAGTGGGACAGCTTCTCCCGCCGACATAGCTTATGTTGCCCGCGGAGGTGGGCTTTTTATGCCAACGGGGGAGCTCTCTCCCGTCGGCATAGAGCGTCTTCACTACATGCGCTGCAGCTATACCAGTGTACGTATAGACATGGCTTAAGGGGATGTCTACACTGCAGTTAGACACCAGTGGCTGGCCTATACCAGCTGACTTGGGCTCTTGGAGCTTGGGCTAAGGGGCTGTTTAATAGCGGTGTAGATGTTCGGGTTCGGGCTGCAGCCTGAGCTCTGAGACCCTCCCACCTGCGGGGTCCTAAAGCCCAGGCTGCAGCCGGAGCCCAAATGTTTACACCACAATTAAACAGCCCCTTGCCCCCAGTCAGCTGTATAGGCCAGCTGTGGGTATTTAATTGCAGTGCAGACGTACCCAAAGGAACAGAATGGAGGCACAGGGTCCGAATTGCCTTCTTCTTTGCTGTAAAAGTGACTCCTGCCCCCGCGTCCTGGGGAACAATTAAAGAGTAAGTCTGGAGAGGTCTGCTTTGCTACCGCCTGGGCCAGATCATTGTTTTGTCACTAAAAAGAGGACTCTGCTTTGCAGGGCTGCCAATCTGGCACCTTTCAAATCACTCTACTCACAACATTCTTTGGAAGCGGCGTATTAATTACTATTAATTAATGAATGGCCCACACCCTTTCTTCTTGCCTCTGAATTTATTTCTTCCAATCCTACACATTTCCCATCCCTAGAGGAAAACGTAAGAACCAGGAATAAAAAAGATCTCATTCAAATGAAGGGAAAAATATTAAATTAGAAATCAGGGACCAGAGTCCAGATCTGAACTTCTCAAAGTCCTGAGATGTTCACAACAGAGGCATCCACAACAAAGTTTGGAATTAGATCCTGACTTCACTTCAGGGACAGTTCAGATGTGGGGCTTTTGCTTCAAATCCATCTTCAATATTAACACTTTTCAGTCGATTTCACAATCCCTGTTGCACTAGTAAAAGCTGGAGTTTTGTAGCAAGAATCAGACCAGTAAAGCTAGAAGCATCTGTGCCCTGCCTGTAGAATTCACTAGCAGAAACAATATTGGTTTGTTAGCTCACTGGGAGTTCCCTTAAAACCCAAATGACCTTCTGGAGCATGCTTGTAAAAGGACAATATATTCACTCCCAAGAGAAGCTGGGGGGGGGGAAATCAATGTATATCTTGTTTCATTTATTGTGGGGGTTATTTTGGTTTGGATGCTGGGTTATAGATTTGGCTTTTGGTAAATAACTTGTAAAAGTTTCCTTAACAGCTAAATCTATGTTTAATAATATCTTGCACATTACTCTGTTGCCTCCCATCTGAAGATCTCAAAGTACACTGTGTGCACTAATTCATTAAACCCCATCACTTTTGTGTGTGCTATGTAACATAGCCGTTTGTCAGATTCACTCAGTGTCGCAGCTGGAGAGCTCACCCAGAGAACCAGTAACATTGCAACATAAGAACATAACATAAGAACGGCCACACTGGGTCAGACCAAAGGTCCATCTACTCAGCATCCTGTCTTCCGACAGTGGCCAATGCCAGGTGTCCCAGAGGGAATGAACAGAACAGGTAATCATCAAGTGATCCAACCCATCACCCATTCCCAGCTTCTGGCAAACAGAGGCTAGGAACACCATCACTGGCTAATCGCCATTGATGGACCTATCCCCCATGAATTTATCTAGTTCTTTTTTGATCCCTGTTATACTCTTGGCCTTCACAACATCCTCCGGCACATCCACAGGTTGACTGTGCGTTGTGTGAAAAATACTTCCTTTTGTTTGTTTTTTAAACTTGCTGCCTATTAATTTCATTGGGTGGCCCCTAGTTCATGTGTTATGAGACAACCGACAGATTCAGAAAATACCAAGAGACTATAGCTTTTGATTTCATCTGCAGACTGGAAAAGCCACAGAATTCATATCCAGATTTCAACATGACACAGTTTGGGTGTGTTCAGACACAGCAGCTGAATCCACTATGAAGAGATATGCTGTTTGCCTAATTCTGACCCATTATTATTTATTATTTGTACTGCAGTAGTGCATAAGATCCAAAGTCATGGACCAGATCTCTGTTGCACCTGGTGCTGTACAAACACAATAAAAAAGATATCCCCTGCATCAATGAACTTACAATTTAAGTAAGAGACAAACCACTTTCAGATTTTTAACCCCCAGCCCCTTTCTGGCTATTGCCTCTGCAATGTTTGGGTTTGGGTTTTGGGTTTTGGGGTTCGACTGAAAAAAAATCATCTGCCTACAAGTGGCATTAAAAAAACAGGAACTATAGCGTATAAGAGACGAAAGATGCAGGAAGAAAGAAACTGACTTAGTGTAGAAACCTGTACGATACCCTCCAATAAGTCCCATGATAGATTAGAGCTACAAGCTACCCAAAGCCATCAGAAAGATATAACGGGAACCGGGAGCGTACACTGCCCTAGACACTGATGGCAGCCAAGATAAAGAGCAACTTATGATCTAATATGTTGAATTCTGCCGACAGGTGTAATAAGATCAGGACCGATGACAAGCCACTCAATTGTGCCCCAGCAAGGTCATTACAGGGCATTAATAAAGGAGTCTTATTATGAACATATCACTCAGAGAAATTGCATTTCCCACCTTCACCGTTAAGCAACAGTGGAAGAGACTCTCTCATGCCACAGAAAGCCTGGTTCATTTTGCTCCTCGCTGCAGCTGTTCAGAAGCAAAAAAGGGCTTGGCTAGACGGCTCAGCAAAGCGCAGTAGAGTGGTGTCGCCCGTTGAATGATCTAACTGCTCCGCGTAGATCCTGCTGGCGCAAACTCAAAGATACCCAGTTCACATCAATGCCAGGACTACATTGCCATGAACTAGCTACCTTTTAGTCCATGCCAGCAGGGTCAATATGGGGCAGCAGGAGTGCAGCATTTTAGAGTGCTCTATAAACTCATCGCTCCACTGTGCTTTGCTGCCCCATGTAGACAATCTCTAAGGAAAGGGCAGCCGGGAATTAGACTGATCCAAAAGAAAGAGCTAAACCTCCCTGAACTTTAGGGGAATCCTTGATCTCAGTCGGAACGTTGTGGCAGCCATGGTGCTCCATTTCCCATTGAAGCTAATGGGAAATGGAGGCAATCGATATCTTCCAGGGTGAGGCCTTTAGCTCGCGCTTCTTTGGAAAGAGAAATGGAACGGGGACTCCACTGACCTCAAAACATTTTCTGCAGGAGATGAGTTGTGAGTGAGTGCAGGACCAACAAGCCGCTGTTGTCTTACCTGCAGTATAGACACACCCACAGTGCTCTCCACTGGAGCTGGAATAGCATGGTAGATTATATGGGATGCCTCTGCTTACAGGTAGCAATCTGATTTTGCTTGTTTTCACAGGCTGCTATCGGTTAGGGTTGCCGACATCACCCTCTTCTCCGCACTCTGTGAGCGCCCGATGCTGAGCATCGTGTCAAAGACTGCCAAGGCGTTTCCCTGCCCTCCAATGTCTTTTATTTTTTTCTTTTAAGAGAGGTTATTATTATGTATTTGGCCCACAGTAGCGCCTCCTGGTCCCATTCAGGTATCTGAGCTCCATTGCATTAGGTGCCGTATGGAGAGAACGAGATGATCCTTGCCCCCAAAAGTGAACCTCTCTGAAATTTGGGGAAATTCAAATCTGGACCCCAAATTTACAATCTGTTTATCTCCATCATGGGCCAAATCAGACCCCCACCCCAAACAAAACTCCAACTCTGTTCATTCCCTGCCCCTTACTGGCCCTCTGCTTTGGGGGCAGGAAATAAACAGACGTCCCTTTGCCCTATGCACCATCTCCAAGGTCCACATGGTTCATGCAAGGCTCGAAGAGGATTTCTTACTCTCCTGAGCAAGTGTGTAAGTCCTAGGAATAATGAAGCCCACAGCAAGCAATCTTTAAAGCTAGTGTATCCAAAACTTTCCTAAAGTCTAGCTACGCATCCATGCCAAAGTGAAACATGCTGCTCCCTAGTTCTTTTTTCCTACGGACGACTTGCTTTGAAAACTGTCTGTGCAGAATGGTCCCTAGGGGTGAGTGTGGGATACTGCAAACCTTGGCCATAAATATATACAACATGAAGGAACTCTTTACTGTTTTGCCTTCAGCGGTAGAGGATTTTTAAAAAATTTAACAATAAATATTTTAATACAGTGAGTTTTGAGCAAGGTTGTTTGCCCGCTACTTTGTAAGTGAAGGTACGTCTGTGAAATTCCCAAGTCACCATTTCTTGTTACTCTCTAAAAACATGTTCCTTGGCAAGAGAGGGCTTTTTCTAGTAGCTCGAGAGGGATTGACTCAGGACTCTAAGGTTTTATATACAGCTCTGCCATTATCAGTCTATCTGGGCACTTATGTGGAGCACCTTACTCCACTATCTGGGAACTTATTTAACACTCCAGTGACTCTCAAACAATATCTAATTCTTGCTGCTTTCCATCAGTAGATCTCAAAGAAAAGAGGTATTTTACAGCTGGGGACACTGAGGCACAGAGCAAGGACGTGACTTGCCCAAGGTCACCCAGAAGGCCAGTGGCTGAGTTGGGAATGAGACTTGGTCTCCTGAGTCCCAGTCCTGTGCTCTATCCACTAGTCCACACTGCCTCTCCCAGTTCAGCACCTTAACTACAAGGCCATCTATTTGCTTTGTCACCGAGTCATCTCACTTCACCTCTCTGCCTTTGTTCCCTCAGCTGTAAAATACACAGAATGCTTGGTACCTAGCAGAGCTCCAGAGAAGCTTAACAATTGTAAGATCCTTTAAAAGTCTTTGGATGAAAGGTGTTGTGTACCTATAAAGCATTTTTGTTAGGTATGAACTGTCCTCACTTACAGCGCTGGAATCGAAGGCAACTATCCTCACCACAACTGGCAGTTATGCTCTGATTGCTAAATCTTTATGATTAGTGACGAGCGAAGAAGCAGGGTGAATACAGCTTGATTTTGCAGCTCTAGCAGTTAGGGGAAATAGTCTTTTAAACCTGTAATTGGAGCAAATTTGCTGTCGAAATCATTGAGTAAGAATAAATATGGAATTCCACAATGTCATTTTTCAAGGTAAAGCCTTGATGTAAAGTCTCTATTTTCTTTTCACTTCCCAGATCTCTTCTAAAAAGCGCCCCCACAGAACACAGGTTTTACATTAGCTTATCTTCTGTCCATTGGCACGTCCCCCTCTGATCTACCCTTGGACAGTTCATACCCATTTGCAATTTCCTATGCACTTTGTAAACTCTAATGTGCTCTTAAGCAGTTCGACAGCTGTTCCTCTCTGATTATCATAAGTACAGCATCTTTGAGTTACAACAGCAAGTGCCAAGATCAAATGACAGGTTGATTTAGTGTAGCTCTTACCAACAGCTTGGGGAAATTAGAAATAACTATGGGGTCAAACAGCTCATCAGTAATTTGACATTAGCAAATTTGGCTTATTTTGAGGTCTTCCGTAGTAAGAACGATCAAATCTTCAGTTCACCTGGGAAAGCCATTCTGTAAAAGAGGAAAGGCCATTTCCACCTGAAGACATGCTAAGAGAATAGCGCTCTAAACCTCAATCACTTTGAAGAAGACTTTGTCTGTTTGTGTAAATATTGCTAGTGAAACAGAATTGGAAGTCCAAAGGTGAGCGAATATGGCCAGGAATAACTTAGTCCTAACAAATGGAGGTGGCTGTCTTCACAATGGGATAGCTGTCCATGGTCCTGAACATAATGCCACTGATTGGAACTAGAGGTATCCATTTGCTGCTATTTCATATGAAATTCAATAAAAAAAAATGTCCTTGATTCCAAATACCAGTAGGAGAGACATACAGGGGAAATTGATGAAATCCTAAGGTTAAAGAAAATCTAAGGAGATAGAGAGAGACAAAGGAAAACACAAGGAAACAAGGAGATAAAAAGTTTTACTTATGCATTACGGTATTGTTAGAAACAACGTTCTTCCTACAATTGCCTCATTTCAGATTTAATTTGGATGTTGATTATTTCTTCAGTCCCTTGGATCAAAAATCCAAACCGTGGTGGAGTAAGTTTATTCCTTTAAATGTCAGTCCTTAAGATATAGGAATATTGAGACGATGCAGAGGAATATTAACATAAAACATTAATTACTGCCTACAAACCACACGAGATGACAGCAATGTTTGCTCATAAGCATCCCTAATATAATCTAACCAGATCCATTTTGTGTGACGGTTTGAGATATCCCCAAGACACTGCGCTAATACCATTGTGGAAGGTCCATCATGTGGTTAGGGATTATCAATAAATGTTATCCTGGTTACTCTTCTGGCCAATTCGTAGTTCTCCTTACAGGAGCTAGTTACTGAGAGTCTGTTTTTTTTGTTGTCATCCCAGAATAGCAAGGGACACATATGCATAACAAAAGGATGATGCAGGACATCTGAAGAGAGGAAGGATGCTCCAGTGATTCGGGCACTAGCGTGGGACTTGGGAGACCTGGGTTCAAATCCCTGATCAGCTACAGACGACCTGCAGGACCTCAGACAAACATTTAGCCTCTCTTGTGCCTCCGTTCCTCTTCTGTAAAATGGGGACAACAGCACTGACCCATCTCGCAGGGGTGTAGTGAAGATAAATACCTTCGAGACTGTGAGATGCTCAGATACTATGGTAACAGGAGGTGTATAGACACAAGCCTGGCCTGGTCTACTAAAATGATGGGATTACTCAGCAGCAATGAAAACACAACAGCAGTCAGGTGGGAGGAAATCTTTGTCGTCTTCATCGGGCTGGGGCTCATCTCTGCCACAAACCTGCTGTCTGAGCGTGGGCAAGTCACAGCCCCTCTCTGTGCCTCTGTTTCCCCTCCTACTCACCGTCTGTCTTGCTTAATGAAGTTGTAAGCGGCACAGGGCAGGGACTGTCCCTCACTCTATGTACAGCACCCAGCACAATGAGGCCCGGGGTTAACTGGCAATTCTAGGCTTCAAGTAATTAATAAATAACTCAAAGCAAGGTAACACACCGCTACACACAAAGAAAAAGTTCCCAGCCCACAAACTGAATCTGTGCTCAGCCCTGCCCACCTGCATCTTTGCCCTTCCCAATCCCCACCAGCTCCCCTTCAGCTCTTCAAGGGCAGGGGGAAAGGAAGCTGGTGTTAGCTCCTTGTATACCAGTAGGTAAGGATCCAATGCACTTTGCCTCGCTTATTTGCAATAAGCCATGATCCCTGTATCATCCTAGCAGTTGTGCCCCTCACCCCGATGGCTGAGTTAAAAGCCATTTTTCTTAGCTAATAGCAATTGCGATAAAGTAAAAATATTGCCATTCACAGAGTGAGAAGGAAATGGAATGAGAGGATCAACAACACTCTCCACTTACTTACTGCCATCTACGATTCCTACTATGTACCCTTGTGCTTGGCCAAGTCGCATTTTAAATGAACATCCTGCTCTCCCAGTAAGGAGCTCAGATGACTGTTGGGTCATGCCAGCTACTCTGCAGCTGAATGATGTAATCAATCAATGACACATTTGAGCACAGACCAACAGCTTTCAACGGGGCCTGGTAGATATGGACCGGTTCAGTAGGGAATAAACATGCAACAAAGGTAAATGGCGACGTTTAACTGTGCGGGTAATTAACCACAGGAACAACTGGGGGAGTTGCTGTCTTTATGTCAAGGACATATGCAAGTCTGGGTGTCTTTCTAGGAGATATGCTGGTAGGTGAACCAGAATTCCTAGGTTAGATTTTCAGGCCTGTATTATGCCAGTGTTCAGACTAGATGATCATAATAGGCTTTAAAATCTATGCATGTCTATGAACCATCCAGTTAAGGATTTTTACTCTCAGAGCTTGCGGAGAGAATTCATGCTGGTCTATAGTCAAGATTCCCCATGTTAGGCATCCTCCTACATTAAGACCCCAGCCCAAAGTACCTCCAGTCATATATGCCTCAGTGTTCCACTGTTTTGGGGGCACTTTGCAATGCCGCTGGCAAAAAGCAGCCCTAAAGCTACCATAACTGTCCATAGGACATCACCCTAGTATAGCTCCTCCGGTGATACTGAGATGGTGTAGAAGCATCTATGCCTCACTCTGCCACCGGTGCAGGGGTGTGGCCTGATGAAAAGGGGTGTGGCCTGGCCACTGGAGTAAAGTAAAAAATAGAGGGGAACTAGCCCCGTGCAAAAGGAGCCAGGACTGAAGGAGCTCAAAGCCCCATTGTGATCCCCTCCTCCCGTTCTGAGTTATCTTGTGAGCTTTTAGGCCACAGCAAAAAAATATCAGGGCCATGGAGAGAAATTCTGATCTGTCTTTATTAGACGGCCATCTCAGTTAAGCAACTGATATTTGTCAGTCCCTGGAGCTTCTGCCTGAGACAGGATTTGCTGTATTTCAGACCTGACATTACTCGGCAGGCAGTGCAAACTGGATACTCATTAACTTCGCTGAGATAGGAACAGCCACTATAAAAGAGACTGAAACAAATCTAACATTCGGTGCATGTCATTTAGTGTGCTGCAGGGCTCTGATGTGTCCCTCTCACGGTTTGGCTGCCCCCCCTCCCCTTCAACTTTATTTTTCCATCCTGGCACTCGGAAGAGAAAGCCCTTGAAAGCCCTGTTTTGGGGCACTCAATTCATAATCCTCATTCTTCCTTGCTTTCTCGCTGTCACTTAATAGAAAGCATTCAGAAGTCTAATATTTGATCTCAATCCATCCTCTCTTTTCCCTTTGATCACCCTCTTCTCAGCCTCTCTGCTGTTGTTACAGTGAAGACACTTAATAGAGATGGGTTGAGGAGAGAGAGTTCGGATCTGGAGCAGGCTTATGGGGCTGGGATTCAGGTCCCAGGCAGGTGGGGTTTGGAAATCACCAGCTGTTCTGGAAAGATTTTTGCCCCAGTTGGCAGTGAAACTGAGAGATGGCATGCGATTTTTGGTCATATTCTACAGTAAGGGACCATTTATAAATAGCTTACACAGGATTAATACATTATTAGTAAGGCTACGATTTAGTCACGGAGGTCACGGCAGTCACAGATTCCATGACTTTACTGGACCCCCGTGCGTCCTCTCCCCCTGCAACTGCTGCCAAGGCTGTGCACCCCTCCCCACAGCTTCCGCTGGGGCTGGATCCGGGACTGTGTGCCCCATCGCCTCGTGGCTGCGATTGGGGATGCAACCAGGGCTGTGCGCCCCTGATCCATGCCCTGGGCTGGAGCTGGGACTGTGAACCCCGCCTCCAGCGGCTTCCACGGGAGCTGGATCCAAGACTATGTGCCCCCCCCGCTACATCCCCATCCCCGTGGCTGCGATGGGGCTGCAACCGCAGCTGCTCATCTCTGCCCTAGTGCTGGGACCGGAGCCGGGAAGCTGCAGCTTCCACTGGGGCTGTGTGCCCCCCACCCCAGCCACTCCCCCATGGCTGCAGCAGAGGCTGTGCTCTCCCCTATGGCAGTGAGGATCGGGCTGTCAGTCCCCTAATAGGGCTCCAGCTGTCATTCCTTCCCCCACCCCAGCCCTACCCTTGGGTTATTTTAGTCAAGTCACAGCCAGGTCTCAAACTACCATGAATTTCTTTTTATTGCCCATGACCTGTCCATGACTTGTACTAAAAATAACCCGTGACCAAAATCTTAACCTTATAGTAGATGCAAATGACTAACTGCCTGTTATAGAGTCCGGAGACTCAGCAGTTTGATTACAACCATGGCTTAGAACCATCTGTAACACCTGAGGTGCTAATAACAAGTTTTACACATCTGTAATATGCTTATAACCTCTGTTAATCCTTTAGAACTCTCTCCGCTCTATTGATAAAGTGACTTTAATATCAAGTGTGAGCAGATCACTAGCAAAAATCTCATTTTCAGCTTTCCTTGCCCAAGCTGTTTTGGGCTGAAATAGCCTAAGAAGGTCTGGTGAGATCATAATGGTGTCTGGAAGTCGTGATCCTTCCAGTTTCAGGTTCCACGGGGAACCCAATCGGTAAAGGTGGAGCCTGAACTCACACAGCCCCTGAAATTCAAAAAGAGTTCAGGGCTGAGATCCTGGTTCTGAGGCATCTCTATTTGGTACTAATTGGCCCCCATTCAAGGATCTCAAACCACTTTACAAAGGTAGGTAAGTACAGATAGGGAAATTGAGGCAAAGAGAGGTGAAGTGACTTGCTCAAGGTTACAGAGGAAGTCAGTGGCAGAGTAAAAAAATCTTCTGATTCCCAGGCCCTTCCTCTAGCTGTTAGACAACACCGATGCAAGGGAGAGACTGGTGGGTTTAACCTTCGGTGGCCTCTCTAGTCCAGTATTAAGCTTCCATTCATTAACAAAAACCATTCACAATGAGATCAATGCAGTGACTTTATTCTGCATGTGGCAGCACACATGTTCTAACAGCCCTTCCCCTCTGCTTTTAGAGGTGAAAAGTGTAGTGGGATTGACTGTATGGCTGATGAGCAGTGTTGGAGGAACAGCCCCAGCGTCTGAATTCCTCTCTATGGATTCAGCATGGGAGAGCAATAAAGTAACTTTCCCCTTCACGGCTGTCCCTATCCAATGTGCCTCCTCCCTGTCCTAGAGATCCTGGTAAGAGGAGATGGTAGCTCACTCCCATTCTGGCCTCAGCCTCTCTGCTGGGCTCTGAGCTGGCATAAAATGATGTAGCACCATTAACACCACTGTGTAATAAGAGTAACACTACGCACAAACACCCCCCACACACACACCTGCAGAGCTCTATCTAGGTGCAGATCTTCAAGTGCTTTAAAAAGGTCAAATACACAACACTGTCCCCATTTTATAGATATGGTAAACTGAGGCCGAGGGCAGTCAAGCCAGTGGTTCTTACTATTTCCTACACTGGGGTCCTCCTAGGCTTCCCCTCCCATCAACCCATGATCCAGCTGAGACCCTCCTCACACCTTACAACAAGAGAAGCGAGTGCAGGCTAGTCACAACCCCCTGACACTGGGGGTTTGAAAACCCTTGCGTCGCATGATTTGCCCATGATCAGCAACTGAGTAACAAATCTGGGAACACAACCTGAATCCCAGTGCAATGCCCTGCCCCCTGGACCACAGCCATGGCACAAAGGTGCTACAGAAGTGCTAAGGACTATTATTATACAAAAATGTTTGCCCTTTTATAATGGCCATCATCAGTGTCCTGCATTCGACAGACAGATTGTAGGACTCTTGCTGCTCCTAAAGCCATGGGCATTCTCACTGGACAACAGGCAGATGGACCCTTACGCTGCTACAACTTCACATTTTTGTTTTAAAGCCGCTTGAGCCATACTGCCATATTCTACAGCCGTTCCTAGTAAAAGTGTCCTGATGCTACCTGGTTCTGTCCAGCAAGCAATGGGGTTTATTACCTCCACCGCAGAACCATGAGGCGCGGCTGGCTGCAATGCTAATGCGCTGCAATTCCACAGCTTGGCATAATGGACATTGCAGCTTGAAATTAATGTTGCATCTGCTCCTCACTGCAGAGAGAGTGGGTTGTAATTTCGTCTCCAATCCCCCGAATAATGTTTGTTGTCGTGCTGTAATCTTGGCAATCAGCGTAGCGGCTGAACAGATCGTTTCGTCTGAAATATTTGCTAAACACGCTAAGACCTTGAAACCACACCTCAGCGTGTGTGTATTGTGTATGGAATTACACACCGAACTAAACAAGGATGAGATGGGGAAAGAAATGGAGAGAGTTGCCAGCCAATTAAAGCAACCACAACAAAAAACCCACGGTGTTCATCTCCTGCACCTTTTACCAGGAACATCTCACTGCTTCGAAACCAGAAAAATAGCAAGGCGGCGGATGCTGATTGCTGCAAACACAGCAGCAGCACAGACAGAAGCTCCTTTTTCTGGAAATTAAAAAAAACAAAACCCTGCATATGCATTTTAATTAAAGTGGAATTTAATGGCCACAGAAAATCAATTGGCCAACTCAGCGCTAGACTTGTTAATCTCCAAATATCCCACTAACTGGAGTGCTGCTTTCACATGTCTAGATATAAATAGTCTGAACTACAATTTATTTTTAAAAATTGGGTTTGTTTGTTTCTGAAACCTGGTGCTTGAACAAAAAGAAGCTTTGCTCTGGAAGAGGGTCAGGTATTCGACAGCAAATCAAGAGACTTGGGTTCTATTCCCACCTCTAGCATGGATTTTCTTTGTGACTTTGTTTAAGTCACTCTCTCTCTGTGCCACTGTCTCCTCTCCTACTCTTTACGTGTATTGCCTATTTAGATGCTAAACCTTCCAGGGCAGGGGCTGTTTCTTACTGTTTGTATGTACAGCACCTAGCACAGTGGGGCCCTGATCTCAATTGGGGCCTCCAGGCAATATTGTATTATATAGGATCAAAACCTTGATGCCCCCCAATACAAACCAGTGGGAATGTCATCATACTGAAGACATGAGCATCAGTGGAACAACACAGACTCTTTGGGGCCAGAAGTGGGGTGAGTAGCCAGACTTCTCCTTTACCCCTTACCAGGACATTCCAGGGAGAGGCTCCAATATCACGGTGAACCATGCTGCCATTATACAAGCACTGATACTGCACAAGCTACACGGCTTATGAAGGGGACATGATGTGTCCAAACTGAAATCAGATTCCTGCCCCAACTTTTAGCCTAGCGCCAGGCTATTTACTAGGAGAGCTGGTCAAACAAAGGGACAACTTTTCCCCAAACAACTGTTTCCTTTCCCCCTCCTATTCCCAAAACATTTAGTTGAAATATCAAATTCTGAATTTTGTCAGCCAACTGCATGCGTTCGTCGAGATGACACCGTGGAGACTTGCAGTTGGGCAGGCCCAGCGTGCCAGACATTCCCAAAGCATGCTGTGAAATTAATCAAGCTTTGGGCCCGTTAGACTCTGCAGTGCTCTCCAATAAACCGGCACGCCCTTCTGAAAAAAGGAAGAGGTACAGGAAGAGAGGCAGCGTGGTCTGTTTGCAGAATTAGGTGAGAAGTCAAACTCATTAGTTCTGACCATGGCTTTGATGAGCAACATGTTATACAAATTCTCTGCCTCATTTTCCCATAAGAAGTTGATGACACAACTATGAACCAACCAGACTATGTGTATGTGAATGTCCATGCATCTTCACTTCTGCCCTCTACCAGATAGAATCAGAACTGCTATGCCATCAATGCCCCCAGACTTCTAACAACTAATGGAGATTCTCCTTTAGCTTACATGGCAGGCAGGCGTTCTTCTGGAGCCAGATGTGAAGGCTTCTGGATATGAATTCTATCCCTGTCGTGAAGCTGAGAGTGTTCATGCTGGGGAGAACGGTGGCCAGTGTGAATTTCCTAAGTGGTTCTGGACGCGTTGCCTGACTTATCCATCTTACAGAGGTATGGTGAGGAGCAGCTGACGTTTGTTAAACATTTTGAAGCACAAAACGTTATTTTTTCAGGATTTTTTTGCCATTCCTGACACTGCGGGGAAAGTTTGGGGATTTCCTCCCTGATGGAATATCTGCCTGCAATCTAATCTAGTAACAGTACCTGGCTATGTTTCTCTGCCACCACAGGCCACTTGCAGTTTCAGATCAGCCTTGGAAGGGGCTTCGCCTCACCTTTCTGATCCACCCAAGTGGTAGTTCCACAGGCCACGCAAACGTGATCTGAAATGAACAAACAGGGCCATGCAATCCTGTCTTAGGCTTCTATGCAGCCATTGCTTTGAAGATCTGTGTAGAACAGCAACTATGCTAACCACCCCTCCTGCTGTGATGGACCCCATAATGAAGCAAAAACAACCAGGAGTCCTTGTGGCACTTTAGAGACTAACAAATTTATACAAGGACCCCTGGTTGTTTGTGCTGATACAGACTAACATGGCTACCACTCTGAAACCTGTCTCCATAATGAAGGATGACTTAGGAGTTAAGACAGCTTCATAAAATTGAAGGAGTCACTGGCTACACTAGATTCCTTTGCAAAGGTTCCCCCACCCCTCTGCTTCTCTCCCTCTCTCTTTCGTTACTTATTCTCTCTTTTTTTCAATATCATTTTGCCCAAGGTTTGGAACACATTGAGAGTGTTTCTCTTTTATTCTTCTTCTGTTCGTTTGTGATAAAGAATGCATGCACTTCAGGAGGCCAGAGCAAAGCGGCTAGAAAAAGTCAGTCTTGCGGCAGAGCTCCAGCAAGAAGGATCTCAGATTTTCACACTGATCTACGCTGCTCCATATGATGAAAACAACCTGCGTGGAGCAAACGCACCATGACCTCGGTGCTTCTCTTTCATTGGGGTGGGGCTTGCACACTGAATTCACAATGGACTTTGTCTAACTCCTTTGACTTAGACTGTGGGCTCCTATTGTGCAAAAAAACCTTCCCCTACCAGGGCATCTCCTTACCATGAAAAACCTTGCAAGCAGCAGCCAGGAATAATGCTCAGCAATTACATGTTTTACCTTTTCAAAGCATACTAACAGACGTTAATTCTCCCGGCACAACTGAGAGACCCCACTCCAGGGGTCAGAGAGGTTACATAGACTGTGAGCTCTCTGAGGCAGAGACTACTGCCTTGTTCTGTGTTTGTACAGCACCTAGCACAATGGGACCCGAGTTCACAACCAGGACTTCTAGGCACTGTGTGGTAACACAAATAATAATAATGATAGTTAATTAACCTGCCCAAAGCCACACAATGAGTCAGAGGTCTTGTCTCCTAAGCTCCATCTACTAGAGACCTTCATCCTCTTATCCGGTAACTCAAAGTACATGGTCACCACCATTGACATAACAGCACTATAGTGATGAGGGTGGCATACGTGTGTGGGCAGATCTAATACACCGATTAGAGAGGTTCTCTGAGAGGAGGGATGGTTCACACGTTGGCCTGAGCCTGCTCCATCACAGCCATCCTGCCAGATGTTGGGCAAATCACTTACTCGCTCTGTGCCTCAGTTTCCCTAGCTATAAACTGGGGTTAATAGCAGTTCCTGACCTCAGAGGGGTGCTGTGAGTGATTAAGGGAGACGGTGATCCCAGCCACCTTCTATTTCCCACCAATATCCCAAGTTAATGTGGGGACTCAGAGTTCTACACCTAACACAACCGAAACTAGATCCAGGGGAAAAAAAGATCTCCGGAGTCATTTAGTGCCTGCCTCTGGGTCTCTGGCAGGCTGGGTCTTTACGCTCTATCGTTCAGTCTCCTTTTAAACATCCCCTGCAATAGGGCTTCAATCATCTGTACTGTTGCATCACTTCTTGGGATCCCACAGAGACCAAAACCTTGTCTGCCCTGAGGACTTACTCTGGTTACAGCCAGCAAAGCCAGGTATTGGAGCAAAGCCCTATTGCAGGCGAGGGAAACCCCGATGAAACAAGCATAAGCTGGTCTGTATTAGGGGCTTGCATCTGTGCATCCATGGCCAAAATCCCAGCGCCCACAAGACTTGAGCATCACTCCCTAAGGAGCACGAGGGAAATCACTTTGCACGTCTCTATCATGCAGCAGACTCCAGTCCCCCAACAAAAGCCAACCTGGCCTGCTAGCAACCGCCCTGGCTGGCTCAAACATGAAGATGCAGCCTGCCGACCTGCCGAGGAGCGAGCAGCTGCTAGCTTTCCCGTCTTTGGCAGCGCTCCCAAGGTGGAGGAACAGCAGGATTTCCCTAAAGGAACCAGCCAGACAAAGGATGCACCATGCATCTTGCTAGACTTGCATTGCTCTTGTCAATGGACACATGTCTCTTCAGCAATCACCGCACTTGGTACACATGTCCCAGGGAACCTCTCAGATGTGAGGACCCAGGGGAAGGAAAGAAAAACCTCTCTCTGATGGACATGAAAAGGAGACTTAAAAAAAAAAACAACCAAGCCCAAACTTAATTTAGTCATTTCCTCCACATTTGCTAATTACTCATCAGTTTCTCTAATGAAAATGCTAAGCCGGGCATCAGGAGACCGAGTGGCCTTCTGCTAAAAATCAAACATTCAGTAGAGTGCTGCATTTACCGAGGGAGAGCAGCTTCAAAGCCTTCTTTTCCTCTTAGATTTTAAGCAGCTCTACAAAAGAGCATTGATTTTGGGTTAAACTGGCTGATTTTATTCATCGCTGGTTCATACGGTGTATTCAAAAGACAAATTGTATGTGATTGTAAGCTATAGATCAGCTCTAATAATTCAGTGTCCTCCTCTTTCCCTTTTTTTTTGTTCTAAATATTTTCTGTGCTCATAATTTGCTATCATTTAGTCCCCGCCTGGACGGAAAAGGCATATTCACAGTATGGGAGCTTCTCTTTGGAGGGAGGGTATATTTTAATGCCAACTACATCAGAAGTAAGAATCAAACGTCCCTGTAACTCTTCAGAGCTCCTGCTTAGTAAATAGTTCATTCGGGGGGTGGGGGGCAGGGGTTGCTTTTTGCCCACATATATTATATTTATGCGGATTGTCTATTGGCTCCGATTTAATTGAAATGTATAATAATCAAAATACATATCAAGTGCTAAGCACTTGTGATAAAGATCAACTTTAATAATCCCTCAGGCACACTGCAATGGCTGGTAGGAAAAATGCTGTATGAATGTTCTTTAAATATATAACATGCCGTGAATAAGGCTTTTGAACCAAATGCAAGCAGGAAAGCACTCGGAAGCTAGCTGTGATACAAGGTAGGAAAAGAGGGTGCTTCCACCTCTGTTCAATTTCTCTGCCTCACCAGCCTAAAGGGGATCTAGGTTCTAGTCTCAGCTCTGACGCTGACTCGCTGGGACTTTGGGCAGGTCCCGCTGCCTCTCTCTTCCTCAGTTTCCCCACGTGCAGAAGGGGGATGATAATATACACTACAGAGAGGTATTTAGGGATTTTTTTCTTGTTTTGTTTGCAGAGTGCTTTGAAGTCATTGGAGGAAAACTGCTGAATTATTATCTCCATCTGACTGATGGTATTCATTTGTATTAAGAAGAGTGGGATATAGTTTTGTGGTAGCACTGATGTGCTCAGTACACCTAATATAAAAGACAGGCTACACCCCAGCTTATGATCTAAACATATGATGAGAGAGGAGAGGAACAAAAGTAGGACAAAATAACAGTGACATACTGATATTTGGTGCAATAAGCAGTCATGACAGCTTGTCCACTGCCTGACTAGCCTCATGGAAATACTAACTGCTCAGGAAGCATCAAGCGACCATTAGCCTCCTGCCAGGACCTATTAGTATCACTCCCCCAAACACGGAGAGGCTTGGCAGAGGGGAAATGAGCAGAGAACCCACATGTGGGAAATGTACGCATCTTCACCCTTGCTGGTATTTACCTTCTTTGGGTTTGACATTTAAAAACAAATAAATAAAAGAAGGCCGGTGCGAAAGGTCCGAATGCCCCAAGAATAATTAAATCTACAGTAAGCACTCAGCAGCGTTATGACTGTCAGGCACACGAATCAACTCCACCAGCCAGCAGCCTTCAATAATCCAACCTAGGTGACAACTCACCTCAGCCAGCAAGACAATAAAAGTGAAAAAAACAACCAGTCCCACTAACATACCCTCATTTCCTCCCCAAACTCTAGTCAACAAGACAATGGGTTTGAGATACACACTTGCCAGCCTGTAAACTTCCTCTCCAGGGGCCTCTTTGGAGGAAGCGCATTCCCAGTTCTCCTTAGGAGAAGAAAGAGTAGGCGGAAGTGATGCAGGATCAAGCTTCAGCCCTCTGTTGGTACTGACAGTGCATATATTGTACTGACTACACACAGCGGGTCAGATCCATCTCCTATGAAAATCAAAGGAAAGACTCCCTTGATTTTAATGGGATTTGGATCTGACCCATAGAGCTGTCAGTGAGGATGGTCACGTCTTTGTTTTCTTTTACAAGTGAATTCAGGCCTCTTATCCCAACACCTTCTCTCATATTTCCAATGCAGGCAGAACACAACCGATATGCAGGGACACTTAAAGTGGACAATGCCAGAAAAGCATTTTCTTGCTCTTAAACCTGGTTTTCATTGGAGCTCAGCACTCCCAGCTCCAGGTGTCTGCACCAGGAGCTGGGCACATCTGAAAGACAGGCCCATCCGTAATCATTTCAGGGGAGCCGAAGCTATAAATGGATACCCAGTAATAATCTCATGTACTCAGTGGCAGGCGAAAGCGTTGATAATTGATGAACTGGGTAGAACGCTGCATTTGATTATTTGCAAATTAAGGCCCTATCCTGCAAGAAACTGAGTGTCCCCGTAAAGTGCTGGGAGCTCTCAAGTCACACCGCAATCAGGGGAAAGCACTCAGCAACGCAAAGACTTGGGCCATAATTTGACAGCCCCCATGACTGTGTATATCTGTTTGTATTAATGTGGATTTAATTGCATTTTTGCATTTCATTTGGAAATAATAAAATATAATTACAACCAAAAAGAAAATACTTTCCCTCCAGGAGGTTTCCCCTGATTCCATCTAGCCCCACAGGAGTTTTGCCTTTTGGTTACAAAAGACTGGAGAACAATGTTATGAGTACATACATATATCTAATGCTCTCTCATCTCTGGTGAAAAGACACAAAGGATTGATGCAAAGCACCACGAAGTCAATGGCCATCTAAGCCATGCCGTATTGCACAAACCTTCTCTTGTAACTCCCACATCCATCATGCCAGGAGTCCCTTTATTCCACTAATTGTTCTTGGAGACGGATTTGGGGAATATGAAGCGAGATGCAAACTTAAAATGCAAAGCTGGATGGATTGCTGGACTGAAGGGAACAGTTAGTGAGAACGATTGTTCTCATGGGAGAAGAGGAAAGACCACATCCTATCCTTGCGTGGTGCACCCAAGGCCACCGATACGAACCTCTGACCTTTTGACAGCATCAGGTCACTCACTGTGCACCTGAGACTGTCCTAAGGACACCAGGCCAAGACCTTGATTCAAGAGACTCTAGAACAGTAGTGGACAACCTGCGGCCCATCAAGATAATCTGATTGCGGGCCGCGAGACAGTTTGCTGATCTTGACCATCCGCAGGCACGGCCCCCCACAGCTCCCATTGGCAGCGGTTTGCTGTTCCCGACCAATAGGAGCTGCAGGAAGCGGCGGGCCGCAGGGACGTGCTGCAGCCCATCAGGGTAATCTGATTGCAGGCCGCAGGTTGCCCACCACTGCTCTAGAAGAATCACCACTAAAAAGTCAACATTTACCAAACAGGTACCACTCGGTAGTATCTCAGATGTTGCATTCCCTCCCTGGGCCTGCAATAGGAATAACCACAGCTTCCCATCTACCAATGGGGCAGTTGCTTTTGGCAAGCATCACTGTTTCAGTGGTGACTGCTTTAACAGTCTCCTGATTGTTATTTCAGGTTCTCTGCCATCCCAGCAGGAGCCAAAGAGAGAGCTTTCTCGAAAGAGCAGAATAAAGCTGCAGGTAATTAAATACAAGGGGCCTCCTGTTGTCATCTTTGCAACTCTGTTTTGGAAGCTGGCTCCAGCAGAGCAGAAGAGGGAAGATTTGATTTTAATCACGGAGATTTTGGGGTTTTATTTTGCTCATTAAAATTTCTGATAAGGATTTAGTTTGACGTTATGCAGTGCCCTCTGTATCTGGGAGGGGCGGTCTGCCACTCTCCAGAGTGAGAAGATCTCTCTTCCTTCCCATAATATGCACAGAGATACAGATAGCTGTCAGTTCAAAATGAAGAAGTTTGGGAGGGGGCCGTCATGGGGGTGGGAACATAGGTGTGAAAATCAATGGCCAAAAGGTTGGATTGAAATAAGGAAAGGCACTAAGTCCGCAAATTACTCCTCATTTTTATGATGATGATGGACAGGGGGGTTTGTGTCCAAATCTTCAGCTCCATTCTGATCCTACGGAGGGCACAGCTCAAGACATGGGAGACGAAGGTAGCATAATTCCACTCTTGCATCTCCGGGATTCTGCATCTGCCATAACTCTTAAGCCTGGATTGATATAGCCCCTAAGATTCTGCCCAGCAGCAAAGAAAAGTCAAGAGTTCTCAGTGTGTTGGCCATGCATCCCACCTCCAATTCGCCCCCTCTTGCCCCTATGCTAGGTGCAGTACGAGGTGGGGGAGTGGGTTCGGTCGGTGCAAGAACTCTCCTGCACAAGGGTGTTCCCCAGTGGTGAGATCTCGCTGCTTTGAAGCCCCTCTGTGCCACACGAGCAACATAACGGGCCCAGAACTCTGCCGAGAATTTTACCCAGGATGTTTTAAGAAACAGGATTTTTCCCCTATTATTTCCCTGGGAAATGGCAAGAGCTGGCTGGAAAAATGTCAGTGGAATCATTTTCTACTGGAATACGCAGCTCCACTGAAACATTTTGTGAAATTGTCTCAATGTCACTGAAATTTCATTTCAGGGAGAATAGGGGATTTTTTTTTAACAAGGTTGAAATTGACAACGTTGAGCTTTTCAGAAGGAAGCATTCTGATTTTTCTTCTTTAAGTGACTTTTCATTTCATTTTTTTAATGTACAGTATTATAATATCAAATGTTAAAAAGTCAAAAGGGAAATGTTTCAATTGACCTAAAACAATTTCGTCCCCAATTTTCTTTCAAAGATACTTTAGCATTTTTCAAAATGAAAACAAAACAGAATACAAATGTTGCAATCTCAAAAGCCACCATGACATGGAATTTTTCTTTTCTGCACAGCTCTTGACATTACACATCCGCCCTTTGTTTCTTGCCAATGATCCTCTCCCCCAGGAGGTCCCACTCCATGGTCACCCCTCACCCTGCATCCTCCTTCCCTTGAGGTGTCACTCTCTCTCTCTCCTTTCAGGGCTTCTACTATTCACACTCATCTATCTATCCCTCATTCTGGCACCAGCTTCCCTTCTCCCTCCCACCCACTCCCATCTGGCATACTCAGCATTTCCTGCTATGGAGTCGCCCACCAAAGAGCAGCAGCCTGGTGAGTGAGGTTGCAGAGACCGGTATAAACACAGTGATAAACTTCAGACCACCCTGCTCTTCATGGATTGAGGGGTTTTGGCCGCATCTATCAGTTTGAGTCTGTCTCACACATTTGGGTGTCTGAAGGATTCAAGGTTAGAGTCCTGGAGCCTTCCAATCCCACCTGTCCTTCAGGAAAGGAGTACGTCATCAACAGGAACTCGGTGTCACTCCATGGAATTCTCCCTACAGAACAGGAAATCCTCAAGACTCTTATATCTCTAGGTTTGTACAGGCCTCTATTCCATCGGTCTATTCTTCTAAGCCCTTCATCTCTCTGCACCCCAGACAGGTACATTCCTCCCCCACGGTACCCAAGCCCTCAGTTCTCTACTCTTGCACTGGCTCCTTTCTCCCTCTGCTAGTCCATCACTTCTTGCAGACATCAGCACTGCTTCCCTCTAACCTTAATGCTCACCCACTTCACTCCCCCAGAAGACAAAAGGGGGCCTTCCCTGGGCTTTGCCTGCTGTTTTCATCTGCTCTCATCCAGCGTGCTGTTCTCAGCTCATCCTCTCCACCTCTGGCAATTTTTAAATCAAAATTGGACTTTTTTTCTAAAAGAGATGTTCTGGGAATTAGTTTGGGGAAGTTCTCTGGCCTATGTGACACAGGACTTGGTGATCACAATATCAGCAATTGGTGTTTGGAAATCCTGGGTTCTACACTAAAAGCAGAGATCAGAGACAACGAAAGGGGCTGTCCACAGCCCATCAGGAGCACACTCATGCCAGCCCCCCAGGGCGAGGTGGGATTTATTCTTGCCCCATATGTCTTTGCTCGTGAAGGATGCCAGAGGGAAAGCTTGGAGAGGAAATCTCATCCACAACAGAGGCAGAGAGCTCCCCAACCCCTCACATCACGTCAGCCCTGACCATCCTCAGCGGGGCTGAAACTGGAGACGAGCGAGCCCTGCAGGATCTGAGACCCACCGCAGACCTTGCGCCACCCTCCATTCCAAGCACACGGTGTGCTTGTCCAAGCTGCCTTTGCCAGTACAAATACAGAGCCCAGTGCACAAATCATCTACCGGATTTCTTTAAGATCTCCATACAGTCCCCGGAGAGGGAAAGGGAGAAAGACCCACACATGACAAATGCAAGCCAGGTCCTTCACGGGGCTCAGGGAGGTATAAGGATTCATTCGCTATGACCGATTTATCTTATCTGCTGAGACTGAACAAGGGGGCCAACTTGTCCCAAACAGAACAGTGGCTTTTTGTGATGAGAATATGACCACCAGGAACTGGGCAGAGACCCGTTAACTCATCTCAATGTGAGCTCATCCTTCCACGACAAGATTTTCCATTTGTTACCGACGCAGGCTGAAGATGAGCCAATAGCCTAGAGGGAAAAGACTTCATATGCCGTTATCAATCCCCTGAGCCAGCCAATCTCCCAGAAATGAGAGAACTAAGCAGGTCTGGGGACATGGAGTTTGGATGCTTTCCAAAGATGTATTCCCCTTGATTACATTTCAAACCCACCCAGGGTCACCATTTAGTTCAACATGGTCTCCCATCCGGAAAAGCAGCACATGCTGGCAGCAGAATCCATCCTGGCATTACTTGCTTTGCATCACCACCCACTTCTCTGTTGCTCCCACAGTCTCTGCTTCATACCACCTGGTCGTACATTGCTCAAGACTCTGTTGTTTGCTTGTTGATTATGAACCAGCAAATGCAGGCAATTTGCCTCTTATTTCTCCAGCTACAGCTAGCTTTGCATAAATACTATTTTAACACCTACTTAATGTTATTCATGAAGAACAAGAAGTCTGCAGCTTTGAGAACCACCACAACATAGTGTTAATTTAGCACCTGGTGAACCTCACATGGCTTAAAAGTTTGGTCTGGAGAGACGTGCAAAGAGTTAGAAACTCTATCTGAAGTTTGAGCCACTTTAGACATTTTTAAGTCAAGATGGGATGTTTTCCTAATAAAAAAAAAAAGCTCAAACGGGAATTAATTCAGGGAAGTCCAGTGGCCTGGATAATGCAGGAGGTAAGACTAGACATAGGTGCCAACTCCGTGGGTGCTCCAGCCCTGGAGCACCCACGGAAAAAAAATTAGCGGATGCTCAGCACCCACCGACAGCCAAGCTCCTCTCTCACCCCCCTACTGCTGTTTGCCGGCAGCCCTGTCAATCAACTCCTTCCCCTCCTTCCCAGCGCCTCCCACCCGCTGCAGATCAGCTGTTTCACGGTATGCAGGAGGTGGTGGAAGGGAAGGGGAGGAGCAGGGACAAGGCGCGCTCAGGGGAGGGGTCTGAAAGAGGTGGGTAGGAGGCAGGGTGGGCGAGAAGAGGCAGGGTGAGGGTGGGGAGTTGGGGGAAGGGGTGGAGTGGGGGCAGGGCCAGGAGTGGAGTGGGGCAGAGAAGAGGCGTGCGGGGGTGGGGGCTTGGGGGAAGGGGTGGAATGGGGGCTGGGCTTGGAGCTGAGCACCCCTGAGAAAAATTAGAAGCCAGTGCCTGTGAGACTAGATGAGTACCCTGCCAATGGCCCTTTCTAGACTAATAATCTATCCATCTATTATCTAGATGCTGGCGAGAAATCCTGTGAAAACAAGATGTTTGTGGGAGATATCTACCACTTCCTTCTGAAATCCAAAGTGTATAGAACAAAGCCAAAAACAGCAAAGCGAAGTGAAATTAACCAAATGCTTCCTATCTTCTGTAAGGGTTTAATATGGACAAAGGTTCATACTGATTCCTAATACATTTACACTCATATGTAGACCCCTGGTGCACTCTGCTTGACTGCCAACTAGACATCGAGCCGTTGATTACTATCCATTGAGCCTGACAATCTAGCCAGCTTTCCATCCACCTTATAGTCCATTCATTGAATCCATACTTCTTTAACTTGCTGGCAAGAATACTGTGGGAGACCTTATCAAAAGCTTTGCTAAAGACAAGATATATAACATCCACCGCTTTCCCCATATCCACAGAGCCAGTTATCTCATCAGAAAAGGCAATCAGGTTGGTCAGGCATGACTTGCCCTTGGTGAATCCATGTTGACTGTTCCTGATCACCTTCCTCTCCTCCAAGTGCTTCAAAATGGATTCCTTGAGGACCTGCTCCATGATTTTTGCCATGGACTGAAGTGAGGCTGACTGGCCTGTAGTTCCCCGGGTTCTCTTTCTTCCCTTTTTTAAATATGGGCACTATATTTGCCTTTTTTTTTCAATCATCCGGGACCTTCCCTGATCGCCATGAATTTTCAAAGCTAATGGCCAATGGCTCTGCAATCACATCAGCCAACTCCCTCAGCACCCTTGGATGCATTAGATCTGGACCCATGGACTTGTGCATGTCCAGCTTTTCTAAATAGTCCTTAACCTGTTCTTTCACCACTGAGGGCTGCTCACCTCTTCCCCATACTGCGCTGCCCAGTGCAGCGGTCTGGGAGCTGACCTTGTCTGTGAAAACCGAGACAAAAAAAAGCATTGAGTACTTCAGCTTTTTCCACATCATCTATCAGTATGTTGCCTCCCCCATTCAGTAAGGGTCCCACACTTTCATAGATGACCTCAGATTTGTTACAATTCATTGCACGTGCATAGCACCTTCCACTGGACAACTTCAGAGTGCTTTAAAAATCTCCCAGTTCTCATCAAGGACATAATCCAGCTCCAACTTAAATCCATGGGAAGACTTCAGGGGTGTCTGACTGGGCCTTAACTCTCCCAATACCCGTATGAGGTAGATGGTATCTATTTGACGGTGAAACTGCGACGCACAGCACAGGAAGGAATCTGGTAGAAGGGTCATTTAAGAAAGTCTGTGTCTGGAGTCAAGGATACAACATAAGTTTCCTGACTCTTAGCCCTGGTCTTCTAACCATTAGGCCCCCTCCCACTAGAAAAGTCTATTCTTCACACACTTTTTTAAAAAGTTATTTATCAGATCTTTTCTTTCTTTCCTCCTTCATCTTCCACACTCTTTATTATCTGTCTTTCAACCCGAACAAAAAAAAGGAAAAAAAAATCTGCCCAACACAATAGCATGCAGGGCTCTGTCATTTTCAAAACCTTCTTCCCCCCTCCTTTTCAACTCTCCTTGCTTAGCCGAGAATTTTCCGTCATTAAAATTAAGCCTCATTTCAGGCTCATCTTCTTTTCTCGGAATTGAATGGAATGTGATCTCCAACATCCCAGCCTCCCCCCGCCCCACCATCGCCTCCTTCTCTCGTCGCTTTCATAGCCAAATCTTCATTGCAGTGGAAAAGTATGCAACCAGCTGCCTTCCTTTCTCTCACCACTTTGTGCTGCCAATTCAGCCCCACCTAGGCTGACTCCCCCTCCTTCCAACAACCTGTATGTTACCTTCCCTCACGTTCACATCCCTTTAATTGGAACATATTTCCTTCCGCATAATGGAATGAGACCTTCTTCCCCCTTATTTTCTCTACACCATTTCTACCCAGCGTAATACACCTTCTTTCGCTCTTGGAAACCAGTAGGAGTGAACATGGGGGAAAAATTCCATTAACCCAGACCCTGCGCGAGTTGCTAAGAGACTCAGAGCCGCCTGCAAGACTTCACGGCCCATAGTAAGAAAGGCAAGCAGAGATTATTAGTAGGGATCTTTCCAGATAATACGTGGCGGCATCGGCTGTTTAACAACTACTCCAAACTCTCTTTAAAGAGAACTATCTCCAGTCCTTCTTGGTAGCCAGAGGAAGTGTGATGTAGTCACTATAGCACGGGACTGGGAGCAAGGACTCCTGGATTCTATTTCCAGAGAGGGCAGTCAAGTGGTTAGAGCACAGGCTCCCAAGCCAGGAGTCCTGGGCTCTGTTTCCAGCGATGCCATTGCCAGGCTGTGTAAATCAAGTCAGCTTTCTGCATGTGACCTCCTGCCACCCCACATGCGAAACAGGTAAAATATTCAACCTCTGTAGCCCTCCAGGATGCTCTGAGGGTTAAATAAGGCTGGTAATATGCTGAGATCTCCTCAGAGGAGAGGAACAAAGTATTACAGTGGCAGTTTTCTCCATTTCCCCTAAGCATTTTCTCTAAGCCGGGTCCAAGTGTAACCTGGTTGATTGTTCTTTTCAGTGTTGTTGTAACCACATTGGTCCCAAGATATGAGAGAGACAAGGTGGGTGAGGTCATCTCTTTTATTGGACCGGCTTTTATTGGACTAGCTTACACAGAGCTCTTCTTCAAGTCTGTGTAAGCTTGTCTCTCTCACCAGCAGAAGTTGGTCCAATAAAAGATCTGACCTCACCCACCTTTCCTCTTTGATTTCTCTTGGCTTTTCTATCTTGGCCCCCCTCTCCTCCCCTCCTTTCACTCCTCTCAGTTACTCAAGGCTTCTCTCCACCAAAGCTGTATTTAACATTCTCTGATGCTCAAGGCCAGTCGGCTTGTTAGCTCAGCTACACCTGGATCAAGATCTAGAGACAAATTGCTGCTTCATTAGGGGAGCTAAAGCTCTAATCCATTTATTTTTCCAGGCTGTTTAACTTGCAAGGACAACAGATGGATACAGGGCCACATAATGCGGGGCACTCCTTAAGATCCATCACAGTCTGGGAAGGCAGAAAACACAAGGCTGAGGAATATTTAACTAGGAAGTGCCTTACAACAATCAACTTAAATTAGGGATGGGGAGGGGGCAAGATGTTCCTAAACTAGAACAGAGAAAAAAATGCCAGTTAGTTTTACAGAAAAAAACCTTCCCGCACCCCTCAAATTTCTCCATGAAAATGTTTTGGTTTTTCAATAAAAAAAAAATTCCAGGTTTCAAAAACCATTATTAGTTGGGTTTTTTTAAATACAGGTTTTCTACAAACTGAAATACTTCACTGAAAAAAAAAATCAGCTTGTGGTTCCCGGATTTGCATTGAGAAAACAGAAAATGTTGATCAAAATAAAAACTCCAGGAAAATGTTCATTTTAGATGAAAAGCCATTTTCTGGTGGCAAAACTGTTTGGAGGGAAACACTTCGACCAGCTCTAGTTCAGAAAAAGTAAAATCCAGCCCTTCTCTCAAGATAAGGCTCAGAATAGATCCGAACTTGCTATCATTGTAGGTTCCATGAAGTTATGGGTAAGTCTCCCCCATTCTCATTTGTGACCTTCAGCCAACCCCCTCATTCACTTGCTAAAATCCTTCTCTGAGTACCGGGTAAAAGTGCACTGCCCATCTGCTAACCTTACAGAGCCGGATGTTTCTCAACAATCAAAATGGCAAATACATTCCTGGTGCCATTTGGGGCATGTGGGAACTGACAATGCTTGAGCTTTGCTTTGTCATAAGGGCATATGAATATCACTTTGCAAATTGGGCATTGGGGTCTAAAGCTGTCCCTCTATCAGACAATCATCTGCAGGGGTCATAAGAGGGGTTACTAGCTGGGTCCATACACAGATTATGGATTCATAGACTAAAAAGCCAGAAGAGACAACAGCGATCAACTAGCCTGACCTCCTATACACGGGGCGTGTCACTGCAGTACCTGAGCACCTGCCGTGAGCACTTAGCACTGTGCTCTGTAGCAGCAGAGCGTGGCAATAGTGGTGTTTGCATCAGTGTAAGTGCATCGACCAGTGCAAATTCCCTTTGTCTAGACAAGCCCTTAGCAACCATACTGGATTTTGCCCCCCCGCCTTCCCTCCCCACCAGCAGAGCCTGTGAACACCGGGTGCTTGCAATATTAGAAAAGGTGCCATGTGGGTGATTGACTTTCTGAATCATCAGCTGTCGGGAGGTGTTTTTGCTCCTCCATCAGTTTAACTGCTACCTACCAGCATCAAAAGCCGATTGCAGGTGACCTGAGAGAGTTTGTTTTCTCCCATCGAATGCAATTGTTTAGATGACAGCCTGTGAATGCTGCAATTTCTCAGGTCTTCAAACACTTAATTCATCTCCGAGCTGATACTGAAACAGCAAGCCTGGCGGTTACACAGCAACAGCCATCTCCATCTGGAAGAGCCTTTGTACCTGACCCCCTGGGAACCAGGGAGGGGGGATGGCTGCCCTGACAGAGGGGTATGAACAAGAAGGCCTCTTCCTCCTGGAAATCCTGCCATGCCAGAAGAACCTAGGGTGACCAGACAGCAAGTGTGAAAAATTGGGACGTGGGTGGGGGGTAATAGGAGCTTATATAAGAAAAAGACCCAAAAATCGGGACTGTCCCTATAAAATCAGGACATCTGGTCACCCTAGAAGAACCCACCCCCCACCCCAGGTTGAACATTGTGTGGGTGGAGTCTACACCCTCAGATGAACTGTTTGACCTACTCTCCCCGTACCCCATGATTAGCAAGTCTAAAAGATGCCTTAGGAAGGGGAAAAGGGGAACAAAACAGACTTTTCGCCTGTGGCAAGGAGTACAAGCCCGAGAGAGGGGGCCCTCACGGCCTTTGGTTCCCCACTGCCACAGTTTCTGCAACAAAGTGAGGTGACACCCACGTGGGCCAGCAGCTTGGCCTCAAGGAGTCCCCTTCCAGAGCTGAAGGGAAGAGGCCAGGGCAGGTGCAGCTATCGCTGTGTTACCAACTCCTGTGATTGTGTCACGATATTCAGGATTTCTCTTAAAGCTCCAACTCCTGGCATCACGTGGAGCCCAGAGAGTCGGCGTTAATGTTTATTTTATGTAGCAGTAATGCAAGGAATAGAAAGGCCTGTCCCCTGTAAGACATTGGCTTCAGCAGTTAGCATAAGGCTTGAGGCCTATGAACTTTGGCACAGATAAATAGCCTAAAAGTCACCTCTAAGTTTTGGGGAACTGGGAATAGAGTGTTTAAGGGGGAGGTTTCTCCCTAATGACACCAGCCAACCACGGGAACATGAGCTAACACTGCCTTGTGGATATTTTAGGATAGGAACATCTGCAGATGCCATGGCAACAAATTGACGTATATGCTAAGTTGACATCATTAATATACTAACCTACTGGAGAAGGGCACCCCAACATTAGTGGGGTGAAGAAATACAAATAAGGAAGAGGTGGGAAACGCCTAATGAATATGCATGTGGCATAGTGGCATCAGCGAAACGTATTAGAAGACTGGGTGCAGGAGGAGAGAGAGACGTAGCCCTTGGGAGCGGCCAGGATGATGGCCACTGGTGATGATGAGGAAGGTGATGGTGATGAGGAAGATAACGGTTAACATTTCAGGTTATTCCACAAGGGATGATGAGAGTATATGGATATGCAGACGTACATTCTATATTATCTCTATCTACCTTGCTGGTACATCGGGGTTCCCAACTAAACAATAATTTTAATACTACTAGGCCTAATCTGGGGAGAAGAACCTGTCAAACCTTAGAGCGATAACTGGGAATTCTTAAGTATCAATATAAATTAATGCATAATCTATAGATTGGGCTGCACATGTGATTAGGTGAGTATGTCAGCTTTATTTTAAAAAAAAGTTTCTAGTTCTCTTGGTTGTGGGGAAAAGCTTGAAGTGTGAGCAACAGGCTCAAAGCCCTGAAGACAAAGAAAAGAATGCAAACATTTACTATGTAAAAAAACCCCATGATTTTTAAGCCAAATTCCTGATTGTAGAGGGTCTGATTTGCGGTTTTAGAATACTTAAGGTGGGTAATATATATTAAAAGGCCTGTCTGCTTGAAATTTGGTGGTGGAAAAAATGCTCTGCTTCTTGCAGGGGAAACTTTTGAAATCTGTATGTACCTATTATATTTTGGTTATTTTTGGTTTATTTTATATTGGGAAGTTAGTTGCTTATGAGAGCTTTGGGGAAGGGACTCTACTGACTCTTAAAATAGCCAGTCTCTGACTAAGAGACATCCCCCCGCACACTTTTGTACCAAATAACCCTTCTGTAGTTTTAGTACTGAATGCCCCTAATTTGACATGGTGCCTTTGAAAGCTCTCAATTTCATCCCAACGTGAATTTTTTTTTGAAATCTTGAAAAGTTGCCTGGCGTGGGAAAATCCTTTTCTAGCGGTGAATGGGAGGAAGATAAACCCTACTGAGTATGGTAGGATGTCCAGAATGGTTTAGGTCTAAGAGTGAGCAACGGCTCAAGGGTGCATTTTAGTTCTGTCCGCTATTTCAAACTTTCCACCCCAACCCCTTCACACGGCTTAGCGGTGCTCTGTCAATGCTGGCTTGAAAGAGCTTGGCCAAATACAGCAAAAGAAAATGGTAGACAACACCCATCAGGGATGGGGGAGATTTACATGGCCCTGCCTCAGTGAAGGTGGATGCACTAGGTGACCTCTTGAGGTCCCTTCCAGCCTGTCATTTCTGAGGTTCTATGAAAGGCCTGTATTTTTAGGGTTAAAACTCAGATGCCGCTTTCCTAATGCCACCTGCTGTGCCATCAGCGGGTGGCCATATGGTCTCTGTGGTCGCGGCTGTGGAGGAAGGAGAAGACAATGGAGAAGCCGGGAAGGAGAAACTGCCCTTTGGATAAATCAATCAAAGAGGGCAGGATCTCTTTGGAACCGCCTTGTTCCATCACTCCAGAGTCAGTGGGGGTATGTTTCCCCAGCTCGCCTGCTCTGGGTTCATGGATTTGCAGGTTGCTGGGATCCATTCTTTGCCCACCCCAGGTGAAGGGGCATCAGGCTCCCTGCTGATCTTCAGAGCGAAGCATAAAGTGGCCTATGGTGGAGCTACTAGGCAGGAGTAGGAGGGGCTGCGGCCCCCCTACCCCCGGCAGCCTTTAGGTGTATGCTTGGCATTGTTTCAAGCCAATAGGTATAATTGAAGGTGGCACCAGCAATGACCCATCACCCTCTAGCTCTGCCTCTGCTCAAAACCCTGCTCCAATGCTGGCCAGCATCTACGTTCACTCCGCATTGGTTCACGTTCCCGCTTCTTAGACTCTCTCCTGGTCCCTTTCGCAGCTTGCAGGCAATAACTTGTCTTCTTATCTGACCCAGAAGGACAGCCAGCTGCCAGCACACAAACATGGCCTTTGTTTATTCTTAAATGAAAGTTCAGTTAATTAAAACCAGAAATCGCTTTCTCTTATCTGCAGCCTCTGGCCGATATGCAGCAAGCACTGGGCTCCTCAGTACCGCGCTGAACTCCGAGGGGCCAGAGACAATAGCCCCCTTACAGAGGCTGTTCTGATAGCCCCATGTGCATGTTGCATTTTTCGCTTTGGACACATCATGGGTGGGGAGAGGGGACTTGCTGGGCGTGCCAAGAGCATCTCTGGATTGCTGGGCTGGCTAATGCTGCTCTTCTCAGCACTTTGTCGTTACCTGAGCAGAGTCTCACATGCCTCTTTTCTGTATTTTACATGTCACAAGTTTGATGGCTTCAGCCCAGTTCCAGATGTCTCATCAGTGATTGGCAGCACCCTGATATCACTGCTGTCTGAGACCTTGTCAAAGGATGGACCATCACAAGTAATCCAGTGCTTGGGGCTCAAGACGAGGAGCCAGCAATTCCCAGGTTCTAATTCCAACTCC
This sequence comes from Chelydra serpentina, assembly GCA_037349315.1. Lineage (NCBI taxonomy): Eukaryota > Metazoa > Chordata > Testudines > Chelydridae > Chelydra > Chelydra serpentina. The sequence continues at coordinate 9,710,277 of JBAIAC010000037.1, read as the reverse complement.
CTATCTGGGGCGTTAGGCAAATCACTTGAACTGCCTCCCTCAGATTGCTGGTGTGTGGACAGTGTTACTCAGATGCATCAGGAGCAGCCTTCGGTGTCTGCATGCACAGCACTTGAAAGAATTCAGGGGCTCGGTCTGGAGTCCAGTACTGAGCTTAGATCACATGTAGATGTCTCCATGAGGTATGGGGACACTGGCCGGGGCCTATGAACAATTTTTGTACCAGTATAAATGTCAGTTAGGGGTGTGAGTCTTTGCCAAAACAGTGATCTCACTGTATCTCCTAGTGAGGACACAGTTATATTGGTATACAGGTGCCTTATGTTGCTATAGCTTATTCCCCTTCCTGTACAGAATAGCTGCATTGGTATAAAGCATCTTTACACCAACATAACCGGGTCCTTACTTGGGGGGTTGTAACTAAGGGCTTGTCTTCACATACAGTGGCACCGCTGTAGTGCTTTAGTGAAGACACTATTATGCTGATGGGAAAGCTTCTCACATCGGCGTAGTTAATCCACCTCCCCGAGAGGCAGTAGCTATGTGGGCAGGAGAAGCTGTCCACACCAGGGAGTTAGGTTGGCATAGCTACGCTCAGGGGGTGTGGATTTTTCACACCCCTAAGCGACGTAATACTACGGATATAGGTCTGTAGTGGAGACCTGGCTTCATTCTACCAGCAGGATTGAAGTGTGCAACCTGCCTGTTTAGACAAGCACAGTAGCAGTACCCTAGGGGTAACTGGAATGGGTTACCTAGGGAGGTGATGGAATCTCCTTCCTTAGAGGTTTTTAAGGCCTGGCTTGACAAAGCTCTGGCTAGGATGATTTAGTTGGGGTTGGTCCTGCTTTGAGCAGGGGGCTGGACTGGATGACCTCCTGAGGTCCCTTCCAACCCTGATATTCTATAATTCTATGATAGTAGATGTTTCTATGATACTCCGATCCGCAGTTGCTTTGAAAGGGATGAATTAGGTAACTCAGCATCACAGAGACATGTTGGGATTCAAAGCACACTCGGGACATGGATTCTGACATGGTTCCAGGCTGTTCCATGTTAGAACAGTGACTCTGTGCTAAAACACATTGGGCGACGGGGGGAGCAGGTAGCTCCATCCCTGTGGAGTCGGGACATTCCCTCGGTGTTCATCCCCGAGGGGTCGATGGGGCCGTCTTCCCCACAGCCCCCTCTCCGTAGTCTCCTGTTTGCTTTCTGCATGTCGCTAGCTGCTGCCTCCATTCCCTTTCATCACAGATGGCGTTCGTCATTTTGCCATTTACACGTGTCACACTGAAATCTCTCTCATTAGGTGGAAATTGAATTTCGTTAATTAAAACAACGGAAATCAATTAACCTTATCAGTGCACAGGACCCATTTGAAACAGAATCTGGCACAAGGACCCATCCCTCCATGATCAGAGGCATGCAGGGGCAATATTCTGGTCTGCACAGTGGACAGCAAATAACTTGCAAAGGGGCGGGGGGTGTTGCAGGGGTGGGCGGGGTGTGACAAGAGGGAATTCAAAGCAATTATGTGCCCTGGGATTTACCCTTAAATGACAAGCTCCAGAGTAACCATCACCCTCCCTGTAGCTTTGCACCAGGCATTAGATTATAATGTTTCTAGCAAAAGGAGAAGGGGAAGATTTAAAAGTCAAACTAAACAGGGCTGTTTTAAATAGTTACCGTGTGGTTTCTGCTCCCCCCCCCCAACCCCCCCCCCCCCCCTTGGCGTATGCTTCATCAGAACAGCTTGGGAACTCATCTGCCTTTATAAATAGCGCTGCACATTTTAAATTCACTCCTTCTTTTCTTTTAAAACATAAAATACCTGCAAAGCCTAATGCCGGGGCTAGAGCCTCCTCGGCAAAGCCCTGGCAGTTTTACGCCCTTCAACCCACGCTAATTGCTATGATGGACCCGCTGCCAGCCTCCAGGACGAGAAAGGATCGAACTCTGGCCCATGAACGTGGCACAAGACAAAAAGGAGCGCCGCAAGGGAGGCATGACCAGACGGCCCAATTCAGCAGCATGTGCAGGTGCTGCAGGTACTCAGTGAAATGCCGCCCATTGCAGAGTCTCTTCCCCCGCACAGCTCTTATGGGATGATTTTTCCTGCTCTGGATTCCAATACATATAACAACCCCCAGCACACAGGTCTATAGCTGGGACTTTATACACTACAATGTAGATCTCTAGACACCTGAGCTGCAGGTGTCTCCTAATATCCGGTATCTGTATTTAACAACACCGCCTAGCTCTCACAGATCGCTTACCTCTAGGGCACCAGGTTTTTTCCCAAGGAGCTAAGCATCATTATCCTTCTGGAGACAAGGCACAAGAAGGTGAAGTGACTTCCCCAAGGTCTCCCAGCAGCCCAGAACCCAGATCGCAGCCTCGGTCCAGTGCTGTGCCCCACTGGACCACACTGTTGCCAGGCTAACAGGGTGGCAACTCAGCACACAGTCGCTATAACATGGCCAGGCTGGGATGTGCTGGGCACTGGTTCAGGGCAAATGCAGTAGTCTGAGCGAGGCCAGACGCCGAGCGATGTGAAAGGGAAAGGAGAGGGGGTGCTCGCAGCACTGTCAGGATTTTGTTGGAGGCTTGCCTTTAAGAAGAAGGCTCCCTTGTGCCAGGAGAAAACAAAACGCAGCTGACACCAAAACACCAGCTTCAGAGCTGGGAAGGGCGCACAGCATGGCCCTCTCCACCGCCTCTCAGGAGCTTCGATCCAGACTCCAGCCTGACTCCCTCCCAGCACAATCTCAGGGCAGGTATCGAGCGGCTGCTTCGGTGTCGCAGAGAGGCACCAGGAGCAGAAGAGGGGAGGTCTCCGGAGGACGCCTCGCTCAGAGGTGGTAGTTGAAACCTCTCAATTATTTACAGTTTGCCATGCCCTCCCAGCTGCAGAGAATCTGCCTGACTGAGACTCGTGTGCTCTAAAGGAAACAAGTGGATCACTTGAGGCTTTTCCACCAGATATCATGCTGAGGGCATGTCTTCGCTATCACACTAGGAGAGGCAGAAGCTACGTTGTAGACACCGCTGTAAATTGATGTAACTTACATTGCTCAGGGGGGGTGGCTTTTTCACACCCCTAAGGGACATATACATTGACTTACGCGGTAGTGTTGACAAGTCCTGAGGCAACTAACACAGAAATGACTCTCGCCTGCCGGAGTTGGCGGCTGAGAGTAGGGATGGGAGAAGTGCAAAAGGTTTGGGGATCAGATTAGAGATTGACCTCCAACCACAACCCTGGAGCCAGACACCCCTGAAACTGACGCTCACCTCCTGCTTCATCACACACGGTTCAGAGAAGCATCCAAAACGTTAGATGCTTCTCTGAACCTTCTCCGTCAACAGAACTGGACTGGACACCTCACAGCAGACTCTTAGGAGAACTCTGTCCAGCGCTTCTACTCCTGGCAACCGCCACTCAAATAATAGTCATGAATAACGTCTTCAGCAATTTCCCCAGTCAAATGATGAAGGCTTGGGGTCTGCTCCTCAGCTGGCACCAATCAGCATAGCTTCACTGATATCCATGGAGCGGCGTGGTTTTATGAGTGGAGGACCCAGCCCATCATTCACAAAGAACGTGGGTTTTTTTTCATTATTTGCCACTTCTGCAGGTGGTCAAGTAATACCACTCACATAAAGCATTCATGATCTTTATCCATCACTGGATAAAATCTTCACAAATAAACCCATGTTCCCCACCATTCCACCTGACCATTGTTCAGCCAGTTCTCTTCCTGACCGTAAATGTCTAAAAGAACAGCCTCTCGCGTGGTGTTCTTGGCACTTGTGACCCGAGTCTCAAGGTGGAAGTGATGAAACATTAGTCTGAACATTTCAAGACCTCACCGAAGACAACTATATTTGGGTCTATAAATAAATATGGGTGAAGATTCATCGAAGGGGGGCGCTTAGAATAAGAACTAGGATTACCATTCTCCCCGCTGTTTCTGGTGTTGTACTTTGATTGTGTCTTTTGGGGGAGGGACCGTTTCTTTGTTGTGTGTTCCTCCAGCACCTACCACAGTTTGCTATAGTACCAAGGAGCCCTAGTGATGCACCTGGACCTCATGGTGCAAGGCACAGTACAAACAGAATAAAAACAACGTCACTGCTCCAGAAAGCTTACAGTCAAAGTATAAGACAACTGGTGGCTACAGACAGACAAACACAAGGAAACCATGAGACAAATATCTGTCAGTATGATAGGCTGTGGTCTCGGTACAATGGGGCCTTAGTCCACAATTGGTCCTCCTCGGCATGACCCCAACGTATCACAATGTCCTTCCAGCGTAGAACCGTGCCACGTGTACTCATTGAAACCCAAAGCCACGAGACAGTAACCTGATGCAGAGAGAGAATTTTTGAAAATTTCTCAGCACCTGTCACCAGGGCCAGTTTTGCAGAGAACCAAGCACTCGGCCGCTCCCACCGTGCTGAAAGGTGGGTTGGGATCTCCACTGGGCTCAATGTGAGTTGCTGGGGGCTGGGTTGAGGTGTCTGGAGGATAACCATTCTATTTCAAAGCCGGTTTTGAAATCAGTTTTCATTCCACACTGGGAGAGAGGGAGGTGTGTGTGTGTGTGGGGGGGCTGACTATCACATTCTATAGCCTGATTGTTAGGACACTGACCTGGGATGGGGAACCCCCCCGCCACATGTGCAAGTCCGTGGTCTGCCTGATTCAGAGTGATCCGAAATGGGGGAAGGAAAAAAAAAGCAAAAAAGCCACTGAATTACCCAGAGCAGGGATTTGGCTTCAACCAACATTTCTCACCAAAAATGTTCTGACTATCTCTAGCGCGGAGCTCTTTTGAAAAGCTGGGCCAGGTAGCAGCTCCTTAAACCTTCTGAAAATGCTACCTTTGGAATCTCTCCTACCAGCCTCAACCTCAGCTCACAGATTCGATGGTGCTCTCGGAGATTTGTGACGTTCAGGTTGGAGGCTTGGCTTGGTGGCTGCTTGGAGGACACGTCTGAAGCAATAGTTGGAGGAGGGGAGAGGGGGAAAGAGTCCAGGCAGCAAGCAAAAGCCAGTCACCAAAGCCACCTGGAATTGGCTGAATCTGGGAGAGCAATTTACTGTAGAAAACTCATCAGTATGACACAGATAGCTTCAAAACAACGTGTGTTTTCAGCAGCAAGGAAAGAATTAGGGAAGGGGAGATGCAAATATCTCAGGAATGCGCCCAGCATTCTTTTTGGTGCATGCACTAAAATACAATACAAATGTGACTTAAAAAAACCCCACCCCCTACAGAATAAATACTGTACTTATTATAAGCCACACACACTGAGCGACTTAATGGCAACATATTAAATGTAAATCAACACAAAGGTAGCCAGGAAGGGTAGAGATACACCAGCTGAGGGATTATAGCACAAAGCTGTAATATTTACTCATGGGATTAAGGCATTTATGGGAAATGAAATATTGTCCTTTAGTCATAATGCAGTCCCTTGCTTTTTTCCAGGCACACTGGACGTACGAAGGGATTTCAAAGATACAGACATACAAACACATGCCTATTATTAGACAGTCAGGTATAGACTTCAAATCCTGCCTGTTCTGCAAAGAGACTCATTTTGGTTGGAACTCAGTGTTCAACAGTGGAACTCCCATGTTGAGCTGGAATTTAAAATCCCAGGACTGCATGTAGGCACAGTCTGTAAGTATGTACCATGTGATACCACCATAGTTATGATCAGGTACTTGTGCTAGCGCTCCCCTGGTTCCATCAGAGGCCCCTTGACTCTAGAACTTGCTCCTATCCTCAGTTCCATAGAGGCCTGCTGGGACACGGCAAAGCCCATTTCTTCTCCGAAGCAATTGGGCAGGGACTGTTTAAGGGGTAGGGATTGGAATGTGGAGTTCTGGACGAGAATTTGCTAGTATAGCTAGAGTGGCAAAACACATCAAGCATCCTGCGTCTCACTTGTTAGTTTCTGGGTGGGTTTGCTTTCACACCTGTGACCTACACAGCTATGCCCACAAACCTTTGTCATGTAAACCTGACCTAACTCATTGCTAACACTCCCCTGGAGAGTCGACCAAGACTGAGGGACGGGTTTCACTGCAAAGCGCAGCTAACCCAGTCCATTAGGCAGCGCTGACGTGGTTAACAGAATACCAAGTGCACAGAGAGCCTGACAGACACAGTCCCACTAGCTTATTTATTTAATAATAATTATTTGGATAGTGAACCCGACCCTGCTGTTTTTCTCACTTCGCTTTTTTGTTTCCCCAGCCATGGCAGTGTCATTTCTCCAGAGGCAGCCTCCCCTTCTTTGCAGAGTTAAATTGCATTCCAATTCCATTAAACGGGACTAAATGTCTTCAAAATCAAAGAGCAAATATAATTTAAGTGCCATTTGGGTCTTCCCACAGGTTCTCAGCTGTTCACTCAGTAACCACTCTGCAGAAAGCTGCCTGGCGACAGAGCTATAGTTTAAAGGGAAGCACACAGTCGCTATGCACAATACAATTCCATTCTGCAACACGTCCTTTATGCAACTCACAATGCACAGCGGTTACAGCTTAAAACAATGGGAATGCTATAACAAGAATATGGGAGGAGGGGACAGCTACACAAGTGAACACAGCTAGGGCATGAAGGGTTAGTTGGTAATGGTACTAAGTGTGTGTGAGAGAGAAATAAAGAGAGAGGGGGTGGTAGAAGCTGAGAAAAAAATTTCAAATGGAAGGAGAAACCACATGACCGTCACCTGGTTTTAGATTCCTGTACAAACCGCAAAGTCAGCTCCGATTTTTTCAAAAGAACCTTCTGATCAAACCTGGGCCCAGCTTACAAACAAATTGTCAGAATAGTGCACAGGTTTCAGAACAAACCAGATGAGACAGATCACTTGGTGATTACCTGGTCTGTTCATTCCCTCTGGGGCACCTGGCATTGGCCACGGTCGGAAGGCAGGATACTGGGCTAGATGGATCCGTCTCCCACACCCCAGGTGAGGGCCCAACCCACTATTGACTATTATTTCTTCTACTTCCTCTTCCTCTCCCCCTCTCATTTTTGCCAGAATTTCCATCCGTGACCTTCAAAACTGGCATTTTTCCAAATGCAAAAATTGCAATTTCGATGAACTGGCATTTTCCAACAAAAAACACTTAATTGAATAATTCCCAACTAGCTCTAGCTGCAAGCAGCACAATCCCTGCTAACTCTACGCTGGGGTGTTGCTTCAGAACTACTTGAGAAAGAAGAATGTCGTTTACTGAAACATCATTACCACTTCCAGTAACAATGGGGCTTCCCATGGCCATCTCCCTTTCAAGCACTGACCAGGCCTGACTGCATAGGCAGGTAAGTTCTGGGAAGGTCACAGTCCAACGTGGTGCGTCAACATGCCACAGGCATCTCCCCGTGCTCCTGAAACATAAGCATCCTCCAAAAAAATCATTCCGGGCTGCAAATGCCTGTACATGTGTTTGCAGAAAGGAAAGTGCTTACAGCAAGAGAGACAGTATACAAACACTTTAGCAACCCGGTGGCATTCCGTTCACACAGAAGAAAGATAACAGCTCTCCAAAACTCACTGTTACTGAAGAGGCAGAGCTTACCATGACCTTGCATGCAGCTTTTTAGGATAGAAACGAAGCTTGGCTTTCCCAGTCATCTCTAACGAAACAATGCCACTAGGTAAACTCTTCACTCACCTCTCCAAAAGCCTTTTTTCCTGGTGCCTTGGGAAAAACCTTCAGAAGCTGAATTCCTTTACATAAAGTCAAAGGGCCCTTCTACTGCCTTTCCATGGAATCTCAGCAATATATCCAGAGCTTAGGCAGTGTATTATGCCTCTAGGCTGAAACATTACTATAAGGACTAACTACATGAGTAATAATAAATAATCATGCCAGCACCTGAGGAATTTCCTTCAGATCCTGATTTCACCCCCTTCCCCCATTACAGGTGAAATCATCGTCCCCTGCTGCAAATGGAAACTTCACAATGAAACATGTGCAAATGTTCAGCATTTCATACCCTGCAACATTCCCCCACATACAGGCATGGATTTTAAAAGACACAGTGGCTAGATTTGGCTGCATTGCGGAGCTACCAAGATCAAAAAGATCTTCAGCTCACAGAATGGAAAGGCACAAGGGGGTCAATAATACGATACAGAGTTTTTCACCTCTAGGTCAGGCACGATCAAAACCCATTTTCTGTGAAATGAGCAACTGGCCTCAGTTCAATTCCCAACCATCAGGTGTCCGTGTCCTCATCTTGAAAAATGCTGTCGAGGTCAGCACCCCTTAGTCTAAGGCTTAAATATGCCGTGGAGACCAGAGATCGACAAAACAATGACACATCCAGATGCAGGACTGGGGTTGGAACTTGAACATCCTCCAAAGTTCTAGGTTTGAGTAACTGTTCTGCTGTACACGGCACTGGTGAGACCTCAGCTGGAGTACTGTGTCCAGTTCTGGAAGCCACACGTTACAGAAGAGGTGGACAAATTGGAGAGTCCAGAGGGAAGCAACAAAAATGATCAAAGGTTTAGAAAATGTGACCTATGAAGAAAGGTTAAAAGAACTGGGCATATTTAATTGTGAGAAAAGAAGTCTGTGGGGGGACCTGATAACTGTCTTCAAATATGTTAAGAAGACTGTGATCAATAATTCTCCATGTCCACTGAAGTAATTGACTTTATCTATAGAGAGGGAGATTTTGGTTAGACATTGGGAAAAACTTTCTAACTATCATGTTAGGTTATGGAATCCCCATCACTGTGGTTCTTTAAGAACAGGTTGAACAACCTCTGTCAAGGATAAACTAGGTTTACTTGATCCTGCTTCAGTACAGGTGCTGGAGTTGACGACCTTTTGAGGTGCCTTCCCACCTGACATTACTATGATTCTCTCACTGATGACAACTGAACTCCTCTCTCAGGCCCTGTCTTCACTAAAAAGTTAGGTCAACCCAGCTAACCTCATCAGGGGTGTGAAAAATCCACACCTGAGAGATGCAGTTAAGTCAACCTAACCCCTGATGTAGACAGTGCTAGGTCGAGGGAAGGATTCTTTTGTCAATCTACCTACCACCTTTTGGGGAGGTGAATTATCTACAGTGATGGAAGAATCCCTGTTGTCGCTGTAGTAAGTGTCTACACTGAAGCATTACTGCAGCATTTCTAGGGGGACACAGCCTCAGCTGTGGAATTGATCAGGGAAGAGGCACATTGGATGGGCACAAGTATCAGAGGGGTAGCCGTGTTAGTCTGGATCTGCAGAAGCGACAAAGGGTCCTGTGGCACCTTATAGACTAACAGCGGTATTACCTCTGTTAGTCTATCAGGTGCCACAGGACCCTTTGTCGCTTCATTGGATGGGCAATATGCAGGAAGCTTTCTCCGCAGTTGATTGCACTATACCGATAGTAGGGATAACCAGAGACCTTCCGTTACTAAGTTCCTGGCTGGACTGTCAATACAGCGCCTTCCACAAATGCTAAATGAACATTTAAAGAAAGGCATTCTTCCTCAATTTCCTGCATCCTCACAGTCAAGATTCCCACATGCACAGTTTGAGACGTGCCCCCGTTGCTCCCTCTCTACTGCAGAGCCAGTGGGGTTGCAATGCAGTTAATTGCTATGCCACATCACGTTGCTATTTGCAGAGGGGGCCCGGCTGACAGAAGGATCTCGCCAGTTCTGTCTCCACGTTTAACCCCATAGCGCATTAGCTCGATGCTGCCATTAAGAGAGAAGACAGAGCTCTCAAGATACCCACTTTCAAATGATCTCTAATTAGCAGCACAGCCAGGGGGGATCAGCCAGATTTTGTTTGTGGCCAGAATTTGTCTGTGTCACAAGTGGAGTTGGGCCAAATTTTTCATACAAGTAGTTTAATTGCCCAAAAACGCGGTGTCAGGTCAACCAAAATTATCCATGAATTTGTGTCCAATTCAGTGAAGAGTTACAGCTGACAGAAAAATGAAACTAGATTTATTAGAAAAACTTAACAAAAAGCATTAAAACACCCAAAAATAAAATGAAAAAAAAAATTGTTTCAAGTTTTTCATTTTCCCCACCAAACCAAAAAGTTAACGATTTGCTTGGCTCTAGTCACAAGTTTATGGACTAAGGCTGGAGAGTTTGGCCAGAGACAATTTCGGAGTCCACAAATTTGGCGGAATTTCTGGCACTGAGATTTTGGGTTCATCCCACTAAAAAGACAGGGACCATTGGCAGAATATGGGTACAGATCTCAAACACCCGCCCACCCCAAAATCTTGGAGATATTTGGCACAGACCCATGTGTCATCAGGAGAAGTGGTATGAATGAGATTCATTAGGTTTTGTAACCTGGCTACAGAACAGTCCTAGCTAGCTATGTTCACCACTCCCATAAGGTAGTATTTCCCAAAGTATGGGTCAAGTTCCAGGAAGGATCAAAGAACCAGCTTGGGATGGGGAGAGACCAGACAGACCTCTCAATTGTTTTCCAGGGCCAGCTTTCATTTCAGCAGGAAAACAAAACAAAACAAAAAACTCAGTCTCTAGCTGTTACGGTTGCAAAGAAAACCTTCCTAATGAGAAGGGAGTGTACCGGATGCAGAGATGTTTGCCTGAGTGTGCAGAAAGCCTGAAACAGCAGCTCTCAGGTGTGAACTGCCCCATTCATATCAATGGGTGCTAACTCAGACGCCTATGACGCTACTTCAAATACAACATTGTCATTTCACTGCTCATCTATGCGTGCAAGAAAGCAGAGGATGTCTTTGATGATAAAGATCTATGACAATGTACCTGTGTGCACACACGTGTGTAAGTGGCATGCAGGGGGCAAACACCAGGGAAACGTGGGGATGATGTGTATTATTTATCACTATTATTCTTTCTATTATCACACTGCATAGGAGCCCCAGTCATGGACCAGTCATGGAGCATGGACCTAGCCCACTGTGCTAGGCGCTGTACAAACACAGAACAAAAATCCTCCCCCTGAGAATTGACAATCTAAGTATAAGACAAGAGGCAGCAGACAGTGGTGCTGGAACAGTTTTTGGAGTGGGGGTGCTGAGCTGCATCCCTCTTACCTCTGACCGTGCCCCTCACCGCCCCCTAGAGCTGGGGCTGGGAGCAGGGCCGTGGCTCCGGGATGGGGGAACGCGGACAGGGGTAAGGCAGCCAGAGCCCACATGTGGGGCCGGTAGCGGAGCCTCTGGGCGCAGGGCCGGTGGCCGAGCGGGACCCTGGGACTGGTGGTGGAGTTCCTGGGACCTCAGTGGGACCCCAGGCCATCAGCCAGGACCACGGGGCCAGCAGCGGAGCCCCCAGGCATGGGGCCAGAGGCCGGGCAAGACCCCGGGGCTGGCATCTGAGCGGGACTCCGGGCCGGCAGTGACGCTCCCGGGCACAGGGCTGGTGGCCGAGCGGGACCCGGGGCTGGTAGTGGAGCACCTGGGCAGCAGCGGGGCCAACGGCCAGGACCCTGGATGGCAGGGGTGTGGGGCCGGCGACCGGGACACCAGGCGCAAAACCTGGGGGTTCTGGAGCACCCCCCGCACCCCTACTTCCTATGCTTATTGCAACTGATGGATACAGATAGACCAGTGGGGGAGCCCAAAGAAACAATGAGACAATATTGGTCAGTACGACCACCAGTGGTCTCTGCACACCAGGAGCCTAACTATTGTCAAGGTTTTTTTGAAGGCATCACAGCAAAGGGGAAATCTTGCATGGTTTTGATGCAAACCCATAGATTCACTCAGCTTTGTTCTAAATGGGCCCAAGGTTTGCTTGAAAAGTTTGGACAAAATTGGCATGGAGTTCTGAGCATTTAACAAAAACCAGGCAAGTCGCATATAGCTTTGGATTTCACTGGGCAAGTTTCCCACAGCTCTAGTTGTAGAAGTGTGACAGAAGGGAAGGGTTGGAGCAGACTAGGAGGAGGCGATAACCTTTCATAACTGCACAGAGATTGAAGTCTCCTCCCTATCCACCCCTGCAAGGAGCCATCTGCTGCACGGAGCTGCTTAATTGAGTCTACTACATTTCTTGCACCTCCTTCAGCAAAATGAAATCAACTGAGCCTCTCCACCCCATAGAAACATAGGACTGGAAGGGACCTCGAGAGATCATCTCGTCCAGTCCCGCGCACTCATGGCGGGACTAATTATCTAGACCATTCCTGACAGATGTTTGTCTAACCTGCTCTTAAAAGTCTCCAGTGATGGAGATTCCACCACCTCCCTGGGCAATTTATTCCAGTGCATAACCACTTTTTCCTAATGTCCAACCTAAATCCTCCCCATCCACACACCATTACAGCTCTGCCAAGGGAACATTTTGCCATTGAGACTGCTTCTGCAAAGATAATTTCCCCTAGCCTGTCACTTTGACCATGTCACTCGTCTCCTTTGCATCCCTTCACTGGCTCCCCCTTTTCTATCGAATTAAAAGACCAATTCTCTCTCTTCACTTTCAAAGGCTTTCCGGACCTAACCCAATCCCGGCTTATTTAATTCAGTATCAAAAGGTCGACTCCTGCCTCTGATCAGCCCATAACGTCAGCTTCCATCGCTCCATTGTTATATTTTCAAACACGAACTTTTGAACTTTCCCCCATGCTGCTGCTCCTCATCCTTCTCCTTCTAATTTTTCTTTGCCATAACGCCTACAAAGAACCTTGCCAACACCAGCCTGTTAGGGTGTAAAGATCGGGTATGTCTACACTGCAATTAAAAACCCGCAGCTGGCCCATGCCAGCTGACTCAGAAGGGGTTTCTTAATTGCAGTGTAGACGTTCAGGCTCGGGCAGCAGCCCGGGCTCTGGGAGCCTGCAAGGTGGGATGGTCCTGGGGCAGGACTATGGTACTACAAATGGAAGTAACAATAAATACATTTGCACAGTTGCAACATAAAGCCATGTGCAGCTCACAGGTTCCCACTGAGCTCTGCTTGGAGATTTTGCACGTGTTGGAAATTCAAAGCCAAACTCAGAGCCGGCAAAGCGGCATGGATCAAAACCAATGGAAATATTTGCACAAAGCTCCGTGAAGTGAAACCGCGAAGGTTCTCACAGCTTTAATTATGACTGGCATACGTCCACGGCATTAGTAATACTCATGTGTATGGCACCTTTCATCCCAGAAGTTCCAAAAGCCCTTCACAGACGACAGGAATACACATACAGCGTCACCACTGAAATGTAACCACCTCTGGCGTGGAACACACAAGAATTTAAGACAGGAAGTGAAGAATGTTAGGCCTGATTCTCTTATGGCGCTTCAGGGCAGGGGAAGGCAACTCACAAAGTTCCATGAAAGTGCCCTTACGCATGCGAAAGTTTCGCAGCCACTGGGATTCATCCCAGACCTGCAGCACTATGTGGTCCCACCAGTCTGTGCTTGTTTCCCGGGCCCAGAATCGGAGTTCCACTGTATCAACAAGCCCCATTACCACCATGATGTCCACCTTGCGGGGGGTGGGGGGGGGGGCTTTTTTGAGAGAGGTCTGTGTCCATGTCCTCATCACTGTCCTCAGGGCGCTACTGTCGCCTCCTCGCCTGCTGTAGCTGTAGCAGCTCCTGGTTCTCGTTCTCCATATACTCCTGGACAATGCGCGTGGTGTTCATAACGGCGATAACAGCCGCGGTGATCTGATCGGGCTCCATGCTTTCCCTGGTATGGTGTCTGCAGGACAGCAGAGGGGGAGCAGAAGCGGCGGGTGGGTAACAATGGTGTCAGCAATATGGCGCCCGCATGAAAAAAGGAGCGAAAGGATTTGGGGCTCCCCCCTCCTCTGCTTTCTCGGAGGGAGGGGGGAGCAAGGGTTAGGCTCCTTTCCTTCTAACAGCAGATGGTACAATATGCCGGGAAGCAAGGATTAGGCACCTTCCCTTCTAGCTGCAGATGGTTCAATAGGCTTGATATCCATCATCATCATCTCCTGGCCCCCTCAAGGATTGAACTCGCAACCCTGGGTTTAGCGGGCCAACGCTCAGACCGCTGAGCTATCCCTCTGCCCGTATTATAGTGCGACTGAATCCCCACTAGACCTAATGTCCAGGCGTACGCTGGAGATGTACGGTAATTGTGAGCTGAGCAGGCTCCATGCTTGCCGTAGCAAACCCGGAAGCCCCGGAAAAAAGGCGCGAAAAAGATTGCTTTCATGGAGGGAGGGAGGGACAGGGGATGGCTTGACGACATGTACCCAGAACCACCAGCGACAATGTTTTCTGCCCCATCAGGCTTTGGAATCGCAACCCAGAATTCCAATGGGCAGCGGAGACTGCGGGAACTGTGGGATAGCTACCCGCAATGCAACGCTCCGAAAGTCGACGCTAGCCCCGATACTGTGGACACAGTCCGTCAACCTCATGGTCTTAATGCTCTTTAGTGGGGACACACACAATCGATTCCATAAAATTGGGTTTTAAAATATCGACTTCTATAATTTCGACCTAATTCTGTAGTGTAGCCATAGCCTTAGAGAGGGACCTTCAGCTTAGGTTGTCAGGAAGAGGGGGCTAGACCTTCAGCCAGTGTCAACTGAGTCCAACAAAATCATTCAGTGATGAAGGTTTACACCAGTTGAGGACCTCGCCCTAGATAAGTGAAACATTTACACTGTTACCACCCATGATGTACCCATTCCCAGCTTTGCCCTGCCAACCAATGCAGAGTGATAAGGGTGGGGAAAAGGTGTCTATCCACCATGAACTGTGGCTGCAGCTAGTACAGTACAGTACAGAAGGTGATCTTAGTCTTCAACTCTCTAAGCCCTGAAGGTCTCTCCATTAATGCAAATGCTACAGAGAAGACCAAGGAAGGAAATATGGAAGATCCTGTCACGTTCTCAGAGTTGCCTGTTATCTGACCTCTTTTCAGCTGAAGACTTTTTCTTTTCTTGATGGAAAGTCAGTTTCCTGCCCAAATCAGGCACTTGCCATTAAAATTTTACTTTTGTCAAGAATCATAGAATATTAGGGTTGGAAGAGACCTCAGGAGGTTATCTAGTCCAATCCCCTGCTCTAAGCAGGACCAATATCAACTAAATCATCCCAGCCAAGGCTCTGTCAATCTGGGCTTTAAAAACCTCTAAGAATGGAGATTCCACCACCTCCCTAGGTAACCCATTCCAGTGCTTCACCACCCTCTTAGTGAAATAGTTTTTCCTAATATCCAACCTAGACCTCCCCTACTGTAACTTGAGACCATTGCTCCTTGTTCTGTCATCTGCCACCACTGAGAACAGCCTAGCTCCATCCTCTTTGGAACCTTCCTTCAGGTAGTTGAAGGCTGCTAATAAATCCCTCCTCACTCTTCTCTTCTCCAAACTAAATAACCCCAGTTCCCTCAGCCTCTTCTCGTAAATCATGTGCCCCAGCCCCCTAATCATTTTAGTTGCCCTCCGCTGGACTCTCCAATTTGTTCACATCCCTCTTGTAGTGGGGGGACCAAAGCTGGATGCAATACTCCAGGTGTGGCCTCACCAGTGTCAAATAGAGGGGAATAATCACTTCCCTCAATCTGCTGGCAATGCTCCTACTAATGCAGCCCAATATGCCGTTGGCCTTCTTGGCAACGAAGGCACACTGCTGACTCATATCCAGCTTCTCATCCACTATAATCCCCAGGTCCTTTTCTGCAGAACTGCTGCTTAGCCAGTCAGTCCCCAGCCTGTAGCAATGCATGGGATTCTTCTAAGTGCAGGACCTCATCAGATTTATTTTAGCCCAGTCCTCCCATTTGTCTAGGTCACTCTGGATCCTATCCCTACCCTCCAGTGTATCTACCTTTCTCCCCAGCTTAGTGTCATCTATGAACTTGCTGAGAGTGCAATCCATCCCATCATCCAGATAATTAATAAAGGTGTTGAACAAAACCGGCCCCAGGACCGACCCCTGGGGCACTCCGCTTGATACCGGCTGCCAACTAGACATCAAGCCATTGATCACTACCAGTTGAGGTCAACAATCTAACCAGCTTTCTATCCACCTTATAGTACATTCATCCAATCTATACTTTTTTAACTTGCTGGCAAGAATACTGTGGGAGACTGTATCAAAAGCTTTGCTAAAGTCAAGCCAATTTTCCTTCTAAAAACCACTTTCCACAGAAAATTTCCAACCTACCCTCAGAAGTAATTATTAAAGACACCTGGATCTGAACAATCTTGGCTTAGCTTTGTTATTTGCAAACCTTGCTGGAGGCTTTGCCCACCTGTAGTTATTATGTCATTCTTTTGTTCTTAGCTGTCGAGCATCGGCTTTTTATTTTTGTTTTAATCTTAGCATTGTATGTTTACTAATGAAAAATGTCTCCTTATTCACAGGTGAAATGAGGGTCTTGTGCAATTTCTCTTTCACAAATCCCTGAAGGAATTTCACTCAAAGGCTCAAGGAAATATAAAAGGAGAGACCAGCAAGGTCCTATTCTTCTTCTTTGTAGAAGGGTGCTGAGTACAGTAACTCCTCACTTAATGTCCTCCTGCTTACTGTTGTTTCAAAGTTACATTGCTGCTCCATTAGGCAACATGCTCATTTAAAGTTGTGCAATGCTCCCTTATAATGTCATTTGGCTGCTTGCTCTGTCCACTGCTTGTAAGATTTTGTGGAAGAGCAGCGACTTTACAAGGGAGCATTGCACACGTTCCTCTTCTCCGCCTCCTCGCCCTCTCTCCCAGCGCTTCCCCCACCCCCAAACAGTCGTTTGGCGGCACTTAGGACTTTCTGGGAGGGAGGGGCAGGAGTGGGTAAGCGCCACATCTCCACTCCTCCCCCTCCCTCCCAGAAAGTCCTAAGTGCCGCCAAACAGCTGTTTGGCTCCGGGGAAGCGCTGGGAGGGAGGGGGAGGAGGCGGAGAAGAGGAACTTATGGGAGGGAGGGGTGGAGATGTGGTGCTTGTGGGAGGGAGGAGTGGAGACGCAGCACTTCCCCGCTCCTGCCCCTCACTCCCAGAAAGTCCTAAGTGCCACCAAACAGCTGTTTAGTGGTGCTTAGGACTTTCTGGGAGGGGAGGAAGGAGCGGGGATGCGGCGTGATCCGGCGAGGAGGTGGAGTCAGGGTGGGAAGAGGAGATCCTGGAGTGGAGCGGGGGACGGGAAGAGGCAGGCCTGGAGCATCTCCTGGCAAAGTCAGCACCTGTTCTTCTCGGGGAAGCTGCTGCTGCGAAGGTGCTTCCTAGCATCCTTGCCTGCAGTGGGCTGTGCCTGTGAAGGGTAAGCCAGGGGCATTTCCCAACCACAGTACAGTACTGTACAGTACATAATGCCTTTTGTCTGCCCCCAAAAATGTCCTTGGAACCTAACCCCCCGCATTTACCTTAAATCTTATGGGAAAATTGGATTTGTTTAACATTGTTTCACTTAAAGATGCATTTTTCAGGAACATAACTGCAACATTAAGTGAGGAGTTACTGTAGAACATCCCATTCTCCTGACTCTTTTATTAGCATTCTGGAGCAAACACTATGTAAAATTAAAGAGAGAGAGAGAAGAAAAGACTTTAAACAGCACAAACTGCAATCTTCTTTTTGGGGTGGGGAGAGTAAACTTTCTGAGATAAGTGAGCTGTACGGACGCCCAGCAGCCTAAGAACATAAGAATGGACATACTGGGTCAGACCAAAGATCCATCTAGCCCAGAGTCCTGTCTTCCGAACAATCCCAGGTGCTTTAGAGGGAATGAACAGAACAGGTCACCATCAAGTAATCCATCCCCCTGTCGCCCATTCCCAGTTTCTGGCAAACAGAGGCTAGGGACACCATCCCTGTCCATCCCGGCTAATAGCCATTGATGGACCTATCCTCCACGAACGTATCTAGTTCTTTTTTGAACCCTATTATAGTCTTGGCCTTCACAACCTCCTCCGGCCAGGAGTTCCACAGGTTGACTGTGTGTTGTGTGAAAAAATTCTTCCTTTTATTTGTTTTAAATCTGCTGCCTATTCATTTCATTTGCTCTTACTTCTCTCAGGAGGAGACTTCCTTGTCTGAACAGATGCACCCCCAGCGCATGATCTGCTGCCTCCCCTCCGGTCCTTTCAAACTGCTTGAAAGCAGCTCTTTTAATATAACCTTAACAGCATCCCTCAATAGAGCTCCTTACCTCGGCAAATAGGCTTATTGTGACGGGGAGATGCAGGCATACAGCTATTCCTCTCAAGGGGGACTCCAACTTGCCTTGAGTGTGAGGAGAAAGAGGAGGATGGGGTCGGAGGAATACAGGCAGGTGCTGCCATGTTTTAGTGGATCCTGAGCTGCCTTTTAGAACAATACTGCACATAGGAGCTTAATGCACTTCACCTGTATTTACTAAGCCTCACAACATTCGTGGCAAAATCCTCCTCCTCCTCTGTTGAGCTCTTTGGAAAATGTCCCCCCTCCCCGCCCAGCGGAAAAATTCAGCGACACAAAATAGTGACTTTTCACTGAAGGAACCAAAAATCAAACTGAAAAGCAGAGTTGGCTGAAAGCAGCCAAACCAGAAAAACGTAGGGCTTGCCTGACAATTTTGTTGTTGCTGAGGAAAGCAGACTTTTTTTTTTCCCCAAAAAAGGTCTCAATGGAAAATTTTCAACCATAGCGAGTGCAGGATCAGGACCAATGGAGGAGAAGAAAGCAGGCTGCACCCCTCCGTGAGAGCGGTCTCACTCCATCTCTCCTCTATGGGTGTTGACATGAGCTGAGAAGAAGGAGCTTGCAAGTGACTTCTAAAACAAAGTTGTCATTACAAAGGAGGAGCATGCTGTGCTGTGTGCTATGAGTCATCTCAACGGCCTCTGCTCTTGCCAGAGAGGCTTCAGAGGCAAGGCTGATGGGATTGTCAGCAGTGTTTTCCTTTTACTCTGAGCAGTCTTTTAATGAGCAAATGTATCATGTGTTAATTAAACCATGCTTTCCATATTCATCGCTCCTGATTTTGAGTAAATTTAGTGCTGGTGAAAAGTGGCAGATTGGCAGCCCTGGAGACGAGTCCTCCGCTTACATCCTGACGACGGCTCCCGTATGAGACGAGCATCCCGTACGTGCTGCTCGCGCGCAAATGTGCCTCAATCCTCACATGCGCCCTGAAAACCGAAAAGAATTTGGCCCGAAACATCTGAAAACAGGAAAATTGAGGGTAGGAGGGAGAGTTGGTTGAAAATTCTTCTTTTTTCGGGTTTTTTGATGAAACATTTAAAAACATGAAGGAAAGCAGAGTCATTCCGCCAACATTTTTATTTAGCTGAAAATCCAGTTTTCTGTTGAAAAGACGAGTTGCATGGAAAATCTCAACCAGCCCTAGTTACGGAGCGCCACGAGGCCCAGACCTCACTCCCTGCCAGGGCTCTTTGCTACCTCCACAGCTCACAGAGGTGCTGTGGTTCGAGTTTGGGTGTTCCATGTCATCAGCTGGTGGAGAGCTATAAGCATCTGCCCATGCTGCAGCTATAATTTATGTTGCAAGAGCCCAAACCGCTGTTCAGTCACTTTGAAAGAAGTCACGGAGGAAGGGGAAAAAAAGGGACTGAAAATTG
This sequence comes from Chelydra serpentina, assembly GCA_037349315.1. NCBI lineage: Eukaryota > Metazoa > Chordata > Testudines > Chelydridae > Chelydra > Chelydra serpentina. Next base: position 9,690,767 of record JBAIAC010000037.1, on the reverse strand, counting down.
GATCCATTTATTTTCCCTCAACCTTCACCAATAGCTGCTGGTTATTTACCATTATCTCTCCTTGCATGTTGGTGTTAGGCTGAGTCCCCGCTGCAGGCTGCTCACAGCCTGTGATTACCAAGTAGTGGAACACTAGTCATAAAATCAGCCAGTGCGGCTGCAAGCAGTGGACAGCCCAATAAAGATCCTTCCTGCCAGAGATAAAACAAACAGCCTCCAGGAAGGGGAGGAGGCGGCAGGGGAGGAGGGAACAAGAGATCCATGCAACACGCAGAACACGGCGTTCACACTGAAGATATAGAGGGCTGAATTCTGCTATCAGTGACTCCATTCCCCTCAGTAGAACAGCACCAGTTTAACTGAGTTCAGAGTTTGGGTCTATGCATTGCATTACGGGCCTGTCCTCCCCCTATGTAAATCAGTGGCATATTGTCCCTATTCCAGCAAAGCCCAAGGCACAGGATTAACTGTAAGCCCACAAATAGTGGAACACAAGTCAATGCTTCTATGCACATGCTTAAAGTTATGCATGTGCCTTCGTGCTTTGTTGGATCGGGACCAGAATGCTCAGCACCCTTGCGGGATTGCGCCCTAACGGCGTTGCCTCCAGGGTGCGCGGTGCAGGATTGACTTCTGCCTGCTCTGCGACATTGCTGAGGTGAGAGAGACAGTCTCACCGTATCTCCCGGCAGAGCAAGGCTTTTGGTTGGCCTACTTTCTGCCCTGCTCCTGACTGGAACCCAAATCTATCTCTTGCACAGCTGCATTCTCAGAGGATAGCCCTGGGATCTGCACACGAAGTCCATTTTGTTCAAGTATCTTAGCAGCTGGTTGGGAAGGCCCCTAACAGAAAAAAAGGCTGTAACGCCTGGTCTCTGTGAGAAAGGGCACGCGAGAAAGAATATAAAATCGTACCACAGAAGCATGGCCACTGACACGTCACAGCAACCGTGCTGCCCAGCAACTTCCTGCAACAATGGGGGTCGAACGCAGATTCTCCTCCTCCAAAAGGACAGGCCAGTTGAGCCAAAGTAGCATCTGCCTCAGCCAGCAGCGTAGCACAGAAAGCAGCAGCGGAGGCATGGGAATACCAACCCATCTGAAACTGGTGGGTCTGTATTCAGCATAGCTCAGCTATGCCTCTGCGGCTGCCACTTGTGCTGCTGTTTATATCAGTGCTAGCTCGGTGAGAGTTAGTGCAGCATGTGTACATGAGCAGGGAATCACAGCCTTAGCATAGTGAAGGCCCAGCCTTCCGTCCCTTGGGACAAAGGCGCTGAAGGCACGGTTGGCATTTAACAATGAAATAATCACGTAGCATCAAATTGGGTGAGCGCTGACTCTTTGAACACTGCCTTCAAACACAGCATGGCAGAAACAGCATGGAAAAGCAACCAGCGTTGCTGCCTTTCAAAACGATTCTAGGATTTTAAATTCTATTTTCAACAGCTGGGATGTATACTCTGAAATAATCAATATATTTATGAGAGGTGTTCAGGGGAAAAAAGGCAAGTAGGTTTCAAAAACAATGTGAAAGGGAGAAATATTTTTTCCCCTTTCATTTGAAAATGTTCAATTATTTTAATTTGTTGAAAAAGAAATTAAATTAAATTTTGGACATTTAAAAATGCTATATCATTTCACTGGGGGAAAACACTGTCACTTTTTATTGATTTTATTCTGTTACAAAGGGAGGGCGGGGGTAGAACTCTTAAAAAAACATTCCCCACCTTTTTCCAGTGGAGAAAAGTAAAAACCTGAGGGAAAATGTCCCACCTTTCAAATTTTTACTTTTTATCACACTGGAAAAAGAGGTGGGGATGAAGTGAGAGTATACACATTTTTCATAGAAACAAGTGAAACACTTTGAAACCCTCCCGCCCAATGAAAAATTTAAACTAAAATGAAAATGTCCAAGATTGTGAGCTCTTTGGGGCAGAGACCCTCTGATTGTTGCGTTTGTACAGCGCCTAGCTCAAAGACTGTAGTGCTACCACACTACAAAATAATCATAATTCCAGTCAAAACATCATGGTTTGACAAAATGATGGAGAAATGTCGATCAGTTCTAAGTGGTATCAACACAAGGCCTGAGTCCCAGTCATGCAGAACTCTCACCATTCTAGGAGGAGTCAACAGGGACTGTCAGCTCTGAATCAACATTGAAAACTCAGGTTTGGTCACCAAACTGCGAAATAAAGAGTTATAAAACCAAACAAAGCCAAGAAGAGCTAATGGTGGGGGAGAGGAGGGAGATGGAAGACTGGGGGAGAGAGGTGTTATTCAGTTCTGTCTTGGCTTGGTCCTTTGTTTCTTTATTTAAAAAAAAACAACACACCACACTGTGTCCCCTGGGCCAGAATTAGCATAATGCTCATTAATCATGTCATCTTCTGCTCCTAGCCAGCTGTGGTTGCACTGTACCTTTAACAAATTTGGAATCAAATACACTAATAGCTTCCACTGGGAGAGGGGAAAGGGAAACAACGCCTGGCAAATATCTATCAGACCCCTATTATCATCAGGATTTAGGTGGGAGAAGGCAGAGAACCCATGTCTTCCTGACAGTTCTCTAACCCTGCCTACGATGGGGTTATACCAGAGCAGCACTGACGGCCTCTGGTAACCCAGATCACAATCCCTGCCAAGACAGCGAGTCAGGAAGAAAGCATTGCTTTATCGCTCTTGGCAGACCCGCGGCTGGGCAAGTCCAAAGCACAGCCTCACGTCTGAGTAACGAAAAATGCACTTGGACTCCCTTCTTGCCCCCATCACCCTGGCTACCCCCACCCCAATAAATGCCTTTCAACCTTTAGTTCTGTTTGTTTAAGGGATTGCATTCATTCACCCTGCATCTCCCATCTCTCTCGGACAACTCCATGCTCTGTCCACCCAGCTCCACCCAGGAGAGGGCTCCGGAGGGAGCCGTGGGGATCCCTCCAGGTGTGTTGCACTTTTATTTAGTGATCCTGATCTCTGCAGCTCCAGCTTTTTCCATCCGTCACAACTGGAATGACAGTAGAAGTCACTGGATCTTAGTGCTACCCTAGGGAGTATACCCAGAGGGGTGGTAATAATAAATCAGTACATCATGCAGAGCCCCTTCTACCCAACGCTCCCCAAGCCTTTTATAGACATTAGGTTGTGGTGAAATTCACTCCTGTGCAGAAGGCCAGCACCACGCTTATGCACTAGCAGCAGCTGTATTTGCATTACAGTAGCACCTACAAGCCCTGAGGGAGACTGAGAACATATTGTGCTAGATCAGTAGCTTTTCTGGCCAGAAGGGACCACCACCGTCATCTCATGCATGACACAAGCCAACGAGCCTCACCAAGCAATCTCTGCATCAAGCCCATAACTTCTGTGTGAGCTGCAGAATACATTTTTATGAAGACTCCCCACCCAGTTGTGACTTAAAGACTGACAGTGGTGGAGAATCCACCACGTCCCTCAGTGAGTTACTCCAAAGATGAGTCACCCTTACTTACAATGTACACCTTACTTCCAATCTGAGTTTTTCTAGCTTCAGCTTCCTCTCAATGGATCTTGTTATGCCTTCTGCTGGATAGCAGAGCTGTTCACCACCATACATCTCTTCCCCGGGTAAGTAAATGTAGACTCCTCAAGTCTCCTCTCCTCTCAACCTTCTCTTTGATCAAGCTTCCTTAGTTCCCAGACCTTGATTCATTCCTGTGGCTCTTCTGTGAATGCTTTCCAATTTTTCAAAGCCTTTTTTGAAGTGTGGACACAGCATTCCAGTAATGCTGTGCATTACAAATTGATTCTCCTGGCAGATCTTTAGAGTCTGTGGCTGAGGCAAGAACTGAACCCAGATCTCCTGAGTCCCAGATCTCTGTTTTCACTGCAAAGTCATCATTCCTTTAATGCAGTCTGACTCCCAGTTAAGTACTGAAAATAGCACTTACTGTCACCCATTAATGAATTCCTCCTTACAGCTTGCCTGGGTGGCCCCTCAGTTTTGTTGTCCTGCACTTGGATAAATGAGGCAGGCAGAGTGGACATGATGGACCACGCAGAGAGACACATGCAGACCTGTGACTCCAGTTCTGAGCCCCTTAAATAACGAGGAAACTTCAATCCTGATATGAATGCGGTGGTTGGCCCGTCTCTCCCTGAGCCAAAGCAAGCACTCTTCTGAACAGGCCCATAATCTTGAGACTGCGAGATCTGAATTTCATAATTGACTCACATACTTAAAATCCTAGATCCAGCTTTCCCTGAACTTTGGGGAAGTTCAGCACCATACTTTGCAGCTCCGGCCATCTCTATAAGAATCCTGTCGAGCTGCGTGGTCATGGGATGATGTATTGTGTAGCCCCTGATTGAAGGAAGTCCCTTGTAAAACAGTAGCATTGAGTTTAACGCTCTTCACTCTCCCTCTGTGATAAAATGTGCACTTATATTTGCATGTGCAATGAGGTTTAAGCACATGCAAACGACGACAAGCCTTGCATCTATCTGGGTATTTGCATATTCAAATACATGACTTGTGTGTGCCATATACCGGATGGTGCACACAAAGTAGATATGTATTTGACACCTAATGCTTTTGAAAATCAGACTGATGCTTTCTATGCCTCATCTTTCCCGTCTGTAAGACAGGGATAACACTACTTCCTTGCCTCACAGGGGGAGTGTGTGTAGCTAAATGCACTACTGCTTGTAAAGTGCTTTCTGATCTTTGACTGGAAAGTGACACAGGACAATCATATTAATTCAACCTGGCCATCCAGTCTCCACCCAGGAATGCTAGTGTTTAATGTCACCTCCTTCCTCGTAACCGAATGATTAGGGCCCTACCAAATTCATGACCATGAAAAATGCATCACGGACCGTGAAATCTGGTTTTGTGTGTATTTTTACTCTATATTATACAAATTTTACGGGGACGAATGGTGTTTCTCAAACTGGGGGCCCTGACCCAAAAAGGGGCTGTGGGGGGCGTGTTGCAGTATTCCCATCCTTACTTCTGTGCTGCCTTCAGAGCTGGGTGGCCGGAGAGTGGTGGCTGCTGGCTGAGCGCCCAGCTCTGAAGGGGGCAGCGCAGAAGTAAAGGATGGCAATGCTGTGACCCCGCTACAATAACCTTGCAATGCGCCCACCCACCCCTAGCCTCTTTTGGGGTCAGGACCCCTATAGTTACAACACCATGACATTTCAGATTTAAATAGCTGAAATCATGAAATGTACGATTTTAAAAATCCTATGACCATGAAATTGATCAAAATGGACCGTGAATTTGGTAGGATCCTACCAATGAAGTTCTGAAAGTCATTCTCCCCCACGTCCCACTTGCATCTGGCTCCTCCCCAGAACCTCCAGTGGCAAAGACTGACAGAGCTGCCTGACAGCCAATGGAAATGCCAGGCTTCTCCAGCTGTGTGATTGAATTAGCAATAATGTATTCAATTTCCAGGAAGGCGTTTGACAGAATTTTTCCGACAGCCACAGAGATTAATGCATGCGCCAAAAGCAATTTCGTTAGCGGAGCCAACTACCCAGGGCCAATGTAGTTCTATCCCCCGCTCCCAATTATTCCACAATACCCACTTCATTTTTCTGAGTAACAGATCAGGTAGTTAAGGGGCTAGTCAGAGATCAAGAAAAGTGGCAGGCTTGAGTTTTGCATTCTAGACTGCTGTTGGCTGGCAAGCCCGTTTAGGAGATCCAGTTAGTAAATGGTTAAAAAGGAAACGGATGACCAAACTAGATGAGAAATGCAAGTTAATTAACTTAGGGGGTTTTGAGGAGTTTGTTTGTTTGTTTATTTGCTCGCACCAAATATCAAATTGAGATACAGGTAAATTCATTGATTTTCATTCCCATCAACTCTATCTAATCCAGCTCTCTCCATGAAATCCCTTAAGTAGAGGCTCACTCTCTCGCACAGTGTATTCCACAGCTGTGTAAGTCTCACAGAGCTGGTAGAAAATACCAAGCGTGGGTGGCACTGAAAGTTCCCAGCAAGCTCCGGATGTGAACATTGCTGCACTTAGACTTTCTCGCCGTGCAATCTCAAAATGTATATGGCTTTAATGTATTACAAGTCACCTCTAATCAAGATCAAGGTTCAGATCTATCTTGGGCCCAAGATAAAACCAGCAGGTGCTACTTGCAGGTCAGGACTGAAGGGCATTGGCAGAGTGATGTGTGTGTAGAGGGGCTTAGTCAGAGCAGGAGAGGAACAACAGGAGGGCTCTGCCATTCAGGACTGAGGTGTATTGGCAGAGGAATGACGGGTCAAAATTGGGGTAAATTAGGCGAAATGTCTGTATTTGCAGAGACATGGTGATCAGAGGCCTGAGAACCAGTGAGGTGCATTGGCACAGCTCTGCATGTGCATTTAGGGGGAGAAGCCAGGTTTGGCAAAGCAGCGGGTATTATAACAGAGGGATTGTGTTAGTTGCCAAGGACTGGCTTCACCGAGGTTGCTGCCAGTCAGGATTGAAGCACATTGACAGAGCTGGGGTGATGGAGATGAGGAACGAGGTGCTGTGGGCAGAGCTCAGAGGAGCTGGTGTTTAACCTACTGGCATAGATGCTGCCTGCTTGCGTTCCGCCTGGCTCTCCACCCGTTCCTTTCCTTGGACTCTCATGAGCAGAGTCACCAAAATATAAATAAATAAAACCTCACGAGTGCCATCAAGGGGAAATGATGCTGCACTGTTGGCAGATGTGTCACGTCAGAAAGGGAAAGGTCATTTGGCACCGACATCAAAGCCGCGCTTTCAGGTGCCACTGAAAAAACGTGACTTGCTTGTGACTTGTTCGATCAATACAATGGACTCAATGGTCACTGCCAAATTGTTTTCTCCCTCCCTCTCTCTTTGTAGAAGTTCACAAATCACTCAATGTCTGGCTCAGAATTACAGGCTGAGAAGGCAGAGATGGGAAACAAAAAAGTGCCATTATTCATTTACTAGCCTTTCTACCGTGCTCCTCTGAGTGCCCCACAATCACTAAGGAATGTATCCCCAGCATACCTCTCTGAGGTTAGGTAGTGCTATTGTCACCCTCATTTGTAAAAATGGGAAAACTGAGGCACGGGCAGGGGGAAAATGACTTGCCCAAGGCTACACAGCGAGTTAGTGGCAGAGACCAGAATAGAACCAGGTGCCCTGATTTGGAGGCCAGTGTCTTCAAACTACACCCCCCCTTATCTTACTAAGAGAGTGAGCTCTTTGGGGCAGGGACTGACTTTTTGATCTGTGTTTGTACAGTGCCTAGCACTGGTCCATGACTAGAACTCCTAGGTGCTATGGCGATACAAATGATAAATAGAAATAACAACACGGAGGAAGCTTAAGGTGGGGGTGCTGCCGACTCTTACAATACTTGGCGTTTCTCTTAAAGCCCCAGAACCTGGAGTCATGTGACTATATGAGAATCTCAACTTTCGTAATATAAAAAGCAAGTTTTTAGTCCTCATGGTTGTGTAAGAAAGCTTGAAAATGTGACCCAGGGGACATCTAACACAACGTACGGCAGTGAGCCTTTGAGCCTCGGTTGACAGACTTGGGCTTGTACTACAGCGCTAAAAATAGCTGTGTAGACAGTGCGGCTCAGGCACTGAAGTGTAGCGAGGAGGGGTGGACCTCAGAACTGAGCCTGAGTGTCTACACAGCTATTTTACCACCCTCGCATGAGCCCCGCGAACCTGAGTCTGTCGAGCCGGGTTTAGAGGCTCACTGCCACTGACTGTGTAGATCTACACCTGGAGGCTCCGAAAAACCAGAAGGCAAAGAAAACGAACCCAACGTTTATTTTATTTAATTATTTTTAAGCCAATCTCTTGATTTTTTTTTGCCCTAACTCATGATTTTTTTTTATCTCTTGCGGTTGGCGATCCTGGTGCTACTCCCCCACCACGCTGTTGTGAAACAGAGGCTTTTCCAGGGTTGCTAAGCCAGCTCCTTTCAGCCAGTTGCATTCAGAATCCCAGCCGCAGGACTCGAACTCTCAGCCTCCAGAAAGCTGAAGCAGCTGCATTTCCACTAGGTAGCTCCGCAGCAAAATTCACTCTAACCTAACACACCTAAACCTAAGAAAACTTCAATCAGTGCAGACTAGACCGCAGCGAATTACTCTCATGGCACTGCTTGCTACTGTGCTGAAAGCATTTTTAAACAACCTTACTCAGAAAGCGACAACGTAGATGGAGGTAGGAGACAACCACCGCACCTTTCTCTATTTCGCACCAGCCCTGTGCGTCTCTTAACATTGGCCTTTCTCTGCACATCAGGTGCTGCATTGAAATACTTACAGTCTGAGAACTGGAAGAAGGGATACAGGGGGAACTGTGAAAAGAACAGAAGTACTTGTGGCACCTTAGAGACTAACAAATGTATTTCAGCATAAGATTTCGTGGGCTACTGAGTACCCCCAGAGGAGACTCTCAGCACTTCCCAGGATTGAGCCAGGGTGAAGAGGGGAAGGAGGCATTTCAATTATTAAAGTGTCACATGGAATTTATCTTCCCCGACCACAAACAAAAATTAAGAAATGCACTGCCTTGCAGATTTAATACGGTTCTGGTGACAGGGCTGCCGGGAGCACAGGAATTCGGGAGGAACCGGGAGAGCTCATAACAGAATCTTAATGGGTTTCCTTTTGAAATACACATAAATAAATGACATGAATTAAAACAAAAGCATAAACCTCTGACGGGCGCCCCTGCAGCAAAATATCATTTGCAAAGGAACCAGTTACAGACGGGTCTTTTGCACCCAGGCCAAAGATCAGATGCTTATCAGGGCAACCCCAGCCGGAAAAATGAACTTCTCCTGTGGGGGTGAGATGCAGGCCCCTGAGCAGATGATAAGAGAGGAGCAGGAGGTCATGCACAACTGATTGCTGCCCTCTAAGGTGTGGGGAGCTGCCTCACTAAGGAGGAAGATGAAGCACTTAGGAGACAAGAATCTAGGGGAACAGGAGCAGGCGGAAGGACTGGGTGTGAGAGTCCAAGCAGGGTGGGTGAGCTCGGAGGAAGGAAGGATCTCTCCGTGAGGGTGTAAAATATGGGTTGATCTAAGGCCTGTTTAGCCTCAGTCCACTGGTGTGTTATTGGCATGGCCATGATTGCTCAGGCTATTCCTTCCCCTGTCACCTCTTATTACCTCCCCTCCCACCAGCACCACCATGTTTTTCTTTGTTACAGGTTTCCATTTGCAACCTAATGCTGCTGTCCTGTCTGGGGGGAACTGAATGAACATCAGCCTCTTGCCATACACTGCCTCAAAGGGCTACCACAGGCACTTCCTCACCTCGAAGAGCACTCCCACTCTGAACATCTCATGGACGAAGCAGCATGGTAATGAGCGATGGACCAAGGAGACGCTGTGCGGATACAGATTAGGGTTAGGGGTTGAGCCTTTTTTAAAGCTCATATTCAGATTTCATGGCACTGAAGTTTCACAGGCTGTTCTGAGGATATTTCAGCCCCACATGAGGAAAGTTCTCAAATAAAGTGGATTCAAGATGGCAGACATCTCGCAAGTAACTGACATTCAGGGATTACTGCCAGGTGGAACGGGGGATAACTCCTAAATTCAGCTCTTCCAACAAGGCTCCTGCTACCCCCAAAACAAATCCAAAAGACCAGCCCTTTCCAAAATTTGGATCCAACCCGGAGCCAAAAACTGTAGAAGCAAAGGAACTTTTCTCTACTTCCAGAAATCCCAAGGTGTTCAGATCCACGTGGGTGGTATCAGCCTGTCTCTGACAATACCCATCTAAGCCAAAGAATGTTATCAACATGCGTTAATTGATCGTCACATCTCCCTTGAAGCAAATATATTCCTCGCCATCTGGGAGACAATGGATCGGGTAGTTGAGTGGGAGACCTTGACTCTTCCATTGGCCTACTAGTTACTTCATCTCCTTGTCCCTCACTTTCCCCATACATTAAATGGAAATGATATTTTTCTTCTTTGTAAAGTACTTGGAAATCTATGACTTAAATGTGCTACTACTTCTAAATAAAATGATAACAGAAGTATTATTTTAGAGGTGGGGAAATTGAGATATGGAGGTGAAGAGACATGCCCAAGGTCATACAGCGAGTTAGCAGCTGAGCTGAGAACAGAATGCAGGTGTGCTAACTCGCAGCCTCCTCACAGAACTCTAGATCTTTTGCCATCTTGTTTAAAAAAGCAAACCAAAGAATACGTTCTTTTTTTTTTGTTTAAATCAAATTAATTATATGTTAATTAAACTGAGCAAAAATGTAACTAGGAATTGATTTGGCCGCAAAATTCGCTTGTGAAGCGAACACTCAGAAGGACTGCCTCAGCTTGTGGGGGGAGGCGAGGAGGGGATAAAACAAGCTTAAAAACTCTGTGTGGCCCTTCTGAGAGAAACGGAAGGAGCACTTCAAGGCTCACACTCACAATTCATTTTAAACCATCACAAAACGATGCCCATTAGAGGAGAGAGAGCGCGTGTTAATGAGCTGAAGTGTGAGAACGGGGGAAATTAATAAAAGCAACAGCATGAATACAGCATGCGAGGCAAATGAAATAATTACTCTGCTCACCATTGTTATAACAACGCAATAAATTGAATGTAATTCCAAAAGGCCAACCAGTTCTTTCTTTCTTTCTTGCTGCTTCTTTCTCTTTTTAAGAAAAATAAATAAATTCCTTTTTACAGTCTCAGAATTATGCTTTAATTAGCATAACATTTAAATTAGTGAATGGAATCTTAATTAGCTGAGGAAATAGACTTTTGTTGGAGTGGTTGCTAAAACAAATAAATCCTCTTCCTCTTTCAAGAGCCATTTGCTTATGGCACATTTAATAGGCTAGTGTACCATAAACCATTTGAGACAAGGATAAGTAATTAAATTAGAAAACATGCCGGCAGAAGTACCCCGGCCCAGCCGTCTCAGAGCTATAAGGAGATAATGCAAGCGCTCTCCTTCCTCAATGGAAACTGTCCACTCTGGTCTGTTCGGCTATCATTATGTGCATTACTGTAATATGCAGAGGCCTCAGTTTAGGGATTAGGGCCCCATCGTGCTAGGTGCTGTACAGATATATAACACAAAGACAGTCTCTGACTCAGAGAGATTGCAGTCGAATAAGAGATTCACACAACGGGAAGAAGAAATAGGGTTGAAGACCCAATAAACAGAAAAACTTATCAAAAAGAAGATCAGGAGGTAACTTGATTATGGTGTGTAAATACCTTCACAGTGAGAAAATACCGGGTAATAAAGGGCTCTTTAAATCTAGTGGAGTATGGCATATCACGAACCAAGGGTTGGAATTTAAAGACAGATATTAAAATTAGAAACAAGGCACAAAATATTAATAGCGAGAGTGATTAACTATCGGAACAAATTACCAAAGGAAGTGGTGGATTCTCCATCTCAAATCAGGATTGGATGCCCTTCTTGGAGATAGGCTTCAGTCAAACACAAGGTTACTGGGCTCAATAGAGGAGTAATTAGATGACACTGAATGCCCTGTGATATAGAGGACATCAGAATAGATGATCTAAATGGTGCCTTCTGGCCTTAAAATCTATTAAACTATGGGAAAATGTTATTTGGTTCTCCACTCATTTTCTAGCTTTTCCAGTCAATTATTTCAGATCTCTGTGTTTCAAGGAAGCATTACCTAGTGGTAAGAAGTAAGGCCCAGAAGTCCATCCTATGGTGAACTCTTTGCTTCTTTCAGTGCTTATGGAGCTTTCAAGAGATTGGCACTATTCTGTGTCTGGTTTCAAACGTCTATATGTAACAAGAGCTTCTCGGCACTCCACCCAGAAGTCACAGTCCCAGTACCACATCTTCCCTTCCAAGCACAGCCTCTTTGCTCCAGTCTGGTTCTGCCACTAACTCAGCAAGTGACCTTGGGCAAGTCACTTTGCTTCCCTGTACCTTGGTGTGCCCAGCACTAAAATGGGATAACAATTACTACCCAAAAGGAACGATAAGGGGCTTAATTGGTTAATGTTTGGAAAGTGCTTAGAGATGTATGGCTCGAGCATGCTATAGAGAGGCAAAGGATTGTACTGTTAAATCAGGGTTGCTCGTGAAGTATTCTGAGAAGCTCAAAAGGAGTTACGAAATATTTATACTCCAGTATTGCTTGAAGGCCCCAACCAAGATCGGGGCCCCATTTTTCTATACACTGTATAGGCAGATGAATTGGTCCCTGTCACAAAGAATTTACAATCTACATAGAGGAAGTGGGGAGGGGCATAGAGAAGTAATTTATGCCAGGTGACACAGCAAGTCAGCAACGGAGCCAGGAACAAATGGATATAAACTGGTCATCAGGAAGTTTAGACTTGAAATTAGACAAAGGTTTCTAACCATCAGAGGAGTGACGTTCTGGAACAGCCTTCCAAGGGAAGCAATGGGGGCAAAAGACCTATCTGGCTTCAAGATTAAACTAGATAAGTTTATGGAGGGGACGGTTTGATGGGATAACATGATCTTAGTCAAAGGTCAATTAATTGCCATCAGTGGTAAATAGGACCAATGGTCAATGATGGGATGTTAGAAGTTACTACAGAGAACTTTTTCCTGGGTGTCTGGCTGGTGAGTCTTGCCCACATGCTCAGGGTTCAGCTGATCACCATATTTGGGGTTGGGAAGGAATTTTCCTCCAGGGCAGATTGGCAGAGGCCCTGGAGGTTTTTCGCCTTCCTCTGCAGCGTGGGGCACGGGTCATTTGCTGGAGGATTCTCTGCATCTTGAAGTCTTTAAACCATGATTTGAGGACTTCAGTAGCTGAGACATAGGTGAGAGGATTATTCCAGGAGTGGGTGGGTGAGATTTTGTGGCCTGCATTGTGCAGGGGGTCAGACTAGATGATCATAATGGTCCCTTCTGACCTTAAAGTCTATGAGTCTATGAGGAAGAGAACCCAAGTCTCTTGATTCCCCATTCAGAGACTTATTTACTAGCCAGAGTTACCATCCACAGCCAACTTCCGTAGCCCTTGCTTAGGCAACATTCTCACTGACTTCAACGAAAGTTTAGCAAAGACCTTGTAAATGAGTCATTGGTAACTCCTTTGGTTCGTGCCCATAATATGTTTGTTTGCCCATTGGCACAACCTCCCTTTCTTTGTTATACTCATAGGAAAGGTTGGGGTTTTTTTTAAATATGGGACATATTCTCATACATGCTAGGACCCCTTTCCCAGCAATTCAAGACTAACGAGGGATATCCGTGAGGAAATCCCTTTGTTAAGACATTGGCGTCATGTTACCAACCCACAGATCTCACAGCATTTCACTAAAGAAGATTATCTGCATTTTAGAAAAAGAGAAACCAAAGCACAGAGATGGTAAATGATTTGGGCGTAAAGTCACACAGTCCATCAGCAGCAGCACCTCCCTCCTCCCAATCCACTGGGACACCCGATCTAGAGGGAAGCCATGAGGACTAGTGAGAAGTTTTTCTTGGATCTTTCCCTACTCGCTCCCCACCGGCACAGCAAAACATGGAGACATGCAGCACGTTATGGAAGATGAGCAAAAAAACCCAGCAGATCTGGAGTTGAAAACCTGAGTCTCTTTTGATCCTTCCATTGCACCCAGCCACGTACAACCATAAACCCTCCAAAGAGAAGACAAAGTATTTCCAGTTGCAGGCCTCTCTATTCCGCTCCAGCTAAGGAACTGTAGAGAGCAATAAAACTTTAATGGCTCCCAGTGGGTCGATTCAGAAAGAATGAAAACACTATCAATCCAGCACAGTGCTTATGTGGAGCTTAAAAACAAACTGCTCCAATCACACTTAGCGAAGCCATCCAGTTCTCACTCAAGATGGGAGTGAAGAGGGATCATTTAACCTTAGCCTGGACTGTGGCTGCACTAAGATTTTAGGGAAGGCAGGAACATAAAGGCAGAGACTGAACTGGTTGGAATGATTTTTACCTAGACGGTTTTATACACAAACACACGCTAATATGCATCATCATGGCTCACTACGCAGAGCAGTTGTGTGAAACTAAGGATATGTCTACACTGGTGTAATTTCCAGGCTGGGGTAGATATACACACAGTAGTTTTGATCAAGCTATTATGCTTTGATTGAGCAACGGTGTGGGGGGCGAACTAGGACTGCTGCCCTGTCTACGAAGCTAGCTCTTTTTTTAACCCAGTTATACTTTTGGCCTTTGCAATATCCCATGGCAATGAGTTCCACAAGTCAGGCAGCTAACCCATCCCACTGCACGTACCACCACAGCTACACTTCTATTTCTAGTGTGTTAGCTCAACTAAAGCTAGTGTGGGTATGTCTGCCTGAGCTGGAAATTACACCACCCGCTGCAGTTTAGAGACAACCAGAAACCACGCAAAGACACTTCACTGAAATTCTCAAACTTGGGTCCAGTTTCACCCCAATACAGAGCCAGTTTCAATCGTAGGTGGCCCAACATTCAAGCGAGACAGGCCCCAGACTGATGCAACCTAAACAAGGATGTTCATAAAACAATCCCATGAACAATTTCTGAAGGTCTCGGGTTTCTTTCCGCCCCAGAACGGAAACAAACATCAAAACCTCCATTTTTTTCATTAAATGGAAATCTTGTTTTCCGGCCAGCCCTACTTAGGAGTTTTAACTGCAGGCACCCCCGACTTTCGGAAGTCTTGGCCTGGGGCCCAGTCTTGAGTAAAGCTGGACTGAGTTTCATGTGGAATTATGCGGAGTTACGGTTTGGGGTGAAAAATTATGAAAAACTTGGTGCTTTGACATGATACTGACCTGAAACCGGACACAATTTTGTTGTTTCGGCTAAGTTTTGCTTTATTAGCATCCAGAAACTCTAATCATGTTTAAATTCCAGGGGATACTGCAGATGCTAAATGAGAAGCAATACAGAAGCTGGTACTGCATAAATCTCAGTAGTTTCACCTCAGCCTTTGCAATGGCATCTATCTACAGCACTTTTAAGGCCCTTATGACTGTAGTATATGAGCCATGTATTACGTATTTATCCTCAAAACACCCCTGTAGATAAAGTTATGTAGTAGTAGTATGCTTAATTTACAGCTGAGGAACTGCGGCACAAAGAGAGGTCTTTTTGGCCACACAGGAAATCTGTAGCAAAGCAGGGAATTGAAACTGGATCTTCCAAATATCCAGGCCAATGCCTAACCACTGCACCCTTCTTCCTTTCGATGCAGTCACCAACATGAGGGATTTTCAGCAGGACTCCTTCTCTCCGAGGCATGACGCTCTACTATGGTTTTCAGTCATTCCTATGCCCCATCCAGGGCCGGTGCAAGGATATTTTGCGCCCTAGGCACAAATTCCACCTTACGCCCCACCCCCTCCCCCCGCCGCACATCGGTTCATTGAGGGGCAAATCCCAACGAGCCTTTATAGACCCCAGGGGCCAGCCGTGCCCAGGGGCTGCTCCCCAGACCAGGTTCCCCCTCCCCGCCCCCCTCCACTCCCTCCCACTTCCCACCCCCTGACTGCCCCCCTCAGAACCCCCAACCCCCCCTTGCTCCTTGTCCCCTGACTGCCCCCTCCTGGGACCCCAGCCCCTAACTGCCCCCCAGAACCCCACCCCCGACCTAAGCCCCCCTGCTCCCTGACTGCCCCCCTCAGAACCCCCAACCCATCCCCCCGCTCCTTGTCCCCTGACTGCCCCCCGGGACTCCCCAACCCCCCCCCTTGCTCCTTGTCCCCTGACTGCCCCCTCCTGGGACCCCTGCCCCTAACTGCCCCCCAGAACCCCACCCCCGACCTAAGCCCCCCTGCTCCCTGACTGCCCCCCTCAGAACCCCCAACCCATCCCCCCGCTCCTTGTCCCCTGACTGCCCCCCAGGACTCCCCAACCCCCCCCCTTGCTCCTTGTCCCCTGACTGCCCCCTCCTGGGACTCCTGCCCCTAACTGCCCCCCAGAACCCCACCCCCGACCTCAGCCCCCCTGCTCCCTGACGGCCCCCCAGGACTCCCCTTACCATGCCCAGGCCGCTGGCGCCGCGGGCTCCACGCGGAGGCAACACGCTGCCGGGCTGCGGCGCGCACAGCCCCTCCCCCGCAGAGCGCTGAGGTAGCGGGAGGGGCAGCAGCCGCTCG
This sequence comes from Chelydra serpentina, assembly GCA_037349315.1. Lineage (NCBI taxonomy): Eukaryota > Metazoa > Chordata > Testudines > Chelydridae > Chelydra > Chelydra serpentina. Next base: position 9,674,689 of record JBAIAC010000037.1, on the reverse strand, counting down.
CATTCCGTCCCGGGAGCCGCAGAACCCGAGCGCGGTGAGGGGGGAGACGTGGACGCGCCTGCCCAGGCTGCGGCCCGGCGCCCCCCCGGGGGCTCCTGCAGCGGATGCATGCGGGCAGCGGCCCCCGTGCACCCCACCAGCTCCCCCCTCACCGTGCTCGGGCTCTGCAGCTCTCGGGAGTGTGAGCCACCACCGCTGCCCCTCCTGGGGAGGCACAGAGCCTGAGCACGGCAAGGGGGGAGCCGGGGGGTGCACGGGGGCTGGCGCCCGCATGCATCTGCTGCAGCCTGCAGGAGCCCTGTGGGACGGGGGCGCCAGGCCGCAGCCTGGGCAGGAGGGCACGGCTGCTCCCCGCTAGTGGCACTGCCACCTTTGCAGGGCTGCTGCCCCCCCCTGCACCACGCCGGGTCCTCCATGGCTGGGGCTCGGCGCCCCCAACCACTTGGCGCCCTAGGCAACCGCCTAGTTTGCCTAGTGGTTGCACCGGCCCTGGCCCCATCCTATCATTTCATGGCTCTCTCTCCTCCGCTTCCCCATGAAGCTGCAGATAGCGCACTGCTAGTCAGTCAAGGAGCAAGGAAACCCTGCAGACAATAACCAGCTTTCATTGCAGAAACCCCTGCAGAGCTGCGTCTGACCCTGCAGGGTGAAGATGCAATGCAAACCCATCTATGGCGGGTCTACTTGCTTGTCCGTGTTAATAAAGCAGAGGAGGGAGATGGTTACAGCTGACAATTAGCCTCTGCTCTTTTGTACAAACAGTTAATCAGCAGAGGGAATAGTGGATGCAAGAAAAAAGCCTCTCTTATCCATTCTGGGTCCCAGTCCTGCTCCAGTCCAGTGCCTTTTCTGCACTGTAAGATCACATCTAGCCTTCCGGGGCTCTATTCTCTCTTAGCTTTGATGGAGTTACTCATATCCTGTAGGGTGAAGAAAGGACCCCTGGAACTCAGACTATCCTCTCAAATCCTTACAGTCAAACAGGTTCTCAGTATGTTTGCACTCTTAGCAGATGCACAAATCCACATCTGTCTCTCCACCACACTTTGAGAGCCAAGAAAATGCTTTGTAGGCAGCAGGATGGGAAAAACAAGCTTGCACAAAAACATAGGCTGAGGTTTTCAAAGCATTCTAAGGGTATTTAGATGCATCTCCCACTGATTTCAATGAAAGGTAAATCCTAAATCCTCTAGACTGTTTGAAAATCTCAGCCCTAGGCTCCATGACCTGTTTCCAATCCCCAGGATACAGAGGACACAATTACTCACTGAAAATAAATTACCCTGTGAATTTTGCCCCTTTTCCTGTTTGCAAATTGGTCAGGATCCCACTTCCATTTCTAGCAGCATAGGCTTCCTTCATAAGTACCCACAAAATACTGGTTTTCTGCCAGTGGGATCTTCATAAATTTGTCTGCTATTTATAGAGCGTGGTTGGGCACTAAGCCACGTGGCATTTGCTTCTGCTCCCTGATTGGACGACCATTAATAGTAATAACCAGAGGATGCTCTTATTTTTGTGTTCAAATATCCTCCCGCCTATCGGAATTACGGGTATTCACGTGAAGGGCAGACATTCCTCAAACATCCCTGCAAACTCCAGCTCATCCATGTTCATGTTGGAAAATACAAAGTGGCGAAAATGTTCTCAAACTAAACATCAACTGAAAATCCCGACCGCCATTCACAATTCCTCACTGTGCAGACACATTCGAGCCAACCAGCCCCCCGATAAAATCATGGAAACATAGAACTGGAAAGGAACTCAATTGGGCATCTAGTCCAGACCCCTGCACTCAAGGAAGGGCTAAGTAATAACTAGACAATTCTTGACAGCTCATTTTATAACATAAAGCTAAAGTTTCATACTTGGCCCAAGTCATTTAATGGGCCAAATTCATTCCTGGTTCAGTAGTCACACTAAGTTCACAAGACATTAAACTATCATGACATGTGATCCCACATAGTTCCGAGATGTCATGACGTGCCAGGGAGTGATACATTTGCCTTGGAAGGTAATTTTTTTTTCAAGCTTGTGGCAGCTATCTGTACCCAGATGAGTTTTTAACTGGGCCACCGTAGGACTATCGAGTCCTTTGCCATCTGTAGAATGGATCTTCTCCCGGACAGAGCAGCACGTTTCCAGCAAATCGCTGGAACCAGAGCTGGTTGGGAAGTGGCTTCTGTGCCTCCAAAAATGTCAAGGAAAGCAAAAGAGGTTTTGTCAACATTTATCTTGAAATGTTCTTGGGTTTACAAAACAAAAACCAAAAAAATAAAATAAAATGCCCTAAACTCCCAAATCTTTTGCTTTTTGGTAAACCAGAATGGAAAAATTTCTGACAAAAACTGGTTGTTGTTGTTTTTTTTGGTTTCTGAAAACCAAAACATTTTCAGGTTTTAGACAACATTGTTTAGGTTTCAATGATCAAAACCTGGGAAAAACAATTGCAGTTTTTTCAACAAAACCAAGAAAAATGCCAGTTCCAAAGGACATTTCCCATGACATTTTTTTCAGGTGGGGGTGGTCAAATAAAATGTTTGGATGGCAAATGTTGAGCAGATCTAGCTGGACCAGATCTAGCTGAGCGCTCTGCGCACCTTGCAGTAGGTGTTCAGAACTTGACAGGATCAGGCTCCAGATAAGGTTGTAGCATTGCAGATTGGGCAGGGAAGCTGGGGGTTGTAAGAGTGATGGTTGGGACAGCACTCCATAGCATCAACATTCGCAGAGTGACACTACACAATAGTCAGCTGAAATATTCTTCATGTGACACTGGGCATTGCAGCAATGAGGGGAGAAAACATCAACTTCATCACGCCCCTCTCAGTGAGCTATGGATGAAGCTATAGAGCAAGGGGAAATAGGAGTTGGAGTAGTAACCACGGCCATTAACTTTCCTATTGTGCAGTTTCCATTATGTCTGAGTCTCAGCTGACTTTTGTTCCGGACTAATAGCCTCGCGCAAGAGGGCTGGAGAGATGAGACTTCACCAATAGACAAGACACGCAGAAAAAGGGAGGTGAAAATGTACAGGGGCAGAGGTGGTGTTGGCAGCTCATTGAAATCCCGGCTCACAAAGTGCCCGTGAAAAGCAGAAAGTGACGCTTGTTTCATGCACCTGTCTGATTCTTAGATTAGAAAGATGAGGAAGATGATGGTACAAGCACCCCCCAAATTTTGCATCCGACTCCAAGCAGTGAGTCATTTCCTTCTTTAGACACAGCTTGAAACTTCACCAAGCCCACAAACAAGCAATCCTCAGAGGTCTAATAAGACTGCTTAATATTTTATGAAGATTGAGACTCCTGGTAGCTAGACACAAACGTGTCCTGGCCGTATCCTTTAGGCCGTCATTTATGAAATATTTACAGCATCGACACAGCTTTCCAAGAAAAAAACAAGCTCCATCATGTTGAATTCTTTCCGTTAGTGGCACTGCAGCGCCTGGAGAGCTGACTTTGGGGAAATCACCTCTGTGAGAGGCAAATGAGGATGGATGTTTGAGAAAGGGGGGGAAAAAAACACGCTGCAGCGAGAGAGAGAAATTTGCCAAGTTCAGTAGAGTCATACCTGCTTAGCCCGGTGACAAATTTGCTCCACTGGGACAATAAACCGCGCTGCACTGTCGCTGCTCTAAAGCACAATACAGACTAACATGCGGTATCGGGTCCGGCAAGGCAAATGCATGCAGACAAGCTCACCCAATGCCGAGTCTTTCCAAAATGAATCTTTTCCCCAAAAAAGGATTTAAAACCCAACCTCTCTTCCCCTTCCATCAGTCAACCTGCTCTCAGACCCTTCCCTTCCTGACACTGCAAGGCTCCCTCACTGCAAAACCCCCTCTGAAATGCTGTAAGGACCAATGCAACTATTCACCAATATTTTCTGAAAAGGAGGAGGGTTTAAAGGGTAGGAAACTAGACCAGGACTCAGGAGATCTGAGTTCAAGACTCAATTCTTCCCCAGATTCCCAGAGTGACCATGGGCAGTGGTTCCCCCTCTCTCAGATGTGGACAACAATACTCTTTTTCTCTGCCTTGTGTATTCAGAATGTAAGCGTGTCAGTGTAGGGGCTACATTGCTGTATCTAGGTACTGCACCTAGTGCAGCGGGGAGCATCAGGTGCTAATGTAATACAGTGCTTGATTCCACAGACAGTCTTCAAAATCACTGCAGTGATCTAGAGTAGTAGCCCAAAGCACTGATTCACCACTAGCCCAAGCTGTATTATTTCAGTCATTTCCCTTAACATATTATATTTATGTAAAAAAAAAAGGGGAGGGAGAGAGGTCTAGTGGCTACAGTGTGTGTGTGTGGGGGGTGGGGTGGTCATAGAGCTGGGAATCTGGACTCCTGGGTTCTATGCCCTGCTCTGCTATTGACTAGCTGTGTGTGTTTTCAGGCAAGTGATTTCACTTCTCTGTGCCTCAGTTTCTCCAGCTGTAGAATGAGGATAATGCTCCTTCCCTCCTTCACAGGCGACTTGTGAAGATTACTATGCTGTGAGATCAGATGATGAAAGATGCTACAAGGATGGCAAACAATTTCTTTGGGGACAAATTCTGAAGTCCTATCTTAATCCTCGGCTGCGATAGGAGGGCTGACTCAGGATCCGGCCCTGTGTTATTACAGCACTTCTGATGGGTTTGGGGGAGGAAGGAAGGAACATTCCTTCCAATACCCCAGACACAGAGCTGCCATCTCGGTGACTGCTGGAACATCAGAGAGGAAATCAGTTCCCCACCAGAGTGATTGTGCAGCCAGGGGGATCTCATAGCTGAAGCAGAAACCCCCCTGTGACTGATCCATCCAGACTCACTGCACAACATTTGTTGGTGGCTGAAAAGCAATGCCCGAGTTTCAAAAATATCTGCTCTGATCCACTGGCATGTGCTTCCCGTCTCCCCAGTGAGGAGAAACAACCAGAGAACTCTGCCCCTGATGTGGCCCACTTCTCTCTGTTTCATTCACAGCCCGTGTGCCTGGAACAAATTAAATGCCAGCAAAACTCTCTGGCTCTGTCCTACTGCCCCACAGGCAAGTGAGATGAGCTCGCTCTGTCTTTCTTGATCACGTCTCCCTCCCACCCTCTTGCTTCCCTTTCTCGCGAGCTCCTGCTCCTATCCTTACTCTCTTCCTGATCACCTCCCATAGGCTCCCAATTCCTCCCTCCACACCCTATCTGCCTTCTTTCCTTCTCCCTCATTCCCCGCTTCCATATTCTCTCTCACTTCTGTTTCTCTCTCCTCCTTTTCTCATTCTCCCACCTCTTCCCTTTCCTGTCTTCCTTCTCCTAATGCCCCTATCTTCAGGCCTTTTAAATCTCTCCCCCCCCTTCCTCTTTATTCACAATTACTATCCATCCCAATCCCTGCAGAAAATGCCCTTTGACTCATGGATGTTCCAAAGCTTGGTTATTTACAGGTCTCTCTCGCTCTGCAGTTTGCCGTTGACGCACTGGAGAGAGATGACAGCTAAAATCCAATTGCTTTGGCCTAGCAAACTAAGCTGGATGGTTATAACAACAGGTCTGAGTATTGGGCGCAGGGGAAAGGAGAGGGTATGCTGTGAGCTGATAAAAGTGAAATCGGAGTAATCTATGACATGACGGTGATATTCATCCCCTTGAGGGTGGCGAGCTGCAGGGCGTGGGATGAGCAAGGAGATTTGTAAAATGTCAGTCAGACTTGCCTGGCTCAACTCTAGCCCAATAACCAGAAGTAACCATCTGCAAGCTTCTCGGTGGCCTACACCAAATGAGCTGGTGGGTCCCAGGCCAGTTCCCAGCTGACGCAGGTCTGTGCCCTTGAGTGCCGTCTAGTGAAGGAGTCCTAGGCCACAAAGAGTAAGTTGGACACACAGCCTCATGGCCATGCCCTCATGGTCATTATTTGCACAACGGTGGCATCCAGAGGCTCCAGCCAAGAGCAGGGCGCCATTGTGCTAGGCGCTGTACATACACATAGTAAGAGTCCCTGCCCCAAAAAGTTTACAGTGTCAAGAGATGAGGGGCACATCATTACCCACATTGTACAGATGGGGAACTAAGGCAAATAGAGACTAAGTGACTTGCCCAAGGTCACCTGTGGCTGAGTTAGGAACCAAACGCGGCTCTCCTGGGGTCCAGATTGGTGCCTTCACCACCAGGCCAAAGGACTCCCAAAGGAGCAGAAACGGGTCCTTTCGCAAGCGGGGACGGGCCTCATGCAAATCGGTGGCCAGCGCCATTCCGGGGAGCTTTATCGTCGACTCCTGTGAGAGCTGGAGCAGGCCCCAGAAAGGAGAGCGGGGGGATGGGAGGGATGAACCGCCCCAGCAAAGAGAGAAACATGCTGCCACAGTATCTTAACCCTTAATCCCTGCACCGAGACGGCGACGAGCAAAGTAAAAGAAACCACCCCGACCTTTTAAAGAGCAACATCATCTCATGTTATGACCCTACAGAGCTGCATGAGGAGCGGTTCCACACAGCGAGGGGCTGATTACAGCTTCGGCTCCTTCAGAAACCACCAGCCTGTGCTTTTAGAACCAGGCTGGAGAAGCCTCCACCAGACTCACTGGCGCATGTTCTAGGAGCTCAGCACGCACGCTCCTGTCCCCTCCTGGAGGGCCAGGGCAGCCAGATACTCGGGCAATATTTTCCCAAAGGTAACTTGACAGATCATCAGGTGTAAATTGGTGTAACGATGTTGGTTTCAATGGGGCTAGGCTGATTTACGCCAGCTGAGGATCTGGCCCTGAATATATATATATTGTGTCATCATTCCCGAGGCTGCAAGGGGGCTTGGTTTGGTTTTTCCAGTGGGATTCTCAGGATGGATTCCCTGTTTGAAGCAACAGGCCAGGAATTACACTGGCCTATCAGCACAGGGGCAGAAAAGAGCTGCAGGAGCAGGATGAGTTGGCAGCCGCAACCTTCCTTCCATTGGGAAACTGCAGGGGCTGCTATGGAGCATGAAAAAAAAAAGGCAGGCATTGGCTGCTCCAGTGCATCCAAAGAAGGTGAGTGTGCACAAGATGGAGAATACAAGAAAGAGCATGGGGAGCCATGGTGCATACGTGAAGAGCACACAGGGGAGCGAAGGGAAACAAAGGAAGGGGCCGAAGCACACGAGTAAGGATGCACAAGAGCAGACGTTGAGCTGTTGAAACTCTGCAGGGTCAAGGGTCTAAGTGCACATGAGCCTCAGATCAATACTGGGGCCATTGGGAAGAGACACCCCTCAGGGGATCACCAAAGGCAGCATTTCAGCACCAATGGCTCCCGCGAGGCTGCTAGGGGGGAAGAAAGAGGCAAATCTCACCAGAAAAAGCAGGCCGGGGTTGGGTTGGGTGGGAGGGGACCCAGCCTGGATTAAATAAGGACCTTCTCAAACCAGGGCCCAAAAAACTGAACCAAAAATCTTTTATGAGGTTTTTAAAAGTTCCAATAACTTCTCACCCACCCCGTGATTTTGCATTTCTGGTGCTATTGATTTTACATGGAAGCTGATCAGACACTATGATGACAGATGGTACAATAACCCCCCATAAGAGACAGAGAAGGTATACAGGAGTGCTTTCCATGGGGTATTACTGGCATGACCAGAAACAGAGAGCACCAGGGAGGCCACAAGAAATCCAGACCGAGATTTCTAAAAGTGGCTAGTGATGTGTGGGCCCCCCACTGGAGGAACTTTCAAGGGGCCTGATTTTTGGAAAATCCTGAGCGCCTGTTATCAGACAATCAGGCCCCATTAAGGCATCACACTGGGCACCCAGAATCACGTGCTGCTTTTGCAAATCTGGGCCCTTTGTCCTCACGAGACTCCCAGCCCCGTTTTGAAAACTCTGGGGCCACGATCCCTGGTAGGGCCCTCTAGGTGCAACTGCAGTACAAACAAGTAACAACAGCAACGTTGAGGGTCACCCACCACTGCATTACGTGACAGGCTGGGAATGAAATACAAGCACAAGAAATTTCATTCCCTGGGTGGGGTTGACAGCAGGCAGATACAGGCAAATCACAGCTCTGCAACAGTAAAGTCCACACCAGGACTGACTCAGTGGCACAGAACTGCTCAAGTGGTGATAAGGAAAGTGCTAGGAAAATATAGCTCTGTTGGATTGCGGGAGACCAGCCCTCCCTGGGCTCTCCACCGAAGAAACACAGTCAGCAATGTGCTGAGAGCTGTTCCAATGAGAGGTAATAATTGAATTTGTTTTCATTTAATTTGGAAGGCCTTTAATTAAAAGCCAGGCCTGTGTGTGCGGAGAGATAAAGCCAAGCACGTGGAGACCAGGGGTAATTTGGATGTAGAATGCAATAATTAATTGTAAATGCAGAGGTCAGGAGACTGGCTCTATCTCCCAGCAATCAGCACACCGCGCTGGCCATCCGAACGGAATGGGATCCTGAACACCGGAAACGCTTAAGTGATTTTTGAAGTCTTAATGGCAATTAGAAAGCAGCATGGAGGTTAATTTGCAGAGTTCATTAATCAGGGAAATAACCACGTCAGCGATCACCCAGGAAAAGGGAACCTGAAACAGGGAGAGCAGGCTCGGGAGCTGGACGCTGAGCGCAGACAATGCTAGGCAATCCTCTGCCCCAGGGGTGACCCTGCATCGCTTCTACTGAATTCCTAGCCACCTATCATGCGGCCGCTAACCCTGTGCTGCTATTAGCCATCAAACCCAGGGCTAAATATATCCTGAATCTAGATGCTGCTAACTGGAATGCCCTAACCTTCAATTTGATAATCCTGATACCACTACTGCTAATTTGACAGTCCTACTCCTGCTCATAAACACAATACATTTTAACCGAGCTCCTACTATCCCAAAAATCCTGGCCCCATTGCTGGTAATCCATTAATCCTGATCCTACTGCTGCTAACCCAATCATTATCAACCTCTTTGCTGCTAACCTGATAATCCCCATCCCACTGCTGATAAACCAAGAGTTTTAATCCTAATCCTATAGTAAGGGATTTCCCCCAAATATTAGTCTTGCAATGGAAAGCTAAAGATGAAGCTTTAAGATGTGATACACCAGGGTACAGGTAACGAGCAAGACTACAGCATTTAGAAAAAGTGAAAGCAAATGTCTTGAGTTCAGTATTAATCCCTAGGGTTAATATGGAAGGGTTAACCATGGCCATGCCTCTGTGGAGAAGTCCTGCTTCATGACCACGAAACGGAGCTAAGGTGTGAACCTGTTGCAGACCAAAATGACATTCCAAGGGGTCATTTTAGTGGTCAGATTGATCCCAGCATGCAGCAGGGTGGACCGGGATGCAGGGGATGGGACAAAGGAAGTGCTCTCATCCTCACCAGCTCCTAAAAGACTGCTGGCTGTGGGGGACGACATTCCAGTGGTTACTCTCAGCTGAAGCAGGGTGATTTATTTGCAGCGAACCCCAAGCCCAGTAAGACTGTCCAATGATTTGGTGGTTTCCTTCCTGACTCCAAGTGGAGAGCAGCTTCCCTATGAGAACTCTTGCTCAGGTGTGTTGAGACTAGAGCTGGTCACAAGCTGGGCAGCACATTTTTCTGACAAAAATTGGCTTTTGGACAAAATGGAAATTTTGGGCGGGGGGGGGGGGGGGAAGTTCTGGTTTGGTCAAAAACTGAATGCTATTTGCTTCTCAGCAGCTAGAAATGGGAAGTTTTCACTTTTCAAGTTTTCGGGTTTTTGACGAAAACCCCCAAATTCGAAAGAAAAATAATTCCCAGACAAGGCAGGAGGAGGGTTTCCTTCTCAAAACTCTTTCCAGCTATAAGCAAAGGGAACAAGGGATGCCGTTAAAATGAAAGCCTTAAATAATACTTTACGTTTCAACTGCTTCACCTGTTTTCCCTTCTTCTCTGTATCTTTCATAAAAGGTTTAAAGGATTGTTAATGGTGTGTTTGCCATAGGACTAAACAGGCTGATATCTTTGCAAACCCTGAGCCTTGTCTTATTCTGGACACTCACTAGCTCATGTTAGCACTTTGATTCTGAGACCACTTAGGCCCTCACAATTAATACAACAGGGCCCAGATCTAGGATTTGCCTTCAGCTCGTTATGAAGAGATACCATTTGCAAGATTCAGATGTGGATTTTGCTCACCTCCAAAATGCATTGGGGTTTGGATCGGGCCCAGCTCTAGATTTTACCCCTTTCCCCTGCATACACATTTCAAACACAGGTGCCAGAACAGGGGGCAGAATTAGAGGGGAGCTACACCCCTCCTTAAGATGGTTTGAGATTGGAGTTACCCCTCTCTGATGAAGTGCTCATTTTGGGGACGCTTCCCCTTTAGAAGCAGAGCAGCTCCTCTGGTGGCATGCACACCGAGGGTCCATGGAGCAGGTGGGGGGGAGCTGGAATGGCAGAGGATCCATTTACACGGAAACGCATTAGAGGAGCGGAGTGCTAACAGCTTTTTTTCTGACTGATAATTGCTCCCTGGAGAAGGGCTGCATCGCACGAAGTGCTGATTTTTCCTCTTTCCTCATAGTCTATTTCGGGAACCGGTTTAAGATTCTTTTTTTAAAGCCACGGAATGTACTCGCAGGGAAGAACCGAGATTCCACGGCTCTCTGATGGGCTGGGGGACAAAGCGAGGAACACAAGCATGGTTCCAAGCTAGGGAAATCAGGTGGTTAAAAAAATAAAATGAAATAAAATAAAATAAACAGCCACCACCAAAATGCAGTTAGCTGGGTAACACTTTGGCTAGTCCACCACGTCCCGCCAACATTTCTCTTGGGCTTACACACATGAAATGAGTTTAACAGATCTTAGCCCCACTCAGATCCCTACATCGAGTAACCATGTTCCTCAGCGAAGTGCATCTCATCTTATTGGGAAGTTGCCACCTCTTACACGGGCTCAGACTGTCTCACAGCTTCTGCAATGCTTTTAGCAAATCAACCCACCACGCTTCTGATAGGCACCTCAGCCCAATTCCGCACCTACCTTCTCGACCTTCCTGCTACACGTCTTGGGCTGACATCGGCCAGTCTGAGACTTTCCTCTCCTGCCAATGCTCCCCGCAGTCTAAACCTGCCCCTCCCTGTTGCTAACCCAGCCTGACCCCTCAGCTCCCACAAATGCATCAAGCCAATCTCCTTGGTCCCTCAATCACCCACACCATTACTTGGCCTCCTTCCACCCTCTTACCTCCCCCATCTCCTTCCACCTTGGAACCGTACTAGCAAGCCCAACATCCTAATGGGTATGTCTACACTGCAGTTGGGTATGTCTACACTGCAGCACACGCACCCAGAGTCCTGGCCCAGGCTGCCACTTGAACTTCCTTGGCTTCGCTGCTATGTTTAGTGAGCTAGCTGGAGCAAAGCTAGCTTGGGTATGTCTACAGGTGCTTCAGCCACACCTCTTGATTGCAGGGTAAACAGACCCAACCCATTAGATTGGTGGGCCCACTACTAGAGTTGCAAGGTGGAAGGAGATGGGGGAGGGGGAGCAAGTCAGTTTTCAGTTGTGGGTCACACTTTACATCCATCACACTCTCTCTCACACAGACACACGCCTACATTCACAGGAAACCCAGGAGGGAAAGAGGAGAGATAAGGAAGCAGCCAGATTCCATGAGAAGCTGGCCACAAAGTCCAACCGTGGATTTACCTGCGACTGTCCCAGGTGAAAAGCCTGAGCTGAGGGAGTTTGGGAACAGCTTTCCAAGGGAAGCAGGGGGCGCAAAAGACAGATCTGGCTTCAAGACTAAGCTTGATAAGTTTATGGAGGGGATGGTTTGATGGGGATAGCCTAATTTTGGCAATTAATTGATCTTTGACTATTAACAGTAAACATGCCCAATGGCCTGTGATGGGATGTTAGATGGGGTGGGATCTGAGTTACTGCAGAGAATTCTTTCTGGGTGTCTGGCTGGTGAGTCTTGCCCACATGCTCAGGGTTCAGCTGATTGCCATATTTGGGGTCGGGAAGGAATTTTCCTCTGGGGTAGATTGGCAGAGGCCCTGGGGGCTTTTCGCCTTCCTCTGCAGCATGGGGCACGGGTCACTTGCTGGAGGATTCTCTGCACCTTGAAGTCTTTAAACCATGATTTGAGGACTTCAGTAGCTCAGACATAGGTTAGGGGTTTATTACAGGAGTGGGTGGGTGAAGATTCTGTGGCCTGCGTTGTGCAGGAGGTCAGACTAGACCATCATAATGGTCCCTTCTGACCTTAAAGTCTATGAGTCTATGCTATTAGTGTCAGAGAGCTCCCTCAGCCTCCGAACCCAGAAGATGGACTGAAGCTGAGCTGGATTTCTGTATCGATATTGCCAGTTCATAGGATGTTACCCCATGCGGGTCTACAACACAATCTGAGGATTTCGAAGGGCTTTGCAAATAATGATAAGTTGCCTGGGTGTTGATAGCTGAGCATGAGAACTGTGCAAAATATCTGCAATGGAATGGGAAGAAACTGGAAATGGGACGTTTCCACACTTCAGTTTCCCAAACCTGGTCCCGTTTCGGAACGGCCTGGAAGGAAACTGCAAGGCTTTTTGTCAAGTTGTAGTCTTGGCTGGTTTTGCACAGCCCTGGTCAGTGCCTTTATCTGGATGGAGAATCCAGTATACAGAGAGAGGTTCCTGGCCTCTGTGCGTCTGGAAATCAGCTTTTGGGTGACTTGGCCAACGCCCCTCCGGAATTATGTGCCAAAAACAGGATTAGAACTCAGATCTCCTGATTCCTTTGCATCAACCAGTCAAGTGTCTTGGAGCAAGTTTGGGGGTATCAAGCCAAAGCGGCTTCTTACCCAGTCTCAGAGCAGCGGGCACACCTCTTCTCCTGACATGTACCGACACCAGAGATGGGAAGCCAGCGGCTCCTTCCTTAAGCAGTGTCTTACCATGCTGATTACACTTGAAAGAGTTGGTCACATCCCCCAACGCGTGGTTAAGAGAGGGCAGGTAGTGTCACTGATGCTCAGCCTAATGCATCACCTCTTGCCCGGCTGAGAGGTCGGCTCTCTGCCCCCAAGTACCTTCCACAGGCATCCTTCAAGGAAGAAAAAAAACTCTCCCCTTCCCCCCCCCCCCCCCCCACCTGCCCTGACTTGGCCAAGAGCAGCGTTAACTTTTCTGCCTTCTAGAACTGTGCTTAATTAAACATTTAAATTAAAACCTACAAGAGTGATTACTCCTGTTAGCCTGTGAAAGGAAGGCTAATAAAGTACCTTTCATCCAGTCCAACGAGCGACCCAAGGATGTGCCTCTGGGAGGAGGCAAAACACCTCTCACGGTGGAGACCGGGAGCGCGTAAGGAAACTAGCCTGCGACCTGTCACTGCAGATGCTTCCCATTCTCCCCACATCCCCGAGGGAGGTGCCTGGACTGAGTGAATCAGCCCCATGGCGAATGCAGAGCTCATTGGAGGAGTTAGGCAATGCACACGGGTAGATGTGAGAGCATACACAGATGCAAGTATGTACTAACGGGCATGCAGGAAGCATGCACAAAAGTCACAGCGGAATGGGCATGCACAGGGGCGGGAGGGAACTCAATTGGTAACTAAGCCCAGAAGAAATCCCTCACCTGCCAGAAACAAGAAGTGCACCAGGTGCCCTAGCCTGACACGGGTATGCGATGCTGCCTTGGTACATGGGGGAGCTGCCGGGTCACACAACATGCCTTATCTGAATCACCACCACCGCTCCCCCACCACCCTGCAGTCATGTGCCTATCTCCTCTCTCCTTGCTGCTGGGAGGGAGAGACTGGGACTTTGCACTGTCTCTCTCCCCAGCCTTCCCACCTCTGGCTGCTTACAGGTGAGGGAGACCCTCTTTGCTCTGCACATCCTTCTGGATGCTCTAAGGAAGAGGGGCATTCTGGCCTCTCTGCCACAGTATCCAGTGGATGGTGTTTGACTCAGGCCCTGTGTGCTTCACACATGGCCTCTCTCCTCTGCTTCTGTCATGGCAGCTGGGCGCACAAGCCCCGATATTTGTAAGTGGAGGGGATGGGGCCAGGGATCTCTCAGTAGAGGGACCAAGACTTTATACATCGTCTTCCCTTAAGGGGTTGGTTGGGGAGGTTTTGAGTTTTTGCAGATTGGGAGAACGCTTTGCCAATGCGGTGTCCGTAGGTGGGTGTGTATCATGGGCACTATTAATTATGGATCACTCGTGCACTGAAGAGTCTGATGGGCCCACGACAGTGAGGAAGAGGGGGCAATTCCTTGACCGAATTATAACCCAGCTTTGAGTTGCCTGTGCAGGACGGCTCAGCCAATGTTTTTTCACGTTACTATAGTATGTTTCCATTACAAGCTTTGTTTCCACCTGCCCTGGCAAACTCAAACCATTTGGAGGGCTAGCAAGTTATCACGTGAATTCCTACTTAGCAAAACTTCCAGTGTAGATGAGCCGGGCCGGCCACAGAAACTAGCTGAGGCAACTTCACAGGTACATTTATTTTATCTATGTTGTGGTAGCGTGTAGTGGTCCCATTGTGCGAGGCACTGTACTGATCAATTGTCTCCTTGTTTCCTAGTGCTCCTTCATCGGTCTGTTTGTATCCATCTGTTATCACTTGTCTTATACTTTGATTGTAAGCTCTTGGAGGACTAGGGTTTGGGGTTTTTTTGTTCCATGATTCTACAGCACCTGGAACAATGGAGTTCTGGTTCATGACTGGGGCTAGTATGCTATTGCAATACCAATAATAAATAAGAATATATGTTGATAGATAAGACAGAGTGTGAGAAATGAAGTATTATGACCCCTCTTTTGCAAATAGAGAACTAAGAGATTAAGTGATTTTCCCAAGGTCACAGAGCAAGTCTGTGACACAGAGAGGAACCAAACCCACATCTCCTGACCCCTTGTCCAGTGTTTTAACCACAAGGCTAACCCCACCCCTCTTTCATTTTATCCTCTCTGACCCAGCCCCTTAGAGTGCTGTATCACTGGCAAGACTGCAGCTAGGTGGTGAAACCTTTTAACATTGACCACTGATTGCCAGCGAAGCATTGGAGCACGTTATCAGAAGTTTTCTCCCTTGACACCGATCAAGAACAAACAAAGTATTCGTTGGTGGTGGAGTAAAAAATTCATCAAAACCAACATTTTAAAACGCCCAGACACACACAGTTGCGTCTGAGTAAGCCGAGAGACGACAGTTAAAATCTTTGTGATCAGAGCGCGGAGTCTCAAACCCTGACAGAGGAGATGTATTGATAATTTATTCAAAAAATATTTTATAATTTATTTTAAAATGCACAAGATCCCCCCCCGCCTTTCTGACAAACAAGCTTTTATGAAGGGCCTAAGGAGAGCAGCTAAGACAATGGGATTGCGGCAGGTTGTCCCCTTTTATTGCAGTGCTCGTGAACATGAGAAACCCAGAGTGATGCCAGTAGCCAGAGAAAGCATGGGCAAGCTCCCAAGCCCTGACGCAGAAGCTCCAGTTCCGCTCCCACATCTGCGAACGCATCTCAGTACTGAACACACCCACCTATTCCACACACCACTCTACCGATGCACCTCACTCACGAGCCGCACCATCACCAGATATCCCAGCCCAGGGCCTCCACAGAACATCCCATCTGTAACATGTGTATCAAGTCCCTGGACACACCCATGTCTTTAGCTGGACTGTGGAACGGAGATTCATCGTTCAACAGGGGACCGCTGTGATCATCTAGTCTGACATCCCGTGGAACAGGCCAGAAAGCTCCCCAGAATAATACCTTTTGAACCGGAGCAAAACAAACCGTCCAATCTTGATCTAAAAATTGCCAGTGATGGAGAACCCACCATAACCCTTGGTAAACTGTTGCAATGGTCCATTACCCTTCCTGTTACAAAATGTATGGTTTATTTCCAGGCTGACTTTGCCTAGCTTCAGCTTCCAGCAAGCTAGAACATGAATTGCAATCATAGCAGAGCTGGGTCTTTGAATTCGGTCGTATGTTTAGTGTCCATAGGTCCACTTCTCTGCTCAACACGCCTTATTCCTGACCTACAGCACCCCCCCCCCCATCGTTCCAGTCCTGGGCTCCTGCTTGTCTTTGCCAATGCACTTCAAACTTGATCTGCATTGCACCCTGCTGTTCCTCTACTTGGCTCTTCCAACACAAAGACTTAATTTTGGCCGAATCCTGTGTGCTGAGGCGCTGATCTAATAGAACTAGATGCCCACAAAGTAGAGAACTGCAAACCACTTTTCCTGCTGACCTAATCCAAATTTGAACCCATCTCCTTTACAGTTAAAAAGCCAGGGCAGAAAGATGCATCTCTGAGCCCTTCTATAGTGCATTTTACCAACAAGATTATGAGGTTTACTGCTGCTTCGCCATTATCCTAAATAAAGCAGCCTTTCAAAATTGCTCCAGACATATTAGATCGTGTACTTTTTACACTTCCAGGGACAGTGGTTATAATATCTTTTTAACAACACTGGGCAGAATCTATTTTCTTCTTCCACTGAGCTGAAAAATACTGTTTTCTGAAAGGAGGAGGAAAAAAATAAGCTATTGATTTTGTTTAGGGTCAGAATAAAATATCATTGGAGTGGGTGTTGAAATCTCCAGCCACAAATTATTTCCAAAATGACAGCCTTGGGTCGTGAAGATTTTTCTTGTGAAATAAAACAAAAACAAATGAAATTTAGTGTTCTTGCTTTTGTGTGTGGAGGGGGGTGGGTGTCACTGGATCTTCTAGCCAGATTCTGGTAGATGCTTTAGTCTCATCAGTTCTATTCATTCTTCCCTTTCCCAAACCCCCTTTTCCAATATGGCAAAGTGATTAGCCAGGGCCAGATTCTACTGCCATTTAGACCAATGTTCATCTGGAATAACACCGGGGACGTCAAATGAGTTACTCCATTGTGTAGATGGACAATAACTCAGGGCTCCATTCTGCAAGGTGAGATGCTGGGCACCATTAATAGCTGCAGAGAGACCCAAAGGGAACCGTACCCTCTCGTAACACTTGTATGGACCCCCCGCCCCGACCAGTATGTTGGGGAAGGGAGAAGCAAAGGAGAGACATCACCAGCATACCTGGTCTGGCCAGAGAGTCCCATGTTTTGAATATCTATCCAGATTGTGTGTCAGGACACTGCCGGGCAACCGCCTCCCCAGATTCCTGCTGGCTGCTTCTCTCCGAGGCATACAGCTGTGTCTAGAATTGTGCTGAGCTCAGGGATTGAAGAGAACCAGGTGCATGCAGTGAAGAGAGGCAGGGAGCGGGAGTGGGGGAGCACTGAGCAACTTGGAGATGAACCAGCAACTTCTATGTTAGCAAAAAGAGGTGAGTAACCGGGAAGAAATAGGGCAAACCATGTGGGGAAGCCATATGACAAGAAGAGGGAGGCTGAGAGGATGGGGTAGTAGACTGGGAACAACAATAATTTTCATGGAACAATATTTCAAATCAGCCAATAGCTTCACTCATCACCCTAAATTAGCAAGACCTGCGGTTACCTACAGGAAGATAGAACAGTGCCTGATGCATTTCACAACATAGTCACTCTGCCCATGACATTTGTAATGTAAATAGCACTCTGGGAAGTGACTTCTCGAAGCTCCTAACCCTACACTGTTCAGCCAGTCATTACATCTCCAAAGAGTTAGCAAATTAGCTCCCATTTATATGCAAAATCAGTTTCCCTCCAATCTATCCATCTATCTCTACTTTTATGCTGGTGTACAAGAATAATATTTGCTTGAAATACAATCATTTCTTTATAAATAAGGAACAGGCAAGGGTCTTGAAAGGAAAAAACAGATGTCTCCCTTCCTCCTGAAGGCTTTTTACTCCACAGCATTGTGTGTGTGTGATAGAAATATGCCACGAGAGTAAGAGCCATTGTAGGTACCTTCCTTTTGCTTCCATTTTTATTTTACTTATATTTAGATTTAGGTAAATGCTAAAAACAGTCACCTCTCATATACTCTGGATGCCCTTGATGTAACTTCACAATGTATCATAAAAATGCCCTGCGTGATTTAATACAACCAGTAAGATAGGTAACAAACCCTTCAATCCTCTTCCCCGGCTCACTATTACCCATCCTCCCCACAGTTTCCAAATACCTGGCTTCTGCACACGTATATGCATTTGAATTCCCCTTAAGATTTGCCCAGCACTAGCTCACTGTTCCCCACCCCCGTCTGTTCAGAGAAGCTGCATTTTTTCCCCCACATCTGTTACTCCACTGAACATCTGTGCATGATCAATCACTCTGTCTCTTGCCCGTCTGGATCTTGGAGTTACACAGAATTCTAGGGTTCGATGCTGGAGCCCTTACTCACGCGAGTTCATCACACACTGAAGCCAGTAGGATAGCTCGCATGAGGAAGGGCTGCACAGCTGAGGGCCTAAGGAATTAATCAGAAACAGAGCTGGTCAGTTCCTTAAGTCCTTACTCAGGCAAAACTCCCATTTTCTCAAAAAGAGCTATGCCTGAGTGAAGACCTCAGGACGATGAGGTTAGGAATGGGCCAACTAGCTTGAGTACGACCATCACTCTCCATCAATGAGCGTCATTTCATCATCAATACCAGCCACTGCAGAACACTGGCCTCCTGAATCAAAGGTTGATGATGTTCAGATAACTTCCCCCTCGTCCAGCTCCTTCCGTTGCAGAGAATCGTCACAGCTGTAGATTCTTAGCTTCTGGGCCAGGTAGAAGAAGTGGCAAAATACCATGAAAAAGTGGTTCTTGTATTTCCTGTCCAACGGGAAGAGGGAGGAGCTAGAAATGCCAGACGCCCTGTTCTCGTCAGATTGCCAAATCAATTCTGCAGTCCCAAGAGAGCTAGTTCACTTCAGTGCTTATCTGAGCCAATCCTCAGAACCTTCTGAGATACCCCAAAGTTTGGGGAGCAGTGGGGTGGTCAGATCCATGATGTTAGTTTGAACTATAATAGAGATCCTGGTCTGGATCAGGCCAATATCAATGCTGTGATCTCTCTCATATAGGTGTAGACTAGGAGCAGACAAGAACCCCAATGGCAGATGATGGGGAGTGAGGTCCTAGTTTTGACACACAGACACAACCAGCATGGTATAAAGTACAAGTGACATAGAAGTCCAGGGGCCCATCTTCATAACTGGATGGGCCACTTCAACACCTCACATAGGAGAAAGCTGTCTATTGACAAGGGGACTTCCCAACGGCAAAGCAATGGGAGACTTTAGCTGCAGATTTATGAAACCCCTGGAGTGGAGGATCCTCCATCATCCAGAAGCAAAGTTCCCATTGCCTGACTTTCAGATTCCACAGGATTTCTTTGCAGCAATTCTTCATTATTACTGGCCACCACTCCCTTGGGGACCAAGCACGAAGACTGAACTAATGAGTCTATTCGACTTCATTGTGCAAATGTGAAACTATTTACTTAATCTAGGAAAGTCTCATGATGGCAAGACTCCCAATAGAAAAGCATACAGCCGCCTTGCAAAGTCACATGTGTAATCGGGGTTAAAATACAGGCAGAAATCTCTGAGAAAAAAAATAATCGAGGGGAGGAAAAACCTGCATATTGGGGCAGAGTCAAAGTTATAGGGACAGACCCACAACTGGTGTAAAATGGGCTGAGTTCCATTGAGGATCTGGCTTGTAGGGTCACATTCTGATCCCTGTTACATAAGAGTAACTGGGTAAATCAGCAACAACTCCACTGGTGTGAACTGCGTCTGAGAGAGAGCAGAATCAGGCACACAGGATCTACACTAAAGCAGCTGGGGCTGTTTTTGAAGTTGCTCATATACCTTCTTCTCTGTCCCCGGCACTCACTGAAAGAGGGGACCTCTTTGGGGCTCTTGAAACGCATGTCTCAGGGACACGCACAGAGCAGGGATTTCAGAGAGGAGAGGAGGCAATTTTATCCTTTGGTCTCCAGTCAATTTACACATCTTTCTTTCTATCTTTTTTTTTCAAATGTAAAAAAGCCCAGGATCTGCTTTGAATTCTTAATGCGACCGAGTTTCTTTCTGCCACTTGTTTTGTTTTGTCATGCACTACATACAATTACACAGCCCTAATCCCCAAATCCTCCCGCGACACTAGAACACGTGCCAAGCCTTTCTTTCTGCGGCTGCTTTAGAGCTCTTTGGGGGACGGCTCACATCCTATTACAAACAGCCACACTGCTACGGACTAAGAACAACTAGCCAGCTCTTGAACCTCTGAGCTGTCACAGTTCGCTTTGGGAAAGGACTATGCTGCTGAGTTCCACTACTTCTCCCATGTGCAGGCAGAACCTAGACAACTGTGTCATTGGCTTTGGGGAAACACCCCACGGGAGAACAAGAGGCCTGGAGCAGGTTCACATTAGCTCCATAAGCGGCGGATGATGGTAAAGCAACATTGGCAGCAATACCCTGATGGGTCCAACTTGGCACTAAATTGTACTCACAGATCTCAGAGCCGTGCACGCCAATCGGGACACCGCACACTCGGAGTTGTGCAATTACGTTGGCTCACCAGGATTCTGCATACACAGATATGAGACGACACGCCAATTTTGCAGCCTCAGCGGAGGCATCGGAAATGAAAACCTGGCCCCCAAGAATGGGTCAGCAGCAGCAGCACTGTTCTGAATACTGTACTGGGTCCGCCGGCTGTTGGCCAGCATTAGGGGGGACTTGTCCAATTGACAGCATCCTGCATCCACTGGCTGGACTCAGGTACAAGAGCAGGGAAGATTTATAGAAGGGCTGAGCACCTGCAGCTCCCATTGGCTTCATCTCACTCATCCACTCAGAAACCCACAACTGGGAGCCTGGTGGTTACAAGGTTCTCCTAGCTGAGTGTAAGGGAAGGTTTCCTCTATCAAAGTCAACAGGAGTGAAGATCAGCATCTCTCAGACAGAAATCACATTTGGCAAATCCCCCAGACTGAATAAACTCACCAGTCAGATATTAACTCAGCAAAACCCGCCAGGCAAAAGATCTAATTAATAATCAGCAGCATCAGGAGTTTCCGTGTTTCTCAAGAAACCGAAGACTTGCAAAGCTTTGATAGCACCGTATTCACTGGAAGCATCCCCTGCACATTTGCTACCTGAAACGTGGTATAATTATTGCCACAAGGTCGGATGCCACATGCCGTATGTCAGCGACCCTGGGGGTAGGACAACGAACAATAAATGCCTGACTCACTGAGTCATCTTCTTAGTCATTCAGCAAACGGGGGGGGGGGGGGGGGGGGGGGGGGCAGAGTGAACTTTGAGTGACCCTTCTGCAGCCCTGGAAGGCAGTGACTCAGAGGGGTCAGTCCAGAGATGGCAGAGGAGTCACATGCAGACCCGTTTTCCTTTTCAGAACCGTGTGTTTCTTTGGCAGGTCACCCGACCATCCAGCACAGTGAAACCTGGGTAAAAGCCCATCCTTGTTGAGCAATCACCTGCCCTAAGCCACCAGTTCAGGGTATCCCTCAAGCACTTTACAACAGTACATTCTCTGCATTAAGCAACTACCTCCTCACCATGGCCATGGACCTCCCAGACACAGCAGGGTCCCCGAGACCAGCTGACCCGCTTTGCAGGGGAAAAGGAGGTGGCTGCGTCCGTGGACAGGGCACGTTAACCTTAGCTGCCATTACTTGCACGGTGCCCAGGACAGTTCTGTCCCGCTGTGTGACTCCACACACAACGCTGCAACTGCTGCTCATTCCCCACTCTCCCGCCCCCCCCCCCCCCCCCCCCCACACACACTCTTCATGCTTTAGTGTCATTGCTTAGTGCTTTCAGCCTGACCGGCTGATCTTTCCAGTCTTGATTAGCTCCATGCACCCATGCTGCCTTGAACACAATGGATTCTGTTGCTGCCGCTGCCTATTCCTCCACCCTGAACTCTGAGCTCTTCCTAGCTCCTGCCTTCCCTGTACAAGGCCACCCCATAGTGCCCCATAATCCTGTGCGACTGCTCTGAGGGGGGACTTTGGGTGGCTTCCCCTTGGCTCACCATCATTACAGATGGGCACGAGCAGGCAGCAACCTTCAGATCCCATCCGTCCTTCCCAGTGGTCTTCCCCTGGAGCCCGCCTGCTGTGAAGGAGGGTTTGACACCATGCTGGCCAGCAAACACTAAGTGTTGCCTGACAGTGATTCGAACACTTCAACTCCCCGGGGTGACATGGTGGCCAGTGCATAAGAAGTGGCCATTTCTCATAGCACAGGCCAGGCACGAGGAGGCAGAGATGGGCATGTTTGAATACTCGTGGCGATTGGGGGAGGTCCCGGATGATCAGAAAAAGGCAAATATAGTGCCTGTCTTTTAAAACGGGAAGAAGGATCCGGGGAATTACAGACCCGTCAGCCTCACCTCAGTCCCTGGAAAAATCATGGAGAAGGTCCTCAAGGAATCCATTTTGAAGCACTTGGAGGAGGGTCGGGACTGACAGGCTGGGGACTGACTGGCTAAGCGACAGTTCTGCAGAAAAGGATCTGGGGATTACAGTGGATGAGAAGCTGGATATGAGTCAGCAGTGTGCCCTTGTTGCCAAGAAGGCTAATGGCATATTGGGCTGTATTAGTAGGAGCATTGCCAGCAGATCAAGGGAAGTGATTATTCCCCTCTATTCAGCACTGGTGAAACCACATCTGGATGATCCCCACTACAGAAGGGATGTGGACAAATTGGAGACAATCCAGCGGAGGGCAACGAAAATGATTAGGGGGCTGGGGCACATGATTTATGAGGAGATGCTGAGGGAACTGGGATTATTAGTCTGCAGAAGAGAAGGGGAGTGGGGATTTATTAGCAGCCTTCAACTACCTAAAAGGGGGGTTCCAAAGAGGATGGAACTCGGCTGTTCTCAGTGGTGGCAGATGACAGAACAAGAAGTAATGGTCTCAAGTTGCAGTGGGGGAGGTCTAGGTTGGATATTAGGAAACACTATTTCACTACAAGGGTGGTGAAACACTGGAATGGGTTACCCAGGGAGGTGGTGGAATCTCCATCCGTAGAGGTTTTTAAGGCCCGGCTTGACAAAGCCCTGGCTGGGATGGTTTAGTTGGTATTGGTCCTACTTTGAGCAGGGGGTTGGACTAGATGATCTCCCGAGGTCTCTTCCAACCCTAATCTTCTATGATTCTATGTTATGGCCAGCCAGGGGCAGGGGATGAAGGAGGACCTTTGGTGAAAGAAAGAGACAGGGACCCTTTAGAGAAAGTTGTATTCGCTAAATTTGTCATGGACTAGAGACAAGAGCAAAAATATATAGGACCTCAGCTGGTGCAAGTCAGGATAACGTCACTGACTGCACAGGATGCATATGCCACTTTAAACCCGCTGAGGATCTGATCTTAATGAATTTCCTTATGTCTATACTGCAGGAATAGGGGGAGAGACACGCCAACACAGAGGGAAAGGGAAGAGGTGAAGAGGAAGAATGGAGGTGCCCCCAAAGACTGATCGAGTTTGCCAGGAAAACCATTCAGCATCTTTTGTTTTGGATGTTGTGACTGTAGGGGAAACAGTATTTTCTCTCTCTCTTATCTGCCTCTCTCCCTCCTTCTCTACCCATCTCTCTCCTCTTCCTCCTATATAAAACGATGCACACATCCACATCAGCAGCAGCTTGAACTGCCAGGAGGCCGCTAATGTCACTAATCACCGGTTGGAGACAGCGCTATCTCGACTCCGCAGCAGGGAAGGGGAAGAGATATGAACTGGGGCTTTTCACAGAGGCCGGAGCCCTCCTCTGGGAGCGGGGAGTGCTAGGTAGGCAAGCGGCAATGCTGATAGTGCAGCAGACCTCTCTGTCGCTGTTTGGTGACGGAAATAAGAGAGACATCAATTTCCAGAGCTCAGCACCAAAAACCCAGCCCTCGCCTTTGAAAACATAATTTATTCAAGCCACTCTATTATTGCTAAGCCTGGTGTAGATGGGGGATTATGCAGAGGTCACCGCTGGAGCGACAGCAATAATAAAAACTAGTCAGATCAGAACAGTATCTTGCAGGAGTTTGTCCCTCGTGAAGCTTCTTTTCTAGCCACAGGGTATTAAAGAGGCAGAGAGAATGTGTGCACTATGAAAGCGGGCAGATGATGCTTCCTCGGACCCCAGTTCAGCAAAGCATTTAAGCATATGCCATAATATGTCCCTGCCCTGCTCTCCATTCAGTAAAGCACTTTAAGCACATGCTTAAATCCCTTGGAAGACAATGGGCATAAGAGCTATTCTGAATAGGGAAGGCCTTGAGGAATCAGGAGCCCTACCAAACTTGGGTTAGAACTGGATACTTCTGCAGTGGAAAGCAGGAGTCACATAGACTTGCCCCTCCTGGGTCAAGGGTTTTGCTGAGCCCTTATTATTCAGATCATATTCGCACAAAAGTTCTGAGCCTTGCAAGCGAAACTGAGCTGAGTCCTGAGCAAATCTGGGGCCCGTTTCACGGTTCTGTGGCAAACCTGCATTAAATGTGTGGTCTTGAAGTGCAGCCAATGGAAATTCATCAGCGGTGACTGCACTTTGCTTGGCTGGTTCCAACCTGAACCTCTGAAAGAAACCACCGGGAGGCTCAAAGGTGAAGGAGCAGCTTGCCCAAAGCCCTAGATATGCTCCACGCTGTACAGCTGGATCTTAATTCCCGCTGGGGGAGATGAAAGTATCAAGGATCAAAATGGTCCAACAACACCCTTGAAAGAGCATCCAGCATTCTGAGGACTAATCTTGGACTTGGGAGAGTCTGCACCAAGTCTCTGCTCCACCAAAGCTATCTTGTGTGACCTTGGGCAAGTTACTTAGCCTCTCTGTGCCTCAACTCCCCATCTGTAAAATGGGGATATGAACACACTAAGAATTGTGATGTGGTCGGATACTACAACAACGAAGCTATCTAAGTACCTTAGGAAAACAACACCTTAAAAATCTGTGCAATCGACGGGTCACGTCTTGCAAGGTGTTGGAACCCAATGAGACTCACTCCTTTTAGAGGGAGCTGAGAGCGCTCAGCACCAAAGGGGAGCAGGTCCTTCCTTTGGAATTTACAGCCTAGACTGGCCTAGACTGGAATTTACCTGAGTGATGAGTCAGGTTGGAAGGGCCTTTTCTTGCCCATTGCAGGAGAGAACTCAGAGCCCCATTCTTTTCTTAGGCAGGCGGGTTAAGGAGTGGCCTGTATATTATTTATAATTTGTATGACCATAGCACCTAGGAGCCTCAGCCATAGGCAAGGACCCCATTGTGCTAGGCGCTGCACAGACACAAAACCGTAAGACTGTCTCCACCCCCAAAGGCATGGTAAGTTAGTTTTCTCCCCTTACTTTTTGCTCACATTTATTTCTCCTGATCCTCTTTCCACCAGATGGACAGTGGGATCTCCGACCCAGTCAGAACTTTCCTTCTGTCCCACTGCTGGGGGGTGGAAAGGGCCACTCGAATGCCGGTCAAGCGGCAAAGTTTGCTTTGTGAGCATGCATGTGCCAAAGCTGGTCTTTTTTCTGGGCCTCTTGGCAAGTCTCACTTGGGTGCAGGTTTCAACTTTTCTGCCCCCTTTTCTTTGTGCAGTGGAAATGACAAATTCCCAGGATGCTGGGCCAAACGATGATGCTTGGTAAATCTGCCCCCCAGAAGAAATTCATGGTTGTTGATGGAGAAAGGTTAGCAAGTAAAATGACCCTTTCCTGCGGCATGGGAATCACTCGAGGCACGCTTTGCTTTTTCACAAGTCTGCAGAAATGAAATGTATGGCCACCATTTGCCAGCAACGAGATTCCTTTCACATAGCCCCATCTCCTTCCACAGATATAGACTCAGACCCACCAGCAACGTTACTCGCCTTCTGGGAATGGCGCATGTTACCAACTCTTAGCAGCTAGGGTTTCCAGGAGTCCAGTCGAAAGGGGCCCTGTACAATGTCCAGTCAGATGTATTGACCGGACAACAAAAGTCTGGTTACTCTGGGTCGGGGGGGAGGCTCTTGGTCGCCAACCTGCGCCAGCCCCTGCTGAGCCAGGGACGCTTCCTACCTGCATCTCATGGGCAGGCAGTCTCTGTGTCAGGGGCTGAAGCTCCCGCCCCGGTCCTGGGGCAGAGGGAGCCCAGCTTGGACGTGGGGGGGAAGATGAAGAGGATGGAGCAGTGAGGAAGGGGAAGGGGGAGGGGGAGAGCAGCCAGCGGGGCAGGGCCTCAAGGGTGGAGGAGGGGGTGGGGTCTCAAGGCACGAGGAGAAGCAGTGGGAGATTCCTGTGCTCCTGCTGTAGTGTTTGGTTTTCAGAAATTAGAAAGTTGGCAACCCTATGGTAGCCCAAGTCTGAAAAGCAGAGAGGACGGAAACCCTGCTCCCATCCGTGCTTCCCCAGTGGTACCACCACACCTCGCAAGGGACCATCTGCAGTTCTCTTTGCTACGCGGGGCGGAACTCAACTTCAAGGCCACACAAATGAAACCAGAGATAGGACCTAACAAAAACCCTGGCAAGAAACGCCCTCAGGTCCTGGCCTGATTCTTGCCTCTTCGTCCCAATTAAAATATTTTAACTTTCTGTGTTCTGTAGGCGGTGCAGAGTGGGGGAAAGAAATGGGACATTGGTGCTGCCGCTCCTTCCCCAGTATACATGCATATGAGAGTGATTTGTAGCCTGCAGACTAGCAGCGTAGCCAGATGCCAATGTGTGATTCCCTCACTTATCACAGCAACACACAACTAAAAAGGGAAATTTGAAGAACTTTGCAGAAGGTGACAGGAAAGGGGGCTTTAGGCTGCCTGTCTTGTGAACCCAATTAGGCATATTTTGAGGAAAGGGTGCATGTATATTAGATTTTAATTAAGTAGTGTTAATTATAATCTATGAGATGTGCTTACTGCTTATCTGATAATTATGAGAAAGCCAATTTGGCTGCTGGCTTGTGACTAATTAAGTGGAATTAGTAATGATAATTATAGATTTAATTTTTGTTTGCCTTTATTGGCAAGGGGGGGTGTAAATCTACTTAAGGGGTTGGGGCGGCAGGAAACAGGATAGGATGTGTGATGGGGGAACCTTTTTTAGAGTATTGAGGTTCTAGTCCAATAAACTAGAGATCATCGAAGGAGGAGATAATAGGAGAGACATGTGTCTTACAGAGTTGGAGCTTCCCCTCCATCCGCACTTCTCCTGTTTGCTACCCATTGGGATTCAGACTAGAGTTTTTACATATTTCTTATATTTCACAGGTTAACAGAGTACACAAATGCCAAATATTGCAGAAGTGCCTGGTCCCCCATTACATTTCCTGTGAAGAAGACGCCCAAATCTTTCAATATGCATTGAAATAAAAGTAAGATTGTGCCACAGGCCATACTGACTTTAAATAAGAAAACAGCCCAGCTGTCTACTAGCAGAGATGTATTAAATCAACATCATCGGTTTTGTTTCAGCAGAGGCAGAGTGAGGCAGGAAATAAGGAAGGGAACGGGAAGCCAGAGTTCTATTCCCAACTCCACCATCGACGCACTGTGTGATCTGGGACAAGTCACCTAGCCGCTCTATGCCTCAGTTTCCCCCTCTGTAAAATGGTAGTAACCACAATTATTCTCAATAAACGTATATTATGGTGACATCATGGTGACAGCTTTCTAACGTGCTTGAAGACGTATGGATGAAAAAGCACCAGTGACCATTATTATTCTTATGCATTTGTACCAAACCACAGAACAAAGCTGCCGGGAGAAAAGCATGGCAACTGGATTTTAAAACGAAGTGGCTAATTTTACAGCTTCTGCTCCCATTTGTAGTTATACGGACAAAGTTAAGGATCGGATTACTGAAATCTCAGACTTCAGGGTGGAAGAGGAACTCCCCACCATGCTCAGTGTCTTCAGTGCTAGAGGCCGGACGGTAGACTAGACGGAACACTTGTCTGATCTGATCTGTTCTATTTGTTGTTACTATTGGCAGAAGCCCAGTGAACACTACAGACATGGACACCTGCCTATCATCTTAAACACCAACTGTATTTCTAATCCCTTACTGAGTTAAATAATACATGGCAATATATAGTATAAATTACAGATAACGAGGGACCGAAGGCGTCACGTGGCGAATGTATTAAAGCACCTGGCTACAACTTCTCTATTACAGCATGACTCCTTTGCCGGATCTTACTGTACAAGGCTTAGTTTCCTGTTGATGTACCCATGGGTAGCGTCTATTAGCGGCAGTGTCAGTTGTGCAAGGATGGGTCTGTACAGTGCCTAGCACAATGGGGGCCCAGTCTGATTGAGGCCCCCAGCTGCTACCGCAATATAAATGTTAAATAATCAGCAGCGGCATAATGTGTATGTGCTTATGGAGGAACAGGCTAACCTCTTACTGAGGACAGGCAAGGTGAATGCGGGGGGCCAATTTCTGCTCTCAGATCCGAGCAGCTATTTGACGCAGGGCAACTTTTGACCTACAGAGTCCTCTCTGTCTCCCCAAGCCGGGCAAGTCCCTGCCACTCAGCAGCAGCTCCTGAGCTGAGCAGAGTGAGAGGCACAGAGCCAAATTCATCCCCTTGGCTTATGGTGGCACAACTCCTACAACACTGCCAGTTACCCATTAGCCACAGTTACTCTCTAGTGCTCCAGGAGAATCAAAGGGGCACATGGACCTATGGCTACACTATTGTGTTAGGGCACAGAAGCTAAACAGGGACAGGCTTAGCCAAAACTTGGCTGGGAGACCACTCAAGTGCCTCAGGCGTGTGGCTCAGTGCCTCAACATGGTGTTAGGCGGGGCTGTGCTGCTGGAAGCATCATCCTTCACAGGAGATATGAAACTAACATCTTGGTCGTTAAGGGTTATTTGCAGAAGCAGGAGTGTTCGCCGTGATACCACGGCCAAATTCCAGGCTGGCTCGTTATCAGAAGCTGACCGAGGTAGAATGGAGAATGTTGGGGGTTTTTTTGCATTTCCACGCAAATTTGAAAATGGGCCCATCTATAGAGGAAAATTTTTTACTAAGGGTCAGACATTTTTCCAAGCAAAAGATGGCCAATTTCCAAGCCAAAATGGCTGGAAAATGTCTCAGTTTTTAAGCAAAAATGGCTTTCCTCTGGCAATTCACATTTTGCATATAAAGCAAAATCCAACAGGGTGCAAAGTTGGGCAAAAACCCTTAAGGTTTTCACTGGAAATTCCAGGTAGCAAAAATTGTGAATTTTGCACGGCCCCAACAGCTCTATCTGTTCCCCTACAAATTCCCCCTACCGTTTCCATTTTAAATGGCAGTCTAAGAGCACATTATAATCCATTATTTAAGAGTTGAGAGCATCAGAATTAAGAGCATTTGCTGAATCGTATATTTGGGATCCTGTACTTAATATCTTCATAATACATTTAATCCATTCACTTCCTGTCCTAAAGAGCCCTGGAACCCTTTGGGATGAAAGCACATCAGACTCAGTTTTGCGCTGCTCCAACTCCGTTGGCTTAGTTGGACTTGCTTCTGATTTGCACCGGGGGTAAGAGAGATCGCCAGCTGGTCTGGGAATATAAACACGAGCTCGGAGATGGGTCACAGCTGCAGTGTGACAGTCCAGATGTTTCCAAAGTTCAGAGAAGTTTGGATTTTGAGGTCCGGTGTGTGAGCAGCTCTATGGATGGCTAGGAGCAGAGGAGACTAGCATGTGAGGGGGAAATGGGGTTTTAAGAGAGTAACATCTCACAACGTTAGACAGGCTGCTGGATGAGAGGAAAGGAAAGCCAGAAGCCCGGGACTGATAAAAGCTACAGCCTGTAATTTCATTGCATCTTGTCGACTGAGTAAAAGGCTTTCAAGTCAGAATGTCTCTCCCATCCAACCCAAAAAGGACCTGAAGGGGAAGCTGATTGCATCGACCGCACACATGTTCTTCTGGCAAGGAAAGTGGCAGGGTCCCGCAGAGCTCCTGCACAAAGTACTCCACTTACTTAATATGGGAATATCGCCAGAGACTGCGCGGACAGGAGCTGGGATAGCGCAGGGAATTCACAGCTCACTGAGTGATAGGGACATTAAGAGAGAACAAGCAGGGGCGGTGGGAGAACAGCAGCAGCTCTGCCTTTTCCCCTTCAGAGTCACTGATGGGTGATCATGTAGGTTACGAGTTTTGACAGCCCCTTGGGACCATTCTCACACGGCTGTCATTAACCCTTAGAAACTGAGGCGTTAGAATGCGCCCTGGGTAAACTGCGCTGATCTGCGGAGAGACTCGTTCCAGACACAGACACCCCATCTGCCCTCCTCGCAGCTGTTAACCCTGCCATGCTCTCAAGCACCCCCAAACCCATCCGGCTCTCCCATTAATCCTTCCCTTGCCACAAGAAAACTCCAAATCCCTCCCTAGCTGCCCAACCCAGCAACCCCCACAATAAGCACCGCCCCAAGCTGCAATCCCCCCTTCATTTGCCATCCCCTCCCACACACATGGCCCTCCCTCTAGAGAATCCACCTGGTACTCCCTACCAATCATCCCACTCGCTGGAATATTGCCCCTTCTCGTTGGGGAATTTATTCTTGTCCATTTTGTGGGAGTGTCTAGAGACCTTGACTAAGCTGAGGCCCCGTGGTGTTAGGTGCTATACAGTTATAGGTGTAGAAATCTACGCAGAGAGCTTTGAAGGCTTTCTGGGTGTTATCATTTTGCATGGAAGTTGGTGATTGGGGGCAGAGTTCTTCCTTTGAAAATAAAGACAATACACCATGTATAGGTGGGTGGTTTAGAAGGGAGAATATGATCTAGGAAGGGACTGGGAGGTAGGACTTGAGTTCTGTTTCCAGCACTGCAAATGACTTGTATTATGGCCTTAAGTCACTAAGCGTGTCCGTGCCTCAGTTTCCCCACTTGTAAACAGAGGATAAGTCCTGCCTACAGCTACGAGCATATAAATTGAGGTTTATCTTGTTGCGAGAGATGTATCTCACCACAATCTTACATTGGAAAGTGTGGGAACGTGGTGCAATTTGTCACAGTGAAATCAATATTGCAGTAAGATGAGAGGTGTCTCAGGGCTTGGTAACATCACTGTATTTATTCTATCTAAAGATACAGTACTGGGTCTTATGAGGGGTGGTAAAGAAGGGTCTAAAACAAAACTTCGGAGCAAAAGAAAAACACCCCAAAAGGCATGTGGGGGAAAGAATAGGGTCAGAATCCGAACCCAGATTTG
Organism: Chelydra serpentina; assembly: GCA_037349315.1. Lineage (NCBI taxonomy): Eukaryota > Metazoa > Chordata > Testudines > Chelydridae > Chelydra > Chelydra serpentina. Next base: position 9,643,613 of record JBAIAC010000037.1, on the reverse strand, counting down.
GATCCAAATTTGATGAATGACTCCTCTTGCTCTGCCCCAGATTCTGTGCCCATTGCAGTCAATCGCAAAGCTCCCATTGACTTCACCAGTGTAAGATCGGGGTCAGTAATGAGCCAAAGTACAATCCCAACCCTATATGGCCCTGACCTTTGTGGAGTGGGGTAGGGATTCAAACCCACAGGTGAATTTCACGGTTGCTCCATTCTTGTCCTGGAGGCAACCAACGCCCCAGGTTCAAACACCGCGAAGGTTTTTAGCATACGAAATCTAGATGAGATTTTAATTATGATGCCTTGAGCCCAACTTGGAGTCAGTATTTACCATTAGTACTGGTAGTTGTATGTATGTGCATGGGGCTGGGTGTGTGTGTGTGTGTGCAGGCAAGGAGCAAACCTATGTACACAGGAGTGTATATGTGCACACTTTTTTGTGGTGTGTGGGCGTGTACACGAGCGTGAATGTGTAACCCACTGGTGAATGTGTCATGGGTCCCCCTCTGTGCAGGAGTTGGCTACAATCCCAGCTAGAAAACTTGAGCACAAGCTGTAGCAGCTCATGCATTTAGCTCTGGAGGTCCCTGGTTCGGTCCCCAGTCTGTCCGCCAAGATGGGAGCTGTCACATACGGATGGATGAATGCACAGATGTGAGTACAATGCATACATGTATGGAGCATGTGTACACGCATGCGGGGGGAGCAGGGTGCATGCCTATAACATGTCCACGTCCCACTTAGCCAGCTAACCAGCAGGTTTTTCCTTTAAAAAGAAGCGTGCCCCATTAAGCGAGCTGCCAGAGCCATTCCCTTGAAGAGGCTGTGAGCAGATCTGCTGTACTGTCTTGGAAGGAGAAGGCTATCAGCTCGAAACAGCCGAGACCTTTAGCTCAAATCCATTAATCCTCTTTATTAAACCCAGGTCACCTCTGAGTCCTAGCAAATTAACCAGCATCTCCCCACTGCAAGTACATCAAGAGGAAACGCACTGTACAGCGCCTGTAATTTTCATGGACCAGGGCTCCGGGGTCAGAGGGCTTCCCAGACTCCATTCTCTGCCTTTGTCAATTTAAAAGGGAACATCAGCTTGTGCTTGTATAAATGACGAGAGGCTGAGGCGGCTGCAGCGTTTCCGAACCACACGGGAGGGCAGAGCGCTCTGCAGGCTGCCGCCGCGCTCGCGAATGCTGAACTCGGCCGAGCAGATGCTGCTTTGTGGAGGAGGAGGAAGGGGGCTGGACAGTGCCAGATGGAGGTTCAGCATGCAGAGAACTCATGGGGGATAGAGCACGTCCAGGCCGCCCCGTGGAGCCTGGCTGCGGCACAAATTCACGGCTGGTGACCTGCACCCAACCAGCATGGAGGATGAATTCTCCTCCCGCAAGACTGCTGCTGCTCCGAACTGACCCGCTGCTATACAGCGAGGGGGCCCAAAGTTGGCGCCCTCAAAGGCTGCTTGCCCCGCAGATGCAGCACTCCTCATAAGCTGCAAATACGTCGTAGCCATCCTGGTGGGGGAAGAAGAAGTGTTTGGTGCTAGAGCTCAGCAGCTACCAGCCTCTGCATTTAATAGCCCAGGTCCTCACCCTGCAGCTACACAAAGGACATATTTTAAAGACAACCTTTATGTCAAAGTTCTGCCCTGTGCCGGGACAGATGACAGGGATTTGGGGGGGCCACAAACCCAGGGCTTTTAAAATCACACAACGATTAGGGGGAAATGTCCAAAGCCATGCAGTAAACTGGGCCAAATTCTGCTCTCATTTTCCCCAGCGGAAACAAACAACAAGTCGGATTTTGATCTCCACTGTAAACCAGGTGTCATTCTACTGAAGTCAGTGGAGTTATCCCAGTGTAAATCCAGTGGACGATCAGCAACTGCAGCTCCAATGGTTTTGCTGAAGTTATTCCGGATTTACACCAGCTTAACTCAGCAGGATCAGAACCAAGGAATTAAAATCCACAGACTGACGCGCTCGGCCTCGAATTAGGCCAATAGGTTTGGGATTTTTCCCCACACTGGCACGAGTTACGGGTGGGGTTGTCGCCCATCACTTTAAACCTCCAGCTCCCCATCAGCTTGTATCACAGCTTCAGTTTTATTAAAAGCATCGTTTCCTTCTGTATTTAATCACCGCAAGGTCACTTCAGTGACAGTCGCAGGCATCCCAGCCGAGGGACCGGAGGGGCTGAGTACCACCCTGCTGACCAGATAAAAGGACCCGGCGCTGGGCTTCATTTCTTCATTTCCAATTGAAAGGTGCCCACCTCAGTGGGAAGATTAAGGCGTGGGTGAGCTGATGTCAGACTCCCGCAGGCTGCGTTGGGAAGCCACTGTCGTCTCTGCTCATCAGAAGCCCGGAGGAGAGAAATTGCATAGTTCTCTCAGCGGCCCTCTGCCTGCCTCGAACCAATTTCTACTCCTTTTAATTCAATTCTGCTCCTCCTGACCTCGGCAGGCTGCAGTTACAGAGTTTCTCTCAACAGATAGCACCAATTACAGAGGTGCGAAAATGGAAGGTTTCCAATTCGGAGAACAAACCAAGTAACTGGAACTTCATTGAACTGAGAAACAGCGGGTGGGAAGGGAGACGGGAGGGAGACTTAGAAGAAACTTGCACAGGTCACCAATGTATCGCTCCTATTCACTCTATAACCAAAGGTGAAGGCTGCACATCTGGAAGTCAGCAGAAGGGGGCTGATGTTTGTCCCTACTGCACCTGAGACTCCCGGCACCACTGCCCTAATGCATGGATCCTGGTGCACTCGGAGAATGGGAGAGTGAATGTGAATTATAGAAACAGAGGAACGGTGTGGATCTGACTGTGCTTGGAGGCTGGGAATATGAAACCTTTCACTAGTCCACTGGGGTACATCCTTGTTTATTCAGAGGCCGCAAACTTAAACCTTGAACCTTGAGTTGGCATTTCAAATGTGATTAGGAGAAGGGCTTGGCCGATGAATCTGAACCGAGACTGCAGAAAGGGAATTCATTTCTAACTGGAGAATTCAGATCCTCACACTGGATCTGACTCAGATTGGAGTTAGCTCACACCATTTCTACAATGCTAGCTGAAAATAGCCCAGGACCATTGTCATATGCAGAAACTTCTCTATCATCTGAGCAAACTACAAGAAGCAAGTCCATAAAGGAATCTTCTCCCAGCCCTCCAATAGCTTTGTCCCTCAGTCATAACTGACTCTGTTTTCTATGTACCTACCTATTAACAACAGACCAAACACTGTAGAGCCAGGGCCATGTATACGGTAGTCCTTAAAGCTTCAGTATGGTCCCCGTTAATTCCCTGTGAGGTTGCCAATTTAGAGGGTCCCTTGCTTGGCTGTTTTGTTGTGGTCTGAAAGACCACCTGTGCTGAAAGAAGTTTAGCACAAACAGATGAGTTTTTCATTTCAAAGAGCCAGGACATTAGTTCAGCCTAATTTCCTGTGGCAGAGAGTTCCACAGATGGACAGCCTTCATCGAGAGTGTCTTCCCTCCAGCTCATCCTTGCTAGAGAGAATGAAGCTGTGATGGTAGAAGAGACCCAAGGGAAAATCCATCCTTCTGGCTTCTCAGTTAAATGGAAGCACTCAGGCAAAAGACCTGCATGTCATCAGGGGACAGCTTGGTGCAGTCCTCTGCTTAATGTGAGACAATGAAAACACAATGTTCAGCTTCATAAGTGTAAGCAGTCAGGATGAGCTCTACCCTGACATCTGGTGGTGAGTTGAGGAAAGGGACTTCAGGGGCTGATCTTGTTTGCATGGGCACACCCACCCTGCCTAGCATGATGGACCGCTTGCCCAAATGGTCACTTTGGCTGCTGTGGGATCCCCAGTTTCTCTGTTATTGGGGCAAGAAGAATAAAGTGTTGTTACCCTGATTATGTGAATCAAGGACAGTGGAATTGTTTTATGACACAAGGACTTGCCATCAACTAAGCAGCACTCGCTAGGCAAGGGACATGGGGTCCAAAACTCAGTGAATTGAGAGAGGCTGGGGATGGGCATTTGCATCTGGTGGCATGGGCCTCTTCTGAGAGCCCTAAATGTCAATTGCACCTCCTTCTCTCTCCCCACTGTGGAATATCAGAGCTAATTTTAAGTTCTTTAGCAGTCTAGTTACAGACTGCTGAGCTAAAATCATTTTGGCCTAAATGGTGCATGAGCACTAAGGTTCTGTATAGTGGGGGAAACTGAAGATGTATTGCTGAGTGGCTGGTAGAGTGGAGCAGTTCACAGACTAGCTGGAGTGCCTTGTGGGATGGAGAACAAAGCAAAGCCCCATGGAGGGGCGGGGCAGTCATCTTTGAGCCACGTAAAGTGCCCCTTGCCTCTCCCCTCCCCATTTCCACCCAGACTGGGAGCAGGGGTAACCTGCTGCAGATGAACTTTTGAACTCTGGGCCTGGACTTTTGGGACTTTGGGTGATTTTTGGGGTTGCTGGACTCAAGAACCAAAGGGAAAGGACATGGCCAACTTGCTGGGGTGGGTCTTTTCTCACACTTTGGTTTATGAATCCTAATTGTGGTGTTTCCCCAACATAATGCCGCATTGTTTCTCTCTGTCACACTCAGACTCTGTGCTTGTGAGGGGGAAAGTATTGCCTCGTAGAGGCGCCCGGGGGGGGGGGGGAGGTGATATATATTTGTCCCAGGTCACTGGGTGGGGGCTCGAGCCGGTTTTGCATGGTGTTATTGGAACGGAACCCCTAGATACTGAACCCGGCCCTTGTTGCTGCCAACTCTGATGGGCAGAAAGGTTACATATGGAATGGGATGGAAGATATTACCCAGGTTATGATCTAAATCAATAGGATGCCTTCACCTTAAGTACTGTGTTCAGCACTGGTCACCTTGTCTGGTGTGATGGGGGAGGGGAGGAAGAAATATCAGAAAAAGATGGGGTCCAGAGATAAACAATTAACATGATTGAAGGCTTGGAAAGCACAAGAAGATGCTGGAAAGATTAGGGCTGCTTACCTGAGAAAGGACATGAGAGAGATATTCAAGACAATGGATGGTACAAAGGAGATGAATCAGGCACTCATATATGTCCTCTCATAATACAAGAACAAAGGGATGTCCAATGAGAAGAAAAGGCAACAAACTGGAAACTGACAAAAGGAAATATTGTTTTTAAGCCACGCGTAATTTTATCCTGTGGAACTCCCTGCCACAAGGTAGAGTCCAAGGGCTTAGCTGGATTAAAAAAAGAATTAGCATTTAGATGGCTAATGAAAACATCCACAGCTATATTAGAAGGGTTCAAAAAGATAAGGGATATAACACCCCCATGCTTCGCTAGTCTGGGGCTAAGAATGATCCCCTTTAAGTACCAGGTTGCCCACAATTGTGCTTTCTCTGAAGAAGCTGGTACTGGGCATACTCAGAGACAGGATGCTAGCCTATGTGGTGCCCTGGTCTGATCAGCAGGGCAGTTCCTCCGTTTCTAGAATTCACACCATCACTTGTAGACAGGGGATGCAGATCCTCAAAAGATTTGACAGACCAGATGAGTTCACAGAAGTCTGAGCTGGACCACCTGCCTGCAACTCTCCCGAGAACAAGTTCTCCCATGCCATGTCTATCCAGGTGTGCACACACCCCTATCAGTTCAGTACCTAAGCAGCAACAAAGCCCAGTGTCTCGCGTCTACTCCCGCTGGAGACCGCACCAGAACAGCCTCAGGGCATATCCTGCGCCTCCCACCTTTTCCAAACCTCAGTACGAAAATGGCTTGGATGTGGTTTGAGTTCTAGACAAGGGTCCAGGCTGCTGGACAGTCTATCTGAGCAGGCTCATCTGTCCCTATTGATTCCATAGTCTGAGGCTTCTCCCCCGTCACATGCCCCACCTGAGACAGAGGAACTGCAAAAGGAATCAGCTGGCTGTTCTTGCCTTCTACTAAAGAGCCACTGTGTGTCCTTGGGAGCCCTGCGGCTTTGAAGCCAGTGCACGGCATCTCCTCTATCTTCAGCCAATCGGCAGCCACAGCTCCCTCCACCGACGGCCCATAAATCCTCTAACTCGGTAAACAGTCGAATTACGGCTCCCCTCCATTGCTTAGCTGCTTTTGACACTAATTGCTCTGTGGAGTGTGTGCGACTGGCAACACCTTATTAAAAGTGAAATATATTATACTGTCCACTTATTGCTACTTTATAAAGATAAAGTATCCCCACTACATAGAAAGGCTGGCAAAGGAATTGACTAGCAGCCTCTAAGCAGCCAGGGGATAGTACAGCTTACAAAGAGGAAGCACAGCAGGCATTTCCAGGACAAATGCTTCCTCTTAGTTTAATTGGAAAGAGCATTTCCATTTTGAGCTGAAGGGTTGAGCTGAAGAGCACATTTGCGAATTTCTGCTCCCAGGTTCTGACTCAAGGATCTTCCAGGAATCTGGTGCAAGTCCCAGCCAGAGACTTGCCACTAAGGGGTTGACTTTCAGAGGTGCAGAGCACACAGGTCCACAGCCCAAATGACTCACTAGGCTCAAGCGAAGACTTGGCCATGCTGCGGACACGGCAGCAGTTAGCAGCAGGCGTCTGACCTGGTGGAATTCTCTCCCTCTGGTGGCGTCTGCCACAGAAGGACTCGTAAGGAGAGAGAGTTTCTTTTAGCCTTGAACCAGGACAGGACAGGGTGGGGAGGCCACAGGAGTCGAGCCCAGAGCAGGAAGCATTACATTATTTTGATGTGCAGTGTCAGGGTCTTCCAACCACGATGAGAATCGCATTGGTGTCTGTGGGTTAATACAGCAACCGTGGGCCCAATTGCCCATGGAGGCTCCAGTTCTATTCCTGGTGGACTTGGGGCAAAACTTGAATAATTCGTTAGCCTTTCACAAGGCCTTTCCTCTGAGCATCTCTCTAGACAAGGAACTAAACCCCAGTTAACCAAATAAACCTTAATTCATCCATGTTGCTACTGTGCTTTGGAAGAGGCAATGCTAATCAGTAAGTAATCAGGCTAATAACGTATTGTCTGTTTATAAAGGGATGGAGGTTCCAGATACTTCCTCTCCTCATTTGCAATGCAGTAAAATCCCAGACTGTGCTGTGCTCATATCCAAAAGGGAACAGAATGCTCTGAACAACAGGTCTGAAATACCCAGTTTCCCTGGCTCAACTGGTTCAGATCCAAGCAAGGTCAATCCAGCCCTTCTTGTCTCTCAGGCATGAATCAATCACCTAGGTACCACGCAGTGACGTGCAAGCTGTTTTGTTCAGAAGCTAAAAACCTGAACCATCACATTCATCCCCGGAGGTACAGATCAAATTAGCATGACTGGCGAACGGGGTTCAGCGGCAGAATCAAGCCCTCGCTCATATAAAGGGGGTTTCATCTTTCTCAGTGAGACCTTAAATAAAATGGCCTAATCTTCTAAGGCTCAGAGTCATTGGCAGCTGCAGGTGCTCTGCATCTCTCAATATCAGGCTGCAACTTACTTTCTGCTCTGCACGGCCCATCACGATCCCGTGGCACTTTCCATAACCGTTTGGGTTGGCCCGGATGCCTTGTTTCCCCTTCCCGTATCATCTGACAAGGTGCTGGCTCCATGGCTGGCTGTCCCCTTTCCTGGCTGGAAATAACTGTGCAACCCACTGGCACTGTGTGCGCCACCTCCATGGAAGCCTACTACTGCTGCCAGGCAATGGGGTTAGTTGTTCCTTCATCTCAAGTGGGAGAGACCCACTTTTTTTAGTGCTAAAGGTTCCCCAGTTCAGACTCCAGCCATGACCATACCGGGGGTGGTTCCAACTGCATTTCAGTGCCTAAGCAATTCTCGTGTTGCCATCAAGGGTGACATCCTGTTCGCTTTTCCCGTATGTGATCTGCCCAGGTGCCACCCTTGAGTTAGGGTAAGCAGAATCTGGTCTGTGCTTCGTACAGGGCTTGGGAGATGAAAGGTGCTATATCAAATGTAAATGATTGTCATTCTGCGGATAGAAAGGAGAGGGGCTAGGTGGATGGATGGGCAAAGGCAGATATAAAATGCCACGAGGAGAAGAATGACCTATTTGACAGATTTCCCTGCCTATCAAAGCTAACTCTGCTTAGAGGTTCTGACATCTGACGAATCATGTCATGCTCATGCGTTCAAAAGGTTCCATTTCCGACAGCCCTCTCCTTTTATCCTTGCAATGTTTTACTGCCAAACCGGGTCCCCGCTCGCCTGGAGGGGGGAGAGGGGACACCAAATGGCACAGCCCGGCCCTGCAAGCTGGAAGATAACAAGGGAGATGGAACGGCAGGGAGAGAAGCCTATTGTCTGGCATGCCTTTTGTGGTAGGCAGATACTAAACTGCTGGCTCATGTTGACATTTCAATGACCAAATTAAAATTCGCCGCCATGGAGACTAAATGTCATTAGCCTCATTAGAAGCGATCACATTAAAATAAATACAAAAATAAAGTGGAAATTAGCCAAAGTCATTAAAATAAAATAAATAAATGGGAACAGCCATCAGGCACCAGGTGTGTCCGAGACAGGGACAAGAGCTACAGTCTGAGGTAGACAAGAGGAGAGCATAATAGCAGGGGTGGTTTGGAAATCCCATGTGGCTTGGTTTTAGAGTGTGGGGCTGGGAGTCCTAGGTTCAAGCCTTGGATTTGTGACCTCGGGCCAGTCACTGGACCCAACATTTTCAGAAATAGCCACTGACTTGGGGTTCCTGACTTGAGACATCTGGGGGACCAATCTGAGGTGCTGGGGACCCACAGCTCCCATTGACTTCAGCTAGAGTTGGGGATGCACAGAGCCCCTAAAAGCCAGGATGAAGGGCTCTCAGAGGGCTCCATGAAGTCTCATGACATTTCAATCAATTTACCAAAAATGATCACTTCACCAGCCACAGCAAAGCAGCTGCCTCTGGAGTGGAGCACGGTGGTAGCCCACAGCAACATGGCCCGACAGTTTAGCACAGAAAGTGAAGAATATTCCATCCAACAGAAACGAAAGGGAGAAATTAAGGAGACCGGGGCACCTACGTAAACCGGGATTTCCCCAGGACACTGGGATGAATGTTCCTAGACTTGACAAAATTACCACGGGATCTTTAATGGCTGCGAGTGGATTAGGACTTTGATTTGATAACCCAGCAGCACAGCATGCCCTAAAATCATGCTGAACAACTGGAGATAGAAATTTCAGATCCATACATCCCTCCCTCCTACTTTAGAAAGTGTGCCTCTTTGAAACTATGCAGGTTGGTCCCATCTTTAAGTACTGATTCAGAGAAGAGCACCACCTCCTGAGGCACCAACACCACCTCCTGATTCTCTCTACACTGGTTCTATTCCATTCAGTCCCCTAGAACTCTTCTCTGTGGCTTCTGAGCAACATTAGAGAATCAACACTTGCCAACAGGTGCCACACGGTTAACAGAGGAAATAAATGTGTCTGCAGTTTTCTGGCAAGCAGGGACTTTTTAACAGCAACCACTCTAGGTGTCACTGTGAGGTCTCCCATCCAGTTACTGACCCAGCCAGGCACTGCTTAGCTTATGTGACGTGACAGGATCGCAGAGCAACATGGAAGAAAGCGCTATCTTTGTTCTCAGAAGAGAAGACTTTTGTGGGGGGGGGGCTTTTAACCCTTTCTTGCTCCGCAAACACCACTTCCTTTGGGGAGGGAGAAATCCACAGAAGGCCCTTGCAAGATCCTGTTTCTGACAAAGCAGATCTGAAAGCACAGACATTTCCCCCCGCCCCATGCACACTTCCCGTCTGTCAAATATTATAATCGTCATTTTCCAGCTTGCTGAACAATCAAAGTGTGGCCTATATTAGCTGGAGCTCCTTCCACACGCTGCATGCATAGCAACAAGTATGGGAAACAAAAGCCAGAAGTAAACAGTCAGAAAAAAAAGAGGGAATTGGCTGGCAGGCAGACAGCAGAGAAATGTTTTTCTCAAGGATTGTGTGTGTTTTGGGAAAATGGGGGTGGGGGTGGAGAAGATACCCCATCATCCCTCCCAACCCCCACTTCTACTCAGGTCTCCAACTCAGAAGCCCAAACCTCCCCTTGTATACTTTGCAAGGAACACACACACACACACAGGAGAAACGTGCTTGGGCAATATTCCCATTGAAAATGTCAATGGCTTTTCTCTTTGCTTGAGTTCTGCAGCGAGCGAGGCTGCAAGCTGAGCCAGCTCCTGCTTTCTCGCTGGGCTGAGTGGGGTTTTGCTGCTGCGGCCGATTTGTTTCCAAAGAAACATCCAGGCTGACTTCGATTGCCGGCCTGGTTTAACTAGGGTGGGGACAGGGGTGAGCAGGGGGAGGCAGAAGGGGATAAGAAAAATGCACTGTAGTTACAGGGCATTGCAGAAAAACGATCAGGAGTTTCGGAGAGAGGGGTGGACGCTCCTACGGCATGCATCCTAAAATGTGGAGTAGGATAAGAGTACAAGACCTTCCACTGCATGAAAGCCTTCACCATGCCCTGACTTTGCAGCAATGAATGGTGACCAAGCAAGTGAGAATGCCACTCACTGCAGAAGCACAATGTCAATTTGGTGCTCGCGAGAGTGAGGAATTAGTAGCCATGGAGTGACCCAGGCAGAGCACCAGGCTTTGTCCAAGTTTTCCCCACATGCAATTAACCTAAGCCAAGACCTTTAGCAATGCCCCCCTCTCCCACACTCCCAAATCCTGCCCTCCACTCAGATCCAGAACAATCCGTTATCTGGTCCTAGGATCCCATGTTAGCTCATCAACACACCAGACACCTATTCCTCCACCCTGCTATGGCAGGCCTAGACTCCCTATAAAGCTTTGCCAATGCTCCGGTATTCTAACCTGCAGCACCTTCTGCGATTCCAGTCCCATGCCTCTCTTGAGCAGAGACTGGCATTGAACTGTGGGGTGCTTTTGTGATGTGGACCAGCAGGGTATAGGCAGAGAACCTACAAACTCACTATCATTTGTGACCTAAGCCTCACTCATCTGCCACCCCATTGAGCCACTCAAGCAGAATTGCCTTCCAGAGCGAGCACCAAGATCTAAAGTAGCCGTGTTAGTCTGGATCTGTAGAAGCTACAAAGAGTCCTGTGGCACCTTATAGACTAACAGAGGTATTGGAGCATAAGCTTTCGTGGGTGAATACCCACTTCGTCGGATGGCACCTTATAGACTAACAGAGGTACTGGAGCATAAGCTTTCGTGGTTGAATACCCACTTCTGCGGATGCATCCGACGAAGTGAGTATTTACCCACAAAAGCTTATGCTCCAATACGTCTGCTAGTCTATAAGGTGACACAGGACTCTTTGTAGCTTCACCAAGATCTAGTTCTTGTTTCCAATATGCTTTGTGAGTGACCAATTCTCCAAAGGCTGCTTTGGCTTCCCATCACACCCAGGGAAACAAGGTGTGGGAGGCGAGATCTTTTATTGGGCCACTTCTCTTGGGGAGAGAGACAAGCTTTCAAGCCACAGAGAGCTCTTCTTCAGGTAAGGTATTACCTCACCCACCTTGTCTCTCTAATATCCTGGGACCGACATGGCTACAACTACACTGCATATATCACTTCTAGGCGCCGTTAAAAAGATTGACACTAATCTAGAGCCCTAAATATGGTTTGGGTGCTGGCTAAGAGACCTATCTTTTCCCTTCCAGCCTGCTGCCACAGTTGAGTCGACCTGAGAAGCTATTTTGAACAATCCCTAGATAGGGACAGTGCAGGAACATATGCGGGGGGGGGGATGTTCTCAGTGTTTCTGTCTCTCAGAGCCAGCCTGTTAACCTGCAGGGGTAGAAGTGAAACCCATCTCTTTTCTTCAGCTTTGTCCAGAGAGGATCACTGGGGGAGGGAAAGGTATGGAAATTAGCTGATTTTAAGACATGAGGTTTCCTAATGTTGACATTGGTCAACATGAAGCATGTATTGTTTTAAGTACTGACGGACTCGGATGGGTATGTTTTTACTAGAGTTGGGTGGGAAACGGTTTTCCTGTACTGCAAAATGTTCTGAGATATTGAAAAATTTCCCCATACTGAACTGGAGCAAAAAGCTGAAATTTCAAAAATGTTCACAAATTGAAAAAAAAATTGGTTTGTGTCAGTCAAAACATTTATTTTTGATTTTGACCTTGGATTTCTCTCATCTTAAATTTACTAAAACATTCAAAATAAAAAATGGCTTCAACTCAAAAAACTTTCCCATTTGAAAATATCAAATTGGGATATTCGACCATTTCCAAACCTTTTTCTCCCAAACATTTTTCAAGTGGGAAGATATGTCAAAACTGACCCTGTTTCATGAACAGTTTTGGTTTTGATGAATCAGCAGCATGTGTCAGCTAAAAACAGTCCATCAAAAAGTTCCCAGCTGCTCTACATTTTCTAAACAGAGTGAGAGTTCACTTTTACTTCTTTACTTGAATTTTTCTCATCTGAGCCCACAAGCCCTTCAAACCTGGGTCCACCCTGGGTATTGCCTCTGAAATAATCTGAGCACTTTATGAACATCATTTAATTAAGCTTCATTAAATTAGACTTCGCAAAACTTCTCCAAGGTAGGTAACATTATCCTCATATTGCAGATGGGTAACCATGCTTACCATGCTTAAAATCACACAGGTGAATGGCAGAGTCTGGACTAGATCCCACAGCTACAGTGGTACATTTTGTGTTACAGTATGTGCAATGCATACAAACATACTCTTCCATTTCAGTGTGCTGGATCTACAGCCCCCTGAATCCTGCCTTGTACCTTGCAGTCATGATGCGCTTAAAACTTCACAGAAAAACTCAGCCATTTTCACATCAACATTTGGCAAAACTGGATTTCACATTATTTTGATCCAGATTCATAAGTGGTCCCAGGTTCACTCGAAAGTTTTGCAGAGGTCAGTAAACCTTAAACAAACCTTTCAAGCAACCAGACCTGAATTTCAAGTCTGTGACAAGGAAAGTAGATATCAGACAAATTTCAGACTTTAAGCTTCATTGCTAACATTTCACACAGCTTGCCCCAGAAGTCCTAACTCCAAAATCCTTTTTCTAATCACTAGACAACTACCTGCCCTGCTTTAACTGTACAACCTATAATGGCAAATTTTCAAGAATCAGCATGGCTTAGAGAAGAACACAGAGATTTTATGGAACAGTTCCCCTGGGAGAGAATGAATCAATCACTCTTATAAAGATCACCTAAACCCCCTCTCCTCTGCCCGCAAGCTGTTTCAGAGCGGCAGAGTGAAACAGGCCCTGCCCATGAAGTAAGGAAAGTCACTCAAGGGGGTTCTTCTGCCGCAGCGGGTTAACAGTGCCAATGCAGAGGACGTGCTAATCAAACCCCATTAGATACAGCCCCTCATCCGAAGCATTAGGCTATGAGGAACAGAGAGCGGTACTGGTGCCAAATGGGCTACCTTGTGCTCAGAGGAATCGCTTCATACCCCTCTTGTGACAGGGATAGCCGGCGACATGCTCCGAGTGCCTGGCTGCGAGCATTACACAAGGAGGGAGCAGAAACTGAAGACATGGACTGGATGTGCCAGGGAGGTCAAACTGCCTCCGCCTCAGCTTTAGAGAGTGCCCCCCTGTTTCAGGACAGAGTGCGGGTGGCTTGGGGTGCATGCACTGTCATGGAAGGAGCCGGAGCCTCTCTGTGGAAACACAGATGGCTTCAGTCTCCCAGTCGGCCAGTCCAGCACTTTCCACTAGTCCAGAATTCACAGGAAAGCAAAGCTAACGGGAACTCCTTTCATTTTATCTCCCCTCTGTCCCCAGTTTCGTCCCACACATGCTCCAGGTGAGTGGAATCAAGCAGGTGTCACAGAGAATGAGCCCAGCTTTCAAAGAAGGGCTGCTCTTGCCACTCGCGTTGGCCCTCAGGGCACTTTGGGGGCTGCTTAGCCAGCCAAACATTGGACACGGGTGCCCTCCTGAGGTGCGTGGCATGAACCATTGGACCACATGGGTCACTTATTCCCCAGAGACACAATGCACCTTTGACCAGATGTATGAGATGGGTACAGTCAGGGCCTTCCCAGCTATCAGCAAGCCTCGCACGGGAGCTCCCTAGTCTGCTCTCACCACGCGGCCACCCGGCCCTTCAAAGGATGAACTTGAGGACCCGACCGCCCTCTGAACACGTCCTGATTCAGCCTTCCCAGTTGCTAAAGCTTCCCAGCCCATGGGAGTGAAAACCTGCCACCGTGAACCGGAAACATGCACCAGCAAGTCACCCAGCTGCCAGCCCTGCCCTACAACAGATGCTGTTATAAGGCCCCATGTGGCTAGTTAGGGTCCTGTACATCTTATTTCAATCTGCGCCTCACCGAACTTCGGTAGTGGCACCCATAGCATAACTTGGGGGTCTCAAACACGCGGCCCGAGGGCCGCATGGCGGCGGGAACTGCCTGGGGGTAAAAAAAAAAATTTTTTTTAAATTAAAAAAATGGGGGGGTGGGGGAGCCCGGCGGGCCGCAGGGAAGAGCTCCATGGTTTCTGGGAGGGAGGGGGGAAGAGCGGGAAGCCGTGCGCACAGGGGAGGAGGCAGAGAAGGGGCGTGGCCTAATGGAAGGGGTGGAGTGGGGGCGGGGCCAGGGACAGTGAGGGGGCGGGGTCAGTGATGCGGCCCTCGGGCCAATGCACTAGTCCCCAATGCGGCCCTCGTGGTAATTTGAGTTTGAGACCCCTGGCATAACTCCTATCTGCTCCGTGGACGGGTTACGTCACCAAGCCGTGGCAGAACACACCTCCCGTGCCACGTCAAGCTCTCTCTCTGACCCCGCTGCTTGGGGCACCTTGCTTGGTAGCACTCCTCATTGATAATCCAACCTGGGCTCTTTTCAGAAACGGGCAGGAAAAAAAACTTTTCTTCCCTGAGTCTGAAACAAAGAGGAGCTCCCTGAAAAACCCGCCCACCGTGCAGTAAGTGTCAAAGACCCTTTTGTTATGTGCTGTTGCTGCACGGGTAATTATCGCTACCATGCCTTCATTAGAGAGAGAGAGATGACTACGAGGGAGGGAGATGGCAGAAGAGCTGTTGTTATTTTTAAGTGTGGATGAAAAGGAAAAGCGTGAGGGCTGAGTTCTTTCCCCCTCTGCACTCGTTGATGGTAAAGAACGGCTAACGGGAGAGCTCATCCTGATGGGGTGAAAGGTAGGGAGCAGGAACGGGGTGCAGAGAATGACCAGCTGCTTCAGTATATCTGGAGGGCTTGGTGAAGAAAGTCAATGCACCCGCAGGATGATCTCAAAGGGAGCTGCATGCGCACAGGAAACCTCCTTGCTTTGTCTTCAGTCCCAAAGGGATTTCATTAGAGGAACTCTGGCTGCAGGCGCAGCTCTGACTGAGTAGAGCTGGACTCAGGACTGAGTAAAAGCCTCAAGACAGAGCCAAAAGAAAGGAGGATGAATGCTCCATCGCTGCCGCACACACCGGGCACAGAGCAATATGCACATGCCTGTGCCCAGTGCTAAACTTACGCGAAACTCAGCACTTCCTGTTTGCTTGGGTTCACAACGCACACACACACATCCCTCCCAGTTACTCGGAACCAGTTTTTCTACTCAGTATGTTTGTTTCGCCTCCATTGACTTTAGCAAAGCCAGGCCTATTCTACATCAGCAGACAAGCCGACTCTTTCATCTTAGGGATTAACTAGCTCAGGGCAAACCATTCAGAAGCCATCATTTAACTCAGCAAATCTTACCCTTCTTCTCAGCTTTGCATGAACTCCCACTGGCGCCAATGGGGACTGTGCCATGGGCGCGTGCGTGAGAGTCTGGCCCTTCAAAGCTGTGTGTTTAAAATTATTCACAACTCTCCATCTGCACATTGGGTGAGTTGCAGCAGTCCCGTAGCATCGCTCCCGTGTCCTAAACCAAGCACGGCACAGATTTCAAACTGCATAACGGAGGGGGAAATATTTCCAGCTTGAAATCTGCTGGAAGTAAGTAAGCAAACCCCGAGAAGTTAAGGGGTTCAGTTTCCATGGAAGCTGCCCTTCATGCTACTGAAAAATCTCTCCTTTTGAATTGGTGAAGGATTCACACCAGTAAAATGTATCCACAAAGGCATTTGCACCTAGTGACCACACCAGGGACATGGAGTCTGCGAGAATCTGTTTTGAAATGCAAAGGAGTAGTAACTCCCCCCCCGCAACTTTTGCCCACCTCTGATTCAAACTACCCCAAAAGCTTGAAGTGATGCTCAGATGGAGAATTTTGCCTGTGGTGAGTCTGAGATCACACAAAAACCACTGGCTGACATTTTTTCCCCCTAAATAACTAGTGACTGTGGGTACTTGGCTTAACACACCTTAAAACAGCCTGATTTCCAGAAAGGGGAAGCCAGGGTCTCTGAAAGGTATCTCAGGTCGAGGGCACCAAAATGGAGGCACTCAAAATTATTAGTCACTTCTAAAAATGTAGGCCACTGTGTTTCACATGATGCTGGCTCAGAACCTTATTTTCCCCAAGCTCGACAAAAATGCAGCACAGGGCCGGCTCTGAAGATTTGAGATTTGCTTTTCAAAGACAAACTCAGATTTCCCCCATACCGGAGCTCTATCACATACCCAGCAGGGAGAAATCACCCAGTGTTGGGGGAATTACAGCCTCCATCTATGCTGGGCCCCAAGTCTCAGCCAAAGAGATAAACCAGTTACATTATGCTGGTCTGAGCACTAGGTCCCCTGCTGGGACCAGCCCAACACGTCTTCCCTACAGCTCCTTAGCGATGAAGGGTTGGTGTCCGCAGTGCCTTATCCACTACTAGCCCCAGCCTTTAAGACAGCATAGAAAATCCCTTTAAGTCCCTCTCGCTCATATTGAAATGACACTAAAGCGGAACGAATGTGCTCCAGGTACTTATTCTCAGGCTCAGGGATCAGCAGCTCCCCATCAATCCGGTGTGCCCCAGTAGAGATGAGTGACAGGCCAAGTAACAGGCAGGAAAACCACTCTCCAGAGGCAGAGCCTGAACTCCTGTCTCTGACACTGCTGGCTTAAAGCATCCCTGGGCCAGATCCTTCGCTGGTGTAGAGGGGCCCAGCTGCAGCAGTAAGGGATTGAGAGAGTGAGGGGAGTCCATTTCAGGGACCTGACATCACTCCGTTCCCTAGGTGACTCCATGCTCCAGAGCACCATCCGGAGAGAGAGTTTGCAGCTCAGTTCTCTGCAGTGGGGAGTATCCACACACACATTCTCCAACACCTAACAGCGGCAGCTCCTGTCCCCAGCTCCCCACTGTGGGCTTAGCAACAGGGCGCTGTGACCCCATGCACCACGTTGCAATGCCACTCACTCTAATTTGGCCTGGCTGTCCCTCCATCATGACATAGGGGCAACCTCACGGCGTTGCAACCCCAGGCGTCAGCTCAAACATCCTGAGCGAGGAACCAAGCCCAGTCCCACAATCATGGAACGGGAACCACTGCTGCCTGGGGAGCATGGGGCGGGCTCACTCTCCAGCCCCCCACCAATGAGCCATTGCCCCCTATCCCCCGTTGCAAAACCCGGCTCCACCACTGCTTAGGGACGTCTGCATGTGGGGTGCACCTACACCATTGAGGGAGGGAACGGGGTCTGCGAATGAGGACACATGTAGGTGGGTAAGGGTGATGATGTCTCCGCATGGAGGCTGAGCGTGAGGGGGAGAGTGATGGGGCCTGCATGCATAGCTGTGTTTGGCAGTGTGTGATTAGGGGAGACGTGTGAGCATGGGGCCTCTGCGCAGAGGGCAGTGTGTACACAGAGGTAATGTGTGTGAGTGTGTGTGTGAGAGAGAGAACAGCTCGTACCTATCCCTTAAATTACTCCTGTAACTCCTTTCCCTTTCCTGGGCACTTTCCCACTGTTTTGTGCATCAGAATCAAATCCAAACTCCTCTCTCCAGAGACTGAATTTACAGAACGCACTGGTACCTGCACAAAGGACCCGCCCTCCCTTGAGGGGAACAATTGGCTCCAGGACACACCAGGCTCCGAGCTGAATCTGGCTGCCCTCCTTGATCCCTGCGAAAGGCAAACGGGGAGGACAGCCTCGCTGGGCGCAGGCCTCTTGCTTTCAGACCCCTGGGCTCTGCTTACTTGCCCACAAGCGCAAATCTAAGAGGTCTTCAGGCTGGTGTCAGGCTGGTACTGTGCTGTGCGATTCGATCAGGCACTCTCAGCCAGGCTGTGAACGCAACACTGACCCACACCGTTCTTGTGTGCCAACTGTGGCATTCCCTGCGGCCCGGCGGATGCCGACTAGCATTGGGAGATGCTGACATCTACGTCTCACGCTAGGCAGCCAGGACGGCAGGCGTGTGTCCCCGTTCTTCAGTCCCATGCTCAAGCCCATCTGTATGACTTGCTAATGCTTGCCAAGCGTCCTCAGCTCTGGGGCAGCTGGGCTGAGCTGGCGGGAGCCCGGCCGCAAGATGGGCCTGTGGGCTGGCATCCTGGCACCGAGTGGAGGGGGATTGTAGCACGCAGGCTGCCATTGCAGACTCAATCACAGCCATGACGGAGCCTCGGGCGCAGAAACCAGCGCCTGGGCGGCGGAGGTGACAACGGGCCACCCAGGGGAATGCCCCGCTCAGGAAAATGAGGAGACAAAATCAAAGCAAAATAATTGTCCTTAGCACATTGCGGCTTCAAAGCATCACACCAACAACTAATGAATCCCTGAGAGGAAGGGAAGTATTGTAACAAGTCCATGGCCATGGCTGTCAGTGCCCACTGCACATTACGGCGCCTCACATCCCCACGGTGACAGCAGGATGAGAACTCTGATCCTCCCACCCTTCCAGCACCTGCCCCAGCCACTTGAGCTAAAGCAAAACCTCCCTTTGCAGTCAAGTGGTACGCAGCCCATGACACACAGGAAAGCAGCTCTGATTCTATCCAGCAGGCAGCCGTGGTGCACAATCTAACCAGGACACTAGAGAGCAGGAGGGGGATAGCGAGACAGAAAAGGGGGATTGGTGTCAGGGGCACACAGCTTATTGGTGAATGTGGGCCCCAGTTAAAAGTGGCAAGAGCTGTTTTACAAGGACAGCGTTAGGGACAGGAGAAGCAAGATAGGGCTGTCTGAATAATTCAATATTCTGTTCAGGGGCAGGTTAAAACAAAATGGTTTCAGGCCAACAGGCAAGGAAAACGTTTTCAAATTTGCTGCAAACTGAAAAGTCGAAAAATGTTTTGCTTCATGTCAATTGTGAGGATTTTGAAAAGCTGCTTTTTAAAAAAAAAAAATTGAGGGATATTCCAAAATGAAACATCTTTCCATAATAAAAAGCCAAAATATTTTGTTCAGGAAATGAACTGGTTTGATATTTCTATTCTTTTTTGGACCGATACAATTCACTGACGTTCACAACTCATTTTGTTCAACCTGAACCTGCATTTTTCAGGGGTGGGGGGAGTAGTTTCCCATGAAAAATTCCATCGAGGTCTGAAGCAGGGATTACCTCCCGGGGCGCTGGGATGCTACAGTTGCTACAGTCCCTCCTCAACAAGCCGATCTCAAAGCCATTTACTGGGACTCTGGCTACCAGGTACTATGAACAGTGCCTTCCTTTCAGCTTTGCCATGGGCAGTTTTGAGGCTTAGACGCACCCTACGATTCTCCTCATGGTGGCTACAGCACCTCCTTTGAAGCACGGCCATAGCCACTCTAAACAATTCTGGGTAGCATTTGGGAACGAAAGGGTTCCAACGGCAGATAACAGAGCAGGAACAGCTAAGGGACCAGGTGGGTCGTTGACCTCATTCAACTGGTGGCAGTAAGCGAACGGGAAGCAGGAGAGGATGAAAGAGCCGATCAATCCCCAGGAGCAAAACGTGGAGCTGGCTGGGGGACTAAGCCATTGCAAAGGCAGCAGGTTTCTACATAGATTCCTTGGGGTCTTCTGGGATGGATTTATGGACCAAGCCCCTCCGACAGGACAGTGGCACAGCGGGAGATGGGGAACTCCTTGAGAGGACCCTCTCAGAGATTTCTTTGCCCAGAGATCAGGCTAGTGGATGTCACCAAGGGAGGGGATGAGCTGCACCTTGTGGACCTCACTCATCTGAAAACGGAGATGACGCCCACCTACCTCAGGGGTGGGAGAGGGAAGGGCTGTGAGGCAGAATGAATTGCCCAAGAAAGACTCTGGAGATTAAAAGCATTCCAGTGCCGAGTATTTGCTAGGGAATTATGGGGCAGAGATGAGGAGCTGGCGGGCAGAGGGGGTAGCAAACAGGGATACAAGCAAGAAATCAATAGCCAGCCACGAGAGCTAAGTAACAGCTGCTCAATTCCAAGGCACCATGTTTTGGTAGCAGGAAATACAGGACCACAGAGGCCCTTCCATTCCACCCCCTGCCATTCATTAACCCATGGAGCCAGTGCTCAGCTAGCAGGCTTTCCTACAAGGACCAGACATTAGCATTTCGGGAGAGGGGGTTTGCAGGGGAGCTTGGGGGCCAGCAGTCCCGTGACTTCCCTGGCAAAGTATCATCGCTCCACAGATGGAAGTGTTGGGGCTGGAGATGGAAGATAAGGAACCTAGTTTGAATAGGGCTGCTGTGGTGGGCTCCCTTGCTGGGCCAGGCCTTTGGGCCGTGGGAGCCCAGGCAAAGACCAGATTCGCAGCATCCCCCTCCCCGCCCCATTGCTCTGTTCACCCCACCCAGCTCTGCAGTCCTCCTGGACACAGAACGGTCTCCTCCTCTCAAAAAGCTGCTGCTGTTTCCCCACTTGGTCGAGCCCGGCAGGCACCTTTCGTTCCCAAACTGCCCCCAGAATCCTTCCTCCGGTGTGTGTGTGTGTGTGTGTGTGTGTGTGTGTGTGTGTGTGTGTGTGTGTGTGTGTGTGTGTGTGTGTGTGGAGTAGAAGCACCAAGGCAGCCAAAGTGAAAACATTCTAGGCCACGGCTGTGACAAAGGCTATGGGCCCGAGGGAGCAGAAATAGGGAACCCCTTACAGGAGGGGACCAGACGCTTCCCAGCCAAAGTGGAGCAGCTCAGGGTGGCCTGGTGGGGAGTGACCACAGAATTCTCGTGCTATTTCCGCAACAACCCCATATGCAGAGCACTCCAGACGGCGGCCTGCTCAGCCTGTCCCTACAGAGCCCCTGCTGGATTCTGGATCTTCTGCCTTGATTCTGTGTCAGGAAGGATGCGGCTCGACATGGCTCAGCTCGTCTCCTCATTCCTAGGACAGACCCAGCCTTCCCTGGCCCAACCCACACTCGAACAAGCCTAATGGCGGGGAGTCTCACAGGTATCTCCGAGTCAGAGCCGCATCTCGCTGTGATAACGTGGGATGGCATCGCCTTGCTATGCAATGAGATCACAGGCTAACCACGCCAAGGCATGAAACTGTCATGCCATGTGGCCCAATTTTATCAGTAGTGGGTAGCCATTGCCTCAGCCACTTCTAAGATTTCATGTCCCAGACTGGCTATTGGGATTGCACACAGCGGAGCTATATAGATTTACCCCCGATGAGGATCTGCCCCAGAGTGTGGTCTTTACAAAAGGACTGACAATGACTGGCCTAACTCTGGTCTCACTCCAGTTTTATGCTGGTGTAGCGCCATTGCCTTTCGTGGCGTCGCTCCTGATTTACACCAGCGTGCAGGAAACGCCACTCACACTTACACTAGTGGATAAGTTCAGAGTCATTCTACTGACTTCAAGAGAGATACACGCCTGTCGCTCGGGGCACAGCTTGGCCCTGAACCTCTAACAAGACATCTGACGGTCATTATGTGACCATCTGAGGGACTCCTCTTCAGACCCCAGCCTGGAAAGACGTGACTAACCCATGAGAACAACTCAAACTGCAAGGGCAGTGAACGTGTCCCTATGAATA
Source organism: Chelydra serpentina (assembly GCA_037349315.1). Lineage (NCBI taxonomy): Eukaryota > Metazoa > Chordata > Testudines > Chelydridae > Chelydra > Chelydra serpentina. The sequence continues at coordinate 9,621,809 of JBAIAC010000037.1, read as the reverse complement.
AAGCAAATATCAATGCCAATGGAAACTTAAACACATGCATAGAGTGTCTCGGTCACCTCTGGAGCCCACACATCACACTATGGGCAATGCAGAGCAACAAATGATACCTAACCCCCCCTCCTCTCCCACACACACACCCAATTTCTTTATCTGACCCACAACATCCCCCGCCAGTCCAAATCATAACTCAGTGCCCAGAGATGCCCCTGCAGTTTGAAGCGCTTGCTGTTGGCTTGGCAATTAAGTTTCCCACCCACCACCTCCCTGTCTTGCGGCTCCAGGATCGTTAAAAATCTTCATTGTCCTTCCCATCAGAGATTCCACCTCGGAAAGCAATTTATGGCCACTGAACCCCTTCCCTAAAGGCACCAGGAGACAACAGCATTAGCCTTAGAAATTATTCCGAGATGGAAACGTGTCTTACCAAGAAATGAAAAGCTGCAGAGTAAGGCGCTATCTGTGACCGGAGGGGTCAGGGTTTCATTATTGCATTAACCTTTCGTGTCTTTAGACTCCACAAGAGTAAATTGGTAACGAGACGACATGAGCCCCTCTGGGAGAAATGCATCTTTCCAAACAGAAGATACAGAAAAGAACAGAGGGGAGAGAATGAGTGAGAGAGAGAGAAAAAACCTGCAAATAAGCCATTATGGCTAATAATAACTTTGCAATGCTATTTTCTGCAGGAGCCTTCAAGTTGTGATGTTTCCCTTCATTCTAATTACACCTTCTGAGCAAGTTCTCTTCTCACACCTCACATGAAGCACCCTGCAGGATTAGCATAAAGATCGAGGGGAAGCAGTTTAAGCTCAAGACCTGCTTCCGAGTATCCCGTGGGAGTTTCACATGCATAAAGCATGAGGGATCAGGCTCGCCAAATAATTTACATTCCTAAACAACACTGTGGAACAGGTGCCTGGGGTTGGCAGGCTGGATTCTAACCTCAGCTATGCTGGGCTCCATCTGGAAGGACTCAACGGAAGTGAATTGAGTTACTCCAGCATCACTGAAATCAGAATATGACCCAAATACTGTTACTGGGTTTATAAAAGCTGGATAATATTGATAACAGTTGTAATTATGTAAATTAAGATATTCAAATGTCATGCTTCAGGGGATAAATTGATCACTGCAGGGGTCAGGAAGGAAACTCTTTTCCTCTGCACGGCTAGCCGTGTATTAAAGGAAGGGTATTTGACTTCTGAAGTATCAGGTATTGTTTATCAATGTAGGAGGCACGTTTCTGGATGTGATGGACCAATGGTTAGCTCATTATGGCAAATTCCTATAGTCTGGTTCGGACCACAGGAAAATCAGAGTTAAAGTAGACTGGCATCTCATCAGAATGCAAAAGACAGGCTAGAGCTCCAAAATTCCCTCCGGAACCAGAACCAAGCTTCCCCTAAGCTCAAACAGGCTTTTGGCTCTCCTCATTACAGATAGCCTGAAAGTTCATAGAATCATAGAATCTCAGGGTTGGAAGGGACCTCAGGAGGTCATCTAGTCCAACCCCCAGCTCAAAGCAGGACCAAACCCAACTAAATCATCCCAGCCAGGGATGGATCAGTCCCATCCGTTGGATCAGTCCCATCCATCATTAGGATAGCAGGGGCCCAGGACCCTCAGACACTGCACAGCATCGAAGCTGCAGTTCCCAAGTACAGCAGGGCAGAGCACGGCCTGGCTTTGGTGGGCACCTTTGCTAGACCCCTGCAACTCACCACTGAGACTTCACAGAACCAACATTTCACCCATAGCAATTCCACACCTGTCAAATGTCAATTAATTTGCAATTAAATGGGGCACTTTCACGTCTCTGCCTGTGGCACATAACAGTCTAGTCTCCTGTGGGTCTCATTACCTTCGGGTTTAGCGTACAGGTGCCGGGTGGTGCTGGTGGCCTGCGATACACAGGTCAGACTAGATCAGGGGTTCCCAAACTGGGGGTCGTTACCCTCAGGTGTTCGCAAGGTTATTACGTGGGGGGTTGCAAGCTGTCAGCCTCCGCCCCCAAACCCTACTTCTCCTCCAGCATTTATAATAGTGTTAAATATTTAAAAATGTGTTTTTAATTTATACGAGGGGGGGGTTGCACTTATAGGCTTGCAGTGTGAAAGGGGTCACGAATACGAAAGTTTGAGAACCACTGGACTAAATGATCTGATGGCCCGTTATGACTTTCAACTCTGGGGCGCTAAAAGTGGCCAATTTTTCAGTAGAGCTTTTTAGATGCAAGCCACCCTCGCTCCTAAAAAGGGGCCCTGTCTTTCCCTTGAAAAACTGATGTGACTTCAAGAAGTTTTCCAGGAAAAAAATCCACCCCTTGAATGCAGAGAAGCTTTGCAGTTCACACACCCCTAGCACTACCCTAACACCGTTTCCTAAGCACCTCTCTTTGCAAAGTTACCTTTGCAGCTCTTTGGTTTAGGAAAGGGGTTCTCAAACTGGGAGTTGGGACCCCTCAGGGGTCGCAAGGTTATTACGGGGGGGGGGGGTCACGAGCTGTCAGCCTCCACCCTAAACCCCACTTTGCCTTCAGCATTTACGATGGTGTTAAATATATAAAAAGATGTTTTTAATTTATAAGGGGGGGGTCACCTGCCGAGGCTTGCTATCTGAAAGGGGTCATCAGTACAAGCGTTTGAGAACCACTGGTCTAGGACATTGGCACAGGCTTGGGCAGAGATTTTAAACACATTGTGGCAACTAATCCTCCATAACGGCTCTGAACTGGCCAAGCTAGGAACAGTGTGTGACTCTCATCCTTGAGCAGAAGGCCTCCCCAACGGCAGTACCCACTAAGAAGTGACCAACACGTCCTCTGCGCGGGAGCAAATTTCACAGAGGATGCTGTAAATAGGTATCAGATGTTGGGCTCTCTCCTGAAGTCGGGGCTGCTCTATGGATGGGCCTGTGGCCGTTCCAGCAGTATGTGGCATGAGGCTCACAGCTCATGCCCCACTGATTCTGCCCCGACAGGTGTTTTTTTGGCGTGGGAGATCTAACACTTCCCCAGCCTACCTCCCTGCCCACCCACCCACACAACCTCTGCGGAAAAAAATAAAATTGCATACCGACACGCTATTTAAATACAGAGATCTACCTTGTCCCCCTGTCCCCCCATGCCAATGTAAATCATAGCCAGGACCAAAGAGAGACATTTGGATTACAGACCCAAATTGGGATTAGGACATCCCATTCCCATTGATTTTAACAGGAACTGGGTGTCAGAATCTCTTAGGCAGCTGGGCAGATCTCAGCCTAAAAGCACAAACCATCATCAACTTCTGTCGCCTGTACCGTCCCCCTGCCCTTCTTTGTCAGTGTTATCCCTCCCATATGGCCAGTGGGGCGGCATATGCTGGATTGGGTTTTGGTGCCCATGCTAAGACCTCGTCTGTCGAGTTTCAGCCTGGAGTGCCTCTCTAGAGGCAAATTACCATAAACCCCATTACAACTGGCGTTTCCAACACCCTGAGCCCTGATGCTGAGCTCCTGGCAAGTGTCGCGAGGAGGACAGTCCAGCGTTCGCAGCGTTGCGTTAAGGCTTTAGGGAAGTCCACACCTGCTCAGCTTGTTACGGTTGCAGCATCTGTGCCTCTTGCCGCAGGCTGATTGCCCGAACAGTGGCAATGGGTGTCAGCGCGGGGAAGCGAGCCCCAGGGAGGGAAGGAGAAAACAAGCCGATTCAGGATTGAGGGCTGAGTCTCCCAAAATACGAGAGGGGAAGCAGGCGCTTTGGGAATGAAATGGAGATGGAGGGCACTGAACTTCCAAGGGAAAGGCTCCCGCATTCACCGGGCATGTAATAAGGGGGGGGGGGGGAGAGAGAGAGAGAGAGAGTGTGTGTGTGTGTGTGTGTGTGTGTGTTACCGAGCGACTTCTCTGGAGCATCCCTTCACGCTGTGCCTGGAAATACCATTCAGCCAATTCCTGCGCGTGCAAGAGCCTCTTCTCCCCACGCTGCTCGGACAGCAGCTGGTCTCTGTGCCAGCTCCGCACCCACTTGGGCGGCAGCAGCCTGGGCATAGATCTTTGAACCCAGCTCACAGCGGCTGCTAAAAGCACTCTGCTGCAGAGCAACTCCTGTGTGTGTGTGTGTGTGTGTGTGTGTGTGTGTGTGTGTGTGTGTGTGTGTGTGTGTGTGTGTGTGTGATGCACACACTGTTTCATTCTCCCTCCCTCTAGTCTAAGATCCACGCATCCCCTAGAGAGACAGAAAAAATACAATTCCCCGCCGTACCTGGGATGAAGAGCAGGGCGGTTGTGGCTGTGAAGACGATCCAGCAGGCAGGATGGTACATCTTGGAGCTGCAGGAGTCTAGAGGCTGCTTGGCTTGCTGCTTCCGCTGCTTTCCTCTGTGCTGAATTCTGAGCAGGTTTAAATCCAATGTTTGCAGAGGGAGGGAGAGTGAGTTAGTGAGCTGGAGAGAGAGAGAGAGAGAGGGAGAGAGATGTGAACAGGCAGGCAGTGTCTCTGATTTTTTTCCCTGCACATACACACAACTAGCAGAAGAAACACCAGCACTAGTCTGTGCAGTGGGGAGAGCAGACCTCCTACCAGGCACTCATTGGTTCGAGCCTCCTGAGTGACACACAATCACTCGCCTCTTCTGGAGGTTCCACTCTATGGGGAGCTAATTGCTGCCAGCTGCCCCCTGGGTGCACCTCACACTTGCGCCCCTGGGTCCTGGAGAGGGCTCTGTGGGACTGGCACAATGGCAGGGCAGGGGAGACTGATCTGCTGCCAGCACTAGGGGAAAGGAATGCTCTCAGCACCATGGACGCTCCCTGGGCTAGTTCTTGGGAATGGCTCTGAGCTGTCCTTCATGCCAAAGGGCTGGGAAATGCTCCATCAAATTAGATTGCTTGGGGATTATAACTTGTTGCAGCCATTCCAAAGCCGCTGAATGAGTTAGAATCTGGAGCATGCCTGTTGCCCCCCATCTGTCCGCCTCGCTCCCCTCCACCCTCCGTTTCAGCCGCCAGCATTACAATCATGGTAGGTTTTCCACCGCAAGGTACACGCACCTGGGGGCGTCTCAGAGTCTGAGAGCCCCCAGAGCCAGAGCTTTATAACCCAGCAGCTCTGCCTGCTGCCAAGGGAGGTGGATTGAGCAGTCATGTGTCTTAGCACCTGGGCGTCTTTTAAAAGGATCCTAGAATCATAGGACTGGAAGGGACCTCGAAAGGTCGTCTAGTCCAGTCCCCTGCACTCAGTATTATCTAGACCACCCCTGACAGGTGTTTGTCCAACTTGCTCTTAAAAACCTCCAATGATAGAGATTCCACCACCTCCCTGGGAAATTTATTCCAGTGCGCAACCACCCTGACAGTTAGGAAGCTTTTCCTAATGTCCAACCTAAACCTCCCTTGCTGCAATTTAAGCCCATTGCTTCTTGTCCTATCCTCAGAGGTTAAGAAGAACAATTTTTCTCCATTCTCCTTGTAACAACCTTTTATGTACTTGAAAACTGTCATCATGTCCCTCTCAGTCTTCTCTTCTCCAGACCGAACAAACCCATTTTTTTCAATCTTCCCTCATAGGTCATGTTTTCTAGACGTTTAATAATTTTTTGTTGCTTTTCTCTGGACTTTGTCCAATGTGCCCACATCTTTCCTCGAATGTGGCACCAAGAACTGGACACAATACTCCAGTTGAGGCTTTATCAGTGCAGAGTGTCGCGGAAGAATGACTTCTCGTGTCTTGCTTATAATACTCCTGCTAATACATCCCAGAATGATGTTTGTTATTGTAACACAAACAATTAATAATGCACAGGGAGTATTTTGCATTACTGTTTCCATGGGCAAACAGAAGACTTCAGTTTCCCGGACTGTTGATGCCTCAACTTTCACCAACACTAAACTCACTTTAAAAAAAGGCAACAACCCCTCTCCCCAAATATGACAGCTGAGATTCCTGCCCTGCTGCACGCTTCCTCTGGATAGGCTGCAAGGTGCAAACTCACATATGCAGATGCTTTACCAATGTAGAGAAGACACAAGATGGATGGATAAGTTGCCTGTGCAGCAGTTCCTATATAAGCCCCACTCTCATATGGCAGCATATTGTTCTGTCCTGGATGGATCCAGTTTAGGTACCATGCTGGCAAGGCTGGGATTGCAGCAGACAGAGCTAAGGAAGGAGATCAGGCTGCCAGTGGAGAGGAGGACTATCTGTCTCCTCTCTATGCACCCCCTCTGGCTGATTAAGGAATAGAGCAAGGAGGACCCAAATGGAACACCACCGCTTTGCACTTATATAACACTTCACCATAACAAAGCACCGTATTAACATGAGAGCGAATTCTTACAATACTCGCTGTGAGGTGGATAAGCCTTAGGATTCCCATTGTACAGATGGAGAAGTGAACCAAGGGGCTAAGGGAATTGCCCCAAGTCAGAGAATGAGTCTGTGGCAGAGCTGGGAATAGAACCCAGGAGACCTCACTCCCAGTCCACTGCTCTACAGAGCCCTGTGCAGGACTATTCTTGAACCCTGCTCCTGCTATTACGGCAGCGGGCCCTGCAGGATCTCAGTCGCACTGCAGGGCTTGACTGTTCTACACACTGGACAAGATTCTCCCTTGGAACTAGACACAGAACCCAGGGTTGCAGATTCTTAAGTCCCTGCCCTGCTTTAATGACTAGAGATCACCACCTATATTCCACACAAAATTCCTCCACTAAATGAACGTGATTCAGATTGCCAGGTCAAGCACTCCAAAGTTAGGAAGTGCCAGAGTTAAGGCTGTTTGTGCAACAAGATTCAACAAGTGGGTGTAAAACTGTCGGAGGGAAAAAATAGGAAAGATGAGGGGAAACGATTTGGCCGCCTTGTGCGCATGCGTTACAATACAATCTTGATTCACGTGATCACACGCTATTTCTTCAGGTCCCTGTTGCCATCTTTTCTCTTCCCTGCCCCTGACTCCTTGTTCCAGTCCCATTCTCAGACCCAGTCTCTGCTCCCCAGGTTTCTCAGGCTGTCGACTTTGCTCCACAGTTTGGATTGGGGTGGGGAGGGGTGAATAGCAGATGCATCAAAGTATTGTGCTGTAATTGTCACATGTGGATGCTCCCAGGCACAAACTAAAAGGTCCCTGCTTCATGTTACTGACATCCCATCTGAAGAGGACCATGGTAATGCAAACTAGGAACCTTTTAGTTCTAGCCACACCATCCGCACAGGGGAGTCACAGCACAGCACTTCGGTGTGGAGTGCTATTCACGCCCTTGTAGTCCAAACTGCAGGGCAGCCCTCACATTTTCCACCCAGTCCCAGTCTCCTTGCCCAGCCTGCCCCAGTTCCCCCCCTTCCACCCAAACTTCTTGTCCACAGTCTGCCCACCCAGCTAGTCCTGGTTCCTCATCTGATTTGTCTCGCCCCCATGCCCCAGCTCCTTGTCCACCCAGTCCAAGTCTCCCCGCCCCAGCTCCCCATCTGATCTCAGTGTCTCCCCCATTTCCCTCACTGGCTTCCAGTCTTAGTCTCCCTACCAGATCAGTACCAACCTGCCCCCACCCCACTGGTTCACAATCTTCTTTCCCAACCAATCTCCCCACGTCCAACTGCCAGCCAGTCCTAGTCTCAGCAGGCTTTCTCTCCCCGCCCCCCATCCAACTGCTGCCCCCTCTGCATTTGAATCACATGGCTTCTTCCTCCACACTGCCTGGGTGCCAGCTGCGGGAGAGGGTGTCACTGAGAGCAGATCAGAGACAGGATCCCGGCTCTTCATTCTAGTGCCCTGCCCTGCCCCTGCCTGGAGTAGCTGTTCCAGGGAAAGCCCTGCTGGGCCCTGGGCTGGAGCGTGCTTAGTCGCGAATAGTGCGTACACACTCTGGTCACCAGGAGGAGCTATGAGGGACTCGAGCACACTCAGTGAAGGTGGAATCTTCAGCGGTTTTAGCTGCTAAATGCTAGCACGTGCAAACTGCAATTTTGCAAATTCAAAGGCTTATCATTTGGCCAGGTTTGGGCAGATTTTCAAGGGAATGGCAAAGGCACATCCCTTATGCAAAGGCCAACCCCCGCAACCAAATTTCAAGTTCCCGTTTCAAAGCATGGGGATGCTAGAGCACTTCAAAGAAGGTCTCAAGATATTTTTTTTAAACATGGGCAAAACAACAGTTTTCCATAGCCTCATTCTCAGAAACAGTTGAGCCATCTCAGATGAAAATTTCCCCCAAAATTCAGCCTGACACAAACACCCACCATGGAAAACTTCAGACCAAGCAGTTAAAGTTTGGTAAAAATATAGGCAGCTGAACACAGGGTCTCATAATGGGAAATGTCAGGCAACCTTAATCATAAACCGTGCTACCAGCCCTTCTTTGTTGGAACTAACATGATGTCTTTCAGAAGGGAAGTAAAGGACAAAATTATATGATGGATTCCCAAAGTCTCTATGCCCTCCCAATCCCCCCCACCACCCTAAAAAAACAAAACCCTGGAGGTATTAATCTTTTAATAAAAATAATTTGCTCTTTTGTCAGTTAACTACTTTTTAAAGGATATTTAACACATTTCTAATGCACACAGCCATACACACCTCTGCACACAGCCTTAATCCACATCCAGAGGACAGAACTAGAATGTGCTTCAAAACGGTTACGGCACTAAACTAGAAATCTATTCCCGACTCTGCAAAAGGCTTCCTGTGTGGCCTCAGGCAAGTCCCTTAAATCTCCCAGTGCCTCAGTTTCTAAATCAGTAAAATGGGAACAACTGTGATCTAGTTCTTGGAAATTAAGAGGCTAAACCTATTACGGTATGCAAGGTGCTCCAATTGTTGTTTTCAAAAAGGGGAAAAGAAGAAAAGATATAAGTATGTATTTCACCAGCAGAGCTTTTCTTGGAGATGTGGGGAAGGGGTTGTTTGGGTTTTTTGACATTAAATAAAGAGACTCCAAACTGCATATTTAGGATTTTTTGACATTAAATAAAGAGACTCCAAACTGCATATTTAAATTTGACAGGCAGCACCAGCTCTGAAAGAAAACATTACGGTCTACTGGGCGCATTTAAACATGATTTTTACATGTACGTTTTGGGGTGTTTTTTTCAAGCTGTCTCAATGTAAATTTACTAGTGGGACCAGCCTAGTCACGTGGGTAAATAATACACTGTCTTAAGCCTTCAGAGAAAAAAGAAATTCCACCTCCTCGTCCCTCTTTTAGAGAAAAGAATTACAGGAAAAAACGACATCCAAAAAGCATTAACATAGGCACAAGACTACAGAAAACAGACACTTTCGAGAGATAAGAGACTTGGTGTTCTGGGCGTGGATTGTATGCAAAGCAGTAGGACTTTGCCCTGATCCTCTTGCTGGTTTGTGTCACTGCCCTAACATCATATAATGCTTCGGTGTTTGTACAGAACCTAGCATAATGGGACCCTGGTCGAGGACTGTGGCTCATAGCATGTGCATTGTGGTAACGCCTCAGATGGTTAAGGAGGAACTAGGGGTCTAAATAGTGAACATGTAACATGCTGGTTAACTATGCTTTCCCCCTGTAATGGATGCTCCACATAGAGGACAACAGCCTACAACTGCTACCAGGTAATAAGTTTAGTTTAAGTGGAAGAGGCCCTTGCTTTAAGGCCGAAGGTCTGGTCCAACTGATGCCCTGTGCTGGGGGGGGGGGGTTGTTTCATGAGCATATCTAAGCAGGACCCCATCACAACACTAGCATCGTGTGAGTAGATCCAGCAGGAAGAGACTACCCCCAGCCACTTTGCCCAGGGCCAGATTAATGCAGGGGCTTTAGGGGCTGCAGCCCAGGGCTTCGGACTAAGGGGGGCCCCACAGACCGGACGCGGCCCGCTGCTTCTTTTCATCTGGCCTGCGGCAAGTCTCCGTGCAGTGGGCCGAACACCGGTCCCCAAGCCTCGGCACCCCGCCGGGCCTGGAGCGGTGAGCGCTGGCTCGCCGATGTGCCCCTGTGGCCCCTAGGCAAGGGGCGTTCAGGGAATCTCTGCATACTGCCCCCACTCCCAGCGCCAGCTCCTCAGCTCCCATTGACCAGGTACCGCGCCAGGCACGGGCAGCGTGCACCATGCAGAGCGGCCTGGCCCCTCTGCCTAGGGGCCGGACATGCCAGCCACCTTGGGGAGCAGAGCAGCATGGAGCCAGGGCAGGCAGGGATCCTGCCTTAGCCCTGCAGTGCTGCTGACCAGGAGCCGCCTGAGGTAAGCACCTCCTGGACGGAGCCTGCACCCCGCACTCCCTCCTGCACCCCAATCCCCTGCCCCAGCCCTAAGCCCACTCCCCCACTCCAAAATCCCAGGGACCCTACAAAATCTAATAGCCCCGGGCCCACAGGAGAATTAATCCAGCCCTGGCTTTGCCCTGTGGTGCCCCTCCTAACCCATGTTTGTTATGCTGTGGATTGTTAATGTTGATTTCTCAGTGCCCATCTATGGCTCTAACATAGGCATTCTCCAGTTTCCCATAGTGCGGCCCACCTCCCCCCCGCCCCCCCCCCACTCCATGTGCTTCAATCTAGGGAGGAGAACTTATGGAAACATTGTTTTCCTGAATTCCCAGATCATCAGTGATATTCAGTCTCTCCTGACTGACCATGTGTCCTGCAAAACCTATGAGTCAAGTCATGAAATAACTCTTATGGGTCCCCTTCATTCATCTAGGGAGTGAACTACTCTGTAATTGGGGAGTGGGGGGAGGAGTCGCACAGCCACCAAGGATTGCAGTGGGGAAGACATGGGAGCTGAATGGTGGAAGGGGGTCCCAAGGAAGGGGAACTTAGCGCACTGACCTTCTACCTAACGCATCACAAGTAAACCCTGTGCCTATTGCCCCACCCTGGTTGCTCAGCTTCTCCTTCCCCTCCCAGCCAACCCCACAACTGGCTTTGGCTTTTGAGGCTCCTCTGTCTGTCTCTGCATGTCTCTGCATTTGGGCAGCACCTAGCACGGCTAAGTCATAACAGCCCGCATGGTCCAGCAGAGCTGTGAGGAGCCTCTCTGCAGCTTGGAGACACTCTCTGCATATCTTACACTCCCTCCCCCCACTTCCTGTGCTCCCCTCCATCTCTCCCCCCTCATCCCTTTTTTCTGTCCCCTCTCTCTCTCTCTCTCTTCTCCCTGTGTGTGTTTGTGTCTCTGTCTCTCCCTGAATGAAAGGCTACCCTTTTCTCCTTGACATCTTGTTAGAATGTGAATACAACATCTATTGATTTGCATTTCATGCAAGCACAGACACAAAAAAATCTCACTCTCTGAACTCACGTTTACCAAAGGGATAAGCACAACACACAGGCAAAGGCGGCTTTAACTCCCTAGCTGTCTGCCATCAGAACCCTCCAGAGTCCCGTTGCATCAGATCCTGCAATTCTTCTCCACCCCACACCCACTGGCCGGGGCACAAGGACCGTTTGCGAGAGGCACTGAGGCTTGCCCTGGGAGGTGTTGCGTGCTCACGCACCTCGCTGCAGGTGGGATTTAAAGTTCGTTCGGATTGAAGAGAGCAGAAATGAATAATCAAGTGAAATCCCCAAAACAAAAGGTCTTTGTGAAACAAAAAGTCAAAACGTTTCGTTTCAGAAGTGCCAAAACGAAGCAATTTTGACATTCCCACATTTTTATTTGACTGAAATAATTTGTCAAAATCTACTCAAATTTGACAATTGTTTTGGTCGACCCAAACCTGCATTTTTTGGTGAAAAAATGGTTTGTACAATTTTTTTGGCCCAGATCTCTTTTCAAGCTCTTCGAGGATGACTTAGAGGCAGGTTGGTAGAGCTTTTCGTGTTCCAATCTTCCTTCTGACTCCAATAACTGAGCCAGGCTCGGATTCCACATCTCTGCTCTAGGGATGCTGAGAAAGGCATCGAAATAGCCTATTCCAACTGGGTTTAGATGCTTATTTTACCTAGAGTGGGCTCCAGTCCGTGCGTGCATGGAAATAGAATCCCATTTCTTCTCTTCCACCCAGGGGCTGCAGTCTGTCCCAGATGTGTGTGCATATACATGCATACTTCAAGATCTTCTACCCAAGTATGATCCCTAGTGCCCATTCCAACTGAGTACAGATACTTAGCTCAGATTTTTCTGCCTAGGGACCATACCTTTCAGCACCTATTCTAGTAAGGAAGAGCTATCTGGCTTAGATTCTTCCTAAGATAGTTCAGTGAGGCCTGGTGTTGACCTGAACTTGAGCTCGGGACCTCCTAAGGTTACCCATGGTCACCTGTGCTGCCCACACAGACTGCACAAAGCAGGCTTTCCCATCATGTCCACTGGACGTCACCACAGCTCCTGGCAAGCAGTGGCTAAAGGAGCATTTACCTGGCAATACTAACCAAACTGTGAAAGGCTGGGACAGTGGGACATCTCAGGGCTCCATAGTGGAGGCAAACTGAGAACAATCAGGCTGAGCCGTATGAATGGATTAATGGCTGAGGAGGATAAGGATGGAGTGCGGGAGGAGATACACCAAGGTGCATTGTTCATCCCTTGAAGTGGCAGCTATTGAAAGCCTTTAAGAGCATTAGCGTTTCCATTTTGTTCTTTATTTTTTCCCCTTCTTTTCATGTTAATCTGCATACAGTTGCCTCTCCACGCGGGACTCTGAAATCATGCAGCTGAGGTACGAACAATCCAGCTGACCGAGCACTGGAAATACAGCAACCCCTACCCCTCCAGAACAGAAAACAGCACCGCCGCGTGGACAGCAATCGGGGAGACCACCTTTGTCCCTGAGGTCACAAAACAGGCACAAGCCTCGGCAAGTGTGTACAATGGGGAGAGCCGTCCTTGCTCACCTACCACAGCAGGGGTTGGGGAGGCATAATGAACTTTTGGAAGGCACTTTGAAGATAAAGAAGGCTGCATACGTACTAATAACTAGGGGACAGGCAGGGAGATTGGGCTGAGGAATCCAGCTGGGCAAAGATTTCTTCTCATCTCCTACTCGAGCTGCAGTCTTGGCAGAGGGGATGCTGCCCAGGTCCAGATGAAAGGTAGAGTGGGAAAGTTTCTTAGGAGAAAAAAACTAAAGTGTGTGCTGGCTGACAGAAAAGGAGAGAGATGAAAAGAAAGGATCTAAGTCTCTAAAAGCCATAGACACCTGTTATTGATTTAGGGTGGGCAGGAGCGGGTGTCCTGCTAAGTGCACTTAGTTCCTCTTGTTACATGTCAGAATGGGGTCAGATGGACGAGACACGAATTCCACTCAAGAGTCATTACTGGCTTGGTATTAAAACCAGGGGCCTCTGAAGTCGCCCTGTGCACACCCAGAACCCATGGATTCAACAGCTGCTGCAACTGCAGAGAGGAAAGCGCATCCCAGACACCCCTGCTCACCTCTCCCAGCGCCTCATCTAAAATGCTGGGGATGGGAAATCCCTGAACGTATGTTAAGCAACTAACTTACAAGCTACAAGGCATGTGGAGATGTTGGATGCTGAACAGCTGGAAGGTCCGCGAGGCCCTCCCTTCCCCAGGGCCCACACAATAACATTCTGCACTGCACGATAACTGGTCGGCACTCCGCGATATCGCTTCGAAGCCGGGGCCTTGGCAAAGCACATTGGTTCCAGTCAAGGAGAATAATGGAGACAGCGTCCAGAAGGAAAGGGCAGAGGTAATGCAGGTACGACAAAAAAAGATGTTGCTGGGTTTACTTTTTGCTACACAGTGGGGATCAGATGTATGGGTGGTGTGTTTGCGACTACACAACCATATTTTCTTTCATATATATATATATGTGTGTGTACACATGAAAATACACACACATGATCGGTGTGTGCATATGCATGCTTTTGTGTGGTGTTTACAAACACACAATAGGCTAATTCCTATTCATTAACATACACATTTACATTCATATGAACTCGGGTTTGTAATCAGACATGTGCATGCACACACACACACACAACCCTGCCCTAGCACACCCACACATGCAGCTGGACTCAGACATGCCCTTGTGGGGAGGGGCTCATTCCTTTCCCACTTGTTACACCTGCATTTCCATGTGTTCCTTCTGTGCATCCCTTCCCACTCTGGTGTGTCTCGGTCAGCTGGGCCCTGCCACTAAAGTCAGACTCCCACCTTTGGGGCCCATGGAAAGGAATGGGATACTCCACGCTCAGCAGCATACATTGAGATGCTCTAAGGGTGCATCCTCAGCACTAGGGTGCCCACTCATGCCTTGACCCAGAGTTGCAGGGGACTTCGCCTCCCACTCCTGGCTACTTCCTTGGCCCTGCACTGGCTACTTCCAGCTGGTGTCTCCTCTCAACTCTCTGACTCTCGTGGCTTAGCCCCCCAGTACAGTTCATTCCCCTTCCAGGAAACTCAAAGTCCCAGTTAATGCACCCAAAAGATCCTTTGCCCTTCTTGGGCTTCTCAGTTCTTCCACTCTGGTTGGAGCACTGGCTCCTCGGGCTTTTCACCGCTGGGAATCCAAATACCACTGACCGGTCTTCTGTCCCTCCTGGGCTTCTATTCCCTTATCCTTGCCAGCCTTAGCTCAGGGCTCCCTCACAGGAGCCTGTTCTGCTCCCTATGGGTGCCCAGCCTGATTTCTTGAGGCTCTTCCCAGAGGGGAACTCCCCTGGTTCCTCCCTCCAGAACCTTCCCTCCTCTCCTGAGCGACGAGCTCTATTTAAGTAGTGCTCTCCCTGCTTCACCACCACAGGGTCAGCTTCTAGTCATGCCCCGTTACATCCAGCTTGGGTCATTCATTAGCCCTTAGGTTGCCAGCTCATCAGTGAGGCTGCGGGATCGCTGCTAAGTCATAGGCCAGGCTGAGCCCAGCTTGAACCCTGTTATGGTCTTGGCTTTCACAACATCCTCTGGCAAGGAGTTCCACAGGTTGACTGTGCATTGTGTGACCTCTCATGCTCATATGCACTACACGTGCCTGGCAGAGATAGGCTTCCACACTCCTGTATGTGTGTACACACAGACACACATGCTACTTCCCATGTTCTATCTAAGGTAGTGTTTCCTAAACGTCTGAAAGCTACCAGCAGCCCCCATGTGTGGCTGAAGCCCCACCCATCTCAATTCATGGATCTAGTGCTGTTTCACACATCTGGCTGGGGGAGGGGTGCTCTCACACCCCATACTTCAGCAAACTCAAGCTCTCTCTCTTAGGTACTTACATGGCCTCCATGACTACAGTAGCTGATCCCCTCACAACCCCTAGGGGCAGGCAGTGCTATTATCTCCCTTTACTGATGGGCAATTGACCCACAGAGAGGCTAAGTGACTTGCCCTAAGGCCACAAAAGAAGTCAGTGGCAGAGCAGGGCCTGGAACCCAGGTCTGGGGACCATCCACCTGCTAATCACCCCAGCACTCAGACAACTTACTGGTTCAACTGTGCCTAACCCGCACAGGGACACTCAGATCCACACTGGGAAGGGGTAGACCAAACTCAGTCACTGAAAGGAGCAGCCAGGGGAGAATAAAAGAGAAGCGGGTAGGGGGAAAAGCTGGCATCAGATTCTCCCACTCCAGCAGATGAGAAAATGTTGGATACCCTCATGCAAATCTTTGATCACACTGATTATCCCTCACTGTTGCGTACAAAACACTTTATCTCTGAGCAGAAATCAACCTCTCTCGGCATACGCTTCCCCCCACTACCCCGTTTTCCCCCTATCTGAGCTGATGTACACATCATCACTGTCACTGATGGCAGAATTTCCATTTTGCATCAACAGAGTGATAGGGTGAGAGAGGAGACTCTTGTTCCTCTCGCTTTGATCAAAATGTCTGAGTGTCAGAGAGAAGGGAGAAAAAGAAGCAGGGTAGAAATGATGCGTCCTGATCCTTACGTAGGAGACAGTTCAAGGATAATTCAGACATCATTTACTGGCCACACATTTCTTTGAGGGAGAAAGAAAACATTTTTCTAGCTTTCCTCTTTTATTTTCCTCCCAGTCTGGAGGCTTTGCTCTTCAATTCTCTGTAGCTCAGGTAAGAACAGAGGGCTCTAGATTAAAGGGAAACACAGAAGTGGAGAGAACGTTGTACAGACAGCAAAGGGGACAGAGTCAGGGAAGAGAAAGGAAGTTTGCCATGATAAGATTTACACTTCAGCTCCAGCGGAGATTGAGTTTATACATGGACACCGATCTGCAAAATTCAGACCCAGATCTAAACTTTCCCACAGTTCAGGGCCCTTTTGCATGCAAGTCTTGGTGCACTGCCTCTAGGGATGCTAAAATAAAATGGGTAGCACCGACCCAACCAGCAAGGTATGATTTGTCAGGGGGGTCTCTCAAAGATATTTAAAATGCACTTGATTTTAAAATATGTACCTGGATTAATAGACAGCATGCTAGGCTGATAGCACAAAGCACATGCAGCAGCAAGGCACACTGTCTCCTGCCCACGTTGATCATCGTAACCTGTGGGAGGGACCATTTCCATGAGTCAGAGACGAGTTCAGTCTCTCTGGTCCATTCAAGCCCTGGCTTCTCTACTAAGAGGGCCAATAAGGTGCCAGTTTTGGAGGAGAGTTTTGTGCCAAGGTTTTCTTCATGGGGATCTGAACTGAGACCCACCCAGTCATTTCACTCGGAACCACAACTATTTTCCCTCACTGCTGACACAGGCTGGAGTTGAACCAGCAACTTGGAGGCAGAAAGCACTGTCCCTTTACCAACCTCTTGAGCCCCTGACTCGCCCAGTTTGAAGCAAGCAACCTTTAAAGCAATTGTGTGTCCCACTAACGCTTTGGGAGACCAAACCTTGAGATCCTTAGTTATTTCTTTGCTGTCACAGAACATCACTGGAAGATATGAGTGTTTGTCTAAGTTAAGAAGCTCACGTTTTGTCCCTTTACATGTATATTTCCTGTGATGTATCTACAAAGATGGAAATACAGAAAGAAGCCGGAACCTGTGGAGACTGAGTTTTGACTTCATGGAATATAAAGACCTCGCTCTGAAGCAGGTGCTCGTAATAGATCTAACCCTACCCCTTTAATCAAGTTTCCCTCCCAAAGCACAAAATGTACCAGGCAAAAAGTCTTGGGGATAACTATTGGCAACCAGAGTGATGGAGAATAGTTTGTCCTGAGTTTTCTTCCAATCCAGAGACACGTTGATTAGCGCCGTAGCGACATTTTTCAACCAACAATTTTTCAGCTACATCGAAACATTTTGCAAATTCATCACGATTTCATCAAATTGTTTCAGTAAAAAAAAAAAAGGACCTTTCAAAGATTCTGAAAATATGGAGAGGTTTTGTTTTGACATTGTCAAAGGGAAACGTTTTTGATTTTTCAGTTCAAAAGGAGTTTGCAGTTATGAACTTCCTTTAATTTTATTAAAAACAATCCCAAGATGACTTACAAGGGTGTGAAGAAAGGGCTTGCCCAAACCCACGGTCCAAGTCAGGGGCAGAGCGGAGAAGCCTAGATTAGAGTAGACGGTGGGTGACAAGGAGGAGGAAAGAAGGGGTTTCTCCTACTAGATTGTCGTGGAACAGGGAGCAGACCTTACAACCAAGAGTCCCTGCCAGGGTACAAAGCAAAACACTAAGGTTAGCTCTGTGGTTAGGGTGCTAGAGTTCAATTCCCTGCTTAGTCACTGACTTCTTGTGTGACCTTGAACAAGTCATCTAGCCTCTCTGTGCCTCTGTAAAAAGAGGATAATAGCACTGCCAACCTCCCAGGGATGTTGTGAGGATAAGTACATTAGAGATTATGAGGGGCACAGATGCTGTGATGATGGGGATCATCTCTACATACCTGAGAGACACAAACAGGTGTCTAAAGAGAAAATTCCCCACCCCGCCTCAGCAAAGAATGTATTTTCCATATGCTGCCTGCTCGGTTATACGTTTCTTAAAATGCTATTGCACAGATATTTCAGACGCATCGTGTCATACCATCTGTTATGTTCTATACTGCAACCAAGCCCGGCCAATTTGAGATGCTGCCTTCTCATCTCCTCCATTTCGTACACAGTACAGGCATTTTGTGAGGCAAAGGGGGAATTTGAAAGGGGATGGGCTGCTGGCAAGAAAGAAAGAACAAAAGGTCTGGGAAACAGAGGGGTGCTCTGAAATGAGACCCTTTCTGAAGGAGGGAAGCCATCAGCTCCTTGTCTTTCTGAGGAAAAAGAGAAGACTCTAATCTGTACACAGAAGTTAGCTGTATGGTTGCCTCCCTGATGATTCTCACATGGTACCCACGTGCCTCTTTCCTTAATTCTGCCTCCATGCCCCTGTCTTTGATAGCTATCGCGCAGGGAGCAGAAACAACTCCAGCCTCATTTGGATGCCTCTCTAGCCACTAGTCCTCTCCCTGCCCCCTTTGCCACTTCCACAGCCTCCCCCCATCCTGAAAACATGGCACATGCCTCACCTGGTACCACCCTGCTTCAGAGGCACCCAGATCAGACACTGGCTCCCTTGCGTGAAGCTGTCAGATCTGGGCATGTCTCTTAATGCACACAGCAAAGAAAACCACTCAGCAACGGCGTCCTTCAGAAGAGCAGCTCCAAGCTGACGCTGTCCTTCTCATTAGTAGCCCTACTGAGAGCGCAGAGGTGGGAGAAAGAGCTCGAAGGTGCCAGAGGAGCTCATTATTCTAGCCAGGCCTCTGCCCATCTGAGAAACTGCCCTGATGGAACAAAAGATTAATCAGAAATTGGCCGTGGCAAGTGGCATCAGGGTGAAACACCCCGCTCATGTCTCTGCCTCAGTGTACTGGTGTCTGGAGTAATATGGTTTGAGTGACCGAGGCAAATTAGTGGGCGGGGGGGAGGACAACCAAGTTTATTATGAGAGATTAATTTGGGAGGAACGCAATTGAAACTCCCTAAGCAGATGGGAGAGGGGGAAACTCCTCCCACCACTATGTCACCAAAACAATAACTCTCCTATTGGCTGTTTGTGGGTTTATGCAAATTAACTATTTTATGGGTGAAACATACATCCGTAATGGCAATCTTAATTTCATACAACTTTTTATTCTGATTTGATTCTAAATGTGTTTAAAAAATGAATCCCTAAGATTTACCATGATTTGTTGGCTCCCTCCTCTGGCACTTGGAAATATTTTTACTATGCAATAGTTTGAACCATCAAGTAATTTAAACACTTTTGGGATTTTCCTTTCTATCATTCACAAAGTCCTGCTTCCATTCGGCATGTGCAATTGGGGAGCCTGATTTATTTATTAAAAAATAAATGTTCTACATTTGTTAGAGCAATTAAAATTGCATCAATGTTATATGCTTTTCCTTCATTGCCTAATGCATAAAGAACAAATCCTTGTTTAAAAAAAAAGTCCCTCCCATACACTATAGGAATTATAAACAGGAATGGAGGAATAGCTGTACCTGATCAGTGGTCCACCTCCAACAGTGATCAGCTTTAGATACTTCAGAAGAAGATGCAAGAATCCTAAAGGGAGGAATTATGAAATAACCTGCCACTGGAGAAAGTTCCTTCCTGACCTCCCCATTAGCTAGATGTTAGCTTCTGCCTTGAAGCATGAGGTTTTATATCCCTTCCCATTTTTTTAAATTATATGTATAATCACATCATATAATGTAACTGTGAAAGTTCTCATTATTAAGGCTACGATTTAGTTATGGGTATTTTTAATAAAATCATGGACCGGTCATGGGCAATAACAAAAATTCACGGCACTGTGAAGTCCATGACTTTTATTAAAAATACCCATGACTAAATCTTTGCTGGGGGTTCTGGGGGGGCACTTCTCTGGGAGTGGGGGTGCTGCTGGGGGGCTACTGCTCTCGGGTCGGAGGGGACTGGGCCAGCTGGGGGTTGCCAAGCAGTGGCTGCTCTGGCCGCCCCCAGGCCATATCCCCGCCGCCCCCGGAATCACTGCTCAGGTGGTCCCTGGAGCCAGCTGCACCTGCCACTGCTTGGATGGTCCCCAGGACCGCTGCCGGGGGCTGCCGAGCTGCGGCTGCTCCCACCATACCTGGGACCGCTGCTCGGGAGGTCTCCGGAGCCAGCCGCACCAGCTGCTGCTCAAGCGGTCCCCTAGGCCGCCCGAAAAGCGACCGGTGCGGCTAGCCCCGGGGCAGCTCCAGCAACAGCCAGTGTGATTATCCTTGGAGCCACCTGAGCAGCTGGCCTGGGAGCCTGCTGCTTGCACGACCCTGGGGTCAGCCGCACTGGCCACTGCAGAGGTCACAGAGCTCGTGGAAAGTCGTGGAATCCGTGACTTCCGCCACCTCCGTGACAGACACAGAGCCCTACAGGTTCAACTTTTTGGAATCTCGCTAAGCCCTTTGAAATCAAGAGAATCACAGAATCATAGAATATCAGGGTTGGAAGAGACCTCAGGAGGTCATCTAGTCCAACCCCCTGCTCAAAGCAGGACCGATCCCCAACTAAGTCATCCCAGCCAGGGCTTTGTCAAGCCTGACCTTAAAAACCTCTAAGGAAGGAGAGTCTACCACTTCCCTAGGTAACCCATTCCAGTGCTTCACCACCCTCCTATGAAAAAGTTTTTCCTAACATCCAACCTAAACCTCCCCCACTGCAACTTGAGACCATTGCTCCTTGTTCTGTCATCTGCCACCACTGAGAACATTCTAGATCCATCTAGACTCTAGAGGAGCCTTTACGTTGACTTTAATGGATTTGGAATCAGCCCTCTTCCCCACTCTTGGTCTCTGTGGCAGATTTCCATGGGTTACTTATGCACAGGGTAAAAAAGTGTCTTCTTTTATCACCCTTAAATCTGAAAAAAAAAGGAAAAAACCCTAATTCCTTGGGAGCCCAGGTGAGTTTTATGTCATTTTCTTTTTCATATTATATCATTTTATATTGCACAGCTCCTGTCTATATCTTTGTGGGTAAGAGTCTGGATGCAGGCATCATTATTTTTGTAGACACTACGGTGTGAGTTAAGCACAAGGCAAACATTTATCTCAATCTCATCAGGCCATTAATGCACGTTAATATCTCTTTTTTGGTGTGTGTTTAATATTCGCCCTGGCTCTTTGATTTTCCATTTAGAAAGGGATGTTTCAAGGTCTATTTTAAACATTTATTTATTTTTCACAGGACACAACGGATAGGAAGCAGCTTTTCCATTTTGTTGCAAAACTTGGAACCAAGTTTCTCTCTGTAGAAGAAAGGAAGTCACTTAACTCAATTATTGGGATTATTCAGGATCCGGCCCTTTATAAGTAGCAAAGAGCAATGACATTCTCAAACTTCCCCAAGAATTTAAAAAGATTAACGCGTTAACAGCATTGCCAAATGAAAGCATTCCAAAAACCATCAGCCAGGCTCCAAAATAGCCTGAGATTTTAAAAATAATAAATTGTGGGGTTTATTTATTGGCTCTCTGGGTTCTGAGCCCATGGGGCTCGTGTTTTCCAGCTTTTCTCTGCAACTGTGTGGGCTAGAAACTACCTCTTTTTTTAAGGAAAAAGAGCTGAGATTGTCAGAGAATCACCTGACTCCAAAAGGAGCTAGGGCATTAAGAAAAGCACCAAATATCTCAAGAGTGGGTGACCCTGGTTTATATGAGGCTGAGGGCATTGCCATTGTTAGTAGCACCTTACAGGGAAGCCTGAAGATCATCTCTTTTTCCCTGTTGATCCAGGTCTTACCCACACTATAGAATTTTGACCTCATGGAAGCATTTGTTGGGCTTTTAACACTCCCGGAGCCAGGACCTCAACTGTGGCTGTGAGTGCAGCTGAGAGAGAAATGGAGCTAAATATGTCCTTTGCCCTTATGCCATACTGGGGCCACTCTGCAGTGTAGAAGACCCCTGAGAAGCTGTTCTACCTTGTGCCAGCAGCTCCAAGTGGCCATTACAGTAGCTGGGGACATCCAGGGCACACGGGAGACCCTACCATGTTACAGTAACCTGCAAAGAACCAGGAGGGAAGAGCGTGGCTTCCAGAAGGGAAGAGTTTGGAGGAGGCAGCAGTCTGTATGCAGGGGGCTAGCTTTGTAATTAGTTGCTTTAACACGGAGCCCGATGAATTTAATCAGGATGGAACCCGCTTGTGTTACTACCCAGCATGTGGTACACAACACACAGGCCCCCTTCCTGCCGGCCATGCTCTAGCATCTAGCTCATGTCTGATCAGAGCTGCATGCAAAGAACTGCACAGAGGAAGCCATTTGCAAGTCCCATTGGTCCTACAGTAATAACCCCACCACTTAGCAATGATATAGCACTTTTCATCCATAGATCTCAAAACCCAGGAGCCATGCTCCACACAACTGCATGCCATTGACTGGCACCCTATCTCTATACAATACAAACACACACACAGCCATCGGATGTACAGAGCACTCCTGGGACAACGCCAGGGAACTGCCACTGCACAGTGACAGCACCAACGGTCAGGGAAGCTGAGGGTGGGGTTAACCCCACCTCTGCTCCTTCCCTCTCAGCTGAAGATCCGACCCAAGGCTGCTGACAAGCATGGCAAGTGCTTGGAATGGTGACTACCATTGTAATGCTCAGCGCCTCCGGGATTCAGGCCGCTGAGAACAGTCTCCTGGTGGTGACCCACTGCAGTGCAATGACCATCCCTATGCCGGATCCTTGAACTGGTTTCCCAGATGTCCCAACTGAGTGCAATGGCTGAGAACGGGGTGTTTGGAAGAGATTCCAGACAGGGAGCACCCAGAGCTGCCCCGGTCAGAGCTGAGCAGTCTACTGCCCCTAACAGCACAGAGCCTCAGCCCCAGGGTGGACGACGGGAGTAAAGACCAACCCTACGGCAGAGGCTGTGAACTCAATCTCTTAGGGAGTCGGGGGTAACTGTCACACACTCCTACTGGAAGGAGCATCGCTACCAGCTTCCTGAAGCAGCAGCACAGGGAATTACTGAACCAGCCCACATACACACACACACACACACACTGCTGGTAAACTGGACAAGGCAGCAAAACGCCACGTGCACATATAGCCCTCCCCGGGAGCAGGGACCTCTGAAAACGCTGCATCACCATAGCAACAGGGCTCCCATAGTCAATATGTTCCCCTTTGTTTCTAGTTCAGGGTTTGTTTGGGCTTATTTTATTCCAAAAGGTGAAAGGAAACTTGCGTCGCCAAGGGGACACGGGTAACATCTGGCCAGCTCTGCTGGGCGTGGGAAGCGAGGGGAAGGGGAGTTCCAGCTGTCCAGCTGGAACAGTGCAGAGCTACTCAAATGCACCCCCCCTTTCTGTGAGTCTAACTGGGGGGCTCAACCATCTAGGCCAAGTTTTGTAGCCACCAGGTTATTTACTGAGTAACTTGCCTTCCAATCATAATTTTTCATCGTCTCCAGAGATAAATGGGCCTCATTGGCATGGCTGTAGAGCCAGGGGGTGAATAAGGTAGGTGGATCTGAATAGAAACTGGGCAACTATGAGCAATGATCAGCTGGTGGAAATCAAATCTCATCCTTCAGGGTGTAAGTGAATCACTGCAGGGGGGACAGGAAGGAACCGCCCGCATCCCCTCACTCCCGAAGCACACAGCACTTTACAACTGGCTAGGTACTTCTGACACGGGTAGTCATTATCTGATACTACGATCAGGGATACTGAGCTTGTTAGGCACTATATAAATGTCAATAGAGTAAGATTATTAAATAGATATATCTGCTGCAGCATCAAGTATTGACCCCTGCATGGAAGCAAAATAAATTGTGTGCATATGTGGTCTGATCCAATAGCAAACTGTACATTCCCCATATACAGTCTATAATTCAAATACTAATTATGCACCTAATAACCGATTTTTGCATAGCCCAGCACACTTCCAAGGGAACGGGGAGGAAATTAGCAGATTCCTCACTATTTCAGCATCATATGAAAAAGGAGAGAGCTGCAAACTTGACCCATGCAAATGAAACCTTTACAAAATATTTGCTTTTCTGACACCGCTTCCATGCTGGTCAAGCAATTTGGAAACCCACAAGCAAGGGGGAAAAAATCTGTTTCTTTCTGACAGAGCCACTTGCAGAGGGAGTGCTGCTGACCATCTCCCTGGCTGCTACAACACCTTAAATGGGATGGATTGAAAAGATCCTGACAAGGATAAAGGCATATTCACTACAATTGGCATGAGTCTCAGAGGATCTCTCTTTGCAGGTGTTCTTGCAAACTTTTTCTTTGAGCGCCCGACCATCTGGAGTCTCGCTATGGAGTCCAATGGGAAACAAACGCTCAGAGCAAAACTTCATTTAAGATCAGTGGGGTGAGCCTGATTCTGCGTCAAAACAGGGCAATGTTGCAGAAGTTGCATCAAAATGATGCAACATCCATAAGCCAGCAGTCCAGGCTCTGTAGACAAGGTCCATGTCGGTGAGTCTTGAGACTAAGCTGGTCTGAATTTAGAGTTTGCAATGAAATTGAAAACCAGATGAATTCTGTGTGGTTTGAGGTATCATGAGACCAATGTTTTCCATAGCTCTATTATTGATCCATAAAGAAGCAGTAACTTACATTTGGCACCTCCTAGAATAAACTAGTTTTACAAATCAACCAGTTTGGATCTCCATAGACCCAAAATACTTTAAACGACCTACAATGGCAAAAGTCTCTTGGATCGTAGTCTTAAGTAATAGGCTATCACGCATCAATTGAGATAACAATCCAAAGAGAATCACACTTTCTAATTGTTTTTCAACTTCACATACAGCTGGAGGAATAATGCCTGCACAATTCTCATAAAAACATGATCATAATCTATCAGTTCTATGAGCTATAGAACAAAACCTAAGAGATAATTGGTGTAGGCACTGAAGAATAAACATGTCAAGATTATGATTTCTTTGCTTAAAAATGAAACAAAGATATGATTGGAAAGGCAGTGCTTTGGGATACTGAACAATATCCCCATACTCCATCATCTAAATTGGTTTATGATTTGCATGCATTTATATTTTTAGAAGCAGTTTAAAGACAGGTGAGCTGAAAAACATGAGGTGCCAAATACCATCACATTTGGCCCTTCTGGAGCATCTTTCATCCAAAGACCTCAACATGTTTCACAAATGCTCTGTCGGCCTCGCAAACAGAGCCGTGTGATAATACTGAGGTGTTGATTGGCAGGGGTTCTAGTGAGACTTTTCTGTGCTTCCATTCCCCATGGGCTCATGACCCAGGAGGTTTGCTTTGAGTTTGTGAGGTTTATACAAACTCCAACTGCAAAGTCAAACTGAAAGGGCAACCAGTTGTGATGTGGAACCACAACTGCCCTCAGTTCCCTCCACCTGTGCTGAGTTCAGCGTTTTCAATAAAAACCAGGCAAACTTCACCTGCTATCAAATTTTGCAACAAAGCTTCTTTTTTGGGCGGGGGGGTGGGAGGGAGGACAAATGGAAGTTGTCCCCTTTCAGAGACAAGGAATTTAAGAGGGAGCAATTTTAAGTGGTTTGCCCACTTGGTCACACAGTGAGTCAGTGAAAGAGTTAAGAATAGAGTCCAGTGCTTCTGACACTTCCCAGCATTCCCTGCTGCCAAACCGTGACTCAAACACCTTTACTGTATGAAAGTGACACGTGGGCATGGAAGTCTGAAGAACACTGGATGGATGTTTTTAATGCTCTTTGTCTTTGTCAGCTGCTCCATAGTAAGTGGCAGGACAAGGTCGGCAATGAGGATGAAGCCAAACCCAGCAACTGGTTCAGATTCAGCAGCTTTCTTGGTACAGACATTATTAGGAAGGAAGAACCCAACTGATTCCAAACTGCATTTACCCTGGAATGCTCCTACACCGCCAGCGATCACATGATCACCAAAAACTTTGATGGTGTGATTAGATTATCCCCCTCACTTGCAATCCTAACATCCAGCCAGATCACCTGGAGACATTAGCGTGAGATCGATCTGATGGCAACTGCTTTGCCGAGAGGCGACATCCCTTTGAGATTTGCCAGATGATGACGAAACCCCTCTCACGCTCAGGCATATCTAATGACCCCCACCACTATTGGTCAGCACCAAGACTGGAACCCGGGGCCTTCATCAGTAACGTCAGCCACTTCAGCTAAAGGAATAACTCTACTAGCAGTCAGCAGCAATAGGTTCCTATCTTCTATGAGGATTGACTCATGGTGGTCATTGCATATTGACAGCTATTCAGCTGTAACCATGTTAAATAACAGTGTTACTTGGTTTATGGAGGGCTTTATTTGGCCTTTAGAAAGGGAGTTTAGTGATATGGTAATTACAAGCCCCATAGAAGTAAGATGAGGCTAATGGCTGAGAGGCTGTATTATTCAAACTGCCTGCTACAGATCTCTGGTGATTCCAGGACAGACTCAGTTGGTGGAGAATGTTAGGCCGCTAGGACAGTAGTGGGATGAATTTGCTCGAGCAAATACGCCAGTCTCCAAAACATCCTTCCATACTGGTTACATCTTGCAATTTTCACAAATCCCACAGAAGTTGGCTCTTTTGTTGACAGAGACTGGAGACTGATACACTGGAGCGGGAAGCACCAGGCCAGAAGAGACCAGTAGATCGTCTGGTCTGACCTTTCGTATAACACCCGGCAGAGAATTTCACCCGGTTTCCCAACAACTTGCGTTTGAGAACTGGAGAGTCAAAGGTGATGGGAAGAGCTGGGCTAGTGACTGTAAAGACACAGGGGGCAAAGAGACTGATCCATTCTGCCTGTCCTCTTCTCCTTTTGTCATCCTCTCCCCTGGCTACTCCCTCATTTCTTGTCTTCTTTACCCACACTGCTCCTCACCGTAAGCTGGCCCTCATTACTCATGCCCCATTCTATCACAGCAGGAGAGAAACATGTCCACCGCTCTCTGCGTTTCCCAGAACAGCAGACCTCTCTTCCCAGGTTCCTTAAGGGACTCCAGCCTCCAAGAGAGTGAGTAAGTCCTCTGACAAGCCATGAAAGAAGCACCTGGACTCTATGAGCACCTGGACTCTACCCAGATGACCCTGCCCTACAGATCCTGTGACTGAATGGGAGCTTGGGGACAGGGGTCTGCTTAGTGTCCACGCAGAACTCCTCTTGGGGTAGTTATTCAATGATCATTCCTCTTGTCCTGCACACAACCTTCACTCACTGCAGTCGCAGCTCCAGTATGATAGTGAGCGTTTACCCTGGAGCTAACCTGGTAGAGAATCTCTTTTCCCCTCGCATTAATGCAATTGAGCCTTGGCATAACTATTTCTTTTAGGCTCTGGTAGCTCGCCGATTGATTCCAGAGAGAAAGGAGCCCCAGGGCAGTATAGTGTCTGAGGTTTGTTCATTCCTTGACCTCTCGCTTAAGCCAAGTCAACCAAAGGGCTGAATTACTACCAAATGCATAGGTGGTTTTTCAAGTGGAGACACCTGACTCACCCAACCCATTCCACACAGGCCACTGGACAGGCAGCAGATGGTAATGACTGTGTTACTACTGTTACGGGATGGAGTCAAACTGCTGCTCTAGAGCTGATAGGTTTCACGGACATTTACCCGTCCCTCTGGGCTGTCCGATCCCTCGTAATCGTGGATCTTGTTTCGGAGCAAAAACCATTGGGGGGGGGGGGAATTGAAAGTCAGATGCCTGCAACTAGGTTGCAGCAGGTTAAAAACAGTAAGTACTTCACTTACGTCACAAGAAAACAAATCTAATCCTTCAAAAAAAACTATGAAAAAATTATTTAATTCCCCAATTTTGATGAAAAACCCAAATCTTTTTTTATTTTCATTTTTGGATTTATTAACCCCCCCCTCCAAACCCTCTGCCATTTCAGCAGCAAAATAGAAAAAGGAGGTGGAGGGAAGAGACAAAGGAAGGGGGTGCAAAATAACCCTCCCAAAACCACACAAACATTCAGTGGTTTGGTTTTCATCGAGGTGTTAATGTTCTGATGTTTCAGTGGGGGCAAAAAAAATCCACATTTTTTTAATAAAAAGGACATTTTTGGTTAAAAAAGTAAAATGTGTTGACCAGCTCCAAGCTAGACACCCTGTTATTAATTATCATTTGTATTGCAATAGTGCCTTGAAGCCTCAGCCACGGACCGGGATCCCATTGCCCTAGGCGCTGCACAGAACAAAAAGATGACACTACTCCCCGAAGAGCTGTGTGGTCTGATTTTTCAGAGGGCTGAGCAGCCGCAGCGCTCCCAGAGGAGCAGGGAGCACCAGTGGGTTTGGTGAGGTGCCTGGAGATTTAGGGGCCTAGCTGGAGATCCCCAAGTTTGCAAATGGTGGCGTGAGTTTACAGCCTTTGGGGAGCAAGACACCCCAAGAATCCAACATCTCCCTTGCAGCCACTGTCCCCCTGATTTGCAGCTGTAGAGAGCAGTTTGGCCAGAAGAGAAATTACTTCCCCAGCTTTAACCGCCCACCCTGCAGAGGTAGAAAGAGCCAGGCTGCAGTGCAGGATCTAGCTGCCACTATCACCTGAAGCCTATGCACAGGATGTTCCCAGCACTGCTCCACACCGAGCATGGCTTCCCCTGGCCTGCAGCCTGGAGGGAGTCCCCCAGAGAGCTCCAGGTAGAAAGAGAGACTGACGAACCATGAAAGAGAAAATAACGAGCCCCTTTGTCCGTGACTGCTCCTGTCACATCCCAGGGGTTCCCCTGGGGAGGGTGGGGAGAGAGAAGCAGCCATCTGCGCGTGCGGGAAGCCTGCAGCCAGCGAACATTTAGAGGAGCCTGGTGAAGAGTCTGTCTCTTCACTCCGGAGTAGCATTCTCCCCCTGGAAAGCCCAAACTGCTCTTTTCGGGGGACAGAGTCCTAGCAGCAATTTCTGCTGTGAAAAATCCATGCGTTCCTCATGCTAACCGCTTTGCCCAAAGGATCTCAAAGCACTCTGCCAATGGTAATCAAGGGGCAAACCCCCAGCCTAGACCGCAGGCTGGGGAGAGACACGGGGCCCCGAGTCCCATTAGTACCTATCTGCCTCAAAGCTGTGCTCCACCCCACCCATGGTCCTAATGCCTCTTGGGGGTGGGAGGCTAGATCTCGGGAGCAGCAGGTCATCCTGGCCTCCACAAGCAGAGCTCTGCGCTGCGCTGCTCTGGGAATGGGGACCCCACCTGTGCGGCCCCCACTCTTGCATGATGAATCATACAGATCCTTGCCAGGGGAGCCTCTGAGGATGTACCCCTAAGCCCTCACCTATACCGGAATTTCAGACAGAGGTAAAGCGGCACCAGTGCAGATCTCCAGCACAGACACGGTGTGCACTAGGATGCCGCTGTTTAACCCAGTCACTGTGAAATGAGGGATTAGACTTGGGGCAGCTACACTGGAGGCTAACACCCTCGTGGCCTCAGAGACAGGCTCAAGCGGCGATATTCTAGCATTCAAAGACCCCGACGCTCGGTGGCGTTGAGATCCAGGGTGTTGCCGCCAGCCCCACCTGTGATCTCGGCGAGGCGGGTGCATGTGATCCCAAAGAACAAGGTGGGGAAAAGGTGAAACTAAGCCTCAGAGTTGAAGCGACCTGCCCAGAAGAGCTAACGCATGCGCTTTGGTGAAGCTGCAGGGCAGCAGCGAGACCAGCCCGGGCCTTCCCATACGTGCCTTTCAGCTGAGCTCCTGCAATAGTCACCTTGATGCACGTGCCCATTCCAGCCTGGCATACCTGCTCCCCACCCCCCACCATCCACAACACCCCCAGTCCTGCGATTGCCGGAGAGAGCCTCTCCTCTGTGGGCTTTGCCTATTCAGAAGAGCAAAGAGCAGGGAGTGAGCGTGTGAGAGCAGGCACGTGGGTGTTGCACACAGAGGAGATAGAGAGGGCTGAGAGATCTCATTCTGTCTGGGATTCCATGTCTCAGTCACTTCAGTTCCGCTCACAGGCCTTCCTTTGTGCCGGAGCATCACAGCGGGGCATTATGCCAGCTGAAGCCAAAGTGTGGAAACAAAATCGACCGCCTGCTCAGGGCACGTGAAAGGAAAGGTTCCCCTAGGTCAGGGGGGGATGGAGAGAGGAAGAGACAGGCAGAGGGCTGTGAGATCAGCGTATACCCTTAAACAACCCAGCTGACCCCCTGTCCTGCACATCTACCACCACCCCCTGCTCCTCCTCCTCCTCGCTAGCATTGGTGTTCTGCAGCTCGAAGCAGCAGGGAGGTTTTCTGCAGCAAGAGCCTCCTGCTTACAGAGCTGCAGTTGTGCCACCGCAGGGCAGCCATCTCATCAGCGTAAGCAAACTTGACCCCTACCCCTTCTCTGTCTGATAGCCTGTCCCACCTCCCCATCTAGCAGGCACATGGGAGCATGCTTCTCAGAGCAGCAGGGGCACAGCAGAGGGTAGGGATGTTAGCCCCAGTGTCCCGTCTGGATTCCAAAAACGACACCCCATCTTCCCTAAATTCCCCCTACAGCAACGTCTCCTCCCCAAAACACCATGCAATGCGGCTGACATACTGCCTGCTGCATTTCCACCCCAGAGGCAGCTACAGCTTCCGCAACAGGTGAGGTGTCCCCCAGACACACGCCCACCGCATCCGGCACCACGCAAGGTGCAAAGGCTTCACGCGCTCCTGCACTGGGGCGGCTGGTTTGCACAAGTCTTGCCGTGCCCCCGCAGACCCCGGCACAAATGGATCCCTGGTGCTCAGCATTGCCTGAGATGGGTGGAATAACAGCCTTGATACTGCTGCTCTCTCCAGTCTCCAGGGGGTTGTGCTGTTTTGCTCAAACATCCCGGCGCTCGCGTTTAGATGTTCCAAGCATTAAAGGAGCAAAACGTGTACGGAAGATGAAAACCAGATGCCAGGTGTTCGGCTCCAGAGTCCTGCTTCGGGGGCCGAAGCAACAACAGGTGAGCTGGCAAAGGCTCAAAAAAAGCATCATAAAAGGGGCAGGTGTTGCTGGAGTGTTTCCAAACTTCCCTTCGGATAACGGAGACCTTGCACATCTCGTGCCGAGGGGTGAAAGCAGGGAAGAGCAGATGGGGAAGGGAAAGGGCCCTGGAGGGATCTGGCCATCGCAGCTGCCCCCTCATTGCACTCCGCTCTTAGAGCAAGAGCAGACACACGGACCTGGCCTTTCAGCGGGTTCCTGTTTTCGTTGTGCCTCTCGCCTTAATTGGAAGGGGCTCCAGGTCTGGGTGACGCACAAAGGTGCCTGGGCCGGAATCGAACCCTGGAGTCCAAGTATCCCCCCAAAGGGCGGGGGGAGTTCGGATATGGAGCTGAGCCCCAGCCCAGCAAGCTGGTGGAATGACTGCACAGAAACAAACCCAGGCGCAGCCAGTGAGGTCTTTCCTGTAAGAAACAACAAGGCCCGTGTCACAAGCAAAGGGGCTGGCGGTTCGCTTTCTGCAAGAGCGAACCGCCATTCTGCAAGAGCGAAAAGGAGGCCGAGCCGGAGTCAAACCCCTTGTTCGCCAGAGACCAGCCACGGGCCCTGTGTTGGGTATGAAGGATGCAAGGCAGCTGCTCCTCTTAGCTTGTCTGTGCACTTCTTGTTTCCCTCCCTTCCAGCTCGTGGAGTTATCAAGTGGGATGGTGGCTAATGGATACCCTCCAGCATCCCCAGCCTGACAGCTGACAGCCAGCACCCTTCCCAATGCATTCCCAAGGGCTTACGCGGCCCTAGCACCAACGCAAGAGCTTTGGACGAGGGCAGAAGAACCATAAGAGAATTCCTGCCCGCCCCGCACAGCATCGCCGTCTCCTCAGGCACAGATGCTGCGGCACTGGTTAAAAAACCGCAGACAGGAAGCTGACAGGCTATCTGCAGAGGGGCGCGATTGCTCCTGACAGGTTT
Source organism: Chelydra serpentina (assembly GCA_037349315.1). Taxonomy (NCBI): domain Eukaryota; kingdom Metazoa; phylum Chordata; order Testudines; family Chelydridae; genus Chelydra; species Chelydra serpentina. The sequence continues at coordinate 9,590,128 of JBAIAC010000037.1, read as the reverse complement.
ATCAGCAGCCGGGTGTGCCGGCAATGAGATGTAAAACATGGGTTTCATTTCCAGAGCAGACGCTGCTGCTAAGAAGCCGTTAGACACTTCATCAGACAGGCTCAGAGCTGGGCCCTCTGTTAGGAAGTGACAGCACCTCACACGCTACAACCCTGCTCCAGGTATTCTCCCCCCCACTCCCAACTTTGGCTTCACAGCCTTCAAATTCTACCCGTCCTACAGGAACAGGGACTGTTCTTTTTAAGGAGGAGCTCTGTGCTGCTCAAAGGAATCCAGCTTGCCGAGAAAGGAAGCCCCTTCAGAACAGAGGGGAGAAGCACGGAAGAGATGTGGTCACTCTCCAAAGGGTTTACACTCCGGGCAAGAGTGGACAAAAAAGTGAAGAGTAAAGGGGGTGTGCTGTGGCTTGTGTGCATGTCAGGGCAGGGGGGGAGTTAATTTTGTTCTTTCAGTGGCTCAGCAGGGAATGGCAAGGAGGGGCTGAGATTTGGAAAGGGAGGAAGATAGGAAGGGGGGAACAGAGGAGGGGAATAAAGAGGATGGGGAACAGATGCGGGAAAGACGGATGGAGAGGAGTTTGGAGCTCAGTGATGTCCAGTAACAGACGGAGACCGATGGGCGGGTGTTAAACGTAAAGGGGAAGCAGGAGTCAGAAATGCCATGAGAGAAATGACACTCCTGGTCCTCTAAATAAATAAAAACAACAAGTCCTATAAGGAAGTCTCCCAAATGACACCCAGTTTCATGAGATTCCTAGCCCCGCAATACACACGCAGGACAAAGATTCCAAGACCCTGTTCAGAGTTAGAATCAAAGCTTCCGGACACTGATCCGAACAAGAGATGAAGCTTTCGAGGTTTCCTTTGCACATTTTAAGAGAAGCTCCTGCACAAAGGATCTCAGAGGTTTTGCTGGTCCAAATTCCTGCATCCCAAAGTCCAGCCCCATTGAACCAAACCCATCTCAACAGCCGTTATTCACATCTCCGGATGCTGTGAGGGGAGTTGGATTGCTGGCTGCTTCTTTTTTTTTTTTCTTCCCTTGACATGCTTTACATGCCTTTTTTTTTTTTTTTTAGCCTATCATGCTTTGCATTGCTAACCTTACTTCCAGCCTAGGCGTTTTCCCTCTGCAGCACAGCCATGCGGCCGGTAGCTTGAGAACCCTGCAGGACATCCCCCTCCCAGCTGAATAGTCCAGGTCCCTTTGCATTCGCTATCGACAGCTGTCTCCCAATGAAGCAATCTAATGCAAGGTGGCTCCGGAAGATTTAGCGGCATGTGCCTACACACCCACACTTAGTATGCCAATAAATCCACCTTTTAAATAAAAGTTAATTAAAATGTGATTAGAACGGGGACTATAAACAGATGCCCCTCGGCTTAACTCGTCTGCTCCTTCCCCCCCCCCCTCCCCTTTATGAGATTCAAACAGCCACTGGTGTCACTTTTATGGGAACGAGAAGACATGGGCAATTTGGTCAGCCTCCCGCACGCACACGGCAGGGATTTGCACACAGTAGGCTGCAGAAGGATCGGAGGGAGCTGAGCAGATTAGCAAGGCTCTAAACTGTGGCTGCAGAGGAGCAGAGTGTCTTCGGTATTGAAATGGGGAAGTGTGGGAGGAAGCATGAAGATTGTCATGTTCGGTGACCAGTCCCTGGACAGAGTGGGCCTGGTTGAGCGCTCAGTCAGGTGCTATGAAGTGCGATTCGGTTGGTTTCAATCCAGTCACTCCTGAGTCACACTGGGGTAAAATGAGAGGACAATCAGACCCAGTGTGCATTCTGCATGGGGGAATACCTCAGCTGAGCCTCCCTCCAGTAAAACCCAAAGGGCCACTAGCTCATACCTGGGATGCTGAATTAAAGGGACAATGTCAAGGCAATTTAGGCCAAGCACTGATATATATTTTTTAAAAGCCTCCCAAACCCCTGAGATCAACAGTAAATGTGCCACACATTTTACTGCATTCCAGTGAAGACTGTCGCCTGCAGTGTTTGCAACCCAGACATCACACCCAGACTAACACGGCTACCCCTCTGATACTTGACACTTTTGTGCAAGTGCACTGGAATCGGGAAGTGAAACTGACTAGTAACCAAAGCCAATTGCATTACTTGGTGCAAATAATTTATTCGAGGAGCGTTGGCATTTTTTGTCAAATTATTCATGAATATTTATTTTTCTGGGTTTTTCCCCCCCTAGCACCGTAGATCATTAGATAATGTTCAGTGAATGATTTGATGATTTTTTCCTCCCACCATCAAATAAAATTATTTGCACATGTGTCTGCAGGAAACCAAAATGAAAAGGACAAGTCTATTTTCATTGCCTGAAATGAGCAAAATGCACAGCTGCCAAATTCGGGGCAGCTCCATGTGTGACATTTCAATGCTAATTATTTAATGAGCGTATCTGTGTCTTTACAAACAAATTACATATACCATAAACTTTGTCTTGGGGGGAAAACCCATGTGGATCTAGTTCTGGTTAAAGGCATCGGCATGACTTTAATATTCATTATTATTATAGTACCAAGAGGCCCCAACTAGACCAGGGTCCGATGAAAAAATGTTGGGACCCTGTGCATTAGGGCAATAGCTTCCTCCACTCTGCCCCACCTTGCTTAAACGAGACAGCATGAGATAGCCATAGTGGAGGGTTACAAAATCCTCTAAAGCCATTTGGCAGGCCATATTTTGGTGTGTTTTTTTAAGAGGCTCCATACCCTGCCATGGGGCAACAACAAGCAGCATCAGCGCTCAGGGCATTTCGGCAGCACAGCCCCAATAGCCCAAGCATGCTTTGCTTCCAAACAAACAGCTCTCCCCGGGCCACGAGGCCGTGCCACCCACTACCAGAGCAATAGAGCACTCTCTTGCTGCAGCAGCAGCATGCCCTGTGTGGCCAGGCCCGGCAGTAGGTCACAGCAATGTGGTGAGATTAGGATGCGGGGAGAATTCCCCCTTCTAGCATGTGGGGTAATGGGGTGGTGGGTCAAACAAAATAATCTGTCAGGCCCAATGTAATCCTCAAGCCATTAGGTGTCCAACCTATTTTTTCCACCTCCTAGGGTTGGGGGCCCCATGCAAGTGCACACAGTTGAATCCAGGCCTGGTAAACAGTTCCTGCCATCCTCATTTTACAGATGGCTAATTGAGAGACTAAGTAAATTACCTACGATTACAGAGGGAGTCTGTATCTGAGCCAGGAGCTGAACTCACATCTCCCGAGTCACAGGCAAGTTCCTGACCTGGAACAATATTTTTGCTATCATATAAACTACTAGAAACCTCACAAATGGTTCCCTGGGATCAGTTCTAGTTTTGCCTGAAGGCTCATGCAAAACTGTGATCTCTGTTTCGTGAGATTCCCAGACCCAGAAGGTTCAGATAAGAACCCAGATGTTGGCTGCTCAGCCACACCAAAACCAGACACTCTGAAGATGCCAGTTCTTCATTCAACCCAATACCTGGGGTAACATCTCTGAAACCTGACGTAGCGTACTCTAACTATTGGAAAGCAGATGTGCTACTGGAAGGATAAGACATAATTTCCCAATAATGAGGGGAAAAACCCATCACTCATGGGGAAAAGGAGATGGTTTTTGTAAGATACGGACTTTTCAGTAGTTATATTATCCCAGTGCAACCTATTACAGAGTCATTAGCAGAGAAGTAATATTCTTGCTGTTAATAATTTGACTTATAAGCCTGTTTGGCAAAATGAAAAATCTCTCCGTGGATCAGATTAAAGGCCTTGCACGAACTGGCAGTTTGTTTGGATAACAAGCACCTGAATTGGAGGCAAACCCGAAGTATTTTTCTATGTGGAACATCACTCCTCTCAGATGGGAATTTACCTCTGCCCCTAATGGAGCTGGAGCTCTATTGCACATTATTGATGTTGATTATTTACATCAGTTTCATAATCCATTGTTCCTGTAATCATAATAGAAAGAACTCCTAGTTATACAGCGGGTAGAGGAGTTAAGATGCGCTGTTCCCTATTATTTTTCGTTTGCATGGTATGCTTTATGCCTGGAATAGCTGCTCCAAATCACTCTTTAATCCCCTACTTCTTCCGGTGCAGATTTGAAAGAGGTAAAGTAAGTAACCATTGACACATCTTACCTAGGGAAATGATGGATAGAGCAGTGTCAATACCAGATTTTTTGGTTTGCTGGCAATTAAAAAAAAATCAGAAAAAAATTGCTGTCAAACCAAAACTGAAATTTTTTACAAACTGAAAAGTCAAAAAAAAAAAAAATATGGGGTCAAATGAAATGTTTTATTCACTGTTGAGCACTTTTGAATGTTTTTATTGTTAATATACAATTAAGGGAAATTTTGAAAAAAAAATTAATTTCAAACCAAAACATTGAAACCTTTCATTTTGAAAATCTCAAAATGAAACACTATTTCTACTGAAATTTTTAAAGATTTTTTTCCCCGAGTACTGAAATAATTTGGCAAAACTGATTCCAATCCAATTCCATGAAATGTTCCGGTATCACCGAATCTTCGTTTTTCACCGAAAATTGTTTTGTATGAACAATGTCGCCTCGCTCTAGTGATGGATTCTCCATGTCTTGGAGTCTTTAAATCAAAGCAAGATATCTTTCTAAAAGATTCGCTCTAACTCAGCCACAAGTTATTGTCCTCGATGCAGAAGTCACAGGATGATGTTCTTTGGCCTGTGTTGTATAGGAAATCACACTAGTTTGTAAGACCATAAGGGACCATTAGGATCAATCTATGTGTCTGAAATATCGCCTCAGGATGACGCCTGCAATATATTGCCATCTGATAACAGCTACCAGGTGGTGCTTTAAAATACCCCAACGTTTTGACATAAAACCCACACTAATTGCCATACACCTAGTGTATTATATCTAGCCTCATGTTCCTATCACTGTCACCTCCTCCTCCCCCATAGTCTCCAACTGTCTGTTTCACCCACTTGTTGAGTCTTGTCTTAATTCAGATAAGGACCAAGGGCCAGATCCTTCACGGGTGCAAATCAAAACTACGCCGATTTACATGAATGGAGGTTCTGACTCTGAACGTGTCTGTGAAGTGTCTGGTTTTATGGGCCCTTGATTTTACCTTGGGCTCTATAGGTGCTACTGTGATACAAATTATCCAAGTAATAGCAGCCTCCGTGCTTCTGGTTTCTAGCTAGGGCCTGAAGCATAAGAGCCAAAACACCCCCAAGAAAAGCTGTTAAGGAACCACCAGTCTTGCCAAAACCAGGACACATTCCTTCTAAGAAAGCCTGTCCCACCCTAAAGGTCTGTCCATACAGGAAATGACCAGCCAGGGTGGTGATTCTCTGGCCTCTTTCATTTTGGCTGCTCACCACAGCAAGCAGAAGGAATTAAGAAACCATACAATACCTGTGAGACAAGCCAGGGGTGTACACTCATAATCATTTCAACCACCAATGAAATGCGGCCGCCACAGAAATGTGTCTGGCTGTTCAACGCCAACACTGCTTAGCAGCTCAGGACAGGAAGCAGAGAACATTCCGTTTGGAACTTCGGGAGGGATTAACACAGAATGTAATATAACGGAGCTAGAATTTGGCCAGGACACCAGGGCTAAAAAGTGCCACAGGCTTCTGCGGTCCTACTCCCCTCTTTGTCGTCCCCCTCTCTCGTTTTCCACCTTCACTGCTCTTATCCTTTCTGTGCCCTTTCCCATTAGCTGCCTGCTGGAGGACTGCCTTTGAAGCGCGAGAGAAAAAGACTCATCAGCCCAAATGTATTTGGGTTTTAATCAGCTTATCACAGATTCTCTTTTGGCTGCCTACGAGAAGTTGACAGGATCTCCCCAGCCATTCGGAGGCACCGTCGGCCAGGCTCACAGTCCCAGAGCAGCAGAGCAGTTCTCCGCGCGAGTTCCAGGGAATTATTAGGGGCTTGTGCAGTAACTCCCCTGGCTCAGTACCAGAGATTCTATCCAGCTGTTCCCAGTAAGGGACAAAACCACAACTAAGACCGCAGCACCTCTTCTTGCTAACCCACAGGGACAGTGCAATTGAGTTAAATACGACACACACACACCACTAAAAAAAGGCAGAGGAAGGAGATATTTTACTCAGCAAACAAGAACAGGGGAATCAGCATCCTTAGTGAGCATGCGGGGCAAGCAGAGTTGGAAGTGCGGTGTCTTAGAAGAAGTGGGGAGCTCCCAGGGAACCAAACCATACAATTGACTGTTCATCCAGGAGAGGATATGGACAGAGGGGGCTGTGGTCTGCATTCCCTTCCCGCCCCTCTGCGGCACTCAGACAAAGCAGAGTGGGGGGACATTAAGCTGATGTAGAAAGTATGGTCTAGTGGGTAGGGCATTAGTCTGGGATTCAAGAGACCTGGGTTCCATGCCTGGCCCTGACCGCCCTTTCCATTCCTGTGCCAAGCATCGCTTGAGAACAACGGAACCTAGCCTCAGGTCTGTTGGCCCAGACAAGCTCTGCCCATGTAAATCACACATATAATACAATCTGTTTCAGAGCACATATAATTCCAATCATAATGTAATCAATATGGATGCAAATACCATATTTGTACAGGGCCTTTCATCCCTCACACAAAATCTTCAGAGCCAGTGCAAATACTCCCAGTATTTGAAACATTACGGCTGCATGCGTGCAAGGAAGCCTTGCAATTTGGGTTTTTTAATATACGTATACACTAGGAGCTGAAAGTCCGAGCTGTCACATGGATATAATACAGAAAGTCATATGTGTAAATATAGCAGAAAATGGCTGAGAACTTTCCAGTTGGACAGCAACAGATCGTGAATCCCAGTGATGATGGAACCTGGTGATATTCTGAAGAAAAGGAGCTCTCATCCATTTGTGCAGCTGTTGCCACTACTTCACAGGGACTCAGACATTCTAGTCTTCAGAGTGATGTTTGGGGTTATTGTGTATGCTGGTTGTGTTGTGTGGATAGTTGGGTAGTGTGAGAGGATGTGCTGGGATTTGTGGGGCTGGTAAATGGAGTGTATGCTGCAATACAGAGCTGTGTGTGTTGTGCTGTGTGGATGGCTGTGTTCATTTGTGGGGGCAATTGTGTGGGGAGATTTATGTGGATTTGCGCAGGTGGTGAATGAGAAGGTACTAACAGGGGCTGTGCACATTTAGAGTTATTGCATATGCTGATTGTGTTGTGTGGGTGCATGCATGGGCAGTATTAGCAGAGGCATTGCTAAGGCACTGCACTTTTCCTAGGGGAAGGAAGTGCCTGCAAATCTGTTTTGGGAGCAGGGATGGCCGGGGCATGCTTTGGCCAACAGAGCTTCTCAGGCTGCCTATGGTGATCAATAGAAGCGAAAAAGAGTCCTGTGGCACCTTATAGACTAACAGACGTATTGGAGCATAAGCTTTCGTGGGTGAATACCCACTTCTCCAGATGCAGGAATGCATTCATGGGTGATCAATTTCTAGGTCTAACCAGCTGGTGTGACTCCATCTCCCTAATTCAGATGAGTAGGGGACTGCAGGCTCTGGAAACCTGCTTCCCCCCCCCCCCCCGCCACGGTTCACCCAGTGCTGCTCATTATATCATTTCCAAAGCATGGAAACAGCCAGCAAACCTGAGCAAGAAGCTGGATCCCGGCCACTCGGCCTCTCAGTGACACCAGCCACATCTGACATCGTTGAGAAGACGCTGCAAAGGTAAGAGCCTCTCTGAGCAGCGACATAAACCATTTGGGGGTTTCAGATTCAGATTTTAAAAGTCTGGACTTTAATGAATTCCTCTTAGGAGACTTTTTTTTCTGGTTTGCTGGAAGGGATGGCTTGGGAGCCAGTCACAGCCGCGCACCTCTCCATAGGCACCGAATGGAACGAGATGCAGGCACTGACTGCAGGAGGATTCTCTGCTCACCTCGGTTCTACCATCTCCCATAAAGAGTTGCCGCAGGGCCCTGCCAGAAACCATTCACAGCTAATATCCACCCACCGGGAGGGGAACCTCTCTCAATATGTTTCTGCCACAGAACGTATCCGGGTTTGATCATTAAACACACACACACACACCCCAGCCACTTGGGCAGGTTTCACGGGGCCCAGGGGGGTGTTTCTAGAAAAGGCTGCTCTCCACTGCCTGTTGTGTGAAGGGAAAGCAAAGAGGAAGGAGCACCTGGCGAAGCCAACAAAGATGGATGGGAGGGCGCGGTGACAAAGGTACTTGGCGGCACTCTGTCAGCTTCCAGCTACTTGGCTCATAAACAAGCTCATCCATTATCCTGCCAGCCTGGGCACAAACAGCCCCCCAGATAGATATACACGAGCTGATTCGCCCCAGTGAAAATAACCCCTCGATACACATACACACACACAGATCTCCCACTGAGGAACTAACCCTTAGAATCGGGCATGTGCACATGCACACACGCTGAAAACACAGATCTAAGGTGTACACACAACCAACTCTGCCATTGCAAAAACAACACACACACACACACCAGCTCCGCTGCTGAGATTGGCACCTGGATACACGCCCATACTCTAGCAGCTGGGTGACGACAGCCCTAAGAGAGACACACACACGCACTCCACCCTTGGGCACTGGCCAGGAAACACATCTGCAGGGGCTTTGTGGGCAACAGAAGGGCCCCACTCCATGCTGCCTGCCAGGCTGTTCCATTCAATCGCAGGGATCTGCCACCAGCCTCTGGTAGCAGCACAACACTCCCCTCGGCCCCCCTGCGCTGTCTAGGAAAGGGCTCCTGATGCAGAGCAAACAGAGCAGCTGCTACGTGGTGCAGGTGGGGTGCTCCTAACTGCCCCCCCCCCTTCCCCGGTGCATAGGGGTGTCTCAGATCCTGTCCGGCTCCCCTTGCCTGCCTGCTGCCCAGCAGACTGCTCTGAGGAGAATCCAAGCCTCGGGATCCTCCCCCCGCCCCCAAGTTTTTTTCCTGCATGCCTTGGGTGTCAGGGAGAGAGAGCAAAGAAGCAATGGAAGCAAAGAAGCAATGAAAAGATTTAGAGAGCTGGAGGTACATACGTGAAAGAAATGGCATGAAAATCAGCTAAAATAAAACACAAAACATAGTTTTGTTGATAACTTGCAGGAAAACAGCAAGACTAAGTCGGGGGAGAGGGAGCCGCCACTACTAAAGGTAAGAAGTTCAAGTAACTTGATTCAATAGTACAGGATAATGGTGAACTCAATGACAAACTTATAAGCAGAACAGGAAAGACATAGACTCAATGGAGAGTAGTGAGCAGAATGACCTGCGATACAAAAATGCCTAACAAATGGAAAAGTGAGATCTACAAGACGGCAATTAGACCTACACATTTGTATGGTTTTGAATGCTGAGCACTGAGGAAGAGACAGTAGCATACCTTGAATACAGTGGAAATGAAAATGTTGAGATGGATGCTTGGAGTTACAAAGATGGACCACGTTTGTGGCGAATGAATTGGGGAAAGTGTGAAGGTGGTAGCAATTATAGAAAAGCTGAGGGAATCCTAGGCTGAGATGGTTTGGGCATGTGGAAAAGATTGGAAAAATATATAGGAAACGGGGCCTTTAACTTAGAAGTGAAGGGTAAGAGAAGGGCTGGAAGACCCAAAACTAGATGGATGGATGCCATACAAAAGGATTTGATTAGCTGTGGAGTTTGAGAAACGTCTTCAAGGCAGACCGGAATGGAGAAGGAGGACACTAAGAGCCAACTCCAGGATAGATGGGAAGAAGCGAAGGGATGAGATGCATGGACTGATGAAGCTGCTGAGAAGTTGCAATCAGGAATAATAGTGTGAGGTTCTTAATATCCCTGCAATGCAATAAATCAACAGCATTAAATATGAGCAAGGTAGGCGAGCACCAGATTGACAGGACACATTAAGTTCGCCCGCGCAGAGCGATTTCTCAAACTGTTTGTTCCATCTGAACTAACAGAGAGCTCATAAACAAACCAGCAATGGGAGCGGCTGTGGGGCACTTCCAAACGGCACCCCATTGATCCTCCGGCCCCAAGCTCTGCCTTAGAGAGCTTCCTTCCCAATGCAACTTACTTCCCCACGTCCTCTCAGAATGTTCCTTCCCCTTACGGGTGATGAGGATAGCTGCAAAGCACTGCGCAAACATTAACTAATTGCTCTCTGCGCCGCGCCATGGGTGTTGGAAGGATTAGCTCAGTGTTTGCATACTGCTTTGAGGATGCACGTAAATTGCCATATAAGCGCTAAGAATTATTATCAGTGATCCCAAACCCTGCAGTTTACAATAGGATTACCATCCCAAAGCAAGGCTTCTTATAACCAGAGATGAGACAAAGATGCTGTCCAGCACCTCGCTATGCCAGGCTGATTAACCTGGGATGGACTCAGCTACTCAGGGGATGAGTGCTAACGTATTGAAAATACATATAGTAATGCCACTGACCTCTCAAACAGCTCTTGACTCCGGTCAGTCTCAAAAGGGCCTTACAAAGGAGGTAACTAACTATCATTATCCACATTTTACAAGCACCTGGAATGCTGGGCTCCAAAACAGAGAAGGGAGGTACAGAACAGCAAGTAAAGGAACTGGTACAAATGAAGGAATTGGATTTTAGGGGCGTGCAAAGAGTTTTGCACCTTGTAAAATCATCCTATAAATTCTCCTAGCTGAAATGTGCAACTTTGGAAAGCTTACCTTCTCTGTAAGGTGAATGTAAATAGCATGAGATAGCTTCCAAGAAACTGGATTGCACTGAAATCTTTTTTTCCCCTTATTATACTATTACTGACTTTTAGCAATAAACCATTGGTTACCTGGGCTCTTGAGTATGTTTCATAACAAACCAACATGTGATCAAGTAACTGACTATACAATTTATCAACATTTGATAAAGAAACATGTATTCGATTTATTAACTTTCTATAGGCTTTCAAGTTCTAGATTATCTTTTATTATTATTTGTATTGCAGTAGCGCCTAGGGGCCCCAGCCCTTGACTGGACCCCATTGTGCTAAGGCGCTGTACAAACAGCAAAGACAATCGCTACGCCAAGGACCTCACTATCTGTGAATGCTGGAAAAAGACGTAGTGTAGTGCATAGCTCCATAAGACCTCAGATCAATGTGCAGTTGGGATCAAATGAGCAGGCAGAATGTTAGGAAGCAATAAGGAGCAAGATGAATAAGAGGGAGGAGTTCTACGGTTGTTAAATTAATCAATAGAACATCCTCACATAGACACCGTATTCAGTTCTGGTCGCCCCATCTCAAAGAGGATATTGCAGAAATGAAAGGGGTTCAGAGACGGGCAACAAGAACAATTAGGAGTCTGGAAAAATTCCATTTGAAGAGAGATTGGAAGGATTGGGATTGTTTATCTTACAGAGGAGATGAATAAGGGAGCACGTGATAAAAGGATAAGAAATGATGAATGGGAGAGATGGCACATCAGAAACGTCTGTTCTCCCTGCCTCAGTGAAATCCCAGAGCCACTTTTAAAGGACTCCAGCCGTCAGTCATTTCAAAGCCCTGAGCGGTGTGGGGGTCAGTCATGTCATTTGCTGAAATCTCTGGACTATTGTTGCCTCTCAGTACTTTTTAGAATTATGCCACCCCCACCTTTCTCTCCAGCACTTCTGCTACACCTGGCAGGGTGATTTTGTCTGATACAGTCACCCACGTTTGAACCCGCGATACTCAGTGCCAGAGTATTCTGGGTGCAGTAGTCACAACTAGGGTACTTATGTTCCTGGAGACTAGTTCTGAGCTTTATCTCTGGGCTTTAAAGCATGTGGCACGAGGTACCTCTATAAACTATCATTTCCCCCAAACAACCATGTTGTAAGACACTCCGTGCATCTACCCTCGACATTTATCATTATAAGAAATTGGCTTTCAAACAAGGAAAGAATACTTTACTTTTAAGGATAAGCTGGGAGAATTAAATGCTAAAAATGCCCAATTTCCACTGTGATGGGCTCTTTAGAAATGCCTGTAACAACATGAAAAATAATCATCTCAAAGCAGACCTCAGTTGAAACTTGGCAGTTAAAACTAGGAGAATTTCACACTGAAACCATGACTTTCACCGGATTGTAAACTAAAGCCATAAATCAGTTTTGCTTTGCTTGAAGGTTCATGAACCTCAGCAAAAGTAAAATCCCCAAAACTTTGGATGAACACTGTCTGACCCCTGAGCTTGCGGAGAAATCTGGCAAGGGTTGCATGATGCCATATCATTGTGAATATTTCTCAGACCCCAGTCACCAGGCTGTCCTTACAATGATACACGTATTGCTACTGAGCATCTAAACCTGTTCTAAGTACTGCATAAAAACAAGCAATGATGCAATCCTGGCTTGGAAGAGCTTGTATAGGGGGAGAATTTCAAAGGCTTGGTCCCTGGCTTTCCATGGGAGTGGGACACTGCCTCTTTTGTCTTTGAAAGCCTCCGTCATAAACTCCACTAACCCTAAACAGTTTTACCCCACTGGACATTCTCAGGTTCAGATTAGCTATGTGAAGAGCAATCAGGCATCAGGATGTAACTGAAAGAGGAAGTAGGGTACAATGGTTAGAGTGCTATTTTGGGATTCAGGAACTACGCCACAGACTTCCTGTGCAAGCGCAGGCAAATCCCTTAGTCTCTCTTTGCCTCGGTTCTTCATCTAAGATGGAGATAACAGCACTGCCTTACATTACAGGGGTGGTGTGAGGATAAGTACACTGAAGATTGTGAGGTGCTGAGATACTATGGTGTTGGAGCCAAGTAAGTACTCCAGATAGACAGAATAGTGTTTGTGTGTTCTCAGCAAGGAAGATTCTATACATTCAATTAGACAATTGGTCATGATGTTGGTTCTCCACCATCCTCTTAGATTATTGTCTCTTGGCCAACTCTGGACGACACAAGCACTTGGTGAACCAACGGCACGATCCCATCCTTACATTTTGTTTTATGTGGACACATATATAACACCACACACAATTTAGCCCGGGGGTAAAGTTGGAGAGGAATTTCATTTAAGCTGCATTGTTTCCATTCAGTGTGGGCTATCCATCTGTCTGAAGAAGAGTCAGCAGCCACGGCTGACACACCGTCCCTCAGCCAGGGGTAATTTATAAGCCTATTGGGAACAGCGGCTAAACAGATGAACCCATCTGGCGAAGGAACATGATGGATTCACTCTCCGTTCTGGTACTTAGACTTTTCACCCTCAACAGGCCACAAAGCCTCGTTCATCATCTTCATCAACCCAACGGGTAAATATCATTAAATCTGCCGGCCTCTGGCAGCAGCATTGATATTTTTTCTCTTTATTTTATGATTTAAAAACTCACTGTCCCCACCCTCTCCCACTGAAAAATGAGACTTACGCCTGTTGAGGGGACACGCGTAGTTGGAACCAGAGAGGTGAGATGGAGAAATACTTCACATTTCTAATCACTTCCAGCCCACTGAGGGAGCCCATAAGAATCCATCTTCCAAATACAAGGCACAGATAGTGATCTCCCTTCAGCGGTGGGTTGCCTATTATTTACCGACTAGTCGCAAAACCCAAGAACCTGGTGATGGCTCCACATTACCCAATGGAATGAAATGGTATTGCTGTTATATTGACAACTGCCATAGAATGCAGTGCTTAGAAATGGCCTAAGAAATGCAACAGATAAAAGACCAGGTGCAGAGGTGGTGTAAATCAGCAGAGCCGCATTGAAGTCAAGGGTAGATCTGGCCCTGTGATTCCCAATGGACAATTTTCCACCATGTGTTATGGGAGAATGTAAGCTGATCATTAGTCTTTGCTACACTGAGGTAACGAGGTGCATTATCTTATGTCTGAAGTGCCCAGATTAATTACGCAAAGAGCTCAGAGTTGGAATATGAGGGTCTGGGGTAAGGTGTATTGGTAGAGTTGCATAAGTGACACATAAGCAGTTATGTTCGCTGGTTTTAAGGCTCTCTTCATTTTATAAGGGATAAGATCCTCCATTTAAATAGTTCCTTAAATACCAAAGTGCATTACAAATGACCCCCCTACAGAACCTCTGCTACAGAACATGGGAGCTGTTTAACAGTGCAGAGCAACACTGAAAAATTGGTTCAATCTGCGAAGAAGACACCAAACCAATTCAAACAAAGGAAATGTAGGGAGTCAGGATGTAATTATCCAGGAGACCAGGGCAAACTTTCCCAGTCTAGCACAAGAATGACTGTGGGATCTTTGATGGGTCTAAGTTTTATATCTCCTCCAGACAAAGGCATCAGAAGCAATAGGACATGCATCAACTTAGGTTCACTAGCGACTCAGGGGGGTAAATGCCCCCTGCTGAACCACGAACACTGCTTCTGCCCATGAACTGACTTTTTAGTCTTGCCAGTCTCCCATCCAAGCCTTGCACAGGTCCAACCCATCGTAGATTGGCCATCCAACAAGACCATGGCCCAATGACAGATTGGCAATGCAACAAATTCACTGCCTTCTCTCAACAAAAACCCACAGCGAGGCAATTACTTTTAAAAAGGCATTTCCACTTAGAAAACACCCAACAAAAACAACCTGGACTCAGGCAAATCTTGGGTGAACCGGGAGAAACCTTGAGTGAAAGTCCTCATCTGCCACTATTGTGTGAGCAGCGTAAAGGAACAGACGCGTCATCCAGGCCATACATTAAACCTGGCAGCGCATTTGGAGGAGCCAAGCAAAATCTCTGCTGGCCATTTCTTTGGAGAAAGTAATGAAGGGGAAAGGAATGAGAGTGCCATTGGCTGGCCAGCATTTCAGCGATGGATGGGATGGACGAATCACTTTATGAGCCCTAATTGCTGCTTGAATGCCTTTCCATGTCTGCACGTAAGCCTTCATTCTGAGGGAAGTTGTTTGTTCGAATCCTGAATGAGCAAGGTTGGTTATCAGCAGGCAGTTTACAACCCCTGTGCTGTGCATTAATTAAAAAGGCTTTGTGCTGCGGCTCATTCGTTAGCACCGCCGCGCCTTTAATCACTGCCTCTTCAGCCACCAGGACAATCTATAAATCGCCTCAGATATGAAATAATGAAGTGGAATGGCTCAATGTATTACAATGTAATAAGTCAGGATAGTGTGGGGGTGGACAGGGCAGTGCCGGCGCTGTCTCCTTGCCCGGAGCCTTCCCATCTCATTACCAATGGCAAACATGCATGGGAACAGCAGAAAGAATCTAGACAAGATACATCTATCCATGCAATAAACGCTACACACTATACACTGTACCTCTCTGATTCTGACCCATCTGCTGCAGCTGATTTATAAGGATCCTGGGGACAATATATAATCTATTTTACTGCTGTGGATAGGAGAAGCTTGGCTTCCTAGAAGACACCCCAAAGTGCCCCCTAAAGACATGTATATTAGTTAAAGGGTCACTACTTATGGGTCAGTCTTGCAATAGAAGGACTGTGCAATCCTCTTCCAATTGCTTCTTTTGATATTGTTTTAGTGTGACCCAGGCCCGCTTGGTGTGGAGCTCTGTCCCCTTCTAGCGGCATCGAGCCCAGAGAGAGATTGATGAGCCTGCTACAGCCTTGGCGAGGAGGCATGCAGCTTTTAGCTCATGCAGTAGCGGCCCATACACTAAGCTTCCGAGGTCCCAAGTTCGATCCCGCCCACTGACGACCGGGGTCTGTCGGGGTTACATTAGCACTGCCGTGAGGTGCCAGTCTATTGGATGATTGGGATTGGTAGGGGGAGCCCAACAACCCCAAGGAAGGACCGTCACAGAACCTAGACCTCAGCTGAATACGGTTATGTTCACAGCAAACACACGGAGAAATTAGTTAAAACCTGAAATACTTTTGCTGGAAGGTTGCAACATAGCACTACTTTATTGCTTAAACTCAAGAATCTTAACACACAGGAATCAGAAACAGAGCCACACAAAGCAGGCTGCGCCCTGCAGTAGAAAGGCACGGAGGCACAACTCACCCCACCGTACTCTAGGCAGGCACCGCCGTCAGTCTGCAAAGACCACGGAGGAGATGGGCTCAGTAGGAACGCAGGCAACTAGCCGGCAAGCGGGACCAATCAACTAAAAGTGATGGCTTGTAACGAAAACCGTTTTCAACATACCGCAGACATGAGAGGCAAAAGATGAACAAACAGGGGCTGACAGCATTCTCTGGTTACCCCCAGAGCAGGTACAAATTTCCCACATGTGCTGCCTCACTAGTATAGCTCAGGCCTGACCCAGAGGGATGCTGTTTCTAAGCACTAAAAGCTAAGCCTCCCTGCTAACGTTGCTGAAGAAAGTGAGAAGGAGTTTGCGATATGGACACCAGGGACCTGGACTGAGACCAGCACCTTATTTCTCACCTGCCAGGGAGCGACCACTTTCCCAGGATCACCGAGAAGGGCTTCAGAGTGGAAGGCCTCCCTCCACCCACCACAGACACATCGGCCCTATCTTCCGAGCTGTCTGGTGCCCTTTGCCCGCCTTTCTGGCAGAGTGCTCAAAGCGATGGGTCAGAGAAAAGCCCAGGTCAAAGTTCACAGCCCAGCTCAGAGCTCCAGCCTCGCTCTAGAACCCAGGAAAGCTCAGGTCCAGACCCGTATTCTGACTCTCCATGTTGGGAGCATCTCTGGAGAATTGGGTTAAATTCAGCTCCAAAGTTTGACCGGGGTGGGTTGGAGCACTGCGCCAGAGCCCAAGGCCCGACACTCAGGTGAGCGTAGTTCTTTCCGTTCACGTGAAGATCCACACCAGCGGATGAATGGGTAGAGACAGTCCTCATCCACAGCTGAGACTCATTTTGCCCTTCCCGCCAGAGCCAAGGAGAAAAGATGGGCACTGCAGAAGAGTTGGTTTCGGGGAATTTCCAGTTTTGAAAACATTTTGGAACAAAACATTTCGAAATCGAAATACAAACACCCTTTTCCAAACAATCAGTTCCATTATCACTTTGACTGGTTATTTTAGTGCGCTTTAAAAGTCAACACCCCCATAGTGTGCATTACCCCTTTGTGCCAACAAGCTCTTAATATGTCTTCCAGTTATGTGACAAAAGATGCACTAGGTTATCTCCCTCCTCCCTCCCTAGAGGTCTCGCCCATGTGTCTTTTCATTGATTGCTTTCTGAAAGTCATTTGGTTTCTCCTTTGTGAGGTTTTGTCCTTAATGATCAACTAACATTAAGCCATAGTTGGCCCAAGTCCCCTTTCGACACATATGTACCACTTCTATTGATTAGACTGGGAAATGAGAGCTGTGGATCCAGGGATAGATTTTGGACTACTCTAGAGCAAATAAGCCACCAGCAGATGCTACAGCTGAGCAGATGAGACATGACAATGAAAATACCCGGGAAATCCTCAATCCAGGAGATGGAGAATGTACGGCGCAAAAGCTTCAACTTTAATTTGTTACGAGCCCTGGGAGCTCAAGAGGTTACCGCATGAATACCAGCGGAAAGGATATTGCCATACAAGCGCCAACAAGCAGCATGCGCACAAACCTATTAACTGGTAAACACCAATCTTCAGTAATTCCAGCTATTAAAAACAGCTTAAAGAGAAATCAGACCTCATTTCACAGGGAGCGCAGGGGTCTGGATGACTATTTAAAAACTTTTCCTTATTCATCTGAGTTAATGGCCTCTGACTCTCAAATGCTCAGCTCCCGTGCCGTTTCCAGGTTTATTAGACTCAGAACCAGGGAGACAAGACGGCTTTTCTTTTCTTTTTCCGGATGATGACTCCCCACTCAGAGAAAAGGAACATCACAGATCTCGCGGAGTCACAAACTGGGAAAGCATATCCCTTGGAACAGCGTGAGAAATTAGCATGACATTTCCTTGCTGGCTGAAATCAATATAGTTATGTATTCCAGTTTACAGAAAATATGTTTAAAAAGACTCCAGGTGCCCTCACAACAGTTACATTTACAGATTACAAAATTATACACAGCCGCATACTACAGTAGAAACACCATTACCCTACCAGCCAGTAGATGATGAATATCACAGTAGTATATGCTCCACCAAGAAGCCCAAATCCGCAGCAACCCTAGAAGCTATTTACCTTATGCAAGCCCTGCATCTGAGCACCTAATGATCTTCACTCTGTTTAGCCTCACAAAGTCCCTGTGAGGTAAAGATATGCTGTTCTCCCCATTCTACAGATGGGAAGTAGAGGCACAAAGATGCTTAGGGAATAGGATGACCAGATGTCCCGATTTTATAGGAACAGTCCTGATATTCGGGGCTTTTTCTTTACAGGTGCCTATTACCCCCCCCCCCCACCCCACCCCATCCCGATTTTTCACACTTGCTATCTGGTTACCCTATTAGAGAACATCTAGGCTAGAGATGATGGTGTAATTGATCGAGTCGCCCTGAGTGCGTACCTAGGGTTTCAGATGGGATTTTCAGAGCAGGGGGATCACTCCTTTTAATGACTGGCTCCTTCCTCTGGGGGCACTGCAGAAGAAGTGATTTTTTTAGGAATGCTCCATTGGTGGGTGGAGATTGAGGACAAAGCATGCATCCTAGGCGAGTCGGGGAAAAGGTACAGAGTTGGGATGTACAAGGAGATGAAGGTGTCACTGATGGAGAGGAGAGGCGCGTGGAACCTGTTAAGAGGCTGGAGCTGAGGTGTAAGCTGGGGGATGCATTGTGCAGATGACATGTGATTTAAACCTGACAAAGGGGAAGCCAGCGGAGGGCGTCATGGACGGGCAGTGATGTGGTTCTGTTTTAGACTGTTTGGAAGGTGATAAGGAGATCAGAGAGGGCAGAGGAGAGTGCAGTAGTCAAAGCTAGACAGGTTTAGAATGTGGACGGGTATCTTAGCCATTGGAGAAGGCAGGGAGTGCCGGGTTTCCAATGTGTCACAGGGAAAGAAATGGCAAGATCCGGTCACAGTTTGGATGAGTAGGCAAAGGAGAGGGAAGTGGCCCCAAGGCTGTGAACCTGCATGATAGGGAAGTTGGTGTGGTCAGCAGCAACGGAGGAAGGTTTTGGAGAGGAAAAACGAGAAACATATCGCACTGCCTACCACACAGATCAACACAACCAGGGGGAGTGGGATGGAATGCATAAATAGGAAGCGTAGGCTCGATATCAGGACAGAGGCACTAATAGGGAAATCTATTCTGTTGAGGAATCGTCTTCCCATGGGAGTCACGGAAGCACCGTAGCTCAGGCAATTTACAATTAGGCTGAATAATATATGCACTCCTGGCACGGCCAGAGGGAGGATATACATGGCCTACGGATCTTCCCCCAGGGCGTGTTTCTAGGATACTAAGCATCTCTCATCTGAATACAGGGGAAGGGTTAAGCCAAAGGCCCACCCATCAGTGATGAGAAGGATCGACGAGGAATGCTTTGTTGACGGCAACTGCACTGAAAATTAAATTGGATTTCTTAGACTTGGGGAGGTTTCCATGCTGCCTTACAAGACCTCTCTAATGCTAAATTCCACACAGATTCCCCTGTCACCCGCTGGACTCTGACAGAGCTAAATGATCCTGTAGTGAGAAAGGCAAGCAACTAAATATTGACAAAATGTACAAGTGCTTACATACAAATATACACAAATGCTGTAAGTCTAAACACTAAGATGGGAGAACTAGAGTGCCTGGTATTAAATGAGGATACTGCTACAATAGGCATTATGGAAACTTGGTGAAATGAAGATAAATCAATGGAACACGGTAACACCAGGGTCAAAAATATATAGAAATGACAGAGTGGGATGCACTGGTGGGCGAGTGGCATTATATGCAAGAGAAAGCAGAGTCAAATAAGGTAAACATCTTAAATGAAATAAACTGTACCAGAGCGGCTCTATGGATAGACATTCCATGCTGGAATAGAGTATAGCAGTAGAAATATACTACCACGCACCTGACCAGGAGGTGACAGTGATTCTGAAATGTTAAGGGAGGTTAGAGAAGCTACAAAAGCAGAGAATGTAACAATAATAGGTAATTTCAACTAGCCCCATACTGGCTGCATGAAAGTCACTGCTGGGTGTGATGCGCAGATAAAATTCCTAGATGCCATAAATGACTGCTTCTTGGAGCAGCTAGTTGAGAACTGAAGAGTAGACAATTAGAGCTGGGTGAAAAATATCAATTTTTTAAATAAAACTTTCAGGGGTTTTTTACGTTTGTTGACATTTCTTGCAAAAATATTTCATTATTTTTCCAATGAAGAACTGAAATCAAAAACAGAAAAGAAAAAAAGGGGGTTTGAGGACCATTTGCTGTTTAAATAAGGGACTGTCACCCCAAACTCTGAAAAATGTTGAAAATATTTTTCCCCCCATGATCATTTTCAACAAAGTCATTTTTCATCAAAGTTGCCTTTCAACCATCTCTGGGGAAAATGGAAGCCTTCGACTTGACCTAGTACATTTTTGCAGTGAGTTCTCTAACACATGAAGAAAAGGAGTTTATGATCATAAGGTTTATATTACACTAGCATTTCCTGGTTTCACTCAGTGTTCAGTGCCAAACTGATGGAGAGATATATGGGAATGGGATAGTCTCTGTTGTCACCAGTAATAGGAATAAAACGGTGCTAATTACAGACCAATGTGTATATTGTCTTTCTGATGTCCATGCACAACTTTAATTAATTCCAATGAGGGTTATTATGAGCAAGGTAAGAGGAGGAGATTCATTACATTACATAGCTGTGCATTATTGACTTTCTACCGTGTGTGTTTATGGGTTTTTTGTTTAGGTTTATGTTACTGGGTTTTTTTCTCTAGCCTTTATTGTTTTCTAAACTCTTCAATCTATACAATATTTATGTCAGTAATCATTCGAAAATTTTCAATTAAATGTAAAAAAACCAGAAACAAGTAAATCTATTCTCTCTTTTGACTGTTTTATTGATTAAAATGAATGTCTGAGCTGCGGCCGCTGAACCGTGAAAAGCAATCTGTCTTAGATGGGTAACAGATCGTTAGGAAATCATTGTGCTGAGGCAAGAATAATTGTATGTATACACACACACGCACCGTAAATACACACACTATGCGGAACAAGCCATGTTCACACAAAGTCCCAGTATTAACAGGACACCAGGAACTTAAAATCTAGACCACTTTTTCAAATTGAGTTTTAGCTAATTTGATGAACGGCCCCGAAGCTGTTGATTTAGTTGGGGATTGATCCTGCTTTGAGCAGGGCTTTTGACTAGATGACCTCCTGAGGTCCCTTCCAACCCTGAGATTCTATAATCCTTCTTCCATTTGTTTTCAGTTTTACAATCACATTTTACTATTTAAAGTGCTCTCCCTCTTGCTACCTGAAGGACACACTCAAACAGGCGAAACTGACTATACGGGAAAATGATTATACACAGAATGACGTCAGTTGCACCTTTGCTGTTTGTAACAATAGTAGGTAACGTTTTTCAGACTGAACTGTGATTTGAGTTGATGCTGTCCTTTTAAAGGTGGCTGAGCGGTAAGCACACAAGGGTCAGAAAACAGAGTTAAGGTTGAATGTTCCACCTTAGATCTGCTGCTTTGAATTAAGACAAAAGCAGGGATGTTTATGTTTTGTTGAGGGTGGGTGTTGCACAAAGACTTGTTGGTCACAATCAACCTTTGTGATTCAGGGCATAAGCCAACCTCTAATTAACTGGGGCTAAGAAGAAACTTCTCCCATGTGCAGTTTATATCATTCCACTCTGGGGATTCCTGAACCTCTAGAAGCATCTGGCACGGGCTGCTGTCAGATTCTGGATTTAATGGGCCTTTATCTGGTAGGGCAACTCCCATGTTCATAATCATGGCTACTCTGAATCCAGGTTCCACATTATCTGAGCTCACAGAAAGGAAGCTGACTGTATGGTTCTAGTTATAATCCATCTCCATTCCAAATACAGAGGGCAGCTGCAATTTTGGCTTATCAAAGCCTCAGAGGCTGTGATTTTGGTTTAAGAAGAACTAGTTTACACTTCATACAAATGCCACCTTTGGTAAAAGGCTCCAGTCCCTGCTCATCTCTAATTACCTTGGATCGACCGATCATTCTCTTTAAGTTTGGATTTGGATCCATATCCAGATTCAAAGCTCAGGAGGTCAGGATTTTTCAAATTTTCAAAGCAACGTAGGAGCCTAAGACCCTAAGACTTAGGCTCCTAATTGCCTTAAGTTAATTATTAATTTTTTTGCCTTTGAAATTTGTACCCAGTGCTTTCAGTTGTGGGATCATGCCCTCTTCCCTCCATGTCAGCCATTTAGCACAATGCAATATTTTCTACTGCAAGGTCACGGTAGCTGGGGGGACAACATCCATACAGACTGCCCGTCTCCGAAGTGGGTTAACATCCAGAAGGGAGGCATTTTCCTCACCAGTCGTGGAACTGGGGAGACTGAGAACAGAACAGCAGGATGACAAACAAGAAGAAAAACCCTGCTGGCTGCTTTTGCCACTGGAAGGAGGGGCCCTCCTAGTGAGCTGGAGATGCTGTGAAGAAACACTAATAATTTAATGAGCAAGAACAAGAGGATGGGAGCATTCGTTTACGGGAATGTCACTAATGAATGTGCAACAGAAACAAGCTGTCACTTGAGACTGGGAAATATTTCCCCTCTTTGCTCTCTACTTGCCTGAGATGTTTGTTAATGGAGAGGAGCGAGGTACAACAGCAGATTCCACCTGACTCATGCTGTGTGCGTTTTTATCAGGCACTTTTTTTTTTTAAGTGAGTTTGCAGCAAGGCACATGTGGGCAGCCACCCAGGTTGTCAGCCAGCTGCAAACAAGGCAGAGTATAATAAAACCGGCATGTCCGCAGCACCCTTCTTCGAAGGATCTTCCAGCACTTTACAACAACTGTTCATCCTCACAATGCCTTCATGAGTTATCAGTGGAAAAGGCAGGGGAGCAGATGTTGTGCATGTGTGTGCTGATAAATGTCCATAGTAGTTTTGCCAGGTTGTATTTTCTCCATTTTACTGATGGGGAAACTGAAGCATGAAGATGGTAAATTGCATGCCCAAGGTCACATCAAGTGAATACCTAAGCTCAAGGAAAAGAACCTAGGGTTATCCTCCCAGGCAATGCTCCAACCGCTAAGCCTATGCTTCTCTGCAGTACTGCAATTTGCAAATGTTCAGGTCTAGAGCAAATAGGGAGGAAAAAAACAGAGATCTCTTCACTAAACAGGCCAAAGGAAGAAACTAATCAACAGCTATAACATACCAGCCAATAGAAAAACAATGACCAGAATAGACCCAAACCAGCACTATCAAAAGGAGAACCCTAGGGTTAGCCACAAGCAACTTAGCTGCCTTAAGGCCAAAATCATATTCAAGACTGTGCTAGTTAAAATACATTAATACTGTTTCAAGTGAAATGTATTTTGTCTGTAGAGACAAGGCCATACATTAAGGATGGGGCACTGCTGGTTTTATGGGCTGCTGGCTCTTGTGATGGTTTGCAACTTTGTCATCAGTGCAGACGAAGAGTGAGATCAAATCTCATGCTTCAGGATGCAAATTAATCCCCGCAGGGGTCAGGAAGCAAATTTACGCACGCTCCCATGCCACACAGAGCAGTGCACAGTCAGCTAAGTGCTTTATAGGGGACTTTTCACCTTCCTCTCTGCTATGAGGATGGGGCAGTGCTGGAATCAGGCTGCCAAAAAGAAGATCAATGGCTGATCTGGGAAAGCAATTATCACGTCACCTGCACCTTACATAATGGAATGTATTATTTATATTATAGCCGCATTCGCACTTTGCAATAATTTTGCAACATCTTCATTTAACTTTAGAGACATAAGTCTGGTGTCGAAATGCATTTTGGAAGCAGGCAGAGAACTGCTTTGGGGGTGGGTGATTTATATCTAGCGCTGAGTTAATAACCAGACTAGGAGAGGATTTCAGAGGCTGGAGGTTGCAAGTTTACCTTTAAGAAAATTAAAAAGGGTCTCAGTCAGTAATGTCAGACCAGAAACAAATTAAGAAACAAATGTAGCTGGAGAGCTGTGTTTTTGGAGGGTTTCTCTCCTTATTGTTTTGATTTCCTTTGTTTCAGCTCAGTTTGTTTCCCAAGAAGCCCCAATCTAGTAGTAACCTTAATCCAACAGTAAAAGTGGCTGGACAATTGGGTTTCCCCCTCCATCAAGGAACATTTGGTTTTTTTTCACCCCTCTTTTCTGAAAGCCTCAAAACTCAAACATTTTGAGATTTCAGCTGAATTTTTTTTATTTTCGGATTTTCAATTTTCCACCCAATAAATGGAAAGTTGGCAACAAGAAAATGTTCATTCTACCCAAGCCCCAATTTTCCATCAGAAAAAAAAGTTTTTGGACGGAAATTCTTTGACCAGCTCTAGCCAGTAGTTCAGAATCATTTTCCATCTCCCCTCCCTCAGTGTCTTTGCTTCAGCCTCACTCCAGTTGCCCTACGTGTGCCTCATATAGCCCCACCCTCCATTTATCTCTGTCCCCCTCCCAGCAAAAGCCCACCCAGGAATTTAAAAAAAAACCCACAATAATCCTGGCACCAACATGATGGTTGCCGACCATCCCCACAACCCTGTGTCAGCATGGTCTATTTGGCTTCTAAATTCTTCAGGGCAGGGATAATTCATTTTGTACAGCACCTAGCATCATCATAGCCCCTAGGACTCTTGGACAAAATAGCTCGAGGATTTGATTCATTAAATTCCTTAAGCGTGTGAAGTAAATGGTTAAGCACGTGCTGAAAGTTAAGCACGTGCTTAAATTCTTTGCTGAACTGGGGCCTGAATGAAGCTCTGACTCAGCAAAGTACTTAAAACCATCCCCATTCAGGACAGTAGTTAAGCACATGCTTAAATGCTGTCCTAAATTGGGGCCAGCATGTGCTTTTCCAAGGTACCCACAATGAAGCCAATGCTTTACAATGGAGCTCAGTCCCCCATGTTATGACTGCCCCAGCAAAAGCAACACTTAAGCAGCCTCGGTTGGGACTGAGATGAAATGGTTGGACCTGGATTCTACCATTCCCAAAGCTCAGTGGGGTTTGGGCCTTAGCTTATCAGTACCCCCTGCGATGCAACAGTCCTCCATGCAAGATACTTGCAGTACGCGTGTGAGCACAAGCCCACACATTCATGTATACCAAGGAGGTGCTAAATGAGGTGGCGTCTCTCAGATCCGTTAATATACTTTACCTAATTAAGCTGTTCAACTCTCCAGTTTAAATAGCTGCCAAATAGCTAGTACAAACTGATTTATCTTTCGATGAAGGTAAAATTTGCTGGAAAAACTGGAGACAAAAACTGTG
Organism: Chelydra serpentina; assembly: GCA_037349315.1. Classification (NCBI taxonomy): domain Eukaryota; kingdom Metazoa; phylum Chordata; order Testudines; family Chelydridae; genus Chelydra; species Chelydra serpentina. Next base: position 9,564,886 of record JBAIAC010000037.1, on the reverse strand, counting down.
AGTTTTCTGTGATTAAATTATCTTCTCTTGTGTTCTGATCTGAATAAATTTTGGAGACAGGATGAATATTTTAAATCTCAATTTTTTCTATGTGGACATCTCTATACAAGCCCAACTATTATTATTTAGACACACACATACTATGGACTATATAGGAATGGGATATCCTTAGAACCAAACAGTCTCATGAAATCCCCATGCGCATACACCCACAAAACTAAGTAACAAAGGACATTTGTCACACTAGTTCTGCCTGTCCTTAGGCAAGTCTCATCCCACACTGTGCCTCGGTTTCCCCACCTGTAAGAGGATAGTGATACTGACCTCCTTTGTAAAGTGCTTTGAGATTTCCTGATTAAACATGCTATAGAATAGCTAGGCATTATTAATAAGGAGAAATGTTTCTCTAACAGTGAGGAGCACTGAAAACAAACTAATGGGACAGATGAGTAAAGGGACGGACACATGGTGTTTAAATGCCCATAGCACATCCTACTTCAATTGCTGTCAGCAGGCAAAGCGCAATGCTGTCAAGCATCCTCATGTTGGTAGGACCCTATGTGGCCCATGTGAATAAAGATGGCCCCGTCCCTCAATAAAATCCATGCTAAACCCAACCTAAAAGCACAAAGGGAAGTCATTTACATGTCTGGTTGAAATCAGAGTTCTCAATCTCAGATCATCTCTTTCCCTGCTTCTGCAGAAGGCCAGGGTGTCTCCAAGCACCATTCACAGAAACAGGACATTCAGCCAAAGACATGTTGGGACATCGATGGGGACTTCTCCTTTATTAACTTATTTTGTGCAGGCCTGTTATTTTGGGCATGTGTTTTAGACACAAACAGCCCATGTATATGAAGGTGGTATCCACACGATAATTTGCACAGACATGTGATAAATATATGTAATCCAATGCCTCTCCTGTAATTTGCCTCTAACCATGTTGCATACCCACTGAGTCATCTTCCTGGGACTTATTCTAAGGTACAGTCCAAACCCCTTAGACAGCGACCACTTAAAAAAAGAAACCCACAATACTTGATCCCACATTTGTAAGGGTCCTAGAAGCAGTGCTATTTCTACGTATAGAAAAGCTGTTTTAGATGTATTTTTTAAAGTTTTAGTTCTATTTCCCTCTTATAGTCCACTGATCCCTGTACAACTGGAAGCATAGATCCCGATTTGCTCACTATGTAGTTGTACAGCACCTCGTACAGTGGGGGCCCTATCTCGGTGTTAGGGTAATACAAATACTGTATATTGTAGTTATGAATCTCTGGCACCTGTTTTCTCTCCATGGTGCTGAACCCACGCCTGGGCCCTGTCCCAGGTGCTGAACGCACACCTTAGCAAATCCCTGGAATATTGCAGGTTGGGTGGAATCCAGCTATGAATTTAACTTTTGAATGGGAAATAGAATGAGGCATATTTATCTGTGTTCTTGTCATTCTGAACTGTTGCAAGAACCTTTTCCTCTGCAGCTGGAACGGTGTACCCTTCCCTGTCTGTCTCTGCCTTCTCCGTTCTGTGTTCAAACCTCATTTGAGAACCTCTCTTTTCTCTCTTGACTCTGTCTTAATCCTTTCCTCAGCCATTGTTCAATATTAACTTTGTAACTGTATTATTTAACTCGCCAAAGGGTTTGGGATATAATTTGCATGAAAGATTCTATTTAAAAAGTTGGATGGTTCCCTGTTTTGCAAGCATGTAGTAGGATGCATTCAGTGATGACCATAAAAAGGACACCAAATCCTCAGCCTTCAGAAGATTAACCATGGGCAAACTAGTCCGGTGCTCATGAAATCAGCCCTCATGGAAATAAATCAGCAAAGCAAACACTGATGGCGGTAATTTTGTGACGCAGAAAATTGATTTGTATTTACGATCAACACATTTCTCCCTTGATAAAACGTGCACTTGACTTTTTAGCGTAATTATTTGTGCAACATTTTTAACATTTGCTGCCTTTCCTGGCTGTCAAACCTGGAAATAATAAATAAAATAAAAAATACTCTCCTTCAGAGACAGGATTTACACAAAAAAAAATCAATCTCAGAGAAACCTCCTTTGTATTTTGTTGTGACAAGACTGAATTTAAACAGCCTGTGAAGTCAAAACAACAGGAGAAATATCAATACACATTAATTTAATCAAGAAGCACTCCTCTGCCATTCCAGGCTAAACTCAGATTTATTCCCATAGTGGTTTCTGTGGAAGCTATATCGACATCTTGCTTGTTTGTCTTAAGCTATCTGTGGTGGCCAGTGTCTTTCAAAACTGCTCAGAAAGCCTCAGAGCCCTCTCAATATTTTCAGGAACTTTTGTCGCATTGTTTTAAACCACACGCACACACACACAAAACCCAAAGTGTGACCCTAGGGCACAGCCCCGGTTTCTTATCTGCATCTTCCCATCTTAAAACCTGTTTTAGCCAGCAAACCAGCCACTCCCAGGCCTCCTGGGTCACCATCCTGCTGTGGCTTCTTTCATTACTGTATAGGGAAACCCACTTCCAAAGGAGAGCCCAATAAAAGGATAAATACATTAATGAAAAAATAAATGAACTGCACTCGACTTCGTCAAATCCTGCGTGCACGCGGGACCTCTTTGAAACAAGCATCGCATTAAGACGGGGAGAATTAACAAGATAAGCCCCTGCATACTAAATGCAGAAATCCGATTTACTTGACCTTTGAAATGAACGTATATTTTCTGACTGACTGTTCATGCCAAAGTAATTCAAACAGACACCTGACAATCATCTTAACAGACAAGATTTTTGACGCTGTATCAAGTGCAATGCGTTGCCATCACAGGATGGTCTGACCTCACGGCTTAGTTCAGTCTCTGCCACAGATTTCCTGAGAGACCCGAGGGAAGTCACATCACCTCTCCGGGGGTCACTTTCCCCATAGATAAAATGTTGGGAGGTTCACTGTCATTCATAATGTTGTTCATTCTCCCTAGACCAGCATCACCCCTCTGCTGAGCAATCACAGATATGTAGGGCCTGGTAGCTCAGCTTCCCAGTGGAGGAGAAATCAGTCACAGAGTCTGGATAATTTAAGCGTCACTTGCTTTATTTCCACCAGCCCTGGAATGGAGATGGCCAACCCGGCACACAGAGCGCCCCCCCCCCCCCCCCGGCCCCCCAACCATCCATTTCTTACTTGGCTTTGGGCCTCCGCTCTGAAACTCTGGATTTTCTGCTCTGATCTAAAAAGGGTCAGGAAACCAATACATCTCTGCCCCAAGCAGGCCTTCCTGTACCTAAAGAAGGGAGAAGCAAAGACTCCAGAAAGTCCACTGGGGCCTTTGCTGTGTTAATCTAGTTAACCAGGGAAGTACTCAGATGCAAAGTGACGGGTGCTAATACAAAACCCAGAGAGATAGCAGGAGGCACCGGGAAAAGCAGCAATGAGTTCAGTTCCCTATCCATCCTTGCCAATACCTTGTCCTCTAGCTCTTTTAGCACCTCCACAATGTGATCTCCAAAGAGACAAGTGGAAAATTGCCCGTTCTGCTATGCACAGCAGAAGGAGAAGCATGCTGCTGGGTGAGTTGCATTGTTTATTACTTGATTGGTGCTAAAAACGTTCACACCTAATCAAGCTTGCTCTGTAATCGCTTTTCTGCATGTGGCATTGCTTTGGGTTTTTTTAAAAAAAAACAGCTGCACTTTTAATGAGCCGCCGTTTCCATTCTGACATTTGAAATTTAATCTGGAGCAGCAAGTTGATGGCAGGCGAGCACCTTTCATTTTGCATGTTTATCCGTGCAGCATTTTCAGGCCTCTGCTAACAAAGGAGGGTCAGTCCCTGCTTTCCAATCAGCGGATATTAATTACTCGCCAATGACAATGCAAATCCTATATAATGCTGCTATCCGGGTGCCACCCGTGCCAAGGTCAGAAAGAGCTAATGATGATTAATCTATGGCACTGAAGGGCCTACAGGATAAAAACAAATAATCTACCACTTGCTTGCGATGTGTCACCCATGGGTCTAATTGCACAATGGATTGTGCCACGTCTTGGAGTCCCGTGTGTCTGTAGCCTCCTCTGCTCTTGAGATAAGAGATGGGAAGGATAAAATGGGATGAGGGTAAGGCTCAGGCACTGCAAAACTTTGTTTGCAGCCTGGGAGAGACGGTGATCTAACAGGTAGTGAGGAAAGTTAATCCCATCCTGTCTAAACGTTTGAGAGCTGATCTTCAAAGCTGGGCCAATGACTCAATGGATGCTCCTGGGATCAGGCTGGGACTCAGGACACCAGGTCTAATTCCCTGCTCTACAGAACTATGGGTGACTCAGTCTTTGTGCCTCGGTTTCCCATCTGTACAATGGGGATAATAGCCTAGCCCTGCCACCAGGGATGCTGTGAGGATAGACACGTTGAAGATTGTAAGGGGCCTAGATATTACGGTACCAGGAGCCCTGTAAGCACCTGAGATAGAAGCTGGATCCCTGCCTTGGAGAAACTACAGACTATGTTGCAGTGGATGGAGCATGGGGAAAGGGAGTCAACGTCTAAACAAAGGGCTGGAGCGTGGCTGACCTTGTGCAGCTGCATGAAGGAGGAGTGGGGCAGAGGGACGGGACAAGGACCCTTCCTCCACATCGTGTGGCCATTCTTGGAGCCGGCCACAATCACACAGTCCCTACGCTTGGCACCGGCTCCTGTCATCTGCCAAGAGAGCCCCAGCCCTGCCTTCCTTTGGCACAGGGCTGCTGAATGGGTTTGCCCACAGGGAAACAAGCCGCACCACCCAAGGGATGATGCAGCCTGTGCAACTATGAGGAACGCCCCATTACACACATCTGGTAGACAGTACTTAACAGCTGCAGAATGTCATTCTGCAAACAATCCCCACAGACACAGTACTATGGTTAGAGCAAGACTCCCCTCCTCCTCCCCACTTCCAGCTTTTGGAGATCCCGAGGCGCTGGGAGAACATCTTAGCTCCCGATGCCCTTTTTGACCCGGGACAAGTCCCCCTCCCGTCCCAAGACCTCATTTGCATTATCTGCAAAGCAGAGATGATGATACTGACCTTTGAAAAGCCCTTTGGAGGCTCAGATGCAAAGAGCTACAAGAGAGCAAATCCACACAAAGGTGTGTACCCTTGGGAGAGGGTATTCAGTATTTGTTTATGGACTACACCTACACACCACTGGCTAGAGTGGCAGACCACTCGGTGACTAATAATAGACTTAGCTTCAGGGAACATTGACATCAGCAGCCTGGTATTTCTGCTGCGTTCTTACACCAGTCAATGAGAAGTAACCTGGAAACACAGCAGCTTCTTACTGGTTTTGCAGTCAACTAAATCAAACTAACGCACTGCACAGCAGCAGAGTTATATGTTATATATACACACATATAAACAGCACGTTTCTTGTCCAAGAGTGCTGTTGATTATTGCTCCTGCCACACAGAGCTCAGCAATTGGAATGCAGACCAAATATCCAATGGCTTTATGTGCTCTGGCTAGACTTCCCTTCCTCTGAGCTCCCCTGCATGTAATATTAATTGGTTAATATTTGTTTAGATCATTCCTGCCACTTTGCCTTTCGATTCTGGCTGCAGTTCATCACCCGTTTTGAGACTCATGGCCTAAGGAATGCAACAGAGAACTCCAGTTGCTAGGAGGGAGCAGGACGTAGGGCTGGCTCCTGACCCAGCAAAATCAAGGGTTAGGATTTGCAGGGTCTCTCGTCCAGCATGGCATTCAGAAACTGTCCTGAAGACAGGAGGCGTTTGAAAATAACCCATAGCAAACTTAGTCAAGAAAGGAGAAAAGAGTCCTCCGGGGTATTTCAAAATTACGCAGTGCTATGGTTACTCAGAGGATCAAGTTTAAAACCTCCTCCTAACTGGCCTGGGTTTTTTTGTTTATATATCTTTGGGGTTCACACACGCACACTGCATGTGGTTGGCAACAATGGCTCTCTTTACTCACGCTGCTGGGTTAAATGGAACTTTTCCAAACTGATGCTGGCCCAAAGTCCTGAACTGGATCGGGACACGTCTGTATCAAAGACTGGGCCCTTTAATATGTTCATAAGGCCCAGTCTACTCTTAAAAGTTTTCCCCAGGTAACCTTGCTAGTCTAGCTATATCAGCAAAACCCTCTTAGGATGGATCCATCAAAAGAATGCCTTTGATAGTACAGCTTCTAGCAGGTCAGCAAGTGAAATAAACGACAGCAGTCAAGTCCCTTTTAAGCCTGTATTCTGGGGCCCGGGGTTTTTCAAGGTATTGATGTGTTGCTGCACTCAGAGTTGCCATGCCTAACTGATTTAGGAGCCTAAATCTAATTTTCAAAGGGGATCAGGATAAAGGTAAAGGTGGAAGTCCTTTGTCTTTCAGGTCAACCAACCTGTTCCGTTCATTCCCTCTTGTGCTGGCCACTGTTGGAAGACAAGATACTGGGCTAGATGGACCATTGGTCTGACCCAATACGGCCATTCTTAGATTTTTCATCAGAGCCCTGAGCATCCTCCAATCCTCATTGATGACAGCCAGAGCTAAGGGCGTTCAGCACCACACAGGATCAGGTCCCATTATTTCCAAGGTGGCCGCGGCTTGTAGCATCTAGGCTGCACAGCTGAAAGGAATCCCAGGAAATTAAGTCCGTGAAGCTTGGAATGCCCGCTGGAAAATCCCACAGAGGAAAGTTAGTCATTGAGATCCCAGGGGATCCGTCTGTACAGCTCTGAGCACCAGCCTCCGTTCCTTTGAGGCAGTTACATAATTAAATGTGTATTTGAGTACTAGCCCTAGATAAGGGAAATGAATACCCTCACCTTCACACACACATACACCCCATCTGCCTCTAGTCCTCCACCACCGAGTCACCCCCCTATTCTCTCTCCCCGGGCCCGGCTTGAAGCGTTTGCCTTGTCTCTACGCCCTACAGCAATCAGCCCACAACCGGGTGCAGAGATGTGCAGCTAGCAGACGCTGCAGCTCGGGAGATTGGCGGTCACATCCCTGCTGTTTGTTGATTCGTGAGGAGTATTCCCCACCCCCCGCAACACATCATAACAGCTCATGAATTTTATAAACTAAACTCATTGTAACCAAACCATGAAATTGCAAATCTAACTGTCAACAAACAGAGACTTCGAGGAAGCTAATGCTGCCTGACTCACGTCGGCAGCGCTGCTTACACAACCATCTCAGGCCCACGGGGAGCCAGCCGCATCCCCTGCCCAGCTCTCAGACGGGGCGCGGGGCAACCTTGGGGCCAGGACGTCCAATGTGGGGCTGTGCCCGATCCCGTCTCCATGGCCACTGAGAGACTAATGCAATTCTACTGGATCCTCCTATGCCCTGGGGCATTGCTCTCTGGCCACGCAGACCCACCGGCCACTCCAGGGGTACAGAAGGGTGCAGAGGCACTAGCCAGGGGGTGGGGAGGATTCCTTTCCTCCAGCTGCCATAGAGGCTCAGCACCGACCCTCCCTCGCCAAGCCATCTCAGATGCTGTGCCGCGGTGAGGAACCCCACACACCAGGGCTGGTTGTGCCCATGTGCTGGCGCAGATCTAGGGCGTGGAGTGGGAGCAATGGGGCAAACAGCCCCAGCCACATAAAACCACCCGAGAAGGCTCCCGAGAGTCAACCCAAGGCATGTGCCGGCTTCCTGGGAAGAGCAGCACAGGGAGGGGGCTAAGAAGAGGGGCACATCCAATACGCAGGTGCCAGGCCAGCAGTCACCACTGTAGCAGGGGGAGTGTCTCCATCCAAACCGCCCCTCCTGCTTGCATTCATAATCGGCGGAGAGTGGAGGGAAGGTTGGATGCCAGCCCCCTGACCTGCCCCCACAGTGCACCAGGGATCTCAGACAGAGCCAGCCCCAGGTCCCTGGCTACAAGCAGGCCCTGCTCCCGTGCCCCTCGATTCCAGTCGCAGCTTGGATCTCCCACGGCCTGACCCGCCCCGCCAACTGCTCGCGCAGTGTCAAACACCCTGTCAGGGGAGGCCAGGAGAGCCCTCATTAAGCTAATGGCGTGCTAATTCATTCGCAGGCGAGGGGGAGGGATCGGCGGCGCTGCCTCATTTGCTCAGTGGAAGTGGGTCATTAAAATGAAAGGTGGCAGGCTCTGAAGATGGAGTGGGCAGGCGAGGCTGCCAGCTGCCAGAGGGATGGAGGAAGGGGGGGTCCCCAGGGAGCCCTTGGGTGAGTCGCACCCTTTGAGCGATGCGCAGCGCAGGCCTGTTAGGGTGAGAACACACAGTCACCGGGAGCTACCCCACCAGCTGGCCGGACTTAAGGCCCAGGCAGAGCCCTGCCAGCGATCACCGTCTCTGACACAAACGGATCGCAGCAGCGTCTCGTGCAGGATAAACCCACAAAGCCATGAGAGACAGAACGGCCTAGCAGATAAACCAGCAATCTCCCTCCCCGCCTCCCCCAACATCCTGAAATACAAAACATAGAGCACCAACGTGGTATGAAACCGGCCACCAAGGCTTTGCGGGGCGGGAAGCGGGGCAGTTTTTTAATGCATAACCCTCTTGGAGTTGCCAATTCCTGCAGCCTTTGCAGGGCCCTCGAACATGTTAATAAGGCCCAATACATGCTTAAGTTTTATCGGTGTAGCCACAGCAGTCTGGCTATACCAGCAAAACCCTCTTAGTGTTCACCCAGCTTATCCCGGCAAGGGCGTGAGTGCCTTTGCTGGGAGAGCTTCTAGTAGTTCAGCGAGTGAAAAGCTGCAGAGGCCAAGTCCCTTTCGCACCAGTGACTTTTAACTGCCCGTATGCTGGGGCCTGGATTTTAAAGGAATTGAGGTGATCCAGGAGCGTGAATCTCATTTTCAAAAGGGGCTGAGGCACTTAGCAGCCATGGGGGGCTGGAACAATTTGTATAGTCGGGATGCAGAGAGCCACTGAACCACTGGAAACCCTGTATATAATGGAAACCACGTCAAGCCACGGGGTGCGGCAGCAATCTAGCTCCAGCTCCTCCGTCGGTGCCTAAATCCTTTCGAAAAGGAAACTGAGGTCCTCCTGGGGCGGACCAGCTGCTTCTCCTCTCTAAGCCCCGAGGCCAGATTGAGGAAGGTGGTCAGGCACCTCGTGGGACTTTTTTTAAAAGCACCTAAGCGAGTTATGTGCCTAACTCCCATTGGCTGCACACTCCTGCTGGAGACAGAACGATGGGGCCTGACGCACACTTCCAAAGTTCAGAGGCAGCTCGAGCCCCATCTCTGTTGCTGGCATCTGCCCAAACCAGGAGGCACCGACGGCATTGGATGATGCGCCGCGCCAGGCTGCCTGCAAGAGGCTCAGCAGGCCCACTGCACCAGGGCTCACTCCAAGACCAAGGCCTCTCTGCAGGTCACTCTTCCCACGGTACCTGGAGAGCACCTGGGAGGAGGGGTGGCTGACGGAGGAAGGGATGGAAAGCCATGTTATCAGCAGTGTTGTCTAGGGGGGAACAAGACTCATTTCTCCTGCCCATCATTTTCTCTTCCCGAGCCACAGCCTAGGAGGATCGGAGGAGAAACTGAGCCACCTTTGGCGAGGCTGGCAAGGAGGCCACCGAAAAGCTCCAGGTGGTTTGTGACTTTCCACTGCCTGAGTTTTGGACCTCACAGGAGCTCCTGCTCCCTGCTTTTCTTGCCCCCCAGCTGCTGAGGGGTATCAGTACTGTCTTGGCTCAGTCCCCCATTGGATCTAGCCCAAAGCACAAGCCACACAGATGTCCACTGTGGGGCTCCAGACATTCCTTAGCCGTGAGCAGAACCAGCACACAGGCCAGACTGATCTACACCTCCATGATCTAGGAAAGGGGGGAAATGACTTCCCATCTGATACCCTTTCCTGGGCTGGGACCTCCTCAATCACAGCCTGTGCCCTCTCCATCACAAACCCTCAGCCACCAGCTCTCCTGCTGGCCCGAGGAACAGCCCTGGTTCTTTGAGCAGAAAGCAGCAGTGGTGAAGTTGAGCTCATTGTTTATGGAACAGTGCTACAGACAGTCCAGTTCCTTACCCACGCGTGCCTTGACTTGCTGGACTCAACTCAACAAAGACAAACGTGTTTTTGGCTGGGATGTGTTTTTGTTGCCAAGAGGCCAATTAGTTGAAACCAAAACTTCTCAGGGAAACATATTGGTGTCAATGAAAATTTCAGCTCCAGGATGGTAAAAGGAGAGGGAGAAAGAGAGAGAAGCGTGACCAGGAGGCTACAGAGTCAGTTCCTTTCTCCCAGCCCAATGAATATTTCATTTATATCAGGTGGAGCAGCTCTAGCATGAGAGGTTTGAGAAAAAACAAGACCCACCCTAGAGAAGCCTAGTGGTTAGGACATTCACCTGGTATGTGGGAGAATCAGGTTCTAGTCCCTGCTCTTCCTGATTCTCTTGCTAGCCCAATGGCTGCTTCCTGACCCTGCCTGATTGAGAGAAGGAACTTGACGCTGGTCCTCCCACGTGAGTGCACTAATCACTAGGCTGTTGGCTATTCTGGGGGTGGCCCTCTTGTTTTTCCATGAACATTTTCAGAAAGTCTTGGTTTAGTTCTGCTATGGAAAGAAAACCAGTGTCAAAACCTCCGATCTTTTTGCACCACAGAATTCTTGTTTTCTGGCCAGCCCTGGAAAAATGCAAGCTGAACACAAGCAGCAAATCCCAGAACATGAGGTCTTTGAGCCTGTGCAGTGGAACAGATCTCCTGGTACAAAGCCTTAAGCCCCATCTCTTGAAACTGGCTTGGATTGTGCTGTTGGAACAAACCTGCATTGGCCCTTGGAAGAATCAATGAGGTAGATTAACAGACTGTTCAGTAATAGGAATTGCCAAGCTGAATCAGACCAATAGAACCTAACCTCCTGTGTCCAGTCTCTACAACAGTAGAAATTGCAGAGAAAGATGCAGGAATATTCAAAGGACAATTATGCAATCGGGGAAGTTTTGTCCTCACTTGGAAGCATGCAGTTCTTTGCGAGCTGTGAAGCACCCAGAAAAGTGACAGTGCAAAAATAGTTACCTTCTCATTCCAGCAACCTGCCCTCTCATGTTGTTGTTCACTAGAAACCCCAATCAGAGATCAAGGCCACATTGCATTAGGTGCTGTACATGCACAATGAAAGGAAAATACCTGCCCCAAGAGCTTACCATCTAAGCACGTGATGAGACAACAGGCGGATACAACACACACACAAGTAAGAGACAGTCACAGAAGATTAGCTGCCTCTCCACTATCAAATGTTTGCAAGCATCGTGCGAGAGGCAGGCTTTAAGGACAATCGGATAGTGGCTTTGCAGGGAGTTCCTCCCATGCATAAAGGGAAAGCATGAGGATGCTCATGGGAAAATTTGACTAATTGGGATCAAAGGTTGGCATCATTGGCAGAGCAGAGGCGGGAGGGCTCAACAGAGGATAAGAGCTAAGGGCATGGCTGAGGCACAAAAAGCCCCAAAAGCAAAAAGTAGCAGGTTGTGCCGGATGCTGCAGAATTATCCGCTGTCATTGGCTTCCAAGAAGCAGGCAGATTCTTTTCACCCCTATTAGCACTGCAGGAGAACCGTAGCCATGGAACAGAGCTGGGCACCAATCCAGCTCCCACATCATTGATACAATGATTCAGCTCTAATCCCAGGGCGAAATTCTGCCCTCGGCTGTGCTTGTGCAAAGCCTTCACCGTGATTGTGCAGGCGCAGGTGTGGGCAGACTGTGACCTGCAGAATCTTTATTCCAGCCCATTGTGTACGAGCCAGACAGAACCCAGCTTGATTTTCAGATGCTAGGGGGAGTTTGCAGAAGGAGAAACATCTTTATCATCTGGAAACCTGTGATGCTGGATTTGTAAAATCACTTCCTAGAGTGGAACCAGGGATGACTTGGTGCAGCATGATTGTCTATCTTTTTACAAGTGCTTCCATTCCACCCTCTTTTTTTCCCCCTCTAAACCATCACTTTAAAGTCTTTCCAGTCCAACTGTGCCTTGTGGAAGATTTTTTTTTTTAAGGGAAAGTATTTAAAAGCTTTAAATCTAGTTCTCTAGTCTCCGACCCCCTGAAGATTTCAGCACAGCAAATAAAGTGCTTAGCCACCCTCCTTAAAAAGATTTAATCTCCTATATTTCCAGAGCTCGTGTGATTAAAACCCTCTTCAATTTCCATTCCCAGAGCTACAGCTGATTCGCTGCTTAAAGGGAAATAGCACAAAGCTTTTTGCACCACATTCTCCACAGTACAAAAAAGGCAGCTACAGGGATCTCTGATGCCCAAGTCTTTTATTATCAGGAAGGGAACTACCCCATTTCTCCAGGCATCTAGACACTACTCTAACCTTACCACTGGCAGTTCAAAAATAAAACGGGACCGGTTGTATTTTCTGGATTGACATTCAGATGACTTAGCTGATTAGAAGCCAAGCCCGCCAGCACAGAAGTTTTCACTCCCAAATAGCAGCAGCAGTAGAAAGAGAAATAGCCCAAAAGCAACAATAGACCGGAAACTGTGCCCAGAACCATAGATGGGAGAGCGAGGGCACAAATGAAAAAACATCAGACCTAAGGCCCCGGCGAAAACATTGCAGCAACTCTTAGACCATGTAAGATGGCTGGAAACAGTGACACACATCTGAGATGCAAGGGGGCAGGAAAACCCTAACCAGAACAGAAGCTGCAATGTAAATAAGAAGCATGTTAGAAACGAATGGGTTCTACTGGATCAGTCAAATCCTGTGGTCTTTTTCACTGGTGTCAATCTGGAGTTGGGGCAGTGGATTCGCTCCTGATTTACCAATATAAATCTCAGTCTACTGAATGTACCCTGGTGCATTCCTTAAATCCTAACCATTTGTTTTTCCTGAAATTTACATTATTAACCTTATATGTAGAGCTCATAAATATGCACAGTGCTGTACAGGAGAAATAGATCAATGGTCCCTGCCCCAAAGAGTTTATAATCCAAAAACAAGAGGGGTTGGAAATTAGCAATGAAACAGCTAAATAAAAAGTTTGTTCTAATAGAATTCTCTCCAAACAAATGTTAATATCACTGTGTTTGGGTGTTGTATTATATGTATGCAGATTGTTAATAGCCTGTGACAATGGGGCTATGGGTTTATTGAAAATCTAGAGGAAACAGACTTTCCAATGAGAGATGGCAGCATGACCTTCACCTGCCAATAGTTTGGCAGGAGTTCTAGGCCAGTTGTTCGATAAGTTCAGAATCTCAAGTAAGCAACAAAACTATCATAGGTCAAAATGTAGATACCCCTTGAAAGGACAATGCAGTAAAAGGAACAAGAACAAAAGAAAATGTTAATAAGCATGTTTAGCACATGCCAATATGGACCAATAGAACTGGCTGGAAAAATTAAATCACACAAAATTTCCAAAAATTTCTCATCAGCATTTTTCACTGTTTCAAAAATTGAAAAGGTTTTTTTTCCCATCCAATATCCCACCCATCGTTCCAGATGGAATCTAGTTTAATTAGCAATGAGAGCCCTAGAAGAGAGCAGGTTAAAGGTTTGCAGGAGCTACCTGGAGCCAGCCTGCCAGAGGTCGGCTGGACAGGAGAGCTGGCTTCTTATCTTGCAGCACAAATCCAGCAATGCATCTGTGATCTGCACCCAGAGTAGAATGGCTGCTCCAATGCTACTAAGCAAAAATAAAACCCGAAAGAATGAGATTGAGAGTGAGAACATGCACATCTTGAAAGCATGCAGAAAGAGCATCACTAGACCACAAAGTAGTCCATGGTCGTTTATCTCACTCTATTTCATCAATAGAAAACAGCAGCTTCATTTCTTGGTTCTAAATTTAGCAAACGGCAAAACTAAAGAGCTCAGACTGAAGCCCAAGGGGAAGATCAGGACTAGAGGAACTATGAGCTTCCCAACAGCTAATACTTCTATGCTATCTTCACAACTGGCTTCTGCTGGGAGACACTGGAAGATAAATAAATAGGTGGGGGATACTGGTATGTTCACAACGTATTAATAGAGAAATTAAATAAAATATACTCTTGCTGGAAGGTTGCAGCATAACACTACTTCTTAGAACTCAAAACAATTACAATAACTTAGTAACAGAGAGAGAGAAAACAGGCTACTCCCTATGGCAGTAAGGTACAACTCACCGCACCCTCCTTGCTTTAATCTGGCTCTTTGCACACTGACTCCCTAGCCTGCTAGCAGGTCCATTCTTAAAGTGATAGTTTGCAATCCCAGCACAATCTCCAATATATCACAGACCTCATAGCTAGCTCTTTTGCATAATTTCCTGCAGTGATACCTGCTGGGAGATGCTACAACTGCAATAGCTGTGAGTTCCCCTTGATCCAAACTTTTCACTTTAGAACTAGCAAGAAAAGAAGATAAACATACATTTAGGGCCTGAATTTCAGAAACAGCCCTTGATTTTACAAGCGCCGTTTTGCAGCTACCCATAACTGTCTATACATTTTGCACTTGCAATTAACTGTGGGTGCAAATGGCAGCATTTACCCAGCTGCCTGACTGCAGAATCACACACATCAGTGTTAGATGTCTAAACGCTATCATTTGCTCCCATCGCTAACTGCAGCCCAGAAATTAGAGGCGAGACTGCGGTCCTTTTAGAAACCCTTAATCTATGTGATTTCGCTTTGAACATCACAGCATTTGCTATATTTGGATTACTCAGAAACACCAGCTCCTTAATGTCAATCAATTTATTGGCTCACCACCGCTTTTAAATATTTTCATGTCACTTTTTTTTTAAATCTGAAATTCATATATATGAACGGTCCAAGGTCACTCAAATGCCTATATAAATGAACAGGTAGGTGCACTTGCATCAAAATAGCTGCATTTAAATTAGCCAGAGATGAGATTGAAGACGTGAGGTTAAAAACTTAATTGACTAAATCAGCTGAGACACCAAACACTGATTGTATCATTTAAAATAAATGTAATGTTGGCCATCAAAACATTCATAATATATTATTACATATCAAGAGCCATTATTCAAGGAGCACAAATATTCTCTCAATTCCCTAACAGATTTACGAAAGAAAATCTCACATCTTTTATTTGCTTGTTTTTCTTTTTTCTCTGAGGAGGATGGAGTGAGGGATGGGGACAGCAGTTGAATAAGGGAAACTCATCGTTCTGAAACTGCCCCCTTCCCCCTGAACTGGCACCAATCACCTTACCTCACTGTTTTTAAGACCACAATAAACTGAATCATGGAAGTAGTGATAGAAAGGTCTGGGGATGTTTTCTTGGATGTCGATTGGGCATGAGGACCAGGAGGGAAGGAGCTAAAATCAGACCTGGAACCAAAACCTCTAGCGGTTCTGGGCCCCAGGAATGCACACAGGTTTTGGGGGACCCGGGGCAACATCTGAAACTGAGGGCCCTCCTTCCAAAAAAGTTACCACTGAGGGGAGGCCCAGGGAAGAGGGGTTGGAGAGCAAACCCACCCCATACTCATGCCACAGTGGTGTCTCCTGTCCAGTAGGGCTGGGGCCCAACTCCTCAGTCCTGGCACGGTGAACTGGCCATGGGGTTGCAATGCCTCATTCAAATTTGGTCCAGCCACCCCTCCAGCCAGGTCAAATCTGAGGGAATAGCATTGCAACCTGGTGCGTGGGAGTATAGCACCCCTCAGGTTTGGCCTGGTCACCCTTCTGTCATGACAAAGGCCAAATTGAGTGAGACGAGTTGTGACTCTGTGCACCAAGTCACGATGCCACTCAGTTTGGCGGTTCAAAGAGAGGGTAAAGAAGAGGGTCCAGAGCAAACTGCTCCTTTACCCCTCTTCCCCAAGCAGACTTTCTGGGCCCTCAAACTAATATAGGGGTTTAGGAAGAAACTTCCCTTGTAGTCAGGTTGTTTAATAATTACCTACTGCAGGGTTACTTGCATTTGAAGCATCTGGCACTGTACACTGATGGAGCACAATAATGACCATATGGATCACTAGTCTCGTCCAGGATCATCGTTTAAGCCCAGAAAAAAGCTATCATCATCAACTGGTCTGACCTCCTCCTCCCGAGAACCTCACACAATAATTTCTGAATGAATTTCTGTTTGAGCTGTAACGTCTCTTTTATGTAAGCAGAGTCAGGATGAGCTCTACCTTGACATCTGGTGGTGAGTTGTGGAAAGGGACTTCAGGGGCTGATCTTGTTTGCATGGACACACCCACCCTGCCTAGCATGATGGACCGCTTGCCCAAATGGTCACTTTGGCTGCTGTGGGATCCCCAGTTTCTCTGTTATTGGGGCAGGAAGAATAAAGTGTTGTTACCCTGATTATGTGAATCAAGGACAGTGGAATTGTTTTATGACAGAGGGACTCGCCATCAACTAAGCATCACTCGCTAGGCAAGGGACATGGGTTCCAAAACACAGTGACTTGAGAGAGAGACTGGAGACAGGTATTTGTATCTAGTGGCATGGGCCTTTTCTGAGGGTCCTAAATGTCAATTGCACCTCCTTCTCTCTCTCTCTCCACTGTGGAATATCAGAGCTAATTTTGAGTTCTTTAGGAGTCTAGTTACAGGTTGCTGAGTTGAAATCATTCTGGGCTAATGATGCAAATGAGCACTCCCCCAAGCTGAAATCACTAAAGAGCTATTGCTCTGAAATCACTGAGCATTGTGTTAAGTAGTGGAGGAGCCTGACGATATATTGCTGAGCAGCAGGCTTGCGGGACGGCTGGTGGAGCAGAGCAGTTTGCGGGACGGCTGGCAGAGCAGAGCGAAGCCCCACGAAGGGACAGGGCAGTCAGCTTTGAGCCACGTAAGGTGCCCCTTACCTCTCCCCTCCCCATTTCCACCCAGACTAGGGGGGGAGGGTGCAACACTCTGCAGATGAACTTTTGAACTCTGGGCCTGGACTTTTGGGTTGTTGGACTTTTGGGTTGCTGGACTCAAGAGTCAAAGGGAAAGGACATGGCCAATTTGCTGGGGTGGGTCTTTGCTCACAGTTTGGTTTACAAATCCTAGTTGTGGTGTTTCCCCAACATAATGCCGCATTGTTTCTCTCTGTCATTAAAAGGCTTTTGCTACACTCAGACTCTGTGCTTGCGAGAGGGGAAGTATTGCCTCTTAGAGGCGCCCGGGGGGGGGGGTATATATTTGTCCCAGGTCACTGGGTGGGGGCTCAAGCCGGTTTTGCATTGTGTTATTGGAACAGAACCCCTAGATACTGAACCCGGCCCTTGTTGTTGCCAACTCAGACTGGCAGAAGGGTTACATTTAGAAAGACCTCCAGCCTTAATTTAATGACAGGAAGCGATGGAGGATCCCCCGCCTTCCTAACTCAGTTGTTCCAACCAAACACCTTTTCATAATTTAGCAGCTATTTCAACTCCCAACTCACATCTCGGTCTGAATTTCGCAGGTGGACCCCTCTTAGTGGGCCCATCTCAGAGCCCCGGATCCAAACACCCTATAGTGGAGGTTCAAAATCCACATCTAAATTCGTTAATATTTTTGAGCATAAAGCTCAGTTTGCTGTTATTCAGAGTTGGGTGACTCATGAGTTTTTGGTCAAACTCTGGGAGGCTGAATGGAAATGTGGCGTGTCCTTGACATAAAATAAAAGCCTGTTGCTGCTACCACCTTTACTCCATAAGCTCATGTGAGAGGGGTCTGCACTTCCGAACTGAAGATTTAGACTTCTAGCCCCACTGCCACCTGTTTCACGAGGAGGAGGGGAAATTGTCACCAGCATCATTTATTCTTCAGCTGTTTAAAAAAATCTCAGCCATCCAATCAGGAAGCATGAACCATGCCTTGTGAGATAGGCGGCCAACCACACGCCATGACAGTAGAAGCCGACAGGTCACTGACAGAGCATTGTCTGAAATCTCTTCAGGAAACAATGAAGACATTCTAAGAAAACCCCGCTGGGCTTGCAAGTGATTTGCTAATCCAGAAAGGGAGCTAACTACAGCACAAATATTATCAATATGAATAGGTCCACTGGCTCTAGAGCTTAAGGTTGTAATTTTATAGGAATAAATTAACTCAGAACCAAATCTTCCCCAAAACTTCTGTTCCCAGAAGCTGGGAATGCGCGACAGGGGATGGATCACTTGGTGATTACCTGTTCTGTTCATTCCCTCTGGGGCACCTGGCATTGGCCACTGTTGGAAGACAGGATACTGGACTAGGTGGACCTTTGGTCTGATCCAATATAGCCGTTCTTATGTTTTTATGTTCTCTTTCTTGCAAGGTGTCAAGATAGGAGCAATACCTTGGGCTTAACTCAGTCCAGCTACAACCATTGCAAAAAGACACAAATTGGTGGAGGGGAGGACCCACAAAGTCTTTAAGCGATGTTAAAAATATGCAAATAAGCCCCAGCGAAAGGCCCTGGGCTCTCAATTACATTCTAATCACAATTTTTTGCTATCAAGGGCTTTTCAAAACCCATGTCTGTTCTGAAAGAATGTGTCAGGGAGAGGCTTCTTTGCAGCGCCAACACCACATTAGCATGCATGCTTCATGAAGATGGAGAAACGAGAGCAGCCTCCCCAGAGTGAAGAGACTGGACAGGAATTGGCCTCAGAAACAGCAAGGAGCACTAGGGGACCATTTACCATATGGGCCTAAAGGAAACCGCAGCTGCACCTTCATATCACTCAGCTGGCCGGGGGCCCATATGGACTCCCTGGGTGCTCCGGGGCTGGAGCACCCATGGGGAAAAATTAGTGGGTGCTCTGCACCCACTGGCAGCCAAGCTCACCTCCCCGCCCCTCCTCACCTCTGCCTCCGCCTCCTCCCCTGAGCGCGCCGCGTCCCCACTTCTCCCCCTAACTCCCAGGGATTGCCGCCGCAAAATAGCTGTTTCACGGCGTCACATGCTCCGGGGGGGGAGGAGCGGGAACGCGGCGCGCTTGGGGAGGAGGTGGGGAAGAGGCGGGGCCTTTGGGGAAGGGGTTGGAATGGTGGCAGGGCAGGGTGGAGTCGGGGCGGGGCCGGGGGCAGAGGCAGGTCAAGCACCCACCGGCACCAGCAGAAGTTGTGGGTTCCTCTGCCAGAGGGACACTCTGCTCCCCAGAGGGATCCCCCAAATTATTGAACCTACTCGCACTCCCGGCCCTGCTTTCACTCAAGGGCTGTCTGCAGCCAGCGAGGCCCGGTCCTGCTCGCTCCTTTCCAGCAGCACCGCCACCCATCTCCATCTTCCCTTCTGAGAATCAATGGGGCGGAGCGAGTCCTGTAGGAGCATTTTGTGCCTGGCCCCTGTGCCGGTGATGAACTGGAATACAAAAGCCCTTGGTCCTTCAAGTCCCCTTCTCCCGCCAGGTGAATGAGAAGCTCACAGTAAAAGCCAGAGGAAGGGGAAAGGAAGTCAGGCTTCTTCAGGGAGTGAATCCAGGAAAGACAGCGCACGCGTACTCTGTTCAGATTCACAGCCAGCCACTCCTCGCCCTGCCCTCCACAACCAGTGCCTGGCAGCAGCACTGAGTGCAAAGCAAAGGCCTAGGGAACATCTGGCCTCTGGGGGGCTAAGCCTGCCTGGATTGCTCTTGGTTGACCTGCTTTTCTTTCCCTGCCTCCCCTCGCCTCTTATTAATTTAAGGGTGTGTAAAAAGATAAAACTTAACATATCCCAGGCCAAGCAACTTGTTTCTCTTTCAGCCTGGACACAGACAATGAATCGAGGCCAAGGCAGGACCCAAAACCCAGAGGGATCTTGAACTTGCCCATGGGCTTTCTTTGGCCCTGAGAGACGAGCTCAGTGGGCTCTCTACGGTTCAGGCTTTTATGTTGTTTATGCCAGCCAGAGCAAAAGGGAATTCATGAGATCCTGGCTCTGCCTATGACATCCTGCGTCTCCCTGGCCAAGTCACTGAATCTCTGCTCCTTCGTTCTCCCATGCATACAATGGGGTTCACAATACGCACCCCTACATGTGAGGAAAATGCCATTACCTCTGTGAGGGACTTGACTGTCTTGGTGATGAGTGTCATAGAAAAGCCAACAAGCAAGGCCTCAGAGAGCCTAGAAATATATGCCAGGCAGCAAATATGTTTCAGAAAACTAAATACTTCGACTCTTCTATCCATCAGTCTCAAAGCACTTCATAAGCATTTGTTAACAGAGCCTCCCAACACAGCAGGGAGCTAGTGTGTGGTCACTGCACCCATTTTACAGATAAGGAGACTTAGCCACCAGGAGGCCAACCATCACTTTTCAAAAATGGTCACTAGCTTTTGGGTACCTAGTTTGAGACAGCTTGGGCCGGTGGGTGCTCAGAACCTCTGAAAACCAGGCCCAAGGCACATGAAGTTTGGCACCCAGAACACCAAGGTACCCAAAGCTAGCGGCCCCATTTGAAAGTTTGGGCCTAAGCAACTTGGTTCAAGGTTGCACAGTGCATCAGTAGCAGAGCTGGGAACCCCGGCTCCCAGCCTTGTGCCCCAACCCCTAGGCCTGACTATCTCCCCAGCACTCCACATTTCAACTATACACAGATGAAAATTAAACTGGCCTATTTTTGTAATATTTAAGACTTTGGCAGTCCTACCCGCAGCTCCTCCTGAGCACAATGCCACTCCTCTAAGGGTTAAATCATCCTCACTGGTGAAAGGCACTGGACTGCTAGCTAAGGAGACTGAAGTACTCTAAGATCCACAGAGCAGCAAGTCAAGCGTCCCCCTGCATACTTCCCTGCCAACGTGCTCCAGCCCTGACCCAAGGTGGTAGGACCACCTCCACTGCCCATTCCCAAGCGCCTCTCCAAACCAAGACATCATGGATGCTTGTAACAAGGCTGAGACCCAACGACTCCTTCCAGAGAACCAACAAATGTTGCAACTTTTGGTCACAGCGGGGGCAAGCTCTAACCCAGACCACAATTCATGGCAGCCGTCACCGTTCCTGGGTACCATTCAGCTCACCAAGTTCCAAAGCCAGCACAGAGACAGAGATGAAAGGCTCCATGGCCCATTACCAGTCCCCTGGGGCCATTTAGTTCCCCCAAGCTATTTGTCAAATGTGCCTACGTCCGCTATGCATCAGCCCCAGGTAGCTGCCTCCACCCCAACTCCTTTTACTCATGTGCCCCCAGGGAGTTGTATTGGTCTGAGAGCAGCAGGGCTGATTTATTGATGTCCTCCAGTAGCAGGCTCTGCCCTGAGCCTTCTGCACCACGGCCGGGGGCACGTGACAAAGGAGTGCCTCTTCTGCAGGGATTCAGAATATAAACTGCACAGGGTTGCACTCTTATTTCAGTTACCCCCCCCCCCTGTCTCCAGTATAGTCGCTGGCTATGATCGGATTCAGACCTGTCCCGGTTTAATACCCGGCTCCCATTCACACACCCCCTTTGGGCAGGACGCTGCAGAGGCAGGCTGAGCCGTTAAGATTCCTGGCACGGGTGGAGAGGCGAGATCCACTGCATCCTGCTGCAGAGTAAACTAATCCTACCAGGTTAATTCTCTTCCATGGCTCATTCCGGCTTATTAAAGCCAGCAGGCACCCTGCAGAGGATTCATTACCTGTGCCACTTGAAGGCAAGGCTGTGCTTTAATGAGCTGAGGAGCGTGGGGGGCCTGTCTCTGCTGCAAGCCTCAGACGGCTACATTTGTCCTGGAGGCAGGGAAGCCCTCGGCCCCTGGGGTCCCATTCCCTTGAGCGGAGCTATTACAAACAAAAGGGGAACGTGCGAGAGGCTTGCCAGCAATCGTTTGGCTTCTGAGCTGTTGTGCCAGGGATAGTCCTACATGCGTGTGTGCACACACGTACACGCCAGCTTCCTCATGGGAACTGCACCGCCGTGATTTAATGCCCTGTGGTATCGGTGAACAGCCATCCCTTTGCCCTCCAACCTGACCCATTCCCTCCATCAGTAATCACAATCCCCTATCGGGACTGGACGGTGCCCTCCGCATGTGGCTGGCCTTTATTTATTTGCTCTCGCGGCCCCCTATCAATTCCCCAGGGGGGAAAGCGCACAGGGAAGATGGATTTCCAAACCAGTACGTGGAAAATGATATGAGAGAGAGAGAGAGAGAAGGCAGCAGCTGCTGCTGTACATCTTCATCCCTTTAAATAGTTCCCAGCCGTCCCCCTATAGAGCAGGGGTGTCTGCCTCACAGAGCACTCCTCTAATTAATCAAGTCCTCTCCACCACCAGTGAAAAAGACCCAGCGCTGGTGGATAAGATATTGCAGGAGTTAACAGAGGATGGCAGCCTTGGGTTAGCGAGGCAGAAAGGAGGTGGAGGACTTCATCTGGAGGGGCACAATTATTTTACCACCATGCTATGCCTCTATAAGCAGCACAGTCTGCCTAGCTCTGGCTATAGCTTGTCTTTTTGATCTGGGATTTATTTTCCCTCCTTTTCTCTCCAATTCCCTTCTTCTTGCCGGGTGGCTGTTCCGTTTGTTTTATTCCAGGCCTTTCCTTTCATGAGCAAGCTTGCATGTGTGCTTTCTGTCTCTCACTTCATTTCCAAAATTCCGGTCATAAAAAGGAGGAAAGATTGCGAGTCGAGAGATCAAAGGTACTTTTTATATCCATTGCAAGAGGCAGAAAGACAAAGGAAATAAGGGGGGGAGAGAAAAGACCCCCCACGCCGCTCATGCCATGGTTTCTGGCTTGAAAGGGGCGATGGATGAGGGGCCTTGTCCAGCCTCATCTCATAGGACCAATGGCTTCCCAGAATCACAGCAAAGCAGAAATGTTGCCGAGAACACCGAGCATGCTGTCAAAAGGAAACAAACCCAGATAAGGCTGCAAACAGCTGGGAGCAAATCAAATCCAGGAACAACGCTTGAAAATCGTTCGCCTCCTCTTCGTGGCTGGAGCAAGCTCATCTCGCCTCTCCACTCTCTGCCCACTCTCTCCCTCTGCCCATGTACATCAAGGCTCCCTGCGGCCCTTCCGCCCCCCCCCCCCCCCAGCTTGCTGGGTCTGCTCAGCCAATTCTGCCCATCTAGGCTCTAGGAACTGATCCCCCCTCATGCCCTCCCCAGGTTCTAGCATCCCATCCTATGCCCCAGCACCCCTCCTCCCATTCAGTCTTCTGTGGAACAGCTCACCCACCTCCATCCTCCTAAACTCATGGAACTCCATTTGGCAAAGAGGCGTGGCCAACACTGGCACTGATACCTGCCTCTGTCCCTACCTCCTCCCCGCCACCCCACTGTACATTATAAAACTGAATTGTGCTGAACCAAGCAAAGGAAAATTCACCATCAGCATCAGCATAAACTCCACCCTAATGCAATGCCTTTTGGAGTTCTGTCTTTGCCGTCGGGCCAGCCCTCCAGGGCTCCTTGCACAAGAGATTGGCTTACAAGACAACCTCCTCAGGGCAGAGGATATCCATATTTTGCATCGTACACAGACCCGGGCACTTTAGTGGCTAAGCCCAGGGCTGAAAAGAAAGCATTGTGATGTCCATTGACGTGCTTTTAAGGGTGCGCTGATAACGTAGGAATATCCTGTATTCTATTCCACACTGGTTCTTATACTCCACTCATCATCATAGTATCTGAGCATCATCTAGATGTGCATTTAGCAGCACGACTAACATCTGCCACACAGTTATCTCATCTCTCTGCAGGAGACGTGTGTGCTGGGGTGTGTTGCTGCTTTGGATTTATATACAAATATATTATATTCACACACAGAGAGAGAACTGTGCCTTGCACTTGGAGCAGAAAGTGGGGAGGTTTGTGATGGTCCTTTATTGCACAGTCTTGGGCCGGGCCCTGAGAAAGCTCTGCCTCCTGCACAGACGAGCTTTGCAAATATAAGCAACATGCAAACAAGAGAAAAATCCCTGCAATCTTATAGAGGGACCACCCTCCAAACAGCTCCCCCAAAATGCTTCACAGAATTTAATCAAACAGCATGAGTGAAAAGAAAATTCTGCAGAGACACAGATGTCTATGCAGGGGAGAAATGAGACAGATTTTGTGAAGGAAGAGAAAGGGGTTTAGTACCAGATGAGCAGTCAGATGAGCATAAGATGATAAACAAAATAATGGCACAATCAGAAATGTAAACTAAGGCTGCATGGCCCAGTGGGTAGAGCACTGGATTTGGACGAGAGAGACCTGGGTTCTATCCTTAGCTCTGCCATTGACCCTCTGTGTGACTGTGAGCAAATCACGTCCCTTCCCTGTGTTTTTGTTCCCCTCCTACCCTGTGTCTTGCCTATTTAGAGTAACTCATTGAGGCAGGGGCTGGCTCACACTATGTGTCTAGCACAGCAGGGCCCTGATCTTGGCTGGGACCTCTAGAGATATGTCTACACAGCAGCTGAGAAAGTGTCTCCAAGCCTGGCTAGAGCGCTAAGAACAGCCGGGTGGACATTCTGGGTCAGGGGGAAACCCGGGCTCCCAAGCCCACTTGACCCCCGAGCGGGAACACCCACATTGCTATTTTTCTGCACGCTAGCTCTGGTCTGACTCCCCATTACAGTGTAGACATCCCCTCAGTGATACACTAACGTAGACGTGCGATACCACCGCCAGCCTCAAAGGGGGCTCACAGTCCAACCCGCTTTTGAGGAAACGCCCGAGCGGGCAGCAGCCGAGGATGCAGAGAGGAGAGTTGGATCCAATGCTTGGGCTAGTCCTAAGGAACTCCAATGGGGCTCAGATTTTCAAGAGAGCTCACCTTCCATTTAGGTACCACGTGAAGGGGGCAGGGTTTCAAAAATGATAAGCCCCCAGAGCACAATGGGGAATCCTCTGAACAAGGGGAGCTTCTAGGAGCTGGGCACCTGGGAAATTCGGGCATCCGTACTGGGATCTTTAGAAAGCCAATCCCAGAGGGAAGATGCCTTCCTTGGAGTCTGCTGTAAGCAGGCACAACAGAGACCAAAGCGTCCTGACAGAGGGAAGTCTGATCTTTGGGGGTCTGAGAGAGAGACTGAGCTGGACCGACGTAGCTATAGGAATGGTACTTGGAGACAGATAGGATGGCGCTGCCTGGGGAGGGATGTTATCGGCAAGGACCAGAATTTCTTAATACTCATCTTTGCCGGTGATCAGAGAAATGGAGACAGCAAACAGAGCACAGAAGGGAGGCAATCACTCATTTAAACTCGAGCAAGGAATCTGGCTGCCACATCAGGGCTCTGCTGATGAGAGTATTTAACGAGCAGTGGGAAGGTTTGCAATCCAAACAAAGCTCAGTTCACCCCTGGCGTAAGCAGGTTCCATTGGATCCGACGGGGGTGGTAGCTGCTTTACAGCAGCAGTCGATTTGGCCCACGCAGCGGTACAGCTCCCCACCTGGCTTTTTATTTCAATCTCAGAAACAAGTACGTGCAGATACACACACACCGCATACATGCACTCCTACTTTTGCCAGTAAGAGAGGGATCAAATTGAACATCGTCTCTAACGGGTTGAAGACGACATAATGAAGCTGAAGTACCGAAGACAGCTGAGGACTCCAAATCACCCCACTTGCAGTCCATGGTCTGTCACGGAGCAAGGACATTAAAAGCCATTTTTAACCTCCTCTTGGATGAGACCTGCTCCCTGTTAACAGCTCCTTCAGCACCCCTCTCAGACCCAGAACAATATTCGACAACCTTTTAAGAGTGTCCTCCAGCTCTCAGTTATCTCAGAGGCAGGAGATCATATTTGCTTTTAATATTTTTGTCTAAAGGTCTGAGCGTCGGCATTTGGAGACTGAACAAAGTCTGATCTCACTGGCGCTGATGCAAATCCGACGTAACTCCACTTAGGTCAGGGGAGTTAACTCTAGATTGACACCAGTGGAATGGAAAGGCGAATTCAGGACAAATTTTTAGCTATGCTTCCAGACAGAGCACTCTCCCCACCATAGAGATCTTGGGACAAGTTCTAGGGCTTCCTATCTCTGTTTGGGTTTGCTTGTTGTTTCTCTCTTCTCACCCTGTTCTCTCATGTAGCTCCCGTCTCTGCCATTCTCTGGGTGGTAACAAGGTTCTGCTCTATTTACCTGGGGCGAGAGCCAGGCGTCTCAGTCCGGTATTGTGTGTCATCACAGAAGGGTGACTCCAGCCTCAGATCTTTCCCTGCAGCAAAGCAGGAGACAATTCTGCATCTGATCAAATGCGCTTCAGCCCGTTAATACTGATATTGCAGACATGCCTACAGGCCCAAGCCGAGGTGGGGGTGCCATTGTGCTAGGGGCTGTACGTTCTCAGAGCAAGACCCAGCCCTTGCCTCAAAGAGCTTACAAAAATAGAGAGAGAAAAGGTGGCTGGGGAAACAGGCACAGAAGCTAAGTGACTCACCCACGGTCGCACAAGAGGTCAGTGGCAGAACAAGGAATGGAGTCCAGGTCTCCGAATCCCTGCCCACTAGACCATGCTACCTCTCCTGCCCTCTAACCTTAGTTCTTCCTCTTGTCTTTCTCCTCCTGCTACCCCTCTCCCATCTAGCTAGCTCTTTACGCAGTGCCAGGCTCGCAGTAATAGAAACACAAACCCTGAATCATGAAGAGTTAGTAGGGAACCTTTCCATACCCATTTGTTTGGTCACCGCACTAGCTACCTCCTTTGGCTTTCCCGAGTGGTTCCTGCAGCTAAGGGAGATGATCCAATGCAGATAGACCCTGCGTGGTCTCTTGGCCTGAGCCTGGTGAGAAAGTCAGGGTTGTTTGTGGTGATAAACGTGACCTGTTGGAGCATGCATCAGAAGCACGACTCCATGGGATGAATTTGCCCCTAAACATCTATGTAGCTTTCGTTATTTAGAACGCCAGCAACCTCTCACTGTGCCCTGTAAATGTCCAGGCTGTTCTCTATGCTACAAGAGCTATTTCACTAGAGGTCGTGCTGGAAAAGGTCCTGTCAGACCAATGTCACATCCAAAGCAATATGCTCAACTAACCATGTTTCTTCTTGTCCAAAGGTTGAGGCGAGTCTCATGGCGCTTTGCAGAGTGGCTGACAAAGCCCATCTGCTCTCAATAGGCGTTTGTCTGTGATTACTGCTCACTTACTGTCCTTGAGGGAAAACATCTGTTTTTGTCTCCTATTTGTGTAATCCTTATTTCCTCACCAGCATCCCAGTTCGTGTTAGCATGTGTATTACAAGCCTCTCTCGGTGGGGTGGGAAGGTTTCATCTTGAGCTCTCCATAGCTCATCTTCACCTGTCTCGCTTTCTATCCAACCTGACATCTGTGTTTCCCTTTCCCTCTCCTTGTCAGCGTGTGCCTCCAGCACCGGATGGGGGATCAGACAGTGTGGATTTGGTTTGACATGGAACTGGTGGTACTTAAGTGCATTCAGAATAGCTCAGATGGTAGTCAAGTGATATCATGAGTGCAACACTCAGTTCAAGACCCACGATTGGCTGTTTACCGTAGAAGGACCGATCAAACTGGTTTTGGTATGAGGGCCTCATTTTGGCTTTTGCTTGGAGATGCCACGAACGAAAAGCACACAGCATCACTGGCGAAATTCTCACTCCATTTATGACTCCAAAGCAACAAGAACTGATTGCACAGTTTGTAAACCCACTCTCTCTTAAGGCAACGCATAGTCTCTGGCTGCTTCACATTAACCGTACATGCAAAAGCAGGCAGAAGCAAGACACCTGTAGGCATTGTAACACAAAGGGCCAGGGAACCACATGTCCTTAGAGTAGCCATCCAACCCTTAGAAAATGATATATTAGAGAATGACGGAAAAACGTGCTGCCCAAGGGAGACTTTGTGAATCGATTCCCAAGAGGAAGAGAAAATCCCCCCTGGTTCAGGTGGGTGACTGGCTGCTGCTAAGTCGTTACCTTTAAAAAAAACTTGACAGTTTCACCTAAGATAAAATACTTAAGATAAAATAGATACATTTATCTGCACATCTGCTCTATTCCCTTGTATTGACCTATAGGAAATGGCTCAAATGTTACAAACACTGAAGTCCTCTGACTGCAAATATCTAAGGCAATTGTTAAGTGTTATCATTGCATTTCAGGGGAGGAGGATTTGTTATTTTGGAAGCTCATAACATTATTGGAATTTTGTTAACAGCTCCCCTCCTTCGCTTTTCTGTTAAATCAGTTGTTACAAGTCACAGCCCAAAAATTTTCAGCAACAAATGGTGATTCTCTGCCTTAATCATGAGATTACCCGACATCTCCCTACACAGATACCAAAACTACATTAGAAGAACGTTAAGATTGCAAAGTCAAACCCTTCTAATTTAGGGAAAGCCAGGATGAAGGTTCTCTGGCATACAGTTGAAACACGAGAGTGGTGTGGAACTAGAGCATGCTCAGTGCAGATGGAAAGTTCAAAGAGTTTAGCAGCAAGCCCCACTGAGCATGTGCAAACGATAATTTTAAGAGAATCATAGCTCTGCCAAATCTGGATGGAGTTCCACAGGGACTGCAAAAAGCACCTCTCTGACTGCAGGACTAACTTCCTGCAGAATTTCAAGCTCATCCTGCAAAGTGTGAAAGCATTAGAGCTTTTCAAATAACATGAACAGTTGGGGGGAAATTTTAACATCAGCAAAACCACCTATTTTCTCTGAACCTTTAGCTCAGAAATGGCTGAATCGTTTTGCTGACGCTGTCTACAGAAATTCAGCCTGAGGCAGGAAGCAAGCTTGGAAAATTTCAGCCTGAGTGGTTGAAGTTCAGAAACAGGGACTTATCATGGAAAGTGTTAAGCGACTTTAATTATAAGCGTTACTGCCAGCTCCACCTGTAATTTTAGCTAGCAATAGAAAAGCCCTTAATTCAAGGCAACTTCACAATGCTTGCTCTGCTCTCTGCAAATCCACCGCACGTCAATAGACACCCAGTCTCTGCAGCTGTGCATGCATGCACACAAACACACACACATCGCATCTCTGCCTGCCAGCTGTCACTCCAGTAAAGTGAGAAATCACGCCATCCCCCAGATCTCCCTTCAGTCTTGTTCACGCTGCATCTTGTCCCAGCCCTGTGTATACTTGGCAGCTGGCTTGTTTTGGGAGGGGGGGGGGGGGTTGCACACCAGTGCAAACTCCCAATGTAAATGCACTGCACTGGTGCAGTTACCAGGCAGAAACCCCATTTTCACACTAGTGCAACCCCATTTATGGGAGGAGTTTGCACTGGCCTAACATCAAGGTAGTTGAACCAGGGCAAATTTCCCTTGTCTGGACAAGCCATTTTGCCTCCCATACCTTTGCCCTGTAGGAGATGAAACCATTTCCTGTTCCCCTGAATTGCTCACAGCCTTTCAGCTCCAATGGCCTGAGACCATGTGCTCCAGCCAATGACCTAGAGCATACGGGGGTGGAGAAAGTCCACCAGCCAGCACAAGCTGCAACTGTTTGACTGTCAGACCCACACACAAAGGAGGGACCATCTGCTCCCTTTTTGGAGGAGAGAGCAGAACGGAAAAATCCAACCTCTCCATCTGTAGCCCTCTTTAGCAAAAACTCACTCTGGGTCAGCCATGCGCTGCTGTTGGCTTCCCAGCCCGAAACGAGCCTCAAAGCCAAGGAAACACACATTAAACAACTTTCTGTACCACATCCAAAAGCTGCTGCCGCCACATCCACTGACCACTGTACCGTCGACTGGGAGGTTCAGGCGAAAAGCTGGCAATACCCTGGATGGGAGAAGTTGTTTTAATTAGTTTGCAAATGCAGCTCCTCTAGTACCATTATTTGCCGGTGCCTTGAAGGTCACAGTGCTATCTGAACTGCAACCAAGCTATCTGCTCCTGCCTGCTCAGCTAACACTTCCCTTGGCAAGGCAATCTGAGGATTTTTCCAATTTCAGATCCGTCCCTACATGACCCCCTACTCCCCCTGAAAACTTCCTGCTGTGAGATGCAGCCCTACTCGGCAGCACAGCAGCTGGGGGGCTTACAGCTGTGAAACCCAGCTGTCCAGCCTGTACTTCGACCCAGCAACATCTGGGAGATGCGCCCACACTGCCCTTTCACACGGGAGCACGAGGACACGTACAGCGGTGAGCCGGAACCCCACAGCTTCTATTATTCGACACAGCAGCATCAGACCCAGCTGCATTGCTCGTGTTCATCTGTGCAGCGCAACGTCTGGGAAAGTTCCACCATCCAACAACGGCACTGCCGGGCAGCAGACATGGGCCTGAATTGCAAACCTAGGGCCCAACACCGCTGAACTACGGAGAAATTCTGAGCCTAGGGTGACCAAATGTCCCGATTTTGGGGGTCTTTTTCTTATATAAGCTCCTATTACCCCTCACCCCCTGTCCTGATTTTTCACATTTGCTGTCTGGTCACCCTATCTGAGCCAGACCCAGCAGTTCCGGCCCCACCTTCCTGCTTCACTTAACACTCCATGGAACGTCCTACCGCAAGAACCGCCCCTTGCTGTGTTTTCTGCAGGAGCACATTCCTGGCTATTCCTTGCTCTCACCGGCGGTGAGTTCCAGTTCTCCCCCTCCCCATCAGCCTTTTTAGAGTCAGAGCACCCCGAGCGAGGCTGATAACCAGACCTGTGGCCTAGCATGCCGCAGCAAGATAATGATGGGACAAGAATTTTAAATTCCGTGGCCGATATCTATCCATTGGACCTGGAGTCCCCAAAAGGGAGCGTGTGATAAATTCACCCACAGAATGAGAGTCACGAGCACCCGGTGAGATCTTCTTCTTCACATAGATACAGATTAAATATTTAAAATTGCTACCTAGCTCTAAAGCGCCGGGATATTTATTTTTGCAGGGGCTGATCAATCACAAGTGTCCCCAAAGAATGCCAGACCTTTAGCTAGTCATCTGATTACACCTGCTGTAACCATGTCATTCCTGCCCGGGTGCTTAATATTTCATCCGCCTGGCTCCTAGGCAAAGCAGGAACGAAGGCTGATTTCCTAATGGAACGGTTCTTTGACTTTTAGGGGGTTTTCTCCAATTCTTTTCAAGGGAAAGGATGGGGAAGAGACAACGATTTCCCTCTCCACTCCAAAGCAGCCAGAGTGACTTGAAAATGAATAATTCTACAAATAAAGGATAGTTACGATCTGGCATGTGAACTACAAACCTGCTGCTGAATTTAAGTGCAAACAAGTGATAACAAGGCCTGTAGCATACAGCAGCCCCATGACTTCTAGCTAAGGCGCTGTTCTTGTTACAGTGCCAGGACTTTGACCCAGCAGCAAGCTGGGCTGCTATTACACAAACTGAGTTTACAGGCCTCAGCTCCGTCGTTAGAGGGTCGTGAGCGGGCACATAGCTTGTTATCTCTTGGTGGGGAATCTGTTGCAAAGCCAGGTGTTTTGGTATATCAAGCTGCTAAGAAAACCTTATGATGCCCAAGCCACTTTCGTTACGTGGCAGCTAAGCTCACCCTCTCCTCACGGGTGATCCTAAATTTCCCCTCTGAATACTGAGATGCAGTATTTAATGCCAAGCATTTCTGAACCCTCAACCTTCCCCACGGCCCCCACTGGGATCCAAGATGTAGACGAAACTGGAACTATTTATCTAATCCCTTCAAGAGGTTAAGATTAATTGCTACCTGGGTCCAAACTACATCTGGCTTTAGGGTGACCAGATGTCCCGATTTTATAGGGACTGTCCCAATATTTGGGGCTTTGTCTTATATAAGCGTCTATTACCCCACCCCCCACGCCCGGCTCGATTTTTTACACTTGATGTCTGATCACCCTGTCTGGCTTAGATTTTGCAAAAACACGTGACCCACTATGTTTGGCCAATCAAAGCCACCCTCCAATTAGCCCCGCCCTAGCCCCGTGCAGAGGCTTTACTGTGGAATGGGCACACTATTTGTCAAAACGCATCATGTCATTTTCTCCCCTACACAGATGGGGAAACTGAGGCACGGAGTGGCAGACGCGAAATGCCCGAAGTCACACAGTCCATCAGCGGTGGAGCCAGGAACAGAATGCCTGGATCCCGGCTCTAGCCACTGGAAAAGCTCAGCAGGAGCTAGGACACAAACAGGAGTTTTGCTTTTTTCCCCACCTGTTGTCTCCTGTCGCACGTTTGAATGGTGAGCTGCTTGGAGCAGGACCTGCCTTTCTATTTCATGTGCACAGAAGCAAGCCCAATGGGCCCTAGATCCCTGATGAAGGACACTAAGCAGCCCAGCAATACAAATAAGTAATGGGGATGAGAAGACGAGATAGGAAGGAAAACGTATGCATTCCCATCCCCCGTACAAGGGACGGCACTGAGATGCTCCTCCATTCGGTGACCCAGCACCAGCCCAGGCTCCCCCACCCCACCTCGTGACGGCAGGTTTGGAGAAGGGGCAGCATTGTCCCTACAGATGGTTAGCCGCGAACACTAGCTTCAGAGACGTGCCGCAGGGTTCAGAAAGGGCCATGTTCTCTCTGTGGCGCGCTCAGAACAGGACAGAATGGCTTTTAAGTCAAGGCCGTATTATTCCAGTGCATCTCTTTTGTGTGCCTGGACTAATTGGATGGTTACAGCGGTACTAAGCAGCCCTTGCATTTCAAGACCGGAGTCAGCTGAATCTCTGAAATCGTGTAATTTTTTGCATGACCGAGCATGCAGATGTAATAAAAAAAAAAAGAGAAAGGAAAAAAAACCTGGGACTTAAATTAATCCCCAATTGACAAAGACGAATGGTTAGAGGGAGCTGAATTACAAACCTGCTGGCATGGAACTCAGCCCCTCTTTAGCAGCTCGGAGGACTGAGAGTGGCTATTCAAAGACATGCCCTCAGAACAGAGGTTCCCAGCTTGGCATTAGGGGTGCCTGCTACGCAAAGCAGTGCTAGGCTCATTAGCAAACTAGGGCTCATTACCGAACTAAAGAGTTGTTAATTACCCTCTGGCCATGCGAAGCATTGTGTGGGACCCATCTAATTGTCCTGGGGGAGGAGGGAGAAGATGGAAAATTATGTCTGGCTGAGAGGAACAGGGCCCCCATTTGGCCAAGGACCAGTCCACCCCCAGTACAAGTTATAGATGCAGCGTACACAGCTATGTAACTGAAAGGAGAGGTTGCAATTCTGATGTCAGTGTTCAGCCCCTCTTCCTTGCTCCAGAGATGGGCAGCCATTTTGTGTTTAGTTCAGAGAACAGAGTGCTTTGGAGACGTCACACACACTGTACTCCCTCATGGAGATTTGATCACCATGGTCCCTCTGGGTTTCATAAGCTATTAATTTTACTTTTGTTCTTGATTGATTGGTTGTTTTCTCTTAATCTAATATGAAAGGCATTGAAACCGAAAGCATTTCTTCATGCCTGGAGAGTATTCCATAGAGCTTACATGACCGGAGACAGAGCCCCGGACTAAACGTCCCTCACGACATGCCAAAGATTTGCCTAATGCGTGAGACACCCATGAAAGGTTTAATCTGGAGCAGGCAGATTTCCGAAGATGCTCAGAACAGCACCAGATCAGAGTGCGAGTGGAGGATGCACTGCATCTAACTTGGCGTTTGTTGATTGAACAGGTTGAGGCTTCAATTCCTTCTGGAGGGTTGTGGAGGACAGAGTTTGGCAGACGTTCTGAGACCTGTCTCCCTCCATCCCATGCTTTTAAATCCAGTATTCATCCTTCTGACTCTCAATCATAATGATATTGTCAGGAGGCGTGGCCTTGTGAGCTGAGCCCAGGACTGGTGAACAGCAGACCCCCGAGTTAAAATCCTGGTATGGATAGTGACTTGGGGCAAGCCACCCAATCTCCCCGTACCTCTGTTTCTACATCTGTAAAATGGGAATGACGATGCTAATTACTCACCTTACCAGGAGAGGGCCTTGGAAACACTAAAGGACAGTTTCTCAAAAGGAGACCTCCATTTTTGTGCCCACAACCCGTAGGTATTAATAATTGTTCACACAATGTAGGCCATTTAGATCTCTCAGCTCACGCCCACACCTGTAAACTTGGCACTTAGATGTCTCTAAATCACCTACACTGAGCCCCTGTAAATAACTGTGCGCGCAACACTATGCCAGGGTGTCTGCAGGTGCCACAAGGGGAGACCCCAATAAGAACTGTCTGAAAAACTGCCCCTATGAAGAGTTAGAGTGCTCTGACAATGAAACATGCTAAACGAAGCAGCCAAATTATTATTACTCCAAACACGACAGGTTCCCCCATAATACGCATCGGGAGGTACAAAGAAGGTTTTCAAAAATCAATCAGTTGGATAAAGATTTAGGAATGTTATTCTTAGCGCACTTTAATTGCATGTATAAATTAAAAATGAGCTAATTCTGTAGTGGGCAAAGCAACTGCACTCACCTAAAGACATTGCACTTCAGCTTTTAATTCCATTTCAATTGCACACAGATGCACAAAGTTAACACCATGCTGCATAGAAATCAGAGCCTTTATCAGATCATGCACTTAAAAAAATTGCAGTCACAATTTGATTCCACTTCGACTACACACATACATTTTTTAAAAGTTACTGCTGTGCTGTACAGAGCAGCATTAATTGAGTGTTAACGAGCTGTCAGATCAGTTTCCCACTGTCCTTATTATCAGATGTCAAGGTTTCAGGGATGTCCCAATTAAACATAATCAAAGGCTATTTAATATATGGTAAACTGATTCTCAGCCACTTGAGCTGATTAACCAGATGTCCCTATTATCTGGGTCCCAATTAGAGCTGGGTTTGGGGTGTGTTTTTTTTTTGGGGGGGGGGGGGGGGATTTGCCAAAAAAATGCATTGTTAGGTCAAACAAAACTATTCACAAATTCAGGTCAAATTTGGCTCATAGTTTTGGCCAAATTAAAAAAAAAAGGAAATGCAACATTTCAACTATTTTTCATTTTGAAATTTAGCTAGATTTGTTAAAAAATATTTAAAAAGGATAAAAACACCCCAAAATGGAACAAAAAATAATAATTTTAGGGTTGAATAAAACATCATATTCAACCCAAAACAATGTTTTTTTCTGGATGTTTTGGTTTGGTCATGGAATTTGAAAAACCCTCAAACAATTATTTGACCAGCTCCTGCCCTGATCAAATGGTATTGCTCAGTGCACACCACACAAGCTGCTCAAACATTATGTCAATGAGCTTAGTATAAATGGAGATTATAGGATCCAATTCAGGAAAGCATCTCTGTTCAGGATGGCACTTGAGCCTGGGCTTAAGAGTGGTTCTGAATCAAGGCAATGGAAAGACGCAGATAGCACTGCCAATTTCCTGGGACCAAGACAACGGCAAGGCAAACTAAGCACAGGTGTAGGGCCCAAATACGGGGAAGGAAGGTCCAAAATATGTGTTCGGTTTTTGGTTTCGTTTGGCTTTTAACTGATGCGCAAACTGAAACAACTTCACAGTCTTGAATGAGTGGTCATGACGGAGGGGTGGCCTGGCCAAATCTCAGTGAATGGCATTATGATCCTGTGCACCAGGTCACAACGCCACTCCCTCCAGCGAGTGAAGTTCTTTCAGTGTACACACAAATCCGCACCAGTGGACAAGTGGGCAGAGACAGGCCTCACACACATCCGAGAGTCACCTTGCCATACCCACCAGAGCCATGGAAAGAGAAAAGCACTGGATGAAGAAACTGCTTCCTTCTCCAACACCAGTAGGCCAACAGGGTGGGATGGGAATTTACAACCGTGGCACACAGGGGAGAGAACATCAACGAAGTGTATTTTATTCTCCTTCTTTCCATTTATTGCAGTTACTCATGTTAGAAGACAGAGGCTCAGAAGTGTGTGTTTGCCTAGGGTCCAACCTGCAACGCCATAAAGGGGACTGATTTTCAGGAAGTGCCGACCACCCACCTGCTGAAATTGAGGCTCCCGTAAGATCCCTCAAGCTAGGCCCCCAAAACCACTCGTCACTTTCCAAGTCTTGGTGAGAGCTTTATTTGTATTGGCCCTAATTACAAGCAGGGAATGAATGAATGGAAATAACTGTGATTGCCCCACCAAAGAGAAAACCCATCGTTGTAAACACAGGACTAGAATCCAGCCTTCGTTAGACAAGCCTCTGAGATTCGCCCTGGGCCCAGTAAAGAACAACAAGGAAAACCTCTCTGCAGCTGGACAAAGCCTAGAGTGCCAGTAGACAGTGGGAAGAGATTTTGCCTTCACTGTGGGTTATTCATACATAACCCTTCAGTCCCCCTCACTCCTATTCAACAGGAGGATCTTACTTCACAAGCAGCCATAGGGACTCCTCAGCAGGGTGAGGGGGTCAGAATCAGGAGCACAGGGGAGATTAAGTCAAATCCAGGAAGTAAAGAATGATCCCGAGTTGTCAGGAAAGTTTCCCTTCCCGTGAATTCCCTGCAGCTCGGCTGTGTTAACAACAAAACCTTGACTTCCACAATGAAGGGGAAAGAGACAACTGGATTTCTGCTCTCTTGTTAACCACAGTTTGGCTGGAAACACCACAAGTGCCTGGAAAACCTAAAGAAAGTAGTAAAAACCCCACTCGGGACACAAGTAAAATTTCACTGTCGGGCCTGAGAAACAGCTCTGAAAATATGCATTGCCTTCTGCATCTAAACATTGCACTTTGTTTTTCATCCTCCCAAAGACAGTCATAACGAGCCAGACCCGGGGGTTTAACTTACAGGAACCACGTTGGGAGGGAAACTCTCGATTTGCAAGTTTAACATCTCTCAAAGCTATGACTGCTAAATGGGGAGCAGGGAGGGGACCGAAAGGAAATTGACACATCTTCATGCTACTGACCTATCCATCAACACACAACACTGATACCTCCCCCTAAGCTGTGTGGCATCTGTCTGATTTGAAAGTGACTCAGATTCTGTCTATGGCTCATTTTGTGCTGAGCTTAGAAAGAGCAGTCAAATAGCTCTAATTACTTTTCTCAGGAAATTGGGGGGGAAACTTTTTTCAAAATTCCATACAAACTTTGACTCCCACCCCCACCCCCCAACTGAAAAGCAAAAATATTTTAGTTTGAAAATTAAGGAAAAAAACCATTTTCAGTTAAAAATAATTGGGTTTTGTTCATATTTACCAAACCTTTCTGGTTTCAAGTTTAAAAAACGAGAAGAGAAAATTGCAACCCAAATGAATGTTGGCTGGAAAGCCATTTCTTTTGCATTCCAAATAACATCCAGATGAAAACAATTTGACTAGCGCTGTTGGGAGAGAAGTTTCAAAAGGTGCATTGTAGAAAACTCAGCAGATGCTCCAGGACCGAACAAGCCAGGGGTTGGGCTCTGTTAAATGTGCCTGAGAACTGCAGGGTCCATCTATGTCCAGCGGCCTCAGTTAAGAATCCTTTTTATCTATATTGCATCCAAGTCCTGTCTCTCTCCTCTGAGACAGCATCAATTCTTGCCACAGATTCAAACCCCACACAGAGAGGAGAGAAAAAACATAGCTTCATGCAACACAGGGCTTCCTCTTTGCATGGTTCTCTTTGATAGAAGGCTCCCACCCTCTTGCTGCCAGCTCCATGAACATCTATGAGAGATCCCTCCCGAGCAGTGTAACACACAGTTTGACAGGACACCAGATCCCTGGAAAGGTCCCAACAGGCTGTGGATTCAATTACCACACTGTGCAATGGAAAACTCTAATCATCTGAACCTTTTCCAACTGGACCGGGCAGCAGAAGGGGAACATTCCTGCATTCTCAAGATGTGGGAGGATCATGTGATAGAATCAGTTTTTAGCTCTATAACGGAAGGATAAGGAGCAGGCATGACATGGCCAGGACCCCCGCATGCCACACACCTTACAGGACAATTTGAGCAGCTGTTCATGAAAGGAAACAGGCAGTGCTTCAAAGCCCCTCGATGACACTTGAGATAAATGAGAAAATTTAAGGTGCAGAGGAGAACTAAGCAGATTCTTGTAGATGGGAGCTGAACAAGATAAGAGCCATGATGAATCTAGACGCATTACGCTAGGACAAGTCAAAGCACTTGTGATTATGGTGCATGAAAAAGAGATAGTGTAGTGTACTTACAGTCCCTAGGCGCCGTCCGAGCATTCCCTGCAACCTTGGTCAGTCACTTTCTAGGGGGCAAGGAAAACAGGTGTTTAAAAACTGTCAGAACACAGCTGTTCTCAGCAGAGGAAGTGTTTGGTTTTTTAGCCACCAGGAAACCACTAAAGGTTTGGAGAATAATAATCATATGCAGTGTTGACAAAACAACACACATGTTCAAAGCACTGCGCAACAGAGGCGACTTGTGAGGGGGCACACAGGGTCATGTGCCCCCCCATATTTCTGCCAGGGTTTATATTTTTATTTCCTTTTTTGCAGGGAGTGGGCTCAAAATTGTACCCCCACCCACCCAATATCAACAGTTACATGTCGCTGACTCTCAGTTCTTAAATAAGGTAGTTAAGTAAAGTATTCTAAACGAGACCTGATCAGAAAATTACCATCTAAATTAAATTACACATTTTCTAACCAACTGTGACTATTAGCCCCATTTTGCAGATGAGGAAACAGAGATGCAAAGAGACTTGCACAAGGCTATACAGTGAGTCAGTGGCAGAGCCTGTAAGTGTGCTGGGAGTTGGCAGATGATGTTATACAGTTTTATAAATTCTGTTGGATTGAATGTATGGGCAGAAAGTTCTAAGGGAAATGCTCGTTGTTTAGTTATGGTGCAGTCCTTCTTCAAAGGTAAGCATATCACTAGTAAAAGTCTGTTCTCTGGCTCTCTGTCCAGATCATTTCTTAGATGCTGAGCTTCTGCCTAAAGGATGGGTGGCCATACAGGCAAAATGAAAATACAACATGGTATCAAATCCTTTGCAGAATCAGAATTAAAATTCATTCCTCTAGACCACACTGCTACCTAAGAGTTCAGATGCTTGTCCTAACTCTGACTAAACTATTCAACACTCCTGAGCCTGGGAATCTCATGGGAACGGCCTCTCATGCTTTAATATGGCACTTCCAGTCCTCAGAAAAAACAAAGTTTGGTAAAAAAGTCAAAAAAAATCACAGAGAGGACAAAGTTAGCCAGACTTCATCCAAACATCCAGATACCACCAGCTTCTGGGGACATCAGTATGATGGGGATGGACACATCTGAAGTGTAATTTGATATACACACACTTTAAATCTCAGAAAAGGAGCTGTGGCTGGGAATAACGCTACGTCAGAAGCTCTTTCAAAACGCTCTAATCAGTTGTCTCCCCATCTCCCCAAATTGTTGTTTCTCGTTGCTGCTCTGTGCCTAGAGGACACCACTCCGCAACTGAGGCTCCAAAGTGCTACACACTGCATACACATAAAATGAAAAGTCAGTCATTGATTCAAACAGCTCGTCTGCCTATCCTGCACTGCAAGCTCCACGAAGTAGCAAATCCGTCTGCTTACTTGTTTGCAAAGGGCTATGGAAATAATAAGGACCAGTTCCTATTTGATTGAAACAACAATTCTAACTGTACCGATCCCCTTGGCATCACTATTCACTGTGGGCAAAGAATTCACTTTCTCCCTAGGACATGGGGGATCAGGCTAGGTACTGGAGACAGAGCTGCCAGGACTGTCTGGGCTAGAATCAACACGCTGGAATGGAAGACCCTGCGTGGACAATGGAAACCGCAATGACCAAATGGCTCCCAGCTGCAGAGGCGGCTGAACATGTGAACACAGCATTGCTGTGTCCAGAGAACTGGGGACATTGCGTCAGCCAAATGACCCCCATCCCATCCATCATCATCATCTCCATCTTGCTCAGGTAGCTCAGTCTTTTCGAGGCCTTCTGTCCTCCTCCCTATGCCATGGAGGGTTGGCTTGTCAGGCCTAGATCCCCACGCTGCATCCGCACCACGGCAGCATCTGTTGATCCAGACTCCGTGCTCACGCCGCACAGTGAGGTTCATTCGCCTCGGCGGGGCAAGCTGAGGGAGAGGGAACTTGTGGCTCCTCGTGCGTGGCAGCCCGACCCCTTTGCTGAGGTTGGGGGGTGGTTTGTGGGGTGACGTTATTTGGTTTTCCTCTCTCTGCCCTCCCTGGAATGCTGGATCCTCTGCCTTCTGATCTGCCGAAATGTATTCATGTATTCATTTAAAAGTTCTCTCTGTACTCAAGCGGGTGCTGCTTGTAATTGCTGGCGGCCAAAATCTGTTCTGGTTTTTTTTCTGGCTGAGGTACCAGGCAATCATCAGCTGTAATTATTTCGAGTCTTGTTACAGATGGAACTCCGAGCTTTTCCGTCTTAAACAGAATTCATTATTCAAATGCAGACTCCAGCCTTCTGGAGGGGCTTGAGAACGGACGGGTGTGGAGGAGCAGACTGTGCAGAGTAACAGTGAGCGGCGATATGGGTGGGAGGGGGAAGGTGAGGGGGACAATGGGGTCTCCTGAATGAATCGCCCCTCTTGATTTTTTCCTGGGTCATTCTTACTTTCAGACTGCTGAAAAGTTGCAGGGGGGTCGGCTTGGTTTCAGCCAGAGGGGAAACGTGCGGGCTGCGGTGAGAACTGCCTCCACACTATTTAAAACGGGAGCCGCGGTATTCCGTGGTCAGAGCAGAGGAAGCCAGCACTCCTGGGTTCTACTCCTGGTTCGAGGAGGGACTTTGCCCCAGTGATTTGAGCAGGGGGTTGGGAGACAGAACGGCTGGGTTTTATTGGCAGCTCTGCCACTGACTTGCTGTGTGGACTTGGCAAGCCACGTCCCCCGTGCAGGTCTCAGTGGGAGAAGGCAATTCACCGGCCTTACAGGGACGCTGGGAGGTGTCAGGCGGGTTAATGTCGGCAAAGAGCTTGGGGGCCAGAGAAGTATAATGTGGTAAGACAGACCCAAAGGGGGAAGCCACCCCCACCCCCACCCCCGTTAGAAGTCTGCAGTAGGAGTCTTGAATCCTCCTCTGACCTTCCTTGATTAACCCCTTTTGTGCCAGGATGGAAAACCCGGGCTGCTGGAACAAATTGTATAGTGGGGGTGCTGAGAGCCATTGAACCACACTGTAAAGCTTGTATATAATGGAAACCACTTCCAGCCGGGGGATGCCGCAGCACCCCTAGCTCCAGCACCTATGTGGAAAACGTACATAATGGCCATGCTGGTTTCAAGGGAGCTGCAATCCCGCTCAGAATTTGGCCTTAGTAGTAGCAGTAACCCTGACACTAGCACCTGTGATGCAACAGCACAGAATGCTGTCCTGGGGAGAGAGACAGGCAGTGAAAGAGCCGGTCCAGCTGGGGAGAGGGTTTGGGATCTGCCCAACGGGGGCAGTTGTGGGGGAAAACTGTTAGAGAACGAGAGGAATCTCGATGCCGAGCTGGCAGATGAACCAGAGCCAGGTAGGAGGTGAGGTGATAAGAGAACAGGAGAATACAAGTAGGGCACTGGGAAGTGAGAGGGAAAACAGGCAAGGTTTCAGGTCAGGAGAAGCAGAAAAAACAGAGCTGGGTATGTGAGCAGACACTGCTAGGGAAGGGAAGTAGAGGGGGAAATAAAATCTTCTGACGTAGCAGAGAGAGTACCAAGGGAAAAAACGGAAAGGAAATAGAACTGGTGAAAAAGGGAATGGATCAAAAAGCCAGGTGAGATGAAAACAGATCTAAACAAGATGCCCACCCACAAAGGACCTGAAGTGTATGAACAGAGAGAGTGACTGCTTGGACATCCATTGATGGAATACGGTTCAAAGGTGCCTAATGGACAAGTGAGGGCCCAGTAGGTGAAG
The DNA here is from genome assembly GCA_037349315.1 of Chelydra serpentina. Classification (NCBI taxonomy): domain Eukaryota; kingdom Metazoa; phylum Chordata; order Testudines; family Chelydridae; genus Chelydra; species Chelydra serpentina. The sequence goes on along the minus strand of JBAIAC010000037.1, from coordinate 9,523,358 downwards.
AAACCCGGCTTGAGGAGAAACTCGGTGAAAAGAGGCACAAGCCCAGGAACATCCACTCTAAGGAGCACTCCAAGGCAAAGAACGGCTAGGAACAGCGGAGCTGGATTTACAGCCATAGTGAGGGAAAGTTGATTCTTCTCTGACATGACAGTGTATTGTTAAGTAATCTCTTTTGTTCTTGTTAATAACAATGCATTTGGGACTAACTGCACAGAGTGAGGAGGAGTAGCGGGTACAAGCTCACAAAGGTTGATGTGCGGTAACCTATAGTTTATTATGATAAGTAGTAAGTGCTTGGGAATGTTCCATATTATTTATGCTCCTGGTAAAATTCTTGGGTTTTCTAAAAATTTATCTTTTTTGTCTTGGTTTGCCTCTGCCTCTCCCCACCCTTAGCCTCGCACGGTCACTGCAGCCACAACACTGCTCAGGTGTTAAAACCTAATCACTCTAACGTTCCCTTTCTCTCAGGACTTACAGGCTATGTCTACACTGCACACTAAGCCTCGGCTCTGACTCAGGTTTGAGCCCAGCCCCACTTCCGTCCACACTCAAATGTGTTTGGCTCAGGTCAGCCAGCACTCAGGACCTGAAACCTAGGACCCTGCTGGGGTAATCACAGCCCAAGACTCAGGTCCAAGCCCTGTCGTTTTGCAGTGTGGACGCAACTCAAGCTCCAGACCTGGCCTGCGTAGCGCAATATGAATACGTTAGCACGGCTGCGAGACCGAGTCCAGCAACTGTGAAGCCAAGTTTACGGTGCAGTGTGGACGCTCACACGCAGGCCTGGAAACACCAAATCTACAAGCCCTGGTCCCATAGACCTAGGTTTACAATGATTTGTAGACAAACCCTTTGTCCATTAACTCTGCCCTTCCATAGGGTTTTATGTCCAAGGATCTCAATGCTATGCTGCATCTAGGGCGACCAGACAGCAAATGTGAAAAATCGGGATGGGGCTGGGGGGTAATAGGAGCCTATATAAGACAAAGCCCCGAATATCAGGACTGTCCCTATAAAATCGGGACAGCTCATCACCCTAGCCCCATCCCGCTAGATGTCCCAGCTCAGGAAAGCACTTCGGGGCGACGTGGAACAGGGACGGACCGAAGCACGTGCTTAAAAGCTCTTCTGAGCTGAGGCCTTCTGCGCTCTGGCTGGCTGCCTAACGGCCATGTAAACAGACCAAGCAGAGGCCCGGTCCATTAAGGGTCTGCAGGATCGGGACTCAGCGAGGAGAGCTGAAGCCATTCCTCAGGCTGACAAAGGCAAGAAATGCAGCTCTGCCAATAGACCTCTCCCTCCTCTCCACCGGGTCAGCTGACCACAGGTGCCAGGTAGCAGGACTAACCCAAAGGGGTCCCAAAGAAGGGGAGAGAACTTCTCCCTCCCCAACCGCTGGGCAAGGGGAAGAGAACAGGGTGGGGTGGCTGGAAGATGGGAACGAGGATGAGACACCTCTCTCTCGCTCACACACCCCTCCCACCTTTCCCCCCCAAACTGGCGTCTTTCCCCAGGTTCTGACCTGGGAAGCTCACTCCGGCCCGTGCACTGCTAGGTTCCCCCCGCCCCCAGCCTGCATCCGCAAGCACCAAAACATCATGAGATGGACGGCTCTGGTGTGTCTGGCCCAAACCCAGAGCTTGAGGCACCAGAAAGCGCCTGGTTCCTGTGAGATTTCTCGCCTCACTTTCCGGCTGAAGGAAGGATCAGAAGACATGAGGAAGAGAGATGGATCCAACCAGGCTCCAATGGAGGGTGGTCTGTCTATCTAGCTAGGAGTCCCCCATCAGCATTGCAGCTGGACACCTCACAATCTTTAATGTGTTTATCCTTGCAGGACCCCACTGAGGTGGGGCAGTGCTATTATCCCCAGTAACAGAGGAGGAACTGAAGCACAAGGAGGCTAAGGCCACACAGGGTCTGTGGCAGACTTGGAGATAGAACCCAGATCTCCTGACTCTCAGCCCATTGTTTTAACCACAAGACCATCCTTGCTCTCATCCTCCTTCCTGGCGTTGTTGTAGGAACGCCTGGTCCCCGCTACACCCTATTCACCAGCAAAGATCACATTGGCCCAATGGCAAGGACAGGAGGGAGTTAATAGCTAGCAGAGTTGCCTCATTAATGCCATTCCCAGCAGTTTCTGACAACTTCAGTCCCACTAGGAGCCTGCCTGCAAATGAAAGTTATTCTGGGATAAGGCAGGGCGTGAATTTCGAGCACAATAGCTATTCCAGAATAACTCCAAACCCTATGACACAGCTTCAACCCCTCATCCTTTGGCCACGTCTTTCCTGCTGATTGGTATGACAAGGTAGCGAAACAGAAGCTTTCTCTGCCTCTCCCCCGATCCTATAGAGGTTCTTATACCGGGCTCATACCCGTCTGAGCCCCCTAGCATCTGAGCACCTTCCAGGCACGCACTAAGCAACGTGACTAATGTAACATACTATTATAGAATGAGCTTCTTTATAGCATCTGGGACGTGTTGTTTCTGGTGATTTTATTAAATTGAGTGAGACTGCTGACTCGACGCATATTTCTCAACCCAGACATGTCTCTCAAACGTTAATATTCAAAGATATTGGACAGGTGTTCGGGGGGGTTCTCCCACCTTCTGGCCCCCAGGCAAATGTACTTTGAATACTGAATAAATGGTACCCAAATATCTATTTGTCCTATGTCTATTTTGATGGATGCACACCTGATGCTTCAATTTTTCCATAACTACCTCTCATTTTTTTAAACCATTCTTCTTCTTTGGGGCTATTTTTCCTTCCCAAGGAGAGGCTGTCAGCTGCTAACAAATGAGAGATGAATTCTTCACTTTTCTGAGCGTGACTCAAACTCCTTCTTGCCCCCTTGCTCTCTCCGCTGCCCTAATCTGGGCAAGTTTCCATTCTGCTGAAATTACCCAGTGGATTTCTAGCTGGCTGTGACTGGAGAGGCATTTCAGACCCTCCTCCGGCATCAGGCTCTGGCACAGACAGGACAGCATTAGAGTCCCAGCAGGGAGACACTAAAACAGATGGCACGTCGCTTCAGCTTCATGGAGCAGGAGACGACATCCTCGCGCCGCACGGGGCCGCCCCGTGGAGGATCTGGGGTTTTAAATGAGTAACCAGCTGAGATATGTCAGACCTCTTGGCATGCAAGAAGTCTGTCCTCAGGCAGATCCTAGCAACCCACACCCCACTCTTGGGCTGGAGGAGAATATGATCAACCTAGCACCTCAGGAAGATGAGGCAATGTGCATCGGGGAAGAGGGAGGATGAGAACTTGTGTTCGTGTGTGTGCACCAACCTCTCCCTCTTCTCCAGCGAACTCCCTGCCCCAGGCTGAGGCTTGTATGTTTAGAATCATGCAGGACAGCCAAAAAGGCAATGGGAAAAGTCAGCTAGCCAGTAAAAGAACAAACAAGAACCATTTACCCACGTACACCACTTTCTATGTACATCACACACACAAAAACTATGTTAAATGAACATTAAGGTCACCAAGTCAAGCATTTAACCTTAATTCACCCCCTTGCATGTATGAATTATGATGATACAGTCTTCAATTACATGAACAGAAACTGATTTTTCCAGAGCGCTCCTGGCTATCAGCTCTGTCTATAATTCATTCTCTCTCTCTCTCCCTCCCTCACACACACACACATACTCACACACACACACACACCACCCCCCCACTGCATTCCCTCCTCCTATACCTCTATTCCTTTCCCCCGTAGTTCTAGATACAATGGACCTGGCTCTCCCTTGCCCTACATCTTGTGCTATCCTTCTAACCAGTGCAAAGTGAGTGTCAAACACTGCCATTCTGACCTGGGGGTGTTCCACACCCGCTTTGCCAGCTGTAAGAGTCCACACGCGGCGCAAGGCACTGGAGGATCTGGAGCAGCAAGTCAGATTTTGCTCCCACTGAAGTCCCTGGGACTTTCACTGTTTAATTCAGTGGGATCAGGATCATGCCCAACAACCGTGCAGACTACAGTATAGCCCAGCAAATAGGGCATAGGACCAGGAGTGAGACGATTTGGCGTTGATTCCTGGCTATTATTATTTACATCACCTAGGCGCCCCAGTCATGCACCAGGACCCCACTGTGCTAGGTGCTGTACAAACACAGAACAAAAAGATGGCCTTTGCCACAGAAAGCTTACAATTTAGGTATAACACAAGAGGTGGATGCAGGCAGACGGGGTAGTACAATGAGACCATATCGGTTAGCATGATAGCCAGTGCTCTCTGTCAGTGACTTGCTATATGAACCTTGTGCTACTCACTTCACTGTCCTGGTGCCTCAGTTTCCCTAGCTGAATATAAGGATAGCTCCCTTTGGGAGCTGTTCTCAGTTCTATGGCTGAAAAGCCCTCAATAAGTGCTAAGTGTTATTATATTACGCTAGAGGCTCCCACTCCTCTAAAAGGCGAGGCACAGGAGCCCATAACTAGGTAGATGTTACATACTTGTGCTTTAGGCACTCAGCTATCACAGCACAGATATACCCTTGCTTTAAATACTGTGTCTGATAATTGGCTGCATACGGGGCAAAAAAATATATGCACCAGCGAACACACATTGCTGCCTGCAGACATGGAGTCTGAAAACAGTGCCTGACCCATAGGTGGCTTTTAATGTGTGTTTTAAACAGGAACTCAAAGTTAGTTAACAGAATGTACCTGAGAGGCCATGGACATGCTTGCCCTCTGGGGCAATACCAAGTCTCTAGCACTGTATGTGCATGCTTGGGAACACGGAATATGTTACCACATAAGTGTGAATGGGAAGGCTGGGTGCGGGAGGTGCTTTGAGTCCTCAGTTCCTGTAAAACATGCATGTATTATCCTTGGGCAGGAAGTATATTAGGCAAAGAGGAATGATTCACTGGCCCTGTCATTTATTTAGCCCCCAAACCAGCCATCAGAGCCACATGGGTTAAGGGTTGGCTGGTGCAGATCAGAAGGCAGGATCTAGGGGCAAATGAAGGAATAAGAAGCTGTTTATGTAAGTTCTGTTATACTGTAGAACCCAGAGCAGAACATGAGGATTTGTGCATAGTTAAAAGCACTTTACCTTACTGTTTGGGGATTTGATTATACAAGGCAAAAAGCTATTACTGCTACTCACCACCCACTCCCCTCCCTAAAGACCAGGTCTCCTTGCAATAAAGGCACAGCTAGCCCACAGCTGGGGCTTCTTATACCCAGGGAGTGAGGTGTGACCTCTGACCCTTATGTCTGTGGCCTTATGGGAAATGTAGTTTGGTAGTTAGGGGGCTATTTTGTTGTAACTGTTCCAGGTTTATCTAAAAGAATGTGGTTCTCCTGTGGGGATTTTTGTATTAAACAAGAATGATGAGCTAATGGCTCTTCACAGGGAGCAAATAAAGACAAATAAAAAAACCCAACTCATTACTAGTATTTAAAATCTCATGAATTTTTTAATTCAGTGTTGTGATTTCTGGGGTTGGCATTTTGAATGCTCGGGTTTGGCAATGCTGTGAATCTGCAAGAGTATAAACATTCATTGGGATTGTAAATTAGAAGATACTCAACCTTAGACCGGATGGGTTAAAAAAATATCCAGCTGCCCTGGAAGATGGGAGTATTCCACCTCTCCTCAAGAAACTTTCATCCACATCTCCAAAAACATGTAGGGGCCTAACTCTCATTGATTTAGTGGGTGCTAGGTGCCTAAATACTTTTGCAGATCTGGTCCTGATTGCTAGTTGATCGAATTCACTCCGCAGGATGAGAGGAGGTGAAAAGGGCTGGATCTACATGTGTAGCATGGTCATTTCCACCCCTTTCATTGTTTAAAATGAAGAGAAGTTTTAATCAATTTATTTTCTGGTTCTTGAGTGACTTGTCCTAGCATGTCACATGGAGAGAGAGAGTGTGTGTGTGTGTGTGTGTGTGTGTGTGTGTGTGTGTGTGTGTGTGTGTGTGCGCGCGCGCAGTTGTGTGATACAAGCAGCAGCCTGGCTGGGAAGAGACAGTATGAGCTTCGTACACGCATCTTTGCTGCAAACCACGGCTCTGCATTGTTTTCCTCACGCTCTCTGCAGATAAAGTTGCTACCGAACCACCCATTGTGTTGGCTGCTTGGCCTAAGCTTGCCATTGATGGGGTTCATCACAGGGGATTTAGATGTGAGACTGCTGGGAAATCCCATGAAGGTCTCATTCTGCAGGGCACAGCTACAATTAAAGATCACCTGCAAAAGATCAGCTGGTGCTATAGGATGAGGTCTCCGGGCACAATGAATCTGACCCCCACCCCGGTGAAGCTGTCTGTGGAGGAGACAGGTTCAAAGAACTGCCTCATATCTTCCAGCCAAATGCAAGGCATGCTTCTTTGGCAGTGCCTGCAAGAAACCACGCACACGGAAGGGCAAAAATTAAATAAATAAGCTCACATGAGTTTCCCCTTGGAGGAAAAGAGGGCGAAACAGGGCATGGCAGGGAACAGATGTTGGTCATGTAGCTTAATGAGCTTCTGGAGGAGGGCAGCATCAGGACCTGAATAGACTAGGATCATTGAGCCCAGTTGCAATGGGTCAGGTTTGCCTCTCGCCTTCATATCATCAGGTCACTGAGGGCAAGTCTACGCTGCAAAATTAAGTTGGCCTAAGTTACGCTGAGCCTGGCTGTTTTGCTACTGAGAGCAGGAGCCAGGTTATGGGACCTAGCTAGAGATTTCCAGAGAGGACAACAGGGACAGCAGCTGGTAACTCTGTTGAAATCTGTTGGACTAGGAGATTTATTGGAACGCCACCAAAGGCAGCTGGTAAATAATATTTTGTGTCTTTCATCCTAGGATCTCAAAGTACTTTATAAACATGAACGATTCCCCACAACTTCACTGCCTCGTAGGTATTGTCAATATCCCCATTTTACAGAGGAGGAAGTAGACACAAGGCCAGAGGGAGGACTAGAACCCAGGAGTCTCCATCCCCTGCTCACCAGTGTTCTGATACCTCTCTAAAGCAGGCCCCATCACTCAAAAAGGCACATAACCCCCTACCCTCCCAAGGGGAGCTGTGGGGGGCCAGGATAGAGATCAAAGGAGTCCAGCAGTCGTGCTACCAGCATGTTCGAAAGCTCCGCTGATAGGAGACAGGCAGGAATGTTTGCCAGTTTGCAACGCTGTCTTTGTCTCCTGCAAAAACAAAAGCCCTGAAGAAACGCAATTAAAATATTATAATTATTTGTAGTGGCGTATTTGCTTTTATCGGCGCCTGTTTAAAAAGATGCAAATAGGGGCGAAGTTAGCATTCCAGTCAGCCAGGCGCCCTCCTACAAGGATGGGAATATTTGTTGTAGGCAACTTTGTTGTGTTGATTTTTTAGTTTTCTCAAGCACACGCTCACTTGCTCTCTGACGGTCAAATAATTAATTAGTTGCAGTTCCTTTCCCTTCCCACCCCCCAGCTTAGCTAGGAGCAGAGTATGTGTACTAGAGAAGAGCAAAAATCTGAAGCTCAACACAAAGAGCTCCCTGTATTCATTGAGTAGGGCCATACAGCTACCGGGAGACATACAGATGATGCAGAAGAACCACCTAGAGACATATTGAGAGGCCAATGCAGGAGAGGGAGCTAAAGACATTTGGAGGTGCCATGCAAAATCCCCCAGACAGAGCAGAAGAGGCACCTGGAAGCTTACAGAAGCTGTTATACTGGCAGGCCAGGTGTCATCTCCTGCCAGATGAGGTGTCATGTCCCCCACAGCTCCCCATGTCTCGTCTGGACACTGAGAGAGATGTAATAGGCGGCAGGGGAACCTGCCATTTTGGTTAGTTTGTGCTGGGAGAGTAAAACCAAACTGAGAGTGAGAACTACCCAGGGGCTGTTATGGGGCTCTGAGAACCAGGGCGGAGCACAGAGCGGAGCTAGGTGAGGTTTCAAGGTTTGGAGGGGACATGGTTGGAGCTTGCACCAAGTCCAGGTTGGGCTGTAAATGCTGCGGTGGCAGTGAGCAGTTCCAGGCTAACTGCCCTTGCAACCGGGGAAGAAGAAATAAAATAGGCGCCGCCGGAGACACACAGACACACAGACACACACACACACACCTCTTTCCCTTCCTAAGGACCCCCTGCCCCCACGGCCCCTTCAGCCCTGCTGAGCAGCCCAGCGTCAAAGGGGGTCAATCTGTTTCCACGTATTAGCTAGGCTGCCAGTCCGGATGCAACAGGCTGGCTCCTGCTTCCCTTCATTTAATTGGTATTAAAGATTAAAAGGCAAATTACCACGGCAATCACACCAAATCCACGTGTCTGTATTTCACAACAGCTCCCGAGCAGTTTGATATTTACTGTCAGCTGGCATTTAATTACTGAGCCAGATTCAGAGACTGTAATTGACGGCGGACTAATTCTTGAAAGGGATGCTCTTGCCCCACTAGAATGTGCTGGCTAATTGAAGCAACTCTCCCCCTTTCTGCAGAACAGGGAGGCTGATCGTTCCAGTTGGGTAAACACCCTTGCTTTCCATCCACACAAGTACAGTTCAGTGAGGTTCAATTGAACGGCAAGCCAGCTGGTTCAGGGGCTTTGTAATGGGGCACTACCCCTACTCGGGCGGTTTAAAGTCTGGCCACAGCCAATGGCGTTATTATTTATGGTACAGTGGAAACTGGAGGTCCCGTCAGGGTTCCATCATATTAGGCATTAAACGTACACAATTAGAGACAGCCTGTGTCCTGAACAGTTTGCAATCAAAGTAGGGAAGACAAAGCATGGGAGAGGGGATGGATCATAATCCCCTTTTTACAGGCAGCTGAGATTAAGTGACATGACCAGCTTGACACAGTGAGTCTTATGGCATAGCTAGGAATCGAACCCAGGTCTCCTGAGTGCCCACGCCATTGCGGTAACCACACATCACCATCCCCTTATTTGTGCTGATGTGGAGTGAGCGGATGGTCTCATATGTTGCCAGGTCTCGGTATTTGAACCACTGTCACCATCAGCCATCACAGTGGAGCAGCCAAGGGCTGAAAAGGCAACGGAGACCAAAGTCTCTTCTCCCGCCTGGGGCAACTCACATGTGCTGGGGAGGGAGCTGACGCTGCCACAGACTGCCTTGGTACCTGTTAGTGGATATGAAGAGGTCTGTCCACCTAACGTTTTCCCTTGCCACAAAAGAGGAGGATATCCCCATAAACTGGGACACTAGGAAGTGCAGAATCCCTTGTCAGATGGTGGAAATATCCAAAACTTTGCCCTGCCTGTGAATTCATCTGGGGAACTGTATGATCTCCACGGGGGTGTACGGGCTAGCCTGCCTCCCTGCCCCACCCTCATGGTTTATAACAGGAACAATAATATCCCACTCTTATCTAGCTCTTTTCATCAGTAGATCTCAAAGCACTTTACAAAGGAGATCACTATAATTGGGGGAAAATAAGGCCCCAATTGTGTAAACATGCATAGAAGTAGTGAAATTACAGCAATATCGACACATTTTGCAAATTCATGTTGGTTTTCCCAAATTGTTTTGGTCAAAGTTCTTCCCTCCCTTTGCCCCTTCCCAAAAAATCAAAACCTTTCATTCTGAACTGTTCAGAATGAAACCATTTGATTTGTCGGTTCAGAAAGACCTTTGGTTTCAGAATTGCCTTTCGTTTGATTCTGAACACAATCAAACCTTTAAGAATGGTCAAAACTGAAATGCTACACTTTGGGTTTGTCGAAACAAGACATTTCATTTGACCCTAAATTAAATTTTATTTGGCATTTCAATTCATTGAAAAAGTTTTAAAAGTTGATTTTAGTTTAACCTGAAATATTCCCCCCGCCCCATTTCTGGAATGTCCAGCAAACTAAAAAAACCCAACCCTTTATTCACACCACTCCATAGGCAAGTGTGCCTTCATGTTCCTTAGTAGTCCTACTGAATTTGGTACCAGCCAGCCCCCCGCCCCCATCTCTGCAGGTCATTGAATGAAGTGTTTATTCTGGGAACCAGATCCCTCAAGGAAGCCACTGTCCATTTGTAAACATCAGCTGTTCATCACATCACCCCACTTTTATTTATTTTACTTAGTGCTAATCTTTCCCAAATAACAGAAGAAAAGGTGCTTGTTTGTTGTTGTAAATGTGACATGGCAAAGGGAGCAGAAAAGGGGGTGTAGGAGGAGTGGCCTTGTGAATAAGGAAGTAGCATTAGGCTCAGAAAATCTGGATTCTGTTCCTTGCTCTGCCACAGATTTGGTGCGAGAAATAGAAAGAATTCTCTCATCTCTCTGAGCTTCAGTCTCCCATCTACAAACCAGCACTAATGCAACTTCCCTGCCACATAGGATGGTTGGGAAGCTAAACGTGAGGTGCTCACAGGGTGTGGTGATCGGAGGTGTAGGTACCTGCATAAATAAAATTCTAAAAGAGGCATGGAGGGGAACTTTTCAAAAGCACTTAAGTGACAAAGGAGTCTAATTCTCTTTTTTTTTTTTTTAAAAAAAAAGGTAGCTAAGGCCCTTTAGAGCCTAAATTTCAATAAAATTCAGTACAGCTTAAGCACCAAAGTCACCAGGGCCCTTCTGAAAATGTTACCCATTACATAATGGTGGAGATCTTTTCTTGTCAGGAGTCATAGGATTAAGGGAAAACATTCAAATAAGGACAGCTGTGCACCATCTTTTATTGGGGCATAAATGATTTTTTTCTAAAAACACCTCCATCAATGTTCAAATAAATCTGCTAATTTCCTCTTGTTCCCCATTATTTGACCATACCCAACAGTAATCTGGATACATTGTGTTTACAATGCCCCCTAGTGGCAACTCCAATTATAGTATTACTTAGTATAGGAAATGCCTCACGGACTATGGGTACTCATAATCCTTACCAAAACATTGGATGCATCAACAGCCCTGATCCTGCCTATGCTTACTTTAGAACATGAATAGTTCCACTGTAGTCTACTGCCTAAGCACTGTACTCATTGAAGTCAGTGTGGCTATTCATGTAGATAGAACTGAGAACATAAGGAAAGGTTTGCAAAATCAGAGCCTGTGTGAGGGAAGAAAGAGAGAGAAGAAAGCATAGCATTAGCAGCAACCATACAGGTCTTCTGCTACACCTACAATGCACGCTTCACCATCTGTACAATATGTCATATAATACATGGTACTTAGCCAGCAAAGCTAAGTGCTTGTATAATTCAAGATTATAGGTGTTTTCTTCCAAAGGAATAATGTTTAGTACTTAGCTATAACAGTGGGAAGTGCTACATAAATTCTCATCGGTGGATCAAGGCCCTACATTTAGATTTTGAATGGCTATTATAAAGCTTAATATGAGTAGAAAGCATGGGGGGGAATTTGCAGAGCCATTGACTATGCTGTACTTATTCTGATATTTATTGGGGGTGGGGATAAGTTCCAGCAAACACAATTTTGGAGCTGACAGAAGAGGATTTTCTGCTGCATTTTGCAGCCTCAGAATTCCAGGCATTTGTAGGACTGAATGTAAACCAGATGGCGCAACTGACTAGAAACACAATGTGAAATTGATCGATCTCCATTTGGTTTTACTCTCCCAGCTAAAAGTAAACAAATGCATTTGTTAAAGTGTTAGTAACAAGGCGTAGGCCTCGGGCAGAGCACACGGTCTAAAGGAAATGCTGAAAAAGAAACAGGGTACCACTTTTAAACATGACTTGTGATTTTGGGAGCCCAACTTGAAATGACTTAAAGGAGTCTGATTTTCAGAACATCCACCCCTCTGAAAATCAGATCCTTTTAAGACGTCTCGAGCTGGGCTCCCCAAATCACTAGTCATTGTTGAAAATCTTGCCCCCAATCTTGTTTCCCATCCATGTGCAATTGAATTTCATGTCAACAAAGTTTCTGACCTTGAGTGCCAAGGGCCACAAAAACTTAAATTTTATCCTTCCTTTAAAATTGCATGTTCCCCCACCCCCCATTAATAAGGGGGACAATGAGAGCGTGTAGGGGGTACCTCAATATTTACTCAGTTTTAGGCTAGGTCTACACTTCGCATGATGCCACAAAAAGGCATACAGCATAGCCACTTTTTATCGGCAGGAGAGAGGTCTTCCACCCCAACCAGCGGCGGTGCTTTGTGGGCAGGAGAGCTCTCCTGCCCACCAAGCGCTCTTCACACCGGTGCTTTTCATCTGCAAAACTTTTGTCATTAAGGTTCCAGTGTAGACAAAGCCAAAGAAGCCTGGGTTATCATTCGTAGATGGGAAAGTTTTTCTGGGTCTGTGCAAAGACAAAACCACAGCTGCTGAAGCTCATAAAAGGGTAAGAGCTGAGTAGATGAACTACATGCAGAAGATGATTTGGCAGATTAAGTGCATGGATCATCTCCAGCTATCATTCTGAGCATACATTCACTATTTATGGTTCTTTGCCCCGGACTAGGCACCGGACTATTTTGCTGAGCGAGCAGCAGGCAAACCACCAGTTGTAGCTTAGAACAAAACTTTTCTCAGTCTGCAGTGTCATTGTAGGTGTGTCGGTTCCAGGATAGTAGAAAGGTGGGTGAGGCACCTTTTTTGGACCAACGTCTGTTGTTGAGAGAGACAAGCAGTCTCCCTTTCTCCCACTCTCCCCCAATCGTGGGAAATTTAAAAGCAGGCTATCGAGTTAATGAAAATCCTAACCGTATTACAAATGATAGCTCAAATTTAAAACCCAATGGATTTTTAAAATATAGTTTATTCTTCAGCCCTTGATAGTGTTTACTTTGATCAGATTTGTTTGGTTTTTTAAGACATTGAAATTTGGCAAGTCAATTTCACTTTAGTTATAATCCATTTCACTTTCAGGCTCTCTGTGCTCATGTGATGTTGCTACAGTTAAAGCTCCCAGCAGAATTTGCAAGCCTTGAACTGTGAAGTAGGTGAGAATTTCAATTTGTTTCTCAGCATACCGGCATCCACACTGGAGTTATGTGAGTAATTCATTTTTCAGTTCAGTGGTTGAACCAAAAAAAAATAAAATCTGAAGAACAAAAAAATTGCTCCTCTGAATTCTTTTCTCACCAAAATGTGGTGGAAGAGCGGGAGAACATTTCACTACGATCCAACACAACATTTCAAATGGCGTTTCAAAACAACGCAGTCTGTTTAGAAACAAAACGTTGAAACCAACGACTGACTTTTTAAAAATGATTTTCCCTTTCTTTTTTTGCGCTAAATTCAACCCAGATATATGAATTGCTTTGGCCACCACGAAACTGCATTTTTCAGACAATACCCAGCTCTATTCCTCCTTCCCCCCCACCCCCAAACACACACTTAATAACCTCAAACTGCAACACTGATGGAGGCCTGAGCAAAGCAGCCATGGATTGGGTGGATCATAGAGCTTAAAGCCCCGCTTGTTGCCCCTAAGCAGGGGGTCACTGCAGATCAGGGCAGCGGGGGGGGGGGCACATAGCAGGAAAGTGAGGGAAGCCTGCACAACGGCAGCTTGTGCTGTCCCTGTACTGTAAATAATAGAGAGTGGGGAGGCAGGACCTCCTACCTCCATCAGAGTCCCCACAGGCCCAGCCTTTACGCCACCGTGATTCCACGGCCTGCCCAGGACATGGTCGGTGTCCCCCTTCATGGAGCCAGGAGCATGGGAGTGTCGTCAGCATGGTTCACTGAGTTTCCTCACAAGTGCCAGCCTCTTGCCGGGCAAGAGGGAGACCCTGGCGCACACATTTGCGGAGGGCCAAGCTGCAGCCCCCCTCCGGCCTCCTCCAGAGGTTCCTGTTGGGGCAGTGGCTGCACTTCCCCCCCCCCCGCCCCCTTCCTTATTTATTCACATCCAATCTGTGGCCCCCACAGGGCCCAGAAGAGACCTCCCCAGTTTGCAGAGGAGGAAACCAAGAGGTGAAATGACGTGCCTATGGTCACCCGGCAGCTCAGGGGCAGAGCTCTATGTGACCTCCAGGGCCCCTGGCTCCCCGCTGAAGGAGCTCACCCCCGATCACTTCTTGAGACAAACCCTGCCAAGCCTCCCAGTGAAGGGATGCTGTAAATGAATCCTATTAGCTCTTTGCTCTGTTTATTTCTTCACTGTCTCCTTATCTAGGAATCTATATTTTAACCCTAATTGTCTCCCCGTGGTCATGATTAAAGCATGACTGGGAGATTTGCATTACAAACCACCATGGGGCTTTTCGAATCACCCTGGTGAACAGCCCAACTCGGGTCTACGGCCCTTTATCTTTTCCTTCATCTCCATGCTTTATAAACCCCCAGCTCAAAAAATAAATGTTTTGCTACTTCAGTGGCCACCTACTAACACTCTCCCGGCCATGTCAGTAACAGCGCTCCTGACCTTGGCAGCGAAAGCACCAAGCCAACCTGCAGTTGGGACAAGCCGAGATTCTCCGCTTTTTATTTTGAGGGGCATCAGCAGGCGGATTTGCTCCTACTCTTTTGAATCCTGCGTATACAGGGATCAAGCGCAGTGTTTGAAAATGTGTCATCTAGAGCCTCAATTTTGCCCTTAACACAAACAAAGACAGTCGTGTTTAAAGATAAGTTAGCTGACCACGTTTAACCCCAGTGGGGGCACCAAGTAGCTAAACCAGCATTTTAGGGAAACAGAGAGGGCTAACCATGATCAGTTACTGTGCTTTTAAATTAGTCCACGTCCTCTAACTCCATCACCGCACATCTTCTGACTCAATGTTTTTCCGGGTACAGACCAGGCTTTGGGTGGCGCATGCATTTCCCTGTCACGACAGGGTACTCCCAGCTGTGATGAAAGTGTCCTATGCCAATACAAATCTAAGTGATTAATAGATAAGCAGCCAGGATGGTGCTCACGAATATGCAGCCCGGTTCCCAGGTTCCGTAGGACCAATAAAACCGCAGGTAGCACACTGTAAATGGCTCATCTGCGCAGCTTTCTATAAGAAGCTCATAACACCGCCCTGAGAGTTTTGTAATGGGGCCACTCAGTGCAATAAGAATAAGTCTGTTGACAAGACTGCAGGCTGGGAACTTGCTGCTTTATTTAACTGCACCACAACAGAGTTCAGGGAGGCTCCCATTAACAGGAAGTCAGGGAGGAGAGTAAGTATTATGGGATGGAGCCTTGCTCCACCCCACAATACTCTCTGCAGGGAGAGCAGAGGGCCGGAGGAAGGACAGGAGGCTGAGAATGGGATAGGAAACCTTGCCTCTTAAGGCCACCAGAGTTCAGGCTGTGCAGCCACCTGTGTGAAATGAGCTGGAGGGGCTCAGCCCCCAGCTGTTCACATCCCAAATGCCACCATTTCCTGCCCCTTTACACCATCTGCCCCCCAGGGGACAGGCTGGGAACATACGAGCTGGCGCTAGGTACATTTGCATCTTAATTTTTAGCTGCGCGTTTGCAGTGAGACAGAACTTAGCTGGGGGCAGGGCAGAGACACATTTTGGGGATAACCCAGAGCAGTAAAGGATTCTGTCACCACCTGCCCTGTAACCTGGGGGTGCCTAAATGCTGAGCTGGTGCGTCAGACCCCTGACACCGGTCGCCTGCCCACAAGCACACAGTCGCACTCTGGCTTCCACCAGCCTACATGCTCCCTGCAGGGTCACACCCGAGTCACCCCAAATCCACCCTCCCCGAGTTCTCATCTCCCAGACACTCAGACTTTTCCCTTCTGGTTTGCCACTCCAGCCTCCCCCCGCAACCGCCAGCGACCAGCTTACTTTGGTGCACACACTCCACAGCGGTTGTGCAACAGAGACCGGCTTGGAGCAAAAACAAACAAAAGGCTTAGTTAATGAAACCCCCACCAGTTCAAAGCAAACACAGACAAGTTACTTGGAAAAGAAACGATGTCGCAACCTCAGATGTTACACTTTCAAATTAGATCAACTCCCTTTTCTAATACAAGTTACCTATTGCCTCTGAACAGGTTCCCAGCGTGCCCCCCCGCCCCCTCCACCACCACAGAGAGGAGCCAGTGTTTCACGGGCAGCACGCGCCAGTCATGGTCCCTCAATTTCAGGAAGATGACCTTTGTTTCAAACCCTGGTTTATAAATGGGCTTTTTGCCTTCCTTCCTCCTCCCCCACCTTTCTCTGCTGGCACAGTGATGAACGGTTATTCAGGGTGGGAAAATTGTAGCTGGGATGTCTCAGTGTCTTCCCATTAATTCTAACGGCCCATCACTTGTCTTTTCCTGGGTTGTACAATGCTAGGTGGTTGGAGAGGCAGTCCCTCCCTGCATCACAAATTTCTGAGCAGTTTTCTAGATACATGAATACATAAATTCATAACAGTCATTACATATTTATCAGAATGACCACTGAGTTTAGAACATTGTAAGCTTTCCTAAAAGGCCTTACTTGGCATATTTATATACACAGTAATATTGTACACAATCAGTTGTTCCATCTGCTTATTTTCAGACCTTCCATTCCCCCCTGGTCCTTTATCGTCACAGTGTGTGTGTTGGAAATCAAGTGAAGGATTTACCTAAGACTCTCTCATTGCTAAATAATGGAGTTTGAGATACAAGGAAAAGGTTCCTGGCTCAGTTTTTCCATGGGACATAAAGAACCTTAACGCTGCATGTTGGCAGCTAACCAACAGACTTCAAGCTACAGCCTTTGGGAAGAGAAAATTCCGAATTAGATTCCTCTGCCCAGCTGGAGTGGATATAGCAAGAGTGACTGGGAGGAGAACACCCAATGCATGACTGTGCCCAAATGGAAATGATCCCAGCTAATACAACCTCCCCCAAGAACAAATCACCTAACACACACACACACACACACACTCTCTCTCTCTCCCTCCTCCCCCCACAAGAAAAGAATCCCCAGCAGAAATCAGATAAAGAAGCTGAAAACTCAGTGTGGAGAGAAGTTAGTAAATAATGAATATTAATTAGAAAAATAAAACATTAACTTAGAAAGTAGAGTACAAACTGGGGTTAGTAAATATCAGTCTATAAAAAACAAATTGCAGGGGAGCCTTGGTTTATTTCAGGGGGTCGGCAGCCTTTCAGAAGTGGTGTGCCGAGTCTTCTTAAATGAGAGTGAATAAATGGTTTTGCCTGCCAGTCATACATTTTAACATTTTTAGAAGGTCTCTTTCTATAAGTCTATAATATATAACTAAACTATTGTTTAAGAAGCTTCATTTAAAATTAAATTAAAATGCAGAGCCCCCCAGACCGGTGGCCAGGACCCAGGCAATGTGAGTGCCACTGAAAATCAGCTCGTGTGCTGCCTTCGGCACGCGTGCCATAGGTTGCCTACCCCTGGTTTATTTAGTTTTACGTGAGGCTTTCTGAATGCACCCGCTCAAAACCACTCATCAGTTCATCTCAACGCTTCTCACAATTGTTCAGTTGACTAAAGGGACTGACTAGCAGTTTAGGTGTACACGTTTATTTATTTTATTAAGTGATACAAATAATTTGGTTACATTTTGAATCTCAGTGAGAGAAACAGTTACATTTGGATTTCTGCAGTCCCCTTCAGCACATGAAACCCAAAGGAAGAAAACAGGAAGTGAAACTAGAGCTGCCTACTTTGATTTCCAAATGCCAATGAAGTATAAAAAAAAAGTTGAAAAACCAGCATAAATGATTAAAAGTCAACCAAAAAATCTTCTGGGTGTGTTTTAATTACGTTAAGGAGGTGCTCACAGTACAGAAGAGGACAGTTGCTAGAAATAGTCTCTTTTGAAGAAGAAAAAAAACAAGACTATCTTTTAAAATTTGGAATACAGAAAAATTGAGAAATCTGTAGGCATAACATTAGTTTTCCATCTCCACACCAGCTACAATGTAAGCACTGTTCCAGTTAAAACACAAACTCAAATGGATGTTGCATCATAAAGGCAGTATTGCCATTTCTTGCAATTTTTCCACACATTTAGTGTTTTTCACAAAGCCCCAGCTCCTAGAGTCATGTTAACACGAGAGAAAATGGTTTTTTTTAAGCTCAGATACTTGGCTTCCTTCCCCAGACCTGAAAAAGAGCTGTGTGTAGCTTGAAAACTTGTGCCTCCCACAAACAGAAGTTGGTCCAGTTAAAGATATCACCTCACCTGACTTGTGTCTCAGAAAGTCAGTGGTCATTTTTTTAAAAGGTAAGTTTCCACCTTTATAGCGGAGGAGAAATGGTAGAAAATGTGACTCAAGAGAATCTTAAAGGCTCAAAAATAAGAATGCAAAGAAAACACCCACCTTTACAAAAAAAAAATCATGATTTTTAAGCCCATCTTGTCATGTTTTCAGGCCTGACTCATGTGGTTTTTTTTAACAGTTGGGTTTGGCAATACTGTGAAAGGAAGGAAGAAATGCTTGGTCCGAACACGTTAGTTTACCATCAGGTACAGGGAGTGCAGAAAGGGTTGTCTGCCTGCCAAAGACTCTCATTGCTTAGTACAGAAAATGAAAACACCCCGAGTTCCAATGGCAAGGATTATATATAAGAAAAATCATGATGATTCAGGGCATAAGCCAACCTCTAACTAATGAGGGTCAGGAGGAAACTTTCCCTATGGGCCAGTTATGCCACAACTGCCACTTGCTGGGTTTCTTGAACCTTACTCTGAAGAATTTGGTGCTGGCCACAGTCAGAGACAGGGCTAGGAGAACCCCTGCCAATTCCTATGCTCCTAAACCCAAGGCAGTTCCCATGAAGCTGTAACACTGTTGGGGTTTTCCCAAGCTTCTGAAATAGGGGGTTGTCTGGCTGCGTGCATGATCTCTGCCCAGCCTGGCCAAGCTAGAGGAGCAAGGCCTGTGCCCTCTGTTAAACAGCTTAATAACAAAAGAGACAGATAATTGATTCAATGGGAACTGAAGAAGTGGAAGCGCCGTCAGCCATAACCCAACCTGGTGCAATCTTGGCTCCAAATATTTTGAAAGACCTGTCAAGCTCCAGCGGAGAAAGCGAATGGAACTGGAGAACATCAGGGCAGGAATACAGCACGGCTCACTTAAAAACGGTCCTGGAGACCCCGAGCTGGAAGGAACAGAGACAGGCAAGTACCAATGCAATGGGATGCTCAGGTAAGGAACGTGCTGCTAACTAGTCTCGAGAAATCCCCTGCTGCTCCATTCCCAGCTGGGGTTCACACCGGTTTGGCAGCTAGTGCAATCAGGTCTGAGACTCTCCAACAGCCAGTTCTAGGCCGTCTGCTGGACACCTGCTGAGACAGACCGGCCTTTGGGGAGTTAAGATCCTAATGGAACTTTTGGCTAACTCCCTTAGATTCCTTTCATAATCCCAGCCTGAACAGCTGCTGCAGCAGATCAGTCTCCTGACTGCTCTGAACCCCACTTGGGCACAGAGGTAGGAAGTTTTCCAACCGATCAGTTTCCCATCAGAAAGTCCCAGTTGGTCACAAGCAAAATATTTTGCAGGAAGGTGTCAATTTCGAGGAAATTTCATTTAGAAAAACAAAAACAAAAAAATCAGAATGGGGGCATTTGAGTGGGGAGAAGGGAATGGAACATTTTGATTTTTGGTTTCTCAACAACTTGGGTTTCAATTATTTTTATATTCTATAGTATAAAATAAAGTCAAAATTAGAAAGAAACCGTTCGATTTTAACAACACCGAACGTATCAATCACCCATAATGTTTGGGAGGTCGGGGACTGGGTGGAATTTTGTTTCATTGGGAATGTCAATGTTTTTCATTCCATTGCAAAACGTTTGTTTTGTTTTTTGGAACACGGGGGAAATCCCACAACAGCGAAGACTCCGTTCCCATCCAGCCCCAGTACAGAGAAAGAGAGAGACCTGCTGACAATAAGGCTGGAGGGGATAAGTGTCTGGCCATGACAAGGGTGATGCTCGCAACCAGGCTGTCCGAGTCCCAGCACGCAGCCAAGCTCCATGCACCAAAACAGTAATCACCAGGGGCGGTCCCGGAGCAACCGGAGATACTGACCTTCATCTGCCTGGGGAGGACCCACCAGCTTCTCCGCCCACTCTCTGCTGACGCGGGGCCCCTGGCAGGACACAGCCGAGCTTAGAACAGCCCTGCAACATCCACGTGCCAAGTCGGGGGCTAGAGGACAACAGGGCTGGCGATGAGGGTGTTAGCCCTCAGCAGTGTGAATTCGGCAGCGTGAAGGTATCACCACCTTACAGAGGCTGGTTGAAAGAATCCAGTCCCCAAGGTACGGTCAGCCATAGGCATTTCAGTTCGGGTTCAGCCTGCTCCCATAGATGCCTAGAGGTGTTTTGCTATTGACTTTAACAGGGGTGAGAGCAGGTCCCTTGGCTCGTACTCAGCTCCTTGATTAGGAGTAACCGGGAAAGCAGTGCACAGATAGGAGAACAGTGTTTATGCCTTGGCCGCTACTGCTCCCAACTCAGCAGGCCAGATTCAGGGCTTTGCTAGTCCCAGACAAGATCAGGGTAAGTCCATTTACTTCAGTGCAGCCACTCTGGATTTGTGCTGTCAGGCTGGTTTCGGCTCTCAGGGGCCTCCTGAAAACCTCCCCTGGGCTCATCCTCCCCATTCCGTCTCCCGAAGCACCAAATTCCTCGGTTCCCCCCACCGCCCTGCAAGGCTGCTGCGGCGCGAGCGTCTTGCATTGCTGAATGCAAGGGCAGATCTGATATACATAAATCAACATATTACTCATTTTCTAGCATTGCCGTCTGACAGCTGTTCCATGAGCACATTGTTAAGAACTGTCAGGCGGTGATACATGGTGCCTTTTACAACATATGTTGACTTTTATCTAATGGTTGTTCCATAATTAGCCCCAGGGAGTTCGAATCTGAGCCTCCGGTTGGCTGTGTGATCTCAGCTAACCTTTTCTTCTACTGGGAGAAAGTTGAGGCAGGAGGGGAGGAGAGTGCCATGAGCCAGGCCGGTGGAGAACTGGAAGGCAGGTGAAATTCAGATGTTTGTGGCACCTAGTTTCCCATATTGCAGTCTAGGAACAAACAGGTTCTCATCTCCTTCCCTGGCTCCTACTCAGCTAAGAGCCATCTGCAGGGCAGATCATGAGCATCTGAGACTCGGGAGCCTTTCCAAAGAACTGGAGCTGAATTTTAGGCTCTCTGTGTGTGTGGCGGGGGGGTGTATTTTTGAGAAGGGATCTTTGCAGAAAGGAGGCGGCGGCAAGGGAAGAAAGAGAAGCAAGAAAGTTGGGAAGCCACTGTGTGTGTGTGTGTGTGTGTGTGTGTGTGAGTGAATGCAAGGATGGGAGAGCAGCCAGGGGCCCCTTCCCAAGAACCCAGCCCAGGGTCTGCTCGGTCGGATTGCAGAGCCTTGGGAAAAAAATCTCAGAGCAAACCACAAGCATGATAAGCAAGGAGGGTAGAGCTCTCCGCCAGACAGCAGCCCCTCAGAGCTGAGGCAGGATGGGTTGTTTCTTTAAAAACCAATAGCATATTTCATGGCTACAAGAGGGGCAAAGATGCTTCACCATTCGGTGATGTGTGCACCGCTGCCTTCTGCTGGATGGAATCAAAATGGCTCAGCTGTGTGCCACAGGGCCTATACTGCTGACAGCTGAGGGAGACTCTCCGTTAGCTCAGGTCACAGGGGCCAGAGGAGGAGGAAGATCCGGATGCTACCCCTGCTGTCACTGTAACAGTGTGACAGCCTTTGAAGTACTAGGTGAGCACAGGCTCAGCACTATCCACGCTGGTTATTTTGAAGATATGATAAGGAGCCAGACAGTTCCCAGACACTGCAGGGGCCTCCTGGGTGGAACTGTCCAGCTGCCGTTCCTAGCCGGGTTTGTCACTTTCATTAGCCACACAGACACCCCGTGGAGGAAGGAGCAGGTGCAGGCAGGAGAGAGGTGCCAGGCTCAGCAGCACGAGGGGAGGAACAAGTAGCAGCATTAGCATACCACACTGGGCCCAGCTCCACTCGATGTAGGGCAGACAAAGGACAGGAGATGGCAGTGAAGTAGACAGCTGGAGAGTTAGACCTCCCGGCTGAAATGCTCCTTGAGATCAAGCTGAAGTAAGGCAGAAAGGTGGCCACTGCTCCGCAGGCTTTTTCCAGATGATCCCAGCTCCCTCTCAGCAGCCAGGAAGCAGGACAGTAATGGGAAAGCAAAGCCTCTACAGCTAGGAGAACTACGTAACCAAAGGGCAGCCGTGGGACGCGAGAACACCAGAGCCCCTGGATGCAGCAAACTGACATGGGGATAGTAAGACATTGGGCAGGATGGACGCATCCCCCCCCACTCCTCAGCCTTCACATTGGGAAGAAGAGGGGAAACATGGGAACGGGAGAGAGTGCAGACCGTGGGAGGGGAAGGCACACAGCATGGGGAGATGAAGGGAGAGGACAAGACGTGGAACGTGGGGCAGTGCAGGAGGAGTTCTTGGAGCATGTCTTCCCAGACAAAGGTTGGGTCAAGCGGATGCTGGTATCAAAGCCAGGGAGGGGCAGAGGATGCAGGGCTCTGAAGGTCCCTTCCAGGTGTGAAATAGAGGCTGCCCATAGCTCGTCCAGCAGGTCTAACATCACAGCCATTGGCTTCCAAGCACTGGGCATTGCCTCTTACAGACGCAGCCTCAGGGATAATTCAGGCTATTGGCAGAGCCCGGGAACAAGATGCCTGCTCCAAAGCCCGCTGAAGCCAGTGGAAAGGCTCCCATTGGGCTTTGGAACGGGCCTCGCCGAATAGGTCCATAGACTCCAGAAATACCACCTATAGACAGAATTGATGAGGCAGGTATATAAATACAAGGCTATATCTGACTAAATAGATAACTTTGATTTCAAGGTCTTTGGGGCAGGGCCCATCTGTTTTCTGTTTGTCCAGCACCTAGCACAATGGGATTCTGGTCTGTGACCACAATATCAACAAACAAGGAATGGCGAGGCAGATGAAAGAAAAGCTAGCTTGATGCTCCTTCAAGTACAGGGGCCTGGGAAAGATCTGGCGCTGATCAGCCTCACCCCCATACATTAAATACGAGAGACAACCCAACCACATTTCCCCCCTCCATCATGTCCTGCATTATAAACCTCTTACTGCCGCGTAGAAGCTTGAATCCCCAGTAAAGCCCCCTCCGATCCCATTCTATCAAGTGTCAAATATTCACTGGTCCTTTTAAAGTGACTTCCAGCTGCTTGAGATTCCACATTAGGATGGTAAATCCAAAGGGATTAGCTGTCTTGGGGTTGGGGGGACATCAGACTCAAGCAGTCTGCAAAGTTTGAGAGGTGTTTTCTCCCTTGCGTGTGTGTGTGTGTGTGTTTTAAGGGGGCGAGGGAAGGGAAAAAATCAATACAAACACAAAGATAAATATGCTTTTCGGAGCTGCTTGGCTGCCGCCCATTCCTCTGGCCCTGCCACAGCGGCTGCATAATTCATCAGCTCTCTAGTAATATGCAAATACTGCAGCTCCCAACAGGCTGTCCTAGGCAGGCCTGTCTCTCTCCTTGCTAGGAACCCAGGAAGTTGAGCGCTCACAACAGGAAACAAGTTGGCTGAGCCTTAATTGTGAATTACGCAAAGGCCCCCTCATGAATTATACAGGAGGCATGATGTGCGGGCAATGAACTTGTTTATATGCTCTGCTCTGGTAGCTTTGAACGATAGCTTCCTACTTAGCTGCACATTTCCCCCCACCACCACCACCCCCAATATTAGATTCAGCCTCCCCATAATCACTTTCAAATCTTAGTCTCCTGCGAGTCTAGAAACAGTAGGAAACCTTGCTTTATGGCAACCAATACACCAACTGCCCAAACTACAGATCAAAAGGCATACTGTTGTCAACCTGACACTGAATTCTTCCATCACTAGCACCACCATGATTTGCCCATCCACAGAATCTATTTTAAATGTCATTTATTTTTCACTGTGTCTATTTCATTTCAATTGTTTTCAGCAAATAGAACAAATACTTGGCACTTTTTTAATATGGTGATTTCAAGGAGCTTTAAAGATACAGGGAAACTGAGGCATGGAGAGGCAGGTGAAGTGACTTGCCTGAGGTCCCACAAATGTCTGTAGCAGAGCCCAGGGCTCTGCTCTGCGCGGGATGGGACTGGTGATGGTTAATTTCATAGTTGTTTCCAGCCCTCTCATGTGCTTCCTTACCTGCAATCTGGACAACTGTAACTCACTCTACCTGGGGCTGAAGGGGAAGATGCACAAACTTGGCCTGGCTGCGTAACATGAAGCAGGCCTGGCTGCTTCAGTAAGAAAACCTTCTTAGAGCCCCTCATACCAGGGCTCTGCCCACAATTCTGTCTCCCCACTGCTATTCAGGGCCTTGGTTATACGCTCTAAAGCCCCTAGTGAATTGGGCCTGCCAGTTTCCGAAAGGCTTCCCTTTCTCCTTGGCCTGCCAGGAATGGTAGGTGTGGCAGAGCCGAGGTTCATGCTCTGAGGAGCTGCTGACGGCCCATGATGGGTTCCCCCAACTGCAGAACTCGGCCCCTTGGGCAGTCCTAACAGATCACAAGCCAGACAGATCCTGGGGCATCACGAAAGCCCCAACCCAGAGCAACCGTGAGGAATGGCGAGAAACCCCTGTCAAAATGGCTAAACCTTCCAGCAATGAAGAGCACCGTCCTTCAGGGCTGGCGCTTCAGTTTTGTATTCAGTGCCCCACTACTATGGAGATGGCCTGATCACACAGACATATTGACCCCTTTAGAGATTTTCAGAGCTCCCCTGCCCACAAAAGCTATTTTCACCGGTGCTTTAAAATAATCACATTGCCCAGGGAGGCTATGACATCTCCGTTACTGGAAGTTTTTAAGAGCAGGTTAGACAAACCTGTCAGGGATGGTCCAGATAATACTTAGCCCCGCCATGAGTGCAGGGGACTGGACTAGATAACCTCTCGAGGTCCCTTCCAGTCCTACGATTCTATGCCCAGTTAGAAGAGCATTTGTAAAGTAACTGACAAACATGTGCATATGGGGCTTAATGCTGTGTGACCTTGTCTCTCCAATTCCACTCTCAGATCATTGACCATCAGAATTAACAGCCATCTACACATCTAAGGGCTCTAAAGCCCCCAGATCTGCACGTTTGCCCACTTCATTCCTTATTTTATAGGGGTAGCATCTAAAAACCTTGGTCAGGATCAGGGCCACATGGGGCTAGGTGCTACACAAACACACCATCAGAGACAGTCCCTCAAAGAGCTTAGGGACATAGGACCCAATCCTGAAAATTACTTCACGGGAGCAGACCTTAGTGAGCAGAGCCCCAGTTAATCAGAGGCTTTGCACAGGCTCAGACATCTACTTGCACAAAGCTCACTGCATGATCGGAGTCTTCGTTTGCAATCTGCTTCCATAGAGATACAGCCCTGGTTGTCACTTCCCCTCTTTCCCCACAGCTAAGTCACTAGCCTATTCACTGTGGTCTGCATTAAAG
Source organism: Chelydra serpentina (assembly GCA_037349315.1). NCBI lineage: Eukaryota > Metazoa > Chordata > Testudines > Chelydridae > Chelydra > Chelydra serpentina. The sequence continues at coordinate 9,498,039 of JBAIAC010000037.1, read as the reverse complement.
TAAGGAGACCCAAACATGCATTTCACCAGCACTTAAACAAGCGGTAGCTTGGATTACATCCTGTTAGGGGGTTTATATTTCAAGAAGGTCAGTGGCCCGAGCAAAGAGGCTGCCCACTGGAAAGAAAGACAAACAAACCAACCAGCCTTCAGGGCACAGTTCAAGCAGCTGAACCATGGCACACAGAGGAAGAGGGGGTGTCTTCAATATCACCAGGCCAGGCTTGGTGGTGGTGTTTTTCAATCCTGGTCCCTTATGGCTGGTGGAGGCCGTGCACCCTCAGACAGGAGCAGGCTCAGGATAGCAGCCGAGCCCCTTACACAGAAGAAAGGTCGGGGGATGATCGCGTATAGGGCTGGGGGCCAGTAGGGCCGGATTCTAGTCCTAGGCTCTGCTGTTTGACCCCAGAACAGTCACTTCCCTTGTGTGCTTCCGGGTCCCCACCTGGAAGATGTGGGATGCTCCCTTTTCAGAGGGGGGGCTGGGAATTGTATGGCATTGAAGCTTGGTGAGGAGCGCCAATACTGCAACCAGCCCCATAAAAGTGCCCATCTCTAGTGCATAGAGATTACAGTGAGCTCTTTGTGCTTTGTAGACTGACACAGCCCCAGCCGCAGAGGTACCTTCACAGCAGCTACAGAAATGAGTGAGAATTACAGCACCTGCCTTCAGTTCTAGACAGCCTGTAGGGACCTCCTCCGATCTGCACCGTCCCCACTGCCCCCCATCAGTAGAATCCACGGTTACCACTTACAAAGCACTACAGGCTATTAGCATAATCAGAACAGTCATGATCTCCTAGCATTAGACTCTCGTCTGCCGCCCCATCCCTCATTAATAAAACTTGCTTCAGTCTCTGGGCACCTTCCCCCTTTCCTCACCAGGACTCAGTTACTGGCAAGCGAGAGAGTTGCAGGACTGGTTAGTTACCTGCACCGTTAACGTCTTCTGAACCCGGATGCTACAGCAGAACTGCCCATGCTATTTTAAACAGTTGCGCAACGTTGCCACTGATCTGTTCCACCCCAGAGGCGGCTGCATTTCAGACCTGGCCAAAGTGGATCCTCACACATAGCTCCTGAAGAGCTAGTTAGTGAGATGCTTTTACCTCATACAAGACAGATCTAATAAAGGAAGGTGTGCAATCGCTTTAGATCAACCAAAAACACCGGCCCTGCTCCAATCAACTATGCACGTGCTTAACTTTTAAGTGAAGTCAATGGGATTTAACTTCTGAATCAGAGCCCAAGTGGCATTCTTCATTGTTTTAAGATGGCTACCAATCTCATTCCTTTGGGTGGGATGGCCCCATACGGCTACCGGCAGCCCTCAGGCAGTGCTGTAGCTGGGGCATAGAGATACTTTAGCTGCTCCGTTGCTAACTGAGAGACTTCATAAGTGCTTCTGCAGCAGGTGTTCACTGAGTGCCCTGCCCATAAAGCCCTGGGGACCTCTCCTGGAACATGCCATGGGCATTCCAGGCCATGGGGTCAGCCAGCCCTGCATGGACTGTGCTTGGTTGTTCACTCCAGCTTCCTCCCAATTGCTCTTCAGCCTCACTCCCCCGCCCTCCCTGTCCCAACCTCCTCCACCCCCAAAAAGCCCCCTTATCCTCTCTTTTCCCTTTCCAATACAGCCTTGCCTGCCCCCATCCTCTGATCACTTTGTTTGTAGGTTGCTCCTCTTTCCCCCACCCCCCTCTCTGTTTAGCCTGATCGGATAACCAGATGTCAATGGCCCTTAGAGCTGGGATGCAGGTAAGTACGTTGTACTCGGGCTTTTTTGCTCGCTACGTGGGCGGGGGGGCCAGGGCACGCAGGTGTCCTAGTGAGAGACACCTCCCCTGCCGGCCCCACCCACTCAGTTTTAAGCTGAGGATTTGTGTGTGTGTGGGGGGGGGGGGGTTAAAAGGAGGATTTTCAAGGCATTTCCTTTCAATCTGAGAGACAAACACTACAGAGAAGGGAAAACCTCAGGCTAAGACCTTGCGGGAATAGAAGGGCAAAAAGCTGTGTGTTTTTATGAGAGATTAGGGCAAACTTAGTTTTATCTTAAGCCACTCAAGGCTTATTAAAGCCCCCGAGAATAGACGGTGCCCTTGGAAAAGCCTCCCCGGGCTTAGAGGAAAAAAAGTCAATTTAAAAGTAAGAGCAGCACGCGTAGTTAAAGCGGCAGCGTCTTTCAAACTGTACAGAAAAGCTGCCCAGGGACTAGAGAGCTGGGGGTCTTTTAGGAAAGCACAACATACGGCAATCATAGCCGAGTTCGTAGCCACGGGAGAGACAGAAACATGGCTCATAGGCCTGACGTAGGCTCAGCTTTGTACTATTGCAGATAGGGGGGTAATTTTATACCAGTGCAACCCTTAGAGTGGACACCGTTATACTGGTGTAAAGGTGCCTTATATGGTATAGCTTATTCCCCTTTCGACACAGGGAAACCCCTTTCTATTGATAGAAACCCAACCCACCCCAGCGTGCAAGTAATTGTATCTCTTGAACTTTACCAGTATAGTTAAGCAGTACAGTTTTCTAATGGAGACAAGCCCTTCATGGGGAGGGTTGGCATGCTGAAGCCTGCCCCCTAGTGGAACATGGGGTGCATTACATATTATAAATGTTCAGTGCCAAACCTTGGCGCTGAACAGAACACAACACCGCCCCTGCTCTGAGGAGCCGACAATGGGACTAATCATGCTCAATGTTAGGCACTTGCATAAGTCTTTGCAGGCTTAGGGCCTAAAAGCCAAGGTCGACTCTGGACTCTTCGCTGGGAGAGCGTACCAACGGGTGAGTATAGCCGTTCACTTTTAGCTCATGCTACAGAAACAGACCAAGGGTCTGTTTAACCTGGCATTGGCCCGTGCTGGACATTTCACAAGGAAAACATTGCACCAGGCCAGCTGTGCAATTCTGTAACTTCTAGAAGATCTTGCTGACCCCCACAGGTGACCAGCAATACGCCCCGAAGCATGAACACCGATAATCGTTTTAATAATATCGTTCATGCAAGGCTGCTAACCAGCCACCTTCCACCCACGGCAGCTCCCTGTTTGGAGGGAAGCAGCAGCATATTTACAGCTCAGAGCTAGTTCGGGTTGGTTAGGAGACAACCAACCCCGACCCACCTTTCCCCTCACCCTCTCTACAGGGCTCTCAGTCCCAGGCCTTTAAAGGAATAGAACCCATGACCCCTTCCTCTCTCCCCTTATCTGCCTGTGTCATTTTCCCTGATCTGGGTACACCTTAAAGGGGTCACATTGTAGAACTGGGGGGGACAGTGCATAGACCCTACCCTTAAGGGAGCAGGCCACCCCGTCACAGACACCAGCGTATACAGAAGCCACCAAAGCAGACTGCACTTGCTGGAGACGTGAAGTGCTGGGAGAACAAAGAAAAAAGCAAGGCCAGTCATTGCTGTTACATCTGGCTGCTGCTTCCTGTATTATTCTGAGTCCCCAACTCAGTTTTTAGGAAGATGTGCTAGATAGGGGTTCTCTCATAGTGGTCCATGAGTATCATATCCATGGAAAACACCAGAGAGACTCAATCAAAGCCGATTTCAAAATCCTCCCCCTCACACCCTTCCTTAGCACACGTCTCTCCACCCTTTCATGGGACTTGACCACCGAGACCCTTTGAGGTTTTACATGTACTGCCTCAGCTATCACATGAAGTAGAAAGACCTCGTTGGCTCAGAGAGAGAGAAGGGGCTCTTCTCACTGCCATGCGTGTCAGCTCAGCCTAGGATCTAAGAGTCAAGCTGGGTTCTCTCTCTCTCACGCACAGGCATCTTAGAAAAGATTCCACACCAAAGGTTAGCTCACATTTCTGTTAGCAATGCACAAGCTACACTGAAACGCAGCTTGCTTTACTATAGCTGTATTGGCTCTCCAATGCTAACCAGAGCAAAAAGGATGGTCTTCTGAACCAGGATGTCCATCTCTGCCACAGACTTCCTGTGTGACCTTGGGCAAGTCACTTCATCTCCCTGTGCCTCAGTTTCCCCACACGTAAAAGGAGAATAGTACTCTTGCCTTTCACCCACCCCTTGTCTATTTAGATGGCAAGCAATCCAGGGCAGAGACTTCCCCTTGCTATGTTTCTACTGCTCCTAGCACAAAGGGCCCCAGATCATGGTTTCAGTCCCTAGGTGTGACTAATATTAATAAAATACTTTCCCGAGTGAAAAAAGTTTGCATTACTTGTGCAGCAACTTATTTGAGGCAGAGAATGACTCACATGGAGGAAGATTGACATAATGAGTAAGAAGGTGCCGTGTTTACAATCATGAGCAATTTTCTCCCAGCCCAGACCCAAAGTCAGATGCAGCCTTAGGGATCCCAGCAAAGGAGTTGCATCACTTTCTGGTTGGAACGCTGAAGCTGTTCCTGGTGGGAGGCTCAGCAGTGAGGTTGGATTTTAACACACAGGAGATAGGAAACTGAACCGAAGTGAGTCATGGGAGCTGGGACAGGCTTGTCAGGAGAATGACAAGGTTTTCTTCTGACCTGTGTGTTTGGAAAGCGGGGGAGGGAGGAATAGGGGCTCCCAGGGAATTTATAAGGTAGAGTATCTCTTGCCCTCTCCTTGCTTGATCTATTTGGGGTCTCCTGGAATAGTGCTCCACACAGGAAGAGTACTCTCCCATCCTGCTGGCTCCCAAGGATAACCCCAGTCAGTTTAGCAAGGAAGGGCTGCTCTCCGCGAAGATCGACCCAGCTGAGTCACTCAGGGGTGTGAAAAATCCACACACCCCCCCCGAGCGACACGGTTAAGCTGACCTAAGTCCCCATGTAGACAGCGCTTGGAAGAATTCTTCCACCAACCTAGCTAGCACCTGTTGGGGAGGTGGATTGACTACAGAGATGGGAAAACCCCTCCCGTCAGCATAGGTAGCATCTACACTGAAGCACTACAGTAGCGCCGCTGAAGCCTTTTACGCGTAGACAAGCCCGAAGGTTGCTGTAGTGCATGCAGCAGACTAGGACTCAGGAGAGCTGAGTTTACATCCCAGCTCTAGCAGCTTCCCTGGGTGACCTTGGCAAGCCACATTGTTTCTCTGGGCCTCAGTCCCCCATCCATAGGGCAGGGCTAACAGCCCTCACCCCCTCTGAGGAGGGCTGCTCTGTAACAAAACAGTGCGTTGCTTAACTCCAGTAAAAATAGCAGCGAAGAAGGGGCAGTTCAGGTTAGCAGCTCACAGTAAAGGCGGGAGAGCAGCCTGGGGTTGACCCTGAACTACTAAGCCCAATTACAAATCCAGTTTCTGTGTCTTCACTGCTCTTTTAAACCCCAGTTAAGAACACATGTGTGTTTTTCAGGGTCAACCTGCTCTTTGTCTGTTAAGATTCCACCCCCTTTGGGGTTTGGAAATGGGCCTTACATCCCCTGACCCAATGGTGGGCTCTAGGTGCTACCGGGGCATAGGTGCTGGAACTCGGGGTGCTGCCGCACCCCCTGGCTTGGTTTCCATCAGACACAGGGTTTACAGTTTGGTTCAGTGGCTCTCAGCACCCCCACCCCCCATACACATTGTGATACAAATAATGCTGCTAATACCAGACTGTCCCGTGACAGAAACTCTTCCTGACTCCTGGAGCATGTGCATGGGGAGCAATGGGTGAATTAGACTTACCCCCTCCACTCCAAAGCAGCTGCCTTCTGCTCTTCCCAATGCAGCGCAGACCCCTTTCCCAGTTAGTCCTGCCAAGGGGGCAGTTCTTTAGGCAGGAACAAAGCTGCCAGTCCCTCTGCTTGGGTTGTTGGGGATGCCAGAGAGCCCCTTCCGATGCAGAGAACTGCTGGCCCTGTGGAGCACTGAGCTACTCCCGGAGAGCAAGGCCCTCAGGCTCCTGCCAACACAGCTGGGGCTCATTTAAAGGCTGTTAGGTGTGACAATCAGCAGCTAGTAGGAGCAGCTGTGCAAAATGACCTGAAACAAGCTCTTCAGGTCTTGCTGAGGTTTGAGAGAGGCATGTTAGGCTGTGGGAAGCAGAGACTGCAGGTTAGAAGGCTGCTTCCAGCATGTGCATTAGGGAAACCCTGTGTTGTGTTATCGCTGCTGCACCCATCACCCTGACACACACACACAGCGGTGACAGCCCCCTCCCTCCGGCCGGACTCCTTCCAGTGCTACTGGGCAGCAGCATGATCTAGAGCAGGGGTCTCAAAGACAAATTACCACACGGGCCACATGAGGACTAGTGCATTGGCCCGAGGGCAGCATCGCTGACCCCGCCCCCTCGTTGTTCCCGGCCCCACCCCCACTCCATCCCTTCCATTAAGCCTCGCCCCTTCTCCGCCCCCTCCCCTGTGTGCATGGCTTCCCGCTTCTCCCCTCTCCCTCCCAGAAATTGCGAAGCCTCCAGACAGCTGTTCTGGCAGCGGGAACTGCCTGGGGGTAAAAAAAAAAAAAAAAATTGTGGGGGGGGGGGGGACGGGGGGAGCCCGGTGGGCCCCAGGGAAGAGCTCCGTGGGCTGCATGCGGCCCACAGGCCACATGTTTGAGACCCCGATCTAGAGTGCGGGCCTGGAATGGAGACCTAGGTTCTGCCGCTCACTCCTTGTCTGACCCCCTGCCTCAGTTTCCCCTCTGTAAAATAGGGGTGGTGACAGTACTAAATATGATCCCTCTCCACACTTTCCTTGGAAGCCTTGAGTCTGATCCAGCAGGTTGCTAAGGTGCCACAGCTCCCCATGTTTCAGGGGGGGTTGAAGGCCCCCTGGACCAGCTGAGCATCAAAGAATAGAGCCTGACATTTTCAAAGGGGCCTTAAAGCAAGGAGGGGCCCACCTTACACTCAAAATTCAGGGGAGACAGGAGCCCCCTTGCACCTCCATTTAATGATGCCAGCCCTCATTGCTGATCGGTCAACCTCAGCCCCTGCTCCTTTTGAAATCGACAGGAGCAAGATCCGGCCCCTCAGTCATAGCGCTGGCTTCTCTCTTCTCCTGAGGTGTGTGTTCAGCCCCTCTGGGGACGCTGAACAGGAGCACCCACTGGCTGGTCTTCCCTTTACCCTACGCCATTGCCAAGCGAGCACCGGGGGCTTTCTCCCTCTCTCCCCCCTCGGGTGAGGATTTCTCTCCCGGGAGCTGCTTTCGGTCTTCATTGTGTACAAAAACACGCCCTGCCTTTGCTCCATTCCCCCAGTTGTGCCTCTTTCTCCGAATGGTAACACTGACCCAGAGTGGCTGCCACTCCCAGATAAATAGCTTAATTAGGTTTCTATTGACTCAGGGAAATATGCTCCTCTGGCAACTGCTTTGTGATGACCGGGGAGAGAGGAGAGATGCAGAGAGCCCCGGAGAGGCAGCGTCTATGCCCTCTGGGTGCCAACGGCTGCTCCTGCAGACAGGGAGCACAGTGAGGGATTGGAAGGGAAGGAGAGCAGGTCCGGAGAGACTGCAATCAGCAGCCCAATGCTTCTCCACAGGCCCCTTCGAGGGGTACAAGCCGAGGAGAGGAACGGGGCAGGGGGCTGGAGAAAGTTCCATGCTGCCCAATGGCAGCATCTCCATTGAAAAGGTGAGTCTGCAATTCTGGAAACCGCTACAAGCCACCCACCTTCCAGCCCAGTTACCCACGGGGCCCTGCAGCAGCTGGCCATAAAACCCATTTGAGTGACCCTACCAGGCACAGGCAGCAAGACACAAAACCAGAGGGAAAGAGTCCAAGGACCACAGAAACAACCCAGATCCTATGGCATTATCGGTCCTTTCGGCCCATTATCCTGCCTCCAGCCATGGCCAGCACTGTACCTGGTGCTGCAGGAGGAGGAAGAGAACGCCAGGAGGGGGGCAGCCAGTCTCAGGCTTTTCAGTGTGGTGCTGTAGGCAGGGATGAGAGGGAGAGGAAGGCAGTGAGGCTGGGATAGGGCACAAGGAGGTGTCCTGGTGGAGGTGGAGACAGATGAGTGGCCACGAACCTAGGAGCGTTCTTGTCCTCAGAGCATGGGCCCTCCAAAGAGGAGCACATTTGTCCTGAGAGGCTTGAGCATTGACACAGGTATGGTAGGAGAGGCACATTTTCAGAAGCAGCCTCTGATTGAGTGTCTCCATTTTGGGGATCCCAGCACTAGATGCCAAGGGGCCCAAGTGCAGCCCAGGGAGTTGGGTGCTCTGCAGCTATGGAGAATCAGGCTCCGGTTGAGCACCCCTTAATCAGCCTTGAAAGCAGCAGCCTCAGTGATGGAGCTCGGGCAGAAGACGACACCAGAAGTCCGGCTTCCTGCTCAGAGAACTGGACTATTTTAAGCACATTTACCTTCCTGCTGCGAAGCAACACTTCCCTCTGAAGGACTGTCAGTCTCCCATTAAAACCCCTTTTGTTGCTTCAATTCGAGAGAGCCCTTTGCCTTAGTGAAGGAGATTCTGGGAAACTCACTCGGCGGGATACGTTTTCACTTCACCCCTAGTGGCAAACAACGCTGCCGAAGCCACCCAAGAGATGTCCAGGGCACTCCTGGGTGCTACCGACCCACCCTCAGCTATTTCAGGGAGCTAGAAGGGAAGGATACTATTAGCAAGATGGCCAGCAACACAACCTCGCTGACAGGAAAGCCCACTCCCAAACTTCCCAGCTAGAGTCAAATGCTCAGCTGGAAATGAGAACTGGGACCAGGAGAGACTAGTGACTTTCAGTGCCCAACTTGAGACACCTTAAAGAGTATGTCTACACTGTGATACAGCTCCAACTCTCAGAGCCGGAGTCGGCAGGCTCGGGCCGTGGGACTAAATTAGCAGTGTAGACGTTCCCACAGGCTGGAGTCTGGGATCCGAGACTCGCCGGCTGACCAGGCCAGCTGCGGCCGTGCCAGGAGTAATTTTTACAGTGTCAACACAAGGCTGGATTAAGGTTATGAAGGGCCTAAGTATGAATTACATATTGCAAAAAAAGTTACGAGGTCAAACATTTATCTCCATACATATTATGTAAAACTAGCAAGTTTATTCTACTCTCACGACACTCAATTTCTTCAAACAAAAAAAGAATGTTTTCCCTAGCTTTAGCTGTGGCAAAGTCCTGAATAATGTCATCATAATTCAAAGACCTGACTATTTAATTCTCAGTGCTCGAGAGGGACAAAGCACTGAGATGCTCTCGAGTCATGGTGGATCGGAGGACATTTTTGACCCTTGTTAGAAGAGAAGGAAGGAACGTTCTCCACTACAGTTAGTGATCGTTAGTGACAAATGCAGCCGTAAAGTAGTCTCAACATTTAGGAAACGTTCTATCACACTGGATTCAGTGATAACTTGGTACAACCAAATCGATTTGCTTTAGTCATCTTTTCTCTCTCTATCTTCTTCAATTTCTGTCACCCTCCTTTCTTCAACATTGCCCATTGTAGGCCTACTGCGTACAAAGTTCGATATTGTTTGGGCCCACAAACACTTACTTAGCCCACAAAGACAAAATCACAACCACCATACATTGAATTCACAATCTGGATGGATTCATTTGTACAAAGCAATATCAATAATGAGACAAAAAATTTCCAGTGGCGCCGCTGTTACTTCAATATGGAATGGAGGGCATACAGTAGGACCTAACACAATTGCCTTATTAGCCTATGGGTTAATCCTGTCCTGCATAGACATAGTCAAAGGGGCCCAAACTTGAGGCCGGGTGCTTAGCATTTTTTTTTTTTAAGGCCAGTTCCCTTTAAGGCATCTCAAGTGGGGCTCCCCAAAAATGGAGGCAGCCAAAATCACGAGTCCCTTTCGCAAACCATCACCCAATTCCCTAGGACCAGAGAAACAAGAGTAGCCCAAGACCACAGGGAAAGGGAAAGGAAGAGAAACCCAGGAAAACCCAAGAGCCTGCTGAAGCTGGCAGGAGGCGGAGATGGAAATAGAAAGAGCACCAGACATTTCCACCCCATGTGGGGAAGAGTTTTAATCTTCAAAATTGGCAAAAGATTTGAGCTACACAGAGAACAATCACTCGCTTCCTTCATGCCTGAAGGAGCTGACAAACTTTGCATAAACAATCTTCCTTCCCTCTGATCTGGAAAAGCTCCCGACGAGCAGCAGGGGGCTCCTAGCGCCGATTTCCAGCTCCGCACCTGGCCCCCTGCTTCGTTAAGGATGCTGGCCAGTTGTACCGCATGTTTCACCCAGTGAGTTCACCAACATCCATTCCTCTCGCTTCCCCCCGGGAGAGCTGCGGCGCAAAGTGAGGTGCAGGGCATTTAAAGGGCTTGACCCCCACAAGCCTACCTCCCAAGAACACTCCCTTTGCAGACAGCCGCACTACTTGCATGAGGGAGGTCAGGAGCAGGTCCTTAAATGGCTCATTCAGGATCAAACAAGCCAGTAATAGAGCCCAGGGGGTCTGACTCTCAGTCCTGTGTTGTAGACACGCTCCCTCCCACAGCCACGGATGGATTCTAAGAGCAGAGCTGCTCAATTACTGGCAAAAGAGATGATTCATTCAATAAATTATATAAACAACTCAACAGCAACCTTAGCTGAACAGCGCACGTGGAGATTATTATTTGACCACCTAGGAGTCCTGACTTTCAGATCCCCTGCTCTAATCCCCAGACTCATTAGCTCCCCAAGCCAGGAACAGAACCGGGAATCCTGCGTCACATGCTCCATCTGTAATCATTTGAACGTACGCACATCCTGAACCCAGGCGTCCTGACTCCCCGTGGTGCAAAAACACATGGAAATACAATGCTCATCACGCCAGGTGTCGTCATACCGTATAAAAGCAGAGGAGGGGTTAAAAGCCAGTTCCCCCCCTATTCATCCAAAGAGAAGCTCATGATGAGAGATCTCTCTGGACTTTTTAGCCCTGAGATGAACACAGGCCCACGATGGTGCTGGAATATTAATACCAGGGAACGCAAGCCCTAACTCTAGCACATGAGAGAGATACTGGGCGTTCAGTTTGTGTTTGGCGGAATGAAGGAGAAAATCTAATTAAACATGGCATCTGGGCTTGGAGGAGCTAGGGATGGGGCCGGAATATAAAGAACGGCTGCTACCCACAGATCAGAGGGCAATATTAATAAACCCACGCAAGGGGACCAGAGGATCAGACGGTAATATTGATAAAATGCAAAGCAAAGACAAAGCAGCCAGGGGATATTGGATGGTGACGCTGATAAAAACGCAAGAGAGACCGTATCAACAGCAGCCAACACAGGAAGGCACGGCCCTGCTCCTGGCTACACTCTGCCATGCGCCTGGGTGTGTGTTCTTGACACATGCATCTCCACAGCGCATGCTGCTGTCCCACTCCCCTCCTAAAGGGTCGGCGGGCACAGACCGCTCCGGGCCCTTCCCAACAGGGGCACGTTGCCGAGGCCTGAAAATGACCTTGGAATCCCGTCATGGGGCAGAGAAACCCCCCGCACAGTTCAGAGGGACGTGGCACAGAAGGGCCTATTGCATCTCCCCTAACAGTCTTGGACTTGCCTGTGCACGCTACCAGCCTGCCCACTGATGTGTGAATCCCCAGTGAAAGATTCCTAGTTTGCTATCTGCCTCCCTTCCTTGGCCCTGCTCTCCTATGCCTAGGCAGGCGCAGTCCTGTTTCTAGGGCGGAAACTATTGGGAGAGGAGAAGGGTCGCTCCTGAACGTGAAAGCCCCACCTAGCAGTCCCGTCTGACCGGCAGCGCCTTGCACGTCTCCCGGCCTGTGCCCCCACCCAGCTCTGCTGATGCACCTCAGGGCTGAGGTGCAGCCACCCCTGCTAGTTCAGTCCAGTTCTGCAGACACCCCTCAGCCCTTGCTCTGCTGTCTGTGCCCCTCACCCAGCTCTGCCCCTGCCCGTCAGCTGGCCTGACTGCTGGTGTTTACTCCCAGCCCCAGAAAGGGGAGGTCAGAGGAGCAGCTGCCCAGTGCTGGGCTGTAGCTTTGGTAGCAGGACTGGTGAAGACGAGCCAGCACGCGAGGGGGAGAAGAGAGGCCGGCCCAGAGGAGCTAGCGGAGAGCGGCTGTGTGTTCTCGCCTTTCCCCAACTCTTTCGAAAAGGCCTTTTGTGCTGGGTAATAAGGATCAACAGCAATCCCTGAGGAATGACCCCCAGAGCGGGCAATCACGACAGGAACAGGCCAGGGGGTAATCCAGCAAGGGGGGGGGGGGGGGACGACAGCCTGAGCCTGGCTTCTAAAGAACACTGCACTAGACTGGCTCTCTGATGGAGGCAGGAGGGGCACTAGTAGGGTTAGTGCCAAAGGCTGAGTGCTGGGATAGGTGTGGGGAGAAAGGGGGATCATTGTAGGCAGGGTGGAGATGGGGGCGTGCCGGATGTAGGGTGAGGGATGGCAGGGAGATGGGGTAAGCGCCCTATGCAGCGTGGAAGCCCCTGGTGGGCTGGGGCTATGGGGGGGAGTTCAGTGGAGTGAGAGAGACAGTGAGGACACCATAACCTCTGCCGCTGCTGTTTTACCAGGTGAGCGCGTTTGCCTTTCCCACTCGCCTTTCATCTTACATCTGATCCTGAGCGTGAAAGATGAAAGTTTACTCTCTCCCTCTCCGGGAGTCGGCGCACAGAGCGATTCTGCTGACAGCTTGCTCCCTGCGGGCAGCGTGCATTAAGGGAGGAGTTACCTGGCTCCACGGTCCGGGCTGGGGATGGAGGCAGGGGGCCCTCTGTTGCAGGGACTGTCATTACACTTGGCATATTCTGTGATCCGTGTCTGTTGCCTTCGGCAAGGCAAGTGGGGAAAGATCCCTTTTGTGCGAGCGGAGAAGGTGCGAGGCAAAGCCCGCTCCAGATGCAGAGAGACAACACGGCTCTCTGTGAGCTGCGAGGGGTAGCGCACGGCCAGGAGGGGTAGCACGCGGATGTGCCTGGGAGAAGCAGAGCCCTCTGCAACTCTAGGGTACTGGATGCACAGGCCTTGCATTGCTCCTGGAAGGTGGGCATAGTTATCCCCATATCCCAGCCGAGGAAAGCAAGGCACAGAGGCAATGACGGAGCCGGGGATGGAACACGGGGCTTCTGGATCCTGTCCACTGGGTCGTGCTGCCTGGAAGAAGTGTCTGAGGCCTCAGCCTCCCCAGCTGCATCTCTCATCTGCTGCAGCCATGTACAGATAAGGAGCTTGGGGGCAAAGGGACCTGTAAGGGCACAGAAAGCACAGGGGTTGACCAGCACCTGTACGTGTTGGGGGAGGACAGAACCCACCCACCCCACTTCTCAGCTGCCCCTCTCCGGAGGACAGGAGCGTAAAGTGCTGCCTGTGGGCCTCCGGGGCCACTAGGAAACAGTTCAGCTCCCAGCGTGAGCTCAAGCAGTCCCGGGGCTGCTCCGACTGGCACCTCGGGCTACAACAAGCCCCAAGAGGCCATCCAGCAGCTAAGCAAGGCCAGAGCACAAAGTGCACTGGTCACAGACCCTGGGCACCTCCCTGCGTGGGGGGAGGGCCACACAGGGCAGTCGTGCTGGGGAAACACCACCCCCACGGGTAAGATCTGCTGCTCTACAGTCCCCCGTGTACCAGGCCCATTAAGGGTCTGAAACGCAGCCCGGAATTGAGGCTGTGGTTACTTTCCCTGACCATGCAGCTGAAGGGTCAGTGTCCCCTGGCAGGGGAGGGAGAACTTACACACACAAAGCAGCTAGCTGGAAAGTGTAATTGTGTACGAGCCCCCCACCCATCCCATCTATACATGGATTCATGGGCACCGGCTCCACACACCCCGACTTGGCAAACCCTCCCCTCCCTGCTCCTTTGTTCAGGGCCCAGAGCAGGCGTGCACGTCACCCATCGCCACAGAGCCGTTCCGGAACTGCCCATGCCGAGGCTAGCGGGACAGTGCCGGCAGTGCGCCCTCTGCCTGGGTGGCAATCCTGAGGATGGGCCCCGACAGCCCACCACTAAGTCAGAGCATGCAGCCAACAGAACTGGGTCAGCAGCGCCATCTGGCCGCGGAAGGGAAGTCAGGCAAGTCTGGGCATGAAACCATCCACCCTTAGGAAATTCCGACTAGTACAGAACACTGCAACCCGGGCTGCCGGGGGCAGTCCACTCTCTTCTCTGGGAAGCCTGAGAAGTGTCAGGTTCAAGGGCTTGGCGTTTATCCTCACAGTGCTCCAGGGCCTGGCCCAGCCTCGCTAAGGAGGCGAAGGCTTCAGGGTGCCACTGCAGTGAACAGCTCCGTGCCTCAGCACCACAGAGCTGTCCAGCACCAGGCGAAAGCTGAACTCCAGTCCATTGCAAACCTTCCCCTCCAAGGGCCAGGCGCACTCCGACCGGCCGGCACTAACACAGGCCCAGAGCGGCGCGGACGGACGGACGGAAAAAACAAACACACCCGAGCAAAAACACTCCACTGCGCCTGGAGAGGGCGTGAGAGAGGACGTGGGACTGGTAGGTGCTCAGATAGTGATGAGTGAGTGTAAGAAGTGGTCTACAATGCCTTCCCATGCCAAGCACCAGGACGTGCAAGCTGTATACTAGTGCTGCTCTGTAGTGCTTTACAGCCAGAGCTCTTAGGGGGTTTACTGAATAGGGCTGGGAGCATTATCCCCATTGTACAGCTGGGGGAATTGAGGCAGAGGGACTTGCCTGAGGACATCTAGCAAGCAGCAGGTCAGTTGCACAGCCAGGAATAGAACCCAGCTGTTCTCATTCATCATCCAGGGCACCTATCCACTACACCATGCTACCGGCCAAAATCCGGGAAGGAAAATACACTAGTGGCTTTCTTTCAAGGTATGCAATGAATTCGCTGGGTCTCTGGGCACCTCACAGTCAGTGCTAGTAGAAGCAAAGAAGGTGGCAGGGGAGCAAGTTTCTCTCTGCTCTCCTGTCCTATGGCAGGCTGACCACAGAGTACTGGATACCGCACAGTCCCTAGCAACAAAGGAGGGGGAGGGTTGATGGGCACTGGATGGCTCCATGGGCGTATGCATAGATATTGAACTTTTCCCCACCCAGTGACAGGCTTCAGGCCAGGCCAGGCCTGCGGTGGCCAAGGCTGCTCCGGCCTTATGCTGGTGGCCTCTGTTCATTACCTAGTGAATACCTCCACCATATCGCCTTGCGCCTGCTCACATCTGTCTGCCCCTGAAGGAAGTTACCAACATTTTGAAAACAGCTGCTGTCTGGATTGCTTTTGAGGGATGCGGCGGGGGTTTGACACTGGGAGCCTGCCACATCATGGAAAACAGGGCTGAACAATTTTGCTGCTCTCTCTCTTTTAGCTCCTTTCCTGTCTGTGACAGATCAGTTCTGCCTGGCCTACTCCCACCTGCTGGTTAATGAGCTCAATGCCACACAATCTGATGTTGGGCCCCAGTTTCACACAGCCACAACTTTGCCTTGACAAATAAGAATGCACCACGGCAGCTCTATCTTTGCAAAGTCTCCAGCCCCGGCACCGGTTGCTGCCCTTTCCCGCAGCCTGAAGATGCAAACAGCTCCATCTCACTCGGTGAAGAGGGCCTCTCTTTCCACCAGTAGCATGAACTCTGTGCTGTCCTGCATATCTCCAAATCTGGTACCCCAATCCCCTCCACCTGCCAGCACAACCTTGGCTCACCTACCAGCCCACTTTGCTGGCTGGTGACCCTCAACGCCAACTGTTATCCACATCCCAAACCCGCTGCCCTAAGTCATTCATATGAGAACAAAATCTACAACCCAAACTATTCTCTGCCCCCGCAAGAACCTGGTACCCACCTTCCACCTGACTGCATCATCCAAATTAAGCTCCTAGCCCAGCCCAGCCCCATTACTGCATGCATTCTCCATCTGCTTGCCCATAGCCCCGATCCCTCCATCTGCCTCATCCCTGATGCCCTTGATTTAGTTGCCCACCTTCCCCGCAGCCCCGAGAATAAAGAAGGTGACAGGCTCAGAAAGAGCCGCTGAGCACATATTAAATAAAAGATGGCGTATTTCAGAGCCATTGGAGTGATGATTTAAACATGAAGTCGAAGCTAGTAATGGTGTTGTCAGCGCTGTAGCGTTAACACCGATCAATAATTCACTGATGTGCTGCAACTGAGCCTCGAGCCATGCTGTGCTTGTCAGGCAACCGGGGCTTCCCTTAGAAACACTCCCCCCGCCCCCGGTGCCACGCACAGCAACGCGAGCCGCAGCTGAACTACCGCTGCAGCCTCTCAGCCACCTGTCGGCTTCGCCCGGGAGGAAGCCACAGAGCCGATAAACACCTTCCTGCAAGCCCTTGGGTCTCATCATTCAGCCTTTACTGTGGCTTGGCTCAAAGACGCTTGGGTGCCCGAGCCCGGTCAAAGGCAAGGGGATCCCCCACGGTGGGGTTTGTTGCTAAGTAACTTGAGCGAGGCTTTGCCTGGCCGGGCTATTTTAGGCAGAGCAGAAAGGTGACGAGGGGAAGGAAGAGACTGAAGAGGATACCCGCCAAATAACCATAATGGGGGTGTCACAGTTCAAGGCAACTGCACCTGTATCCCCACTCTAGGATCCTGGCTCCTCCGTCATCACCTCTCTTGGGTAACAACCCGAGACGCTCTCCCTTCTGACCAGGGTCTTTCCAGGCTGCACAGTTCCCCTGTGATACTCCCAGCAAGCCAGACTGCTTAAACCGCCAGCGGCTGCACTCTGCTCTCTCTCCAGAGGTTACCAACAGCATAATGGCCCACAGTTACTAGTCACCACACAGGTCTTTCCAAGCAAGCACATTGATTCGTAAGGTGAAAGCATTCTGGAGAAAACGTATTAAAAACAATAACTGAACATGCTAAATAGTTTTCCAGAGATCATCCCTCCTGACTCCCGCTATGAGGAGGAGTCAAAATCCTAAACTGGGTTTTCTCTGTGGTTACAAGTTCAGAATGGCCTCGGATTCAGAACCAGAACCACCACAAATAGTTCACACTTTCTTTATACAGCATGGGCCTTTTATCCTGGCCACGGGTAACAGGCAATAAGCAGACAGGATTTGAATATAGGCCCCTCAGATGGCATGTTTTCTAACTACTAGAGCTAGACTCACGGCTCAGCCTGCTGCCCAAACCCTGCTCCCCCACCGGGGGCCATTCACCGGTCGGTCTCTTCCATCCGGGGAGAGGCACATTCTGAGCCCTGATGTAAGGAAGTCTAAAATACCTGCCTGCCAGTCAGGGTCTGTACAGAGAAGCCAGTTGTTCTGAGGCACTCCCAGGCCTCCCACTGTGCCTGAGCTGTGACCAACTGGTCTTTCCAAGCAATGCCTGAGATCGCGCTCACCCTGAGGAGGAATTCCGGCCTCCCTCCCTGGTTCCACTTCTAGCCTCAGGCCGGCAACTTGGCCCCATCTGCGGGAGGGCCCAGGCCCAGCACTTAGACCATGCCAAGTGAGAGTTTCCAGAGCATGGTCCCTTCAGCATTCCTGCCACAGCCACACACAGCCCCGCGCCCCTGCGAAATCCGTGACCCAACAAACGCCTCGATTAGCTTCATCAGCACCATTTAGCTACACTAACGCCTTGGTCATGGCTGAATGACCTCACATTTGCCAGTCATTTCCCTTTAATCCAGCAGGAATGAGTGCCCCCTGCAACACAGGTGCAGCGGGGCACTGGTTCCCCCCTGGGGCTCAATCATGCGTGGAACAAAGCTCCATTTGAGCCACTTAATGAGTTCACTCCCGACAGAGGCATGGAGAAGCTGGGCTTGTAATAGCAAGAATAATGGCTTTGCCCTCTTCCTCTCCCTCGCGCAGGGCTTATTGTTGTTGCCAAACAAGCAAGAGGAGCAGCTAGTGAGGGAGCAAGGAGTGGCGGCAGGTGAATCCAGGCAGTTCGGTATGCTCCTTGGGGGAAGGAGGGGGTCTGAGGGAAGGGATGAAAGCAGAGGGACTCATCAACAAGTTCAGGGTCCCAGAGAAGGAACGGGGGGGGGGGGGGGGGAAGATGGTGGTTATGGCCACGGGGGAGGCAATTACTGGACAAGGCAGCTGATGATTGACAACATTAGACTGCTGGTTTGCTAAGCCCACTGCCTAATCGCGCTGACCAATATGGCCTCATTGTCTCCGTGCCCCTTGGTCCGTATCAACTGGTGCCTTTTGTCTCACACATAGGCCCTACTCCAAAGACTTTGCAATCGGCCTTTTTGTTCTGTGATTGTACAGCACCTAGCGCCCTGGGGTCCTGGACCAAGGGCCTCCTAGGTGCTTCAATGACACAAATAATAATAAAAGAATAATAATGATGATGACGCGCCTTAGGGGACTTTTCTACAGCAAGGCCTTTGTACAGTCCTGCCAGCACTGCTCTCGCTACATGGTGCGCAGAGCAAGGAGCACTGCAGGGAAGCCTCAAGGATTGGTTTGCACCTGCTGCACTTCCAGGCGTGAGAGCACCCTCCTCCCCAGCCATTTCAGGCTAGACACCATCCATTTGAACCAGGATTCAGCAATAGCCCCAGGCTATTTTTAGTAGCACCCTTATGAAATAGTATCTCCACCTTACCCCTGCTGTGTCTCAGACCAACAATCCCACTCCCCTATTTTAATCCCGAGTGCTCCCTTGCTTCCAATCAAAGTGTTTGGAATATAAACAAACCCATGGGGGGGAAATATATAGACCCAGAACTAACCGGCCATGGGCCTGCTGGGACCCTGAGCACCTGGCTTGGGCATCATACCGTGAACTTTCATCTACTTGTTCTTGTTTGACTGGTAAGCTCGTTGGGGCCAGGACTGCATCCTCCTGTGTGTTTGTACAGCGCCAAGCACGGCAGGGACCGATCTCCGAGTAGGGCTACACCACAAATCTAGAGAGAAACGTGGGACAGATTCATCCTAGGATGGAGAAACTTGTGTCCAATTGGCTACAGATTGGAGGGGGGGGTTCTGAGATGGGAAATCAGCGCTCACGAGGACAGTCTCGATATTGCAGCGATTGCCTGTTCACAGGGAAATGGAGGGATGGAGGGCTTCTCACACACTCACCTCTGTGCCAACTTCCACCCAGCCGCCACACACAGCCCAGCCTCTCAGAGTTTATTCGCCAGGCCCCTCACCCCTTCAGTCCCTCAAAAACATTTCCCACGGACATCGATAAAAAACCATGATTTCCTCTTTCCCTAGCCTCTGTCCAGCCTTAAACTGTCAGTATCTGGGGCAGGGACTGTCCCTTCTTACATAGGTGGAAAGCACCTGGGGCATGGACTACCAGACAAACAGAAGAGAGAGAGGGGCAGACAGACAGAACATGGCAGAAGAGGGAAACCTCTGGCCTTTTACAGTCTACATGCATATTCCCTTATTCATCTCTCAGCTTCCCTCACAGCCTCTCTTCCCTTCCCCTATACCCACCTGGCCCCTTCTCTCCCCATCTCTCTGCACTGCCATCTTGCAAGTAAACATCCCCATCTTGTGGACTGTCATTGCTAAGCAAGCCAGAGAGCCTCTCAAACTCCCCACTCGATCACCGCTTCACCTTAGAGCAGGCTAGACAGAAGCACAGCAGCAGACCAGGGCACATTCTACATAACAAGTGTCTTTATGACAAGCTCAGGTTTACGAAGCAGGAGTTAATACCGTTGTCATAACAATATGTTTGCCAGATTTGCTCTGAAATGCTTGGAGAAAAAATTGCAAATGCAGCCCGTCTCTGCAGCAGGAGCCCCCGGCTGGACAAACCGCTGCAAGAGAAAAAGCAAGAGGCAAGTGAGAGCTACGGCATCAGATGGGCCAATGGGACAGGGTCCTAAGGAGGTAAATAGGATTAGCGCCTTTCACCAGGGATCACAAAATTATTTAATGGTGAAGAAGCAGCGATAGAAAAACTCAGGGCTGGATTAAAATGGAGAGCAAGCTCCTTTCTTTCTAACCTCAGGAACAGAGGGTTCACTCTGTAGGGTCAGGTCTATGGAGGTGGCAGGTTTGAGGAACTAGGAGCACTGAATGAAAGAATGAGTTGAGTCTCATCTCCAATGTTCTACCTGGCCTACACGCCTTACCTGCTATATTTAGCTCGAAAGCGTGGCTCGGATATCCGTGTTCGACCTGTTGTTCTGCATTGCTTGAAGCATGACCTGGGACACGCTGAAGAAACAAAGTAGTTATAGGGAGGTGTTAGACCCAGCAATGCACTGGGGGCCCACTCAGAGTATCTGGCTACACATCCATATTTTTAAGGATCAGCACAGCTTGAACCCAGGTGTGCAGGGCTACTAGGCAACCAACATCCCCACAGTGCCACGCTGCAGCAGCTGTAACCTGGCCACTCATGGCAACCCACAATCTGCAGAGGTTCAACACTACAGGAAGTTCCACCTCAAGTGATCTGAAAGAATGGTCTTGGCAGTCCCTGATGGGCTTATATAGGGACAAAGAGCCAACGAGGTGTACCAGGATGTGTCCAGACAACACAGCTAGCTTCCACGATCGGCCTGCTTCTCTGTTTCTCAGCTCCCGGTACTGATCTCGGCTCTGATTCCCGAACGACCCCTGGGATCCCGACCCCATTACCTGGTATTGACCCGCAGCCGGATCCTTGACCCTGTGTCCAGCTCAGATCCTTGTCTTGACTCGAACCTCGGCTCGGCTCTTGACCCTGATCCTGGCGCTGACCCCAGTTTCCGTTCTGGGATTCCAAGCGCCTACCCCTAGCCCTGCCTACCTTCACCCAGGATCCTGACATTACCACCCTAGGGCTCCAGCACGTACCTAGTCCCCCAAAGCACACAATCCAGAGTGCTCAGCACAGAGACTGTGAGCTCTTCGAGGCAGGGACCTTGTCTTTCTGTGGATGGGGGCAGCACCTGGCGCCTTTTGGGCGTGACCTGAGTATGGGCTGGCAGGTGTTAAAAGGACCCTGCCAAGAGGATCTCACCTGTTTCGCACTTGTTCCAGCCTCTCCCGCATGGCTTCGCTCCTCATGTCACTTGACACGCGATAGACCCGGGTGTGACTGCAAGAACCACACAAGTCCATTCAGGTGGTTTTAGGATACTGGCCTGGTCACCAGTAAAAACCATCCAGCATGCCACCCAAGCCCAGCTCTGCAGAGGTCCCCAATCTGTGTGTTATCCCAGGGTACCCAATGGTAGGACTGTATCCTCCTAGATAAAAGTGCTCCTCGTTAGCTCTAGTAGAACCCAAGAGATCAAAATTGTGAATATGTAAGCATGATGCTGTAAAAGGTTGCGATTGTTTTTTTATACATTGCAATATAGATGCATATAAACTCCACCACTCCATGACCACACACTGCCCACTTTGGGCCAAATCCTCAGCTGGCGTAAACCAGCACAGCTCCATTGAGTTCACCGCAGTGCTGTACACCAGTTGAAGATCTCATCTTTTGGTCCAGTCCTGAGCATCCTGGCTCCTACTGATAATCATTGCCTTCTCTCCCCCCGCTCGCCCACCGCTCACTTCAGCGAGGCTTCCGCTTTCATACCCCAGCTCAGTACCTTGCAGAATAAGACCCTTTGCCTCTTCCTAGGGGATAGCTACAAGGGACTCTACCTCCATCTTATGAACTGGATCTTTGTCCTCTCCTCCAGAAGACCGTGGCTAGACGATGACACTGGAAGTGTCGTGCTAGAGACTTGAACAGTCTAGGAAAAACAGGGGAGAGCAGATCTTATTCACAGCAGCAAACCTTGGTTTGACGGGAAATAGGATGAAACGCAGCTCAGAGTCTTAACCAGGAGGGGAAAAAAGCCCTTTACTATCTACTTTGTATCAGCATCAAACGAGACCATAGTGGCTAATGCCACATGCAGCCGAGAAGTGCCTATTACCCCTGAATGCAATGCAGTGACATTTCAGTTGTGTGGAAAGGTTGCTTTGCAAGCTCACGGGGAACATAGGGGGAGAGCAGGATTTGTCATACTGGATCAAACCACTGCGGAAGCAAGTCGGTATCCTGGCATCATCATGCATCATAGGGAACCACTGGTGTGCATGGTGGAAAAGAAAACACGCACACCGTCCCTTGACTCATATGCTCCAAGAGTCTAATCTAAAGCCCGTGGACGTCAAATGGGAGTCTTTCAGTTGATTACAATGCACATTGGACCAGTCACTAAAGCTTGCTTCTGGCAGAGGTCAATTGATGCTTCAGAGGAAGATGAGGAAAATCATAACGCAATTACCTATCTGTATATAATGCTGTCTACACAGGAGGAAAAGCCTTCCTCACATTATCAGATCACCTTGCACTTTTGTAGCTGATATTTGATTAGCCCCTTAAACTGCAGAGGAAGAAGGAAACAGTGAGCCAAACCAAAATGAAGATGGGAATTACTGCCCGGGAAGTTTATCCTCTGTGGAGAAGGACTCCATTCTAACCAGCAAGGGCCAGATTTTCAAAATTGCTCAGCACATAAGTGGCATGCCGGGAGGAGCCGGCTGCTGGGCACTTCTGAAAATGTGGCCCTTGTTTGGAGGGTGCCAAAAGGGTGGGGGAAAAACTCTTGAAAACCTGGCCCTGAATTTGAGTGATGAGCCCTTGGGAACCTGGCCCAGCTGCCCAAGGGGTTTGACAGTCTAGACATCTATAGCTGCTATGGTTTCACTAGCAGAGCCGAGCTTGGTATCAACAGCAGAAGGAAAATGGTGTCTTGTTTCCTATTCTGTTGAGGTTCAGACCTCACCCACTGTTAAGGTGTTGGAGCACCTAATGCCTCCCTGGTGTAACCCCACTGGACACTGTCCCACGGAGATACCTGTGACTTTGTCATTCCTGAATCTGGGCCAGCAGAAGGGGTTGCTTTGGTTTCTGCTTTGGTTTCTGCCTTGTTTTCCAGTTTCTGCTTAAAGATCTTGGAAGCTTCTTCTTCAATCTGAAAGGGAAGCAAAATAGCACTCTTTCCTAGCTTTACCTGCAACTCCTGAGGGAGAGCAGTGACTAGAATGAAATGTGCAGGTACCAGACCTCAATGGCTCTTCGGCACTTGGGGTTTTACTTTACACTTCTTTATAACGGAGGACTAATAACAAAGCAACGATCAATTTAGGGAAAACACTTGGGCCCCTTGCTTCCCAGCAGGTACCATCCCATCTTCAGAACACAGAACGGTGGAAGAGAGAAACCTGCCAAACCAGTCCTCTTATGAGGCTAGAATGTCATCTCCGAGCTGGGGGTGTATCAAACACGAAGATCCACTGTAGTGTCTGTTTAGGCAAAGTAATGATCTCAGAGCCTTTGGCTTCAAAGTACTCTCCAAGCAGGGTTGAACCAAAGTCCCCAGAATACCATCAGGGACGTTCAATAGCTAAGGATCAAAAACGCAAGCCCTTCCACTGTGTTGGGGGGGGGACAGTCTCCTCACCAACATGTTCTTTTTTGTAACAAGGGTGGTTACAGCCCTGATGTTGAGCCAGATGGGCATCAAAACCACATTTCTCCCCTCCGTCCTGGTTATCATCCAAGTATCCAGGCACTAAAACCATGCCCCCCTAGTCTGTACCCATCCAGACAAGTGGGCATTCAATGTGGTTCCCTCCTAGTTAGCATCCAGGTAACCAGTCATTAAAATCCAGGGTCCCCCCTCTTAGTAGCAATGTATTAATGCATCAGATCCAGGGTCTGATCCTGCCCCCCCCCCGCACCTCTAGGCTTAGCAAGGTAACTAAGTATTAAAATCCTCCCCCTGATTCAGTGTCCAGGCACTGAAATGATTTAATCGGGGCTTAGTGCCCCCCTTTACCATCTGGGTGCTAACACAGTACCCCAACTCCCTGGTTACCGTCCCTGCTGGCGTCTTATTGGCTAGGATCTCTCTAACTTGGGCATGCTGCTCTCATCCTCACCTTCCGCAGCCAGTGCTCTAGCACGGACAGCATCTCTGTCTCCACGACTTTAATGTCCTGCAAGAATCAGATAGGGTTAGGCTGGCATGAACCCTGTGCATTCCCTGCCCCCGTGCCCCAATGGGGAGCTCGCAGCTAAGCCAGAGAATAACCCCATCGCCCCCTTACCGGCGCGCTGCTGGGTGGGAACCGACGGCCAATGGATTTACACATCAAGATGTACACGGCCCACGTGGAAATAATCATCCTAGGGGGACCCTCTCCCCTGGGAGGCGAGACCTCCCTCAGCCTCACTTCCCCTCGTCCGCGGGAACTGGCCGCTGCAGGAAGACTCCTGAGGGGGCAGCATTGTTGCATCACCAGGCTCCGTGGCACAGCAACCGCTGGCGCTGTAACAATGGTAGGTGGCAGCAGCAAAGTGCCCCCCCGTGCTGCCCCCCCCCCCCCGCACACCGCTCATAAGAGAGGCAAGGAGGAGGCTCCTGTGTTTTCTAAGCAGGGATTCTCCCTTCTGAAGCCTCTAAGCCCTTCCTTGGAAGTGACTGGGCTCCTCCCCTCTGTGGCATGTAGGCCCTCCTCACCAGGGGTGCTGGAGCACTGTACCAGTTTTCAAAAGTACCTAAGGGAGGCGTGAGGTGCCTAACAATTTCAGTGGCATTTGGTCACCTAACTCCTTTCAGCCCCCAGCCCCCATCCTCCCAGCCCCCTGTCAAAGTGCTCTCCCCATTTTACAGATGGGGGACTGAGGCACAAGGTGACTGCCCGGTGGTGGGGGACACATGGTGTTCATTGCTGAGCTGGGAATTGAACTCAGGTCTTACAAATCCCAGGCCAGAGCCCTGGTGCCATCCAACACTTTCTGTGGCGAGTGTGTTTTGTGGCAAATTGCCGGCACTACTATGATGGGTCCCGCACTCTCTCTTCTTGGGGGGGGGAGGGTTCAGAGTGCCATTTCTTGCCCCTGAACTGGGGTAACAGCTATCCTACTAGTATCCCAGGGAAGGGGAGTGGAGAGGGAGGGACCCGGGCTCGCCCTCTACTCCGGGTCCCAGCCCAGGGGCCCTATGATAGCAAGTGAACCACTTGTACCAGTGATTCTTTCCCTTGGGCTACTTCCCTCTCCTGACCTTCAGCTTGTGGGGCTTCCTGCCTTCCCTCTGCACAAGCCAGGTGTCCCTTTACCTAGAATCTTGGTCTTCTTAGCCTGCTGCAGCACTTCTCAAAACTCTCCTCCGCTTTCCTCCGAACTGTTCTTTGTTCCACCACCAATCCACTCTGCTTCACTCCTCCAAACTGCTCTCTGCTCCACCACCAAACCACTCTGATTCAGCTCCTCCA
The DNA here is from genome assembly GCA_037349315.1 of Chelydra serpentina. Taxonomy (NCBI): domain Eukaryota; kingdom Metazoa; phylum Chordata; order Testudines; family Chelydridae; genus Chelydra; species Chelydra serpentina. Next base: position 9,472,992 of record JBAIAC010000037.1, on the reverse strand, counting down.
AACTGCTCTCTGCTCCACCACCAAACCACTCTGCTCCAACTCCTCCTCACTCTGCTCCAGCTCCTCCTCTGGCTGATTGAAGCAGGGGGATTTTATCAGGTGACTGGCTTCAGGTGCTCTAATTGGTTTCAGGTGCTTTTAATTAATCTGCAGGGAATAAGGCTTCTCCTCATCCTAGATCACTCTCCTGCTGCCTTCTGGCCATGCTGTATCACAGTTTACTGGAAGATATTTTACTCCTAGTGGAGGGTACCAAGGAACCCCCAGGTGCTGCAGGAAGGTGTGGTGATCCACTGTCCACAGACTCATCCTTGAGCCAATGCCCCAGCATGGTGCTCAGAGGCACTGTGCTACTGGAGGTGCCATCTTTTCCAGAAGATACATAAAACGGAGGCACTGGCCATGAAAGACCCCATGGTACTTTTCATAAAAGATGAGGCATTACCCCCATTCCCCTGAGGACATTCCAGTTTCTAGCTAGCTAGGTATTGTTAAGGATTGCAGTCTACCCCCGTAAATCCTTGCAGCTGTTTCTATGGGACTCTTCACTTCCTGCCCCAAACGGTTGTGTCACGCCGCTGTGGAAACGGCTGTCGTATCCCACACTAGAGACGCCTGCATTTCAGCAGTGGGCAAAGGGGTTCCAGTACAGAACTTCAGGATCTTCCAGTTGAAAGTTGCTAAATAATTGCTGTTTGGTACAGGGCCTTGCTCCCTAAGCTCCATGCACAATAAAAGAAAACACAAGCCCTTTTCTGACATGCCTAAATGGAGAAGTACTTGTACAGGAAAAACTGCTCATCTCTGTTCAAAATGTTGGGGTGTCACATTTGGAGCACGAACAAAAATGAAACTCTGCTTTTAACGGCATGGTGGGAAGGTAGGTGATCAAGCTGCCATTAACTCATCAGAGCTAATGACGGTGTGGTTGATGGCAAAAAAGACATGGGGACATGGTAACTGTGCCAAGGCATGATCTGAGGGGACGCAGAAGGTGGGGGAAGCTCACCAGTCTATGGTACGGGGGATTCCAACATAACTAAGGTTGGAGCCAATGGGTTAGTTCAATTCCAGGTGTCCATTCCCATAGACTTCCCAAGGGGTCTCTGAAAGTTCAGAGTGCTGCCATGACTGATCTGGCAGCGCTTGGTAATAGCCAGCAGTGTCCTAGCTACGTGAACACCTGGGACAGAGTGTTCACGTAGCTAGGACAGAGTGTTCACCAAGAACCTTCTCTCTTTAAGGCTGTGGAGAGGCGGCTGGAGCAAAGGAGAGGGAAGGGACAGCCCTTCCCAGGCAGGCACAGAACTTCAGTTCAGCTTCTTCTCTTGAGTCCCGTCTGATCATTTACACTTTTGCCGCATGAGGGTAACGTGACTAAGATGCTGCCAGATCAAAATTCTCCAGTCACTCACCCCATGGTAGCGATAACGCATGAACCAGGGAAGCTTCACTCAACATTACCTACAGGACACCGATAGAATATCCCCAAAGTCTCATCAGCTGGAAGATGGACTGAGGAGATGTCGCTAGAGAACTGAAGGGATTTCACAAGAGCACAGGACCCCAGAGCCGGGAGTTATAACCAAAACACCGAGAAACTAAAAAGGAATCAATGCCACATGCCAGCATTTTTTAAGCAAATATTTATTTATATCAAAATACAAAACATTTCTGAAGCAAAGTAATGTTACATGAGGAGCAATTAAATGTTAAACTTTATCGATTCCAAAATCCATCATTCTCCTACAGAATGGCTAGTTTTACTTAACATCGCAACACTGCCATAATTTCTTAATTGGGTATATTTAAAAAACAAAAAAACAAAAAAAAAACACCACAATCTAAGGACATGCAATGTTACTGGTGATGAGTCGTTTAGTAATCAGCAGGCCTTAAAATACCAGCAAGTGAAGGTCTAGGGACAAGCCAGTCACATTAAGGCAGGGCTTCAAATTAAATTTTCCTCCCATGCGTATTAGACGATGTTTTTAAATTGGCAGTAGTCCAGGTGCCCAAGGGGCCAACATCCTTGGCAGACAGAGCGGGTTTATTGCTTAGAGCCACCAAACTAGAAGCAGCCTCCAGTGAATGCCAATCAGGTTAGCTCTTCATTTGGGATAGGGAAAGAAAGTGTTGGGGGGCTAGACACTGTTTGACAGAGAACCCGGCAAGGTCTGGGTTTGCTTTGGCCAAATGAGGTATAGCGCCAGAATGACTGAGTTGGAAGATTTCTCAGTACCGGCTGGTTGTATTCCCACTAGTGCCAAATTCCTTTCTCCGTAACACCTGGGCACATCCATGGACGTCAAAAGCAGGGTGCATCAGGGTGAGAGAAATGAATTGGGCCCTAAAGACTCAAAGGGGTTTAAACACAGCTTCCCGGGGGTTCTCTGCATAGTCAGCTTCCCGGGAGGCAGTTAAGGAGGGGAGAGGGAAAAAAAAGAAGTTGTCCTTATCCCCAAGGAGGTTACACTCACCTGCCAAGAACAGATTAGCACCCAGCTGGGGAGAGCATCCCCGTTTCCTCCCCTCATTACAAAGTTTGTCCTCCCGCAGCAGAAATGAGGCCCCCCCTGCCCTGGGCTCCCGAGTGACAAAGCACCATCGCTGGCTAAACTTCCAGGGCCACGTCCCAGTCCTTACTACCCCCTGCTGGTATTTGACAGACCTTCACAAAAACAGAGGCTGAGAGCAACAATACAGCTATAGAGAGATTATATAGAGCGCAGAATAAGTTTTGTATAAGGCTTTGGTACAGCACCATCATGTCTTGGATTTATTTCTAAATTGTTTACAGGAAAAAAAAGCTTACTGAAAAAATAGTGTTCTGTTTTTCTTCTTTTTTTTTTTTAATTTTATTCTCTTGAATAACATACCTGAAGTTAAAAATTAACCCTCTAGTTGCCATTCGGGCTCAGGTCGAATATTTTTGCTGTGTGCATCTGTGCAATTTAAAAACACAATGAAATCAAAAAGTCAAACAACTGTTAAATTATTACACAGCCATCCCAACTTGCAGTAGCCGCCGGCACTGTCGCTACACCGACAGAGCAGCTAAGAGTTTGACGCGCACCTGTCAGTAACCAAATATCACAGAAGTTCAGTTCCGATCACTAACCGTTATTAAAAAAGAAAGAAAAACCACAACAGCGAACATTAAGGAACCAGTGGGACTAATGTTTCTTTTATTACTATTATTAAAAAAGTCAGTTCCACTGGCTACCATTTAAACAGCACCAAAGAGCACCCTAATGTGTGTTATACATTGTAATACTCGACATTCAAGAAATGGAAACGAGGTTGAATGGTCTCTTCAAGGGTTAAAGTCATTTTTAAATATAGGCAAGTTTTTTTTTAAAAAAAAGGAAATTAAAAAAGACCTTACACAACAGAAGATCACTTGGAGTTCTAAAGAAAATCCCACCGGTTTAACAGGGAATTAAATCAATAGGGGTCTATGGAAATTTAACTGGGCTCCACAGACGCTAAAAAACTTATCACATTGAATAGAAAATGAGAAGCTTTATATAGGAGTTTCAAACTATCCTACAGAATTCTATAGGGATATAATTTTCTATTAAACTCCATAGGATGACTCAAGAGACCAATAGAAAGGTGATCGTTTGTTATTAAAATTCTGTAGGGCTTTCCCACAAGAGAAATCCAAACAGAAAGTCCACAGTTATACAGAAAGTCCTAAGTTGTCTTTTTTTTAAATTTTGAGACTAAGTGCTAGGCACTCTGTCCTTGTCCCAGAGCAGGATCGCTCTAAAAAATATGTTCTACGTTCTATGTAGTTATTGATCATGGGGGAGAAGGGAGGACGTGCATGCGAAGCCCATAGAGGGAACAAACTAAAGGGAAAAAAGGCATCCCCAAGATCATTAGCCCGTCCAGATCCATTCCGCAGTCAGCAGCCCTCACGCCTCGCACTGGCCTTGGTGAAAAACACTGGGCAGAAGCAGGAATGGGACTGAGACCTGAAAAGAAAGGTTGGCCCTTTAAGTGCATCTGGGCCGGAGGATGGATGGAGTACTCCAAACAAGCAGCCACCTGGAAGTCAAAGGAGCGCTCAGGAAAAGCTGTAAACTCACCCTCCCTAACTTCTGATCCTATAGGGGGCTTAACCTCTAGGCTCACTGTGGGCACCACAAGTGGGGCCCTTACTGAAACACCTTTTTGACTGTGTTTGCTCCCCCTCCCTCGTATTTGTCCTTTTAAAGTTTTAAAAAATTCTCAAGTTCCCAGAACATCCACTGAAAGCAAATCCCCACCCCCAACGCTTCATCCTGCAAGAACCACGACAAAAGCGTGCACGTCTGAAGTGGGTACGACAGATGGACACTGGGGCTTGTGTAAAAAAGAAAGCGGACAGACGCTCGTCTCCGAGATTACTCCCTAAACCCTAGAGCATCAGGCTGGAAACGAGATGCCGTTGGTTTGCATTTGGCATCCAGAGGGTTAATAATACTACTGTAGAAAGTGTGCTTTGTAAACGTTTTTTTGCCATTATTTTTGTCTCTTTTTTTCTGAGAGTGATTTCTGGGGTAGAGGGGGATGGGGGAAAACAAGAAAGCTGCCAACACCCCTGCCCCAACAAAAAACACCACAATTTGAAGCGACAAAGAGTTCTGTGGCACCTTATAGACTAACAGACGTATTGGAGTATAAGCTTTCATGGGTGAATACCCACTTCTTCGGATGCATGCAGTGGAAATGTCCTGCATGCATCCGAAGAAGTGGGTATTCACCCACGAAAGCTTATGCTCCAATACGTCTGTTAGTCTATAAGGTGCCACAGAACTCTTTGTCGCTTCTACAGATCCAGACTAACACGGCTACCCCTCTGATACTTGACCACAATTTGAGTGTCCCAAGCTCAAAGTGCGTGGTAAGCCACCCAGCCTGAATACAAGAGAACAAGGTGACTGGGGAAGTCCTTGTCCTTCTTACTGTTTAGTCTTTCACATATTTACTGCTAATCAATGCAATCTAGCGGTGCCATCTAACATGCTTTTCTTTGCTGTCTTAGCAATTGGTGCTGAACAAATCTTGGCTTGTAATTGGAAACACTCCCCTAAAAAAAGAATAAAATCAAGAAACGTAACCAGTGACACTGAAGAAAGAAATTGCACCGTTTCGAAGGGTTTGAGCTCCTAGCATCCCTACCCCCCTTGAACAGTTTACATTCATGCTTTCGCCGGTTGGGGTCGCCCTGGTACAGAGCTTGGTGTCACCCTGGTACAGAGCTTGGTGTGCTGGGCTAGTTTTGGAAGAGTTGGTGATAGCAGCACAGTAGAGCTTACTGGACTGGTTCTCGATACTGCCCCAACCATGCTGCAGTGCTTTCTTGGGGACTAAAATTTTTTCCAAGATAAGATCTTGAGAAAGGGACTGGAGCCTGCGCTATATGAAGATTGCTCTTAGGCCACCTCCAGTGGGTTTCTTACTCTTTGCCCATTACCCACTTGCTTGATGTACAGCCCCTTTGGGGTAGGGAAGGGGATGGAAGAGATTTGAGGTCTATTTTGTGGTGTTTTACATCATTGCTCTTTCCTCCTGATCTTTCCCTTCCCCTAGTTGGGACGCTATACGTAAAAGAGAAGACTGCTAGCAGTTCTTAGTATGGAGGAGAAGGGTGATTATGTTTCCCTCAAGTACGCATCCCTCCCTGCCCCACCACCAGTGGCTGTTCCTCTGAAGCCAAGCATGATTTGGGGTCAGGGAGGAGACACAGAGCTTCTCTCACCACAATCCATTGCTTTTCAGGTCAGCCAGACTATTGCTGGCTGGGCTCTCGAAGCTAGAGCCCAGAATGCCCCGTGACAAGTAACTGAAGCAGTGTTCCCTAGCCTGCGCGAGCACGGATCAGCGACACATCTGGAGTTCGCATGCCCCTCGTAGCCACACAGTCAACGTCACAGAGAATACATAAGAATTCCATTGCCCTAGGCAACTCGCCTGTCCCACTGGCTGAGCCATATCTGTGAAGAAAGCCCGAGAGATGGGAGTTTCCCCTGGCCTCTTTCAGGTTTTAGATCATGCTCGTGAACTCATGGCTGGCCTGGTTTCTCTGCAGAGTGGGGAGAAAGTCACCCATGAAGAAAAACACACTTTGACCAATATCCAATAGAAAGAGACCAAACATTTACAGTTCTACATGGACTCAGCTGTGGGAATTACGTGGCCACATCAAAGAGCGCCAGAACACGTTTCAGTGAGTGAGTGTCAGGCTACAAGACCAACAATGGGAGGAGTCCGTGCTAGATAGGCCCAGAAATCCTGTCCATGCTTCCACTTCTGAGCCACACTTTTGCTTGTTCCAAGTGAAGGGCAAGGCCCATTGCCCAGTATCTGGCCACCAGCTCAGCCTCCCTTTGTCAAAGTCTGACAACAATTCCAAAGAAAATGCAGACTGGACCTGTTGGGGGTTCTGACCTCAGAGCATAATGGGAACAGCAGCAAATGCCTCCCCGTTATTCATTTAGGGCCTGCTCCTGCTCTCACTGAAGTCAAAGGCAAAACTCTCTCTGACTCCAGTGGTGCAGTTAGACACCCAAAGAGAGGAAGAGAATAAGAGGCAGAGTGAGCCAAAAGCTGGAAGCTTCAAGTCCATAATAATAATACTTAGAACTTACTCAAGGCCAAGATTCCAGCTTCAAAGCTCTGCACAAACGTTAACTCATTAATCCTCAACCTTACAAGGTAAGCAGGAAAGGTTGTTTCCCACTGTACAAGTCCAAAGGCACTCTGGGAAACTAGTGTCCAAGTCAGGATTAGAATTTAGGACTTCCCACTGCTCATTCCTGCAGGCAGGCCACACATTTCTCAAGGTCTTGAGCCAATCCTTGGTCTTAGAGAAGACCACGGGAGTGTTGCTGCTAGCCTCACTGGAACCACAGTTTGCTTGGCTCACCTGTCAAACAGATAATCCCTCAGCATTGGGGAAAACTCGTCTTTCTGAACTACACTGCAGATCTCCATTCCATCTTCTGCTCTTCTCCGCCTGTGGAATCTATGGGCATGCCACAGGGGTAGGGTAGCAATGGAGGATCCTTGCGTTAAGTTTAAAAACAGTCCTTCACATCATTCAGAAATTACCTTCAGCCTTGACCTGCCCCCTCGCTCAAATTCTGAGTCATGTTTTTTAGTTTGGTTCAATATTGCTTTGAAGAAAAATTGAAAAGGACTTTAGTAGACGACTACATTGCACCTGCAGCGCAGTTATCAGTCCTGCCCCTTTAAAACTCCAGTAGGAAGGGAGTGGGGTTTTGTTTTCATTCAGGAATTGCATGTCATTTCATGGAATTCACCCTGCAGGCAAGAGGAATTGTGGCGAGCTAAAACGACAGCTCAAACTCTCTCTGCTTGTACCACAGACAGGACACCTTGGCTTTGGACAGCCTGGTGAGAAGGGCAGGAAAAGGCAGTCCCAGAGGACACCTACTGAGGCTTCAAAGTCTACAATCCTTTTAGAACGAGTATATAAATACCTTGATAGATGATGCCCTGCTACAGTGGGCAACCGAATTCCATGATACGGATGAAACCTACAGACAACATGCCCCCAACTGAGCCTGTCTAGAGGTTACATGAGGGACTCCCTGCAAACATCAGCAGTCTCCATGGCCTTCCCAAGCTTACAAAAATTAAATCCACTTAAAGCTTTGCTTCCACTGAGGATCCCCTGAAAACTGGAGGCCTCCAGAAGACAAAGTCTATAGCTGCCGAGAGCTGCTCCATTCCAGTGTGCTGAACAAAATCTCTCTTTAAATGTCGGCTATAGCTGCCCCCAGCCCCAATCCGCCCTGTTATTAGACGCTGAGTTCTCTGCAGGTTTCGGAAAGGAAACACATTCTTAAAAGACAGAGGGCCTACAAGGCTTGGTAACCAATGGAAACCATAACGAGGTAATGGCGCGCCCCTTCTAGGACCTACTACATCTGGAGAAGCTCAGGAGGGGCCCAGAACAGATCCGCGGAACAGTATCATCTTCGACATTACCAAATCCAACCTTCCTCTCAGGCCATTCCAGATCCAGCTCACGCAATGCAGAGGCTGCCCGGCGGGGTGGTGAAAACAGCCATCCCACTCTGATGGTAGCTGCAGGTGGTGTTAAGGACTTGGGTTTCTTAATCTAAAACAAAAAGGCTCATTGGTTTTCCAATAAACGGCTTTAAAAATAAAGTACAAATTCCCGTCTCTGAAAAACAAACTTCAAACGCTGCCTAAAGCAGAAATACAGCTACAGGCACCTTCTCCTCATTGCAGACAGTCCTAAATTCACATTAGCAGCAATTTCCTCTTTCCTCTCACAAGACGCCTCCTTGAATAGGCATCCACAAGCTTGCATATCCGTTCAGAAGGATATGGCAAAAACGAACGCTGTAATACTCCGCAAGTGGTCTGGTGAGTCTTTGCATCAGCCATTCCTCTTCCTCTGGTTTTTTTTTTTTTTTAAAACACTCCCCACGCAACTTTCCATTCACTCTCCCCCCCCCCCCCCCCGTTATCTTTCCTTGTACACCAAAGTGATAGTATACAATTGCGACAACTTAAATGCGGTTCACAGAACAGATAAGCTGCACCACAGGCACGAATCGCAATAACTAATGTGGAGCAGATAGATTTGAAGCTCATACAGTAAGCAATTCAAAACGGCTGTGTTGCCCAACACCACCTGTGCTTCCAGCCAGGGTGAAAGATCACATGAATTCCTAATGGACCCACCTGATCCAGAGGACACCTTCAGCTGGGACATTTTGTTTGGGCCACGCAGAAGATCTGTTGTATCACAAAGACCACGATCACCCTAAGATACTGTGTTGCTCAAAATGGAGCTAAGCATGGGTACAAAAATAAAGCAAACTATCTGATTTACTATATATATATTTGTGTATATTTATATATGGATGAAGAAGTGGAGAACTCTAAATGCAACACAATTAAAAAATACTAGCTCTACTCCTGCTGTTAGAGTCTCTCCACCTCTGACAGCCTCTCTCTCTCTAGCCTCCTGGACATTTTGGATGCATATTTATTAATAAAGTACTTTGTTTTAAATACTTTTTATTTCCCTTCCCCTTTAAAATAGAAAGTAAATATATATTTATATAGTTGTATATACAATGCCATTTTCAATACACAAAGATCACGTATTTATGGGGTCATACAGACACTGACCTGTCTGGTCAGTTTCATTGTCGCCTGGTGTTTCAGAAACAACAGGGGACGTACTTGAAGTTTAAGGCCCCAAGATCAACTTCTCCAAGGGAGATGTATAGCCCCTACGGCTCTGTTTACTCAAGCGAGTTTTATCCTGTGACCTCAGGAGGAATGGAAAAGAAGCCCTCCTGCTTTGTTGAGAGAGACCTTGGTTTTGGTCACTCAAAACCTTCGGCCAAACTCTCCTCTTGGTCACACCCAGAGGTAAACTGGGTTGCATGGGGCACTGGGAAGGCAGATTTCAGCTCCAAATCTTGCTCTCTGTCCGGAATGAAAGGAGGCTCAAGGAGATTCCTGGGCCCACCAGGGAGCAAAAGTGGCATGGTTTCCCAGCACCTTCACACAAACAGGCTTGCCTATACACAGTGGCAGCTATGCGACATCCCAGCCGTCAGTCCACACCTCCCCAGAGCTTCCAGCCACTCAGGAGGTATTTCATGCATTGTGCAATGCACTGGCAGCTAAAGGACCAAACCCTGAGAGCTGAAGGCCACCTGACCTCAGTAGGAGTTGCTGGTGTTCATCAACTCTTAGACTCTGTCCCGAAGCAAAAACGCTGGCAGCCAGCCCCTCGTTACTTGGGAGTTACAAGAACACTCCACTTTGAAAACATATTAAAATCCTTACCTATCACCAAAAAGCATGCTTGCAACATCTGAATCCCCGAGATCCAGACCAACCCACATCCTGTTCCCCTTTCTCCCCCTCCCAACTTAAAGTCCTAAGCCATGCATTTATCAAACTTCCAGAGCCTGTAGGATTTGGGTTGGGGGGATGACCTCTCGATTGCACGTGTCCTGAGGTTACCCAGCAAAACTGGGTGAGATGCGTATTGCCATACAAAAGACAAGGAACAGAGACTCTGGCGCTGAGGAGTCTACTAGGTTAAAACACAAGAGGGGGGAAAAAACCCACCTCTAAAAGGTTGGCTGATAGGGACAGAACAACAAACCGACAAAGGATGTTCTCCGCGTGGCGTGTGCCCTGCGGAGAGGGCAGGGAACAACTGAACTCACTTCCTAGCTTCCCCAGCTCTCATCCAAATCTAACTGCCTCAAGCCCCTTTCTTGGAGAGCATAATGAGGCTTTATGAGCATTCCCTGGACACTAATAATTCCAAACAGGGACCTGTTTTCCTACCACAAAAGTGAAGTAGTGTGTGTATATAAGTTAGTGCAAATTAAATTTAACTCCAATTTACACAAATCTCTTGCCTGTGTAAATCTTGCCAAACCACAGTTTAGTTTGAGGGCACATTGCCTTACACACCAATGCCATCACTGCTTTCTCAGTTGTAACGAGTCTTTAAAACATTGCATTTACCATCAGCACTTTTGAAACATTAGTGAATTTAACGTCGCAACCTTCCCTGTGAGGCACTATACCTGTCTGAGAGATGGGTAAATAGAGGCACAGAACAGGGAAGTGACTCAAGGTAATAAAAAGCAAGTCAACAGTGGAAATGGGAACTCAATCCTGACTGCCAGTGTCCTGTTAAGACCACCCCTCCTGTCTCACCGTGCGCTCACCCTTTTGCAGAGCACCGAGAAAAACATGCACAGTGAATTTCCTCCAAAGCCCTGCATGTGACACAACTGACCACCAACAAAACAGCAAAACTGACTGTACTCCAAGTGCTGACAAATCACTTGTCAGTTACTCGTCACCTTCATGGTGACCTATAACAGTAAGTACATTTCCAGATGACAATGTGATTTTGAAGTTTATCGTGTCCCTTTAAATACACCGATTTTCAAGAATCTTGGAGAGCACACTTACACAGTGCTAAACTCTGCTCTAGATTATGCAGGTGTAAATCTGCAGTAACGAAGTCAGCTGAGGTATTCTGAATTTATAAAGGTTTAAGCGAGAGCAGAATTTAGCTAATTTTTAATTAAAAAACAACTTGCAAATCTTTAGTTTATACACACAATGCAAACTTCACTGTTCATGCTTCCTTCTTTACGGATATAATATCTATGCTACCTTTGGATGGACCAATGAGCGTGATGCTTACTGCTGCCTTTTTGGAGGGGTGAACCAGTCGACAAGCTAGGGTGACGGGCAGTTCAAAAACTTGCAGAAATACACCACCACCATATTGTGATGGCATCTCATCACTCTGGCACGGTGCATTGGAACAGTTCGGCATTTTGCTGCAATGGTGCAAATGTGACAGCAACAACAAGTTTCTCAACTAGAACCCCAGAGATTGCAAGTGATGGTCTTGGGTGGTGTTAGCTGTGGGAGTTTTGTGCTCAGCATTTGAGACTCTAAAACCACACAAACTGGGTCTGCTCCACCCCAAATAAGAACCCTGCAGGACAGGCCATTTTATAGGGGTTTTCATCTTTCCCTGAAGTTTCTGGCATAAGTCACTATGGGAGGGAACTAGTTTCCACTGAGCATTGGTGCAATCTGGCATGGAAAATCCTACATTTCTCAAATCAAGGAATACAAGAAATAGGTTTTCACCTTACTCCTCGGACAGTGTTTCTGAAAAAGAGCAGGTTTCACTTCTCCGCATAAGTGACCAGAGAGGAAAATCAATATGGATTTGATATTAGAGGGCATTTGTGTGTTTGTTTTTAAAAACACTGTAAAAAAGTCAAAGAACAAATGAGGTGCCATTAAATACTACCTAGCAAAGCATTTGTTGGAGAGGATTTTTATATACACACCTTTCCTAATCCTCCCCATTCATCTACATGCTTCCTGTCTACAGCACTCCCCATGCCCAGCAATTTTGGCAGTCCAGTTTGAGAGGGCTCAGACACAGGCCCTCTACCCAAGGATAAAAATTAGTCAGGAGACCATGTAAGCAGAGATGTGGGAACATAGACCTGATATAAGTGTAAACTTACTGAAGTCAATGGGAATTGTACCTGGTTACTGAACCCCTGGAAACCTGTTCTCACACAGACTGGTATAAGCCTGGAGTAACTCCAGTCACATCAATGGAGTTACACTAGTGTAAACAAAGAGTGAGATCAGAATTCAGCTCTTGTTCTCCGTTAAATGGAAATCAAAACAGTGAACAACAGCACTATTATTCATTACCCTTCCAACACAACACACTTCCTGACAAATGACTCCATCGCACATCACAGGGAGCAAACTCAAATCTTAACATGCGGCTGGCAGCAAGATATTCTCAATTCTCCTTGTATTGTATATGTATATCTGTCTAATGTCACAAACATCACCCCCACTCGTGCACACACTAGGGTTAGTCATACAGACACGCATCCATTTTCACGCTTCTATTCCCTTCCCTCCCTTGACTTCTCCCCAACCCCACCCCATACCAAACATCTAACATCCTCCCCATCACCCTCAATGTCCCCTTTACATGCAAATGTATCCGAATCCTGTGCATCTACATCTCCCTCTTCTCCTACGTTTCTCTTCCTATTTATACAGCGCTTATGTACATCTCTTTCAGTTCTTCAGAAATGTTCCTTTCTATACAAGGATCAACTGCCAGCTCCGGGCTGGAGCGACTGGTGAACCCCACGAGGTTCACAGGAGGTCCTGTCCCTGAATGTCGGGACAGCCAGTGAGGATGATCCAGGGGCATCTCAGCTACCTCGTGGGGACATAGAATTTGTATTTCTTCAACTTTTTTGTCCTAACAATTGTAACAAAAATTAGTTTTCTAAAACCCCAACCAATCCAGTCCAGAAGCCACTGGACAAGGACAAATCTGTGCTGGAGAAACCTAACCATGTCCATGCTCTCTCTCTCCATCCATTCCCCTCCTTCGTCTCTGACCCCTTAAAGCCCGGGGGGGGACTTTTCTCTCCCCTTGTGTCTCAAATAAAGAGAAAATTCAGAATGAAAGCTAAGTCACCGGGCATAAAATACCACCCGAGTCTGGAAAACAAGCCATATATACCCCTGGGGTAACAGCCCTGACTGCAGTGGAGTTACAGAAGAGACGGATGTACCCACGTATATTCACTGAGGGGAATGATGTAAACCTCTTTAAGAGATGCCAAATCCCCATGTATGCGTGTTTACTAATTCCTCACACTACAGTCGCTACAGTGGTTCAGCTCAGCACAGATCAGACAGTACATTAAGCTGGGCATTACATAGCCATCAATTAACTCCTTGAAACTATTAAAATCCAGCTTCTGCTTTTATGAGATTGTCAATAGACCTCAATAAACAGGGACAGTTTCTCAAATGTACATTTTTTAGGATAATTTGGTTTTTAGTTATATTGTTTACTAATTGGAGGGACTCCGAATTTACACCAGTGCATCAGGAACCAGAATCTCACCCTTTAGGGCCTCTGAAATCTGATTTCTTCAAGAATTTTGCACCCACAGGAGTGTCCCTGAACAAAATGCCATGATTTTTGCTTATTGCCCAGAGAATCTTGCACCTTCTTGATACGTTGTACTAAGTTGCAAAAATCCTGCTCCACCTCTAAAATACAAAGGAACAGGAGAGCTAAAAATGCACATAAATCTAGGGCCATATTTACACAAGAAACTTGTACCAACCTATTCAGTTAAATGGATGCAACTCCCCTTGTGGGAACACACTTATTTCAGTTTAAGAGCGCCTTAAAGCCTTGTCTACATGAGAAAGTTACATTGGTATAATTTTAGGTGAGAATGTAAAGTGATCTAATTAAAGGAGAGACTTATTTTAGTTTTATTTAAAACCATTAGGAGCAGGTTTAACTTAATGAAAATAAGCCACTCTTAACCCAAAATATGAGTGTCTGCTCTGCCTTTTGCACCATTTCAACTATATCATTTTAAAATCCAACTCAAGTTATACCCGTGCCAACTCTAATGCAGGCAAGGCCAAGCTAGCTGTTCCAAAACAATAAATCTGACCTGCTTTCATTGACTAAACCTGGAATATTTCAATTTCCATCCGAACGTCTAGCTTTTCACCTAAAACCCACGAGTGAAATGCTCCTTAAAAAAAAAAAAAAAAAGATTAAAGCAGTAAGATCTATGGGAAATGCTGTTCCATCACAAACTATATTAACCACTATGAAGCAGGTTTGGGCCAAGTGTTTGGAGGAAGTCTGAATTTGGGACTACAGTCCAGGCTCTCTGCCAAGCCGATAGGGGCTGGAACAGGAGGAGGAGGAGGAGAATGACCCTCTGGCAGACTTAGGAGTGGCACTGGTGGGCTCTGTCCTTCAGCCCTCCCTGGCCAGCCCCATCAAATGTACATCACAACAGTCCCATCAAATATGCGTTTTTAGTGCATCTTATCCTCAAAGGGCTTTACTGATAGTAACTAATGAATCCTCACGACACTCCTGTGAGGTAGATGAATTAATATTATTGTCCCCATTTTACAGATGGAGAAACTGAAGCAGAGAGGTGAAGTGATTTGCCCAAGACACAGAGGGAGCCAGTGGAAGAGATGGGAATAGAACTCCTGGCTACCAGTACTATGCTCAAACCAGGCCTTTCAGTTCCATTTAAGAAGGGATAACTTAATTTACCAAGCCTAAATTACACATGCAGTTCAGTAGCTATCGCCACTCAATTTCCTGCGATTTGCATGCGTGTTCCTTCACACCTAACCAGAAACAGGATCGTCTCCAATTCTCCCTGAAAGTATGGCTGAATCACAGTCCAGTGCCATGGAGATAAACAGACATCACAAACAGACATAGCGCCTTCAACATGCGGAGAACAGCCTCCAAAACTCACAACAGGAGAATAGGAGTAAGTGACCAAGGAGGTATTCCAGTTGCCGTTCAGGTAGTAAGCGCCATACACTGGAAAAATGATCATGGATTCCCATAACCAGAGCTTCCTGTATTAGTGAAAAGAAGATCCAAGAAATCTGGGAGTAAAAGACAAGGTGCTCAATTCTGCATCTGGTATGTCAGCACTCAAAGGATATTTAGACATCTGATAGAAATACGTTGCACTCCTATCCTGTGAATTTATAATGCATCCAGCACCATGGTATCTGGAGGCTATCATAGCATTTTCCATCTGAAGATCTCAAATCCTATAACAAACATTAATAACTAAGCCTCATAGCTCCTCCTTGAGATTGGAATAATAATCCTACTTTATTTTACAGGCAGGGAAACTGAGGCATAAAGACATTAAGACTAGGGACCGAATGGCTGGGCAGCGGTTCTGCAGAAAAGGACCTAGGGGTTACAGTGGACGAAAAGCTGAATATGAGTCAACAGTGTGCCCTTGTTGCCAAGAAGGCTAACGGCATTTTGGGCTGTATAAGTAGGGGCATTTCCAGCAGATCGAGGGACGTGATTATTCCCCTCTATTCGGCACTGGTGAGGCCTCATTTGGAGTACTGTGTCCAGTTTTGGGCCCCACACTACAAGAAGGATGTGGATAAATTGGAAAGAGTCCAGCGGAGGGCAACAAAAATGATTAGGGGGCTGGAGCACATGACTTATGAGGAGAGGCTGAGGGAACTGGGATTGTTTAGCCTGCAGAAGAGAAGAGTGAGGGGGGACTTGATAGCTGCTTTCAACTACCTAAAAGGGGGTTCCAAAGAGGATGGCTCTAGACTGTTCTCAGTGGTAGAAGACGACAGAACAAGGAGTAATGGTCTCAAGTTGCAGAGGGGGAGGTTTAGGTTGGATATTAGGAAAAGCTTTTTCACTAGTAGGGTGCTGAAGCACTGGAATGGGTTACCTAGGGAGGTGGTGGACTCTCCTTCCTTAGAGATTTTTAAGGTCAGGCTTGACAAAGCCCTGGCTGGGATGATTTAGTTGGGGTTGGTCCTGCTTTGAGCAGGGGGTTGGACTAGATGACCTCCTGAGGTCCCTTCCAACCCTGAGATTCTATGAAGTCACTTGCTCAAGCTCTCTCAGTCTATGGCAGAGCTGGGAACAGAAGCCAGGTCTCTAGAATTCCAGTCCGGTATCTTAACTGAAAAATCATTTTTCTCCAAGTGCCTACTTTACACACAGGTATAAACACCCAAATCCACTTACTAAGTCTCCCTCCTGACACTTTGCTTATAAACATAAGACGTTCTCACCAAAGAACAGATTTGTAAGGCAAATCTGAGTTTCAAAGAGTTGGACCTAATTTTTTCAAAACAAATCTGCAGGGCTGGCTGGAATGCCATACAAAGCCTGCGCTCTGACAAGGTCAGGGGGACACCCCCCCACCCTTAACTTTTAGAGGGCAGTTTAGTCAGTTCTCCTCTTTTCTCAGAGTGCAACTAGCCCTTTGCAGAGAAAACTTTTACATCAGGGCATCCAGGTGCAATCCTGGGAGACAATATACATTTGCTTAACAAAATAAAGTGAGAGGGGAAGTTCTGCTTGGCTCCTCCCTCCCCTAGTTTTAAAAGGAAGTCTAACGTATAATCAGATTTAAATACTACTACTGCTACGATTAAAGTCGTAATCAAACTTTTCCTGCTTCAGTACTTGGTTCTGTACTTACACAGCTGACACTCATGGTATAGATCTGCAGTACAACTTCACTGTCGGTTTGCAGAAATGGTAGTTCACCTGCACTCCCATCCCCCACATATTGCTGACCATGTCCTCAATCATCACACCGAGCTGCAACAGAAGTTGTCGTGTAAAAAATCTGGCAACTGAGATTACGAGGGAAAGGAGCTGAAGGATTGTAACGGGGAGAATTCTTACACAGAAATATCATTCTAGACAGCA
The DNA here is from genome assembly GCA_037349315.1 of Chelydra serpentina. Lineage (NCBI taxonomy): Eukaryota > Metazoa > Chordata > Testudines > Chelydridae > Chelydra > Chelydra serpentina. The sequence continues at coordinate 9,456,110 of JBAIAC010000037.1, read as the reverse complement.
AGAAAACCAACTTCCCAAAAGGTGCAAGAATCTATGGATTTGATGTTATGATCTTGTAGTATTTATATTCTTGACAAAGCAGGAGTGCTCTGTAGAGCCAGATGAAAAACACTCCTGCTGTTGGTGGTGCCTTACGGTTCCCGTGAAACGTTGGTTTTTCTGGATGTTGCCTGGGATTTTCGGGAAAACCAATAAAAGCCTGTATTTCCATGAGGGGTGGCCATAATTTTACTGCTGAAACAGCAAAAAATGTCCAGCTAGGACAGGTTTACAAAAAAGGAATTGCACCCAGGAATTTTTCTGCCATGTTAAATAAAAAGCTGCGTTTGCAGCTGACCCAGAAAAAGACACAACATTTTCAACAGGGCGGAAACGGGAGAATGGTCGGCATCGTTTGGCACAGCTCAAATGTCCCAGGTTGCCAAGGTGAAAAGAAAACTCCCATCGAAGGCCAGATGGTTGTGAAAGTAGTTTCCAGAATGAGAGGAGAGGCCATTTGCCGTAGCACAGGCAACATTTGCTATGGTTGAAGGGAGCCAATATTTTCTCCCTTCATGCCCGGCACCTCCCCCTTCCCCAAACATTAACTACAATAGTAGCGAAGGTCAAGGAGATGGGGAGGAGGCAGCTGTAAAGGCTAAAGAATAGTTTGAAAAAGGAAAGCTGCTGCCATGAGGCTCACTGGCTGGATTTCCCTTTCCAGGGTCCTATATGGCTCACAGAGCTGGAAGAGATGGAGAGGGCAGCAGCTCCAGTCTCGAACGGGTGAAGGCCATGGAAAGCAGGGGGCTCTCTGCTCAAAGTGTCTGCAAAAGAAACAAACCTGTAGAAGACTGACCTAGTGAGCTGGCATGTTCTGCCAATCATCCCTGCATCTAAGTCCTCTAGGGCTACATAAGTCAGGACAGTGAGAGGGCCTTGAGGAGACAGTCATCCCAAGAGACCCAAGATACTGCCTGTTAATATGAAGAGCTACCACGAACAGCCCAGAAAGTGCTCAAAAAGTAAGCACCCTGCATGGACGGTTACAAAGCAAGAGCAGAAGAAAGAAGGGTCTTTGCAACTGAAGTGAAGTTTGCCATGTACAGAGAATCAGCAGAAGGCCTATGCACCTCATCAAAATAGAGCTTCAGAGAGACTCCAGTGGTGCGTAGACATTGTGCTACCCCTCTGCACAGGGGCCAATTTCACCTATAGATTGGAAGCAGGAGTAAAGAGCCTACCTCTGTGCGGTGCCACCAACTGGAGGGCGTCCAGAGTCTTGTGACTCTGCGTACGTGGGTACACCCCCCCAGATGGGGAACGTTGCTCCCAAAGCAAGATGGGAAACCTTGAAGGCAGAGGTTCTTGGAAAATTGTGAGATGGTCCTTACTGCCAACTGCTTCCTTCCCCGCTGACAAAAAAACACCTGGCCTGTTGGACCAGGGCTAGGAATTAGTTTCTGTTTTTCTCTCTGGCGCGAAGGTCTGTGAGCTGAAGTCATATGGTCTCAGTTTTTACACCTAGTGTGCAGGTGACATTAAATCCAATCCAGGTCCTAGTGGAGTCTAGGGCAATCCTTAAAACACACAGTAACAAAAGAAATACTCATTCAGGCCAGAGGCAAAAGTTGGTTTCTCACCTAGCCAGGGCCACCAACCGTATACTTGCCAAAATGCACCAATCCATGCTCAAGATTCAGATTTTACTCAGAGTATCCCAGTCGTTTTTATTATTGTGGTTGTTTCTGAACATCTGATGAGACTGGAAACAAAAACCTTAATAAAAGTCTTCTTGGGATATTTCTAGGTGACATTTTCAAATTTCACCAAACAGCTTGACTCACTGATATTGCTTGATCTAAACTGTTCATTTTTACAAAGCATCTGAAACTCTTGGGGGATGCTTCTCCAAACCCCTGACCCCTTTGAGGTTCAACCATTAGCAAGAGTAATAGTCAAAGCACATGTTAACCATAGCAAGCCTGGTGAAAATGTTGTGACCATCCCACCTAAAAAAACAAACACAAAAAAACCACCAACCTTGGGAAGTATACAAGTGAAAATCCTGTGCCGTGGAGATTCTGTGCAAAATACCACCTAGGTCCCCCCAGGATTCACCTGAGCCTTTTTCTACATCCTGAATTCACTTAAAGCAAAAACACCTACATGAAATACTTTAACTGTTTTATTCCCAGGCAGGCTATGATCTTAGCACTCCAGCACAAGGGAAGAAATACACAAAGACCTGGATGCACTGTTTGATCTTACCACTTAGAAAGTACCAAAATATTTTTGAATATAGGAATATAATAATACTTCGCATTTATATAGCACTTTTCATCTGTAGACTCTAGGTGCTTTATAAAGGAGCTTAAGTATTATCATCTCCATTTCACAGATGAGGAACCTGAGGCACAGAGTGGTTAAGTGACTTGCCCAAGGCCACACAATGAGTCAGTGGCAGAACCAGGAATAGAACCCAGGGGTACCGACTCCTAGCCTCACATTCCATTCACTACACCAGAGTTGCCCCTCGTATATAGACCTATGCTATCCAGAGAGAAACTGATGGACATATGAATCAGTCTTAAACTAATCTGAATAGAAAATACACTCTGGTGAAGAACTGGAATGGCATTGGTAAAAGGAGGACAACGTAACTCCTCAGACTGAATCCTGGGAGTGTTAAAACCCAATGCACCTACCACATTCATTCTAAAACTTGGGCGGAGGTGGAACAGGGGAGGGGACATCATAGCAACATATTTAGAACTGATGCAAGGTGACGGAATTTGTTTCTACTGCTTGCAACTAGAAGCAATTATTCAGCTCCGGGGTCCAAAAGCCCTTTCTCAGGCGTTGTTGTGTTTGCCCTGTTTACATTAATCAGTGGGGCAATGGATTGGAAGATGCAGACTGAAGTGTTTAAATTCACACTTTTTTGGGGGGTACACCAGTCAAACCATTTCCATTCACACACTACACAAAAAAAAATCAGTTCTCCCTCCTCACTTTGCAGCAAAAGCTTAAAGAACGCAAACACTCCTGTAGTGAGATCTTGTATTCTAAGACGTCATTAATTTTATAAAGTGAACTACAGAACATTACTAATAATAATAATAAACTGTCAATCTAAACCCCCTCATCAAAGATGACAAAGTATAGTTTGAGCTAGAAGATCCTTGGATTTAAATTCCATGCCCCGCCCCTCCCCGCCCATCCTTGCAGGTTTGCAAAGAGATGTTACCATAAATTAACAAGTTTGAGTGTGAGAGACCTTCCACAATTCCACACATCTATCTTGGAGTTTTGTGGGGGTTTTGGACAGAAGTTAAATATCATTTGTGTTTGTTATCCATCATCCTCGGGGGAAAATGGTGGAGAGGCAATGAGATTTTGCACTGGTAAAGTTTTCTGGGATAATTTTGTAATGCATTATTCTAAAATAATCAGATTAACTGGGTCATCAGTTCCAATCTGGATTGTTCTGTGTCACTTCATTGTTTTCCTGTGGAATCCAAATGATGCCTGTGAATTCAGGCCATTTGCTTACTTCCATGTTCCTACCTAAATACACACTGTATAAATATACATTGTAATCTGCACCTATGTTTTTTTTTTAATCTATACATACTTTTGGAAACCAGGATGTAAAATCTCATCCCTCTTCCAGCACTCATAAAACTGAAGCCGTAGCAGAGAGAGGGGGATTCGAGGGACAGATTCTTATGACAACACTAAATTTGAATCCCTCTCACTCTGAGCCCTGCAATCCCCAACCTCACCTTTTCCTGTTCCAAATGGCCAGGGGGCGGGGCGGGGGGGTGAGTGAGGCTGGGGTATTTTTCCCTCCATCCCTCTAATTTAGGATATTACTCCCTCCCTCCCACCCACCCCCCATGATCTGCACTAAATGGAAGGTGTCCTATGAAGGGACTGGATGCTGGGTTCCCTGGATGTGATACCAAACAAACTGTGTGCACCCAGTGCAATACGATCGCTTTTGCACATGCAGCTTGTTGGTATGAGAACCCAGGCTGAAGCTCACACCCCATCTCTCCCCACGTGTCTGTAGCTCATGAGATCTCCTCTCCCCTCCCTTTGAACCTTCTCTGGCTGGTGCTACGCTAAAGTAAGGTGGCATGCCCGCCAGAATCATCGTGGTCCACGCTGTTGAGAATAGCTGTCTGGTCCTCAGGGAGCTGCCGGTGGCAAAGGTCATCCTTCAACGCGGAGAGGCGAGCGAAGGGATCCTGACGAGAATGTCTCTTTTTCTTGCGGAGGGAGACCGCTTCGTCAGGCCACAGTACCTGAGAGTTGGGAAGTTGCTGAACCTGGGAGGCAGAACCATCTGAAGGGGAAGAGGGAAGGAGAAGGGACGAGAAATAAAGAGGATTAGTTATCTGTAACAATGCCATGAGCTGATGTGGTGCTTTACAGAGCATGTAAAACGAATGCCTGGGCCCGGCCCTGAGAAGGTCACAGTCTAAATCAGGATAACGTACCAACCTCTGTGGTTTGGCTGGGGAGAAGGTGAACATAGGATGCCCAGCTGACGGAGGAGGATTTTGATGGAGGATAGGAAGAGGAAGGTTGTTCTAAGTGTAGGGGACAGTGCAAGGGAAGGCATATAGCTCAGCGGGGGGAGTAGGAGACAAAGGGAAGAGTCAGGACAGAGGACCTGAGGAGAAGATAGGGGCTGGAGAAGGAGCAGGAGAAAATGACAGCAGAGATGTAGGTGGAGAGATGTAGAAGGATCTTGAATTTAAATGGACCGAGAGCCACTAAAGGCATTGCAAGAAGGGTCATTCCAGGGCTCTCCAGCTAATTTCAGGACTACAAAGGGAAGTTATCCCCTTCCTCTTCTGGACTAAGATCTGGAGTAACAGCCCAAGAAAAAAAAAATGAACAGGAGATGGGGCCTTCCGTTTTACAGCTGAAAGGAGCAGGGACGCTCTTGTGGCCTCGTGGAAAAAGAGCCTGCTTCCTTTGTAAGGAACTATTGAGCAAGAGAATAAAACATAGGTTTTATAGTAGCTCAAACAGAGACCTACAGACTACGGGCCTGAATCAACTCCCATTAGAGTCAGAGACTTTAATGAGCGTTGGATCAGGCCTCAAACGAAGGCTGGACAGGGAGGCTAGTGGGGAGTCTTGTGATCCTCACACTCACTGGATTGTTTTCTGGATTTTGAGGAGCCCTTGGATGACTGTTTGGGCTTCTTTATCCGCTGGTATTTCAGAGCTTCGAGCCTCTCAGGTGCAGCAGCGTTCCGGGATGGAGATGGACGTTCTCTAGAAAGGAAAAGCAGACACGTGCCATCAGTGGCTCCCGTCACACTCCGGCCAGAAGAGTTCTCAAGTGGGGAGGGACCGGTCACCCTCTGCCAGGGAAAGGAAAATGTGAGGAATCCTGGGCCGATGGAATAAAGTCAGCCGGCTGCACTGGAGCTAAATACGATGCTGGTGGAAACATGATACCGTCTACTCACTGCCTCTGGGACAGCTGTAGTCCCGTCCCGTCCCCCGCCCCTCCGCCCCACACACACACTTCCCTGTCCACTGTTTCCCTCCCTCTCAGACCATTGATGAATGTAGGTCAGGCAGAAACAGTTTAGAGAGGTGTTAGACTCCAGCCCTGGTTGTTCCTGTGGACAGAATCAAATGCCTGCTGATGGCTAAGCTGTGGAGGAATTGGAAGAGCCACCCTGTAAGACAACTGGTACCGAGGCTCACGTCTTAAAAATGCATTTGTTTCTGTAATTTCAAAACCATTAAAGTAGGTAGAGAGGGGCAGATCCTACGTCCGACAAGGCACTTCTGGGAACCCGCGTCAAACCCCTTTAAAGAAAGAGAAAGCAAAAGGCGTATGGAAACAGGACAGCGGCACCCATGTTACCGGTATGCACATCGCCAGCTATGGCAACAGTGGCCCAGACAAACCGCAAGCAGTGACCCTTCCCTTCCCCAACCCCACAGCAAAAACAGGGACCAAATGGCAAACAGAAACACGAAGAGTTAACAAGCCAGCAGTGCTGAGGCTGGCAAGTTGGTACCCCCTTTCCAGGATCACAGCTCTGAGCCACAACACACACAATAAAATAAGAGCTGATGATGGGGTCTGTTAAATCCTTAGATGCCAGGCTTCTGATTTTCTTCCCCAGTAGGATAAGACATATCATGACTTTGAAATTAAAGTATTTACAAGATACCCGGGTTGGGGGGCGGGGGAAGCAGATCTCTATTTCCTACAACGGGATTTTCATTCAGGGGTTCAGTGGCGTGAGTTTCCCCAGCCCATTTCACTGATTTATTCTTCCACCAAAGCCTGTGACAAGGTAAATATTTTCTCTAGAGTTTGGTGCATGGGAAACGGGCTCTTTGCATGAGGCTTATGTGCAATTCTTTCCAGCCTGCTAGTCCTTCCCTAACTAGATACTGGAAGACAAGATACTGGGGCCAGGTGAGTATAGGAAAACCCATCCCTCTGGACAAAGTCTGTCCAACTATCTATTTTCACGTTTTCAAAGTCTTTATTGACTTTCCCCTATCTTGAGGCACCTCTCCGCCAAAACGGAGAGTTCGCTACCCACCGAAGAGTGAGTATTGACAGTCTGGGCCACGTAGACTACAGACAAGGGCTGTACCGGAGCCTTCACAGAGCTCAGCTGTGACCTGCAGTTCTCTCAAGCCTTGGAGCCCCTTGCTCTAGCAGAGTGCCACAGTCCTGACTACCAGGCAGAGTGCCAAAGAGTGTGGGGGTTTTGAGATATGAGCAAGTGCCCATAAGTGAGTAGGCCAGGTCCACAAAGTAGTTTTCACTGTGAGACCAAGCCAATATTCAAACCCAGCTCTCCTGAGATGAAAGGACAGAGATTTATTCCACCAAGCCGCCAATACATTCCCCTTCCTTCTATCACACCTTTCCAAGCAGGAGGAGACATTCTTTTGACATCGTTACTCACTCACTGGAGACCACTGATCAAACCGTCTCAAAATACCTGCTAAGAGAGGGGTAGCTCCTAACATTTCCTGAATTCCCAGGCTCTCATCGTCCTGGTCGTGTTATTCAAATGTCAACCTATCCCCCATCTCCTGCTATATGACAGGTAAATGCTATAAGAACTTGCGGCACCTTAGAGACTAAAATTTATTTGGGCATAAGCTTTCATGGGCTAAAGCCCACTTCATCAGATGCATCGAGTGGAACAGCCTATGGGGAAAAAGTGGGGGAATTCTAGTTTTCCCATACAAAGAGAGCAAATATGGCAGGCTGGAGCAGCAGAAACAAAACAAACAAACAAAAAAAGATTTGGACAAAGACAGTGACTATATTAGCCAGGGCATTTCCCACTGATCAAAGTGCCATCTATGGAGAAAATGGAAAGGGCCTAAAGCCGGTCAGGTTTGCCTGACTGTCTGTGGGGAATCTGCACTGTTAATAGCCCTAAACCGAAGCAGCTCTCTTTCACTGTCAGATGCCAGTGTGAACGCTACTCTATCGGCCATCTGGTCATTTGGCGCCCTCCCAGAGACAAATCCAATATGTAGAAGGCTCTTTCTGTCCAATGTGGAGGATTAATCAAGAAACCAGCCTCTGATCCAACAGCAGGTCAGGAAGAGGAGGATATGCCTTTCCTTTCAATGCTCACAAAGAGAAAAGCAAACTACAAAACAAACACTCTCAGTGAGGTTAAGGCCTAGGCCTTAACCCTGAATTCAAGACGCCTGAAATTGCATGGGTCCTTGGAAAGCACAAGAACTTGCAAGACACAACCTTGCAAAACCAATCCCTGGTTGCAATCAGATCAGTCTGGTGCTGAATCGGTCTGGGGAGGACTGAAAGAAGGGGGGTTGGAGTAGATATTTGGATTCTATTCTCTGCTCAGTCACTGCAAGAGCTTGGCCAAGTAATTTCTCTCTCAAAATGTCTCCATTTCCCCATCTGCAAAATAAAGATAATACCTACCGCACATGGGGTTTTGTGAGGCTTAAATGTTGCAATATGTCCTGATAAAAGACATCACAGAAGAGTTAGGTATCTGTGGGCCGAATTCAGGGCATTCCATCCATTTAGCTGTGAAAATCTGGATGTGGAAATTATTCTATTTTCATCCTGTTCAGCTGGCAGCATCTCATTGTAGTCAACATTTGTTCTATGAGGGAACTCCCTGAGTGTTCAATATATACAGAACCGTGCTGCCCATTACTCGATGCTACGTTCCCTCATTGCATTTTGGTGCTAAGGCCACAGTAGCATGGCGAGACTTTACCCTGGGACAAGACAAGCTCATGTGGGAAGGGGATTTTGTAGCAGTAGGTGCTTAGCTAGAATACTGCAGACTGGTGACGTCCAAGGTTTTTAAAGACACTGATGGGACTGGCAAAATTTCTTGATTTTGCTAACAGCACTGAGAAGCATATGGAACATAATGAGCAATTTGATTGAGCAGCTGGGGACCAGCAGATGCAACTGAAGCCATAAGATGTAGGGTATAAAACAGCCCCTTTCATATTCACCGCTCAAGCATAGACATCAAGATTTGACTAACGTGCAAAGAGACAGATCCTCAGGACCATCTCTGATGGAATAGCTGGAACTCCCCACAAAGCAGACGGCATTAACTTCAGCAGAGGACAAAACACCTTTTTTAGACAAGCCACAAGTCCCTCTTGTTGGAGCCAAGTGACAATGTCACCCTCCTAGGATGGGCTAGATTTAGGATGTGTAAGAGTGAAGAGACTACAGTTACATTCCTCTCAGTAAGCCAACCTTTGCCTCCTGCAGGGTTGAAGCTTAATTTAAGAAGCTAGTGCCCCAGTAACATCTCTCTATTTGGTGTTCTCTGATGAGCCAAACATTATTTCGTGCTGGTAGAGACAATGCCAACGGTTACCCTCCTCTGCACCCAGCTTGCGCACACAATACTCCAGGCCTGATTTTACTGAGTTTTCAGTTTTAGATCAATGGGATACAAGCCAGTGCGTGGCTGTTATAGGCGGGCAGGTACTGAGTGAACTTCTCCAAACGGTTCTGACAATGTAACTCAATCCTGACCAAGAGTGGCCCCTGTTATTCCAGTCCTGGTCTTCCATCACAGGGTGAAACAGTTCTGCTCTTTAAGTCCTAAACCGAGAAGCAGTTCTAACCTGCAGCACCTATTCCACTGCTGGTCCCCACTGCCCCACTACTATACCGATACCGCTCTGCCATTTCTGCCACATGCCTCTTCTAAGAAGATATTCGCAATTGTGAAATTTATGATGCTAGAAACATGCCCATTAGAGATTAGGATGAAACTCCATCAAACTCATTTCCATTTGTTCTCTAAAATAGGACTCCCCACTCACCCATTTACAGCCACACATAGCGAGTGCACTAAACCCATGTTTCACCATAAATAGAGTTGGACCTCAAGTGTCGTAGACGTAAAGAGTGGACAATGGCAGAGGAAAGGACAGTAACTCGCCAACAGATTTATAGCCTCTCTACCATGCTTTATTTCTGCAGTCAACTCCAACTCTCTCGTGATTGTTTCCAAGACCAGCAAAAGACCTCTCATTCCTTCTGCCCCTTCTGTAGTGTTCTGGGCAGCAGCCTACGCACAAAGACCATCCAGAATACACCATGTGCGATGCAGAGGAACCTGTCCCTGCACTCCGACTCTGGAGTGCTGCGTCATAATAAGGCAAGGTAGCTTTAAAAATCCAGCAGGTACTTTCTACGAGGTTCTGAAGTGAACTCAGATCCCAGACTCTACAAAGCATCAGGTTTGGGTCAGAAGAATTAATGGAGAAGTTCTCTGTCTCTTCAAATTTACCACACTCCTAGATGAGCATGAGTCAGAACCATGTAGACTGAAAGTTACTGAAGGGGCCTCAGTTATTGAGGGAATGCACAAAGCAGCCAGCTTCTGAGTGCGCGATGGGCAATATCTAGAAGAGAAGAGCGAGTTACAAAGCTTGCACGCCTCACCACTCCTCCTTAGCGGAGCTGAAACAAGAGTCTCCAGTATCCATAGCAAGAGGGGCTTTATCCCTAGGCTAAAGGAGCAGCTCCACTAATCCAACCCAGCAAAGAATCCCTGTTGCTCTTCTTCAAATGCCTTTGCATGTAGAAGGTTAGAAGAGTAGCGGACGAAGCCTAGGGAAGAACTACAACCCATCTCCCCCAGAATGGGAAGCCAAGACACAAGAAGAGACAGGAAGTTCCCAGGGTGCAATATAAAAGTTTTCCCTCACACCACACACGTCTTCCCTGCCGCTCTTCCCTTGAACAAACGGGCAGAGAACTTCAGCGACAGCTTGGCAACTAAAGGTCTGGTCTGAAGCCATCTAGACAGCCTATACCCCACAGGTTCAAATCCTGGCCAGGTTTACTCCATCCTACGTCCTCCAAGATTATAAACACCATTGATCTACATGGGGTTCTTCCATGCAAGGAAATATTACAAGCTAAGATCCGTTGTGTGCTGCATGGACACTAAAGATCCCATGAGACTTTTCTTAGGAGCAGGAGTTTCCTCTTCCCCTCCAGTCTTGTGCGGGATGGATTGCTGCCTCCACCCTAGAGGATGCTGTGGGTATATCACTTGGGATCAGCTTAGGATCCTTCAAAATCAAAAGATGCTAGAGAAACACACAAGTCACACTCCCTTTCCACAGAGCTGCTGCCAGGCCACCCCCCGCCACAATGAGATAAAAGGAGCCAATAACAGCAGCGAGCACACTGGAAAAATGGCACCCCGTCTACAGGTCTGCAGACAACACAACTCATCTACACAATGGACTTCACCATGCTGACAGGAGAGGAACAAGGGAGAAAGGAGAGGAAAAGAAGGGTGGGAGAGGAAAGGACAGGAAGAAAAAAAGATCACAGAGGGGGAAAAAAATGAAATCAGGAGTGAGAAAATGAAAAACGAAAAAAAACAAAACAGAAAACCACTCAGACAGGAGGACTCAACTTCGCCAAGCGAGAGTGGGTGGGAAACGCATGCAGAGGATCAGCACATGGACAGTCTTTAAAGGGGAACCTACTCGTTTCAAACTAAACGAGAGAAGCTGTTGTCGTCCTCACACTGGGGGTGGGGCAGCTTCCTCACCCATGGAATGGGCCTTGCTCTGCCACTTGTACTGTGCACCAGGTACTGACTGTGCTGTCCAAAGGGAGGAGAGCAGCTGGGGTTGCCAGCACTGGACAGCCTAGGATGCAGAGGTAGCACAAGCGCTCGCCTGCCTTCCCTGTGGTTTTTGGGTTTCCTGCTGCATTGAGATGACAGAACCAACTCCTCCTAGTGTGGAGACATTCACGGCACATTGGGTTCAATTAAAAGACAAGGGAAAGTTACTAGCGCTAATTTGATCGTGGCATAAATTACCCACACCCTCAAATAAAACTTGACTGCCCTTCACACAGCAAGAGATACTGCAAAACCTTCCCACTACAGCCATGCCGGGGGAATATAAATGAACACTGCATGCAGAGAGCCACTTGTATCCCTCTATTTGCCCCCATTTGCCTGACCCAACCAGGCTCATCTGCATGCATCCCCACCGCGCTGCTAGCGGTGCCCCACTGCTGATGGGTAAGCCACCACAGAGCTTGTAAACCACATCTCCCCTCCCCCTCTCTGCTTTTATTACTGCAGCATAAAACCTGGCTGGTCTGGTATAAAACTCCGGTGCCCCTGATCCACTGACAATTTTATAACCCTAAATCATGAAGAAATTACTTGGCTGCGCTGTTTATGGGATTCCTTTCTTATTAGCGTGCAGGATTTATTATCCCTCTGCCTTCCCCATTCGAGATAATGGCTCTCTCCCTCCTCTAGCGGAGGGAGAACCTGAGAGCGAAGCCAGGTTCGATTACAATGGGTTCTCCGCCCCAGTCCCAGAGTAAGATGCATTTCAGTCCCTGGCCATTTGGGCCTTTGCTGGTGGATATTTTTGTGGCTTGGCTGCTGCAGAGATCTTTTATAGGCACCCGCCAACGTCTCGGCCTGGAATCGGCGCGAGAAGAGGATTGAAAAGGCTTCAGGGCTGCCATGGGTACCTGGAGTGGGGTGTGGGGCGGAACGTTTCCAAGGCTGCCAGGGCTAAACAGAACACGCCGAAAGGAGGGCCTCTCTCTCAGCCGCTTCTGAAGCTCTGCGGAAAGGACTGAAGCGGTCTGGTTGGCAGCTATGAGGGTAATGCCCCAAAAGGACACAGTAGTAACGACGTCACCGCTCCCTCCATCTGTTGCACACTCTGCACTCCCCCCCACCCCCACGGGCCTCAGTGCTATAGACCCACCATTCCGACACCTCATTCTCTCCCCTGGTTGAACGTCCAATACTGCATTGCCCTCCCGTCCCCCCGCAACGCACCCTCGAAGACATCCCCACCTGTCTCCCTCCTCACAGTCCTCGGAGAGAGCTAGGAGGATCGCATCCCTTTGGGTATCACTTCCAGCGTTTGCCAAGCTGTTACGCTACGCTCAGCAGGTCTTATCCAGCTACACAGGATCCTCAAGCTATTCGGCTCATGCTTGGGCTGGATCTCACCCTTTGATAAGCAGCACAGGAACAGTTGCTGCGAATTTCTGGGAATCCGCCGCTCTATGCAGGCTCTTAGGTAGTGGAAATAAAAGTAGGCCTGGGACACTACACCCCTGGTAGCCAACACAGTTGGTATTGGCCTGCGTGTCACTTCAGTTGACCTTCTCTTCATCTTCAGAGCTAGTAATTGGTCACATTTAGCTTAGAGCACTCAAGGACTCAGTGGAAGGAAGAAGAGGAAGAAGCTCAACCACTACAAAGGAGTCTGGAAACAAGCTCCTATGTCTCTCTTCCATTTCTGTTCCAGGACCTCGCTATATCTGTGAAACTTCCCCCCAGACAGTCTCCAAGAGGTATTTTCCTGGAGAAATCTTCAAGATTTGCTTACGTCACAAATCGCTGTTGGGTTTGAAGCCAACTTGCAAGGTTTCGTGGGGGAAAACGTCAGAGAGGTGAGGCTTGTATTGTAATTGAATTACTACAGTTCAAAACAAAGATTGAACACTGATGAGCTGAAGCTTATGCAGTATACTGCTGCAAATGGCAAAAGAAAAAAAAACGAGAACTCCTCCGGTTTAAAACAATTTAGGAATCTTGGGAATGAAGGGGGCGGGGGGAGAACCCTCGGCTATTAAAACAACACTGGAGAAGTATTTTGAAATTGGGCTCCCTTTACTGAATTTATGGAATGAGATCATGGTCCCAAATAATTGTTTGCTAGCTGATGTCAGAACTATTATTCGGTGTTGCTAAGCACATGCTCATTTTGTAGTGTTAGTCCCTTATTTGTATCCATATGATAAATCCAGTATTTTTTTAAAGATGCAGTGCTCTAATAGCACTGAACATTTATATAACCCTTTCACAGACCATTTCTCGCCACTCATCCAGCTCGGTATTACTGTCCCCACTTCCAGAGGACGGAAGTGGAGGCACAGACAGATAAAGTGACTTGCCCAAGGTCATGTGAGTCAGTGGCAGAGCTGTGATTAGAACCTACAGGTTCCTGGCTCCCAACCCTGTTCAATCCACTAGACCATGCACCTCCCTACACAATACAGAATGAGAAGCTGTCTCCCCTCCCCACCAGGCTTGCCCCCACAAAGGTCACAGCCATACCAAGTCTTTCTACCTGTATCCCAACCGTGGACAGGCCTTTCTGAACCTGTGAGAGCATTGAGGCACTGAGTGGGAAAACCCAAAAGCCACAGAGACCATGTGTGCAAAGGTTTTGTCCTAGTATTTCACAATTCCTTATTCCCCTTTAAAGGAAGAGATGGGTTTGGAAAAGCCCCTTCCATGCCCCGCTCCCCACCACCCTCCGACAGCCCCCACGCCATCCTTTCGGACATGGATCACCCTTACCTATTGAGCTGAGGAGAAGCTTGTCTCGACAACACTGCCCAGATAGCTGAGATTAATCAAAAACAAAGCAGTTAACAACACCTGCGAGGAGCCAAGCTCCACAACACATCAGCACGTCAAAAAACGCCAAAGGAAAAGAAGTGGGGAAAGAAACAAACAGAAGACCCCAAAACCAAACGAGGCCGGAAACGAAAGCGGGAAAGAAATAGAAAAGAAAGAAATCAACAAAGCGGATGAAAACACTGCATAAAAGCGCAGACAACAGTGCTCGAACACAGAATTGTCCTGTGACTTCCCTATACCTGCTGGGCCTCATCAAGGTGTCCTGGCTATATTAGATTGGTTGGAGACATATATATATATATATATTCACATGTGATATATATATTTATATATATATATATTTTTGAAAGCCACAACAGAATTGATTTGGGGTTGATTGTTACACTACGGACCCCCCTCCAATATAAGCACCGCTCTCTGACCCATTCACCCAGCCTCCAGAAACCAGCAACTAACAACAGTGCTGAATGAGCTAATTGGATTGCTAAGGATTTAAAGCTTCCAGGTACCAGAGAGAGAGTAAGTGAAATGCAAGAGGCACCGCAGGGTGAAAAGCCAGGCTCCCACCCCCAAACCATGTTGTTTTCCCGACGTGACACTAACCTCCTACACCTCAGCCAATGCTGGCTACACAAGCTTGAGTATCACCCTTCCTCCTTGCCTACCCCAAGTTCCTCTTGCCACTGAGTTTAACTGCACTGAGATTAGAGTTTACTTCAAGCCATTAATTCCCGAGCTCCACGAGTTGAGGGATCAAGAGGTTAAACCCCACTACTTGAAAAATAGAATTTAAAACAAAAGACAAAAGGATGGAAGGAAAGAACATCTACAGGATCTAAGGTGCTGCGAAAGAGACAAGGGAAAAGAAAAAAGAGGCAGAGGAGGAGTGAAAGAGAAGAAAAACAGAAAGATGCTTTGCCTGGCGCAACCCTGGTACCTGGAAAACCAGCCACTGGAGTTTAGTGCAGCAGCCTCGCTCTTTGGGGCAGGATCTGCAAATACCGGCAGCTTCCTGATTTCCGCTCGGGTGTATTTCTTCTCCTGACATGCTGTTCATGGGACTAAGTCCTTGCACCCTCTCCCCCGCCCGAGTCTTGGAGCTGCAGCATCGCTTTTGGAGACGGAGCGGCAAGCTGACCTTGGTGGCCATCTCTGTCATTATGGTCACTAGGCTTTGTGGGAAAGGGCAGAAAGAAGCCAGAGAGCCAGGCGCACACACCAATGTTCCAGGAAAGTCAAGAGCCAGGAAATAAGAAAGGAAACTGCCAGTGACCCTTGGTCACTTACCCAACGAGCACAGGCAGCAAGACCCCTAATCTAGTTCCTTACATGGACAGGCCCTTCTCCGCACATCCGAAGATACAGACACTCCCAATCCCAAAGAGACTTGCGAGGGGAAGAGCAGCTGTTGGAGATAACGCACCATCAACGACCGACAGTTCCTCTGCCTATTTAACCCATTAACATGAGCAGTGTCCTAACGGTGCCAGTAGAGAGAGCCTCTTCAGAGCAGGGTCCTATCAATGCCAACTGGAAGTCACCTCCAAAAGGGATGCTGCAGCGTGTCCAGACAACCCCTATGAATTCAGATGATGATGATGATGATAATGATGATGGGGGGAGGGAGCTGGAGGCAGTGGGTGAGGCAGAGTGGGGAAGGAAAGGCAGATAAAGGGCAGCTATAGGATTCATACACTTACCCCGAAGTGGATAATGTTGTCGGTGTAGGCTCAGGTCTGAGAATCTCCTCCCCAGCCCTCCTCGGAGAGGGAATTTGTCCAAAAACATCCATACTGTCCCCGGGAAGGGAGGGGAACTGAGAGGAGGGGTAGCCAGTGGCCAAAGAGGTGAAGGCCATGGCAGGTCGGTAGCTGGGGCTCTCTCCCCTGCTGCTTTGAGCCGGGGAGCCGGTCGACGGGGTGGACTTGCGGGAGAAGCTGACTGCCGCGGGGGGCTGCAGGGTGATCTCCGACATCTCCGCTTGCTGGATGAGACCCGGCCGCGGTCTGGCACGTGCAGTCAGCTCCGGGGAGCTGTTGCGGGAGCTGAGGGGGCTTTGGGTCAGAGGGGAAAGCCTTGAAGGTTGTAGCACCACCTGATGTAAACTGGGCTCGGCCCTCCTGATTTGCCGAGGGCTAGGCCGAGGTCTGGGTTGGGGCTCATACCACCTGGTGTCCAGGCCAAATGTGCTTGTGCCACTGTGGCTGACTGACTCGGACGGTTCGTGGTAAGGCAACACGGGTATGCCCATACCTTGACTGGTATGTCTTAGCTGCCCTTGACTCGCCATAGGTTGCATAGGTTTGTCCTGCCATTTGGTGGTGGTGGGCACAGAGGGTTGGCTTCTGCCTGGTGGCTTGCCAGTCCAACTCTTTGGTGCCTCCAGGGGCAGAATGCCAGGGTAGGATGCAGGGACCTGGAGGGAGGAAGGGGGCGGGCCCCTAGGAAGACAGGCCGTCAGCTGCACACACTCTGCCACCTCGCACTGGTGGAGCTGTTGAGGGAATATCATGGGAGAAGCCTCCAGGCTGCCGAAAGGGAACTCAGCCCTGCCCCATGGCTCAGGAGACCGGCCCCCTGTTGGCGTCTGGGCCAGGGGCAATGTGCTGTTGGAAGCATTTTCTCCATTCTCCTCGGGGATGGTGGGGTGTCCAAAGGGCCCCTCAGGGTGCAGAGGAGGGGAAGACATGACAGAGCTGAGAGGGCTGACCTCTGGCATGTAGAAGGGCGGAGGGTCCATCTCCCCAGGACTGCTGCTGCTGAGGTAACCGTAAAATTGGCTGTGGTGGAAAGGCCTCGGGGCTGGCGGTCTGGCCTGACCAGTGGCCTGCAGGTGGCTCTCCAGAGCCCCTGTGCCCTCCAAGCCCCTGTGGAATCTGGGGCTGTATGCTGGTGGCTGAAGGTAGGATTCCTGGCTGGAAGAGAGAGGGGTCAGCTGAGACTTGAGGGCTGCCACAGATGAGGGCACAGTGGGGTCGTCATTCTCTTCGTCTGACTGGCGAAACTCAGGGTACATGTCTGTCTCCTCCACGAAGGGGAAGCCCTCTATCCGGCGGGTCTTGAGCGAGGGCTCCATCTCTGAGGGGTCCATGACAAAGCGGCCGTCGGGCCCACGGCTGATGAGCTCAATGGGGGTAGTAGCCTCGGCTTCAGCCTCAGCTTTGGAGACACTGTACTTCTTGCTGCTAATGGCCCTCTTGGTCTTCTTGTATAGGGACAACTCCTTCTCCTTGCTGGGGCTCAGCATACGCTTGCCCTGCTGGCCTTGGTCATCAGAGGACTCCGAGGGGGGACGGAGCGTGCGGATGCTCTCTGGACTCACTTTCCCGGAAGACAACCTGGACCACAAAGGAGAGAAACCAAAAAAAAAAGGGGGGGGATGGTCATGGGGAAAGGAGAAAAATCTGGGGCTTGCGCAGCAGGATCACAGGCCAGTTGGGCACAAAAAGAAAAAGCCTTGTTCCCAGAAAAGGGAGGCCTGGAAGAACTTAGTGTGGGCATTATTATGATGGGAGAAGCTCGCGTGGTTCTAACATAGGCCCCAGCAATGTGCAAGAGAGAAGACAAAACAGGTGGCCACTACTTCTCCCCCCCACCCCCGACTGCCAAAGAGAGAAATGCTCCATATTCTCTCATCCCCCCTCCAGCAGGCAATCCACTGCAATTTCTTGAAACTAGCTCCGCAGACCCATAAGACTGAATGAAAACAGGTCCAGGGATTGGCTTCAGTTTGGCTAAGTACCCAAAAATGTTATGTTCATTTGAATTATCGGAGCCTCTTGAAAAACTGGGCTGGGAAACCTCTCAGTAAGATGTTCTCCCTCGTGTGATTTCATTTCTACTGCTTCAGATTGCAGTTGGGGAAGAATAGCATGAGAACATCCCCTCTTGCAGAATTTGGCAACTTCTGATCCTTGCTCTCAAAAGGAGAAGAAAAAATACTTATGATTTTCCCCCAACCCTGGAGTGTAAGGATTAAGGCTTGAAAAGGGAAGAAGGTGGCAGCTGCTCAGAAGAGTTCACACCCCAACTTCCCCCCCACACACACACACACAGTCTTGGGACAAACAGGATTAGACACAGACTCAGCAGAGCCAATTGAGATAATGGGGGCAAGGAAATTGAAAAGTGGTCTTCTCAGTGAAATGGAAGAGCCCACAGGAGGGGGGGGAGAGAGGAGAAGAGAGGACATCAGCAGAACAAGATTAAAAAATACAAAGTGTCAGGGTCAGCACAGGTCTCTTGCATGATGCGCCTGAAGCTACCACATGAGGTGATCACAGGCCAGACTATTACACTCACACCAAAGACATCCCCTGTCTCTATCCACCCTTGCTGGCAGATGCACTGAGTACTGCTGATGGGCTCTGGAAGGAGTTGAGACCAGTGGGACACAGTGATCCAGGGTCTTTAATAGAGTGTGGGGAGGAAAATAAAATGGGGGAATCTTCAAGGCAAAAAGAGTTGCTTGTAGAACTCTAAATTTCCCAGTTAAAGAAAAACACAGGTGAAATATTCTTAGATACAGTGAAACTTGCCTTATGGATCCTCCACCACTTTTAAGCAGCCACTTAAAAATTGCCAGTATAAGTCTAATGGCATATTGGGCAGCATTAGTAGGAGCACTGCCAGCAGATCGAGGGAAGTGATTATTCCCCTCTATTCGGCACTGGTGAGGCCATATCTGGAGTATTGCATCCAGTTTTGGGCCCCCCACTGCAGAAAGGAGATGGACAAATTGGAGAGAGTTCAGCGGAGGGCAATGAAAATGATTAGGGGGCTGGGGCACATGACTTACGAGGAGAGGCTGAGGGAACTGGCCTTGTTTAGTCTGCAGAAGAGAAGAGTGAGGGGGGATTTGATAGCAGCCTTCAACTACCTGAAGGATGGAGCTCGGCTGTTCTCAGTGGTGGCAGATGACAGAACAAGAAGCAATGGTCTCAAATTGCAGTGGGGGAGGTCTAGGCTGGATATTAGGATACACTATTTCACTAGGAGGGAGGTGAAGCACTGGAATGGGTTATCTAGGGAGGTAGTGGAATCTCCATCCTTAGAGGTTTTTAAGGCCCGGCTTGACAATGCCCTGGCTGGGATGATTTAGTTGGGGTTGGACTAGATGACCTGAGGTCTCTTCCAACCCTAATCTTCTAGGATTCTATGAATTCCACCTCAAAATCTCAAGTCCGGCACTACTCCCTTCGGAAATCTCCTGTGACAGGCTTCATTGGTAACTACTTCCCCTGCTTCTGCTCTAAAGCCAGGCAGTCTCTAGTAGGCTATTTTGTTCCAAAGACTTGGGGAACAACCAAAAGCATCAGACCCCAGGAGACACTCATCATCAGATATTTTCATTTCCTGTGAGCAGCATCCCTACAGAGAGGTGTCTCCAAAACTACCTGACAGAACACAGCCTGAGTGGCACCTCTGAGGCGGAGATACTTACGGAGACTCCAGACTCTTCCTGCAGTGGGTTATCGAGAGAGGAGGGTCTGGAAAAGAATAAAAGGGGAAGTGAAGAGAGAACACTAAAGAGGCGCAACTAGGCAGAAAGAGGCAACAAAAATCTTACAATCAACAGCAAGGGGAAAAAAATAAGACACGACAAGAGGCCAAATTTTGGTTGATCTAGTGCTTTAATAGTCACAGACAAACAAAACTCCAGACAGTTTCCTATCAATCCAGTTGTCACCAAATCATACACACTAGAGATAAAGGAGTCCACCCTCCACATCCCCAGCCCATGAGAATTTCCCTGCAGGGCATTCCTGTCCCAGTTCATATAACTTAAGTGATGGGGCTTCCACCACTTCCTTTGGGTGATCCTCTATAGCAGGGGTGGTCAAACTTACCGACCCTTGGAGACGCATACAATAAATCTTCAGAAGTTTGAAAGATGCAAACAACACTCACAACCCACGCTGTGGGGTGGCTCCTGCCGGGGCAGGCGCAGCTGGCTGAAGCCCTGAGCCCTGGCGCCCCTCCCCTCTGTGGGGGCTAAAGCCACGAGAGCACCCCTCCCTGCAGGGCAGAAGCCCCTGCCCCCACTACCCTGCCACAGGGCAGAAGCCCCAAGCTCTCTTCCCCAGTCTGGTCAGCGGAGAATGCGGGGGGGGACCATGAGGGGGCTCCGCGAGCTGCACTTTATCTGTAAAAGAGCCACGGCTTGGCCACTTTGCTCTACAGTATAAAATGCAACAGTTCTCATGCTATATGATCCATGAAACACCAGTGACATGAGCAGCTGTTCTCGGTGGCCCTCAGAAGGAAGTGACTTGAGAACCAAGCCCTGGAGGGCTGTGGGAAGAGAAAAAGTCTGCAAGGAGGATCTCTCCCCAAGAATGAAAAATCCCCAAACCTAAAACCCACTGGCCTAACAGATATCCCCATTAGGAAGGTCCCCCTGCCATGTCAGCCTAGGTACCTTTCTCCATTTCATCTTCATCCCCACCTTGTCTCTACCATTTCTGATCACAAGCGGTTTCAGACAGCGGCCGAGGCTCCAGTATAGCCAGAACGCATCTCTTCCCTCACGCTCCTCTAGCCCATAAGCACTTTCTTCTTCTCTCGCAACGGTGAGATGTTGGGGTTTTCTCAAAGTGAGCCTCCAGACCTCAGCAAACATTTCTGCCACTTGTTAATTTTTTAACCCATCTGTTCAGATTAGAGGTGAGGAATAGGTGGGAGAGGAAGGGCCAGGATCCAAACAGTCACAGATGAAGGATAAAATTAGGGCAAGCTTCACCTGAAGACGCTTGAGAGAGACACAGACAGGGAAGATGACCACAAAATGCCACAGAGGGGAAAATACAAAGCAGCAGGGCTCACCTTTCTTGCGCTTGAGCTTGCGTTTGCGTTGTTTGTTGACAAAGCAGGCAGTCAGTGTGCTGAAGAGGATGGCAGCTGCCAGAAAGCAGATGGTGGCAACAATGCCCGCCAGCACAGGTCGGGCCAAACCATCGTCCGTCAGGTCGGGTGGGGGGAAGATGTCTGCAGAAAAAGGGGACTCCTCTGAGTTCTAAAAGAAACGGTTCTCCACAACTAGGGCCCTCATCGTGAGGTTTGCACAGGGCATGTAAACGAGTTGCAGAATTGGACAGTTCAGGGGATTGCTGCTCGGGTTCAGAGCCTTTCCCAACTAGGTTACTGGTTTAAATCCAGCCCAGAGTGGTAGTGAGCGAACATTGTTACTCTCAGATGCCTGGGAGGTGGACTATGAGCTAGGCTCTGGGCTGAGACCCAAAAGTAACAAACATATCCACATGACAAAAAAGCATCATCAGTATTGGCAATCCACTTAACCGGAGAGCAGTCATAGCACTGGCAGTAGTAGTGGAAGCTTTGCAGGGATCACCTCTAGGAGTGAAGGGGGAATTCAGTCCCTGTGTCCCCATTCAGTCCTGTCTCTTTCTGAGGAGACCACCAACAAGGAGACCAAATGTGCTGGTAGTTTTGGTTTTTTCCCCTATGTTCTTATAGCATGCATATCGCTGTGGTATGCAAGCGCCCCAGAGTTCATGTGGACACCTGCCTACTGGATATGCACTGAGACCCACGCTATCAGTACCCTCAGACCACCGAACAGTTATCCAACAACTTTCAGTGTTTGCTGATCTGGCAGGATTTGAATCAGCACATTTGACATTAGCTTATTTATAAGTGTGTACACACAATTACCGGGAAGTGATTTTACATGATTTATGCTAACTACTTAATCTGTCCGCTTAGTTGTTCATATCAGTGCTTGGAAACCAGTCACTAGCACCAGCTTGTAGAACTTTTGGGGCTGAGACAGTAGTCACGGACATTGTGTTATTACACCTGGCCATATGCTGAGGTCAGCTACACACCCAAGAGCTAGCAAATTCAGGCAGGCAAACTACAAAAGAGGAATCTAATCTTTAAAAAAAAATGAAAGTCAAGTATGCAACTTGCATCCAGCAAAGTGCTTCTGCCTAACACCACTTGAGGGCAGTGCTAGACTGGATTTCTCCTGTACACAGCATAATTGAGATATCATTGGTCTCATTGTGAGCTGGTATAATTTAGGTTCCCACAGTTCTTATTTCCATCTCTCCTTTCCTGGATTATATTTCCTTCCATCACAACTTGCTATTTTTGATATGGTGGGTTCTCTCGCAGACTGAAATATTGCTCTGTACTGTGGTGTATGCATTGTGCTTTCTTGTGCTGCTGTGTATTGCAGTCCCTTTTGTGGAGCTACAATGCTTTTGTTTTTACTTCATGGTGCAGTATCGCGCTGCCCCATATGCAGCTTTCATTTTCATGTCAATGCTGCGTATTCCCTGGGTGGGAGCACCGTTCTCAGTGCATGTGGCAGAACTGTGATGCACTCCCTGGTTTGGGCTGTGCTCCACTATTTGGTACCACATTGTGCTCTGTTACAGTATAACACACCGTGTTTTGCTATTGGCTATTGTGTTACGCCGATTTGTTCATTCCTATTTCAAGCTGTGCCATTTTGCATAGCCCAGCAGTTCTTTGTGGACGTAATCATGGGAGTTGCAGAATACTCCTTTTCTAGCAAAGTCAAAGGGCCCCCAATTCCCAAAGTACCAGGCAGGATCAGATCCTGCATCTCACCACACTGCAATATTGCCTTTCCACATTGGGCTCTGTGCTTAAGTTGTTTGGGGCTGGAAGGATGGAAGGACACTTACCTGTACTGGAGACACCTGCAATGTTACTAGGTTCACTGATGAGGTCCTGCATGACAGCCAGAACTCGGAACTCATACCAGGTGTCCTACAGCACCAAAGAACATGAGCCACTCGTCAGAAGCTTCCTTCAACAATTTAGCATACCAAAGCAAATCAAGCACCAGGATGCCTTCTCCAGACCAGATAATGGGAATCCTCAACATTGTTCTAGAGGGACTGCCCTTCCCCTGGGTTAATAAGGGAATTTGTTCTTCACTTGGTCTTTAACTTAGGGACACCAAATTAGCCCCCCACTGTGGAAATAAGCGACAGATACCCTAAAAGTATTCCCCGAATGCTCTCCCAGTGCTGCAATACAGATGGTGCACAATCAGTAACCCAGGCAAAGGGCCAATCCATTATAAAAACCAAAGGGCGCTCAGGCCACCTCTTACCTGAGACAAATCCTTGGCAAAGAAGTCACTGTCACTCCCCAAGATGGCATCGTCCAATATCTCCCATCTCTCCGCTACGCGGAACTCCATGATGTAATGGTCAATTGGAAAGCTGTGATTGGCAGGAGGAAGCCACGACAACAGGACTCCTTGCTGTGTCCGATTGGCTGTTAGGCACCTCGGTGGGGTAACCAGCACCAGGGGTTCTGGAGTTGTTACAGGGAATGCTGAAGACACACAGGAAAGGGAGGGGATGGGGCAGAGAAAGCATTTAGTGGAGTCAAGAAGAAAAGAGCAGTAAGTTCTACAACTGGCTACTTTCTCCAGTTCACTTCACTGTGTACATGCCCCCTTCTCTTCTGTCATCCTTCCTCTGCCGATGGATTTAAGCCTCAAGAACTGTGACTCCACAGACCTCAAGGCATACACCAACCATGTGCAAGATTCGCGGGAAAGGACTGCTCAATGGAGGAGCACTAAGGGCATTTCATTACTTTCTCCTAAGCACTGGCCATTGGCTGCTGTCAGACTGGATAACGGACTAGAGGGCCTCTGATCTGATCCACTATGGCAGTTCCTACCGCTCTACAACTGTAGGTTTAAGACATGCAGGTAGCATCAACAAGGTCTCTTCTCTGAAAGATGCCGAGAAGTCTTTATGAGAAAAGGAGCAAGCACCGATACAAGGAGGCTAAGAAGAAAAAGTGATGTGGTCTCAGAAAGTCCACTCCTTCCTGGATCTTTTTGAGACCACCCACAAGAGAACCAATGGGAATGGTGATTCCGTGCTGTGACCTGGACTAAGATTACGTTACAACCGGTTAGTGCCAGTGAGTTTTGGTTACTACCAGCCTGGGCTGCATGTGAAACAGAGACCTGGAGGGGATATGGAACTCCTGAGCCAACAAGTCATCACTCAAGACAAGATTTCAACATTTCTCTGCAATCTGGTGAATCCTGTGGTGCTTGATGACTAAGCCATGGGGCATATTGGTACTTGCATGGGCAATGTCACTGGCACCATTAACACGCGAGCGGGCCTACTGAATGTGACCAAAGGACCCTGCCTCATCTCACCACCCATTTCCATTCTCTTCATATCCAGGGACTCTGAGCTCCTTTATTATCCCCAGGCTGTCCCAACTCACCTAGCGTGTTCACCGTGACCACCTCACTGAAGGCGCTCGTACCCAGTTTGTTTTGAGCCAAGACACTGAACTGGTAGGCGGTCTCTGGTTCCAGGGTGTCCACGAGCAGCCAACTAGGACCAGTTGGTACCGGAAGAGACAGCCAGTCATGGGGTCCAAACTGTGCTCTCTTCGTCCTGGCAAGAGAGAAGACAAACAACTCAAGCGGAGGTGCTTTTGAGAGAAAGCATGAATGAATGAAAGACTGACAGAGAGCCAATCCCTTAAGCAATAATGGAACGACCCTGAATGAGGGACTGGGTTTCACACACCAGCAATGTGGGTGGACAAGGTGCTGAGATTCTGCCACCTACAGAAGTGAGTTGCCTTGAAACTGGGTCAGAGGAAAGAGAGTGGGGCTAAAGACGTTTGCTGGGCCAAAGGGCTCTCTACTCAGTACACACAGTCAGAAACACACCTTTTTGTACAGTGACACTCCTGCCAGCCCTCCCTCATTACACCAGGCCCTTAACGAAAAGCCCTTGCAGTCGGACGATGGCCACAAATAGCACCTTCTCTCCCTGCTCTCTGTGGGTATTCAGAGTCAGATCCTGATTACTGGTCATGACAAATGGTATGACTCTGGATTTTTGCTGGGGCAAAGAAGAGCAGAATTTTAAAAACCATTGGCTAGATTCTCACTTAAACCAAGGTCCCTTTATACTGACGGGGCAATGTAAAAGGGTTTAAAAGCGAGAGTGAATTTTATTTACATTTCTGAGCAGTGTAAAGGAGCCTTAGCGCAAATTAGAATCAATCCTAATGGGTTTATGCAGGCATCATGAGGACAGAAACGGTCCTCGATCATCTTCATAACTGGTGATTGAGCACATGCCAGACTGGGGCTGGGGGGATCAATCAGTCAAATCGGGATCTGATCCCAGGATTACAGGGCTGGCAGCAGTAGTTAGTGGGAACCCTTCACTCCCTCCTGCAAAAACAAAAACCTACATCTTTTCACTTGGAAACGGAAACGGAATAAACATGTTTGAGACAAATAAGGAACTCCTGGGTGCAAGTTTTAGAGTCATTTTTCAGACAGAACGGCACACTTTTGGTGCCATGTCATTTAATAAGAATAGCTGCACTTTAGAAACATAGAAGGCAAATTCTCTGAAGTAAATGGAGTTGCATCAGCGGAGGATTTGGGCACAGGTCTCTATATCCCATATTTCTTTCCCTTGAGCTCCTTTTTTTACCCTCTGATGGTAGCTACCCCGATTCACCCAGAGGACAGAGATTGCAGTTGCAATCCTCACAGAGACTTCCTCTGACTCGAAACACATGGCCTTTCAAACTGTTAACACTGGACTGCCATACCCACACAACAGAGGATCTAGGAATCCAGCCAGAAGAGCAAAGAAAAGGGGTGATTTTAATGTATCTAGGGAGATGGCAAGAATGACAAAGCTCTTGCAGTCTGGGAAGATAGGGGCCTCTTGTTTCTCAGCCTCTTCCAACTGCTACTACTTCATCTCCTCTTTCCCCACAGCTAACTGGTAGCAGGCATCCTAGCATGTCTCCAGAAAGGCAACCTTCTGCCAGAGGATGGTACCATCCAGATAAAATGGGAGCTTACCTGTACAGTAACTATTGTTACTCGAGATGTACTGCGCACATATACGTTCCTGTGTGGGTGTATGTACAACCAATGCATTTGACTCAGAGGCTTTTGCCTGCTGTACCAATAGGCGGCACATGCACCCCGTTCACCCCTTGCGCCAAGCCAAGGGCATAAAAGGGGTGTGGTTGCTGCTTCCCTTTCTGTTTCTTCATACCACCAGTAAGTTGAAAAACAAAGTAAGGGGAATATGGAAGGGTTGTGGAGTATGTGTGCGCAACATCTTGAAGAGCAACGGTTACTGTACAAGTAACCGTTTTTTCTCCTTGGAGTGACTGTGCACCTATACATTTCACGGTAGGAGACTCACCAACAATTGCTATACAGGTGGAGGGACTTCAGACTACTTGGAGAAACCTGTTGAATCTGGCGCCATCCCAAGAAGCTTGAGTACTAGCTTAGTGCCTGGAGAAGGCACACACCGATGACCACGTTCCGGCTTTACAAATTCCCGCTCTAGGGGTGTTGCTCAAGAAGGATGACAAAGTGAAATGAGCCCTAGTGGAGTGAGTTGTTATCCTCAAATCTGAAGAGAGACTTTTGCCAGATCATAGAAAAGCTTGGTACAGTGAGAAATCCAGCGTGAAATACGCTGGGCTGTAACAGATTGCCCTATCATCTCAGCATAGACTACAAATAGTCTTGGGAGAGGATCTGAAGGAATTGTAGTCCAGGTAAAATGCCACAATACCCAAGAAATGGAGCTTCTCTTCCGTTTTGGAAGAATGAAGCTTTGGGAAGAACTTGGTTTACTTGATCAATCTATTCGGCTTTCCTAAGTCCAGAATGGCCAAAGACTGCCTCTCTTTCTAGGGAATCAGGAAGTAGCAGGAATAGAAACCTTTCCCTCTGTGATAAGGAACTTCGTCTGTTGTTCCCAATGTTAATCAATGTACTTCTTGGTCCAAAAACAACCTCATGAGATTGGTCCCTGAAGTAGAGGCCATTGAGATTGAGACTGGATAATGCAACAAAGGAGAGCCCAGGAGAGGGACACACGAAAGGTCTTTTACCGAGAAGAATGCCTGCAGCGGCGACGAAGGCACTTCTTTTACCGAGAAGTAAGTGCTCAGCTGCTAAAGCAGATGGTGCCTGCTTCAGCTGTCTCGCTGGTAGGGGTGAAGACACCAGCCTCAACACCCCCTCTGGTGCCAGAGATAATGGTGTCACCTCTGATGGTAACTGAGTGTCGATGCTTCCAACCAGCCCTTGACTTGGCCCTGGAGGACTTTTCAGAGCCTTTTTGTGAGCGGAAGAATGAGACTTAACGTTTATCCATCTCAGAGACGGAGAAGGGTTTGGGGCACTTCGAGGAGGCCTCTGGAGACAAAGATGAATGATGTTTCTCACCTGTCTTAGGCTTAGAAACTGGGGCAGCTGGAATGGCACTCCTCATGGACAAACACGCCATTGCCTCGTGACTGGGGTTGGGCGCTGAATGGTGACCTATCACCTTCTCAAGAAGATGTACTTTGAGGCGGAAATCCCTCTGATTTTTTATTCTCATTGGGAAGGAGGTACAAATAAGACATTTCTCCCCACATGCCCCTCACCTAAGCAGACTCAGCAATGCTTTTCTCTGTCATGAATAGGAATCACAGCCCTGAATGTGACAAATTGTTCAAAACTTGGGGATTTCAGCATATTAAACCCACTAAACTCTAACTACTCTAAAACTAACACTAAGCTACAACTATATACACACACCCAAGAATATTTTTTTTTTGCTCTATGTCTGGCTAACTGAAGCTCAGAGAATGACAGGGAGCTCCAATTCATGCCAGCGGAAGGGAGAAGGAACTGAGGGAGGTGGTACCCACGCCCCTGTTATGCTGTCACTTGGCACAGGAAGAGAGGATGCATGCACCACCAATGGGTATGGCAAGTCTCAGGCTTGAGTGTATTGGGTGCACCCACACCTACAGTGCAACATATACATAAACAATCACACGAAGGAAAACATCACCTGTCAGAACCATTTGCAAAGAACTCAGGATCAGAATAGGGAGGGAAGGGAACCTTTCAGACAGGATAGCCTCAGGTCTTCTTACTAATCCATTCCACAAACCCAGTGTGAACAGGTTGACCAAAGGCTCCCAGGTGTACTCCTCAAGATTCATGACCTTGTGAGATTACATCTCCAAGTCATGGCAATGTGAAGTCATGGCAAATAATGTCACTTACATGCCTCAAAGTGGCATCCCTGACTTGCAGCGGGATGGAAAACAACAATAGCTATGAACTCTATGCCCCTATTAGGAATATATACTGCAGTAATAACCCCCACAAGCTGCAGTTTATAATAGTGTCAGTAGAATATTTAGAAGGGATTGCTATATAATATATGAGAGAGAGAGAGAACACGAACGTGTACACAACACATGTAAAAGCCACTAGCTATTCATCTGGGAAAGCCTACAAAGCAGGAGATAAGTGACGGGGAGAAGACAGATAATGCCACAATGGAGGGAGAAAGGAAGCATGAAGCTATGGAAGTGACCAAGTGGGGAACAAAGCCATATGCACAGAGGAAATCAGCATACACCAGAACCAAAGAGTGCTGCGGAGAAATAGAGTAGATAGGAAGTCTTTCCTGTTTAACAAAACTATCTTAAAAAACTACAGCTCCCAGAATCCCGTGTCACACCAGCAGTTGGTGTGGGGGCAGGGAAGAAGCTGGTCAAAAATGTTTGTCTGGTTCAAGTCTCCCTGCGGCATTTAACCCCGCTGCCTTCACGCATTCCCTCCCACTGGCTCCTTATTGATGTCTGGCCCAGGCCTCTAAGCTGTCAATCTCAGTAAGGCAACTAAGTAACGGGAACGGCATGACACAAGAGGGGTGTCGGTTATAAATCCAGCACTGATCACCAAAGATGGGGAAAGCTCTTCCCTAAAGATACTGCACATACACAAGCAGCAGGCTTGAGCTACCCAGCTGCTGTCCCATGGGCTCTCGCCAGATGTCTCTGTGGAGCTGGACTTGCATTCACAGCACTCACTGACAACTAGAGAAGGGGGAAAAGCTGAAACGGAGTCTGGGCTACACATGGGACGTGTTGGTCCCCACCAGCGTGTGATCCCCCTACAAGAAGTATATTCGGAAGGTGCTGATATATTTACAAGCACTTTAAGGTCCTTGAATGAAATGTACCCTCTAGGAGGGAAGAAAAGTTAATAAACGGCACTTTTTTTATAAATGCCATTCTCCTTTCTCAGACCCACCTGGACAGCTAATAAAGGCAGAAGTAAACCACGCTTAGATCTTTGTGTAAAGAATAGCAGCCTCAGAGTCATGGCCAATCCTCCTCTTACCAACACAGATTGCAACATCCAGGACTACATGTGAGCTCCTGGCCCCTGCAGTAGCTGACAAAGCAAAAGCCCCAGGCTAGGTCTCACTCCCATGGAAGGTGCTGTTCAAACCCACATAATACTATCCTAAAGCAGCACAACAGACCACAAAGTCTGACTGAAACGTAGTTCCGAACACTGCACACTTGGCAGGATGGAATTAACTTTTCAGTTCCCTGGAGCTTTATGCTGGTTTGTTCATTGGAAGAGGAAGTGCCATTTCTGACAGGGTGGGTGAAATCTATAATCAAAGCGTCCCAGCACAGCCAAAAGGGTGGGACACGGAATAACACTGTCAACACGGGGAGCTCAGCACAGTAGCAGAAAACGTTATGTTGGAAGGACAGCAGCAGCTGCCAGTAAGGACAAAGGCGAGAAAGAGCAGACTCCAAAGGGCTTGACCTTCAGGAAATGTCTCTTTGAGGAGGGTCATATAAATACAGCCGGGAGAAGAATGCATAACCTTTGCCCGGATTTCCAGTCTGTGAAGGAGAGGAGGGCTGGCATTGATAAGCGGACACTAATGAAGCGTGCTTTGCCTTTCTCTCTCCAATCCATCTGGCACCATATCCCACAGGGTCTCCCTGGCTGACACTTCCCATGAGCAGCTAATACTCAGAGGGATGACTTTCTACAAGCCAAGTGGGCTCCTCCTCCTCTACCGAGAAGTGGTTCCCACACCACACTGGACCTATGGTCCAACACCACTGTGCAGTCCTTACACAAGGTTTGAGCTAATATTCCCCCATCTACACTTTCCCCTTCCACTGTTTTTTACTTTAGTCTCATTCTGTTTGGGATCTCAAAGAAGATGGGGGATCCTGGCTTCTCAGGATGTATGTAGACAGAATCAGTATAGGAAGCTGGCAGCAAACAGCAGCAGCTGACCTCCTCCTCCAAGGTGAGACGTGTTTCAAAAGGAAGGCGGTTTAATCGTTCCTTCTCAAGGACATTTTAATCAGAGGCAGTTGTGTGAATTCTGCACTTGAAGCTCATTCTCTTGCTTGTTCAGAGCTCTCTCTCATTTTCTTTTTTTCTATCCCCTTTCTTTTGTCTCTGTACGCTATTGCCCAGCCCCCACTTTCCATGCTCTGGTACGGTGCTCTGTCTCAAGCAGAGCAGAATTTATCATGGGAAGCATGTATCCAATCTCCACTCTATCAGAAGACTCCATCTGGCCACATTAAGAAAAGAAAGAACAAATGAACGAACTGCGGGGGGGGGGGTGAAGAAAGGCAGGGGGAAGAAGAAAACCACGTCTGAAACACAGAAGGTCGTCATCACCTTTACGTTTCAGATTTCAGTTGACAGGGATCCTGAGAAGGAACAGAATGCGAATAAGCTCAGCATCCAAAATGAGACACTGGCCTATGCGGCAGCCCACAGCAATTCCCACAACAAGGGTAGACTGCAGGAGCATCACCACGGTCCATTACCTGTGGGGAAAAGGAAGGCTGGCTCGAAGAGCAGCGCTTCTGGGGGGCCTACTTCAGTCACACTTTGGGAGTGTGAATCTCTGGCACTTACGTGTGGGTCACACCACCGCTGGCAGCCAGGTGCACGAATCCTGGTGCTATCATGCAGGTCCTTCCACGCCGGGAAGCTGTAGATTAAATGCTGGCACTAATCCCTGTGCTGTGGACCTCCTTGTGCTGGGATGCTGGATGCGAGAATCTGGGCACGACTGCTTAACGTATGGATCCAGAAACACGCATAGGCTATCAGAATTTGGTGTGTACTCTGAAAAGGTGTCAAACAGCTTTTTAAATCTAGCAACTGTCAACGGTTTTGGCCAATCATTACTGTCAAACCAAAGAACACCGACAATACAGGTAGCAAATAAGAGTCCCTTTTGTTGCATCATGTGTTTCCATTAAGCAACTGTCTTCTTCCTTAGAGGTCTTCGATTCTCCGCAGAGCCAGTGGGAGCAGGAAATGGCCTTCGCCCTTAGGGCATCTCAACAGGTCGAAGTGCTTTCCGTCTCAGAACACAGGGTCTGATCCCGCTCCATTGAGGCCAGCTGGAGTTCCACCCTTGACATCAATGGGAGCAGGATCGTACATTGTGGATGTGCCAGTGGGAGCAGAATGCAGCCTGCTTTCTTACAGCTGGGGTGGATCAGCAGGGCTAGAGGACTAAAAATGTAACAAAAAGCCACTTGTCTCATCGAAGTCAGCAAATTGGAGACGTGTTCTGTGTAAGGCCTGAGTGGTATTATTAGAAAGCTGGGAATGGGTGACAGGGGATGGATCACTTGGTGATTACCTGGTCTGTTCATTCCCTCTGGGGCACCTGGCACTGGCCACTGTCAGAAGACAGGAAACTGGGCTAGATGGACTTTTGGTCTGGCCGTTCTTTTGTTCGAGGACTCTGAATACCCGCAGGCAGTTGTGGAGTAAAGTGGCCTTTTGACGTAGTCACGTTTCTTGAGAGTATACTTTAAAGTCTCTATTTGCTGTCAGTGATTTGGCTGTTAAGCATTCAAAACAGGATTTTCAGTTGATCTTTAACGAGGTGCAGGTGGGAATAACATGAAACGTGCAGGTGGGAATTAATGTAAAAATGTATTTCCCCTCTAATATAAGCAAAGTACGTTATCAGGGTTGACAGAAGGACCAATGAAAGCATGGTGGACCTAGAGCCTTCTACCACAGAAACACATGCAAGGGCAAGGAGGTTGACAACTGTACGTGTCGACTTATACATCTCTCTCTCAGATCCACTGGCAGCGGTGATAGGAAGAGCGGGGGAAGAGAGAGACAGTCCAAGACGAACCCTCAACTAAGCAGCAGCAGAGCATTCAGCAAAAAAATATCAGAACCTCCCTCCCCGCCCCCAGATCCCCAAACTTCAACTGTTCTGGGGCACCAGGGCTCAGAGCAAAAATGTCACAGAGGATGTAAGTGGGTGTAGCCCCATTCAAGTCAATGGAGCTATGCTGATTTACACTGGCTCAGAATCTGACCCCATGCTTTTCACAGCTGTTCTGGTCATGGGACGCTCCCCTCACCTCCTCACCCACCCCTGCTTAGAAATGGCAATGCCTATGCCTGGCTCCAAGTTCTGGCTGAGGAGAAAGGAAACGAAGCAGAGAGCAAAGCATGCTGGGATGACTCACAGAGGGCCGTACCAAACTGAGAATGTCTGCTCGTATCCACCGTCATAGCCAGGCTCCCAGGAGACATTGGCAGAGGTCATGGAGACCACGACATGCACACTACACGGGGCATGAGGACTTGTGCCTGAAAGTAGAGAGAAACTCAGTGTAAGAGGCAAACCAGAGAGAAATACACATACACATACGTGGGGCCAGTCACCAGAGCATCCAGAATAACGGGTAGCCCTTGGACTGTGGAATTTATGGTTGTTTAAAGACACAACAGGAGCCTAAACAAATGGGAGCTTGTTCTTAGGAGTGGAAGGACATTTTCCCCTGCCTCTGTGCACTCGGAGGGCTTTTAAAACTTTACTTTCAGGAGGCAAGATCTGTCCCATTGGAGAACGCATCCAGATAGGTCAGTGGTGCCGACCACCTGTCTGTGCTGGTGGTCCGATAATGCAGAGAAGGGGCCCATTCCAAGCACCAGCTTCTCCCAGAAGGCATTACTGGGAAACATGCAGGTGTGCTGGGCACACAGAGCTACTGCACACCTAGCCTTCTCAGCAGGCAAGTCCATTAATTAGAGTAACCAGAGAGGAACATACTTTAGGATCTGGGAGCTCACAGGATTAAGAAACCCTCGAGATTTAACCAAATTGTCTTCTAACTGTGCCGAGGCTGGGGAGGACACACGTGGCCAGCGAAGAGGGGAGCCCTTCAATCTGCCTCAGGACGTGGAAGTAATAAAAAAGGACAGAGATTTAAAGACAGCACCACTGGCGTGTGAAATTAAAGGAAAACATTGCTCTTCTTTTCAGGGGAAGCATCTCTGAGCAGTGCCTTTAAGACACACAGCTTGGAGCTATCATAGACCGGAAACATGAACCTCTCCTGATGCAGAGAAGCGCACCCCTGCCGCCAAATTATCCAACAGCCAATCCAGTCACAAGCTGAAAGCCCCGGCAATTGACTCCAGGAGCAAACAAAGGGTACGTCACTACATATTAAGGTGTGACTGTAGCCCATCAGGGACCCTGGGTAGGTGCTTGGGTTACTAACCCCGCACTCAAGTCCATGCTGCCGCACCCTCAGTCAGGTTGTTACCTGCGGTAGCTTGATGAAAACTAGCACCGGTATGCCTATCCACGCTACAATTACACCTTAAACTGCAGTGTCCATATACTCAACACCATCAGAGAGCCAGCTGCTGGAAATGCAAGGCTCAGATCAATTCAGAACACAAAGGAGGATAGGGAAGGCTGGGAGAGAGGAATCCAAAGATGTTTTTCCCAGTGTCACGGCCTAATGTCCTATGTGGAGGGCACCTGAAGAGACTAGTGCTGTCCTCCTCTCTCTCAAACCTCATCCCTCCCACACAGCACCTTTTCCCACCCCTCAGCTTCCCCCCTCCAGCTCAGTCCTTTCCTCCCAGTGATCTCTTTGCCTGCTTATCCCCTTGCACGGCCTTTAGTCTTCCACCTTCTTGACCACACCTGCTCCTTCCGTTCTATTTCCCCCTCCTCCACCCTTCCCTAATCGCCTCTCGCCATGCCCTCCCAAGCCCCCTCCCTCGGGCCGACCAGCCCTTGGCCTTCTCCTACCTATGACTGTAAGGTGAGTGCTGGCAGTAATGCTTGTGACCACGTTGGTAGCGACGCACTCCCACTCCCCATGGTCGTCCTTGCTAAGGGATCGGAACTGTAGGCTGCCACCTGGAAGGGTGTTGTGCTTGCTTCTACTGGGCTTCCCTACCTTGAGCAAAGAACAGAGAGCAGAGGGGAAGAAAAAACAACAACAACTCAGAAGCACATTGCAAGGCAGTGGCATGGGGTAACACACTGTTAGCTAGGCTCTACGTGCAAGACCCACAGAATAACAGCCAGGGGTCAAGAGGCTCCAGGCTCTCCAGCACTTGGGGCTGGCTACAAAGATCGGCAGATGGCAGCAAGTTTACGGATTTTCCGTTAAACATGCCCATTAAAATGGCAGGATAAGACGACATAACGCATGCAGAACAGAGTCGTGTTTACAACTTGGCTATGTAAGCATAAACACACAGACATACGGACACCACGGACCTCCGAGGAGATTCAACCTGGGACGTTCAGCATCCAAAGCACAAGTCTCTCTAGCACTTGAGATAAAAGAACGCCTTTAGCTGCAAGTAGCAGGCTATTGTAGTCTCTGGTGCCAGCCACTAGAAGGAGATATGATCACACGCACTAAGCCAGAGTTTTATGTCAGTTAGGGTGAGTGATATGGATCTTGGATTGCTCCAGCTGACATTTTCAGAACCTAAAATGATTAACCACTTAGTGCCCACTGGAGCCTGCAAATGCACCATCAAGAACAAACCTGCCCCATTTTCAAAATGTGATCTCTACCTTTTACCTGGTTCTAAGTTTCCAGACTAGAGGTCAAATTTGTCTCAGTTGCAATGGTACAACTGAGTAGAGAATATGTCTGTATACAAATGCTTTAAATAATACTCAGATTTGCTCTTAGAAAGTAAATTGTATCCACACCATAGTGTTCTTCAATAAAGGCTCAATAGGACACATTTCACAAACAGGGCTACCAAGGCTGGAACCATTCAGGAAGAAAAGCCTAGGCGCTTTTTTTTTTTTTGGGTTAAAATAAAACAAAGTGACTGTCTCTCTTTTGATGGCTGATGCTGGGTTCCATAACCAGGGACATTCACACCCATAAACTGAAGTTGTACAAATCCTAAATGGCTTCAAAGTCCTCATTCTCCACAACGTGTGCATAGCTTTTCTGTGGATTTCTTGTGCATAGCTTTGTTGGGATTTACTGGCCTTCTTTGCAACGTTATCTTTCAACACCTGGAACACCTGTAAATGGCTAGATTTTTTTTTTTTTAATGGGAGCAGGGCAGTCAACCGCCCCAAGTGGCTACCAATGCTGAATCCAAGGCCTTCAGTGGCCTCACCACAGAAGCCAGGTTAGAGGTGGCAGTAGCTTTCATGAGCCTGTAGACTGTGTGAGGGCCTTTTGGTTTTGTGTTTTCTGGTGGAACCCAGGTAAGTCCAGACTAGTCCTGACTGAAAACGCTGGAGGATGACATGCCCAGGGATAATCAAGGCAGAAGAAACAGAAAAAACCATGAGGCAGAAGGGGAGGTGTTGAAAAAAATCAGGAAAAATAAAGAAGAGGATTAAAAGAAATGGAGAAAGGAAATAAGATGGACAGAAAGATGCAAGTGTTCTAGAGGAGTGAGCAAATCACTTCAATCTCTCATTTTCTTACCCGTGTCCACTGAGGTTTGCACTTGGGCTACTTTATTATCTTCTGCCTCGAACCCAGAAAAATCAAAGGCAATGCCAGCTGTGCATGGTCTTCCACCGTGAGCTAGCGTACCCTTGCACTGACTGCCCCAACGTGACTACTTGTTTGTCCTGGTGGGAGCCTTTCCATCTCCCACTTTTTCTCCTAAGCTAGACGGGGCGTAGTGCTTGGGAAATCCCAGCCCGGTGCATCATGTATGTGGGGCTGGAGAGCTCCACAAAACAGCAGCAAATAGAGAAGAAAGAGCAGTAAAAGGATGACAGGCCTGGGGAGAAGGTCCTGCAGTAGGGGCAAACGGCTAAACAGGTCCCACTGGTTTGACTGCTTTTCTATATGGAGAATGGAGACTTGAGGGAAGGGACACACTGGCTAGCATGGGGGGACCTGGGAAGCCCACAATGAGTGACTATATTGGGCGTGTAGGAATGACTATTGGTGCTTCTGGTAAACAAGAAGCTTGTGTATCTGGGCAGAAGAACCAGTCCGAAGGATGGAACTCTCCATCCCTAGCTGCCAGACTGTATAGAAGGGGGACAAGGCTGCCTTTCAGGCCAAAATCCACCGGGCTATAGTAGCCGTTGTCACAGAGCTATCCCATGACTGGCCAGTTCAAGGGCCCCGAATTAAAAGCAGGCTATCGGGACGTCATTATCACGCTAATGCAGGCCGCACCACAGGGGCACTTGGGGACACAACTGAGACAAAAGTAAAATATTTCTTTCCGTTCCAATTCTATGTGCCCTCCGGAGCTGTTCAAGTAACAGGCTGGTTCTTCACCATGAAGAATGCACATGCGGGCAAACGCCCCAGGCTGCAGAATATACACTCCATGAAGAGACCAAAGCAGCTGCGAGACTGCACTAAGAAAGCCTGGTAGCTTCCTCGGAGTGAGGGACACTTTCCAAAGTGCTGCCCCAGCCAGTCACAGGGAACCCCTGCCCTACCCCTGCCAATGCTCCATCTGCTGATGCAGCAGAGTGACACAAGCACACCAATGCTGCACCGTCCCAATCTAGCGCCCCAGAAGGGTTATTCCCTCCTGCAGGTGGCGAGCCCGGCAGAAAGGATGGGGAAGCTTCGGTGGGTGTTCCTGAAACGGATACCAGTGTGGAGCAGCCAGAGGAAGAAGGGGCGGGGGCCGTGCTCAGCATTGCAGATGCTGCTGTGAAGGTTTCATGGTATTCAACGCTTGGTTGTCAGGAGCTGGGTTTCCCCCACCCACCTGCGGGACAGGATGGCAGTGGTGCAGCCCGAAGCGAAGCAGCTGTACCTGCAGTTTGTTCTTACCGGGACAGAGAGTGTGGCTTCTCTGTCTGCAATATTCATCAAAAGCCAAAGGCACTGCAGATTTGTCTGGCAGGCCGGGTACCTTTCTCCAGGCGACGACAGGAAAGGGGTCTCCCGCAGCAGCACAAGGGATCAACAGCTCCCTCCCTGCCTCTTGTCTGTACTCCCAGCCTGGTAGCACCGTGAAATAGGGTGGGTCCTGCAGCCAAGGGAAAACTCAAGTAACTGTCACCAAACACAATTGGCATGTGTGTACACACACACACACACACACACACACACACACACCCCCTGAAGATCTCACAAATCAAGTTAAGAACTGGTGGGTTTTCCATCAGGGCAGAATGATTTAAATCGCCTGATTATTTTTTTTTTAATTCGCTGATTTTAAATCAGGTTGTGGCTTTGTAAAACCAATTGAAAACGTGTGCTGCAGCAACTGAAGCTCACAGCAAGTTATAAATACTGGGAAAATGTCTAGAGGACCACTCTGCTAGGGTATCATCTCTGAATTGTACATAACGAAATGTGAAGGGGACCCAAATATTGGAAATTAAGGCCCTGAACTTGCAATCACTTAAGCAGCTATGTAACTAACTTTTTCTCTTTATGTTGAAAGCTTTAACAGGTTTACAAATCATTGCCATGTAAACATCAAAATTAAATGTTAACCGTCACAATACTCCACTTGTCTTTTTGTTTAAAAAAATATTACGCACGAACTTTACTCACAAGAACAGTCTCATGGGCTTCACGTTAAGCATGCGCATAAGTGTTTGCAGCATCGAGGGCTAAAACGCTGTATTTTTTATAAAATCTTAGTGGCAAAAATCTTTGCTTCAATGGTAATTTATTTTGACTCAATATCTTAGCAAAGTTCTTGTGATTTAAAAAACAAACAACAACATTTTCAAAAATAGGAGCCTACACCTGTATTTATGCACCTAATGTGAGATTTTCAAAAGCATCCAAGTGATTTAGGGGCACAAGTCCCATTGACTTTAAACTATAAACCCTGATGGAGATGTATAACCCACTGCAAACACTCCAGCTTTCTTAACTTGCAAAAGTTAATACATAGGAAGGCAGCATTGGTCACAAATCTAGCACAGGCTATTTGCTAATCAATTCTGCGTTTGAGCTTGTGTTTTTCACACGGTGCGACCATTACTGAGGGCCCACACTTATTTTTTTCAGCACATGTGAGCGCGTGAAGTTTGAAACTTCTTTGTAGAAAAAAGTCTATATAAAGATCTGAAACTCTGCTAACTATTCGAAAGCTAGCTAATGTACAAACCATCCATTGCAGCAATTAAAGACCGTACCATGGAAAGAATTAGAGACATGCAATTTAAAAAAAAAATTCAACAATTTTTTTTTTAAATCATGATTTTTATGCATCCTTATTTTTATAAAATCACATGCATGTGCTCAAATCCCCCCGCACCCCCAAGAACTCTTTGGCATGATAATTCCATCCTTTAAGAAACTACTGAAAGTTTTCTGATAGCAAGGAATCAAACGGGTATGTTACCTTCAGTACCAGTCGGGCAGGGGGGGACTGGCCCATCGTACCCAGGGCGTTATAAGGCACACAGGTATAAGTGCCGAGAGCTTCCTCTGTTATCTCCTCTATTCGGATTGACCCATCTTCCAACAGGTTCCAGCCAGAATACTGCAAGGCCAAGAGAGATGGGAGTTACCACGAGGCCAAGAGAAGTTATCGCTTATCCATGATCCCAAAACATCCCCCGAATGTTGCCTGCAATGCTCCTGCAAGATGTCCAAATCTGTATCCATTCTCAGGTTTATTTGTAATAATGAGTCCCTGTAATTTCTGGACTGGAGATCCTGTGTATTGTCGGAGACCCTTTATTCCCTGTTCTGCTCTCACCTTGCAACACTTTCGAATACAGCACAGCTGCTAATGACAGCACCGTATCACACATGGGATCCCCTTTGCAGACCAGACAAATGAGACTTTCATGGTCAGGCATTAGAACCTCTGTTCCCTGGTTGCAGAGTTTCTACCGCTCCAGAATTTTCTTTCAGCTCCTTGGATTTCTCTCTAGATTATGAAAAACCCACTAAGATGCCAACCAGAGGATTAGAATAGTTTCTTCTGGCCCATTTGGACTAGATTAGCACAATGGTCTCCCTTCTGGATTTAAAAATCCATGAATCAACACATACCTGCTTGAGTCTGCCACAAAGCGAGGCTAGTCAAAGAGCCTAAAAACCCCCTTTAGGAGCCAATGGAACATTCAAATGCTGCACACTGTTCTTCAAAGCATTCCAGAGCTCCTTAACCTCTATAGCTTCCTACCTCCACGAAGCAGAGGCAAAAATGGGCTCGTTAAGATGTTTAATTTTATTAGCAGTGTGAAATCCTCTCTTCAGAGATGGACAATTCCTGTACTGTATCAGGCCCACCAAGGACATCATCCCAGGCACCAATGAAGGATTGCTGTCTAATATATTTTCTCCAATCTAGTTTCTATCGTTCCAAACAATGGAGGTGCCAGCACTTCAAACCCTAACCAATCTTGATCTTGGGAAATTACTTCCTCCCGATGTTCAACTTGAGTTTTCTTTCGCTCAATTTCATGCCATTACTCCCGGTCCTTCCTCCTGGACCACCCTAAACAACATTTCTGCCATTTCAAGATTTGTACCGAGTCACGAAACCCACTCAAGACGTCATGTGAACAAATTCTTTTAATGCTTCCTGAGAGAAGTCATGTTGCTGCTGCTGCTTCTCTGAAATTCTTCCAATGCTCCACATAATTCTGATTCAGCTCCTCAGCAGTGGGGAGAGACACAGAGTTTGAACTTAACATGACAGCTGTTGAAACCAATTTCGTCAACAGTGCTGCAGCCAAAAGCAGATGTGTTTTTTACTAAGCTAACATTTCTCTGGACCACCACCAGGCTTACGCCAGGTGATTGGTGTCAAGGGGCACTGACATGGTTAATCCCATCATTTTGCTTCTGCCTATTTGCTGCGTACAGGCTACGGCTGAGATTTTGATACCTTAAATATAATGGAAGGTGTGTAACGTGTCTAAATCTCCTAAACTGCTTTGAAAAAAAAATCTCCTAAGGTAACATATCCCATGTTTGTAAAACACTTGAGATGCTATCTGTAGCAACAACAGTTTTAAAAGGAAAACAAAGTGGCAATGTCACTACCTCCAGGAATTTACAATCTAAAGAGACACTTAGAATCACACACAGAACAAGGGTTACTTGCCTAGTGACTTCATACAGACAAAAAAGTCTCTTCTGAACACACTGGGTTTTAAATACTGCTTTAAAAATATGTTTGTAACCTTTTTGCGGCTACTAGCTGTGATGGCCAGTCATAATGGATCTCTCTGAACGTTATAAATCTATTGTTATAGGGAAACACAGGGTATGGGGTATGGAATACTTTGCCGTGGGCAATAATTTAAATACAATACCCAGATCAGAAGTCATTACTATCAGCAGATGAACTGGTGGGGGTCCCAGTCCATTTTCTTTTGTATCCCCATTAGGAAAAAAAAAAAGCAGCAGCACAACTGGGCCTGTGTTATTCTCCTTGGAGAGGTCAAGGACTCAATGCCCCAGAGAGACCGAACTCCTCTCTCAGTCCTAGCAGTGGACCCAACAACAGGGCAGGATTGAGGCAATATGCGAGGGGGGGGCGCTGTATTGGTACGGTCAGTTCCTGTGCTGCGGACAATGGATGCCTGTCTCCAGAGCTATTGATCCAGCACCTGCCACCACCCCTTTTTACTAGTATTGAAATGCGCGCAATGCCCAGGTTAAAGTGGGCAAGGAGGGCGAAAAGTTACCATAGAATCGTAGAACTGGAAGGGACTTAGAGGGGTCATCTAGTCCAGTCCCCTGAACTTGTGGCAGGACTAAGTATTGTCTAGACCATCTCTCTCTCACTCAGCCAAACAAACTGAAGAGAGACCTTTCCACGAAGAATAATTGGGGCAAGAGTTTATATTCACAACTGGGATTTCTGAATTTCCACCAGCTGACAGCAGCCATCTTTTGGAAATCACATGATCTGAGATGCCCATGCCATGGGAGGCGGATACCGGAGATGGCAGGCCATGTTCTAGATCCGCTGTGATCCCTCCCTGGTTTGAGCAGTCAGAATAAAAATTTTCAACCTTTAATATTTAAACAAAAAACTTTAAATATTGAATGTTTAGTTTAAATATTAAAGGCCTGAAGTCCTTGCTCAGATTGTTATACCAGGATTACAGCAGGATGGAGACTCTTTAAACAGGCTTTTAACATCAGCCTCCCATAAAACTCCGAGTCACCAAGGCGGTCACTTTAACAGCAACACTGGCATTAGGTTTGAGGTTTAGATACTGCATGGATAGGAAACATACGAGAACCTAGACCGAAGACTCCATGGTAGGACAAGTTTAACTGGCACATGAAGACCAGGGCTTTTTCCCCCGTCCTGGTGGAAAAGGTGGATTTACAAAGAGCTGCCCCTGAGCCTGTCGATATTTGCAAAAGAAAGCAGGGGGTGGCTATAAACACTCACAGGGGGTGAGTCTGAGACAGAGGGAGATTACCCATCGCCGCGTCCATGGGAAGGCATATTTTTTCAGTGGAAGAGGGGTTACTGCTAGAAAGAGCCCAACCATTAAGTCAGATGCCAAATTCACATGCCGTCTAGAAAGCCAGACAAGTTCCTTTCCCCTACTCCTTTCCTTAATTCTGCTTCTCTTTCTCCAGCTTGCTGAGGTTTCTTCAAGTAAAACACACTTCGTAACTGTTATAAAGGGTTTTCCTCTGCAGCCTTTGAGACAGACCACGCCTCCTTCCCCCCATCTCAACTCAGCATTTCTTCCCTTCTTTCCTCTCTGGCCAAGTTTATTCCCCCCCCCCCCCCTTCCATTTCCTCTCTCCCACCCTCACTTCTCCCTCCTACTCTACATTATGCCCCGTCTTCTAGGGATGGAGGCTCTAGGGAACATGGGCCCTGATCATCCTCCAGGTGAAGGAGGGCAAGTGGCAGAATTACTCTGTGGGCATCACTCTGCAAGGGAGTTGAGAGCCCTGGCACTCGGCACAAATGGCAGAGTTCTCCTTCAGGTTCTCTCTGTTAAGAATAGCACGCGTCTCCATTTTGCAGTGCATAGCACTGAGATTTGTTCTGGGGCAGGAGGCTGGCACCTTCTGTTTAACCGAGAAGAGAATAAAACAGTGGGTGGAGGTCGGGACATCTAACAACGAAGTGGGTATTGCTTCTGGGAGGTGCTAAATGCCAGCAGCTCACGGCTCAATCCTGAAAAGGTGCTGAACACGGTGGCCCCGATCCAGCAAAGCACTTAGCACCTGCTTACCTTTAAACCCAACGAGCAGCCCAGTGAAGCAGGTGCTTAAGCGCTTTTCTGGATTGAGCCCTTCATACTCAACTTGATTCTTAAAATAACCACAAACAAGGGGAATAGGCAATCTGGCCATTTCCAACTCAGAGTTTTCCACTGCAGGAATCCATAACGTTAAGACACAAAGGGTACGTCTGCACTGCAAAAAAACCCACCTGCGGACGCAGCCAATCCCAGAGCCTGGGTTAAATGAGCAAGGCTCAACTACAGGGCTAAAAATAGCAG
Organism: Chelydra serpentina; assembly: GCA_037349315.1. Classification (NCBI taxonomy): domain Eukaryota; kingdom Metazoa; phylum Chordata; order Testudines; family Chelydridae; genus Chelydra; species Chelydra serpentina. The sequence continues at coordinate 9,413,563 of JBAIAC010000037.1, read as the reverse complement.
TGTAGATGCTCCTGCTCAGGCTGGAACTTGGGCTCCGAGACCCCACCCGGCTCCACACATTACAGAGCCTGAGATGCCAGGCCAAGGAACAACGTCAACACTGCTATTTTTAGCTCCATAGCATGAACCCCATGCATGTGTGAGGTCGGGGGATGGGGGCGCGTTCAAGGGGAGGCTGGCAGCAGCGGGGGCAGTATTTCATGGGCAGACAGGCTGTTAGAATTTCGCCTGTCCTCAAGCAGACCAGTCAGGTTGGTGAGCAAAGACAGAACTGGGGACTTCCCGCCCCCCCACCCTACGGTGGCTGAACCTTCCCCCACAGCTCCCAGTGACACACCTGCCTGCCCCGTTGACTCCAGACCAACGGCCGCATGCTGCCAGACCCTTCCCCATAGCGCCCTATGGCGTCGCTCTTTGACACCTCCCCGCCGCATTCGAAGCTTCCCCTGCTTCTCTTTCCAGAACAGCCCCGTTGGTCTTTGCCCAGACACAACTTTACCTTTTCGACTCGCAGGGGGCGTCCGTCTTTGTTCCACTTGACGAAGGTGACCGGCGGTTCCGCCTCCACCGGACAGCGGATGTAGCCATGTATCCCAATGGGAACATACAGGATGGGTGGCATGTTCACCACACGGGCGGGATCTGGGGGAGTAGTAGGAAGTTATTTGGAATCATCTCACCCTTCTTTTCCCTCCACGTAAACTATATGGCAGGGTGGCCAAGCCGAATGCTGCTCTTTTACAGTTCAAGTGCAGCTTGCCGAGTCCCCACGGTGCCCCCATTCTCCACCTACCAGACTGGGGGGCTTCTGCCCTGCAGCAGGGTAGTGGGGCTAGGGGCTTCTGCCAGAGACAACTAGTGCCTGCTGAGAGTGGGTGGGGGGGGGGCCACAATTTAAAGATTCGCCCCACCACAAAAGCTTGAGTCACGCCCCTTTCTTATCCTTAGTGGCCCCTCCCTGCAGCTCCCAGGTGTTAGCTCCCCAGCAAACAGCTGGGAGGGGCCACAGTTTTAGCTCTGCAGGGAGACAGCAGCAAAAGCAGTGGCTCTCCCTGCAGCTCCCAGCTGTTTGCCGCTGCCTCTCCCCATGGCCGCAGCTCCCAGCTTGCTGTCTCCAGCAACTGCCATGCAGGGAGGGGACCCATCAGCACCATGTGACCAAGCAGGGGCAGCAAAACCTGGCAAAAATCTGGGGCCTCATCTGCCCTCACCCCCCACATCTTCTCGGGCTTCTGCCCAGGAGAAAGGGAGCTCTCGGGGCTTCAGCCCCACAGGGTGCACCTCCCGCGGGGCTGACGCCCCGAGCCCCAGCAGGCACCCCCCAGTTCTGAAACTTTCGAAGATAGTCATATGCGGCTCAGAAATTTTGGCCACCCCGCTATATGCTCTCGTCACCGTACCCTGGTTTGGAAGGGTCAACGTCACCGTTATAATGGCGTGCAAAGCCTAAACGCCAACTCTGCGGCATCCATTACCCCCTGGCCCCGGAAGACCATTATGCTCTCCGAATCCATTACAAATATTTAGAATTTTTTCGAGCTTTACATACTCAAAGCATTTCACTTCGACCTCCCTACCCTAAGCTGCAGGCCCATTTACAATTATCGTTAAAAGAAAAATACACGTGCAACATAATTACAAGTGTCCTCACGGCACCATTAAAACACTCCCTCTCCTGCAAAATCTAAGCTCCTTCTCACTCAACCTCAACCACTCCGGCTCTGCAACTCAGTACACTGTAGGATCGAGGAAGCGGAGCAAGCCCTAGCGTCAAGGGTACTCCCCTGAGAACACAGGGAGCTACACACACACACAGGGCGTAGTAGCAGCGTGGGTAATCCAGCTAGAAGTGGCATGCAAAGGAAACAAAACCAAGACCACCCTGGTTATGCCCCGTTTTGCTTCTTTGTGTCAAATCGCAGCAACAATTAATTCAAAGCCGACAGCTAAGTAGTGACTCCAATGTTTTAACAGAGGTGGTGAGCCAAGCTGGGAGCCGCAGGTTGTCAGACCCCCCATCTCTGCCCACCATACTGAAGGGATAGGTATTTATACCATTCATGCCACAGATCCACAAAAACCATGCTACTTGGAAACAGCTAGGGAAAGAAATGCACAAGGGTCGAAAGAGACAGTAAAGAGAGCCCATTGCTGTGAACCACTGGAGAAGGAAGAGGAAAAAGGGAAACAGGCAGGAGGCCCCTATTTGAGGGGGTAAAGAGAAGCAAGAGCTGAGAGCTCCTAAACTGAAAGTACCTGTCATTCCCCTTGAAGAGGTGATATAGCAAAGAGCACACATGCGGTTCCCCAATGCCAAAATTACAATCCCCAGGTGCTACTTAGCTACATGCAACTCCCACCCACGGTATCTGCATATGAAAAGAGGGAATATCATTTTTTCCCCTTCTTTTGCTGGTCTAGCAACCCCACCTGCTTAATTTCCAGTTCCTCCCCCGCCCCCCAAACATTATACAGCGAGGAAAAGTGTTAGAAGGGGTCAGTAATTCCTCAAGACAAGCGCAGAGTGTTGGGACGACCCTGCCATTGTCAGGGACTGGGGGAAGGCAGGAAGGCTTCATTCTAAGATTGATGGGAACATGAACAAGTCAATGGGAAAGAATTAATCCTTGTTAAGTCGGGTTTTGGGGCAGGGGTTGTTTGTTTCTTTCCTTCCCCCATCTCCAGATTTGATGGCCGGCCAGAGGGGAAAAAACAAAAACGAGAAAACTGCAGAGATATTAAAGGCTGGAAACTGAATTATTAAAATCCATACAAGAATCTTACATTATTGCTTTTTGGCTGTGTCCTGGGGCCATTCGGCACTGATATTTGCAGGAATCTGGGTGCACATATGTGGAGCAAGGGAATATGGTGTTTTTATTCCACAGGCTCGCTGTCTGACATTTTTAACCCCAATCACTCTCTCCGAACTGCTAATATCCAGCCAGGAGTTACCAAGGTCATGTGACTGTGGTAGTGACATCGTAACCCAGATTGGAAAGTCGTTTATCATATGCAACTTGCTTTATCCCCCCTTAGTTTAACATCACGTCTTAGGAAATGTAATCAACAAGACTGGACAGCTCAAGGGATCAGCAATGGCCTACAGAGCCTTCCACTTCTAGGTCACTGGCTGAAATCCAGCCTGGCTCAGTAACGACCAAAAGCGGTTCCCATCGGACAGCCGCAATGGCGGCTTGTGTGAAACAAGTTGGTGGTTTCAGTCCAGAGTCTAACAGAGAAGCGACCACACAATAATTGCCCACCCACTCCTCTTGTTGAGGAATCTTAGCACAGAGGCCAAAGACTTACCGGGCCCTGGAGACCAAATTCCCCACCTACTCTCCCCACCAATCTTAAAGCTGATCCCTCCAGACAAGAGATGAAGCTCCCTGACTCAACAGCATATGGAAAATTTGTGCTGACGCTGCCCCAGCACTGCTCGGTAAGGAAGGAGAGAGGACTGCATTTTCCAAGACCGCCAATCTGGCACCTTTCACCAGTGCTAAATTTACTTCCAAAAAAATACTTTTGAATGAAAGAAAGTTGACCCGTGTGAAAACGAGGAACTCTAGCTCACAGAGCATTAGCAAAGATCCCAGAACAAGGATACAAGCAGAGGTGTTTATTTCAACCAAGGAACTGGATTATTGCCAAGGGACGCGGAGGATGTCTTGTAGCTTTAAGTGACAAAGTATAAGAAGCCCTCTCCGTGCATTTCCAGGACCCAGGTGAACGAAAAACGCATGTAAACCCTATCTTTGTATGCCTGCGCTCCAGGGTGGTTTCTGAGGTTATGAGCCTTGCAGTGAGGTTTTGGATCAGTGGCAGGCTAGATTTGATGATGTTATAAAATCAAATGCTAGTCTTCTACAGGCCAAATCAACACAAAAACAGAACCTAGCTCTTCTATAGCGCTTTTCATCAGTGCATCTGAGAACAGTTCACAAAGGAGGTCAGTATTACTAACCCCATTTTACTGATGGGGAAACAGGCACATAAAGGTGAACTGACTTGCCCAAGATCCCCCAGCATGCTAGGGGCCAAACTGGGAAAAGCATACAGGTCACCTGAGTGCCAGGACAATGCTCCATCCACTAAGCCACACTTGCTCCAACATCACTCTTGTAAGCAACAGTCATTTGGACCCTTACCACAGAACGCTGTAGGAAGGGAGGTATGCTAAAGGTGAAGACACTGGGAGAAACATTCCTTTCAGAGTCTCTCCAATTTATTTAGATCAATTACTGCTTTGTATTTAACGTTTTCAGGATGCCAACACACCCAGAAGACAAGGCAGCATTAACAGGTTTTTATAATAGTGCATAAAAATATAAGCACACACTGGATAGGATGTGTCACGGCCCTACTTCCCACACAGAACAAGACAGAATACAACGGATAATCAAGACACTATTATTAGCGTTCACAGCCATCAGCAGACGAGTCAGATACTTTGGCTGGCATTTGAAAGTCTGGAGAGTTTGGAACCAATAGTCATCTTTGCACCTAGACACGTTAAAAAGGAGCGCAATCCCAACCATCAGTCTTAGGCATTTCAGTAACGCCCTTCACCGTCATATCTGACCCCAGTAAATTAGATCTATATAGCATTGCCCAGGATAGACATTCCCAGTGGTTCTACACACTCTCTCTCTCCCCATCCCAGATCACAGCTAGACCGCACAAGGTGCAGTCATTTATGCCAGCACAGAGTGGGTGCAATCACTAACTTTCTGATCTAGTACTATTTTATCCTCACTTTGCAGCGGGGCAAGTGCCGGCACAAGATGCAGCGAAGTGGTGAATCAGGGTCCGAGGACCCTGCATGGAAGGTTTGGGGTATTTTGTATGTGAGCGCACACTAGCATTTCCTTGCCTTTGGTGGGAAAACTCTGGAATAAAGATGGGTCAAACGTTATGCTTCGGGGCAGGCAGGGACAGGGTGTTTGGAAAATGTCTTGCACATTGTGAGTGCCAATACAGGCAATGGGTACCTAGGCAAGGAAGGAATCCTACCCTCCCTGCATGGCATCACACTGTTAGCTACGAGCAGGGTATTCATCTTCCTCTGAAATATCAGCTACTGACAGCATACTGTACTTGATGCATCAACTGTCTGATTCATTATGGCAAATGCCAGGTACCACTGCATTAAACAAAGTAATGAACCCGCACACTACGCCAGCCAGCCTAGTCTCATCAGACCCAATAGTCTAGTGTGATTTTATTCCCCTCCACATGTTGCTGTCATGTCACAGTAACTCTAAAAGTTACACTGGGATAGCACAAGGAACGCCTCTAGGCAGGATTGCGACAATGACATTATCGAAGCCATCATCTTCCCATGGCCCATAGGTCCCGCAGGCCTCCCTGCCCCGCCATCTCCACTCACACTGCACCGTCAGGTAGGCGGAGGCTGACGGTGAGCGGCCAAGGCTGTTGCTAGGAATGCACGTGTATTTCCCAGCATCGTCTGGTTTGACACGGAAGATGATCAGCGTCCCGTCAATCAGGATCCGGACCCTCAGTTTCAGGTCACTGCAAGGGGTGAGAGAACAGAAGGGAAAAAGGTGGGCAAAAGGGCAGGGAGAGAACTGGAATGAGGAGTCAGCACAGAGTTCCCCTCTTCCAGGGAAGGGAGCGGCTCCCGGAGCCAGCCGCAGGGTGCTGTCAGGGCAACCCCAAGGGCAGCAGAGTAATGCCTGGACGGGTGCACTGGCCCAGGGTGAGGGCAGAGGCGCAGTGCTGAGGGAGTATCCCGATTCCCTGTCGGATGGAGGGATCTCTGGAACAGCAGACCCCTGCCTTTACTGAGAGAAAGAGAACGGCTCTGCGATGAGGCGCGCTCCTCCCAGCATGGACCGAGGGGCCGAGAGACGAGCTTACTTCTTGAAGTAGACGTTCTCCTCCTCCCAGTACCAGGTGTACGTCATGTTCCCCGGATACGCCTCGGCCTGGCAGGTGAACAGGGCATCCTGGGAGATGTTGACAGTGATGTTCTCTGGAGGGGAAACGATGAAGGGGGGTCCTGAAGGAGAGCACGAGAAAACCAGTTACCTCAGCCGCCGAAAAGCTCCGGCCATGAAGAGCCTCTCAGGGAAGAGGCAGCATCTCTCTCCCTAGCACACAGGGTCCAGACACCTACAAGCACCTCTATGTATTCAGCTGGCCTGGCTCCCACAAGACAGGCCTTCAACCCAGAGCCTCTGCCAAAACATAACTAGATTAGGAATAAAGCTCTTCGCACGGGGGCAATTCTGATGAGCCAAGGCCCTCTGGGAGAGCAGGATTAATGGGTGCCCAGCACTACCCTAGGAGAGGGCTCTGTCCCTTTAAGGCATGCAGGGAGTGCTGTAAGAGGATCATGCAGACGCAACAGAAAGGGGGGTAGTGGGGACCGGAACAGGGTTAGACTCCAGAGGAGCATAAGCTCTGACCTTGGTCTAGATGGGAGGACAGAGCTTCCAGCTAGCTGGTCTCCGGTGTCCTCCCCCCACAACGGGCAGTTTTAATCAGTCCCGCTGGGAGAGTTCAGCGCATGAAACAGACGCTCAATATTCAGTCTCTGAGATTCCCCCTCGGCAGGGGAGAGGGGAAGGAGCGGAAGAGGAGAGGGGATGGGGGCGGGCAGCAGGGAATACAGACAGTTTAACACACTGCCAATGTCATCCAGGCTGGCATCCATCCTGCTGCTGTCGCCAGGCCAACCACACTAACAACGCGCTCGGCACCCTCTGTTAACCTCTCCATTCACTGAGCTCTCTCCCCGAGCTACCTCTTCTCCTTCACCCTCTTTCCAGGAACCAGCACAGTGGTTTTTACCACCACCTGTGGTGAGAGACTGTTACTCAGTAGTGAGGTCCAGGAATCAGGGCTCCTGGGTTTTATTTGCAACTATGGTAGCATGCGCTGTCAAGCGGTTAAAGCAAGGAGGACCGGGAGTCAAGTTTCCTAGGTGCATTTTCAGCTTCCTAATTGACCTTGGGCAAGTCACTTCATGTCAGAGTCTTTCCGCCACCCCTACCTATGCTGGAAGGAAACAAAACAGAACCAGATACACAACTTGTCCCTGTCTATGACAGCTAACACATTTCCTAACAGGAGGCATTTGCCCGTTAGACACGGCCCATGGGTAAAAAACAGGAGGGCGGCAGCAGCCTGCCAGGAGCGCTATGTGGATTAGTTAGTTAATGTCTGCAAAGCGCTTTGAAGATGGGAAATAGCGTACAAGTACAGAGCATTATTAAGTGCTTCAATAGGTGTGAAATGCTAAGCTCCCTTATCTTGCGGCAGAAATTGACCAAATAAAAGATGTATACAGGGAGAGGAAGCAGGGCTGCAAGGAGAACGAGACCCACCAGGTGTCATGTTTATTCTACACAGCGTTTTCTGGCGTTTTGCAAGTCTTCCCACACTACTTTAAAAAAAAAAAATCAAAAAAAAATCAGCCTCTCTGTTAATCGGGACAGCTGCTTAATCAACGAGACAGGCCATCCACTGGGGTGCCCCAATTAAGCGGATTTTGCTGTAGTATAAATGGGATGCAAACCCATTAGGTGCTAACACAGCAGATGTATGCCCCGCATGCACGTGCGCGTGCACACACACACACACACACACACACAAAGTCTGAAAGGGGCTCTGGGCTCCTTTGGGGTGACAGCCCGACCCTGTTATTAATAAAAAGGGGGGGGTGGACCCATCAGAGAAGTGATTACTGTGGGGTCCCATGATGATACATCCCCCACAGACCAGGGATTCGCAGACTGAAACAGGGGCTTGCAAACATTTTCACCCTGTGGATCACAGCTTAAGGGAGATTGTCTAGTGGATGTCTGAGCCGTGACTCTACATGGGAGCGGCTCATCTCTCTCCCTGGCCATCACGTGGCATCCCTGTGGCAATCGCTTCTGGAAACAAAGTATTTATGTATCTTTAGCTTCTTCTAATGCAATTTTAACAGCTGCAAATGAGAAGCCAGCACCATGTGACCAGCTAGCTCAGCACAGACCCCCAGCAAGTGCCCCATAGACCACAGTATCAGCAGAGGTAATCCAGGCGGCAGCATGCAGCCAGTGTCACGCTTGGAAGCCTGACTGACCTAAAATAAGGCTCTGCACGTTACACAAACTTTTAAAGGGAAAGTGGGGGGCACTGCCTGCTCCCCCATAAACAATGGGGTTTTAGATGCTTTAAGGTACAATTAGAGCAATTTCACACTCCCCCTCAAAAAAACCAAACAAAAACCACTCCCCTTTAAATAAAGCCAAATGATAGATGAAGAGCTACAGGTGTGTCGTGCAATTTCTGGACAGGTTGCGGGTTGCCACCAAAATGAATATTTGTGGGACAGTCCTGGCTTGGACACCATCAAACCTAGTAGAGTCAGTTTTGGATCATGTTGACTATGGTTCTTAGGACACTCCTATCATCATCACCTTCTCCACCACATAGCATTTCTCAGCCATAGGCCTGAAAGCAGTTTAGAAAAGCAGGCAAGTACCGTTATCCTCATTTTCTAAGCAGGGAAACTGAGGCACGGGGAGGGGCTGTGACTTTCCCCAAGATCACACGGGGTGTCAGTGATAGAACCAGAACACCACATTCTCCAGTCCTGGTGCTCAGCCTGGCACCTTAACACACCACCGCCCAAAAGGGTTTGGGGCAGACGCAATGTCATGCTCTGCAATGGAACTGCCCTCTCCAAGCACAGTATCGTTCAGAGGACGCCTGCTGAGCAAAGGGAGGGAAGACCTGGGTAGATGCAATCTCAGACAATCAGCATGAGGTCTGTCCCTCGAGGCCCAGCACAGGTCCTGCTGCCACTGGACTCCTGCATATATTGTAGGATGGCGCGTCAGCCCTCACGTCGCACTCCTTGCTTTGGTCAGTTTTGCTGGCAGCCTGTAATGTTATTTAAACATCTGGGGTTTGGGTTTAATTTCCTTGTTTATTTATTGATGGCATTTTTAATGGATGGTTGGGAGGAGGCCACGTCTCTCTTGCAAGAGGCTACACGGGCCAGACAACGGGCCAACTCAGTCCCTACACCAGATCTGCATACTCCCCTCGTGGCCCTTTAGCGGAAGATGCAGCATACGCTACTCACTGACTGAGTACACCAGGCTGTACAACACAGGGCTTATTTTTACAGGCCTAGACAGCAGAGAAGGGGCTATCATTTATCATGTGTATGTACCGCACCTAGCGGAATGAGGCTTTATGTGTTTAATAATATAGTGGACTGCATAGGATGATGCTAATAAAGGATAATACCCAAGCTCTTATATAGCACTTTTCCCCAGTAGAGCTCAAAACATTTGGCATTTCCATGGAGCTGTAATCTTAGGATCTCTAAGCGCTTTACAAACGTTAAGCTTCACAACCCCAATGTGAGGTAAAAACCTCCCAGTTTCACAGATAGCGAAGCTGAGAGACTGACTCACATTTGTTAGTAAGTCCGCAACAGATCCTGGAATAAAACCCATAAATCCTGACTCCCAATCCCCTGCTCTAACCACTAGCTCATGTCGCTGTACATTGGATCACATGGAATATGCCTAAAAGACTGATGCAAAGCCAAGAACAAAACCCTGCTTTCCTACTGGCTGCTATATTCGTCTTCAGCCTCTAGAAAACAAAAATGTTGAGTGCTGCCACCAGAATCTCTCTCTGTATCAGCAACAGGCAGCTGAATGCAATCATTTTCCCCACAGCATATACAAGAAACGCTGATGGATGGGCTTTCCCTGGCAGCATGTGACTGGCTGGTTTAAACTCCCATAATTCCTGTAGCCAGTGAGTAACTGACAAGGCTCTCGAGTGCCAATTCTAAGGGCTCTCCATGCTCTGCCCAGCTTTCTGGGGATGCCCTCCTTGCAAGGCTAAGTGTGGTTGAAGCACAGTGCTAGGAATCCCACAAGGAGCTTCCCATGAGAGGAATTACCTTGTACGAGCAGGCGAGTGGTGTGCACAGCCTCCCCTTGGATGCTGTAAGCCCGGCAGGTGTAAGCGCCTCTGTCTTGCCGACTGACCGACACGACAGTCAGACTCCCGTCGCTCACCTGGACCAAGAACAAGGGAGACACTTCAACACACGTGAGGACTAATGCTCACTCACCACACCCACCTGACACCCCCCATCCTAGAGCCTCACAACGGTGCACTAATCCACACGGTCACCCGTTCCCAGGCTGGGGCACACACTCACTGTTGGCTGTTCGGAATGTTCTCGTTTGAATTTCCCTGCCTTCAGCAATGCCCAGGCGACGCGAGGTTGCGGGAGGCCAGGACTGAATAAGGACTGGGCCAGGGTCCATGGATAGATCAGTAGGGAGGGACCAAAGGTATCTCCCCTCTCCCTAGGCCCTTAGAAGAGCTGATCTCACCAATGCCTTGCACATGTTCAGAGCAGGTTTTCCGACCCCACAGCACTGAGTCCTTCCCATCTGCCAAGCCAATGTCATGCCGTAGCAGTGACGACTAGAACGCTTCTGTCAGCCTTTCCATCCGGATACCCGGAAAGCACTTCACAAAGGGGGGGGGGCTGCTCATTACCCCCGCGGCACTGCTAGGGAAACTGAGACCTGGTGACTTGCTCAAGGTCACACAGTGAGGCAGACCAAACTGGGAACACAGCTGGACTCCCAGCCCTCTTGCCTAACCAGGGGACCATACCGTCTCCCAGGAAGGCTGGCCTCTCATTCCCAAAGGGGGTCTCCTTAAGGCGAGGCTTGGGTGCATTGGTGGGGCGGGGCTGGGCTGAGGAGGAGCCTACATAGCCCTGCCTGTGCTGTGCTGGTCCTGTGGATTGACAGGACACCTGTCTCCAGGGCCATCAGCACGGTACCTTTCACTAGTCCTTAAGAGGCCACGTTCTCCGCAGGTGTAACTCCACTGACTCCATTGCAGAGAATCTGGCCCAACAAGTCCATGCTTTACGTTGACCCAGGGACTCAAGTTGCTGCAAGCCACTCAGACTCCTTCCCTTGCAGACCGGAGACCAAGACATCATCATCGGCAGCGGCTGCCTGGCGCACACCACCGCCAACTGCAGCAGCTTCCTTCCCGGCCTTTCCTCCTCACCTCCACGTCAGCAGTGGGGGCTGCTCAAGCCCTCTGGCGATTCACGTCCATTACCGCTGGCAGGTGAGAGATTGCCTAGCGAGGACCTGCCAGCGCTCAGCATGGGAGATGTGTAGTGATCATCCCCTACCATCCCCATTTCAACTCTCCCCCCCCCCCCCCACCTCCTTCCTCTAGGCAGGCACATTAGCAGAAACCTGTCCCACAGGGGCTGCGGTGCAATCGACAGTGTTGTACAGAGCCATTATCAAACCTGCTCAATTTCCCCATCCTCTGCTTAGCATGGCTGGGCTCCTGCCTCTGAAGGGCTGGAGAGGTGGGGGAAGGACACAGCTCCTCACTCCAGGTACCGGGCAAGCAGCAGAGGAAGAATACAGCTTCTGCTATGCAGAAGGATGGGAGGGAAGCAACCCAGAGGTAACGCACCCCCACACACAGTGAGAGCCTCAGCCCCACTGCCATCTGCCCCCCCCTTCCCCGACACTCACTCTGCCTCATCCTTCTATTTCAATTAGTAACAAATTATTCCTAATGACTCATTAGTGCCTGAGCTGATTCCAATGCTTGATTTGCCAATTGCAGCTGTATGGAATCCCTGGCTAGGCTGAGGATCAGAGGCTTACGAGGACACCCGGAGGATCTCTTAGGGGCTGGGACTGACACGAGGGGGAACAAATTTTCCTAGTTGACCCTGTTCCATCAAGGGAACCCCAGTGCAGCAATCCTCAAGTGAATGCACCCCCCGTGTGCCCGCCGGCACTCCCCTCTCCCCCAGCACCCCCACGCACATCCCTCCCGAACGGAAAGATTTCCAGACCTGGCAATGAGTAAGAAAACCCATGTAGAATCCACAGACTGTATGAGTCGGATCTGCTCCCTCTGAACCCAATGGGCTTGGCCTGTGCCTCTCTCTGATCACAGCAACAGCGTCCAGGGCCGGAACAGGCCTAGCAGTGCCTCAGAGCCTGGGTTTCAGACCGGGGTTGTGGCGTCCACAGCTGCAGTTCAGCACGGCCCGGCCCTTCCCTTGGTGCAGGCTCAGATGGGACCCGTAGCTCCTGCCAGCAGGGCCCTTGCAGCCCTACATGTAGGTAGGGACCACTCCACGCCCAGAAAGGAAAAGTCACCGAGCGGCACCGATGGGTATAGAGAGGGGACAAGATGAAGCAACACCACAGTCAAGACTGTGGGGTGGGAATAGTGCCCCCAGCATGGGGCGGATGAGCAGGGGGAGGCGAGCTGAGGACTCATTGACTGTTACTCTACATTTCAAAACACTCTGGATTTCAAACCCACATTTTAGAGAGAACTGGAAGACAAAAAGGGGAGGGGGGAGACTGAGCAAACTGAACAGATGGACGTGTGGAGATGCACAAATAGATGGCTGGATCAAGCATTTGCCTGGTCCCAGCCAGCTCCTCCATTCCAGGTAAAATAGGGGAGAAGGGCTTGGCTCTCCTCCGTCCCACACCAGGCTGCAATTCCAGGGAGTTGTTCCTGATTCACATCACGGCAAAGCAAGTGAAGAATCAGGCCGGGAGTTTCTAGCAACTAGGGGCTTCCAAAGCCGCTTCTCAGAACCTCCCGTGATCCCGTCCTGGGGGAAGAAAGCCCGAGCAGCTCCCACAGGCTGCATTCAGGTGTCGTCTCATCAGTAGAGAAAACCTTCTCCGAGGCGCATGGGAAGCTCTCTGGGGGCCTGGCTCCTTCGCATGGGTTAAGTGTAGCCGGAAGGAAGACAGAATAGAACAGAGATGGGGGAAGGGTGGGAAACCGAGATCGGAAAAGCAGCTGCCCGTATGGCAACCAGGCCTATCGGGCTCTGGGCCCAACCGCTGCTCCCCAACCTTCATGGCCGTGGCAAGCCGGGAGGAGGAAGGTCACGGCAAGGGGGCACGAGAGCACTCTTGCCTGTTGATGCTACCTGCAGTTAAGAGACAGGAGAAACTGAATCTCCAAAGGCAGCCAGGAAACAGACTGGGGAGGGAGGGGGAGTGCTGAGGCAGCAGAAATAGCTCCAGAGAGACCAGCTGCTTAAGCAACATCCATACCCCTCCTTAAGAAACCCTGATTGTACCACCTCCTGTCGTCTTCTGTACACCTGGAGCCCAACGCGACCTTGAGAGCACCTCTTGTGAGAGCAGGGGCAGCTGCTCCCTCAGCCCCAGGGGCTGTCTGATACTAGCCAGAAATCTGATCCATGAAGGAGCTTCCTCTGCATCAAGGCCGAGACCCTGCAACTCACTGCAGTGGTGACATGCCAGGCTCTCCCACCAGAGGGGGCAGGGTTAAGCATTTACAGCAGCTGACCAGGCCAAGCACTTACCTGGTATTTCCCACTGGCCCCTAAGAGGTCCCCTTCTCTCAGCCAGGTGACAACAGGTTTGGGGTTCCCGAAAGCCATGCAGGTCAGGGTGATGCTGCTGCCCTCCTTCGCTTCTACGTACTGGGGGGGCGTTTCCGTGAAGGTGGGGGGAGCTGCAGGGGAGACACGGAGAGGCAATGCTGCATTCAGCAGAAAAGAACACCGTCAATCCATCCTGGCCGCGTGCTACACGCAGGGCCGCATGGGATGGTCTACCTGCAGTGCAGACCGGCAGCGGCCAGCCGCCACGTACCGAACACTTGGAACGAGTTGTTCGACTGAAGCCGAAGAGAGCAGTAAGCGATACAGTTGCATGCATGGTCTTTAGTCATTTACCCCAGCTGGAAGTAAGTTCAGAATAAAAGCCCAAAGCCAACCACTGTGAGTCGCCTGTCCTCATTAAAGAGCAGCCACCCTTGGCAGGTCCCTAGCTCCCTCCATCAGAGGATAGCAGCACAAGTCGCAAACAGCAAGGCCAACATTTAGTTTTAAAAAATGGCCACCGATTTCAGGTGCCTGTGTTTATAGTTAGGGCTGGTGTTCGAAGGTGCTGAGAACCTGCAGCTCCCTCCTGCTGGACGGGGGCAAGGTGGGGGAGCTCAGCCCTTCTGGGCATCACCCCAGGGGTGGGACACTGAACACCCAGAAACTGAGGCCACTCCTGGAAGCGCTGGCCTAACCGATTAAGCCTCTCGACCCTCCCGTGAAGTAGACAAGCGAGGTAAAGCGACCAGCTCCAGGTCACACAGCCGTGGTTAGCCTCAGAGCCCCAGCTCCCTCCTCCCACGCTGGGCGCTTCCCCATTTACAGTTCCAAGTTACTTTCCCCCATTATGCATTAACTTGTTATTGTCACAATACATGAAAACACTGCACTGCAGAGAGAGAGTCTCCTTCCGATTCAAGAGGCTGGCAGAATTACAGCACGCCCCTAATTATCAGGCAGAGTTAAATCCCACTTTCTAGGGAGACATGTTGGCAATTTAATCTACACTGAAAAGACGTATATGTGGTTTTCCCCCAAATGATTATTTTTTCCCAAAGAAAACTAAGTGAGCTAATGCGCTCCAGAAGCACTAAAGCCCCCCTCTAAAAGCAATTCTGCTTATACTGTACGGCTTGGGCCTAGAGGATTAAGATGATTATTTCTGTTCTTAAACCCCTGCTTGCTCAGCACTGTATAAAATAGACAGGTTCCATGGGACAGGGCGCATGCAGCCAACACAAGGCTCCGGGGCACTCAGACAGGCTCTCTTTGAGGAAAGCTTGTGGGAATAATGGCCAAAGGATCTCTTGGAAACAGACATCACCTTCACCTGCAGCTTTCCAGGGCTCACCACACTTCACCCCTGAATGGGGAGGGAGAGGGTGCCATGGGAACTAGCCATACCAGGGGAAACAAAGAATTAGCCTGGGCCATGAGAAAGGGGCAGGTATTCCTCCTAACCAGCCTCCACTTCATGCTGGGCCACCATCGGCACCTGTCACAAGGGAGGGGAAGCAGCTGCTGCGCTGGCCCCGTGGCAGGGGCCGTGGGAAGGTGCCGCAGCACCTTCTGTCTATGCAGCTTCCAAGAGCTATTCGCAGCGGAGGCGAAGTACGGGCCCCACTCAGGCGCATCCCCCGCCTGTCCCAGCACATAGGGACATGCACAAAAGCCTTCAGGGAAGCACATACCACCTGCCTTACCCCACACAGGTACATACCCCCGCCCCAAAACGCACACCGTCTGTGTTCCACTCCTCCCCCCCCACCCCCGCACAGCCCTCCAGTGGGGCACGGGGGGGCGGGGGAAGAGTCTCTAAAGCAGGGGGGTGCAGGAGGTAAACCCCCTCCCTTCCCCAAAGGCTACAACCACAACTGCTGCAGGGCCCCCTATACACGGGAAAGAGCACCAGGCTCCACTCCCCCTGCACTGACATGTGCTTTTCAACCTCCACACCTCATGGGCCCTTCCAAAGGCGCTCCTAATTATTAAATATTGGGGGGGGAGGAGACTCTGCTGTTTTGATTAAAGCTCCATCCTGTTTGGATCAGCTGCTTCCCGGTGACTCAGTCTGACTTGCTTGAGTTAATAACCGAGTCAATCTCACACCCGCTAGGATCCTGGGTTGCTCCCTAATTAGGCTGGGGACACATCCCTGCCTATCTCCAAAACTCGCCCCGCTTCCTGACCCAACCCAAGCAGTCAGCCTGCAGATGTGCAGAGGGAGGAGAGCTGCTCCACAAGACACTGGGGTGGGAGGGGAGGAATAACCAGAAGAAAAGGAAAATGTAGGCTTAAGTATCATCTGATCTTCCTGATCTACCGCGCTGTGGAACAGACTCCTCAAGGGAAGCAGATTGGACAAAGCACTAGAGAATGGATTGGAGGGAGCGATCCTGCATCAGAGCGGGACAGGCTGATCTCATCTACGAAGTGTGCCAGTGACTAGCCGAGATCCAAAGGGACCTCCCAGCCCTCCTGACTAAAAGGGGGGGTGGGGGACCGTTCTTTATGCTCAGTCGTGGGCACTTAAACACACACACAGGGCACATAACCCTGATCTGGAGGGAGGCATTACTCTTTGCTGAGGCACAGGCAAATTAGACTGGGGGCCTAAGGGAGAGAGGAAAATTCCAGCCATAGTCCGAACATCCTGGGTTGAGCAAAAAGGACCTTACATCCATGCTCTTGGATCTGCACTCAGCCAAGCTAATGCCTCCTTTCATTAGTTCTTGAATACGGCAAGACAGAATCCCAACCCCCTAGGGCGAGTGAGCCAGCCCACAAGTTAGTTTACTTTTTGCATTTCATTAAATTCAGACAATTAAACTAGACGGATTGGTTTCACTTCCTGGTTCTCCGGCCACAATGCTGCAGTGCGCCAGCCACAATGCTGCAGCGTTTAAGCTGTGAACAATGCAGGGAAGTGTTCAATGAAACCAATTCTCTGTTCACTGAACGTCATGAAAAACTTGTTTTATTATTTTTAAAACCCCACAAAATTTAGACTGGGGTCTCCACAAAGCTGCCAACATCCCTGTAACCGGGTTGCCACTGCCTACCAGCAACTCCCAAGTTCTAATACATTGGGAACGGAAGAGAACAAAGGCAATTAGGTAAAAACATTTGCTTTCAAATGAATGGAGACAAATGATGTCGCGGTTAAGGCGCAGCAAAGGAAGTTAGGGGATCTATTCCTGATTCTGACATTGACTCACTAGCGTGATCCTGGACAAGTCACATTGCCCAGAATTTTCTAAGAGCGACATCTGACTTTGGCTGCCTCCATTGTTAGGTGCTTAGTTTGAGACACCTGAGCATCCGCAGTTCTCACTGACTTCAGCTGGAGCGGTCTTGCACTGGTTCTGAAAATCAAGTGCCAGCCCTAGTCATCTCAAGTTGTGCCCCCAAAACTTGAGCCATCAGAAAATCAGAGACCACGGTGGGAAATGCTAACTTGAACTGCTCCCTGCCTCAGTCTCCTCATCTGTAAAATGGGAAGAAGAATGGGACCTTTTTCCTAGGGACCTTGAGAAGCTTAATTACAGCCAAATGCAACCCTCCGTTATGCCCATGCAGCCCCATGGACTTCATGTCCAAAGGGTTGCACAGGTGCCACTGGGAGCACAATCTGACACTGTCTGAGCAAACAATTTTAAGGCATTTGGATAAACGGTGTTATATAAGTGCAAAGGACTTATTAAACTAGGGCAAGTTGCACTTTCTCTTACAGCTCTCCTCATGCCTTTTCCCTATGTCTAACTTGGGTGGCAAGAGCTATGTAAAGAGGCCACTGACTTTTCTGTGCATCTTTTAGTTTACTGAAACTACTGCTTTGCCCTTCCCCAGAATCGTCCATTCTAAGCTCTGAAAACTCTTTACAACCTATCAATAAATTCATCCTCACCTTGGATGGTAAGGAAATATTAGCCCCATTACACAGCCAGGGAGGCTGAGGCTCTGCAAGGTTAAGTCATTTGCTCAATGTTATGCAGCAAGTCAGTTGCAGAGACAAGAATAGAGTCCAGCAGCCCTGACTCCCAGTCCTTTGCTCTAATCATTAAGTCATGATGTCCTACTTTTACATAGATGGAAACGATCCCAACGTTACTTATTCTAAGCTAAAAATAACATCCTAGTGTGACAAATTACTAGTTACTTAGCACTAATAAAGAAAAAAAAAGGTAATTTCAGAAAATCTGAGTTTCAAGAAAAGAAAGATTTGGTTTTCCAATTAATTTACTAAGAAAAGTGATTCTTTTCCCAAGAATATTTCAAAAGGGAATTTATTTTACAAGCGCCACATAATTAAACCATGTAATTACTAATACAAGTTTGTCCCTTTTGTAAGTAATATTCTTACCCAAAATAAGTCTGGGTTTTTTTTTTTTTCTTCAAGTGAAGACGACATAATTGAGGCACAGCGTCCATCAGAAATTACATAAGAATGGCCATACTGGGGCAGACCAATGGTCCATCTAGCCCAGCATCCTCGTGACCAGTTCCAGGTGCTTCAGAGGGAATCAAAACAGGCAATCATTGAGTGATCCACTCCCTGTCATCCACTCCCAGTGTCTGGCAGTCAGCGGCTAGGGCATGAGGTTGCATCCCTGATATCTTGGCTATTAGCCATTGATGGACCTATTTTCCATGAACTTATTTAATTCTTTTTTGAACCCCATCTTAGTTTTGGCCTTCACAATATGCCCTGCCAACAAGTGCCACAAGTTGACTGTGTGGTGTGTGAAATTAAAGAGAAGTTATACTACACTTTGGACAGCAGCAAATTGCTGGCTACATCTGCTCTCCTTCCTTTGGTTCTAAGTTTACCTCCATTGGAAAAAAAAAAAGACAGGCTATTCCAGCCCTGGGTTCCCCCCACGAAGCTCTGCCAATGCATCTCAAGTTGAGCTGCAGCAGTCCCCGGCTAGAAGCTATTTATTCTTCCTGAATAGGAAGAATAAATAGCTTCTAGCCGGTTCCACTGGGCCTTGCTCAGGGGCCCTTTGGCTGGAATAGAGCACATTTCTTCTCATTCGAGGAAGTGCACCCCCAAATATTGAATGGGAAGAGGTCACTACGACACTTGCCATAGGTGTTCACAGCTGAGACTTTTAACCAAAGCCAAGACACAGGCAAGCATTTTTCCCCTACCCATTGCTGCTGGGGGTGCCAGCTTCTAGATGAGATGTAAAACTGACCCGACCCCCCCCCCCGACGTCCCCTTTCAGAACCTTGGGGACGTTGTGTGGAAGGGGAGGGCTTAATGCCAGTCCCTTCATAGAATATCAGGGTTGGAAGGGACCTTAAGAGGTCATCTAGTCCAACCTCCTGCTCAAAGCAGGACCAATCCCCAATTTTTGCCCCAGATCCCTAAATGGCCCCCTCAAGGATTGAACTCACAACCCTGGGTTTAGCAGGCCAATGCTCAAACCACTGAGCTATCCCTCCCCCTTGCTAACTAATAACATCTTGGCAACCTGCAATTTCAACTGATCTCGGGTGTCTATTTCCTGCCCTTCATATTGTTGTGCAGTGCCGCTGTGCACTGTTAAACAGCTGCCCTGCTCCACTCCAGAGGTAGGAAAAGCAACCCTCACACAGCCGCTGGCTAACTCACAAAGGTGTTGCAAAGCTTAACTAGTTAACATGTATAAAGTGTTCACAATTCTCGGATGGGAAGTGCTACAGAAGGGCAAAGTGTCACTGAAAAGGTAAGTGATGTGTAAGTTTGTCATTTGCTCCTGCTGGTACACAGCTAGCCGGGTCGGCAGCATCCCATGCTATTATCCCTCTCCTATCGCCAGAACGGCTCATTCCTGTAAAGCCTGACCCATAGAACTCCCTGCTATTCCTGCCCAAGGCCTCCCACGCATGTCTTGGAATATACCTTGATCCTGCCCCCGCTATTCCAGGCTGGGGCTCCTCCACACACAGCTCTGCTAGTCCTGACCTGCCTGTGGGCAGAAGCTGCCAGCTCGAGATGGGTTTCATTTATGTGTGTGACTTAACCCAACCTGAAATCCACACGCACAGCTGCAGCCTGTGCATTGGGCTCGAATACAGTCTGGTGGAGCCATCTCCGCTCGCATCGGCAGAAGGCACGTTTTGTTCTCAAAAATCCTGCTCGCAGCATTACCCACGAGTTCAGAAAGAGAGAGAGACACACACACACACACACACACACCCTTAAATAGGAACTATAAGAATGAATACATAAGCCCAGGCAAAAAAAGGACCAGAGCTTGATTCTCTGACACATGCTGAATTTTACTCCTTCAAAAGTTCCATGAAAGCCAGTGCAAGCGCTATCCAGCATACGTAGGAGGATCAAAATCTGTAACCCCCCATCCTCCCACTTCTCTTTACCTCTTTCCCCAGGCACTGATTAAATACAATAATGAATGGAAGCGCATTCCTTATCGAATTCTTTTCTTTTCAGTCAGATGCTCCGTCTCAACGGTTGGCTTATTATTCCAGCTGAAAGCACGAAGCCCAAGGGAGGACCTGTGCAATATGCATCGTGCGCTCAAACTTGCAGGCTGCCAACGCTGCTCTCTGCAAACAGACCAAGCGCCCATACGCGCCCCAAAGAGAAAGCTTTTCAAACTCGTCATTCAAGTGCAGTCCATTCTCAGGTTCAGAGCTGCTCTACAAAAATGGGTCCAGTTAAACAAAATTCACTTTTTAAGTTAAATTCAGTTACAAGGGTGCAACTCCTGTGCGGACACACTTAACGCTCTTTGCAATGGATCCAAGTAAGCTACGTCAATATCAACCGGCATGAACAGCTTTACATGCACCCACGCACAGGAGCAACTCAACTGATTTTAGTACAAGTGGTGCCACTTGCATGTCGGCAAGGTCCAAGTGCAATCTCCCAGCAGGCAGTTCTTCTCTCCTTCACCTGGACTGGCTCCTGTGGCTCAATATTCCACGAGCAATACTCCCACAGCACCCAACAGGAGTACTGCTGGTGGAGTGCTTGCAGGGTCAGGAGCCAGGAATCCAGATTCCCTCCCTCGTCGGGACATTGCCACCTGCTCATCTGATCGACTTGTTAAAAAGCAGTGACAAAAAAACCTCACTAGCACAATGCAGACAACCAGCCCACCGTTCCCCCAGCTGCTCTGTGGGGATAAACTTAACCCATCTGAGACACGTTTCAAGTAGTTTCAGCCAAGAGCAAGCTATAAAGAAAGGTGACAAAGGCAGAGAGGGGAGCTGCCATGTACCAGTGTTTCTTACCTTCATTGGTTTTCCTCTTGCTAATACAGACCATATATACACACACTACACTCCCCCTCTCCCACCCCATCCTCGCCCACAGAGCCCCCTGCAATCCCAGTCTGCCCTGCACCTTTCAGGTGGACCAAATGCACAGTAAACCCTGAACCACATTCCTTATGCTAATGCGCGCCAGACTGTCCCTGGGTCCTGCCCCACAGGGTCCTGCTTGGAAGGCTAGACCTGCCCCCAGCTGGGTTATTCCCAGACTTGCCTGATTGGTCCCTGACTGCTCACTAGCTAAAATTTCCCTGGATTTACCCTATTCTAGCTGCTGTCTGAGCAGCTGCCTACCTCCGTCCCAGCACAGCTCACCTGCCTTCTACCTCACAATGACCCATGAGAGATGGTCCAGTGAATAGAGCACAAGCCTGGGTTGTTGGAGGCCTTGGTTCAATTCCTGCAGCACCACACACATCCTAGGTAATCCTGGTCAAGTCACTTAGTCTCTCTGGGCCTCCATTCCCCCGCTGTCAAGTGGGGAGCATTGTGCTTCTTTACCTCACAGGGGGGTTGTGAAGATATTGAAGACTGGTTCTCAGATACCAGTGGTAGAGGCTAAATAAGCATGATAAATGGACAGCACTACATGTCCATCTCCCTCCCCATCGGCTCTCAGGACGAGGAGGGGGGCAGTTCTGGGCCCTTCTCCCAGAGAGCTTCACGGGCACCACACAACGAGAACAGGTCATTCTGAAAAGTGCTGCTAAGGAAACCTGGAGGGAAGCCTTGAAACAGAAACTAGAGGAGGGGCAGCAAAAGACTGGGGGTAACCTGTATTGAGCTGACCAGAGATGGGCTGGGCCACAGCTTGGATGGGAGCCCTCCAAGGAATAGCTACATGAAAGGACAGATGGGAAGAGGTACTGCTGACTCTAAGTGGGGCTCGTCCCTCGTATTGATGCTAGCACTGCTGGCCATGTAGAAGCTAGGTCCTGACCAGCTGCGGTCATTAAAGAGCTCTGGTAAGTTTGGGGAACTGTAGGGGTGTCAGCACTTGTGTCCCGATGGAATTACACCCCATTACCCCTACTCCCACTGCAGTTTTGATGGGGGTATAAAACTGCCTCACTTCCCAAATAGTTGTGTATGTATTACTATTAAACAGCTGCCATGTTCCACTCCAGAGGTAGCTGCATTTCATTGCTGCATATAGAGATCCTTTCACTTTATATCCTTCACCTATTCCACAAGTGTCTTTGTGACGCTTTAATCAATCAGTGAAGGGTTTGGAGACCCTCCTGGTATTACTCCTCCATCCCTTCTCTCCGACCATCTCCCCTCCTCCCTCTCATCCATTCCTCTCTCCCCATCCTGAAGTCTCCATGTCTCCCATATAAGGAGAGATTAAAGAGGCTAGGCGTTTTCAGCTTGGAAAAGAGAAGACTAAGGGGGGATATGATAGAGGTATATAAAATCATGAGTGGTGGGAAGAAAGTGAATAAGGAAAAGTTATTTACTTGTTCCCATAATAAGAACTAGGGGCCACCAAATGAAATTAATGGACAGCAGGTTTAAAACAAATAAAAGGAAGCTGCTCTTCACACAGCGCACAGTCAACCTGTGGAACTCCTTGCCTGAGGAGGTTGTGAAGGCTAGGACTATACAGGCTTTAAAAGAGAACTGGATAAATTCATGGAGGTTAACTCCATTAATGGCTATTAGCCAGGATGGGTAAGGAATGGTGTCCTTAGCCTCTGTTTGTCAGAGGGGGGTGATGGATGGCAGGAGAGAGATCACTTGATCATTACCTGTTAGGTTCCCTCCCTCCGGGGCACCTGGCATTGGCCACTGTCGGTGGACAGGATACTGGGCTGGATGGATGTCACGGAGTATAGGGGAGTCCGGCCCTGCACCCCTCTTCCCCGGATTCACTGGGAGTCTCAGCCAGCCAGTAGAACAGAAGGTTTATTAGAGATGACAGGAACACAATCCAACCAGAGCTTGCCAGTACATCCAGGACCCCTCAGCCGGGCCCTTCCGGGGGGCAGGGAGCTTAGACCCCAGCCTGGGGGCTCCCTGCATTTTGCCCCACAGCTCCAAATGGGGCAGGGAGGCCAGACCCTGTCTGCCCCCCTCCCCTCCTCTTCCCAAGCCAGCTCCAAACTGAAACTCTCCAGCCCCTCCTCCCCCTTTGTCTGCTTCCCGGGCCAGGAGGTCACCTGATCCCTTTGTTCCCACACCTTCAGCTCATACCTTTGCCGGGGGAGGGGCCGGGCCATCTCTTGCCAGGAGACAGAGCCATTCTCTGTGTCCAGGCCTCTGCCTTCTAGGGCTTTGTAACAATCATGCACCATTGTCCCACCACCTAGAAACTCAAGCACTGCATAGGGGAAACCGAGGCACCCACACAGTACTCAGGGAAACCTTAACAGTCCTAGTTCGTCACAATGGACCTTTGGTCTGACCCAGTACGGCCTTTCTTATGATATCCCCAGATCCCTGGTGCTGCTGTATTGGTTGCTGCAAGCACAGTCTGAGAAATGGCAGCAGATGGGCCTCGAGGCCCGTTCCTGACAGATGGCTGCTCTCCCCGTAACACAGGACGGGGGAAGCCGGAGATGATGGAAGGCCCTAGCTGGCAGTTTCAACAGACACGAAGGAGAAGGGAGATGCCTGGGTGAAGGGAAAGGGCTTCATTAGTGGACAGTGCAGACCAGACACAAGAGGGCAGCTGAGCTCTGGGACTTGGTCTCCTGGGGTTCTGATCAGTCAGATGCCAGCAGCAGGTTTTCCCAGAGACACATGCGGTGGGGAAGCCCCCCCCCTCCTACTCACCATTGACCGTGAGGTGCACCCAGCTGCCGTTGTGGAAGGTGTCGTACTGCTGATCCAGCATAAGCACTTTGCATTCGTACCAGCCCTGGTCCTCGGAGCGAATCTGCTCGATGCGCAGGGACGCCTTGTCATGAAGGCTGGCGCGGCCTGGAAGAGACACGGACAGGGTCAGAGGGACTCGGCTCTCGGCCGGGAAAGGGGGCCCTGAAGCCGCAATGGAGCATCAGCCTCACCCCAGTTGACACCCAGCCTCTCGAATGGCACTTACAGAGGCTGCGGAGAGTCCACCCTGCCCCCAGCCCAGGCTCGCTCTCTGCCACTGGGCACTGAGGCTAGGCTTTTTCAAAAGGGGCCACTGATTTCTCTGTTTTTGGGGGCCCAACACAATGCACCACAGGCCCACTTTTCCAGCTGCAGACACTCACCTCCCACAGGGGTCTCAGGCTGGGCAACCAACAACTGAAGACCCCGGAATGAGAAGCTGCTTTAGAAAATTCTCGCTTGCCCAGCCAGCCAGCCAGGATATCCCTGCGGATGATCAGCCCCGTGCTAACGAAGGTGGGGGCGATGCACACTGCGAATCGGAGATCTGTGCCCCAGGGACACGGGTAGGGCCAACAGACCATGAGCGAGACCAGGTGGTCAGGGCTCTGGGGATTCGGAGCTCATGTGGGACACGGGGCTTTCCCCATGTCTCAGCAGGGAAGACGACCTGCTGCAATGAGGAAGTGTGCCCAGGATTAGCAGCACCCGCCCTGCTGCCAGCAGAGGGGCCCTGCACTGACACACGTCGGGGTTGGCTCCAGCTCCAGGTTCAAGCCAAGAGGTGTCCTGGAGCCCTTTCACCGGCCACTGCTACCACAGAATTGCTCCCTGTCAAAAGGCAGCCCCAGGAGGAAGCTCCAACATGCCCCCGGTTCTGGGCTAGTGCACATCACTGCAGCCAGGGGACGGGCCATGAGACAGGAGCCCGTCACCTCTAGCTCAGCGTCTATTCCATGTGCGCCCCAACTCAGAGCTACCCCCTGCAGCCGTGGGGCAGCCAGGGGAGCCTCACAACCCAGCTTCCAGTGGGTAAGTGCTCCCACGACAGAAACCACCAGCCCCACTGGCACTCCCCCACCCGCCTGATGACCAAGGGCTGGATAGAGCACAGAGAGCAACTCCCCTCGAGGTGATGGCTCCAGGGCAGCCTCGAGGCATGCGCCAAGGCGGCCCGACGTTGAAAACTGACTCGCGGCAGAGCAAAATGCAAACCAGGGACGACCTGCGGATTTGGGGAGGTGGAATAGGGCAGCCAAGGACAATTGCAGGCCAGAGCGAGAGGACGAGAACCCCAGTCCCCTCCAGGGACTGCCAGCTCCCCAACCACGCGGCCTGCTGGGAAGCGGGGCTCCTGGCCGACTCCCACCTAGGAGTGATGCCGCTAGCTGGAAGTGGAGGCAGGCCTGGGGGATTCGAGACTCTCCCTTGCTCTTAGGGTCCACGCTCACACCTTGTCCCTCCCCTTCCTGGAGAGTAGGGACCTGATGAACCTACCTGCAGGAGGAAACCATCCCCTCCACCTGCCAATACCTCCTTGGCAGCAGCCCCTTTATCGTCTGCCAAGTCCCATGCACAAGCCAACCATACAGCTGTGGGGTGCCTCCCTGCCCCCTAGCCAAGTGACTGCTCTCCTGAGGCCTGTTACTCCCCCCATCTCTGCATCTGCACGGTTTCAGTTTAGGGTCCCCCCATATATGCAGTGTGTCCCCTCAGGCCTGGGATCAAAGCCCACATGGTAACAGGCTCCCTTGCCTCTTTCCCCTCCCCATCCCATGCTCCAGGGTGTGGATTGTGCTGCATCAATTCTCCGTCCACAGTGATCCCTCCTCCCCTACCACCACCGTGCAGCTCCATGCACCGCAGGCAAGAAACGGACACTGCACCTCCAGCTCCTGCTGCTGCAAGGGGCCGATTGGCAGCGGCTGGAGGGAATTGGTAGGGCATTTAAGACGATACAATAGCTTCTCACCCCAGGGCTTTGCACACCTGCTACAGTCACCGGAGACCAGATCATAGACAAGGATGACCCCTTCTGCACCTTGTCCCCTGCCACCACAATGAAGGCCAGCTGCCACTACATCTCCAAGCTGCCTCCCCATCCTGATCTCCCTTGTGCGATCCAACCCTCCTGAGGTCCCAGCAGCCACAGGCGGCTGCAGGGGACTATGGGTTGGCAAAGGGATGCAGCACAAGCCCCTAGGAAGCCAGTGATGCACAAATGGGCTGCGCAGGGCAGAGGTCCACAGTACCCCTGGGAAGCAGGCCTGTGGAACCACCCACGTGGACAGTTCGCTGCCTGCTCTCCCCTTCCCCTTAGCCAAGTCACTCCACCAGGTCAGGCCAGTCTCCTCACCGACTTGGTTTCTCCCCTGCCCACCCGCTTTCCAAAGGTGCTGAGCTCCTACAGCCCCCTGATACCCCAGCAAACGCCCCAATGGGAGCAGCAAGGGCCTGGTGTCTGAGAACCTCAGGCTCTCTCAACAACTTGGACACTGGCCTTGCACCCTGGGGACCTCTGGATCCAGCACCTCCTGGCTCAGTCCTGCCCCATCATCTCCCCCTCCCAGGGGTGTCCCCCGGAACCGAACAGCCAGGGGGACAGGGCAAGATGCAGTGGAAGGACTAGTTCCCCTTGTTGTAGAGAGGAAATAGGTGGCGGCAGCTTCCTGCCATGAGGACACCAAGCAAGGCTCCTGTCCCTCAAAGCAGCAGCCCAGGCTCTCCGCTGTTCCCAGGAAGCAGCAGCGCCTGCCCTTGGTTTTGCTGCCTTGGCTCCTCCCGTCCCACACAGCCCAGCTGGCTTCCCGATGCTGCCGCTTAATTAAAACCAGCCGGGTGGAAAGAATGGAATGGAAGGGAGAGCGGGGGAGAGACTTCCCTGGAAGGGGGCAGACTGGATACGGTCCTGTGCCGAGCAGCCAGCTCTCCTCACACACCGTCGGCATGCTGGGGAACGGTGCGTAGGAATGTCCCCCTCCCCGGATGGCAGTGGGTGGGTGCTTCAGAGCTGGAGGACACAGCATGCATCCGCCTCAGCCTACGGCAGGTTGGTCACTCCAGGTGAAGATGCTGAAGCACCAAGCCCAGCGGAAGGGCCACAGCTGCCCCATCCCCTCTCAGCACAGGAGCCCACGGCTCAGGGACTCACCTGCATACTCTGGGTCCACATGGGGAGGATAAAATCCAAACTTTATGAAGATGGGAATGGGGACTCCGAATTTGAACCACTCCACCACATAGGGAGGGGGCTGCCCGGTCAGCGGATGGATCACGTCGCATCCCAGGATCACGCTCTCGCCAGCACGAGCTGTCACAAACTCGGGTTCCTCCCTTGAGCCGTGGGCACCTGGGAGAAAACAAAAAAAAACCCACACACAAATCAGCCAGGCAGTCAGTGGCTTTTATTGCAAGCAGCCCCTCTCCTCATTCCTGCAGGTACATGTGGCGACTCTTCCACAGGGCACACTAGGGCTTGGATACCAGTAGTTGGGCCTGGTTAGGAACCAGAGACGCTCCCTCTAGCAGCTGAGCTCCCTATGGCCATGCTGGGGCGTCGAGAAAAGGAGTGTGCCCTGACCGTGCAGCAGCAAGTCACCCACAGCACCATGCTAACGAAGGGCGCACAGCCAGGCTCTAAAGGGCAGCAAGCCGGCAGCAGAGTGCCCCCCATGCTAGCCAGAGGCTAGGAGCAGACCAGGGCAGCAGGCCCATGCGGCGGGAAACCAGCAGACTACGAAGGAAACCCCCCTCCACAGGCCTCTGTTGCTGCTCGCCATGGCGCCGGGGATGGATCGTGGTAGTCTCCCCATCAGCAGTTTGAGAAGGGGAAACACTGTCCAAACCTAGAGTGTCATGGCATGCAGAGGGCAACCCGTTCCCGGTAAGCCCCTCCAGGGAATGGCGGCTACTGCAACCGTCTGCCAACACCACCCACGGTGCCAGTGCAACCAGGTTATTAGTGCGATTTCAAGACCTGCCAGAGGCAGCAGTACGAGTCAACAGTGTGCCCTTGTTGCCAAGAAGGCTAACGACATTTTGGGCTGCATAAGTAGGGGCATTTCCAGCAGATCGAGGGACGTGATTATTCCCCTCTATTCGGCACTGGTGAGGCCTCATCTGGAGTATTGTGTCCAGTTTTGGGCCCCACACTACAAAAAGGATGTGGAAAAATTGGAAAGAGTCCAGTGGAGGGCAACAAAAATGATTAGGGGATTGGAGCACATGACTTATGAGGAGAGGCTGAGGGAACTGGGATTGTTTAGCCTGCAGAAGAGAAGAATGAGGGGGGATTTGATAGCTGCTTTCAACTACCTAAAAGGGGGTTCCAAAGAGGATGGATCTAGACTGTTCTCAGTGGTAGAAGATGACAGAACAAGGAGTAATGGTCTCAAGTTGCAGAGGGGGAGGTTTAGGTTGGATATTAGGAAAAACTATTTCACTAGTAGGGTGGTGAAGCACTGGAATGGGTTACCTAGGGAGGTGGTGGAATCTCCTTCCTTAGAGGTTTTTAAGGTCAGGCTTGACAAAGCCCTGGCTGGGATGATCTAGTTGGGGTTGGTCCTGCTTTGAGCAGGGGGTTGGACTAGATGACCTCCTGAGGTCCCTTCCAATCCTGAGATTCTATGATTCAGCCCTCGCTCCAGCTACTCACTCTCCTCCCAGCGACCGGCCTGAGAACAATCCGCTTCCCGCCAGTCCCGGAACATTGCCCAAGGGGGCTGGGTCCCCCACCTGCTCCAGGGGCACCTAAGCTGCCCCTCCCCACCTCACCTGAGCCAGAGCCGGGCCGAGCAGACCGCTCGCCCTGCAGCCACTGGCATTTATTTGCTTGGTTCATTGGATGGCTGGGGTTGCAAGCTGGGCGGATCCATTGTGTCTCCCCCCCACGCCCCCTTTTTGGGGGAGCCACAACAAGCCACTGAGCATGCCCAAAGGCACTGCAGAGCATCTCCACATGGCTATGCCCAGGGCTGGCCTCTCGACTCAGAAAGGCGAGACACCAGGGGCAAGAGACCGAAGGGAAGTGGCTGGGAATGTAAAAAGAGTGAGGGCCAATGTGGTGGATAGATGCTGCCTACTGATGGCCCCTTCTTGAAGCTCTGCCTGCGAGTAAGAAGACCAGGCCGTGGGCAGAGAGAGCAGACCGTGCTCTGGTCTAGCCCAGCAAAGCACAGCAGGTGAGAGGGCGCCCCCCAAGGCTGCTCCCCCTGAGCACAAAGGCCTCTCACCAACTGCCCAGCTCCTCCTGCCCCCTCAGCATGGGGAGACTCCCTCCAAGGTGCCCTTCCTCCCACCCTCGCCCCCACACGCAGGTGCCCCTGCCTCCCGTTCGGAAGGAGGGGGAGGTGCAGGCGGGAAATGCACAGCTCTATCAGCTCTGCACTGCTTAATAATATCTTCAAGGACGCCTCGCTTCCCTTCAGCAGGGGAGACATCCATTCATAAACCCACTCGCCTCGCCAGCCAATTACCGCAAGGAGCTGCAACCCCCTGGAACGGGCCTTTCCAAAGGGAAAGTGCTGACACCACCCAGCGAGCGGTGACAGCATCATTAAAACGGCAGCGCAACGAGCTGGATGCCCCAGGAACCCGCCGGACACATCCACCCCCAGACCCAGCCCTGCCCTTCACCCTGACCTTGTGGCCACCCCACCTGCATCTCCCCAGAGCCAGGACACCTATCCCACAGCGCCTCATCCCCCTCCAACGTCCATACCCCGCTAACCTGCACCAGCCGTATCACCCCTCCCAAAGACCAGAGCTATCCCTCCCAGTCCAAACACAGGCATTTTCCACCTCCCCGCAAGCGTGCTGCCAGCCGCTTCCCCACACGCTTTCGGGAGCCTGCAGCTAGTCCATTTCCCTTTGCGAACACCGGACTCCCCACCGGGCTTTGCAGGATTGGGTCAGGTCAGATCACTGCAAGAGAGGAAAGGACCCACGTGCTGCAGAAAATGGTGCTGCTGCCGGTGGCGCTCTTTCCTTTGGAGTCAGCTCGGACCCAAAAGCCCCAGGGCTGAGACTAGGGGGTGCTAGTTTGCTGACGGTGCCACCTTTCAGATAAATCAGACAACCGAAGGCCCATTGCGCCACTGAAATTCTGGCCAATTTCTACTAGGGGTAACTAACCCCTTTGCAATTTCAAGCTATGCTCACGCCAGGGCAGGCTGTATTTCACGGCCAGGTAAAAGCAAGCCCTGGCACTCTTCATCCATAGAGCTCAAAGCGTGTTACAGAGGTCAGCATCCTCAGCTCCAATTTCCAGGTGGGAAAACTGAGGCACAGAGCGACACCGGGACTTCCTTGCAGTCACCCAGCAGGCCAGTGGCAGAACCAGAAACAGAACCCATGTCTCCAGAATCCAAGTCCAATGCTTTATCCACTAGGCCACACTGCCTCCCCTATATGCTCCTCCAGGGCTTTGCACAATCACAGGGGTGGTGCAGTGGTTTGTGGTTCCCCTTGGGGTACATACATCAAGCTATTAGCAGGTACAGGATTTGCAAGAAAGGTGCAGGGCTCACAGCAGTTCGCTGTGGCACACCCGCTCCTCCCCTTCTCCATCCTCTGAGCCAGCTTCAGAGAAGAGGAGAACCAGCTGTTTTCCTACCAAGGCAGGGAGGTGGGTGGGAGCCCACGCAGTCCCACCCTGCACAGACCCATTCAAGGGGTCTCTCCACAGCAGGAGCTGTGGGGTAAGGCCTGGGGTACCATACTCATGGTACACAGGGCCAGTCTCCTCTGCCAGCCAGCCAGGCTCAGCACGACAGAGGCAAGGAGAGAGCTTCAAAACCCTTTGCAACCCAGAAATTCCACAACCTTCACCCCACCAGCCTCCGCACAATCTTACCAACCCAAGTCAGGGCTGGAGCAGCTGTCAGCAGCCCCCTGCCGCAGCTACACCATGCCCCCACAGCACCCCCTGCTGGGAGAGGCTAACTTTGCTGTTCCTCCGAGTGCCTCGCCGCTCCCCAAAGCATCTGGGACTACAGTAGCTGCAAGCTCCCCCGAAACTAGTGCTCCTATAAAAGATGTCTGCAAAGCATCTCACATCACAACCAGCGTCCTGCCCCATTCCCTGCACAGACGACTGCTGGAGTTGCTGTGAGCTCCCCTATAGCCCACGCCCTTCTCCCAGGGGCAGGAGAGCAGCGGTTTTTAAAAGCTCCTTGCAGTCAGCTCCTGCCTGGATCCTGCCGAAGCCGGAGCCTGGGGAATCAGGGAAGCGGCTCCGCGGTACTGCGGCTTCGGGGATTGGAGCTTTTATAGCGTGAAAAGGCTCCTTTCCCGCATGCAGCCGGGAAGCTGCTCAGGCTGCTGCTGTCTCCGCCAGCGAAGAAGCTTCATCCTTCAGGGAGGCATGTTCCCAGCTCCTTTGCTCTGCTCTTCAGGGCCAGCTTTGATTGGCCAATAGTGACATCACTGTTTTTCCACAACAGGAGAGTAAGATCACTGGTTATTTTTGGCTCAGACACAAACGTAAACCAGCAAACGGCCCCCACGGGGCCCCTGGGCAGGCTGATCATCAAAGCCCCTTTGGGAACGCAGGAGCCAGGTGGCTTTGGCTGCTTGCTGGGATAGCGTAGGCAGTGGCCAAAGACTCGCTCCTCTGCAAGCTGCATCAGTGCAGGGAAAAACAGGCATCAGTCTGATAAGCAAAAGGCCACCAGCCGTGAGTGTAGCGTCCCGGCCCAGGCACGGGGATAGGCGAAGGCTATGGGGTCTGTAGCCAGAGGAGGCGTGTACTTGGGGTGACGTATAACAGGGAGAAGCGTGGCAGAGGGGCGGTTGGGGTGCAGTGTATTAGGAGGCACCTGGGGACAATAGAGAGTTTATGCTGTGTGCGCGTGCAGAGTGATAGATAGGGTGCCTGGCATGTGGGCACGGAGGGGCCATCTCTCACCTGGGAGGGTAATGGATCACTCGGGGCATGCACACATACCGCAGGCGCGTGGCAGCAGACCACCACCACCAGGGAGTGGGGGCACGTCTAAAAGCAGAAGGGAGCCATGCAGCAAGTAGCTGCAGCCTCCGCTGCCGCCCATCACCAACCCACCCCCGGCGTTCACACCACCGGTGCAGGATTTGTTTGCACCTCGCTGGGCCTCATTATCGCTGCATTTCTAATGAGGCCAAGGCTTTTGCAGCTTGTCAGCTGATGGGGTGACTTCAGCTGCCACCCCACCCCTGAAATCTGCAATGCTTTGAGGGGGTCCTGGGACTGGCATCCATCCTCTCCCACTCCAGTGTCCCGGGGACATTTCCTTGTGTGCTGCTACTCTCTCCTCCACCATGCAACCACCCCATGCTGCAGGGAGCCTGACTAGCCACAGGCCGGCTCCAGATGCACCCCCACAGCTCTGGAGTGGCTCCTGCTTTCAGATGCCGCAGCAGGCTCCACACAGCCTGGCGGAGATACAGCACAGCCGCTGCAGCAGCAAGAGGGAGGGGCTGGGGTCTGCACAGGGCATTTGAAGGCCAAACCATTCCTCGGGCCTCAGAGATCAGTCTGCCCAGGAGCCTGGTCCGAGCCAGCCTTCCTTCCAGCAGGAGAAATCATGGGGTTTGCCCGGAGATTCCCCCAACCACCTGCCTGGCTCCACACTATGACCATCTCCCCCCCATCTAAATGTGACAGCCGCTACCAGATTCAGACGCATGCTGGTGAGAGCCCGAGCTGGGACAGAGGAAGAAGGGGCAGGCTCCCTTGCTAGTCACAGCAGCTCTCCTGGATACGGGTCCAATCCTGCACTCGTGCTAATCTCCTTCAACTCCGGGCGGGGGAGGGAGAGTTTGGAAGACTGGCTGAGTAAGAGCTGCAGGATTTGGGTCTTCCAAGACTTCAGCGCCACCCCAGTCTGGGGGAAGGGGGGTTAACCCTTCTGCCCCACAGGAGAATCTGCCAGGCCTCTTTACCATGCCCCAACGTCTCAGGGTACCGAGGACTTGCATCCATCCAGCCCCCGCGCCCAACAGGGAGTGAGGTGGTTCCCACGTCCTCACCAGCCCAGTGTTCCCCGGCTAGCAGCTTGTGCCGTGCAGAAGCTCGGAGCCCATCCAAGCCTTCGCCGGTACGCAGCAGCTGCAGTGTCTCCCTAACACACAGCTGGAGCCCTGCCAGCGCGTGTAGGACTTGATGCACCTTGGCACAGTCCCCAGCGCGCTTATCTCCAGTCAGCACCAGGCCCTCCATTCACCTGAGGAGCATTCAGATTTCCACACGGCCAGCAAGAGCAGCGCAAGGGCAAGGAGAGGGGCTGGCTGGCTAGGGAACGACACCACCATATGCACGGGGAGCGCCAGCGGGTCCCGGACTGCCCGCCTATGCCATCCAACCCAGGAGCACTGGTGGGATGAGTCTGCCAGTCCTCAGCCATGCCATCCCAAAGGGTCTGGGCAGCGTGAGTGAAAGGTCAGCCAAAGAGGGATTTGATATTTGCCTTACATGCCTCAGAGCAAGAGCCCGTTGCAGTCAGTGGGAGTGGATGGTGCTCAGCACCTCGCAGGACCGGGCCAGGAGACCCAGAGGCTGCCTCACCGGAGGGAGAAAGCACCATAAGTGGTAGCCTCCTGCTCTCGCCCAGCCCCAGAAACTCTTGGTACTGACGCAGCACTAGCTCCCTTTTGCCCCCACTTCAGCAGCTCCCTCCGCCAGGTCCGGCTTCTCGCCCTGAATTTTAATCTCCATCCATCTCCAAACGCTGGTTTCCTGCCCCCCGACACACACACTTTGTAAAGCAAACCGCCCCCTCAGCCAGGGACCCCGTGCACTGGGAGCAGCTTGCTTCCAGGAGCTCACGCCCGGGAAAGCTAAACCCGGCTCAGGGGACTTCGTCGACAGCGGATCCCTGCTCCCAACCCAGCGTGGGGACGCTGGAGTGCTGTCCCCACGGCAAGAGGAAACAGGGCGCTGCGGGGAAGGCTGAGAGACTAAGAAGTGCCTTGAACCCCACTGGCTAGAAGCAGAAGCGGGACACCAGGAAAGGAATGGGGGGGGGGGGGGAGAACAATGCCGTTAGAGAGGCAGCCCTGCAAAATAGCACAGGGCCCTGTCCTTCCTCAGCTAAGGCCAGGCAGACCCAACAACGGTGCCCATCCTAGGAAGCCTGGTCATTGGCATGATGAGAGCACAGCCCACGCTGCTCTGATGGCAAGGGACCAAGGGCAGAGGAGGGAGGAGCTCCCAGCCCACCACCTGGCTCCAGCCGGGAATGAGTGAGTCTCGACTGGAAGCCGATCCCCCAGCGCCATGTCAGGCCAGACAGCCGATTGATCCGCACCGTGGCCATTCACAGCCAGCCTCCGGGCTTCTCGGCACAATTAGCAACTTTAATTTGCTCTCCACTGGATTGTATTTCACAGCCCTTCCTCGCAGGAAGTCGGTAATTCAATCTTCAAGCTTCTCAGCACAAAAGGAGAAAAAAAAATAGCAGCGGCCTGGTGGAGAGGAAAGAACAAGCAACAGCTATCCACAGGACGGAGACCTGACACCGCGGTACCACCTTTTCCCCACTGCCCTGCCTAGGGCATCAGTCAAGAGATGACGGGGGCCATGTGCTGGAGCAGCTACGTGATCCCCAACCTTATTCCTTACAGCACCTCCTGCTGGGTGAGGTTGGGACTGCAGGAGCAGGACACTCTCTCCCCTGGCACGCACAGCCTGCGAGGAACAGCCTCGCGTTCGGGATGACACCAGCCCTGACGCGTCAAATCTTTCTGTTCGGGGCCTGCTGAATCGCCGGGACAGGACAGCCCATTCGCCGAGGCAGCTTCAAAGCGGCTTTTACAGAAGACAGACAAAAATAGCACAGGGCGTGTGTCTTTGAGGCCTGATACAAAGGGTCCAATGACGTTTGGAAGGAAGCCATTGAGCACCCGGCCCTGCGGGCACCCCTTCTCTGCACAGAATAATGAGCCATTTAATGTATAGCCCTCACCAGTTTAACACCATCCTCCCTAGCACATCACAGCATGCAGGCCTCTGAGCAGGTGCGGGGAGGGGAGGAGAAGGATGCAAGGGAACCAGCTCAGGAAGGGACTCCTGGCCCTCTGGGGAAGACCCAGGGTGCTGCGGGAAGGGGTGCCGGTGAGCCAGCTGTTTGCACTCTTCCCTCCTCGCCCGCCTTCTCTCTACACTTCTGCCAGTGACCTCCCATGCTCTGGCTGTTGGCGCTATCCCGGCAACACGTGCAGCTCTGCATCTCCCTCTCCAGCCTGTGGACATCTGCCCAGCATCTCCTCGGGGGTGCCCCGCTGCTTCCTCAAACCATGCACGGCAACTGCGGACCCTCTCTGCCCACCTCACCCCTTCCCCTGGCACCCGAGCTCAGGGCTGCCTGGGACCCCTCCCTTTCCTCACCACCAGGATCTTTCCACTCCTCCCTAGCAAACCCACCCCCTCCCCACTCCCAGAGCCAACATGCGTCTCCCAGCCCAATGCCAGGGGCTAGATAGCATGGCATCTCCAAGCTTCCTCTCTGGACCCTCCCTTCTCCCATCTACCCAGCATCCAGCAAGTAATGCAGGCTTCCTCCTCTACTGCTCTGACAACTTCTCCCCTGCTCCTCACCTCTCTCCACTGGCTCCCTCTCACTGAGCACGAAGTGAGGATGAGGGGTTTGGAGCCCAGACCCCAATGCTCCTCACCTCACTTCCTCCCTCCCATTCTCCCCTCCGTGCCTGGAAGGGTCCGTCTTCCTCACACAACTCCTCCAAAGCCCTCTCCATCCCACCCCTTGGATTCCCCCTCCTGCCTCAGCCCCTTGTCTAAACCACCTGCATCCAATAGGTTTCGTTCTCTCCGCAAGACACCATCCATTACGCTGTGCTGCATGAACTCCCTTGCTTGGTCCGCCTTCATCACCTCGCGCTGCCCGAGCCTGCAAACTCAGAGGCAGGATGCGTGTCTTGGTCTCTCTCTGACAGGCTTGGCAGAGCCAGGGCACTATATTCATCAGCGATGGGACTTGGAAAGTGTTTGGGGATCACCGTGTGAAAGGGGATTCATGAGCATCAGCCATTATCCTATGCCCAGACGCTAAGGTGATGGATGAGTTCTCTTCGACAGAAGTCCCTGCCATCCACCGCCATCCGGAAATCCATCTCTGAAGATCAGCGTCCCCTCCTTCAGCCCCAGGGAAAGGCTCACAATCTGATTTTCCAAGTTGCTGAAGAAACAGTTTCACCAGGAGCTGCAGGTCTTTAGCTTCTCTGGAAATCAGGCCATGAGGGGGTTAAGACCAAGGGTCTTATAAATCAGAGTCATCCACATGACAAGGCAGGCAGACAGCTAAGAAGTGATGGAACAAATGCCTGCAGAAGACACTGGGACCTGGAATTCTTCCATGAGGCGGAGGCAGCTAAGTTGGAGAGGATGGACTGCACCATCCTCTTTTCTGTGTGGAAAGATGAGCAGAACAGACAAGAACTGTCCCATGCAGAAGTAAATGCTCCCTTTTCCTCCTTCCCTTCTAACTGGCCTGGCAGCAGAGGGGGTTAACTTCAGCTCCCAGAAGCAGCTCATTAACTAACAAGAGGGGAATGGGTGTGGGTGTGTGAACGGAGAAACAGCCACACAGAAAGAGCGAAGCTGAGAACGGATGAGTGAACACACAGGAACGGGAGAACCAACAAGGCAAATGGAGAGCAAGAATGAATGGAGAAAGTGAGAGAAGGAACGAACAAGTGGGAAAGAACAGATGAGTGTGGGGAGAGAGAGAACAAATGAACAAGAAAAGGAACGCACAAGGGAGCCTGAGCAAGAGAAAGGCATGCATGGGTGCACACGGGTGTTTCAAAAACATCTCAATTTCAAACAGAGCCAGGACCAAGTGACTAGGGGCCCAGCTCTAAGCCGTTTCCTGGACTAAGGCCATTTGGAGCCGAATGAACACGAGCCAGGTTCGAAATCCCACTCCCTCTTTCCAAAAGGGGAGAGTAAAGTCCAGGCAGGTCAGAGCCGCTTGTACACCCTAATGGGCCTGGTCCTCTCCCACCTGCAGGGCCCGTGGATCAACAGGATCCACTCCACACACCTGCAACTTTGCCCTCACAGGTTGCCAAGCGGTTCGTGCCCACTGCTGCCTGAACAGGCTTGGCACAGAGGGAGGGGGCAGCATGCACACGCCTTGCAGTAGCCTCTGGAATGGAAGTGCTGAGATGTGAGTGAAGGAAAATAGGTCAGTTTCTAGCAGCTTGCAGTGCGGGTATCTAATCAAAAAGCCAGTGGGGTAACCACATGCATGGTTAGGCTTCACCTCCACGTGAGGCAAGCTGTCTGCCATCCATTACAATCACAAGCACCCAGTTCTTGGAGGGATCCCTGCTCTCACCCCCCAGCCCTGCTCTTCGTTCTGGATTCCCTCTCCTGCTTGGTTCACATACCTGGCTAGATGCCGCCATCTCTCTAGCAAGTTTCAATCTGTCTACACATTAATGGCCTCGGCCCAGAATTACCCTTCCAGTCTAGTAACTTCCCCTCTCCGAGGGAGGGTGAGGAGCACGGGGCTTGAAGTCTCGCAAGAGATGCCAGCATCCCATACCCTTGGGGCAGGGAAGAGGGACAAGAGGAAAGCTAACTGCACCTCCAACCCAAGCAGTACATTTGGGGAGCGCCCCAGTCAGTTAGATGCAGTTAAATGCCTGAATGTGTCATCTGGCAAAAGAGGCGATGGAAACAGGACAACATCCAGAACAGCAGAGGGTTCTTCAGTAACACTGCCAGATCAGGGTGGGGTCACATTTTATAAGTACCTGTTGAGTCTACAAAATATGCACACACCCCCACAGTGCACTCCAAAAAATTTGCCATTTACAACACAGCACTATAGATACTAGAGTGACTGCTGATCTCTCCAGCACCATCACCAGCTCCCAGAGTTTTACAAGTCTCGCAATATTGGGTGTTCTTAAAAGCCCCAGCTTCTGAAGGCATGTGATCAGGTAAGAATTTCAGCTCTCATTTACAAAGTAGGTTTCCGGCCCTCGTGTTTGTGAAGAAAAGCTTGAGGGCCTGACCCATGTGGGACCTAAAGATTAAAAAGCCAGAGGGCAAATGAAAGGAATCCCAAAGGTATTTAAACATTTCATCATTTCTGTGGTCCGACTCGTGATTTTTGAATGCTTCCGATTGGCCACACGGAGAGACACAGAAGAGATATGGGTAGTAAAAAGCCCCACGCAACTCAGTGAAACATGTGCACAAGTACCACTCGGCAGGCGCCACTTTGCACGGCGGGCAGAGAAATGCAGGGCTGGCACGTGTGCAGGGCTGGGGTGCTCACATTTCAAAACATGGCCCTGATGGAACTTCCACACACAAACAGGCCCCGCTGCTCCTGGGCAGGTCAGTGCGCACGCAAAGAAGTAACCCCGCTCCTCTCTCTTCCCCCCACATATCTTTCACTGCATCTCGTTTCCATTCTGCAAGCCTACCAGTCAACGGATGAGCATGTCCTCTGCATCCTGCAGCCCATTTGGTTGAAATACAAGCCAGCAGCAGGGGGGCGGGCACATCACGTATGAGGCAGTATCTTTCTAAGCGGACACTGTCCGTTGTAGGATCCATTCAGGTCTCAGAGGTGTTCTGATAACTCTGGTAGCTGATTTCACGCGAGCACTGTGGATTCTCTCACTTCTCTGGGGCATGGCGGGGAGAGAAAGGGCCTCACTTGTTACAGCTCTCACAGCTTGGACCCCACCGTCCTGGTGGACACATCTTCATGGCTCTGCTGCCCCGTCATGAGCCTCCAAACACCCCCATGACAGAGTGGCCAGGAGGGATGCCCAACCGTCTGGATCAAAACAGAGCCTTGGCTGTGGACTGCAGTGTGTCAAACCCTGAGCTGGGACATGACAGATGGAATAGCGGAGCAGAGCGAATGCGAGGTGACTGGTACTGCATTTGTGGCTGGGTCCATCAATCAGCGATGACAGGGAAAGACAGAACTAGGGTCTCTGAACATTTCATGGGGTTATTTCAGTCCATATGTGAGGAGTGCCCGCCCCATGCTCTGTCTAGGTCCGTCTAACAAGCTTTAGAACACAACACAACCGCGCACACGCAATTGTGGCAGGGCCTTTTAGGAGTCCCGAGAGAGAACGTGCAGCATACAGCAGCCCAAGTAGTCAGGTCCCTCGGATTCCACTCCCTGGATTGCAAACTCCTTCCTGGAGAACCTGGGCATCAGGATTCTTGGGGGTTACTTCAAGCTCCAGGGGGAAGCATTGTTTTGTGGTTCAGGGCGAGAGGGAACTGGGAGTCAGGACTCCTGGGTTCCATTTCTAGCTCTGCCACAGACTCAGTCTGCTCCTTCAGCCAACACACCCAATTTCCGTGCCTCAGTTTCCCCTCTCTCTAAAGTGGAAACAACACCTGCCTCGTAAATAGGAGTCTGAGCAAGGCTTCACTAGCGAGATCAGGGAGGAGACACCCTACAGAAGGACAGTGCCCTACTGCCATATTTCCATAGGCTCCCTAGCACATGGGCACATCTCCCGTCACCCTAGTCTGGTAGAGACCTGTTGGGCATTTAAAGCTTCTGCAGTCCCTCCACCTAGCCAGCTTGCTGCTCCTCCTCCCCATAAACTCCATTCTGTTGCCTATCCCAGCAAAGCCACCCAACCCATGACAAGGAGAAGACAGCCCTGTCGGCTCATCTGGAGGCCTGAAGGCCTCAAATATTCAGAACTGGGTTCCACTGCGCCACTCGGCCGTCTCGTTCCCAGGGCTATCCCACTGGGTCAGAGCCACCGTAGCTCCCTCCCCTCCACCTGGGGGCAAGAGCAGCAGTTCAACGGACATTTCCAACGGATTCTCCAACCTCCAGATCTTTCTAGGTGCCAGATTCTGACTGTGGTACATGGGACTCCACTTGTGGGGTGAATCCAGGCCCCACTTCACAGAGTGTCCAACAACAGGAGTGTTAACACCTTGTCACCAGCTCTGCCTCGCAGCTGATGTCAGTTTGGTGCCGAGTTGCTAAACGGGAGGAGAATAGAGAGGCAGAAAGGGTGCGAGAAAGCTGCATCGAGCCCAGCGGAAAGACCCTCTCTCGGCCAGCTGGGCACACGGGACCCACCAAATGACAGAGAATCCCTCAAAGCTCCACTATAAGTGGGGAAGAAAAGGAAGGACAGTTCATTGAGTGGGTTGCCCCCGCCCCCAAAGGTACAACCCTGCCAGCCTCTCGCTACTAATCCCATACGAGAGTGTATTCTGGGCCTCCGCAACAGTGCAAGGATGGCAGGGTAGTGGGGTCCAGTGTTTAGAGCAGGCAGGCTGGGAGTCAGGGCGCCGGACTCCGGCAGAGCAGGGCAGGGTCCGAGTCTAGATCCCCAAGTCTCATGCCTGGTTCTGGGTGCGGAGCTCTCTGGCCTGGCCCCCTCTGTGCTCAACGTCCCTCGTGAAAACGGAAATAACCCCCAACCTCCCAGGGAGAAGACTAGGCTGAGGGATTCTCAAGCAGCCAGAGACGCTTCACATCCATACCAGGCAACTGGCACACTCATCACGCATGCTGCCTGCGGACCTGCCCCGGGGCAGCCAAGCCTTCTCCCTGAAAGCCCCACATGGCAGATAATGGATGAGACACCCGTCCAGGGAAGCCAAAGGGGAGCAGCAGACAAACATCCTACCCTAGTCAGTTCTGCGTGAACGGCGACATGAGCCTTCCCTCCATCCCCCCAGTGCCAGTCCCCACAGAGCTGCCTGCGTCCTTAACGCTCCGCTGGTGCCCCGGGACGCTGTGCAGCAGGAAGCTCCCGGAGCGCCCAGCACACTGGAGCAACCTCTCCGCGCTCAGCCAGCGCACTCGCCAGGTTCACTTGAGGTCGCGGGAAAGCTCAGAGGACGCGGAAGCACCATCCCGCCGGAGCGCTATACACATAGGGCCCCCCCCTGCCATCAACAAGTAATTAACGGGCTCACTGACCCACTCCGCCAGCCAGCTGGGACTCAGACAACAAGCTGGAGAGATGTGCCTCCCTACCAATCAGGGGCCAAGAGACCAGTGACAGATGTGTGCCTCCCCCCCCCGCTCCCCACTCCACCACCAATCAAAGGCCCGGAAGCCTTGACCCTGCACGCACCTCCACCAATCAGCATAGCGGTACCGCTGACCCATTTGGACCCGACCCTCCCCTCCGCCCCCAACCAATCGTAGCCCAGTTTCTGGAGAGTAGAGAGGAAAGATGCACGAGCCACGGAGCCCAGCTGCGCCCTGCTACCCAACCCCAGGGCGGTGATGATGCATCCACCAGACACACCCCCCGGGGGTGGCAGGATCAGCCCAACCCAAAGCTCTCAGAGACCAGCAACAAAGAGGCCCCGTTCTCACCCCGCAGAGCAGCGTGAGAATCCGCGGTGCAGAGATGAAATCTGCTTTGACACGTCCCATCCACAGCATCGATGGCAGAATATTGCAGGGATCAGGGAGGACAAACCACTGGCATTTCATCGGGGGGAGGCACTAGAATGCAGGGAAGGAAGCAGGTGCATCTGCTCTAGGGAGAGACAGCAAGATGGAGAGGACCCCGCCCTTGCTAACCAGGAGGGTAGCAGAGAGCTGGAGTCCATCCGCCTCCCTCCCCGATCGCATCACTAGCGGAACATGACAGGAGCGAATGGCTCGGCTTGAGCGGTGGGAGTTTGCTCAGCCAGTCAGAAACGGCACATGACAGAAAGCTGCAATTAGCTGCTCAGTCATCTAAAGAACGACTGAGGAAGCCGGTCCGACTGGGCAAGCTGCCTGCCCCTCCTCACCAGAATGCTGGCTGGCTGTACAGCGGGTGGGGTATCTGTCGCTCTGAGGGAACCTGCCTCCCTGACCCGCCCCCTGGCTGAATCCATCACCCAGGATAACAGCCCCACTAGTCCCATAATCAAGGACCTTCCCCCTCCCTTCTCCACCTCAGCTCAGAAGCAGCATCTGGGTTGGCAGTGAGATTCCTGCTTTTTAAACCTGATTTTCCAGATGGATTGGCTGAGACACACAGGTCAAGTGACTTGCCTCAAGGTCACAGAGCAGAAATGGGAGAAAGAAGGAGGGGAAAACCTGGAGTAACCAGAGGGGACATCTTAATGGTCTATGCATCAGATTCAGAGTAACCAGGCTCCCTGAAGCTTCAGGTTGAAACCCCACTTTCCTCCTTCAAAAGCAGAGAATCATGCAGCAGAGGGGACAGGGCTTTCACCAGTGACCCACTAAGTAAGATCATGTCTCCTCTACGGTTGCATTTAAGTTCCCCCAGCACCATCAGAGAGTACAAGATCATGGCAGTGTCCTTAGGCCTTCCCATCCAGTATGCTGGACAGCATTCATCATCCTCCACCCACCATCGCTTTTCAAAATGCTGTTGTGAGTCGCCACCACCACCTTCCAGGCCACACGAATGAGAGAAGGGAATTCTAAAATCAAGACAATTCCTAGAGAAATAACTTTGGTAAGCTGTAGTTAAGATTGTAACCATCAATTCTGGGGAAGGGGGAGTCATTGCAGTAGGACATAGTGCCAGCTGAAATCAGCAACCCTTTGCGCTAGACGCGGTACATAAACACATACACAGTAAGAGAGCCCCTGCCCCAAAAACTTGCCATCTAGGTAGGCAAGACAAAGGGTTGAATGAGAGGAGACTTGCCCAAGGCTACACAGCTGGTCAGTGGCAGAGTCGGGGCCAGACCTCAGGTTTCCAGATTCCCAGTACAGTGCCCTGCCCACTAGACCATGCTGCCTCTGCTGAGTGAAACGCAGAAGTTGTTAAAAATAAAATTCCCCCAGAAACCATGTGGCCAAATGCTGCAGTTTTTAGGTGTTCACCTATAGCTCAACACACAGCCTTGAGATCAGAAACCACTGGACACTGAACGCTCATCACGACACCGGGGTTCATCTCCTTTCCTCATTTCAAGCAGCAGCCATGGTATCTTGCTTCTTCCTGGAGCAACCTCCAAAGAACAGACCATGGTTACCTAGCACTTGAAGGACAAAGCCTCTAACCACTCGCCTCCTGCCACAGAGTGCTCCACTCACCACTGGACTGGCACCTCCTCCTGGTCACTCTGGGGATTAGCTCTCGAGGCCGACACCCCCTTCTGTGGTTTGCATGCCATTGCTCCAACTCACTCCCTGGTCTTTGTGACTCAGCCCTCCGGCCAGGTCGCTCAGCATTTCCCCCCTTCTGGGGGTATATCAAAGTCTTCATCAGCAGTCCTAGGCAGTCCTGCCATTCACTGCCTCAGGTCTATGCCACACCTACGGTGGCTGGTAGGGGAACCCAGGCCTAAGCTCTGCTCTGGGTTCCAGTCCAGGGTCCCTTAACCCAGCATTTCCGGGCTTTCCTCTCCCAGCCCTCATGGCTCCTTCCATAGACTGCTTCCCTCCACTCTGGTTCCCCTTCTCTCTGGGTGTACCAGCCCCAAACCCACCTCCCAGGGAGCGACTGCCCTTTCCCAGCAGTAGCCCCTGTCTGTTACCTGGCTTCATAGTCCCCACCTGTTCCTGCACAGCTGAGCCTGCTTTCAATTAGCTCCCTGGCTCCTCCTCCAGGTGCAGCCTACAGAGTTAATTGGCCTAACTGGCCACCTTAACCCCTGTCAGTCCTGTGGGGGGAGGACACTCCATCACACCTCCAAAACACAGACTCCACATCCTCCGCAAGCCCCGCTGCAGGATTCATGCCCCATACCTGCTGGCCCAGAGAACGTGGTCAGAGACCCACTGCTTACTGTGGCACTGCTCTGCCTATTCCGGGGGGGGGGGGGGGGAGGGGGGCTCCTTTCCCCTTCAAACACACAGAGAGGGAGCATGCTCACAAAGACACTGCGCTGATATCGATGGATTAGCTTTGCGATTGGTTTGCGCTAGGGTCCTCAAGTGCTTTGCAGCTGGGAATTAAGCCACAGCATCCTGGTGAGGTTGGCATTATCCACACGTCCCAGGTGGGGAAACTGAGGCACCGAGAAGGGCAGTGACTTGCCCTAGCCCACGGAGCAGACCAGTGGCAGAGCCGGAGTAGAACCCAGAACCCCAGCCCCCATCTCGTACATTAGTCCCAGACCCAACTCTCCCCTTAGGAGATAACTTGGCACCAGCCACAACCCGTGGCAGCGCTCTCCTAGTTCAAGATGCACCCGGCAAAGGTCCAACCCCACGTACTGGTGCCTCTCACAAGGGCGTTCGTATTCGGCCACTGGCTACCCACCCCCTGGCCCTCTCCTGTCTGACCCAAGCCACGGCACACTCCCCCCTGCAAGAATAGCACAACACTGACCCAGGCACAACAACGGCACAGAGCATCAGTCCCAGTCCCCTCGCAGCATTGACATTCCAACATGCACCAACGCGATGAGGAGTTTCTTCCCTCTGAATATGGGCACGGTGCCTTTAAGGGAGGCCGCGCTCTGTCCCGCTGGTGAGACAGTGCCGGGCGCATGCAGGTCAGCCCTACCATCAGGAGTGCCGGGGGGTTGCTGGAGTCTGGTAGCCAAACCTGGCACGCACACAGAGCAGGAGACACCCACGAAAGGGAAGCCCGAACAGAACAAGCATCCCCTGGGATTCGCCCCCAGGGCAGTGGGACACAAAGGAAGCACGCACACGCGTGCCTACAAAGCTGCCCCTAGAGCCGCTCGCACGCGCTCATCCACCAGCTGCCCCCCCACCCCTAAACTCAGCACTGATCAGATGAGGCAGGAAAGTCAAGTGGAAACAACCCCCAGGGTCAGAGACCTGCTTCAGACCCCAGCCATCCCCAGCGAACCCAGCTGTCTGCCCGCTGCACTCACACAAACCCTTCTCCCCACTCAGAGCAGGCCCCGTCCCACAGCTCCCCAGCGAGAGCGGGGTTGCCCCAGCGTCCAGCGCATTAGGGCCCTATGGAAATGAACCCGCAGCACCCCCAAGGAA
This sequence comes from Chelydra serpentina, assembly GCA_037349315.1. Taxonomy (NCBI): domain Eukaryota; kingdom Metazoa; phylum Chordata; order Testudines; family Chelydridae; genus Chelydra; species Chelydra serpentina. The sequence goes on along the minus strand of JBAIAC010000037.1, from coordinate 9,369,112 downwards.
ACAGGAGAGGCGAGGGCGCGAGCAGGCCCGGCACGGCAGGTACAGGTGGGGTGTGATGAAACCTACTGCCGAGCCAGAGCCCGTCTGCCGCCTGCAAACACCGGTAACCAGATACTGATGGTTTCCATTACCAGTGCATATGAAACCGGCTTGTGTTTACAGCGACTCCGGACACGGCGATTTTACAACCCAAAAACTAGTAACCCTGACACAAACCCTTTGTACTCTGCCAGCTTAGACACATGCCGGAGGCCCCCGCTTCGGCTCCCAACCTCTGCCAGCATGGGCACCCCAGCCACCCACCCGCCTCCTCGATCCCCTCCTCAGAATGCAGAGCCACTGCCCGAGCTCCAGAGGGGACAGCTGCCTCCTCCGGTCTCTCCCCGGAGGGATGCCCCCATGCATGGAAGGAGCAAGGCTGCTGGGGCCATGGAGGGAGATGGGGCCTTCCTTTCTGTGATGCCTCTTTCATCGAGGATTACAAGGGGCATGCGAGAGCCAGCAAAAGGCCCAAGCTGCCCCTCCCCAATTGATGAGATGCTACCAGGCTGGGACTCCAGCAGAGACACTCACTGCCACTGGGGTTGGGCGATTACATTGCTCTTTGATTAGCGGCGGGGAAGAAATCAAGATAAATCAGATTAGCCTTTGCTCCCCCGCCGAGGTTGGGGAATTACTGCTCCCCACTATCCCTGTGCTAGACGTCGGAAGGGTGAGGGAGGAAAAGATTAAAAGAGAGATGGGGAAACAGCCCAGCCTGCCCCAGATCTCCCAAACCCCACGTTCCATCCAGAGGTTTCCTCTTCGTGGCTGCAGCACAGAAGAGGAGCAGGGGTGTCCCAGGACCCAAACCTCACCGGGTGAGTGCTTCTACAATAGGCAACTAAGGCAAATTATCGCCACCACAATTTGCCATTATTCCCCGTCTGACAGCCACCCACGCGCCTCCCTCTCTTTCTGAGCCCCCAGTCCCTGGGGACACACTAGGGGGAAGGGAGAAAGCTATGCCCACAAAGCATACGACCTAGGATGTGCTGACTCCGGAGCTCCCCCATTTATACTCAGGGAAAATCCCACTGCCAAGCCCTCCCATTGAACACCCTGCCAGGTGCGCGAGACCAGCTGCCCAATCCCAGACAGGTCCCAGTCCACACACTCCCATGAACACCCAGCAGGGTGTTGATATCCAAGGCGTGGAACAACACACCGAGTCCTTTGCATGCTAATTCTCCAGCCCCCTGCGCTCCAACTCATGCAAGACAAGGCAAGAGACACTGCTCCATCGGGGCAGACAGGACCTTCAGAGACCCCTGGGCTCAGAGTTCAGCATCACCTTCTGCAACCCCTTTCGGCCGAGTTAAACAGTCCCACCGGCGATGATCCCTGTAGCACCAGAGGAGCAACCTGGGGACAAAGACCGAGTAGCTCCTGCAGACTGTTTAGAAAACGGTCAGTGTTTCACTCCAAACCCCAAGGATGAAGAAACCACCCCCAACTTTATCCTTACAGATGCCCTCCCCTGGTCTCTACCTGTCATATATGGCCTTATTCCAATTACAGCTACAGTAACGCCACCGAACCCAGTAGAATCTCACCTCTGTGAAACTGGTGAGATCAGAAGCCCACCAAGTTCACCACTTCTTGTGTTATTCCTTCTCCCACTCTGGGGGGGTGGGGTCCACCCTGTTACTATAGCAATGGTGTGGGCCTCCCAGCCATCTCTGAAAGCTGGGCTGGGGCGACGGGGTCACCAGGCCAGAGAGGTCCTTGCTGCCCTCCCTTCCCCTGGAGTCCCAAAGTTGTAGGAAGGAAGGAGCAGCGTGGCACCAGGAGCCACTTTCAGTGGGGAAGAAGGCAGGAACCCACAGCTTTTAGCAAAGGCCTTAAATTATCCTTCCAGCCCCTGTTGGCTAAGCCCTGCAATCAGAGCTTCTGATCCAGGACAAGGGATGGAGAGCTCTCAAGTGGAGATCTGCATGGGGCTCTGCACTGGGAGAAGAGCAGCAGGGAGTCTTATCACGCAATGTTACTAGCCCAGGGCTTGAGAGATTGCACTGCAAGGGGCCACGTCTCCTGAGTGCGTCCCAGGGGGATGGAGTGACTGCCTGCCTCAGGGCCATGCCACGACTGCCACAGGTCCTCAGCTCCAGTGATTCGCATTTACATGGAGAGTGAAACTCCTTGTTGAGCTGGGGTGAAGGGAGGGTCACCTTACAGAGCAGGAATAACCACCAAGTCTTATAATTAAGGAACAGGATCAGGGTCAGTCAGTGCTGATCCTAGCACTGTGACTGGCTCCCAAGAGAACTTCTTGGAAGGCACGTCCCCGCTCCGTGCCTCAGTTTCCCCAACTGAAACAAGGGGACAACTATGCTTTCTCCCCTCATTCATGCTAGTCAATTCGTTGAGAGCCTGCAGACACTGTAACAGGCAAAAGAGCTATTAGCTATTAGGCTTTGAAGACCCCTGCCCACTATCCCTGTCTCCTGATTCTCTCCTCCTTCCTGTGAGCAGGAGACAACAGAACACAAAGGAGACCTCTACACACTCACCTCTGCCCTGCAGCAAGACAGACGGACAGAGAAGGGCAGATGCCCCAAGTAGCCAAAGTGCAGACGCCCGGCTAGTGCTCACCAGAGAGACCAGGCCAAGGGCAGGACCACAGAGCCAAGGGAGTCACAGCACAGCATCCTGCTGTCACCTCGTGACTCCCCGGCACCAGTGTCCTCATCTGGGGCACGGATGGGCGAGCAGAAGGCTGAGACTGCACCGGATCAGTTCATTGCCAACTGGCCACCCCTCAAGATCCCAGGGAGGGCTGCGGAGGCCAGACGCAGGCAGGAAGGGGGCAGAGAAGAGGCAAAGACAGCAGCCAAGGCAACATGGTGCTGCCCTGAAGAACTCCAATCAGCGATTTAGGAGGACTGACACTTATCAAAGGGGAGGCGAAGGTGACTCCAGAACAGGATCTACTGCGCACGGTGATGAGGCGCCAGCAGCTTGAGCAACACGGGGCGCGCACAGACGTGCCCACCGTCCCAGCAGCACTGCAGGGAACAATGGGAACAGTGATGATGGAGCGGCTCACAATTATTCCGATCCCAGCTTCGCCTGCCAAGAGGGGCTGCAGGGAACCGGGTGCTAACTGCGAGCAGACCTGCAGTTGCTGCAGTACCAGCTGCAACGACTACAGGGACCAGTGAAAGAACTCGTGGCACACAGCTGTAGTGCCCACTTCTCCCAGCAGGGGTGCTGTAGAGCACAGGGGCAGAACACGGGGGGGGGGGGGGATTCTGACAGACGCAGAGGCTAGAACAAACATCGCAGATTTCAGCACTAACTTAGCAAAGCCAAGTCATTGGGAGCAAAGGCTGCCCCTGCTTAGCTTCCTCCGCCGTCACTCGCAGGAGTTACAGCCTTGGCTCTGAATTCCTTAGCTTGTCTCATGTGCTGAAGGTTTTTTGTAGCTGCAGCAAAAGGACAGAGGAGAACCCTGGGCCATCTCCTCCCCACCCCCATTACCAGCCTGGTGGGGGCAGCTTCCAGTTTCCAAATTCTATTGCACTAGAAGACTCCTCGCCGTTCATTTAGTCACTGAAGAGCTGCAGAAACGCGAGAGCACGTGTCAGGCTCATGCAGACAGCTGCCCAGCTCTGTCCTGCCTCAGACCCACGGGTTAAGGGTAAGACCTTGCTGGGCTGCACCGGCAGAGAGGATGCATATGGAGGAATCCCAAGGGGATACAGAACAGCTCTCCAGAGCCAGGACTCTGAGGCCAGGCTCGTCATCCCTCCAAGACGGTGGTTTTCGACCTTTTTTCATTTGCAGACCCCTAAAAATTTTCCAAGGGAGGTGTGCACCCGTTTGGAAATCTTAGACATAGTCGGTGGACCCCCAGAGGTTCACGGACCACAGGTTGAAAACCAGTGATCTAAGGAATCACACAGAGCAGCCCTCCACAGACAGCTCTCCCCATTAGCCTGCCCTGCCTGAGAGTCCAAGGGGAAAATCCTTAGAGTCCTCCTGTGCTCACATGACCCCTCCACACACTGCATAGTGCATATATACTCAGGGCCCTTGCTGTGCATAGGAAACACTAAGCACAATGCACCGACACACTCACTCATGATACACACACTCATGGTCCCCCTTGTGCACAGGACAATTATGCACAGGGGACACACCCCCACAGCCCTCACCGTGCATGAGAGAGCAAGCTTGCAGCACTGGATCTGATGCAAGATCTGAGCCTAAAGCAGAGGCTGAGAACTAAAGTTAAGCCAGGTATTAAAGCAAACGCTGACCCGTTCACTGCTCAGTACACAAACTTGGCAGAGCCCTTGCGAGCACACTAGGCACCAAATATATTTCAGCTGGTGCAAATGCATTTTAATTTAATACAAGAGAAGATGGTTGAAGGAAATAAATAGGGATGTTTTGTTCAAAACATTAGAAACAAAAACGATAAATGTTATAAAACACATAAGGTAGGATGTAAATTGTTTATTACAGTTTGTTTCTGTTTATAATGCTGGGGTACTTTGCCTTAACCCTTTGTAGTAATATCAAGGTCTACTTGGTCAGCTACCTGAGCATAACTGGGACAGCACACGGAAAGAACACACACAGGCCGAGTGACAGACACATACTATGCACAATGCCCTCACATGTCACACTCACATCATACAGGCTCATTATACACGGCACACACACACACACACACACACTCACTCCCCTACCATCCACAAGAGACTCACTCATGATACACACAATGGCACTCCAGCCTCATCGACATGCCGACTCACTACACAGCTCACCCGCCCCACGCACAGTCTACTCACAGTCTGCTCCCACGCATTATTCATAGTACACTCACTCGGCACGTCTACTCTACTCACTCATCACACACACCCCCAACACACACGTGCGCGCATACCCGCAGACATGCATGACACCAAGTCCCTTGACCCCCATCAACGCGCACACTCTGCCCCAGAATTCCTGTTTCCCCATGTCTAACATGCCCCAGCCGGGAGCTCTCGGTCTCTCTATGGCACTCGCAGAGTTAAGCATCCCTTTCCACTCAGGAGGAGGGCAGAGTGTCCCCCCGCCCCATCCTCCAGCAAAGAAGAGATTCTATTCATGGTATTTTTAAGCAACAAGAACTTCCTCTCTTCATCTCTCCATGAGACAGAGGGCCATTCTGGACTTGCCCCTGCAAATTATCCTCCTGCTCAGCAGACCCCAGCATTTCTGCTGGTGGAAAGGGCTCGGCCAACTCTTTGAGCCAGCTACAGATGCCAAGCGCCGCCCATCACCAGCAAGGGGGAAGCACCAACTCACAGGGAGTAACCATGGCAGAGGACATCACATTACATCCCTAACTCAGCATATACCTGCCACCAGGCCAGGGCGCAACAGACCCTGCAATGATAGGCAACTCTACTCTCCAAGTTCTCCATCGCGGGGGGGGGGGGGGCATATCCGAGGGCCATTACAGTATTTGGCCTCAGACGACATCGGCCTAACAGAGGCTACCATTCTTCCTTGTGCACCCGTCTGGCTGCCTGTCTCCACCTGGTTTTGTCTTCGATTGGAAGCTCCTTGGGGCAGGTACCGTCTGGTCTTTGCGGAGCACCTAGCACCAGGGTCCTTGACTGACTCCTAGGCACTACCATAGTACCCAGAATAAACAGTAATATGTGACTGAGATGCCAGCTTTCTCTATACTTAGAAGAGAAAATAATAGTGGTGGCTGTTAGGAAAGGGTCACTTAATAGCAAGTGTGAAAAATCGGGACGGGGTGGGGGGTAATAGAAGCCTATATAAGACAGACCCAAAAACCAGAACTGTCCTTATAAAAGTGAGACATCTGGTCACCCTTATGGCAACCACTGTGTAGCTGCAGGGCTACAGCTTTGGGATCAGGCGGTGGAGAAGGGAAACCTGGTCAATTACTGCTCTTGATACGTGCCCTATCCACTAAGCATACAGGCTTATTGGAAAATTATATGGAGGGCTGGTGAAAAAGGGCTACTATAGCTGTTCTTTCAGGAGCCCACTGGACTGCTATGCTTCGTTCGTGGAGAGGCCAATCTCACTTCCAAGCATGAGGTGCTCCCCAAGTCGTCAAGAATTTAGTTTTCCATTGGGCTCCCTGGATTAAGGCATTTGCTGGAACCAAAAAAAAAGTCATCTCACCACTTCAGCTATATGACCTATTGGTCGCCACTGGCTAGAAGGTGTCACAGGGTCAGCTGGCTAAAGACACACCTTTGGATCCATAGCTGTTGGAGCTAAGAGAGTATAAGTCACACTGAAGCGGAAGGGGTTTTCTGGTGACAGCCAAATGAATGGGGCAGTGCAACTGATGGGAAGGAGTGCTATCGAGTGGCTGAAGCAGAAGATGGGAAATCAGGACTCCTGCGTTCTATTCCCAGCTTTGCCTTAGTGACCTTGAGCAAATCTCCACCTCAGTTTACTGATCTGTAAAATGGAGAGGATACCACCCACCTCACAAAGGGAGTGTGAGGGGCTTATTTAGTAAGCATAATGCTCCTGGGGATCCTGAAAGCCACTGGAGAAATGCCATTAACGACCAGCGGGGCAGGGCTGACATTGCTCTAAAGCCCCTACGCCTAGAGAAAAAAAGAGGGGATGAAATACACTCTCCAAAAAACACACACCCACACACACACCCCCACCCCCTGGACACGTTGCATTGACCACATCTTTTTGCACCTTCACTAAAGCAGGGCAGGGCTTTTAATCAGGAGAAACTTCATCCCGTTCCATCCACCTTGAGTGGTGGGTCTGGTGACGGCCACTTTGGCCCAGTGAAAAGCAGCTGAAGAAAGAAACCTATAGGAAGCGTACCTCCTGTTGGCGTGGGCGAGAGATAACCTGGCTTCCCCTCCTTCCCTCACACAGGGTTCAGTCACTCACAGCCTCCTCGCCTTCCCAGCCACAGCTCATCTGGCTCACTTCTTGAAAGAGAAAATTCCAAGCCCTCAAGAGTATTTTTGCAGCATTCAAATGAGTCCAATCCCAAGAACACAATGCACAGTGCTGTGTGCAGGCTAATGTTTCATAAACTTCATGAGTTTTGGTTGACTGCCCTCAGGGAGGTCATTTTAAAAAGATTAGCATTTTCATAAGATGCTCGGGGCACTTCTAGCTCTTTTTCTGCAGATTCCTTAAAAGGAATAAACAGCCCTGTTTTGCCAGGCACTATTAGGAATCATTTAAAGTACTTAACCATCATACATAAGCAATGCACATGAAACGAGTCGCATCTCATGCTGTAACTGGTAGCCATATAGCAGAACAGCCAGCCCATTTTACCAGCGCGTTGCTAAAGGCAAGGACGTTTGCTCTGAAATCACATCTCTGAATAAGATTTCGCATTCCCCCCACCTCTCCACCGCCTCCCAAACAAGCCCACTGCATCGATTTCAACACCTCCTATTAGAAGTTTGCACCTGTCATTTGATCACAAGCACCTACAAATCCACAACAGACTGGAAAAAATGTTTCCTAGCAGGCATTTGCCACATAAGTTTGCTCAGCTTTAAGTTTAAAAAAATACATGGAAAAGGAGTCAGTTTTTTTCGTCCATTAATTCTAGGGCTTCAAAAGAGGTCTCTAAAGTCATCTCTTTCCCAAGACAAAAGGTGAGCTGTTAACTGGTGACTAGCAGAAACAAATTCCTTCTCTGCTAAACTGGTCCCCCCCACCACCACCACCACCACCACCACCACCTTTTGATATTTTTCTTCAGGATTAAAAAAAAGTTAATAGCCCCTCAATGGCTCCCTAGTAGCATTATTAAAATAGCAACATTAATTAATTGAGAGAGAGAGAGAGAGAGAGAGAGAAAAAAAGAAAGAGAACCACTGCTCTTAAAAGCTCAAGATGTAGCAAAGAATACAATAGACAGGCTACAAATAAAATACCAACTCATGCTGCTTCTGATGCTTCAGAAAAAAGTCAGAGAAAGAAAAATTCTCTCTCTAGCCTGCTCTCTCTTCTAAGCATCTTCTACCGGTCAGATCAAAAGATTTCCCTGCAGGCAGACTCTTGAAATACTCACACAACTAGCTTCCCGGCACCCAAATCAGCTGTTTTAGATTTGCAAGTTTATACAATCCCCCCGACAGTTCCTCCTTCCCGGAGTGAAACTTGCAACAACAACAAAAAGGCTCGGATGCTTGCCACTCAGGGGGTGCGGGCAAAAAATAAAAATAAAATAAAGAGGCAGGGGTAATGGGGGAAAGGCAGATTGAGAAGCTATTTGCTAGAGGCAGAAGGATGGGAGACGGGGGGGGGGAGAGAGAGCAGCGAGATGCTGCACTTCAACTCACCTTGAGCTGCAAGTCCTCTGGTGGTGATTACACTTGCTATCAAAGTGGCCACATACCAAATCATAGTACTACCGACCATCAATAAGGAGCATCATCCTATCTCAAAAGTGCCCTTCTTGCTGGAGACCATTCATTGCAGAGCCCCTGGCTGGTGCAAAGGATCCTCCTGGTGCCCTTTTCATGCCCTCATCCCTGGATCTTGCTGCCTCCCCGCCACTCTCCCCATCCCTCCTTTAGCAGCCCCCTCTCCCTCTCTCCTGACATGCACCAAGCACCTGCACTAGTAGCTAAGGCACAGCTCAGCCAAAGTCTCAGGGCGTAGCCTAGCCTGGGCTCTTTAGCTCCTCTGGTCCGCCCCCGCCTGGCGTCTATTGGCCGGAGGGAAAGAGAGTGGGCGTTGATTGGCTTGGGGCGCTGCCAGTGCCGGGGTAGTGGGCAAAGGGAGGGAGGCAGGCCCCGTTTCAAGGTGGGTTGGAGCGCGCAGTGCACAGAGCCGCAGAATCATGCGCATTGCCAGGGAGAAGGCGTCGGGATCGCCTCTGCCCCCCCCCCCCCGCCTGCTCACACTGCATGGCAAGGGCCGGGCAGGACAGGAGGGGGCTCCCGGGCTTCCACCCGGGCAGAGCTGCAGAGGGGCGGGCAGGGCCCCTCACTGACCCGGCAACTTCGCCCGCTTCTCCCTCGCTTGCTGATAGTCCTGAGCGGGGGAGCCCCCCCGCAGCTGCACCGCTCCTCCAGCCTGCACTGCGCCTCCTTGGGCCACCCTCTCCCCTGCACCCCATGACCCCGGTACCACATCCTCTTGTTCCCCCCTATCCCCTCCACCCCCACTGTCACCCCCATTCTCCTGTTCCCCCATCCATCCCCGTGCCACCCTCTCCCCTGCACCCTCACTGTCACCCCCGTCCCCCTGTGCCCCTCTGTGGTACCCCATTCCCCTGTTCCCCCCTCCAGTCCCGGTACCCCACCCCCTGTGCCACCCCCACCCCAGTACCCCATCCTCTTGTTCCCCCCTATCCCCTGCACCCCCACTGTCACCTCCATCCCCCTGTTCCCCCATCCATCCCCGTGCCACCCTCTCCCCTCCACCCCCACTGTCACCCCCATTCTCCTGTTCCCCCATCCATCCCCGTGCCACCCTGTCCCCTGCACCCTCACTGTCACCCCCGTCCCCCTGTGCCCCTCTGTGGTACCCCATTCCCCTGTTCCCCCCTCCAGTCCCGGTACCCCACCCCCTGTGCCACCCCCACCCCAGTACCCCATCCTCTTGTTCCCCCCTCTCCCCTGCACCCCCACTGTCACCTCCATCCCCCTGTTCTCCCATCCATCTCCATGCCACCCTCTCCCCTGTACACCCATCCCCTGTTCCCCTTCCATCCCCGGTACCCCACCCCCCTGTGCCACCCTGTCCCCTGCACCACCACTGTGCCACCCCTACCCCAGTACCCATCCCTCTGTACCCCATCCCACTGTGCAACCCTCCCCTGCACCCTCACTGTGCCATGTGCACTCCTGTACCCCTTTCCTGTGCTACCTCCTCCCCATGCCACCTGCTTCCCTGCACCCTCATCCCACTGTGCCACTCCTACCCAGTGCCCCCTGTGCCACCCCAGCCCTGCACGCCTCTCTCTCTGCCCCTCATGGTCTGCCTCCCCAACTCTGCACAAAGCGGTGGTGCCCTGTCCTCTCTGTGCCCTCTGCTTTGTGCAGCAAAGAGGGGCATGCGGCCACCCCTTCCCAGCAACCGGCCAGCCCCTCTCCTTGCTCTTCCCATGAAGGAGAAACCCCTCTGTCCCCCAGCCCACACCTCCAACCCTCGGGGTAATCCCTCCCTCTGGGAATCTGCACTCACTAAAAACCTTTTCCCATGGACCTAATCACTCCCCAAGGGAAGCTTCTCATAACAAACCCCTCCTGCCAAAGGAGCCAATGGGACAGGTGGATCTCAGCTTGGCTGCCCACCCACCCATCAGGCCCAGAGAACAGAGGAGACAACCTGACCACAAAGCTACATGCTCCACCACCCTCTCCCCTCTATTGGACCCACACTCCTCCTCCCTCCTCCACCCACAGTTTCCTCCGTGTCATCTGGAGATGGTCCCCTCTCCTGTGCTCTTACCGATAAAAGAGGGGGCAGAGTTGACTAACATTCACACACACCCACCCCTTTATGGCGTAACCAAGGAGCCTGCATCCCATCTGCTCTCTTGGGAGGGGAGGAGACCCATCCCACCCCCGTCCCTCTCAGACCCATAGGGAAATATTGAGGGAACTCCTCCCTGGCTGGCAGGATCCAGGTCTGGTGGGCCTTCTAGAAGCAGCCAGATCTGGGCAGAGCTACCTGCTATTAAAGACCTCCCTGCTCGTAATACGTGGGCTGTAGTAACGGAGGAGATCCTGTGCAGTGCCAGTAGGGACATGGTGGGGGTATTTCTGCCACCTCAGGGGTAGATCGAGAGGAGGCAGAAATACCTCTGGAGAAGGGACTAAGACTGGGCTTGGGGAGGAGAGGGCCATCAGATTCAAGAGGGGGGACGGTCTCGTACCCAAGGTAATGGACTGAGACCCAGGGCTTCAGTTTCTACCTCTGCCACAGACTTCTTGCTTGACCTTGGGTGCATCACAACCAGGTTTAAAGGAGCGCGCAGCCCGCAGCCATGCCACAGCACCCAATGCGCTGAGCTCTTGGGAACAGCTGACCACTCACTTTGACGCATAGAAGGGAGCCGAGACCTTTGGAAAATCTGACCCTTCTCTCTCCCTCACAAACCTGTCTAGAAAAGGGAGACAGCCATCCTCTCTCTCCCCTACCCTTCGTCTGCCCTGTCTATTTAGAGTGTAGGGTCTGCCAGGCAGCAACCGTCTCTCACTACTGACACGTACAGCACCTAGCACAGTGGGGCCCTCCAAGCACTACCATAATACCAGGAAATCACTAACTGGACAGAAAGGGAGCAGCAGAGGAGGTGATTAGTGGAAGAGGGGATCTTAATGGGTAGATGAGAGGGACTTTTTGAGACAGTGAGGAGAGAGTCGTCCCCCCCCCCCCCCCGCTTTGTCCCTGAAGATGCCCCACGGGGAGATACACTTGCCCCCTGCACCCTCCTGAAGAGACTCACTCACCTATCCTGAAACATATCACAGGGCTAAGCAGGCCACTCAGCTTCCTGACAAGAAGACAACCCCATCTAGGAGGCAGTGTTGGGGTCCTGGGAGGAGACAGAGGATCCGGGCTATGGCTGGGCATGGAGAGCCCAGGGATGGATTGGGAGAAGCATGTGACTGTGTGAATACACCTACAAAGTGAACCTGAGACCTGGCTTCCCACCCCAGCTGTGTTTGCAATGGCCATGCTGGTTGTGTGTTACCTGGAAATGAGGTTTTGCATTGCTGATGTTCTTCCTTTCAGCTTAATTTTCCTCCCTCTTATGGTCCCTGGAAATAGACAAAGGTTCCTTAAAGCAGGTTGTTACTGCAGTTTAAGAGCCACGGGGGATAGGGCAAGACCGGGGAGTAAAAAACACACCATTTCAATAGCTTCCTTAATTATGCTCATTAAGCATCAGGCTTTTAGATGGCCTGATGAAGGTAGTTATGGGGAAAGGGACCCCGAGGCCAGCAGAGACCTTGCAGAGGTTCCCACCAACCCTAGCCCAAGTTCGAAGCAGTTTGCTTTGCTAGCAAAACCCGAGACCTTATAAAAAGTCTGACTCAGCTCTTAATCCTGAGGTAGGAAGTGAAAGCTTGCAGAAGCACTCGCCTCTGGTATCAAGGGACTGACCCAAAACCTAGTGAGATAAATGGAACTCTTTGCATTGACTTCAACGGGCTTTGGATCGGGCCTCACGTGACTCTCCCTCAACCAGTTTTCTTGTCTTTTCCTAACTCCCACCTCTGTTAATGTCAACTCAGTGGCTGTAGGGGCAGGAGTGGCTGGTACCCCTGCTTTACAGGAGGAGTAACTGCCCTTGGTGGGCACAGTGCACCCAGCAACCACAGAAGAATAGTCCTGATTTTCAAGAAGTGCAAGTGATAGTCACTCAGCTACATGAATCCTCTGCACTTAGGAAAATGAGGCTTTTGGCTTACAAAGGCACAATACCTACAGCCCCCATTATCTCTCTAGACACCAGAGCAGAGCCCAAAAAGCACATGGGTTTTCAGTTACATACCCGGAACACTGGACAGGACCACAGATTACAACAGCAAACAGGACGTAACTATCTTATCGAGCATCGGTCGTACCAACTATAGCCAGTCCTGCTACAGAGTTAAAAGATACACTTCCAAAGGGAAAACCAACAGCAGGAAGGGAGAAGTTTTGAAGAGCAGAAAGGGAGAAGAGGGGTTTTGGTGCTTTGTTTATACTTACAGAAGTTGTTAGCGTCAACATAGTAGGTTCCAGACTTAAGCAATGAAAAAATTCTTCCTGCCCAGACACAGCTACTCCTGGTGTTTGCAGCTGGGTTTTTGCCCCCCCCATTCTAAGAAAAATAAAAACACCAATTACACATATACTAATGCAGCCAGCCCTGGGAGGCATCAGAAGTATCGTTAGCCTGTGATAGATGGAGCCAGACCAACCCTGCTCCTGATATGTGGCTTTCAGAGCTGAACAGCAGAAAGAAGGAGCCATCATCATTCATCGAGAGACTGAAAATATGTTCGTCAGTTTGGAGAACGGGGGTCGGTTCACACCCTTATTTTTCGAGTCTAATTTGTTAAATTATATGAGAGTCTTTCCCTGCTGTTTTCACACTTCATCTCTATTTGTAGCTGTATTTATTTAAATAGAGAAGGGAGAGTCCCTTCACTGTGTGTCTGGTTTTGGGACCAAGCTGGGATCAAATGAGGACACATGGCATCCTTTAGGTAAGTGGTTCTCAATCTTGACTATACCAGGACTCCACAGAGCTCCTACACAACCTGCTGGGATAGAGCCAGGAGACCCCCTCCCATTTAGCCATACGAGAAGGGCATGATGGCCATGAGCCCCAGGTCTAGGTCAAAGAGCCAGTCCAATAGTTAACTGGACTGGAAGTAATTCACAAGCAAGTTCAAGAGACCAGCTGAGCAGCACTTGCAGCTGTCACTGGAGTCAATGGTAGACAAGTGATCTTGATCATTACTTGTTAGGTCCACTCACTCCGGGTCACCTGGCATTGGCCACTGTTGGAAGACAGGATACTGGGCTGGATGGACCTTTGGTCTGACCCAGTACGGCCTCTCTTATGTTCTTACGTAAGTGTTCAGCACCTCAGGATGGCACAAACTTACTTCACTGGGGCTGGGGGCGGGGGGCGTTCTTGCCTGTCCAGAAGGCCAGCATGAGGCTTTTGCACAAATTACATCCCATAGGGCTCAGACTGGGAATCAAGAGACCCGATCTCTATTCCCTAGGGTTTCAGTGGTGCATACATTATTTATATGATCATAGCTCATGGACCAGTACCCCCATTGTGCTAGGCGTTGTACAAACGCACACCAAAATGCTCTTTTGCCAAAGGCCACACAATGGGGCCTTCTGTGGATCCTCAGCATCGGGTTGAAGCCCGCACATTGCAAATGGAGTTTCCGGCTTAACTCTGAATTTCCAGGCACACGGCAGGCTGGGTTGCAGACGTGATGCAGTTATTACTGAAGCCCGTGATAGCATCACTAGAGCCAGCTGGGGGGCTTTGGTGCTTCGCTAAGCCCCTTGCTTAGCCCCTAACTTTGATCAAAGCTCACATATGGCTGTGTGTGTGTGTGTGTGTGTGTCCGTGTCCGTCCCATCACAGGAACGAGTAGTCTAGGACGCTAGCCCTGCGACCCTCCCACCCTGCCACCCCCACAAACCTCACGCCACGGCAGCCACCGTGCCAAAACTGCCAAAACACACCCGTGCCACGTCCTTTAACTCCCCCCCCCCCCCCCCTCACCCTGCAAGGCAGCCCCATCAGCAGGCCCCACAAGATAGAACCTTAGAGCCCATCCCCTCTGGAGACAGTTGGGACAAAACAAAGGCATCCTGGCTTTGATGGGGGACACGCACTCATTCCTGAAGCTAGAAATGTCCCTGCCCAGCAAGCCAGGGTGTAAATCTCCATCTAGGCACTTTTTAAAGAACTGAACTTGCAGCAGCAAAACGAGGACATCCCCAGCCCTCCTCTCTCTCTCTCTCTCTCCTTTTCCCCTCGCTGACCCGTGGACCCCCCACCTCCTCTGGAACCACTACTCGCTAGTCTGTTGCACCAGCTGCCTCCGAGGAGCCGTAAAATCCGTATATTCATAGTCATTGGGAGAAAAGAAAAAAAAAGTTACCAAACATCAGGATTGAAACTTCAATAACTTGGCCTCTCTGCTGCTTCTATCCCACAACCAAAAATACACTGCAACCGTGTCATGCTAATTATGGATGAGTCAGTTGACAACTGGCCACTGTTAAATTTAAACCATCTTGAAATACCAAGGAGTTTAAAAAAAGTGAGGATTTTTTTTTAAGATTACAACCAAAACACTTAGAATAGATTCAGCAGCAGACTCAGCAGTACAAGCTCACGTAGCTGCACGTGCATCAAGAGAGCGGCACTGATTTACGCTAGCTCACGAGCTGCCCCTCTGCATTACAGAGCCGGAGGAGGACTGGCCAGGATCCTTAGAAAACACCTGGGCTCGGATTCTGACCTCTCATGCCGAGAGAGATGCAACAGGGTCATCTTAGTCCCTTCGCCATCATTGGTCTGGCCAGGCCTCAATTTCCTTTCTATAAGTACCTAGCTAGGGCTTCCGAATTATATTTTCCCTTCTGGGGTTTGGTTTATTAACAGACAAAGTTGCACTCAACACGAGCCTGCTCCTGAGGGCTGTCCATCTAAAACCCCCACCACACCTGACTTCTTCCAAAGGGCGCTCACAGCTCTGCCTCATGCAATCCGCAGAGGCAGTCATGGGATCCCATTCATGTGCGTGTTCCATTTGGAGTTCCCCAAATCACCTGCTTTCGTGGGGCTCCAGAAGAGGCGTGCTGGGCCTTGCATGTGCCAAAGGGCCAATCCCCTGGTAATGGTGGACCAGCAGGACCCCAGGCCTCCATCACAAAAGTACAAGCTGAGGCCCTGATCCTGCAGACACTTAGGCACAGAAACTAGTGAGACAGCTCAATGGGTGAAATCCACCCCTGCACAGAGGGCCTGCATGAGGTCAATGTCACTTTAAGCCCCCATTGAAGGCTTAATGTGCTGGCCCTGTGCCAACAGGGAGATTTCACTGAATTTGCATAAAATTACTCAGACATGTAAGTATTTGCCAGATCAGAATGTGAATCTCTTAGGGCTGGATCCACAGGGAGATCTGTATCCCACATGTCAGGAATCTATGTCACATGTTTGGGGGGCGGGGGCACAGCATCCCAGAGTATCCCACCTTTCAGGGGGTTCCGTATTCACTGCATCAGATCTGATTATCTCTCAGCTGTCCTTCCCACACCCCAGTTCTCAGAGCAGGGAGTGGGGGGCCTCCCCATCCATGCTGCAACCCTGAGAGTGATGGGGTCAGGGCAGAGTGCTTCCCCCCCCCCCCCCCCCGCAGCACACACAAGCCCCGTGAAAACGAGAGCTTAAAATGGAAATGCTGAGCCAGCCCTCACTGTCGCTGTGAATACAGCAAAGCTGTGAGCTGAAAAACAAAACAGCCCCTTGACTGAGCTTTTGAAGGACAAATGGTCAAACGGGCTCAAGTTTGCATGTGGCTCGCACTGGGTCTTTTCTATTAAGCGCATTTCTCCTTTCGCCTTCCCTGGGTGATCAGCTGTTTGTTCCTGGCTCACAGTAGCAGCTGGCTCGCACAAGCGACTCTGACGTTCCTCTCCTCCTCTGGCACCAAGTCTCGGAACAATCCACCTGTGGTATTTAAAGAGAGACGTGGTAATTCATGCAGGGAGGGTCAACTGAATCAGATTTGCAACTCTCCCTCTCATCAGCCAGTTTCCAACGTATGGTGTTAGTCATCAATCCCACCAGTAGACTGACTTGTACAACAGTCACCGTATCGGGCTGCAGGAATCGTGTGTCATGTCTTATTAACCTCATCTAAGGATTCAGCTTTGGTAATATAAACCCCCGTCTTATCTTGTCAATTTTGCAACAAAACCATCTTGGTCTCCCCTCCCCTCTGCATTTCCACCTGGCCCCAAAGAAGTGGAGAAAACGTCTTCTGGTGGAGGCAAATTCCTGACATTTCAGGGAGGAGGAACAAAGCAGGATTCAAGCAGTCATTGGGCCCAATCCTGCAAGCTTTGTTCACGTGTGTGATATTAACTCACGCAAAAAGTCCCATTAGGATAAATCCTTACCGCCTTCCTCACATCAGCAGTCACATTCACTTCAGTGGGACTCCTCCTCAGGAGAGTAAAGGGTGTAAGCTTGGACTCATTTAACCTGATCTCGCTGCGCTAAGTCCATAGCAAACTCCCGTTAACTGCAGTGGGTGCAGGATCCAGCCCATTGTGCATAAAACACCACAGGCCTGATCAAAAGCCCATTAAAGTCGTACAAAAATGGGTTTGTTCCTGCTGGGTGCTGAGCCCCGACTGTGGGGTGCTGAGTATGCTCAGCCCCACTGACTTCAAAAGAAACTGAAGGTACAAGATCAGGCCCCAAATTTTCCAACTCAGCCGGCACCTGGGTCACAGGCTGCATTACCAGTGGAGACAACTGGGAGGGTCAGACCTAGGGTGACCAGACAGCAAGAGTGAAAAATTGGGGGTGGGGGGGTAATATATAAGAGGATAAGGAAGAGCCTATATAAGAAAGACCCAAAAATTGGGACTGTCCCTATAAAATCAGGACACCTGGTCACTCTAGTCAGACCTTACAGTTTTATTTCTTTAGAGAGGTCATCCGAACCTCTCATCGTCAGAGAAAATATCAGAACATTACAGAAAATAAATCACTGAAAAAAATAAATCACTGCCTGTCGGATCCTTCTCCAGGTCTAACCCCGGACTTGCCTTTAATCAGTAGCGTAGCCGGGGGGGAGCAGGGGGAGCGGCCACTCCCCCTGTGAGGAGAAGTGGCACTAAGGCGCCGCCCAAGCCCCACTGCGGGAGGCGCTTTAAAAGGCCTGCAGCTCCTGCCGCTGCAGGCCTTTTAAAGTGCCCCGCTGCCGGAGCCGGGCTTGGGCGGGGATTTAAAAGGCCCGGGGGCTCCACAGCGGCTGGAGCCCCGGGCCCTTTAAAGCACCACCGGGGTGAGTACAGAGGGAGCGGGGAGGCGCCTTTTTATAGCGCCGCTCCCCCTGTGCTCTAAACCTGGCTACGCCACTGCCTTCACTGCCCCAATGCAAGTGGACTGCAGGGCCCACCTGGAGACCCATTGGCATCTGTGGGGTCTACGCAAGGACAAGGGCCCAAATGCAGGATTGGGGCCTAGGAGACTAGCCCTGATCGAGCAAACACTGGAGCATGTGTTTGACTTTACACATATGCTTAACGCTCCTTAACGCGGGTAACCACGCTTAAGCGCTTCGTTCGGTTTCAGCCACAGTCAGAATGCAGCCTCGGGTCCTTTACTTAATCAAAGTCTTCTTTTTTTTCTTTTTAAACTCTCTTGTAATCTCGGTTCCTTTTGGCTGGTTTTTTCCCCCGGCATCCGTAAAACACAAAAATAAATTTAAAAATCCGAACAGTCGTTAACCTTCCTTCCTCTGGGAAGGAAGCTCAAACCCAACAGCCTTGCCAGGAAGTGAAGCCGACTGGTTTAGCATCACCGGGCTGAGATTCACCCCTGTGCAGGCCAGGAATGAATTGCTCCCTAACTGAGCTAAGGGAAGGGCTGGAAAGAAAACAAACAGCCTCCGTGGGGAAAGGGGAATTCAGCTTTAATATCCTTGCCATGTTAATAACTTAGGGTTGAGTCACAGCTCTCAGACATCAGGGGCAGGGAAAGGCTGAGCCAGGGGAGCACTGCAACAATGGTGGTGGTGGTGGGGGGGGGAAGAATCATATCTGTATAGGGCACTGGGGACAGCGCATAGAGCATCGGCACTTGCTGCACCAGTAGCAAAGGGGGAACGTGCGCTCCCCACAGCGCTGCACTCCCACCGCCAGCTGATGCCCTCAGTGCATTCTTTGGGGGTGCAGCCACCCCACTTGCATTCAGCCCATGCCATGAGCTGCATTGTGCACAAGTGCACTAGGATGTTAGGCCTTCTGTGTGGCTCTTCCCCCGGCCCACACAGCATACACATGCAGGGCAGCTAGAAGGTGTGCCCGTAGGGTATCAGCAACACCGGGAAAAATGTTGAATGAGATATCCCATACAGAGCCTGACTCTCCTGTCACTTAGAGCGGCTTGCATGGCTCTAGCTCACCTTTCTTCACGGAAGTGACTCCCCATTGGCCCTGGGCTCACAGGGTGGAGGATCAGGGGTCCTGATTTGTATCTGCCCGATGTCCCTTTCAGAAAAGCAGCACCGAGCTCAACCTCGGAGCAGACGGGTTTTTGGACAAGGAAATGGGGAGGCGAGAGATTCTGGAGCTCACGTGGGTCCTACATTCTCTGCACGGCAATGGGTGTAAATTGGCGTCGCTCTGTTGAAGTCGGCGGACTGCTTTTCTCTATTGCCCTCCATCTTGGGTAGCTGTCTGCACCAGTGCAACGTGAGTTTAGCACTCTACCAGGCCAATTCGCACTGGCGTAAAAATGACGACGACACCAGGATGACGGCCGCGGAGAATTGGGCACAACGTGGCTACACCTACAGCAGTGGAGAGGATCTGGCCTCCAAGCTACTCCCCTTCCTCTACAGTTTGCAACAGCACAGCACAGTCACACCGGGAAGTTTCTAACCCACGCGTACAGCATCTCTGATTGGATGAGTAAACCCAGGGGCTCCATTGAAACCCAGAGGGGTGGAGCTGAAGCATGTTCTGTTCAGTGACATTAATTGCACTGTAACTGCTTTCCGTCTCAGATGCAACTGTGGTGTAATATTATCTAGATCATGGGCTCATACAGCAACCCCAGCACCGCTACATTTGCCACCTACGTAATTACTCACTGGGACGATGTGTAATCAAACACGGGAGCCACAGGGTGAGTACAGTGCTCCTAGACGGCTTACAGACCGCACTGAGACTGGGTTGACTTCATTCATTATGACGACAACCATGATACTTTGTGCATCTCCAGCACTTCTCATCAGAGGATCTCAAAGACGTATGAATTAGGCCTCAACAGCCCTGGCTTTCAGGTAAGCAGCATCATTCCCGTTTTTTCCACCTGGGGAAACTGAGGTGCCCAGGTCCATAGTTTCAAAAGGACTCAGATCCCATTTAGGCACCAAAATAAAATGGCCAGATTTCCCATAGTGCTCATCATAGTCGGAGCTGAGCTGTTTGGAGAATCTGGCCCCAATTCTGGGTGCCGAGCACTTGAAAACCTGGCCCTGAGCATTTTAGAAATTCTTGTCCAGAGAGAGCAAGTGACTTGTCCAAGTCATCCAGGGAGTCAGTGTCTGAACGGGGAGTAGGCCTCAGGGCCAGATGCTCAGCTCCCCATTCTAATCTCTAGACCCTGCTTCCTTTCCTGACCCCTTAACTCAGAAAATATCAACCACAACACAAACTACTGCTGTTCCTGAATCACGAGACCTAGATCTCTAGCACCAAGAGTCCTCCCCCTTTTGACTGCTCCCTGCACAGCCTGTCCTCACAAGCACGCACAACACCCGCAGGTGAAGAGACCAGCCCCACTGTGACCATCAGGCTTCCAGCTGAGACACGCTTCTAAAAGATGAGCCCAGAGGGAGAGACGCCTGTTGCCTTTTGGAGATGCTGCTGTGAATCACCAGGGCTCCGGGCCTGAGCTACAGTGATGTGCAGGATACACAAATGGTGAGTCTTGCTCCCCAACTCACGTGGGCTCTGTAATTCCAGCCGCTAGAGACCAAAAAACACCTGGAAAACAAAATATTCCTGCACCATAGCCAACGGCTCTTGAAGCTTCAATCTCCAGCTGGCAGAACATCTGGAGAGAAACTAGGGCCGTGGGTTCAGTCCCCAATTAGCAGAACACCCGGACAGTGACCAAGGAGTCTGGGTTCAGTCCCCAGTAGGTAGCACAGCCGAGGAAAGTGAGTGAGACCCGCTCCTATGTAGATTAGTTCTGACTGATAACTTGAGGCTACATTAACAGCTAGCTCTTCACTGCTATCTGAACAAGGAAAAAGCCAACTGAGGTTGCGAGTGCACCCCACAATGGCAGGAAATGAAAGCCATGGGCTGAGCAGAGCTGATCTCCGTGGGTGTGAACTGTATGGTCACTGTGGACAAAGCCGGGAGCAGCGGGGTCCAGCCAAGTCGTCTTATGATAACTGGACCTACAAACATACCTTGAGTGTGAGCACAAGTGTACGTTCCTAAGACGTCACAATAACCTCCAAGTGTTGGTGGGAAAACGTGCAAGAGAGAGACAGAAAGACTGAATTAGTCCAAACAAAAAGGCCAACTGATTCAAGGACTGTGCTACGATCATGCCTGGTAAACAAGAAGAGAGACTGAAAATCAATGAACCAAAATTGGTGTCTTGGAAATTAGGCCTAATTGGTAGACAAAAACAAGAGGAGGGGCCTCTTCTTCCCATCACTCCCTTTGGGGTTTCTTAAAAATAAGATTTAGGGAGGAAAATATGGTTTAGACAGTGGCTACTGCTACACTGGCTGACTAGAGGAAGTGGAAGGAACTAGCTTCACCATCACAGCTGCCACCCCCACTGCCTCCTGGGACCCTAAACCTTCATCCTAATCCAGGGAGATCCTGACCAGACCAGAGGGAAGGAGCCAGATGACATTGCCACCTCTACTGGCTGGAGCTAATCCCAACCACCACCGGGGATGTGAGACTTCGTCACGTCCCCACACACACCTGCCCTGTGTGTCCTTTCCCTTCGATTTCTTCTCTTTCCTACCTTTCTCCTTTTGCCTTCTGTCTAATGCGTCTGGCTTAGCTGGCCAAAGCGTGTATTTCTCAACACTGCTATAAGCCTGTGACCAGAAAAAGGCAGCTAAATGCAGGGCCCCCAACAGCCCGATGCTAGTACAAATGTGCCAGATCTCGGCACGGCTGACAAGACCACGTGCTGGGCCTGTGTTTTTCAGCAGTGACGTTACAAGTCAAAGGCAACCTCAGAGACAGAACCTGCATTTTCTCTCTCTGCTGTTTGTTTCTCTCCCACTTTTGCGTGTGTTTGTCTGGCTTTGCCTGCTAGGAAACAGATCAGACTTGAACGGCAGTAATCACTCCAGTCACAACTTAGCTGGTA
Source organism: Chelydra serpentina (assembly GCA_037349315.1). Lineage (NCBI taxonomy): Eukaryota > Metazoa > Chordata > Testudines > Chelydridae > Chelydra > Chelydra serpentina. The sequence continues at coordinate 9,347,448 of JBAIAC010000037.1, read as the reverse complement.
TACAAGATGATGGTAACTGTCGGTTTGGGGGGCAGCGAAGAAACAAGGGGGTTTTCCCCTCTAAAAACTCACTCCAGCTAAAGGGAAATGGTTAAAAAGAAAGGCTTCTTTAATGCTTTATGTTTCAGATGCTTTAACTACTTTCCCTTCTTTCTGGTAACTTTAATAAAATGATTGTTAGTGGTGTGTTTGTCATGGGATGGAGCAAGCTCAGGACTCTGTATACCAATCCCTAAACCTTGTTTAAAACTGTTTAATGCTGGAGAGTGACAGGGTCAGGTGGGTCCTGTAACACCTTTGACTCTCTGGGCCCATTTATTCCATCTCACAACAAGAGGCAGGGGAGGGACTGAATTAACCCTCTCCACTCCCTCAGGCAATTCTCCCCCGTCCCCCAGAGCCGTGTAAGGGCAGCCCAGGCATGGCAGCGTGAGACACAAGCAGGCCCCGACACAGAACTCTGACTGTTTGCAAGTCACCGTGCTTAGGGAGAGACAACCCAGGCGTTTCGGGCCGAGGGAGCAGCAAGCATCATCCCACGCGTGAGTGGGGCCTTTAGCGAACGTCTACACTGCAATGAAAGACCCGCACCACCGCTGACTTGGGCCCGGGCTGCGGGGCTAAATATGGCCATGTGGACATTCGGGCTCTGACACCCTGCATGGGAGGTGAGTCTCAGGGCACAAGCCCCAGCCCAAACCAAATGTCTGCATGGCAATTTTTAGCCTGGCAGCCCACGCCCTGTGAACCAGAGTCAAATGGACCCGGGCTCGGAGAGCTGGTGCTGCGGGTATTTTATTGCACTGTAGCTGTGTCCTTCGAGGCCTAGCCCCTTTTTGCTGCCTCCGCAGGTCTTGAATTCAGGCCTGCCAGTCACAGGGGCGATCTCTGTGGGACTGGGAGAAGCAGGAGGTACTAATCCACATGGTATCAGAGACCACCACAATCCCACTCAGGCATTCAATTGCAGGGTGGAGCTTTCACCTGCATCTTGAGCTGATAAAGCCAGGGGAGTGAAAGGCCACAAGCCAACTTCTCTTCCTTTCATTCATGCCCATTTTCCTGGAGGCTGGCTCCTTGATCTTTCCAGGGCTGGTTCTCCTCTCCCCGCTGCATCGAACTCAGGGAAAACAGGCGGAGATTCACTCTGCAATCCTCTCTCTCCTTTGCTGAGCTTTAAACGTGACTGCTTCCCTCCCTGGCCTTCACGACACATGGGCTAGAGGAATGGACGGCAGATCCTCTTGACGGCTGTCTCTCCCAGATCCAACGCCACTTCCGCGGGGCCAGGCGCCTTCATTAAAGAGAGTTCAGCTCAGAGGAAGCAAAGGCACAGCTCCCACTGCTGTGTCACTCCGAGGCCAATAGACAGACTGCAGGGAAACAGCCTAAGGACCTCATGTGCTCTCCAGCTGATGCCACGGCTGCAGCGGGGAGAGAAGCAGAGTATTGCTCAAAGAGCCCGTCTAGTGGGGCTGGAGTCCCAAGCGTTCCCGTGGGGAAGTGAGAGCTGGTGTCACTCACCCAGCCTCCCCTCGGTCTCTTGCATTCCCAATGACATCAGGGAAAGTCGTCAAAGGGTTTAAAGGAACAAGACACGTGGGCTGGAGCAGGTGAACGGAGTGAAGAGAAAGGGGCGGGGAAGGAAAGCTAAAAAGACAAGGGAGAAAGATGGAGAAGGATGGAGAGCGAGAAGAAGCGTGAAGCGGCAGAAGATATGGGGAAAACAAAGAGGAAGAGACAGATGGAGAGAGAGACAAGGAGAAGGGAGTGGAAGCGAGGTGAGGGAATGGAGAGAAAGTGGCAAGCAAGCAGGGAGAGCGTGCCTGCGTCTCCATCCAGCTGGGAGGAGCCACACCGGGGGCCAGAATAGCCCTTTTGCCCTCTGGACCGTGCCTGCAGATTGCACTCAGGTCAGCACGTGAAAACACCCCAACATGGCCGCTGTGTGGGCTGAGTTTGCTGGGTCTCAGTCTCATGATACGAAGTTTCACAAATCCCCAATGTAATGGGCACTAACTCAGTGGCCGCTGCGGTAGGGAGGCCAAGCCGTGCCTGGGCCATAGAGACTCCTCTCCCTTGTTACTGCTGGAATTGATCACTTAGAACAGGGCTGAGGCCCCTTGGCGGGAGAGCTCGCTGTGCGCCCCTTCCCCGCACTGAACCTAGGCTGTAGGCAAAGAGGATATCAGTCTCTAAGGGCCTTTCACCAGCACCATGCACCCTCCCTCACCTTCTTTTAAAGAAAGGGGCTCTTGAAAGACCCTCACTCGCCCACGGTCCCTTCTCTGCTCACCCCCACTCCTTCCTGTGTGATGCAATACCGAGACATGCCAGCCAGCTCCCCACTGCAATGTTCCATTACAATATCTTCCCCCTTTTAAACGATTGTCTGACGATCGGGCAATCCACCTGTAACAGGATTACTCTGAGCACGCAGCACGCCCAAGCTGTCTGCACTACCCGAGCCTCAGCCTATTAGCCACGATGGAGAGACAAGATAGACTTACACCAATAAGAGGAAAAGAAAACATGCAAATAACATCTCCCTCTTTGATGCTGGATGATGATGATGGTGAGTGGAAAGGAAACCTCAAGTGACAGACAGTCTATTCTTGATTGTAGATGATGCTCAGATGCCAGGATGGCAGTACAAGAACTAGAATTGAATCGAATCAACTAACAGAGCTCCCAAGAGAAAAAAATTTGCTCGTGGAAGACAGAAAAGCAGTTGGTTTTTCTAATCTTCTCTAAATGGGGAGCGTTTGGACAATATTCACCTGCCCACCACAACTGAAATAATGCTCAGCACTGATCATCTTCGAAGTTCTTTCCAAACACCGAATCCTAACCCGACGTTTATCCCCATTTCACAGATGGGGAAACTGAGGCACAGAGTGAGGTATCCCCCAGTGAATCTGTGGCAGAGTGGGAAATAGAATTCCCAGCGGCAGTTGTATGCACCAGTCACTGAATCACATTTTCTTCTCTAAAATCCATGTTTTCAAGTGTCATTGGCCACGTGTTTCTCTTCCAACCCGCAAATCTGTCTGCCATGTAGCATCTCCAGAAGATACCTCGTCTCTCTAATTAGCTGAGTCATTTTCTTTAGACAAACAATATTTTAAAAAACTCTATTAGAGTGTACATCAAAATGTGCAGATAGAAAGAGCGGAGACTGTGTGTGTGTAGGAGGTCTAAACGGAAGATTAGGCACAGCCCAATCTTCCAGGATCGCTATCCTGCTAAGGGACTCAACAGGTGCCCAATGTGCCTTCAAGATCTTGGTTTTCTTAATGCCAAACTTTTACCCAGCACCTTGGCCCAAAGTCACCCTGGCTGTGTAGTCTTCCACCGGTTTTCACCAGGGACTCGTGTAGCACTTTGCCAGCACCAAAGGTCAGTGGCCAGCAGGTGGCGCAAGGGGGAATCATATCTAGCTAATAGCTGCAATAATGATAACAAATCCATAAATCGTGCACAGGGTTTCTGTGGCGCTGGCCTTTATCCACCCCTCCCACTTCGGGGTCGCCCCGTGGTCACAGTTCTCAAGCAGCTGGGCCATGCACCCATCATCACTCAGCCAGGGCACATTTCTGGGACACCAGGACCATGAGCAGGCTGGAATCCTTGGCAGAGAGGATCCAGGAGGGAGTGAACCAAAGCAGAAACTCCTCGTGCCAGGAGCAATGCAGCTGGCGGGGAAAGGGACTGAAGCAAGAGGTTCTGGGTAGATCCAACCAGGCTGGCTTCTGCAGATGGCGTGACCGGGAAAGGGATGGGGCAGACCAACTCTGGGCCACACAGCCTGTTCCTTGGGTTGGTAGGACTAAGCAAGGGGTTTGTTCCCTCTGCAGGTCTCCACATCAGGACAAGCACGTGTCCACATGGGGAGATGAAAAGCCCTGGAGTCCAAGGGCAGAGATTGCGCTGCAGGGCAGAGAGAGAGACGTGACCCCTGCAGATCTCCCGCAGCTTAGGGCCTGCACAGAGTCATCCCAGCTTGGGCAAGGAAGGCGATACTGGAACAAAGCACAGAGCCGGACTGCTTCTGCCTGGGAATGCGCATCTCTCCTTTCCCTCTGGCTGGGAAACCAGGCAGGATGTGGCCACTGGCACAGACATTCACTCCGCGGCAGCACCACCAGGTTTTGTGAAAGGTCCCGGCTGCCAGCCCTGCACCCGGGGACTCCGCTGCCAGCCCTGTGCCTAGAGGCTCCGCACCCGTCCCCAGCTGTGGTCCCTGGGCTCAGCCATCTTACCCCTGTCCGCGTTCCTCCCTTCCAGACCCATGGCCCTGCTCCTGGCCCCAGCTCTAGGAGGCAGTGAGGGGCACAGACAGGGGTGAAGGGGGGCACAGCTAAGCACCCCCACTCTGAAAACTATTCTAGCACCACTGGGTACACATACCCCTGGGGTACGCAGAGGTTTTCCAGGGGGTACATCAGCTCATCTAGATATTTGCCTAGTTTAACAGGCTACGTAAAAAACTCTAGCAAAGTCAGAACAAACTACAATTTCATACAGAATGACTTGTTTATACTACACTGAAATGTAGGTACAATATTTATATTCCAGTTGATTTATTTTGTAATGATAGAGTAAAGATGAGAAAGTCAGCAATTTTTCAGTAAGTGTGCTGGGACACGTTTGTATTTTTAGGTTTGATTTTATAAGCAGGTTGTTTTTAAGGGAGGTGAAACTTGGGGGTACACACGACAAATCAGACTCCTGAAAGGGGTACAGTCGTCTGGAAAGGCTGAGAGCCCCTGCTCTATATTGCAGGGGACACACCAGAAGCCCTAAGGGCTGTGGGGAGCTGCCTGGTCTTGGCACTTCTGCTGTCACAGGTAGTGCGTGTCAGGCATGGGGGTGGTTTTGTCTGGCCAGCTGGGGAGCGCCCCCCCCCCCCAGTATGGGGTGTGGCCTTGACTTCAGAGCAGAAGGGCTCAGTGACTCGGGAAGAAAGTCAAATGAAAAACAGAAAGGAGGACGGGGGGCCTGCCCCCTTCAAGAGGAATATAGCCAGTCTCAGAGCAGCCCTCCCCTGTCCCTGCTCTAGATGTGCACAGCTGAACATGAGCCTTTGCTTATCCATCGCCTGCCAGATGCTGTAAGACAGGTGCATGGGGGAGGGCAGGAAGCAAAGGTAGGGCCGGCTGTCTCACTGCCCAAACATTTTTCTCTTTCATGTTCCAGTCTCTTGCTTTTCATGGCCCTGCCCCACCCCTTGGGCTTGCACAGCTGGTGAGACCCGATGCTCTTAATATACAGAGAAATAAAGGTTGGCCAAGTCACCCTGCAGATGCCTCCACACAACAGACCGTTTGGGCGATGGTCACCAGGGAAAGCACCTGGCTCTGGGGGGTGAGAGGAGTTGGGTGGGTCTCAGCCCAGGTGGCCAGAACCCAGACATTCACTAGGACAGGAGAGGCCAAGGACTGAGTGCTGTTGTGCCAGAGCTGAGGCACTCCAGTGGCTGCATCTCTAGCTCAGGGCAGCAGCTTCAGGAGAAGGCGAGAACCTGGAGGGAGACACCCCACTCATCAGTTCCGTGGTTCCCCTCCAGCCCACAAAAGGAAATGTACCAAGAAGGGAGGACGGTTGTAGATTTTGGCATGGGGGAAGGAGGAAGAACATTGTAATAGCTACAGTTTCTCCTGGCAGGGCTGGACGTCTGTGCGTCAGACAAATGGAAAATGGGATGATTGGTATTGATCCTGTGGGATATCCCCACCTGGCCAACCCCCATTCAATGCTCCAGAAGCTGCATAAAGCCCCCAGTCCCCACCAATTGGGGAAAAAAATCTCCTTCGTACCTCAACCTGGGGACGCTCTACCCCAGTGTGCAATCCGCACTCTGCATGCCTCTAATCCTCTTCAGCCACTGAGGTCCAGACCCTTCCCTGGAGAGCCTGGGGGAGGGACCCTTTACAGGGCAGGTAGAGAAAGGATTTAGGAAAAATCCACCCCTCCTCACCGCACAGCCATGCCGGAGTGTATTATTTATACTTTTCCAGGACCTGATCCTGGCCAGCCCAAGTCACCCGCTCCCCTCCTTGCCCTGGGAGCGGCAGGACCACGGACAGTTCACAGTGCATCAACTAGGGGCCTGCCTCGACAGCGCACAACCCCCATAAGAGATCTGCACAGAGCAACTTCCGCAGGAGGCCAGCTGAGGCCAGCTCCTGCCCACACTCAGCCATGCAAGCTGCTGAGCCAGGAAGCGGCTTTCTTCTTCCTCCCCACCCGGAGCTGCTGCCTGCCCCTCTCCCAAGGAGAATGAGGCCCCCGGGATCTGGATCTATCCATCCCAGGCTCTCTGCTGTAGCAGCGGTTCTGTTCTCATCTGCCACCGCGTACAGGACACATGCCGGCCCCGAGCCCAGCCTCCGTGTAAGCACAGCCCGCCCGAAGGGCCGGACCATCTCCTGGTTCTGGCTATTGTAGTGTACATCAAAATGTGCCGCTAGAAAGAGCGTAGACTGTGTGTGTGTAGGGGCGGGGTCTAGATGGAAGATTAGGCACAGCCCAGTCTTACAGGATTGCTATCCTGGTAAGGGACTCAACAGGTGCCCAATGTGCCTTCAAGATCTTGGTTTTCTTAATGCCAAACTTTTACCCAGAACCTTGGCTCGAAGTCACCCTGGTTGTGTAGTCCAGCCCAATGCTTGGGCAAAGTTCAAAACTATCCTGTCTGTCCATTGCTCCCTTTGTCTCCAGCCTGCACATGGCTCTAATCCCTGGGCTCTCAACTCAGGGATCACAAACAGGTGACACCCAGCACTTCCCACCTTGCTATGCTGGCTAGATCCCAGCTAGCTGGGGTGCGAAATCCATGCTCCAGCCAGTCCTTCCCCTTCAGATGTCAGCAGGCTCCCCTCTCACCGTTCTGGAAAGGAAGCCTGGGGTGGGCTGACATGGACAATAGCAGAGCCACCAGATTTCAGCCCCACTTGGCTTTATGGGTACCTTAAACACCACCACAAGCAATATGACAGCCATATGCCCAGCCAATTAAGGTCTTTAATTGAGAACGGTACCCATCTGTCTCTATTTGCTCTCCTAGGAAAACCAACCTCCCCTGACTTCTCTCCCCTCCCACCTCTCCATCTTTGTTCCCCTTCCCTCTCCCTCGCTCTCCTTTGCTGAGGAAGGTCACTGAGAGGAGCCATCGGTCCTGACAAGGGGCTACTGCTTGGATCCCACAGGATCCTCCCTCTCTGGTTTCATGCAACACAATGGATCAGACCACTGTTCCAGATGCTCTGAGGGAGGGCAGCCGGGGCCACTTCTTCAGCTCTGTCCATCCCAGGCTGGGGGCGGGGGAGTGGAGACACCTGCCTGGGGGATGGAGCTATCAGTGTATGCCCTGAAACAGGAGATTTGCTTACCCCCCGCCCCCATCTTGGTGTGCATCAATACAAACGTTATGGCCCATAAACCCACCTGATTCTCCCCGCACATCCCGGTGGGCCGCCTCCTCTCCCTCCCTAACCCAGCTAGTGTGTTACTCATGCTTCACAATGACATTTCCTTCCCCGGATCCCCTTTATTTATAGCCTCCATGACCTTTTCCCGAGCTCGCGTACTCCCTCTTCCTCCCCTACACCCACAGCTCCAGACCCCCCTCCCCCAACAAACCCCCAAGCCCAACCACCACACTCACTAGTGTCCTTCCCCCACCCACCCCCCAAAGAGGAGCTCTCCCTTGGGTACAAGTGCTCCTTACATCTAGGAGAAGGAGCTTACAATTAACTGGTCTGCCTCTCTGCTCTTTCAAATTCCAGATGGTCTGTGATTCTTGCTGGGGAGTGTCAGAAAGGCCTTTTCATCGGAGCGCCTGTAAAGTCAGAGCTTTGGGAATGAGCCACCTTTCGCTGCGTGGGAGGAACTTGCCAGGCAGTTGTGGGGAGGGCAGGGGAAATGGGATTTTAAAAACACACTGGTTGGTTTCTTTCACTTTAGTGCTTCAATGAAAGGTCTTGCCCCACCCCCCACCCCCCACCCCACTCCTCCCTGCATGCTGCCAAGAGTTTAGTGCCACTGGAATTCTGGGATTTTGCTGTCATTTCAATAGAGATTTTACTTGGCAATATGTTCGGTTGCGTCTGCAAAATGTACACTTTGAGGGTTTTAGGGTGGGGGGACGGGGTAGAAAGATGGCATTGGTTGGGGGAGGAAGGATGGGATCAAGGCGCAGAACTGGGCGGCAGGATTCGTGGGTTCTAGTCTCAGCCCTGCTGCTGAATCACTGAGTGACTTTGGGCAAATAACATCCCAGCTCGCTGCCTCGGTTTCCCCATCTATAGCAAAAGCCAATTCCCTACCTGGAGGAGGAGGGAGGTGGGGAGACGTAGGTCACGGACGTTCCTGAAGTGCTTTGAGACCTGCTCATTGCATATGCTACGGTGGGGAAAAGCATTAAAAAAACCACACCTAGTTCTTGCATTTCCCAGGGGCCCCCTGGTGTAAATCAGCCCCCTTTATTCCAACTAAGAATCTGGCCCTTGATCCACCTCCTTTCTTAATCCCTTTGCATGGCCCATCACAATCCTACGGCCCCATTCTCCTTCCCCTCAGCCCTCACCCAAGAGCCTGCATTGTGGCTAGCGAGCCTGCAGGACAGAGGGGGAGGGAGAGAGAGAGAGAGAGAGACACATTGGGATCTGTCCTGCCCCCGACACCCACCCACGCACACAGACGACACCCCATCCTCATCTTAATAACTATCCGATTGGCTGCAGACTCCATTAAGCAGCCCCTGATGCCCATGTCTCATGGAGACCTCACACGGCCTCTGCCGTTCTAATTACTCCTCACGCTCCTGCAGTGGGTCCTTCAACCAAATTACAATTGATTCCTCACTCCTACCCGCTCGATGGCATCGACCGGTGCATCAGAAAGACAAATCCGAGCCCACACCTCTTTAAGGAGCCGGCAGCCTCGGCTCCTTCAGGGGACACGGTGCAGCAGCTTCCCCGGCCGGCCCGGTGTGTGTCACACGGCTGTGCTAGCGGAGCGGGAGTCCGGATCCATTCAGGGCAGCGGCGTGTGAGCAGCTAATGGGCCAGACAGCCAGGGGCTGAGCCCGCCCCACTGAAGTTAAGAGGAGACTTTGCAAGGACATCAACAGGAGTTGGGTCAAGACCCTAATCACTAGCCACAGAGGGCCCACTCCGCACTGACTAAGCTTTGAGGTTCTTCCAGTGGCTCATGCAGTGCCCTGGGCAAAGTCAAGGCAGAGATGGGAGGCAGGTACAGCTTAGACCCAGCTGTGGGTATTTCTGAATGGCAGAGTTGCAGGAACCAGGTTCCCAAGGAGAAAGCTCCCCACTGCCCCAGCAGCCGGAGGTACTCTCAGGACTTGTTCTACCTGCTACGCCCTCCTGGCACAGGCTGAGGTGAAATCCTGAACCGGGTAGCAAAGGGACCATTATGATGGCAGGTGTGGGAGGGAAAACAGAGACAGGCTCGCCCCAAGTCACACAGTGGGAACAGAACCAGATCTCCTGCGTCCCAGCCCAGTGCCTACTCATGGGCACATGCTGATGTGAATGGGGTTGAGGAAGCAGGTTGGCCACTCCTCATTCAACGGGCCCCCAAAGGGGAGGGTGATCCTCACCAGCAGAGTCTGACAGCTGCTGCCATTCCATGGAGGCAGAAAGCAGAAAGCAGCCCAGCTCAGGTGCGGCAGAGGCGCGACATGAATCCAGCTCTGTTAGCAGGCTGGCCTGTTCTCTGGCCACGTACTGTCCCATGACAGCGCCTGCTGGCTGTCACCGACCAAGATGAATGGGCAATTCCTAGGTCACTGGCCCATTATTTACTGTACAAGCAAACAACCTAATTGGCTTTTATTTATAGGGCAAATGTCGAGTAGATCCATGAGGTGAGGAAACGCATTGTAAAGCTTCAGCATGGTCTGTGGCACTGCTTAGCTCACTAGTTCTCCCGCTGCTGGCCTGGGAGACCTGTGCAGGGCAACAGGGAGGCCCACCAGCAAGGCACGGAACTGCAGGTCCCAGGGAGGCCGGACCAGGGTAAGTGGAAGAGGGGGGGGGGCGTGCGTTAGATGATCACCCAGACGTGGCATGCTGCATGTACACATTCTGCACCCTAGGTTGGAGTCCTGCCCCAATCGAAGTCAATGGCCAAACTCCCTTGACATGACTGGGGCCAGGATTCCTTACTAGAGAACACACCATCCTGCTGAAACCCCCAGCACCCAGGGAACTCAACGCTTCCATGTCTGCCCCCGGCCCACCACCTAGTGCCTCTGCTCCCATCCATAAAGGAAGGATTTCACCCTTACTCCAACCCCGCTTCATCAGCAATTCCACTTAATAATCAAGACACTTCCAAGGGAACTGAATTAAGCCTTAATGATACTTAATAGCGAGGGCAACTGATTAACCAGGATGACAGTTTCTGCTAGATAGGGGCGCAAGGAGGGAATCAAGAAAGACCCGGAGTGGGTGAAACAGCCACCAGGATGCTCAGAGCCAGACGATGGAGTTAAAAGTTTTCAAACTGCATCCCAGACCAAGGAGATGGTGTTGAAAGAATTCTCCACTGGAGCTGGTCAAAAAGAGATGCATATATTGCATGAAGAGAAGCCAGAAGAAATTGTTTTGGTTTTTTTTTCATTTCATTAGAAGTTTTCCAATAGCCAAAATATACGTGTTTCGTTTCAGCCAGAGCGCACCCCCCCCCCCAAAGACACGGACACTTTATTGCACCAGAAGGAAAGGGGAGCTTCCTAATAAGGGGTCTCTCGCCCACGGACACAAAATAAGGGCTTGATCCAGAAGTTACAGGCTTGGCGTCGAAGTGGCTTGGCGCATTCTCATGACCTGGGATAGGCAGGAGAACAGGCTACGTGAAGCGAATTTTTTTTCCCCTGAGCGTCACGTCTGCTAAAGAACCTTTTTCAAGCACAGAGAGACTAGGTCACTTCCTCAGGGTCACACGCGGAGAGCATGATATTGAACCCAAGTGTCCCAAGCTAGCTCCTGACCACTGAGCCATCCTTCCTCTTGCTCACATCTCCCCCACCTTTCAGTGAATGCTGGGAGCCTGATTAGCCGGGATGCAGGGCAGTGGGGAGTCATTTACTCCAGCATTCCGATATGACTGCATTTTGTACCCATTGTCACGAGTGTAAGTGGCTGCCCACGGCACAGGGCAGAGAAAACGAGGCCCAATGGGGTTACCTGGGCATCACCCTGAGCAGCATTTGTCCAGTCGAATCTTTATTACTGGTGAAGCTGCGTCAGCCAGAAAGAGCCGAGCCGTGCTCTCAGTTTGTGAGGGGCGGGCAGATAGGAAAAAGACAGCTCCTGAGTGGTAAAGCAGGCCAGTTACATCTGGAATGAGCAAGAGAGACTGGGCAGGGAAGGCTTATTCCAAGTCCCCTTTCAGAGAAGCACAGCACCTCAGCCTCCCCAGCAATTCCTCTGCCTTAGCCCAGGGCTGTTCTCCATCAACAAGCGACAAGTATCATTTGGAGGAATCCCAGTGCGTTGGGTCACCCACCCGCCTGGGCAATCAGATTACGCCGCATCCCCTCACCCTCCATGGAGGAACAAGACCTGCTGGGAGTGTAAAACCCCTTTCCAGGGTCAGGGCGCCAAGGAGGCTTTCAGCTCCCTTCTGGAGAAAGGATGAGCTTTCCCTAGATCTTCAGCCTGCCAAGGACACAGCGAGCTCCTCTCCTCAGGTAATTCATTTAACACACCAATGCCCAAAGGAATCTCCTGCTTGAATCAGTACTGGAGAGGACTGACCTGAGAACATGCATTGGCTGTTTCCCCATGGCAGGGGACTTGAATAAGAGCCCAGCTGTGAGGGGAGAAATGTCATTCTCCAGAGGGCTTTCCTCTCTGCCCTCCATAGGCCCCGCTGCTCCCACAGAGAAGGAAGTTGGGGTGAGGCCTGAGGGAGAACAGCTGCCAGAGGAACAGGGAGATGGGCAGTTACTGCTTGGTGGGGGAAGTGGGATTTGAAGCAGATGCTGCAGCAGCCTTTAGGTCCATGCAGCGAGTAAGGATGGCCCAAGCCAGACCCAAACACCGGTGATCTGGGGGAAAGTTGAATCTGCCTCTGGGCTTTGAGGAATGGGCCGTGCTGCATCCCCCGGGGTGGTGAAGAGCCAAGACCCGCCTGTGGCGAACACAAAGGGAATTCTTTACCGAGGCTGCTGGACACAAACCAACCATGGGATTCTCGCGGTCTAGCTCCCGGGCAGGCTCATGGCTGACGGACACTACACAGAGCATCCCCATGTCAGGGGCTCAGCTACTCAAGAGAACAGAGAGGTCTTGGCTGCTGAGAGGGAGGGAGGAAGGAAAACCACTCCGGAGCCCACCAGGAGGCACAAGCCAGTCCCATAAAATCTAGGTTGCAAGCTTACTCATTCTGCACCTGCAGAGCCCAGTGGGGTCCCAATGCCCCTGCTGCCATCAACCACCACCTCCAGCAGGAGCAGAGGAGAAAGCACACAAGGCCCCAAACCAGCCAGATGCCTTCAGCATCCCCTAGCCCGAGTTCTTCCTGGGGCCCTGGCTATGGCATGTGGGGAGGGGGCGTTTCTGAGCCTGTCGCCCCCCCAGCCCAGCACAGACCTTGCTCAGGTTTCTTTCGCTGTGCAGCGAGGGAGCCCCAGCTGGGATCCAAGGCCTGCCTTTGCAGAGCCCAGCGTTACGTCTGTTCTTCCCTTTCCCTAGGGAACGGATGATGTGGCAAGTGGGAAACTGAATCAGGTCCTGGGGTTATTTTCCTGGGTAACCACAAACAAATCTGCAGCTGGGAATAATTGAATCAGTGACTATGAGGGATCATTTGCTAAACCTCATTCCCAACCGATTATTGCACAGATGGGAAATGTGCACAGATCCTCTTCCCTGCCCCCCGCAAACCTGCTCTTCAGAAAGCTCCAGAAGGGCTTAGAGTGATGCAGAGCCATTAAAACACGCACACGGGTGTTAAGCCGGAAACTGGAACGGAAGAGAAGTATTAGAAGCCAAGAGGTATGGCATGGAGAACATGGCTACAGGTAGCCAAGGGCTGCAATGCAAGAGGAGAACGAGGAGGTGTGCGCACCTATGGGAGGTCTCCTTCTAAAGGCAGAGAATAGAAGAGACCTACTACTACCACCTGGCGCTGCTGTTCTTTGGCTCACGTGGCCAAGGCCTGCATTTTTGGGAGGAGGAGGAGGAGGGTTCTAATCCCAATTTTCCATGTGTCTGGGATGTGTCTAGCAGCGGTGTCATCTGCTGTCTTCCGTACAGGGGGTGCTGCATGAACAATTCCCAGGAGAGAGTTAGGGTTACAGGCGGATAGTGGCCACTTCTGGGGTGGGGGGGGCGCGAAATCTGCGTGCCAGGGTGCGCTGAGTCGGGGAATAACCAGGAAATTAAGGGAAAATGTAAGCCGTTGCCACCCCCACAGCTGCAAGAAGGAAATACCCAGCTAGGTCTGAAGCCAAGAGAGGATGCTCCGTTCAGTGCAGATTTTCCTTCACCTTGCAGCAATGGGAGTGTCCTATCCCCACCCACTGCAGCCAGTTCATAAGTAGAGGGGCATGCAGATGGCCTTTCATCTCACGCAGGGGAACATCCTGATCAGTGTGACCAGGTCCCCACGCACCCAGCCGTTCAGTGGGAACGGGCCAGTTCAGTATTGAATGGCATTCCTGTTTGGTGTCCATCGGAAACCACTGCCCCCAAACAGCCCTTCCTGTCAACTACTGCCACGCCACCAAAGCAACTGTTGGATCTTTCGGCTGACTACACCATGCAGCTCTCTCACTTGCAGAAAGGCAGCCGCTTGCTTGTGCCATTACAGCCGCACCCTAACGTGTTTGTACAGCGCCTAGCGCGAACGGTGCAGCTGCCGTACAGGTGAGAATTCCCACCTGTGGTTATCACAACATCCACCCCCTCTGGCCCAAGCAACCAGGCATTTGCAGAAGACACCATGTGAAAGCTCACAAACCCACCTTGACAGCCAGGTTCAGCTCGGCTGAGACGCATTTTACAAAGACACACTGGAAACATCCCTCATCATTTGGGATTTATTTTGATCATCTCTAATCCTCTGCCTTGATTATGGAGCCTCCAAATCCCATTAGCTGGAATTTTTTTAAATGTTCTATTATTAATCCCATTTTGGTAATCTGACATTTATTGATTTTTATTTTTAAACTCATATTACAGAGCGCACAGGCACCAGCCCCATTCTTGTGGCCCGCAGGCCACCTGGTGTCCCTTCTTGTCTCCCAGTGGTTCAGATAGGTTGGGCTCAGGTGGCCAGGGGACCCTCCCACACTCAGTCATGCTGAGCCTCTATGGCCCTCACTGGCCTGAATGGGAGCTGACAGAATGGAGACCACTGGCCCGGGTGAGCACCGCGCCCCAGTCAACGTGGGTCTGTTACAGCTCTCAGCCTGGCTCTTTAGGTCAGACGGTAGAGACTCCTGCTTCTAACACTGGAGGGCCCTGGCGTTGGCCGAGAGAGCAGCGGTCACACAGGCCTGCGACAGACCTGCCCTTTGGGTCAGATCCTGAGAGATGCCAAGCACCGGCTTTATTCCTGCCTCTGTACGTGCCCGTCTCTCCCAACCAAGCACTTCCCGAAAGTAGTGTTCTCCCAGTTCCTATACACACCTGCATGGTAGCGCCCCCATTGGGAAGGCAGGTCAGGCCCTATCCCCTTCCCCACCCAGCTTCCTTTGCACACACCCTGCCCAGCCCCTACTCTGCTCCAGATTCATTTCCCAAGCCCCCACCTCAACAGCTTGTTCTCTTGCCCTTCGCGCCATCCTAGAAGAAGGTGTCTGAGCTCCATCTTGGATTGTTCCCCTGGAGCTCTTCCCTGCACCTGGAGAATTCCATCAACCCACCCGTGGGATGAATCCATCCTCACTAGGCTCTCCCTCAGGCCCTCTGCACAGGAGGGGAGACCATTCCATCACTGCTGAAAGGAGGAGACTCTGCCCAGACCTAAGCTGGGCTCACACCACTGCCTGTTCTCTAAATGCGGGGAGAGCGCGACAGACAGTGACAACGCAACCAGGGACTGTACAAGCTTCTGACAAGTGGCCCTGCCAATACATCTCAGCCTGGACATTT
The DNA here is from genome assembly GCA_037349315.1 of Chelydra serpentina. NCBI lineage: Eukaryota > Metazoa > Chordata > Testudines > Chelydridae > Chelydra > Chelydra serpentina. The sequence goes on along the minus strand of JBAIAC010000037.1, from coordinate 9,332,314 downwards.
TATTCAAAGCTTCCCCAGTCAATGCATCCTGAGTCAAACCTGCAGCACCCCTCACCCCCGCTGTTCCAGTCCTGGGCCACTCTTGCCTCTCCCCCCTCCCCACAAACACACCTCAGTCCCAAACCTGCAGTATTGCCCAGCATTCCAGCCCTCCACCCCCAATGCGCCTCCATCCTGTCCTACAGCACCTGCTGTTGTTTGAGTCCCGACGCACCCCCATCCAAGCCGTTGGCAGTGAACCTCCATCCTGACCTGCAGCACCTCCTGCGCTCCCCGTCTGAGGCCCCTGCTCATTTCCAGTGCTGTGTCATGTCACCAGCTCTGTCCTGCATTGAGGTGGCTGATTATCCGCAAGCCGTTCGTTTACATTCTAGCCTCCAGAGATGAGAGGCTGGTGCATTCCCTCATTGCTTGACCCGCCCTGGCTTTTCCCCCACATTCCTCGGAACCCGAGATGCAGGATGCAGCCGAGACATCAGTGCAGGAGTTCCCAGCATCCCGCACACTAACACTACGCGCACCAGTAGAAGGGTCCAGCCTTCGCACCACGTTTGCAGGCATCGGGAAGGGTCACGTGGCATTAGCGGGGGCCATCGGGATACCTGCACTCGGCCTAGCGCTGTCCCCAGGGCCGAAGCACTTACTCTCTGGCAAAAATCACTTCCCAACTGCCGAGCTGGAGGAAATCAGCCCCGGCAATTGGTGGATTAGGAAGAAGCCATTAGCACCCAGTCAAAACAGCTTTTTAAAACGAGCTTTGACAAAATTGTCACATTAGATGTATCGGAATAAAGGGAGCGGGGCAACCTGCACCATGCAATTTTACATCATTTTGACAGCTCACATTAAGGCAACCGCAGGCACCTCTGGGAAATTACCTCCCAGTTAAACAGAGATCGCAGCAAATGAAACGCCTCGGAGGCAAGAGACAGTCTGTCTAAGCCTGTCACCTCCTTCAAGGGCAGGGACGCCGCGCTAGGGGCAGAACTGGGAGGCCCTCGGGGCAGAATTGGGAGCCTGCACGTCGATACAGAGAGTGGGATCTGGGAATGCCAGTGCAATGCCACAGTGCTAGGAGTGTGGCAGGATGGTTTAGGGGATTGGGAAAGGGGTCCACAGCCATTTGCCTGGGGGCTTATCTACAGCAAGTGTCTTGTGGGTCAATGGCTGGACTGCAACAAGGGAGACCCAAGTTCAATTCCACCGTGCATCTGAAGTGGGTTTTTTTACCCATGAAAGCTTATGCCCAAATAAATCTGTTCGTCTTTCAGGTGCCACCGGACTCCTCATTGCATTTGTGGATACAGACTAACCCTGCTACCCCTGTGATACAAGTTCACTTCCGGTGAGTCCTCCGGGAAAGCACCGTCTCTCAATGTATGTTTGTGCAGCACCCATCACAAGGGGACACCGGTCTCAGATCATGGAGTCTCTAGGCATGGCACAGTATGTCCTGAACAGGTAAGCCATGATTTATGCTGGCTGAGCTAAGTCTGTTTTCAAACAGCACTAAACTCAGCTGGTACAAATCACCTCCACCTTGTCTACACTCAGCCACGCCGGAGCAAACTCTACGCCCTTGAGAGCGGAACACCAACTACAAACAAGGCCAAAGTCACGGGGCCAAAATCCACGTCAGGCTGGCGGCGCGAGACAGTTGTTGGCATTCAGTGACCCATGTGAAATGAGGTTGGGTGGGTTTCAGCCAAGCTCTAGAGGAATCCAGAGCACAACAAACCGCTGGTACTGGCTGGAAAACTTGCCAGCCTCAGCGGTGAGGCCATAGGCCAAATGGAAATTTCACTCCTCTTAGAGCTAGCAGGTCTAGCAGGGCAGGGCTGGGCCATTCTGGCAGAGAGAAGATGGAGACCAGGCCTGCAGTGCAGTGGTCTGTCTCGTACCTGCTCCGTGGCCCGATAGAGGCCACAAGCACCTTTCACCTGTGCTGAATCTGGCACGTCTCGGCAGCACTGATACACACACAAAAAACATACAACTAAACACACATGCAGTCACACCACTTCCTCCAAACACCCACAAGCCCCTAGCACCCCAGCAGGAGGCAGCTCTCACTGAGGTGGCAAATTGCAGCAGTCTTCGACCGGGACTTTGGCAGAGGGAGAATGTGAGTGTCTTACAATCCCCTCCCGATCAGGCAGGGCATGGCTAATGGAGAGTCCAGGGGAGAGCGCAGCCATACGAGGAGCTGGTGAGAAAGCGAGAGGCTTCTGAATATTCATGAAGCTAATTAAGCAACAGTTAATTGGAAATCGCTGGATTTTATGGAGACCTCAGACTTCAGCATGTGCCGTAATCACAGCAATCTAACAAGTACATCCGGCACCTTCCCCTTCGCCAAGCTAGTATCATGGGGGAAAGCAACGACAGGAAGAAGTGTGCAAGCTACCGGGTAGGGCAAAGAGATTAGGGCTCAGAACTCCTGGGTTCTATTCCTGGTTCTGCCCCCTTCCACCGTGTCAGCTTGGGCAAAGCCACGTATTTCCTCCCTCTGTTTCCTCATCTATAAGACGGAGATCCCTTGGTGGGAGCTGTGACTCGGATTAATGCATGTTGGCCAAGCACTGAGGTCCTCACCGTACGAATGCAAAGAATCATAACAGATTAGCCATGTGGCAGCTCCCTTTGTACAAGCGACAAGTATTTCACTATCCAGACTTAGCACAATACATATGGCATCGTCCTATTGTTGTCCCTACGATACAATCACCACACACACACCCTGTGTCACCAACACACCAACGCTAGGGCTGTTCACACCTTCTCAGGTCCGGGCGCTGGCTGGCTGCATTGCCTGACGCAGCGCTGTGTGTGAAATGGAAGAGCAGAGCCCCTCGCCTCATGAATAATATTACTCGGTGCATCCACCAGGCTCGCTACGAGCACACACATCCCTGCACCCCAAAAATTGCTTCTCTCCATCACAGAGAAAGGAAAGGGTGTGTGTGGGGGAAATTATCAGCCATGTGGGCTATTTGGAAAACCAACACAATGAAACTCGTGCGTGCTTGAACTAAACCCAGGGCAGGCAGGGGTAATCCGACGTCAACAGGCCCTGCCTGGGAGTGGGGTCTGGACTACAAGCAAGACATGAAACAGTGGTGCTCATGGGCCCAATCCTGCCTTCAGCAGAGTCCCTGGCAAAATTCCCACTGGCTTTAGAGCGAAGGAGATCAGAGCCTACCTAGCTGGGTGTTCATGGGGCAGAGCAACTCGGTGATCTAGAGCATTCGGTTCAAAGAAGCTGAACGGACACTAAGCAACAGCCAGGTGTGGAGAAGATTGGGGCTGGAATCCTAGTTGCTCTGCAGAGGCCTTTGGAATGACTCAAATTCTGCAAAAGGCTGCACAGGTTGGGGAGGAGGGACAGGATGCAAGTCGCACGAGAAAGGGACACAAAGTACATTGAGATTAGAGCTGTCCGGCCCAGGGCGCGTTGCTTTGTTTTTAGCTTTTGTTCACGTGTCTGGAAGCAGAGCAAGGCTCTTTACTTCCCCAAACTTGACACACACACTTAGCCGGTCATCTGGATTCAGTGCATGGACATGTGAATGAAGGGCCTAACGATGCAGATAGGCACCTAACGGGGTTAACAAAGTGCCTAACTCCCACTCAGTGCTTTGGGAAATCCTGCGAGGCCCCTCTGCATCTTTAGATGCCTAAGTACCTTCAAAACCCTGGCCTGCAGAGCGTGTGTCACAGCTGAGTGGGTTAAAGCCCTGAGGTCTGCTCAGCACAGGTGGGAGAGTTAAGGAGAAATACTCCAAGTGAAACCAGCTGCACCACTGACACTACCTAGTACCTTTCATCTTCCGAGCAATTAACTGTCCCACTCCCCCTAGAAGATAGGGAAGCAGATATTCCCATTGTACAGTGGGGAAAATTGAGGCCCAGAGAGGGCAGGTGTCATCCAGCAGGTCAGTCACACAACTAGGATTAGCACTCGGGCGTTCCTAGCTCCCACGTTACACGCTGACTTTTTGCTTCCTTCACAAATAGGCCGCTCCAGTGCCGGTGCCACGCTTGGTATTCCCTCGCCCCCCGGATGAGAACAGAACAGGGGGCATCCATCTGTGGATTTAAGGTCCCCCCAAGAAAGCCATTCAAGCCTGGGCTTGCAGTGCCTGTCCATGAGATTGGGGCCTGTGCTGGTGTGTGGGGCTTCAACCCCATCCTACAGCACCTGTTCCCCCCACCCAACCCCATCCTGATGCTGCACCACAATCCCAACCTGCAGCCAATTCCTGTCCCATCCAGTCCTGCCAACACACCCCTGGCCTGACCTGCAGATCACCACCCCACACACACACCCCACACACACACCCCACACACACACCCCACACACAGCTCCCGCAAGCATTAGCATCTATGAAGCAAACAAATGGTGTCTCCCCTGCTTTGGATCCAGTAAGAAGAGGCTCTCTCCAAGGGTCTGGCAGCTTGTGTAACCCTGGAGACGGAAGGCGAGATCAAATCCACTGATGAGAAATGGGGGAGGGGAGAAAGATATCAAGAGAATGGCAGAGGAACAAATGTCTCATCAGGGAGAAGAACGGCGTGTACATGCGCAGGGGGGAGAATTCTCCACCTAAGTGAAAATGATCGGCTGCATCATTAGAACTTTAGCATTCAAATCCCGAGAGACAAGGAGGAATGCACGGGCAATAGTGACTCTCCCTGTTCATTTGTTTCCCCTCCGCCTTGTTTCTTGCTGGCCTCAGCAGCTGCAGAGTTGGGCCCGGGCGACATCAAGAAGGATCTCCCAGTCGCTCTGGACATGACAGTGATGGATTCCCCTCTTCCCAGGCCTGTCACTTTCCCTCACGACTGGGATCATCGCAGTTAACTTCTTATCAGATGCTAACGGCACATTCAGACCAAAAAAAAAAAAAAGAGAGAGGCAGGTGTGCATGCATGCGCTAGGATTGCCACCTGTCCAGGTTTTCCCAGGATCATCCTTTTTTGAGGAAAAACTGTCCCAGGAAATCTGTAAGAGTGCTCACTACGCATTGCCAGCTATCTGGTTTTACAGGCTCAGGAATGTCCCAGGGGTCCCCCTATTTATACCTCAGCAGTGGTATAAAACCACGAGAAGAGCACAGGACGGCTCAGAAGAGTGAACATGAGCGATGGAGCCAAGTCATCGCTCCCAATCCAGCTCACATCAACAGCAATCAAATGTCCCATACAGCACGCTTCCAAAGGTACCTTAGTGATCAAGGAAAGTAGCTGCGAGGTTGCCACAAGGCCCCCAGAGTCCTGAGTACTAATCACAGCGTTGCCCCATGTCTCCTGGGTAACCTCGGGCAAGTCAAGTCCCTGGTCTGTGCCTCAGTTTCTCTCTTGCAAGTTCTTCAAAGCGGGGCTGGTCTCGTACTATGTATTTCTACAGCACCTACCATAATGGGACCCGGAGCCTAGACACGGCCACTTGTAATAATTGGGCCTATAAAGTGACCTCAATTGTGAGTTCAACTGTGAAAAGGGCGAAAGTTCATCAAATATCAGTGACCTAGGAACAAATGCTGACGGGAGACGGTTCAAAAGCAAGACAAACACTGAATTAGTCAAAGCAAAAAGGCTGATGGATGTAACTCAAGAACTGCGTTAAAATCACGCTTGGTGAACAAGAACAGTGTGAGACAGAAATCAATGAACCAAAATGGACATGTCGAAAAGTAGACCTAATTGATTGATAATGTAACAAGGGGATGGGATGTTCCACCCATCACGCCCTTTTGGGGTCCTTAAATTCAAGGACTTTAGGGGGAAATCTGGCTATTGTGACTGACTGAAAGAAGTGGAAGGAACTAGCTTCACCATCACGCCTGCCACTCCCACTGTCTCCTGGGACCCTGGACCTTCCTCATCCCGATCCTGAAAGATGTCCTGGCCAAAGTGGGCCAGAGAGAGGGACCCAAATGACACTGCCACCTCCAGCTAAATCCCAACCACCACCTGGGATGTGAGGCTGTCTCACACACCCCTCCTTGTGTGTCCTTTTCCTTCTCCATCTTATTTCCTCTTTATAACCCTCTTTTTCTCCCTTCTGTCTCAGAAGAGCCTGGCTTAGCTGGCCACCACTATCTGTTTTGGACACTGCTGGAAGCCTCGGACCATAAAGAGGCAATGCCCTAAATACAGTGCCCCAACCAGCCTGATGCCAGTACAAGTTAGCCAGGTCTAGGAGTGGTGGATCAGACCGTGGGCTGGGCCTGTGTTTCTCCAACTGGGAGATTGGAAGTGAGAATCCACACCAGAGGCAGAAGCTGTGTTTTCTACCATTGCTGTTCTTCTCTCCTGTGGCGTGTGCATGTCTGGTTTGGTCTGCTAGGAAACAGGATTGGACTTGGACAATAAAAGAAACATCAGCTCCAGCTCATCTCAACTTAACTGTCCTTTTGGGAGAAAAGTAGTATTACCATCTAAAAGACTGCCAGATTGGGTGCAGGGGGTCCTTCTAAAGACTCTCCCCGGCTAATGAGAAAGGGAATGAAGGAGGTTGCTTAAAATACAGCCTTATTTAACACTTAACATTTCAAATGCCTTAAACTGTTTTCCCCTCTCAGGACCCTGCTGGGGAGTGGCTCAGAGCCCAAGACCCACTCTGACTTGGGTCCCCGCACAGTGCAGCACGTAGGCATTAGCGTGGCTGAGAGATCCAAGTCCATCGCTTGTAAGCCCAGGTTTACAATGCAGCGGAGATGCTGAAGTGCAGATGGAAGCACTGGGTGTGTCTACACTGCAAAGATAAACGCATGGTACCATGTTTCACAGCCAGCGCCAATTCACTCTGGTTCTCTAAGCTTGAGTTGCAAGGCTAAAAATAGCATTTGTGGACCTTCCTGCTTGGGCTGGAGGTTCTCCCCAGAGAGAACTTCCCCTAAATAATTCCAAGGACAGATCTTTTAGAGAAACATCCAATCTGGATTTTAAAATTGCTGGTGATAGAGAATCCACCACAACCCTTGGTAAATTGCTCCAATGGTTACTCACTCTGCCTGTTAAAAAGTGTAGTACTTATTTCCAGTCTGAATTTGTCTAGCTTCAGTTTCTAGCCATTGGATCGTATTATACCTTTCTCTACTAGAGTGAAAATCCCATTATCAAATATTTGTTCCCCATGTAGACACCAATACACTGTTTGTATTTGTTCTTTTTGTTAAGATAAATAGATTGAGCTGAGTTGACCACTAAGGCATATTTTCTAATCCTTTAATCATTCTTGTGGCTCTTCTCTGAACCCAAATTTATCAGCCTCCCTCTTGAACTGTGGGCACCAGAACGGGACACAGGATTCCAGCATTGGTCAGACCAGTGCCAAACAGAGGTAAAATAACTTCTCTATTCCAACTCAAGATCCTCCTGTTTATGCAACCAAGATCCCATTAGCCCTTTTAGGCTCCAGCATTGCACTGGGAGTTCATGTTCAGCTGGTCAGCAACCATAGCCCCCAAATCTTTTTCAGTCCCTGCTTCCCAGGACAGAGTCCCCCCCAACCTGTAAGTACGGCCTATGTTCTTTGCTCCTAGATGTATACATTTACATTTTGCCATATTAAAATGCATAGTTTGACTGCACTCCACTTACCAAGCAATGCGGATTTCTCTGCATCAGTGACCTGTCGTCTTTATTATTTACCACTCTCCCAATTTGTGTCACCGGCGAACTTTCAGAGATGAGGTTAGGTTTTCTTCCAGGTTGTTGATAAAAATGATAAATAGCGTAGGGCCAAGAACCCATCCCTGCAGGACCCCACAGGAATCACAATGATTTCCCCGTTTCCGTCTGCAGTCCCTCATTTGAGCCATGGCAGGCTGAGACATACAGCCTCTTTGGGATCCTGCGGGACACAGGCACTACGCACAAGTATACAATCATTGTTATTAAGCTGCTCTGAGCCACTTTTCTGGGCAGGCCACCCTGTGCCTCAATTACAAAGGCAAAGCTTGTTCTCTGCATATAATTCCCCGGGCTTTATTTTATTTGTAAGAGTTGGGTAATGCCAAACAGGGTTGAAGGGTCTGACTGTGAATTTCTCTGGCTGTAAATCTAAGCCGCTTTCATTGTCCTTCAATTGCCTATTTGTCATTTGCATTCACATTTTTTGCTTTGCCATGTGGGCTTGACTCTGGTTATTGGTTAATGGCTATTTACCTGCCATGTCTCTAGACATATGGTTAGAAGGGGAAGTTCAACAGCAGCTCCCAGGGTCAACTGAGAACGGCTGCATTTTAATGTTACAGGCAGATTAATGGCAAGATAGGAGGAATCACTGAATGTCTTGTGCAGTAAGGAAAGCAAGTCATTCCCCTTCTCTCTCTCTAATGGATTCAATGTCTTGTTTTGCAATTGGGGGCTGTCCATATATTACATAACGCATTGGAGGTGGTTGAGGGGGATCCTTCATTATGTATGACAGTATGTTTCAGTGTAACAAGGGGGGAGGGAGTCTTAAAAAAAAAATCACTGAAGAACGTGTCACGTAGTTTACAGACAGCTGCTTGCACATGCACTGGTTTGATCTTTAGTGAGATTTGATCTGCCTATCAGATGAGATGTAAAATGGAGATCCTGACCATCTGTGACTATTATATCATAGCGCTTGTAAGAATAGATTGTGAAGACCAGTGTCCTGGACACCTTCTAGTCCGGATAACTGCATTCTTCCTCCATAAATTCCACTCCCAACTCCCAGCAACTTCAGTGAGCAAAATTATTCCAGTTCTTCACTTCCCACCCCCAGCTGCTGCGTGATGTATAACAGCCACTGCAGTTCCACCCCAGAAGTGGCCGCACGTCATCAGGAAGTGAAGCGTTCCCTGTGTATGCAGGGAGAAATCATGGTCAAGGGGAATTTTGCCATTGGCTTCAACAGAGCCAGGATTTCACCTGCAATCTGCAATGAGCTTTAGGATGCATCTGGATGGAAAGTGCTGAGTAAGTGACTTGCCCTACCTCAAGCACAGTGATGAGGATAGATCTTGGGAGTCCTGACTGCCAGGCTTATGTAGTGACCACAAGCAGCAACTGCAATGGTGGCAATTATGGACGCTGATCAACTGAAGTTACACATTGGAGGCTGAGCTAGAAGCAGAAAAGCAGACAATTATCCCTCCTATCTGGACTCAGATGGATACAGAGCCATAGATGTAGGAGAAGGGGGGGAAAAAGTTGGGTTGCTGTATTTTTAGCTCCTGCTTTTATTGAAGAGCTGATGGTTTAATAAGGAGGTTGTTTTAATTGGAACTCCGGTCACTGAGGAAAACAAGCAATGGAAGTAAATATAGGGGAAAAAATAGTCAACTTTCTAGGGTTCTTTGGTGCTTCTCTAACAGAAGAACTTTAATTACAAACCAGTTTTTTTTTTAATCAGTCTGTGGGCATGTTTCTTTATGTAAAGAGCAGCTGATACCAGCTTGGACAAACACGTTGCCAAAAACATGCTGAGTTCCATTCTGAACACCTCATTTCCGAAAAACAAACAGCAGAATAGAAAGGGCTCTGAGATGTGCTAGCGAAGGAGCGCCAAAGCCTGGGGGAGATGGTGAACATAAGGACCATTGAGCAAGGAGATTAAAAGAGAGGTGAGAAAGGTATACAGAAGAAGGAACGGAACCGAGACGGGAAACCAGACACTCCCTCAAGAGAGCAAAGGGACCTTCCATGGAAGAGGAAGACAATATATTTTAAATGGATCAAAGAAAGTGAGATTTGATCTGCCTATCAGATGAGATGTAAAATGGAGATCCTGACCATCTGTGACTATTATATCATAGCGCTTGTAAGAATGGGGGGGAGGGATAGCTCAGTGGTTTGAGCATTGGCCTGCTAAACCCAGGGTTGTGAGTTCAATCCTTGAGGGGGCCATTTAGGGATCTGGGGCAAAAATTGGGGATTGGTCCTGCTTTGAGCAGGGGGTTGGACTAGATGACCTCCTAAGGTCCCTTCCAACCCTGAGATTCTATGATTCTATGAAAACCTTTGGATTTTAAACACAACGCAGACTTAGTCTGTTGGAACAGATTCAAAGTTGCCCATAATAATTTAGGACTTATACGTGGTTATTGTGCACAGCAGGATGGTCAGGAAATGCACCCAGGAAGGGTAGTGGGAGCTAGAACCAGATGCACACTTCCCAGCAAACGTCAACACAGAGCTCAAGAGCCATTTGCTTTGGCAGCTCTGGTTCGGACTCCCGGCAGAGCTCGACAAAGTGGTTTCAGACAACAGGTTCAGGCGTGAGAGCTGAAAGAACAAAAAACTTTGTGGGTGGATTTGGGGTAAGATAGACCTGCCTAGGAGAGATTAGAGAAGGGGCAAAGGTGCAGCTAACCCTGTAACCATGACTCCTGTGGAACTCTGCCACAAGATAGAATTTAGACAAAGAATATAGCAGGATTCAATAATACACAAAACATTGTGATGTTAAGAGCACCCCAATGTCAGCCGGCAACCTATTGGCATGATATTTACCCAAAGGTTGGCATGTAATATATCAATAGAAAACTAATTCACTGACCATTGGTATTCTTGCATTATGTACATATGACTTGTGATGCTGGTAGACCACATGCCAGCTCATGCCAAGCTCCTCGGCCTCACTGAACACTGACAAATGCAGAACTAGAAACCAGTCTAGCCCACCTGTGTTAGTATTGTAAAAAAAGGTATTAAATTTATAAAAATGTGTTTACCTTTATGAAATTCTTGAGTTGCTGCATGTGTTAATCTCACCTGCAATATCTGTATCCCATGTCATAAGGTAGTATTTAGGGGTTTGCTCTGAAACAGTTTCACACACACACACACCTAAGTCAGGAGAGAAGCATTGCCAAGTGTGAAATACTAGTTTCTCACAAGAGGTATCATCTCCTGCCCAGCAAAAGTAGGCCCATAGACACTAGACAAGCCATTGTGAAACATCAGAGAACAGCAGACTTTGTTGAGTGCTCTCCCCACACCCATGAAGAGCAGACATGCAGGTCATCTTGTCCCATCACCTTTGTACGCAGAAGGGCAAAGATTTCTAAGCATAAACAAGGGATCTCCAGCTGCTTAACCTGGGTTAGCCCCTAAGGACACACACGGCTTGCGTATCGCAGCAGTTTCTATCCCCTTTTGAAACCTCATTTGTGTGTGCATGTTTACTTGCTTTAACCTCATAAATAACTTTTTTTAAGTTAATAAATCTTGTGTTATTATAGGATTGGCTACAAGCATGGTCTTTGGTATAGGATTGCCGGTGCAATGGACTTGGGGTAAGCGACTGGTGCTTTGGGACTGGGACTAACCTGAATATCGTTGTGATTTTGGTGTACAAGACCATCTATCATGAAGGCAAGCTTTGGGTGGCGAGATAGATCGGAGAACCCAAGTGGACTGTCTGTGACTCCATGCCAAAGATGTCTGTCACAGCGCTTGAAGGGTTTATACTCCGTCGATTAAATCTAAGTCTAGCGCTCACAACCAGTTTGGGGTTTGTGCCCTGTTGCTTCAGTGTCTGCCCTGAAGATACAGCTTGATGTGTTAATCCAGAAAGAACTATGCAGAAGTGCTGGAAATATGGGACTAAAATATGTTTTCACCAGGCATGTGGGGTTGGGGGTGATCAACAGGTTTTCTCCAGACAAAGGAAAGAGGCCAACCCTTTAAACCAGGTATGGCCAAATTCAGGGCTATTCATTTGTAACTGAGGTTGCAGGAAGAGATTATTCACATTGTAAAAGTCACCAGCGGTGGAGGAACCAGCCTGGTGTCTACAGCCAGCAGGGGAAAGGGATTCTCTCTGTGGACGCCTTTCAGAAGAATACATTTCAAAGATGTCATGGACTATAGCTAGAAGGGGAGAGAAGCCTTAAGTTATCCTTGAACTGAGGAGACAAAGGAACCATATACTTTGAGCTCTGTGAAGGATCCTGGCCAGAGAGTGTGGTCAGTCATGCTGGAAAAGAGACTTGGTGAGAACACTCCTTTGAACAAGAAACTCTAGTTTGTTAAATCAGGTGTTGGTCTTAGAAGCGTATTGTTACTTTTGTTTGCTTGTAACCCTTTCTACCTTTATTCCCGATACTTGGTAATACTTAAACCCATGTATTTTTAGTTACTAAACTTGTTTTACTTCTATATAAACCAGTTCAGTCAGTGCTTTGATTAAAATAGAGTGTTTTAATGCCAATTAAAGGAATAAGATGCTGGGTACTGTCCCTTAAGGGAGCAGCAAACTTAACTATATGTTCAGTGAGAGGGCTGGACACTACAGGGCAGCGAGTACTGGGGAAATTCAGGACTGGGAGGATGTGGGGGTCACTCTGCAAAGAGTAACTGGGCCGGTGGAAGAAAGGGTGAGGCTAACGGGCTGTGACCGCTGAAGCAAGGCTGCACAGCACAGAGACACCCAGGGTTATAGGACAGGTGGTAACAACGCCTTACTGGTCTGGGTTAAACCCTAAAGCGTCACTGATATTTATATGAATAATGAAAACAGTAATATTAGATAAATATATAATGGGTATAAAACCCTCATGCTTTCAGGGCATAAGACTAACTGGCTAGGAAGAAAATTATGGGGTTCCTTGCATCTTCCTCTGAAGTAGCTGGTAGTAGCTACTATCAGAGACAGGATACTGGACTGGTTGGATCAATGTGGCAACCCCTCTGTTCCTATACTGGGACATATCCACCCTAGATTTCCTATCCTTGCATTTGATTGTGTCTGTGAGACATGTGAAAGTCAGTGGGGGTCATGTAAGCGGGAGCCCCATGCCCAGCGCTTTAAAATGCACCCTAGCAATTAGCTAAGCAAGGAGTTATTAAAACGCATCTGCAAAGTAGATTAGAAATTCATTCCTAAAAAATTGGCATCAAGAGCTATGTATATTGCAAAAACAAAATGTGTTGCCTCTCATATGTTTTTGTAACCCAAACAATTTGTCTCTCACATTCCAAAGACTGGAAACGGGAGCTGTCCTACAGTTTAAGATTGCAGTTTGCAGTCAGCGCCGCCAAAAGAATCTGTTAGAAAGCTGTTGCAGCAAAAACAAATATTGTTTTACTGCTGCTGTAGCTTCCATCAGATTTGAGCCATGATTCGCTCTCTACCATCTCTCTTCCTGCCCAATGCTTACAGAAGGTGCATTGCTCAATGCTGAATGACTACTGCAAAGGCACACGCTCTGGGAACACTTTCCGGGACAGACTGGAAAGCGGGGAGGTTTAGCAAGGGGCCTCTCACCTCTAGGATGTCAGTGCAGGTGCAGGACAGCTCAGTGATCATGGCCAGGATAGAGAAGGAATTGGAGAAAGGATGTTTTGGTGCATATGGCACTGGGATTCTGGTAATTTGGGTTCATTCCCAGCTCTGCCATAGATGCCTTGTGTGACCACGGGCAAGTCACATCATCTCTGGGCCTCAGTTCATCTTTAAAATGGGGACAATGGTATCTCTTCTCCAACTCAGTCTTGTCAGGCTGAAAGCTCTTCAGGGCAAGGCTTGTCTTTTACTATGTGGATGTACAGCACCGAGCACAATGGAGCCCAGACCGGAGCTGAAGGCTCTAGCAGCTGTCCTAATAGCAGCAACTCCAGTTCCGCACTGACAGGTGCCAGCCTAACAAAATTCAATACTACCACAACTGAGACTAATTGGTCCCATTGCTGGCCACCTCAGCAGACAGGCCAAGGACTGAACGGGCCAGTGGGCTCCCTTCTTACCCATAGCAGGGTCCATTTTCCAAGCAAGGGTTGAGACGCCGCAGCGACCCTGTTGGGTTTCTGTCTCCAGGGCTGTCAGCCCTGCCTGTTCCAACGCATTTCCATTCGCCTTTGCCAGGTGGGCTCTGCTCCTCATTAGCATGAGGCTCGTAGGAAATGTTTTAAATTGAAACAAACAAACCAAGCGGTGCCTTTCAGCGCTGGCAGAAAAGGGTATTTGAATATGCAAATATTGCATGGGAAGGAGGAAAGAACTTGTAGAGCACCTTGTAAACAATGCCCATTAATGCTGCATACACACACAAAAAAAAAGACTGCGGGGCAGGTTCACTGTTGGCGTAGGCCAGAGCTTCCCTCATTTGTGCCCCTGCTTCCATGATCCCTGTGGGGCTTTGCAGGGCTGCAGAATCACCAGAGCGTAGATCTGCTTTGACCCTGCCCCCTCCCACCCATCTCTCCTCCAGCCCGCCAATGCCCTGCCTCAGCCCTGGGATGATTCCCTTTGTGCCCAGGGAAGTAGGGCAGGGCTCCCTATGCCAAGGGTGTTCCTTACAGGGGACTTGAGGCAGATTTAAGGCCCCTTCCCTTGTGCAAACAGGCTGCAGAGTAACAATGAATTGGGCACATCCACAAAAACTAAAAACAGCCTTTTAGTAAGCGTACGGAAAACAGCAGCATGGAAACCATCAATGCCTCACAACTATCTCCCTCTCTTTCCATGCATCCACCATCCTGACATTTAGTCCTCGCTCATCTCCACGGTATCTTAGCTGCTCACAAGGCAATAGGAGAGATCCAAGATCTTACTGCAAAACTGGAGTGTCGGGGGGGGGGGGCGGGGGAGAGAATATCACCTTTCAGAGGACAGACAGTGCGGCCTTGGACTCCTGCGCGGCAAGGAGTGGCTCACGGCTGATTCCTGGTATATTCCAGCCAGCCATATTGTGCAAGATTTTTTTTTTTTTAAGAAATGAAACTGTTACTGCAAAATACCTATTATGCAAAACGCCCAGCTGCCCACGCGCTGCTGCATCCATCCATCCAATGAACGCAGAAGATAACAGCTTACAAAGCAAAAATCGCTTGGCAAAAAGCACATGGGACCTCACTCACAGCCTGTAGGGCAGCAGTATGGGTTTGACCAATAACTTCTAAAACCAACAGTGGAACCATCCTGCAGTTCTTACTCAGCCGAACCTCCCACTGAAGCTGGTGGGAGAGCTGCTGGAATAAAGAGTTGACCCAGTATCGTTATGTTGTCAACCTTTGTATGATCCAACTTTGCTTCCCTTATGAACCGCCGCAAACTAGTGGGATGGGAGACCTTGCAAAGACGACGCTGGAGGAGTTAGCACTGAACCAGTGTCTCAGCACACCGAGGTCTTTGGGCTGAGGTGTCAAATCAAGGTCCCACCCCGCATGGTTGTTATAGCCGCAAAGGGGAGCATTCTAATCCAAGGCACTGCAAGCCAGGAAGATGGTCCTTTTCTAAGCAAAGGCAGTGAAAGGATCCCAGCTAGCCCGGGACTATCCCGTCATCAGGACCAGACAGGCACCCTAAGGCTGCCCATCCATGGGGACCGCCAGGTCTAAAGGCAGATGCAACAGGCGCCTACAATACATCTGTGCAATTAGTGCATTGGCAGACCTTAGGGAGACACACCGGGTTATTTTTAAAGCTACAGAAAAAAAAAATTTGAATAAACCAACCTAAGATGATATGGGGGAAAAAAAAACAACAACAGCAACAGCCCCTGCTCCCGCCTCCTCGCTCTGCCTCCCACTCATCTGAGGCCAGGGAGCTAACAAGCTATTGGCTCTGCAGCATTGTGCTACTCGCCAGAAAATTTAGAGGGTTAAGGAGGCGCCTCTTAAGTGCTTTTTAAAACGTTCGCCGTGGCGCTTCCAGAGCGGACGCCCCGAGCCCCACATGCTAGTGACATTTCAGCCCCCTCCCTCCCTTTGCCTCCAACTGACCTGCCATCTCTCCGCTCCAAACAGCAGCGGCTGCACTACAATTAGCTCCCGAATGCCAGCAGGGATGAGCCTTTCCCTACTGCGCTGTGAGAATTACGCCACGTTGGGTTGGCGGTTCATGTCTCAATGCCCTTGTTCTTGCTGAAGGGATGAGGGAATAGGGTGTCACTGCCTTACAGACACTGGAGCAGAACCTGCTGCTGCTCCGGGCAATGCAGGAGCTATTGCTTTGTGCATTGATCCCATTGGCACAATATTAATGCCCAGTGTGACCCCGCTTCCTGCTAGATGCACTCAGTGAACATAAGCTACTGGGCTGGCTCTCCAGCCCAGATAGGACTGACACTATGCCCATAGTCTGCTCCAGCCCTTCCTCTTCCTCAGCAAGTAACCCGTTGACTTCAAGGAGACCAGGACTTCCCCAGTTGTCTACAGTAAGGGTCTGATCCTAAGAGGTGCTGAGCTCCTGCAGCTCCCATTGACTCCACTGGAAGCTGCAGACACTCAACACGCATTGGGTAGAGAACCATGAGGAAGCTATTGCAGGGCCCTCGATTCTTAGGTGCCTTGTAGCCACATCTGCCCCAGAGCATTCTGGGACCCCCACAGCATCTATCCCCACAGTGCTCAGCAGCAAAGGAAGAGGCAGGTTAATTTCCAGTGCAAGACACGACATTGCGGAACAGGGCTAGGAAGAACAGATGAACCAGTGAAACTGCGACACTTGTGGCTTCCCATCCACACCATTGGAGATGACCCCAGTTAAGAAGATCTGAGTTAAAGGCCCAGGGGCGCCAGCTGGTGGAGCCAGCACTTGTGAAATGCATGGAACATGTGCGGACACAAGGCACTGTGCAGACACGACAATCCCAACTAGGGTGACCAGATGTTCCGATTTTATAGGGACAGTCCCGATTTTGGGGGTGTCTCTTATATGAGCTCCTCAAGTGATCTGAAAACAAGTGGAGGGGGTCGATCGTAATGTAGGAGAGGCAATTTAGGTAAAACAGCGCTTAATATGCCCCTCTCAGAGAGCCAGCTGAATTCTTAATGATCTGTCCTTTTGCCCAGACAGCCACCCCTTGTGATCCACCCACCAACACCCCCCCACACACACACCCACGTTAAGCACTGTCTACAGTAGGCAAAAGGCCACCACAGCAAACCAGGGGTGCAATGCTTTGAGCTTGTTGCTCTTGCACGACACCTTGTGCTCAAATAACCGCCAGCTCTGCATTTTACACACATCGATTGCAGCATCTTGGACGAGGTCTAAACTTTAAGCAGAGCTGGTCCCTTCTGCAAGGATTTATTTGGGTTTTCCTTTGGGTGAACAATCTGGGCCAAAATTTAAATTTCAGTTAAAAAAAAAAAATAGAGAGGGAGGGTGCAGTTGCACAGCTTATTACAAATACAGGGCCAGACCCGCAACCAGCATAAATTGACACAGCTCCACCACACGGATTTACACCCACTGAGGATGTGGCTTCATCATTACTTCATTTATTTCCAATGAATTTCTTCTTGACAGAGAGAGAACGTCAATGTGCCCCCAGCAACCCAAACACAGCAGCAGCAGCTTAGAGAACGGGAAAGCAAACATGACTGATCCCCATTTGTTCTTCTGGGGAGACACCCATTGAGCCGGGTTGAACGCTGATCGGGAACACTACACTCATAGCTATAGCCTGCCTGGCTGAGACTGTACAACGCTCTCCTTCTGCTACAGCATCCGCCTGTGAATGGACCAGTCCCTGGAAATCTGCAGAATTTGTGCCTGGATGAGAACTGAGCCAGGACCTGAGGGTTTGAGCCATTAGGAGAAAACGGCACAACTGCAGAGCAGGGCCAGGCCTGGGAGCCAGATGTAGAGGTAGGGCCTTGGACCGACTCCCTGTGAGTGGTCACAGAGGAGGGAGGCGCTCATTCAGCCTGGACCTGTCAGAGTCAGACCCTCCTTACAACAGCTCCTAGGGGGTGACTAATGCAAGACCAACTCAGAGCAGAGGGCACCAGTATGGGCTCAGAGTGACTGGAGATAAAAGGGCCCACATGGTCAGGGAAGCAACACAGCAGAGTGGTTCAGGGACTGGCCTCGGGTAAGGAGACTTGGCATCTTTTCCTGGCTCTGCCACTAATGCTGGGACAGTCACTTCACCTCTGTGCTTCTGTTCCCCTCCCATGCATTGGGGCAGGGTACTTGTGTTTGTACAGCACCTAGCACAGCAGGGCCACCAATTGAATTTGGGACCTCTAGGTGCTACCCTAATATAAATAATAAATACATGGGGGTTTGGGCTTGCTTGATGCCCGAGATGCCGCCCAGCCCTGAATCCAGCCTGGAATCTCCCCAGATTTCAGAGAAGGGGGGGTGGATCTGGATTCTTGGTTTGAGCCCAGATCTAGTCTGCGAGCCGCTTGAGGCAGGCCAAGTCCTGCTCCTTTAGCCTTATCCTGCACTAGCACCTGCACTCACTCCACCCACCGTCTCTGAAGTCAACCAGCAAAAGCCCTTTTGTTATGGTGGGCCCTGCAGCATGGAACTCCCTCCCTCCTCCACCACCACGCACCCCTCCCTCCAGCCTGCTTTTGGAACAGCACCAGATGGCCCTATATTGATCACCTTCCCTGCCAGCCCCTCTGTTGCACTGTGTATATATACACTAGAGGCTGGCATTTAACAAGGATATTGTATTAGATGTTATTCCCTTGCGCAGCATCCAGGGAACCATTGCTGTTGTATTAATGACAGAGCTATTGTTCTCCATGTCAGTCTGTACAGTGCTGAGGACACGATCCATGCTACTAAAATACTCACTCCACACCCCTGCACCTTGCCTGGGCATGGAAAGTGGACCGCCAAAGGGCAGTAACACAGCCCAGTTGGATTGGGGAACATTTTGCACTGATGTAGAAAGTGCAGGGGAGCAAACAACCAGGACCACTTAGGCCTTATGAATTTACTCTCAGCAGGCCATGAATTCCCACTGGAGTATTAGATTCTGAAGGTCACACATGGGTTTGAACTCTGCTAGTTGAAGTCAATGGGACTGTGGCAACTTATGTCACTTTGGAAGTGAATTAAGATAAACTAAATTAAAGCCCCATGAATTCTGAATGAGTGCCCATGCAGGGGTTTAATGAAGTTTAACTAATTCGCTTTAAATTCACAGTTTTGGTTCGTTTGGATTAGCTTTCCCGAGTGTCTCCATGTAGACAAGCCCTATGTTTTGTTCCCGAAGAGCACCACCTCATGGCCACTTGCAAGTGGCACTTGAGAGAATAACCCAGTGGGGTTGCTTAGCCCAAGAGGTGATGGAGTAGGCAGTAGAACCTTTCACCACCAGGCTGCTGGGTACATGAGTAGTAACCAAAAGTTGGCACAACCTTTTCCAGTGGACTGTGGGAAATGAGTTCAGTGCTCACAGGCCAGCTCTTCCTGGCATGTGTCATGGTCAGGAGTTACTATACCATTCACTCACTGGTGACCTTGTGGCACACTCAGAAGCCATGGTCTGAACAAGCTGTGGAGCAGGGTACTTGGAAACAGTCCCTCCAAGAAAGAAGGAAGCACCTTGGCAGGGGGTAGCTGTGGAGATGGACTCTCATCCTGCTGATGCCTGCATTGCAGCTATGCTCGGTGGATAGACAGAGGACTTCAGTCTCCATAGCAGTCCCTCCATCAGCCCAGGAAGACAAAACTTCGTAGGGATGAGCTTTATGACTGGGGGACCTATTTCCCATCTCTGAGAAGCATCCATTGGCACCTGGGACGCCTTCACCGAGTTATGGGCATTGTCTGGATTCTCCTTTCCGTGCCAGCATTTGGCTCCCTTGTTTTACACCTTCAACCACACTCCCACTCTTGTTTTACCACTTGTTATCCTCTATGCAGAGTCTATTCCTGGCTCTGTGGCCCCTCCCCTATTTGAGGTGGTGGACCTTTTATCCTGGTGGGCTCTGCCCACCCTTCCAGGATTTCAAATAGACCGTAAGTCCAGGAGGAAGAAGCTGGACAGGGGGACGGAAGTAACCAGTTCTGACTGGGGAGGTTTTTTCTGGTCCCTCATCCCTGCAGAATTCCTCTGGGGGGCCTTCACTGACTCTCTGAACTCCTTCCCAGGAGGGTGGATGCTGTCTGGGGTTCTGTGCTTGGTGTCACCTGCCATCTGCCTTTCATTCTTCATCCCCTATAAGCAGCTAAGCTCTGCCTTCTGTGGCCCCTCCCTCATCTGAGGGTCTGGGGTCTTCCATTGCTTTGGTCTGCCCACCACCCCAGAATTTCAATAGACCCGAACTAAATTCACACACGCATTCACAGTAAAACAAGATCACACTTTATTCATTTAGAAGGATAAACTCAATTAGCAGAACTCATTGGTTTCTAAAAACGTAATTTGTTTTCCGTTGAAATCTTCCTTGGACATGGATCTCCAGATGGGTCCTTCTTTGCAGGGCTAGCTCTGCTAGGTGAAGAGATTATGTCAGTGCGATTATACTTGTGCCACGGGGTATTTATGCCCGCTGCTAGATAAATTGCAAGGTGATGAGAGTCACATTTATCCCTTAAGGCACCTAAATGAATGCTGCTTACTGCAGCTTCGCTATACTGAAGGAATGATAATGGCTCAGAGATGTTCAGCATGATGGATGTTGCCGCAAGAGTGACAGTTGCTTAGGCAACCGTTTAAAACGATACATCACGTGCCACTCTGATTGGCTTATAGAATGGATGAGGTTCGCCTGCTTGTGCCAGTCCGCAACATGCTTATTGGTAAAAGTTCAGCATTACGTGGTCCATTGGAATTTTATGGATAATTTGGCTTTTAATTGCTCTGGGGGATTGTTGCGGGGGGGGGGGGGGGGCGCTTAAGTGTTACAGGCAAACAAGGAATTCTGAGTCGGAATTCCTGGGTTCTGCAGATGGTTGCAGGAGGGAGTATAGTCTAGTGATGAGCACAATAGGGTAGGAGTCAGGCCTCCTGTACTCACTCCTAATGCTAGGAGGGCAGGTTGCCTAGTGGTTACCACCAGAACTATAGTCAGGACTTCTGGGTTTTATTCCTGGCCCTGCCAATTAGCTCACTGTTGGGCTGTGATCCTGCCAGCTCCCCAATACCAGGTGGCAAAAGGCTCCCTGCTATGCAACAGTAAAGCTCAGCTGGCCAGCTCAATACACCTCGTGATATTCAGCTGAAACAGGTCTTGTAATATATGCTGTGGAATGGAGACCAGTGTGGTAGTGGTTTCCAAATGATCTATTACAAGCCATTAATATCACTGTGAAGTGTCACGATGCTGCTTGTTAAATTATGGACATGCTCTGGTGTTAGGTTTTGGAGCCTGTAAACAGACAAAGGAGGCAAAACAGGTTGTTTCTTCCAGACAGAGGCCAACACCTCAGGCTCAATTGCAAGCAGGTGCAACCAAGAACAGGGACAATGAGCTATTCATTTGCACCCAAAGTTGCAGGAAAATCAGATGCATTGTGAATCACAGGAGACTGCAAAGTTAACATGGCCTTGGGTCCCTGGTGGACAGGGAAAGCTGACCTCCCCACACCTCCTGGAGGGCTTGCTGAATTTGAAGACGAGGGTAAATTTTGGGGGGGATTTATCACTTGAGAAAACAAAGCAGCCAGCCCTTTATATCAATGACAGATGGGTCATCTTGCCAGAACAGGCTGGAGAATGCTGACAGTGTAAGAAACTGGTAGGCAAAGGTGTATCTTGCTAGACACTAAAAAAGCCTGTTATGTGTGTTTTGCTAGTAACCCTTTCTTATCTTTCACTCTTGCTTAAAACAACTTTAATCTACGGTCTTGGTTAATAAACTTATTCTTCCTACGAACCATCTCAGTGCCGTGTATTAAGGTGAAGTGTTTAACCCCATCTGAGCTAATACGCTGTTGGGTTCACTGGCTCTTTTGAGGCAGCAAACAGTGTGCAGTAAGACAGACTGCACAGTGCAGGGGAGACAGTTTTGGAGAGATTCTGGACTGGAAGGGTTGCTGGGGACACCTTGCAAGGAGTAAATGGACAGATGGAAGCCAGGGGAAGACCACTGTGCTGTGAGCAGGCCACTGGGTCAGGGCTCTGAGCCAAAGCTGCACAGCACAGAGGCACTCAGGCTTACAGGGCAGGCAGTGACAGAGCCCAACTGGTCTGGATGAACCCCCACAAGTCACATCGGCTTTAGGCCATTCCAGTTTCCTGTCCATTGCCTCAGTTTTCCTGTCTGTGAAATGGGGGATCATCAGACTTCCCCATCTTCTAGGAGGAGGATGGTATGGCTTCTTTCATTAATGTTTGTAAAGCATTAGAGGGCTGCAGATGAAAAGGCATGAATATATAAACGTAAAAGATTAGCCAGAACTGGCATGCCAGACCAGAATTCCTCAGGTTTTGGGAAAACTCCAATCTAGAGCCACATCCTAATACCATAGTGTGACTCAGCACCATTTCACACAAACCCTCTCTGGCAGCCTGAATGGCTGAGGCAGAGTCCATGGGCCATAACCACTGCTAAGAGCCAATCCAAAGTCCATGCAAAACCAGCTGCTCACTACATTAGCAGAATAGTAAATTTCCCCTTGAGTAATTTTACTCTAGAGCCAGAGTTCTAGATAGAGCCAAATGCTGCCAAACTTTGGGGTGCTAGCTACCCCAATCCGGACCCAAGTTATATGGCTGGATTGGAAAGGAGCTCTGAAGTAAATGAGAGCTCAGGGCTCCTTTACCAGGGCCAAATTGCTCTCACAGCTTAAAGTCAATGAGACCCAACCTTATTTTACAGGAGAGTCACGTAAACCTAAGCACAACCTTGGGTGGGCCACACAAATTCTACATATTTTAATAATATTTAGAGTCATTTGTATTGATTTAGATTTTCAGTTCAGCTTGCTTTACATTTAGATAGACAACACATAGAAACAGCCTATTTATGCACTTGTGTAAGCTAAAATGTCAACATGACAAAACATTAATGAATTGGCCATTAATATATTGTGGTGAAGCAGGCCCCGGGCATCATGAAACACTCTGATGGGCCATGTATGGCCCACAGGCCATAAATTGGGCACCCCTAGCTTTAAGTGATGCTTTCCAATCAACCACTTGATACAATATTAAAAGACACTGAACCTCGATTGGTCCTGTTTACTCTGCAGTAAAACAACCCAGCTACCCCCTGTTGCTGATATCCACAGTCAACAGGTCCATTTCCTAGACAATGCACCGCCCTATTACAAAAGACACTGAACCTCGATTGGTCCTGTTTACTCTGCAGTAAAACAACCCAGCTACCCCCTGTTGCTGACATCCACAGTCAACAGGTCCATTTCCTAGACAATGCACCACCCTATTACAACACATTTAGAGAGCACCTGTAGCAACACATCATGAGTCCATGCAGACACACAGAGTCAGTTCTGAGAGAGCCTGCCTAAACCACTTAGAATCATAGAATATCAGGGTTGGAAGGGACCTTAGTAGGTCATCTAGTCCAACCCCCTGCTCAAAGCAGGACCAATCCCCAATTTTTGTCCCATATCCCCAAATGGCCCCCTCAAGGATTGAACTCACAACCCTGGGTTTAGCAGGCCAATGCTCAAACCACTGAGCTATCCCTCCCCCTCCACTTCCTGTACATTTCTTGCCTGTCTCCACTGCAAGGACTGGCTAGATGCAACCTTACTTAGTACATGAGATCCAGCAGGATCACAGCCCAGGGTGGTGGGCATATAAACCCTAGATGGAGAGAACTATATGGAGTAAAAAGTACTCACCAGCTAAAAGGGTGGGAATAGATGCAACCCACAACAATCAGATGCAAGATAGTCACTTAGGGTGGCTGCTGCTGCTATCCCTCCTCCCATTTCAAAGGCCAACTAGCACAAGAGCATATTGGGAGGGGCTCCTATAAGAAAGGAAAGTCAGAGCTGAGGATAGGGCAGGCAGGCAAAGAGGGAACAGCTGGGGGCAGGGGGATTGAGTTTCTACCTGTGTGACACCCAGTGCTTTGCATAGGACATGTTCCCCAGGTAGTGGCTCGCAACCTTCCCAAACAACTGTACCCCTTTCAGGAGTCTGATTTGTCTTGGATACCCCCAGATTTGACCTCACTTAAAAACTACTTGCTTACAAAATCAGACATAATACAAAAGTGTCACAGCACACTGTCACTGAAAAAGTGCTGATTTTCTCATTTTTAACCATATAAAAATAAAATAACTCAATTGGAATATTGCATTTCTGTGTATAGTATATAGAGCAGTATAAACAAGTCTTTGTCTGTATGAATTTTTAGTTTGTTACAACTTTGTTACTGCTTTCTATGTAGCCTGTTGTAAAACTAGGCAAAGAGCTAGCTGAGTTAACATACCCCTTGGTATGCCTCCTCCCAGAGCACCCCTGGTTGAACACCACTGGTATAGGGCTAGTGCTTTGGAGGCAAATCTGCCTCTTTGTTTCTGGTACAGTGCTCCACTTACCACTTGTCTGATGCTGCCTCATGATCATTCTGGTGATTAGCTTTCGAGGTCAACGCCCTCTTCTGCAGTTCGTATGCTGTCACACCATCCCTCTTTCGCTGGTCTGCTGCCTCTCTCTCACTCACTCCAGGAACCGCAGCAGTCTCTCTCCCCCCCCCCCCCCCGTATAGTCCTTCACAGTCTCTGGTACTCCCACAGCAACCCAGACAGGCTTCCAGTACCCCTTCCCCCCATTCCCTTCCCCAGTGGCAGGGAGAGGAACCCAAGTCTGCCCTCTACTCCAGGTTCTAACCCAGGGACCCTACAACATGCAGCCAATCTGCTTACTCCCCGGCACGTCTTTCACCCTGGGGTTTACCAACTGCTCTACTTCCTCCTCCCAGTGAGTAACTGGGGCTACTTACCTCTACAGCTCCCAAACACACCTCCCTTTTCCCAGGAAATGGCTTCAGATTATCTCCCTAGAGCCCCCTGGCTGGGCTCAACCTCCTGGCTTTATAGAAGCCCTGCCTGTTCCTACACAGGTGAGCTTCCCCTAATTAGGGCTCTCCTCTCAGACTTCAGCTGACTAGGATAATTGGCCCAGCTGGCCTCCATTAACCCCTTCAGGGCCCGCATGGAGTAGACACCCCATCACATTTTCCCCTTTGATGTCTTGTTTCCACAATAAAAATCTGGGGCTTTATCCTCTTGTGGGACAACACCCCTGAGGCTCATGGAGTCACTGCAGCAGGGAGTTTGGCCCTGTGTTGTTGGGGTGGTATCAGCTACTCCTGGCACTTATTCTGTGCCACCACCTTACACGCCCCTCTGTATCTCCTGTGCCCCTTGGGTCCTGGAACAATGGAGGAAGCCTCTGTTTATTTGGAGCATAACCTTACAGTGTTACAATGAGATGGTGTTGCAACTTCATAGTGTGATGTCCCATTACCTCGTTACTTAGTAACAAGGTTCACATGGATGGGAAGTCTGAGCAACAGACTTGACTCACAAGCAAGCCCCTACGTCATCCGAATCCATCCCTGACAGCAAATCTCTGCATACCCTTTGAGCGGCAGCTCTTTGCACAAGGAGGTCTCCTTAGAAGAATAACTGGGAATACGGGATAGAGCCTTGCCTCTAGGCCACCGGCTTGAGTCTAAGACAGCTCCAGCCCCCTGACAGCTGGCAGGGGCCTATCTGAAATGAGCTGTGGGGTCTCTGTCCTGTTCCTGGTGGATGAATATCCCCAACATGGAAACCACCATCCCAAGCAGCCTCCTTGGTTTCAGACTCAGCTGAGGCCACCATGAGGAACAATGGCCCTTAGGGTCAGGGGGTGGAGTGTGTTGGTTTGCGGGAGAGGGGGAAGAGTTTACTCCTGCTTTGTGGATAAACAGCAGCACATGGGTCCACCTCATCACCCCCCAGCTGCTAAAAGACATAGTGTGACAAATTGGTAGAAGAGCAAACGCTTAGAAGAATAAATGAGTTTTGGTCCCTTCTCCCTTCTAGATCCCTCTGCCATGTTCCCCTCCTACCACAGCTCCCTCCAGCCAGGACAGTGGTAACCCTGGAAATGCTGTCGCCATTCATCCTCTACACACTGAGCACCATCTCCCTGTAGGTCCTCCTTAGTAAGGAAGGAGGGACGGCCCCTTTCAAGGGCCAGCTTCCCTTCCCAAGTTCGACTGTCTGCTCATCATTTCACTCCATTCATAAGCAGGTTTCGCGCTGGAAGCGGCTCCCATCATCTCTAGCTCTGTTCTATTAGCACTTCAATCTATATGCTGATGCTGGTTCATCTCCATGTATTAGGCTCACAAGGAGCTTGCTGAAGAAACCTTTAAACCCAGAGCAGGGGAGGAGAACTGTTGACTCACAGAATCCCAGCTGGCCAGCAGAGTTGGGCTTTAAAAAACTGAGGGACTACAGAGGTTTCCTACATTCTTCCTCCTTAAAATAATCCTTAAGTAGTATGATGTCATCTAAGTGCTTCTGTTTTACTGCATTTTAATGGCCGCAGGACTCCAGTGGTCTCCCTGCCCCAGGTGATTACAAAAGGAAAACGGCCAATTACTCTCGGATAAGCACCATGCAGCCTAATGTCTCTTCTGATCAGAGGACGGAGTCCTGAGAGGGAGGTGTCTACGTCCCCACCCAGTGCTCAGGTTGGGCCCAGTGCTCAGCGTAAGGGAGCCGTGGCTGAGTCCCCACACAGTGCTCTCAGGGAGCAGGAGGCTGATGGGCCTTGTCTACATGGGAACGTTGCACTGGCTTAATTTGAATCTGCTTTGCAAACAGTGAGGTTAGCCCAATGCAAAGCCCGGTGTGGACACACTGATTCTGGTTCCCAACGGATTCAAGCTTAACTGAGATAAACCCCTTGTAAACCGAAACCAGAGCACCCACAAGGAGTGGGGGGAGGTTGCACCGGATTAACTACGTTGGTTTCAGTTCACTGCTTGCATTAAGCCAGCTCAGCGCTTAATCTGAGTGGCTAACCCCAGTGTCGCTGCTGCTGTAACCCCGGGGTGCTCAGGTGGGTGCAGTGTTATTGTGCACTTCACCTCCTCCCATGCTCACAAGCCCTCTCTCCGCTCATGCGTGCTGTGGTACAGACTCCCAGACTGCAGAGTCAGCGGTCAGGCCCACGCTCCAGCTCTCTCGGCTCCCGCTGACAGTCAGGTTCCGTGTTGGCGCTGATGGGGATCTCCTTCCCCGCGTCCCTGGCCACGGGCCTCGGAGCAGCAGCATTAGCTCCGCCTGACAGCTCCCAGCACCTGAACCTTGTCGAGCTGACGACTGAGCAGAGCCAGGGGGATTCAGATGCTCCTGGTGCTGCTGCTGCAATAAAGCCACCTCCAACACAACTTGTCTCTGTCCTCCGAGGAGCCCTGAGCGGCGGGTGCAGGGACTGGAGAGACAGGCTGTGACGAACTAGGACTGTTGTTAAGGTTTTCCCTGAGTACTGTGTGGGTGCCTCGGTTTCCCCTATGCAGTGCTTGAGTTTCTAGGTGGTGGAACAAGGAGGCATGAGTGTTACAGAGGGGCCTGGACACAGAGAAGGGCTGACACTCGGTCTAGCAACCGATGGCCCCGGGCTCTGCCCTGCAAAGGTGAGAGCTGAAGGTGGGGGAACAAAGGGATCAGGTGACCTCCTGGCCCGGGAAGCAGACAAAGGGGGAGGAGGGGCTGGTGAGTGTCAGTTGGAAGCTGGCCGGAGAAGAGGGGAGAGAGGCAGACAGGGTCTGGCCTCCCTGCCCCGGTTGGAGCTGTGGGGCGAAATGCAGGGAGCCCCAGGCTGGGGTCTAAGCTCCCTGCCCCCCGGAAGGGCCCGACTGAGGGGTCCTGGATGTACTGACAAGCTCTGGTTGGACTGTGTTCCTGGCATCTCTAATAAACCTTCTGTTCTACTGGCTGGCTGAGACTCCCAGTGAATCCGGGGAAGAGGGGTGCAGGGCCGGACTCCCCTATACTCCGTGACACAGGTGCCTGGAACAATGGAGGCTGCAGCCGCACGTGCAGCCAAACTGAGCTGGGAAACCAAGCGAGGAAGAGAGGAAGCCCATAGAAGGGGAGAGAGGCAGAGAATTGCATCCAAACCTGCAGAGCTTCAGGGGGCGGCCCATTCCCAAGAGGGGATGGCTTGGTGGGCTAAGCGTCAGGCCAGAAGTAGCTTTCTTCCCTCCCTGCACTGCCCGGTTCCAGTCCCAGAGCCCTGCATCCTCCTGGGGTCCGTAAACGGGGAGCCCCATTCAGCTTGCTGTGTGAGGGGCTGAGACAAATTCATGTCCCAAGCAGGCCCTGTGGACCCCGGACCAGACAGCAAATGTGAAAAATCAAGACAGGGGGTGGAGAGTAATAGGAGCCTATATAAGAAAAAGACCCAAAAATCAGGAATGTCTCTATAAAATCAGGACATCTGGTCACCCTACCCGCCCTCTCCCTTTCCTGAGTCAGCAAAGCACTGAAATACGTGTTTAAGTCCATCCCTATCCTGCAAAGCACTTCTGTGCAGGCTGAAAGTGAAGCAGGTCCTCCCATCCCATTGAGGTCAACAGGGCTTAAAGTTTAACACATGCTGAAGTGCAGGAGGCCTATGCCGTGCATAGCAATGCCAAGTGCTGTGTCCCGCCTTCTCCCCCTCTTCCCCCCCCCCATATGCATCATTTCTCCCTAGAACTCAGCCCACAGCAGAGAAAGTTTTGCAGAGGAGCAGAGCAGGGTGATGTGAGAATGAGCCAGAGCCACATTGCAAGGACCTGGCATTGCCTTACATGTGTGTCAGTGCTGACTACAGAATCTCCTCCTCAGCTTAATCACCTCCAATTAGTGCCTCTAATGAGTGCGTTCAAACCCTCTCTCCTATTGTCCATCCCGCGCTCCCCCCCTGATCTGCAGCTCTCTTTCTGACGCACTCGCCCCCTACCCCTCCCACAGCCCTGCCCCTCTTCCCGTAAGCAAGGTGTTTGCACCATCACAGTGCTGTGACTCAGGGCCACCTTACCTTGCCCGTGGGCTCGGGAACGCTCATCACTCATCTCAGCCTTCTTTCCCCCACCCCCCATCTGTTCGGCACAGCAGAGCTCTTTGTCACATGTACCAGGGCTCGGGGAGGGGAGGAGAGAAGAAGGATGGGGTAGGTGGGCTGTCAGCAATCAAAAATCTCATCCCCCCCGCGTTGATGCACAGAGAAGAACAGCCCCCTCTTGCCGAGGCCAGTGAGTGATGTGCCGTTTTGTTCCTCTCCGGCAGTGAGTAGCAAAGCTTTTGTTTCCCTCGGTGGAGAGGGGCTGCTGCCACTGCCTTCTGCAGGAGAACGCGGTGCCCTTGAGGTCAGGCTCACGCCGGCTCTGACTCTCGGGGTTAAGGACAATGGTGATGGAGGGTGAGATACCAGATGATGCATCGCTTGCTCTGTGCCGGCGCTTCTGCGCAGCAAGCGAGGTGTCCCTGGAGTAGCTGCCCCTTCTGCTCCTGGCCAAGGGGAATGAACTGCTTTACCTGTCCCCTGCTTGGGGCTTTGTGTGGTGCTGCCAACTCTACGGCCCAGCGGAGTAGGCCACAGATGAGACTCCCTTTGGAGAACGCTGCTGCTGCTGCTGCTGGGGACGAGGGGGCAGATGGTGCGTGCGTGAGAGGAGGGTCCCGTCCCTTCCGGGCCATGAGCTTGAGCATGAAAATTTGGGCCTTGAACTCCAGCAGCAGCCCCTTCGCTCTGCTCACAGAACCAACAGGGAATCTCCACTGGGAGGGGCCAAGCAGCAGCAGCAGCTTTCGAGAGTGAGGACAAAACCCTGCCCTGACTAGTGGAAGCGTTAAGGTGGGAGAGGGGACCAGAGCACCACATGGCATGTGTACCCGCCCCGACAGCCATCACATTCGGGGCGGGGGCTGGGCACACCTCAGTAGCGGGATGCATTTGGCTGGACCGTTCAAAAGAACAGTGCTCGGCTGCCAGCGTAGCACATGCACCAGGCGCCCGGAACCTGGTAACCCCGCTTCGCTGGCAGGCCAGGCCCTTGGGGCTCTGGGCCACTTAACCTCTACAGCAGAATCCTACTCTGCTGAGCAAGGAGAGCACCCCTGTGCCATCCTTCCCCTGTGCACCCGCAACACAGGGCAGGACTGGGCTGGACCCCAAGTGCTGCATCGCTGACGTTGGTCAACCATCTTCCACCGCTGCTGGGCCCTGCAGCAGCACAGGCTGGCCTCCCTCCCAAGTACCTCGCCCTTCAGTGGCTGCTTTCACCTAGCAGCTGCAAAGACGCCTTAACATTTTAGCCTGGCAACCCCCACCCCCCACCCCGGGCATAGGTCAGCCGAATATTCCCAGCCCATCCTAATAACAACCCCTAGCTCGTACATGACAAATTTTCATCCGTAGATCTCACCGCATTTTGCAAAGGAGGTTAGAATTGCCTCCATTTTACAGATGGGGAAACAGAGGCACCCGCCGGGGAAGGGACTTGCCCATGTTCACCCCGCAGCAGAGTCAGGAACTGAATCCAGGTCTCCTGACTGAGTCCCAGTCCAGTGCTCTAAGCACTAGGGGAAGTGCCTTGCTCACGGGCACACAGTGAGCCAGTGGCAGAGTGAGGAACAGAGCCCAGACGCCCTGATGCCTAGCTCCAATCGCGAGGCTGAAGGTTCTCAAATTGCAATCCTTGTGGGCCAAAGTCACTAGGGGCCTAAGCAGGCGCAACTTCCTTGACTCTGATGGAGCTGTGTCCAGCTGTAACAGACCTTGCCTACTACTCAGACTGGGGGTCCAGCACGATTGCCACTGAGCCACCGGGCTGGCTAACTCCTGGTCCTTCCTGAGTGCTGGGTGGGCACCTTTCACCAGCAGCCTCTGTGCCATGATCGCTGGGATGCACTGCACTCATTTGCTGCTCCTGTGCCCATTGCTTTATTCCTGCTTGGGCACGAGCAAGACTGTGTCCAATTCCCCTTCTCCTAGGTTCTCAATTAAATGAGGATCAATTACCCCCCTACCACCAGCAGTGAATTATTAAAGGGAACTTTTTTTGTCAAGAGGTCGGGGGCAGAGCGTGAGTGTACAAGTATGCACACGTCTGTGTATTAGTACATATGTGTGTAATAGCATGCACACATGTGTGTGATTGCTTGTGTGTCTCTGCGTGTGTGCATGTGAACACCTGTGTGTATTCATGTGTGTGTCAGCGAGTGGTAGAGCAGGACGAGAGTCAATTCAGGCCAATCTCCAGTGCTCACTGATCCCTGTGAAGCAGCAAACCTACGGCAACGCACCTCCTGACTGGGTACCATGGAAACACTGTTCCTTCGAAAAAATTCAATAACACTTTTTTTTTTAAGCAACTAATTGAGGAGTGAAGGGTTTGACACCAGCCAGAATGTATTCCCTGTGAGCCAGCTAGCGGAGAAGCAGGGGAGGCTGCCATTGCGACGGGCACCAGAGCTGCCTGGACAGCGACATCCTGGGGTTTGCTTTGTGTTTCGAGGAGGAAAAGGAAGATCTTCGCTGGATCAAAGTGTGTGCAAGTGCCAGAGAGAGAGAGGGCGAGTAGAGTAAATGAAATACACGGCAGGGGATTGCAAGGGACAGGGAGCCATGGGCAGGGTACAGAGACAGGCAGATCTGAAACTCCTCTTGACTCCACTTGGAGCTGCATGTGCTCACTTCTTTGTCTCTCCCTCGGCCCAGTCAGAGCTCACCCCACCTGGGCTGCCTGTCCATACCTACAGTCCGGCCTGCTGACCCTCAGCAGCCTGCACCACGCCTGTGATTGCCCCCTGCTGCCCAGCAACCACCCTCCCCAGAGTCCTATGGGGAGAGAAGAAGGGAGGGGGCAGGGCCGTATTTCGGCCCCGTCACGCTGCGGCAGGGACGGCGAAGGAACAGGAACCGAAGGGAGCCCACTGCTGAGGAATCCCAGGGGAACGCGGTGTATTCCAGCCCTTCCACTTAGTCACTCGGCATCGCCACTCGCCAGGCTGCCTCGCCGAGCGCCAGCAGCGTCTCGTGCTCTCTTGCCCACACAGCAGATGGCAGCCTCTCGCCGGGCGATCATGTTTATTTTTTGGTGGTTATTTTTATGAATTTCCCTCCCCCAGGCCCCGGCAAGAGGAAGACAGTGTTGTGATAGGACGAGCTGGGGGGGGAATGGGTGAGGGATTTAGCCTGGCAGCACAGAAAGTTGAGGAGACAACAGCTGGTCATCTCACCCACCCCGCCTCACCCCCTCTCGCATCAGCCCCAAACCTGCCCCACGGCAGCCACCCCAACCTGCATCAAAATGGGGCCGTGAGATTCTGTGTCCCCTCGACTCCTCCTTTGGGGAAGGGGGGCAACATGGGACACCTCTGCAGGGCCTGGTTGCCAGCGCCCACAGAGCTAATGGAAACCAACAGGACCTCCGCTGTTTCTGGAAACCCTCTGAGGTGTTTTGATTTGGGCTCTCAAAACTGCACCCTCCCTACCCCCCACCATCAGTAGTCCCCTTTGGGAAATATTGGCCATACCTCTGTTTGCTCTGCATGCACGTTCCACCAACCCTGCCATGGAGGGACACCTGCTCCCCAAGGAATGCAGTCCCTGGACACCATAGTCCCCACCCTGATCCCTGGACTCCCCTCGCCTTGCTCCACCAATAGCCCTATATTCTGCTACTCAATCCTGGGACATTCACCTCCTGGGCTCAGGTCTCCTGTCTCCAGCCTAAATTCACAGGCAGAGCTGTGGGCAGGCTGGAGAAGCCAAGAGGGGACACAGTTCACTGCCTCCTCCACGACCTCCCTCAGAGAGCAGATGGGTAGCCGTGTTAGTCGGTATCCACAAAAACAACGAGGAGGCCCATGGAAAGACTAACAGATTTATTTGGGCATAAGCTTTCGTGGGTACAAGACCTACTTCTTCAGATGCGTGGAGTGAAAATTACAGATGCAGCATAAATATACCACATCTGTAATTTTCACTCCATGCATCTGAAATGGGTTTTTTTTTTACCCACGTAAGTTTATGCCCACATAAATCTGTTAGACTTTAAGGTGCCACCGGACTCCTCATTATCTCAGAGATGGAGCCCTGGGGCGAGCAAGACGAGCAGCTGTAGGTTCAGGTAGTTTTCCTGCTCTGGGTGCATTAGATGGGGGGAAATCAGAGGAGCTGCAACAATCTCCATGTGCGTAACCTACCCCATTGGTTAATGGGTCTCCAAAGGGTAAAACAATCTAGGTAATTTATTCCTCACAAACCACCTCACCATGGCCTGTCACGCCCAGCTGTTCTGTGATGCAGCACAGAACCCAGGAGGAGAGTGACTGAAAGCCAGCATTGGCTGAGGGCTCTTTAGGCCCATGAGCTTGTTCAAATTCCCTCTGCACAGATGACATCACACAACCAACCGGCACTGATTGGCCTCACGGGGGTCAGTGCAATTGGAGACCAAGGAATGACTGATGACCTCTCACCATGCATGCCAGCTATCACCACACATGCCAGCTGTCTACCTACCTACCTTTCACCGTGCATGCCATTGCTCTACCTACCTGCCAACCCCCATGCATGCCATCTATCTGTCCACCTAGCTACCTAGCCTTCTCTCTAAGATATAGCTATAGTTTTGTATTGTAGGACTAGTCACCATAGCGTTGAAACAGAGTCTGATCTCTCATCTCCACCTTAAAGGCGGTCCTTCTAGGTCAAGGTTGGGGTGTACTGGTAGAGCAGATGAGGCAAAGGGGGCAGTGGGGAGCGTGTAGGGCCACTGCCCATGCTGTCCCTCTTCTGCGGGCAAACAGAGGGCTTCAAGCTGAAGGGCTGTCAAGCCCTCATCCTCTCCCACTGTGCCATTCCCTCGTGGGGTGAAGTGCCCCTCTGCAGTGGGACCAGAACATAGCCCGTGCTCACTTCAATCCTGACAATAGGACTTGCATGGGGCCCGGCCTTGGTGCTGGCTCTTTGCACACGGCTGACGTACACCTTTAAAGATTACAAACCAACCGAGATCCCAGCTCCAGCCCGTGGCAGGCTGCTGTGCGTGAGGGCCGGCCCAGATACAGTTTTGTTCAGCTTTGACTTTACTGCAGCACAAGGAAACCGACCAGCAAGGCGCGAAATACCAAGGGACCTCGGCAGCAGTGAATACTGAGGACTCTCAAATAATAGGTGGGCAATAGGCACACAGGAATTTCCATGACAGAGCCTAATGAAGTCATTAATATGCTTGAAAGGAAGCCAAGGAAAATCGGCTGAGCTGCAGTGTCCAAGCCTTTCATGCTCTCTTAGGCGCAGTGGCTGAGTGTCCATGTCAATCCCAAAGCGATGCTCCTGCAGCTGCTAGCTCTCCCGTCCACGGGAAAAAGGGGAATTAATGCTCAACACATATTCCCATGAGCCTTTAGTGCTGAGGACCACAAAGCATTTGTACCAAAGGGAGGCAGTGTGGCCTAGTGGATAGATCACTGGACTGGGACCCAGGAGCGTTGGATTCAATTCCTGGCTCTGCCATTGGTTTGCTAGGTGACCTTAGGCAAGTCTTTCACCTGCCTGGGTCTCAGCTTTCCCATCTGTAACATGGGGATAATGACACTGGCCTCCTTTGTGAAGTGCTTGGAGATCTATGGATAAAAACTAGATCTTGTTATTCAATTCCACCCGATTTACTCACCTCACTGCCTAGTGGGGGCATTTCTCCAGGGGCTATTGTATTCCATTCCCTTCTGCCATTCAGTTCCTTGCACTCGCATATTTCACCCCTTCTGCTCCTATAGCTCTGATTTGCTCTTTCCACACTGTCCCTGCCAGATGCCCTGGCCCCCCAGTTTCCCTTTCTTCCCTGCCCTAGACTCACCCCCTTCTGGTCTGGCTAGGGCAAGCCCTGAGCACCCATTGCTACTTCCCTCCAGTACCTCCTCCCTTCTACCAGCTAGAGATGGACTAGCCCAGACTTCTTGGGGAAGGAGCATTCAGTCCTCTCCAGGCAGGAGGTGTGAGTAGCACCTCTGGGGAATCGATTTCATAGGAGGAAGCACGGGGAGTTACATACCAACCTCAGAGGAGGCCATCCAGACCCCGCACTCACAGCCCCCGTGAATAATACACACGTCTTAATGAGGCTGCTGGACAGCAGCCGGACCCGGAGGTTCTCTCTGGCTGGCAAGCCAAACAACCCAGCCTGTGCTGCCTTGCGTCTCCACTGCGGGAGGCCGAGGCTGGAATCTGCCCTCACGGCTGGGACTGCCGACTGCACAGCGGGCGTTAGGGGCCCTGTATAAACCTACGGGAGGGTAAAAAGGAGGCAGAAGCACCCAATACGAGGCAGCCTAGCTACTGTCCTTTGCCTGGAAGACTCATAATGATGGCTGGTGGGAAGGAGATCCAGGCTCCAATTCCCCACCCCAACCTGTAAGGGCCCAACTTCTCCCCGGTGAGGAGCGGACTCGCTCTCCTGCACCATCCAACGCTGGGCCAGTGGATCCATCAACCTCGCATCACCCACAGGCCCAGATCCTCAAAGGTGCCGAGGCACCTAACTCCCACTGACATCAACGGGAATCAGGCACCTAAATAAGGTGACGGATCTGGGCCAGTCTCTTGAGGAGAATCTGTCCCCATCCCTGTGACACGGATGACACCACTCCTGAGCTCAGCAGAGATGCAGGCAGCTCTAGTGGAACCAGCTCAGACTTGCCCTGGATCAGAGAGGTGACCAGCGCTGAGAAAGCAGCAGGGCTGAGACTCCCCGTGACAGCTCCCACGAGCACTGGGCAGGCCACTGAAGCAATCAGAGGTGCTAGTGAGGACCCCTGGTAGTTCCTGAGGTGATTTCCCCCCCGCTTTTAGCTGCTACCTGAGCATAGCTGAGCTGGCAAAGAAGCATTTCCAAGATATTAAGAGATCAGCAGCTCAGCTGTGCCGGGGAGAAAGCGAGAGCAAGACAGACTATAAATAAAACCTTGAGAAGTGGGAGGCGGCAGCCACAAAGGGCGTTGTGAGCCTGCAAGAAAAGCAGGTGCCTTTTGGATAAGGCATTCGGAGCCTTTGTACCTCACGTCAGGGCAT
The DNA here is from genome assembly GCA_037349315.1 of Chelydra serpentina. Taxonomy (NCBI): domain Eukaryota; kingdom Metazoa; phylum Chordata; order Testudines; family Chelydridae; genus Chelydra; species Chelydra serpentina. The sequence continues at coordinate 9,296,585 of JBAIAC010000037.1, read as the reverse complement.
CCCTCGGTGCTGCGCTCAGGGTGGAGCGGCATAGGAGCTGCGGGGGGATGGGGTATTTCCCCCCCCCCCCCTTTGATTGTTACAGTTAAAATAAATCCTGAAAGCAAATACTGTGTGGAAGAGACAAGAGAATGACAACAACATGAAGAGAACAAAAGGAGGAGGGAGAGAGAGAGAAAAAGAGGGCTCACAGGCTCCTGAAACATTTAACAAACCCATCAGGCTGGAGCAAATGTAAAGACTGGAAAATGTCAATATTAGCTCGGTGCAGCAGCAGGCCCTGGGGACAGGGAGCCAAAGAGAGTGAGGAGGGCTCGGTGAGTGAATTCCGCACAGCTCTCGCGCCTCCGTGAATAGCGAGGGATATTCCAGCCAACCCAGATGGGGGTGTTTGGTCCAGTCACTCACCCTGGTGGGTTCCAACAGAGCTAGACACTGGCATCGCTCTCTCAAGGAGGCTCCTCAGGGTTTTTTGCTAGCCAAACAGATGGACAAAGCCCCAGACATCTGACAGGAGAGCAGGGGACAAACCTGAGGTCCTATTCCCTGTGGCAGGTTTTCCTTCTCCCCTGGGCTGCTGCTGATCACCCAAGGTGTGCCAGGGGAAAGCCCCATACTGTGCAGCTGGCTGTATCATCAGGAGTAGTGTTACAAAAGCACCTAGAACTCCAGCGTGCTAGGGGCTGTACAAACACAGAACAAAAAGATGGTCCCTGGCCGAAGGAGCTGGCACTCTAAGACCCTGCTGCGTAACTGAGCGTGTTCGGATTTCCCCAGCTCCTTGCTGCTTGGCTAATGGGTGCTGGCAGCACAGCAGGTGCGCTGAAGGACCAGAAGCAAATGAGTTAATTGGCTGGATTAAAGTTCAGGGAGCAGACTCAAGGGCTAGGCTGGGTCTAAGGAATGGGATGCTGTCAGTGCTATCCATAGCAAGGGGCCAGCTCTGCCCTGTAGCCGAGAACCGGGTGACCCCATCCCTGCAGCGCTGACAGACACAGCCCTTTCAGTCACTGCAATGAGAGCAGAGAGTCAGAAGAATTGTGCACCTGCCTCTGAAACAAGCAACCAGCCCCACACCGGGAGGGAACTAGACCAGCAACCTCCGTCTGACCCAAGTGCGGGGGCTGCAGCCTCCTATCTCAGCAGGGAAAGGGACAGAATGGAGGAGAGAGAGAGAGAGAGAGAAATGGAGAGGAGAAAGTGGAGGAGAGACAAAGGGAAGCAGAAGATGATAGATTAGATGGAGGAGAGGCAGAGAGAGGGGGAGCAAGAGAAGTCACAGATGCAGGAGGGGACAGCGTTTAGAGTGGCAGTAATCGCTCCCCTTAAGCGAGGCTGCTGGGGAACGCCTCTCCCCTGGCAATGAAGCCGCTTGCTGAGGTGCTGCCGTGTAATTGATGGGGGTTCAGGGAAAGCTGTTCTGACACATGCCAAGAGACTTACAATGGTCTCTGTCGCCCAGAGCAGCCTCTGCTAGCCTGGTACCCAACCACCAGCCAGAGAGAAGCAGCCTTGCATTTGAATCCATCTCTCCCTGCCACCTGTATCGCAGACCCACTGGCGCAGAATGGGCCCACAGCCTGGCTGCCGTCTCTCCATGGCCTGCCAAAGGCAGCTTCTTCCTTCCCTAGGGCCTGCTTCAGTGCCCAGGGAATGGCCTACTGTGCCGTAGCAAGAGCACAGAGAGGTGGTGTCTGCCTTGCCAAGGGGGCCAGAGATGGGGTGCCCCACTGTCACCATCCTGACCACATCTCATGCTCTGCAAGCCTGTGGCTAGCCCCTGATCACATCATACATGCCCCATACCCGCCTCTCCTCCCTCCCCCACCCCGACCATGCTCCATGTACACCAAGTTAACCGATGGAACCGTCTTTCTAGCTACATACCAGCTGCCCCAGGCCTACCACTCTCCCTGCTCCTCCAATCACACCTCCCCCTGTTCTGCCGCACTCATTGCACTGGCTCACACCTACCGCTCCCCATCCTGGGGATCATTCTTCTCAAACCATGCTCGTCACAGCTCCTAGCTCCTGCGTACGTCTCGCTCACCCCTCCGCCCATGCCTATTGCCTCTCCGGACACCTATGTGCAATTACTCATGGGGTCCCGGTCGCATTCCCTGCGGACAGGCGGTCGCATCACAAAACTCCACCAGCTCGGCTGGCAACGGTTAGCCACCTTGTGGGCAGGCTCAGCCGAGATGCTACGGGCAGAGTGGATCCTGGAGCCTGATCTCCCTCGCGGTCACTCCAGGTGGACTATCCTGCTCTGAGCTGATGCCCGCTGGAGGGACTGTGGTGAGGGGAGGCTTGCCCTGCTAGTCCCCATGCTGTGCCTGCTCTGGGCTAGATGCAGGGCATCCTTCTCCAGGTGGCAAGGCATGTTCTCCACACAGAAGCAGGATGGGGCTGGGGTTGGGCTCACAGCAGCCTGGAGGGTTCAATGAGCAAGAAGCACTTTAGAGTCAAGCAGGGATGCGCATAGATCTCTGGGGCGCGTGGGCTTCTAACCATCTCCTTCCACCATCAGAACTCATCCCATCCCCACGTTAGCCAGGGGAAAGCCAGCCTACGCTGCACCCAGGGATCACATCCTGCTCGATGGAGCTGGGGGACTGAATCCTGCCACTCTCCCTTTTTTCCAGCTTTGGAAGAGGTGGGGTCTCCCCATGCCTCCTCCCCTGGGTGAGAGAGGCAGGAGGGTGACAGACCTGGGGAGTGGAACTGGAGCCAGCTCCCATTAGTGCAAGGACTCGTGTGGTGGAATCCCAGGCCCACTGACATGAACCAGGACAGAATTTCACCCACACCATCACCATCATTCCCACCATGCACTGCGTGTATTGCAATAGCGCCTAGGAGCCCACTGTGCTCGGTGCTGTACAAACTCGGAATGAAAGAGATAGTCGGTGGCTCACAGCGCTCACAATCCATGCTGCCCAATCCTCAATCCGCCCCTTTCCCCAGCATCTCCTCAGTGCTGTTAGGGAGAACAGACTCCCCCCACTTCCCCCCCGCGCAGTGCTTCTTCAGCTGCAGCTCAAGGGAAGAGCGCGGTACATGGGGGACGGGGAAAACTTACTCCCAAAGCGTGGGCCACTGAGGCCTTAGCTCTCAGCAGCTCCAAGCTGTGAGTAGGTTCTGCTCCAAAGCTGCTGGCAGGGCTGAAGAAGGGACGTCCCTCTGGAAGCCTTTTTGCTGCATGCTGCACTACAGTCGCTTGTGTTTGCTGGCTGCACACCGCGGTTTACAGCCCTTGAATCAATGTATTCCTACAGCAGATAAAATCAAGGCAGGTCTCACCGTGTCTCTGAATATGGATGAGAAAGAGAGCGCCGCGTGGGTGGGGGAGGGATGAATGGGAATGGAGAAAATAGAGCGATAGAGGAAGAGCAGAGAAAGGCAAGGAGACGGACAGATGAAGGGACAGGCGCGCAAAGAGTCACTCACTCATTGGGGCGGCTCTAGCTGTGTGGGTGCGGGGGAGGTTGTGTTTGGGGAGCAGATGCCTGCATAGGATTCTCAGCTGATGGAAGCAGGAGCACAGAGCCTTGTTTGTTGAGGAGCCAAACACCAGACACTAGAGATCCAAACGGGATAATCCACCTGTCAGCTGGGTGGTTTCCTTCCTAATGTATCTCGCAGGAGACCTTTTTTTCCGGCCCTCGTCTCCCCTCCAGCTCCGCACGCTGCCCCTGCCCAAAGCGCCAGCTCCGCAGCTCCCATTGGCCGGGAACCATGGCCAATGGGAGCTGCAGGGGCGGCGCCTGAAGACGGCGCAGAGCCGCCTGGCTGGTGCCGCGCCTCCGTGTAGGAGCCAGATGGAGGACATGCCGCTGCTTCTGGGAGCTGCTTGAGGTAAGTGCCACCCAGAGCCTGAACCTTGCGCCCCAACCCCCTGCCCCAGCCCTGATCCCCCTCCTGCACCCCAAACCTGTCATCCCCAGCCCCACCCCATAGTCCACTACCCCAGCTGGAGCCCTCATTCCCTCCCCCACCCCTGCGCACCCCAACCCCCAATTTCGTGAGCATTCATGGCCCACCATGCAATTTCCATGCCCAGATGGGGCCATCAGGACAAAAAAAACTTTGCCCACCCCTGTGTTGGTGGGAACGAGCACTCTTCTCCCCACCTCCATCAGTCATTCTTGCTGGGGCCCTGTGAGCCACTCATCTGGACACAGGAGTGGCTGGCAGCTGCCCACTCCCCATCCTCCCCCTGGGATGCCCAGGCATGCCCTTCATAACCATATGAGCCATATTGGTGTGGCAGGCCAGGAGCAACCACCAGGCCAGGAGTGGCGACACAGACTCCGGAAGTGGGAAACTTCCCGCTGAGTTAGGAGAGAGCCAATTCCCCAGCACGATGCTAGGAGGCACTGCTCTACCAGGCCTTGCAGAAGAGACATAAAAATGATGTTTTGACCCCCTGAGATCATTAATGGTCCCGTGGCATTTTCAACAGGAGGCAAATTCCTGCCTGGGTAACAGCATTCGGATGAGCTAAAAAGACCTTGGTAGTTTCAACGGAGTTCAGAATTTGTCTTGACTTGCTGTCCTAAACTCCTGTGTGGCATTGCTGTGCGCTGGTAACTGGCTGCTCCCTTCCAGCCCAGAAGTAGCCGCACTTCAATAATGGGCAAGAAGCTGATATATCTGTCTAACTAGTTCTTCAGGTTCTTCAGGATGATCATAACATGGTGTCCATTGATTGATTGTCGTGCCTTCCATCCCATGGGATTCCAAAGACAGGCCGCAGTAGGTTAAGTCACGACGGCGTTTAGCAAACCTACTGCGGCCTCTCTTTGGAATCCCATGGGATGGAAGGCACGACAATCAATGGACACCATGTTATGATCATCCTGAAGAACCGTGGGATGTGAATGGATCCAGGAGGAATGCACAGCCAAGGTCTGCTTGGCTTCTCTCCGCTCCCACCACCTGCAATATGCAAAGCAATAACAGCCCAGCTTAGCCTCACACAAACATTAACTAACTGCTCCCCGCAAGTCTCCTCCTTGGTGGGGAGGTTTCAGTGATCCCGTTTTACAGAAGGCAAGACTGGGGCATGGAGAAGCGAAGCCGTGCTACGCGTCAGGGCAGAGCTGGGAATAGACCCCCACCAGTGCTGAGTGCTCATTACAGTAGCCCATGCTGCTTTTCTGTAACAGGCGTCCAGATTCCACGGTGATGGGTGTGGCACGAGAACCAGAACAATTCAGGGTTGGCTCTTCCCTCACAGCCCATGGCTCTCGGTCTTTGTCACTGTAATTTGTGCTTCTCACTCCTGGCTTCTTAAATCATTCGCTGCCCGACTCCAGCCAGCTCCCTCCCATCCGATCCCTGCTCCCGGGCAGTGCAAATGTGACAATATTTTCTCATTATTAGCCTGAGTTGATGAGTCTCTGTCAAGGGTGGGGGGGGGGGGGGAAAGCAGGATCCTGGTCGGGAAAGCATTACCCCATCTGCCTCTGCGTCAGCAGCTTCCTCACAAATGTGTTGTTTCTCCCGACTCAGGCTATAACTCTCGCCAGTCTAAAGCTGCTAGCAGCAGAGAACACCACTAACGCAGCATCTGCATTTGAGAGGGGATGGCAAAACCCTGCATGAAGCCTAGAAGTCTGATTGGTGAAAGGAAAGCCAAGCCCACAGTTCTGGAGGGGGAAAAGGCCGGAGATGCCTCCTCACTGCAGCCTGGCCAGGAGAGGGCAGACAGCAGCTGTGCCCAGAGCAAGCAGAGAGGGAACCACGCTTTGGAGTTAGTTCTCAAGCAGGGCTGAGCTGGTTTAGATAAAGGCAACCCAGTCACCCCAAATTCAGAGCCAAAGCCCCACTCCAAAAACTCAGGCCCTCGTCCTTTCACCTGGGCCCAGAAGCAGACCCCACATCCAAGACCCTTGCCTCAAAGCTGAAGGCCAAAAATCAAACTTCCTCCCCCCAAACCTTCCTCCCCTCCACTCCCCCAAAACAAGTCAATCCCAGACCCCCCAAAATCAAGCCTTTCGGCCCTAATCCAAACCACTCACCCCAGATGCAGACCCCACATCCCAAACTTGGATCTCCACTCCCGGGTCTTCCCCCCGAGCTCAGCCAGAGACTTGGGATCTTTGCTTGTGAGCTTGGAATCTATGCTCCAAAATTGTGGGTGGGACACTGCAGGCCAAGGGGGACAGGCGCCACACAAACAAGAGGGCGGTGGTGGGGCACCAGCCGCACCAGGGCACCCCAGAGCAACATGAGAAACCCATCAACATTCAGCGGAAGAAAAAATACTTCTCTAAGCTCTCCCCTCCTCCCCACAACCGAACCCACGTCAGACAACCCCATTCATCCAAGTTCCCTTCCTCTCTGGGCCACGGGCTCTCAGCACCTGGAGCGTCCGCATGGGGAAGGCCAGCAACATCCTTCCCAGAGCGATTCAAGGCTATTACCGGCTGAGCAGCTTGATACATTACAGCAAGCCAGGGGAGCCCAATTCCGCTGCCTTGGGGCGCTAGTGACTGCCATTGGCTGCAGCGGCAGCTGTGGAATCAGGCCCAGAGATTCCTGCCGGTGCATGGAAGAGAGCGAAGCAAAGAGAAAGGAAGAGATGGAGAGAGCGCGCGCGAGACAGATGGACAGCCATGGAAACATACGTTAACTGGAAGGAAGCGGATAAACAGCAGGCATGGAGCAGATAGGCGCACATATGCTCCTGTACATAAAGCCAAGCACAGGGAGGTTCCCCACTGCTGGCTGCTCCATTGCCATCTCTACCTCTGCTGCAGAGGGGAACCCAGACCCCTGAGCTGGGCAGAAGCCCACAGTCTGCTTCTAGAATGGGCAGGAGCCACTGGGTCCCTCCCATGGTTCCTGGAACCTGGGCCGAGCCTGGCCCACGGAGCCCACTTTGGCACTGGGCAGCCCACAGAATGTGGGGTATAAAGCACCAGGTATTTGCCTGGTTGAGGGTTTTGTCCCAGACTCCACCCTCACCCCGTGGCTGAGTCATGGCCTTGGCTCCTTGGGCAAAGCTGAGCCAGCTTGGAGCTTCGCTGTGAAACCAGGTGTGTTTAAATAAAACTTGTTCCAGTCCAAAACTCTGGGGGTGCAAAATTCCCCCAGCTCGGAACTAGAGGGCGGCTTGGGAAGAAACCCTGCAGCGCAAAGCCACCCAGTTCTATTCTCCATGTTCCTCAGAGGCATGCAGGGAGGGAGGAAATGAAGTGTGGTGAAGCAGACACAGCCAGGGACTGGAAATCCAGACCAGGGTTCTGTTCTCATTTCCAAGAGGGGAGGACGTGATTGTGGTTAGAGTAGGGGCCTGGGTGTTAGGAAACTGGAGTTCATGGCTCTTGGAGTGAGTTTGCTCTAGTGCTTAGAACAGAGGAGAGGAGAGTCAGGATTGCCAGGATGGATTCTCAGCTCAAGGGGGGAGCGTTCTTTAGTGGTTAGAGCAGGGGAATGGGAATCAGGAGTCCTAGGCTCGATGTTCAGTTCTGCCACTGGCTCACTGTGCCACCTTGGACAAGTCACTTCACCTCCCTGTGCCTCAGTTAGTTTTCGCCTGGTGTGGAGATTCAAGGCTTAGTAATTAGCATGCGTTAAGAGTGTTTGTAGGTCCTTGGATAGAAGGAAAAGTTATTACCCAGGTACCTTGTGTGACAGGGCTGGCTAGAGATATAGGTCATCACCGAGGACTCAGGCAGCTGATGCAAAAGGGAAGAGGAAAAAAAAAAAGACCAAGAGTGGCTGAGACCCTCAAAAGTCCTTGAATCATGCAATGCAGCGCTTCCCTGCTAATTAGAAAAATCCAGTTCCAAGCCCCTTGTAGCCGTGATGTCATCCCTAAGACTGGCTGATGGAGGGAGGGGGGAGAGATTAGCTGGCGGATGGGATGCAAGCGCTGACACCATCCTTTCTTGATTTCACACCTGCCTTGCCTCTCCAGGCCTGTTCCCCAGCCCAGCTGGTGCCTCTGACGTGGGCTGGGAACCAAAGAAGAGCACAGGAGCGGGGTACTGCTTCCAAATCACGTCAGGGTGCGTGTTGTATGGGCGGGGGCGGGGGGGGGGGGGGGGGGCGGGCGCATCTTTTACTTGCTTGGGGAATATGGTGTTTAAAACAGAGCCAGTCTGCTCCAGTGGGGTGGGACACGAGCAGCCACTCACTGCTCTGCCAGCTGGGCACTCGGCCACCAGCTACCCTGGAGCCTAGCCAAGGGCTGTGAGCCCCCCCTAGCTCAACTGCACTCCCACCCGCGTACCTAACCGAACCTTCGCTTGCCTGGCCACCTGCATATCCATCCCGCGAGCCTTCTGGTGTCTCCCTGCACGCCCTCCCAGCGCCCCAAGCCGGCGGAGCTGCTGGGCGCGGGGCTGCGTTCGAAAGGGAACTTTCCAATGCCGCAGTGTTCGTAACTTGTGCTCTGTGCTCTACTTGCCCGGAATAATAAGCAGGCGGGAAGCGGGGAGCTGTGCTGTGCATTCCCCTGGCGGCGTTAGCCCTGGTTCGAACGAGACCCGGGCTCTCCCATTTGCTCGCCGAATGTCATGACCCAGATTAATTGCTCAGGACAGTGCCCGGAGGCTGTTAAATCAGCAAAGCAGCCTAGCGCGCTCCTGAAAGACCTACCCTGCCCCAGAAGCATGTATTCCTGATCCCCGGGTGCCTTCCAGAGGCAGCAGGGGCCTCACACCCCTCTCCTTATTCCCCAGCTCTGGGCAGGGCAGGCAGCTGCCCCATTACACAAGTACATGCCTCTTCAATGGCAGCGGCTCTCCCTGGCCAGATGCTAACACATTCCTAACGGTTGCCAGGAACAACCTGTGTTTCTGCACAGGCTGGACGGCTACCGGGGGTGGGGTGGGAGTGGGGGGGGGGGGGAGAGACAGACACAGGCCCAGTCCTGCCCCATGGGCTTCCGTTCACGCCTTCCAAATCACCAGCCTCGTGTCAGGGTTCAGATTTATCCATGGCCTCCAAGGAGCACAGCTGAGTGCTGAGGCCTGGCACGTCTCAGCTTGGCAGTTCAGAGTCCCGGCATCTCCGGGCTTGCTGCATCAGTGATGAATGTAAAACACTTGCTTGAGCCCCGGCACTTCTTCCGTTACAAATTAAGTACCGAAGCAGAGGGCAGCGGCTTGGCTCTCAGCCCCACCGAGGAGAGGGGCATGCTGGCTCTTGGACCCTAGACTAGCCATGCAAACGCCTGTCCACATACCCCCTTGTATGTACATGCAACACATCCGTCCATGGCACTTATCTGGCCTCCATTGCTGCAATATCTGAGCCCCTCCCTGTCTAATGCCTGTAGCCTCACAACACCCCTGGGAAGCAGGGTAGCGCTATTATCCCCATTGTACAGATAAGCAACAGAGGCACAGAGAGGTTAAGTAATTTGCCCAAAAGTCACACAAAGCGGCTCTGGTAGAACGCTGGTCTCCCACATACCCAGCACACACTCCAACGACCAGGCCATCCTTCTCCTGCACCTTTAGTGCCACTCGGTTTTGTGGTCTAGGCAGCCCCACGGGTCACGCTGTCAGGGGCAGGACACTAGGGAAAGGGGACAGCTTACACTGTGCATGGCCAGTAGGAGCCATTTGGCTGACAAACCCAGCTATTGCCCCGCAAGTGCCCTCTGTGCTGGGGTACTGCCTCCAGTCGCCGCACGAGAATGGGAAGCGCGTGCATCCGCCAGGAGGAAGCAGCCGGGGAGAAGGAGACAAAGACGAGCAGTGTAAGGGATTAGCGCCCCCAGCCAAGTAGCTTTGGCCTGATGTCAGAGTTATAAATAGAGCTGGTGTGTGTCTATTGACACCTATTGAGATGCTACCAGCTCCTCAGCAGAGGCTCACAGCCACTTGGCCTGCATGGCTGTGCCAAAGCTGCTTAATCCTCCTGACCCACAGCGCCTCCTGCTATCCCCTTCCAGGGCACCCGCACACAGCTCTGCCAATGCATTTCAAGGCTAGCCTGCAGCGCCCCCTGAGATTGCAGTCCAGGGGTCCCCCATGCAGTCCTGTCAGCGTAGCCCAGCTCCCATCTGCAGCCCCCAGCTCTCTGACTGCAGCGCGCTCCTGCCCTGCAGCCTCCGCTTGCTCCTCCATGCCTGGGCCCCTCCGGAACAGCAACGGCCTGTCATTGGTGCTTTTTGAGATGTGCAAAAACACGAACAAGGCTGAGACTGGGCCAGGCTCGTGTCACTTGTGTCCTATCAGGGTTTCAACCTAGTTCTCTAGAAGCGGCGGTGCCAGCCCCTTAACCGGCTGCTCATTCCATCCTCATGGGTCTGCGAGCTAGTGGCACAGAGAACCCGAGGAAAGGAAAAAGCCGGTAGGGGGCTGGGGTTGGGCAGGGCCGGGTTGCCTCTATGTTGGGAGAGCTGGAGATTAGGATCTTTAATCAAGGAGTAACTTCTTAGCATGGTAGCTGCCTCCTGCCTAAAAACACCAGCTGCCCCAGCGATGCAAGGACTCTGCCTGTCAGCACAGGCACAGAAACAACCACCCAAAAAGCCAGGTCTGACGGTGCCCTTTGCACCCTCTTCTGCAGCAGGCAGAGAGGGCCCGCAGCATTGCCAGTACACATAGAGCTATAGCATATGAGATGATCAATTGCAGCCAACAACATTAACATCTGGCAGCGCTGGCGAGAAAGAGGATGGAAAAGGTGGAGCGGATTGCGAAGAATCGGGGTGGGGGTATAAAGGCACCGGCCAGAGCCCTGTCCTCAGACGCACCCATGATGTTATCTCCTGTCCAGCTACATGCGTGTGGGGTATGTGGTGTCCAGAGAACTCCCCACTCCCAGGCTCAACGAGTGACACCTCTGGGCCTGATCACGCCTGCGCGTCAGAAGCAGCACATGTAAAGCTTGAGCAGCGGCAGGGTCCTTAGCAACCACACAAAGCAACAAGAGCGGGCAGGGAGGACCTTGAAGGACTCAGGACAAGAGCCCATCCTGGGAGGTGAGAGGTCAGGAAGCAGCGTTGGTCTTGGGGGGGTAGAGTGTCAAGCCTGCTGTGACGTTATTGACAATAACTGCGACCATATAGATCATTGTTACAACCAAGGTCCTGTAGTGGCACCAAATCTTACATAAAGGGGGTCAAATGAGGTGTCTAAGACCAGGTTATGCTTGGCTGGTTATGATTATATCATTTATATGTATGTATCAGTTTTGTAGTTAAAGTTATGAATATTGGCTTTATACTGTCTGTATTTCAAACTGGGGCTGGGCTTCTGGGACCCAGGACAAGCTATCAGCTCGGCCAGGCCTGCTGATGGCCCATTAAGAGCCATCAGCGATACAATGGACCCATTGAGAGAAGGCAGACACGCCTGTGACTCAGCAAATTATGCAGAGACTTTGCCCATGTGACTCCAGACTCCATTTTGCTGTGATTTTCCATAGTAAGGACAAAGAGGTGTCTTTACACCTGGAAGAAACTATAAAAGGCAGCTGCCTCATCTCCATTAGGTCTCCATTCCTGCTTCTCATCTCTGGAGGAACCTTTCTACAAATGGAAGCACTGAACAAAGGACTGAAGGACCCATCCCAGCTGTGGATGTAATCCAGAGACTTGATTTGAACCTGCAGCTTATGTCATCTTTACTGCAAGCCTGAACCAAGAACTTTGCCATTACTGTATGTAATTGATTCCTTTTAACCAATTCTAGCTCTCACCTATACCTTTTTCCTTTTATGAATAAACCTTTAGTTTTTAGATTCTAAAGGATTGGCAACAGCGTGATTTGTGGGTAAGATCGGATTTGTATATTGACCTGGAGCTGGGGTCTTGGTCCATTGGGATCGGGAGGACCTTTTTCTTTTACTGGGGCATTGGTTTTCATGACCATTTGTCCCCATAACGAGTGGCACTGGTGGTGAGACTGGGAAACTGGAGTGTCTGAGGGGATTGCTTGTGTGACTTGTGGTTAGCCAGTGGGGTAAAACCAAAGTCTCCTCTGTCTGGCTGGTTTGGTTTGCCTTAGAGGTGGAAAAACCCCAGCCTTGGGCTGTAGTTGCCCTGTTTGAAGCAATTTATCCTGAACTGGCACTCTCAGTTGGGTCTTGCCAGAACCAGCATCGTTACACCTGCCTATGGAAGTGTACTTACACAGCCCTGAATGCGCACACAGCATGCATGCCCCCAGAGCTCCCCGTCTAGTCCCTGCTGTTCGCTCTGCGGAGCCTCGCCCACCAGTGAGCCACACGTGCACCCAGATGCCAGCCTGGTTTATGCAGCTATAACACATGTAACGAATGACGACGACTTCAGATTAACGCTGAATCTGGGGAAAGGCTGTCAGGAAGCACCTAGGCTGGAGAAAATGCCGAGCACCTCGCACTTCCATCAGCTCCCTGGCCCAGTTCTATGCAGAGCTGGGAGAGCGCCCCTTCTCTAGGGCCAAGGCCATCGGCACTGTGGATTCATGCTCTGCTAGCAAGCTAAATTAACCCAACTAATTCTTAACTGGATCCCAGCTAGGACAGCAGAGTGTCTCTCCCCTCTACGTCCAAGCAGCAGCCTTGCTTCCTTTCCTCCGGCAGGGGGTATTGTGTACAGAACTCTGCCTGGCCCCAGTGCCTAAGGATGTAGGAATCCCCCGGTGTGTCTAGTCCCAGACCCCATCTCAGAGCGGCCAGTGCAGGATGCATCTAAAGAAGGCATTAACCCCATAATAACACAGCTCACTGTGCAGTTCAATCCAGGCGATGGGGGAGTTTGTTCCTGACCCCAGCTGGGATTCAGTTCATGCCCTGAAGCCTGAAAGCCTCTGTAGTGTCTATCCTAGATGGTGTCACTGCAGGCGCTGGTCTCACTCCCCTGCATTTCATGCCCTACTTTCACTCCCCCCCCCCCCACTACACACACACACTTCTTCTGGCGATTATTAGTCAAAGCCGGTGTATTCATGTTATTGCCTTCTCCTGCATGAGAGTCTAGCACAGCACACACAATTACAACACGTTGCATGTCTATTGACCCTTCCATCAGACGCTCTCACCGCTCTTTAAAGCCATGAATGAATTTAGCTTCACAACCCCCACCCTCCGCCCCCAGGCTGGAAGCGAAGTACAATGGGCCAAGTTTTCAAAAGGGATCAGCCCCCATTTAAGCACCAAAACTAGTGGCTAGGTTTCCTCCAAGCGTTTTCCGGCCCCCGTGGGAAGTGTGGGGCTCAGCACGAGGGTTCACTCACAGTCCTGGTAGGGATGGGGCTTCTGTCGGTTCCTAGCAGGTCAGCTGGTCTCCTATTCCAATGCCAGTCTGCAGTTTGGAGCAGCACTTGCTCAGGGCGAAGGCAGGCAGGAGGAAGCGTGTTCTGGCTGGGAAGGACCGTGGGGGTGGATCCTGTGTCCATGAGGGTAGAGTGGTGTGGACTGTGGATGGCCCATGACTGACAGGAGTGAGGAGCACAGAGGTTGGGACAGAGACAGGCAGAGCGAGGTGGCAGCACCCTGTGAAAAACTCACCACTCACCCCCCTTCCCACCTGAACCAGGGCAGCCTTCGCATCTAGCCTGAGCGACCCAACCTCTGCCCCTACCCCTTGGCACACCCCTTAGGAGAGATTCCTCCTGGCACACAACCCAGGAGAACTCTGGTAGGCAAATAGCCTGAGAGAGATCCCCTCCCAAGCATGGGGCTACGGCGACATGGTTGAGACTGGCCCCGTTACCTTGCTACCCCGCTGAGCACACAGTCCAAGGGACTGAGCTAGGCAAACAGCCCAGGAGGTTCCTCTCGGCACCTGGCCCGGGCGAGCCCCCTTCACAGAGACTAAGAAATTCTCCTCAGATCAATCCCCCTGGCCCACCGCTAGGAGAACTCCCATGGGCTCACAGTCCAGCAGATCCCCCCTGGCACGGGGCCCCAGAGGCGGCGCGTGGCCCCTGGCATACGGCTTGGGAGCCTATGTTTATTTAGGGCCCCTCTTCCCAGTGATTTATCTGATCCCTGATGCACTGGCTGCCACTCAGCCAGGCTGCAGGCTGCCTGCCAGCTACCCCAGGCACAGAAAACAGGACGGGGTTGCTCCAAAGCCCCAGGGTGGCTTGTTGGGTTGCCGTGGCAGGCCAGAAACATGAGCCTTAATGGCTTGGTTACAAGGTGATAGCACAGCCAAGGAGAAGCTCCAGTGAGCAAGAGGCAGCCAGTAGCTTAGCAAGAAGAGCAGCTCCCTGTTTAATGGATTCCCCACCCTGGCAGCTTCCCCTCTTTCTGCCAGCAGGTCACTGTCTCTCTCTTGGTTCCTCGGGAAGCTGATCGACGGATCAGGGCAGGAGGTTGGGTTGTTTGTTTCCCCCCCTCTCTGCCGTTTCCATTACCCTGAGATGTGGCCACGGATGGAGGAACGCAAGATTTGTCAGATCGGATCAGGCTGTTGGTCCATCAAGCCCTGTATCCTGCATTCCAAAGCCATCAATACCGTCTGCTTTAGAGGAAATAGCCAGTAATGCACCATAGTACAAGGCTTTTCCAGGGGCGGTGGGAGGGGCATGGGGGTCTTTCCTGACGCCTATAGCAGCTGATCAGCTAAAGCACAGATACGTGGCCTCTGATCACCCGCCTCAGTCTGCCAGCTAGCTACAGGTGTTGCTAATGCCCATCACATCTGCCAACCCTTCCTTTTTCCCTTCTGAAAGGAGCAGAACAACATTAGGCTTTCACTCACCCGACCGCAGCGCCATCGACACGAGGAGGGCCACAGCTGCGAGCCAAGTTCGGCCCAACGAGGGGCAATGCGGAGGATCAGGACTCCCGGGTTCTATCTCCAGCTCTGCCACTGACTCACCATGTGACCTTAAGTCAAACACAGAGCTCCAGAGGCAGGTCTATATCATTATACGGATGGGGAAACTGAGGCACGGGATGCCACCATCACCACATAGCGAGTCAGCGAGAGAAACCAAGTCTTCTTGGTCCCTGTCTACTGCCCCAGACTATCTCCGCTTAACCAGTCACCCACTTGTTTTCTTGTGCTGCCTCATCTGCCTGCAGCCACCTGTCATCTCTCAACTTCTATTATAAGCTCTTCAGGGCAGGGACCATCTTTTTGTTCTGTTTGTTCAGAGCCTCGCACAGTGCGGTCCTGGTCCGTGTCTGGGGCTCTTAAGTGCTACGGTAATACAAATAAATACAGTAACTGAACCTCTCACCCCTTTTCCCCAGCCGTAAGATGGAGATAATACCCGCCTCCCTGCCAAGCACATTGTGAAGCCTCATGTGTAAAATGCTTGGAGATCCTCAGATCACAGACGAAAGGGAATCCCCTAGAAAAAAATCGTTAATATCAGGACGGAGGGGGTATTGCGCTCCGTTGCTTTCGCCTGGGATTGACTTTCAGAAGCATATTCCTTCCAGCTCCACCTGAATCAAGGTGGTCCAGCTGCCGCCCCCCCCCCCCCCCCCCGCCCCAGAAAGCAGCTTCTCCTATGCCAAAGCCACCCAGGGCCTGAAATTGTCACAGACTTCTAGGGCTCTGGAAAAGACTTCCTAACCCGTCCAGGCTCTGTTCTTCAGGGAACAACTGTCTGCAGAGAGTGATTTGTTTCTGCATGTAAAGAGCCCATGAAGCTTGTCCAGGAGAGTGTGAGTGCACCTTGGAGATTAATAAAGGCTAGGGAAGCAAGGCTGCTACAGTGCAGCCAGAAATACACGCCAGCCAGTCGCCTGCCCCAGAAACAGACATGGCATACTGGCAAGAGGCTCCGGCAAAGAGCAGGGTGACGGGGTGCAGCACATGTCGGGATTGATGTGCCCACAGGGTCTGGCGACCGGTTGCCCCTATAGCAGTTACTCCAATGCAAAATGAGTGTGAAAGGCTAATGTTGTGATTCAGCGCTTGTCTACGCGCAGAGGTTCTCTGGAGTATCTATGCCAGCTCAACTCCCCGTGTGGATGCAATTATTCTGGAATAAGAGGGCTTTATACCAAATTAGCTAAATCCACTTGGAATAACAGTGTCCACACATGGAGCTAATCTGGAATAGTTAATTCACTTTAAATTCACACCCTACTTTATGCCAGTAACTTTCATGAGTAACCAAGCCCTTAGTAAGGGTTTGATGCCCTCTTTGCACTGGTATAAATGATTCCACATAGGGCAGGGCAGCAGAGACTCACGCTGAAGGAGGACAGAATAGGAGTGTAATGCTCCAGGAGAATCCAGACAGTCTTTGTGCCTAGGGCCAGTACTGCAACAGCAGTGGCTGCTGTGGGTCAGGGTTGAGGTGCACGGGCAGGGCAGAGGAGGTGGGTAGAACTGGAACGGCTGTGGGTGCCCTGGGGCAGAGGAGGAGCTTTGGCATCGCTTGGGTAGGAGAGGAGGGGACTAGAGGGACAGGGTTCAGGTGCATTGGAGGAGATGGCAGGGGGCAGAACTGGAATACAGAGTCAGGACTAAGGTGCATTGGTCGAACCGATGAGGTGTGTGGTTCCTGCACAGGTTACAATTTTGGTAGCACAGAGATGATGCAGCATTTGGGGGCCACTGAAAAAGGAAGGTTATTGCGGGTGGGGGTTGTCATTTACCGTACGTCTACACTGCAAATGAAGGTGGGACTGTAGCAAAGTAGGCATCGCTTTAACGCTACCGAAGACAGGCCAGCCTGGACACCGGCAGCGGCAGGCCTGGCAACCCCACGTATGCAGCCAGGATCCTGGTCAGGTTTGGGCTGGGCACCTAACCCGGGCGGAAGTCCGTGCTTCCACATCTTTGCTACTGTTGTTAGCAGTGCTAGCTAGATGAAAGCCAGCAGAGGTATGTCTGCCCACGCTGCAATCACATCTCCATTTGCAGCGTAGATCTACCTTAGCATTTTCTGTTCATTTGCTTCCCTGTTATGGAAACCACAAGTTACACAGAGCTGTTCCCATGGGAGGAGAGAGGTGAACAGCAGGACGCGTCTTTCTAAATATAAACCAATCCATGTCTAGCCCACAGACTGCTGCTGATCCCACCCTGCTCCTAACACCACACGCACCGGATGGGGCCCAAACCTCTCCCCTCTCTGCGCTAGCCTCCGGGATTATCCCGAACAACAAGCATTGCCACCCGAGCTTGCCCTGACGCTGGCTGTTGATCAGTGCAGGGCCTCTTTGTCCCAGCCCCTAGTTCCCTCTGCTGCAGAAACTCCTTCCAAACTCTTATCCAGAGAAAACAGCACACCCTGGGTGCACCGCTGCATGGAATCCCAAACTTCTAATATTCTATGCAATGGTCCCTCCCATGGGCTGGAGCAGGATCAGTCCTGCCTGTTTTGTGACTCCTAGGCATCAGTGGGCACGTCTACCCAGCAAAGAAACAACCCACAACAGCGAGTCTCAGAGCCCAGCTCAATGGATTCGGGCTCATGCTACGGGGCTGAAACTAGCTCTGTAGATGTTACATTCAAACCGGAGTCCGGGCTCTGGAACCCTGCCACAAGATATGGGGGGCTTACACCATTTCCCTGGGAGACTGTTGCACTGCCTGATTGAAAGTACGATCTACAGGTCATGGATAGGGCACAGAAGATCTGTTCCTGGTCACGCAGAATCAGATTTTCAAGAGCTCAGCTCCCTTTTAGGCACCTATATAAAGGGGAGGGTTTCAAGTGCCCAGCCCCCAGCAGCTCACACTCACTTCTGAAATAACAGCCACTTATTTTGGTACCTAAAGGGCAGCTGGGCTCTTTTTCAAGTCCGTGACCTCTGGAAAGTCTCTTCCCAGCTTGATGCCTCAGTTTCCCCATCTGTAAAATAGATATAATAGTCTCATGAATACGCCGAGAGTCTCAGCTAGATGGCTTTTCACCTGTGCCAAGTGTTATCGTCCCTAAAAATCTCTTTCAGGACTTTCTTCCTGAAGTGCAGCCTGCATTGTTCTCTTTCCTAATTTCATCCCGCTACTTGTAGCTCTGCTCCCTGGCACTATGACTGTTACTAATTCTTGGCCTCCATTAGCACCTACATGCCTCAGCTGAGTTCGAGGCTCCGCTGCGCTAGGCGCTGTACACACATAGAATATCAGGGTTGGAAGAGACCTCAGGAGGTCATCTAGTCCAACCCCCTGCTCAAAGCAGCACCAATCCCCAGCTAAATCATCCCAGCAAGGGCTTTATCAAGTATGACAGCCCCTTCCCCGGAGAGTTTTCAATTTAAATGTACAACATACACAAACTGGGCAGGGGGGAAATGAAGCATTATCGTCCCCATTTTACAGATGGGGAAACTGAGGCTGGGGGGGGGGCATGGCTCACCCAAAGTCACACAGGAAAGTCTGTGTCAGAGATGGGAACTGAAGACAGATTTCCTGAATCCCAGTCTAGTGCCCTGACCACAAGGCCAGCCTTCCTCTCAGTACCATAAGCATCCTAATATTCCTCCCTCCCTTTGCTTTTCGAACCCTTCACATACGTGTAGATTACCCTCATGCCTTCAGGAAGCTGTCACTCAGCCAAACTCTCTCTCTCAATTAATTTTCCCCTCCATCATTTCCATGCTTCTTTGTTCTGAGCTCCTTCCCCTGTGCCAATATCTTTTGGGGAGGGAGGCCAGAGAACTGAACGCAATATTCCAGGAGCCTTACGCAGAGGGACACATCACTTCCCAGCATCTGCTTCTTTATTTCCTGGGGGCCGCATTTCTTATGGCAACCGGCAGCTTCTTGTTTTTCTTGCTCGCGCTTTGATTAACACACACGGCTAGATCTCTATCTCGGGGGCCCCCGCTGGGTTAGCGATCAGGTTGTGCGCAATAGTATGTCTGCTCTGGGAGATTATGGGGATATTCTAGAGGGCTATGACACAGCTGGTGCCCATACACATTTCAAATAGCTCGTTACCCCCTTGGAAGGCTTCCTCACATATTATAATCATTCCAAGAGCTGTGTTGCTCCTGCATGGGTGACATTAATTATAAACCACAAATCTAAATTATGGCCCTCACAATAATCAAGTAGTTACACAGTGCCTCCCATCTGGGGGATCTCAAAGCACTTTACAAATGCTAAGACTACCTTCTTCAGGGCAAGGATTGTCTCTTCCTACATGTACGTACAGTCCCTACTGCAGAGGGGCCCTGATCTCAGCCGCTAAATCTACTGTGTGACAGATTCGGTCACATGACGTGCTGAATTTACCTCCCAGCCCATTCTCCCTGCCAGCTTGGGACTCCAGAACATTGCCTTGTTGAGTCAGACACACTAGCCTGCTGCAACACAGACCCAGGTCTGGTCCATGCCCCCAAATGTGCAGACTTTAACCAAAAACTGCTCAGCAGGTCATCTATCTCCAGCACCCAGTTCTCAATGGGATCCAAACCCCAAATAAAACCATTTTACTCTGTATAAAGCTTATACAGGGTAAACTCATAAATTGTCCACCCTCTATAACACTGATAGAGAGATGTGCACAGCTGTTTGCTCCCCCAGGTATTACTTACTTAGGGTTAGTAAAATCACTTTTGTTTATTAATTAAGTATAAAAAGGAGGATTTAAGTGGTTCCAAGTAATAACAGACAGAACAAAGTAAGTGACCCAGCAAAATAAAACAAAAGTTCAAAAGGGTCACCCATAGCCTCAGAAGTATGTAGGCATCTAAATCCCCTTGATTTCAATGTCAATTAGGCTCCTAAATAACTGAGGATCTGGGCCCAAGATTCAAAGCAGAGCACTTTCTATACCAGCTCAGACAAAAGCGAATTATTTCATCACAGGTGCAAGCTAGAACATTCCTTGCAACACTGTCGTCCGGAAACCCCTTGAGCCAATAGAAACAGAGGGGGCATCTGTTTCTCTAGCTAACCCATATGTAATGAACGGAGGACAGAGGCAGGGTAAACCCTTTAGTTACTGGATGAAAATAAGCCATTGGATAAAGCACCTATTTAACTGTAAATGGTAGTTTGGCCGTGGGAGATTACGAGGAAGCAGTTGCAGGGGCAGATGACATATGTGCATGTAGAAATGCATGGTTTGAGCTGCTAGCAGCACCTCCGTTTCAGCATCGGCTTGGCATAAAAGAGACAGAAGCACCGCGAGATGAGCTGGACAGGTGCTATCAGCCATCACTGCCCCTCCAAATGATGCTGACAAATTGTGTGTCACGCTAATCTGATTGGCTCTTGCCAGGGTTTCACCCTTTTATCACTTCTCACATGGAGCATCCATCACAGCCCTTCCGTCTGCCAGGAGCAGCTCAAGTCAGGGGCTCTGGAGCTGGGGATGGGGCAGCAATAGGGACGGGAGGGGAGGAGACGGGTAGAGGAGAGATTGAGAATACAGGCCATGACCTAAGGCCACTACATGGTGGGATTTCATTGCCTGGGCAGAATATGTTTTCCCCACACTCCTGAGAGAGAGAGAATGAGGCAGGGAGATTCCAAGAACCCTAGCGGACCCAGCTGGGTCCCTGTGCTCTGATCTGTGAGCCCTACAGAAAGGAGGAGAAACTGAGACAGAACATGTGGGAGAAGACTCCATTCTAGGTGACAGGGCAGGCACTAGCTGGGCTGTTTAAAAAGTCAAAGAAGGGTGGGTAGAAAGCAGGCATAGGGAGGAATGTCCAGATCCGGAATAATGGGCGGGAGGGCAAGTTAACTGAACGTTTCTGAACCTCAAAAAGAGAACACCTCTTACAGGGAGAGAGTTAAAGGTCCCAATTAGCTTTTATCAAAACAATCAAGATGACTTGATTATAGTGTATCGGGATCTTCCCAAAGAGAAGATTCCGGGCACTAAAGGATTCTTTAATCGAGCAGAGAAAGGCAGAACAAGAAGCAAAGGTTGGAAAATGAAGCCAGACAAATGCAAATTAGAATTAAACGAGGCACAAGTTGGTTACCAGCGAGGGTGATTCTCCATTGGAACAGACTCCCCAGGGAATTGGTGGAGTCTCCAGGCTGAAGAGTGTGGAAGAAGAACCTACACGGAGTGGGACAGAAACTCAGTTCAAGACCAGAGGCCTTTCTGGAAGACAGGCTTTAGCCAAACACAAGTTACTGGGCTCAATGCAGGGGTAACTGGGTGACGGTCTCCAGCCTGTGTTCTATGGAAGGTCAGACTAGGTGATCTAATGGTCCTTTCTGGCCTTCAAGTCTATACATTAGGGCCCCTCTAGCCCAGCCCTTACAGTCAGTTCTCAGCATCGCCCCATGATATGTCTTCTAGCATTTTGTCCAGTTGGGTTTCTGATGCTCCGAGTTCAAGCAACACAGTCCCCATCCCTTCCCTTGGGGACTCTGTTCCACAACTCAGTAGATCTTTCTGGTGGGAAGCTCTCCCTGATACTCAGCCTACACGTCCCCTTCCCTCATTCCCCTCCCCCTTACCTGTAATATGCCCACTCCACAGAGCACCCTGGAACAATCACCTCCCTGCTGGGAGATATTTGGCAGATTTTCAAAGTGCCTAGCATTCACAAATGCAGCCTGGCCAGCCCAGCTCTCAGACATCATGAGCCAGCTATAAAATCATGAGATTTTTAAAAGTACGTATCGATAGTGGGTTCTGTTTCTTTGCCTTCTGGGGGTTTGAGTCTTTAAATGGTCACATTTTCCAGCCTCTCTCTGCAGCCACCAAGCTAACAATGATCTTTTTTTTTTAAATGCAAGCCGAGATTCTCACATACTTAATCACCTGACTCCAGGAGCTGGGGCTTTAAAACACCAGATACCAAATATCACGAGACTCAGGCTAACACGGTACGAGTCAGCAATGCTGAAAACGGGGCCAGCTTTTGCAGAGAACTTGGTTCCCTGTGTGCTAAGCTCCCTGGCAAGTCTAGCCCCAGTCTGCTGGCTGTTTCCACATTCTCTTTTCGTCCCGAATCTTGCATGGGCTTCCCCAGAGGCAGGGCTTTTGTTCTGCACCCTGGGCTCAGGGCCTGCCCCGTAGATGATTCCACGGGCCACCCACTGGCTCAGCATGCCTGGGCTCTGACTGACAGCAGGGTGAGGACAGGGTGGGAATGGGGACCCAACCCTCACAGGCCCTTGCTAGGGCTGAACCCTGCTCCCCATCCTCAGAGGGGGGACTGGCCCTCGCCAGCCTGCTGAGGGCAGCCGGCCTTCTGCAGCAATGCCAGGTAATTGCCCCCCGCAGGGCAGGAACACGCCTCGGCTGCAGCTGCCCGCAGAGGTGGAAGGAGATGACTCAGGAGATAATGAGGCGGATCCGAGGGAAAAGGAGAGCGTGGAAAGCGGAGGGCGAGGCAGCTGCACGTCCTTTGGGCCTACACGCTGCCGTGCTGGCTCCCCCCTTACTCACGGCCCAGCTGCTGGGGTGCGTGTGTGTGAACGCGCCCCCCAAAAGCACTGACTCACCCGGAACCCAGCCAATGCGGCGAGGCGGAGCCGGGATATTTTTATCCCCTCGGCTCATGTGGATTTGCTTCTCTTTCTATTTTGGCGGGTGGGTTTTGGTTTGGAGAGAGGCACGGCGGGCGCTGAGCGCAGGCTCTTTGTCTGGCATCGTAATTGGAAAGCCAGGCTCGCGCTCTCAGACGCACAGCTGCGTGGCTCCCTCACTTTGGATTCCAGCACGGCCGGCTTGTCCTCTCCTTGCGCTTAAGTCACCTCCATAGATAACTCACCCTCCTCCATCCCTCGCCCCCATGCTCCCCTGCTATGTGCCAGCCCCGTCAGCGCAGTGAGTCCAGCCGCTCGGAGGCCAGTTTTACTTCCCTCTTTTTAACAGTGCTTTTCATCCCAGGGGCTCAGCAAGCTCTCATTGTCCTCATGTTACCAGTGGGGGGAAATTAAGGCATGGAGAGAACTGACTTGCCTCAGGCCATTAGTGACAGAGCTAGAAATAGAACCCAGGAGTCCTGGCACCCACTCACCTATGCTAATCTCCCTACTATAGGCTAATTTTTTTTTAAAATGAGGTTTTTCCCCTTTGTGTTTCTGTACCTGGAGTAATCGCGGGCAGGCAGCAGAGAAGGAGACTGCAGTGTCATCGCATTAACCCCTGCTGGGCCCATAACCGTGTGCGCACAAGAGGAAGGATAACCTTGTGATTAAGCACCCAGGAGATCTGGATTCAATTCCCCGCTCTGCCCCAGACATCCTGGGGTAAATCATTTAATCTGTAAAATGGACTAATCCTTCCTGTGTCTTGACTATTTCAATTGTATGCACTTAGCGGCACGTTCAGTCCCTCCCCATATATATATAATGTGCAGCACCTAGCAAAATGGAGCTGGGACCTCTGGGGGTGACTGCAAAACAAGTTAGCGTGTGTGTGTGTATGTGTGGGTATGCACACCACCAAGTGCAAAGTGTAAGGGGGGCAAACATGCAAATGCCAGACAATTCCTGTGAGGTGGGGTTGGGGAGAGATGGCATCTACACAGCTGGTGAGAGATCCCCACTCAGGACTAATCACTGCAGCTTCTGGGGAGAGATTTTTGGCACCATCTCAAAAACGTCACTTTGAGCAGAGACTTGGCAAAGAAAAGAAATTGTTTACAAGAATCAACTGGGAATCGCTCAAAACAAAAGGCACCAGGCCTGCTACTATTTATTATCCCTGCAAGTGTTCAGAGGGATGTGGAGCGGTTTAGATAGTGAATGGGATGCTACTTCCCATCCTCCCTCCCACCAAGAATGAGATTCACCACCTCTATTGCTCTCCTTCCCCAAAAAGGAGACACCAGCAGACCTCTCTGCACAGGGTTGCAGGGGAAGAGCCAGAAACTCCATGAACCCCCTCAGGGATTGGGGTATTGACAGTCTAATTCACACAGAACTGACCAAGCTACTACAGGGGTAGGCAGCAAAGCAAAACACTAAAACAGGTGGATACTTAAGTTTTCACCCCAGGGATAGACTGGGCTTTTTTAGGTCACATTTGGGTATTTTCACAGATCTTTCCTTGTTAAAATCCCTTCTGATTATGGGGCACACTCAGTAACCGAGGGGCTCAAAGGTCTATAGAGGCCTGGCTTGTTGATGAAAGGTAAGTACAGCTAGACAAAAGGTCAGGGCTCATTTTCAACCCTGTTCTGCTACAATTAGCTTATACCTGGCCTGGTAGGTCCTTCTGGGTGGCAGTAACTCACAAGTTGTGGTCCTCCCAGCAGCTCTTTTGAGGCATTAGCTAACTCTGAAGCACAGCAACCCCTCCTCTGGTTGTTACCTGCTTGGGCTTACAAACTCCCTTTTCAACTTACTTCCTCTAAGTGGGGAAGGCACTGCAGGTGTTTTTATTCTGTCCTGGCTGGGTCCAGAGCTCATTAGCCTCTTCCTGATTGGGGCAGGGCCGTGCCCCATCACAACTCCTCTTCCTCCAAATCTGAAAGCTGTCGAGCGAGACCACTCCTCTGTAGGGCCCCAATCCTGCTGCTGATCTGCACTCAACACTCCTGCTGGGGCTTCTCCCCCCTGAATGAGGCCACACCTGGGGCCCTGGCAGTTCAGTGGGGAAAGGCAAAAAAGGTAAAGGAAGAATGGAAGCGTACTATGCAGCCCTGCAGAGCGGGCTCCATCCCCTCCTGGACAGCTGTGGAGTGGAGGTTGCAGCTTGCACCCAGAGATGCCCCGAGATGAGCAGGGGCTTTCCTGCTGCTGCAGCATAATGAGCTTTGCTGTGGCCAGGTTCACAGGAGGCAACACTCACTGGGGAAAGGTGCAGCGGATGGACCCCCTGCACAGGGCACTCCCGGGCTGAGTATTCACTGATCCACTAGCCACAAACTCCAGCTCAGGGGATGAGCATGGACTATTCAAGCCCAGGAACTGTAGACCGGGAGGTAGTGTTCATCCCCCACCCAGCCCCTTGCGTGTTTCTATGGTGCAAATGAACCATGGCCACATACATACAGGAGGTCATCAGCGGGGATGAGCCCTACTGGCAGAGAATCACAGCTACTGGGGTCACCATAAGAGGGAGGCAGCATCCTATGAAGGGTTATCAGATCTGCACAGGCCAGGAATTCACCCTGCGGCTGCAACGGCTCCCTGGAGCCCTTTCTGCTTCATCTGTAGGACATGGGCCTGGTTTCATCATCACTGGGTGACATTTTATACCCACTTTCAACCCGGCAGGTCATGCTGGTCCCCAACACTGGCCGCTTGGGGACAGCTTCTTCAGTGTCAAACCCTGAGCGGTACAGGCCGATGGAACCGGGGATCCAAGGGACAAGAAGCAAAGCAGGGTGATGGCCTGTACTTTACGAGCCTGCCGCTGTATGCAGTGAAATCCCTGGGCCGGATTCTGCAGTCAAACTCCTCGTACATCAGACATACTCAGCATTCACAGCGGTGGCACTGACAGTGGGATCCGGCCCGCGCTGCTGAGTTAATTGAATCTGTGCCTTTTTTCCTGGGGCTGCGACTTTTGTTAATAAATTCCCTGAACGGCTGCCAGATTCCCGCCTCTCGGTCTCCTTGGCCTTATCATCTCTGAAAGGAGGCGATTTCTGTGAGCGCCTTTATCCACTTCCCTCCTCAACGGGGGGAGTGGTACAATGTCAGCGTCTAACAAGAATTCGGCGGCTCTGGTTAAGGCCGGTGTGAGATGAGTTTTTAATGTGCTGATGAGATGACTCTCAGACCTCGGCATAGCATGTGAGGAGGGAGGGGAATTGCCTACATTCAGATTCTCCATCCACTGAAGGGAGGGCAAGAAGTAAAGGGTTCAGTCTGCACTAAGGGAGATTAGTTAGGCTCTGGAACAGGCTTCCAAGGGAGGCTGTGGAATCCGCATCTTGTAGATTTCTGATAAGGACAGGTCGGCCAAACAACTGTCAGGGACGGGCTAGATTTACTTGGTCCTGCCTCAGCGCAGCGGATGAACTTAATGACTTCTCGAGGTCCCTTCCAGGCCTTTCTGTGATTCTATATCTAGCCAGAAAAAGCCCTGGGTGAAAGGCAGTCCTGGCGGGGAGGGGCTGCTTTGAAAGAAGGGTAGATTATTGTAGCACGGAAGAGCTGAGACACCTGCCCGAGGTCATACCATAAGCGGGGAACACACGTTCTAATTTCCCCCTGGCTCTAAACCACCCTCCCTACCGGTCATTTGCCTGCCTGGAAGCCATTCACTGCAAACTGCAGAGCTCCGCTGCCGAGTTCGAACCGCTAGCCCACCCTTCTCCTTCCCAGAGCTGGGAGGGCTGAGGCCCAGTGCTGTGCTCTAAGCACTAAACCGCCTTCCCAGGGCTGGGTACAGAATCCCGGCGTCCTGAGACCCAGCGAAGTACTTTAACCGCTTAGACCCACAGCTCCTGGCTGGAGCTGGGAACAGAACCCAGGCGTTCAGGGTCCCAGCGCCATGCTCTAGCTGCTAAGCCTTGCTCCCTGTTTACCCTGGCTGCCCAGAAGGCAAAGCCCCCAGGCAAAGCAGCAGAGGCAGATGCCTCGGCGGAACCACGCTGGAGACAAGAAAGGTGTGCGCTGCAGCTCATCACTGAACAGCAGCACGCTGAGTGAGTGGGAGCAGCCGTGGCATCGGGTCATTTGTGGGTGGGGCAATGAGGTATGAGCCTGAGGACGCAGCGAGTGAAAGGGAGCTGGCCACATGCCAGTCCCTGGGCCCGCCTCTTCTGGCGTCCGCTCTGCTCCCACTCTCTCTCCCCTCCATCCCCCCAGTGAGGGCATCCCTCCGTCCCTCGGCAGTGAATAACGGGCCCCCAGAGAGCTGCTCGCGGGGCTTCAGGCACCCGGGAGTCAGCCAGTGCCAGCAATCCCCTTGTCAATGTCAGACCGACACCTGGGACCTGCAGTGGGATTGGCGCTGACAGAGGGGCCAAGGGAGGCAGAGAGGGAGTGACATAGATGCACAGGCCACCTGAGGAGAGCTGCCAACATGCCCCTCTCCAGCACAAACACATATGTTGAGCGGAGGCAGCGGCTTGGCAGGCTAAGCATGGGGGTTTAAATACCTAGTGTGAGGGGGGGAGGGGGAATAGGGCACTCTCCTAGGACGTGTGAGAGCTGTGTTCTAATCCTAGCTCTGCCATTGACCTCCTGTGTGCCCTTGGGCAAGTCACTTGGTCTCGCCATGCCTCAGTTTCCCCAGCTGTAAAATTATACTTATCCTCCTTTGTAGAGCCCGCGCAAGCCATGGCTGGTAGGCGCCGAATGTTACTATTCCCAGTAGTATTAGATGAGCCCTTCATCCATGCAAAGTTGTGAACCAACTCCTCAGCAGATAAAACATTTTTTATAAAAGGTGGGGAGGTTTGTGGGCATTACAGAATGAACAGGACCACAAGTGCATGGATTTGCTCCAGCGCCCTTGGCCAAAATTACCCTCCTGCCAGCACTGGTGTGCAATGGGCCGGCTCATTGTCACCATGCACCCCAGACCTGGCTGCATTTCAGATGCTGATTTGTAACGTGCCTTGTTATGAAAGCCGCTATGCAAGGGATTAGGATGGCATGCTGCACTCACATGGGATGGGAGCTGAGCTGCTGCCCTTCAAATGGATTTTAAAAGGAAAAGGAAACTTGGGTGACAAAAATAACAATCCAAATGCTGAAGTAATGGGAGAGAAAGTGAACAGCAGAGATGTGCCAATGGCAGAAGGTTCAGTCCAATGCTTTCAGAACCCGTTGGCCTGGAAAGCTCTTGAGCTTTCTGGGACGTCCTGTCGGACATATTATATTTACCGCTTTTCTTATGCTCCAGGTGGTCTCGTGGTTAGAGCAGGGCACCAGGAGTCCTGGGTTCTAGTCCTAGCACTGAAGGAGTACAGGGTAGTGGTTAGAGCCCTGGGCTCTAATCTCAGCACAGGGAAGGTGCGCAGGGTAGGGATGAACTGGGAGTCAGGACTACTGTTCCACAGCTGATTTGCTGAGTGGCCTCGGGCAAGTCACTGCATCGCCCTGTGCCTCGGTTCCCCCTCTGTAAAATGGGGATAATGCTACTGACCTTTCCAAAGTGCTTTGAGATCTCTGGCGGAACGGCTCTATAGAAGGGCCAGGTGGTATTACTACTATTCTTCCTGTTCATAAAGGGCGCTCAGACCATGAGACAAATGACCCCTCCTCTGCCCAGCCTGGCCTGGGGGAGAAAGTGCTTTGGTGGGCTCTGTACCGGGGGGGGGGGGGGTGGCAGCACGGTGCCGTAGGTCACCGAGGTCACGCTCCCGCAGTGAACTGCGGCAAAGCTGGCCTGTAGCCCAGCCTCCCGCAGGGAGTGGGAGGATGATGCAAGGGGGTTGTGGACAGGCTGTTCGCCTGCCTGCAGAGCACCAGCTGAGAGAGAGAAGAGGGGGCAGGCGCTCCCGAAGTCGTGTTCCTTCGCTTCTCTCCGGTACAAGGGTGGGTGGGAGACACGCAGCCGTGGCTGTCTGCAGATTGGCCTGGGAAAGTGTCCCCACCCGCCAGGGTGGAGAGGGATGGCCACCCTCCGATTCCCTCCCCAAGGAGAGGACCCGAGAGAGACATTACATGTCCCGTGACAGAGAATCTCCTCCCAACGCACGACTGTGCTCACGCAGACAGGTACGCAGCATGCACGCGCCTTCACACACAGAGACACCTATGTGCACGCTCGCTCGCTGCTCTCTCCTCTTCTGTTCCCATCAGGTCAGACCTTAGCAGTGCCAACTCCACAGCAGCCTCCCATCTGCAGCAAAGTTACCCCTGCCCCTCAGGGGACCGGGAGCAGTTTTCACATAGGAGAAAGGAAAAGGCAGCGAGCTCGAGCTATTTAACAGAGTCTAAATCTTGCCATGTCCTTCAGGAAGGGGCTGAGCAGGGCCCCGGGCAGGTCTGGTCAGAGAAACAAGTGATATGGCATGATGGGGGTCAGTTACACCCTAGATAATTCCCTGCATATCTTTAACCCCCTCTTTGGGAGGACCTGTAAGCAGTTTGGAAACCTGAACCAACTCTCAACTCCCCTGGGAGGTAGGTCAGGAACATTCTCCCTATGTCACGCATGGGGAAACTGAGGCATGGAGACTAGCCCAAAGTCACATAGCAAGTCAAGGGAAAAGCTGGAAATAGAACCCAGGAGTCCTGACTCCCAGACCTCAGCTTAAGTCACTAGCCCATCCTTTTCTGGGTGGTTCCAGACCCAGTCGGTGCCACAGATTCAAATGCAGGAATGAGAACCCAGTTGGGCTTTCGGTGCTTCCGACAGCATCGGCAGGCATGAGGCTCGTGCCAAGGGAACCGGGCTGGCGAGGCACGAGATGGAGCTGAATCCAGCTCACTGTCCCGTAGCTGCATCAGC
Organism: Chelydra serpentina; assembly: GCA_037349315.1. Taxonomy (NCBI): domain Eukaryota; kingdom Metazoa; phylum Chordata; order Testudines; family Chelydridae; genus Chelydra; species Chelydra serpentina. The sequence continues at coordinate 9,267,426 of JBAIAC010000037.1, read as the reverse complement.
CAGGGCAGTAGAGTGGGTGGAACTCAGGTCTACAGCTGAGCCAGACTCCTGCCGGTCTGACTTGGGCATGAGGTGATGATCTGGGCCCCATCGCTATAAGAAACCTCAAGGGAAAGAGGGTCTACTCTCATCTCACCCGGCATCCAGGGCCAGCGGCCTCTCACCTCGCTGGCTGATCTGGACTCTAGCACAGAGAGACAGCTGGCAAGGAGGGAGAGATCAGGCCAACCTGCCGGGTGTGAAGCCAACACGTTCCCCTTCACCCGCTGGAGATGTGGGCCCTGATCGAAAGAGAGACAAAGTCGGGAGGGAAGGGACTTCAAATGGAAGCAGTTCCTTGCCCTGACACTTTCCTTGTGATCAGCTAGTGCTCAAGGACACAGTCCTGCACAGTGTTAAACCCTCTCTCTCTCTATAGGGGGATGTCTGGCTGTGGGTTCCCCTGGCTATAAATGGCCAATCCCAAACACCAGACCCACGTCCTCACCCCCCAGCCCCGTCTGATCCAACCCCCTGTGCAAATCCAGATATTGCGACTTGCTCCCATGTTTCCCGGGGGAGGTGATTTCACCTTGATACCTGGAGCTAGGGGTGCTGGAACTAGGGGTGCTGCCGGCTGGAAGTGGTTTCCATCACATACAGGGTTTACGGTTTGGTTCAATGCCTCTCAGGGATATACATTGTTCCCACGTCCCTGCTGCTGACCGCGTATGACCAGCTAACCCTTACTCTGGGGCGCCTGTCTCCTTAGCCGCGTTTCCACGCCATGAGCCAGGGCTCCCTCTTGTGGCTCAGGCCAATTCAAGATTTCAGCTCCTTCCCTGACAAGTGCCTAGGACAGAACATCTAATGAAAGAGCAGAGGCAGCTGCTGCCCGATTGCTATGGGAACCAGAGAGGAGATGGCCCTTTCTCGGGGGTGGTGTGCTGTAGCAGGGCCATTGGGAGCACTGCTGGAAGAAGCAGATAGCCTGGCCTCAACAGCGGGGATGATACACCAAGGGGCCAGCTTCAACCCTGATGTAAGCATCCCTAACTCATGAGAAGCTGATGGAGCTGTACCAGACTGACCTCTCAGTGATTGTCTCCTCGGTGCCTTAGAGTCAGGGGTTCAAACCCCAGCAGGGTATCAGCATACCATTGTTCAGCATAGCCATGGTACACAGCTACGAAGCCCTAGGTGGTGAGGACTCTTACAAACCCTTATATTTCTGTGCAAACTCATACAGCACCCCAAACACGGGGTGGCACATGGCAACCAAGTGGGGTGCAATATAAGGGCAGGGATGGGAAACTGGGGACAAAAATGTGACCCATCATCCCCTGTGTTACTTCAAACAAGGACCAGAGGGTCCATGCAGTGCATGTTTCAGGGGTGATGAGTAAATAGAGCCCCCATTGACTCTCCTGTGGGCCCTCAGTTGTCCCTGAAACCAGGCCATTGGCACAGGAACTCAGGTTCAGACACTAAGCTGCGTGGTACCCCCCCAAACCCGACGAGCCCTTCAGCATTCAAACCTGAGGGGGCACAGGCACCCCACTTGTTTGGCCCCTACTGCTGAGGCTGCTAAGCTGCCCCCTTCAGACACAGACTGTCAGGTTTTCTGTATTGATTAAAATTTGATGCTAAAAAAGGCCTTAAAAAATCTCATCTTAAACCTCATGTAAATGTCATGGACTTGCCGATGTTGGACCCAGAGAAGTCCCATTAGAGGGGCTACCGATAGCATTTGGCACTGAAATGAGCCTTGGCACTTTCAAGATGGGTAAATATAATCCCCAGGGCACAGGTGGCCTGTTGTCAGGTAGGACAGCCCCTGACCCACATGCACAATCCATCCACAATCCAGGGCTCCCCAGGTACAACTTTGTCCTCTAATCCTAGACCAGCTCCTTCACGCTCTTGAGAGAGAGTCAGGGCTGTTGCCTACAGCAGGATCTGCACTGCTTCGTCTAGTCCAGTTTACATCGTATCAAAGGATGGGTGGGGGGCCATTCCCTGCCCTTGGGAAACCCCAGCCTAGTAGATCTCACAGTAGGGGAGCCTTCCCTACTGCCCAGATGAAATTACCCCTGTTGGGCCTTTTGCTCTTTACACAACAGCCTGAAGTTGAATCCCAAGTAGTCACTGTGTTGACCAAATTACATACAAACATGCCTGACATAACGATGTCCAGACTGGTGCCCCGGCTGCTTCCAAAACACAAAGAGCACCACTCATAGGTCCAGAGTTATTCCAAGGGGTACTGCCCTATTCCTATCCATTACAGTCCCTTTGTTCAGCTGCATCCCATTCATCCTAGCTAAATCTCCAGCATGACCGTATCTAGACTGGGGCAGGTTTGATTTCTTTTTAAAATAATTTCTACAAATAATATCACTGTATTACGCTTGGATCCATTTTTATTTATTTACATTTTCACGGCCATGGGAAGTTATGGGGGGGGGGCGGAGAAAAATTCAAAAAGGTAACGCTTCATAACCATTAAAGCACAAGCTGTCAACATCACACATCAAAACAGACACGGTAAATATCCTTCAATCCAACCCTAAGTTCTCAAGCTGCATTTTTCTGACTTTCCCTGGCTGTACATTTGTTGTCCATCAGTTTGTCTGCGTCTGGTGAAATTGACCTTTACTGAGAGAACGCTAATGCTGCCCAGCCCTGTCATACTAAACAGTTGTTCCAGCTCAGCGAGGTGTAGCGCTGGGAACAACCTACTCTGGAAGGGTCTGTCTACACGGCGAGCAGCAGAGTCTCTGAGCCCAGGCTGGCAGACTCAGGCTCATGGTGGCCGTGTAGGCTGGAGCTGAAGGTCTGAAGCCGAGGCAGGGGTATCAGAGCCCAAGCCGCAACGTCAGCGTAGCTATTTTCCGCACGATAGCGCGAGCCCTCGTCTGTCGACCCAGGCTTGGAGGCTCACTGCCATGGGCTGTTTAGACGTGCATTGCACTGCCTGAACATCAGCAGAGCTGAGTTATGTTCCCTGTCCTGCCACAAACCCACCACGTGTCCTTGGCCATGGTTGCTATCTCCCTCTGCCTCAGTTTCCCCCACCTGCGGATAAGGATGCTGACTTCCCACCCCCACAGGCTGTAAGTTGGTTTCGTTTTAGACACTGCAGACAGGCAGACAGCTGAAGCAGTGGGGCCAGCTGGAGGAGTTTCGATCCCACAGTCCTTGCCCAGCAGTGGGCACCGTGCTGTGGCAGCCCTCGCGGCGCCTGTCGCACGGCTCCGTGGAACACCAGCTCCTGCAGTGGGTGCTGGAACACAGCCCTTGTGCCAAGTGTGACTAACAGGGAGCTGCTGCCTCAACGCCTCTCAAGTATTTTGAGGACACTTCACGAGCTCCAAGGATCCTTCTGTCCCCGTGGCAAGAGGAGAGGCTGCTGTTTCGGCTCCGTGGGAGCAGTGACTAACATCATCCCCCGTGTAGTCATTAATAAATCCTGATCCTGGGGGGTAAGTACGGGGGGGCACGACTCACCCACCTGCAGCTTGGAGATGGTATTCATGATTGTGGGGAAAATTTGCTGACACATCAAAGGGTGCAGGGAACTTGCACTTTTCTGTTTATGGCACTGCCCCCCCCCCCATCACCACCCGAGAAGAGTGAGGGCTCTGAAAGGCCAGGAGTGGGCACATAGGGGCCACGCCTGCCAGAGCAGAGCTAAGCTGGGGGCCAGCCCAGGACCTGCTTCCTGGGCACCCTGCCTGAGAAATCACTGCCCTCCCCAAGGATAGCATGCTTGGCCCCACCCAGGAGACAACACCCCACCGATCCTGGGGGCCCCAGGGAGAACCCACATCCTGCTCCGACATCCCACGCCAAGTGTGGGGTGGGGGCACCCAGCACAGACAAGAGGCTAGAGAAATCCAGAAGCACAGAGACTGGAGGTGAGCAAAGCCACCTGGCTGATGTACCTGAGTGGGGAGAGGCTCACAGCCCCAGTGGAGCAGATCTCGTATGGTGCCCCTGCACAAGAGGGGCATGAAAGCACCCAGCACCCCTACAGGGAGGATTCAGGCTCTCCTCCACACTGCATCGCCTGGCCCTCAGCGGCACTCGAATTCCCTGCTGGTGCAGGGAAAGTGGAAGATGCGCTGTGGGCCAGGTGCCAGTGACAGAATCACAGACACCTGCTTGGAGTTAGCCACTGCCTGGAGCCCTGTCTGACCTAGCGCTCTCCACAGCCATGTCAAACCCGGGGAGCAATGCGGGTGATTTTAGACAAGCTCCCTTAGCAGACACAGCCTCACCCTGCTGAACCCTCTGTGATCTCCCCCTTGGAAGCAGGTGTGGCCATTCAGATAATAAATCATCAATACTTGACCACTATACAGCCCTGCAGACATTCAGTGCACTTTACACACTAACCCTACAACAGGCATGCCTGAGGCAGGTGACCTTAAGAGCACTAGCATGACGATCTGCAGCTATGGCCCACAGTACTATTGTAAACTATGGGGCGGGGGGAGCATTACTGTACAGCAGAAACGTGATCCTGAGGTTAGGGCATCAGGACACCCACGTTCTGTTCCCCGCTCAACTGCCGCCTTGAGCAAGTCACCTCCCCTCGGTGCCGGTTTCCCTTCCTACCCTGTGTCTTGTAAGTTCTTCAGAGAAGAGACAGGCCCTTGCCACGTGTATACACACAGCACCGAGCACAGCAGGGCCCAGATCTCAGCGGGGGCCTCTGGACACTACCGTAGCACTGCTGTTTGTGCATTTCAAATGCAGCTAGTTAGGGAGATGCTGGCATCTTAAACAGCCCTCTGGGCTCATTTAGAAGGCCACACTATTATTTCCATCATTAAAAGACTGGGGTTGGCTATCCTGGAATCCCCTTCTCCCATGAACCATTTGAAATACATGCAACCGTTCGGTTTTACTGGGGAATGCCAGCTGGGGGAGCCGAGTACAACAACTTGTTATTGACACAAGAGGGAGCCCCAGAGCTGGAAGAAATTCTTCCTGAGGGAGCTAGACAGACCGGTGCTAAAACCCTACAGCAAAGCCAGCCTAGCTCCTCACCAGCCGGACACAATGCCTCAAGGCAAAGCCGTGTCCTGTATCCCATGCACCCTTTATCAGAGGGACGCGAAGATCCTGCTCTTGCAGGGGACAGTCTCCATCTACTAGGATCCTGTTGAAGATGGGATGGTTCCTGTTTCAGGGGCTAATCCTGCAGGGCGCTGAGTGCCCATTTTGCAGGGTCCCTGTTGCACTTATCCTGCAAGTCCCTTTCATCAGGCAATGAGGGCGCTGGGCTGGTCTGCACAGGCATGGCCAAAGCCATGCGGACGCATGATGCTGATTGCAGGGGTCCCTGGCTGCATTTGGCTATTGCTGCAGAAGGGGGTAAGTCTCACCCTGGCCCCTTTACCTCCCCTAACTGATGGGCACAGAGGCTACTAAAAAAACACAGCCTGCGCTTGCTCATGACCCTGAGGGGGCTATTTATGATTCAATACATGTTTCCCATGTGTGGAACGCCTTTGGATCAGAGGAATTAAGGAGTGCCTGTTTATTAACAAAGCCATGGAGTCTAAGCTTGTAGTCATCATGTTGTTTGGGGCATAGCACAGCCAACCAAAACACCTTGCTGTGTGTTTTATTTTTCCAGTCCGGTCCTCACCTTTAGAGCTCTCCCTTCATTTTGGGGAATGCTGATACACAACATACTGTGCCAGCCCTTTGAAAGGGGATAGCTAGGCTGGACACAGTCAGGGTCAGAATTTCTCTCTCTCAAAACACACAGTCCTCACGGCTCCCACTGGCTGCATTCTCCTCTGTATATACCCTGGCTTATGCCAGGCACAGACCTGTTTCAAATGGCAACAGCTCCCTAGATGTTCATGGAACTAATACTTGGCCTTTCACCTGAGGATCTGAAAGTAGACCTAGTCGGAAACTTGTCAAAAAGAGACAACAAAAGTACACGGAGTACCTTTCTCGGAGCTGAAGAAGTAGCTCAAACACTTGTCTTTCACCTGCAGAAGTTGAGCCTCACCCACCTGGTACCTCTAAATTTATGTCTACATTGAAATGTTGCAAAGATGTGTCCATTTTGACATTTCATTTTAAAAGCCCCAGATGAAGCATTCCAGTTATGTAGAAACCTCCAACTTCAATATTTTTTGAATGAGAAGTATTGATTTTTCATTTCTAAGTGAAATTCATAGGTCTCCACCTCTTTTTTAAACAAAGGTTAAGGAAGGTTGACATTGGAACAAAATATTTTGATTGTCAAAATAAAAATGTTTTGTTTGACCCAAAACAAAACTGTCTTCTGAGTTTTGTTTTGCAGGAAGTTTCAACTTGTTTTTGTTCCATTTTGGAATTTTTTTTTTTTAAATCACGGAATATGCTGGGGAATGGAAAAATCCAGGCGCTGCAAAGCTCTGGGTATCTGACATTGTTTTGGAGAAATGGTACCTTGCTGCAGCCCACAGAGGGAGTTGGGCATAGACCCCAGGGCTCCTTACTCTGATCACTGGACAATGCTCTCTGCTGACAAGGGCTAATTCACATGTGGAGCTGGAGGTTGGGTTGGGGGTACCCAGGAAGGACTCCCACCCCGTGAGGGGCAGCATTGCAGTTTGCCAAGCATCTCGGAATGTTTTCCATGCTCGGCAGCAGTGTCAGGCACTGGTCTGTGCTGGATGCAGGTTACCCAGGGCCAGGTGGTCTGGAATTTTGCCCTGTGACTATCAGACATTGGGATTTGGCTCTAGCGCTCATTTCTATCAGTGTCTCTGCACCTGTCTGTACCGCAATCCCATACCCACCCCTCTTCCCAGGCCCACAGGGGGGATTTTGCTCTTTAACTCTGATGACAGCAGAGTTAGAGTAGACCTCTGTCCCCCAGGTAAGGGGGCGATCTAGCAGGGCTGCTTCCTGACTGGCAGAGCAGTGCAAGGAGGTCCCAGATCTGCTGCTGGGAACAGATTAGCACAGAACCGCTGGGCCAAATTCTGCCAGCACCTACCCTCAATATGATCCAGGTGCTGGTGGAGTTGCATGGACATAAGGAAATGCAGAGCGGGGCCTGCTGCAAAGAGCTCAGAGTTCCCTGTTGGCTTGTTTAATCCCCTCAGGGAACTAACCTCCGGACAACTCTTTAAGCAGTGTCACCAAGGCAGCACGCACACGCTGAGAGCAGAGGCAGTGCACAAGGGGTGTCCTTGGGGTGGGTGGTAGCACAAAGGAAGCAAGAGACCCCTTCATGGCCCCTCCTCCAACCTGGGAGGAAAGAAATCTGGGAATTGCAAAGGGTAAATGCCCTTGGACCAAGCTATTGTTCCTTCCCATCTCTCCCACTAACATACATCCAAAGCCATGACACAGTTACGGAGCCACTCGCATGGAGGCAGCCTGGCCTAATGGTCTGAGCACAGGGCTACGAGCCAGGAGCTATCAAGTGCTAATCCCAGCACTGACAGAGATTGCCAGTGTAGCCAATTCAAGTCAATTCGCCTCTGTACCTCTATTTCCCGCCTATGTAAACTAGAGATAAGGTCACTTACGCACCCCACCCGAGGGCTGCAAGGGTTAAAATGGTCCTGACCCCTTAAAATCCCACCTTTCTTGCAAGGATGTGAGTGGCCTATTTTGCAGGAACTCAGCATTGTTCAGTGAACTTCACCCCAGACAGCAGGAAATCCCTTGGAAGACTAGAGGATGTTTCAAAGGCCAGGGCTGTTAATACTGACGGTTCTGCTTGCCCCTCGAGAAGGGTGTCCCACGGAGCCAGAGAATTTTCAGGATATAGCAATGTACATCCTGAAAGAGGGTGCACTCTAGCAGCACCTGGAAGGGCAGATAGCGTAACAGAGTCCCTGCTCATTTAGTACTGAGACCACTGCATAACAGGGTAATATTCCTGCATCGCGAGATGCTGCAAAAATTTCCCAAGCATCCCTTGTCTTCGGCAGAGACACACACGGGAGACCCGGGAGTCTTCACTTCCCTAGTCACTGAATGTGGAAAACCAGGATATCAGTAGTGACTGCGAAGGAGACAGGGATGCTGTGGGACTTCAATGCTGGAAGAAGCCATAGGGTTGCAAGTACCGGGAGAAAGAATGAAGGAGAAAAGGAAAGAGAAAGGAGGAGAAAAAAAAGGCAAGGATATGGGAGAGACAGACAGGTGGGATTAGCAATGAGAAATTTCCAGCTAAACTGGGTTTGGGTCTCTGAGCATTAGCCGAGCATGACAGGATCGATGTTTGCGCTCATCTACCATTTATGAGTGGCAAATTCTCCCTCCATCCTGATTACCATAAATTAGGCAGCATGTGTCTAATCGCCTTTGCAACAGTGACTGAACCGGCCGAGATTAAGGCACCAAGGCCCAGAGCCTCAAAGGTATTGGGGATCTTAACTTCCACTGAAATCAATGGGATTTAGGAGCCTAGATACCTTTGAGGTTTCATAGACTCCAAGGCCAGAAGGGACCATTGTGATCATCTGGTCTGCTCTCCTGTATCACGGGCCAAAGACCTGCCCCAGAAACCATTCCTAGGGCAGAGCTTTTAGAAAAAGATCCCATCCTGATGGCAAAATGGTCAGTGATGGAGAATCCACCATGACACTTGGTAAATTGTTCCAATGAATAATTACTCCCACCATTAAAAATGTATGCCTGTGAGCCCAGGGCCTCAGACCCAGATGCAGCTGTTTTCTTCAGGGGGATTTCTCCAAACCAGTCTGAAAACACTGCATGAAAGTGAGGCGGGTGGATATGTCCCCATTAGTTTAACCCCCATAGAGCAATGGCTCTAAATTCAAATCCTTCTAGAGCTGGCTATGGTGAGTGCGCCTGTCCCACCCATGCAGGGCACAAAGGAAGTAGAGTTGCCACATTCATTCAGGGGCTAATAGCAAAGTCCATACTCAGTCCCACTAGCCCATGTGGGATCTTAGCCCTTCCAGGGGCTCCAGATGTGGGACGGGTATTTCCCTTAATGTAACAATGCACATACAGAGCACTCCATGTCTAGCTGTCAATGCACTTTATACAGCTGGGCGCGTATCCTCATAGATATAGGTGAGGAAAGAGACGTCACTGGCAGAGCCAGGAACAGAATCCAGGACTCCTGACTCCCAGCAGAGTGCCCTACCCACTAGAACACACTGCCCCCAGAGAGGCTGTTCTTCACAACCTGCATGCCCATGTCGAAGGAAGACGACGCCAGCCTACTGCTTATGAGAGCAGCAACCAGCCTGGGATTGACTGTGCCCGGGTGTTGCTCTCATTGACATCTATGGGGAGTTTGGCACACGGAGAGCTTGCAGGGTAGCTCACTGGGGACAGGGCACGGACTCAAAGGAGAGCTACAGTGGGTAAATGCAAGATGGTGGTTGAGCAGTAAACCACAGCCCTTGGGCAGGGAAGGGTGGTTACGCGATAAACCATACCAGGGGTGTGTGTTAGTTGGCTATTGAAAGGGGGGGGCCGCCCTTGGCTGACATGGTATATTCCTATTCAAGCATGTTTAAACAATTGCAATAGACAGCTTGGAAAGTTACATAGTTATTTTTGGAAAACAAAAACGATTCTCTGCCTCATCTTGTGCCAGGATAAACAGCACCTAACCGGGGAAGGAATGAAAACAGTGGGGTGGGGGAGACAGGAAGAGAATCAGGCACTGATACAATGGGGGGGCAATGAGCAGATAGCAGCCGCTGTTGACACTTACCCACAGAAGAAGCCAAGACGGGCCAAGACACAGAGTCCTGCGAGAAGTGACGCTGCAGAATCGGGGTTGCCAGCTCACTGATGTAGCACATGCACTCCAAGCACAGGACTCAGTCAGGAAGCAGAGTTTAATTTGCCTGGGAAAAAACTGCAGGTTTGAGGCCTTAGAACAAACAGCCCCAATTTTATCAATATTTTGGTATTGCTTGTTATTGTGGGATACCACCAGTGACCCTTCCTAACACACACCTTCCCCCTAAGGCTCGTTTGGGTTTACCCAGCAGGGTGAGAAGCCCCAGGTGCAGCTGCTCCCCAAACACTTAACCCTTTCTTGCCTGATTCCACACCTCTGAGAGAGGAAAAGGAACCTTGGGGGCCTCTGGAACCCAGGTGGACTGTGAGCCCCTGCTTGCTGGCTAGCCTGGTACTCAGGGTATGGCTTTAGAGAATCAGTGCCCTCTCCCAGGCGCTTCATGGCCCTGGGAACTGAGCAGCCTAAAGTGATAATCACCAGCTGGCCTTGTCATTGGCAACTCTGTGGTTTGCTGGGGAACCGGGTGGGTGAGAGAGGAGCTGGCTGTGAACTAAGCCAAAGGGAAGCTGCAGAGCTGTGCTGTCAGCCTGTGGGGCATGATCTCTCAAAACAGATGCTTTTTTGGGGGTGGGGGGAGCATCCATTGCATACACCGTGTGCAAGCTGCAGCTTCGTCACCTCACCGGGGCTATTCTGGGGCTGGGGAAAGACTCAGTAGGGTCATTATGGGCCAAGCAGGCAAAACAAAGGATGATGCTGGTTGTGCTTTTGCAAAACCTTATCAGCTGGCTTTTGTTGTTGCCAAAGGGAATCCAAAGTTCAGGGAGTTCAGTTCAGAGCACCCGTTTTGAGGCCATCTCCAACTGTGATCCCCAAGGGCTGAATCCTCCTTCACTGCACCAAGCCTGCATTAATGAGTTTTTACTCAGGGTTGCCCCATTGGGGTCTGACCCCTCCAGGCTGTGGCATGACAGCTGCTACCTCCTCTGGGCTGCAATGGCCACTGGGGGTGACCAGATGTCCCGGTTTTATTGGGACAGTCCCGATATTTGGGGCTGTGACTTACATAGGTGCCTATTACTCCCCAACTTGTCCCGATTGTTCACACGTCCTGTCTGGTCACCCTAAGGGCTGCTAGAGCTCCAAAGCAGCTGTGTCCCTTCTCCATGGGGGAGTTAGCTGGTGACCCCATGTAGTCGTGATTCCACCAGCCACACTGCTGCAAGCTCGTGTGTCTGGACACTCAGGGAGTGTGGACTCACCTCTGGGGCGGCTTACCACATCCAGGTCTCCAGGGACTGCACCAGTGGAGAGAGGGGGATGGCGTTTATCCTGAGGTTAGGTTTCCATGCCCAATGAACCCCCACTGGGCGAGGATTGTGGCCCTCTGCCACTCCCGCTGATCTCAGACAGGAGATGGGTGGGGAGCAGTATGAACAGAGAAACAATTTCGAATTGGAGGGCGGGGTTAAAAATACCCAACATCCATAAACAAAGGCGGGCAGCCAGGCTTAGAAGCAGAGTGGCTTGGCACATAGATATATTTTAAACGATCTGAATATTCCCGAGAAGTCAGCTATACTAGAGTGGGGGCTAGGGTGACCAGGTAGCAAGTGTGAAAAACTGGGACAGGGGGTGGGGGATAATAGGTGCCTATATAAGAAAAAGTCCCCAAAATTGGGACTGTCCCTATAAAATCGGGATATCTGGTCACCCTAGGGGGCAGGGTGGGGACCAAGCTGACTCTGGGATAGCAGGGGTGGGGTGCTCAGTTTGAGTCAGGGATAGCAGGGATTTCACAGCTATGGAGAGTTAAAGAGAATGGGCCAGGAATTATGCTAATGGCTGTGGGTAGTTTACCAGATAGCAAGACATTCAGGACAGTCTGACCCAGAAAGCACATGGGATACAAGGAGTGGCCTTAATTAACTGGGATTTCTCATCCTTCTTAATGCCTGGGGGGCATTGAGTATTTTAGGTGTAACCTTAACATTGATTTCTGAGGCTGTTTTACCTCAGAGAAACTTACTGTGTTCCTTTAACCCTTATTTTCCTGACCTAAGTGGGATACATTTGTAAATTCAACTGCATCTGTATGAAGCTGTGCAAGAGAGAGAGGGAATAGCAGCTCGTATTTACTCGGAGAGAGGAACACTCCTGGATCTATTCCTGGCTCTGTTAATGACTTGCTGTGTGACCTCAGGCAAAACCGTGCGTACTGGTGTGCCTCAGTTTCCCCTCCATTGGTTGACTCATACAGGGGTGCAAGACTTAATTAATTAATTACTGCATCCCAGCTCCTTGGCCTCACCATCAGGAAGACAAAGGTCTTGTTCCAACCAGCACCTCATTCCAATGCCTCAAACCAGAAATCTTCATTCAAGGCACCCAGCTGAAAAATGTGGATCAGTTCTAGTATTTGGACAGCACTGTCTCGAGTGATGGTTCCCTTGGTAAGGAAATTTCTTCCAGAATTAGTAAAGGCAGCCAGGCCCTTGGCCTATTCCAACAAAAGTCCTTAACCAATTTCTCTCTCCACCAAATTGAAGATCTAGAGTGCAGTGGTTCTAACATCTCTCCTGTATGGATCTGGGACGTGGACTCTTTATAGACGCCACGTTACACAGCTTCAGAAATTTCAGATGCCCTCCCTTCGCTCAATAATGAGCATTCACTGGCCGGACAGAGTGACCAGTATTAAGGTCCTTGAGAGAGCAAATGCAACCAGTATCGAGGAAATGCTATTGAGAGCACAACTTAGGTGGACCAGACATGTCATCAGAATGGCAGACCACTGTCTCCCAAAACAGATCTTGTATGGGCTGCTGAGGCAGGGCAAAAGAAAGAAGCGTCATCCATATAAGAGCTTCAAAGATAACCTGAAGAGCAGTCTCCAGTGGGCTGGCATCAGTCTCAAAGAACAAGTGACTCAGCAAATGAGCAAATGACTCAGAACAGGACTCACTGGTGGTCTCTGACAAGGTCAGCATGTAACAGGTTTGAGCAGGATCAACAAAATCATCTCCAGGCATCATCAAACATCACAGATACGGACTTTCCATGCCCTCAGTGCAGCTGATTCTGTGAATCAGGGTTTGGACTTCGGAGTCATATGCGTAGCCATAGATGGGAACTGCGATAATATTATTGTCAGTGATGGACGACCAACCAACAGCAGTGAAGTTCTCTGAGATGCTCAGATGAAAGGTGCTATAAAAGTTGCAGGGGCCAAAAGTTGTCCGGGAAACTCACCAATGGAAGGCAGGATTTTGCTTTCAAATAGCCTCAAAGTGGGTGTGATCCTGAAGTTCCAGTGCAGTCCTTACTCGGGCAAATCTGCCATCGGTTTCAGTGATGAAGAACCGAGTAGGAAGGGCCCCTGTGGCTTGGCCCAATGTGGGTAAAAGCCGTGCCCAAGTGCAATGGGTTCCCTCTCACCTGACAGTGCAGAGTGCTGCTCACTGGGCTATTCCTAATACAGCTGAGTGAGATACCAACACTCCCTGCTGATTTGACTGTGTCACCAATTAGGCACGCAAGAGTGGATGAGCCCGGGAAAGGATCCAGGCCTTCCGACACCAGTCTGTCTGCTGGAATTTGTCCCTTGACTGAACAGCATTGCCAAAAGCCTCCTGTTGTTTTTAGAGGAATTTCCCATGGTCTCAAATGAAATGGTCCAACCTCAGGGCTGGTGTTCTATCCACCGGGCAATGGGATGAGCCTACACAATGCTCCCAGCCTCTGAGAGATCTTCTGACAGGACCTCAGCCCCAGAAATGGGCTGCAGAACAGAAACGCGTCACGCCTCGAAGATCTTTAAAAACCATCTGTCATGACTCTAATGCCGGCAAAAGGTGCCAAGCGGACAGCCCTGGAGACGGAGATGTCTGGTTACGCACACAACAGGTGCAGCCTGGCTCTTGGGCTGGGTCCCTGGTGTGGTAGGCTGGACATTTGGCAGTATCTTCATTTCATTTTTTTATAAAAAGGTTTTATTTTCTTTTCAAGAGAAGATAAATATGGAAATGCTTAAGGCAACTAGCATAGCACCACGGCTATTAGTTGAATAGCAACAGCCCGAGGGCCCCATTGTGCTTGATATTGTGCAAACACAGAACAAATGGATGATCCCAGGTCCCAAGAGCTCACAGTCTACGCAAACGTGGCAGAAGTTTGGGGTTTCTCTATTGATTACACATAACTGCATCACAGACACAGTTGTGGGGGGAGTAGGAGGCTGGTGGTTTGGGCATCTAAGGTTGTTGGCACCTGAAAAGGTCTGAAAGGCAGTTTGGGATTGTGGGATAAACACATCTGCTGGGTGTTTCTCCTAAACAATCAGTAGTGAAATACTTAACAAATTCTCGTGGCACAATTCCACAGCAAAGTGCACCTCGCCTGACTGCAGAATGAGGGATCCTGATGTGGCAGTCTCCAGAGCACCCCCTGGCAGCACACCATGGCACTGCTCACCCTGCCTCAGCTTCCCTGCGGGTCTTCAGTGGTTAGCAGCCACCTCCAACAGGGTCCTCAGCCCTCCAGGGTCTCCAAGTTCTAAAATATAACAAAATCAAACAGGAGGGACATCCATCATGGCATCCCTGACTGAGCCCAGCCCTTCCTCTCCATCTGTCTTTTCTAGTTAACACTTCTCTGGGCTCCCTGATTCAGACCTATCTTCCCTCAGGGAGGTTCTGACAGGCAGCAAGCCAACACTGCTTCCTAGGTCCAGCCAGCTTTCTTTCACCAAGTAAGCGCTAGAGAGACCTGCTCCCTTTGCCAGTGGGGTCTTCCCTTTTAGTTCCTCCCTCCAGGCCTAAGACCTACAGCATGTATAGCAGGGCACTGCATGTATAGAGGGCAGTGCTAATTGAGCCTACGGGCTCTCCTTTACCCCTGGCCAGACTGGAGTTTTGTACACCCCTGTTGCAGCTGAGTATGGGCCATGGCAGTGCACACTTGCCCCATCTCCGTCCCTAATTAATCCCATAGCCGTTCACTCCCTGGCTTCTTTGAGGAGGCTTCCAACGAGTGGCCATTTGGGCTGTTAATATTCGTGTCCATTCAGAACTGGCCTAGGACTCCAATTCATTACCCACTGCATGGTCACACCTTCCAGGTGCTACCAACCTATGACTGCTTCCTGCAAGCTCTCTGCCTGTGGGACACTCGCTGATTTCAAAGGGAGATTCTTTGTTCAGGGGACTTGTAGAACTGAGCCCCTGGGCTAAAACTGAACTGGGAAGCTAGGGGAGAAAAGCTGAGTAGCTGTTAGATCCCCTTAGCCATTCACCTCCCTAAGAAGAGACAGCTCAAAGGGGCTGGGGCTTTTTTAAAACACAAGTTGAGAGGAAGGTTGGTCTTTCGGCCACATTAGACTAGCGCTCAGTAGATCTAGGTTCAGTTCCCAGATCTGGCACAGGCTTCCTATGTCACCTTGGGAAAATCACTTCACCCTTCTGTGTCTTGGTTTCCCACCTGAAAAAGGGGGATCATAACACATACTCTGCCTATCTTGAAGTGCAAGCTCCATCCTCAGGGCAGGGACCATCTCCCATTGTGTGTCTGCACAATGGGGCTTTGATCTCCTTTTGGGCCACTTAGACCTTAGTCCATCCCGTGCATTGCTGCACATTGGGCTACCCACATTTGCCATCCTTGCCTGTCAACGGCCCTTCTCTCTAAATCTTCCCATTTCATGTTGAGATGCTTGATGTGGTTCAGAACTGTTCGTTTCCATGTTATTTGTGGTCTTCCTCTCTTCTTGCATTTTCTGGCTTCCATTCAAGGGCAGTATTTGGTAAGCATTTTTTTTTCATTCTCAGCACATGTCCCAGCCACTGATGTCTTCTTTTGTAGACTATTTGTGAGAGGTGCCTTGGAATTCAATTGTGTTCTCAATAATCCGTCTCAGGGTGAAAATAGCGTTTGTGCATGATCTCCCTTGTCTAAATCCAGATCGTTGTTCACGTAGGATGGTTCCACTAGGCCACTAGGCACCACAAATAATAATAATAATATAATCATAATTGTCTTCCTGTTTCCTTAGGCAGCATTCAAATCCCAAACCTGCCACACGCCTTTCCCCCCAACCTCCATAAATCCCCACAAGTTTCTCTTCTCCTTCATTCTCTTGTCATCTTTACTCAGTTCTGACCCAGGCAACAGGCACTCGAGTCGATTTAGGCCATATTGTCTTATTCTGCATTTCTTTTCCCAGCACCCCTGACAACAAGGCTGTTTGTACTAGGGCAAATTGTTCATTCACTTGCTTCACCTCCATCACTCCTCACTGCAGACGTTAGCTGCAGACTCAGCCGAGCTCCTCCCCATCACATACCCTTTTTCTTCTGACACCTCCTGCAGACACCTCTCTTTTCATTCCAATCATGGTCGGAGAGCTCTTCAGAGAGCAATGAAATCACAGACAGAGACAGGTTTATGCTGTCCCCCATCACAGCGGAACGCAGCTCTATCCTGCACAGACCAGCTCTTAGCCCATATTTTATTCTACTCACTTGTTTCAGCATTAAATAATAAAACATGAGCATCGTTTGTGTGTGAAAAATCAATGTTTTACACTGCAGCACTTTGCCATCCCGGCTTGATGGGAACTGTGGCCCTTGTATAATATTTATTGTGACTAGGTTTGCTTGTCTGGTTTCACATTTCAAAGGACTCCTTAGTGGTGATGGCAGATTAAAAGGCAGAACATTGCTCTAATGCAAACACGGTGGAGGCAAGGTAAAGTAGGAGGCCAGGATTAGTGAAAATTCTATGAGATCTGCAATTATCTCACGAGCCTCATTTCTAGCGCAAGGATGCTACATTAAAGGGCATGTGTAAGGTGTCATGCATTGATGTTATTCTCTAACAGGCACCACGCAGTTCATAGGCATAAGTGATGATCCCTTGGCCCTCTTATTCTTCTTTTGTCCTGTCTCTCCTACTCTCTTCTTCCCTTCCTTCTCTTCTCACACTTCTACTAGAAACAGGAGAGCCTTTGGAGAGCCACTTGAGCCAGTGCGCGATGAAGCACTATTAGCACTTTTATCAAAGCTTCAGTGATACATGAAAAGTGACTATGTCCAAATGGTTCCTTACTCAAGTTGGGCCTGATCCAAAGTCCATTGAAGTCAATGGGAATTTTTCCATTCGTTCAAGCCCCTAACCCACTCCCTAGGGGCATCCTGAGTCAGAACTACTCCCGTTACCAATTAAAACAAGTTGTTACTACTTTTCACTCCTAGTAGCTCTGCAGGACCAATCTAATGAAAGGAGAGGGAGCTGGAGTTTAGTCCAGCTGGTGCATTGCCAGCGGATCATTAACTAAGATTCAATCACAGAATATTTAAAGGTGGTGATGCAAGAGCTAAAATCAACCCAGCTTGACTCTCAGAACCCACAGTGAGTTTGCAGGACTGGCAGTTAGGAAAAATAAACATCTTTCTACTTGTGAACTGAGGAGATTGTTTCTGGGGTCACTGAAAGATGATAGATATGGAAGCTTGTGATGCTCTTGCACAGAATCACTTTTCAGGGCAGAACCACATTTTTTTAAATTAATAAACTGAGCTTTGTGTCATCGCAGAAACAAGCTGATGCAGCGTGTCTGTTGAACAGAGCTTCTAATCAGAAGGATATTACACCAGTGTTCTGGGATCTGTACTGGCTGCCTGTTGCTTTACAGATAGAATTTAAGGAGTTGGTTTTGACTAGGTTGAAAATTTTACATCAAAACATTTTTTCAATAGAAAATAGCTTAAATCAAATGGGAATTTCCACAACAAAGAATTTTCATTTAAAAGGTTTGGGTTTTCGTCGAAAGACAGAAAACAGAAAAAAATTCTTGCAACTGAAAAATGGAAAATTCAGCTACAAATGAAAATTGTCAGTTTTGTTTGCTGGAAAAATATTGTTTTTGTTTCTCAAGATTTTGATTTGATCAAATCCTGAATATTTTAAAAGAAGAATTTTCATGAAAATGAAAAAAAAATATTTGTCATTAACATTTTTCATGTGGAAAAAACCCAACCAACTCTGATGTGGATCTTTAAAAGCCTATTCATCTTTATATACAGGTACTCAAAATGATAGTATCTGAACACCTCACAGTCTTTAATGTATTAATCCTGACAACAATACCTCTGAGGTAAGCAGCGACTACAATCACCATTTTAACCACTGGCACACAAGGCCCAGAGAGGTTAAGCCTCATTATATACTTCTAAAATTGGCTTTGACAGTCACTGGCTTATAAGGCTTTCTGCATGTCCATGCAATCCAGAGGCATGATGTTTTGCAGCCTTTTCATGTAGGTTGTAAGTTTTGGTTTTGCTGATTGGTCTGGCAAACCAAGCTTCACCTCTTTTACTATATAAATCCGTGATATGCCCACATCTTGAATACTGCATGCAGTTCTGGTCACCCCATTTCAAAAAAGATATAGTGAAATTGGAAAAGGTACATAGAAGGGGAACGAAAATGATTAGGGATATGGAACAGATTCCATCTGAGGAGAGATTAAAAAGACCGCGACTTTTCAGCTTGGAAAAGAGATGACTAAGAGGGGATATGACAGCAGTCTATTAAATCTTGACTGATGTGGAGAAAGTGAATAAGGAAATGTTATTTACCCCTTCCCTTAACACAAGAACCAGGGGTCACCCTATGAAATTAATAGGAAGCAAGTTTAAAACAAATAAAAGGAAGTATTTCTTCACACAATGCCCAGTCAACCTGTGGAACTTTTTCCCAGGGGATGCTGTGAAGCCAAGACTATAGCAGGGTTGAAAAAGAACTAGATAAGTTCATGGAGGATAGATAGGTCCATCAACGGCTATTAGCCAGGATGGGCAGGGATGGTGTCCCTAGCCTCTGTTTGCCAGAAGCTGGGAGTGGGCAACAGGGGCGGGATCACTTGATGATTACCTGGTCTGTTCATTCCCTCTGAAGCACCTGGCATTGGTCACTGTCAGAGGACAGGATACTGGACTAGACAGACCTTTGATCTGCCCAGTATGGCTGTTATGTTCTTATGGTCTTATGTTCTATTATTTGGTTGCCATGGTGAGCAAGTTCCAGCATCTCTTGTAACCTAGATGGAGTTCCCCGGATACCCAGGTTCCAACCGACTGGTGTCATGGATACGGTTGACCCGACAACGAAGCTCCGGCATCCCCTGTCTCCTAGATACAGTTGCCCTGGTAGCCGAGGCCTGAGCAGCATCCTTCCCTCCCTCCTCCTTCAACTCCCCCCCCCGTGCTGGGACCCGTCCAGGCCGGGAGTGCGCAATCTCCGGCCCCGGCAGCCAGCAGGGGCTCTGCACATCCCATCATGGCGCTGAGGCGGCGGGCGCTGCTGTTGCTGCTGCCGATGCTCGGTGAGTCCCGGGCGGGGAGAGGCAGAGAGACGCCGGGTCTGGGAGCGGATCATGCCCCGGGGCCGGGGAGCAGCCGCGCCCCGCTGCACAGGGGAGCACGAGAGGGGGGACCCGGGGCACTCCCGTGCACGGGCTACCATGGGAGGGGTGAAGGCGCCGCGCCCGCTGCACGGGGTAGCAGAGGATGGGGGGACCTGCCATGTCCCGGTGCATGCGGGGGCAGGGAAGCGGGGACTGGCTGCCCCCCCCCCCCACTGCACGGGGTAGCAGAGGAGGGGGGACCTGCCATGTCCCGGTGCATGCGGGGGCAGGGAAGCGGGGGCTGCCCCCCCCCACTGCACGGGGTAGCAGAGGAGGGGGGACCTGCCATGTCCCGGTGCATGCGGGGGCAGGGAAGCGGGGACTGCCCCCCCCCCACTGCACGGGGTAGCAGAGGAGGGGGGACCTGCCATGTCCCGGTGCATGCGGGGGAGGGAAGCGGGGACTGGCTGCCCCCCCCCACTTCACGGGGTAGCAGAGGAGGGGGGACCTGCCATGCCCCGGTGCATGCGGAGGGTAGGGAAGAGGGGGACTCACCGTGCCCAGGCTAACAGGGAAGGGGGACCTGTCGCGTGGCTAGCAGAGAAGGGGGGACCTGCCAGCCCCAGTGCACCAGGAGGGCAAGGAAATGGGGAGGACTTGCTGCGCCCATGTGCACAGGGTCTCAGGGGAGGGGGGACCAGCTGCCCCCCAGTGCATGGAGTAGCAGGGGAGGGGTCCTCGGGCAGCGAGTGGGAGGAACATCCCAGCTGCTCTAGCCTCAGGTCCCTGGCTGGGGCAGAGCGTTCTCTCCAGAGGCTGCCTGTGTGTAGCGCTCCCTGTGCGCCCCCATTTCTAGGCTCAGAGGGGCCCGGGACCACCCGACCGCAGTATATGCCACTCTGCCTTGGGGGCCAGGGAGGGGCTTGCAGGCACCCTCAGGGGTAGCTGTTCAGGAGGGCTGGGCTGAGAGATGCCCTGGCTTGCAGGGACCGGGGCAGGGCGATGGGGAGTGTCAGAATCAAGATGTTTTTCAGAATTTCTATATCTCAGTCAGCCCTAGTCCCAGAGAGTGTCAGGAATGCGCAGCCTCTGCAGGCAGGGAGGCAGGAGGGACAGTAAAGCCTATTCAATCCAGGGCACAAGCCCCTATTGTTTAGGGGGCTCCACATGAATGTTGGCAGCTTTAATTGCAGAAACATTTGCTAATGCAGTTCAGGAATGAGTTTGGAATCACTTGTCTGGCACTGAATAAAGGCAGTAGAGGGTGGGGTGGCAGCCAGTGTGCCTTGCTGTCCCCCCCCTCCATCCCACCCCACCCCACTGCCCCGCTGCTCTCTGCAGACAGCACACTGAAGGAGAAATCAGTATTTGTGGGCGTGGGTGGGTGCAGAATGCTTACTACGGTCCTGAGCCTGAACAGACGTACGCATACTGACGCTTAACTGGATGTGCTGCTTGCAGCCCTGTCAAAGTCAATAGAATTCCTCACGAGGCATAAAGTTAAGGAAGTGCATAAATTTTGGCACGGCTGTGGCCTCGATGCCCCAGAGAAAGGGGGCAGCTGATTCGGAGACTTTCAGGACATGATTGATGCCAGTTGAGTCTTTGAAAACCAAATAGAAGGGGAGATTTGGATGGAAAATTCTACTCTTAAAACTTGTCTACATGTTACCTGAGCTTCCCCTGGTAATTGCATGTTACCTGAGCCGCATGGTAATTTTAATCTATGCGAGGTGGTATCAGGACAAACCAAGGGAGATGCAGCACTTCCGTCTGCTGTATGGCTGACACAAACAAACCTAAACCATGTGCTTTCACTTTAAAGCCAGACACTTTTTAGTCTCCAGTATTCCCATTGGAATACCTTTACTCAAAGTCACTGCTTTGTTTAGTCTCAAGCACATACAAACACAAAAGGTTATAGAACACCTTAAGCAGATAATTACCCCTCAGGAGTTTGGAGCGCTATTCAGGGACTGGAGTGCAGGTTTCCAGTGGCCAGCCTTTCGTCTGTGGCTGGAGGTCTTGATGAGTCCACGAGGCGAACCGCTTGACCCAAACCCACAGTTCCCCTCTTATACCTGAAAAGTATAAGACATGTCAATCAAGAAAATGTTACATGGCTGACCAAACAGAATCAGTCAGTAGGCAAAAAGCAGGTGTTACAAAAATATATTATTAAAAAAAATAATAGTTAAGCAAGCAGTCAGTCTGAGAGTCATATTTCCCTAGAACAGCAGTTCAGAGATATATCCAGACCTCCTGATTTTCACAGATGCTTACCCCAGCATATCAGGGAGGCTGTAGTGTCAAGCCCATTTCTTGTGATAGCTAAAGCACGCCCCCCCCCCCACTTGCCTTAGTTCTGCAAAGTTTCTGCAAAGGCCTGCTAAATGCAACAAGCAGAATAATTGATAGTCCACCCCAGTAATTGGCAGTGGCTTGGACACCTGGCTGGTTGCTAAAATGCACTTCTAAAAACATGCCGAGGCCCCAGGCTGCAAAACTCAGGTTTGGAGCATTTGGGTACTCGCAGCCATGTTTAGATGTCGACACCACAGTGGCAGAGGTACGGCACTGTAGCTGTGCCCTGAAGCACCGTAGTGTAGCCATTTCGTACATCAACGGAAAGGGTTTTTCCTTGGATGTAGTTAATCCACCTTTCCGAGAGGCAGTAGCTAGGTTACCAGACGAATCCTTTCATCTACACTGGAGGTTAGGTCGACTTAACTTTGGTGCTTAGGGCATGAAATTTGTCACAGCTCTGAGCGACATAGCTCGGTCGATCTAATTTTTAAGTGTAGACCTGGCCTTAGTCTGTAAGCTTTTTGGGCAGGGACTGCCTCTTACTCTGTGTACGTATAGCACTTAGCACGGAGGGGCCTTGATCTCGCTTGTGGCCTTGAAGTGCTACCATAATCCGAATAAATTGTAGCAATGGGCACTGTAGAAAATCTGAAGAGCCTGTCTGCATTAGGGAAAGGTGCACTAATGCAACTACACCAGTGGAGTAAGTTGTGTCGACGCAAGCCCCGTTTTACAACAATGCAATACAGCTACATCAGATTTGCTACACTCGTATAAACTTCTCTAATATAGAGCCAAGGTGGGCAAGGTAATATCTTAATGGACCAACTTCTGTTGGTGGAAGAGACAAGCTTCCCAGCTGCAGTGTTCTTTGTCAGATCTGCTCGCTCATATCCTGGGAGTACAATGCTGCAAACAGCTAATATAGACAGGCCTCTAGCTGGAGTTTGAACATTCCATGGTTTATAGCAACCCTTTCTGGAATTCAGATCCAAGTTTGGATTTTGAATGACCCCCCCCCCCCCAACTCTCTGACAATTCGGAGGCATTTGGACCCAGCGGTTAGATTTGTACCCGTCTCGCATGAAAATATATATGTGGATGCTTTATTGTAATCGATTGGTATTTGACTCAACTTATTTTGACTTGGGTTGTTTGTTGGTTCACTAGTATGTTTGATTCTACAATCATTTATATTTTTAAACTATACGGTAAAAGTCTCCTGATTTTTGTTTAATATACAGTCCACCTGTCCCAGAAGCAAACAAGTGCTCAGAGTCAGCTGTTGGTGCCAAAAATGGCTTCTTCAAGGCAGTGTTTTTAGCTCTAGTGCTAAACTGGTGTGTGTGTCGCTTGTAAGGATTTTCTGACTGCAAGTAGTTGCAGTGTTGCTCTGTTTTCAACAGGCAATTAAAAAACTGGAGAAACAGCTCAGTGAGCTGGACCAAAAGTGGATGCTTAATGACAGGTTAAAAAAAAAATCTTAGGAAGGGTTTGGTGCTTCCACTCGAGTGAGGAATACGTTGGCTTCGCCACCAACGTGTAACAGAAGGGGCTGCAAGTTTCATGCAAATCCACTTTACAGCTGTTGACAGAGAATGTGATACCAGCAAATTCCCTCTTGCTCTAAATGCTTCTGATGATTATTTTGTTCCTTAAGCACAAGTGGGCTGAAGGAGGAAAATGTGTTTATTGTGCAAAGAGAGAAAGCTGCTGAGCGATAATGACCTAGCTGTGAACTTGGGCCGACTTTACAGACCAGTTTACTTCCCTTGTGGAGGTTGAATTTTGTGTCTCTTGGACTGAACATAACTTTTTTTAGTTATCCCTTGCTGTGCTCAGGATATGAACCATGTATATGACTTGAATGGTCAGCAATCACCTAAGCAAGTTTACAAAGCAGACTGTTCTTTTGCCGCCCCAGTTTAGCAAACAAGGAGAGTAGCTGCTTTACATGATGTCTGTGGGTAGCTAGGATTCCTTAATTTCCTGCCAACGTGCCCTTTCTCTTTGCTCATGCCAAAAGATAGAATGTTCGTCAGCCCTGATAGCCTGCTATTGTTTTTCCTGAAGCTCATTTGGATTGGTAGAGAGGTGGTTTATTTTGGGGGGATGGTGGTGGGTGGGTGTGGGGGAGAGTTTTACTCTTGCAAGTTGTGTTCTCTGCTCTGGCATTCTTGACAGTTAGAACGGGGGTAGAGGGATTGGTGTGTGCACTGGGACAGAACTGGCCTCCCTGTCATATATTTAGAGCTAATGCTTCACAGCTGATTGCATCAAACCCTGATGGTTCCAGGAAAGTGTGTGAAATTTTTATAAAGCAGAATTCCAGGCAGGGGAAGAATTTCCAGAGTGCACTATGTGCTGTGTTCAGGATCCCAGGAGGCCTAACTCCCTGTATGCAAAACACGAGCATTTAGTGCAAACCCTCCTCTCGACAGGATAAAATAACTGCTTTCTTTGCATCATCGTTTTACTAGTGCCTGGAGGCTTGTTTTGAAATTGCAGCATATAAAAACAGATGAATTAAAGATATAAAATTAATGAGTGTAATTACATTTCCAATCTGTTTCCTCTGTCAACAGGCAGATAAACCCTGCCATCTATTTCCGTGTCGATAAAGGCTGTTTACTGCCCCATGTGCACTTAGTTGGGTGCACTGTGTTTTGCTCAAAGACAAAAGCAAACCAATACACATCAGTAACATGTGTCATGTAGCAGTATGGGCACACGTCGTCAGGTGAAGGGCACTCCTTTGCAGAGTCTGCCCGTGACCTAAGCACCATTTGATGGTTTAAATTGTATTTAAGCAGTACGCGTGGCTGAATTTCACCCACAGTGTTTCGCCTGCCCTCTAGTTGTAGTTATAACTGTAGTTCTGCTCAGGACAAGAAGTGCCTGGTGGACTACACTATCCCGACTCTCAAACTGGAAATTGGGCGCCTGGCTTTGCAAACCTCCAAGGTCTTTGTTTCCTTCACACCCTTTGACCTAGTTAAACCCCCATATGTACATGATGTCCCCCCCTCCCCTCCAGTTAGTTGGAGTGAGAAGGGCTGTCTTGGAGTTCAATTATTTAA
The DNA here is from genome assembly GCA_037349315.1 of Chelydra serpentina. Lineage (NCBI taxonomy): Eukaryota > Metazoa > Chordata > Testudines > Chelydridae > Chelydra > Chelydra serpentina. The sequence continues at coordinate 9,242,897 of JBAIAC010000037.1, read as the reverse complement.
CAATGCATTCTTTTCCAGTGACTTAACAATGAAAGATTATTGTTTGTCTGTGTCCATTTGGCATGGGGCAGCTAGAAGCTCTCGGAGCTGTTGCTGTGTTGACCTTTAGGATAGTCGGATCCTGGCAAAAGTTCTCTCTCTCATTTTAGATAAATGGAGGTCAAGCAGGCGTCCTCCAGGGATAAACTATGGGGGAGGTAGTATTAAAGATGTTTCCTGCAAGAGAATCGTCTGCTGAAGTTCTGTTATCACCTCTTCTTTTGCAGTCTCTTCCTTTGATTTTCATGCTGTAAAGAAGCTTTGTGTAGCTCCACTGTTAAAGTACAGCTGTCTAGCACATAGCTCGGGAGTGCGAAAACATTAAGACAGCTGCATAATAGAGCCTGAAATCTTTAGAAACAGCCCGGCAGTGGGATGAGTGTGAGCTCTGGAGAGGTTGCTCTTCCAGCTTCTAAAGCACCTGGTCTAAGTTGCTTTCCCACAGCGGTTGGGCCTTCAAGGTAAATTTCATTAGGGTTGAAACAGAAGGAGTCCAGGTCCAAACTCGACACAATCTCCTGAATTTTGCTGGCAGCAGATGTAGGTGCAGGTTTTATAAAAGCAAAGCAAGGTCTACACGGTTCCCTACCGCTGAAATCTAACATCAGCCTTGACCCACAGGTCATCAGCGTAAATTTGAAATATTAATCTGAGTTACCTTGTGATGCGTAAGTTGCTTCATAGGTGACGATAATAGAATTGATTGGGTTGTGTAGCGTCCTTCGTGCAGGATATTGCAAATTGCTATAGAGAGCAGGTTACAAGTGGAAGAGGAAATAAAGGTTTTGAAGCAATAATGGATGTGGTAGATAAAATTAAATTGCATTCAGATAATGTTCAGGGTCACCCTGTGGGTTGTTTTTCTTTAAACTCATAAATCCCAGGGATAGCAGAGTGCAGGGAATTCTCTGTCTCTAGCCTTATCCTATCAGTGTGCCTGATTATTAGAACACAAATGTAAGATCAGCAGGAGCATAGAGACCTCATAAATTATTTAGGTACAGCTGGCCCATTTAAAGACTCTTCAAGCTTTAAAACGGAGTTCTGTGCTCCTTCCGGGATTTGTCATATCTCTGGTGTGTATGTGCGAAAGGGTAACTGTTCAGAACAGTTGATTCAGCCTTATTTTAAGTAGATTTGCAATGACACATTTTAAAATGTCTATTATTCACCTGAGGTGAGATTTTCAAAGGAGTCTGAGAAAGTTGGGCACCTAATTCCCATTGAAATCCAGTGGGACTTTTGTTCTTAACTCCCATAGCCTCCTTGGAAAATCCCAGCCCTAATAAATGTTTGGAACAATTCAGATCCATTGCATAAACAGCCAGTATTTAAAAGTGGCTAGTGATTTTGTGGGCTTCAGTTCTTAGATGCCCACTTTTATACATTGCGAAAGAGACCCGGTTTTCAGAGGGCCGAATTTCAGCACTCTGTGAAAATCAGCTCCCTTAAAAGTGTCTTAGTTTGGGCCTTCAAAAATGGAGGCACTCAAAATCACCAGTCACTTTTGACAGTCTTGGCCAGTGTGTCTACAGGGATCTAATGAAATAAATTAGAGGAGTTTGATCTGAAAATACTCAGAGGTTGCTAGATAGATAGCACACCGTATGCTAGATCTCCAAAATATGACACGGTTGTTGTTTCATTAGTAATAAGTGATGGGGCAGACAGGCAGGAAGATTTGTAGGAAAGAGATTTTTAGAGAGGCCAGGATTATATGCCAAGAGGCCTTTGCATGTCTGGTAGCAGCGTGGGCACCAGCTTGCGCTGCTGAGCTCCAGGGGTCAGACTGAATTAGGTCCCTCCTGAAACCTAACCCTCTTTCCCCTGTTCCAGTCATCCTGTTCCAATTGTGACATTATTACAGACACACATCTTTAAAAATGTTTTATAAAAGTGGCTACAATTTCATATTTAGGCCCTGATCCTGCTACCTGCTCCATGTGGGCAAATCCCTGCAGCCACACGGATATGACTTCAATAAGACTGTGTGCTGTCTCTGGGGTGCACTCAAGCATAGCCAGTTGCAGGATCAGGGCCTTAATCATTTCTCTGTGTGTGCATTTAAAAACAAAGAAACAAACCCCTCCACTTTCCAGTGCAAAAGTAGTCTAGTCTGTATTTTGGAATAACATAATGCTAACTTTTAAAAACATATAATGTCGAACTAAAATGTAATATGATTAGTCCAAAAGTTCAGCCAATTCCAAGTGACGTTTGCATACATGTATACACACACCACGTACTGCTCCTCCAAACTATGTATAGAGATAAATGCGTATATATAATATAGTGCATTCTTTGCACTTTTTTTCTCCTGCAAACTTGTAATTTAGAATTGGCTGAGCAGGTTTATTTAAAATACTAGACCAGTTTTGCAAAGGCATGGTTAAAACCGAGGCACACAGTTTGCTCATCCATCTTGAGCACAATGATGATAAATCTTTACTTGTCTACAACAGAAATACAAGCAGATTCCTTGGGCAAACAGACAGCTAAACTGTACAACGCTCTGTTCTTTTAGACCAAGATTAGCATTGGTGGGTGGAGTGGAGTGGAGAATATCATAGCCAGGTTATCAATCCCTGGAAAATGAAGGCCCTAACCCTGTTGTTGTATTACAGTAGTATATAGGGGCCTTAGTCGTGGAGCAGGACCTCAGGACGCTAGGGGCTGTACAAACACAGAACAGAGAGACAGTCCCTGTCCTGAGGATCTTATAGTCCAAACCCCATTGGAACACATCATGGAATGAAAGCTACACCTTCTCCTAAGTTTTTGCAGGATTGGGCCTAATGGGCTGCCACAGAGACTCGGCGGGATCCTTAAGGTAGGTAGATAGGGTGGCCTTTGCAGCAGCCATGTAACAGTACTGGAAGGGGAGGTCTCCATGAGCCAACTGCCAAGTCTTCGCCCTCATGCCCACGCAGCGAATGGACTTTTCCAGAGGGGCTTTGGCTGCTAGCGCTCTTCTTGAATCATTGCCAGCAGAGAAACCTTTTCAGAGTTTACACAGTTAAGGACTCGAGTGAGGCTGCGAGGCCCAATAGCATACGCTGCTCCTCTGAGATTTATTTTATCCCTTCGAAAGATCTTGCCAGTTGCTCTTTTTTATATACTTTCCAATCGTTGTGTTAACCTCCATTTCCTTTTTCATACTAAGCCCTGCAAAAGCTCTAAGATAAATATTTCTTTCTCCCAATGGTGCTTGTTTAGTTATTTATTTTTTCAGCAGGTCTCTGTTTGCAGTAGCCCTGTGATATTGTTTATTTTGTGCCACACACAATTCTTGGGTTTACTTTGTTTTTGTTGTAACAACAGCTGTACTTTGCCTCGATAGCATCCTGTAGGTGAGGAAATCACAACACTGCAAGCGTAAATAAATTACCGCATCCCAATGGGGTTGGTAGTATTCCCACTTGCACAAAGGGAGAGCGGTTAAGGTCAGAATATTCAAACTTGGCTGCCTGGAGTTGGGCTCCTACATCTGCGTTTGGGCACCTAACTGAGCGGGCTGATTTTCTGAGGTGCTGAGTGATGGCGGAGCCACCAGGAACTGACCTCCAGAGCTAAACGCATAAGTTGCAAGTGCTTGAGCTAAGGAGCCAAACCTATGTAGCAGGGAGCTGTAAGTCACATCCTCTGCAGATCGGCACAGAGGAGGACCTGTGACACACACGCACCAGTGCATTACCCCGAGTACCTGCAGCTCTCATTGACTTGACTGGGTCTTTTGGGTACCCAGCACTTTTCAAAATCAAGTCGTGTTTATTGAGGTGCCTAACATTAAACACTCACAACCACAGTAATACACAGCTCTAGGAAAGTACACGTGACTTAGCCAAAGCAAGAAGGGAGGGGAGATATAGAACCTGATTCTCCAGTGCCATTTGCTAACCACTAAACAACCCTGCCTGTTCCTAATGCACCATCAATATCAATCAGGAGTTCTCAGTTTTTCCCACATCAGGACCCTTGCCTGCCCCCCACCCCATCTAACTTGGATCTAGATGGGACATCCTTACTGCCGAGAAGTAGAACAGGAGGGTTTCTGTGACCCTCTAATACCTGTTGGCGACCCTGGGCTTGAGACCTCTTGGTATGAATCACAGGCCGTGCCTAGGAATAGTAGGCTAGGCTCTGTTCTCAGGTGATGCTGGCCTTAATCTGGAGTAACTCCATTGAAGCTAGTGGAGTCACTCCGGATTTAGACTGGTGTAAACAGAGAGCAGGGTTCGTCCCATTGTCCGTGGTTGCTGCAGAGCAAACGTTGCAACCTCACACTCTTCTATGGGCCAGCCAATAAAGGATGGCAGCTGGGACGGTGTCGTTGTCAAAGGAAATTGCGCCCATATTGTTTAATGAAATCAGTTCAACTTTCTCCCAACCCAATTGACCAAATAAAAAAAAAAGTGGAGAGAGAGGCCAGAGTTTGAATGGAGACCCCCAAGCCTGACAGTTCTTCACAAGCACATCTCAGAAAGGTAGACCCCCCGCAGACCCGGAGAAGGCTGCTCCAAGTAGACGTGCTGTCCTGGGGAAGCCAAAATGAACCCGCAGCTTTCTAAAAGCGAAGCAGCATGCCTGCCCAGGGGACCCACAGGTCACATGGCAATAGGCCAGCATGGCATCTGAACCAGCAATCAGATTATTTTAGAGGGGAGGCTTCCCAAGCCATAGGCGGTACTGAGCCCCCCACCTGGATGGGGGCTGGGTGCGTAACTGTCCTCGGAGCCTTTGCAAGCCTGCCCCTTGTTGCTGGTGAAAGGTCTTGTCTTGACAGCCAGTCAACAGGGCTAAATGTGCTTAAAGTAAAGCACGTGCTTAACGGTCTTGCTGAACTGGGACCTGCTAAAAGGAAGGAGGTTACTGTCTCTGCCTCCTTTGTTCCTTTGCTTTTCTGCTGCAAAGGAAGGCGCCAAAGGGTTTTGTGACCTGGGTATCCACAAGGAACCAGGATGGGACCCACCGGCTTACTGCACCCCGGCCAGCAAACAGCCACTAGATGGCTACAAATTAGTCACTGCTGGCCTGAGTTGCCTTTGAACTCCTGGTCTGGAGGGGAGGGCCAGCGTGTCTTCTTACTGCACCAGCCCCGTCCATGGCAGTTAGAGCTTAGTGCTGCCTGTTGCTTGTATCCGTGAAGGCGCTTCCACTTTCCATTGACCGACTGCGAGGAGCCCAGGAATAAGGGGGCGTTGTAGCTCTGCCCGCTGCGGTAGCGTTGTGTGGGCCAGCGTTGGAGCCGGGTTGTGAAATCCGCTACTGACTTTCTCCATAGCGAATCTGTGATCAGCCTGGCCAGAGGACAGCTGTCCTCGCCCCGCTGCACTGCATGATTTAATAAACTTCCCTCCCACACAGGGGAGGAGAAGTCCTTTGAAGTCTTGTTTCTTTTCACTGGGAACGGCTTCTAAACCACTCCACTGCCCCCCCCTTCCAGTACAGAACTGACTGTGCTTCGTGACCTAGCCCTGACAGCTGTTCTGGGATCTGAGCTGGCATCTCCGGGGCGTGGGAGTACGTGGGCATTTTACTGGGCCCAGGGAGCTCCATTCACGTCCCAGTGTGCATTTATGGGGTGGCGTACATGGCACGACCCTGTGGCCCCCTCCTGGAAATACCATGCGGCTGTTACTGGCTGTGAGCCAGCAGCGAGCTGGAGGTCCTGCCCACTCATCAGCGGGAGTTATTGTTCACATGAATTACAGGGGTTCCCAGCAATCCAGCTGCTGGCTCGCACTCCCTTTTAAACGCTCCTTTTCCCTCTCAGGCCTTGTTTGTGCTCGGGAATAGCCTCATTTTCGCAGCTGGTGGCCAAGATAGTGGGCTGGGGCTGACGGCTAAGTTCAGACAAGGGCATTTGCACCGATTCAGTAAATGAGGGTTTACCTTGATGACAAATAACTCTAGCAGGTACGGAAGACAGAACCAAAGCCAGGAGTGATGTGGATGATGGTGCTGGGAGTTGCACGTTATTAACTGGCATAACGTACATACCTGGAGCAGGTATAGATTGAAGTGTGTGGGTTGAGGGGTCACTGGAATGAATGGGGGCAGTATTTGCACCAGAGGCCGCATGGCTGTTCCATTGCTGATTGCACCAGCTTGCTGAGTCACCAGTGGTTCAGATCTCTAGTGCAGATGTGGCCAAAGACAGTCTCCTTTACGCCCACTTGCACCTCCCCTCTGAAAGTAGCCTGTTGCTGGGGAATCTTGGTGAGGCGAATTGATCCACATGGATGGCTCTTTGGAGCACGTACGCAGTGCGCTGCACCAAAATGTTACAAACTGGATTGAGTCCCAGCACGATGGCTTCACCTGCATCACGCAGCTCTGTAAAGGGCTATGCTAATGCAATCCAACGGCTACCTGGCTGTGACGCTGTGAAATTGCTTGGAGCGAGCATTGTCGGAAACGTCTTGCAGTTGAGTGACAAAAACATCATGACTGCAGCTGCTTGAATGTCTACCAAGAGCTTTTCAATTCCTGGCTCATCCTCAGTCACTTCGGAAAGAGAGGTGTCCTGCGTCTCACATCTGTCAATCAGCCTCGTGCTCCTGATGTGACGCAATATCTTTTATTACTTACTCCTACTATTGCAATGCCCCTTCTCCTTTCCCTCTTCCCTCCCCTGTTTTCTTCCCCTCAGCCCTGAGTTCAATTCCCCTGTATATCCCTCAATTTGTAGCAATAGCATTGGGGGCAGGGACCATCTTTTTGTTCTGTTTGTACAACACCTCACATGATGGGGATCTGGTCTATGACTAGGGCTCTTCGGAACTACCACAATACACATAATCAATAATAATAATTTTCAGTTGAAAGCCAAAGTGTCTGTGGCAGAATTCACAGCTACTGCTCTGCGCTTGAATCTCCTTTAACAGCTAGCTGTTCAGCATGCTCTTAACTGGGATGCTAAGTGATGCTATAGTCCCTTTATCTCCTGGCGTGGTACTGGCTAAAAGGAGATAAAGGACGGAAGATGGCAGCAGCAGGGGGGCAGAGGTACATCAAGATTTCATTCCCACTTAGTATGCAAACCAATCTTTAAAATGCAGCTGTGGTGTGAAATTAAACTTGTTCAGAAAAGGCCCTTTCGGACTCAAAATGTCAGTTTCCTTTGTGTCTCTGCATCAGATCTACTGTCTTTACCAGCACAGAGCCTATGCGGTGATGGAAGAGCAAGCCGAGTGCTTGTTTTCCTTATGGCTCAGCACCAACACTGAAGTTGCTGAGGTTTTATTGCAGGTGCTGATGCCGGGAGGTGGACAGGACCCCCCTGGGTTATCAGGTCCTGGGTTGCAGTCTGGCGTGGGCAGTTAGAAAATAATCTTTCCTACTGTAAACGGAGCAAATTGATCTGGAATCTGCAGAGAGAAAGTGGGGCCATAGTTTTCAGAAGCCAGTCGTAATGTTGGATGTCCAGTTTGAGACACCTCAAAGGGCCTTTCCGGAGGGTGGGGCTCAGTGCTTTCTGATAGGCCCCTTTCAGGTGTCTCTAGCTGGGCCCCCCGAGAACGGAGGCTCCCAAAATCACCAGTCACTTTAACCAGTCTTGGCCTAAGCTCTTTTTCCATTAGTGACTGTGACGTACGCGGTGCCATGCCATTTGGGGGTGTGACGTGAATGAAAAACGAGCCGCGTTTAGGTTGTCCAGGGCTGATGGAGAGCAGCACAAGGCCCTTGGTCCAGCAGTGCTTTTGGTTTTGAGCTGGACTTTAAACAGCGCTGCAGCTGGAGAATCAGCGTAACTGGCTAGTGTGTTACGTAGCGCTGTCTGTGCCTGATCCATGGGGGACAGGAGTCTGGTGCAGCCCCAGCTAGAGACCTTTAGCTCAAGCTGTAGCAAGTCCGGAGGCCCCCGAGTCAGTCCCTGGAGCGTTGGACAAGAAGGAAGCCATTACATAAAGCCGTGCGCTCATGGGGCTACCTGCGGGGGAACAGGCCCTGAGTGCCTTACAGCCTCGAAGACTCAGTTTGTGAGCAGTGGGGATCCCAAGCAGGCAGTCCCGCCTTAACGTGGAGAGCCATGTCCAGATGCCACATTGATGGGTGCATGAGAAAGGGATCACCTACCGGGTTGCTCTCTAAGAGCCGGAGCCTGCTAATAGTTCCATACTGAGCACAGTGAGTAATGCAGGCTCTGTATGTGGTAGTAAGTCATGGAAAAATTAGGCCATCAATATTCCAATATAAATTCCCCCTTTACCTGCCCAGCAGGTTCCACATTTGCATTATCCAGGGAGCTGTTCTGTGGCTGAGCAGAGCCGGCTCCATGAGCCAGGGCTCTCCCATCACTGCCTGTAGCATGAACTGCAGCAGGAGTCTCCATGTCGAATGGGACCCTGGTGCCTCATTGCCTTACTGTTGTTCGGCACTTTTCATTGTCAGGGACTTAACTAGGATTACTAGATTATTGTGGGCCTGTCAGGAGGAATCTTCTCCTTTAGACCTTATTATCCCAGCTCGTTCGGCAGTGCCAGACTTCCAAACAATTGCAGCCTTGCTCCCTCAGTACTGGCTGATGAGACAGAGCTGTTAACAGCGGTCCGCTAAATAAAGGGAGCTTCTGCCCTAGAGAGAATAATGCAGAATTGAGTTTCATTTGCTGCCTCTCATGCTTAAGAAATTTAAAGAGGCTTTATTAAAAGTAAGGGAGTTAGATGTTGCTGCTGCAGTAACTGCTGGATTCTGGGCTCAGCAGCGGATTGACTCAACTGAGGCGGGCGCATGAGTGCCAGTGACTCCAATTGAATTGTACCAGCAAGATGGCGAAATGACTTGCTGGTGTAACGGCGCCTCTCTGGGCCCTGCCTGCGGGATGGAACAGCTTTGCTTTAAGGGGAGTTTTGCTATAAATTGGAATTGCAGCACATGCTATGTTCTGGGCTCTGCTCTATTACAGTTCACTAAGGGACAATCTCTGCCCCGCAGTGCACAGTCTGAGTGGTTCTGCTAAACGCTTTAGTGTCATGCAGCTGTGGACTGGCTGGGTCTCCCTTCCCAGTGAGGTACAGGAAGTCCCTGTGGAGTTGCGCTGCATGTCATGGGGATGGGGAAGGGAGGTGCAGGCCCTCTCGACCTGCAAGGTTCCATCCAAGATTTTCAGTGGAAAACCATCAGAGACAACTGCTGTCAGGATGGGGGGCAGGCAACTTGGTGAGGATGCACGAAACGGACGAAAATACAGGTCGCTCTCCCCGGTTCTGTGGGCTCCTGTCAGGCTATCAGGAGTAGAAACGTGTTTTGAATCCGCTTGCTTTACAGACAGACTCCAAGCCACTCAGGGAAGAGATGCACAGAGTAAGGCGGGGCCACTTGTACATGGAGACTCTCCTGACTACAGTGCCACTGTCATACCGAACAGCGAATGTTGCTGTCAGAGCACTTCGAGTGTAGCCCCGAAGGCTCCAGCGAGTGGACGCAGGGAGCACCCCAGCCTCATGGCCCGTCAGATTTTTACTGCGTTAACCTGAACAATTCAGGGGTATCTTCAGTTTGTTTGTGTGCCGACTGACCTAACCTTTGAATTTACATGCCTGTCTCTGGAGCACCTGGGTGCCTGACTTGGATTAAATGCAAGCAGGGGTTCAATCAAGCTGTGCGCGACTAGACGTTACAAACAGCGCTTCTCCCTGTACTGCGCCAGGGGTCCACCAATGCATTGCTAATTGCCCATAGTCAGGCAAAGCCTGATCAGATCGATGGCTTGCTCTGTGCTGCGAAGCTGGAGAGCGAGGGGGAGGGAGTTAGGAGCTGCCATCATTGAACTTGGGCAGTGTTTTGGCTAAGGGATGAGAGGGGCATTGAGAGGCACAAAAGGGAATGATGTAGCAACCATATAAGGTCACATAGTCCACTTCCACCATCCAGTGGAGGATTGTTCTTTTTGGTGCATTTTCCTAGTACTTTATCCACTCTAGTTTTAAACGCCCCAAGCAATGAGACTTCCTCTGCGGTGCTTCCCCAAGGAAGCTATTCAGAGTCCGGTGGCTTTTGTCGGAAGCTGATTCCATTGTTCAACCTACATGGTCCCTTTCATCACCTTCTCCCCGCCTTTGGTGTTCACACCCTTTAAACGCTTGTAGATGGTTACTGGGTCCTCTCCTTTCCACCGCCCCAGCCCGCTTAGCCTTGAAATTGCAGACTTCCTCGTTTTGGTTTTAGTTTCTCCCTTGGCTTTTGGGGGCCTGTCAACACCATTTAGACTAGAAGGCTCAGGTGTAACTGCTGAGCGCTGGTGTGGATGATCCCAAATACCCTCCCTGCAGAGACGTGCTGGTGTCCTGATATTTAGACCCATGAACCTGGCAGGGCAATGGAATAAAGCTGTACTGAGATACACAAGAGCCGCACGTCCGATAAAATTCCTCCACGCACACAGCAAGCCTCCTGCTGCTGCAGCTGGAGTCTCCATGGGAAAAGTGCCTCTGAGCAGGACACACAGGGTAGCATTTGGCGAAGAAAATATTTGGCTAAAAATAGCAATAAGAGAAATTAAAAAACAAAACCAAACCAGGCACTTAGGAGAAATTAGTTTCCAGCCAAGTGGCAAGTTTGACTCCTCCGTGGCACAGAATCTTGTAACTTTTTCATGCCAAGAGTCACATGCGGGTGTATATATTATGTTTGATGACAGGGTGCAGAAATCCAGGCTGGGAAGGGCCAGAACTATTATTAGTCTTACCAGAGCGCTAGGCACAGGTTGGAACCCCACAGCGCTAGGCACTGTCTCAGGTATAAATGCAGGGCAGTTCAAAATACTTTCCTTGCCCAAAGATAATTAAACCAGCCTCGCCCCAGTGTTGTTCTTTGCATCCTTCATGTCTTACTCAGGGGCTCCTTCTACCTCTCTAGTTCCTATTCCTGAGTCAAGAGGCCAAATTCAGCCCAGGCATAGAGGGAGGTAGCTTCTGAAGGTCTGAGGCTTGCGCCAGGCCTGGTTTTAGTCTGGTAAATTACGGTGAATTATGACTCCCTCCAGGAGAATTTCTGCTAGCTTGCATTTTTCCATGCAGCTTCCTACCCTTCTCTTGGATCTGCCCCCTTTGCTCTGGCAGACACACAGCACGGCTTCAAAGCAGCAGTAGGGAAGGCGGCTGGAGCTTGCCCCTGTGAAACGATCCCAGGAACACTTCGCAGGCTTTTAGCGGTGAGCTAAGAGATGTTAACACTCCCTCAGTACCTGCAATCTGTCACTTGCACAGTTCGTTCGTAAATGTTCCTGTGCACTTGTTAGCTGGACAGTTGCCTCTGGTACCTTCGGCTAACAGCACCCAAAAAAATAAAGAAATGGTACTGTAAAGTCTGGAGAGGTGGTCCTAAAAAGGGAAGCCGTTTCCAGCCCTCTCTCCCTGCCCTCTTTGGGCTCTTGGCTTTGCTGATGGTTGGCCATTTCCCAACTCGTGTTTTTCCCACAGGAAGATGACGTATTGACTCACTCATAGGCCCGCTCTGAAGTGCTGCTTACATTGTGTTGGTCAAGCTACATGATGGAGAAGAACGAAGAATTCAAGAGATTAGAGTCAGAGAAAGGAGTAGGGGATTATAGGCTAAAGGTCCCAGAGTCGCTGTATTGCAGCTTGGCACTCAGCCCGACATCCATAAATATTGCAAAGGCCAGCGCTGGGAGCATATCCGCTTCTTTCTATTCTTGGAACTACAGGCAGCTGGTGATATTCTTCCTCGGCCAGGGCCTGATTCAGGGAGGCACGGAGTATCCTGACTCCGGTGGGAGATGAGCACTTCGCAAGATCAAGTTTGGGGGCTTGTGTGTTTTCTCATCATACCTTGTGCAGAAAAACGCCTAACTCGCAGGATGCTGCTGAGGGTGCGAAGTGTGGCCCAGAGCAGCATGGCCCTCCTTGGGTAATATCTTTGCCTTGATTTAGGATCGGATCCTAATCTGAAACTAGACCCATACTGGGCGACGGGGTGGTGGGGACTTAGTTTGCTCTGGCGTGTTGGGTTCTCCCCAAACTCAAAGCAACGCCCCCACCAATATAAACCAAAATAATGTTCGCTGTCCCCTTCCCCTCCTCGTCCTGGATCCCTGCCAGGTGTCACTGAACTGCGGAGCCGTCCGCTGGCTCCAATCTGCAGCTTTCTCTGCCCCGCGTGCAGCCGCTTGGCATGTTCAGAGAGAGAATGCAACAGGGCCGCTGCCGAGGGGCGGTGTGGGAGGAAGGGCTTGGACTGGGGAAAGGCCATTGTCAGGGATGATAACCTAGAACTGTTGCAGATGGGAGGGGGGTTGATCCTTGGGGTCATCGATGAGAGAGACCCCCTAACTCATCCAGGCAGTCACCCAATGAGACAAAGCCACTGTTTAACGAAGGAAGGAAAGGGAAGGGAACAGGAATTTTGGAACCCAAAAGTTCCCTGGATGCTGGTCCGAGGGTGCCTGTATACTCGCTTGCCTCCTGTGCAGTTTCACCGTTCTCTCCAGCCAGACGTCATCCCTCAGTTCCATGGGCGACTGACTCACTCAGTCTTCCCTTGTAGACGGTGGTGGTTTATTGTAGGTCCCGCAGCAGCACCTAGCAATCCCACTCTGAGCCCTATGGTGCCAAGACAGTGCCTACCCCACACAGCTCGCAATCCGTTGAGGAAAGGCCTGGCCCCTCTGCGGTGCTGGTCCTGCCTGTGGTGGGACTCAGGAGGTCCACGTTCAATTCCCTGCTCTCCCACAGACTCCCGGTGCGACCTTGGGCAAGTCTCGGTGTCTCAAATCCCCATCTGTAAAATGGGGATAACAGCAGTGCTCTGTTGTGAGCATAAACATGTTAAAAGCTGGCGAGGTGCTCTGACAGGAGCCTGCGGTAGATGGGTATGTGACCCGCTACACCTCCCCAGTGAGCGGTTTCTCTGCTGGGCGGGCGTGTAGGCTGCCGGCTGTACCTGCCCGCTACACCTCTCCAGTGAGCTGTTTCTCTGCTGGGCGGGCGTGTAGGCTGCCGGCTGTACCTGCCTGCTACACCTTTCCAGTGAGCTGTTTCTCTGTTGTGCGGGCGTGTAGGCTGCCGGCTGTACCTGCCCGCTACACCTCTCCAGTGAGCTGTTTCTCTGTTGTGCGGGCGTGTAGGGTGCCGGCTGTACCTGCCCGTTACACCTCTCCAGTGAGCTGTTTTTCTGTTGTGCGGACGTGTAGGCTGCCTGTATACTAACAGCTTTGCTGTCTGATTGAGGTAGAACTGTAAATCTCCCGGTCAGAGCAGGCTGGGTGCGTGGGTTGTTTTTTAATGGGCTTTCTCTGCGCAAAGTACACAAAAGGTCTTCAAGGTGCAGATTTAAACCAGGAAACTCGCAGGTTTAAGGTGTTTGTAGCACCGTTAGGTTTCACATACTATATAGATTAACATTCATTTCTGGGGCCTGCTTAGCAATGAGCACTTGTTGCATTATTGATGAATGAGAACCTGAACTCTTGCATTTGTTGATTTGTTGGGTTGTTATTTGTTTTTTTTAATTGCAAACGTAGGCTCCAATCCTGCAATGAGCTCCACGTGGGGACACGGGCACCACTGCACAGAGTTGGTTGCATGATCAAGGTCCTGATTCGTTTAGCACTGACAACAAGCCTGTTGCTGTACATGTAATAAAGATGAAGCAGGTCCCTGCTCTAAACAACCTATCGATCGAATGTTCCATTAACACGGGGACGTTTGCATTGTATTGGCTGGAGGGCCGGTGTGTGTGTGGGGAGGGGACAGGGGGGGACGGGACGGGGGCTGCTCTTTTAAAAAAAGAATCAAGGAATTTTCCCTCGTTTGATGTCTGTTCCTAGTCTCGTAAAGCTCTCACAGGCCCTCCCGTGCACTGTGCAAAGCTGAGAACACAGACGGTTTTCAGTCATGCTGCATTTGGACAAGCCCAAGCACCAGCCTGGATTAGGGCGGAAGTGAGACCACTTCATAATACCAGAAAAAGACAGGCAGGGGAGGAGCCCCAATGCTATTAAGCACGGAAACAGACAAGTACGTAGGACTTACAGGGAAATGCATTTGTGACTGGCGGTCGAGGGTATTAACCCCTGCCCCCCAAACACTTTTTCTTTCTTTCTTTCTGAGATTCTGGTGTAACAGGCTGTCCTGATTGTTGTCTCCATAACACCTCTTAAAATAATGTGACATGGCTAGTGTATATGTGCACCACTGCTCTCTACTAGATGGAGTAATTGCTGCCCCCTTGGTGTCATAGGCCCCAAACAGCTAGTTCAGCGGCAGGGGCCGGCCCTTCTGAAGGAGGCGGATCTGCGTTCTCTCCCTGCTGTCCGCGGGAAATTCTGCCTGGCTGTGGCGTATAGGTTAGAGGCATCCAGGAAGTCAGAGGATGCTATGGACTTGTCACAGTAAGGAGGTTCTGTGCCCACGGGTGCTTTTGGTGTCCTCTGCTGTGGTTAGCTTCATTGCTTTATATGTACACCAAATAGTTTGTGCTGGCCAATTGAATTGCTGGCTAGCTTATCAGGCCATCTAAATTAAAATAAATAAAGTAGCCTGCCAGAAATTGGCTTCTTTAAAAAAATGTATCCGGTTTCTTATTGACTGGTGAATGCATTTGTTCTGCTCTTTAAGGCAGTCGGATTGCAGCAGAACACTCTCATGCGACAGGAAACTCCCACTAATGTATTGAAATTTGTACTATTTTCGAGATAATGAAATGTAGGTAATTGGAGTAGAGCACTGTTACAGGAGTGCTGGCTCCTCGCTTTGATCATTTGCAGGTGACTAGTAATTATCTTTAGTGCTCGTATAGCACTTGTCATTTAAGGATCCCAAAAGGGGGCCAGTATCATCACCATTTTACAGATGGGTAAATGGAGGCCCAAGGAGGTGAAGTGACTTTCCCCAAGCGCCGCAGCAGAGCTCGGGGTGGAACCCTCTTGGACCAGGCTGTCTTTCCTTGTTTTTAGCAGGCAATCCTGTGACAATTCTAGAGTGTAAACTCTTTGGGACGGGTACCACCACTTACATTATGTTTGTACCGCAATGGGCCCTGTGTCTATGTGCTACTGTAATACAAATGTTCAGTAATAGTCAACTGATGACATCTGATCACTGGATACAGAAGGAGAGCACGAATCATAAGCCAATAAAGAGACCATGCTTGTAGGATAGCCCAAATCACGTGGAGAATAGAGGAAAGGCAGCAGAAGGGTGGGAAAAAAAGCATCACAGCATGTGGGGAAAGCCTGTTAGACCTCTCTGCACCATTCCATTTGCGATCCCTCTTGTTAATTACTCTTCACATTTCCTGCCTGTGCCAACATGTCTCCATTGTTCGTAGGAGTCTGTCTGTTGGCTTCCTTTTTAAACAAGCAGCACAAATGTGCATCTAAAATAAGTCGCAACGTTTTATGTAGCTGGTAAAAATAAAAGCCTCCCAGCGTAGGCATCTATGACAGCACAGAGGATTTATGGCTGGCTGGAGTGTTTTCCAGTGCTACTTAGCTGCCCGTGGGAGGAGAGCCTTTTATAACTGTTATCGGCTCCCACACAGACCAGGCCCCGGGTCCAGACTGTTGCTTAATTTGGACATGAACGCCGAGGGGCTTTTGTTTGTCACTCTTTGGCTACATATTCATTGTTCCCCAGCCTTCCCCAGAGCCAGTCTTGACTGTGTCCTCGTCCAAGAGCCAACGCAGAGCCCTGGACCTGATGATACACATGTGGCTCTGGTGGACCCCTTGACAGCCTCCTTTTCCAGCTAACCCTCGGAGCAGCTGTGCGCCTGCCACGTGGATGCCACAGTGAATGCATCACTGACCCCACTTGGGCCAGCAGCAGGATTTGAACCTTAGACCTTTAGTGCTAAAAGCACAAAGGAGCTAATGGATTGAGGATGGGATTTTCAGATGCGCGTACAGGAGTGCTAGATGCCTAAGTCGCTTGTAAACCCAGTAGGCACAAGTCTGCACCTTTGTAAATCTGGCTCCCGTCTCTCTCTAACTCTGAATGGGAGCTAGCACCTAACTCCTTTGAGCTCATTCAGAATTCCAATCTAAGGCCATTAGTTGGAAGCAGTAGCAGGCTCATAAACGTCTGAGGTGGACCAGCCGGGAGAGGGAGACAGAGCACCCCACGTTCCTAGTGCACTGATGAGGATGCAGGTGTAACTGAAAGCCACAATTAGGTTGTGAAAAGCAGGGCTCTTGAGAACTGCACAACTGACACCATGTGGGAGAAATGGCTATTCTGGATGTAACACAAGGATAAGATTCCAATGGGATGCTTTGACTTCCTTTAATAAACCCAGCTCTGTCCATGCTTAAGTTCCTTTGAACTTCTGGGAAAGGCAAAAGTATCAGAGATCTTTGGATCCATCTACTTATGTCCCGGCCTTTTGATTACTTTGTACTTATTTAGCATTTCCTATCTATGGATCCTAAAGCCTTTTACAAAGTATCACTATCCCTGTTTTTCAGATGGAGCACAGAGTAAGTAAGGGCCTGATTTTTAGAGATGCAGAAAGTCAAATTCCTTTGAAAATTAGGTCCTAAATGATTCACTCAAGAAGCTCGGAACAGAAAGCAGCTCTTCAAAGTCTTGTTCCCTTCCCCTGTCCCCCAAAGTCATTGCTGCTTCTCTATGCTGCTAGCTCTCCCGCACCAGACAAGTTGCCCGACAAAAATGGGAACTCTTCCGCTTCTTGCAAGCACACAGTTAGCATGTTTTTGGCGTGACAGGGACCAGCACCGGGTTCAGCTAGGCTGCCCTAGCTGTCGCTCTTTGCAGCAGGTTGACATGGGTTTTTGCTTTCTCCACTGTGCCATCTTTTTCACAATGGATGCTGTAGGGTGCCTCTCTGTTGACACACACAGCATTCAGCTGCCGTGCATCGAGTGCCTAAAAGCGTATCATTCACTCTCACTCAGCAGCACCCTTGCTACATGAAGTATCAGCCGGGAGAGTAATGATGCATAGTAAGTGTGTGGTTTGTAATAGGAGTCTCACGTGCCTTAGATGCATGCTGAATTGCACAACCACCAAAGACTTTGTGATGATGGAGAGAGCCCAGTATAATTGAAAATGGGCCTCCCTCTTGCTTTTGGGGGGGGGGGGGGGGAAACGTATGTATAAGAAAGAGTTAACTCACCGCTGGTGCATCCCCTCATGGCCGGGCATCGTGTAGCAGCTCTTTCCTTGTCTAATGCCCCTCCTGACAGCTGCGTTGGCCTTTAGTGGTCTCTCTTCTTGTGACTCAGCCCACCAGCCAGGTCTCTCTAAAATTTCTCCCGCTCCAGGGTGTCCGTGTCCCAAATGGACTGTGTCGCCCGCAACACTGGTCATCAATCTGCCATCTTGCACCCCTCCAGGGCTCCTGCCCCCATCCCACTCTTCTGTCAGAACAGTGGACTCAGGCCTTCTCCCTGCAGTCTTTCAGCCAGACTCCAAAGTGAAACACAAACCACAACAAAAGCAGCTTCTGCCTCCTTCCTTGGGCTTCAACGTTTAATCCATGCTGGGGCCTCCCCAGGTCTCTGCTGCTGCAGGACACGGACTCTCAGGGGCTATCGCTGCGAAGTTGTGTCCCTAGTCTGGAGCCTCATCTCCCGTCTGCCCCCATGGCTGTCAGCCTGTGGGTTGCCTTCTCTCAGGCCCACTGCAGGAGTCTCCTTCACCCCTACTACCTTCTCCCATTAGGGTCAAGGGTGTCAACTCCCTCCTACTCCCTGCTACTCAGAGAGAGGCTACAGAATTCTTGTCCTGCCACCACCTGCTGCTCTGGGCTTCCTCGCTTTATAGAACCCAGACAGCTCCTTCCCCAGCTGAGACTCATCTTTAATTAGGCCTGGCCTGGCCCTCTAGATGCAACCAGGTATGTTAATTGGCCTGTTGGGCCCTCATTAACCCTTTGTTGCCTGCATGGGGTACATATCCCATCACAGTGTATTTTATTAAAAAAAGATAAATGAATGTATCAAGTAACTATAAAGTTGGTAACAATCACTCTGTTGGACTCCCCTCTTCAGCCATCTCACATCAAAGCTCGGTTTGAGGCAACAGAACTTGATTGGAATCTTTACCAGCCATTTTGTTTAATTCTGAGAGTAGTTAGCCCTACAATGCCTGTGACCCAAGAGCCTCTGAATGCCAGCTGAGAGGGGGAGTCCAGGTATCTTCTGAGTCTGGTAGGTACATTCCGGTTCATCAGGAAATGTCACGTGAGATCTCAAACGAAAGCTCACGGATCGGTTGTAGGATATAAATACAGCCCTGCGCGAATACAAAATGTGTATGGGCTGGATCTCCTTAGCCAAAATAAGAGCAGAAATCCACTGCAGACGCGGTTGCATTGTCCTCTATAGAGTTTTGGTGGCATTTGAACTTCAACCTTGGGTCTCTCTGGGCCCTCCCGGTCGTGATGTACCCAGCCAGCGCTGCACCCATTGGCACGATTGCAGATTGTGAGCATGAGGAACGCAGAGGGCTTTAGGGGCCGAATGCACGCAGAAAAGAGTTCCGCCACAAGCCTGGTTACACCACTTACGTCTTGGTTTGAAGGCTCAGATGAGACTACAACAGCACACAGTCTTGGTGCTGGGGAGGAATTTCCCCCCAGATGAGTATACATAGGCTCCTCTAAAGAGGGGGTTGTAGCTAATGATCATGTAAAACACCAAATAATGCAAATTCCGTGGTTGCCAGTAAAATAGTCCGCATTTTCCAGCAGCCGTGGTATCTGACGTACCACAGCGTTCCCCTCTACTTAAACAGCAGAGTGTGAGAACAGCTAGGATCTTTGATTTTTTTAATGGCTTCTGCTGTCCCCGTAAGACTGATGCTGGTGGGGCTCACGGCAGTAGTATTGACAAGCAGAGAGAAGCTCATTTGCTGCTGCTTTGCAGCCTCTCTGCTCAGTTTGTTGCTCCCGTCGTGGCTTTCCCTTCCATGCTGTGGGTTAGAGCTCCCTGGCTGCAGCCCTCTTCTGCTGCACTAGGAACAATAAATCTGCCTTCATGTTGATTTAAGGCGCCGCAGCCACACTGTGCCCACAATCAATAAACATCATAATCTGGGAACCGCTCCGGAGGGCTTCAGGCACCCAGCTTCTATATTTTAAACCTGTTGTTGGCCTGCTTTGTGCCTGATGGGGCAACATAAATCTCTGGCTTTTAATGGGTAGGAAAGGGTGAGTAATGTTTCCAAGAGCTGAGAAGGGGTCAGAGTTATGATGTAATCCTATTGCCTGGGAAGTAGTGCCTGTAGGATCTCAGCTCACTTTGAATAGCATACCACCACTAGTTACTGGAGTATTACCTCCACCTTCCTATGCAATGATATACAGTATCTTTTGTCCCAAACCCTATTATTTGAACCTCTGGATTGCCTGAATCCCTTCCTCGTCCCCTGTGTATCTCATGCTGAGCGACAAGGAAGGAATTCAGGTAATGCAGAGGCTTTGAATAATAGAGCAGATTCTCCCAAGCCAGGACTGTGAGGAGGAGGAGGAGGAAGAGGACAAGCCAAAGGCAGCGGGGGAGGCTATCCTGGTGCTGAATGGCTCCTGCCCTGTCGATTGTCTGAATAACATCTATGTCCCCCATGCTATTGGGATAATCAGGAGTGTACGGTAACAGGTATTATACTAGATGTGTTTCTATAGCAGCTGTCACCATGATCTGTTTGATGGGACGTTGTGCCTCTGGAAAAGCTTCCTTGTAAAAAAGGGCACATAGTACAAAGGATGAACGGTTCATTTTTTCTGCAGCCGTGGATGTTTTCCTTTAACTAATGAAGGCAACGTTTGCACCTCTCTTTGCTATCGTTTGGGTGCATCTGTGCAGTCAGGAAAGCAAAGCTGATGAGATAGACTAGGACAGACTGGAGCACAGTTGCTGTGCAAACTGTCTCCTCTAGCTCTCCAACACATCCTAGCTCTTGCCCAGAGCCCTCCTGCTATTCCTGGCCTGAGGAGATGCTGCTACTTGTGGTTGTTGTTTTTGCATTACTCCTTTAGGGAGTAGGGGCCTGTCTCAGATGTGATGAGCACCCGCAGCTCCCATTCACTGCATCCCACCCCTTCTGCAAATCAGGCTCGGGGCTTTGTTCACCAAACCCTCTCTACTACACTAGATCAATCCACGTCTCCAAAAAGACAAGACAAATGGAGTTCTGGTACCTAACAGAGCCCTGGAGGAGGGTGCTCTTCCCAGGGGAAGAGATTAGGAGCTGGGACAAACATTACTCTTCCTCTCCAAGCTTTGGCTCCTGCCTCTCAGAAGGTTATCGCCCCATTGGGTAGGCTCACATGCGTGGAAAAAGCATCTTCACCAGTTGCATCCTCATCGGTATGTTCTGTTCCTTGGGCGTTTTGGCTAATTAGTGCCGTCCAGAAAAGACTTTTCTCTTGTAGGAGAACATGAGTCATTCGTCAGCGTGGGTTTTTGAAAGGCAAACGCCTTTCTGCAGCAGAAGCATCAGCAAGATGGTGCTGGTGAGGAAAGGGCACGTACACCCAAGCTCCTGGGCAGTGGGGGATGGAGCTGAGGTAATGTGTGCTTTGCAGCCTCCCGGTGAGAAACCTGAATTCAGAAGCAAAATGGTTTCCCGGTCAGCAGGGAGCCTGTTTAAAAGTGCGTCAGGGGACTTCAGAGGGATTTTCCTGAGCTTGTTGCTTGTCTTCATATGGCTGGTTACTTCAATGCTCTGGGCTTTTGTTGGGATTACTGAGATCTGCTTATGCTCACCAGGGAGGAAAGTAAGGATCAAAATCAGATTCGCCATGTGGGATCTTAGATGGAACAAGAAGGATCAAAGCGAGAGCAAAGGGAAAGGAACGGGTTGCAGCTTCTGTGTGGCCTGGTTACCATTCAGCAGAGCTAAGCCTGGAAACCGGAGGACTGGTATAAATATGCTCCGCTCTCTCTCACTCCTGTCCTGCACCTGTGCTTTGCACAACTACTCTGTTGCCTTCCGATGATAGTAAACCAAGACTAGAGAATCCTCTTCCACCTGCTGAGATCTAGCATGGAAGGTGGCATTCTTCTGTGCTCCTAAAGGGGAAGTATTTTCAGACTCGAATCCAGGCCCCAGAGGGTTAAGTGTCCACCATATTGCACCGTGATTCATTCTAACCCTGACTGACCACCTTACAGGAACAGAATTCTCACCTTCTTGAGTCAATATTAGGCTTCTCCAAGTGCTCTACACAGGTCTCCAAATGCTGAGACGGAGAGGAGTGCAGAATCAGGGAGTAATTTGCCTTCGTAGGACAGCAGCGTGGCTGGGGCCTTTTCTAGTTTGCAATGTCTTGTGTGACCCTCATCTGTGCAGCGATTCTCCTGGAGTCACAGTCTTTAAACTTCACCAGCCTCCCAGAACATCTTGGTCTTTTTTGAGAAAGCTGCTTGGAGCAGGAACAATGCCCACCATGGCATTGAGCAAACTGTCAACACTTAACAAATAACAAGTGATGATGATGATTAGCGGGGAGAATTCCAAAAGTGGCTAAAGAGTGTAGGAGCATCAGGCCCGTCAACTTTCAGTTGGTCTAATCTCTTAAGTGGTTTTAAAAAAAACCCAGTCCTTCAGCAAAGGGCAGAGTTTCTTCATTGTATCCTCCCGATCCATCCAACTGTAGGAATGTTAACTTTCTTTCATCACTGGTTGTTGGTTTGAAATGTTTCCACCCGAAATATCAAGCACGTGGGAATTTCCAGTGGTTTGTCTTCATGCGGTAAGCCCTTTTCCTCCTCTCCATGTCTCATTTCGAGTCCCTTCCCTGGTTTGTCTTGTCTGTTTCATCGTGGATAAAGCAGGGTCCTGATTTCAGTGTGTATCAGGTCACTGATGCTTTAGTTTTCATCTTCCTGACCCAAAGCCCACTGATGTCAATGGGGGGCGGGGGGGGAAGGGGTCTTTCTATGGACTTCAGTGGGCTTTGGATCAATGAGTCTCCACGCTGGGCCCTGGTGTACTATTGCTGCAGACTGTTTTGTGTGCCCTGCCCCATCACTGAGAGACAGGACTGTGGAATATGCTGTGGGAAGGGAGGGTTGAATGGGAGGTGATGGGTCCTGCCTGTACTAGAATACTCAGCTGTAAACGTTTCGCCATGTGAGAGAGAAGGTCTGCTCAGGTGGTCCAGTTTTCCTGATGGGCAGTGCTGGATGCTAGCTGGATGCCTCCCTCTGCCCCAGAAGAGCTCTATGTAGAGTTGCATGGTGGTGCGTGTACGTGGTTTGTGCAACCCTTTGAGCCCTGCCAGGATGAGAGGCGTTATTATGCTTGGAAAGCCATAAAAGGCTGGGTCTCAAGCAGGAAAACGCTGTGAAAAGGTAAAGTTTGCAGCACTAACTAGGAACATTCAAGAGGCTGGAATAGCAGCAGCAAGAAGGGGGAAACAGGGAAGACTGAGAATGAAAACAGCCCATGGCGGACGGAGGGCTTGCTGCATATGGTGGGTGGTATTTTCTAGAGCATGCTGCATTGGCTCTCCTAGAAGCCCGTGGAAAAGCTGGCTTTTGATGATGGGAGCAGAATCAAGCTGATGCTGGGAACTTTTGAACATTCCACTCAAAGGGTGAAGTCTTGGCCAAACTGAAGCCAACAGGAAATTTGTCATTGACCTCTGGCAGGCCAGGAATTCACCTAACCTGCTTAATTCCAATCCCCTAACTGGGCCCAGTTTGAGCCCTAAATCTGCCCTTTCCCTTTTTGTCCAGCTTTCTCTTGAAACAGCCTTCGATGTCTTATTAACCACACATTGTACATTTCTATAGCGCCTCTTCATCCGAGGGATCTCCAAAGTAAAGTATGTAATCTGTGTATCAACTATGGACAGAGCTAACAAATTCCAGAGTTTAGAAAGTGAATTAAATTATTGAGATGTGTGTTTCCTTCCCTTTATCTCATCTGTCAAATTAATTTGTCCTTATTTTGCAAGCCACTTTTGGCCATTTTTTGAGTGAGTGTTTGTCCATCCTATAAACAGGAGCGCATGGCTGGAGGAAGAGTCTTTTCCTGGTATTGTGCCAGGTTGTCAATGCTCTTTAATTGTTGCTTTTAACCTTTGGTATTTGCACTGAGATTGATTTCTAAATAAACACGAGGCTAATAGCTGGCTGGCCCAGCAGTTGAGGCCAGGGAGAGCTTTTTTATAGGGAAGCTGGTCCTTATTGAAACTGGCTTGGAGGAATTCTCACCAGGGAGTAAGTTTGTAACTGTAGGATTGATGAGCTGATTTGTTCTTATTCCCTTTTGTTTGTTTTTATAGGCTATCGACTCTTGGCTGTGGAGCTGACATCCAGCAACACAAAGCCTGTGGTGCAGGAATTCCAGCGTAAGTCCTTGTCGGCTCTGTAATACGATCATGCCACTTTCTTGTAGCTGTAGATTTGCATCAAGCCCAGCAATCGGGAAGACTCGGCACGTGTCTCAGGAGATGTGCTGTGTAGGGCAAGGCCCTAAGAACTAAGGCAAAGTGCATACGCCTGTTCTTACATCTCTCCCCGTTTAGCAAAGCTCTAAAACTCAAGGGCTCTGCTGGAGTGCCATTGGCACTTAAGCACACGCTTAAAATATTTTCCTGAAGTCTCATTGAACTCGTTGGCACTTCAGCATGTGCCTAAGGATAAAAGTCTACACTAGAAGCGCTACAGCGACAGGGCTGTAGCACTGACACTTGATACAGCCGCAGAAGGGGGTTTTCCATCCCTGTAGTAAATCCACCCCCTTGACAGGCAGCAGCTCGGTTGCTGGAAGAATTCTTCCGGGAATCTAGCGCTGTCTACACCGGGGCTTAGTTTGGCTTAATTACGTCTCTCGGGGGTGTGTGTGTGTGATTTTTTCATACCCCTGAGCACTGTAACTAGGTGGACCTAAGTTATAGGTGTGGATCAGACCCAAGTGCTTAACTGAAGTGGACCCTAAACAGCAGGTGAGTGCGGCATTTGAGATGTGCCAGAACACAAGTACCGGTAATGCCGTAAGAGGTTGTTCTGGTTCCCTAAAGAGTGCTGGGACGACATCTAGGAGCTCACCGGCAGGACTGAAGCACTGGACTTAGGCATGCAGGAGAGAGTAGTGTTGCGAGCAAGGCAGAGGACTGGGATTTGGGAGATGTAAATCTTCTTTCTGGCCCTACTGCAGACGTCCAGTGTAACACGGGGGAGTCGCCCCCCCTCTCCGAGCGGCAGGTTCCTCTTCTGTAAAATGGAGATGAAAATGCCTCCTGCAGAGGGGACTGAATTCACTGAGGTGGGAGATGGTGGATGAGATTGAAGCATTCTCTCGTAAATGCCAGCGTGACAGCTATAATTCAGCCATTGCTCCAGGAGATAATAATGACTCGCTCCATCTTGCATGCTTGTTAGCAACGAAGCCGATGCCGGGTGCCTGCACTGTGAGGGATTGTTTGCTATAAATCAGACACCGTCATGCCAAATGTGTTCTTTTCTCTCAGAGGTCACTATCTAGCTGCATTGCTGTTATTTTCACTGGCCGAGGGTCCATCTTCCCCAAAGGTTCCTGGAACCCAGCGGCATTCCTGTTTGTGAGGCAGATGAAAGACGGGGCCTTTGCTTTATGGGCGACATCTCCCAGTAAAACAGTGTGCGAGGCAGCTCGGAGCAGAGTGAAAACACAGCTGCTCCCTGTTAATCTGTATTTATTTTATTTCTGCTCTTAGGTGTGGAGCTGTCCTGCATCATTAAATCCACCACAACACCCAATCCCAGGATCGAGTGGAAGAAAATCAGAGGCGGTGAAACCTCCTATGTGTTTTTTGACAATAAAATGCAGGGTATGAAGATCTGTTGCCCTTTTGCCCCTCTCCCCTTTATAACCACAGAAACAATAAGGGCAGGGAGCAAATGCGTCTGTGAAATGCAGGAATTTTGGTTCTCCTACTAGTTACTTCCAAAACCTATGTTGGTCAGCCAAGGTTCAGAACTGGGTGAGGCCTGGATCCTCTTTCCCTGCTGTCAGACCTCAACTGAATGGTCAGCAATGAGGAGTCACAAAGAGCTGTAGTGAGAACAGAAGGGGAACTTTGCATCCTTTATGTGGGACCATTTATTGGGTGAAGTGAAGATGCAATTGGTGCAGCCCCAGTAATCCTGGACCCATGGTCTTTGCATGCAGTCTCTGACTGTCCCATATGAAACTTTGAAGATCTACCATCATTCCAGATAAGAGCTGCTCTCCGGCGTAGTCACTGCAGCGCCACTCCCCACTCACTTGGAGAGGGTTACTGTTAAGGTGGAGCAGGCTGCCTACCCCAGCACTGCTAGCTCTGCGATTTTGGATGCTTGGGATTGGAAATTCATTCTCTGGCTTCATGATTTGCAGCAGGTGTTACACTTTCCAGTTCAGATTTTTCCCCTCCTTCAGAACTATAGAGCTGTAGCCTTTAACACGCATTGGTGGAGGACGCAGCTGGAAATACGGTCTCTCCTGTTTGACACGAGCTCCTTCTCTCTCCTCCCTTCTCCAGGAGACTTCGTAACTCGTGCAGAAATTCTCAGCCGGACATCGCTGGTGATCAAAAACACCACCCGCATGGATACTGCCACCTACCGCTGCGAAGTGGCAGCGCCCGACGATGCGAACATAGTAGATGAGATAAACATCCAGCTTACAGTGCAAGGTATTGCTTCAGCTCGGGGCCCCACAGTGCACCTTGTTGGTTTCCCAAGACAATCTGAATCTGTGGTGGGCGTCACCTCTGGAGGGGGAAGCAGCCCTGGTTATGCGGGGCTGGGGTCCAGCTGAACCGCTGCTCTGTGCTCCGAGCGGGCACTGGAGTTGCCAGGATGCAGCAGGGTGCTGGGCCATACGATTCACATGTTTTGTCTCTCTTCTCCCAGTGAAGCCAGTCACTCCCAGGTGCAGAGTCCCTAAAGCTGTGCCAGTGGGAAAAACAGCGACCCTTCACTGCCACGAGAACGAAGGATACCCAGAGTCCACCTACAGCTGGTACCGCAACAGTGAGCCCTTACCGACCGACTCCAAATCCAACCCCAAGTTCCATAATTCCTCCTTCATCTTGAACCCTGGAACAGGCACTTTGGTAATGCTCTTATGGAAATGACTGAGAATGCTGTTGCTGGGCTTTGCTAGGGTTGCTCTTTGCATACACCCAGATGATGAGTGGACTGAAGAGGAGGGAACAATTGGAACAGGTTGGGGTTCTAGCCTCCTGGGGCTGGCAGAGTCCAAAAGCAGGATGTGTTGGAAGAACTCCAAGGGACCAGAAGAGATGACACCCATGTTGTAGTCTTTGCCTTTGGCTCTAGAGCGGGCAGAGCACGCTGTTGTGATGCTGGAGGAATGGCATAACCCCCCCCCACCCCCCCCCACACACACACTTTTCTCTCGCTCTCTGTTTCTAATCAGCGTATCACCATAAAAACTCAGTGCGGTAGAAAAGGAAGAGAAGCATCATTTCTGGCCCTGAAAGGTCTCTCTCTTGATCGCTGTCTTCCCCAGGGAGAAATGTCCCGGGTCCAGTTTGCAGCCTGTGTTACTGAGGGAGGTCGCTATGCTCTAAAAGCGGTGAACCTCTAGTTAATTTCTGGGCCTCTCTGGAGTCCGTGCAACATGAATATCTCCAGGCTGCAGGCGTGGGGGCACGTTCTACTCCCTGCAGGTCTTTGATGCGATCAAAAGGCAAACAAAGAAATGCCTGTGTATATTTATTTTGTCCTCCTGCGGGTCCATAAGGCCTAGACCTGTGGGTGTAGTGTCTAACATGTTTGTTGGCGGTTTGTGGAAAGGTTGTGATTCCGACTCCTGTCTCTGACGCGTTATGCTTCCTCCGAAACAGGTCTTCGCTGCCGTGCACAAGAGTGACACTGGCCGTTACTACTGCATAGCAACAAACGATGCCGGCTCCGCCAAGTGTGAGGAGCAGGAGATGGAAATCTGTGAGTGGCTCTGCCTACCTGTAGAAAGTAGTGGTTTATATATCAGAGGCTCTGCAGTATTGGGGGCTGGTTTTTCTTGGTGTTTCATGCAGCGTCAAGTATGTTCTTGGCTCTTCCAAAATCCCTAACAATTTCTGGAGCCCCACAGACGTAGCATGGTGCTTTACAGGCGGACGAGACGGAGCCTTGGCTCCTGGCAGGTGAAAGTCTAAATAACAACGCAGAGAAACACAATGACAAAATGGGGGCATGGACTAGCAAGAAAGAATCGCTCAATGAAAACAGGGGAGAACTGATTGGGTCAATTAGCTTCATGATTCTGAGGTTACGTAGCTGATTTATATATTTGATTCTATTAGTTATGTTTCTTACAGTAGTGCTTAAGGCACACCTGGTGCTAGGCACTGCCCAGAAGCCACAGTGGCAGGCAATCCCTGCTCCTAAGAGCATGCAGTGTATGGGCACGGGGCGGGGGGAGGAGGGGAAAAGATATAGCAAGCAGAGTGAACAATGTGATGACAGTAAAAGGCATGTTAGTGCCATGGTTTCATTGAGGGGGTGGGTTTAGTTAGGACGGGACAAGCTAAATGGAAAGAAGAGGGAAGAGAACAGGGGTGAGAGGGGCAGGGCAGGGCAGAAGAGGGGCCAGGGTGGAGTGAAGTTGAGATGAAGTGGAATCTCAGGGGTGATGGTTTCGTGCCAGCTAGTCTGTGTGTAGGCGGAAGGCTGGGATACCTGTGGGGGATCAGTGACCGAAGCCTTCTCTCCTCTCCAGATAATCTGAATATTGGGGGGATTGTCGGTGGAGTCCTAGTGGTCCTGGTGGTTCTGGTGCTGATAACGCTTGGTATCTGTTGTGCCTACAGAAGGGGTTACTTTGTGAACACCAAACAGACTGGGAAAAGGTAAGGTGAGGTTTGCAACCTTCTTTCCTATAGTCCTCTGCCTTTCCTGGCATGTAGCTCTCATAACAGGGAATGGCACCTGCTGGCTAGAGCCTGGGTCACGGCCTGACTTTTAAATACTACTTCCTATTTCCCCAATTAACTCTCTAGACCTGCCCAATTCCACCCAGCTCCCCAGGTGCACTTTGAACGCCGATTTGCACAAAGAAGTTGGTGTGCTCACGGGCGAACCTTGGCAAGTCTCCACAAACACAAGGGCCTCCTGTGACAAGAACGGCGAGAGGAAGAAGCCTTGCTCTAACATTCTGGTGCTTTGCACAGAGACAGGAGCTTAGCCCTGCTAATTCCCAACCATCCCACAGTTGTATTTATGCAGTAGCTTGGCAGATGCTTCCTGTGGTCACATGCTGCTGGCATGTAGAAGTCAGGGATTTACTGAGCACAGCTCATTGTGTAATCAGTACAAGCATCAGGACCTATTCAGAAAATGTGTGAGGGAGAGCAGTCCCAGGTGGAAAGCACATCTTACGGGGAACATCCCAGCACTTACATTTGGGATTAAAACGGCCATTTCTGAGTTGATCCCATCAATGAGGACTTGTGTTCCTGAACAGTGCGGCGCATTTAAGACTGCAGCATTATGAGAGCCAAAGCGTCAGACTATAAATAGCTTCCAAGATCAGAAACAGAATGACATTTTAGTCAAATATTGAGCTTCTTTCGGGGATTGTGTAACCTCAGATGGAAGCTGGATTGGCCTAGTTCAGTGTCACATTTCAGCAAGAGCCTCCTCCCCGTCTGCTAGAGGCCCCAACCCCTCCATTTAAATAGGATTCTAAGTGGACGCATGCTGGGGAAGCAGGACTTTAAATACGAATGTTTAGATTCCTCTGCTGGACAAAACAAGTGGAGCTTTCTTATAACCCTGTGCAATCATAAAGGATTATCAGTAAACCTGCCAGCAGGCAATCAAGGGTTTAAAATTAACTGCATAGTAATTATCAGAGGAAATGATGCTACAGTGGCAAAGAAAGACGTTACAGTGACCAGAGAGGGAGGGAGGCTGGAAAACTACTTAACTCTTTTTACAGTTACTGCGGTCAGAAGTGTAGAGTGGGTGGATACATTTGGCACGTTCCCCTCCCCTCCCCGAAGAAGGGCTCCTGTAGGGGGTTTGCAGTTGATGCAGAAAGCCCAGCTGCTTTGAGTGGGGGAAAGGTCCAGGCCTGGCTTTAAGCAGAGCTAGCTGCAGTTCAGCTCTCGTTTTGACAAAAAATACCTTTAGTTGTCCTCCCCAAATATTAATACATCATTAATATCATAAAATAATAATAATAGTAAACAGTTCTGCTTTGCCACCTGAAGTCCCATCTCAGGAATCAGATCTGTTTCCCCTTATTTCAGCTACAAGACTCCAGCAAAACCAGATGGCGTTAACTATATCCAGACAGACGACGAGGTAAGCTAAGGGAAGGGCAACAATGAGCACATTACATCTTTCCTTTTAGATCTCTGAAGGGGCTGGTGAAGGGCCGCCCAGCTCTGAAATCTCACCTAGGGGGCACAGTCACTCTCCAGAGCAGAATCTCTTCAAGCGTGGGTTGGACACAACTCGTGAAGTGAGGACCTAGGACTAAGAGGAAGGACAACAGCTGAGTCATGTCCTTGGGAAAGGCTTAGTCCTTTTACACTCTCTAGAGAGTTAGGCACCCTCCTGAGAATGGGTTATGGCTTTATCAATCACTTATATTCTATTGGTCAAGTCTGTCCAGGAGGACACCCTTACTAGGCAACTGCCTGTCTTCGGGGACTGACCCCGAATGTATCAAATACAGCTCTGCTCTACCTTAAGCAGCTGATTGGCTGCTTCCTGGGGACGGGCTTTCCTGGATTAAATAGACAGTCTATACTGATGATGTAAGAGAATAGCGTATTTACATCTCAGGATTTTAACTGCTCACTGATCAGGGAGAGACATCTCCTAAACTTCTTATTGGCAGAGAGACCGTGAAGAAGCAGTGCGGGGGAATCTTCCTCGTTCCACTGGATGGGATCATCTGTGAGGAGATGTTAGGAGCTGGGTATTACTGGTGGACGCCCGTCCTTACCAGTTTTTATGGGATGGAATGAGATAGCGGGGCTCACACAGGACTCTGGTGGAAAAAAAATATATATGCAAATGGCACCTGTTTTGCAAGGGTATATTTGGGTTGGGGAGAGTGGGCAAGAGGAGGTGCCTGGACACCATTGGGGAATGTTGCTACACACATCACTCTTTCATTGCAGGGTGACTTCAGACACAAATCGTCATTTGTTATCTGAGATGCCAAAAGGATATTGCAAAGCAGCCAGAACAAGTATGGAAATACCTCCTCCAGGAACTCAAAGCAAGAGCAAAAAGATGAACAAAGCGCGCTTGGAAGAGTTTAGAAACACACACACTTGGACTTTCTTTTGCCAAAGTTAACAACACTCACTCCAAACCAGTCCTTTTCCTCCCCCAGAGATATCGCCTGGACCACTTACATCTCTCCTCGCACTAAGGAGGAGCTGTTAGCCTTTCCAAGACTGAGCATTCCCCTCCACAGCCAGAGCCTTCTGAGCTGCAGATGCTCATGGAACTGCCTTCTCCCTGTGGTTCAGATACCCAAGCAGAATGTCCAAGCCAAACAGGGGAGAAGCTTTAGGTAAATGGGCATCTTGACCTGATAGACAAGAGGTGCTGATGTGGCAATAGATTCTAAATAAGATTTATCCACAAAATGGGAGAACTTTCTGCTTAGCTGCGTAATGCCTGAGCTTGGCTGGCAACCTTTACAGTTGTAACTGTACTGGGCTCTTGCCAACTACGCAAGTGAGGGTTCCATGCCCTTCTTTGCATCATTTTATCTTTAAAGGTCTGCTAGGCTGAGCTGACAGAACTGCTATCACATCAATCCTGCAGAGCCCCTCCTGAGCATGAGCCATGCAGGCTACGGATCTCACTAGCTGGCCCCTGTTGAGCATGTAGCATTGGCCTCAAAGGTTTGATTTTTGTGGACTTTAGGAACCCCAATCGGGATTTGGTTCTGCAGGTGCAGAGCCAGAATCTGAGTCAAACCCACAGTGGTGGGTGGAGATACAGGACAAGCAACTAACCCGTTTAAATTTCGCAGCCCTTCTGCCAGCAGTGGTGAACTCTGTTTTTTCCACATGTTCAGCATCAATCCAAAAGGATTGCTTTTGTTCAGATTTACATAAAATACTCACTGTATGCAGGCAGCTTTTAACTCTAATTTGCACAAAGCAGGCTTGCCTGTTGTGTAGCTATTTAGATATTTTTAAGATTCTTATACTGGAGGCAGAGAATCTTAGCATTAAGATATCCCTTATATGAAATTTAAAGCCAAAACCACTCCTGTGGGATGATTCCCACACTGGTACTGAGATGAATTCAAGCTTTTCTACAGACCCCATTGATTTTGTAGAATTCTGCATTCTACATTTTTGCAAAGATGTATTTTGATTACTTGAGCGAAGGTAACATTTCTATTTAAAATGTAAATATGTTGTTATGCCAACAGTGTTAAATAATGTAGCTATTTTTTTAAAAACAAGTCCTTTTTAAACTGCAGCCAGGAGCTCAAATGCTGCTACAGCATGGCACTGTCAGAGCATATCAGTATTATTGCCGAGTGCAGCACAAGCAACTTTACAAACTGTGGACAGAGAAGCAGCCTCTTTCTCCCACGCTAAGCTTCAACATTTTCCTTCCCAAGAGAGGTCTTATAGGACATAGAACATAGAGTCACTCAGGGATCCTTTTTCTAAGTTTAAGGCAGGAGCTATTCAATTTTATATTTCAAATTACTATTTTCTTGCAAAAGACCAATGCTTATTTGCAAGAAATATCCTGTGAAGGTTTTTGAATTAAGTTCTGACCAGGTGACAGAGTGACTAATGATTGTTGAAGATGATAAATCTCTCTGCAAGTTCTCTAAATTCATTCTAACTCTGTGGCAGCTATACCATCTCTTCAGAATTTCGAGATTGCATAGCAAGCGGGGAAAACATCTCTGGAGCTGTGAAAGCTTGACATAAAAGTGCTTTCAAGATGTTAGCTGCAACGTTTCTTCAGCTGGTAGACGCTACCACTTTCTTGGCTTTAAGGAATCATTTAGAATTCCTTGTTCTTCAGAAATGTACACTTACGGCATTGGGCAAATGTTAAATATGAAATACTTAGATGCAACACTAGAGCAGGTCCGTGCTGTGGTTGAAGAATGGTTTTTAATGTAGCATAATTTAGTGTTCTTGTATTTCAAATATAAATTGAGTTGTCTTAACTTTTGATGCATACAGTATTTTGAATACTTGACAATTTGGACTGTCAGTGTTATTTTTTTCGTGTTCTGTATTAATCTGCCTTGGACTTTTCACCACCTATTGAGTGATTTTGGGGCCTTGTTGGACATGCCATTGCTGCATTTATTTAAACATAGTCCCGCTACTTTCTCCTTTTACTACCATAGATGGAGGTAAAGATGGGTTAGCAATACCTGTGTGCTCTCCAGAGGGTAGTGACACCTTGCAATTGATTTATGGTTACCTTTAAGATGTGCTCTTTACCAAAAACTAAGTATTCCTGTCCACTGGCTGCATGTTGTCCTGTAGTCAGCATGACAATAGGGTACTTTAAGACACTCTTTTACCCTCCAGTTTTATCCATTACTCCTTTTCTATGCTGCTTATAGAACATGAAGATGGGGAGAGAAGAAAAAGCTTACAGAGTCAAGCTAGCTTCTGGCATTATGGGGAGCACTGTCTGACACTTGACCTTCTGCCGAAGGCAGGATTTCTCAGCTTGCAGACTCTTTGCATGGTGAAGAAGACAGATTTATTTTTCAGATCTAAAAATGTGACAGTTCACATTTTTTACACAGTTCACAAGGGCCCTTCATTCTCTACCGGGATGAAGGGCCCTTTCCCCCTCACCCCCGAGTCCCAGACATTACTTGTCAGATTTGATTTACAGAACTCGCTGTAAATAGTTTAATCTATAGGTTTGTACTAATGTATTACATTTAACTTTGCCAAGAATGTTTTACATACATATCAAGGTATTAAAGCATCCTTGTGGTGTTGTTTTTTTTTAAATTCATATTTATCCTAATCTGTTTGCGCTTTGAATTCAATGCAACAGGTGAAAGATTCCTTCGGTTTTCTGACAGATTGCTTATTTACTTCAGTTGGACTTACAAAGAACTAAACTGGTGTTACAAAACACATGTAAATACTTACATGAAATTGATTTATTGTGGGAAGTTCTTCCACCCCCATTTTTTCTCGAGAAGAGATAGATCCTTGCCTGATGGACTATACCTGTTTCTGTTTAAGGACAAGACAATTCAAGAAAACCTCTGAAGAGCTTTATATTTGAACTAGACTTAGTATAATTACCAACTCACTACTGTCTTTCTGTTTAATATGCCTAGTTAATTGGGGTGGAGGGATGTAAGTAGGATGGAATGAAAAAGGAGGTGGTCATAGTTAGCCATTCCTCCATTCAAAACCACTTCAAGTAACCCTGTACATCTTGCTACATTAATTCTGAGATTAAGATTTGACCTCACTTGAAGTTCTTTTAAGAAGAATCCTAGGAGTGACCGCCGTATTGGGAAGGTTAAAATGGAAGTTGAATTTTGCCTCTCTCCCTTTTCAGTTGTTCAATTTCCTTTTGTGCTAGAGCAGCCCTTGCTTTATTAGCACAGAAGTAAATGCTTATGGAGGGTTGTAGCGAAATGCATTGTCACTTAAGTTTTAGAGTTTGAGATCTACAGAACAAGTTATATAATGCAAGGGTAGTGCAGTAGTTTTGAAGCTGAGCATTGGAAGATCTCAGTCACATATGCCTGGGCACCAAGGCGGCTGGGCTTTCAACCTTAACTGCAGTTCCAGCATTAACATTAGTGTTTTGCATAGAACAAAGTAGCGATTTTGTACTGAGCATTAAAATTCAACACGACTTACCATCCTCAATAAAATACTCAGAACCTGCTTTCAGTGAAATGAATAAGATCATGTTCAAAATCTGCTGTTCCAACAGCTGCATTGAATGCATGCGTAAGTCACACCAGCCGGCTGGTGGTAGAGGCTTTATTTGGTTGTCATATACACCAGCCCCGAGAATGGGTAATGGTAAAGATTGGGACAGTGCAAGCAGCTGCTCTAATGGGTGGGGATCCCACAGGAATTCAAGTATTTATATGGATGAGCACGCCGGCTGTTGGGGTGACTGTCAGAACAGTAGAGCTTCAATGTAGGCATGCAAGAGACGAAAGCAGTGGGCAAGAAATAAGATGAATGCGGTAAGGCTAGAGATTTACAGAAGAAAATAATTTGGTTCTATCAAAGCAAGAAAAGCTGAGAGGTGGGTGGAATTTGTTCTCTAAACATTTATTTTTCATAAAATTGTAACAGCTGGAAATAAGAACTTGGTCCAAGAGTGGAAATATTCCATTTAGGAAAGAGAAAGAAGGCTATATATACACATCGAATGGACCTTTCACTACACAAAAATCCTTAATAACTTGTAATTATATCAGATTTGCAGGTATGACAGTGTCAAGCTATTCTAGATTTGTAGAAAATATGGAAACTAGTATATTATGAACAGGGGACAGCATGACACCAAGGGAATGTTTTAAGCCAATAGCCATTCCAATCATGTAAGGTAACAAGCTGTGACAAACATACCAGGTTCAACCAAGCCAGTATTCCTAATGGCTGCACTTACAATGGGCTAGAGCTTATGGCCAAGACGGACTTATGTTTCAAAATGGACAAGCCATAAGTTCAGTGCCGTGAATAGTCAGCCATCACTAGATACTGCAGCTTCCTGGCACGTCCAGTTGTCCTACAGCAAAGAATGTCATTAACTGCTCCAGTTTATAAATCAAAGCAAACTTTTGTGTATGTGTATATATATAAAATGGGAGGGGGGAAGGAGGGACATTTGTACACACAATGATCCATAATTATAACTGTAAAGGGAAGAGGAATAGTTCATGGTCAACATGATGAAGGTTCTATACAAGAGCGTTTCGGAACTACAGTGCGTGGATGGGGAAGTATCAGTTGGCTGGTTTCAGGGGAGCTTTCCACTGGGATCTCCTTGGACTTGTAGTTGGGCTGCTTTTTCTCCTGGATGGAGATTCTACCTTCCACTGACGAGGCAGGGGCCCTCTACAGAAAGGAAACAATGATTGTTGGTTTATTTTAAAAAAAGACACCAGTATTACCTATAGCCACTGGTAGCTAAGGCCTGGGTTGAACTTACGGCTTATCAGGTGATGTCAGACAGAGAACGTCTTTTTGTTGATCTTGGGATCCTTTTTTTTCTGCAAGCGACATTTACAAGTTCAACACGCACATTTGGTCCTCTTTTTTTTTTTGGTTTGGTTTTATTTTAAAAGTTAGAAGCATGAAAATAACTTGCCTTGAGCTGAAGCGGGTGTGTGCGTCAGGCTGATGAAACTGACCGCAGCCCCAAAGGTCAAGTTATCAACGGTCTCTGAAAGAAACACACAGATCAGCAGTCAGCTTGTAATACAGCCATAGGGCAAGACAATCCCTTCCTACCCAACGCAAACAAGCATGCATGCTTCTTTCTGGCCCACTGAGCCAGGTATCAGCTCATCTTTTACATAGAATAAAGGCAATGCAATGAGATTGGTCATCCTCACTGCCCACGGTCAAGTTTATACCTAATACTGATAGCATTGCTGCAAAAATTTCCTTCGCACTGTGTGCCTGGGAGTAGGAACTGCATCAATGACCCTAAACAAGGCAAATCCCTATCCCTTCCAGGTAGTAAAGTCATAGCCTGTGTTAGTATTTTTAGGTTTGCATGTGCTTCAGGAGGAGGATAGAAGTACATATTGCCAAGTGAATTAATAAAACTCTGTAGATGTATAGCTAAAAGCCTAACTACCCCATACAACTTGTTCTTTAATCTTTAGAAAAAAACCCTTAAGTTCAAGTCGGTGTGAATAGTTAAGCGGAAGCTAGCAGCATTAGCAAAACACCTCCATTTCCTACAGTAGATCTCTTGGAAGTTTATCTAGCAGAAAGCCAAAGAACTGGTCATTCAAGGCCATTCTAAAAGCACCAGCTGCCCTCTTGTCTTGGAAGTATAGAGCGCAAGCCTGTGCCTCAGTCTTCAAGGTAACACACACACGCTTATTCATGATAATCTGTTTTTCACTATTAGACTTGAAGGAACCTACATTCTTTGGGGGCTACTGAAGAGTTCTCATTTCCTTAAATCTACAACTGCTTGTCCACACCATCTCCTTCACACCTGGTGGAGCTCCCCCTGCTGGACACTCACCAGACTGCTGCGTTTGAATTCAAACACAGGATCCTGTAGGCTTCCTAATCCCACTGCATCGAGCATACAGACACTGTCTCTGGCCTCTCAGGCTCATTCTCAGGGTACCGACTTGCTGTCTGGTACCCTTAGGACTCCACGATCCAGCTTCCTTTGGCCATAATTGGGGGAATCACCAAGGCACGCCACTGCTGTCCAGCTTTATTATTTATCTTGCCTGGACTAGCTTTTGACTCTTGTGAGACTGGCCTCTGAATTTCCTGACTTTATGCAGTGAAAGCCTTATCTTAAGGGAATGTGGTTTTCACAGATGGTAAATGACTACACCTGTCTCATTTTATTGCATGCTACAGCTTTTTAGTATAAGAGGGAGAGAAAGAAATGGCAAACAGAATTACCACCAACTACCCTCCATAGATCTTGTAGTGTTACCGCTGGTGTTTGCATTTACATTCCATAGTGAAGTAGTATATTCTCTCCCAGGCCCTCTTACCCATTTTCACTGTCGAGAGCATGCAATAGATGAGAGAGAGACCCAAGGGTGGCAGAGACTGATCTGCTAGCCAGACGAGAGTCTTATAAGATACAGGGATGAGAGCCAGCCTCTCAACATGTGAAGTCAGAAGTGATTTACAAAGAACTGCATCTGCAGTTTTACAAATGATAGACCAGAGAAAGAAAAATGTTCTCCTCTGATCCTCTAACAACCAACAAGGCCCAGTGCCATCATGCAGACACCTCAGTACAGATTAACTGAAGCAGCGATAATGCACTGTACAGCTTCTCAATCCCGAGAACACAGGCTGCCAGAAAACAAAGCAGGATTTTAGGTTTGATGCTACTGGGGATTAACATTCTCCCCATTTTACAGCATATGGCTGTTAAGTGGAGCAGCAGTGCAAGCCCCCGAGACAGACATGCAGTAGATGAAGGAAAGATTCCTGCTCTGTATAGCATCCCAATAGTCGTCATCTTATCTGCAAAAAGCATGAAGTGCTCAGGTAGCACAGTGGACTGGTGTGATGCAGATAACTAGACAGACGGAACTAGCCTAAGGGAGTGGAGAATACACACAGATAAATGTAACCGGTTGTCTGTGTCTGGCTTCTGTTTGCACATGGAGATCAGATATTTGTACATGTAAGCAGCCTGTCTGCTGCCTAAATGGCCATGCACATATGCGAATACCCACTTTGTGTGCATGCTAGGTATTTCTACACAACTGAGGTACAGGCAATCATTCACACCTAACTTTAAATATCAGGCTGCTTAATGACAGCTGACCTGTCATTGCTACAGTTAAGATGGAGTTTCCTTTATTTTTGTGGGGGAGGGGGAGGAAGTTAATCCCACACACAGAGCGACTGGTACAGTGGGAAAGGTAAAGGGGAGCGGAGGAAATGCATTGATAAGGCAGCTCAGCACCGTAACATTTCATAGTCCCTTCTGCATCCATGCTCCAGTACATATGAACAGTACAAAAGCGGGGCTCTGGCACTGTACTGCCCGCCCAGAAACTACCCCAGCAGTCTCCTCCAAAAGGCTAACAGGAAGCGGGCTGCCACATTCCCCACTATCTCTGCACATGCTCGCCTCGTTTCAATGATCAGCGGGATTTGGATTATTGCTCCAAGTCATTCGGATACTTCTAAAGTCCTAAGGAATGAATAGTCAACTGTCTTTTATGATCACAAAAGGGATATTGCATAACACGCAGGAACTCGATCAATAAATGGAAATTTTTCAAGGTCAGCTTTTGTGAGGCTGTAATTTAGCTGCCACAGACATAATGGGCAGAGACACTTACTAGTGACCTGAGTATCAGAGTTCTCCCAATTCATTACTGCTGCAGTTTACATAGCTTGTTTCCACAGCTGAGAAGAAAACAATTACTGCTTCCCCAACACTCACTTCAGCTCTTATTTAGAGAAGAGCTCTCTCTCTCAGAACACTTCATAGGTTATTAATACCACTTTATCAGATCCAGGCCAATTGTACAAAGATCATTCTGCTAACGCAGCTTGTCAGCTCCTTCAAGGATAGAATAGGTCTCGTCTGGGCCCTGAGCTGGACTCTTCATCAAACAGAAGGCAAATACCTAGCAGGTATCTTTTCTAGTGTGGCGGTACTCTGTGCATGCTTCAGAGTCTACAGTTCTGAGCAAAGCAAGATGATCACAGAAAGCAGTGCTGAGCAATAGCACAGGCGTTCTGGGAGATGCAGGTCAGTCTAGGGAACACTCCAGTCAGATGATGAGCCAGGAAAAACTAGGGGAAACTCCCCTCCTCAGCAGCCCAGAAGTTGGGAGAAAAAAGGAGTCACCATTCCCTCCATTCAGCAGCAAGGAGTACAGGCCCTATCATACACCGACTCCACACGAGAATGTCATGCTGTGGCTCTCAAAGACTCTCGTTTGGCCACCACTGAAATATAGATATATAATAATCCAGAGATAAGTGGCTCTCCAGTAATGCAAGGTTCACTACTGCTGCACTACAGTGGGGGCTACATTGGTGCATCTGTACAAAGAAGGGAGTTCTTGGGCAGCTTGGAACGTATGCAGGTGAGTTACTTACGGTCAGGAGTACTGATTGCTCGGCCCACCAGGGAAATGTTCGCTCCAGTAGACTGTTGGTTTAGGCTACACAAAGATACTAAAAGTAACAAGAAAAAAAAAATTAAGAAAAGAAAGCTGTTCCCCAAGACAGTTCTACAACCACACCTCCTGCTCAGAGGTCTAAATAACCAAGTGGCTTCTACATTAAACCTGCTCTATAACGGGCAAAAGCCTGCTGTTGGCTGCTTACCTTGCTTGCTGTCACTTGTGCTTGCTGGAGAAGAAGGCAGCCTTCCTCCTACACTCTTGCTGCGCTGCTTGTTACCGGCTTCCATGGCTTTCTTGGCAGAGTTCAGGATGGCAAGCGTGCTCAGGGACATCTGCCTTTTGGGCAAAAGAAGTCACAAATGCTCTAAGGGGTTTCCTGCTACAAGTCACTCCAGATGAGAAGATGTAGGGAAGATCTTGCTCAATCCCAACTCACTTTCAAACCCCCAGCAACCTCTCTCTCTCTCTCTCTTGCACACACACACACACACACACACAGAACACAAAAGATAAGGCTATGGTGTAATAGAAGGGTCTAACTACTGCTGGTATTCACATGGTTGGGCTGAGCAAAGAGAAGACAACAGGCAATGCAATGGCTCTGGATCCTTGACATACTACTTAATGCCCATCTGCAGAGCACCATTCTAACTCATTGTAAAATTTGAAATCCATACCTGGGTCTAAATGGGTGCTGTTTCAAAACGCCAGCTCTGGGTGTAGTAAACCCAAACGGAGCAGGGGAAGCAGGAGACCCAGACGACGAAGACCGTCTCCCAGCAACAGGTGACTGGGCTTTGTTGTTCTGGCCACTAGGAGGTACCGCTGTGTCTGAACTTGGGGACTGCTAGGGAAGAGAAGGGGAAATGGGTTTGCCATAATTCCATTGTTTTATGCATGTAATTTATAGGACTGTCACACAGACACCATATCATGTTATGTATACGACGTGCCAAGGAGCAGTATCTACAGGCGAAGATTTTCAAAAATCACTTGTGAATCTGGGCGCTCAACCTGACATCTTAAAAGAGGTCTCAGTTTCAAAGGCAGGAGCTGAAAGTCAAGCGCCTTTAAAATGTCATGTTATGTAGCCAAAAATTGAGGCGCTAAGGATCACTCATCACTTTTGAAAGTCTTGACCTACAACATTTGAAGTTACATATAATTTAGCTATTTCTAGTCAAGGGAGAGTTACTTCTGTATAGACAGTTCTGTTCACAAGGTGTAATGTAGGGAGAGAGGTCCCTATCTCAGAAGGAGCTGTAAGAAATACAGCTGCCAGTTCCTCAACACATTGAGAGAAAGAACTTTGCCAGTTGGCAAAGGACTGGCCACAGCCAGCAAGTTCAAATGGATGCTCTCAAGTTAGACCTGCAGTTTTGGTTTTTGTACAAAGATGTTCTCCCTAAAGTTTCAGGCTGTGTAGACAAAGGTTTTCATGAGTTTTCTGATTTTATGAACACTGTGCATGGTTTGGATTTACATACCTGAGAATAGCTTGCAAACAAACATTGCAGGAGTGTTCTAGTACAAGAGAACCAGGAATTGAAATTGCCTAGAAAGTGAAGTTGAAACTGACTGGTGATATTTTCACTGTGGAAGTACAGAACAATGCACATAGTATATTAGATTGTAAGATCTGTTTGACTGTATGGATGTGAGAGAGGTTCGGGTTTTTGTCTGGATGGGGATTTTAAAACGGTTATCAATGCCTCTAAAAAAATAAAGCCCTGGTCAGCAGGAACTATAGTGGTGAGAAAGATACTGGAAAACTAGTCAGGTATTATCCACTGGTCCTGTAGCATGATGTATAGCTATAACCTGTATGATCACTGGGTGCTACTGCAGCATACACCTTACTCAGGTGGAAGCCAGTACCTGTATTGTGTTCATGACATTGATGACCTCTGTCTGACCTTCTCCCATCTCTCTCTCTCTGGCCAGTTGCTCTTCATATTTCTTCATGTCATACTCTAGCTCAGCTGCCAGCTGCTTGTCTACTGCAAAGAAGTCTTTGATTTCATTCCGATAATCTTGCATCACTTCCTGGAAGGCACAATAGTCAATTTATTTTACTTCCCCATCTTAAAATCTCTTCTGACCAGCACTTACGGCCCATGTTCACATCATAGCTCTGAATGTCCAAAAGAAAACGCTAGTTGGGACAGCAGAACTGTTTCTGTTTAAATGAAAGAGAAAGTCTATCAAAGAGGTCTGTTGCTGATTCATGACTTTATAATGCTAATCATTGTTATGAACACTGAAGGTTTCTGCCCACTCCCCAGAGGGAAGTTGTCTACTTAATGTACACAGCCCACATCTGTATTCCCATTACCACCAAAGCAACCTGACAACCTGGCTATAGGAAAGGAATGGTTTACCCTTCAAAGCTGTACAATGTGTTTCACTGGGTTTCAAAACCTCCTCATATGGTGTTAGAGCCCTGCAGCGGAACTGGAAATAATAGCGGGATCAGGAAAAATGTACTTTGTTGTGGGCAGGATTGGGTGGGCGGTAATTTGCACTAAATCACTCGCCAGTTTGCCATAAACAGAATTTCAGCAATGTGAAGTAAGTTTGTTTTTTTTAAAATAAAGGTTTTAATACTTAAATTTAAGCAAGGGATAAAAAGAGAGACTTGATGTCTATTATAACAGGAGTTAAAGTATTTTTTACATGGTTTAAAAAAGATTTGTTTTATTCTTTTAGTAGTAAAAATTGTGTCTGAATTTCACGTGCATATAAAAATATTTTTAAAATTTTTGCTTATTTTTTAGTAGCATGTGGGAATCTCTCTCTCTTGTGGGATTTGTGAGATCTAAGTTTTTTGCAGGGGGAGCACGATAAAAATGCAAGAAACAATGCAGGAGCAGGTGGGAGTGGATACTGCTGGGCAGGATGGGAGCGGGATTAAAAAATAGCCCGCGTAGGGCTCTACTTGGGTTCTACTTAGGGTGACCAGACAGCAAGGGTGAAAAATCGGGACAGGCAGAGCCTATACAAGAAAAAGACCCAAAAATCGGGACTGTCCCTATAAAATCAGGACATCTGGTCACCCTAGTTCTACTTCTGGCCACGCTTCCAAATTCGCAACCTGAGAGAAAAATCACAAGTCTTTGCTTACCCGGAGATAGTTCATGAGGTCTCTCAGAGCTGGAATCCTAGTCTGTTCCAACAAAGTCTTCAACGAAGTGATTATTGGAATGATGTTTTCGATGAAGTTCTTCTTCTGAACCTGTAGTTTAAATAACACACAAACATTTAACATGACAGAACAAGGGATGGTTCATTTCATTCTTATGTAGATAAATGGCCCCTAAACAATAAACGAGTAACAGCTTAATGTGCATACGTGCGAGCACGCACGTAGTGTAGTG
This sequence comes from Chelydra serpentina, assembly GCA_037349315.1. Taxonomy (NCBI): domain Eukaryota; kingdom Metazoa; phylum Chordata; order Testudines; family Chelydridae; genus Chelydra; species Chelydra serpentina. The sequence goes on along the minus strand of JBAIAC010000037.1, from coordinate 9,200,725 downwards.
ATGGTTTCACTTTAACCCAATACGTGATCTGCCTTTTACGCTGGTCCATGTCAGTCATTCTAATGGCAAGTTGCTGACAGCTGCATCAAAACCTATGATTAACTTCAAACGCTTCACCCGTCAGCGTCTCTTAGAGCCGAACTGAGCCATAGTGTAATTCCATTGACTTCAGTGGAGTCCTGTCTGTTTACACCAAGTCTGAATTGGGCTCTTGAACTAGGGAGGAATCATTTAAAACATGTTAGTGGCCAAACTGCTGGCACATTCTAATTCAAATTGACTGTTCAAGTGTAGGTAACCTCCAGAAACCAGCACTCCTTTATAGGACATTTTCATTTTGTAACATATGCTGCTGGCACAGATTCACCAGCTGTCCCCGGATCACAAGGACTGTATGGGCATATAATCTGGGGAGATGGATGGCAGTCCCTACTATAGATCAATGACTTTACTCAAGATTGTCCCTAGCTGCAGGTTTCGATTTCCTTCAGTGCTGTGCCCACTCTTCCCACTGCATGCCAAGTGGTACTCACTTGTGAGATGAGTTTCTTTTGTGCTGCCTGCATGACAGCATTGGCCATGGCCATTTCATCCTCAACCGGCTGGATATCTTCATCTGGTTTAGATCTCATTGCAGACAGTTTGATCTCTTTGCAGCTAAGGACTTCAAATGTATCTGAGAGCAACTCATTGGCTTCCATGTCCAGTGGGAGGATGCCATCCACAAAGCATGCTGTAAGAGATCAGGAGGAGGAAGATTTTTATTCCCAGAACCATGCTGCTAAATATAAGCCAGGGCAGAAGGGTCCCTATGCTGCACCCAGAGGCTAAACAGATGCAACTGGCTCATCACAGGATTTATTTTTACAATACTCATTCTGTGCCAAAAATGATGCCCCTACCCAGGACGTTCAGGCTGATTTTAGAAGTGATGTTGAATCTTTGTTCATCTGTAAAATGCTCCAGCAGGAACCTGTAGATCTGCATTCTTTTTCCTTTATTATCTTTCCCCTTCAGAGAAAAGAGATTCTTCTCCCTGTGTAGATAAAGACATTTTGCCTCGGGCCAACACAAGTACATGGAATTATAGAAGTAACAAGACTTTAAAATTTGGTAAGAAACATTTGAATGCCTCCTTAAAGGTCTAGAAACCTACTGCATAACATACACACACACACACACATTCTATTCAGAGGTCTCTCATGGAAGGTGCCAGGAGGAAGGCAGAGTATTGTTACCTTAATATGAATTATCCTTAGGATTTTATCTTTCATTGCTGCGCACTATAAAAAGTGCCCATGAAAGCTTTGCTCCAGGCCCAAAGACTGAATGCCCAGCACCACACCGATATTCACATGCAACTCCCGTTAACATTAAAAGAGAGGTGGCCAAATAGTCACTGACCGCTCGCTCTGGGGGAACTTGTTGTACTTCTCGTGTTTCTCATAGCTGTTGAAGTGGAAAATGCACTCGATGAAGTGTTGGGAGAACATGACTGGATTCCTCTTCAGTAACAAGTGCACCAGGCAGAACTCCCCAAACCTGGAATTAGGGTTGAAAAATTAGAACCGCCAGAAAATCTCTTTAATTCTGGAGGCCACCTCCTGAATTATAGCGAGGAATCCAGCTAATTCAGCAACCCAACACGTTGTACTCAAAGGGCATGGCAGAGACAGACTCTGGGGAATTAAATCTTCCTCAATACGACATTTAACCCTTTCGCTCCCACATCAGCGTCTTGAGAAAGATGCTGAACTATTTACTTTAAGCCCTGTTTCCCCCCCCCATCCAGAATTGTGCTGAAAAGCTTTCAGCATCTATGGTGCATGTTTATTTCTGTTTATAATTCAGCACAGTTGAGAGAGAGAGAGAGAGAGAGAGAGAGAGAAAGAACGAACGAACTTTGGCGAACAATAAACCAGGCATAACATTTTCAATACTCTTAGGCCTTGCCTACACTACGGGGGGAGATCGATCTAACTTACGCAACTTCAGCTACATGAATAACATAGCTGAAGTCGACGTACTTAGATTTACTTACCGCAGGAAGAGGAAAATGGCCTTGTGGCTAGGGCACTCAACTAGAACCCAGAACAACTAGATTTAATACCCGGTTTTGCCATAAACTTCCTGTGTGACCTTGTGCAAATCACTTAGACGCTCTGTGCTTAGGTTTCCCATCTATAAAATGGAAAGAAGAGTTTCTCCTACTTCACAAGGGGACTGGGAGTATAAATACAGTCATGTCTGTGTCGTGCTCAGATATGACCGTGATGAGCACTATGAGAACATGAAACTACAATCTCATTTCAAAGCTACCACCCAAATGGCAGCTGCTGCTAGAGAGAGGATGCTAAATTGGAACAACAGGACTCAAATGCTGGAAAAGATATGAACGCCTGCTCAGATAAAGGTATTTTGGCAGAGCAGTGTGGGGACACAGGACCAGGAAAGCTAAAGTACTGAACTGGAGGGTCTCGGCTAGAGTGACGTGCACAGGAACAGCTGTATATGAAAGCTTGTATCGTGCTGACTCGCACAGATCTGGCTCTGGCCAATGCTGCTGGCTCTCCACAGCAAGCCACGTTGAGGGGCAAAACAGTACATTCCACGAGACAGTTTGCAACAAGCTGTCCCATGTCCTTGAAACGGACTTTAACTTATGAATTCAATTAACTGTGCAGGTCCACTTTTTGATTTTTACACTAGAGGCCGGGGCAGAATTTTCAGGAGCAGCTGAATGGGTTGTGCATGGAAAACTCATAAGCAACACTTAACTGATTTTACTTCCTATCAAGAAATACAAAGGATGGTGCTCACTCAGGAAACGCCTGTGTACTGAGAAAATATTCAGGGAGTTTCCTGGACTCAGTTATCATCAGTGATCTGACCACTGGACAGCAGCTGAGGCATGGCCTGAGGCACAAGGGAAACCAACAGGTGGAGGCTAGGCATGTTTGCACATTGTTAAAGCATTCACAAGGGGAATGGATTGGAAAAAAACCTCTGGCCTGGAAAAGGTTTTGGTGCAGGGAGCTCTTATGCATCACTCACTCTCCTATGTCATGCCTTCACCATCTAATCTGGCATTTTATAGTAGTTTACATACTGCCCTTTGCTATTCTGGGAGATCAGAAACATGTTCACTGCAGAAAGTTCAAAGTCATTTACCCATACATACTTGGCTTTAGGTATCACCTGATTTCTACGGAAAGGAAGATGGTATTTGCTCTATATGTGTAGCGTGAAATGCAAAGGGTTTGAGATCCATCCCTGCACCAATCCAGGGGTCAGAACTACAGGTTACTTTAGTGAGAAAAGCCTGCATGAAGTTAAGCCCAGGGAGAAGATAGGGGAGGGACAGAATTAAAGCTAGAAAGCATCTAGTTGGAACATGATTTTTGAACATGGTTCATCACAGCTTGGGCGGGGGTGCTGGGGGTGGATCCTACCAACAAAAAGTGTTAGACACTCATTTTGTCTAGACCTATGTTTAAAGGGGATCTACAAAGGATTTTTAAAAAGGGCCATGGGGCCACTTATGGATATATCATAAATAAAGCCAAAGGCCTGTCTTTCTGGGAAGGGGAAAACAGAGGGGGTTTCCCCTTGCTTTTTTACATATGAATTTGAGCTCTTGTCTGCCTTAGAACAATGTCGTCTTGAGAACTAGCAAAGTGCCAGCACTGGAAGAAAAGATATTACCAATAAAAAACGCAATAATATATATTACCTCACCTGCCTTGTCTCTAGCATTGCAAGAGTTAGAGAGTGAAACCTGAGCTATTTAAGGGGAGGGATTTTTTATCATCAGCTCTTTAACTCCAGTTATTAACATTTTAGACATTTGTTAAAGATTCAGATATTCCCATTCCACATATGAAAGAGTGCGAACTCACAAACATGCTCTCCGACATCTAGGAGATACACCTGCAAAACCAGGGAAGACCGGGCTTGCTGTTTCAAAGTTAGAAAGCAAGCAGAAACTTTTCTCAACTCTCTCAACCACATTTTTCAATGCCTCATTAAATCATAAAAGGAAAAAAGGACAGAAGCCATTTAAAAAAAAAAAATTCCCTTGCAGCTCACCTTTAAATACATTCCCTAACCAAGTCCTAAGGGCCTCATAAAATTCATCCCCATTTGAGCAGGCTGTTCAAATTAATAAGCTCGACATGCATTTGTTACAGATGTGATTTAAGGCAAGAATTTGAGAGCTAAAATGAAGGCCAAATCATTCAGTCAGCAGCTCAGCAGGCCGTGCCTAGCAATTGCAGCTTATGTAGACAGTGAGAACATTCATTGACCACATGCAGGCGAAACCCAAGCATGTTATGGTGAGGTAAGAAGAAAGCTTGAACCTTTGCTATGAATCACTGTGCTTTGGGAGCCTACTGGAAGTCAGACCGTTAACCCTATTTGAACCTTGGTTTGTGGGGTTAAATTTACTATTTCAAATGTAAATAGTTGTGTTGGCATTGAAACAACGCAGATCATTGCCCAAGCAAAACCTTTTCATTCTAGTACTTTAAATTGGTCATTGGAAAAGAAAATGTTAACTGTTTTAATAAGGAGCAATTATCAGGTCAGTAGGGTTGTTTTCCCTCCCAAAAAGTTAATAATTAGTATTGAGCCAAGAGAACCGGTAACTGTGCTGATTCAAGTGGTATTTTGTTTCAAGGATTCAAACTGAATTCAATCTACTGTACAATAAAACAACAGGAGAAGCAGTTAATGTAGAGGAGCAGTAGTTACCTTCTGACGTGCCTATGATTGGGGTGTATCTAAGGTCATCCCCCTCTCCTTTCCCCCATATCAAAAGTCACCAATTATGTGCAAGAAAATAAGCAGCTGAGAAATTAGTTTAATTGGAAAGAGAGTACAAAGCAGCAGCTGAAAATCAAAGCATGTATATATTCTACTTCCCAGAACTCAGAGAGGGAAGAAAACTAAATAAAAATCCAATTTTATATATTTTGCAAAGTTAGTCGTTGCAAAGCCAAGAGCTGTATGTCAATTCCAATCTGGAATAAAGGGGTTTTGTCTGTGTGCACCTGCTGAATATAAATACCCAGAAACAGGCTCCCAACAGAAACGGTTATTGTTCCGTATCTGAAACGTTGTAAATACGATGCAGCAACGCCGCCACCTACTGGAAAGAGCCAGGACTGAACATTATAAAAGCGCTCATGAACAGCCCCAGAGTGATGGCCCGGGCTGCAATCCTTCACAGCCAGGAGTATTTATTTATTTGGAGTAGGGAGGAACACTGGCAGCGGTTGGGCAAGCTACCGCTGCACGCATCATCTACCCATCCATTCCCTAGAGGAGTAACCTGCAAGGGAGTTAATCTCTCCACGTCCCACTCAGTCACCGCCCTTCCTACTGAGACTGACAACAAGGGCACTGGTCAGTACCAAATACGGTGGAGCTCGATATTAACACCCATCCATTAAGAACTAGACCAGAACCACAAAGTTACTGCACCAAGGCCAAAACGGGTGTCAGACAGTAATAATGTATGGTATCTTTTGAACTACATTTGGGTAAAATCAAGATCTCTGAGTCCACAGAATCCAAGTAATTCAGATTTCAGACTAATTCTGCAGGATCCCTGGTGTATCTCGGTATGGAAGGAGATCTTCAAGCCATGGTACCATGTTTAAAAGGAAAATGAGTAACAACACGCAAAAATAAGTTAGAGTATTGAACTGTAACCAAAGTCTACTATGTAAAGTGGGAGGGCAGTTTTTAGAACATCTGTTTCAAAGTTCCCATTCCCACCTGTATGTAAACCATGGCAAGATAAAAAGGGCAGAGCTGCCCTGTAGACAGTGCAACCCTAGGGAACTCCCTTGTGGCCTGAGGTGGCCCTTCTAGTACCCTACCTCAGTTTTCTTCCAGTTTACTCCCAGAATATTTAATACATTAAACTCCAGGAGAGAGGGATTATTAAATATCACCTGGTTCCCTAAAGAGCCCTTTTGGCCTCCCTTTACGTTCCAGGTTTCACAGCTCTACCTCTAGGGGGACTGTGTTTTAAATCCTGGCCTCTATGGCCTGCGAACACTCCTCCCCCTCCAGTTCAGGGGTTGCACAGCCCTCCTTCTTGGGGCCTGTGTGCTGACTGAATTCATCCTCTCACCAGCAATTTCCAGCAGCTCCTCGGAATGGCCCTACATCTTCCCTCTCCTAGACATTAACTGCTTTCCTGGACCCTCTTCCTCACTCCCAATGACTACTTCCATTATTTCCTGGCCCGCATGTGCTTTCCCTGGAACATGGAACGAGTAACTGGCCTCCCCAGCCATGTCCTCTGACCTAGAGACCAGTACCCAGTTCCATGCACACATGAAAGAGGGAACAGACTGTATCACTCACTGTTCTCCCTCCTGCCACTCTTGTACTTTCAGATGAGGTCAGGCTTGGAGTGAAGTTTCCCACTCCTCCATTCCCACTTTCAAAATTTTATTAGGGCATAAATAGGGAGAAAGGGGGCAGGGGTTAGAGAGCACATGAGTTTTCTCATGGAGATTTCTCTCTTACATTCAGAATTAACAGCTGGGATGTGAGATTCCGTTTGCTTTGCTCTCCGGATAGTTTACAGAACTGGTATCCTACCTAGCAATATCTGGGTTGGGATCCACCAGAGAACTGACAAATCTGAAGAACAGGGACTCCTTCCACTTCACAAACTCCTCCTACAGGAAAAAAGTAGACAGTGAAATGTCAGCATGAACCAGGAATGAATGACCCTACTTGATTCTTCAGCTTGCACCCAGATACATCAACATACATAACATAACAAAATAAAGCTCAAGATTCCTTAATTCTGAAAATAGCACATTTATTTAACGCCATAGCAGCAAGTGTCCTGATTTACCATTAAATGTTAGCAGAACCAGGGAAGAGGGAGAAAATCTGAACTCAAATGCCGAGGTGCCAATAAGGTGTTCCCCTACACTGTTCTCATGAATTAACACATTGGTAGTCTGCCTGCCTAGGATACATTATTAAACGGGGGTAGACTATCTTCTGCCTCTCACATATTGATGTCCACACCACAACTGATAGATCACCAGAGAAGGTTAGTGCTCTGCTTCTGCTTGGTGGACACCTGTTACACCCATCTACTGGGGGTGAAATGCAGATTCAAGAAAACAAGAAAAGACAAGAAAACCTTGAACTAAAATCATTTGGATAGCCTGCTGAATTACCATGCTGGAAGTCTATTCATCCTAGTTAGCAAACTATGGCAGTAACAGTTTACTGTTAAGTGCATCTTAAAGTTTGGGTAGATTGCAAAGATATTTAGGATCAATCTGAAAGCAGCATATCCATTGTGCAGGTAGCTAGGATTCTGTATGATGGAGGCTGTTAGAACGGAGTAGTGAGAACTAGCCTAAGCCTGCTAGTCACCTGAAGAAGGTTGGTAAGCAGGATCAGTGTCTGCTTGCGGATGAAGGGGTTCGGGTCCTTCAGGCACATGGAGATGTTGGGAATGTACCTGTCCACCATGGTGGTGTAGCGGATACACAGGTCACACATAACTATGACAACGTTATTGCGAATGGCCACATCCTCAGACACCTCTAGCTCACGAGCTAGGGCTGCGACACATTTCTTTGCTAGATCCTCATGCTGCAGACACAGCTTACCTGTTACATAGAGAGGAGAGAATCGGGGCTGTGAATGTTACAGTTCCTCACCTCCTCAGGGCTATCTTTCCACCTCCTCTTGGTGGCATACGAGTCAAAACACATGGACAGAAAAATAAGGCCAAGGAGAAACGAAAGCAGAAAATAGCGAGAGCAAGAAGTAAACAAGGGAATAAAAGCAAGAAAATCTTAGTGGCGACTGTATGAGAAACCCGCAACCCACCTCAAGGGAAAGGTAATTAAGGAGGAGGATTGTCCCATCCCTCTTCTGAGAAAACATGAGACCTATATCATGGATCTAGTAACCCCGTTTTCGCTTTTCCAAACGGCCATAGGGAGCTCAGAGTGCAGCCTAATGTCCTATGCATAACAAGAAAAGAGCCACCCCAATAACATTACTAGAAGCCTTTTAAAAATAACACTAATATTTTGCACCTCTAAGCTTTCCTAAGCTCTTTAAGAACAAAGGATTGAGCATCATGAGGTACATAAGTGAGGAAGCAATATTCCCACACTAGAGAAGTGATATGTCCACAACCACACAGGAAGTATAAAGCAGAGCTGGGAACAGAACCTAGTTCAAACATGCTTCCTCATACAGGAGACAAATATTCTACCCGGCCTTTAACGCAAAGACTCTGGCTCCTCATTCCTATAAGTAAAATATATGAACTGTTGTCAGACAGCCTTTCTAGCACAGCCTGCTCTGGAAAGCATTGAATTCCCTTCATCCCTCTGTTGAGCTTCTTGTGCATCATGTAGTTGCATAATCAGATGCCACCAAGCTCACAAGATGGTACAAGTCTGTAGGGTTCTTGAGGTCCCACTAACTGTGCTACTCACTGGTTAGGTAAGGTAAAGCTATATAAAGCCAGTGCATTGGGGGGAGGGATAGCTCAGTGGTTTGAGCATTGGCCTGCTAAACTCAGGGTTGAGAGTTCAATCCTTGAGGGGGCCATTTAGGGATCTGGGGCAAAAATTGGGGTTGGTCCTGCTTTGAGCAGGGGGTTGGACTAGATGACCTCCTAAGGTCCCTTCCAACCCTGATATTCTATGATTAATAGATTTAGTACATACTCTCACCCACTCCAATATTTTTATTGGTGTATGCATATAGTCACTGCAGGGAATTATCTGAAAGCTTGGAGCTATAGCACTATAAACACTGAATACAGTTCATGTCTGTGTCTAAGCTCATGTAGAAGAGCTGTAGTAATCGTAACCAGGGAAGAGAGAAAAGGGCAAGAATCAGCGGTACACGGCATCTATTCCCACGACAGGACAGCTCTTACCCAGTGTAATGAACGCATGTGCTCTGACCACTGAAGGCATAGCAGATCCTCTGATTTGGGACAGTGGCTGAGAAACTGGGAGTTCCTCACCATCTGGAGGACTAGACGCTGGGAAACAACAGACCAAGAATTAAAATACCCTCAAAACCAGAGCGTTCATAAATGCAAATTTAAGAGTAAAGGGAGGGCCTCACATTGATCTACATTGACAGGACAAGCCAGAATAGACTGAATCAAAAGAAAGATGCGTTTCTCCACTTTGGCTGGACACAGCTGTGCAGTCTCACCCAAGGTGAAGAGATGTCTTACCTAAAGAGAAAAGCAACACTGTCAAAAGATAACAGCAGGGCTGACAATTAAAAATCAACAAACTTCCACACACGTTACCCACGTCAGCCAAAATTTCAACGGTGCTACAGCTTCCAAAATAGCTTAAAATTCCCTCTGCCCTTTAAAAGGGAAGGCATCACCTGTGATGTAGGTCTGTATGAGGCTCAGTTAGATCTAATTCATTACTTTCTAACTGCAGAAAGCCAAGTTCCTTTAGATCTGTCCCTTCTACATGGTGAATTTCAGTGGTGACATTTATTATTGACAAGTAGCAAACAGGCAATTAAATTCCTACTTTTCCCAAAAAACAAAAATGAAGGCAATGACATGATGCATTTTGCATTAGTACAATCACTGAAACTCCTCCAAAACTCTGGAAATCAAGTCTATTCTATAGCTTTCCGGCACGTCACTCAAAATTTCCATTAGGAATGATATCAAATCACTGACACACAAGAGTCTATAGACATGTACTCACAGAAATACCACAGGGATTTAGTATTTTCCCCTATAACTGTAAACTAATGATGCTTTCCCCTCTCTAGAAACCTCAAGATTTGAGAAAGTAAGAGTGGCAAGACAATCAAGGAGCTATGCTTCTTCAGCCTCCAATGGATGCAAATGATGACTAGATCCCTTTAAGAATGGACTGCTCTGACAAGTGAATATGTGAAAACAAGTATTTCTTACTCAAAGCAGCTCCCTGTGTATTAAAGTCATATCTGCTGACTTGAGTTGACAGAGTGTTTACGACTTTTAACTACTGCCACTCCTGCCGAACCAGAAAAACTCTGGGAAAATTAAATGGATTCTGTTTTGGATTGTGCATCAACAGGATACTCAATCATATTCCAATTTAAAGGGTCACCCGTGCAACCCCACTTTGCCTTCAAATTGAGAGCTCAACTACATTTGTGCATCCCAAGTGAAAGCAATAAAGTTGCACAGATCTAACTGAGGTTATAATTTTAAGATAATGGGGTTGCACAGGTCTAAATGAGGGCAACCTTTTGTCTACAGAATGCTTTACAGTGGTGGCAATACATGAATCAGAAGGAACCTATTTTTACTTTCAATCCATGGACTTGAAATCTGCTGACAAATTCCCATAAAAGAAGCACATCTGATGTAGAGCCACTGAGATTAAAGAAAAGGTCATCGCACTGATCACATTTGGAGTGTTGTCTTCATTACTATAAGGGCTGGAAAGAGGTTTTTATTTAGTTAGTTAGTTTAAGGAAAGGCTAGATTCTGTAGAAATTGAAGGCCTGGGCTGTCCCAGTCACCAAGGAAAGCTTTCCGCTTGCAGTCTACTTTCCAAGCCCTACTTCTTATTGTGCGTAATACCGTGTCAAATTTGTGGTGACTGGCCCAGGCCTGCTGTTCTCTAGGACTCACAGGAGAACAAAGTATTGCATCTCATGAACTATTCCAGTGAATATTTTAAAAACAAATACGAGATTCTAATACAGGTTTATTTTCATAATAAATATCAGAAAAGCAAGCTAAAGGCCAAAAAACCCAAACAAAAAAAATCCTGTATCAATGTACAAGGTAGAGTACTCCAGAGAACACAGCTCAGCTGGACAATCACGGAAGCATCATTTTAAAGAGGGAACAGATGAATCCTTTGATCAATCAGTACAGAAAGGATACCAAGCTTACCAAGAGGTCTTCTTGTAGCTGCTCTGCTCCATCCTCTTTGAGGACTATACTGGAGATGTAGCACTCACAGACAGATACTAGATCTCCACAGACTTGGTTGAGCAGCTTCTGTTTCAAGATGAAGATAAGTAAATGCAGTACTCGTTAAAGAAATGCATCATGGGTAAAACATCCTCCATGCATTAGTCCTGAATTGGTAAACGAAAGCCTTTTTCTAGAATCTGAAATGAATAATCTCTCTCTCGCAGTCCCCCTCACACTAAGCAGTTTCTCTACGGCTAAAAACTTGTCCCAGTCTTTATTTAGCAATCTAGCTGCAGGAATCAACTGTAAACAAAATCTGGGTAAAATCTACAAAAGAACATCTGATCTGAACGGTTATTTTCCTCTTTAGGTTTTAACTTTAAATGCAGGGGTTGTTGGTATCTAAGCAGAAAGGGCCAATTGTCTTCATTTGGCATTGCTTTATTAACCTTACACTCTCCCAATGATAGAAACAGAAGAACCCTCTTTAGCACATTGGTATAGGAATTTACAAAACAGCATCTCAGCAAAGCACATTGGTTCCTACAGTTACTGCATTTTCTCAAGCTATTTTCTTAGCTACCCATGGTAGATGTCTAAGACACCATTATGAGGTAGATGTGATTAATGTTGGGAAAGCAAATTAATCTATATGTAGGAAGAGTAATATTGAGGGAAAAATTCATGCCAATTTAGCCTTTAAACAAAAAAACAAAACAAAAACAAAAAAAGCACACTGTTTAGGGTGAGCGCTAGAGCTTAGCTATTGAAGATAGCCCACTTCCCAGCTACTGAGATGGAGCAGAAAGATGGGGCATAAAAAGGAAGGGAAACCAGGTGGCAACATTAAAAAGGATGGAGAATTTTTCACCAATAAGTTAGAAACTCCCTAGTTTTCCCCATTCTGCAGACCTCATTATAAAAGAAAGATTTTACACAAACCTGCTCCCCTTCCCAGCTTGCCTTAGCTTTGTCACAAGTTGTTCCATTAACGTAGTCTGAGAAACACTGTCACCTACTTTCACTTGTTTGAGTCCACAGTAGGTTGGTAGTGACCAATTTAATCTATGGTGGCATATATGGAACATGTCTGTAGCCTCAACATAATCTACTGGAAAAGCATACAACTCACAAAACCCTCTTTCAAAACAAGGGACCTACAGCAGTGCCTAAGGAAGTGAATTCAGCGGATTTCAATGGCAAAACATCTTCTTGGGAAAAAAAGAAGAAGCAGCTCTCTCAAACCCATCCTTAACACTAGGTGTATGCCAGTGCTGGTATGATATACCAATGAAGATGGTAAACAAAACAGAAGTTCAATTTTCTAGAGTCAGAAGTCTCTTTCCTTTGTGCGCTGAAGAAACCGGCATTTTCAGGAGAGGAAAACGTCTCCGTCTTCGAGAGACATGTGAAATACACTTTTAAAACAGTCTATTCGAAGCCCCACCTGTGCCTCCTCAGGGGCATCTGTGTACGCATGGCAGAGCTTCTGCAGAGCTTCAACAGCTGAGCTAATCACCTCCAGGGGACACTTAAACTCCTTCAGCCAGCACTTGATATCATCTGAAAAGAAGGTCAAACACCTAGCTGAGGTGAGTGCTCATGCTAACTGACTATTAACAGAAAGACAAAAATACAGTGGTGCTGGGAGGCAAAGCTGAACACTGACCCAAGCAAGGCACTCACCAATCAGCCTGCCCTGGGTGTTTCTGGGGAGATGCTTCGCAACATGTCCAATTACACACAGAATGTGACCTGCGGTATCACTGCTGGTATTCTGCTGCCTGGAAGGAAGTAAAGGGAACAAATAGAAAAATTAATCCAAGAAGAAAAACTGACTAGAGTCAGAAAATCCTTTCATTTGGATTATGCACACTGAAGACAGAACTGTCAGGTTGAATGAAAACATGATAGAGCTCGAAGGCAACTTTAAGGTACTAGATGATCGGGCTCTAGCTCAAGGCTGCAGGCCACCGCTTCTCTCCTAGATGGAAGCGCCATTCGTTTAAATTAAGCACTTTGATCTAAGCAGTCACCAAACAGCACTCTACCTATGGAGAGGCAGAAAGAGGGGATCGTTCTCTTGACCCGCCCTGCAGGTCTCTTTATTGCCGAATGATTAAGATAGAGGCACACACCTGCTGACACTGTCCCAGGATTCGATTATCTTGGAGTAATCCAGCTTGGGTGAGGAACCTGCTACCTTTGCGAGCAGCATCCAGGCTGATGCAGCATGCTCTGTTTCCACATGAGACATTACATTATTTATGAAAGTGGAAGAGAATTTCTCCTTCTGGGACCATATGTAAAAAGCTTTGTTTAAATAACGGCTGCAAGGAAGACAGAAAGGAGAAAAGAGCTAAGCACACCACAGACAAAACAGCTAGTTTCGGGATCTATATTAAGGGCCGGCAATTTTAGCCAGTCCATCCTTCACGCAGCAGGCAACACAATGAAGCTGGTGACATTGCCGGCTGGTGGCTATTTATGCAAACAACTTTTACTTCTCATTGTTTTGAACAAATCAGGATTTCCGTTCTACATTTAACCCTCAAATATTTACGTCCTCTCTTCCATATTCCAATTCATAATTCAGGTGCACACAAAGCTTCTGCCACATAGACATGGATGTAACACTATACATTACAGGTCAGTGCTAAATTGGGCCCAATGTCTGATATGCTTATAGCCAAGAAAACTTAACTAGAAGAATCCAGCAGGGGAAGGTTTTTTGTTGGCGGTTTCTAGCCAACATGCACAAGCCAAGAGGAAGATAAATTTGTTATTAAGGCACAGGGCTGGGATTTATGGGTCTGGGTTTACCCCCCATCTCTGAAGAAGCTCATTCTGTGTCATTAGGCCATTCACTTAACCTCTCTGGGTCAAAGTTTCCTCTTTTGTCAAACAGGGACCATGATACTTGCCTTCCTCATGCAGGGGGAATTCTGAAACTCAATGTTTATCAAGTGCTTTGAAATTCTCAGTTGGAAAGTGTTATGGATGTGCAAAGTATGATATACAAGGGCCAAAATTAGACTGGTAAAATAATTTTGCAAGCCAGAAAGGCAGCACGACCGACAGATCAGTTTTCTATTTAAGATATATTACATGCTGTTGACTAATAAACATAAGGCTGCTTTAATCAGTGTTTTGTCCCTGTCATTTTGTGTCACCTCATCTCTTTTGCTACTTCCCACAGCGTTCTGCAAAAGGCAGTAAGATACTATTAGTCATAAGACAAGTAACATATTGTACACCAGAATGAAGGGGGGAGGGGGAAGCACTAAAAAACCCCCCATGTACTCTGATCTCTATAAATATACAGATGGTTATTTTTCTCATCACCACACCCTCAATTAACTTTAACAGTCCAAGTTCCTAACAATGCACCAAAAAGACACACCACATGTGTCATTCTCCCATTCAAAGACAGGAGTTGAGGGAAAAGGCAATGACAACAAAGTTAAAACATCCAATACATAGGAGAACTGTGCTGTGTTCACCAGTTGCCAACATGGAAATAATTGGCTGTTGATTTTCAGGCCTGCTATACCCTGCCCATTAAACCGGTAGAGCAACACAAGCAGCTCAGAATATAACAATACCCACATTAGCACTGACAGTATCACTTAATAGTAACATGTACTTGTATTACATCTTTCACCTGGGGATCTCAAAGTGCTTTATCAAAAATTAATTAAGCCTCACAACATCCGTGTGCAGTAGGTATTAAATACATTTTAACGGTAAGTAAACAGAGATGCACAAAGGTTGGAGTCGTACAGAAAGTGAGTGGCAGAGATGGGAACAGAACCCTGAACTTGTGTCCCAGTCCTCTACTCTAACCGACAAACAAGCTACTATTGTTCCACAGTACAATCAATAATCTCCTGACACAGGGCGAGCTGGACACATTTCACGTGTTTTTTATATGAGTAGAAACATTATAAGAGCAATACATGCCTAGAGAAACATGGAGTTGGAAGGGGCCGACATACGAGTCCAAACTCCTCTTTATTGACTGGAATTGGCAGTACAACTGACCTACCTCAACTCCTGATTGTCTGCAGTGATGAGGGCAAGGAGATCCCAGGCCAGTGTCTGGTTTCGGTCTTCATGCGTGAACTTACTATAGTGTTTAATGCACTGCAACAAAAGCTGATCAAGGCAGTCCAAGGCCTTTTCCTGCACAGAGTTCTCACTGTCCAACACAACAGGGACTACACCTGTTAACCAGGCCTTCTGTATCATAACATTATTGTGTTGAGTCTAAAGAGAAGAAAATTCCATATTAGAAATACTTTGAAGCCAGTAATTCAGATTCTATGCATTCAAATGCTATGGTGGGATTAATGAGAGCCAAGACATGCTGAGAGACTCAAGAAATTTTAGTTTCCAAGGTACTGATGAAGCAATATTGAAGTCTTACAGTGTATGGGACCTGTGACCTTAAATCTCTACATCAGCATGGAATTGCTGAATGTTATATTCATGATCAAGATAGCAGTTATTCCTACTGACCTGAGATTTGTAGTATTTATTTACTAAAACTAAAAATCAGTCTGACACAGTGTCCCAGTAAAGCACTACAACAGGCCACTTAAAACGAGCAGTAGTGAGCTGTGCCTAAAAAAAACTTGTGCTCTTATCCTACTTTACTAACCTTTTGAAAATAAATATCAAAGCATGAAAAAATCTTTCAATGATGCAATCTGCATACTGCAATCTCAGTACAATGATTCAGCCTTTTTATTTTTTTAACCTGACAAGGTGAACAACAAACGTACCAATTTGCTACAGGAGAGCAGTATCAGAGCCAGAAAGAGATGTTTTTAACAATAGGCAATGTCTAAAGTTATTCACAACTATGCGTAAGAATAAGATATGTCTTTCATGTCAAAGGCAAAAAAATTAAATCAATCTAAAGAAATTCAGTGGAGAAATAAGGGGCTAGTAATTTATGTGGTCTTTTCCCACTCCCCCCCCCCCCCCCATCCTTTAAATAAAATTATAGTCTGCCAGTCTTGATAAATATTGTTCGTTCTTTCCCCTCACCATAAGTAGCTCTGTTATAGACTGTAGTGCCTGCTTCCGTACAGAGACGGCAGGGTCCCGGCAGCGATCTTGAAGAGTGGACAAGTCTTCTGGGGTACATGGGATCACGTTGTGCTTCAAGATACTCATGAAGACCTAGAAATCAAACACCATGACAACACTGATCAGAATACAATGGGTGCACATTTGGCTACCAATGAAAAATCCAATCCGCTTCCTATTGATTTCAATGGGAGAAGAACTGGTCCCAATGACAGTAAATCCCAAGATTTAGAGATACACTGGCGCACACAAAAACTGAAAGTGAACAGGCTTTGTAACAGCACTTAGGTAAAGTTAGCCTCACCTTTCCCCCTGGCACAGTCAGTTTCCCTTTGCATTTGTGTGAATCATCACACAGTAACAAGGGAAAGGAGAACATTCTTGTAAAAGCATAAATCAATCAGCAGGAGAACTGTGGGGCAGGGATTATATGCCTAACTATTTTCACTTAAAAAAAAAAAAAAAAACTGACTAGATTTCACGAGGACAGTCTCTTTCAAGACCAACTGCCTGTTATTCTAAGTTTTGGGTTTTTTTTTTCACTAAAGCAGCACACTCTAAAATTGAGGCTGGATAAAATCCAGTTCCTTGGTAAATGAGTTCATGAATTCTTGACTAACTACCCAGCTAACATGCCTCAATTTATATAAGGAAGTTGCTTAAATTAAAAGCCTACTGACATTTGAAAAGAAGCCCTATTTCTAAATGATGGAATAAGTGAACTTCAACGAGAGTACTGGTAGAATTCTTCATCATCACTGTGCTTGCATTATTCACTCATCAATTATCAGGAACAAGAGGAGAAGGCATTTTGAAAGACCTGCCTGTATGCTGCAGGAGCAGCAAAATGAGGCCATGATCCTTCAGTGAGCTCCACGTGGGCAGATCACTGCATGAATTCATTGCAGGATGTTAGCCTACATGTTTATATTAATAGCACAGTGTTCAGTAGAGAATATACCTGGAGTGCAGACTTCCTGACATTTGTCTTCTCATCCCCTGCTCTCAGTCTCAGCATAACCATGATCTCCTTCCCTGTCCAGGGAAAAAATGGAAAGAGTCATGAGATCCAACACAGGTAGAGACTGCAGAAACACCAGGAGATACTGATAGGGCAAGCAGCACACTATGACATCAGTTGTTGACAGTGAAAGAAAAACCACCCATGAACTGGAAGTAAACCAAAGAAAAATTGTTTTTCAAATATTTTATTTGAAATTTTAAATATATTTGTATTGCTTTTATATTTTAGGTAAAATCCTGAAAGGAAAATTATATACATAAGAATGGCTATACTGGGTCAGACCAATGGTCCATCTAGCCCAATATTCTGGGTCTGACAGTCGTCAGTGCCAGATGAACAGTACCAGTGAACAGAACAGGGTAATTTCCAGAGACCCATCCCCTGCCACATTCAGTCCCAGCTTCTGGCAGTTGGAAGTTTAGGGACACCTGGCACGAGTTGCATCCCTGACCATGTTGGCTAATAACCATTGATGGACCTATCCTCCGCGAACTTACCTAATTCTTTTTTGAACCAAGTTATTATTCTTATCCATGATTATTCCAAGGTCTTTCTTGTGTGTTAACGGCTAATTTAGAAACTATCATTTTGTGTGTATAATTGGGATTATTTATTCCAATGTCCATTACTTTGCACTTACCAAACAAAGAAATGTGCAGGGGACATGAATTCTGAACAAACACAGTGATGCAGAATTCCCCCAGGAGTAGCCCCTTTGGGCCAACATTGCTATTCTTTTGTCTCTTCTACACATGGGTTTGGTCACATTTTCAATACATTGTTTACCATTTCTTTTCTTTCTAAAATATTTTAACTGTTTGGTCCTCATGTAAGTAAGAAATTAGCACAGGCTTGAGTCAAGTATAATGCAGCCAGACAACTCTGCTAATGCACCTCAACTCTGGCTCACATGTACCCACTGCACTGAGTTATTGTTATTAATTTGTTTTATGAAGTGCCACACTCCTTACTCCATGTAGCCTACAATCTAAATAGTGAACACATCACACACTGAGTGGCCTAGAGAGCATTTCTATCTGAGAGAGTACATCTTATAAGAGTATCATATGTTTTACTGAGTGGATTCTTATTGGTTTTAAGGAAGGATTTTAATAGAGAAGATGGGAGCCTGTCACAGTGAGCTAGTGAGTTCCTGTGTAGGAAGCAGCATGGGACAAGTAACAAAGAAATACATGAAGGACACAAGGGGAATAGTGAAGTGGGATTATTAGCAGTACAAAGGGAGTGATGGTGGGGGGGACGGGACTAGTCAATAGGAGAGCAAAGATGTAGGTACAGCTGTGCAGTTCCCAAAAGCTCAGGACAAGATGCTTGAACATGAAGTGGAAAAAGAAAGAAAAAGCGCCAGTGGAGGGATTCCAGGAGGTTAATAATGTGATACGTGTTGAGCTATTAAGTTGCGTGCTTATTTTTATGTTATGTGAACAAGTTAGGACTAGCGGATAGCCACGTTGCATCAGTCCATTTAACCTCATAACCTGCTTTCAGCAGTAGCCAATAACTGATGCTGCAGAGAAGTGAATTTAAAACTGAAAATTCCACCCCTCCCCTCATTACATGTAAGTGGAACCTAAACTCTCCATGGAAAGATCTGTCTACTTATATAGAAAACTAGATGCTGAATACACATAAGAGGATCTGATTGCCATTAGACACTGTCAAAACCTAATGTCAGCTGAAAAGACAAGTGTGATGTTGACGTACCATCAAATATAGTGGTATCACTATCCCTGGTCAATTCAATGGTTTTGAAAGTCGGAAGAGTCTTCAGTGGATGGTCGGAGTGAGCTAAGAGAAAAAAAAAAAATCAGTAAATCAAAGGATTGAGAATACAATAAGGACATGTTCTCTGCACAGTGTGGCGCATCATTAAATGGAGAATGTTATGTCTCCCTCCGCCCGAGATTTCATATATCAAAATTATTTCTCTGTATAGAACATAAGGCATGTGGAGGGAAAACAAAACATTTTCAAGAGAAAACTTTACCTTCTGTGTGGGTTCCCAAACTCTCAGGGTAGTTGTTGGTGTCTAAAAGTGTATGACCAGAAGCTGCAGAAAGAAGAAAAAGAATCAAACAAGACAATTCCATTCAGGATTCTTCTTCTTTCCAAAAATAATCAGGCAGGTAAGCTAAGAATAGGAGACTGCAGATGCATTACTGGAGCATGCCATCTGGCTTTTTATCACACCATGGAAAGTTTAGCATGCTAAACATGAGAGATTTAAACTTCCCAGACACTAAAAGGTTTCTGAAGATAGAACTGTGTGTCAGGAATTTATTTATTTGTTAAAAATGAGTCATTTAGTAGTTTGTAAATGTCTTTCAAAGTCATCACACAGAGGAGTCTATTTAAAACAGTCATTGTCAATAAAGCCTTTCTAAATATAAACGTTGTAATGAGTAACAAGACATCTACTTTTTCACTTTGTCATAACACCTAAGGGACCTCTGCTCAGATTTCTAATGCCTTGACAATTAGATCTTTAATCTCCCAATAATTATTCCCCCAAAAATTCAAGAGACATTTAGCAATACTGAATTCAGCTGCCATACTTACTGCCTTGTAATAGCTCCTGTATACTCTCCAACGTAGTGGCAGCTTTCATTTCCAGACAATAAGCAAAACTGGATAGTGCTTTGCTCCGGACTGTAGGTGCCTTGTCCGAGCAGCGGCCAAACACCATATCCTGCACCAGAAACTTGTGCTTTAGAAGCTTCTGATGATCCACAGACAAGGAGCTGTTGGGTTTCCTTTCCGGCAGGTCCAACAGAGCTAAGGCTACATCAAGGGCAAACACTCTGTAGGGAATCTACGGCAGTGAAGAACACAAGATTCTCTATTAAGGAAGTGTTAAAGCACTGAGACATCTATCACAGCTGTAATCTAGTTGCTACCAGCGTCAGCTATAAGAAAAATACTATTTAGTACTTATACAGTGTTTTACATGCTCAAAATACAGCTATGTCCAAAGGTCTGGTGTATTAAATAGGATATACACTTACCTTGGTATTATGTGAGTATCTATAAAGCCAAGCTATAAAGTCAGCATACTCTGCGCAAGGGAGCTTATTCAGTAATTGCATCAGGGTTTGCGCGGCATAGGTACGATAGTCAGCTTTATCTGGGACCTGAAATACAAGGACAAGGGAATTTGCCAAGACCAATATTCAGATGGTCTGTTATGATAGCTAAAACCCATTTCAGTCCTCAGAATAAATATCAGTTTATTCAAGAGGGTAATATGGCCTAGCAATTCAAGCACAGGACTGTCAACCAGGAATTTCAGCATTCTAAGCTTGTCTTTGCCAATGGGTCAACATATGGCCTTGGGCAACTCACAAACCCTCAAAAGCAAAGATTCCCCTTTAGCTTCCCAAGGTGACTATGAAGACTGGAAAAACTTGATCTTGATTTAAAGGGTGATCCATGGACAGCTGGCTAGTCACAGGGCTCTTGTAATCCTTGTTTCCAGCTACTAAAGTCACACTGACCGTAAATACACATACATTAAATGTCTCTCTGTTTTTACTTGGCCACATAAGTAATTGCTTTGTCACAGGATTTTACATTTTTTGGTTAAAGATGTCATTAGAAGGTACAAGCAATTGTGAACAGTGGAGAAGTGTCCATGAGAAGCTCTCTGCTAAGATGTGTGCCATACTCTGACAGTTTGAAAACACACACACAGATCTAAAGAGTCACTTTGTCACAAGAAACTCAGACATATTAAAATACCCAACAGAAGACACATGGTGATAACGTTTTTTAAGCGGTGAAAGTTAAGGAAATGGATTCTCCACGTTCATTCATAGGCATCACATTTTATCCAAGAATAGTGCCACTGTCTTTAGATCCAAGATATAAAAAGGAGCTAACATACCTTGGCACAGATATGCTGCAGTAAGATTCGGAGCACAGGAAAGGCGACTTCCTTTAGTTCATCTACTATAGAGCTGCACAAAACAGAAAAAAGCAACTTATAACAGGTTGCTATTGTAATAGAGAGCAAAAAATTAGCACAAGGCCATCTCCTACATTCAGACAGGCAGCTGTACACAGAGCTTCCTTATTCCTACTCTGACTGTTAAATATTGTTCACTGGTCTCTGTATAAACTGTGCTTCAAAATATTCTAGTTTCTAAATGCAGGAAGAGGAAGTCAGAAATAGCAGCTGCTCCCAAAAGCAACACATTAGAAGTAGTGTACTAAACACAAACTCCATGCAACAGTTAGCTAACCCTCACCCTCTTGTGACTGCTGCATAGCATAACATCATAAAGCTCCATACCTGGGTCAGTTCTGGTACTAAGTCCACCAGTACCCAAGTGTTTGAAGTCCTCACCAGTTAGTTGCAATTAAACAATCATTTAGATAGAGCCAAAAACTTGAGCAGCACTTTGCAAAACATAATTAGATATGTCCTGTCTGTCCCAAACACCTGTGTTCTACAGTAGACAAGACAAGAGACAGCAGTACAGGTAGGGGATGTCACAGAGAGATGGACAGTCTATACAAGAAAGATTCCTGTAAGGAACAGGTTTTAAGAATAGGGTTGGAGGAAAGAACGGGCCCTGGGCAGATGAAAAGCAGGATATTGTTCCAAGTATAAGGGACAGCATAAATGAAAGCAAAAAGCTAAGAAACAGAAAGATGACGGGAGAATTAAGGGATAAATTCCTAACTAAAGGTCTCCTTCATCACATTCGGTAATGAACTAAAATCCCCACAATTTGCGGCAAGTCTAAAACAGGAGATCTTTGCCCTTCCATCCCACTTTTCAACATTCAGTGTTTTTTTCCCCCCACAAGGCAAGTCCTATGTTAGCTCTCATGACAGAAATTGAAATTCATCCTCACCTATACACAACAGCTTCAGAATAAGTCTTAGCTATTCTAATCCCTCTATTAACTAGCAATAAGGAGTAAAATAATGCCAGAGTGAAACCCAGCAACTTTGTACTTCACCTGATGAATTTTATTCCCTGATTCCTAGCATCAATAACCAGAGATGTGACAGAAAGGGCTGTATGCTTGGATCCTTCTTCCCCTTCCAGCATGAGGATGACATTGAGGAGACGATGGAAGATACGGTGCAGAGTCTGGAAGAAAAAGACACCCAGAATCAGCTGATCTTCAGCAACAGGTACAGGAACTAGAACAGCACTCTGTCTTGGTTAATAAAATAATCCAAGCAGGTTCCTACTAAACAATTTTCCCTAACAAAATCCAAACAGAATACTTTAAAAGGGAAGCTACATACACAGAGAGCATCTTTCTTACACTGTACTGGGGTTATACTTACCCTAACTTATGTCATACAAGCCTGAAAAGACCTAAAAAGTTACTTTCCAGCAGGGCAAACAAGTTAAAAAGGTGCATAATTTCAAGTGGAACACAATATAGGAGTAATTGGTTGAAATTTAACGGCCTGTGGTGTACAGGCAGTCAGACTTCTGGCCTTAAACTCTATGAATCAGTTACAACAGAAATCCACAGAATTTGGGAAATTCATTATTTTCTCACAGAAAACACCTTCAATTAAATGCCTTTGCTTCCTTGTGCACTGATGGTGCAGAAGGTACATTTTGGGCATTCCACTGCTTGCCATACTTTAGCTGTCACACTGTCCCTATTATTCATTCATATCATTTGACTGAGGGGCCTGAGCAGCGAAGAGATAGAAAGGAGGGTTCTAAATCTGAAAAAATGAGCACTAGTGGCCTCTTGACATTATATTACAATCCAGGAAAACATGGATACTTTCTAAGTTCACATGCCCTATGGAAACAGATACAGTATGTAAATAAGTATTTATGCAGGGTGCTTGATTTAACAAAATAATAAAAAAGGCTGCAGCTTGGCCTTTTTTATTATTTTGTTAAATCAAGCACCCCGCATAAATATTTATTTACATACTGTATCTGTTTCCATAGGGCATGTGAACTTAGAAAGTATCCATGTTTTCCTGGATTGTAATGTTGCTATGAGAAAGAAGATGTTCCTATGAGAAAGAATTTTCTGCCAATTTGCATTAATCCTGTTTACCACTGTGTGTAATATTCCCACAATCTCCACTGTCCACTATCACCAAACAATGCCACAACAGAGACTACTAAACAGATAGAATTAGAGCACCACCTAGCAGGAAGCAAAAGAATTATCAGTTCAAGTCAGTAACTGTTCAGATTCTCTGCTCTAAGATATTAAAGAGATGCAACTTTACATAGCTATCCTGATTTTGAAACACAATCACCAAAATGTTTTCATTAAACTATGCTGTATAGATACACAACAAATCATCATAGAAGTCACAGAATATAAGGACGAGGAAAAAGAGGTACCTAAGCCTATCTCCAACTGGGAAACTTACGTATATAATGAAAGTGACCTGTTAAAGGTTTCTTTTCGATGTATAAATAAAGACCTGAAAGATTTTGTCCAGACTTTTACCTTATTTTCTACACCATGAAGCGGGGAGCACAGCAACTGTAGCCCATGATAGGCCAACTCTGGGACATATTTCGCTTGGCTGATGTTCCTAAACAAAAGAACACGTTGAGATGGCTTCACCTACCGCTGGATATTTATTTACTTTAATAAAGTGACCAAACATACTCTGTATTAACTGGAAAGACATGTTTAAAATTCACTGAATATCATTTCTATGTAAATTAGGAAGAACAATATTATCTAGAGAAAAATCAATGTTTTCATTTTAACATCCACAACATAATAATACTTAATATAGTCACCGCTTTACCTCTTCAAAACAATGTATAAACATTAAGAAGTAATAGCTCACATTGTTCCTGAAAACTCGAATTCATGCACTGCAGGCTCAAAACTTGTCAACTCAACAAAGGTCTGCAAGAAAGCAAAGGGATGAGGTTATGTGAGGGGCAGCGATGAGGATCTGTCTGTGTGCCTGAGTCCTTAGATTCTGAGTTACCTGCATGCAGTTCTGCACACAATGAGGTTTATCTTTCAGAGAGAACTTGGGCAGAAGTCTTAAGAAGTTTTTCAGGAGGAAGAAGATGGCTTCCCGAATTTGAAGCAGGTCATGTGCTGAAAAATAAATCTCTTCTTCTTGATCCTCATCCTCTTCAAAAATCTCATCCATCTAGATTGGTAGAAGACAAAACCATCATTTATCATAGCTACAATCGCTTTTTTTCTTAGAAAGCAGAAACTCTTATTCGTACTATGCAGAAACTCTGAGGCTGGAATTTACTTAATTAATAGTAAAGCAGGATTGGAATTTGTATCCAACGTACCAAATATTTTATTTCAAAATATTTAAAGGCATTTAGTATTAGCTGGAAAAAGAGAGAAGGCGGCTCACAGAAAAACCTCACACAGCTTGTTCCCATCTGAGAGTTTACAAACAAATCCCCCTGCAGAACTAGGGTTGGGCGTCTGAATTCTGATATTAATGTACACAAAGCCAAATTCCTAGGTCTGCCTAGTCTTTTCCACCCTCTCTCATCACAACCCTGCCCTCATGTTCCTCAGATTTTGGATATCCAGTTCAGGACTCAACTAAAGGTTAACAAATATATCAAAGAAGGTTTTAGAAAAGCTAGAACTTTTCAAGAGGCGCAGTCATGTGCACTTCATAGGAGGCTGCAAGTATTTAGCCCTTAGTCTCCCATCATTAGATTAGTACAGAGATCTGAATACCCCTTAGTCCTCTAGTTCTACTAACAAGCAGATCTCTGAAATATACAAGACAGCTACAGGCTGCACTCGTGATTAACATCAACTTGTCTATATGCTGCCGAACGTGTTAACAATATGCTGAAGAACAGTACGCTATCTTCTACCACAACTCACTCATCATCAAAGAAACTGCCAGCTAACTTTGCAAGCCTGGCTTTTCAGAAGTTTGTAACGATGTGCAAAGTAAAACAGCTTGATTTTAGAATGCAAGGTTGAGAGAGTAAAGTGCTGGAAGATAAGAGAAGTCTCATTTTGACTTGGAAACTAAATAAGTTTCCTACTGAGTTATGAATTAATAGAGAGCATAAGGGTACTGTATCTGAAGATACTGTATGAACATCATCTTACATCAAAGTTCTCCTTCCTAGTTGGCCTTCCTTTCTTTTTATTTCTTCTTGCTTCAGCCTGAGAGCTTTTAGCATGATCCTTTTTCCTTTTCCTAGTCAATTCACATCCATGAGGCCAGCTCTTTCTCAGGGTTTGAAGACATTTGTCAAACATCACTTGATGGAACACCTGATTAGCTACGCTGCCTGCCCAGAAACAAAACAGATCAGGATTTAAGCCATTTTCAGAACAAAACTACAAATATATGAAAAGCATAAAATTATTCAGCCATCTGCTCCACTTGTTTGCACAATCAGATGGCTAGAACACGAGTGCCATCCTGGTGACTTGAGGTTCAGAAAGTGAAAAATTAGTATTTAAATTAACCAAATTAAATTGCAGGACGGAGTAAAATCAGCAAACACGTTCTCAGTTGGTGCTTATAGAACAGGACAATGAGCAATCTGGAATTTGCTGTATTATTTAACACAAAACTTTTAACTAGAATGTACATCAGCCTTAAAACACAAAAAAATGCAGCCATAGATTCAGCCTGCTAGAAAACTCTGATTGCCTTTTATTTTAAATCAGAGAATTTTGCTTTCATGATCAGCCAGAAAGCACTAGTCAGCTAAATCCTCTCTATCTACAAAGCAGGTACAGCGCAACACTGGCAGTACAGTCTTCCCCTGGTGAAGTTCAATCTCCATGTCACATTCAGGCCTTTCTGCTAAAACTGCCAATAAGGGGGACAGACTGATGAAGATGTCTGGCAATTAGGACCTCGACTGAGATCATCAAATTGTTTCACATAGAACACTAAATCACTAAGACTATAGCAACTTTCCAGCACTGCACATCCACACAACTATAGAGGAGAATGGCTCAACAGCCATTACCTATCCCACTTCATGTTCTTATGAACAAGGGACATGTAAAAGCACTGTCCAGACAGCTTGAGCCAAATTAGCCACGCTAGCAAGAACAGAAAGGAAGGTCTATCTACTTACCTGGGATTTCAAGCAGTAAGAAGTACAGCCCAGCAGCATGGAGAGCATATATCCGCTGCTGTACATTAGCCTTTTTATTCTGGGCCACTTGGACAAAGTGATACAACACAGCCACAAGAGCATTGTGGGAGAGATTGTTCTCAGCAAAGAGGGTCCAGATACTCTGAGACAAAGCAGAAAACTGACAGTAAGAACTATGGTAAATCTCACATCAATTCCCCCCTCTCAGGGCACTTGCTATCATGGCCGCTCAGATCAAAAAGGATACAAAGGTTCTATGATGCTGGTTTGAAGGAAAAACAGGCCATTCATAAGCTAGATTTTATATATTTTTTTAATTCACTGAACCACGCGACTTAGGATAACCAAACTTGTTTAAATTAGAGATTTTTTTTCATGATTTAAAGTAAATGGATGGAGAAGAGACAGTTAGAATAACACTTACATTCACAAGATGCCTAGCCATGACTTAACTGTAGAACTCTTTTGTGAACCACACCAGGGCAACACATTTCCCTGTCAGCGACCATTAAGATTTTGAAAAGTTGTCCTTCTGTCCACTCCCCACATACGTAGGTTTTTTATTTTAATATCCCTTCTCTGAAACAGCCTGCATCTCAGGTATGTATTCTTTGAATACTACTGTATAAAATATCAGTTACTCATTCAGAAGCCAAAATATTTAATTACTAAACCACTACAGAAAGATGGGGAGAGTATGGATAGTAGGAAAATACAGTGGGTACATCTTTGCCACCAAGTAGAGAGATGGATAATTTCCAACGTACTTCAGTGGTCCCATGGTCCTCGGCAACAAAAGAGTAGAGATTCTTGTAAAGTTCGCTGAAGGCATCAAGTCCATCCTCTGTGATCCCCTCTTCTATTCTGGAATCCAGAGGCTCTGTCTCAGTGAAATCTAGTTCCCAGACTGTGTCAACCCAAACTGGGGTAAAAAGATGCAAAACACACACACTTATTTAAAAAATATAATATATTTATATAGAACTTTTCATTCCAAAGCACTTTATAAGTTTTATCTAAAAATATAAACAGGGATCACTTCACTTACACTGAAGCGTGGCCACTTCTGAGAAGGAATGTGGCAGTTTTTTATGAGTATAGAACAGTTTCGGATAGGAGTACTAATACCTGCACTTTGGGCTGGCATTAACAAAACCTTTAGAACAACAATCCCTTGAAGAAAAATCTCTCACTTTGAATTATTAAATGTGCCTTTTTAAACTTCAAGCACAAATACAATTTATAAAAAAAAACCACACAAAAATGAGTTAGATCAATATTCACAAGATGACTCCCTTCAGCTAATCAAGAAAAAAAGTCTTCCCCATGCTTAATCCCTTCAGGAAAACCTCAGAAATTGTACAGGCCTTGCACTGTGCAATGAAGTTCAACAATTCAATGTTTTGTTAGCGAACTGACAAAGAACACTTTCAGAGCAAAGGACCCTTTCCCCAAAACATCCTGCCACAGGCCTATCCTTGAGGGTCTGTTAACTCAGGAGCCTCAGATGATCACAGACGTGTCAGTCTCTTTCAATATGTGATTCTGTATCTTTAAACATTTGGAGCTCTATAGGTCTAAAACGTAGAAGCTATTTTTTCTTGTCCCTATGCAGGTTATAAAAATGTAAAACGCTGTGGTATTCTCCATTACTGAGGTGAAAGGAAACGCAATTCACCATCAACGATCATAAACTATGGGGAGCTCAGAAAGAGGTGGAATTTGTCCCAGGCCGGTGCTTGTGAAGGTTCTTTCTGTTATGAGATTCCATTCCCTTTTTTCTTTTTAGAGGATCACAGTAATTACAAGAGGACATAAGGAGCCTGCCGCTGCTTCCGGGTAAGCGCCGCCCACAGCCTGCACCCCTGAGCCCCTCCCTCATCCCAACCTCCTGCCTCAGCTCTGATCCCCCTCCCGCCCTCCAAACACCTCAATCCCAGCCGAGCCTCCTCCTGCACCCCAAACCCCACATCTCCAGCCCCCTCCCCCCAGAACCTGCACCCCCAGCCAGAGGCCTGATCCCCCTACCTGCCCTCCGAACCCCTCGGTTCCAGTCTGAAGCACCCTCCTACACCCCAAACCCCTCATTCCCAGCCCCACCCCAGAGCCTGCACCTCCAGCCGGAGCCCTCATCTCCCCCACCCCTGCACCCCAACCGCCTGCGCCAGCCCAGAGCCCCCTCCCGCACTCTGAACTCCTCATTTCTGGCCCAACTCCAGAGCCTGCACCCCCATCCAGAGCCCTCATCCCCCTCCTGCACCCTAACTCTTTTTTTTGAGCATTCATGGCCCACCATACAATTACCATACCCAGATGTGGCCCTCGGGCCAAAAAGTTTGCCCACCCCTGACATAGCCTATTGGACAGATATGCAATTTCTTCTGCTGTCTACTATTGACCCCTCTGCCATGTACATTGGACAGACCAGACAGTCTCCACGCAAAAGAATAAATGGACACAAATCAGACGTCAAGAATTATAACATTCAAAAACCTGTCGGAGAACACTTTAACCTCCCTGGACACACAATTACAGACCTAAAAGTGGCAATTCTTCAACAAAAAAACTTCAGACACAGACTCCAACGAGAAACTGCAAAACTGGAATTAATTTGCAACCTGGACACCATCAAATTAGGCCTGAATAAAGACTGAGAGTGGATGGGACATTACACAAACTAAAAAATATTTCCTCATGCTAATTTTTCCCCCTACTGTTACTCACACCTTCTTGTCAACTGTTTGAAATGGGCCATCCTGATTACCACTATAAAAGTGATTTTTCCTCCTGCTGATAAAGCCCACTGCAATTGATTTGTCTTGTTAGAGTTGGCAAGGCAATCCCCATCTTTTCATGTTCTCAGTATATATCTTCCTACTGTATTTTCCACTCCATGCATCTGATGGAGTGGGTTTTAGCCCACAAAAGCTTATGCCCAAATACATTCGTTAGTCTTGAAAATGCCACAAGTACTCCTCCTTCTTTATTCTCAAGTAGCATCTTATGAATGATAACAGAGTTTTCCAAACAAAAATGTCTATAAATAGAAGCAGCTGCTAAAAAATAAACAAACATCCCCTATTGTTTTTGAAAACTAGTCTGCAAGCTTCTGAAATATAAAACAATGAAACTAGAAACAAAAAAGTTAAATCAGACAGCTCAATTGATCTATCCAATTGATCTTTTTATTATCCACATAAGAGATGCAGCAGAGTTTTAATATCCACGGCGTTATTAATAACTAGCAAACTACAGCAGTACCATGGCAAACTGGACAACAGGGGGCCGCTGAATACTCTGTTTTCCGACAACGGAGAAAATGCTCAGGGTAACTGACAAAGGGCGAGATCCCCGATTCGGGTAACAGGCAGTGACAGATAATCCAGGTGGAGGTGGCTGTTTTTTAACCCTGAGCTCCCCATGAAGCAGGCCAGTATCACTGGATCTGTTTCCACAGAGGGGCACAGAGAGGAGCAGCGATTCTCAGGGGCAGCTCGGGGAGCAGAATCCGGGAGTCCTGGCTCCCACACCAACCTGTTCCACTCCCCACCCCCACACCACTTCCCAGGCCAGCCCCTCAGCCCACTCCCGGGTCCCCTTTGGAGGTAGGGCTCTTGTTGCGTAGGGGGTAGGTCTGTGATGGGCCAGACGAGAATACACGAACCGTCCCACATCTTAAGCCCCAGGCATTGCGGACGGGAGGAAAGGGAAGAGCCCCTCCCCGCCCCGGGCCTAATAGAGGAAGCAGGGGTCACCCCAACGCCCTAGGGCCTTCATCCTTCAGCACCCTGGAGCCTCAGAACGCCCCCCCCCCAAGGTCCCCTCCTCTTTCAGGTCTGGCCCCCCACCAACCCCTTTCTCCCTCCCTCTCCCCCCCCCCCGGCCCTTTCCTCCCCGCCGCCTCTCCATGCCCCCCCCCGCCCCAGGTCCCCTCCTCTTTCAGGTCTCGCCCCCCACCAACCCCTCCCTTCCTCCCCGCAGGCCGCTGCCTCCTACCCCCGAACCCCTGCGGCCCCCTCCCCTGAAGGTCTCCCCGCCCCCCAGCAGCCCCGTAGCCGGGCTCAGGCCTCCGGCCGCTTACCTGCACTGACCGCCCGCAGCCCCCAGCTCTCCAGGCCCCGCAGCGGCCCCTCCGCGGCCACCATCCTGCCTTCCTCGCTTCGGCGCCGCCGGTGCCTTCGAACCAGCCAATCCGCGCTCCGGCCGGGCAGCGACCAATCACCGCCCGCTGCCAGCGGGCGTCGGGGACTGGCTGTCCCGCCGCGCCTGCGCGGGGGCGCTCACAGCTGCGCCCATGCGCCTGCGCGGGGCGTGAGCCCCGGAACGGGGAGATGGCGCCTGCGCAATGTGAGGAAGCGAGGCCGGGCCGGGCGGCGCTTGCGCAGTGCGAGGCCCGGCCCTGGAGGACCGCTCGAGCGCAGCTAGTGCCAGCCTGCCGGGGCAGAGCGCGAGCGCGTCTGGGCTGCGGAGCTGCTGCGTCCCTCCCACCCAGCCCGGAGCGGGGTCCGCGTCGTGCGAGCTCCGAGCCCGGCTCCTGCGCCGCGGGGTGACCGCTGCGCTTCATTAGCCCTGCAGAGACCACGGGGGCTGGGCGCTCGCCAGCAGGGCCTCCCATTTGCACGCCCTTGCCCCGCAGCCGGGGCCCCTCCCCATTTCCCCCCTTGCCCCGCAGCCGGGGCCCCTCCCCATTTGCCCCCCCTTGCCCCGCAGCCGGGGCCCCTCCCCATTTGCCCCCCCCTTGCCCCGCAGCCGGGGCCCTTCCCCATTTCCCCCCTTGCCCCGCAGCCGGGGCCCCTCCCCATTTGCCCCCCCTTGCCCCGTAGCCGGGGTACTCTCTATACCTTCCCACTTGCGGGGACCCTCCCGGTTGTTCTTCCTTCCCCCAGCAGTGGTGCCCCTGCTGCATTGCACCCCCACCCCACCCCAAGCGGTAAGTGCTCCCGTTTCCTTAACCAGCACCCCAACGCCTTCCTGATTAGTGAAGGTAAGAGGTAGCAGAGCCCCCCAGGGTGCATTGAACCCCTCAGTCTCCAGATGCCGAGGCCCTCCCTTGTCATTCATCTCCTAGCAGCGGCTGCAGACTCCATAGGCGACCTTTGTGCTGCATCCGTTTTCTAAACAGCAGCAGCTCCTTAAGCTGTCACATCGCCCTTCTAAGCAGCGTTCTAGGCCCTCTCTTGGTTGCATTGGACCACCCTTCCCTAAACTGCAGTCTTCTGGGTCGCAACATACTCTCCTTCCTAAGCAACAGGAGCCCTCTTGCGCTCTGAGGTTACTTTATCCCTTTCCCCCAGAAATATATATTCCTCTAGTGCCTTTGAGCTGTATTGAACCTTCTTCCATCCTGAAGTCCCCCAGCTTGCTAGGATTGACCCTCCCCAGGATCCTTTAGCGTTATAGTCTTCATCCCCAAAATTGGATTACATCTGGGTTTCTGTATTACGTCCAACGCTATAGTATTTGAGCCCCTTGAAGAAAACAAATTTCTCAGACGTTGCCACTCCTCCAGTGCTCCCTGGAGTAGTACACCCCATTCCCCACAGCAACCCCACTACCCCTCTGGGATTACCCCTTCCCCGTCCCCAGCAGTGAGATGAGCTTCTTTGGGTTTGGGCAGAGTGCGGAGTTGGAGCTGGTGCTGAGCGATGCAGAAAGCAGGCGCAGGGCTGAGCACAAGACTGAAGAGGGCAAGAAGGAGAAATATTTCCTCTTCTATGATGGGGAGACAGTATCAGGTCGGGTCACCCTCACCCTCAAGCACCCAAACAAGCGGCTGGAGCACCAAGGCATCAAGGTGGAGTTCATTGGACAAATTGGTGAGAGGGGACTGAGGGGGTGTGAGTATTGCATGGTGGAACACCAGGGACTTTAATTGGGAGGGTGGAGGGGAGGGGTTCTTTGTGCCAGCATGGAGGAGCTGGTTGGGCTCACAGCTTCCTAGAGCTTGCTTGCAACACATTCATTGGCCTGCCATCCTGCACTGATTCCTCTGGTTGGAGTGTGATTGCTCTCTCCTCTCTGAAATTCAAAAACAAAACATCTTCAGTGAGGGCAGCAGTACATAGCAGTGCATTGCATGGAGTCTATTATTTGTTTTGCATTAGTAATTCCTCCAGGTTGAATCTACTTAAATTGTTAACACTGGCAAGGTTCGGTCTCCATTAGCCTAGGAAATGGGAATGTAGTTACAGTGCATCCTGTTCTCGGAAATTGGGTTATGATCCCCAGCGTCTTGTAATTACACTGAAAAGTCCCTTGATTATCAGAAATTATTTCAAATCCCCCTTTAGGTTTGGACAATCCATGTGTTCTGTACCCTTGAGTCTGTGCAGAAGGGAGGTACTTCCCCTCCTTTTCCAGGTCATTGTTCTCTCTCATCTTATTTTCCTGTTTCTGCTCATTCAGTGACCTGAACTCTGAAATATATGGAGAGATATTTTTAAATTCAGATTCAAACCTCCAGGGTTATTTTTAAGTTTTAATATCTTGGCAGCAGCATCCCTTATAGTGTATAAACTGGGTTCTTTATTATTCCCCATCCTTTTTATTAACATGTTGCTACATCTCTAGCTGCATTAACTGTGCTATTGATTACATTGTGTGTGATGGGCAGGGCTGCCTTGGGAGGTAATGGTTATATTGAGGGCAAGAGGCAACAGACCAGCTGGTGTATGTGCACATTTCAATTCATGAGCTATGCCCCAAAAGCAAACTACCCTTGTGGGTCAGCTTCCTTTCCTTTCAAAGCTTGCTGTCCCCAGCTCCATTGATTCTGCTCACCCTGTTGGGGTGGCCAGGCCCCCCTTATTCATATGAAGTAATCTGATATCTGAGTTGTTAGGTCTGTGATTGCAGTTTGAATTTGGCGATTTGATATTGTGTGAACCCAATTTAGATAAGTGCTTCCCTCCCCCAATAACAGGAGGGAAGGTGCTTGCCACACCCACTATGCCATTGGTATAAAGAACTGAACATTTTGTGGACTCGTTTGAGTTAAAAGTGATAAACCCTAGAGTAACTTGCACAGTTTTTATTCGTTTATTAACTCTGTACCAGGCATGTGTGGGGCTTTTCAGACAGGACCGTAAATCTGTGGCCCTGTCTACTCTACAAATCTCGGTAGAAGCTGTTCACCTGCACATCAGTGTGAGCAACATTTGCAACTTGAGATGGATAACATTTCCTTATAAATCCCTTGGCACAGAAGATGAAATTGATGTTTTTCCCCACCCAGCCCCACCACCTTCACTTAATTTCTCTTCTGATTTTCTCCACTTGCACCACATGTTACACTTCTGGGGGCAGAGAAAGCACATAGCTAATTATATATAAACAGGCCCCATTATCAGAAACTGGATTATAACCTGCCTCTGGGTTTAAAATCTCCAGAGTAAACTGAGCATGAGCTTTCCTCTCTGCTCCGCCACTGACTTGCTGTGCAGCCTTGGACAGGCGCTCCACCTGTCTCATTTCCCCATTTGTAAAATGAGTGCTTAGACTGTAAGCTCTTTGGGGAAGGCAGACTGGTTTTTCGTTCTGTGTTTGTACCGCATCTAGTGCAATAGAGTTTTGGTCCATAACTAGGGCTTCTAGGTGTTACGATATTCCAAAAATAATATTTACAGAGGCGTTTTGAAGACTGATTCATTTGCTCGGTGCTTTGACTTCATGAAGCACTACATAAGTAGTACGTGTCTATTACAGGTAGAAAGAGAACTTTCATAACCAGACTTGAGGTCCAGGTTGTGCTTGGTTATATTACCTTTAAACAAAACAAAAAAACAGCCCCAGTAGTCTACCTGAAAGATGGTGTAACTGATTGTGCTTCTGTAGCACCTTCCATTTCCAAATGCCTCACATTAGGGATTTAGACTCTCAGAGGTGAGGCGATGGGCATTGCCCCCGTTTTACAGAGGGGGGTACTGAAGCACAGAGAAGTGGTGTGATTTGTTTAAGAACATAGGGTCTGTGATGGAGCTGGGAATAGAATCCAGGAGTCCTGTATCTGATTCTCTGGTTAACGTCCAGGACAGTTTCCCCTCTGATGGATGGATAGTGCAGATTCCTTTTAGGACATCAGTCTGTCTGCGGTGACTGTTCTCTGAGATCATCCTAAAAATGTTGGTAGATTTAAAAAAAAGTCAGAATGGAAAACGCTGGCTTTGTTGAACAACTCAGACTGGGGCTTTTTCCTAACATTTGATGTGCTGATGTCTTTTTAAATATGAAGAATCCTCAATTCCTCCTCTAAAGATCTAAGTGCCAATCTCAGCCCCTGGGCAGTAGTTGCTGGGAGCCTAGTATGCTGGCAGTCTGAGTACAGGTCCCCCAGTGTGTCACTTTCTGTTATCTTGGATCAAGATGGAAAATTACGTTCTAGGGGCTGCAGTTCCTATGGGCCACCTTATATTAAAGATGGTCTCTTGGTCACGACTGTGCTTGGAGAACTGCTGAAACAATTGGAAGGGTGCAGGAAAATGTCTGCCTTTTGATCTGCAGCTGGTTTCTTTCTGCCATGCCCATTTCCTGCAGCTCTTCTCCCAAAGCTGACCTACTCACATGGGAGTGAGCAGCACTGCTTAACCGAGTATTCTCTTCCTAGAGCTCTACTATGACCGGGGCAACCACCATGAATTTGTCTCTCTGGTGAAGGATCTGGCCCGTCCTGGGGAGTTCACCCAGTCGCAGACGTTCGACTTTGAATTCACACATGTGGAAAAACCGTACGAGTCCTACACGGGGCAGAACGTGAAGTTACGGTGAGTCTCCTCCTGCTGTCGGGTTTCTCCCGGTCCCAAGCTTCAGCCTTCTCCCTGTGCATTAATTTTCATGCAGTGTCTTTCTAGTAAGAGCTACAGTACCGTAGGTACCCCAAATGAACACACACCAACAGCTAATACAGCAACACGAGGGTCTAATGCCTATGTCTAAGAGTAGAATTGGGAAAAATAGATAGAACTACAATCTACCTTAATTATAATAAAGAACAACTGAAAATCCAATAGGGAACTGACAACTTTGACAGTATGATAACATAGGGCTAGTCTACAGGGTTTTTTCACACCCCTGAGCGAGAAAGTTGCAGCGCTGTAAAGTGCCAGTGTAGACTAGCCCATAGACCAGGGCCATGGGGTATGAGTCTTGCCTTTGAAATCCATGGGAAATCAGTGCTCAGGAGTGTTAATTGTTTAAGGGGGCAGGTCATTGAAAAGTGATTGAACTGCTGTTAAACTAGCCATTTTCTCTCATTTTCAAGCAAGCTGACAGTAACTTCCAAAATCTGATTTCCCAGGCGTTCCAGGCCGAGCTGTTTTTCCCTGCAGCAGGGAGGAAGTATTGATAAAATGCTATTCCCAGCTGAGAGGGGCACCACACTCCCAGTTAACCCCACAGAGAGAACAGACCAGTGCTGATAATTTCTAGAGGCTGTTGAAGAAATGAATTTCTAATCTGTGTCTCGCTAGTAAATAACCAGTTATCTTATGCTTGTGTCACTGGACTCTCCCTTTTAAACTGAATTGTGGCCCTGCCTGTGTGTTGAGCCCCTCAAGCTGCCGTTTGTGTGGGGGTCACAGTATAGTCCCATTTCGTGTTGAAGCACTAGGGCATGGGGGTGGATTGACAGTTCAGACACTGCGTGGGATGCCTAGAAAATCTACCAACTCCTGTGAAAGCCACACGTTTGAAAAGAGAGGTCTCGGCCCTTTCTGTCATTCCTCTTTCTCCGCCTCTTCTAAAACCCACGCTTTTCTCTCTGGCTTCCCCTCTGTTCCTCCAGTCCGCAGCTACTTCTTGATAGCTCTTGTCTGTGCTTCAACTGCGATCGCTCACGCCAGCCGACGGCTCTGTGCATCTGATCCTTGGCTGAAATGGAATGTTAAATTATCAACACTTGTGATAATGGAATGCAGCGCCGTCTTGGGACAGCATGTCAAGCGCTGAGTGCAGTTCCAGATGCTGTCTGGCGAGCTCAGTAGTAAAATGCAGCCTGTCATGGCTTCTCTTGTGCGTGTCGATCACGCTTGAGTTGCTCCTTTTTTTTTTTTTTTTTCTTGTTTAAAAAATAAGGGGAACCAAAGTCTCTTCTGATTCCCAAACGCTTCCAATTTATTTGGCAATAAAAGAGCAGTGTCTGGTCGTTTGCTTCAGTCTCCAGCAGAGTCAGTTAAATGTGTTTCAATAGTCCTGTAATCAGGCGTGCTTATTTTAATCGTGGCTTAGATGCAAAGAAATGCCTTGCTGACATGTTGTTGTTCACAAATTTGCAAATCCTATTTCAGAGTTGGGCTGTGATGGTATGCTGTCACCTTGAAATCTAGTCAAGGAGTCAAATGCTGGGGCTGCATTTAAGAGGGCTGGATAATTTTATGATCGATATTTAGTTACCTAGGTGGTGGTTAGTGTACTCACATCTCATGCTTTAGGGCAATAAGTCATAGGATTCAGGCTGGAACGTCTCCCCTATGTACAACAGTGTACAATTGCTCAGGTGCACTACAAAGGACTTTCACCTTCTAAACCATCAGGTATTGTCCACTACGGAAGGCAGGTTACTGGACTGGATGGAGCAGATGGTCTGAGCGGCTCCATCAAAGCCCACGTTCCTCTCTCCTCCACCATAACGCCTCCCTCCGTAGCTTTTGCACCCGATGAGGTAGTCTGCAAGGGTTCTAATGGACGAGGTGTTCCCCTTGCAGGTATTTCCTCCGAGCGACCGTCAGCCGCAGATTAAATGATGTGGTGAAAGAGATGGACATAGTCGTACACACACTCAGCACCTACCCGGAGCTCAATTCCTCTATCAAGATGGAGGTGGGAATCGAGGATTGCCTGCACATTGAGTTTGAGTATAACAAATCCAAGTAAGTGTCCTGAGAACGAGTGCTGGTTCATGCCAACTGACTCATGCTCATGGGGCTGTTTCATTGCAGAGCAGACTTCGGGGCAGGGTCCTAGAGCCCCAGCCTGCAGCCTGAGCCCAGAAGTCTACAGCAATGAAACAGCCCGAGTCAGCTAGCACGGGCCAGTCGTGCGAGTGTAATTGTTGTATAGACGTACCCTTAGAGGCTTCTTAACTTGACCAGATATGCAGAGGCAGCTCCCGATGTAAACTTTAAGTGTGGCCCTGTACTTTATCTTAGCTCTCCCCATTCCCTATTGTGGATGGCAGGCTGTTCATTGAAGTGCTGGGACTGTTCTTGCTTTAGATCTCTCCCCTCTCACCAACACCCTGGAATGTGCTTTATCCAGATGGAGGCATCTGCACCCACATACTGAGGGGGGTGCATAGAATTGGGATGAAGGCGGGTTTATTTTACTTGCATCGAGTGCTCCCATTGTTCTGAGTCCCGGGTGGCCCAATGGCACAGCTTCTGCTGTTTGCCAGAATGGCGCAATTACATGTGGTACTATGTGGCTGTTAACTCAGGCACAGAAGTTGGAAATTACCAGTTTAGGCTACATCTAGTTCATCCTTCCCACCCAGTGCTGGAGCTCCTCCTGCAGGGTGGTGTTTTAAATTACCTAAGCAATTGCCACTGGGAGACTTGGATCTTGTTGTTGGGAAGTTCTTATGAATCTCCAGCCTAAGATGTCTCCTCATTTCATCCAATAATCCCACTCAGACTTGCTGATGCCCAGAGAATTGAGCATGAATGCATAGTTGTCGCTTGGAGCAGCCCAGAACGGGTGGCTGGGGTGCCCATGGAATCTGAAGTATGCTCTGAGGAGAATGGGAACGTGTCTGACAGGCACATTCCTGCTTGTCAACTTGTTTCCTGCATCGCTGTGCAGAGACCAGAACTGATCATGGCTGTCTTGCCTATCCTCCCAAGGTACCACTTAAAAGATGTGATTGTTGGAAAAATCTACTTCCTGTTGGTGCGGATCAAGATCAAACACATGGAGATAGATATCATCAAGAGAGAGACAACAGGGACTGGCCCCAATGTTTACCACGAGAATGATACAATAGCTAAATACGAGATCATGGATGGGGCACCTGTGAGAGGTGAGAAGGAGTGGGGAACCATTTACATTCCTCTCCTATAATATTTGGGGGACCAGAGCTTGTTTTGCACCATTAATTTTTGCAGGAATGTGGGACCTACTGAGTGTCCCATAAAGTCATCATCTATCTTCAACTGAGTGCCTGTTTTCTTGTGTGATAATAGCTGGCTCGTGCAGCCCTCTTCACTGATGAATCTCATGGCAGCTTACAGACATGGGGGAAATTGAGGCACATTGCTGTTGTCTTTAAGTCTCCTAGCAAGTCAGTGGCACAGTTAGAAATAGACTTCCACTGCTGACCTGGGCCTGGTCTCAGAACACAGCACTAAAAGGTGGTATCTTATCTCATTGCCAATCCCTTGAGATATCTGGTCTCTCTGGATGATCGTGTTCAGCAGTGGTGACTTGCAGGTATGTTCTAGAACTCCCATGTCAGTAGCTAGATGGAATGTCATTCTATTCTCTTTCTCCTCCTCCTCCAATGCAAGAGTTAGCTTGCTCTGGTTTTACCTTCTTGTGCCGGTGCTGTCCTTGTTAGATTTGAATCAATATGTTGTGCCTACATTGATGCCTTTTTCAGGGGAGTCCATTCCAATCAGACTCTTCCTGGCGGGCTATGAGCTGACGCCCACTATGAGAGACATCAATAAGAAGTTCTCGGTGCGTTATTACCTCAACCTGGTGCTGATCGATGAAGAAGAAAGGCGCTACTTCAAACAGCAGGTGAGAGAGGGTGTGACTGCACTGTGGGGTGGACTGTAGCCAGCCAGACAAGTGCTGCTTCAGGTGCTCCATTATGACTAGCAACAGAAGAATGTTGGGCAGCCTGGCTGGTCATGTGGGGGAAGATGCTCCTCCCTGGGTACCCACTGGAGCCAGATGATTTGGGGTGTGGATAGAGAATGCACCTGCCTATCTGGGTCTGTTAGGGATGCTCCTCGGAGAGGGCTTATCCACCGTAATGCCCCTATCAGTTATCTGCGCTGCATTAACCATGGCAATGTTGCCCAACATGTTAGGACAAACCTGGCATCTAGTGGCTGCCTCTGGCCCATCCTCTGTGGAGTGCTGCCATCTGGCCTTCCAGAGGTCTGCACTGCCTGGGCCCTTCTCTTGAAGCTGTAATGGCCTTTCCCAGCTGAAGGATGGAGAGTGGAATAGGCCAGCATATGGGGATGGATGCAAGTTACTGCTCCAGCAGCTTAGGCAGACGTTCAACCCTGTGAGGGCATCCTGGGTGGAGCCAGCGTAGCTGCTGCGTATCCTAACGCGTCCTGCTGTCTGTGTTCCGACAGGAGGTGGTGCTATGGCGGAAAGGAGACATTGTGAGGAAGAGCATGTCCCACCAGGCAGCCATTGCCTCTCAGCGCTTTGAGGGGACGTCCTCCCATGCTGAGGCCAGGACCCCCAGCCAGCCTGCAGAAAACAACAGCCGGCAGTGAAAGGCCCTGTGGAGCGAGGCTGCTGCAGAACCCATGTGTGCGGGGCCGGCGGCAGCAGCAGCAGCGAGGGGAAAAGAAAATATTTCACCAGAGACTTATGAAAATCAATATCAGTTTTTTGACTTAATTCTGATCTTCGAAGGACCAGTAGGGTGGGGAGGGGGCAATGTAAGCTACAGCAACCACGGCACAAAGTTGAACGTACCTCAATGCTCCCCAACCTACGTTCCTCTGGGGTAGGCTGCTTTTATACGTGCAGGGGCCATTGGGCTGCCTGGCTTTCCCGTTGCCATGAGGCCCCTTCAGCATGGCAGTGGGAAGGAGGGAGGGGGAAGGGGAAATTTGATGCTCCTCCTCGGCGGTAGGTATATCACTTTGGGCATGTAGGAAGGCATTTTGCTGCCATTGAGAAGCCCTCGTGAGGTGAGTGGGAGGAGGGAGCCTGATGAAGCATTTCAGCTGGAAGGCGGGAGTGTGCATGAGCGGAGTTTAAGCTGGAGGTGTAGCCTGCTTGATGGGTTTTTTCCACACACACCCCCCCTGTGGTGTTCCTGGCGTCTCTGCCGCAAACGGTTATATAACTAGTTGAATCAGCCCTGTGAATAGCAGAGCCAGGTTGTGCAGCGTAGCAGATGCTGCTGCCTTTGTGTCCTTGCCTTGGGAGCTCATGGATGCAGCGTCTCGGGGGGAAGGGGGGTTGGTTAACATTTAAAAACGCAGAGAGCAGCTGTGTGTGGAATTGACAGGCATATGGATACTGTATAGGGCAGACGAGGTATGGGTGAGCTAGCCGAGCTGCTCGGCAGTGAGTCTGGGAGGAAACCGTCCAATGAAAGAGAGTGCACAGAACCTTGATAGTCTCGCCTCCGAGAGGTCAGGCTGTAGTTTGTCACCCATGCTGTACGATATAGCCACGCCGGTGCCGCTGAGCCCTGGGAAGCTTGTGTACGTAGAAGAGAGTGAAATAGCAGAGCGGTTGTACAGATTCCACATGCTGTTGTGGGAAGCGGGTGCAGTCAGGTCTCTCTAGTTGTAGTACAGGGAAAAACGTTGCGGTGTGAGAGAGAGCAGAATCAGTGCAGTGGCCTGTGCAGCCTCTGAAGTGCTGCAGTGATGGACTGTTTCCCTTCTGGCTTTCTCCTTGCTTCCAACTTATCTGAATAAAACTCTGCTTCATCTGGCCCTAGGATTCACCACAGTGGTGCTGTGGCTAAACCTCGTGAGGACTTCCCTGGTTGGCTGAAAATTATCTGAAAGAGTAGCAGGGTGGGACAGGAGGGGACACGGGGGTGTTCTTTAAATGCACCTGTATGCAAAAGGCTTGAAGGATCCCCCCTGAGCACCTGGGATATGCTATTACTATTCCTGGCAAATGGGACACCTTTTGTTTACTGGCCTGTGTGTGCTGCTAAGTGAAGCAAAGTGGCAGGCAAAACTTTCTGCTTCCATACAGACAGCTCTTGGTCAGTTGGGCCTGATGAGAACAGTAGCGGTGGTGTCTTTGGGCATGAACCTATCTGAGGACCTGAGCATGAGATGTCTTTCACTCTTAAAATAAACTCCATTTAATCTTTTGAGTTAAGTGGGATCATGCGAATGTACCCAGACGGGATTCAGTCCTCCGTTAAAGTTTAGAGACGGTCTTTTAGACTTAACTGACTGGATTTGGATGTTCTCCATCCTTTTTAGATCCCTTTCTAGGAAGCAGGTAATAAAACCTCCAACCAGCATATTGAGACAGGAAACCTGAACTAAACTGGGACATCAACTCCCTCTAACGGGAGCGGTACTGATGGTTTTCCTGACGTTCCGCCAGGCTTGCTTCTGAATCTGGAATTTCCTCTGGCTGGCGGTAGAGCTGTTCTCTTGCTGCTGGGAAGTTAAAGCATCTTCTGCAATGTGCTGTGTGTGAGACAGTGCCCTGGTGCCTGTAGTGATGGTGGGGTCTGGGTGGGAGGGGGATGATGTTTGCGTAGTAAGAAAGCTGCTGTAGTTCAGTGATAAATGTGTTTTCTGCTTGCCAAACTAAGTTTTATTTTCACTCAGTCACATGTAGGGCTATGGTTCTTAACCTAGATGGAGAGTCCTGTTCCGTTCCAGGGGACGTTAATTGCCTCTTGTCTGCTGTGAACACTAGTGTCACACCGTGTTCTGCACTGTAGTAGTGAGGATGTGTGGCTTACTCTGCCTCTGTATGTGAGAGGTCCCTGCTGTGGACTGGAACAGCAGGCTCCTCCCTCAGACCGAAGCAAACTCATATTCAAGGCAGATGCTTTGTTACATCACGTGTAGGGGTAGCGGTGTGCTTTAGGCCTCGTGTAGCCAATGAACGTGGACGCTGCTTCGGCGGCTAACCTGCTCTGCTTCTACCCTATTGAGAGGGTTCCAGGTGTGCCATGGCAATGCACAAGCATTTGAAAACAGGTGAGGCTCCCTTTGGGAGACAGTCCGGGTAACAGACGGTATCTGCCTGGCTGAGCCTAGCTCACCTGCACCCTGACCCACTCTCTCCTTTGCCTCATCTCAAAACAGCCATCCTGAAATCCCTTCGTGCTTGAATACTTCTCTTGGTTGTAGTGTGCGTTGGTGTTAAGAAGCCCAGTGGGTGAACACATCTCTGCATTAGGTGAGTGGTGAAACAGGATCAGTGATGGACCTGAGGAGATTGCCTAAAGATGGAAATCTCCCTCTCCCCTCCCCGGAAGATTTTCAGACAGCATCTGCTTGTCACTGTCAGAGGGAATAGTCAGAAAAGGTGCATGAGCCAAAATGTTTCCTTTTGCTAACTTTTCCTCACCTGTGTGTCCCCCATCATTGGACTAGGCTTGAGAGTCACTCCTCCTCACCTTTTTACCTTCTCTGATTAGAGCATTCCACCTGCTTTCTGTTATGCCCGGTGTTTGGAGTGGTGATACCTGCCCCATCTGTAATGATTGGCTCTTGAGAGGAAAGACATGAAAATTCAACTCCAAGCCTCTACAGAAAAGAAACAGCCAACAATTTAATAAGAGGAGCGGGGAGCTATCGTGGCTTTCACAGCCCACCCCATGCTGGGTTGTTTTATCCTGTGCTGTGGGTGTCCCCTCACCGGGGCGGGGGGAGTGGTGCGTAGGTACTGAACCAAGAAGTGCAACTCGTAATGTAGCCTCTGCAGTGTTTACATGTTTCTTAATTCATTATCTTTTCAATGGCTGTATTTTAAAATTTGTTTTTTGTCTCTTGGATTAAAAGGGCCATTCTAGGCTTTCAAATGCTGTATATGGGTTTGTCCGACTTGTTCTACGTTGCAGTTCTGAACTATCCTACCTCTCCTCAGGCTGGGCACTCAGCAGGCACCTGAGGGGGGGAGAACCCAGCCTTTTCTCTCACTGTGCTGCCTCTAAGGGTGTGGTGCAGAAATGCTTCTTACTGGGGAAAGTTAATTGGCCCCACTTTAAGCCATGTAAAGTGCACCTAGAGTCGTGCTGATAAGTGACTTTTACAGCTATTCCATCCCAGTGGGTTGGTTTTTCTCCTTTTACCAGGACCTAGAGCAAGCTCAGTAAGCGAACTGGCTCTGATCACTAGCCCAGCACAAGGATTAAACCACAGCCCACCTCATTGGCCCTAAA
Source organism: Chelydra serpentina (assembly GCA_037349315.1). Classification (NCBI taxonomy): domain Eukaryota; kingdom Metazoa; phylum Chordata; order Testudines; family Chelydridae; genus Chelydra; species Chelydra serpentina. The sequence goes on along the minus strand of JBAIAC010000037.1, from coordinate 9,157,473 downwards.
GGCTACAGTATTCAAAACTTGAAATCAGGTCTTAAACTCTCCCTGCAACCTGCTTTGCTGAATGTGTATCCTTGCTCTTGAGAGATCTGTCCCTCTGCAGCACAGAAAGGTTTGCACTGAAGAGTGGAAGGAGCCTTGTGTGTCTTGGCACTGCCTATCGTAAAGGGAATCAGGAAGGCAAGCTCTTTTGTTCTCTCTGTAGTAAAGAGGAGCTGCAAACCTTTCCCCATCGCTGAAAAAATCAAGTAGGTATCACTGACTTTAAAAAAGCTTTATTTAAAAGCACAGTGCACAAAAAACAACAGTGAATATATACATCTCCTTTTGGTCTGCTTGTGGCGTCTTCCCTGGGGCTGGGTTTAAGAATATAAATTTGGAAGGGAGGGTTCTGGCTGGAGGGGGAGCATTTTCAGCCTCGATGGGCCCCGCTGCTGCAGTCTGTCTAACTTTGTTTCTCTTCAAGGCTCAAGACGAATTCAAATTCCTCTGGGTGAAGGGGCAGGAAAAGAGAGTCAGAAGCGGAACACACTAGTGTCCTAAGCAAGGGGTTCTCCTTAGCAGGAATCTTGTCAAGACCCCACTAGTAGGGGGAAGGTTCTTACCGTCTGTCAGGGGCTGGATAGAGAGCCTCTGCCTGGTGAACAGTGTCATGTCCTTCAGCGGGCCTCCCGAAGCTCTCTGTGCCTGGTGGTGAGCCTTCAGCTCGGACAGGGGGATGAAGCGCTTAGTCAGCCGCACAAATTGGACATCCACCTGGTGAGTGGGGAGACATGGGCAGTGAGGGAGCACAGTTGTTAGAGATGGACAAGAACTACTGACATTAGAGCGGTGGTTCTCAACCAGAGGTACGCAGAGGTCTTCCAGGGGGTATAGCAATTTATCTAGATATTTGCCTGGTTTTACAACTGGCAACATAAAATGCACTAGTGAAGTCAGTACAAACTAAAATGTCATACAATTACTTGTTTATACTGCTCTATAAACTATACACTGAAATGTAAGTACAATATTTATATTCTAATTGATTTATATGGTAAAAATGAGAGCAATTTTTCAGTCAATGTGCTGTGACGCTTTTGTATTTTTAGGTCTGATTTTGTAAACAAGTAGTTTTTAAATGAGGTGAAACTTGGGGGTAGGGAAGACAAATCAGACTCCTGAAAAGGGTACAGTAGTCTGGAAAGGTGGAGAGCCACTGCATTAGAGCAAGGAGTTTATTTCCTTGTTGGGGGACAAGGCCTTTAATAGGGACATAGGGCTGATGTCTAATACTACCCTACAGCTGTGTGCTTGTGCTTTAAGAATGAATACTGCCTAGTGTAGACTCAGCTTGGGACTTAAAGGTGTGCAGAGTAATCTTCCCCCGGCCACTGAGCTCTGCACTACAGAGGGACTTAGAGGTTTTGTTTTCAGGCAGCAGGGTTTCCAAGTGAGGTGGTAAGAACTTAAGGGTATATGGCTCTCCGCACCCTCCAGGATGGGGGCCAAGGTAGAGCAAAGGAGCAGGGAAACAACTGGAATGAATTCCCTCTCATGACAGGGGTGGTGTAGGTTCAAACAGGGGTTTTGATAGACCAGGGAGGCCGTCAGATTCTCTCCCTTCTTCTGCCCACCACATCAATGTTCAGAACCGGCTGTGCGTGTAACTTAATACACTACCATCGACCACTTGGGGTTTTCCTTGGTACTGGAGGAATCGTAATGAGGGTCCTTCTTGTCAAATTGAGTGTGGTCTGGGTAAGCCTCCTTCACAATCTAAAATTAAAAGGGAAGCAGAGCAGAGACACCTGAGTCAGACTAGAATTGTTGACACCTCCTGACCCACCGTAAATGAGAGGAAGGGCATATCAAAAGCAACACCTTTAGCACGCCCTTCACTACTATGCTTTACAAATACTAAGTAGCTATCTAGGCACCCTCTGAGCTTGGTAAGGTATATGCAGTTTCCATGTGGGTAAACTGAGTCAGAGGTTTAAGGGACTTGCCTAAGGCTGCAGTCAGAACTGGGCATAGAATTCAAGGCCCTAACTAATAGCAGCCAAAAGGGCACATCTAGGGGGATCAAGTCACTGAGTTATTGAAGCAGGGCATCTGATTGAATGATCAGGGACTGGGGTTCCTGCACTCTGCCTATACCTCATGATCAGCCAGCTAAGTATTCCTAGTAGCAGAAGATATGAGGTGTCCACCAAAAGATCTTGATGAGGAGTAATGGGACAATACTGCTGCAGAGTTAGCCAGTTTCTCCCTGGATATGACCATAGGAGCGCCATTCTAATGGGATGACCTCCTTCTTCATGTCCTCTGCCCAAAGCATTTTAAAACACCGAGAGCAACAACGCGCCAGTGCACCCCAATGGAAGGGAGAGGGTGGGCAAAGGCCATGTCACTGGGATACCCATGTACTCTTAAAACCTTGCAGACCCACAGAGGTCAGCTGCTTAAAGTCTAATCCGAAAGAGCACCTTCATATGCAATTGTGTGGAACTCAATGGGCCAGATTCTATTCGGACACTGGTGTAAATCTGGCATAACTCCATTGCCTTGTCTGGAAACACTCCAGCATGAAATCAGTGAGATTGCATAAACTGGCTCTGTTTCTATCGGGGAAGGGTGAAGGGGGGGAGTCAGCACTGCTGGTCTGTGAACCAGTGATTGTAGGCTCTTCACAACTAATGATTAGGCTGCTCTTGCATTTCTCTGGGGTAGAGGTAGGAGCAGGGCTAATGGGCTGCTGTTTCCAATAGACCGGCAATGAAGTATTTCACTGTTGCAAGGATTAGAAAGAGGCTCTCACCTTGATAATTCCAGCGATCCCAGGCTCTTTGCAGTTACTGTGATAGAAAAATGCTTCTTGCCCAACTTTCATGTCTCTCATGAAATTCCGTGCCTGTCAGATGATTAGATAAGAGACCACTGAACTTTGTAATTAAGCCATGAGTAGGGCCTGCAGTGTCCCCCATAGGAAGGTTTCAAAAGGCTGTCCCCATTAGCTGCTTAATGAAACAGGAAGGAAGAATGGAAGGTGTTTTCTTTTTAAGCCATAGATAATTATTCACATATGCTCTTACCAAAGTGCAGCAAGTAGGAACAATTGGCTTAGTGTACACAGGGGAAGAATTTGGGCACAGGAACAGGCAGGGTGAACAAGTCATCTATTTTGCCTACAGTTCGGCATTTATAAAAGAGAGCTAATTTTTGTTTTCTTATTGTTTTCAATAGTGATATTTCAGCGATGTTGTATTTGCAATCCGGGCCTTCAATCACTGCTCCTTACCTGGTAATTCCTGACTCCATCCCAGCATGCTGTCTGATTGGGTTGAGCCTTTAAGTCTTCAATGCCGAACTGCCCAATCAAATTAAAATCAGGAGGTTAGACTTGGATTGTAATTTGGATTTAATGGACAGAAGCCTTTCTTATAGCCTATGTACATTGTGTTTCTAGAGCGTCTCTCATCACTCTGTCTGGTTTACAAAGCTTTTGGTCCCTGCTTGGTTTAAAGTAAAGAAAGTTAATCTGTAGAGGGAATGCTTTGGCAGTCTAAGGACTAGGTCTGAAATAGAAAGAGTCTCTGCTGCCACGGATTAAAAATCCTAGCAGGGTCAATTAAACCATTTGTGCTCACAAGGTACATACAGAGTTCCACACACAGTGCCTGGTGTGGCTTTCTTACAGGATCTCTCTGGACCTGGAAGAGAATGAAATCTGTGTGCATGCGCCCAGAAAGAGAAGGGTATTTGAGAAGAGGGTGACTCTTGATTGTGAAAGAAAGAAATAAGGTAATTTTGATATTAAACAGAACCTGAATTCTGTGACCCCACAATCCATAAACTTTAGACACTAGCCTTCTAACTAGAAATAAAACAGCTTCCATTCCTCCTCATCCTTGAGTGCACGTGCTGGGATGGTGGTAGTAAGGAAGATCCAGTGCTTACTTTCACATCCACTCCCTTCTCAAACCTGCTCTCCGGCTCTGATTTCATCAGCCAGTGGCTGTACGCTTGCTTGCTTCCCTGCGCGCTAGGGCAGGCCTCCTTCTTGGTAGCCTTTCCTGTGCCGCTCTGCCCGGGCTTTGAATTCCTCTCCTTAGCTGTAGGCATCATGGATTCTTCCTCCTCCTGAATCTTACTTTTGGCGAATTTAGCAGCAGGCCTCTCTTTATCTTTAAACAAACAACACGAGTGGAGAAATCAGAACATATTGTTTCCTAATTTGACAATTGCTGTAAACACCTGACTTGTATCACAGCGGGCTTGATATGGGACAGCATTTGGCTAGAAAAGCAGTTTTGGTGGATCACAGCCCCTAGCTTAGGCAGTTGACATCACTTACAAAGATTTCCAGCATATCTGGAATGTGTTCCAAGGTAAAAAAAAAAAAAACAGGCGTTTTTACTGTTGGTTGGACAGCTGTGGTCTAGCGATTGCCAAGGTTGTGCTCGTAAATATAGAAAAGCCACAATAATGTATTAGCTTGACTCAGAAAACTGGCCCTAATGAAATGTAACAACTGGACTACTTTGTACTAACAGATGAGAAACTAAGTGCAGGCAGCCAAACTCTTTGAATTAGCCCATAAGTGAACATACCAAAATTGTACATCACAGTGTACTTTATTTTTAATCTCCTGTACTACAGCAGCTAGAAGCCTCAGAGGTACATGCCCCACTGTGCTAGATGCTAAGAGACAGTCCCTGCCTGAAAATGGTTAAAATCTTAAATAGCATGCAGCCAAGAGAGCGGGTAACAGAGGCAGAGAGAAAAAGTGACTGGCCCAAGTTTGCACGGCAAATCAATAGCAGAGGCGGGATTACAACTTCCTGTGCCCTAACCACTAAGTCACATTACCTCTAATGCAGTTGGTTAGTTATTTGATAATACTCTTCTGTGTCATAGCAAGTAGTATGACAACAATGCTACATAGTATTTTGACTTCAAGTACCTTAACAGTGGACCATCTAAGGATGCCTTACAAATATTAATACATTTAAATCTCCCAATACCCTTGTGCTATAGGGAAACATCACTATCCCTTATTATGTAGATGGGAAAATGCCTGTAAGGCCCGTATGGGTCCCCAGACCATTTATAGAGGAGAAACACACAATCTGCAGAATCCTTGGCAAGTACAGAGTATTTGTCCATCTTTTCACTATAAACTGGAACCCACACCCAAACATGAGAACCCAACAGCCAAAAAAGCTACAGTTGTGGCGCGGGTTAAGACTTCTGCACAGACCTGCCAATGTTGCTCTGCTTCTCTTTTTGCCTGGCCGAGACATCTCTGGCTTCCTTGAACTAGTTTCTCTGCAAGTAGAAGCACCTGTGGCGGTGGGGGGTTCAGGTTAGGAAACACTTGCTGTTACCCCTTATTCAAGCAAAACGAGAGAGAAACCATTCCATTTATTTAAAGAGTTTAAAGAAGTAAAAATTGGCCATTATGTTAGTATCTTGCTGTGATTTATAATATATATATCAGGGATGAAGACTCTCCAATCAGCTGCTCTTCTTCTACTGCTTAACATTGGAAATGTGTATGTATTTTGGCCTGTCAATCTGGGACCCTTTGAAGATGGTTTTGGGGGGGGACAAATGTTCCCTTTGTCCCTGTCCACCTTCCCCTCCCTCCCACCCCTGCAGCGGACTGGGCACCAGCTATACTGCTGCTGCAAAAAGGGTATAAACATTCCCTCTTCTAGGTGCCAGCCGTTGGCGTCCTCTCCTGGGAGCACTGGATGGTTCATGGGACAGAGCCTTGCAGCTCCAGGTGGCAGGCTTGAATCCTCCAAGGGTAGGTGTTGGACCAACCTGATGTTTGCTTAGTGAGCAAATGGGCCACTTTGCTGGTAACCACAGCAGAGCAGTCATTGCTCGCCAGGCTCCCTCCAGCCCCAGCTTTCTCCCACTACCCCATATCCCCATGCCCAGGGCTTACTCCCTTCTCTTCTCCTCCCCATGCTCAGGGCAGGGCTTATTCCCTCCTCTTCTCCTCCCCATGCTCAGGGCAGGGCTTATTCCCTCCTCTTCTCCTTCCCATGCCCAGGGCAGAGCTTATTCCCTCCTCTTCTCCCCATGCCCAGGGCTTACTCCCTCCTCTTCTCCTCCCCATGCCCAGGGCAGGGCTTATCCCCTCCTCTTCTCCTCCCCCTGCCCCATGCCCAGGGCTTACTCCCTCCTCTTTTCCTCCCCATGCCCAGGGCTTACTCCCTCCTCTTTTCCTCCCCATGCCCAGGGCAGGGCTTATTCCCTCCTCTTCTCCTCCCCATGCCCAGGGCAGGGCTTATCCCCTCCCCTTCTCCTCCCCATGCCCAGGGCTTACTCCCTCCTCTTCTCCTCCCCCCCCGCCCCCCGCATGCCCAGGGCTTGCTCCTCCCCCCCCCCCCCCCATGCCTCGCTCCCTCTCCACCCCTTTCCCTGCCCCCATGCCCAGGGCTTGCTCCCCACGCCCCGCTCCCCCCACCCCCTAACCACCCGCTCCACCGTCGCCAGGGCTCCCCTCACCAACTGCGGGTGCAGCAGCCCCTCTCTCTGCGTGGGGAGGGATGCTCCGGGCTGCGCAGTGGCTCGGGGTGCGGGGGGGGGGGGTGGACCCAGGCTGCCTCTTTGCCTTTCAGGCTCCTGAAGGTCGGCGGGCAATAAACGTTATGCAAACGTGCAATGCCTTTAATACCTGCCCCCTGCCCAGCGGCCAATGCGAGAGCCTCAATTGGGGGGCGGCAGGGGGACTACAGCTCCCAGAATTCCTCAGTCTCCCAGCGCGGTGCTTTCTGGGCGCTGTAGTCCCGCAGCCCCCTCCTGAGCCGGGGATCCTTTGCGGGCTGCCCTCCGCTGCGGACTACAACTCCCGCAAGGCAGGCGCCCCGGCACAGGAGGGCAGCTGGCATGGCTTGGAGAGGCTGCAGCAGGTTAGGGGCCCAGCTGCGGAGGGGCCCAGGCTGGCCCCAGGTGTTGGGGCGCAGGAGGATCGTCTCCTGCATTGACCGTAAGGCTCAGGGCAGAGGGGCCGAGCCCCCACAGTGCGCGGGGCCAGGCGGTGCAGAAGGGTGAGGGCTTGGGGGGGGGACGGGAGGGGGAGAGGCAGCAGCATGTGGGAGCAGAGGCCACGGGGATGGGCGCATCTCAAATACAAGGGAGGTGGTGGAGGGGCTGGAGCCCCTAACACCAGCGCTGGGGAGGAGCCGCCTTCCTCTGTCCATTGTGGAACAGCAGGAGTTGCTGAGTGTGTTCCTAGGGGGTATGGTTGTGAGTGGGAGCAATGCAATGCATTGAAGAAAGGGCGCACACAGGCTGTAGGTCAGGAAAAGCTTCCTGCCAGTGGGATCTTTCTGGCTGGAGAATGGTCTCACTGGTGAAAGTCCCATGCGTTGGTGCTGTTCAAACAACTTGCACAGCGCCTTCACGCATTGTAGGGCCTGCATCAAAGATGAATCTCGTATCTAATTGTAAGTGGGGGATTCTAAGAAGTGGGAATTTCATGAAGCAGAACGTAATTATGCACTAGGATTCCTGTCTCTACTTTTACTAGAGGATCTTCTGAAGGACCCAGGGAGCTAATAGGTCCATGGCAGGATTTTGAAACCTAGGCTGTAGCTTTCCTATCTGTAACTGAGTGTAGAAGGGGAATGGGTCTGACTCCATTTGAAATTTTATGGGTTTGCTTTGCTTGGTTGGGTTTTGTTTAACTCTGACAAAAACAAAGAGCTCTACCCTGCGTGTGACTCCACATTGCCTTCTCCCCTCAGGGCTTGTCTGCAGGGTTGTACTTATGTCACATAGTTACACCAGTACAGGATCTCAGGTCACACGCTTGCATATGTGTGACTTTCCCTGGTAAATTACTGGTGTACATTTCAGTGATGAAGCACATCTATGCTTAGGGCTCATACTAGTGTAACTACGTGGGTTCATCCCCCGTACCTCTCCTTTGTAGACAAGGTTTTACATGGAAGCTGGAGTTGGTTGCAGTAAGTTTTGCTCTCTTGTGAAGCCTCAACCCAGCTCTCCAGTGAGTTCTCCAGAAAAGCAAAGAAATAAAAAAGTGATCATTCTAATGGAGGGGGAGGGGAAATACCCAGGCAAAAAACAACCCTGTAGAATATCAAGGCTGCTTTTATGCATCAAAAAACGCCAATAAAGCCCCCCTCCCACACACACACAATTTTAGTTGTGTGTTGCAGTTCATGTTCAGTGACCACAAAAGATCAAGACCTTGGTTTTGTTTCACCCGAAGGCAGCCCCTCTACTAGACCACTGCCTCGTAGTAGCATGCAGAGGCATTCATTCTGCATTGATTCATTGAGAGGCACGACTGACGCTTGTAATGCCACAGTGGGTCAGTGTAGATAACTGGGCTAAGAGATACTGGACTGGGAACAATAATTACGACAATGTTTCAAATTGGTCCTGGGTATTAAAGAAGTGAGGAGGTTTGCAGCCGCCTTCCCCATCCTCTGAAAGCATCCACTCTTCTTCCAGCATCCACAGGCCTGACCGAGGAGCAGAAGGAGTTCCAAAAGGTTGCCTTTGACTTTGCTGCCAAGGAGATGGCCCCTCACATGGCAGAATGGGATGAAAAGGTGAGAGCACTGGCCAGCTGCTAGCCTACAAAAGGGATGCTTCACCCAACACCCTCTCTTTTCTCAGGAGCTCCTCTTGCCTGCATTAACGGGCTCATCATTTCTTTTCTTTTTTCCCCCCCAGCATTCCCCTTGCCCCAGCCCTGCAGGTAGTGATGTCCTCAGTAGCTCCTCCCCTCTTGTTTAGTGCTGTGATGGTGACAGTGGAGAGATTCCTTTAGGGATGCTGATGCAGTGGCACCCTGCTGCCATCAGTGACCCCAGGAGGCAGCACGGAGAAGTCAGAAAACCTGCACTTGCTCCCTGATCTATTGAGCTGCCTACCTACCCGCTTAAACTTTGTGGAAGTTCAGAACTGGACTTCATGGCTCATCTTCACCAGAAGCTGGTCTTGCTTTTGATCTCTTGCAATGCCCTTTCTCCCTTTGTGCCTCCAACAGGAAATATTCCCCGTGGAGACAATGCGGAAGGCAGCCCAGCTGGGGTTCGGTGGGATCTATGTGAAACCAGATGTAGGTGGCTCGGGACTGTCACGGCTTGATACCTCCGTCATCTTTGAGGCTTTGTCGACAGGATGTACCAGCACCACTGCCTACTTGAGCATCCATAAGTGAGTGGGGGACAACTGGCTAAGCATCTGTGGTCAGTCTGGCTGAATAACGCTCTTACTGTGGACACTGGGACTCCTTAATCCTGTCATCTTGCAGCTTTCAGGGGTGCCATTCACTACAGAATCATTGAAATGTAGGGCTAGAATGGACCTCAAGAGGTCATCAAGTCCAGCTCCCTGTTCTGGGGCAGGATCAAGGAAACCTAGTCCATCCCTGACAGGTGTTTCTTTAACCTGTTCTTAAAAACTTCCAATGATGGGGATTCCATGACCTCCCTTGGAAACCTATTCCAAAGCTTAGCTACTCTTATGGTTAGAAATATTTTCCCAATATCTAACCTAAATCTCCTTTGCTACAGATTAAGCCCATACTTCTTGACCTACCTTCAGTGGCTATGAAAAACAATTGATCAGTCCTCTTTGTAACAGCCCTTAACCTATTTGAAAACTCCGATCAGCTCCCCCTTCAGCCTTCTTTTCTCAAGTCTAAACTTGCCCAGATTTTTTAGCCTTTCCTCATAGATCAGATTTTCTAAACCTTTTATCATTTTTGTTGCTCTCCTCTGGGTTCTTTCCATCTTGTTCACATCTTTCCTAAAGTGTGGCACCAGAACTGGACCCAGTACTCCAGCTTAAGCCTCACCAATGCTGGACAGAGTCGGACAGTTATTTCCCATGTCCTACATACAATACTCCTGTTAATATAGCCCAGAATGATGATATTCGCCCTTTTTGCAAACGGCATCACGTTGTTATTCATAGTCGATTTGTGATCCACTATAACCCCCAGATCCTTTTCAGCAGAACTACCAATGAGGCAGTTATTCCTCATTTTGTAATTGTGAATTTGATTTTTCCTTCCTACGTGTAGTACTTTTCACTTGTCTGTATTGAATTTCACTGTGTATTTTTGAATTACATTTAAGGATGTAATGTAGGGACCATTAGTGAGCATATGGGGCATGGCTGGTTACTCTTAGCAATCAGGCTGCAGTCCCTCGGACACTGGAAGGAATCATTCCTATTTACAAGGAAATAATTTTAGCCTAGTGAGCAGAGGGCTGGAGCTGGGAACTTTTGGGTTCTGTTCCTAGCTCTGTCATTGACTTACTATATAGCCTTTGGCAAATCCCTTACATGCCCTGTGCCTTGGTTACCCCATCTCTAAACTGATTTATTTAGTGTGGCAATATCCCAGTCAAGATCAGGGTCCATTGCACTAGATGATGTACCAATACATAGTAAGAGTCAGCCTTTTCTTCGTAGGCTGAGGCTGAAAACCTCCACGCCAGTGGCATGAGCATTCTGTGATCATCCTTCTTCCTAGGCCTGTGCTTGTATGCATGCATTATAACCCCATCCTTTCTCTCCTGGTGCAGCATGTGTGCTTGGATGATTGACACCTTTGGGAACGAGGAGCAGAGACACAAGTTCTGCCCGTCCTTGTGTAGCATGGAGAAGTTAGCCTCTTACTGCCTGACCGAGCCGGGTGAGCTTCATGTACAAATAATTCCATCCTCTTCCTGTCCTGAGTCCCAGCAATGTTGTATCGGTCACTCTCACTCTCAAGTGTTCCAAGGATCTGGAAGTGAAACTCCATCTCCGGTTGTTCTGAGCTATCCAGTCCTCCATGTGGCTTGTGCTTTAGGGTATCTGTGTAGCAAGGGCGGGTACCTCAATGGGGAACATCTCACGCTGCTGACAGTCTTCTCCCCTTAACATACAGCAGTGGTGGGAAGGGCAGGGAGAAGTGCTGTGGTTCACTGAGAGAAGTGAGGCGCTGAAGGTACAGAAGGGTGCCTTGGTCAGGTGTGGGAGGGATACACACGGATTTGCAGAATATGCAACAAAACTAGACCCACTTTGACTGGCCTGCAGCTCCTGTTTTCAAGGCTGGTTAAACAAAATGGATAAATACTGTGGTCAGAGGGTGAATCTTTGTCCAGATTATAAATAAATATTATAAACACATAAATAAGTTTATAAATAAATAAAATAAATAAATCCACGCAGATCTGACATCTCTAGTTTAAAGCCAGGGGCAGTCAGAATCCCACATGAGCTGGAAGAGACCTATTCCTCAGCCCATGATGATGTGGTTGACCATCCTGCTCTGGATTGCTTGGCTCTAGAGGATAAATTCAGCTCTGGGGCAAGGGGGCACAGCCCCCATTGAGGTCAGTAGGTGTTGTACTCTGGTTTCAGGAATGCATTTGGCCCCGAGTCTGACTCCTCATCATTCCGAGTAAACACACAATCTCTGGAGGAGAGAGGCAGCCTTGCCATCTCACTGGCTCCTTTCCTTCCCCACTAACAGGAAGCGGAAGTGATGCAGCTTCCCTGATAACGTCAGCCAAGAGGAAAGGTGACACCTACGTCCTTAATGGTTCCAAGGTACCGGCTTTTCTCGCCTTGAAACCCCCTGAGCACCCTGCATGTGCGAGAGGGTCATTGCCGTATCTCTTTGTCTCACCCTCTCATCTCTGCCTCTTCCTCTTTGCTTGTGGAACTGGAGATATCCCATTATTTCACATCGTTTCCCGTTGTGTCTCCCAGGGCAGGATCGTTCCCCGCGGTGTATTCTCTAGGGCTTTGTTCAGTTCTGTTCTTACATGTCCCTTGGTGCGGGGGGCATCCGCTGCTTCCCTTGGAGACGCTGTTCCCAGCCCAGTAAATCGCACTGTTGGGAAGCCCTGCCTGATGCTCAGCCTAAGTTGTCCTTTGCTGAACTTCCTCCCGCTACTCCTAGCTTTACCCCCTCAGAGCATCCTGAACGACTCCTCTCCCTGGAATTTCTGCACCCCAACAACCAGTAATTGGAGGTGGTTATCCTGCCCCTTCTGTCCCTCCAACCCCAAATATGTCAGGCTACACCTGTTCATCTTGTGATTTCACCCCATAAACTAATCCCTCAAGCCCACCCCCCCTTGCTTCTCTGTCTCCTTGTCTCTCCTCCCCTCTGCCCTCCTCCTCCCCTATCTCTCTCCTCCCCTCGCCCTCCTCTCAGCTTCTTCTCTCTGCCCTTGGATCACCACACTAGACACCTAACTCCCTTTCAGCACATGGTGCCCCGTGGAGATTCTCTCTGGCTTCCCAGGCTCTGGGCGTGGGCTCCCTGCGTGCTAATTCTGTCTCGTTTCCTGTGCCCCATGCCAGGCCTTCATCAGCGGCGGTGGCGACACAGATGTATACGTGGTCATGTGTCGCACAGGAGGGTCTGGCCCCAAGGGCATCTCCTGCCTGGTGCTGGAGAAAGGAACTCCAGGGCTCAGCTTTGGCAAGAAAGAGAGGAAGGTGAGAGACGCACACACCATCAAGGTGTGTGTGTGTGTGCGCGTGCGGGGGGAACACGGCAGAGGCAGACCAAACTGGAGTAGACCACTAGCAATTGCATGTCTGATCAGATCGCTGGCCCATCCAGCCCTGTACTGGGTGAGACAGCTGGACCATTCTAGTCTATTATCTTGCTTCCTCACTGCACCATAGCCCCAAATAATCCAGTGTCCTGACCCGGGGCAGCATTGAGGCGCACCGTGTGGGGAAACCTTGCATTGCCACTGCTCATGCTGTATCTGCTGTCTGGATAGGTGGAGGGCTTTAATCTCCAGGTCTGTCAAGCCAGCCCCAGGTAGAGATTCACTGGATCTGCACTTCTCCTGTAGACATTTGCATTTCAGTTTCTAGTGGATTGAATTGCTCATGAAGTTTAAGGGCTCCTCAAACCAATCAGGGCTACGTATGGTGCAGACAGCCCCTGTGCAAGCTTCACATGCGCCGGACCCTCAACCCTCACCAGCACATTACTGAGGCTCAGCTTCTGACCCCTTGGTCCTGACCCCTTGGCGAAGCTAGTAATGAGGTCTCTCCTGAGCAGTGACTCCCAGACTGCATGGTGCTTTGCATATGGACTACAGAGCTTTGGAAGATCACTAAACTCGTGATCCAGGTGTCTGGAGGTACAAGTCCAGAGAACTAAAACTGAGCCACCTAAACTGTCCTGAAAGTTACCATCAGAATCCAGCTGAAAGGGGCGCAGTGCCTGTGTAAACCTTTAGTTCAGAAAGGCTGGCGGGGTATCTGAACAGACTCCGCTTCACGGCAGGATCTGAGGGGCGCCACACTCTGTGTCACGGAGTCTGCGTTACAGAGGCGCTCCCCTTCACAAGCCCAGCGGTGGAGGGAGAGAGCAGTGATAGACCTGTTAGCTCTCCAGCGGAGAGGTGGAGGTGCCCAGCCCTCCAGACAGTCTATAAGATACTCCCGTCTTTCCCAGGTGGGCTGGAACTCCCAGCCGACTCGGGCCGTGATCTTCGAGGACTGTGCTGTTCCCGTGGCCAACCGGCTGGGCGCAGAGGGGCAGGGCTTCGGCATCGCCATGAAGGGCCTGAATGGAGGAAGGATCAACATTGGTAAGCCTGGCAGCTGAGAACAAGGGGAAGGGAGGGGGCTGTGGTCTCCTCACTGTTAGTCTAGTGTGGTGGCTGGCACGTAATATTCACTCTGTGCCCTTGGCTTCCCCCGCCAGCTTCTTGTTCTCTAGGAGCTGCTCATGCCTCTGTCCTCCTGGCCCAGGACCATCTCACCATCCGCAAACAGTTTGGGGAATCCCTGGCCAGTAACCAGGTGACTTTTCTGTCTACAAGCTCTGCTCTTTCCACCACCCCATGCCTCTGGCTATTGCATAAACAAGCAGCCAGAGCTCCCACCTTCTGCCTTACACACATTCTGCTGGGAGAAGCTGGGACTGCAGTAGCTTCTCCCAGTGCTAATGTACTCGCACTCTCGTCTATCATATCTCCCGCTAGGAGAGGTGTGGGTGGCAATAGGTGGTGGGACTCTCCTCATACAGAAAATAGTTCATGATAATTATTTGTTGGCCTTATGATAGAAGAGAGACAGATGCTCGGAAGGAGCTGGAGAAAAATAGAGAGGCTGAGAGAGAGGAGTTAGGGAGCCAGGGGCCCTGGTACAGAGAATCAGAGAGGATTGAGCTTCATGTGAAGGGAAGTCCTTTCTAGAAAGTTCCCTAAAGAGGAAATACAAAGATGGGGCCCTGCCTGAGCGAGATGGGGGGGCAGCACCTGAGGGGACTGAGGGATATTTGGGGGACAGTGCCTGAGGGGGGAAAACGGTAGGGTGTGGGATTCAGAACAGGGCCCCAATTGAGGGGGCAGGGGGTGATACTAGGGCAAGGCCCCACCTGAGGAGGCTGGGTAGGGGGAGGTGTTTCAGGGCAGGGACCCACTGAGCCTCTGGCGTAACCTGGCCCCTCATGTTCTATTTCTTTCCTGGCAGTACCTCCGGTTCAGGCTGGCTGAGATGGCAACGCGCCTGGTGGCGGCACGGCTCATGGTACGGAATGCGGCGCAGGCCCTGCAGGAGGAGCGAGAGGACGCCATCGCCCTGTGTGCCATGGCCAAACTCTTTGCCACCGATGAGTGCTTCACAGTAGGTTTTCCAAGTCTCTGCTGCGGGGGGGTCGTAATCAGAGACGTTCAGAGTCTCCTTATAGTGGCTGTCGCTGCTTGGGATTTCAGGAAGTCTCTTCAGTCTGCAGGGTTCCAGCCCTGAGTACGTTTGGTGGGCCATAAACCTAGTCTTCGGGCCCCTTTTGTGGGTCAGAATCTTGGCCCATGTGTAGGCAGGAATCTCAGCCCCTCTGCAGGCCATGATCCTTCTCCCTGGGCATTCTTCATATGCTATAATGCCTTCTGCTGCTTATAGGAGCCTGGGGGCTCAGGCAGACCCGTGAGTAGAGCATTTCATTTGGGTGATTTTAGCTACCTTTCAGTGAGGTAATAAGGGTGCAAGCCAGGGTGTCCATTACTTGCTCTTAATTCCTGGTTAGCATGTATCATTGGGAGTGAGGGGGGTACTCTAGTGCAATTACAGAATGCCATTTAATTAAAAGAAAAAAAAATCCTGAGCTATGAATTGTCTTGGATTAGTTCTATTTTGGAGTTACCACTACATCCTGTCATTCGCCTCCTGGATGTATACTGCCAGTGTGGTGTATCTCACACACAGGATTAATTATAGTATCAGAGGGGTAGCCGTGTTAGTCTGGATTTGTAGAAGCGACAAAGGGTCCTGTGGCACCTTATAGACTAACAGGATTAATTATAGTTAGGCTTGGTACCATCTTTAAATAACGAGGGCTTTTATCCTGGAATTATCCTAGCTGGCCGCTAGATGGTGGTCTTGAATTTTAATTTTGGACCTAGACTCAGTTAGAAATGCAGCAGAAACTGCCTTGGTTGAGGGGAATAAAAATGCACCCTACGGGTTTGTGCCTTGCAGCATTCCTTTTAAGATGACACCATTAGTTTTAAATGAAACGTCTGGAAATATGGCAACAGGCAGCATGGCATATAGTGGTTAAGAGCAGAAGAGACTGGAATTTTGGACTCCTGGGTTCCATTTCTGCTTGGGATTGTGGTTTGGTGGTTAGATCTTAGACTTAGTCCAGATTCCTGGGTGCTAGTCCTAGCTCTGCCACTGACTTGCTGTGTGACCCTGGGCAAGTCACTTCACCACTCTGTGCCTGACCCAACGACGTTCTCTTCTCCTCAGATCTGCAACCAGGCCCTACAGATGCATGGGGGCTATGGCTACCTGAAGGACTATGCTGTGCAGCAGTTCATGAGAGACATCAGAGTCCACCAGATCTTGGAAGGTAACCTGGGGTGTTGCCAACAAAACTGGCCACTGGCTGTGACATTGGCCGCATGTCCCAGTGGAGAACAGGGACTTGGATTATAGTTGCAAATTCCACTTCTTTCATTCTGTGCTTTAGGTCTCCCTCTGACAGCAAAACCCATGCAGGGGATCTGAGTTCATTGGGCTACAGCAGATTTGTGTAGCCCTCTAAGTATTTCCAACCCAGTAGAAGAGAGAAGAGACTCCATGTACAGGATGGCTCCCTGCAGTATATTTTTTAGTATCTTGTCCACTCTTGCTCCACGTGACTCAGTTGAAGGAGCTCCCACCACCTCCCTGGGAAAATTATTGATAGTTTAATGGGCCTCACCAGAGGGAAAGGTCTCCTGATGTTCACACTAAAGGTGTCTTTGTTTAATTTCATCCTGTTACTCCTATTAACACCCATTGTTGAACCCTAAAAAATTCCTCTCGTTCTGCGTGCTGTTCCACCTCCTTGTAGAGAGATTTGTGGTAATATTCCCCCTTAGCAGAGCCAAGCTTGTTTTATTTTTAATCTAGCCTCTTAATCATTATTACTGCTATTCTTTGAACTCCATTCACCTAGAATTAGAGTATCGGGAAGGGAGGTGGTCCTGGCCATCCCATGCTATGCTCCTTTCTACTCTCTGATATGATGCATATGTAGCAGTAGGTAAAGCAGAGACTCTTCAATATGGGCCCAGTTCTGCTAGGTGCTCAGTGCCCTAAAATTCTTTTAATATCAGTGGGAGCAAGGAGCGTGCAGTGCCCCCTTAATGAGCAATCTTTTTCCAGGCATCTATGTCTTACCTTCTCCTCTACACCCACTAATACCCTAAACTCCTTTCATGCTTGAAAGGAGTCTCTTCTGAAGAGTAGGCTACAGATCCCACCAGGTTTTGCCCTGATCACAGACTGGATGGAGACATGGAATAACTGCTCTGTTGATTGCATGCTGCTCTGTTGTGGGTTTAAAGCCTGGGATTTTTGCATTTGACTTCAGTGGAAGCAGGATTGGGCCTTCACTTAACTGATGAGTGTCTCTGTCTGTCTCTCTCTATCCTGCTGCAGGTACCAATGAGGTGATGAGGATGATTGTGGCCAGGAGTCTGTTACAGGAGTGAAACCAGGAGGTGGTCTCTAGTCTTAATGCACTCCACTTGCTAGCTAGAACATTGTCTATTGCTCCTGTTTCCATAGACTCCTTCCCTGGGAGTGGGGAACTCACTCGCTCAGTGGAAACTCTCTTGACTTTTTCTGATCCCAAGCACAGCTGGATGCAGCCCACGTGGGGTCCCAGCTCTATGCGGTGCCTGGCAGAGCTGCTGGTACTAGTCTGGTATCAAGGACGCCAAAGATAAAAATCAGGCATGAATGAAAGCCTTTGTGCCTGTGTCCTGACTATGGGCCATTGCTGCTGCCCTGCCCCTCCTCAAACAGAAACATTAGACCGGTGAGGTCATCCAGTCCACCTTTGTGCCAGGACAGGAGTAAAACAGAGAGAATCCAGTCAGCCCCTCTCCTTCCCTGGGGCATTTCTAAGGCAGATGTGGAGGCATAGCCTACTGATTAATTTCAGGCAGGATTGTGCACATGCATGCTCTCTTATGGATCAATAAGGCAACTCCTTTGAAATCACAGGGAGAATCGGTTGCCTTGTTTAAACCCTTGTCTTTCCAAGCTGCTGCGCTGCAGCACTGGGGCAAGTCATCCATAAAGATTGTGTCTCCATGAGTTGTTACAAAGTGGAGTGAGCATTTTAAACCCATTGAAGGGAATGGGGCGTGCCTGGTGCTGATCTGGAAGCATCACTGCTTCTCATTTCCTAGAGTTCTCTTACCTAGTGCAACTGGCTCTTGCTCTACCCCATCCCAGTTAATGCTTTCATTTAGCATTATGAATCCTGAGTAATGGGATCGGGGGATAGATGAGAGAAACTTGCACAAGAAAACCTGAGCTCCTTATTCTCAAATTAACTCTTCCCAGAAATGTACAATATGAGCAGAGTCAGAGCTTTGATCACGTTTACTTTTTTTTCCCCCCTCAATGTCGGAACCAATAAAGCTATGACAGTAAAATCACCAGGGGGTTTTTATCAGTTCTGGTAATTCACTCTTTCTGCAACATTCTAGTTCTTTAATTTGAACATATTCCCTTTAGTTGATAGATTTTTTTTTAAAATCAGCTTGTTTAATGGAAAATCCTAATGATTACTAATAACTTGCATTTCTTTAGTCCTTTAAAGTGCTTTACCAACTAACAAAGTGTTGACATACTCATTTGACAGATGGAGAAACTGAGGTGGAGGGAGGGGAAGTGACAAGAGTCAGTGGCAGAGATGGCTGACTTCCTATTCCTGGTTTTCATCACTGGGCAACATTTCTTTGTCACTACCTGCCACAAAAACTGACACAGGCCGATAGGGGAGATTTTTTCCCCCATAATGTCAAGGAACTGAAGTAACTTGACCTTTCCTTCTTAAAGATGAACATACATGTATTTTACATTGTGAGCCACGCTGTGCCAAGCGCTCCATAGAAACTCTTAACTGTTCAGGACTTGTCTGTGCTTACTTACAACATGACTATCAAGACGTGATTGTTTTGACAGTGTCGCTTAACAGCGGTTACACACTTAAGTCCCATCTACACGATATGTTTCAACTTCATTGAAGCCAGCTCCCCGGACACTACTTATCTCTACGATACAGACTGGCTTAGTAAAAGCTAAAATCCAAGCTGACTGTATTTAATACTTGGGTAAACAGAAGGCTACTGCCCTGTAAGTAACCCTTGATTGGGCCTCTAAATATTTGCCTAGTACTGTAGAGTCCAACCAAAGAGCCCAGTAAAGCCTTATCTATCTCTTATTCTCTGGGTTGCTTGGGCCAAGATACTTTGTAAACTCAGGTTTATGTAATTGGCTAAAAGTAGTGCTGAGAGTGGTTCAGGCATAAACGGTTTGAATCTGGCTTAGCTGTGTAAACACTGAATGTTGTTACCCCCACAGGCTTCAACCGCTGTGAACTGAATTAGTCTCAGTCTGGGTGTGGAGGCAGGTGTATTTATCGCCAAATCCACCATCGCAGTTGACAGTGTTGGTAAAAAGGCAGAATGAGGAGGGAATGAGTCATTAGTGTGAACTCTACTCTTCCTCCTGGAAGTGCCCTCTAGGGCAGGAGACACTGCCCACCCCCACCAGTGTGAAAAAAGACTATATTGTGGTTGATTGTTCTGGGAGAGAAACCAAAAGCTTTGGTTTGCAGAGCGGCTAACCGGTGACCACTTTAACTGCCTACAAGGGGAAATTTAAAGGAGATGCTTATAGAGCTGGGTGTGTTGGGTCAAAGGAAGATGGAAGAATGGGACTAATGCTGGGAGCTCTTTACAATGCTGCAAATCGCTGCAGCTGCAGTGTCAGTGTGTGTGCAAAGATGAAGGCAGCGCCGTCTTTAGGCATACACAGCATCCAGTGCTGTGTAGGGCACCTGGAAATTTGGGCCACCACCGGGACAGCAGGTAAGAGTGGGTTGGCTCCTGCCCATCCAGCACAGGCTGCAGTCTCTGTAGGCAGGAGCTGTATTCACAAAGCTGAAGGCAGCGGTGCTGCGCATTCTGCCTGAGGGAGAGGGCAGGGCCGGCCATGGGGAGGTCTGGGGAACTGTGACTGACTCTCCACTGCCATGAGGCGGGGTGGGTTGCTTGGTATCCTTTGCTGCCTCATCCTGCCCTAGCCTGCGGCAGCAGCAGCTGCTGCATACAAAGCTTGGCGTGTGTGTGTCAGCAGTGGGGGGTGGGTTCTTCTGGGGATTTGGGGACTGGGGCGGTAGCTGTGCCCCAAGTCGGGCAGAGGGGCACCAGTTTGTTTATAGGGGGTAGGGCCGCATGCAACCTAAGGACAGCCCTGGCTGCAGGGCTTTGGCATGAGGTTTTCAGCGGGTAATTGCAGCTTTTGCTGGAGGAACCCCCGTTTAAGCTTGTCCCCCTTAAGCACCCTTGGCCAAGGGCTTTCCTGGGGTCTGACTGGTGAGTTCTTAATAAGTGGGTCGGGGTCTCCCCCGGGCTTTGCAGCCCCCGCCGGCCGGGGGGAGGGGCTGGCTCGAACCTTCGCCCCGTGCAGCAGACACCTGTGGCAGCCCCTAATCTCGAGCACCTGCGGCTGGGACGGGACTCGGCGGAGGGGGGCGGAGTACCAGCGGCACAGGTGTAGCCAATCAGGAGCGGGCTTGGCCTCTGACCCGCCTACCCAATCCGCAGGTGAGGCGGCCCCGTGGGCGGCACGCCGCGGCCAATGGGGGGCCACGGGGGCGTGCGCTGAGGCGACGGGGCCCCTAGTGGGAGGAGCCGGGCTGGCGGGGGGGGCCGAGGCGCCGCGCGCGCCCGGGAGACCCTAGGAGCGGCGTCGCGGCAGCGAGGTGGCGGCGGCGGCGCTCGAGGCAGCGCGCGGGCCCGGGGCTGGCTGGGGAGACCCTGCGGCCGCCATGTGGGGCTGCGGCGGGCGGAGGCGGCGCCGGCTGGGCGCGTTACTGCTCCTGCTGCTGCTCGGGGGGCTGCTGCTCCGCAGGTGAGACCGGCCGGGGCCCCGCCTCCTCCGGCCCTGCCCCCCCCGGGGGCTCCTCCCCCGGGACCCCGCCCCCCCGGGGGACACGCCCTCTCCGACCCTGTTCCCCCCCCCGGGACTCCTCCTCCAGCCCTGCCCACCGGGGGCCCCTCCCCCGGGACCCCTCCCCCCCTGGGGTCACGCCCTCTCCGACCCTGCCCCCCCCCCGGGACTCCTCCTCCAGCCCTGCCCACCGGGGGCCCCTCCCCCGGGACCCCTCTCCCCCGGGGGTCATGCCCTCTCCGACCCTGACCCCCCGGGGCCCCTCCCCCTCGGTCTGCCCCCCCCCTGGGGACACGCCCTCTCCGACCCTGCCCCCCCGGGGCCCCTCCCCCTCGGTCTGTCCCCCCCCCCCGGGGACACGCCCTCTCCCCCCCGGGACTCTTCCTCCTCCAGCCCTGCCCCCCGGGGGCCCCTTCTCCAGTACCGGGACCCCGCCCCCTCGGCCTGGCCCCCCCGGGGCCCCCTCCTTCTTCGGGGCCCCTCCCCCTCTGTCTACTCCTCCTGGGGGACACGATCCCTCCGGCACTGCCCCCCGGCCCCCGGGGACACGCCGCTGGGACTTCTCTACCCCGGGGGACACGCCCCCTCCGGCCTGCCCCTCTCCCCCAGGATAGTCGTCCCCCCCCAGGTCTGCCTTGCCCTATCCCCTGGGACCCTCCCCCTGTGCAGACCAGCAGAGGTTCCCAGTCAAGTCAAAATCTGCTTGTGTTGGAAGCGGCTCTAGGGCCTGCACCACGACCCCTTTCCCCCCATCGCATTCGCCTACATCTAAGTTGTTCTCTTCCCCACCGAAAGACCCCCAGTCACAATATGGGGAACTGTCTGGCTGACTACACGGGGAAAAGCGAAACTGACTATACAGTGTTGAGGGATCCACAGACCAGATGTAACAGACAAAAATGCACTCTCCATGCTCCCTGCCTGAAATTGTTGCACCTAAAAAAAGTTTTCAGCTAAAAGAGAGATTGTTTGTTTGTTTTTCAAGTATCTTCATGGGATTCCCAGTATGTTTTTGCGTAGCCTTTAAACGTGCCCCTCTGCTTGATAACCAAGGCATGCTGATTCATTGGTCTAATGTGAGTTTGCCAGTGAAGAGAATCAGGATTGTTATTTAGCATGCGTCTCATCGCTGTTGGTCTGCTTCTTTTCTCCCTACTACTCTTTGTCAACTATGCTCTTTCTGCTCCATCAGGTTTGTTTGCTGCTGGATTTATTCTCTTCTGGGACAGATTTAAACAGCTGCTCTTAGCCTTATCAGTATAGTCCTTCTCTGCTGAACAATAGGGCCCTGAGGTCACTGAGGTTGTTTATTTTATGACTCCTTTTAGCTTAGTGTATTGGGTCAAGATTCATTGCAATTAAGTGAAATTGATCTCTACTGGTTTGTCCCTAAGGGATACTGTTAAGGAGTACTGAAAGGAACGCTGTCAGGTTAAATTCATGTAATAGGCTTCTTTAGCTGGGTTACTAATAACACTGGAAATCATTAAATCTGCAGGTATGTCAGCCTTGAATCTGTTGATTTACTGCATTTCTCTAAGCTTGGGCAGTGAAAGTAGACTGACCAGGTTTAACTATGCGTTTAGTTGGTTCCATTTCATGTCTCCCTCAAACTAGTTTTATGCACCTGTACTTAGGTTTCAAACACTGCAGGGGGGATGTTATTCCTGCAAAAGTAAACTTTCAGTGGAAAGTTTAATAACAAATATATTCCACTGTGTATCTGTTTACATATTCTCAATTTGGAGCCAAAACGGATTTCACATGGTCCCTTTAATCCTTAACCCATTCACGATGACTCTATCTCAGCAGCATCATTCAGTTTTAAACAATTCATATGCCTGTGAATGGAGGCACAAAGCTGTATATTAGATGCAGCAATGAATTCAAGTGAAGTACTGATAATTAAGTTACAAAAAGACAAATCTGAATATTTGCTGTGTGGGTGCTGTGCATTTGGGAGGGACTGGAACTCTCGGACCTTTTCACCTGCTTTGGGTTAGCAGAGCCTGAAAGTTACCACCATCTGCTGGCTTCTCAGTAGCCTGTGTGCAGTGAGTTTGTTGGGTCTCAGTCACTTTTTCACTGGACAAATGTCCCTATCTCACAACATTGTTGCAGTTGATACTAATTACCTGACAATTCCTTGCCCTCCTGCTTTGCTGGCAGTCTCAACAGAGCGACCAAGGCCTGAATGGGACCATTTGGGCAGAACTCCTCTCTCCCCCTACAAGTGGTCTATTCATTCAGAGTGTATGTATGTTAGTGGGGCAGCTTGCCCTATCAGTACTGGTTTTGTACCTGTCTGTTGGATGAATAGATGATTCTAGGACTGTCAATCGAGCCTCCTCTAATTAGCACTAATATTCATGAAAAGTGAGATTAAATAGCAATACCTGAAACTGGGTTGTATGAGAGTAGCGCTCACACTGGGCTGTAACTCCGGCTATGCCAGTTGCTGCTTGCCACAGGGTATGCTTGTAGGTGTAATGCCAGCACCGCACTTAAAAGGCAATCTTCTTCTGTTATCATTGTTGAGTAATGTTTCTGCTTAAAGGTCTACCTCTCCTCTGTGTTAACATGACTCCCATTAACCTTAGTGAGCGATTGCATTCAGATGAAGAATAGGACTCCTTTAATGTGGAAACATTTACAAACTTCATGCTCCCTCCTCACTGCTTTAAAAAATAAATCTGCTCTTGATTCATAAGAGCTCAGACCCGATAAAACTGAAGCAACATCTTCTTTTATCGGAATGCATAGAGAGAAATAGCACCACTCGGAATCAATCACTGACACTGAGCATTCATCCGGTGGGGGAAGCATGGAGAGAGTAATGCCGCAACCAGATAGAAATGATTTAAAAGCTTTAAATAAATGTTACACATAATATATAGCAATTCCTTGTCTATCATAAAAAGTAATGGATAAAGAAAGACCAATTGCCGGAACTATAAATCAGTTTCTGCGTTAAGCTAACGTTATCCCTATCGACCTTGGCTCTCGGAGGGTTTACTAAAATCGCTGTAACTCTTTGATGGATGACATGCATTTACAAATCAATCACTCTCTGTCCTGGACATAACCCATCTTTGAAACTGCCAGGGGTATCTCTGGCTCCTTCGTATCAGGGCTCTGTCTTGTTACTTTGGGGCATATCCTGCATATTCTGGGACTGATTATACCAGTGGTCCCCAAACTTTTTGTGGCCAAGAGCACATTCATGTTTTCAGAAGAGTGTGGCGGGCGCCAACAATTTTTCAAGACTTATTTTGTATTTGTACATTAAATAATATGAAAACCATCATATTTAATATTACATAATGTATGAATCCATAAGATTAAAAAGGTAATTTTACATGTAAAAGATATTAATTAAATTATTCGGCAATTATTCTTTCACCTTACCATGTGAATTTGCTCTTTTTTATTTACCTTTTTTTGGGGGGGGGGGGGGGCGCAGTCCTGGGCAGCGGAGAGGGAAGCCACAGCCCCGCACCTGCTGGGCATAGAGAACACCGGCGCCTGCAGCCCCGGAGTTGTCTGTCTCCGGCAGGCCGGGGCAGCGTGGAGGGAAGCCGCGGCCCCGCGCCTGCCGGGGACAGAGAACACAGGCGCCCGCAGCCCGGCCTGCCAGGGACAGAGAACTCTGGGGCTGCGAGCGCCGGTGTTCTCTGTCCCCGGCAGGCGCGGGGCTGTGGCTTCTCTCTGCGCTGCCCCAGCCTGCCGGGGACAGAGAACACCGGCGCCCGCAGCCCCAGAGTTCTCTGTCCCCGGCAGGTCAGGGCAGCAGCTTCTCTCCCCTTCTGGGCACTAGTTGGTGGGTGGGCACCCATAAATGCCCCGGTGGGCGCCATGGCGCCCGCGGGCACCGCATTGGGGACCACTGGATTATCCCAACCCTGCTTTGAGTAGTACCTTGAGACCAATGGAATTACAGGTGGAGTAATGTACTGCTCAGCATGCATAAGAGTTGGGCTTTATCTGACTTTCCATTTAGCAAAGTATAAGGCCCTTTCTCCCTCCCCACTCGTCTGTCATGGGTCAAACGTTATCCCTTGTGTCACTCCTACTAAAGCCAAAGAAGTTACACTACATATTAATTTGGCACTGAGTGTTTCAGATTATGTCCTTTCTGATATGAAAGCCTTGTACTGGGTGACTGGATTTTGTATTTCAGTGAATGCTACAACATCACTGTGAAATAGTGTCCCGAGGGAAATTCGTGGGAGGCTCTTTACTGGGGGTATTAGAATGTAGGCTGTACAAAGCACTGACGAATATACTCAGGCTTGGGAGGCTGTGCCTAGAACATATAAACATTTGAGGTTTTTAATGGCCATATTTTTCAAAGGCGAGTGCTTTAAATTGGACTTCTAAATCCATATTAGGAGTTAAACTGAATGTGGCCTGATTTTCAAAGCTGGTGAGAACCCTTGTCTTCCATTCACTTCATCGGGAGCAGGATTGTCCCATAGCCACTCCTGGTTTTATGCCGTGGTTTGTATTCTGAGCAGAAACCTCATGAACTGTAATACCTGGTGTAAGCATACAGGTCTCTTCCTTCTTGAGCAGTGTTTCTTTTTGAACGTGTCTTGGGAGTCCAGTGTGTCCCATGATTGTCCCTCCACTATTCAGTTGAAAATAACCCATTGTAAAACGTGAGATGCTGAATCAGTAAATAGAACTCTTCCCAGTGAGGCAAGATTTCTATCACAAGAGACCATGAGCAGCATGTTGAAGTTGCAGTTGCTAGCTTTGACCATCCTCTGTGGGGGAAAGCCCAGAATGAATAGAACTGGATTTTGTGGAGTCCTCTGTAGCAGGAATGAGCAGGGTTTAAAGTTGAACCATAAAATCCTCGCCCCCTCCACCCCCAAGTGTGCCCTTCAGTGCTGCCTTGTGCAAATAGCCTCAACTACAGTCACCACACCACTTTGTTTTTTTTCATATTAGAAATCAGGTCTTGATTTCCCTGTTCTTGCCAGGAGGTAGAGAGCTGGACTGGGATCACAATAATGCAGTAGACTGAAACCTGGGCTATGATATTTCATGCCCTTAGTTGAGGCACAATGGGGACATTTAGCCAGATTTTGGCTGTTCTGGATTTGTGTTTGACAATTCTTAACATAAACCAACTACAGTAGAGCCTCAGAGTTATGAACAACTTGGGAATGGAGGTTGTTCGTAATTCTGAAACGTTCGTAACTCTGAACAAAACGTCATGGGCAGGGTGGATTTGATTTAAATCACTAGTCAGGAAGACTCGACTTAATCAGGATTTCTACATAAAAGTGCATTCTTGTTGGTTGTTATAACCCTAGTACATATTCTTCACAACTCAGAGATAGATGTAGGGTTCATTTTTAGAAGGTACTCACTATACATTTTTAAAGTGATTTATTTTGAAAAATGTTCAGATTAGTTTTACAGCTATATCAGAAAATGAACGATTGTTTGGTTATTTCATTTACCAAAGGTAATTGAAGCAGATATTTATGAAGTCATTGGGAGGTGAGCTATCTCCAGTTCAACAGGTTAATCATTAATATTTGGAGGATTTTCTTGCCATGCTGTATTAGGAGAACATCACCAGACAGATATTTAAATTGTTTTAGTTAACTAAAACAACAACATTATGTATTCAACAGCAAACATATAATATTTTAACAAAACAAGCATATGAATTTTTGAATTTAAACATTCAAGTTTTTTAAAATCAGGTTTGTTTTTGTTAAAATTGTTTTAAACTAAAATAGTTAAATGAAATATTTAAAAAAAACAAAAAATTAAATCAACTGTGTCAGCCAGGTCAACATGAAAAACTTAAAATATTGGCTTCTGCAGCTAACTCAGTCGTCTTCACCTTCATTTTCCTGTTTGTTCATAATCTGGAAAAGAAAAACAAGCTTTCCTGCTTTTTCAGGTCCCAAACGATTTCTCAATTTGGAATGAATTAATCCACAGGAAGAAAATATTCTTTCTACACTGGTAGAAGAAGCTACTGCTGTTATCACTTCAACAGTCTCTGAATCCAAGTGCTTAAGTGACTTCCATCAGTTCACTGGTGTGACTTTCTTTAAAACATCATCAGCAAACATATATTTCTTGAATGGCTCACCCATCCCTTAGCTCTGAAGTTTATTATAGTTGGCATTATGGAGGGATGATTGCTGGATGTCCATGTCATAGCCAACTCCTCTTCTTCAGCTGTTAAGGTTTCACCCTGAATATTTGCAAGAAAATGAGCTGGAGATGGTGCTTGTCCCATTCGTTTTTTTAATGCTTGTAATTTAACTCTGTCATTGCCTATTTTTCTTTTTAAGATCTCACTCAGTTCATTCCAAATTTCAACAGCATCAGCAATAAAACTTTGCACTTTTAGAGAGAGGTAAGGGATTGACTCCGTGTACACAAATTTGCAGAGGGACAATAGGGTTGAGTTCTGTTATTTCTCACATCTATATATTATTTATTTATTTTAAAACATTTTTGCAGTTAACAAGCATGTTATCTCTGGAGACACAAATCCACAGTTTGAGAACCGCAAAACTAAGCATCTCTGGTGATATCTTCTAGACTAGGGGTAGGCAACATATCTGGCTGCTCTAGCCATGCTGGCTTCCTGTATGCTGCTCTACTTTGTGCTTCCCACCATCATGAGAGGGTCCTGCATGCTGGTGTACACAGGTGTAAGCCAGGAGCAAATCGAGCCCAGAAATGGAGTCCAAACCCAAATTCCTTATCCTGACTTTTCAGAATACTAGCTGAGGACCAGAACTTTGTGCCCCAGGCCCCTTCGGAGCTTCTCCCCAACCACCACCACCAAGCTGTAGAATTGGATGTTGCTATTTCAGTATTCACTTGTAAAAAATAATAATAATTGAAAATGACAAGAGGCTGCGTTAAATCCTAACAAAACTGTAATTCAAGCAGCCAGTGTCTTGTTCTGCACACAGATCTGAAGCCTTTTATTATGCATCTATTTTGATTTTTTTGTTGACAAACTTTACAGTGATTCTTTGGGAACACCACCATCCAATTGGCTAAACGCAGATAAGTTAGTTTTAGAGATTAAGGCCAGAAGGAACAACCAGATCATCTAGTTTGACCTCTGCACATTACTGGCCAGTGACCCCCACCCAGTTACCCCTGCATTGAGTCCAGTAACCTGGATTAGACCAAAGTATTACAGCCCTCTGGAAACTAAACTGTTCTGTGCCACAGGTAGAGAATACGAGGGACTGGGGTTCACAAGTGTCCAAAGCACCTACAATGGCAGGGATTGATGTTGAGAGAACCAGATGAACCTGACAAGCAACCCACACCCTATGCGGCAGAGGAAAATGTGGGAGGGGAGACACAAAACAAAACCCCTCCCACGACCTCTGTCAATCTGACCTGGGGGGAAATTATTTTTTGACCCTGAGCATGTGAGCAAAACCCACCAGCCAAGCATGAGAGAGAGAATTCTCTGTATTATCTCAGTGTACCGGCCACCCTTCCTGGTGTCCCATCTCCACCTGTAGCCATGTCTAATGTTTCAGAAGAAGGATTTAAAAAAAAAAAAAAAAGACCCAGAATGTGTCAGTGGGGAAAAATTTCCTTCCTGACCACTGCTTAATTTGTAATAAAAGAGGTGCCGGGGTTCAAGCAATTTTTTTTTACTTTCATAACTGACGTGGCAAGCCCAGAGGTGTCGGGACTATGAACTGCCAAACCTAGAGGTGCCGTGGCTCAGCGCTGGCAAGCCCTGGCACAAATCAAGCACTGTTCCTGACCCTTGCAGGTGTCCAGCTGAAGAACTGAAGCATGAGATGCAGGACATAAGAGAGGACTGTAATAGAGCCCTTGGGCCACTGAACCCAACTGCCTGCTGTCACAGGCAACCACATCATACCATCCCACTCATAAACTTACCTCTATCTTAAAACTAATCTGGTTATTTGCACCCACTACTTTTGGGAGGCTGTTCTAGAACCTTATTCCTCTGGTGGTTAGAAAACTACTTCTAATTTCCAACCTACATGTATTCACAGCCAGATTTTACTCATTTCTTCTTGTGTCAACTTTTTCCTTTAACTTAAATAGCTCTTCTCCATCCCTGGTGTTTACACACCAGATATATTTGTGAAGAGCAATTATATCACCTCTCAGCCTTCTTTTTGTTAGGCTAAACAAGCCAAGTTCTTTTAGTCTCCTCTCATAAGATGGGTTTTCCAGTCCTCTGATCATCTTTGTTAGTTTTAATTGAATATGGAAATAAGTTCTTTGACAATTCACATTTTTAGGGAGGGGAGTAGTCGCTTTTTTGCATGGGAAAGGAGAGCCCAAATGAATGTAGCTATGTGGAGAGTAATTATTCTACCTAGAATCGCTTCCCAGTGAGCTGGATGCTGGAAACATGTTTTGTTTTGCAGATAATTTTGAATGGTTCTGTTTGTTTGTTTGTTTATTTATTTAGGCAAGTCTGCCAAACAGTGGCTTTGAATGGTTCCAAAACATTTGGATGGCAGGCACTGTAGGAAGATACATAGATACTGCTGTGGCAAAGGTTATAGGAAAGTCACAAGAGCAATATTGTAGTTATCTAGATCTACATTTTCAAAAGCAGTCACTGATTTTAGATGCCAAGCTTGTGACACTTTGGGCCCTGACTTTCAGCGATTCTGAGTGCCTACATCTTCCATTGTTTTTAAAATGGAATGATGGGTGTCCAATGCTTCTGAAATTCAGGCCAAAGATGTCTCATGTTAGGCACCTGCAAGTCAATGGCTATTCTGAGAAACATGAACCTAAGTCATGAGTGCAGCCAATGCTAGTGAAATCCTTTCTCAAGCTGCCAGTTTATCAGCCTTGAGGATGAACCCAGTCTACCTCCCTTTGAAAATGATTTATCTCATATACAATAGCATTGTGGAACAGAAGCAAATCTGGGGAATGCTGAGTATGACTACTGGTCCAGCTGTAGATCTTCAGTGAACAGAAGATGTGACGGTGATTAATTCTTCACACTTTGGTCTCTGGCTCTATTCACTTGCATATATGGATTGGATCTGTATCTCTGACCCTGTTTGCCTGCATGTGAGCTGTCTTTTGATGTGGCCATGACAGACACTTCATGCTTGCTCCTCTTTTACTGTTATATGGGTTATTGTTCCTTTATTAGAGTGTAGATCCATTATTGTTGCACGAATGTACAGATCCTATGGATAACAGTGGTTTCTGACCTGTCACATTCTCTGTTGTTCAGCTTTATTAAAAATTTTTTTAATGATTCGACAATAAATCCACTTGAGTGTTCAATGGATAAAGACAGCAGTGTCTAATCCAGGCTTCCTTTTCCAGGTATTACTCAGGCTTGCCGTTTGTTTCAGAGGCCTGTGAGAATGCTGTGCTACAGAGGTACTGTCTGAGCTTGTCAGCCAGCCCTTGCAATGCATTGGAAGTCTTAGATTTAGCTCCCTTGTAGTGGCCTTGTCTTGTGTTCCAAGAGAGCTAATCACTGCAGGTCCCCTCTGTGCAATCCCATGTAAGCCATGTGTTCTGAAATGTCCTCTTTACCTTCTGCCAGCTTCCTGTAGTTAAAACTTGACTCTTAGTGTAGAAGACTACTAGAGGCTTAGATAGTACCGCCTCTAAACGTGACCTTTCTTTCTAACGCGTGGGTGCTTATTCAGCTCAGAATGGGAGCTATTTCTTGCATCTGGCTGTGACCTTGTTTCACAGGAACAAACGGCCATTGTGCTTGTGTGGCTGAGTTTGAAGTTATGGAATTTGGGTGGGCTGAAAAAGGCAACATGCCCACTTTCTGATTAGAAAGTCAAGGGATTTAAATTCTTTATAGTGACCTTTGAGAACTACTCGTTTGAATCCTGCAGTAGGCAATTGCACGGGGACTCCTAGAAGAAGCAGCTGAGGTTGGAGAAGCACTTCTGGGTGGTGTCTGGGCTTGCTTGAGGGTTACTGGATTGAGACCTGGTAGATTAGAGGGCCATGCTAATCAGTAGGATATGGCTGCTTCTATGAACGAATCAACTTGAAGGGAAATCAGATATAATTGTGACTGTCTAAGCAGATAATTCAATTAAAATGCTTGTGAATGTGATGTCTGTTCTGTTTTTTGCATTGGGTGTTTCTGATGATGTATGGCAGGATTAGAACAGGGAAGAACGTCTTTGTCTGAGTCTTCTTGGCCACCTGCTGAAATGTCAGGTTTTTCCGTTTTTAATGCAGAAAAATGAGTGAGATTTTCCTGACGTGAACCTGCCTGAGGTAGAAGAACAGGGCACAAGCTCATCTGTCTCAGTATCTCCTTATCTTTGGAAGTTCAAGCAAGTGTCTAGGCAAATAAATCCTTATTTTTGGCATCTAGATGCCAGTATGCGTCCAAATGCAGATATCCTATTAAGGTGCCCATATCTAGGAAAAATGGAGCTCACAAAGTCCAATTTCCCACTAATACATTGTTGGAAAATCACCATTTGAAAAGGAAAGGTTCCCTGCTTCAGTGCTGCCATCTAGGCTGTGATGACCTGTTCTTCCATCATTTTAGCCAGGTGAAAACTACCTTTAACTCTTAAGTCAGAGGTCCCCAAACTGTGGGACATGCCCCCCTAGGGGCATGGAGGAACGTTCAAGGGGACACGGTGGGGCCCGGACCAGCCCCTACGGAGGGTGGGGAGGTAGCACCACCCAACCCCGCTCTGCTCCAAGCTCTGCTCCGGCCCGGCCCTGACTCCCAGCCCCGGCCCTGCCCTGCCCCTGGTTGTGGCCCCACTCCTGGCCCCAAACCCGCCCCTAGCTGTGGCCCTCTTATCCCTGTCTCCCCCCCCCCCCCGAGTCTGGCCTGGCTCCGCGGAGGGAAGAAGAGGGGGCGCAGGCAGGGGTAAGGAAGGGCGTGATCCTGAAAAGTTTGGGAACCACTGTCCTAAGCGTTCAATTCCGAGGTATTTCTGCACCTAGAATAATATCAGAGAAGAATTAGTGTAAAGTGACAGATTTATTTGTGTAAAGTGATTGGACCTATTAAAATAATTTACAGGGAGCAAAGAAGGTTTCCTGGAATAAGAACTTGAAGGACGGCTAGTGGGAGACTTCCAGGCATTGGAGGTGGCTTGATAGACAGCATCGTGGTAGACAATGAGAGGATTGGGTTGAGGGGGAAATGAGAGCAGTGATCATGTCGGAATGAGTTTATAGGGATTATGAGCCCAGTTTATCCCGTTAGTGGAATTATGCTAATGATGTATTGACTTTTTTAAAAAAACCTCAGAAATGTTCCCATCTTTCCTCTCCCATTTTCTTTGACCAAAGTGAGCAGGAAAGGGACCCAGCCACTCTTCCATGACTTGGAATACACAGCATCAGGGGATGCTAATTCTTCTAAGTATGCTTAGACAGCTCAGTTCTTCTCCAGAGCTAATAATAACTTAGGTTTGCATCGTCACTTCTGTCCCAAATGACCTCAAAGCACTCTGCATGTTATACACACACGCTGCATGGTTGAAATGCAGCCACCTCTGGAATGGAGCCCAATAAATCAACCTGCACATAAAATGCTAATACAAGAAGGGAAATCTTAGCCCAAGACTCCAGGGGAAATCCCAGACTCTTACCCAAAGGAGTCCTAGGCTCTTTTTATGTCCACAGAGGACAAACAGGTTTTTAAGGGCTCATATGAAACACGCACATGCTAACAACTGCACGGCGTACAATTTACTTGGGAAGGATTAAGGACTGAGTCGACCCTGCTAGGTGGGGTGAAATGAGCTGCATCGCCTGGGAGATCCTCTGCTGGAGTTCAGGTGTTGACGTGCTTTCCCTCCCATTCTAGGTTTAACTGGAGCAGTCTGATTCCCCTGCAGCTGTGGGGCAGGACACTGGGCCTGCAGGCGGAGGATTCTGAGTTCCGCCTTGAAGGCATGCCCTTCCGCATCTTCGGGGGCTCCATGCACTATTTCCGAGTCCCCAAGGAATACTGGAGAGATCGCATGGTTAAGATGAAGACATGTGGCTTGAACACCCTCACCACGTAAGTGCTACATTCACTAACTGGGTACTGCAGAGTGGCTATTTAAGTTGGTGGGGATTTTGCCATTGACTAGAGCAAGTCCTAAAAGTGCCTTCAGTTCAAGTAATGGAAAAAAAAGGTTGGTTTCTTTCCCTGCTCCCTTGCACATGTTTTCCTGCCAGCAGGTTATCGGCCTTCCCCTGAATATGCTATCCAGCTAGCTAATTCCTTGCTCCCCAAACGTTCTCCAGCTGATGGCTAACAACTCCAGTCCTGCTGGTGGCTCTGAGTCCGAAGGGCACCGCCTGTTTATTCCAATCTTTCTGCTGTCTATCAGCAGCTCCTACCAACCAGATGTCTCTTCCTTGTTATTAGCTGCTTCTGCAGGCCTCCAGACAGTCAGGCACATGTCTGTAGGAGCATCTGGAAGCAAGAAGAGCTAGCACTTAACTAATGCAAGAGTTGTCCATGGAGAACCAGTAAGCACATGATAACTACTGCTCTAGACCAATATTATGTGCAGTCTTGAGCTGATGCTGGATTTGGGCCTGTTTAGTCATGCTCTGAAACTGATACCCTTAGTCCTGCATGGAGCAGACAGATTGGGCTGTTGTCTTTGGGAGCCTGGGGGGTGTTGTGGAGTGTGCCCTTTGTGTTCTGTTCACAAGGCGCAAACAAGGGCCTGCTTTACTTGTGACTTCTACTTCGTTAA
This sequence comes from Chelydra serpentina, assembly GCA_037349315.1. Classification (NCBI taxonomy): domain Eukaryota; kingdom Metazoa; phylum Chordata; order Testudines; family Chelydridae; genus Chelydra; species Chelydra serpentina. The sequence continues at coordinate 9,124,279 of JBAIAC010000037.1, read as the reverse complement.
CCACCTTCAGTTCTGCCAGTCCACAAATCTGACTCTGACCTTCTCTAAGGTTTACAATGCACCTCAAGAACCTGCTCAGTTAGTCCTGGCTTTCCAGGTATGTCTGAGGGATTCTGATGTGACTGGTCACTTAGCACTGACACAGTGTTAAGGCAGAACCAGGCTCTGCAGTTGCCAGTTAAAATGACAGTGCTTTGGAAACTGCTTCAGCTTTGGCAATGAAGAGATGCCTGGACACCAAAGACTAAATTCCAAGGTGAGTCTAAACCTATCCTTCAGAGTGAAAGTCACAGCAACATAGACTCCTTTTCACTTCATTACTTCGACTCCCACTCTCTTACCAACCTTTAACTGGCCTCCCTCCTTACCGTTCCTCTGAACTTGATCCAGCGAGCCTAAGAGCCTCTGAGCTGGTGTAACTCACATACTGAAGGGCTGAAAGAAAGAAATGTAGGAAGAAAAGCGTCTAACAGAGTGTAAGAAGTGGGGTATAAAGACAGCCCCACCCTACTCCAACTGCTGGCTCCTCAGAGTGAAGTAACATCAACATATACCCCTTTACTCAGGTGCACAAATAGCTATAAGCTTGCCTGAATCTGTTCCTGGCTAGAAGTGGGTGTGCACAAGAAGACAGTGTATTGAGGAAGGGTGCAAAGGCCCACAGTCCTAGCCCCACTGTTCAGTGTGTGAATTCCCAGTCCCTCACGCTGACTCTCCGTTTTCAGGTACGTGCCGTGGAACCTTCACGAAGCAGCAACTGGGAAGTTTGATTTCAGCGGAAACCTGGATCTAGAGTATGTGGGGCAATAAATTGTGGGGAGGGTTTGTTTTGGTTTTTTACTTTACCGCTATCACTGGTCTGAGTGTGTGTGTGGGGGGAAACAACAGTAAGAACAATGAGCTTTGTGTGTTTGAATCTTTGTTTGCACCCCAGGTGGCTTGCTGGATTTGCATGTGATTGTACTTTGAATAAAAGTACATTCCTGATCCTGTCGGGTGTATGTTCACTCCCTCTCCCTGAGTAATAACTTTAGGATGCAGCTTCTGTTAAGGAAGGATAAACTTGACTGCTAGAGAAGTGTTTACATAGTAAGCATGTGCTGCATAGATTGTCTTATAGGGACATATAGAGAAATGTTCAGATTGCTAGCCCCTTCCCTTTCCTCACCAAATCACCACCACATCAGGCAGTGCTGGTTGTTTAATGCCTCCTTCCTCCTTTCTAGGCCTGCACTGAAGGCTATGCTAGAAGACTGTGGTTTGACACACTTCTTGTTTTTGGTGTCAAGGATAGCGGTCAGGAACTCCTTTCACAGTTGATTCTGGCAGGTTTCAAGGCGGGTTTGCTTGTCTAGCATGGAGAAGGATGCAGGGTTTTTTCTAAGTTTTGCTCTAAAGATAACATCTATAACAGGGTTCTGATGCATTCCCTGACCATATCATTGAGGCAAACTCTATTGGGACCCTGCTCACAGCAACCATGTTTAGCGACTGTTTTGTTGAGCATGGAGCTGTTCCCAACCCAGATATCATCTTGGGTAACCCCGTCAGTGTAGCCTCGTGGTTTAGAACAGGTGACTGGGAGTTGGGAGAACTGGCTTGACTGTGACTCTGTGTGACCTTGAGCAAAGCACTTAATCTGTTTTGTGCCTCATCTTTCTCATCTGTAAAATAGGGACTGTAGAGACATGCCAAGTAATAGTATCTTACTAGACACTTCTAGGTTGGAACAGCATTTTATAAAGTCTCAACTATGCAAAACCGCCACAAAAAGTTTGTAGTTAGTCTACGTTTGTGTTGGGGTTTACCTGCATGCTTGTTAAGATGTAATAGGCCCATTATAAATCTCTGTTCTCCTTCCAAAAGCCCCTCTCTCCCCATATGCTGTCTTACCCTTGCTCTTCCCCTTCAGTCCTCAGCAACAGTGAAGGTCATCCATTGACTCTCAGCATCACCCCCACTGCCTTTCCCTTGAGTGGAAAGTCGGGGGAGAGTGGTGATTGTGCATGGTGCCATCTGTCAAGTGGTGAATCATCTCTCTTCTGGGTAGAGGCTGCTCAGTTCACTCTCTGGGCAGCCTGCCTTCACGGTTAGGTCAGAAGCACCCTGTTGTGTGGAGTCAGATGGTGGGCAGTGCCAGTTAAATGGAATCATGGCATTGCTGCCGATCATGTGACTGCATTAAACCTCTGCACCCACTACCCCGCTAATTTTTTGAGGCCTTTGAAAGCCACTGATTTGGAATCACCTCCTATTGTTGCTACATCAAACTATTTCCTTTGACTTTGCTGCCTAGACAGCATGGTCATGGGTGCATTAAGAATGCACAGAAACCAGGTGGTTCTTTGGCAAGACAATAATTAATGTTGTCTGGATCTCCTAGGGCCTTCCTTACCTTGGCAGCTGAAGTTGGACTGTGGGTGATTCTGCGTCCAGGACCCTATATCTGCTCTGAATGGGAACTTGGTGGTCTTCCCAGGTAAGAGTATGCATGGTAGTCATGTGGATTTGAATTCTTTGTTTGATTCAAATGTTCAGGCATTCAGCCCTTGACTGGAGACAGACTGTGTATGTTTTGTGTTTGTAAGACCATAGGAACACACAAGCTCTCTGGGTCATGCAGCCCAGCCTCCTGCAGAGATTCAGAAATAATATTAGGAAATAATCAAATGTTTCAGCCTGTGTATTCCAAGGAGATGGTCATGTCCCATAGCAGAAAGATTCCCACCAAGTCATTGGTCCTTTCAGAGCATTACGAACGATAGACCTGGAATTATAATTCTGCTGTGAACAGTTTGGTTTTTTTAAAGGCTGCGGTGTGTAATGGTTAGAGCAGAGAATTGGCATTAGGAGATCTATGTTCTGTCAGTGACTCACTGTGTGACGTAGATTTACCTTCCTTATGCTTCAGTTTCCCCATCTATAAAATAGAGATAATGATATTTGCAACTTGGTGTAAGGATTCATTCACCCCAGGGCTCATTTTAATAGCCATATAGGGACACACACACGATGTGGATGGGAGCAATAATGTCCCATGATTCCCTCATCCCTCGATTAAAACTTCTTTTAAAGCTTTGTCCTTCTGAGTACCTCCCCCCGCCCCCCGACAACCTCCACTTACAAGCAACTCACTAGATCTGTGAGGCTGTCATGGCCAGCTGCAGCTCAGGCTGGTTCATAAGGTGGAGTCAGCCCATTTACCAGTTATCCTGCTGCCGCTGCATAAGTGGAGTCTCATGTTTACATCAGCCTGGTCATGGTAAGAGCCTCTGAGAGTCAAATCTAACCCGTAAGCACTGAGAATCTCTCCTGGTTACCAGATCCCAATGGGACAGCTGCCAAGATTCAGTCCCACTTGTTTATCTTTCCTTGTCTTGCTCACCAGAGCTTTAACCTCAGTGGAGGAGCTTGGCTCAGATGAAATTTTGGGATGATCTCTCCCCACGTCTCTCTGTCTCACTTTTTCTGCAGCTCTCGCTCTCTCTGCTCTCAGATGAAATGAGTTCAGAGTGTTTTGGCTATTTAATGCAATTAGAGTAATCTTATCAGGAGACTTGAGTTTGATTAAGGCCCCTGGGGTATCCTCCTGCAGGGATGTGAAGCTTTTGCCTTAACACTTTACCACAATGTGCAGCAAACCGCTTTGTGCAAGCCTGGGGGCCCAGGTGGCAGCAGGATGTACTGCCACCTGGGAATCAAAATTAGAGTTCTGAGATTGTGAATGTCTTACAGAGATTCTCTCTTGTCCCATCCTTTCACCATCACTCATGATGCCACAGCTGCTTGTGATAATAGGAAGCAGTTGGTTAGAAATAATATTAGTCGAAAATGACAGCATTATTAGCTGATCCCAGGTCCCTGTTGTAACATATTTTGCTCTCATAGAGCCCCTTTTGCCTGATAAAGTCAGTAATAGTATCCCCATTTTACAGTTCAGGAAATTGAGGCAAAGCATGGCTGTGACTTGGCCAGAACCATACAGTTGCAGAGTGGGATGTAGAACCCAGTAGTTCTGACTCTCAGATCCTTGCTCTTACCATTAGCCCAGGCTTTCTCCTGTAGGGACAGGCAATGAGCAGAAGTATCAGAGGGGTAGCCGTGTTAGTCTGGATCTGCAGAAGCGACAAAGGGTCCTGTGGCACCTTATAGACTAACAGAGGTATTGAAGCATAAGCTTTCGTGGGTCAATACCCACTTCTTCGGATGCAAGCAGTGGAAATGAGCAGAGTTACTTGGGTTAGATTGTAGTAGCTATTCAGTATACTCTGTGTTATCCCAAACAAACCAATTAAATCCTGTAAATCTGCACTAGAAGTGAAGGAATAGATCATCTGAAAGGATGCTGTGTGTTGGGGTGATGATGCGGAGGTGTTGGAAGCTTGGTTTAGGATGAATTTTTATGAAGGAGCATTGGTTGTAAGAATGCAGAAAACTCAAGAATACTCCTCTTCCTCCCTGTCACTGTAGACCAGGGGTGGCCAGCCTGTGGCTCCGGAGCCACATGCGGCTCTTCAGAAGTGAATATGCAGCTTCTTGTATAGGCACCGACTCCAGGACTGGAGCTACAGGCGCCAACTTTCAAGGTGCCGCGGGGGGTGCTCACTGCTCAACCCCTGGCTCTGCCACAGGCCCTGCCCCCACTCCACTCCTTCCCGCCCCCTCCCCTGAGCCTGCTATGCCCTCGCTCCTCCCCTTCCTCCCTCCCCCCTCAGCCTCCTGCATGCCACAAAACAGCTGATCGGGAGGTGCAAGGAGGGAGGGGGTGGCGCTGATCTGCGGGGTTGGAGGGCGCTGGGAGCGGGGGGGGAGGAGAGGGCTGCTGATGGGGGGCTGCTGACATATTACTGTGGCTCTTTGGCAATGTACATTGGTAAATTCTGGCTCCTTCTCAGGCTCTGGTTGGCCACCCCAGCTACAGACTATGGAGGTCATAGGCAGCTCTCACAATTCACCCCCACCTCTTTCTGACAAGGGCATTTTTTTTTCCCCTCACTGATGGCTCAAGAATGATCCAGCTCAGAAACAAAGAACCTCTTTATCTTCTGAGGTATAGGGCTTAGCCCATGAGAAATCACGAATGTGAATTGGAATGGGACTGACTCTCCCAAGTTCATATTCCAAAGTACAGGGGTGACGGGTGGTTAGAATCTTGATTTGGACTCATTAACAAATGTAAGTGGAGATTTGCATTGTAAACATACTTAATGGGATTATGGTCAGGAAAGTGATTCTTTCTTACGTGAAACATGCTCAAATGCCTCCATGGGATTCCTTTGCCACTCAAGGCATAAATGTCTGTGTGATGTTACTCTGTGCTGCTAAATAGCTGCTGTGTTCACCTCCAGTGTCTCCTCCACCCTGCAGTCGTGGGTGAAGGGATTTTAACCCACGTGCCCCTTCAGTCATAAAAGATGCTCTATAAATGTAAAATGACTCTCATTATTCAGCACATCGGCCCCTTCCATGTCTTTGAGTCATTACTGCTGAACTGATGGCACAAGCCAGCATTTTCCTGTAGCGCTGCAGAGAGCGAACTGGCGTCTGTTCTGCCTCTTGCATTATCCACACTAATGTCTAAACTTCTGGTGCAGGATCTTTATTATTGGGACTGATATCTGAAACAGAGATAATCCAGATGGACATTGAGATCCCAAATGCTTTTGCAGCACTATTGCTAGGAAAAAGCCTTTTGACGTGGAAACTGTGTGTTTTGATCTGGGAGTGAGTTAAAGAGTGTAAAGTTTGGTTTATTCTATGTGTCATTTAATGAGTCACTCGAACTGCACTTTGGATGTTACAGTTAATGTGAATCCAGGACAAAATCACTCCTGTCTCTGTACATCTGTGTGGGAAGGCACTGGGTAAAAGTACAGGCCATGATTATGTCCTGAGTATATCTAGCTTAGAGTCTGATACTACCATGTGCTTTCTGAGAGATGTAGAGTACCTTCAGCTCCCACCTAGCTCGCTGGGAGCTCAACAACTCTCAAGAAGTCCTCAGCACCTTGCAGGATGGAGCGGTTGCTGAGCCAAATCACCTAAAAATGGCAATGCCTGAACTCTGTGACGTGTAAGCGAGTGGCAGTAATGCATGCAGGCTGGAGCAGAAGTGGGTCCCCAATCGATTCCTTCTGCTGCTGCTTCTGCTGAACAGTTTCTTGTTACTCTAGGAATCTCCTTCTATTCTCTCCTAGCTGGCTACTCCAAGACCCTGACATGCAACTGAGAACAACCTACAAGGGCTTCACGGAGGCTGTGGATACCTATTTTGATCACTTGATGGCCAGAGTGGTCCCTCTTCAGGCAAGTAAGATGCATCACCCTCTCTTTCCAGGACTTAGCTGCTTTAGGTAAGCATTAGAGTCCACTCATGCAGCGGCAACAGGATAACTGGCAAATGTGCTGACTCCACCTTATCAACCAGCCTAGACTGCAGCTGTCCATGGTATCTCACAGTTCTAGTGAGTTGCCTTTAAGTGGGGGGTGGGTAGGGGGAATCCTAGCTCATCTTTTACTGAGTTCTGTGGAGGAGAAAGGTGTGCAGAAGGATGAAGCTCCCCTTAGATTACTCTCTTCCTCTCCACCCCTCCAGCAGCAACAGTGTAGGTTTTCCCTAGCTTGGAAGGCACAGGCGTTTCCACCTTAACTGCTGAAGTGTGATTCCCCTCTCTTGCTCACAGGCATTTGTTTCTTGAGCCCAGGGCCGGTATAACCCCAGTTTCAGCTGGGTTAGAAACCCTGAACCTGGTGATCAGCTTCTCCTCTCTCTCCCTACAGTACAAGAAAGGGGGCCCCATCATCGCGGTGCAGGTGGAGAATGAATATGGTTCCTACGCCAAAGACCCTCACTACCTGACCTACGTTAAAATGGTAACGTTGGCACTCCCACTCTTCCCTGTGGCAGGCACCTCCTAAGCCTGCTCTTTAGCTTCCTCCTTTCCTGCACTCCTACAGACCTCCGCTGACACCTGAACACACTTGGAGAACCTCAGCAGGGTCAGTGTCTGATCCAGCTAACCTCCAATACCCATGCCCCTGTAGCAGGTGAAGTGATCCACCCTGTATCTCGATGAGGGTTGGGAGTGGGGAAAGAAATCCTGTTTAACCCCTTCACTGCAGACAAGAGCCCATGTATACTGACGGTTGCACACCATGAGATCGTCCCAGAAACACAGGGATACCCACCTGGCCCTGGGCAAGGCTGTCCCCTGGCTGTGCTCATTCCCGTTCTCTAGATCAGAAGCAGTTTTGTGGTGGTTCTGAGGCATGCCTGATCCAGTGCCTTCCCTGGGAGAGAGGTTTCTTTGAGCCAGAAACAAGCCGCCTCCTACACCTCTGTAATCTGGAGCTCAACATTGGCCAGACAAGCTAATTTGACTAAGGCCTCCCTCATCCTCCTCAAGCAGAGACCATGCCCCAGTCTGGGCTTCTGAGCTGGGCGCAAAGAGCTGGTGTGGACTCGAGGAGGCTGTGTTATCCTGGTGGATCAGATATGAGCCATGCTGACTTGCTTACCTGCTGCTGGCACAATACCCATGCCAGTGCAAACAATTAACTGGGGCCACTTTATAGCTCAGAGGGTCATCTTTCCGTGAGAATCTAACAATCCTGTTATGTATGAGAGGGAAGTTACTTGCTCAGTGTGTGTGTGTGATGGGGGAGGTGTTCTGTTTTCAAATGCTTGTGCTGCAAATGTGTAAGATTCAGAGCAACTATTAAGATCTTAGGTTGGGTGAATGAAGACTGACCTCCTCCCACACATCCCTTGGCTTCAAAGAGGTGGCACAGTCCTCTTTTTGCCCCTAAGACCCCACTCCCTAGAGTATTGTGTTTACAGGCCCGGGTTTGCACCATAAACTCAATGTGTCCCCTGCTTTTCTGCCGTGGCATTGGGAGCTCCTGCTTTAACCTTGCAGGTATTTCAGCCCCCTCGTGCTAGAAGCCAGTTGGAGAGTTAACTGGATTAGTTCTGGCTCAGGTCATCTTATTCCTCACAACTAGCCTGCAAGTATTCAACTGACGGAGTCACGTGGCAAGGTTCCTAATCCTCTTTGAATGATTCCCCTCCTGCACTAACTCAGTCTTCACCTCCTTGGAGGGTTAAATATGACCTCTCCTGGTTAGAAGGTTGATTTCTAGCCTGAACAAAGAATGTGAGAGCCATTTTAAAAAGTCTGTCTATTTCACACTCCCACTTCTTATATCAAGTGGTGAGCATGTAAGTAAATGGCTGTTTGGGTCCTATATCACTTTTGCATGGGGGTGGCACTATTGCATTGCTCCGAGATCAGCCTTGATAATTTACCAGCCCTGGTGTAAAGTCTGCTTGCTCACTTTTACCGTTATGATGATGACAATGAAAGAGCTAGTGATATTTCACTCACCTGTCAAAACAAATTACATGCCCCAGACGAGTGGGTGAATAGAATTTCGCAGGGCTGTTTCCTTCTGGTCTGGTATTGTGTGTGACACCTCCTGTCTGAGGCGGCGTTGTCTAGTGGTTAGAGAGGAGGGACTAGGAAATCAGGACTCCTGGGTTCTGCTCTTGGCTTTGGATGAGAGTGTGGTATAGTGTTGGCGCAGAGAGACGCCTGGTTTCTGTTCCTGGCTTGGCCCCTGGGCTTTGAGTGTGATGGGCTGGTTACTTCACCTCCCTTTGCCCATCTGTGACTGTGGACTGACTTGTGTTTGTTGTTAACACGGTGCAATCATCCTAAAATTAATATTTAAATTAAAAAACAAAACAAAAACAAAAAAGCCCCTTAAGGTCCCACTCCCCATCACACCCTGTCAGGTGCTGCCTTTACCCTTCTGTGTCCTTGTCATGACTGGGTGTACCAACAGCCACCTTCCTCAAGGTACATGAGCACACTGCTGCTGTGATTATCTTAATACACACAAACCTGTGCCTGCCTTTGACTCGGTTTCTAATTCTGGTTTTCCTGTGGCACCCTGAAACCCTGTAATGCATTTCAGTGTGCAGCGACTCATTTGTTTTACTTACATCCAAGTAAAATAAATAAATAAATGCAAACCTAACATTAATGCAGCACGTTAGGAATATTAAATAAGTGCAAGTGAGAGAAATTCCCACAGTAACTGAATTCTGCCCCACTACAAGTGTCCGTTAAGATATAAACGTGAGAGCGAATGCAGTATTGGCAAAAAAAACTGGAACCAGGCCAATGTATCTCTGAAATGTGTCTCTTTAAGTTCTCAGTCATAACAATGATTTAATGTAACCTTCCTTTGTGCAATATGTAAATGATCATCATGTAAGTGCTTTACAGACATTCGCTAATGAATCCTTGCAGGTAACTGGTTCAGACTGATACGTATTTATCCCCATTTTACTATGTGGCAAAAGTAGAATGGAGAACTAAGAGAAGTCACCATTCAGAGCTTACCATTCAAGGATTCCCTTGGCATAGTTACCTATAACTTTTGCCCAGAAATGAATGAGAGATGTGTCCATGACTTGGTGATTCTGCTAGCCCACCCTGGTCTTCTATATTAAATGGTAGGAAGGCAGACTGTTCTTCTTTGCCTCCTTCCCCTATATGCCCCTTGGATTTGGAAGCAGTGGAATTACCAGATATGTTCAAAATATTGCCCAACAGGGATACGTAATCCTGAAATTTGGGAGGGCCAATCCGGTTAAATAAAGAATCTCACTGGGGCAAAAATGAAGGGAGGCAGAATAGGAGGCTGTGGTAGCTTCAAAATACATATACTTCAACCACTTCTCTTCCTGTAGTAAAGTGTGACAGCATGTCAAAGGGAAGATGGGGATTTTGCCATTTAACTTCAATGAAAACAGGAATAAGATGTGGTTTGGTATTTACATAGCTCATTTTGACCAGAAAGTAGTACAGTGCTTCATTGTGAAGTCCACAGCTGTGGCCCCAGATGAAACTTCCTCCATTTCTTTCAGTGGATGGACGAAAAATAGTTTGGAAGCATCCGGGTAAGAGGATGCTAAGCATCTGTCCCCTATCTTCCCTCCACTCCGAAGAAAGATGATACTGAACTGTATTCCTTAGTGCGCAGGTGAAATGTTAAATTCAGGCCCCACCCAGCACAATGATTTATTTTTTTTCATTTAGGCCCTGTTAGACAGAGGGATTGTGGAACTGCTAATGACTTCTGACAACAAGGATGGACTGTCCTCTGGCTATGTGGAAGGAGGTATGTGGCATTACAGTGCTTTTCAAGGGGAAAAGTTAAAGCTACTCTTCTAGTCTGGAATGGTGGAAAAGATTGATGCCTTAGATGAGGGGAGGTGCATGTCCTTAGGTACATCTTTATTATTGATTAATTTTTGTGTTGCGTTAGCACGTAGGAGCACAAGTCAAGGACTATGGCCCCATTGTTCTAGATGCTGTACAAATACGGAACTGAAAGAGAGTCCCAAAGAGCTTAGTGCACGCTCCTTTTCAATGTAATGACTGGGATATGGATGGCAGCAGAGTTGCACTATGTCTATACAGCCTGTTGGAGCACTGAGGAGCTATATAGCACTTTCCAGGCCATGTGGAGGAGTCAAGGGCTGGTTGGAATGAACAGCTTGGATATAATAAGGTTTAACCATATATAGCTACCTCGTCCTGTTTGGTAATGAGCGTCTGCAACTTCCATTAGAGTTCTTTGGAAGATGTAAGAGATCAGATACCAAGAGGTTTTGAGCAAAGAGGTTGAAATTGCGGTTGATGCTAAAAATACTGCCCTAGCTAATTATTTCAATTTAACATATTAAAAATGCCTACATGTGAGCACTAGGTACCCTAACAATTACTAAAAATGCAATCACCTTTTGTTAGGATTTTGGGTTTTCGGTTAAAAGACAGAAGGCCTCATTAAAAGCCAAAATGGGAGACTGAAATTTACCATTCTGAAAGGGTTGAAAATAATTTGTGGAGGTTGCAGGCTGGCTAGCTGTGGGTTAATGTGGCATCTGTGCGCTTGTCCCTAGAGCGTGGAGTGTAGTCTGTTCCAGTTTTCCTTTCAGCTACAGCAATTTCCAGCCTTGTCCACACAGGGTCACTCTCTCCCTGCCAGTGAGCTCAGCATTTGGAAGGGGTGGGGGTGGAAATCCCCTTTTTAGCACTCGTTACCTTCCCTGGGAATGTTTACCGCCTTGGCGCTCTCTCTCGCTCTCTCGTGCGGAGTTGTCTTTTCCAGAGGGCTGTGTGATGAGAGGGCTTTGATACCGATTCGCCTTTTAGATGTCATAACAACCTGCTCATTAGAGTCAACATGTCAAGTAATCAGGAACGCGGAATAACTAGGCTTCAAGCGATGCTGCAGCAGCAGCAAGGTGGCTGAAAACACAAAAGGGAAGGTAATAGAATCTGCTGTAGAAATAGGCAGAAAGAGGAGAGGAGAAATTGCTGTCACGAGGCTGGAGAGGAATATAAAGCCATGGTTCTGAGGCTTGGTTCATTCTTCTCGTCAGTGGAGGCTTGGTTTCCTTTTAAAATGCGTGCGTGATTCCCCTTGATGCTAGTGGCTGACAGGTGCCTTGCAGAGAAGAATATCCATTATGGAAGGGCATCTACCCCAGGATGTCATAGCCAGTCTGGTTGTTCTCTCCTAGCCCCTGCTCTGTGGCTGTAAAGGACCCTGCTGGCAGCAGAATCAGTGCAGTGGTGGGAGCAAGGCTTCTGATGGTGTGCATCCCTTCCACACCCATGGACACAGCATATGCCATATGCTGCAGCTCTCTGGGGGTAGCATTGAAGCCCGTAGTTCGCTGTTTGTATGGATCCATCAGCCATCGACCTGGGCTAAGGAAGGAGGGTCAAGAGCGGCAGAGGCTCCTTGAACCCTGAGACTGGCGTGGCAACGCCGAGAAGCTTCAGTACTTCTCCACAGGCTGGAGTAGGGTAAAGTATCTCCCGCACAGCAATCCCCAGCCTCCAGCCCAGTTCGTCAGGCAGGGCCCTGGGAGCAGGCTTTGCGTCGCTGTGCAGATTATCTATTACAATTTACACCAAGGGGGTAGACACAGGGCCTTGGGTGGCTTTTATTGGGCCATCCTAGCAAAAGCTGCCTCTGGTACTCCCTGAAGATGGGAGGTGCTTTGGACAGGGAAGGAGAGCTTTCAGAGAACCTAGTTAGCTAGCTCACCATTATATCTGGGTTCACTCTGTTGCTCCCCAGTCTCTTTGATAGCTGCTCAGCAATGTATTGCTAATTCCTAGTGGATGGGTGGTCTCATCCCATAAAGCTACCATCACACTCTGCACTGATTGGCACTCTCGTTGGCAGTCTCGACAGTGAACCACAGAATCCCAACTCCTGGTCCCTCCAGGTCAGGACTGAAGTGCACTGGGGTGGGATGTGTGTAAAGCTTATCCTGCTGCTGCCCAGGCTTTACCCAATCTGAGGCTTTGGGCTCGATTATGTTCTCCCACCAGTTTCAGTGGAGTTCTTGATTTGCACTCAGAGCAATACCGGACACCGTGTCTCCAGGGTTTTCAACCAGTGCATTCCACCGGCAGTAAACTCCTGTTTTGTTCTTTCCAAAGAAATGACTTCCTCGTCTGTACCAAAGTCTCAGGGCTTGCACATTGGTGACAGAAATCTGTGAAAACCACGGTAAAAATGGTGAAATGCTGGCTCTGGCTCTTGTAAATATTCTGTTTGAATCATTGTGCTTGTCAGGACAGGGACTGTTCTGAAGCTGGAGCTGATGCGAGCTCTCTTTTAGATTATTGTGGAGTAATGTACTTCAGTATTAACAGTACTTCTACCACTGCTCCTTACATCGCAGAGCTCTTGGACTGGAGTGTTTTAAATGTCAGGCAGTGCAAGAGAAGAGTTCAGGGTTCTTCACACCACGGCCCCTGCTGGGTTGAGGAATATGGGTTACTGGGCAGCGGTGTATGCTGTTCCAAAGACAGGTCCTTGTCAAAGTGCCAGGTGCACTAGTTCTCCTGGACTATGCAGTGCCTTTCACCCAGCATGCAATGAGCATAATCTACCTGTCGGCTTGTTTCCAGTGAAACACTGGTGTTCTCCCTGCTGAGATGTAGACTTTAATTGGGAGATCTAGCCGGCTCATTCGCATTGTGGTTTCTCAATCCCTGCTCTTGTTCACCTACCGCCACAGAACCGCTAAGCTGTAAGCCTCTGCCAGGGATAGAGTATCCTGCAGCTAAAGCCTGGGAGATCAGAATTGCCTCCAAATATGATTTCTAATAAGAACAGTTCTCCTTTGTGGTGCCTTTCATCCAAGGATCTCCAAGTGCTTTACGGACGCTAATTAAGCCTTGGGATACCCCATGAGGTGAGCTGCTGTTATTTCTGGCTTGTATCGCTGTGTGAACATTCAGAGCTAGAAATGTGGCCTGCAGCTGTTCCACTGTTTGTTGAAGTCCACAAGCTGAGAAGCTTCGTGGTAGGTCAGGACTTGGATCGGAGACCTCCAAGGAGCACCCAGGTGTGTTGCAGGATGTTGTGTTAATGAATCAGTAATTGGCTTATTTTCCCTCTGAGTTGGTGATGGGTTGATGCCCCATCCTGGTATATGGAAATGTTCCATCCGTTGAGGGGATTGATTACTTATCAGCACTAATGAAGACTCTTCTTTCTCAACAGCTTTGGCCACTGTTAACTTTCAGAAGGTGGATTCCAGCTTCCTGGCCTATCTGGACACAGTACAGGTAAGATGAGAAGATTTGTCTTTGTTCAGCCTATTCTTATCATCCAAGCACTGATACCTTGCTTTTGTGGTGGATGCTCCAGGCTCCCCTTCCCTTAGGACCCAATCCCTTTGAAGTCAATGGAAAGTTTCCCATTGATTTCAGTGGAAGTTGGATGGGATCTTAATGAGGCTGCACCCCAGTGCTCACTTACTGCTTGCTTTCCCGTATGGTTGTGGAGCTTGGCTAGTGTTTGAAACCTGGGATCTATCTTTGGGAAAGCGGGGGGATAGAGTGTGTGCCATTGCGTCAGAATTTCTACAGCTGAGGCCTGGCTCTGGTATAATGCAGAGAGAGAGAGACAGGCTGCAGATCAAGCTCTGAATTTTGAATGCCTCAAAGATGGGGGATGTTTGGATCTAAGGTTCTGGTTCAGCCCATTATGGGTGAATCCTAATTTCGTAATATTCGTGGGTACTCATGAAATTGGGGGTTTGGGCAGCTGGGAGCTTCAGAACTCTTAAGAGCTTAGTTTCAGCCTCACAGGGATTAGATGTTCAGGACAGAAGCCCACAGCTTTTCAAGAGCACAGCTGCAGTCATTGCAACCCTGAGGGGACACAACCAACCTCCAGGTTACTGAGAATATAGAAAAAAGTGGGTAGCACTATATAAAGGTACAGGCTGTTTGCAAAATGCACATTTAGATATGGGTTGGATATTCAACAACCAACCCCCCCCCCCCACCCCTTCCCCATTGTTAAATTATATGGTGTTTGGATAGTGGGGCACTAGTCCAGCTGCATCTCGAGGAAATGGCATGGTGGGAATGAGTTTGGTGGAAAAGGAAGATGCTGTGATGTCCCCGATTGACTTGCTACGTCACAAAGCCACCAGCGACATGTGATTAAATTATCCCGCTTGCCCGGATTGAATTTGCAGCATGAGGTCTGTGTTTGTCTGTCCTTTTTAGTACTTAACAGATTTGAACGTCTGGTCATTCCTTTTTCTAATACTGAGTGATTGATTAAACAATTAAAGTGAACAAATTTTGGCAGGAGAAGGCAGGACTCCACAGCAGCCTTTCTGGCAAGCGTGTCCTTCACAGCCGTAACTGAGTGCCTCTTGCATACTGGTTGGGGAGAGGGGATGGCATTCTGAAGTGTTCTGCTGGTGGAGCCCTTGGCATCTGTGAGCAGATTTCCTATTTCCAGGTCCTGATCTGACTCCCCTCTCCTGGGCTTCCATTGTTCCATGACATATGCAGCTATTGATCCACTGAAGAGAGGCCAGAATAATTTCACTTTGGCAGCAGGGAGTTGGACCTGACTGCTTTGGCAGCATTCCTGTTCTCCATGTTTTCTCTGCTTTTGAGTATTAATGTGTAGGTACCACTGGATCTTGGAACTGGAGACCTTATTTCTTCTTTACGCAAGTGGAGATAGCCTGATGCTTGTGGGTTTCCTTTACAGGAGCCTGGGCATTGGTCTGTTCCTGGCTTGAAATGCCTTCTCTACTGTCCTGTAAGGGTTAATTGTAGCCAGCTATCTTAGAAAGCCAGAAATCTTATCCCCTCAAGTGTTTGTTAATGGGGAGGTGATGGGAAGGTTCTTTGGACTCCTACTAAATATCCGAGGGATTAAGGGTAATTTAAAGTTTAAATCCCCTATGTATCAATTTTTTGAGGGGGTGGACTAAGTGTTTCTTAAATCAAGTGAACTCACAAAGCAGCGTGAAGGCTCCTTCTGTTTGCCAAGCTGCTTGGTTCACACACAGTCACAGCCATGTCGAGATCAGGATAAAAATAAAAGTCTTGTGCCTATGACACAGCCAGCCAAGTCAGGGTCAGACTGAGCAATGTCTTTTCAGAAGTATTTAATCATCGAGGGGCCAGTGAGCTGCCAATCCGGCTGTGCTGCACTGCAGTCCCTGTGGTGGGGCCAGTGCACAGTAACAGAGGTTTCAGTCTCCTCTGATAAAGCAAATTCAACACGGCAGCTCATTACAGCAACTTCAGTGGGAGGTTTGGGTGCATGATTCCATAGTCGAAGGGCTCCACCAGCCATTTAGGCATGTCCCTAAATGTTCCTGCTTGTCAGTTTGAGAACTGGACTCCCTAATTTAGCCACTCTAGCTTGAAAACCGGGTTCTCTATTTAGGTGCCTTTGAACAGCAGGTTCTGGCAATTGAAAAAGGGGTCTGGATTATAGAGTTCATGGAATGGACTCCAAGAACTGGTTGGCCCTGGTATGTGTAGCTGCTGTTTGCTCTCTCCTCTATTACTCTAGCTTTGCCATCCTACCTCACTCCTCCCCTGCTATCTCAATCTGAGCTGCTTCACCTGCAATGCCCCCACCGCCTGCTGTTCCAGTCCAGGGTCCCACCCAGCTCTGCCAATGCACCTCATGCCTGATCTGCAGCCTTCACACCTCCACTCCAAGCCTGAACCTCTCATAAGTGTGTAATGCCAGGTGGTCTGGATAAGCTACGGGGGTGAGCGGTATTAGATTTCTGACCCAAATCAAATTTAAGCACTTCGCTCAGATTGCGGCCTGGTGGTGAGATGGCACAGCAGCGAAATGGGACCAGGTTTTATTTTTTAAATGGTGACAATCTCCTCTTTGATTTCACACTCTTCCCTCCTCCTCCTCCACGACCTTCCCTGCCTCCCCTAAATGCCAGCCTGGAAAGATTTGCAGAAATGCCTTGTGTCCCTGGGCTGTGGCCTGTCTGTTCTCTCATCTCCCCATTTTCCAGCTTGGAACCTAATTGGGATTTCACATTCTTGGAAACTTTGTGGGGCAAATCCAGCCATTTTAACCTGACTGTATGACCCACAGGCTAGAGAGGTTCTGCTGTAATTGGCCTTGCCATGCTGAGCTGGCACTGGAGCAAGAAGTAGCATGTTCTCCACCAACCTCATAGTCATTGCTGATCACAAGGTACAGCGTGACCCTTGGAGAACAGCACTCCCTCTGCAACACTAGTTTAATTATAGGGGCTGGAGGGCTGACCTCGCGTGTTCTTACGGAGTCTGAATCATAGGTTGGTTTGTCCTTGATGTGGTCTCTATTCCAGGCGCTGATTAAATGCCCTGTTTGGCTGTTTTGTCTGAGACTGAGTGATACTGTATTTTATCAAGAGATGGTCTGAACCTGGAGCAATTAGAACATTACAGGCACCTGCTGCAATTGTATTCTCTTAATCGAACAGCATGTTCTTTAATTCTGCTTCCCTTATCCCTTTCACATAGCATCAGATAACCCCCACCCATCAAACACAAGGTGAAATTGCCTTGACTAGAAGTAAACGTCCTGAGTGGGGAGTGCTGACAAGTCTGATCGCACATGGTACTGCCTGGTGTGATAGGGCCAAGCGGAATTCCACAGGAGGCAGAGGAGCTGCCAAGCCGTGACAAATGGGAAGAAATTGCTTTTTAATGAAGACCTAATTCCTGCAAAGGCTAATGCTTTCCTGCCATCAGCATATGCAGCATTAAAAAGGCATTAAGTCGCTAAGGTCTGCTGTTCCCACCTTGGCAAGCATTGGCTACAGCACACCTGCAAACTCGTAAACTGCAGTGGCGTGGCTGATAAGTAGACGTTTATAAATGTGAATTTCTAGCAGAAACTAAACCATGGCAGTTGGCTTGTTTTTTGCTCCAGTTGCTCAAAGCCTTGATATGTGGAACCATTTGGTGTCACCTGTTCTTTTGCGTTGCTTTGTGTTTCCCTTCTGGTGGTGTGATCGTAGGAGACTGTATATGCTGCAGGCTCTGCTTTGCCCATCTGTCCTAGGTGTTTCTATGGCTTGCTTGTCCAAGGTTTTATCTCTAGATCTTTTCTGTCAGCTTGGGAAGAAACCCTTTTAAGGGCCTTTTCATCCAACAGCACTCAGATGATGGGCCTCTGGAAAACAAGGGTGAGCATTGGATCACCATACCACCCCATCCATGTAATTCTGTCTTTTGTTTTTATAACAGCAAAATAAGCCGAAGATGGTGATGGAGTATTGGACTGGATGGTTTGATAGCTGGGGCGGCCCTCATAATATCTTTGATGCAGATGGTGAGCACCATATATTATCATCATACACTTAGGATTTATTGCGGTATAAACTGCTGTCAACAAACATGGCACAGTAACGCTGTCTCCATCAAGTTTCCTATCTAGCGATGTCCCTAGCTCTGAGCAAGTGCCTGTAAATTTATAACCTCTTTAGTGGATTCACACATTGACAGGGATAAAAAAGCCAAAAAACCACAGCAATGTCAAGTAGTGATTTTTATGTGGCATTTTTCAAATGAGATTGTTTTCACTGCTCTAGGAGTTAGCATATCAACAAGCTAGTGCAAGGAGTAGTTGCGTAGATTCCAAGGCCAGAAAGGATCATTATGATCATCTAGTCTGACCTCCTGTATAACACAGGCCAGAGAACATTCCCAAAATAATTCCTAGAGCAGATCTTTCAGAAAAACAATCAATCTGGATTTAAATATTGACGTTAGCAGTCAATCTTTATATTATGGCAGTGTTCCAAAGGCCTCAACTAGGTCACGACCCCCCATTGTGCTAGGTGCTGTACAAACACAGAAAAGAGACAATCTCTGCCCTAAAGAATTTACAGTCTGAAGAGACAAAGAGTAGGAGATCTGGATACAACATACAAGCTAATGAATAGGGTGAAGAACTGATAGTTATGTGGATTGTAGAATAATTTTTTAATTGGGGTTAGAGATAAGGTGGAAGGGAAAGGAAAGAAGGACAGTCACTGTGAGGAGCTTAGAAAGGACTCCTGGGTTTTATTTCACCCCCTCCACTGTTTCTTATCTCCCTACCTGTTCAGGGGTGTAGTCGTCATAGGGACAAATCATTGCCCACTGAAATCAGTGGGAGATTCGCCATTGACTTCAATGTGCATTGGGGCAGGCCCGTAAAGCACTTTGAGATCCCAAGATGAAAGGTGCTTTAGAATAAGCTCAGTGTTGTTGCTTGGGAAAAAAATAATTGATACTGGACTAGTGAAAATAGCCACCTATAGACCATCTTGCCTAAATTTTCAGTGTTGCATGGTGCTTAACACCCCAACTTGCCTTAAAAGTAACAGGAGTCAAATGGCTTTGTTCTAGTGATCTACATCTTTATGTGGCTCCTATCACTGCAGAATCTGAGTGCCTCACTATCGTTAATGAATGTATTCTTCCAACACCAATGTGGATAGGGAAATAGTAGTAGCCCCATTTTACAGATGGGGAACTGAGGCACAGAGAGACGAAATGACTTAGCTTAGGTCACAGAGGGGTCTGGCAGATTCGGGAATAGAACCCAAATCTCTTGACTCCTAGTCCAGTGCCTTAGCTACTTTGTCCCTATCTTGTGCAAATTGGAAATTTCTGAGGGACTCTATTCTGCATATGTATGCTACAGCAGTAGCAAAAATGACCTGAGGATTTTGTGATAGCTCTGTATTTACATTATATGCATAGTAAACAGATTTGTTTTCACTCCAAGATTATTTTACCTTTTGTGGATGATGTGGTCAACATAAACCTCATGCAAACCTAGTACTTCCAAAAGGGTTGTGTCCCATTTCAGTTCATACATTAAGAAGCAAGGTAAATAAATATATCTTAAAAAAATAAAGGAAACTTAAATAATTTGGTCATGACATAATGTATTTAAAATAACCTGTCTCCTCCCTGTGCAATTCTCTGTGTAACTGTCATCAGTATAGTTGATCAAGGTCCTTGCCTAGGCAGAATTCCCACTGAAGTCAATGAAAACTTTGCCTGAGTTGGGAATGCAGGCTCTCTTGGACAGGGTGTGTATGAATGATTCCTGCAGAACATTTCAAGTGCAAAGGCTGCCCTATATAAGGTAGTTGTAAGTGATTGGAGTTACCCCAGGCATGAATTGGGCTCATGAAGCATTGGGAGAGGGGGGTGATTGTAAACAAAATGCTCAGTGTGAAATTTTTGATTTGTTGACATGTTCAGTCCATACTCTGTTGTGCTAGCTTCTTGATTTGTGATGCTCGGAACCCTTGTTGGGAGTTTTCCTTCCTTTACAGATATGGTGAATTCTGTAGCAGAAGTCCTCCAAACAGGAGCATCCATCAACCTCTACATGTTCCATGGGGGCACCAACTTTGGCTTCATGAATGGTGCTCTGGATTTTGATGAGTACAAGCCAGATGTCACGAGTTACGGTGAGTTTTCGTTCACTGCCTTGCTTGCGTGCCCTTTGCAAGCCTACAGCCTTTGAGCCAGCTGCAGCTGATGGAAAGCTCTATGCCCATCACTTTCTTGAAGGATCTAGGCGCCGTCTCTGAGGACAGACCTTGAACACGATACTATCACCCAAACAGGAGAGAAGAAAGACCCTGATTTCGGCTCATCTGAGAAGATAGTGTGGCTGTGACAGAGGGTTTCCTTTAACACTCCATATTTCTAGTCTTATTCCAGTATTTGGGGAAACCCTTCACTATGAATTAAATCAGAAACCACTGGGTAGATAAAGACATATACTTAACATCAAGTGGTGCTGTTTTCTCTCTAGTGTCTCTCCTCTCTTTAAATTAACGATTAAGGAAAGACCACGTGAGACCTCTGACACCAAAATAGTTGGTTGTTTGGCTTTGACTTTTAATAATTTGAATAGTATCTTATAGCAATTTTCATCCCAAAAGTCCTCACCAAAACTATTCACTTTATCCTACATGGAGTTAAGGGCAGATGCAGAATGGGACCCTCAGTATGTGTAGCCAACACCGGGAGGAGAGCAGCAGCCACCATACAGCAGTGAGGGAAAAGAGGAAATGTTAGCATAGGATACTAAGGCAAATCTGTGTTCTTATGGAAAGGTGTCTGGGATCATGAAAGGCAGATGGGACCCCTCTCCATTTACCACATGGCACTATCCTCAACGTATTTGTGTTGCATGGAAGACGGGCTGACTTGAGCTTGCTGTGATTTGAACCTCTGATTGCAAGAAGTGGAGAGATTTCATACCTGAAACATAGGCCTTTAATATGCATCCATATTTCTTCCCCTCCTCTTTGGCTTGCAATAGCAGTTAAGAAAGTATTTTATTTGTCAGTCAGTTGTATGAGGCAGGGAAAAACCCATAAAGTATAATGGGAAAATGAATGGCACTGTTGTATATGGGAGAGGAAGGGTATTGGTTAAGAGCCCGATTGTGTCCTCAAACTTTCATGCACTGTTGCCCTTAACTTCAGTAGGGCATTGTAGAAGTGAAGGTGGGGGGCAGAATTAGACCATACGCATTTATTATACCAGCAATAGGTGTGGGTTCAAGCTGTTTCTCTTTCCTTTTATTTTACGCCCATCTTCAGAATCCCTTTACTATTAAGTAACTGTCTCTCCACATGACGAGACGACGTCTCAGGCCCTGTCTGCATTAAGAAACTTTCTGCTTGTGTAGTTAATCAACGTAGCTATACCAGTGCAGATTTCCTTAATGTCAAAAAGGCCTGAGATAAACACGTTACCGGCTCTGACCTCTTGCTGTGCTTTACATGAGTGCTTTCCTAAAGCGGACAATGCTCTGTAACAGGTGCATCTTGTTTTCCAGACTATGACGCTGTGCTGACAGAGGCTGGAGACTACACGTCCAAGTTCTTCAAACTCCGTCAGCTCTTCACCAAGATCATAGGTGATGATAAACCTCAGAGCCGCTTCTCTACCCCTTAAATGCTGGCCTGTGCTATACCAGAGAAGCTTTAAAATTGGCCACCAAGGGTCTCTGCTGGATCCCTGCTGCTCCCCACACGGATATGTCCCGCTGATTAGTTGGAAGCATTTTCTGAAGAGTTGGAGGCCCAGGGATGTAGAGCAGCTTCTTACAGAAATGCCTTTTCAGCTGACTTCCCAGCAGCGGGAAGGTCGCATGCATTTAACAGTCTCCGCATGCAGGGGAAATGTGTCACGCCAGCAAACTTAAAACAAATGCAAATTTGGGGAGGTGCTTTTGTTATATAGATCCTGTTTGCATTCTATTCTCTCTGGAGTTGGACAGGTGGCTCTCACTGCTGAATAAATACACCAATCCTGTCCCAACCTTCAGTTTTGCTTGAGCTCTCTTTGAGGTGGATACAGTGCTCTGTTTGATCCCATAGAGAGGTTGATCAAAGACGTTTCCAGAGGCAGAGCTGTGGTCTAGAGCTAGAATCAGGGAATGCCCCTAAATCCCCCTGTCGCCTTCTAGAACATCTGTCTAGCAGAACTGAAATATAACACCTGTCTTGTTTCTGCATTGCAGGGCAGCCTCTGCCCCTCCCTCCTATGATCACAGGCAAAGCATCATATGGCACAGTCCTGCTGCCGCAGTACGTCTCTCTGTGGGAGGTGCTGCCATTTATTGTAGAGGTAGGTACTCTCCTTGGAGCTGTGCCAAGAGAATGGGATGATGCAAAGAAACATATTGCACTATGAAGTAATATAATCTTATTCTGAAGGACCTCAAGGGGCTTAACAAACTTTGTATATATAGCCGCAGTGAAAGGCAGCCACCTCTAGAGTGGAGGAAGTCAACCCATTTGTATATCACATGCTTCACAAGCATGGGGAGGAGAGGGCACATTTTGGCCAAGGATACTAGAGCCATTTGTCTCTAAAGTGCTACATGATCTTTAATGTCACAGGGAGAGGACCTGTGTTTTAAGGTCTTATCAGAAAGACCTCAGCCTAGTACGCTGTATGGAACTCCCATTTATTTACCGAGAAGGAAGATGTGGGGCTGCTGGGATTTGGTTTCAGGGATGCTTGGTATTGCACATATGAGGCTTCACCCAATATGTCACGCGCTCCATTTACTAATACTCCACACTTATCGTAGCTCCTTCCATCTGGGAACTTCAGAGCTTTACAAAACCCTCAACCATCCCTCTGTGCCTTAGCCCCCCTGAGTGTGAAATGGAATACTGATGCTTTCCTATTCACAGGAGGGGTCAATAGACTAGCACGAGGTCACACAGCAAGAGAGACAGGAATAGCAGGAGCCCTGATTCCTAATCCCTGGCCCTAGCCGTTACACCAAAACTACCTCCTACATGAAGAAAGCAGGGGTCAGTTACTCTAATTATTCAACCAGGACTGAACAAGAAGTAATGGGTTTAAGTTGCAGCATGGAAGAAGTTTTCAGAACCATAGGCAATGGAGCAGGTTGTCAAGGAAGCTATGAAATAGCCATAATTGAACATCTGTATCTGATGACGGCTGAGACATCCAGCTAGCCGGGATGGCGTCAGCAGGGTTGAAACTCGTCACTTAGCTGCAGTTCTTTGCGCCCCAGGAGCCCTTTAAGAGGCAGCTTTTGTATAGGATTTGAGTAAATGTTGGTTTGTGGGACATAGCAGCTACTTGGCTGAATGATGCTGCCCATGTGTAGCCTCTCTCCTAAGAAAGGATCCCTCTAGTTACTTGTTCTTCCCTCGCAGCCCGTTAAGTCAGAGTTCCCGCTTAACATGGAGAACCTGCCAGTGAATGATGGCAACGGGCAGGCCTATGGGTATACGCTCTACGAGACGGTCATATCCGGCGGAGGACAGTTGCATTCCAGGGACAACGTCCGGGACCGAGCACAGGTAAAGAGTGTACAGAGCACTTGTTATTCTGACTCTGCAGAAAGGCAAATAGCTTGGCTGCGGTAGCTGGCATGAAATAGGCCAGCCATGAACCAAGGTGGCAGGCTTTCCCTGAGCAGAATTATGATTTCTTTGTGCTATTCATAACCAAGCCCCAGCCTACATCCTCCCTGAATCCCAGGCTCAAGGTCCAAGTCTGTTTAAACTCCAATAATATCAGCTCAAATCTATCCTCCGAAGGTAACGGTAAGAAATCATGGTGTATTTTTAGAAATACGTTGATTTGCCCAATGTTGCAGAATGAGCCAATGGCAGAGCTGGGAATAAACCCCAGGAGTCTTGACTCCTGTTAGACCAGAGGTGGGCAAACTACGGCCCGCGGGACCGTCCTGCCCGGCCACTGAGTTCCCGGCCAGGGAGGTTAGTCCCCTTCCCCGCTGTCCCCCCTCACTCTGCAGCCTCACCTCCCCGCACTGCCAACGCTCTGGCCCGCCGCTCCTACCGAGCAGCACGGCAGCGTGGCTGGCTCCGGCCGGGCAGCGGGGCTGTGAGCTCCTGCTGTTCTGAGCGGCATGGTAAGGGGACGGGGAGCAGGGGGGTTGGATAAGGGGCAGGAGGTCCCGGGGGGCAGTCAGGGGACAGGGAGCAGTTGGATGGGGCGGAGGTTTGAGGGGGAAGAGGGGGGCGATCAGGGGATGGGGAACGGGGGGGTTGGATAGGTGTGGGAGTCCCGGGGGGGCAGGGGTGTGAATAGGGGTTGGGGCAGTCAGGGGACAGGGGGGTTGGATAGGAGGTGGGGCCCCGGGCGGGGGGAGTTAGGAGCGGGGGGTCCTGGGAAGGGGCGCTCAGGAAACAAGGAGCAAGGGTAGGTTGGATGGGTCGGATGTTCTGAGGGGGGTGGATAAGGGGCGGGGGCCAGGCTGCCTGGGGAGGCACAGCCTTCCCTACCTGACCCTCCATGCAGTTTCGCAGCCCCGATGTGGCCCTCGGGCCAAAAAGTTTGCCCACCCCTGCGTTAGACAATGCTTCCTCCCCTGTTATGGCCCCGATCTCTTGTCTAGTACACCTATATTCTGAAATGGTTTAGAATTCTGCTTGTCTCCTGTGCCCTCTCCTGCAGGTGTTTGTTAACACTGTGTTCGTTGGATTCCTTGATTACAACACCGCGGAGCTGTCAATTCCTGAAGGACGGGTAAGTAACGCGAGACCACTCACAAGAGGTATGTGGGTAATAGAATCGCAGCTCAAACCGCCCCCAAAAATGCAGAGCCCAGAAGTGTGTCTGCTGCCCGCTTCATGCAAACCAGTGATGCAGCAGCATGAGACACAGAGCAGTTATACTCAAACCTGAAATGACTCCGGAGTTGGAGTAGAGAGTGGCTTAAAATGCCACGGTATCCTTCTGAGAGGGGGAAATATCTGGACAAAACTCCAGTGAGCAGGTTCGCTCCAGAGTAGCAGCTGATGCACTTCCTGCCACATCCACACACTGCAGACACCCATGAGATGGAACAGTGGGCTATAGGGACCCTGTCTGTGCTGACTGAGGACATGTAGTCTGTTTGCTCATAGGCACAAAACATGCTTCAGTCTTTTTACTTCTCTTAGGTCACAAGTGAAATGAGTTGGATGGTCTCACGTGTGTTCTGAGCTCACACTCGCCCCTATTACAAATTGGGTGGGTGGGAGGGACTATTGGAGGTCAGGAGTGTGACTCATGGGTAGAGCTGTGTAATGGAAGCTTGTGTGGTGCTGGACACATGTTGTTTCGAGCTCTACATACCATTTCAACCATTTAAAATGTAACCGTAAAATATTCCAGTTTCATGAGAAGGTTGAGCTCAGCGATGCAGTTACTTGCAGCTGTGGCATATTCCTGTAATGCATGGTCCTGTAAACAGCTGCCAAAGCTACTGGTACAAACTCCCCCCTGGAGTGATCCCACTGATTTCTCTTTGCCCAACACGGCTGACCTGGCACTTGGCTGTGCACTGATTCAGCAGAGGCTGATCCATTCTTTACAGGGCTTCAGGCAGCTCAGGCTTTTGGTAGAGAACTGCGGGCGTGTCAATTATGGACTGATGCTGAATGAGCAGCGGAAAGGTAGGTTAAGTTGTCTCTTTCCTTCCAAGCTGGTGCATGGGGCTGAGAACTCCAATAAAGGCCTCTTTTTGAGTCTGTGTTTAGCAAGGACCTCAAGCACTGAGGACGTTTTTAGAAATGGCTCCCGCCCTCCAGAAACAAACACTCCGGATCGAATGTTAAAATCCTGTGTGTTGGATGGAGCAGTTTAAAGGCATGCAAGAATTTCACTGTGCCTGGCTAATGCTATGTAGCTTTGCCGTCAGGCAGTAGAAGGCAACCAGTGCGGGAGACTGATAAAAGAATATAGTTCACCTCTTGACCATAAGTTCAAACATGTCCAGGGTGGTGGTAGCTGACATGATAGTTGGTAAAAATAGCCCACTTCATGGGGGATGGACCTATCTTAAAGACCTTCCCAAGTCCCACCCTCCCTATAGATGGGGTGCCCCTCCTCTCACTCCATGATGTCCATATACAATTGTGTAATGTCATACACGGGGGGAAAGGAATTAATTTCTGATCCCTGTTTCTGCTCTGAGATTTGGAAAGCAAGATAATCTCAGTGTATACAGGGTCCTCGCACTATGGGCTATGTCCAGCTCAGTTGAATGCAGTAAAATATTTATGCCAGTAGAGCTGGGGACTTGGAGTCAAGACTCCTGGGTTCTGTTTTATAGGGGGAAACGTAGGCCGAAATGTTCAGAGCAGCCTAGTGAATTTAGAGACGTATTTCATTAGCTTTAATGGAAGAGGTGTGCCTAAGACCCCTGGACTGTTTTGACAGTCTCAGCCATCGGTTTGTAGTTAATGGTCTGGACTGGGAGCCAGGAGAGATGGGTTCTGTTCCCAGCTCTGTCCCAGACTTCCTGGGTGATCTTTACTCTTGTGTGCTGGTTTTCTCCACCCGCAAATGAGGATAATTTCAACTGCCTCACAGGAGGCAAGTGAGGCTAAATTTGTTTCTTGGGTGCTTTGAGATCCTTGGGGGGGTGGGGGGCGGGGAAGCAGTGGATCAGTACAAGGGATTAGTGATACCAGGATGTCACATTTTCCTCTGAGTATTGAGGAAGTAACTGATCTGCTGCTTTAAAAAAAAAAACCATGTATGGGCAGCCAAATAAAAAATCAATCTGCTATGTGTGCCAACAGTACGTTCTGCCAGGAGAGGGCAAAGTGTGGCAACGTTCCCTGCTCAATCTGGATGAGCAATGGGACCATATGGGCTTTAATGCCATTGCAGAGCATGACTACTTTCCGTATCCCGCTGTTCCTTCTATAGAAATAGGAAGATCCATCAGCTTAGTTGCTTCTCAGCTCTTTATTACCTCTATTGCTCTTGCAGGCTTAATTGGTGACGTCTTCCTGAATAAAACTCCCTTGAGGAACTTCAAGATTTACAGTCTGGAGATGAAACCTGGCTTCATGGAAAGGTTTGGAAGATATATGTACATATATCTAAATTGTTTGTGCAGAGGAGGAGGGCATATATATCTCCTTCGTTTGCACAGACAATTTGGCATAGGTGCAAAACATAGTTTGCAGTTACGTGTCCCGGAAAGGCAGCACCTGGTGAATCTACACGCTGACAAATCTCTTCCTGATAACTCCAACTAAAATTGTACAGAAGGTTGCAACACTTATTTTTGCACCTTTATTTAGGGCCCAATACAACCCCCTATTGAAGGGGACGGAAAGACTCCCACTGACTTTAATAGGAGTTGGGCTCAGGATCGGGCCTGTGACACACAAAATCGTGTTCTTATTCTGTCAAGTAGATGTTAGCCATGTGTATACTCTCTCTAGTCAATTTATTACAGTGATCCTCTAAGGACAGTGCTAACAGGTAGTGTTAAATATTCTAAGTGAAGGTTTTTTCAAGGGATTTTCTTTGGCAAGGTGTGCTGTGTCATCTTTGTGCTGTACGGTCATTAGAGAAGGATATTCCCAATCAAAGATATGAAAGCTAGTGAGCTGCCATGCAGGCATAAAAGCAAGATTAGCCAGCAGTATGATCAGTTACGAGCAACTGACGATTAGTAATGAAACCTCATTAGGTAGAAATCTCTGAGTAGGAAGCCAAAGTATACTGTATTGAAAGTGGGATTGTGCCAGGTTTAGCTCAGCAATACAGTGGAATTCATGTTGTACTAGGTCAATAATTCGCTTGAATCTGGGGATGCTGATGATCAGCATTGGAGAGAACATGTTCTGATAAGCTTTTGAGTCTCTTGTGGAACTTCTAAGCTCCTCACCACCTCTCTGCTTCATCACCACCCCCAACCACACCTGTGGTACCAGCAGGGAAGAAATGATGCAAACTTCAAGCATACACAATAAATTGCTAAGACCCTCTGATGTGATCAAGGGTGCACTTCCCATTATATATATATTTTTTTCATGCCATCCCTTCTAAGGTCTAAGAACCTTGACTTGCCTTCTGTGTATGAGTAGTTCCTTGGTGGTGGTGATGGCAGGAAGGCTGTAGTAAATAGGTTTGTAGTGTGCTCTCAAGGCGAATGAGTTTTGGTTCAAAAACTGGAGGGAAGGACCTTGTGTGCTGCAAATTATTGTTACACTTGCTGTGTTTCTCCCCAGAGGTGGCTTCATTATGTTGATAGGTGATGCAGGTTTTTTAAATAAACTGGTCAAGCACTTTAGAAATTGTTGAGTTGAAAGGTGTTGTATAGATATAAAATATTACAGCCGTTAGTCTAAGAGGGATTGCAGCCACCATTATAGTTAAGGTTGCCTGGCTGTCTCTAAGCTCACTCGCTGTTTTCAGTTGCTCATAGGTTGATTTCTTTTTTGAAACTGCCGATTTGGCAGAATTTTCCCAGTATTTGTGTGTCCCTGCAAAATAATCAAGGTAAGGTAAAGTTTGAAGAGGGGGGAACTGAAATGGTTCAGCAGTTTCGAGTATGTGTACACTTAAAAAAAACCTTTAATGCTGAAGAAAACTTTTAAACAGCGCTATCATGCAAATAATGGGGTCCAAAAGGTGAAATGTAGCCTGCAGATAGCCCTCTCTGCAGTGCCCTTCCTTGTTCCAGAAGTTGTTTTTGATTTCACTGAGTTACGAGCCTTTGAAAATTGTGCAGTACTGTGGGTGGGCGGTAGTTTTTGCTTTGTTGTGTTATAAAACCTAGGTTTGTAACATGTACCTGAGGCAAATATTGGCTGCACAAGATTATGTGGCTAATCTAGCATGCTGAAGTGCTTTGCTGAACTGGAGTTCTGTCAAGAGAAGTCTAGATAAACACATTGGAAGGTTTGCCCGGGAAGGGATTGAGGAAGGACTCCAGCAGACTCTGTAAACTGTGGAGGGGCAGAGTTTCCATAGGAGACTTTGTCTCAGTACCTGAGGCCAGCTGGTGAAGTGTTCAGCATTAGGCTAGATTGTGCTGGAGACATTTAAAGCCAGTCTTGTGATGCCTGTGCACAATGGAGCAGAGCGAAGGCTGAAGTGAGGTCTGGTCTGCACACTGGTTTTTACTGTCAAACTATTTTGATGAAGGGTATGAGTCTGTTACCAATAGTTATACTGGTACAACCCCAGGTGTGGAGTTTATATCTGTATAAAAGGTGCTTTTAATACTGGCATACCTTATTCTTCTACTTGTACAGGAAGGGAAATAAGCTGTACTGCTAGAAAGCACCTTTGACTGCATCCGCACTAGGGGCAGGTGCCACTAAGTATAGCAGTCTAGTAAAACCAGTATTTTCTGGGTATAGACTAGCCTTGAGTGTGCAACCTCACCTCAGGCATTTAAGCAGTGAAGTCTGAACAGCTTTTCCCAGGGGAGTGTCTGTTAGATCACAGGGCCTCGTGTCGTGTTTTGCTTCATATCACTAGCCTCCGGGCATGTTTATAGTCTTTTTAAAAACATGCTACAAAATAGAGAGCAGAACCGGATCAAAGTCAACTTAAACTCCGACGCCTCAGAAGAAACTCTCGGCCTCTCATGCCACTTACTCAGGGTGCAGATATAAGCATCTGAGCATACCCTGAAAGTGGCTCTAGCTTGGTCAGACCAAAGGAGGAGGAGTTTCCAGAGCCATGAGCCCATCAGCACAGCGTGTGTTGGTCACTTGAGTTAGCTGACCATCATTAGCTAATGGATTCAAAGAGAACTGAAGACATGCCAACACAGCTTCATTAGCGACTCAAGTGCAGCCCCAGGCTCTTGAGCTGCTAACCTAGGTTAAAAGCTGAGTTGCCATGCCTTCACTGCTATTTTAACCTGAGTGAAGAACACTTGGTGGGGGGGGGCAGTGTAGATGTACACTAAGAATGCACTGTCCCTAACTACTTGCCTATGCAGGGTACAAATCAGGGGTCTGTCAGTATCCCGTCTGTTCTCTGCTGCTACGACGCCACCTTGGGAGTGTGGTGGGCACTTCAGCAATACCCAAGATAGAGCTCTGTAGTTTAAGATTAGCACCTTGAATGCACCAGGAGACAGGTTGGCAGCCAGTGTGGTTGGTGAGATCAGAAAAGGGTGAGTTTGAAGCAGGGATTTTCGCTTCTAGCGAAGCAGAGAAAGCAGTAGCAGCACGTGTGTGTCTCACCGCATTCACAGGGGAGACCTTCACCTTGCTGACAGAGAAAGGTGAAGGCCAAGATCTCTCTCACCAGGGGATTAATTTGAAAGTAAGGAAAGAGTTAAGCAGGTGCCTGCCTTGAATGAGCACCCAAGTCCCCATGCTGAATATTCGTCCCTAAACCAGTGCCAGTGGGCAGCAGCTGCTGCGCATTTCAGGCAGGAAAGTGAATAACTACTTCACTGTAACAAACGGTCCCCTATGGTGGCCTCCTGTTTGAAGTGATCCTAAGGCCAGCCCTGGACCCATGAATAGCGCCTGTCAGGCAGTTGCTTTCCTTCTGTTAACTGTGTTTGTCTTTCTCTCACAGCTTGCGAGGTGTTGCTGCTTGGAGCACGATCCCAGACTACGCCGTGGGTCCTGCATTCTTCCGAGGAAACCTGCACGTGCAGTATCTGCCTCAGGACACTTTCCTGAAACTCGAGGTGAGTCGCTCAGTTATCGTCTGTTTCTTTTCATATGGCTGGAAAGAGACCCTGGCATAACAGATCCAGTAGTGGCACCACATAGCACTCTTCATGGGTCTGGCTTCCTGTGCAGGCTGCATAGAAGTCTGCTCCTAAAACTGCCAGCTGGCATGTTCAGTTAAACACAGCCTCCACCATTGCAGGCCCTGCTGAGCCAAATGCAGATGATTCTGGCCTGCCCCTCTAACAGCATCCGGGCAGAGCTAGTAATGAGCCCAGCTTTACATAAATTAGGTGCTATTCCTCTTCCGGTAGCAAAGGGTTAGTGTCCGTGCACACAAACCAGTGAGTACCTGAGACATGGGGCAAGTCATTTCCCTTCTCTGTGCTGTCTGTAAAAGGGGACAATGCTGGGGAACCTTTGGACATGGGGTCTGAGGGTGGCGCTATATGTGTACACCCCTAAAGATGAAGTGGTGTGTGTATTGTTAAAATCTTGAACTTCTTCCTCTTGTATTTTATTTCAGTCCCCCAGTGCAATCTCTGTGGTTCCCTGTAATGTTCTTCCGGTCTCAGTGTAGTTTACAAGACAAAAGTATATGGATAGTTATAGCATGATGATGAACAGGTGTTGCGTGGAAAGGGTAGGGGAAGACCTCAAAGAGGCTCTGAGGGATAGGATATTTTGCCTTGGGAAATGTGGTTAGTTGGTTTGTTTTTTAATAAACCTGCTATTTGTTGCAGTCTGGCCCATTCAAAAGAGCAAAGCTAGAACAGTTTAGCATTTGCTTTTAGAAGTATTACTTTGAGCCTCAGGGCTAAGTCAGCTCCAGCAGAAATGACTTGACAGGAGCCAGAGAGCAGGTGACTAGCAGAGGCAGGGGAATTGCCCCAACTCCCTTTGGGCTTAGGTGATTAGGCTGCACATCTCCAGCCTCATTATCATTTGTGTGGTTGCACAGGGGTAAGTGAGGGCAAAACTTCCCCCCGCCAATGGAACCAGGCAATGATTCTCTTGTTGATGCACCAGCTTACTCTCTTTTAGCTGTGTTGGCACTGCAGTACCAACGGGCGTACAAAACCCCCGGGGAGGATGAGAGAATGAACCAGACATGATAGATGTTAGCCACAGTGCTTTCATGCACTACTGGAGGACCCTCAGATGTGACACCAATGAGGGCTGCAGTATTGACTTATTTGTAAAACTACTCAAATTGTAAGCTCTTTGAGGTAGGGCCAATTGTTTTGTGAGAGGAAGAATGGTCCAGTAATTATTACGCTAACCTAGGACTTGGAAAGAGCAGGTTCATTTCCCTGCTCTGTCATGGCATTCCTATACTACTGTGGGCAAATCGTTTATGCTCCCTGTGCCTCGTCACAATTTTACAAATGGGGAGCGAACTCCCAGGGGTGTTGAGAATAAATACACTAAAGAGTAAGAGTTACTGTAGTAATGGAGGCTGCGTATAGCACCATGGGCCCCCCAATACCTGACAAAGGCCTCTAGCTACTACTGCAAAATAAGTCATTTGTTTTTTGGTCTGGCTTTGGCAGATCAGTCTTGGGGACAGACCTCCTCAGGTAAGAAGGGGGGGAGCTCTTTTTGAGGTTGAAATTCAAGTTAGCCAAAAAAACAGTGCTGCTCTATCAGTAAAAGCAGCCCCTGTGGTGAACACTGGCTTTGGATCAGTATTGTATATAGAATTTGAAGGGCAGCATAACTTAAATTAGTGGCAGTATTGGAGTGGAATGTGTGTGTGGGGGTTAAAATCTGTCTTAACTTGTTTTATGAGCAAAAGAGTGATGGCTAGCAGCAGGTGGCCTGAAAGAACACTAGGGTCTTAGTGGGTGAGCCCTGTGAGTGAGTGCGTGCTTTGGCTAGTGAGAGCAATTGCTTCAGTAACCCTGCTCTGCTGTCTTTATTGTAGGGTTGGGAAAAAGGAGTTGTGTTTGTCAATGGAGAGAACCTAGGACGCTACTGGAAAATCGGACCCCAGGAAACACTCTACCTCCCTGCAACTTGGCTGCAGCCTGGGAACAATGAGGTGAGAATCTCTCTATTAACCATGCTTATCTGATTCATGTCTGTCTAAGGCCAGCTAGGAATGCTCAGTGTCTTAAAAACTGACCTTAATCTGACTCTACAAAGCATGGCGGGGGAGCTCTTTTTGAGGTTGAAATTCAAGTTAGCCAAAAAAACAGTGCTCTTCTATCAGTAAAAGCAGCCCTTGTGGCGAATGCTGGCTTTGAATCAGTATTGTATATAGAATTTGAAGGGCTGCATAACTTAAATAAAATGCAAGACCACCTGATTTGGGATTGGTGTTTACTCTTCACTGCTGTGAAGTTTTAATACAGCCCAGGATGTCAAGTGATGGGAGTCTGAGTAGAGTGTATGATCCAGCGTTTGGGTACATACTGGGATCAAGGGGGTGGTATATTGATGACATTTCCTTCAATGGGAGCATCCTGCCATCCTCCCCCAAAACATTTCCCTGATGGAAAGAGTAATGATTGTCATTTTAAAGGGATTTCCCTCCTCCCATTCCCAATCATTTTTGAAGAGCGCACCGTAGGCCGGAAGCTCTTTTTGAGGTTGAAATTCAAGTTAGAACAGCACTGGTTTTTTGGCTATCTGTAAAAGCAGCCCTTGTGGCGAACGCTGGCTTTGAATCAGTATTGTATATAGAATTTGAAGGGCTGCATAACTTAAATAAAATGCAAGACCACCTGATTTGGGATTGGTGTTTACTCTTCACTGCTGTGAAGTTTTAATACAGCCCAGGATGTCAAGTGATGGGAGTCTGAGTAGAGTGTATGATCCAGCGTTTGGGTACATACTGGGATCAAGGGGGTGGTATATTGATGACATTTCCTTCAATGGGAGCATCCTGCCATCCTCCCCCAAAACATTTCCCTCCTCCCATTCCCAATCGTTTTTGAAGAGCGCACCGTAGGCCGGAAGCTCTTTTTGAGGTTGAAATTCAAGTTAGAACAGCACTGGTTTTTTGGCTATCTGTAAAAGCAGCCCTTGTGGCGAACGCTGGCTTTGAATCAGTATTGTATATAGAATTTGAAGGGCTGCATAACTTAAATAAAAAAATGCAGGACCACCTGATTTGGGATTGGTGTTTACTCTTCACTGCTGTAAAGTTTTAATACAGCCCAGGATGTCAAGTGATGGGAGTCTGAGTAGAGTGTATGATCCAGCGTTTGGGTACATACTGGGATCAAGGGGGTGGTATATTGATGACATTCCCTTCAATGGGAGCATCCTGCCATCCTCCCCCAAAACTCAGGCTTGATCTTCAAGTCCCCAAAATATTTCCCTGATGGAAAGAGCAATGATTGTCATTTTAAAGGGATTTCCCTCCTCCCATTCCCAATCTCTTTATTCCCTAGATAATCGTTTTTGAAGAACGCACCGCAGGCCGGATCATACAATCTGTAGATATGCCTTATCTAGGAAGGACCCACTATATGGACTGAGCAGGAGAACTGCCTCCCGTTGGGTTCATCTTGGATATTCCTTGGTGTACATGTGGGGACGCATCAGTCCAAGTATAGACTGGCTTGTTAATTTCCACTAGACCAGTGTAACGGATTTGCTCTCTGGCAACAAGTTTAGGAGATAGACTTGGAGCCCCCTGAGAGGTGAGTCCATCACTTTCTCCCGGGACAGCGGCTGTGATGTAACCCACAATCCAGGGATAAGGAGTAAAATAGGGTGTTGTGGGGGAGGGAACTATCTGAGTTGAGCC
Source organism: Chelydra serpentina (assembly GCA_037349315.1). Classification (NCBI taxonomy): domain Eukaryota; kingdom Metazoa; phylum Chordata; order Testudines; family Chelydridae; genus Chelydra; species Chelydra serpentina. The sequence continues at coordinate 9,090,173 of JBAIAC010000037.1, read as the reverse complement.
CAGCCCCTGCCCGAGATTAATGCATTCTATGTGGGCATCTCTTGTTTGATTAAAAGGGGAGAGAACTTGTGTGATAAATAGAAAAACTGGCTGAGGAATGTTGTGCTGAGCTTTCAGGCAGAATTGAAACAGCCTTTCTGTGTAGAGAAGGGGCTTTGTTTGTTCAGTTTTTGGAATCCTGATGGGATGTTAACAGTTAATTTTTAATATTCTGAGGTTCTCTTTTGTGGAAAAAAGACCCAAACAATTTCTAACGTTACCTGTGTTTCTCCTCTGTCAGTCTCCGCCGGAGCAGGAGTGTCGTGTCAACCTAAGGTTCCAGTTCAGGCAAATTATGAACTGTCCAAAGAGCAGGTTCAGAAGGGGGAATGGAGAAGTAGCCCACCTCTTTACAGTTTTTTAATTAGTATTAATTAGTGTATTACAAGTATGTGGCTATCAGCTGTATTTCTCCATACCCTAAGGGGTCCAAATCCCATCTACTCACAGCTCCCCATTGACCTCATGGAAAAGGATGCATGAGCAAGGTTAGCCTTGAAAGGAGAAAATGTCCTCCTGTGCGTGAGCAGGACCCAGACTTCAGCTGGTAGAGCTAGAGTGGTTGCATGGGAGAACACAAATCCGAGCGCCCCTTGTTACTGGAACCTAACCCTTTTCTCTGGGCTTCTTTTTAAACTGTTGTAAACCACCAGGAATAAGAGATCCTGGGAAAAGCACAGTGGGGATTATTTTATAACTCCCCCAACCTGGCAATCTCCAGAGGGGTTCCCTGCAAATATTGCTGTCTCTGAAAATATGCTCACCTTCTTTTCCCCGCTTAAGGTACAGGGAAGATGGTTTAAATACCCTCTAGCTGTTAGTGTAGAATTGGCTGTATCCAAGAGCTGCTCATCTCTCCTGCAACCAACATTGCCTCTGACCTAGAGGAGTCAGGTCAGTACTTATGGGAGCAGTTTAACCCCATTTAGATAGAGCAGTAAGACCTCACCACCATAACCACCTGGCAATAACAATCAATTTCAAGGGACTTTTAACCGTTAAAAACCATATTTAATTTTATTTAACAAATTAAATACAGTTTAATTAAAACTGAGAACAGACAGTGCAGCTGTAACACACTCCATCCTCCGTCCCAATCAGTGCCTGTCTCGCCACAGCATCTGTACCTCTGCTCTCCCAGCAATAACCACCACACCCGCTGGAAAGGCCTGGCTCCTGTAGCTGCCTTTCTGAGGAGAGTGGAGCATATTTGTATTTGCAGGGTTGTCTTCAGGACTTGATCCTTTGCATTTCACCAGGAGTTGTTCCCTACAGAGGATGGAAGGCTGCAATCCAGCAGGGTTATTATAATAAACAAACAGACATGCAGCTAGGACATCAGTTGAAAACAACTTTAATATCATGAAAACTTTGTATCCCTTTTGAAAATACCTCTTTGTTCCCCCTTCAAGATACACAGACTGAGCGCTGCATTTGGGAGGCTTGTATAATAGTGGAATAAACCTGCTTTGATGCAGAGCACCACTGTTTAACATGAGCTAACAATGGCTGTTCCCAAAATGCAAGTGGATACCAGTTGCATAAAATCATTGCTATCCAGTTTGGATTTCAGCCATTGTATACAAAGGAAGGTTTTCACAGAAGCTATGTAGCAAGGCTTCCATGAATGGAAACTAAAGGACCTTATCAGCTAACAAAGGTAACGTTTTCCCCAGTGATTGTTTTGATAAATACAGCAGGGAAAATAAAAAATTCCACAAACAGTTGTTTTTTTTAAATATTAGGAAATATAGATTTGGCATTAGTCCAATGAGTGATTTCTGCCCACTGAAGCTAATACTCTGGAAGAAATATTCTATATGTATTAATTTTTATATGCTGTTAAGGGTTAAAAAAATAAGTGAGTCTCTTTACAGGATTACATTTTCCCTTAATTCACATGTAAAATTGTGCTTCAGACTTTTCCAAAAGAAGGGGAGATTGATTAGATTTTTGAAGTCTGACTAGACCTAAGCAGAAATCTAAGAAAACCATTTTTAAAAAGGGGCTGGAAAGGAACTGATTAACTTCCTTTTGAGTGTCAGCCTGCCAGTGTGTCTAAGTCTCAGACACAGAAGCATCACCTAAGAGACTGTGCTTCCCCTTGACTCTTGATGTCTCTCTACCTTGCACAGAACAGTCAAAAAAAACCCACCCAAGTAACTTTCTCCTGCAGGAAGAAGCTTTGCACCACGATGGTTTCAGGTATTTGAAGTTGTTTGGGTTAAGGTTATTTTGTGCTGTTTTGTTCAGATTTGTTTTTTCAGTCCACCCTTTGTGGAGTCAAGTGCTGAAGCAACAGTGAGACACTGTCGGGGGAGCTATGGAGCACTGGGCCATCTTACTAGAGGTGAGCACACCCGTAATAGCAGGTATGGAACTGCTCCAGTGGCTTTTTATTGGTACCATGCCATGGCACTAGTTTTTAGCAGTAGCATGATGTGGCCTTGAAATGGACATGTTTAAAATCCGTACTAAATGTACTCAAGAAGGTGGGGAGTAATAGATGGAAGTGGGTTTGTTTGTTGCTGAATGATTCCTTCTTTAGAGTAAACAGTGGAAATTAGGCTTAGGGTAGGAGTTGGAGACAACAGGAGCATTCAGTGAAATGCTGAATGGTTCCCTCCCCTATTGTTAAAAAAAACGCTTCTTGAGGTAGGTGCGCACTTCAGGAGCCCGACACCTAACGCTTGTCTCAGTCAGGTTAGCACTAGAGAGAACCTGAGCTGGAGGATTGGGACCCATGGACAGTGAACATGGTCACAGGTGCTGTAAACAAATCAATACAAGTACACAGAGGTATGTCAAATTTGTCAGACCACCCTCCGAGCCATGGAGCTGATGAAAGGGGGACGGGTTGGAAAGAGCAGAGATACTTGTTGGTTAGCTGTTACCTGCCTTGCTTTTCGCCCTCCCCAAAACCCAGTTTTGTGCATTGTAATAAATACTGAATAACCTAGGTTCAAAATTAAGGGCAAAGGTGCCATCTCAGAAGGCAGGTGTCCTCTCCACAGCCAGAGAGCTGCTGAGGCCGTTGCACACAGACACAAGGTATGTGTCTCTCCAGAAGAAGGTGTCACTTCTTGTGGTGCTTCTCATCCTTGCTATGACACCCTGTGAAACCAGCTGGGCCTCCTCCCAAGTGCATCGTGCCCTGCACATGCTCCTTCCAATCCAAGCATCTCGCAGGCTTTGCACCTTGTACTGAAGGTGAGGTCAGTGCTACGGTTTCTGTGCTTTTCCTCTGTCTTCAGAGGCCCCGGTTCTGTTCGGAGTCCAGGAGGAAGGTCGGGAGAGTCTGAGCAGTGCAGGTATGGTTGTTTGTTCAAACTTGCTTGTTTTTCATACATTTAAAACACGTGGAAGTCAGGAGCAGTCCTGGCAGCTGCTTGTGTGTCTGGCTGGCTGTTGTAGAGAGGAGCCTGCAGGATGAGAGAATTTTCTGCAAAGGAAAGACAACCAGTGGGTGAGTTACCCCTCTGCCTCACTGCAGCTAGTTGCTGTCCTTTGGAGCTAGCCCAAGCCTGTCCGAGAACATGGTTTTCTGACTGTTGCTGCTAGGCAACTGGGTGTTGGCGAAAGGAGTAAGTGATAGCCCCAGAAAGTGATGTCCTCTTTACAAAAAGCAGCTACAACTAGCAATAGCAACAACAGTGCAGGCTTCCACCACATTGCCCTTCCACTGTGTCCCAATGGAGCATGCAGTCTCTGAAATACCCAGCGTGGGGCTTCATCGTAGGATCCACATGGTCCTTTACTGCAGGGCAAGGTGGCGTGCCGTGCAGTAATTTGCCTTGTGTACAAACCCTCATTCTAAAGTTTCCTTCTAAACCTTTCCCTCTTTCAGCACTATACTCTCCATTTCCTTTTCTCTTTTCACCGCCCCCCTCAATTAACCAGACCATTATCCTCTCAAGATTTTTTTCACCCTCATGTTCTAAATACTTTTCTGGGCCCTATCATTTCCCTTTAAATATCACCCCATCCTTTACACACATACTTTCTACTCTCTCAAACTTGGCTTTCAGAGAGAGCATGTTCATACTTTCCTTGAAAAATTTCCCTAGTGCTTATTCTTTTCACTCAGTCCTCTCTTCCCTCTCGGTAGATACAGGAGGGTGTACCTGTTTGTTTGATCTCCGCTCAGCCATGCAGCATCAGATTTCCACGTTGGGATCTGTGAAGCCTTTCTTTCCCTCGTTCACCAGCACGGGTTTTTCCGTCCTCGTGTGCCAGACTAGAATCTGAACCAAACCCACAGAAGTCATTAGCTGCATCTCTGCGTTTTGCTAACAAATATTCTTGCACATTAAACCAATAGTGCTATTTAACCACATACCCTAGAGTGTAATGGTGCATTCACAGCCTTAGGCAGATTTGCCTATGGCCAGTGACAGGGGAAGGAAAGAAATCTTTAAATCAAAACTTTCACAAATGAGAAATGTATTCAAAAAACATTTTTCCTTGGGGAAATTGTCTCACACAAAAGATTTCTAGCCGCTCTATTAAAACGCCTAAGCAGACAGAGCTGGAAGCTGGTTTACACTCTGTACCCACACTAGAATAAAGGTTACTTCTTATCACTCTGCTCCTAGCACCTGCATCATGGTAGCAGTTAGGTCCCTTCAGAGCCACAACTTCCCCGTTTTCTTACCCGGTTTGCATTGATATTTCTTACCTTGTGAGGGCTCCCCTCTTGTTGCTATGACAATACACTGCATGTTTAATCCAAGCTTCCATGATCCATGTTGTACTCAAAGGTGCTGGCTTGCTTTTCCTTAGACCTGCAAGAGCATGTTTTGCTTCCCACGGATGAACGCAGCACATTCCTCTTGCCTGTGGTTAAATACTCAGCTCCCTGGTACTCACAGCCTTCCAGTTAAGCCGGCAGGCTAAATTCAGTTCTGGTTTAAGCAGGCACAACACGTGCAGCAGAGGTGACTCTCTCTCTGTAACATTAATATAGCTGTTTGCCTCCAACAGCTGGAAGGAACCTACTTTCCCCACCACTTTGTCAGAGAATGGAACCATTTTGTAAAACTTTCTTTATACCAGCCCCCTGCAATCACAGCAACACAGGGCTTGGGGTCACTTCTGTAGTACTTTTTCCATCAAGGTAAATACTGAAGTTGAGCTCCCTATCTCTGATTGCAAGGGGCTTCTGAAACAGGTTATTGGGCCACTAAAAATAATATACAGCCCTTTGTATAACTCTTACCTGAGTCTTTACACCATGCTCTTCAGTAGGGGGGGGGGGTCACTGGACTTATCACCTAGTACAGAGCAACAATCAAGTACAGAAACAGCTTTTCATTTCTCAGCCAACTGTCTGTAACTTTGAGGACAATGCATTTCCATTGCTATATACAAGGAGGTTTGGATCATACATAAAAATACAACTCGTGTATTTAATACCAGTAGTTCTACAGGCCCTCATGGCTCAGAATTTTTCACCTTTGTATTACTACTGTGCTTGGAGCAACAGCAAAAAGACTTGTGTCTTTACCAGCCCTCAGCACAATGGGCACTTTGAACAGTACTTTACAAATCACAGGTGCCCCCCCCCTTTAATATCTTTAATGGGATTCACTCATGATAACTTGCAGCTGTATCTCCTCTTCCACATGGCTGCAGCATTTAAACCCGGGCAATAAGTGAGTTTAAGAATCAGAAGACCCAGGGAAGGAAAAGACTTAGTTGATAACCCCCATACCCTGCCACTGCAGGATTCTTCTCATCAGAGTGTCACTGTTTGGTAGCAAAGAATTACAAATAGAATAAATTGCACCAACAAATTGAATCTCCGGAGCACAGTACAATTTAAGGGAAAACAATCATGGACCCAATTCTCCCATCTTTCACCTTGGGGTGCACATATCACCAATGCAATGCAAATATAAGATTGTGTGGCTGCTGTGAGCACATGGAGAATTCTAGCTGGTGGCATTTTCTACCCTCTCTGCACAGGTGTAGTGACAACCCCAAGTGAAAAGCAGGGGAGGATTAGGCCCATCTCCTAAGTGACCCCCTCATTCACATTGATGTGTGTTTTAAAACTTAATATATTCCAAAGCAGACACTCAACTTGTGCTTAGAACCTTTACGCTGTTGCATGGGATGTTTTGCAAGTGGCTCATGGCAAGGCTGGTATCCTGGACAGCCCACCTGAAGAAGCAGTTGTCTGCTTCTTGGGTTGTCTCTAGAGCTAAGATAACCCTTCCTCCGCCCCCATCAGATTTACACAGCTGTTTGCTCAGATTTTAAAGCATGCTCCCTCTGCAAACATCCAAGCCATCACATTTTGCTCTCTAAAGGCAAGTTTCCGGCTCACACTTACAAGCTGGCAGCTTTTAAGCTTGCACACACAAGTAGCTGCATTTAAAGGGGGATAACTTAGTGGATGGGATGCTGCTTGACATAGCATGGGGATTCCCCAAACGCTGACCAGAGGCCAATGAACCAGGCAAAGCTCAGGCAGTAGCTATTATAGCTATGACCATGCCCATAGTTACTTTGATATCAAGATGTATGCTCTTCCCCAGCCAGTAAGGCTCAGAGAAGCCCTAATCTGACCAAGGGTTGAAGCTTCAAACAAAGCGTGTGTGGCCCAGAAAAGAAAAAGGGTTAAAATAAGGCTTTGTCTATGCTAGGGAGTTAATACCAGCCCAGCCACTGGTGTAACTGCGCCAGCACAAACCCCCTAGTGCGGTTAAGCAAAGGCACTATTTGCACTAGAGTTTTCCCCTGCTAGTTACTGGGATAAGCTGCCCTGGTACAGATTACAGCAGTTTAACCCCCTGTGAACTAGCACAGGTGCTGATGGCTGAAATCTGAACATGGCCCCCATTCAGTCAAAGCCTAAATTCCTCTAAATTCTGCTTATCTGTAACCACTGCCTTAGAGTCACAGCCTCAGGGGCTTCCTCAGGCTTTTTCCTCCTGATTGCTCAGCCAGTCTGGCACCAGAAGCGAGAGCATGTGGCCTTGTGTGACCAATGGCATCTAGAGTACCAAACAGCCCCTGCCTTAGGAACATTTGCAATCAATCTAAAGAAGTGCAGCCCTGTGAGATGCTGAGGTGGCTGGCATCCCAATCACTGGGGAACAACTCACGCAGAAAGGGAGGGTAAACCTGCCCTAGCAGATACTTGCTCAGCTCACACAGGGAGAGAACGAATCCAAATGGAGTTTGCTGATCTGATCTCCCCCTCCATCTGCACCGCATTCAGCGCACACTATCACAGGAAATCTGACAAGAAGGAAGGAAGTTATTCCCAGGAGCCCCTCTCACCTCTTACTTTCATCAGTGGCATCATGCTGGAATCGCTCTGTCCTAGAGCCAGTTTGAGCTACATCAGATCTGACCCCAAAAAAAGGAGCCAGTTCCTGTCTGCATCTTGGACAATACATGGCGAGAACTAGGGTTCACAGATTATCCATTTTATCTAGGGAAGGGATTTAGTTCTCTTCACAGCTAACACAAAATCATGCAACAGTTGCAGTGTTGTTCTTCCACAGATGCTAGTGAGGAAGCTCCACTCTTCCCCATCAACCCCATCCTTCTTAGCCTTGGTGGTAGCTGGTCTCACTGTGGCATCTAATACTAGCTCTCTCTGTCCACAAATACTCAGCCTCTCCCTAATCCCCTCAGTAGCAGCAGCAAAACAGCCCTGTCCAACACTAGGCAGCAGGCTGGCTTCCTTCACCCGCATCACCCAAACAGTTTCAAACTCACAGATGTAGTCTGAGATTAGAGCCCGGTGCATAATGCAGCCGAGAGACAGGAGAAGGGGCAGAAGGCAGGTGCTTAACTGCAGCCGCTATAGATATTTAATTAAATGTGACTGATAAATTGCTACCCAGACCATTCAAAACAAAAGTCTGCCTCTCCCAGAGAAGCACATCTCCTCTCTCTCTCTCTCTCCTCCCCCCGCATCTCCATGGAGAAAGCTCTCTTTTCATTTTTCCCTCTCAGCATTTGCAGCTCCCGGCAGGGATTTGAGGGCTGGCAGCCTCCTTTTGTCTAGAAATTCCTGCAGTGCCCACAGTTAAGATCTTCTTCCTTTCATTCCCCCTCTTTCAGGCAGGTATTAAGCCAAGGAGAGCAACACAGGACTTCTTTATTGGCCAGTAAATAAGCTTTTTGCAGGCGCCTCAGTTTGTGTGTTTGAGTCTGATTAGAGTGATAAAAATGAATACCAGCGCAGCACACAGGAGACGTCTAAGGAGGCATCTGGTAAAGGGCTGACTACCTATGTACCTATCTAGCCCCCATTAACCATCATATCGGAGAGATTCACAATCTTTAGTGTATTTATCCTCCACACCTCTGTGAAGCAGAGAAAAGCACTGAGGCACTCACACTAAGGCCACGATCCTCAAAGGCCTTTACGTGCCCAATTGCCACTGATTTTATCCCCTTCACTTGCCAAGGTCACACAGGAAGTCTGTGGCAGAGCAGGCAATGGAGCCCAGATCTCTGGTGTCACAGGCTGGTTCCCTAACCCCTGAACCATCATCCCGCTCAGAACAGGCCTACAACCACTAGTGGTGATGCTGAGAGTCTCAGCACAGCTTAAATTACTCTCCTTCCACCCACCCCCGCAAGAGGTTACCGCAGAGCCATTCCCATTAACAAGGTGAAGTTTCCAAGCATGCATTGCCCCTTCTTAGCTACCCTACACCCTGCTATAATCACTCTCAGGGGAGTGCCCCTGCCTAACATACAAACTGCTCAGCTCCTGTGTTTAGAAGGGGGGGGGGGGTAATCTCTCTGCTGTCAGGTCCTCGCTTGTTGTATAGGGAGTTCGTTGGTTAGAATTCTCTGAGCTCTGCCTCTATTGAATTTGGTCTCTGTCTACCTCACACGGGGCAGATGAGTTATGTGATAATTGCTGAAGGGAGGCTGGTGGCAGCTGGAAGCAGAGAGGCAAAGCAGGACACCCAAAGTGCTGAGAGTTGGTCAGGATCACAGTGATCTCTCCACTGCCTCGTGACAGAGAAAACAGCCAGCTCCTAATCTCAACCAGCACCTCCTGAATTCCTGACCTGCAGCACAGAAGTTGCCTCGTGTCTGACTCAAGAAACAAAATCTTCCCCTTGTCTGGAAACAAAGTCCTGACAGCATGTCCCACTGCAGCTGGCCTTGCTCTCGCCCCCGCTTTCCAGCACGATGCCTTACTCTGACAGCTACCTTCACATCAAAAGCTACTCTTCTGTGGGTGTTTCTAGAGGCCATGTAGCCATTGCTGCACCAGCTTCAAGCTCTAAGCATTTGCAAGGAAGCTTTTGCCTGACAGATTCCCTTGCCTGCTGCATCCTGTCCATTTACCTTTCTAAGAGGGACTCAATCTGGAGTGCATTCTACACAACATGCCTCCCCCCCATTCACACCAGTATTAGATCTCGCTTCTCACCTCCCTCCACTCTTAGGACACATTGTCATGTTCTTCTTAGGCAGAGCAGCACACATTCAGTTCTGCCCAGAGCAGCAGAGAGGGTGAGCAGAGCAGATGGACTGTCTGATGCCAACGTCCCAGTCAACTCTATTTGCTTCATGCCTCTTTGGCTCTGCCCTGGATCCCATCTCTGCCACCACACCCCACATGGACGCCTGTCCGCTTCCCACCATAATGCAGGACATTATTCTTTTCCTCCCCACCCCTCTAAAATCCATGTTTTCCTGTAACCTCTTCTGAGAAGCGGGAGCATAGCTGCAAATTCACTTTGGTGTTCACTATTATACAGGAAAATCAAACTGCAAGGCAGCACATTTCATATAGGAAATGCTCTTTCACACAATGCATAATTCATCTGCAGAACTCACTGTCACAGGACATTATTGAGACCAAAAAAGTATTAGACATTCATGTAAACAGTAAGGATGTCATGCAGAGTAACCATAACTAGCAGAGACATCTATAGAGGGGATAAACCCTCACACTCCAGGGCAGAAGCCAGCCACTAAGGGCATGGGGTGAAGATGAAACTTCCCCACTATGTATTTTACTTTATAACTGCCCATTTATTGGGGGCGGGGGGGGGGGGAGGAAGAGGAGGTTGTGTCTTTCCTTGAGGCATCTGGTACCAGCAGCTGCATGAGACAGGATACTGGACTGGATGGGCATTGGGCTAACCCTGAGGGATGGGAGATGGGATAATGGCCTGGTTAGACTACAGGTCTAATCCCATATGGCAGTTCCTATGCTCCCTTTTCAAGTTTCTGCATCTCCTTGCAATTGTGATTAGTGATAGATGCAGGAGAGTGGGTCCATGTACCAGAAGGAGTCCATACCTTAGTGCAATTGGCAGCTTTCGGCTCAAGGTCATTCAAGGTCACTAGTTCCCGGAGAAGGCTGCTCTCTTGGTAGCCACCCTTCACTCCTCGCAGTTTGAAGTAAGCCTGAGATCGCTGGAGTATCAGCCTGAGGTTCACAGCAAAGCCCGCCATGTCAATGGCAAACGGGCGGTGGGGGTCGAAAACAGTCTTCCAACCATACACCTTCCCCGCTGCATTCACCTTGGGTGACTCATAGCGCAAGCCGCCCACAAAGGCCACTGGCCACACCGACACCTTCCTGGTGGTGCGCATCTAGGGGCAAGAGAGAGAAGGGCACCGTGAGTGCATGCGGTGGGAGGGGAGAGGACACCTGCTCTGATAGTTGCTAACACACACTCGGTGTCCAGTCCAAACTACTTCAACCACACATGCAACATGCAGTGACTCTGGATGGTCCCCAGCATGACCTCTACGCGCACTGCAGCACCAGACCTGGATGTTCCGAAGCAGGTAAAGGCCAGTGGACACAGAGAAGCAAGGCAGTATAAATGAAAGCCAGGAAAGCTGGGTTCTGCTCCCAGCTTCACTCCAGGCTCAACTTTGTGACCTTGCCCATGTACTTCTGTATGCCTCCATTTGCCCAACTGTACGAGGGGATAAGCCCTGCATTGCGGGGTGACTAGCAAAGTGCTTTGGAGAGTCTCAGGTAAAGATACTAGTGAATATGCAGATGCACAGTTATACTAATTACTCCCACTGAGACCTCAGTGTGGCAAAGGCTTCATGCAAGGAACAAAGTAGCAAATAAGAGTTACATCCACAGGCCTCAAAATGCTTCACAAAAGTGGGTCAGCATCATCGTCCCCATTTACAGACAGGGAAACTGAGCCACTGGGGCGGTGGGGGGGCGCAGAGCTTGTTCAGTGTCACACGGTGTGTTAGCAACAGAGCTAGGAAGACAAGATTTCTGGAAACTAAGCTATAGAGAATTAGCATCAAGGGACATTCAGTGTAGCCTCCATTTTGTGAGTCACCGTTGATGGGAAATGGGATAACATTTGGAATGAGGTACTACGAACACGGTTCTTAAATGAGGGGCAGCTAAAAAGTCTGGCTACCTAGTCAATTCCAAACAAATGGGAGGAGGTTTTGCAGCGATTTATCACTTGTCTTGGCTCCGCTCTGCTAGCAGGAGCATGCTCTCCTGGCTGCACCTTCTGCTTTTAACCCAGACCCTCAGACGGGATTTCCCAGAGCTAATCTCATGAATGCTAATTACAGTGAGAGAGACCTGAAGAGTTGAAGGCACTTACCCTTTTGCATTACACACATGCTCATGGCACCCCTTTCGCTCGCTGCCTGGTGCCTCTTAATGCAGGTAGGTTTCAGGGGGAGGAGGGGAGGGTTGTCAACCCTCCAGGATTGTCCTGGAGTCTCCAGGAATTAAACATTAATCTTTAATTAAAGATTATGTCATGTGATGACACCTCCAGGAATACGTCCAACCAAAATTGACAACCCTAGAGGAGAGGAATCCAGGGACGACAACATGTCGGTTAACAAAGGGGCCCTCATACCTTCTTAATAGGTAATGTTCATTTCAGGGTACCGCTTGGTGCTGTAGCTAGAACCCGCCACAGAGAAGGAAGTAATGAGGCAGCTGGATTGAAACAGCATTCAGCCCTTGTCAGCCTGCAGTCTTATGTACAAACCTTATTTACTGGGTTCTTTGCTATAGGATTTAGGTCTGTGCCAAATGGCCAAGAAGACAACCTGACCTCTTGACCTCAATACACCAGTCTGTGCAAATGAACACAAGCTAAAACAGAAGGCCTCAAGAAGGGGGGTGGGAATAGGTGCCCCTATACCATGGTGATGGGTGCAGTATATGTAACTCAAAAGAGAGATTGAACAAGGGACCCTCTGGCATGGCAACTAGTGAATGAGGAGGAAGGGAATCATCATGTCTTGTGTTGTACCACAAGACTTTACAGGAGCACAAGGCAACAAAGCATCTCAGATCAGTGTCTCGGGAACTGCACATGTCTACAAGTGTCTTCCAAGGAGAGAGGGAGAAGGGGTTAGGTTCATGGTGGGGTAGAACTAGCAGTGATGGGGTGAAACTAAAAAACAACACTTCTGCTCAGCCCTTTGCAAATGTTAATCGGGCCTCATGTCATGGCAGTAAAGGAGGTGTTACAATACCCATTTAATAGTGGAGGAGACAGGGAGAGAAGCGTAAAGGAAGGAAGGAGGGTCCTGTGAGGAAAGCACTGGGTTGAGACTCAAGATGCAGGTTCAATTCTTGCTTGTGCCACAGTCTCCCTGTGTGACCATAGGCAAGTCTCTTCATCTGTGCCTCAGTTTCCCTCTATATACACAATAGGGATAATGACCCTACCCCCACCAGGATGATTTTGTTAATGTATGAGAAGTGCACAGGGATTGCAGTGAGGAGGAACAGATAAGCACCTGCACCGATAGCAGTGACTTGCCTTCTTCCAGAGGATCTGTGGCATAAAACTAAAAGCCAGGAGTCCTGGCTCACAGCCCTGCAGCTCTAGCCACTTGAAACACTATCTCCCAAGTGACATTTAAAACACCGGGAATTTAGGCTGAGTATGAAGAGATGTTTCCTAAGCGCTTCCAAGGGAAGTGGTGGGAGCCTCATTGCCTGGGATATTAAGACTAGACTGAAACATAGTGCAGGGAAGAAGCCCTCACTGTTTAGAAGGATGGAGGCACTGATCTTTCCTGCCATTAAAGTCTCTGGTTCCCTGTGAAGTTATTCCTGTGCCCTTGTCAATGTAGTGATGGAACCTAAAGGACCTATATCTTTTCTGGGGCTGATGAAAAGTTGCATTGTTGGGAACATAATCCCTGCCTCCCAAAGGGCACGGACTGTCTCATGGGGACACTAAACCCTGAGCTGTAGGCCAAATGCAAGGCAGCGACAGGAAGCCTGTTCTGAACTAACACACAAACAAATCCAAACAAATAGAATCCTTCCCTCGGGAACATGCTTGTGCTGGAGCAGGGACCATCAAATATACTCCATGCAGAGTTCATGCTGATCTCCCTGGCTTCAGCCGTTATCACCCACCCCAGACTCACAGAAATAAAGGGCTCGAAGGGACTTTGACAAGTCAAGTCCAGCTCCCCACGCTGAGACAGGACCAAGTAAACCTAGACCACCCCTGACAGGTGTTTGGCCAACCTGTTCTTATCAGAAACCTCCCTTGGAAGCCTATTCCAGCCCTTAACTACAGATATAGTTAGCAAGTTTTTCCTAATAGCTAACCTAAATCTCCCTGGCTGCAAAATAACCCCATTACTTCTTGTCTTACTTTTAGTGGACACGGAGAACAATCAATCACTGTCCTCTTTATAACAACCCTTAGCATATTGGAAGACTTATACCCCCCCTTCAGTCCTCTTTGCTCAAGACTAAACATGCCCAGTTCTTTGGGGGGTTTTTAAACCTTTCCTCACAGGTCAGGTTTTCTAAAACTTTTATCATTTTCGTTGCTCTCCTCTGGACTCTCATGACCCTTCACTTCAATGAAAGTAGCATCATTGTTGGGTGGTATAATACACTGTGAATAAAGCCTTTTGAGGTTCAGTTCAGCAGTACCTCTTGAAAAAGAGAGTGATGCCTCCCAATTGAGATTAGTTTAACACATCTACAGGCAAGGCCCAGAGGGAGATGCACTACAGATCAGGCCAGGTTGGATGCTTATCTTCTGTAACATTTAGATGAGCATGCATGCACGTGTACACACACAAACACGCAGAGCAGACATGACTGAGAAGAGAAATTATGAAAGGACTCAAATAAATTCAGCCCCTCTCAAAGCCACTTCTGGAAGGAAACAGTGGAAGACATCCAGGCTGAGATTCCAGCCGTCTCCCCGAGCTGAGTCAGAAAAACCTGGGAGTCCATTTGTCTCTGGATGCTGCAAATCAGCTGCCCCGGAGGCAAGCACTGCTTGCATGTTTACAGCCTAGGTTTGGTCAACTCAGTGGCAGAATCTGAAGGGTTACGCTCTTCAGAACAAACAAGCAAACAAGTATTGACAAACGCCTGCTTTTCATGCATGTGCGGCAGCCTGGAGAGACAATCACACAGTGCGTCTCTGAACAAGATGTCCTGCAAGGGCAACCATTGTACTGCCTGACTTTGTTCAGAGCACGTTGAAAGGGCTCTATTTACCCAGAGGGAGGCCATGGATCTATGCAGAGCAGGCTCTTGCCAGAGACAGAATTTAAGTAATAAAGACACTGAGGTGGGGGCAAGCACACAGTGAGGAAACGAGGGAAAGCCCAATGATGCCTGAAATACGATGGTACAAGCCAAATGGAGTATGATCTGGGGAAGATGCCCTAGGTACAGGATCAGGGTGAAATTCCCCCATAAAGCATAAGGAAACACAAAGCCAAGGCACAACTTAAGTCCTATTGCAAGGATTTTGGCAGTTGTGCTGGTGCTCTGCACGGGGGGAACTTCACCAGGAGAGCATGCTGCAGCCCAACAAGGGAAAGCATCTTTCAATACATGCCGACTGGGTGAGGTGCAAGGACTCCTACACAGCTGTCTAGGAAGGGATATTTATAGGCTGGTCGCAGGCAGTGAAAGCTGTTCCCAAACTGAATGGGAATGTAGAGACCATTCAAACTAGACCCGGGTCATGCGACTCCCAGTTATTTGAAACCTGCTTCAACAGATCTCTGGGCTCCCAGTCCTGGACTTTTGAACCACAAGCCCATCCTCCAGCCCTTACTCATGAGAATAGTCCCATTGGCTTCAGCTCAACTACTCGCATGAGTAAAGGTTACAGGGTCAAGCCCTAAGTGCATTTTGCCATAGTTTAAGATGTCACCAACATCCCTTGAGCCTATCGCTTTGGATCTCACTGCAGTAAACCCATTGCTCCTTATTCCTTTGCTGAAGCTATTCATTCCACAGCTGCCCTTAACTTACATAGCTACCTTCCAGTCCCTTGAGCCATCTCTAACACAGTCACTGCTTTAAGGACATTAGAGGGCATATTACATCCATCCAGACCTGTCTCCCACATGCACTCACTCACCTATGCTTAGGCCCAGAGAGACCAGTGAAGGTTTCACAGTGGATGCATTTCCAGACAGCACTAATTAAGCAAGAAGCAACCATAGCTCATACTTATACAGCTTTGCATAGTGGAGAAAGAGGGGACTGGAGGAGCCAACCAGACGGCTCTACCCTGAATAGACAAGATGATGCCAGGGAGCCTTCCATTTAAGACAATTAAGAGCCTGATCCTGCCAGAGGATCAATGTCCCATGTGCTGCCCTCCATTCCCACAGAAATCAATGAAGCAGACAGTCTAAAGGGGAATAAGCTGGGTTTGCTGGGGGCAGGGAGTTCATACGAGGGGGCAGCATAGACCTGGGGCTGACTGGAAGGAAGTGGTAATTGAGGGTCACAATTAGAGCTGGACTTAAAAAAAAAAAAACTAATACGTCTTATTGTGTTAAAAAAAATGCAGATTTCACAACAGCGAAATGCTTCAAGGATTCTTGTCTGTTTCACTGAATTTGTTTCAAACCCACCTCCCAAAAATATTTAAGAAAAAACAGAAAATGTAAAACCAAAATGTTTCTAAATAAAACATTCTGATTCAAAATGACTTTTTGTTTTGAAATCTCCTTGAATTTTTTTTTAAATGTTAAAAAATGCTTGAAATCTAGATCAATTCCCCCCCCCCCCCAACCTTTTGATTCACCAACATTTAAATAAAAATTCAGTTTGCTCCAAAGCAAATTTTTGTTTTTTTGGTACCACCAGCAAACTGATCAGTTATTCACCCAGTTCTGGTCACCAAATCTCCCCACCCCTAAAAATGGCATGACCCTCAGAAACACTTATTAAATGAATCCAAGATGATGGTCTCGGCAACTGGTACAAAGAAGCAATGCCCGGTACCCCTTCCCCCATCCATAGGCCCTGGGGAGTCTGCACTACTTTTCCCATGGTCCCTTTAACATGAGCAAATGTGCCCCATTTTCACTGGTGCCCGGGCACCAGAGCATGCTGAGAGGTGGTTTAAATGACATTGCTTTAGGGGTGTATTTTACTTAAACTAAGTAGCGATGACAGGCCCTGGGCTCGGGAGAGCGCGTAACCATGTTACCTGCTGGCTGGAGCACATCACTGACACCAAGTGGCTTGTTACTCTGTGCTGCAAGCAATAACGGTATGGATGCTCGTGGTCTTGGTCTCTAGGGACCCGTGCGGAGGCCTGCGAGCTCAGCCCGCGGGGATGGAGGGGAGCGTAACCCAGCTGAGCAGGCCCTGCTTGCATCTTACCTCCTCGAAGAGCTCCAGGCTGTAGGTGTTGTCGTCGTCGGCGAAGTAAACAATCCCAAGTTGGCTGCTGTTTTTGTTAAAGGTCTCTCTCAGCCACCGCAGGGCCAGGTTCCTCTGCATGGTCCCACGGGGGATCCGGGGGTCCCTCATGTCTCCCCGCAGCTTGTAGTTGCGGGGCGTCTCCACATTGAGGTGGGTGTAGTTCAGCCCCGTGTCCCGCAGCAGCCGGGTGACGAGAGGAGTGCGCCGCTGCGAGTCCTCCACCAGGATCCAGTGCAGGTTGGGCACATGCAAGAGGGTGTTGGCCAGGCGCGTCAGTTCCGCCTTTTGCACCGGCCGACTGTAGGTGGGGGTGATGACGTGGATGGTGGGGAGGGTGTCCGACCATGGGGGCGGGCGGGTGTAAACGTACTCTGTCCTCACCACCTCCACAATGTCGCGGTCCGACAGGCAGTACTCCTTGGAGTCCGAGCCTTGGGCCAGATCACGCCTGGAGTCGCCACCATCATCTGCACAACGGCATGAGAGAAAGAGAACACACACAGTCAGTCCTCTAACAGTCTCCTCTCCACCACTGCCTCGGCAAAGCCAGCAGGGAGCTTGCTAGCAGGGGAGGTCACCCTCTTGGTCTGAGAGCAAAGGAGACAAGCTGGAAAACAGAGGTCTTTTGCAAGAAACAAAGAACTCACAAGACAGATGTCAGCTGGTGAACTAGCCACATGGGCAAAGTTCTGACAGCTCCAGGCTAGCAGGAGGGAACTGCTCAGAACAGCAAGCTTTAAGGGCCCAAAGAGACAACAACCAAGTGCGACATACGGGTGTAGAACAGTAGATACTCTGACACCGATAGAGCATCTTCCAACCCCAAAGGATCCCAAAGTACTTTGTATTCCATGGCCCATGGAGCAGGACTCTGCAGCTGTGCACGAATGCATAGCAACAGCTCAGGACAGCAAGTGAAGAATACCGTAACCAGCGGGAGCTGCAGAGACAATATGGGTCAACAGAATGGAATTGGCTTACGTTGGGATTTGGCCAGGGTAACATTGTATCCCATTTAGGAGGTGCTCCTTAAATCCAGGCACTGAGCTGAGATCTTGAAATAGGTCACAAGTTTTCACACAGCTCTGACCAACCTTCCAGGGGGGCCTAGGGTCTTTTGAGGCAAGTCTCTTATTTGGCTGTTCCAAAGTCCTGGTCAGGAATCTTGGCGGGATATATGCAGGACATTACAGATACGAACACCACCACCACAACTCTTGCAACAAGTACAAACGACCAGGACTACAAACGACCTGCCAAGAGTTTCACTCTATATTGGCCAAGACGAGATAAACCTTCATGTGTAGGCTTTGCTGATTTCACTTTGTACTTTTTTATACATTTTGACAATAGTACCAATGTTTATTTTTAACCTTTTTTTTTATTTTCACCTATTTAAATTTTCATAGTTGCGGGGGCCAGAATAATTATTTAATGACAGTAGATGTTGAGACTGAAAACAGCAAAGCTTTATAACCGTTAAAATACATATTGTCAGCATCACATCATAATACACAAAGTAAACATCCTTAAATCAAACTCTAACAATTTCTCAAGCAGCATTTTTCTTAACTTTGCCTATCTGCAAATTTTGATTATTATGGATGGAAACATTTTCTCTGCTTGTGTGTGCACAACAAAATTGACGTTTACCAATAAAAATGAAATCCTTCCAAGCCTACTCATATGTTTGCCATTTCCAGGGCACTGCAGCCCTGTCATCAGTACCATTAAGAGTATAATCTATAATTAAACTAGGGGTGATCAAACTTAATGAGATATATCAACACTTATGGTCCAGGATATAAGCCAACCATTGTCTGCAGGGCATGTGATAATAGTGTAACATGGAGTTTTTACACTTCCCAATAATGGCTAGTACAGGAGGACAAAAGGATACAGGAGTAGATGGACCAGAAATCTGACCCACTAAAACAATTCCTACATTCTTGGTATATCCTTCTATGTTATTCTGCATCACCCATCAACCTGGATGTTGGGGTAAACACCACAAGTGACTTAAGACCCAATATGTCAAGTAGCTGATCATCCCCAGCTCCAGTGAAAACTAATGGGTGGGTAGGGTGTTCAGTACCTGCCAGGCTCAGGCCCTTTTTAAGATAAACCCTCCACTGTGCACCGCCCAGCCGTCTAGAAATCTGACACACGGGAAGCAATTCACACCCTGAATAAACTGTGAAATGTATTTGATAGCATAGAGACAGAACATAATTAGACAGAGTGTAACTTGGCCAAGACACATGGGCTCGTTAGTCATCACCTGTGGGTCGAGACCTTAGCTTTAAATCCTCTGGCACTTCCATACCTCACATACCATGCTGGCCAACACTAATGTGCTCTTCTCATCTCTGGCACCTCCCACTCAAGGCTCTCAAAGCTGCTTTACAAATATGAATGGATTTATCCTGACAACACCCTTCTCAGGCAAGCCAATGTCTTCATTCCCATTGCACAGATGGGGAAACTGAGGTACAAAGCATGGAAGCGTTTCCCCCAGGGTGTGTCAGTGAGTCAGAAGTTGGGCTGGGAAACAGGACCCATTCCCAGTCCTGTGCCATACCCTCAAGACCGTCCTATCTTGCAGGTCACTGTTCATTCATAGGAGTGTCTCCTACCTTCCAGGGCACTGAGCTGAGCCTGGAGGGGTTGGGAGACAGGACTCCATTTTCCTGTAATAGCATCAACACACTCGCCTTTCAAGTCCAGTATTCTTCTCTTTGTTGCACTGCACTCCTCCAGGCTCGTGGGGCGAGCTCTCGCCCACTTGAACCTCTTGTGGAGGGGGGTGGGGTAGGACTATAACTTCTCTCAGAGCTGTCCTGAGCCAGTTCTGTGGCAGAGAGATACAGAGGAGCCCTTCTCCTACAGTTCATCTAGGGGAGGAGGTGAAGCCACTCAAAAGGTCTTGGGGCTGCTGCCAGATTTAAATAGCACATCAGACTACAGGTAGAGAGTAAGGCAAAGCCACACCAGATTGAGAGGGGAGAAGGGGACCTGGTGGACAGTGATAGATAAGGGGAAGAGAGTTTAGAATATGGGCAAGAGATGGGGAAACAGAGCTTAGCTTCCGCCCTACAAATACACCAGTGCTCCTCTCCCAAGATAGAAGCCAGGAGACAGCAGGGCCCAGGGAAAAGGCAGAGAGGGGATACTGGCAAATGTGCTGGGCGAGGCGGCGTCTCCCCGATGCTGCTTGTGCTCCTTGGACACTGCTGCCACTCTGAAAACAGAGCAAAAATTCACCGCCTCAGAACCATCCACCCACATCTGATCTCAGTTCCTCCAGACCAGAATTCCACTCTCTGGCTTGGGTGCTAGGTAATTTAGAGGCCGCCTCTCTCCTGAAGTTCTAATCCAGATGGGGAGACAAGCAGGAAGTCCCGAGCTCCCTCTCCCCAGGCCTATGCATCTCAGCCAAAGGCCCTCGACTCTGGAATGCACTCCCCAGCCTCCCCCTTCAAGTCCACTGCTCTTTACCCAGCTTGTTTGGAGGCCCTGGGGGATACTTTCTGTTGCATTTGTCAGCATTGCTTCGGCTACTGTTTTTATTGCAAAATGGGTCATTAACTTAACTTCTGCAGGGACCATCAGAAGGGATTTCCTCTTTCCCCTCTAGAGCAGGACACATAGTGATGGCTTCCTATGAGCAGAAAACACAGCCATTGGGCAGTGGTCCACATCTTCTTTCAAGGCTCTGTCTTACAGACTATATATGACCACGGGAGCTATCCATTTCCCAACAGTAAACTGCCCAGCTTCCAAGCCACAGGATCCAAAGCTTAGCAAGTACCCCCCAAGCTCTGGGCTTTCCCTGTAACAGAGCAGGGGACGCTGCTGCCTGAGCATGGGCCACAAGTGGAGATGAGCATGGCTGTCATGAAAGGGGTGGAATGAGACATGGGGATGTGGCATGGACTGGTCAGTTTCTCTCACCCTTGTGCACTGCAAGCAGCGGAGCAATGGTGCTCTGGTGCCAGACGGTGATTAACAGCGTCCAGGGCAGAACTATCAGCACGATAGCCAGGATGTCTCTTCTCTTCGGCATCTCCAAGACTGACTGGACCCACAGCTCCTCATTACCTGACAGCGAAAACCCCAGAGACAGAACAGCAGAGCACATGGAGAACAGAAATAAATGGGCAAGAAGGAACAAGGACAGAGAGAGAGAGCAGCAAAGGCGACACGGCTCGCAGGTCTTACCAGCGCTCACAACCCACCCATTGCAGAAGCAGGTTCGGAGATGCAATGGCTGCACAGGCTGGAGGCCACACAGGGAGTGCTTTCACGGGGCGTCACCAGAGCCACTGGTGGGAGCTTCAGGGACCCATCAGGAAGGAAGCCTGAAATGCAAAGCAAAGGAGAATAGGCAGAGAGAAAGCTCTGGGAACAGCTGCCCTTCAGGGACACACCCTGGTGCTAACAAGCTCTCCCTGGGAGGAAGGAAGCTGCCAGGAAGGCAGGAGAAGAGCTGTCTGGGTGTTCAGGGCTTTGCATTTCCAGTGCCGCAGAGCGGCCAAGCAAGCTCCGGCTTGCAAAAAGATAGTGTAGTGCCTCTGAGCCCTCCCACAGGTGAGAAATGGCCACCTGGGCATGAGCTCTAGGGAAATAGCCATGTGTATGGATCCCAGCGCATATCCAGCACATGGCATCTGCCACTGTGGCCTGCATTAGCCTCTTGCTCCCCCACAGGAGCCCTGCAGCAGTACACCAGCCTCCATGAGCTGTAAACAGCCACATCATGTTCTGACCTCTGCAGATTTTCAATCTGCTTTGCCACTGGCAAACTCTAAACAGCCCAAGCAGCAGGGCCTGGTCAGTGAGAAAAAGGCCAAACTTCCCCACCCCAGTATGGTAACTGTTCCCAGCTTTGCACAGAAGAAAGGAGAAATCCAGGAGTACCGTAGCCAGTGGGAGGTACTAGCCAGTTTTGAGGGGACAATAACTAGCCCTTTACATCTTCAAAGCATCTCTTGTCACTAAGCAAGCCTCAGGAGTCCCCTTGGAGGTGCTGCTCCCATTGTACAGGCAGGGAAACAGAGACTCAGAATGATTAAGTGACTTGCCCGACGTAAACCAGCAGTAGAGGGAGGCTTAGAATGCAGGAGTTGGCTCCCAGTCCCATGCTCTGACCACTAAACTGTGCTGCTCTCTGCCAGGTGGAAGGCTTGGCAAAGAATCCAGTGCTACCCCTATCGGATGGGAGATCTTCATTCAAATGTTATTTGGGAGGTTGCTGCAATGACATGGGTTACTCTGCGTTCCACCACATGTCACTATAACAACCACAGTGCAAATCTCCTAACCTCTCTCACCCCCAGTTCTGACACCTGGAGGAACCTATTCCCCAGCCCCTGGTCTCCTGCAGACTTGCTCTGCATTCATTTCTTCCCTCTCTGAACTGCCAGGACTGGAGTATATTAAGCTGCCACACTGGCTTAGTCTGATTCAATAGAAGCACACACAAGTTTTAAGCAGACTGTATTTTATCTGGGTGTTATCTTGGCAAGCAGTGTACAGCACTTAGCCGGCACACGCAGGGTGGACAGTTTGCAAACACAGAAAGCGGGTTAGTGCACTCGCTCCCTGGGGGGGGAATGCCTTAGCCAGCCACACAAACCTCTGCATTGCAGGTGACAAGGGGCACCCATGGAACACTCTGGCCAAAGGCGGGGGAGGATCTGATACAGGGCGAGTTGCCCTGGGTTCAGGAAAATAGTTGCCTACATAGCAAAACCTCTGACTGATTTGTCTTTTTCTCCTTCCTTGTTGTACTTTGGAGCCCTCACCTTGCTCACTTCTTAGGTTGAAGAGGAGTCCCCTGTCCCCCTCCACCCACCCACACACCCACCCACACTGTGCTGGGACATTAGGGTATCTACAGATGCTTGTGTACAGGCTATAAACAGCACATCCAAAGATTTCTCATCAGTGGGATACGTGCTATTGTACATTCCAAAGACCTTGTATTGTCCTCAACAACTGGGTCTGACCTGCAGGTCCATACTGTCAAAGTACCATGGCCTTCTAAGGTAGGGTGACCAGATGTCCCGATTTTATAGGGACAGTCCCGATTTTGGGGGCTTTTTCTTATATAGGCTCCTATTACCCCCCACCCCGTCCCGATTTTTGCTGTCTGGTCACCCTATTCTAAGGGCTCATGGCACACACACTAGGTCTCATTCAAGCCTCTTATCACAGGACGCATTCTGTATAATCAAAGTCGCCACCTACCAGATATATTAGGAAAAGGACAGACCCCGAGAACACTCAGGGGGCCTGTGAAGGATCAGGAAAGCTGCAGCCAGTGGTGGAGGATCTCATCTACTGGAATCACGCTTCCCATTGCCCCGTCATCCTAAACTAACAGGAAAAGGCTTTCACAACCCAGTTCCAAGGTGGAGTCCAGGAGGCGCTTTGTGTGGCCAAACACACTCCTAGCTGCTCAGAGAGTGGCTCCTTTAGCTTAGATTTCTCAGCACCAGAGAGAGCAGCTTTGTCCAGACAACATACACCAGGGACAAAGGGAGGTTTCTTGCCAGCAAGGATCTCCCTTTCACACAAGCAGAGGCTGGCTCCTAAGCCAGCCGGGGTCACGGCAGTCCCCCCACGCACACAGCACCTTGGGGAAATCAAATCTTATCACAGCTGGCCTCATCCTCTTGCCCTGGTGGTTTCCTGAACACAGGGCAGAGAGCTCTGGGGTCATTAACCCCAAGACCTGCACCCACTTACATAGCCACAGCATCTGCTCTTTGGAATACAACCTTAAAGTCTCTCCATGGGATGTATACAAGGGACAGCTCTTGTGGCGTGCAGCTCTAAAGGGACTGAACGCCTTGCTCAGTGGAGTACCTATGCTGGGAATGCACTGAGCAACAGCTGGGACCCTTGGAAAGCGGGAGGAGAAACGGATGCACCAAGGAGCTTCTGAGAGCCAACGTACAGCAGCTGGCAAAAGGCAGGCACCTCAGAATTCAGTGCTCTAGCCTTAGGAGGTGCATCTACATGGCAGCCAGCAGGGAGGTGTAATGCCCAGATCGGGTGGCTCAGCTTGAGCTAGCTGCCCAAGTCCGTACCTGGGAGTTAATGGGCTAGCTCAAGCAGAGCGAGTGCACGTGTATGTCTACCTGAGCTGGGAATATCACACCCCAGATGCGGTGTGGACGTACCCTGCAATGCTTTCTCCACTTGCTGCTCCGGAGCTAATGCACCAGCATCCTACCCAAGGGAAGACCAACCCTGCAGTCCATACAGCGGGCAGGAAAGGGAGCGGGTTTCCCTCCCATTGACACAGGCGAGCACATGCCAGCTATTTCTGCATGGCCTTATTCAGCATTGATTCCCTATAACTGGCTGCAGAGTGCTTAACTGCTCCCGTGTCAACTGTCTACCACTCCGGCTCTCCAGCTGCCAGAGGTCAATGCAGCCCGCCCCATGCCCAGTGGGATAGCTGGTGGGTTTGGTTTGCTCTCATTCCCCCAGTGGCAGCAGAGGGCAGAGAGTTCACAGGCACTCTGCCATGGAAACTCTTCCTTCCCTAATAATCCTCAACTCTCTTGGAATCCAGGGCTCCTGTCACGCCATAAAGGCTTCTGGGATCCCATGCAAATTTAGGTAGTCAGTGCCCCTTAGCTGTGACTACTGTTCTCATCACAAGACCTTTCCTTCCCTGCATGTTACAATCACCTTCTTCACAGAGACACGTTTCTAGCATAGGCAGGCCATTTGTCTGGCGTTAAACTGGGCAGTCCTGATTTTGTTAACACGTCTCCCTGTCCGGTACCAGAAATGGTTTTGTTGGGTATCAGAGCGTGCTGCTCCACCCTCGCCGGCATGACCTCACGCGCACAGTACACAGAGGACCCCATTTTGCAGAGCATCCCAGCCCACCCTACCAGCATGACATGTGAGGTCATGCCATTCCGGAAGTACCTGGATTATCTGGTATTCTGGGGATGTGTCAGTGGCCACCCTATACTAGCATGGCTAGAACAATAGTTTATGAAACATTCTCCCCGGGAAAGGAGGCTTCTCATATAGGACCGATGATGCTGGTTACAATCATCCACTTGTCCACCCCTCCCTCAATCCCCCCTGTTTTCTCCCATCCTGCCCCCCGCCATGCATGGGAAAAACTCCACCCAAATTCATAAAGTTTCTACCTTAGCCTCTTTTAAACCCTGCCTGAGACCTTTCTCTACTGCAATGTCAGTTGGTCACCCTTATCTGGCATGGGTTAAGAAACCAGGTAGAGGAGAGCTGTTTTCCTCCTCAACTGTTCATTTCATCAGTACCTCACTCCCAAGTCATCCTCACCTTGTTTGTCCGTTTTGCCCACCTGCTACCTCCCATCTGATACCTAGACTGCTCGTTCCCAGGAGCAGATACCCTCCTCCTTGGTCTCTTGTCAGGACAGTACCTGCCACAATGGGGCCCTGATCCTTGATTGAGATTCCTAGGCACCACCACAATAACAATAATGGGACTGCAGGCTGGAAAGGGCGTAACAGGACCAGAGGATAGTGAAGAAATGGTCAACTTAGAATGGGATAGCCACGTGCAGAGCAGAGCAAGAAGAATGCACTACTGCTCTGGCTGGGTACCCCAAGTCTAGCTAGGTCTAGGAAAGGGCACCTCTGGGCCAGCCTGCTCTTGCTCCCTTCCCTTTAGCCAATGGGCTGACACAGGAATGAAAGAATCCACCTGCTGGAGGACTTCCCCAGCTAATGTTTATCATTCAGATTCAGAAAGCCAAGTCATAAGGGCGCAATCAGACAACATTCACTACTCCCCCACTGAAGGGCAGTGATGGTTGGGTACCCACTTCTGGACAGGTCCCTTTAGGCTACCACCTTGTAGCCTTTATGCCACATTTCTGTGGCCTCAGCTGCCTGCCAACATTCAAAAACACTCCCTGTCTTTCATTCTATAAGGAACTCAGTACTATTCAAGTAATCTGATTTTATAGACTACCTTGTGAAGGTCTGAGCAAAGGACATTATATGAATTCATCAGGGACAGCTGGAAATGGTGTGAGCATTAGATTTAAACAAGGCTCCTCATGGCCACCAAGACATGGTTATGCAATTGAGGGAACCAGTGCAGAGCTGGGTCCACTTAATAAAATAAAGCTTCACTGCCACGTTGCCCACCGGACTCTTGAAAAACACAAGGTGAAATTCACTCTGCTGCATTATCAACTGTGATCCACATGTTGTAACCAATCCACTGCCATCTAATGCTGCGCAGTGGTTGTCGTGCAGTACGCTAGGGCCACATGGAACATCATGGAAACAGCTGGAAGTGATTCAGAATCTGCTGCTCAGGAGCAGCACCAGGCTTCAGCACCCCAAAGAGGCCCAGGATACTTGAGCTGAAGGATGCTCTCATGCTCTCCATTATTTGTTAGCGGCATAAGTCAGGGTGGTCAAAACCACAACATTAATTTTCAAAGGAAATGACCATTTTTCATGTCAGTTGACATTTTTCCAGGCAATAGTTTTATTTTTCCATGAAAAAGTTCAAAAGAGAAACTTGTTTCTTTTTGGTTTTCAGTTTTAGGTTTGGGTTCCCCCCTCCCCTTTCCCTTTCTCTCTCCTTCCACCCTTCTGCTAAAGAGGGGAGGGGAGACGAGAAAGTGGGTTTCCCACCCTCACTGTGAAAAATGAAGATAAAATATTGCTCTTTGGGTTTTTGAAAAACTGAAACAAAGCAAATTTTCAAGTCAGAACAAAACAAAAAATTAGCTTTTTTGTTGGCAAAAAATTTCAAACAAAACACAAGTGTTTCTTTTAGGCTGAAAAGCCTTTCTTTCCCAGAAATGCATTTTGATTCACTGCAAGCACGACTATACACACAGTGAAGTAGTTCTTATTCCACCCATGTAGGGAGCAGCAGTGCACAGTCAGTACATTACAATACTGAAGGATAAACACTGAAATAATTTTTAAAAAAATATTGAGTTTACCTGACTTCAGCTGTGTCATTTGTTAACTTTTGAAACAAGGCTGCTTTGATTTGCAATCTGGCTTATAGTCAGTTTCACCATCCGTTTTTCATGCACAGCCCGAATGCTGTTGTGTTTGGGTTTCCTGGTTTACATGGGGGAATGTTTATAGGAAATTAATATAAAAACATTTTAAGTGAATGTATGTAAATATTCAAATCACTTATTGCTGCAAGACATCACTGAAGCCAAGAGCTTGGCAGGACTGAAAAACGGACTGGATATTTATCTGGATAACAAGATGAGCCAGAATTACAATAATGCATATTTTTAAAAACAAAACCAAACAACTTTGGAAGTGATACAAAGCCTCATCCTTCTGGGGATGAACCAAACGTCTAACAACTAGGAGTCAGAAAGGAACTTGCCCTGGGGTCAGGTTATCCCATAACTGACATTGCAAGGTTCTGGCCACCGTTACAGAAATGATGCTGGCCCAGAAGGTGCACTGTCCAGTGCTCGCCACTATATTCCACCGGAACCGCTTCTATTCACAGGATAGTTTGAAAGATAACTTTTCTTATGAAACTCGCATTTGGGGCCAAACATGAGCTGAATTCCCTGCCACCAAATAACATTTTAAGTTACATTGACGTGTTTTTCCTGTCTTGTATGGAAAATGACTTTGGGGGATCAAATAGGCAAATTAGAAGGTAATTCCCAGTTCTAATTTCTATGGACCACATTCACTGATTGGTGTAACTGCAAATGGGCCAGTTTCACTGGTAAAACTCTCCTTGGTTTCAGTGGGAGCTGCACAATAGGAACTGACCCACAAACTTCAGTGGAGTTGAACATCACACTACATCATGCAACTCAGCGGGACTAGAAGGAGCCCAAAGATATAAACTTTAAGACCAAAGATCCACCTTTAGTCCAGAAGATGAGATGAGAATAAATTCTTCATTTTCAATAGTATCATTTATCCAAGGATCTCAAAAGCACTTCATAGACATTAGCAAACTGAGCTTCACAACACCTGCTGCTCTAGAGAAGCACCATTATTCCCATTTTATAAATGGGATAACTGAGGCACATAGCAGTTAAGAGATTTGCCCAAGGTCACACAGCAAGTCAGTAACAGAGCTGCAAACAGCCCCGATGCCCAGCTCATTGCTTTAACTACTGGACAACACACAGGAAATATAGATAACTGGCTATCAAACAGCTAGTTCCTGATGAGTCCAGGTTTGGTTATTGGGGAGAACTGGGGAAAGGGGAGCAGGGGACGTCGCTGGAAGACGTTTCATTGAAGATTTTGGCATTTGGGAGGGATGGCCCGTAAAACACAATCTAAAAATAAAGTAGCAATAAAACCTCTTGCTCATTAATTACTCTGTAAGCCATTACTGCCTAAACCCCCATAACTTTAATGTTGGCTATTATAAGTATAGTAGCAGAATTGTGAAGCTAATTACTGTGCAGTTATTAAGCAGAACAGAATGGGCATGCTTTCTTTTAATGGACCCAGAGCCAGTGCATAATAATAAGCACATGGAGGGTTAATCAGAGCTGTCAGCTTTAACCTCAGACTCTCCTGAGTGTGGGATAGGGGATGGGGAACTCAACACTACAATGATCCCAGGAGGGTGTGTAATGGAGCACCCAGGCTTGAGCTGATGTACCAGGATGCATGAAGCAAAGCTCAGATCAAATCAAGGATTAGAGGCAGGTCAAGCGATTCAAATGATCTATTACTCACAGCTTGCTGCTCTGCTCTGCTGTCCAGCAGAAAAACAAACTCAATCATGATAGCTAAACAGCTACAACTTATTCCAATGGGCCAGAAATCTATGGTGTTGAACCAGCGGCCCAAGATCAATGGTGAAGTTTTCCATCATCTCTATAAACCCGAACACTCACCTCAGAAAAACTGGTAGCACGAGGCGCGCGCGCACACACACACGCGCACACACACACACCCTGACTCAGCAAAGCACATGCTTGAGTCTATACATATTCACCAAGGCACTTCAGCTAATGTTTACAATAAGTGCTGTGCTGATATGGGGCCTAGCAAGCAATACCTTAAGCCATACGTAAGCCCACCGATTTTGGTGCAACTGCTTCCAGAGTAAGTTACCACACAGCATGAAGAAGGGAGCCCTGGCCCTGAGCAAAATTCCAGAAGGTAAGTTGTTTGATTTATAGCCCACTTCCAAACAGAAAGATTACTGTAAATTGCCTTGTTTGGGAAAAGAACGATGACTTTAATCATAAGTTGTTCAACTTATGTTGAGTGACTGGTTGTTGGTAAAAACCTTAGCAATCAGCTATATTTATATGAATTTTTTATGTCAAACTTTCTGAAACTAGTGACAATGCTTCTGAATCTCCAAGACCCGGACATCTTTGGGAAGAGGAGTCAAGACGTGAACCAACAGGTTTTGCCAGCCTCTCACCAGTCTCCCTGCACCTGAAGGTTTGTTAGCAAGGAGTGCTGTTCTAACATACCAGTATTGTCTGGCACCTTGCCTACAGTTCCAGCTTCTACCCCATGAGAGTCCAGAAGCCTGCTAGCTGAAGAGTTCACGAATCCCCATTTATCTTCAGTATCTTTCCTTTTCCCCACTGCTGTCCTTTGTTTTTATTAGCTGGGAGTTGCCCCAGTCTGTTTAGATTCTCTAAGGTTAGGATGTGGAAGTGTAGCAATGCACATGCTTGGGTGTGTGAGCGCCCC
The DNA here is from genome assembly GCA_037349315.1 of Chelydra serpentina. Classification (NCBI taxonomy): domain Eukaryota; kingdom Metazoa; phylum Chordata; order Testudines; family Chelydridae; genus Chelydra; species Chelydra serpentina. The sequence goes on along the minus strand of JBAIAC010000037.1, from coordinate 9,060,758 downwards.
TGAAGTCCACATGGGGAAGGTCCCAGGGGAAGTTCCCCATCCAAAACAGCCCTAGATATTCAGAACTTTTAGTTTCAGTGTGTTCTATGTTTAAAAGTCCTGAGGGATTTGAAATTGTCGCCGGGAATTTCTGGTAAACAAGAGTTGTCAAAGTGATGCTTCTCAAAAGTGTTTTGTTCAGGTCTCTATTGCTAATAGCTCTCTTGGTGGGAGGAAAGGGTTAGCCACAACACAGGAATAGAACTCCAAGAAGGCAGCTCTATAATTGACTCTGAGATGGTGGTTCAGATATGAGATAATAATTTGGTTTCAGTATTAAGACATTTAATCAGCTCCAAGTTATAGATTTGATTGACATTGATCAAATTCTTTTGCTGGGATTTATAACCAAATTGACAATCACTTAGAATCCTCTGTAAAAAAATCTATATGGATTGGTTATTTTGAGTATTAATTTGATGATTTAACTCATTTCCAGATGAGTCTAACTCATTGATTTGACCTTGATTTGATAGCTGTTGGCCTTTATTCTTGGTTCAAAGTAAGTAACAATAACATTTTAGCTTTGGTGATATGTTTTCTTGATGTTAGTTTATTTAATGCATTTTAATTAAATGTATAAATTGATACCAAGACACATTTCTTGCAATAAGCAAGTGGGTCAAGAGTCTTAAAGGATCTGGGTGGATACCAGTCAGACAAGCTAAAAGCTTGACTAGCTCCCCATAATTAGCCTTTGGTCCTCACAACCCGTTTTATTCACTTTGGGGTGGGGGAAGTGGATAGAGCAGTGAACTGGGACTCAGGAGACCTAGATTCTATTCTTAGTTTTGCCACTAGCCCACTGACCACCTTGGGCAAGTCTCTTCATCTCTGTGCCTCAGTTTTCCTATCCGTAAAATGAAGATAATGACCTCCTTTGTAGTGTGCACTGAGATCTGTGGATGAAAAGTGCAATTGTCATTATACAGATTTACCCATGCCAGGATCACTGCTGCTATCTTGCATTGTATTACTGAGACTGATCTCCAGCTAAGATCCAGCCCCTGAAAACTTGCTGTGCCTTTCCTTGCGAGATAAGCCTTGCACAGACTCAAGACAGCAGGAGACTTATAGAGACTAAACCGAATAATTACTGCCGAGCCAACAAGTTACTGCTGGTGAATATGGCTGCTGGCCTGGCTCTGCCAGTGGTATTTGGGCCTCCCACTCTGTCACGATGCCAGGGCCTCAGCAAGTCACCAGTGGGGAGTAGGAGAGATCCACGGAGGGAACAGGGGGGCAACAGCCTTTCTCTAACCTCCCCAAGTGAAGAAGCAGCACTGAGCTCTCTGCCTCTCCCCACAGTGGGCAAATGAGACCCGAGAACCCTTCCCTCTTGTTGTTAGTTTCCAGACTCCTCAGCAGTTTCAAGGATAACAGACAATCCCAGGAGCCACTTCCCACCCTAAAGACACAGGGGGCTATGAGCCGATCAGCAGGAGACGGGAGCTGCACCCAGAGCTCCACATTCCCCAGTTTTATCTCCCAGATGGATCTGCATTATGTTCTCAGTTATAGATGTGGAGATGAAATTCCTCACTTCCCACACAGCCTTGCCATTTGACTCGGTGGCTGGGAGAGGCAGAGGGAACTCTGCAGGGCCTGTTTCCTGCTCAGCAATCAATCAGAGCCATCTAAACATCTCCCCCCACACACGCCTTTCCCTACTGTGGACGTCAGCGGGAAAACATCCTGCTAACTCAGTGTGCGAGCCCCTGCTTCTGTGGCGTCAGCACTTATTTTTAATTATTGAAACCAGTCGGAAAAGGAGTCCGGCTCTATTTTAAAAATTATTAATAACCCGATTCTAATATAATATTTAAAAGGAAAAAGCATAAAACCTTTCAGCACTTTGACTGTAACATGAGAATAGTGAGAAGGCGACAGACAGACAGAGGGACAGGAGAGGGGAGCACAGGTTAACAGCACTTTGCATTTATCTGGTGCCTTCATCCTGAAGGATCCCAGAGCTGCGTACGGACCTTGGCCAAGGATTTTCCAAAAGAGGCTAGTGATTGTGGGTGGCCAATCTGGGACCCCTTAGAATAGGCCTGATTTTCAAAAGGCAGGTGACTCAGCACTCTGAAAACTCAGACCCTTTTGAGGGGGTGTCAGGGTGGGCACTGAAAAACAGACATCCAAAATCAAGTCACTTTTGAAAGCGTTGGGCTTTGTGCGCCGGTATCACTGAAGTGTGGCTGCATCTGGGGAGAGTTGTTAACAAGTTAACAACACACCCAACAGCACAGGGCAGGAAGCAAAGAGGAAGGCCATATCCAACTGAAAATGCAGGTGGAATTCTGGAGGCAGGATGTCTCCAAAATGAGCATATTGTCAATCCTTAATCAACGACTGGAATCCTTGGGTTAAAACTGCTGCATCCTACTCATGCAGCTAGAGCCAGAGGATCTTGAATGTCCCCGGCTCCCATGTCTGAGCAACACCAACTCCAGCATCAAAGCACCTCCTGATGCCATGCTGGGGGCATACAGTATCAGCACCACTTCAGAGGAACCAGCGCTGCCAACGGAGTCACAAACACCAATTCCTGCAGTCTGGCTAGGATTGAGGGACAGGCTGAAGTCAGGAGAACAGCAGAATACCCTACAGGCAGGTGGGCACCAGCCAATGCCAACCAGAGCTTATGGCCAGAGGAGGTCCCTGGCTCATATTCCTGTTGGATGGTTTCTTTAAAGGTAAGGCTCAGCTTCCAAGCCCTGCTTAGTCCGGGGGTAGAGGAGGGATAAAGAGAGCCAGGAGGTGACCTCTGTACAAGTCACTAATGGGACCAAGGGATTAGCATTGATTTTTTTAAATGCCACAGTGAAGGGAGGGGGTTAAAAAAAAAGGCACAACATCCAACAATAACTCAGCAACGTACAGTGCGATCAATCCCTGTTCGCAGTCCGACAGTCCATTAGTGCAGCCATAAACCCAACCACCCGTCCACTTGGAAACAAGGGGGGAGCGTGCATTTTCAATTGCCTGTCTCGTCTCTCCTCACCCCTGTTTTTCCATGGTGGCTGTGACGGACCTCACCTCCCCGGGAGCTAATGGGGTTCCAACACACAGGGAGAGGGGATGAGATACTCAAAGCCCACACAGGGAGTCCATGCCCCCTGCACACCAAGAAGCCATGCTCCACAGAACCCGCCTCTGCAACCTTGGCAGCAAGGGGTACCAGGCCAGGCTGTTTCCCTCACCCCACCAGAGCAGGGCCACACCAGCAGCTGGTATTACAGTCTCAAGCAGAGTGGCTCCTTTGCCATCCTGGGGCCTGAAAAAAGAGGACTCCTTCTCCACCCCACATAAACCCCCTCGTGCCCAGCTATGCAGGCTTGGCTCAGGGAGGGAAAATCTGGGTCCTAGTCAAACTCTAGGTCAGAGTGCCTGGCACTGGACGTAGCAGCTACGCAGCTCGCCCAGCTTCCAGAGATAGACTGACCATTTTCAATTGAGGTGCCTAGCCGAGTTCTACACCTGGCTCTAACACTGCCTCCTTCCATGGCCCCAGGGCCCTACCAAATTCATGGCCCATTTGGGTCAATTTCACGGTCATAGGAATTTAAAAATCATACATTTCATGGTTTCAGCTATTTAAATCTGAAATTTCACGGTGTTGTAATTGCAGGGGTCCTGACCCAAAAAGGAGTTGTGGGGGGGGGGGGGTCGCAAGGTTATTGTAGGCAGGGTCATGGTACTGCTACCCTTACTTCTGTGCTGCTGCTGATGGCGGCTCTGCCTTCAGAGCTGGGCAGCTGGAGAGCGGCAGCTGCTGGCTGGGATCCCAGCTCTGAAGGCAGAGCCTCCGCTAGCAGCAGCGCAGAAGTAAGGGTGGCATGGTATGGTATGGCCACTCTTACTTCTGCGCTGATGCTGGCGGGGTGCTGCCTTCAGAGCTGGGCGCCCGACCAGCAGCCGCCGCTCTCCGGCCACCCAGTTCTGAAGGCAGCACAGAAGTAAGGGTGGCAATACCACCACCTCTCCGAAATAACCTTTTGACCCCCCTGCAACTCCCTTTCGGGTCAGGACCCCCAATTTGTGAAACGCTGGTCTCTCCTGTGAAATCTGTATAAGGTAAAAGCACACAAAAGACCAGATTTCACAGTCCGTGACACGTTTTTCATGGCTGTGAATTTGGTAGGGCCCTACATGGCCCTGGACAAATCACTTTGATTCCCTGTATCTCAGCTTCTTCCATCTTGATTATGGTATACAAGTACCTTCTCAGGGACAAAATACTGGGTCCTAAGGGGCTTTTTAATCTAGAGGGGAAAGGCATAGCAAAGAACCAAAGGCTGGAAGTTCAAGCCACACGAATTCAGGTTAGAAATAGGGCACATATTTTTAACAGTGAGGGTGATTAACTATTGGAACAAACTACCAAGGGAAGTGGGAGATTCTCCATCTATTTATATCTTCAGAACAAGAACGGATGGCTTTCTGGAAGGTATGTTTTAGCCAAATACAAGTTATTGGGGTCAATGCAGGGGTAACTGGATGAAATTCTACGGCCTGTGATGTACAGGAGGTCAGACTAGAATAATCTAATGTTCCCTTCTGTCCTTAATCTATGAATCTGCAAAATGAAGTGACTAATTAGCTACCTTGTGGACCAGGATTGTGATGCTCAAATAGTTAGTGGGCCCAATTCAGCAGTTGCACAGATACTAATGCAAACTAGTCCTGGAACGGATGTCAGTGACAGAGCAATGAGAGTTGTACCAATCTGGCGTTTGCAACAAAGATGCACGATGAGGGTAATTTACCCCAAACTGATACTGAGAACCAACCCCAGCCCTGATGCACAAAGTGCAGCTCTGTCCTTTGGGTCCAGAGTTCTCTCTAGTCTTCTGTGCAGGAGGACAAGGAAAGGTAAGCCCGAGAGAAGGCGGGAGACAGAGTTAAGCCAATATTTCCACTGTCTGAGCTGTGAAAGCCAGTGAGCACATGCACCATCCAGCACCCCAACCCAGAAACAATGTGAGCTCTAACCAGGAGCATGACGATTCACATATCCCTGCTCATGGCTATACAAACCCATTCACTGTACCCAATCACGGCTCCCACCTCCAACAACATCCTTTTCACATGTCGTGTGCAGAGTCCAGCCTGTGACTAAGCTTAGAGGCAGACAGAATGATGGGAGATGGTCACATAGGTCTGGGCAGACATTTGAGGTGCCATGGGCTATGCCAGGCAGGAGCATCACTAAATCACATCAGTGAGAGACAGACAGGCAGAGCATCTGACAGACGCTAACGGAGCAGATCAAATTCTGTGGGTCGGGTGAGGTAAGTAGGAGCAAGAGGAGCCCTTGGGGGAGTGCAAGAGGTGGTGTAAGAATATTGAAATCATGCAGTAATTATGGCACATCTCAAATCAACAGGCAAATTACATCACTATTATTATGGCTGTCACCATTCAAGCATGGCTGGGGCAGGTGGGAAACAGGCCATTACTCACCCAAGGAGGGGCACTGCTGGGAGAGGACAATGGCCTGGAAAGGGAAGATGCCCCTTCTCCCACCATTAAAGGTGCTTCTCCATCACTGCCAGATTCATAACTTCAGGGTAGGAGAGAGAACAAACTCAACACTGCTCGCTTCCCAGGTTGGAGCCACCACAGGTTTTCCTACATGCAGACCCGACCCTCCTTGAATGGAAAAACGAGAGAGAAGCCAGACTCAGATATCAATATGGGGGCAGCTGCTGAAGGGGAAAGAGACAACAGGCGGAGCGGCCCCATATAGACCACTGACAGCACCAGCCAGAAGTTAAATGGAGTAGGGCATGGGTTCTCGGCTGAGAGGTTGTGATTCCCCTTAGTGGGATCAGAAGCAGGTGCCGGGGGTCACAACCACTCTCCCTTTCTTTATGGCTCAATGCTAGGGAGGGTCCCAAATATTTTTCTCTTGTAACAGTCCCAAAACTGGAAATGCCGGGAAGCCCTAGAGTAGATGAACCAGGCTAGACCAGTTCCCACTCAGCATGGCTGGAAGAGGGAGAAGTGCAGGTTCTAACATAGCAAGTTCAATAATCAGAAGAGACCAGCTAGCCAATAATAATAAAATCTATTGCATAGTGCTTTTTATCTATGGATATCAAAGTGCTTTGCAGACAACTCATCCCCATTTCACAGATGGGGAAACTGAGGCAGAGGGAAAGGAAGGGACTTGCCAAAGTCACCCAGCAAACCATTGCCAGAGCCACGAATAGAACCCAGGTCTCTTGAGTCCCAGTCTAGTGTTCTATCCACTAAACAACATTGCCTCCTATGGTAGCCAGCAGACTCTCAGAGTGGCTAATGCTGGAAAGTGGACACTCCTGCATAATGCACCTCAATGTGCAATATTAACCCTGGGTGAGCAATTTCTTTTTACCTCAGTAAATGTCCTGAAGCATGAGAGTTGAGAGCACTTACCCTTCATCACTGCAGATGTTATTCTTATAAGTGACTGAACTTTAAACGCAAAACAAAACATACTTAGCTATTTGTCTCAATTTATAATAAGCCAGAGCACAGGAGGCAGCTGGGAATAGAAGGAGACCCACTACTCCTCTACTGGTGGAATCAGAAGTGCTCACAGGACCCAGGCTGCAAATGGAGATGTTCTTTTAGGTCAGGTGGGAAGGATAGGAGTTTTTGGAAAAGGAGGATCCGAGTGCCATCCTTGCTGCTGTGATGAAATCCCCTCAGTGACCATAGTGTGCAACATAGCGAGAGAGAGCACCATAAAATCCCTCCATGCCCACAGATTATTTCAATATTCCGCAAAAGCAAATTCTCCCAAGTCACTTACGTGTTGTATTAAAAAAAGGATTTCCTGTCACCTGTTCTAGACATACTGCCTTTTCAGTGGAGAGGGCACCAGGATAAGAGTTGGAAGGCCTGGGTTTCATCACAGCTCTGCCACTGATTCCCATTTGAACAAGGGGCTTCCCCTCTCTGTGCCTCAGTTTCTCCACCTCTAAACAACACCAGCAGCTTTGGGAAGTGCTCTGAAATCCACAGGTGACAGCACTATAGGTGAAGTATTGGCATTATGGGAGTCCCCATGACCCAGAACCAACCCTCTTAACCCTCAGAATGGGGTCCCAGCTCTGGCTTGCTGCACAGTTTGCAATTCCCACATAGCAGGAATGACTCAGTCTGCAACATAAGTTATTAACTGCAGCAGACGGTGTCTCTTCCCATTAGAGCGTCATTGTGTGAGCGGTCCGGGTGAGACAGAAAGGACTGCCAGGCGAAGCGTGGAGCGAGCGGGGCACGTGAGGCAGAGATGAAAAATAATGTTGGCAGCGTTATTAAAAGATAAATTGGAGGGGGAAGAGGGGCTGAAGGCATTAAACTATTGTAACAAATCTGTTGTCACCTAGGGCTTCATGGCTGTCAGTATACTGCATGCTGTGGACAGGGCAACAGCAAACTCTGATCCTCCTACTGCCAGAGCTACAGTACCCCCAACCATTTGAGCGCCATGAGGATCCCCAACAGCTGCTCACAGTGCAGGGCCTATTGCATCTGGCAGAGAGCAATGGCATGCACACAGCAGCTCATTACGGTTCTTTTGCAGTAGTAGTCACAGCAACTTTGGGCACCACAGGCAACTGCTCCAGCAGCAAGTGGTACTAACTAAGCCTGCTGACACCCATCCTACTGGCTTTTTGCTTTCATTTTATTTGTGGAAAGGCACCTTTTACTGTGGCTTTCCTTCGCCCTGCCAGGCTGGTGGCAGAAGAAGGTGCTGCATCTACTGGGCTCCAGAAAGCTGCTTCCTAGTGCTGAGGAGCCAGCATTTCGCCCTGATGTATCATTAGACTCCGATGTTTCTGCCTGACACCCCTCCCCGCAAATCATCCCCACCCCACTCCACCCCTCCTCGGCTAGATACTTGCTGCTTGTGCAGGGGACCAGCAGTGAGAACCCCAAGAGTTAGTTATGTAGGAACCAATTGCATCTCAGAGTCGCTCAGGGATGGTAATTGGAAAGGAATGGAATTGGAATTCCCATCAGAATCACCCCTGAAGAGTGCGTCTCCAGTACCTATCATAGAACCATAGAAATGTAGGGGTGGAGGGGACCTTGAGAAGTCATCCAGTCCATCCCCCGGCGCAGCGGCAGGACCAAGTAAACCTAGACCATCCCTGATAGATGTTTGTCCAACCTGTTCTTAACAACTTCCAATGATGGGTATTCTACAACCCTTCTTGGAAGCCTATTTCAGAGCCTAACTACCCTTAGAGTTAAAAAGGTTTTCCTAATACCTAAGCTAAGCCTCCCTCATGGCAGGTTATACGCATTACTTTTTGTCCTATCTTCAGTGCACATGGAGAACAATTGATCACCTTCTTCTTTATAACAGCCCTTCACATATTTGAAGCCTATCATTTTGAATTCTAATCCTGTCCTCCAATGCGCTTGCAACTTCCCCGCCCCCCAAGCTTAGTGTCATCCGCCAATTTGATAAGCCTACCCTCCACTCCATTATTCAAGTGATTAATGAACATACTGAATAGTAGTGGACCCAGGACTGACTCCTGCGGGCGCCCACTACATACATCCTCCCAGTTTGACAGCAAACCATTGATAACTACTCTGAATACAGTCTTTCAACCAGTTGCACTCACACCCACCTTATACTAATTTCATTTAGACTGCATTTCCCTAATTTGCTTATGAGAATGTCATGTGGTGCTGTATCAAAAACCTTTGACTTCAGCTCTCAACTTTCCCATGCAAGAATCTGCCAAATGGTGGATTCTCTGTAACTTGAAAAGTCTTTAAATCAAGATGTGAGGACTTCAGTAACTCAGCCAGAAGTTACAGGCCTCTCCCTCTGTGCTCTACCCCACACCCTCACTCACTTTCACCAGGCTGGGGCAGGGGATTGAGGTGCGGGAGGGGGTGAGAGCTCATCTGGGGGTGCAGGCTCTGGGGTGGGGTCAGGGCTGAGGAGTTTGGGGTGCAGGAGGGGGCTCCAGAGTGGGGCAGGGGGTTGGGGTGCAGGCTCTGGGAAGGTGTTCCGACCTGGGGCAGGGACTTGGGGTGCAGACTCTGGCTAGGCGGCGCTTACCTCGGGCAACTCCTGGAAGCAGCTGGCATGTCTGGCTCCTAGGCGGAGGGGCCAGGGGGCTCTGCACACTGCCCCAGCAGCTCCCATTGACCGCGGTTCCTGCTGTGCCCTAGGAGCCGGACATGCCGGATGCTTTTGGGAGCTACGCAGAGCCCCAGCAGGCAGGGAGCCTGCCTTAGCCCCGCTGACTGGACTTTTAGCAGCCTGACTGGTGCTGCTAGGGTCCCTTTTCGACTGGGCGTTCCTGTCGAAAACCCAGATGCCTGGCAACCCTACCTGTATTGCTTGGTTTTCTGTTCAGGTCTCCCTTCCACACACTGACCCAGCCCAACCTTGCTTAGTTTCCGAGATGTGACAAGATCAAAGCTCAATTTAAGAGGACTGCAGGTTTATTCTGTGGGAGGAATCCTCTCCCGCAACCTCCATCCACAAAACTCAGCCCACCAGAACTTCCACCCTAAGAACGTTCAAATCTCTCCTCTGTCATTTGGAAGTAAACCTCAAATGCTTGAGGGCCAACATGGGTTCCTGGCTTAGAATCCAGCCTGTAACAAAATTTCCTGTTGTGCAGACACCACTTCCTCTTCCTGGTCTGGAAGGGGAACTTTACAGTATTTCTCCCCTGGTTTAATCCCACTAGTGGTTTTATGGCTTCATTAAGGTGAAGGATGAGAGTTAATAACCCTAGCAAACCTCCTCCTTATCATCTGGTTAATGTACCTCACTAACAGCTACAGTGCAGCATCACTCACTTCCCATACACTCCACAAACTCCAACCCTTCCTGTGGGTTTTCAATTACAGCTCCCTGCACTCTGTGATGGAGGGATCATGGACCAGAGAAAACAGGAGGGAAGCGATGCAGCTCCCTGCAGAATGAGAGATTGATGAGGAAAGAAAAGAAAAGAAGAGAACTGGGTGTTACTAGGCCCTTTGCCCCAAGCACCCACAGAGTCACAGGCTAAGAGGGAATCTGATATGGGGTCACAAGCTGCAAATCCCCAGCAGTGGAATTGCACCTGCTTTCACCAGGTCTGAACGTACCCTAGCTGACTGTTCAGGGCAGTGTAGCGGCTGTCCTGCGTTGGGCAATGGCTCCTATGCATCCTGGTAGATCAACAGTTTTATTGAGAGAATGAGGGTTACGGTTGCTTCTGGTTCACACCTGCAGAAAATCCACCAGTAGGCTCAGCCTCTCCGGGGTTAGTGTGAGCAATGCTGGCTGGGAAGGGTGTGGCAAAGGAACCTGGAGGGGGTGGGAATATGCTGATTCAGTGCATCCTCCTTGCTGCAGCAACGGCAGCATCTAAAGCAGCCCTTATCTAGCACTGAAAGCACCACCATCGACCATGCCCCTGGGGGTGGACCCCTTTCCCTTGGGCCACAGCAGCCCCAGCTGACACAGGGAGGTGATTTGCACTTGTGTGTGTGTGGGGGAGGGCGGGGGGATGCAAGGGAAAGTCTGGCCCAGAATGTTGCACATGACCATATGCAACGTCCTCCCCTTGGATAGACTGCAGAGATGGGCAAGAGGGACTTTGGCTGACGTCCTCATTGGAAGAGCAGTTGCTCCAGTAGTGCCAACTCCTCCTCCTCTGCAATGCAGTCAGCGCTGGATGGGCCTAGTCCCTGCTGTCGCACAAGACAAGGCTCAAGCGGGGGGAAAATTCATTGGATCCCTCCTGCCAATAGCAGCACAGGGGAATGGGGATGTCGGCGGTTCAGCATAGCTGGTCTCGCTTCCTATTTCTTGCTGCACCACCTTCGACAGACGTTAGATGGAAAATCCTTGTCTGTTCCCCACTGGCCAAAGCAGGAGCATTCCCCACCGTCTGTTCTCCAGGGCTCTGCACCCATTTCTCCCCCTTCCATTCCCACAGCAACTGGAGTCTCCCTGCATAGTCACCTCCGGTATTTATAGCCTGGCCTCTAACAGAGTCACTGGCGTTTGGATAAATATATGCACGTGTTTCTTTCGCATGTTGGAGGCTTTAAAGAGAAGCGGCCAGGGAAGGAGAGAGCAAATGAGAAAGCTAAGAGTTTAGCTGGACCATTTCAGAGCCATGCTGATATTTATAGCTAAGCCCAGGGCGAGGTACCCCAGGCACCCAGGCCGCTGTCACTTTGTGTTTCCATACAACAGGCTGCCCAGAGACAGAATTACTATTACAGCTTGCTCAGCCCCTCCACAGCCACACGCGTGACCATATGCACACACACTCACAGTGGTACATACACATTATTTTGCCCTGGCTTGCTCAGATGCACTTGTACAATCAGAGAGAGAGAGTGTGGAAAATCAAGAACTACATTGATTAGATGGGATCATGGTTCCCATTGAAGGCAATAGGAGTTTTGCCTTTGACTTCACTGAGAGCTGGATTAGGCCCTGAATTGTGCTGGTTTTAGGTTACTATAATGCTGCAAATGTTATAAACCCTTTGAGCGTAAGACAAATCCTGGAGCAGGCATCTAAACCCCCCCAGAATCCCATTTGGCTCTTTGCATCCATCCATTCATAAAATCCAGACCAGATCCTCAGAGTCCACTCCAGCCTTTCATCTTTGGTCTCTTTCCAAGTTGATGGAAGGCAAGGAAAACCAGCTGAGTCAAGCTTTTCCCTTCCCTGGACTAGCACACTTAGCTCTTTCAGGTGCGAGTCCAGGGAGGAGGGGAAGAGACTGTGTTGCTTGCAGAGATGCTTAAGAACCAACATCCTGCAGAACACCTGAGATAATGTCAGGGGTATCAAACTCTTGTAACTAAGGGTAGAGGTAATGCAAACTATTATACAATTGTACAGTAATGAAATGGTTGGAGTAGGGGGTTAGGGGCCAGGATTCCTAGTTTCTATTCCTGACTCAAGTCACATCACTCTCTGGGGCCTCAATTTCCTATCTTTAAAATGGGGATAATAATAGTAATGAACGTGATTGCAAAGCCATCCATGTTCCTCTGGTGAGGGGCGCTTTAGGACAGCAAAGGATTATTGAAACCCAGCTCTGTACGTGAGACTGCATGGGCTGGGTACTGGGGGCAGGACTTTAAACTCCAGTTTCCACATTCCATTAAAATTAAATAGAGAACCGGTTGCGGGTATTTCAGAGGGGATGACAGATCTTAGAATCATAGAATCTCAGGGTTGGAAGGGACCTCAGGAGGTCATCTAGTCCAACCCCCTGCTCAAAGCAGGACCAACCCCAACTAGATCATCCCAGCCAGGGCTTTGTCAAGCCTGACCTTAAAAACCTCTAAGGAAGGAGATTCCACCACCTCCCTAGGTAACCCATTCCAGTGCTGAAAGGGGTAACAAGTGGAGGGGATTTTTATAAGGGACTCAGTGAGAACTCTGCCCCGCTGGGCTCTGTAGCACACTGCCCTGTAACAGCCCCTGGGGTTATTCCCAATTAAAATTTGAAGCAGTACATTCCAAGGGCGGAAGTTGACAAGTGCACGGCCTTTTAAACATTTATCAGCACTGCTCCAGTCAATCCAGCTGCGATTGTGCTCTGGTTGCCTATTGAGACACTACAGCCTGGAACTAGGAGAAAATTCCTAGACATGAACCTTCCTTTCTCTGGTCTCATCCTCAAGTCACGCCAGAGGGACAGCTGCTCTGCTCAGCTATAGGAAACCCTGCTCTGCACGTTGAGAGGAAGGATGATCTTGTGAGTAAAGCACTTGGCTGGGACTCAGGAGGCTTGGGTCAATTCCTGGCTCTGTGATAGATTCCCGGTGTGATGTCAGGCAAGTCAACTCCTCTCTGGGCCTCAGTTACCCATCTGTAAAATGGCGCAATGATGCTTCCTTTGTCTGTCTTGTCTATGAACACTAAGCACATTGATGCAGGAACTGTGTGTATGTACAGCACCTAGCACCCTCATCTCTGCTGGGGCCTTGATACACTACTGTAAAACAAACAATAGCTATCATTACAGACTAGAGTAAGAGCTTGCAGTGGGTCAGCAGTGACCAATTAACCCTTTCCTGTTGAGAATAAACACATCAGCTGTTCTTAAAATACTCATAGTAGCTCAGAAGCCTTCCTACAAAAGCTTTGGTCTTGCCCATCTACAGGGGAACTATCCCTAGCAAAGTAGCCTGATCAGAGGATTTAATCTGCAACCCAACATGAACGCCCTCGCATGGGGCTAACTTCACCTGAGCTGCAATTTCAGCCTTTATTCCAGTCTGAGACCCACTAGACTTATTTTCCCCAAGATTTCCAAAGTTGCAAGGCGGCAGAGTGAGTGGACCAGGCTGCCTCAGCCAGCTAGGTTTGTAGGAAAGGGGGCTCATTTTCCTTCTAACAAACACCAAACCAGATTTGATTGCCCCACCAAAAACCCTGAATCCTGTCTTTGGTGGAGATCGGTACCTGAGGGGAAAGGGTAACCACCTCTTCTAGGGTTAGTCTGCCCTGAGCATAGCTCCTGCTGGCTGGGGTGTTATACACGAACAGCACAACTGCCCTTCCAGACGGAACTTCACTTCGGAACCTAGAACTGGATTGTTTCTTCTCCGTTGGCACATGCTGGTGAATTTCCAGTTCAGACCCACTTTCCCAGCTGGGGTGAGCATTGCTTCCACCCTCGTTACCATGAGCTGCCCCCCATGGTCTGTGCCTGAAGAGCATGGTGCATCACCCAGGGGAGATGCCCAGAGCCGTTTTGGGGACAGGGAGGTCCCCCCGCTTGTAATCAGGGTCTCCAGAACACATTGCAGACTCTCTCATCACCAGCTCACTAAAAAGGACCACTAACCAGAGAGCTATAAAGCCTTGTTTCCCTGTAGCAGTTGGAGACCTTAAATACCTCCTGTTCATCCCTTTGGGAAGACTGAAACTGCATCGACAAGTGTTCACTCTCTCTACATTAGCCTGGCTGTGAACAAGGGCCTGGGGTGCAGTAGCTGGCCAATTGCTGAAAGACATTATGGCTCCCAACACCCAGCCTTCTCAGGGGTGGAATTTTAAGAGTCTAGCAACCCTCCATTAGTAGAGAGGCAGGATGAGGCACCTGGAGAGGAGACGGGTGGATTCTGTGTCTGCATTTCTCAGTGAGAGAGCTGCAGATCATAGACTGGACATGCAGGCCACACTGCTAATGTGTGTGTCTATATATCGAGTGCATGTGCAAACACATGCATGGGATGCACTGCAGTGTGCGCATGCATGTTCAACCACTAGTACAAGTACATATACATGTCACAGGGTGCACATCTAAATGTATCTGAGGGGATGCATGTTGCAAAGGCATAGGTCAATGTGTTTATGTACATGGATTTCTGCGGAAGGTGCCTGTCACTGTGTGCGCTTGTGATCACACATGGGCTTAAGTTTGCTTGTATATAAATCTTTGGGTGAACAACTCTGACTAGTGGCATCTAGTGCAATTCTTGAATTTCTCCTGATGGAGGGAAGGAAGAAACAAGAAAGACTAAATTTTCGGAGATTATGGGCCAAAGACATCAGAGATACAGAAAAGCCTGCTATCTAATGACAACCTTCAGAATTGCTGATCTTCCATAGACATACTGAATGAATTATTAAATTAACCATACTGCTCAGAAGACACTATATTAATGGCTTCTGGAAATTGCTGTCCATATACTTAAGGTACCAATAGGATGACGGAGCAGCCTTACCCCTGCCAGGGTCTTACTCCAGCTCTCTCCGTGGTGGGTTTCGTCCAGATTAGATAAAACTTCTTTACGGGGGGGATTTTCCTACATCAATTCATACATACTTCATCCTTCTATGGCATCTTTCATCCGAGGCTCTCAAATGATATACCTTCAATTAATTATCCCCTCCGCCCCACTTAGGAGGTAGGGAAACAGTATCCTCATTTTACATGTAGGGAAACTGAGGCAGGTAGAGAAAAGTTACTTGCCCGCAATCACATAGTAAGTCAGTGGCACAGCTGGCAGTAGAATCCAGGAACCCTGTCTGTGTCTTTCTTTAGCCACTAGATAATTGCTTTCTCCACCACCTCATGTTTCTTCCACTACCTTTCAAAACTGATTTGAAAACCTTGTCCCCAGTGAGTGGATAATGCAGCTCTCACACTTATGGTTATCAGGGGCCCTGGTTCCTGAGGATCTCTAGAAGGGGTGCAGTGATGGCATAGCTCCAGGAGAAGGGCTGTGCCTGAGGAATTTTGTGCAACCATTTAGCAGCAAGTTAGAACCAGTGGGAGGGTGGGAAAAACACCCCCACGTAACATCAGCATACGAACTAGAGACAAACGGCGCAATATGCAGACTTGTCTGACCAGGGATTTGGGGGAGTGACACCTAACTAGTGGGCACAGAGGCTCATCTGGGTGGCAGCAGAGAGCTGTTGTGGCCCCAAGGAAGTTTAATTGAAAATCTATTGTGTGTATGTGATTCACACCCTGGTGAACATATTAGAGCATTACGGATGCACTAGACTGGACACTAAGCAGAGCGCTGCAGACACACACACACACACACACAGTCCTGCTGCTGTAGTTTAGAGCCCTGGCCTGTCACTCTAGGCTGAGAACAGGTCTATCCCCTACCCACCCCAGGCAGCGACACTGCAAGCTGTGTGGAAAGCGCAGAGGCACTCCAGAGAAGATGTGTTGTGCACAGTGAAGCACACCAACATGTCATAGCGTCCGGGTCAGCAAAGGTTCTGGGGCTCAGAGCCGTGGGATGTTGGGTACCACATCCTGCTCTGGAGGCGGAGTGTGGAGAAACTGGGGGGTAGGGATTGCAGAAAATGAGCAGCTCACTCCCAAACTCTGGACCAGACTAACGCAGAGCAGCAGGTTCGTTGTGCCCACAGGAAGTCATCTTTGCTGAATTCCTCATTATAGAATCTTTTATTTAGAGCCCAAATGGCCAGCATAGGCTCAGCCAAGAAGAGGACATAAGGACAGCCAGTTAGACTCTCACAGGGAAGAGCAAGAATCCCAAGAGTTATTAAGGACACAGGATTTGCTCTTCTGAATCAGACCACTAGGCTAGCTCATCTGGTATCCTGCTTCCAGAAGTGGCTGATATCTGATGCTTCTCAGATGCCCCTTCCCCTGTCCAGTTGTACAATGCAAGGAAATGACTTCCCATATTCAGATGATGCTTTGAAGCATGAGATTAGAATCCATCCTACTATATCACTGCTTGTAAATTAGCCAGCCCCTTTAAAAATCCCAGCTGCTTGTGTTTGAGTTGGCAAATTCCACAGACCGCTGACTATACACTGTGTAAAGCAGTGTTTGCTTTTAAGAAATGGGTATGATTTAGGCTGACTGTTGGAAAAATATTTCCCGCAAATGAGGTCTAGGAGCCTGGGGAAGAATCACCCATGGGGAAGAGGGGAAATCTACCTTGATTGGCACATTTCAAACTTAGATTGGATAGAATGCACAGGGAATAATCCTGCATTGGCCAGGATGCAGAATTAATATTAACCTGTCAAAGGAGGGAGTGAAGCATGACATCATTGCACATGAATTAACAGGGAGAGCAAGGATGGTCTTATGGTTAAGGCACAGGACAGGGACCCAGGAGAATTGGCTTCAGTTCCCAGCTCTGTCACTACCTGTGTGACCTGGTGCAAGTCACTCCATCTCTCTGTGTCTCAATACTCCTGGGGTGTGTAGCTCCCACTAAGGGATGTGGGGAGATATAGTCATTAGCTATGGCAAGCACTGTGATGGGGACAGAGTGGGTAGCTAGACTGGGATGTGGAGATTATAGGTCCCACCCACCAATTTTAGCTCAAGCAAAATTCCTATTGGGGTCAGAGGATGAATTTGACCGAGGTGCTTTGGGATGTTTCATTTGCAGTCTTCCCTTGGCAAAGATCATCCCCCTTCTCTGCCCAGATGTATATTCTGGCTGCCTGATCCCTGGGAGTGGGGAGAGGATGGGGATCCAAGACAACTAACTGATTCAGGGTCTATGCAGAAAGACAAACTGCATGTTACAGAGAAAGGGGACTGAGGAAGCTCCCGTGCTGGTGACTTTTCTGCTAAGAGAGAACCTTGCTCCCAGCAGAGACCGATCTAGAGGGAAACCCTGCCAAATGCTCCTGCATCGCTGGGGATCAGACCAATGCCCCCTCTAGACCACTAGCCTGTCTTCAACAGCAGCCAGCACCAGACATTTAACAGGAAGATCTTGCAGTTACAAGATAACCAGGCTACCTCACTAGCCATTTGCCTGCCCTGGATAACGGACTTTTTCTATGCTATTAAATCCCCCCTTCAAATGCAAGGCTGCTATAGCTTTAGCCCCTCCTGGCTCCCAGAGCAAATGACTGATACCCTGTGAAGGAGGGCTCTGAATGAAGAGGTGGGGAGAGAATGCCTCAGAGGCCTTTACCCTGGAAGAAGGGGATGCAGGTAGAGGGATGAAATGTCCAAAAGGGGAAAAAAAAAAAAAAAAGACCTCTGGCAAGTCCACGAGAAAAGAAACCCTGGAACCTAGCCAGGCTCTGGGACTTGATTCATCACCACAGGACAAATGGGCAGTGACACAGTGTGAGCTACTATATTGCACCTTTTCTTCACTCCGATTTTAACCTACCAACTGAAGGAGGCTTTGGGAAAGAAACTGGCTTATGTCCAATTTCTCTGGAGCTGGCAGTGAAGGGACAGGAGTTACAGAGCACAAGGGCCTTGCAAAAGGTCCAGAACAAAGAAAAAAAACCAAGAGCTCCTCAGAATGCAATATTTGCCCTAGTGTCCCTTTGATGCCAGCTCCTTCCACTTCCCTAGGCTTCCACTGTTGCTTCTTTAGTGCAATTAAAATGATTCAAAGGACAGCTGAGAAAAATCCATTTTCCCCTTAAAAACCATCCCCCTCTGTTTAACAGTGAGCTCTTCACAATGCAAATGTGCCTGAAAACCCCCTGTTGATCTCTCTCTCTCTGTCTGTCACACTCCCATTCTCTCTCCTTTCCCCACAAGGGAGTTGCATCAGTCATTATGGGAACTGCAGCTCTCCCCAGTTATTGCTCCTATTTGTCACAAATAATCATTCCTTGTACTGCGCCATAAACGGTCCTTTGCATAAAGCGCGTGAGGTGCTCTCTTTGCTCCCAAGAGCTTGTTGCCTCGGATCAAACAAAAGACAAAGACAAGACAGGGAACAACGCTGAGGTAAAGGCAGAGCGTGGAGGCAGGAGGACAAAGCAGAGTACAGAGGATTTCTTGCTAAAGGAGAGAGTGTTTGACACCTGACCCAGAGCTTATGGTAGCCAATGGGAGTCTTACTTGCTACTACAGCGATGAGGGCTGGACAAGAACAGAACTGAACCACCGGACCAGGCCTGGGGCGCACAAGAAGTGGGAGACTATTCCAAGCGTTGGGAATGCTCTTGAACTTGCACTTTTGGGGACAGGCATGCCACTTCCCATCCTGGTACTGGTCACCTGCATGGGTCGTGGAACGGTGCAAGACCAACTCTAACAGAGGGAGCTGCAATTTCCCCCCCCTTGGGAATGCAGAAGCACAAAGCGACATCAAACATACCCTCCCAGCCCCCCAGCATGCAGAATCCAAACAGTCGGTGGTACTGGGCGAGGATCTTCACCGTCGCCTTGGGAGGTTTTGGGAAATGCTGCCCCCACCCCAAATGTTCCTGCATGGGCACTAGCTTCCTTGCTTCCTTCATGTTGGTGGGGGGGCTTCTTTTTGTTTTAATTATGAATTGAGGGCATCCATCTCCTTCCCTACACACGGGGCCTGATCCAAAAAATCAATGGCAAGTCTTCTATTGACTTCTGAGTGCCTTGAAAAGCTCTTCTCAGATCCTAATAAACCCTGCAGTTTCCCTGCTGGCAGTAAGCGCTTGCCTGGAAACATCACCCAGAAAGGAATGGATGCGCGGACAAAACGTGGGCATGGGAGTTGGTGCACCCACATCCCGGCTCACATCAGCCTTGCCCCCATATCCTGGTATTGAGGAAGCTGGCTCTCATTAGGATGGCTGCTGGGTTGCTAATGACTCCAGTTCACACCGCTACCTTGGAAGGTCTGACAACATTTCATTAGGAACTCCTATTTTTAGAGGGATTTGTAACTCAACTGGGTGGAAAAAAGAAAAACTGCTCTGAGCCACCAGCCATGGTATGAATTTACACACATGCATGCACAGACACACTCCCCCTCCCACACGTGTGTTCAACCAATAATCAGGGTTCAAGAAGTATAAGAGGGGAAAATAAAACGACAGGTCAACTGCCTTTACCCTCTAGCTCAAGTTCTCCTTTGGCACTCCAATGAGTGCTTCCCGGGCCCTCAGTCCATATCAAGGACTGGACCCTTGTGGTATAATTGTCTCATTTGCACAGCTGTTAGTTATTTAGCCCCTTCACTGCCATACCTCCTCCTCCCTGATGCTTCAGCACTTCTCAGTGAAAATGGAGCTTCCATTGGGTTTAACTGGCATCTGTTTGAAGGATGGTCCTGACCTGGGCACCATGCTGGATGAACCAGAGCCACTGGGCAGTAGTTTTAACTCATCCATGTCTGAAAACTGGTTGCTATGGAAAGTACAAGAACTTTTTTCGCTGAGGATTTCCCTCACCCCCTCTCTCACTTTGGGCCCAATCCTGTTTACACTAACTCACGTAAGTAATCTTTACTCATACAACCCCTGAGCCAAATCTTACCCACCTCACTCATGCCAGTGAGTCTGCATGAGCAAAGCAGACAAGATTTGGCCCATTGACTCAAAAGAACCTACTTGTGTGAGCAAAGATTAGTCACTGTGCAGTTATCCCATCCTAGCCTCAAATTTAGACAGCACTCCTTCTGCATTTACACAAGCTGGTGACACTCACTGCACAGACACAAGTGATCATGGATCTATACAATAGACTGGTATGGTCTCTGAGTCTAAAGAGTGTTGGACTAAGCTCCCTACATTTGTCTGAAAGCAATTATCACAATCAACACCACTTCCAAGTTGATGACATATTACACCCACTATGCTGGGCCCTTAGTATCAAGTCATGTGCAAGAAACTAACTGCAAGTGCCCCCCCACACTGGAGTCCTATTGAACTGCACTTGGGGGCAGCATACAACATTACGCACCCCTTGCTGCTGCAATAATCTCTGCACGGCAAATCGAGTTAGGGACTCCCAGACAAAATGGGGAGTTCCTGGGTTTTTGTCCAGTCGGGTTTCATACCCATAAACGTTATGCCCATTTCAGTGCTTCTCCTAGAAACAGCAGGACGGAGCTACCTCCTCCCCCTTTCTCCACCCCCACTGCTATTTCAAGTTGCACTTTCTGCTCTGCCGGAGATGAAATATGACTTCCAGGAGCACGGACCCAGGAAATGAGTCACACAGAGAGAGGGGCCCCGAAGGAAAAAGAGAGAGATCTAGTTATCCATTATCAGGCTTCCCTCCAACTAGGGTGACCAGATGTCCCGATTTTATAGGGACAGTCCTGATTTTTGGATCTTCTTCTTATATAGGCTCCTATTACTCCCCACCCCTGTCCCAATTTTTCACATTTGCTGTCGATCACCCTACCCCCAATATCCCAAACACCCTTCTTCCTTGCCCCCCAAACAGAGGAGGGCTCATCCCTTTCCCCCACATCTTCCTCCAAGGAAGAGAGCTCTGAAAGCTTTTCCTTTAAGCCAGTCCAGAAGTTGGCTCGCACCAGAGTCGGCAAGAATGAAAGAGATTCCTCCCCCGCATTTAACAGGAGGACGACGACTAAGGAAAGAGCCAAAGGATGCGGTCACTGCCCCGGCTTTCTTCTCCCAGCCATATCTAACACACACAGCCACTGTGCATGGGGAGCGGGGGCAGAGGCTTAGCCCACTGCACTCCCCTCGCACCTTTCCAGCCCGCCAGGCACAGCGCTACAGGAGACCTAGGAGCAGGTGTGCTAATGGAGACACAGCCTGGGCAAGCCAGGGACAGATTCTCAGCTTCCCAGCGATGCCCCTTGGTCCTCCCGAGGCACTGGCTCCCTGTGCCGGGGTCGAGTCCCGCAGCACCTCAGCACAAGCGGGCAGCCCTACGCCCATGCTGCACCATCCGAAGGCGGCTCGCCCCCTCCCCGGACGCCGACCGCGGCACACAAAGGAACTCTGTCCAGCTCAGCCATGCAAGCCCGAGCAGAGGGAGTTACCTTATCCTGGCAGCCTGAATCGCCTCCTCTCTCCATGGCGAGCTGGGAAGCGGCTCCCATTCATTCCTTAATCCTTGGGAACAGAGGCACAATTGAGAGCGGCGCCTCTCCCTGGCATATGCCCCCCCCCAACTCCTCTCCTCTGCCTTCTTTGTCTGGGGTCGTGTTTTAATCCAAGCACAAACCGAGAGCCCCCCTCCCCCGCCTCCCCCAAGCCAGATGACAGCAGAGCGACCCTCCTCCTCCAGCTGCGGGCTGCTGTGCGCTTCGCTTCCCCAGGTCTGGCTCTCTGCAGCGCAGCGGTGGGAGAGAGGGGGAGAAGATGGGTGGGTGGGTGGGTGGGGAGGAAGGGTTTGTGTCTAAAGCAGCACTGACAGCCCCCCTCCCCCTCGGAGAGGAGGGCCCGCACTGCTAATGGTCGGTACCAATTTATTCCACTTAGGCAGGGGGCACTTCTCCCCGCAAGGCGGGGACAGAGCCTGGGAATGCTCCGAGATGTTCCCTCGAGGAATTGGTTTCAGCTCCCCGTGCCCCTGGCTCAGCCTCTCCCATGGAGTTTCAGCTCAGCATGCAACCAAATACAGAGAGAATTGGGGAGGAGGGGGACTCCAGGGCAGCTGTCCCTTGCAGATGGGCTGCAGCAGCAGCGGCATCTAGGCCCCTCTCCTCCCCTGGGATTCCGAGGCGGGGGCTCAGCCCTTTAGAAACACAGGGGACCATGAGCACCATTCAGATCCAACTAGCGAGGCTGGGGAGCAGAAACCCCCCGGCTGGAAGTGGTTTCCATCACATACAGGGTTTGCAGTTTGGTTCAATGGCTCTCAACACCCCCACTATACAAATTGTTCCAGCATCCCTGCTTCCAGGGTGTTGGGATCCAAAAGGCTGGGTTGGGTCCAGCACTCCTCTCCGCATGTCAACTTTTCAGCACCCCTCCCCTGATATTGCTGGATCCTAAGTAGGGTCAGCCCCTAAGTTTTGCAGGGGGTGGGTCACACCTACCAGCCCTCGTCCCCTGACTTCCTTTCTATCTAGGATTTGTTCTCCACACTATTTCCTCCCTCTCCCTGATCTTCCCGGGATGCACCCCCACAACCTCCTCTGCATGGATCCCAGCATCTGATCTCCCCCTCCCACGTACATGGGCCAGGAAGCCAGAAGGTGGAGCTGAAGCGTAATTTTCCAAGCGGGGAGCACAGGACAGAAGTTCGGGAACGGATGTTCTGCTGTAGCCGGAGTCACAGGACCATGGAGAGGGAATGGAGGGACCATGCTTTGCCTGGGAGAGCAGGGAGCAGCCCCATGTGGCTGCATGGATACAAGACTGCCCTCATTTTGTACTAAGAGACATTGACCCAGGCCAGCTCGGAGGGGCAGGCTGGGGGAGCTCCAGACCCAATGGGCAGGCAGAGAACTTATCCCTTCACCCATAAACCAGCAGAGCCACCAGGCTTTGGTGCCCTGCACAGGCATCATGGAGGAGGCCAGTCTTCAGCGGGCAGCATCCTAGTAGCACCACCAGAAGGGTCCTAGCCTGTCTCTCTGGAAAGCCCACCTCCACCTTCTTAACCAGCTGGCCACGCCTCAGTGGAAAGATCTACATGGTAGCAAGTGCCGCAGGGACAGGACAGCATCTGAATGCACTGTTTTCCAGCCACTTGGAGAAGGGAAGAGTGCCAGCAAGGAAAAGGCACCCATCATAAATAGAGATTTTTTAAAAAATCTAATAGCTTTCCAAGACCTGAAGAAGAGCTCTGTGTGGCTCAAAAGCTGGTCTCTTTCATCAACAGAAGTTGGTCCAACAAAATCACCCTCCCTGGTCGCTATAAAAACCATCTGGCAAGGAAAATTCAGAATATCGCTGTGATTGTAATAATAGCATCTACAGGCCCAGATTGTGCTGGCTGCTGCACAAACACATGGAAAGAGACAGTCGCTGCCCTTCATAGCTTATGCCTAAATAGACAAGACAAAGGTTGCGGGAAGAGGCAGCCAGAGAGGAATGATTTGCTAATGGTCAAAAAGCAGGTCATTGTGGCAGAGTCGTGAACAGAACCCAGGTCTCCTGATGCCCAGTCTAGTGCCCTACACATTAAACCCCACTGTCTTTCAATAATGGGGAGGATTAGGTACCCTGGATGTCATATACACTGGGGAGCCTGCACCTGTATAACTGGGACACCAACACTTCACTTGGGAGCCAAGGCCTTTCCTAGGACCCGGCCTTTGTTGCTCATTGGTTGAAGCAGCACAAGGATGTTCAGGACAATGAATTCCTTTCATATGCTAATCAATGTGGACTTCCAAGTCAAATTTGGGCTAATTTACCCTTAACCTGCCACCTCCCCCTCTCGCTGCCAGCATAAGCAACCTCATTTTTGCCACCTCTAGTCCCGGGTAGAAATGCCCCCTCATCTCCCACCTGCAACATACACCCTCCTGTAACTGCAGCTATGCGCTCCACCCTCAAAGCAGATGACAATGTCATCACTAATCCTGCCAGCTTGGTGAGAAAGATCTAGCTACAGGCTCACAAAAAGGACCAATGAAAAACAATAGCTACCTGTCAGTTGCTCTAAGAAGTATCAGCCATGAAAGAATTGAGACCCAGGCTATTTTGCACAGCCCCACTGACAGCTGCATTCTCAGGACTTTGCCTTTAAGGCAGCAATATGAGTACCCCAGTATTCAGACTCCTATGTACTATAGCAAGACTGGAACTTTTAGCATGTCACCTTCGTCTGCTTCTCTTCCCCCCCCCTTTCATCTCTCTGGAGTTCAGATGCGGTTTCCGACACCTCCATGAATTGGATCCCTAACTGAGAAGGTGTCATGGACTCAGCAGAACTGCTAACAGTTCAAACCGAGTCTGTTCAGGCACCTTTCAGGCAGATTAATAAACACGTTAGCTTTCACCTTCCTCTCTGTGGGCCAAATTCTGATCACAGAGTTTTGCCTCAGTAAGTGCAAGTCAGTGTGAGTCTTGCCTGAAGCCACTGGAGTTTTGTATTGGGGAGGAACAGAGACTATGTTGAAGTGTCAACGAAGGGCAGACATGACCATTGCAAATTCCATTCCAGACAAGACAAGACATGGGGGACCCGGATAGCTCTGGACCAGATAATGGGATACAGAGCATTCTACATCTAGATCACTGGTTCAGCGTGTGCCCACCCCAGTAGTGGTTGAAAGTCACTTCTGTGGGTCCTATGTGAAGTGAATTGATGGTCTCCATCCAGTCCTCAGCAGACAGGTGTCTGCCACGGTCACAAATAGCACTAACGGGGCCCCTTGTTGCCAGTCTCAGCAAAGAAGCCTGGATGGAATAAACCACCAAGTGTGATGTGTCCTTTCACTGTAGAGGCAATGTCACCAGGGCCGGTGGAAGTCTAATGGCAGGAGAGTGGTGTGTCAGGGAATTTTGCCCAGTGGCTGCCCCACACGTGGTACCTGTTTCAAGGGTAAGTAGAAGACAACTTCAGTCTCCAGGGCTGTCAATCCAGCATCTTTCACCAGAGCTGGAGAGACTTCTGAAGCGTTACACACAAAAGAAAACCCAGCCAGGCCAGCCTTTGCCTCGCTGCTTTTGCTACAAAGGGTCCAATTCCAGTATGGGAAGAGAACATAACCCTTTTGTCACTGGGCTTTATCATTTTCAGCAAGGTACCTAGGGAGAGCTCAGCTCCAAATACTCTACTCGTTCGGCAATTTTGTGCCAATTCAGCTGGTAATAAGGGTTTCGCTGAGCTCTACGTCTATTAAAAATTCATGATGTCCAATTACATCAAAAGGGCGGACGCTGCCCTGGGAGCCAGGGGCATGTTTAAAAAGCAATGGGGGTGTGGGGATCACCCTTATTAGGACAGGGATCTGTGGGGAATTCCACACCATGCATGGTGCAGGCTTTGTGTGTGTGTGCGCGCGGGGGGGAAGATTAGACTTTCTATGCGGGAAGGAATACAGAAATTGAAAATGGACTCATGCCACAAAGTCCAGCTGTATATTTTGCACACTCAAAACTCTAACACTCCTTGGATCTGGTCATAATAGAAAAAGCAGGGAGCTGCAAATTCAGGCTCAGCTCTGAACTGGAGTCTCAGAAGACCCATAAAAGTGAGGGGTATTGGGACATGGCGTTCTAGCCCTGACCTATTGCTAACAGCAAAGAAAATGGGCAGGGTGGGGCGGGGGAACAAGCAAACTGAAAATTACAGACAAATTCAGTCTGAGCTTGTTCCATGATCAAGCAGCACAGAAATGGTGCAGGGCTGCTGCTTAGCCATTCATCAAGGGTGTCTCTGTGAACCTTGCTCTGGCTGCACATCAACTTGTTCACATGCATGGTATTGTGCGTGCCATATATTCGCTGGTGCCACCTTCCAGGGTTAGGGCAAGCCTGGGCGACATGGAGATGGGCATGAAGAGGAACTCAAACAACCTCCCAAGAGACACAGGTGTAATGGGGGTGGGGAGGAGGCGGATGTTGTTTACTTATAGGAGAAGTAACTGGACCTGAATCTAAAACAGGCAGTGTAACAGTTGACAGCAGAGTATTTAAACTGAGCAGCATTATTTCCGTCCCCCCTCCCAAACACCGTTCTTACTGCAGCACAAATACCCTCAACAAAATATGTACCAAAAATATACTTTGGGTGGATGCAATGTAAATTCAATATCTTAAATGTAATTTTTAAATATTAATGCTGTGCTTCTGGCTAGGATTATGTAAGGTTTATTACCACAGGATTGGCGGCACAAGAAACCCTCAACTAGACACAACTGCTAGAGCAATCACGCTCCCAGCCTGACAAACTGCCTACTCGACAGAGTGGTCAGGTGGCCCAGTTCCTTTGCAGTGCTCTTTACAGTCACCTCCCAGGCCCAATACCCACTTGAGGCAGGGATAGAGTAGACTGAATCTTGACTGGATTTTCTCCAGGAGGGGGCAAAGCTGAATCTTGACTCCTTTTCCTCCCTTTCCCCAGTACACACAGCGCGCCATCTGGCATTGTCAGGAGGATCTCTGTTCAAAATTTGGCTGCGGCTAGAGACAAAAAACAGGAGAGGAGGCTTCTCTCCATTGCTAAACAATAACCTCATTAGCAGAGGTGCAGTGGGGGAGATAATGATGGCAAATATTTAGAAAATAATGGGATACGTTTCAGCTGTGCGTGTGCATATGCACAATTATAAAGCAGCGGGAGTATTGCAAGGAGCTAGCGTTGCATTTATTTCTCCTGGACAATGCATCTCTTCCCTATTGTGCAACCCTCACCTGCTATGCCAGCCACAGCTCTGCCAATGCACCTCCATCCCCATTAGCAGCAACTGCTCCTGTTTGGGTCCTGGGTAGCCCTATCATTATAACCATCTATTCTCAGTTTTTTGTGGCATTTCTCAAACCATCAAGCCTGCCTACATAATACCCAGCCTTTCACTGCCATGACTCTGGAAGCAACATTGACTGGAACACAGTTGACAAAGAGAGATGAGTCCTGCTTAGGCATGGTGCAAATACAACAGCCATACGCTCCTAAAGAGCTACCTCTGCGCAAAGTCACTTGAAGTCAGGGAGTTTTCCTGATTTAATGCCATTTTTGTCACCTGGCAAACAGCAATCATGGGATCCAGGAGCAGCCAAGATGAAAATCTCAAGCTTCTGGCCCTCACTCAGCTTCATCAATGCACTTTACTGCTGACCAGAGACTCCTTTATTTATTTCCACCCAGGGGCTTCTCTCAAGCACAGGCTGCCAAGACCCAGATATCAAGTTATTACTAGCACTCCCATTACTCTCTAATCAATAAAAACCTCATTCTGTTTTGAAGCCTTACAAGGAGGCAACACAAAACCCGCCCTCTCACTCTCGTGAATGCATAATTTCCTCCTCCAGCATGAATGCACCATGGCCTAGCGTTTGTGACACATGCCTGCTATGCATGCAGTGTCTTCCTCCAGTGATTGGTACACATGGAGGATAAGAGCCTACTACTGCAACCAACTGTGTGGAGAGGCCTGCGGTTTGGGGGCTGAAGCACAGTCGACCAGGATGGGTAGTGTGATGCCTTCTGAAGACAGATGGCTGCATCTGGCAGCAGTGGTGCTGGAACCATTTTTATAGTGGGGGTGCTGATGGAAACCACGTGTTTGGGTTGGTATTGCTACTTCAAGCCAGGTGGTGTGGCACCACCCCCAGCACTTCTAGTTCCAACCCCACTGGCTGGCAGAGTTCACTTCCAGATCGGACTTCTTCCTAACGCGCGAGCAGGGGTTTGGGCCCCTGTGCTACAGGAGGCCATGGACTCCAAATGTCTCCCAGCTTTCCTGTCCCTGGGCTGGCAGGGCTCTGGGACATCATGGATGAGACCTAGGCAGGCTGCAGGAGGGAAGCTGGTGGACAGTGATTCTTTAATAAATCCACAACCACATGCACTTCGCATGGCCCTTAACGACACCTTTCATCCTGCAGTGCAGGGGACAGAAAGTCCAGGTTTCCACTTAAAAATACCTCTTTCGATTGAGTTAATGGACAAGCTTCTTCAGCTACCAGCTGTCAGAGGGCATATGAACTAGCCAGTACTTCACCACGTACCAGTGCCTTCAGGCTGACGCTAGCTGTGGGCCTCCTTTACTGTGCCTAGGAAGAGGGGCAATGACACGGACACTTCCAACAAGGGGGGAAGAGAGCAAAGAGAATCAATGGTGGTTGAGGGAAGGGAAAGACTCCCAGCATGAAAGGGCAGAGAATCCTCACGAGCCCATCTAACTAGCCCAGCTAACAAGGACGACGACACGTGCATTTGAACATTGCTAGCAGTCTGCAGCTGTGTTGCCTCTGGCTGCCATCGCGGGGGCTCTCATAAGCCAAGCAGGTGGATTAAAGTGTGGATGGGAGGCCTTCGAGAAAAACCCAGGGTGCTGCTGCAAGAAGTGGAGTTGGGACATCAGACTCCTCTTTAAGTCAGCAGCAAAGTTAAGCCCTGTAGGCCTTGCATGAACAATGCAAGATGGAGGAAGAAATCCCAGCAAGCCCTAGCCCGGCATTTCACTACTGGGTTCTCTCTTCCAGTGGTGGAACCTCCATACTGAGCCAGTAAGAAAGTCCCCTTTCCCCTGGGAGAAGGACTCGGTCTATATTAACACAGAAGCAAGGAACGCAATGGAATAAGTCACACAGAGCTCCCATCTCACAGCAGTGCTTCTTAAAGGATTGCAGGAAACCAGTTGCTATTAGTCTCTATCCCTGCACGGGCTAAAGATCCATTGTGGGTAGTGTTAAATCAGGAAAATGTCTAAAAGCAAATGGCTTAGTGAGTTGCTGGGAGCTGGAAGGAGTGATTCAATAACCCCTGGATCCCTTGTCCTGCTACAGCCATTCTCCCATCATTACTTTGGCCAGGGTCCAAGGCAGAGATTGTTCAGAGACTAGTGCAACCTGCTTGGTGCTAAATCACAAGCCTTTAAACTGTTCTCAGTGGGATTTTAATTCAGTGGAAAGCTCCCCACCTAAAAACAAACAGAGTCAGCGTTCCAGCTCTCTGTGCTTTGCTCTGTAATTAAGCTCTGTGTTTCCAAACCAACAGCTCACTGAACAGGCAGCAGGCAGGTCAGCTGCTCTTACCTTTGCTTTGGATAGTGCAGCTTGAGAGCCTAAGGGAGGGAGACAGAAAGAGCGTGCACGCCGCTGAAGCTAACTCTGGGTGTCTTAGCCTCTCCAGGAGACATCCCAGGCCAAATTCACCCCTGGAGCTCAGAGCCTCCCCCTCTCCCCGACTTCACGGCCAAGAAACCTTGCAAGGAAGTTCCAGAAAGTCACGCACTTTTCTCTCTTTGCACAAGTGCTTTAATTGCTTTGCTGACATGCCCTCCCTGTGCTACTGGTCACACTCGTCTCCAGCTGTTCCCCAGCCACCTGCGGGCTTGGCCAGTGGAGAATCTTCCTGCAGGCACAAGCTTGTGACAAGGTGGCACAATTATCCCTCCCACCTTGTGGGACTGCAACAGTGAAGTGGAACGGCAAAAAACCCACGAGCACAAAATAACGTTCCACATGCCCCAAGTGCAATTTAAAGAAAGACTTATGTCTCGTTTATAAATACTAAGTTTTAGGGCAATCTTAAACCAATAACGTGGAAATGGAACCTGGTGATCGAGAAGCTCAGTGAAAGCCCAAGCAGCCTGCTGTTATTGCCCAGCATACAACACGCACGCCACGGTGCCAAATCTGACTCTCATTTATGTCCCTACTCAATCCCCTTGACAGCAGTGAGATTGCACAGGTTGCAAGCCAGTGCTGAGTTTGGCCCAACTGCACCACAACCACAGACACACAATCCACATTGAGCACAGTAGAAAGGACTGCAAACACATCTCTCTCACACACCCCCTTTGTGTGCATGGCCCCATATCACTCAAGCAATGTCCAAGTCCCTGGTGTATGCATGGCCTTATCTCCCTCCCAAGCTTACTCATATGTACATGGCCCCATCATATACGGCAAACACTGGAATCATGTCGCCTCAACTGTATTCACACAACTGCTGCTAACTAGAGTCATTCGGGTCTATAAAAGCCTCCAGTGCTAAAGCCTGAAAAAATTAATATGCAAACATGGAGATAAATCCTCTGATGTGCACATTTATGTTTTTATCATGTAGTTAATCAGGGCAGGGAACGTTCAGTTTAGCTACAACTCCACACTCTGGTTCTATAATCCAAATCCCAGAAGGGCCCTATAAAACCATAATCTGCAATTCAAAATTGCAAAGCATATGGGAGTGTCTATAGATTTTCCAAATCACCTGTGCCCTAATTTAATATGAATAACAATTAGTTTACTCTTATCAGTTAATTGTGCCCCTTGTGGATTCAGCAACACTGTATCTCGTCACCAAATGCCTTTGTCTGTGCAAACTTTAATTACACTTCCCTCTTTAGACCAGCCTGGCTTGCTGTTTTGACAACAAAGGCAAAGTCACTGTTCAACAAAATAGAGGCTAAAATCTCTTTTTGATGGGATCGGAGGAATAAACAAAAGCAACTCGGGGTTAACGCTGGGGAGCATTGCTCAACTCTAGTCCCTCCAAACCTGCCAGGCGACTGATGCATTCCTGGATGCACCGCTGGATGAGCTTCACCATCCTTGGGTGGGGCTAGGAGAGTGCCCTTTGCACTTCAGCTCCAGCTGTTCAGAGAGGCAGGAGAACTTCCTTCTAGGCCTGGGCCTTAGCGGTAGCCCATCAGAAAGCTGTTAGTTCATGTCTGGTTTTGTGATTAGCACATCGAAGCGAGAACCGGGACTCCTGGGTTCTATTCCCTGCTCTGCCACTGACTGTCTATGACCTTGTGCAAGTCACTTCACTACTCTGCACCTCACTTTCCCCATCTGTCAAACAGGGATAATATTTACCTGCCTCAGGAAGAGCAATGAGGCTAAATTCACTGTGTTTTTACAGTATCAGAGGGGTAGCCGTGTTAGTCTGGATTTGTAGAAGCGACAAAGGGTCCTGTGGCACCTTACAGACTAACAGAGGTATTGGAGCATAAGCTTTCGTGGGTGAATCCCCACTTCTTCGGATGCAAGCAGTGGAAATGTCCAGGGGCAGATATAAATGTGTAGGGAAAACTTAGACTAGAGATAACTAGGTGTTTTTACAATGCTTTGGGATCCTTTGATGAAAGTATTAGGAGAGTAGGGTTACTACTAGAGATGTAGACATGCCACTTCCTTTAAAGGTCCAGAAGTCCTCTCCCAATCCAGGCAGAAAGCAAACCCCTTGCAAATGGAGGGTACCTGGATGGAGCATTTCCACTTCCATCTCAAACACTACTGGCTTTTGCATGCACAGGGTCCAATTCTCAGTTACAGTAAGGCCCCTGCAACCGCTCTGGCAGAGTAACAGAGCCTTCACATAGCTGAGAACACCGGCTACAAACTCCATTTGCAAAGCTGAAGGAGTGAGTCTGCTGAGTGGCAGATAAAACCTCTGGTGTTAAGAATATTTCCAGCCCAGAGGATTTAAGCCAGGAAAGGAGGAATTGCAACAGCAGAATTCGACGTGGAATTTAGAGGGGACGTGTATGGTCATGCTAAGGATTGTGAAAGCTTTGACGTAGCCACGGATCGCTGTCCCCTGGAAGAGAGGCTCCCCAGCAGGGGTCTGGTGCATATGGCTGCACATCAGTTACAATACGCGGTACACACAGACTTCCCCTCAGAACCACCCGAGACTCTAGCAGCCTCTCGTCTTCCAGCCTCAGAAAAAACACCTGATTCTTCTGTTTCAAACAGAGGCCTGGAATGACGTCCTTGCCGCTCATTTTATTGCCCGACAACGTATGGGATGGCCTGGACTCTTGCTACTGGCTCCAGACTGCAGCAAGCAAGCACAAAAACATCTCCCCTGCGCACCCATCTTCACACACCGTGACCCCTTAGAGCAGTGGTTCTCAAACTTTTGTATTGGTGATTCCTTTCACACAGCAAGCCTCTTTGTGTGGACCCTCCCCCTTATCAATGCAAACCATATTTAACACTATTATAACTGCTGGAGGTGAAGCGGGATTTGAGGGTGGAGGCTGACAGCTCACAACCCCCACATAACCTCACAACCCTCTGAGGGGTCCCAACCCCAGTTTGAGAACCCCTGCCTTAGGGAGACTGTAATTGGGCTTCATGAGGACCGGGATCTAAGCCTCCACCGAGTTTCATACACAACTTCCTCCATTACACTACAGTTTACAGACACTACAGACATCCCAAAAGGCCCCATGTACCACAAGAAAGCCCCAGCTAGAGATTCCCATCTCCGTTTGGCAGGTCCAAGTGGTTCTGGGTTTTGGTTTGACCCATTCTAGAGCCAGGAGCACAGCTCTGGACCCAAACTCCATTATAGTGCACCATGGCAGGATGCGTGTGCGCGCGTACTGGATCCAGGTTTTTTACTCAGGCTTATCTCCGCTCCCTATAGATCTCAAACCTCAGGTCTGAATGTTGCATCCTGCTTGTTTGGGCTTTTGTTCACCTTTTCACCTTGTTTGAAGTCTCTAATTATTATTGCTATTGAGAGGACAGGCTGCATAATGGGCAGCCTCAGCAGGATGGCCAAAGAGTGACCAGGTCATGGAGACTGAAGTTACCTCTCCGTCCTAGAGCCGTGTCCCATTGGCAGGGCAGATTTGCTCACTAATACAGCCCGGATTGCAGCAGCTGAAGAGGAAATCAGCCTCTGGAGTCTTAGTCTCCAGCATAACAAGGAGACACTTCCACTGACCCACCAGGGGTAAGAACCCCGATGACTAATTTTGGCAGGTGCAGCTCATTAACTCCAGCCCTCATATAAAAGGGAGGCTAGGCAGGTCCCTGCGGGGAACTAGGACAGAGGAGATCTTAGCAGGGGCATCACAAGCTCCAAGAGGAAGCTTGGGCTGAGGTTTATAGCAAACTGCTGTGGTGCAGTCCAACCACATGCCAGGGAGAGAAGAGGCGAGTTTGGACACACATTCAGGGCCTGTGAGCTCTCTTGAAGATGCGGTAGGAGTCTGGCTGGCTCCTAGCACTAAATTCTCCAGAGGCTCAGCTCTAAATAAGATGCTTTTGTGTAAGAGACAGGTACAGAAGCATTTAGGCAAGGAATTTAAACAAAGCAATCCTGGGCTCAATCACCTTTCCCCACAACCAAGTCCTCTCCACAGCACAAGCACCGCTGCCCTGCCCAGCAATTCTGCGTCTCGTCCCTCCACATTTAATTGCTTTTATTATTCTCCTTTAATTGCTATCACATCCCTCCCACTCTCTCTCTCGGTGTGTGTGTGCACTTCTCACCAAAGCATTATTGCTGAATCACAGGCACTATTAAAAAAATCAATTGCTCTATGCTTCCCACATCAGATGGGACCACAAGCCCTGTTGTTCTTCTCTCATGTCAGCATCGGTAGGGCCGCCCCCCCTGACAAAAAGTGACCTGGTTGGGCCCTGACTCTGGAACCTTCACAACATGGTAAATGACCTGTTACTTTGTCAACGAGTCCTTTGTTCTCTTTCCTCCTCTCAGCGAGCAGTGGGAAATAGAAGAATTATGATAAAAGGAGGCCAAATGTCATTCACTTGAATAAACGGAGCAAAATATTGAATGAGCAGTCCAAGCTGCAGCGCACAAGGATAAACCCAGCAGGTAGTGTCCGTTCTTAGAACAGCAGAATACGTTGCTATTTTAGCTAATTCCATTCAAAAGGCAAAAACAATCCAAATCTAATCCATAGTTAAAAGTCCAAATAAAAGTATCTTTACAATACTCATTTGTATTGGGAGACGATATTATTGTAAAGCCATAAGAGTCAGGGCAGGAAGCTGCCATGCTGTCATTTAGATGAGTCATAAAACCAAAGCCTGACCACAACTGGCAATTAAAGATCCCACAACAGAGGGGAAATTAGCTCTAATATCCTGGTGAGTAATCTTATTCTGCCTCTTCTAAATTTCCCCCATGTCGTTGCAACTGGATTCAGGGTGTTGCTTCACCTCCTGTCCCATACTGTTGCACAACACTGCCGTGCACTGTTCAGTAGCTGCTGAGGCCCAGCGGCATTGGAAAACTGCTATATACTCTCGTGGGAACATGCAGGGTCAGTGCCCATTGCCTCCAAAGGCTACTGTCACAGCTGTCACATCCTGTGGCTGGGTGGCATGAGTGAAGTGATTCTTCTTTTTTAAGTTTGCTTTGCAATCCTTTGGAAGGAGTGTATGCATATATCAGCATATCCTGGTCCTACAGACTTCAGTAGAACCAGGATTTACCTGATAGGAGGAGTGCTGTGACAAAGTCTAGCCTAGGCTCAGTATTGCTCTGAAATTAATTGTAACATTTCTCATTGACTTCCAGTGCAATGGGATCAGGCTGTATAGGAACCAAATTAAGTTCACAGTCACTTCACATCCAAGTCACAGGTTCAGATTCCAAATAAACTCACTTCTTCTACAGTTCCTCCGAGAAGGGAGTTTAGTAAAATACATGTTTTATACCACCACCTTGAAGATATTCCTTGTTCTATATTTCCCATGGCTTCTTATCTCCTAGCACCTCTCTCTCAGACTGTAAACTCATCGGGGAAGGGACTTTCTTCATTTGTGTGTTTTGAACACATTGTCAATCCCATTCTAACAATAAAATAGCAAATCTTTCCACTCCAGATGAACAAGGTATTGTTCTCTGGCCATTTGCTTCACAGCTTGGTCTAAACACATTTCCCCTGCATTGCTACTGATACAGAGTAATGTACTTAGTTTCTGTTCATTTAATAATGTAAGGGAGAGATATTTGGCAACATCTGAAAGCTGTGTGATGGCATCTGGGCATCCTGTGCTCTGATTTAATTTCACTCCCACATCGCCAGCTGCATCAGTAGTGAAGTCACTACATCCTACAGACGTTAAGTGAAGTAGGAACTATAGACGAAAAAATATTGCCAAAAAAAAATATTGGCTGGGAGAGTTTACACCTTCCTCTAAAGCGGCAGAAAGCAGGATTTGATGGAATTAGTGGTCTGATCAGGTATGAAAATGTTTTGATTGTTCTTAAATTAGTTTCTTGTTGTGGATTTTGGTAACTAACAAAATAAAATGTCCAGGGGATATAAGTTAGCCAGATCATTAGACACAGATAGCCCGTGACAAGGGCTCCCTTATGTACCCCTCCTATTGGTCAGTATTATCTGGGTAATTACTATGATCCAAATCCTAAAGCTGCCTAAGTGTCCTTTGAAGTTAATGCCTGAGTAAGGGGCTTCTAGCTCTAAATGCAGATCAATAAAGCAGTGAGCTTCCCAGACCAAACACATGAATTGAAGGGAACTATCATGCAAGGATGAGAATGAGTTCTATGAAGCGTGTTAGTGGCGTGTCTGTTCAGGCAAATTAGAACCTGCCACAAATGAATATTTTCTACTTGCATCTGAGAGGGGGCCAGGAGTGAAATTCTTTCCTAGTTTCAAGAAATCACCGGTGCTCTTATCCTGGTGAGAGGAACAAATGCATCACATCAGTGGAGCATGGCTTCCGGAAAGTCATTTTTAATACATATGTTGTAGCTGGGTTATCACTAGAGCCAGTATGCTGTAATATTTTATGGAACAAACA
Source organism: Chelydra serpentina (assembly GCA_037349315.1). Taxonomy (NCBI): domain Eukaryota; kingdom Metazoa; phylum Chordata; order Testudines; family Chelydridae; genus Chelydra; species Chelydra serpentina. Next base: position 9,025,375 of record JBAIAC010000037.1, on the reverse strand, counting down.
GATTTACACAGATTAGCTGCGCACAGGATAAACCTTGGAGAAAGTCCGCTTTACAGCATAGTGTGCTGTGGTGGGTCCCACCCTCCTCCAGTGCTGAAGCTGGCTCTCCTCCCACACAGTTCCAGGTCACAAGATAGTTTGTTACCAGATTACTCAGCCATATTCACCCATCCCTACAACCAACTCTTCCCACACCCCAAAGCAGAAACCTCCGTTAAGAAGACTGATGGATTCCCTCAGGCACTTATCGATGGAGAAACCGTTGTCTGTCAGAACTCATCTGGCATGAGAGCTGTCACTTGCAATCAGCTCTGTTTTCCTAGCTATGTTTCTGCTCCAAACAAACACACTTAATGCTGGCTTTCAAGGGAGCATCTCCCCCCAGGCGGTACTGATGGGTTTCTTCTAAATGGTAGATTTATTATTTTACATTAAAGTGGCCAGATTCAGAACTTTGCAAAGCTGCTTGTCAGACAGCATATCCACTTGAAGGACTCCATGATGAACCAGAAAGGGAGGAAGATGATTTTGAAGGATCTGGGGGAGTTGGAATGCAACAAGCTCCACCCCATTTTCTCTCTTCTGCACCCACAGTCTAGAAGAGGGGACTGCTTGTTTCATAATCTCTTAAAATAGCCCATCCAAGCAATTATGAGTTGCAAAACATTAATTAAGGCCCCAAGACCACCCTGTGTAAAGCAGTAAAGCAATATTTGATGCATTTGTAAACTGGGTATAGCGGGGGGCTATATCATTTACTGAAGTTCACACAGCAAGTTAGTAACAGAACCCAAGTCTCCAGTCCTCTACTGTCCATTAGCTAACACTCTCCAGAGTAATATTTACAGTTTTACAGGCAGCATATACACAGATTTAAAATAAAATACATATTGTACACACACACACACACACACAGAGTTCTGTAGCTTTAGAATGCCACCTTGTCCTGTAGGGTGAATTTCAACAAGCTCCTGTTTTTTAAAGAAAGAGAGACATTCCCTGCCTCATGTAGTGGCTGAATTTTCAGACGGCAAGTTTATATTTAGAGCAAAACACATCTAATATATAAATAATGGAGTCATCACTAGCAACTCCGTGTTTAAGTTTGCACTGACATTTGCGCTTAAAGCAGGACTAAAAACCCCTTTCACACTTCACTGATTGAACTGCGCTTCCAAACTTGACACGGTAACTCGAAGGACAATTGCACTTCCCACGTAACAAGTAAAATAGTTACTAACTCTTTGCAGAAGAAACATTTCAAAATGTTCCTTTCTGAAGCGTTGTCCTGTTTTTTCTCGTCTCTTTGGGCTCTCCTCTAGCTAAAAACGCCCACAGAACAATCCCCATAAACTGCATACTGCACACATACAGCTTTTGGAGTAGTCAGAGAAGCTCACAAGGAGTCATTCCCCTCATTTGGCATATGGATTTGATCAATACCAAGCATAGCTGACAGAACTGCTCAGAACTCTCCCCCACTTTGATTTTCCAACACTACCTCTACAGCTCTGCTCCTCACAAAGACCCTGGTGAGCCAAAGGAAGCAGGCTGGGTTGGAGGGGATATGGGGGAGCACAAGTGGGGCTTTCAGGAAGCAGATGAATTCGCAGGTGGTGTGTTGAGAGCCCTCAGGATACAGGTGGTGTCTGCAGATGTGTAGCCGTCAAGTGGAAGAGCCTCGTTGCCTATGCACTTGGAGGTTTCCCTGACTATGGGGCCTGGGTGCTCCGAGGAGCAGAGACAGCAGTGCCACAGAAGTCCATCATCCACCAGAATCCTGGTGCAGAGACAAGGGCTCCCACCCACAGCCCCAGTCACCACCCCACACAAATCCCTGATCACTCACCTCACTTCTCCCAGATTGCCCTGGCTTGTGTTGGCGACACAAAACAGACTCTCAGCTTTGGGTCAAGGTTGTTTAATTCCCCCCCACACACACACACACTCCCACCCCCAGGATTACACACTGGGTAGGGATAATATTACTGACACATGCAGTACAGATGTATAGTATGTGCATGCATTCACGCGGACCCGCCACTCCTCCTGCCCCCCCCCCCCACTCAGTAGCCAGGATGGCTGTATCATGAATGTTTCCCTAAACCTTAGGCCCACAAGACTGCAGATCTTTTCTCCTGCCAGTCTAGGAAGTCTGTCTGATGCCCTGATGGAGCTCTCCAAAATACCTTTCCCCCTTCCTAGTGTTAGAATAGTTCAGGAGGGTCACCACCCTGGACACAGTCTCAGAACAAGAACTTGTTCACTGCCCGCATACAAGATCTGCAGGGCATATGGAAAGAGAGAGAGGCCAGAACCAAGCTCCAGCCCCTGTGTTTGATAGAGGCCCCATTGCACTTTCTTCAAAAAAGTAAAGCCTCCTTAAATTCCAGCAGCAGTTCCATGTAGATCTGTTAATTTTGACTCCCTTCCTGACCTAACCTGTCGTATAGCTCTGCACACAGGGCCTGGGCTCTACCCTGGTATAATAGACTCATCGGGTCGAGTGAAGGTGGGGGACCACCTGACAGGCAGTGATGCTGCTCGGCACAGTTTGGTGAGCAGCCCCTTCCAGTGTGTTCCCTTATTCACATGCTCCGCCTGCCGCTCGCTAATTGCTTTCTGAAACGGGAGAGACAGCTGACGAGCAGAATGCTGCCGCTGATAAATTCCCCAGCACTGTAAATACAATTCACCTTGCTGTGAACAAGGGAATGGTAAATGGAAGCGTTTGTTTGAGTTGAGATGTTTAAAAATAAAAACAAAAGCCATCTCCAGTGCGGTTATGAATATTGATCTATTTTGCTTATTTATGTGCCGAAGGACTGTGCTCTCTAGGGCTTGCACAGGTCTGTTGAGAGCCGATGCTAACAGGGCAAATGCAAACTATTTTGCCAGTACGAATAATGCTCATCGAACCCTCTTTGCCTTGCAGAGGATGCCAGTGACTGTGTGCGCATCAGTATTCCTTGTATCCTGCAGAATTAATTCCACTGAAAAGCACTGAGCTCCTGTTTGAAAAGGGGTGGGTGGGAGGAGAACACCTTCCTTGATTCAGGTGGAATATTAAGACTTTAAACAGTAGCCTCTCCCTCTTCCAAAGTTAGACAAGTTGAGGCCCATGCATTTCACTTTATGTGGGTCTTCCAGATGCAATCCTAAGAACCAAGGGCCTGTCTTTCTGAGCCTTGTGGTGATCAAACGATCCTTTGATATTTTGTTTATAAGGAGCACAGTTTGTCCCAATGGCCTAGGTAAAAATTCACCAGCCCAGTGCTGTACTGCCCAGTGCTGAGCCTTCCAACCAGGAGGTGGGGTCATTCCATTCATGATGTGCGTCTAGAATTGTGAAGAAGTTGGGGACCCCTTAGGATGAAAGATGCCCAGTATTGCTAACCCCAAGCATTAAAAAATCATGAGATTTAAAAATAAATACGTTTTCAGTTCTTTTTACTTGCCTTATGGTTTGGGAACCTTTAGGTTACACGAGCCACATTTTCAAACTTTTATCTGCAGTCATGAGGGTTAGAAACTTTTATTAAAAACAAAACAAAAAAGCAGAGAGTTCCATAGCTTCAGGAGCTGAGACTTTAAGATAGACACCAAATACCATGACACCCACAATCAAGTTGCAAGAGTTGGCAATACTGCTGTGTAGGTGTAGTATGTAGTGAATAATTATTCACTTATTGTCCTAAACCCAGTGTGTAGCATTACTGTTCAACAGTCACCATTGTTCCACCCCAGGGTCAGCTGTATTTCAATGGCAGATTGAGAGGCCACATACAGCAGGATGCATATTAAGAGTGACTAAGTTTGCGATCCGAAGGTGCTGGAAGTGTCTAGATATTATGGTTATATAAAACTCCAAGTGATAGGGAGGTGAATTCTTAGTTACTGATACATCTTCCTGTAAATGGCAACTAGGTGAGCAGAGAGCCAGCGGCTGCGGGAATTAAGATACAGAACTGTCTGGGACACTGAGGGGATCAACTATGATGGAAGATACCAAATAAAAAGTCAAGGAGGTTAGAAAAAAGGACCAGTTCACAGGATCCCTCTTTGCAGACAGATGGTCCTTTCAGGCTTTCTATTCTCTAATCCCTTGCTCTGCAAAGCAAACATCCTAAATCCCAGATAATGTAGGTTTTACCATCTCATATATATCCCAGAGCATTAAGGCTGGCCCGGGGCATAGGATACATATGCTTAAACATCTGAATGCCTAAGTAATTTATGGCGTCAGGAAGCAGTTACCTGCATTTTGCACAGCAGTGAACTTGACAGCCTCGCCTCCTGCCTCAGAAGCCAGCAGTGGCCTCTTTCAGAGCAGGTCGTCTTGTCCAGTGGAGCATCACAGTGATTATACCATCGGCTGAGCCAAACCACTAATGTGTGATTGTTGGGTTCATGTCAGAATCCTTCTCTATTCCTCACCTGGCGATCTCTATTAGGATAGGGACAGGAGGGTCAAGCATGTGAATGATGGGAGGTCTTCTCCATCACTCTATAATAGATCTTGTTAGCACAATGCAATTTCCTTCCTGTGGGGCAGCCTCTCTACAGAATGGGTAAGCTCTCTGAAGGTGAAGAAAACTAGGTCCATCCCACAAACTACAGTAATTTCGCTGTTAAAAAGTCCACGGACACCTAGGACTTCACAGCCTTTATTATGCTGCGCACACCGGCCACTTGGAACTCCCTGGAGACAGCAGGGCTAGAACTTGGGATCTTCCTACTCCAAAAAACACAAGTCCCTGCCACTTGAGCTAATGGAGAATCTCCATCAGCTATTGCAATATAGGGGCTATGAAACAGAACTGAATCATCTGGATATCACCCAGCAGCATATACACACACACAACAGCCAATTCATTACAATATTTGGCCTTTATCCTTTGGTGGCAGGGACTGTACATCAATGTACTTTACAGACATTGATGGATCCAACACCCAGCCAGGGAGGGGGTAAATCCTCCTCCTCCTCATTCTGTAGTGGAGAAGCTGTGGAACAGAGAGGGTTAGCAATTCTGTGATTGGGCTGGGAACAGAATTCAGGGCTCCTGACTCCCCAGACCTGGGCCTCAGCCACAAGATGCACCCTTTCTCTGACTCTGGGTAGGGGGGAGTGAGGAGCTTTCACATCCTGGCCTGTGCTCTGGGCCACTTCGGTTTCAGGGTTCCTCTCCAGTATCAGAAGCGAGAGTCAGCTCCTGAAGGGAAAGGGAGCAAGACAGGGAGGTGGCTGGCTGGCAGAGGCTTAAAGCTGGGTAATTCATTATCAGTCTCACAGCCTCCCTGTTAAGTCAGCTCAAATGACTTAACAAGGAACAGTTAGCGTCTCTCAGCCTCACGGAGTGCGCTCACAATTAAACAGACATGGAAATGCATTTCATGAAATATGTATATTGTTTGCCTCCTAAAGAGCTGGTTAAATCAGACCATGAAAAGACCAGAAATTAATGCTTAGAATAACAGTCACTCTCAATTTCCCTTCTAATGCGTCCCAGACGAGTGCAGAAAAAGAGGATGGATCCAGTGAGATCTGCGCACTTTCCAGGTGGTGTAAATCAGCATAGCTCTCATAGAATATCAGGGTTGGAAGGGACCTTAAGAGGTCATCTAGTCCAACTCCCTGCTCAAAGCAGGACCAATCCCCAATTTTTGCCCCAGATCCCTAAATGGCCCCCTCAAGGATTGAACTCACAACCCTGGGTTTAGCAGGCCAATGCTCAAACCACTGAGCTATCCCTCCCCCCCTTCAACTCTGTTGAAGTCAGTGGCACTAAACACAAGTGGAGGATCTGTCCCCATATCTCTTTTCACGTTTGGAAACCCCCTCATCCATAATGGGCACTACTGAAAACAAATCATAGCAACAGCAACAGCAGCAGCAGCCCCTTCCACAACTGCGCAATTCAGGCCAGGGTTTAGGAAGACCTTGAGCGAGGACGCTAGGCAGCACAGGCTGTGTTGATCAGCCAGAGAGAAACTCCAGGTCTGTCTGTGTCCAGGATCCTCAATGAAGAATCCATGGACTGTTCAAAAAGCCCTGTCCTGTACCTTCCCTTTCCCGAGGGGAGCTCTGCAGGGCGATTCCCCGTGCCTGCAGGTGGGGCAAGGTGGCAGCTTCCCATGTGGGCACAGCACTGTTAAGGAGCAGAGAGAATACAGCAGCAGAATATTAGTGTCGGGATTCAAACCCCCAGCCTTCGAGTGCACAAGGGCCTTTGTGGCAGGATTTTCACTTCTAGCCTCCAAACACCATAGGATTCCCATCCTTGGGGCTTTGAACAAAACTGCGAGTACACAGCAGGGTTCCCCACACAGCAGGGCCCGAACACGGCAAGATCTGCGCACACAACAGCCCAACACCCCAGGGCATTTTCTTGTTGCCGTTAAATGCTGCATTTAGCATCCTGGGCCATTTGCTTATGACAGACGCTCTCGTCTCCCATGACTAATGGCTCATTGTTTGTATCTGTGCTGGAGGAGTAAGTTCTTCATTATTGGAGAGATCTGACATGTACGAACAATTGGAGCAAATTGATTGTATTTTCCAAATCATCACACAGACTCTAATTCTATCCACAAGAGGCACTAATTTGAGCTAGAATTACCTTCTAAATTAGAAATTAGAGCTCTTGATGGAGAAGAGCAATGATTCCCGATGTGCTGCATGGCCAGTGGGGGAGGGGAGCAGAGTCCACCCTGATTCACACTCCAGACAAGGTTCCTTTTGTCTGCCTGCGTATCCTGCTGTGATTTGGTGGCCTTCTGCAGGGAGGATACATTTTCACTAAGGTATTAGCATGGGTGATTGGCAGTTGGGTTAGCCTTGCCCGGGCGTGAGCAGCCACACTGCAAAGCCAGCCAGGCCTGCATTACTGGGTCCTCACTGGTGCGCTCACCCATGTGCGTCGCTAGGAATTCTGGAGCCACGGTTCTTTATGCTGAACTAAGATGAGCTGCTCTATGATTCTTTCCCAGTGAATAGTGGGAGAACTTGTCTGTCCTTCCCAGTGAACAGTGGGAAGGCACTAAGGAAGATCGGAGAAACAACACAGCTGACTAAACGGGGCCTGAGGTCACCAAAACTATACGGTGCCCCAGGATTCATTGGTCTTCCAGTCCAGGTCCCAAGACATGAGGCTGGTTTGCTCTAATCCCAGAGACTGGGTATGCCGCATTGTCCTGTTGGCAACCAACTAGATTTTTAGAAGGGGCCTAAATTAAGACATCTCAAAGGGTCCTGATTTCCAGAGGGTAAGTGCTCAGCACCAGCCCCCTTGGAGGTCTCAAAAGTTAAGCCTCCCCACATCGAGGCATTCCAAATTACTAGTCACTTTTGGGGATTAAATATAAATCTTATGATTATTCCATCAATATTATTTTTTGATTGCCCCAAGTGTTCCAAGCACCCCCACAGGAACGTGTACACATACAGCCCCAGCCCACGCAATGCTCCCAATATAAACTAGACACAACACAACAGAGGGTCATAGACTAATGGGGAGGGGAGTCAAGTAGGGAAGGCCATACTTCCAGTCTCAAGCAGCCAAAAATCATTAGGCAGGCCTGAAAAACAGTCATGAGATCAGCTTGAATCATAAGATATTCATAAATGATCTGGAAAAAGGGGTAAACAGTGAGTTAGCAAAGTTTGCAGATGATATTCAAGGTTGATAAATGCAAAGTGATGCACACTGGAAAACAAAATCCCAATCATACATAGAAAATGATGGGGTCTAAATTAACTGTTACCACTCAAGAAAAAATTTGGAGTCATTGGGGACAGTTCTTTAAAAACATCCGCTTAATGTGCAGTGGTAATAAAAAAAAAGCTAACAGAATGACAGGAAAAGGGTAGATAATAAGACAGTAAATATCTTAATGTCAGTATATAAAGCCATGGTACACCCACACCTTGAATACCATGTGCAATCCTGGTCACCCCATCTCAAAAAAGATATATTAGAATTGGAAATGATTCAGAGAAGGGCAACAAAAATGATTAGGGATATGGAACAGCTTCCACATGAGAAGAGATTAAAGAGACTGGGACGGTTCATCTTGGAAAAGAGATGACTAAAGGGGGATATGATAGAGGTCTAAGAAATCCTGAATGATGTGGAGAAATTTAATAAGGAAGTGTTATTTACCTCTTCCAAGAATCAGAGGTCACCCAATGAAATTAATAGGCAGCTAGTTTGAAAGAAATATAAGGAAGTACCGTATATACCTGTTCATAAGCCGAATGTTTTTGGTAAAAAAATGAAGTATTGAAGAGCGGGGGTCTGCTTATAAATGGGTCGACGCCAAAATTGGATGATTTAAAACTCTATGGAATTATTGAATATCTAATACATCGTCATTTTGTTTACCTGGAGCGCCCACAGGCATGGAGCCCCTCAGCGCCCTGTGGCCGCGGCGAACCACAGCCACAGGGCGCTGAGGGGCTCCATGCCTGCAGACACTCCAAGTAAACAAAACATCCCGACCCACCAGCGGCTTACCCTGACGGGCCATGAGCCAAAGTTTGCCAACCCCTGAAATATAGGGTCGGCTTATGAAAGGGTCATACAGTTTTTGCTATTTTTACCTATCTAACTTGGGAGGGGGGTTGGCTTATAAATGAACGGGCAAATGAATGAGTATATACGGTACTTCTTCAAACAATGCACACTCAACTTGTGGAACTCATTGCCAGGGGATGTTGTGGAGGCCAAAAGTATAACTGCATTCAAAAAAAGAATTAGATAAATTCATAGAGGATAGGTCCATGAATGGCTATCAGCCATGCTCTGGGTGTCCCTAACCCTGTGACTGTCAGATGCTGAGACTGGATGACAGGGAATGGATCACTTGATAATTGCCCTGTTCTGTTCATTCCCTGTGAAGCATCTGGCACCAGCCACTGTTGGGAGACATGATACTGGTCTAGATGGACAATTGGTCTGACCCAGTATGAAATTCTTATGTTCTTAGATTTGTTTTTTTTAATAATACATTTGATTTCTCTCTCTGTGCCTTCGCGTTTCTGCTTGATGGCTTCAAATGTCTCTCTGCAACCATGGGGGCTAGAAATGCACTTTTTTATTTGAAGCGAAAGCGGAGATCCTAACAATCACATGACTCCAGGTGCTGCAGCTTTAAGGGGGGGGGGGAAGGTATGAAATCAAAAATCACAAGACCCCCGATAAAGTTGTCAGAGTTGGCCACACTTGGTAGGGTAGAGGAAGCATAGACCACATCACACAGTTTGCTCCGGTCATTACAGCACGTACACATTCAGGGCCTGTATTTCTTTGTGAGCATGTGTGAACTTTGTCCCCCCCCCCGCCAGCTCCTTGTAGGCAAGCAGTTAGGAGTGACTTTTTAGGAAGGATCAGTGACAGATTATTGTGCTGCTGGGATGGATGCATGCTATCCATACAGACTGTGCTGGGGGGACCTGGACATTGCCCATTCTGTTGGCCCAGCACCCCAGTCACATGCTGTCTGCAGCTGTCTGGCTGCTAGAAAGTGTCTTTCTAAAAGATGTAAAACTCATTGGGACATTAAGAGTGTGGTGGTTCAGCTCAGATACACGTTCACTTTGTCATATAAAGATATTCATTAAAAAATTACTGTCCTATTACATTCTTTGCTCAATAAAGCAAATGAGTATCCTTTTATGAATAAGAGAACAAAGGCAATATCCTCTGAGGTCACCCTCCTGTCTTGTATAGGGCTACCTCCTGGGCAGTGTCTCTGTACAATACATACCAAACCATTATCATGCAGGGAAGGGGGGTCTGGGTAATGCGCTAGCAGAGTGGTCTTCTACCTCTGAACGTCCAAATTTAAATGTGTCTTCAGAGCTGGCGTTCAGCTAGTCCTCAGTGAACATGGAACCACACCACACCACACAGATCTGAACTACTGGTGCTTAGATACCACTGTGATAGGCATTAACACATTGCCTACCCCAAACATACACAAATCATGACTCAGCACCACCTGAAAAAAGGTCACAGGAATAGCATAACAATTATGAGATATTAAAAAATAATATGTTTTTGAATATTTATTTGCCTTCTTTGACACTTTGGGGGTGGGGAGTGACAATTTTAAGCTTTTTTCCTCAGCCATGAGGACTGGAAACTGTCATTTAGACAAATACAAAGCAAGCTGAGATTCTCAGAAAAAAAACCTGACTCCAGAGCTGGGGCTTTAAGAAGAAAACACAGGATATCACAAGAATTGTCAACACACTTATGTAGGAATAGGCTAGCTATTAGCATGCTACATAAGAAATCCAGCAGTGGAATAGGATGCTTGTGGATATGGAGAACTAGCAGTCTCCGGCAATAGAATTGTGGGTCAGGACTGAGATTACAGTTTGGCGTGCCAGGGAAGGGACATGGGGCAGAAGTGGCTTGGAACAGCAGGGACGGTCAGGGATATTTTGGCAAAGCTTCAAAGGTGGAATAGGAGAGTGTTCCAAATGCCTGCCCGCAAATGTGCTAATGTAGCCATAGCCTCTCATTTACAAGATCACAGCAATTCATCGCATTCAACCAAAATTTATCCATAGGCACTGTGCACTTGTATAAATATAAAGGTAATTGATTAGGTGCTTTATGGGGTGTGCGTGTTAGTGCCCTGGCTTTATGGCCCATTAGTAGTTAGGCTCAGTTATGATTCTGCATTCTTTTGATTATGCAGATACAATCTATCATATTGTTCCAGAAACTTGGTTAAAGCTGCACTCAGTGGCGGCTGCAGCTGCAGTTTGCTCTTTCAGAGACACACATCATCGCTCTCTTTTATGAGAGATAAAATTGGCCATTGCTGTTCCTGCAAAAGCAGCTGTTATTTGTTGTTTTCCTTTTTAAAAACTATTATGATGAGTTTGCCTTCCCTTCCCTCTTAACTGAATTACACCGTGTTTATCTTCCCAGTGCTCTCATGGAAACATACCGGCAGGCATGCCAAGCTTCGGCTGCTTCCGCTTGGAAGTGATGAGCCTTTTCCAGGAAGGATGGATTTGTGGTTAAACCACAAGACCGGGAGTTAGGACTCTTGAGCTCTGTTTAGATCTCTGCCATGGACTTGCTGTATCTCTTCACCAATCTGTGCCATCAGCAAAGCAGGGGTTAATAAGGCTAAATTAGAAGGGCCCAGGCCAGGTCTTCTGGTGGAAAACTCCATCAGGAGTGGGAAGGGAAGACTCCACCATGAGAGCCTATAGTGATGGACAGGGACATCCATGCAGAGCCCTTGATTCTACCGTGGCTCTCAGGGACTTTGCTCCCACAACTCCAGGGCAGCATGGCTCAAATGGAACCACACTGCGACATCTGTTACAGAACCTGCCTCTCTGCCCAATAGGAGATTGCGTGGCACAATGGAAGGGCCATGGAAGCAACTATCCTGCTTTAGGCTGTACTAGTTCCCCCTTCCCTGCCTCATTTCTTGTGAGGTTGGAGGGGAAGGGAATTATGCCTCCCAGCCTCTCTCACCCATTTTCTGCCCACTCACCGCACACGGATTTGTGGCATCACAGAGGACGTTGGCCTTTGGCCGTGCTTCTGTGGCAGACCTGCATGCAACGGTGCTGTACTATCAAAGCTAGCAATGGTTCCTGACCAGTTGCCCATCTCTGCTTCTACAACCTACTAAGGGACACACAGAGTGCAGGGGAGGTTCAAGAGTTATTTGATCTGAAAACCAGTCTGCCCAGATAGAGGAATTGGGGGAGGAGGGCTGGTACTAGAGGCAGCTGTTCACAATGGCACTGAAGAGAGACAGAGGGAAGCAGAGATGCACAATTAAGGGGAAATATGAAATAATAGCACCACACAGGCTCTGGGAATATCAGGATCCAACTCCAATTCAGGAGCTAAACATCACAGCTGGGGCTCATTTCTTATATATTAGGTCCCCAATCCCTCTGGTGGGATACACCCATTGAAAACAATAAAAGTCCATGACGCAGCAGGACTCTGCTTTTGCAGAGGTCATTGCAGGACCAAAGCCCAAGTCACAGTCTATTCTCTAGGGACAGGAGAACCCAGAATGGTTCATGTGGAGAGGAGCACCCCGAAGTTTTCAGGGGGAGATCTGGAATTTCAGATACCACTCCTCCCCCACCCTGAAGCTCACCATAAAAGGCAATGTTCTCCCCTCACCACATAGAAGGAAGCAATCACAATAAGCACAAATGACTCCCTGCTATTCACAGGTTTTCATTAAGTCAACACTCATCTGAAAGCCAAAAGAGCACCTCACTTTTCCTCTACATCCTGCCACTCACCCTGTCATGCCAGGAAGACTCAGATACAACACCTCATCTTTCCAAACAAACCATAATATCCAAGGATAAAAATCTGCCCCACTTTCCAAAGGGAGAACTCAGTTCAAACACAAAGCAAAACACAGCCATTGTCAAAAAGGCAGTGCCATTTTTTTTTACCCTTAAACAAGATTTTTAAATATACCAACTTATCCACTTCATAAAAGCAACTATGTTTGCATTAAAAAGGTTCCCCCGTCACAAAACACCATAGCTATATTTTTTCATGTAACTCATGTTCTCTGGGACGGGGTGGGGGGGGAATCCTCAATTTATTTTTGAAATATTTTAAAGAAACAAAATTTCTATTTAAATGCTATCTTTCCAATCTCCCTTCCCCAAAATGTGAGACTATGGCCTCAACCTTGCAAATGTAACTCGCTTGTCAGTATGCATTACACATTTCCCCCCTGAACTGATCCACAGAGGATTTGGGGCTATTGTAGCACTAGTAACAGTTTGTAGTTATTTAGCTCAAGCTATCAAGGCTCATTGTTTCAACAGTGGAGTTCCCTGGTTCAGTTCCTTGGTGCATCAGCCAAGACGTAGGCCATCACACCAACATTTATGCATGTGCTTAATGTACAAACAAGTACTGTAGCCCCACTGAACTCAAGAAATGTTATTCATGAGTAAGCGTTGGCAAGATCAGAGCCTACGGTCCCAATCCTGCAATCAGATCCAAGCAGGTGGATCCTTGCACCTACACTGAACTTCAATAAGCTACACACGCACCTAGGGTTCATTACACCCTCTCACATTCAATTGACAAATCGGGGGGTGTTGTTTTCTTTCTTAAGAATCAGGGCATTTCATTAACAAAAATCATCTCATCAAGCAAATAAATAAATAGAGCTGAGAAGCCCAAACATCATTTTGGTCATCTTTTAAAACAGTGTTGTAATTACTTAAATGCACTAGAAAACAGTAGCACAAAATAAATGTTAAAAGAAAAGACTTACTTTTTGCTGCCAACTGACTCCAAACCTGGATGCATCCAACAGCCATGATAGGTACTGGTCATGTCTGCACTGAGGGTAAGGGGCAGACCCTGTGTTGGAGAAAATTCTGTTCAATGCCCTAGCAGAGAGCTCTCTTTACTTAGTTTGGGGGTCTCTAAAATTAAGTCCCCCTCCCAGCCCCTTGAATGCCATACACTTCCCCCCACCCTACCACATTCCCCTCCAGCCTCCTAGGGGAGCCCATGTGCTGGTCTAACTCTGCCCCCACCCCTTTTGCTTCTAACCTGTTGTATCTGTGGCTTGTTCTTGGACCATTCTCCTCTGTAGTTAAATCCTCTGGTCCTTGCCTTCTTGTTGTTTGTGTTCTTGACACTAGCTTTCCCCAAATGGAAACTCCACTCCCAGGCTCAACACTGCAGCAGTCCTGGGGCTCCACCATTCCTCTTCCCTCAGAATCTAGTCCAAGCCTTAGCTCCTCTGTTCCCACTGGGTTTGGGTTGGTGAAGAAGTGCTATGGCTGGCGATTCTCTAAGGATCGCAGCAGTTGTGGAACCATCACAACTACTGGCAGCCCAGTCTCCACTGAGAGTAAAACGAAAGCCAGGTAACCTGTGGTCTTAGCTCCAAAGGGCTCTCTACCTTTTCAGTCTGTAAAACCAGGTTGGGAAGCTAAGAAGAATGTAGCCATCTCTCATAAGTTTTCTGATATTTCCAGCCAACCAAAAATGCAGCCAGAACAACCCCCTTGGCAGTATTTTGACTCTTCTGCTTTTGAGCAGAACCCATGGGAATGTGAAAATGCAGAGCAGGAATCAAAATTAACTGAGCTACTTTAAACCTAAAAATCACAGTGTTTGACAGCTGAGGTTCAGGGGACACAGGCTCTCAATTTACCTAAACCCTAGGGGACATTTTGATACACCCCCAAGGATTAGCAGTCCCTGCTCAAGAGAGACCCAGAACTGGAAGAGAATGGGAGAGTTCTGTGTGGAAATGGAGGAGAAAAACATGTGAGGGGATGTAGTTTGTTAACACAGAGTTGGCCAATCTGCCCTGGGACTGCAGCTGTAACCGATTACCCTGCAATTACTATGCTGCTGCAGGAGGACTCTAGCCTGCTTGTCCCTATAGCCCAATGCAAAATAAAAGGCTTCTCACCCCCAGAGAGTAACCAAAATAAAAACTAACCCAGTGAGGCTGTCTGTGGCCAAAGCCAGCCAAGGCTCTGTTGTCCCAGGAAGCCTTTATCCAACACTCCACAGTCTGAGAGCCTGAAGACCTTCTCATGCAGCTTCACCTGCCTGATTAGGGAATTGGCCCCAGCTGATACCAGACCTATTAGTTACCTGTTATGGAATGTCTCTGAAACCCTGCCTGAACACAGGGAAAGGGATTTAACCCTTTCCCACCATGCCTGGGGCAGGTTAGATAAAATTCCCCTCCACATAATCATAATCTTGAAGCACTTCTTACCCACTGATCTCAAACTGTTTTTCAAAAGGGGTTTGGTATTGTGATGCTCATTTTACAGATGGGGAGAAACAGAGGCAGAAAGAAGTGAAGTAACTTGCCCAAGGTAGCAGAGGAAATCAGCAGCAGAGCCAGGAACAGAGGCACAGATTTTCTGAGATATTTAGGCGCCTATTTAGGTGTCTTACTCCCTCTGAGGATGTGAGCCAGAGTCCTTATCTCTAGACCACTCTTCCACTTGCCTGTCCCATGCCACATTTAAGCTCCAGTGCTTTCTCATGTACAGAATTCACACAGCAATTAAAAGGGGAAAAAAAGTATTATAAAGAGAGGAATATGGTATTTACCAAGCAGGGATGCTGAATTAACCAGGCAGGGGTGCAGAGCTTAGCAGGCAGGGGTGCAGAGTTTATCAGACCCAGATAACTATTGTAGGAGCTGGAGAAAAAGTGTTCATTAGCTGGTGCTATGTATTTCCATGCAGCAGAATTTTTTTTCCTGACGATTAGTAAATTGCACCCTTTGCAGCAGGATTAGTTGATGCTTTTAATGATAATGTAAGAAGATTATTCCCCCCCCCCTTTCCCTTCATGACTCAAACCTTTTAAATACACAGAACAAGCTTTCTTGAAATAGCGCTACAGATTTATCTCTCTCCCCATACAAAAAATAGAGAGGCCATCAGAGTGGAGCAGAGGTATTTGCCTTAAACACATTCTCACAACAGCTCAGTGAGAGAAAATAGCAGCAGTAGATGAACCCTTCAGATAGTATCTCCATCGAGACTCTGTCAATTGCCATATGCTCTGATCCAATTGCATTGCTCATGAGAGCAACAGATGTTCTCAGCTTTCAGCTGGAAAGCCCAAGCTATAAGCCAATCCAAATGCTGAGCAGTACTGGCCAGTTGCATTCTTTGGGGCCATTTGAGAGGTAGCCAAGGCTAAGGAAAATGGCCCTTGATTCATTGGAATTGGCAAGCAATGGAGAACTGTTCTGCATTACGCACTCTTTCTCCCCAGCAGCTTCATCATATGAAAGAGTTTGTGGCTCTGAGCATTGGCAGCCAGAGAACATTTATGTTGGAAGGTATAGATAAAAGGGCATTTCTCTAACATAGAAATGTCTAATTAGCAACTTGTCTGTCTGGGCTCCATTAACCATTTAGATTGGTTAGCAGAATTGATTGGGTCCTGGAATCTAAGCCATGGAAGTTTTTAATAATGAAGGCCTGCCCTTTCAATATTTCACCGAAGTGCAGCCGAAACTTAGCAGCCAAGGTGAGGAAAATAGGACATAAAGGTGAAAACTGATGGGGAGGGGGAAAATATTGTAATTAGTTAAATGAGTCAGGTTAATAACTGCACTTATTAAACTCCTTCAGGGCTCTAATCCTATTTATTGAGTGACAGATGAGCATTCCTCCTAGGTTTGGCACCTATAATTAGGGCCTTTTCTTACTCCATCCAAATTTTCATCCTACCACCTGCCTTGTCAGAGGAGACAGGACTGCATGGAAAGTTAACTGTATGTTTATCAACTTTGCACAGGCATCCTTAACCAAACTTACTTCAGATGTAAAGAGGTGATTCAAGAATCGTCCCGAAGGGCTCCTTTCTCTAGGACTAGTCCCTAGTGCAGAGCACAGGGTACTCCCTTGCTAAAGGTAGCAGTTTAATGATCTTGAGACACTGATACATATCCATCACTGGTAACTCAGTATCACAATGATGGGTGTATCAGAAATGCTAAGGTAACAGATGTGCATGTAAAACTGAATGGAGAATCTTTCTCTATATATTTTAAGACAACCTCTAGAATTCTAATACTAGAGATTAGAGAGACCCTAAAGATTAGAGTGAGGTAATATCTTTTATTGGACCAACTTCTGTTGGTGAGGGAGACAAGTTTTCGAGCTTACACAGAGCTCTTCTTCAGGCCTTTTCTTCAGCTCTGTGTAAGCTCAAAAGCTTGTCTCCCTCACCAGCAGAAATTGATCCAACGACAGATATTACCTCACCTGCCTTGTCTCTCTAATATCCTGGGACTGACACAGCTGCAACAACACTGCATATGCAAGAGACTTCATTCTTTATTAAAATCTATATGATTTTCCCATAAGGAAGGGATAGACTGTTTAGTTAATATGCTATTTATTAGGGAGGGATGCAGTATTTTTGAAGGTCTAGATAAAGCACGAGAGTAACAGTATCTAATCAAGGCATTGGCATTATCACTATATCCCTGACTGTGACATGCAACAATGATGGACGTGAGAGAGAGAAATACCAGTCCACATAAATAATAAATACAGCTCCTGAGCTTTGGGGGGGGGGGGGGGGGGGGTTGAAGCCCTAGAGCTTCTGTTTCTCTAATCTGCGTGATTCTAGAATTCCATGTAGTCAAATCAATGGAATCAGATGAGCAAGGTGGACAGAGATGGACATGACACCACCAAACTGGATGAAGAAAAGGGAGATGGAACGAGGTTTACTATTTATCATGTGTATAGTGCCTAGAGTGTGCAAAGCATTTTGCAGACATGCAGAAAGACACAGCCCCTGCCCCCAGTTAGTTAGAGACTGGAGCAGCTCAGGACATGAAGAGACGAGGGGCCAGAGTCTCCTTGCACTCACACAAGTGTAATAATCCATTGGCTTCAACTTCATTGTCTCTAAGCTCCTTGGGACATCAATGGAGTTACTCCCTATTTACACTGGTGAACATGAGACAGTTACAAGGCCCATCGGCTTCTCTGAGCATTGGCCAGGTGAGCCAAGTGACTGTGGGAAGTGGAAAAGTAAGGGGCAGTCTGCAGAGAGTTAGAGCTGCAGAAGTTTTACTGTTTGCAGGAGAGCACATGGAACATCCCCAAGATCAACAAGGGGATTTCCTTACAGACTGGAAGCCACGATGCATTATTTGTCTTCATATCCTCCATCTATCCTGCTGCAATACCTCCACCCATTCCATCCCCTACATACATGGATATCAGCTGTGTGTCTGCTTCTCCCCCCACCACTGAAATGAATAAAAATCCCAGATTCAGTCATTATTAGTGTATGGGATGTGAGCCAAGATGCTCTGAAAGTCCTCTCGTTGGGTATTAATGCAGCATACCATCCATTACACAAGTATTTTGCTGTGGCAGACAGAAAGTGACATTTATGGGTCTATCATGAGAATGAATTTCACCATCCATTAAAATGATGTACAGGTAAACACTCCATTCATTTTTAATCTATGAGCTTTGGTTCTTTCTCTGCTCCGGTAGATGGGCCCATCAATACATCCGCTATTAGCAAAACTATTTAACAAGAAGTAAGAGCTGCTGAATAACATTACATACTTGTAATTAAAGAGACTGCCGCACAAACGGGGAATACAGGAATTAAAGTCATAGCCTCATAGGACTCCGCTCTTATGGATTTGCATGTGCTGAGTAGCCATAGTCTATTTTCAAAGCTCTGTTGTTGGAAAGGTCACATCTCATTCAGACATAATGAAACACCTCACCAGACTAGGTTATCTGCTGTGATTGAACTCAAGCCATCTGAATCTAAAAGTATGAGTTAC
The DNA here is from genome assembly GCA_037349315.1 of Chelydra serpentina. Taxonomy (NCBI): domain Eukaryota; kingdom Metazoa; phylum Chordata; order Testudines; family Chelydridae; genus Chelydra; species Chelydra serpentina. Next base: position 9,007,027 of record JBAIAC010000037.1, on the reverse strand, counting down.
TAGGACCAACATACAATCAAGCTATTAGCTTGTTGGCAGCAGTAGACTCATAAAACAGTTTATGTGAGTTAGCCACTAGAGAGGGACAACGAGCCACATAGGATTAGCTACTGGACATGTTCTTCAATTGCTAGCCTGAGTTATGGGGTAGTGTTGCTGTGTGTTTTAAACTGTTGCCATTTTCCACCCCAGATGTGGCTGCATTTCAGTTGTGGGTGCCTGAACATTGTATCTAAAGTGCTTTGGAATATTCTGAGGTGGAGGACACATACTTTTATTATTACTGATAGAGATTTACTAGGTAGAAAGAAAACACTCTATAACCACATTTCTTAGAAACTGAAGTAAGTTTTTTTACTGCTATAATTCTAGAAATTGAGTTAATAACAATTAAGATTAAGCGACTCACATATACATTACTATGCAATTAATTTAAATTTAGTATTATTGTTATTGTGTATTAAATAAAAGCCAGCTGGAGTATTTTTCAAGTTGTTAAAGTGATTCAGTTGGCTGTATACTTCAGTTCAAACCAGTACTGGACCAATGCATGCAATATGATGCTAGAGGTTGCTGTCCTGACGGAGAGGTCCCTCTTTTGAATGCAACGTCAAACCAGAGCCCTGCTCACTAAATATCTCATGGCTCTTTTTGCAAAAGTAGAGTTGTTAGCCCAGCTTTCCTTGCCCAATTCCAATTTGGGTTAGTTGTATTTTGTCTATTTAAAATTGCTTAAACGTCAACAGGATTTTTCTACACTTCCTATCCTAAACCTGTTTTACACTGTTGTTATGTGCAGCTTAATGGTTGCCATGATCCACTTAAATTTTTGGTGCCACGTGAAGTATTCCTTATGCATGGCCCAAATCCTGATGTCCTTACTTGGGTTTTACCTCGTCCTTACTTAGCCAAATGTCCAAGGCTTGAGTAAAAGTTGACCAAGGACCTCAGGAATTGACCTACAATATGTACAGTACTTAATTCTGTACAGCATGCAGATGCTTACAAGAAGTGCTGTGATCATGAAAAGACTCTCTCTGAGTCTTCAGAGAGACAGGAACAAAACAAAAAGAAAAGGAATACTTGCCACAAGTATTCCTTTTCTTTTTGCTGACACGGACTAACACGGCTACTATTCAGGAACAAAACAGCAGTTCTAGCAGATGCCCGAGCCATCTAAACTGTATGTTGACACTGAAACATTATAATGACATTTCCCTGGCCCAGATTTTTACACTGTGAGCCCCTCTTCCATGTATACTTATGCATTTATGTGCCTGCTTCCCCCACATCAGAGTTGCCACAAACAGGTTTCGAGAAGGGATTCGTGTCTTGGATCTCTATGAAAATCTAATCCTCACTGTTAGCTTTTAACTATTCCCTTGCTGAAACGTCAAATGAAGCTCTGGCCTTCCTCCATGGATCAAAAGTGAAGAAAATATTTATATAACGACCTGTAAAGCGAAGATGACACATTTCCCACAGTCTTAATCCTCCTCACTCGAGATCATAATTTGTTTCATGTGACTTGCTCCAGTGACCATTGTGTGTTTTTCCCAACTTCAAATGGAGGATTTGGAAGATGGGACAGAAAAAACTCTGAAAAAGGACAGATCCTCCTTTTCAAGTAATAGTCTTAGAAACAGAGAAACGAAATTAAGGGGGGAAATGAATGAGGCAGAATTTATTTCTAAGTAAGATGTTTTCTAAAGAGGCACCAGCAGTATTGAAGTCACCATAAAATGTTTTTCATAATCAGCAGGCATTTAATTTACACCCAATAGCTGTCTGACATAATCTAAACTGAATCTTTATTGGAGACAATTAAAAAAGTGCGACTGAAATGTATGGGGAGTGGTTCTCATGGCCTGGGTCATCAGTCACTTCTTGTCTACCAGCATGAAGGGCTCCCATTTATTCTGTGTGTGTCTTATGTGACTTTGGGTAACTATAGAAGCTAACACTCACCTTGAAAGTGGATCGGGTTAATTCACTGTCTTCTTTTGTTCAGTTACATCCACTTCCCTCAGGTAGGAAAACTAAGGAGAATCTATTAATCATGGTTAAAATAAGGGATCAGAGAGAAAGTAGATGAAAATATCCATTTTCTTAAAACAGCTCTGAAATCAATCACTAAAAACATTCAGCACTTGTTACATTATGTGTATGAAATATCTTTGGAACAATTCTCTGTCTCCCTGCCAATTTCTGCCCAGATTCTCTTTGACATATATTTCTCTTGCTAGTTTTTATCAGCTCAGCTATTCCTTTGATCCACTGGGCATCACTGACCATCGACAATTATTTGTATTAAAAGCCACTCTGTGGAAAACATTCCATACTAGAATCAGTCCTGCTGATGTAGCATGTCTTGGTCTTTTGGGCTAGGATCAAAGGCATGATGCTTCTTTTGTTGAAGTCAATGGGAGATTTGCTATCAGTGTTAACAGGAGCAGAGTTCAGTCTGTAGTAACTGTTAGACCCTCTATTTGTGGGACTAAGTCCTGCATTTGCAGGGTGCTGGGCATGATGCTCTAACAGGCCTTGTAGCCATCATGAAGCTACTGTCTAGCATCTATATTTCCCACTCCTGTTTTATTTACTCTGCTTGGGCCAAAGCCTATTCCTTCTTCTGTGGCTCTGGAGGACCCAATCTGTAGTGTGGCCCCATTATATGGGGTGGTGGAGAGTAAGATATGGTGGGCAATGGATTTTGGGGACAGGGATGAGATGGAAGAAGTCGGGGGTCAAGTTAGCAGAGCTGCACTGTATGGTTCTGTTGGCCCACAAGAGCTGCACCAGCAATAGTGACTGCTCAGCCACTCTGTGGCATTTTGGGCAGGGGTATTCATCCTGCAATGCCTGAGGATGCTTGCAACTCAAGACTTGGTGCATATGTGTGTGTGTGTGTTCGTGTATGTGTTTGTGTGTGTGTGTATTGGGATGGGGTGGGAGAGGATTTGGCTCTTTCCTACTCGGGAGAATTGACTAGAAGCAAACTTAAAATTTCTTTCCGGCCTCTTGCTGCCTCGTGCCCAACTTTGAGCTCTGACCCTCCCGTTCTGTTGCCATGGAGCCTTCCCACAAAAGGCCAGTTGTGATACCAGCAGTTGCGGAAGGCACCATCTTCAGATGGGGAGGCAGCAGTATCAGGAGTGGATGAACTCCCAAGGAATAAAGATCGTATTCTCATGCAGAGGTTAGCAGCGTGGCAAGAAATAGAGAACAGAAATGCCAACAAACGCAAGCAGAATGGTCTCTAAATAGAATGTTTTTCAAAGTTTTCCCCTAGGCTGTGGCAGTTCTTTAATAAAAGGCACCGAACTAACGTTGGTGAACTGAGGAGACTCCTTCCACTAGAAACAGTGGGTTTGATTCCCTGCTTAGCTGCAGCCGTGTCACTTGGGAGTAGCACTGCTCAAGGCAATGGCCTTACACCAGTGTAAAAGCCAGTGTGAGGTAGAGAAGAATCAGGCCCAGCCTCTTTCAAGCCCCATTTGTCTCAGCTGTGTTATACCTGATGGAAGAACATCATTTTGACAATAGTTTAAGACGTTAGAGTAACAGATGTGACTCGCTGGAAAAATCCTACCCCTTCCCCATGATGAGCTGTGGATAAGATGCCAGATGATGTGGTTCATTCAGGTTACTGACCCAAAGATGGGAGCGAGATGGGGGCAGGGATAAAGAGAGTAAGAAAACACATATAGTTTTAAATGCAAGACTAGACAAAAGGAGCTGCAGTGGGATAATGGATTATTATTCCTACAAGAATAGGCAAGAACCTGTTACACAGGAGGACAAAACAGGACAGACACACATTATGAAATTTCTACACCTCAGCTAGTGGGATAAATCTATGTTTTCCAACACTATCTACTTCATTTCTCCTGACCCATGTTTAATACGTTGATTGGAAATAAAGTAGCTTTTGAGAGGCACTAAGAATGCATATGAAAATCCTATTTTGGTTTATTTGTTTTTGCACTGTTTATCAATAAATCTTCCAGTGCTATGCAAAAATGGATGAACATTGTTATACCCATTGTACAGATGGGGAAACTGAGGTACAGAGAGGCGTGATGTGTTTACTCAAGGTCAGACAGCACGTCAGTGGGAGAGCTACAGACAACAACTAGCTATGGTGTATCACACACCCACACCCACAGGGAGCAGGATTTAGAGCCCTAGTCCTTCCACTTCAGAAGCAGTCTTCTCCACTTGAACTAAAGGAGATGGTCCTCAGCTGGCAGCAGGAACAGGTCCCTTATCCTCTCTGTGGACTGACCTGTCACAAAAAAGATTTTCTGGGGTGGGAAATAACTCAGGAAGACATGACATAAACGTTCTATGAGACAGTCTGCAAAACAAATGTCAGCCAAGCGGTGGTAAGAAGCAAGATGCTGGATGCCCAATCCTGTGAGGTGGTAGCTGCCTTCAATGCCCATTCAATTCAGTGATGAGGGTGCTCAGCACAGTGGAAGACTGGGCCCAAACAGGACTCACCCAGAGCAGGGAATAGTGCCATGGTCCATGAGAGATTTGTAAGCCCCTAATCTGGGGGGAGGGAGAACAAGGCATCACGATAGCCATTAATTAATTCATCTTTGTAAAGCATTTTGCAATTCTTACATAACAGTAAATCCAAAGTGGTGGTGGTGTTGTTAACAACAAAATGCTCAGACTTTAAACAAATTAACTAATTTGCTATATTTCCTTATTGAGAAATATTGTCTCATGAAGCTAAGGAACAGTGGATCAAACACACATATTAATAAGAGAGAGAGAGTGATAGGAAAATGTCTCTAGGGTTTAACAGGGAACTAACAAGCAAACAAACAATCACATATGTTCTTTTTCATTTAATTTCCGGGATCTGTTGTGAATAAACATTTCATATCACACCTCTTTTGATGGCTGCCACGATATCATATCAAAGAAAAAGTTCTTTCTTCCCGAGAAAGTTAAAGTTGCTTTTCTGTGAGCAGAGATAAACAAAAGGCAGTTTTGCTACGTGGTTCCAACACAGTCCCAGACCTTTTGAACCGTTAGAATTTATATGTCATTAAATAATTAACTCAGTGATGCATGAGAGAAACTAATGCCGGTCTCGGTAAAAGACCTCAATTAATTGCTTTCATTTCAGTGGCACACTGCATTTTCCATGATGGGATATAAGTGAGTGTGAACTTTATTTCAGAGACTGTTTGATAAATGCAGGCATAAAAAGGTGAAAAATGACCTGTTCAGATAAGACTTTTGTTTGCTGAAATGCTTTTTGTATTGCACAGTCTTTGGCTCCAATTGCTGCTGACTTGATCAGACACTGGAACAGATGGTTAAGAGCCTTGGCTGCATGTTACGCTGTACATTTCAAATAGTCCTCCCTCTTCATGGATTCCGGGGGTAATAAGTGACATCTCAGGATATGTCGACACCAGAGTTTTTTTTAACTAAAGTTAACTGATTGCCAGTTAACTAACTGGTTTGGACACCCAATAAGTCTTTGTTCCAGGACACAAACATTGTTGGTTTGCTGAGACCTAAGGTAAATCACAAAAGTGTGTCCTGATACACAGGTTTGTGGAGTGGTCAGACTACCATGTACAAATGTGTGAACCACCTCCAGTTAAATGGCAGTCAATCAACTCTAATTAAAAACTCTAAGGTAAGGACACAGGCTCCGTGTCTACGGAAGAATAGCAGAATGGGTTTGTCTTGTGGAACACCGTCTGGCCAGACTATATGATGAGGTATTTGTATGTTATCCAGCACATCCTGCAGTTAGAACTAGTAAGTAGCAGAAGAATAGTTACTAAGAATATACCCTAGGCAAACATGAACTGGCTATAGGGGAGATCCAAAGGGATGATTTGGGCTATCACAGAATCACAAGAATTTAGAGATGGAAAAGACAGATTAGACTGACTAGTCTGGGTGCAGAATTGTTCTCCAGTGCTTTCTCCAATTTGGTTTTAAATGTCTTCCACCACATTCCAGCACTTCTCTTGGGATTATTCCACAGTCTAATAGAATATAGCTCCTGAGTATCAATGTAAACCTCCTTTGCTTTATTTAATCCCATCAGTCTAATTTACACTTTATTGTACCACTCTGAACGCCTTTTCCTCCCGCCTTAGTGTTAATCAGAACTCCAGGAATCTTGTAGGATCAGCTAAACGTGGTTACTCTCCCTCAGGCCATTTTTGAGATACCCCTTAGGCAGGTGATGGAAGGAGTCCTCCTGTCATTAAACACACCAGCAGTGGAATGTCCTCCATGTTATAGGCCAGACTGCTCCAGATAGGAGGGAGTGTTTCTAATCCCAGATTCAATGGGGGATGAAACCGTGTCACTTCCATTTCCAGCTGTGCGGTTTGTGTGCAAGTGCCCAAGCTCTCATCTCGTCCCACGGTGGGGTGGTTTGAACTGTGCCCTAGGAACAAGTGGGGAGATAGGCTCCAGCTGGGGTCATTTTAACCAGGTTGCAAATTTGTTATTTAAAAGGTTAAAAATGGACAAATCTGGTGCCATCTGTTCAGGAGGAGGTGATAAGATTCCTGCCAGCTTCTTGTGTTCACCCCGATCTGCTGGGTTCACATGAGCCTCCATTGTCACTTAATTACACACTGTTACATTCACTGCTGCTGTCTTTCAACTGGCACCTGAAGGCTAGTGACTGGCTGTAGAGGAGGGTTCCTCTCTCATCAGCAGATGGTATGGCCTCAGCCAGCATGCGATAAGTGGCAGCATGAGTTGAACGGATGCCCTCTGCCCCATTTCCAGCAGCCCCTCTCTGGAGGCTCTTCCATTGCTGGCTAGCTGGGAAACGGAAGCTCTCACTACAAGGAAGGTGTTTACAATTAAAAAAACCCACCCAAATCAAGCAGCCTCCCCACTCCTGCAGACAAGTAATGCGTGACAGTACCAGCGACATCAGCCATGGCTGCCCTGTATGCTGGGGACGATAGCAGGAGCCTGAACCTGCAAGCTCTCTGCACATGGATGACTCCTGCACATGAAGGACTGGCAGGATTGAGCCCTGAGTCTCTAAATGGGGCTTGTCCATATATTGGAGGCCCCTACACTTTCCCCCATCAGGCCCCAGTAAAACCCGTTTTCCAGTAGACTATAAGGCTGTCTTCTCCCACAATAAGCTCCAGGTCTCCTGGTTGGGAGGAGGGGACAGAACAGGGTGAGGGGAAGTCCTTCTGACTTCTTATCCTCTCTGGTTTCTTCAGGCAGCCAGTCCTCCTTCACCTAGTTCACGAGGGCAGCTGGCTGACCTGCTCCCCACTCCAATGGCTTCAAAGGATGATCAGCAGTCTAATAGATCTTTTAGTCTAATGTTTCCAGACTGGGGGCATCTGGCTGCAAGTCACAGACAGAAACCGGAAGTGAAGTCACAGGTGTCCAAAGAGGTCAGAATTTCAGAGTCAGATTTTGCTGTGTGGTTTATTAAATACATCTTAAGAAGGAAGCTACATTTTTCAGTGTGAGGATGAACCTGCTATCTACTGTTCAAAAAGATGATCTCCTAATTGAGGCCCAGATATAAACACATGAAAAGGGTTCTCCAGGAGTTCATCTTTAAGAGCCAGTGGATTGCTGTGGTACTTTGTGTTGGCCAAAATAAGCCAAAGCCCCATGGTGATCTGCCGCTCAGCCAGAGGCGAAATGGACTAAAGACTGCACAGTTTTTGCATTGCTAAATGCTGTAGGGGCAGTTATCCGATAAGGAATGGACTTCATCAAGGGTTTGTAAAGCTGATTCTTGTAAACAAAATATCTTGGGAAAACAACTCTCACAAACAGAATGATTAACCAGGAAGGTAAATTGCGTCAAAGCTAACTACTAGGAAATATATGGCATTCAGCTCACAAGTAAAATGTATTAATCAAATCATGGGATTTATTTGTTGTTGTAGCTGTAAATGTGATTAAAAATATGAGATATTATGTAACCCAAATAAGAAAGTAGCTTATAGGGAATCAGTATAATACATTATATTTAGAATGCTTTATATGCATGCTGATTTGTATTACTCTAAAACTGTGCTATAGTTAGGTGCTGTAACCTTTGCATGACTCTTGCTCTGTATACTGCAAGAAAATACAATGAAAAATAACTCAACCTGCCAGCCTTTAGGTATTCTGCTATTCTTGGTTACTACAGATCTTTCTGACTTGCAGATCTGTGTGGAGCCAGGTGAGGTAAGGTCTGTATGGTTTAGTGTTAGCCAATATCATATACAATATTATATATAATAGCATGTATATTTTTACATAACTATACATTTTATTCATGTTAGGTGCTTTCAAATTGCTTTTCACTTAGGTAAAGCTGTTTAACCAAGCAGAGATGTGAAGTATTATAGTCTCAGTGGTAGGTATAGAGACATTCCAGAGAAAAGGGATAAGACAAATAATTTTGTTGATGCTTAGCTAACATATCCTCTGGACCAAGCTATAGCTGATGCAGGATGTCTCTAAAATTTTGCTGACTCTCAAAATGCTATGATCGAAATAAAATAATAAGCTAGTTACAATCTCTGTTCTGTTTACCGCAGGGTCTCTGCAAGCCTAGCAAGAAAATTCCAAAAACGTGTCAAAGAAGGTAGATAGGAATGATATGTTAAGTTTAAAGTAATGCAATGAAATGGTTGTAAACAACCCTAGTATATCTAGAGGTAAAGCGAAGTTCAGATTGTAAAACAGCCGACCAGCTGCACTGCTGCCTCCAGATGGGTTGGTAATGTAATGGCTTTCCTGTATTATCCTGTATTAATCTTTGGCTAATAATCTTTGATTAATAAAGTTGATTAAGCCTAGCTATTTGACATCTCTTTTTAAATCGAACCTATAACACTTGATAGGCAACAGGCAAAAGACATTAGTGTTTTCTCCAGCGTAGATCTTCCTATACTCAGCACAATGGTACATGGCAATGTTAGATCTGGGACAACCAAAATAGAACTGAATTGAGAAGCTTGTCTTCTTAACATACCCATCTCTCCAGTTGACTTGCACATGCCACAGCCTTAGCGTATGACGCTAATGTATAAATTTACAAAAACAAAATTACCCCACTAGTGCAAGTGAAGAAAAGGTGATGTTTAATGGGCTCTTAATTTGTGTGTGGGGGTGGGGGAGTGTGTGGGGGTTGATAGGTAGTTGAGGTTCCCCTCACTCATGGCTGTGGAAACCAATAGGAAATGGACTCTTCATGTGGTCAGTATCACTCAGCTCTGGTCAACATATGGGTAGATAAGAATGAGTTTTAAGTCATGTCTTCCTCTGCATAATCCACCATCCCCTCAACCATGCATTTTTGATAGTTAATTAGACTCCACACAGTGGGATAACGAATGCCATGTTTGGAATTATAATCCATTACCGAACAACAGATCATGCGAGCCATCTCACCAGCATGAGCCTTTGGACATTTTAGGTGTTTTTTTATTTAAAAAGCCTGTTAAACTGTGTTTAGTAAATAATTCTGTAGCATTATCTGCAAATGACTTGATCACAAAGAGGAATCCAGGAATCAGAGGTTGCCTATTTATTACCAGAGGCAAATAAATACGTTTCTGACCAAACTGCAAAACTCCTATTGACTTCAATGGGGCCAGGATTTTACACAAGCAGTCTGTTGCTCAGAAGGCTGTACTGCAGAGCTATTAAATGGGCCAGTGCACACATGTTCTACCTTGTCTACTTGGATTGTCAGTTCTTTGGGCAACCTCAGTGTTCAGTTTCTACCTCTCATGGTTGTGGAGAAAAGCTTTTGACTGTGACCCAACTGCGCACTAAAGGCTCAGAAACCAGAAGACAAATAAAACAAGCCCCAAATGTATTTTCTTTACAAAAATGTCATGATTTTAAGACCCAACTCACAACTTTTGAACTCCTGACTGTATAGAGTGGCTCCTTCTTTAGCTCCAGTATTTACACAGTACAAAGCTCTTTCTTTAGTTCCAGCTTCTGTACTACATGCAGTACAAGAGGAGCAGATCTATAGATTTAGTTTTACAACCCTGGTAGTTGTCACATACTTGTTTTACTTACCAGGAGGTTATACAACATTCGGAAGCAATGTCAATGCCATGCCTGCCAGAAAGATGATTGCCACTTCTGTGCAAATTCCTTTCACACTATAAATATAGATCTTTCCCCATAATTGCAACACAGTCTTGATCTGCCTGTGGTTATTTAAAAAAAAGCTGTTTAATTTAATTAGAGTCCATTTGAAAACCTCGTAGCATGAAAGAATTTGATATACAGAAATACCCTTTACAGCTACAGACATCATTTCATGGTACCTTATCTTGTGGTAATGATAATGTGTGTAATCCAGACCTTGAACCGATATACTATATATACACACAGTGTGGCTAATAATTTATCAACTGATGTAGGAATATTACCACTTACTCATCTCCCAGTCATCTGCCAAGAAAGGATACAGATGGTACTAGAGTAACTTTCACCTTCGGGGAGTTCACAGCTGCTTTAGGCCTATCCACTCTTAGCAGAAGTCACTGCTAGTGTAACACTAGAAAATATGTTGTTGTAGCTGTGTTGGTCCCAGGATATTAGAGAGACATGGTGGGTAAGGTAATATCTTTGATTGGACAAACTTCTGTTGGTGAAAGAGACAAGCTTTTGATCTTACACAGAGCTGTGACCTGAAAAAGAGCTCTACATATGCTTAAAAGCTTGTCTCTTTCACCAACAGAAGTTGGTTCAATCAAAGATATTACCTCACCTTCCTTGTCTCTGGAAAATGTGTGTCACATTTCCCTCAAATGGCTGGTTCACTAGTGGGTAACAGCCTACTACTGCTACCATGGGTCAGTGCTGTTGTGCAGAAGGTCCTGGGTTCAATGGAAGGTTATTATTTAAACATTATTCTACCTTCTTATTAAAATAGGGTAAAATATATAAATAGATAGTAATGCCTCAAAACTCTCTAGTAGAACTTGTCAAAAATGCCAATTTGTTTTGGCAAAGTAAGCCTCCATGGGATAAGGGGGAAGGTGCTCTCATGTATTGGTAACTGGTTAAAAGATAGTTGGTAACTGGTTAAAAGATAGTTCTCTGAAAACATCCACACAATGTGCATCGGCAGTCAAAAAAGCTAACAGAACGCTGGAAAGGGATAAATAATAGGACAGAAAATACCATGTTGCCTCTGTATAAATCCATATAAATCTTGAATACTGTGTGCAGATGTGGTCGCCTCATCTCAGAAAAGATATATTGGAATCGGAAAAGGTTCAGAAAAGGGCAACAAAAATTATTAGGGATATGGAACGGCTTCCATATGAAGAGAGATTAATAAGACTGGGACTTTTCAGCTTGGAAAAGAGACGGCTAAGGAGAGATATGATTGAGGTCTATACAATCATGGCTGGTGTAGAGAAAGTAGATAAGGAAGTGTTGTTTACTACTTCTCATAACACAAGAACTAGGGATCACCAAATGAAATTAATCAGCAGCAGGTTTAAAATAAATAAAAGGAAGTATTTCTTCACACAACACACAGTCAACCTGTGGAACTCCTTGCCAGAGGATATTGTGAAGGCCAAGACCATAACAGGGTTCAAAAAAGAACTAGATACATTCATGGAGAATAGGTCCTTCAATGGCTATTAGCCAGGATGGGCAGGGATGCTGTCCCTAGCCTCTGTTTGCCAGAAGCTGGGAATGGGCGACAGAGGATGGATCACTTGATGATTACCTGTTCTGTTCATTCCCTCTGGGGCACCTGGCACTGGCCACTGTTGGAAGACAGGATACTAGACTAGATGGATCTTTGGTCTGATCCACTAGGGACATTCTTATGTTATGAATTTTGAAAAAAGATAAAAGATGTTGAAAAAAGAATCTTAAAAAATATTCTATGAGAAGCTTTTTTTAAATGTAAAACTTTAACAAAAACAAAATAGTTTTTCAAAAACTGAACATTTATCAATTTCAGTAAAAACAGTTTTCAGTTTTAGAAAACTGAAATCCATACCTTTCTACAGAACATTTTTCAGTTTTTGGTTTTTCATAAAAAAATGCAAAATTTCAAAGGAAGCAAAATTTCCCCACGAAGAATTGCCTTTCCTTTGAAAAGCCATTTCGCACCGACAAAAAGTTTTGACGAAAAAATGTCAACCAGCTCTACACTGATACTACCGGGCTGTGGGCCATTTGTTCAGAATAGTTTAATAGTTTCATACAGCTTAAGGCCAGAAGGGACCATTCTAACTTGCTGGATATCACAGGTCATTAAATTTTTACCCAGAGTCCCCTATAATGAGCTCAATAACTTGTGTTAAACTAAAGCATTTCGGTGCTTGGGAGACTAAACTGTTGTGTGCCACAGGAAGAAAGCCCTAGAATCCTTTTATTTTTTAATAATGGAAAGCTATAAAAATGCTCCTTTACTGTGATTACAGGATTAAACCTACTTCTGTGTGATACAGGAGATAAAGCTATAGAAAACTGCTTTTATGTGACTGTGTGTGTGAGATTGTATATATACAGGAGTTAAAGCTCATCTTTGTGGAAGAGAGATATAGGAGCTAAATCTATCAAAAATTGCGTGTGCGTGTGTGTGTGTGTGTGTGTGTGTGTGAGAGAGAGAGAGAGAGATGTGCAGGAGCTAAGACATAGAAACCTGTTCCCCTGCGTGACAAGAGAGGTCTGAAGGCATACTCGGTCCAGAGATAGGTGAATCAGTCATTTATCTCTTTCCTTTCAGTCTGTAAAGAAATCTTGAGTACCCTCAGAGAGCATCACACATGCCTCCTAGCCCCCCTCTGTGTGTTAGTGATTAAAAAGGGGTGCCAACAGGGTTGAACTGAACATATGTATTGAATGTAGACAAAAGTTCACAACGGCTATTTTTCCATTACTCAGCCATCTCTTAAAAACACCTGCCAATGTGGGATGGAACTGGGCAGGTGGATTTCTATTAATAAAATAAAATAATCATTAATAATTATTTGTGTTTCAGTAGCACCTAGAGGACCCAATCAGGGATCCCATTGTACTTGGTGCTTTATACACGTAACAAAGAGAATTTCTGCCCCAAAGAGCTTTCAATCCCTCCATAGAATGAGAGACAAGAGAAAACCTCCTAGGGATGAGACTGTGGAATGGTATTCCTGATCCCCTCGACTGCAAGGTGGTAATGAGCCATCCGCTTAATTATGTTAGTCTCCATAGAGCACACTGGAAGCCCCATTGCTTGAAGCATTTATGGCTGGACTGGGCAATCCTCTGATGAGTACACTGGGTAGGGAACAATCCTGTACTGGGACCTTTACGGGGGGGAATGGACTGGGTGCTGTGATCTGGCAGGTCTTTTTTCCACCTCTAATTCCTATCATTCAAATTCTCCCCTTAAGATATTATTTCAGTGGAGGTTCAGAACAGGCACTCATGTGGGGACGGGTCATGGACTATTTCTTTTACTGTAATGACCAGAGACTCCAATCACCATCAGGGCTCCCATGTGCTGAGGGCAGTACAAACACACAGAAAGACACAGTCCCTGCCAGACGAGCACTTGCACATAGTGACCTGGCAATGAGAAGAACAGACCAGTGCCCCTCTCTGGGCTCTTACCCTTCAGAGCTCAGATAACAGAGCCAACCCCTCCGCCAGCTGCCAGCACGAGAACTCTTTCTAAGAACATAGGCTGAAAATGTTACTCATCCCTCCCCAGCCCCCTGTCGAGCTGGATCTACATAAACCCTGATGATAGCCCGGTTTTTTCTCTCTATTTATCTACCTGTCGGCTCCTTTTACAATCTCTCTCAGGACAGACACAGAGTGGGAGATAGAACCAGATGCCGAGGCATGCACTGAATGCCAACTAGTCCAGCGGGATGTGTGAGTATCCTCATGCAGTGGATAGGCCTTTTTGTAAACATGCCTTGTGATGAAAGGGCTGATCCATGCTGATATTTTCAATATTAATAATCTCTCAGCTGCCTCTCTCCATTCCCCAGCTCCCTATTTACCCATCCTTCATGGTACACAGAGAGGCAGAGCTTAAAACAACAATACAGTGGAAGGAAAGGGAGGCTGGTTAAGTCAGGAATCTATATGGAGAATAAACCACATAGCTATTGGCCAGAAATGCACCAAATGTATATACAGATAATACAGTCATACTCAGTGCATGGCACATACTATGTCAGGGGTGTGTGTGTGTACATATAGTACACATACACTTGATATAGTATGTGACGTATATTGTATAGGGCTGTACATACAGAGACAGGTGTATTTATACCCATCTTCCTGTCCCTCCTCGCTGATTTAGATATATTTCCTTTCATCCAAAGATCCTGAAAGACTCAACACACTTAAAAAGAAAAGAAAAGGCTGATTATAAACTATGTATGCCAGGAAAACGCCACCTGTCGCTTTAAATGCAGCCATCTCTGGGTGGAAGGCAGCTGACCATAAACAGTGCTCAGCCAATAGTTCAAGAGAGACAGTGAAACATGCCACATCCATCTGAAACTGCAGGGGTATTTTAAAGTGGGTGGAATGAATGCAACCAGAAATTAGTCCAGGCATAAAAGTTAACACCTATATTCCTGCAAATAGTGCTGTGGACTCTCTAATGGACACAAACTGTTAAGACCTTGGTTTTATGACCTCTGTCCAGAAGCACACTTTCAGCAGCACAGCTTCCTCTAAAAGCACACTGGGGGGCCATTTCAGGGCTAACTCAGGGAAGAGTCTGCTTGCTGAGTCAAAAGCACCTAGATTTTCTTGAGCCAGCATGATCACACTTCTTGTAAAAGACCACAGCCTAAAAGTATGGTTGTGAGCTGTTTATCCACACAAACATCAGATACATACAAACCCCTACTTGCTGTCTTTCTCTCTCTCACACACACAACACACACATGGCAGATATCACCCATATCCTCTACAAGGTTTATTAAATAGGTGACAATGTTTCATTAATTTTGTGAAGAAAAAAAATACATATTTTTATTTTGCCATTTTCATGCCTCTGATATTTCACATTTGTGAAATTTTATGGAAATTTGGAGGCAAAACATGATACGTTGCACCACGAAGCCAATATTGCTAGAAAATGGGTTCCCTCTAATTTGACGATAAGTCCATTTTAGACTGAAGAAATGTCACAAAAATGAGACATCTCGAATTTGCAACATAAGGTGAAAATTTCAGGCATGTCAAAAGTTGTTGCAAATATCTGTGTTTTCTGTGGCATTTAAGGGCTTTCTGGGCCCAAAGATCACAGAGAAGCTGCCGAGAGGAATCAGAATTAGGGAAACCCACTCTTTATGAAGCAGAATCTCTCCTCAGGAAACACATACTCGACTGACAAGAAATCAGTCCCCTTGCTTTATATCCCCCAGGACTGTACCATCTGTTATTTGGATTAACATACTCAGTTTCAGGCTGCTTTTTAGTGGCTACATCTCACAATGTAACATTAATTCCAAGGCCACCCAAATGTCTGTTTTATCACCTAATCCCTAACATGTGTAATGAACAGTGGTTTTACCATTCGCTAGGATATTACATTCCAGAGCTGGAGCCAGACTTTACAACCCTTTTATACAGGTTATAATTTCACTTCCTTCCTTCCATCAGTAGCGTAGCTGGGGGGGAGCAGGGGGAGCGGCCGCTCCCCCTGTGAGCAGAAGCGGCGGAAGCGGCGCATTTTTTTAGCAGCACTAAAAAAAGGCGCCGCTTCTTTTTAAGGGCTGCTTCTTGCACTCACCCGGCGGCGCTCCGGGTCTTCGGTGGCATTTCGATGGCGGGTACCACCGAAGACCCGGAGCGAGTGAGGACCCGCCGCCGAAGTGCCGCCGAAGACCTGGAGCGCCACCGGGTGAGTACAGGGGGAGGCGCCTTTTTATAGCGCCGCTCCCCCTGCGCTCCGGACCTGGCTGCGTTACTGCCTTCCATACATAAATAAATACGAGCATTTAAATGCAACAGGAGACACGTCAGGGCATTAGGACTAAGATGAGTACTCCCAGTGCAGGAGCACAATAGGTGCTGCAGAACACTCACTGAAAGATTCACACTCCCAGTCTTTGAATACTGTAGGGCTCTCATCCTGGAGCATCAAACACCAGGGAAAATGCATCACTGCCAATATTCACACATCAGCTCATAAAGCTCTAGTTGGCGGGTCCTAAAGTTCTCAGAGGCTGGGAGTGTGAATACTGAACACATCGCCTTAGGTAACATTTGTCTGTGGAGGAAACAGAGCTTTTTCAGGGCCCAGTCCAAGACTGTGGAATGGACTCCCACAGGAATTCAGGAGGATCCCAAATCTCACCACCTCTGCTCCAAGTGCAAGGCACAGTTCTTTGACCTGCCATCTCTAACATATGCACAAAGCAGCATGTACCTTTCACCCTCCCCACCCAAAACCAACATCAAACCAAAGCCCTACCAAAACAAACCCCCTTCGTTCCTCTCCCAACAACTCTCCCCTTGGGAGAGGGTAGGAGCGCACACCACACATGACGAATGTTAGTCATGTCGTTTAATGTACTACTGGAAGACATTCCAGGTATGTTTACAGTGCAAAAAAAAAAAGACCCATGGTAGTGACTCTCAGAGCCTGGGTCAACTGACTAGGACTCACAGGACTCATGCTATGGGGTTAAAATAGCAGCGTCGAGGTTCAGGCTCAGGCTAGCGTTTGGACTCTGAGACTCACCGCTCACCAGGTTTTAGAGCCTGGGCTCCAGACCAAGACCGAACATCTACACTTACTTTTAGTGCCAGAGTGTGAGTACTGTGAGCCAGAGCCAGTTGACCCAGGCTCTGAGACTCACTGCTGTGGGCCTTTTTCTGCAGTGTAGACATGCCCTCAGATACCACAGTGATGAGGGTAGGATAAGAACCTGTATAGAACTGGCTTCTGAGCATTGCATGATTACTCACTACAACAATGGTGCAAAGAGTTACCCTCCTAGACTAAGTGCCATAAAAATACACCTTTCAGTTCTTTGCTGCTGTTTCAGGTACCATTTAACTGCAAACCAGCATACAATAACCGGCGTATTTGTCAGGGCAACCACAGATTCTCCGAGGTGATCACCATGTCGGAGACCGAGTGTACTGGAAGATCTCTCCTTAGGTCACTGCAGGACCAGTTAGATTTTTCCAAACTTGTCTCTCCCAAGCAGTCCCTGGTTGCCTCCAGCACCCTGCCTAGGATTCTGGCACGCATCCATCAGCTGCCCATTTGTGTTCACATGACACTTTTCCTGGCTAAGCAAAGGTTGTTCATTATGACTCCCCATTGCACTTAATGGTGAAAAATCTCCTTCTGGGATGGCAGGCAGAGAGCAGAGTGAATTCCAAACTCGTCATCTCCTCCCATGCCAGGCTTGGGAGATAGACCCAGCAGAGAGAGGAAGGGAGGAGAGGAGGGGGATGGCTCAGCCTGTCACCACCAGTTTGCCTCCTTTGCCTGAGGACGTTTTAAGTGCCGAGGATTGTTGTCGAACATGATGAGGAATAGGAACCTGCAGAGAACGGGGGAGTTTGCTAGACACTGAATTTAGCGATTTTTTTTCTTCATGAGAGTTTAGTGCTGGTGAAACAAGCTGGATTGAGAGCCCCAGAGACTAAAATCTTATTGATCTACAGAATGCATACAGCATAGGCAGTGGCAGTGCCAGGATCCCCTACCACTCTGTCACTCTGAAAGGGGAATTCAATCTCTTTTGTACACCACTTGAGCTATATAGAGCACAATATAAATCCTCAGTGTGTGTGTGTGTATCTATTTCACAATACTAAAACAAGGTGACATTGGGTGAAATTGGAAAGGCAACACATTAAACACATTTGAAATGAATATAAGTAAATGATGTATTTTAAATGCATAATTAACCTGTGGAACTCACTGCCACCAGATAGCATTGAGGACAAGAGAATTAAAAAACAGGACTGACATGAATAATGAGAACATATACAGTTACTTCTGAAGATAAAAATGCATTAGGGGAATAAACCCTCCTGCATCAGGACACATGCCAACCCTGGTTACAAAGGAGCCTCCCCTGTGGGAAGACAGGCTATCCCATAAATGTGCATTATGGAGATTCTTGTATCTTCCTCTGAGTGCCTGGCACTGACCATTGGCAGATATAGGGTACAAGATGAGATGGGGGGTCCATTGGTCGTATCCACTAGGGCAGTTCTTATGCTCCTATTTGTTATTATGCCCATTCAGTACCAAGCCTTGTTGCTGCAGAGTATTAACAAAGAGGCAATTTAATTCTAAGGGATGGGTTGTGGGTAGTGCAAGCAGCACTGTGCTTCAGTGGTGCTAAGCAGCTCCTGGAGCCCCGATGGAACACAGCTGCTGGACTACCCCTTTAGAAGTGTGCACCGGCAGACAGCATGGCAGGCCTGGGCAGAAGAGCATGGGGCTGCAGCCTTAACTCCTTACTCCGTTAGGTGTAGCTTGCTGCCCCGGGAGGCCCTAGGGATCTGTCCCTGCACTCAGCAGATCACGGGGTCTGAGACTGTGACTGGTCCCAGGATGGGCGACCCAACACTTCTCCCCTGAAAGAAAAAGAAGCTGAAGTGCACCTGTGCCTGTCTGCCCCGTACTGCAGTCCTTTGGAACAGGATCTGATGCTGCCAGAAGCTGAGCAGCCCCCGCGACACAGTGAGCACCCTGTGCGGGAGATGGGGGCAGTCGGCAGCTCACAGGATCGGATACTTAGCCCTACCCATTCCGTGGGAACGCAGCTTGGGAATCCCTCTGTGCTGAATGCCACGCTGCTGGTGGCGAAGACGCAGACGGCTCCTAATGATGGGATATAAACAGCCACCGTCTGTCTAAGATCTGGATGAGACTTTGATCTCTGCAGCCAATTAGAGATGAAACTTCCCCAGAGTGCAGCCGAGGATGGTGGTTCAATCTAAGGGAGAGGTGGGAGGGGAAGGGAGTATGGGAGCTCTCCGAAGACAGCAATAAAATATAGTGGGGATAAATCCTCCATGACAAAGAGCCAAGTTTAACATTTCAAAATAAATTTACAGAGACCAACAAGCTCCCCTCCCCTCTGCTTGAGGAGCAGCACTGACACTCTCTGTAATCATCGACTTTAAAGCAACAGGAGAATGGGAAAGGGCTGAGCCATGGAGGGGGAACGGAGTCAGTCTTCAAGGGGTGGGGGTGGGGACATTTTAAATGCAGACAGGATGGGAGGAAATACATCTATATTTCCCCATGTTTTCTCCCCAGGGACCTGGAAGGATGGAGGGCTCTCAGGGGACTTTGAGAACAGGGACTGGCTGTTACGAGGGAATTCCTGCAAGGATAAGGTAGGCCTCCATCCTTTTGACTTCTCTAGGCCCAGTGGGAGGTTAACTTGAACTGTCATCTCTGTTGCTCTGAGAACCCTCTGGTAGGAGCGTGATGTGGATGAAGTGTGACTGGGATTCAGACTCACTTCTCCTTTAATTTCTCTCTCTCAAGTGGCTGCAGTGTCCTGGTGCCCCCACGTTAGTCCAGTGCAGAGGGGAGACTATAGTTTATGGGGTTTACCTCCCCCTTTGCCCCAGCAGTGGACTCAGAACATGGCGGAGGATGCCAGCTGGCTGATCTGCACCTGGGGAGTTTCCTCATGTCTCCAAGGCCTTGTCTACACCAGGGAGAAAGGTGGGGTTTAAAACATGCTCTCACCTAGTGAGGGCAGGTTTTAGCACCTTTGAAGATGGTAGCTGGGCATGGTCAAACATAGGCTTCATCTCCGACCTTGCACTGTCCCACTGCTTTTCTGTTGTCTCCCCATTTGATTGACACTGTTTTCCTTTTCATCTTACCCCTCTACTTGAGTTGCCCCTGGGTGGGGCCCGTTTCTCCACCCACAGACCCAAGTTGCTTCACTCTACGATTCCTCAATGACACTATTTTGTCTCACATTTGACCCCATTCCTTACCCCAGCCTTTTGCTTTCCATTGACCTCCAGTCTTTTTCTTTTGGTCCCTTTGGGCTCTCTGAGTGCTGGGCTCTCTGTGCTGCTTGGTCAGGAGCTCTTTGAGGGCCTTCTCTGTTTCTCTCCCCCTCATGTTAAAAAGATTGCAACTCGTTTGCCTGAGGAAGAGACACAACTTTCTCCCACTCCAAGGGCTGCAGAGGGGGCAAAAGCAGACAGCCACCTCCTCCTGGCTGGGAAAATTAGACAGACACAGAGTCCAGCTGGGACTACCTGAAAGGGGCACAGGTGAGCAATCAGTTGCAGCTACCAGGGAGCTAAAATTACAAGGTGCGGTTACCTAGCAAAGGTCTGAGCAGTAGCCTAGAGCTGTTGGAACTCAAGGGAGATGAGACACATTCCTGGTCTAGCTGTAGGGATAGAAATCAGACTGGGGGTGCCTGCAGGTGCATTCGGGGGGACTGTAAAGTCCCTTATTTCATTAATTAAGGTCCTGTCTGTACTTATATTACCGCCAATTTATCAAAACCATCACTCCTCATCTGATCCCAGCCACTCAGCACTGTGACAGGCTGAAACTGGGGGGGGGGGGGGGGGGGAGGGGGGGGGAGGAGGAAACCTTGGTACCTGATTGACCCCAACAAACAGCCCTAGTCAGGAAGTGACTATCAAACGAGGAGATTGGACCAGAGGGCCTCAGACAGAAAAGGTCCATAACGCGTCAGGGCCAACCAATGTCCCTCTGCTACAAACTTGACTCTGCTTTCCTCAGTATTGAGATGCTAGTGGGTTTAGTTATGACAAATACACAGTACAAGAGCTGATCAAAATCAGGAAAATGATTAAACACAAGGTATTTGAAGTTGTTTTGGTTTTGCAGGATTCAAAATGGACCCAATTTTTGTGAAAATGTCCATGATATCTTTTTATCAAAATGTATATTGAAATATTCTGCTTGCCTGGTTCTGAGTACGAAAATTCAATTTTCCATGAAAGCAAAAATTTTGATAATGATTTCAGTAAAAAATTTGGCAGTTTGTGGAAGATGGAAAAATACTGACAATTTTTTTATAAAAATTGTTTTTGTTTAGCCAAAGGCCATTTGTTGCCAAAAATGTTTTGTGGATATATGTTGACCAGCTGTAAACAGTACAATCTGCAAAGGAAAAGTGAAGTGATGCAGTAGACGGATACAGAGAAGTTTGTTCCTTACTATAGATGCAGAGGTGAAGGGTCTTGCACCAGCAGGGGCCAGACTGTGCGGAGGGACAGATATCTGAAAAGGTGAGTAGTAGCATTCAAACCATGCTAGAACCTGGGAGATATGGGACTAGAGGGAAGCCATAGACAAGGTTGTTGTGATAGTCAAGGTGAGAGGAGAAGCAGGAATGGGTAAGGATTTCAGGAGAGGTGGGGAATCGGGAACCCAAAGATGAGCTTGGTGAGGTGCTAGATATGAAACTCAGCCTCCTGTAATTACTGTGTGTGTCTGTGAGAGAGAGAGAGAGAGAGAGAGAGAGACTGCTGTTTACAGCCTTCACTATCACAGAACCTTCTGCAATCCTGCCCTGTGCAGGTCTGTACAGTGGGTGCCAAATTCCAGAAATGAAGGCAGCTTCCTCCCAGATGCTGGTATACAGCAATCTGCAATGGCAGTCAGTTCTGTCTGGGCTAAATCTTTATATTTTTCCAATTAATTTTTTTTGTAAATTAAAGCCTAAATGACAATCAATCATCCTGTACAAATTAAAACCCATGTTTGCTTTTATTGGAGTTAAAACCAAGCCAGACACACAGTGGAAATGTAACAGAGAAGCAGAGGGAGAGAGAGGTAAAGGACGACAGCTGAATTGTCTTATATTTGTTGATAGATGAGATGAGTGGTGAGGTTTGCATTTGGAATTAGGTCACAGGGCTTGTTCCCACATAGAATCATAGGACTGGAAGGGACCTCGAGAGGTCATCTAGTCCAGTCCCCTGCACTCATGGCAGGACTGAGTATTATCTAGACCATCCCTGAGAGGGGTTTGTCTAACCTGCTCTTAAAAATATCCAATGATGGAGATTCCACAACCTCCTTAGGCAATTTATTCCAGTGCTTAACCATGGTGTTCTGACTCAACCTATTGTAAAGATAAGTCCAAGGTTTCCAAAGTGACCAGTGATATTGGGTGCTTTAATTTGTGAGTGTCCAGCTTGAGACTCCTTAGAAGAGCCTGATTTTCAGAAGTTGTGTACTGGGCACTTTCTCAAAATCAGGCCCCTTTTAGGTGTCTCAGTTTAGGCACCCCAAAAAACTGGGGCACCCAAAATAGTTAATCACTTTTGACAAATGTGCTCCTAGACATGCTGCTCCACTGCATGTACCAGTGTAACCCACTGCTACTTAGCATGGCTCTCTGTCCCTCTTTAGTGGTGGCTGGCCACACACAGAAGTTGATGAGCCTGCTACAATCTTGACTAAAAGAGGGGGAATCTCTTAGCTCAGGCAGTAGTGGCACATGAGTTTAGCCCAGCACTGACAGATTCAATCTCTAGTGCCAGCTGGCCCACCCAGGAGTGCAGTGTTACAACAGCAGCATACTTGACAGGAAAAACCTTTCCCATCATTACATCAGTAGACTCCATTTCCCAACCAGTGCAGGGAGAACACCACTGTGCCACATAAGGCTAATGAAGCTTTGGTGTAGATCAAAACACCTCTTGTTATTGAGTAACCACTCCGCCTGCCCCCCAGTTCTGATGTCCTACTGGAGAAAGAGCTGTTCACGGTCCGAAGATGGCATGAAAAGGTATTTACATTTTCACAAGGCATTAATCTTGAGTCATGAGAGGGTCTCCTGAAGAGTTACACTGGAAGGAGGCTGTGCAATCCAGGGAAGGAAGTAGGAAAACAGATTGCCGCTGTCTGCGTAAAGGTCAAAAGTGGCTGGAAATATGGCTGCTAATTAACTCCGGCACGAGCCACGTCATTAATATAGACCCGAGCCTGTTGAATTCTCCTCTCTGGCTTTGCCTTTCTATGTTAATATTGGGAAGAGAGAATTATAAAAACATAATGAGAAAGCAGTGAAATATGACCAAAGTCTTGTAATGATGAAATATAATGACTTGTAATGAAGAAAAGGCATAGGCAAAAAAATCAACTCTTGTGAAGCAAAAATAAGAGAGTGAGCAAGAGAGAGCAAAAGAAGAGAAAGAAAGCAATGGCTGGAAATGACTTTTAACTTTCCCACTTAGCGTTCTAAATCCAAAAAGCAATTACTGCCGGCCCAGTATTGCCTTTCTGCACATTAATTCCCTATTATGAGTAAAATTAATGAGTTTAGCAAACTCCTTGTCCTTGTAAAGTTGTGCTCTTTATTATTGGTGTTAATAATCTGCCTGGGACGTGGGCTCCCGTGCTCAGCACCATGCCCTGATTTTGAGAAAAGAAAAAAGAACAGGAGGGAAGGGTGGGGAAGATGAGCTGGCGGAGTGAATAGCTCTGGGGATTGAAAATGAGACACAGAGACCCTTCCTCTCTTGGAGTATGTCTACACTGCAGCTGAGGGCGAGCTTCCCAACCGGGGTAGACAGACTTGTGTTAGCAGGCTCAAGCCAGCATGTTAAAAATAGCAGTGTGGACGTTGAAGTGCTGGCAGAGACTTAGGCTAGTAGCCACCTGAGCTCGGACCCACCTGAGCTCAGTAGCCACCTGAGCTCGGACCCAGCGTGAGCTGCCTGAGCTGCAACATCTACAGTGCTATTTTTAGTGTGCTACCTTGAGCCATGCTAGTGTGAGTCTGTCTATCTGTGCTGTGAGGCTCACCGCCAGATGCAGTATAGCCATGGTTACGGGTTCTGATCTAGGCCAGTTTGATGGCAACTGAAAATCCCCCTCATTTGGGTGTGTTGGCTTATATGGTTAAAAGGCACCATGCTGTAGTGGAAAGGGCACTGGGCTGGGAGTCAGGAGATCCACGTTCTATTCCCTGTTCTGCCACTGTCTGCTATGTGACCTTGGGCGAGTCACTTCCTTCTTCTGTTTTCCCACATACCCATTGTCTGTCTTGTGGATTTAGACCATGAGCTCTTTGGGTCAGGGACTGTCTCTCGTTAGGTGTTTGCACAGCATGTAGCACTATGGCACCTCCAGGCACTGCTTTAACACACAATAATAACTATACGAGATGAGGGCTGGAGGCCTCAGTCCAGATCCTCGTGGATGAATCTCACAAGTGGCAGAGGATGAACTGATCTTTTGTTTGCACATCAGTGAGGAGACACGGGTGTAAGGCTGGGTCGGGGAAGCTCTCCCTGCTCCTGGCCAGGCTGTACATGAGATCAGTCTCCCTGGCTAAACCCACTCAGATTAAACAAAGACACAAAGCATGATGGGGCATGACAGCTTGAGGGATCCTAAGTCTGAGATAGGTGCTCCCTTTGAGCCCTGGGGGTTCCTTGGTGAGCCTGCAGACTTTCCTCCCTTTGCCCCCTCCACACCCAGATAAAGGGCCCATTAAGAGGGGATGCCAGGAGGTTTTGGTCTCAGGGAAGCCTAGAACCCCAGGAGCTCCCTGACCACACAGGGAATGTGCCTTCTGCAGAACACCACTGTCTGGTGTGCAGGGGCTATGGGTGTTGGCAGGGAGATTGCAATGGTGCTTGGCCTCTGAGTTTGGGAATGGGATGCACCTGGGGAGGGTGGGAGGGGAGGCTGCAAGCACTGTCTGCCCCATGAGCACCCACGCAGGAACCAAGCCCAATCTGGCCCCAAAGGTATGAGGCATTTTACAGCAGCTTGGAAAGGCAAGTTGGCAATGTCCCTGCAGCCACTGCTCTTGCTGCCTCATCTCCGCCTGTGCATTTGGAAACCAAGATGCAAGGGATGGGGTACATGCATAATTTAAGAGGCATACAGGTGGCAATGGAGAGAAATCTCCTCCAGCTACTGAAAGCCGTACAAGGCTTTGCACATTGGCAGATGGTGCTGCCTCATGGGATCTCATTCTGTAACAATATGAGACTCAGAACTGCCTGACTCCCCAGCCTGTGATCCACTATTTGTGAGTTGAGCAGGAGAACGCATTGCAGGGCTGAGATGGTCAGGAGATGCGGTGTGATGAATGGTACAGTTTCCGAGGGAGGTGGGATCCCTGTGGAGATGCCAGATGGCTAGAGCATTGCAAAAACTGGACTTAGCTTGGACATTCAATGCTGTGCAGGTGGGAGATGGGAGCAGGAGAAGAGAGAGAATGGGGAAAGAGAGAAACAGAGACAAAAGACACAGGGGGGAAGACGGGAAGGAGAAAGGGAGAAGAGGTGGAGAGGATGGAGAAGGGATTAGGAGAAGGGAAAAGAGAAATGGGTCTGTAGCAAAGATCCTGGGAAAGCTACCAGGGAAGCTTATAACCAGCTAAGCAGCACATAACTGGGCCTATCAAAATATTGGCAGGAGTAGAAGTATGGGTGGGGGGGAAGATCCTGCCATTATCTGAGCACCTTAATAGAATTTACATTGCATGGAAGAATTAAACCTGCACTGAGTTAGGGTTACTCCTGTCCTGTAAGATTATGGGGACATGGCCAGTGGGTATGGGGTAAGAGTGGTAGTGCCTCTATCATATTTGTGGGGCAGATTGACAACCCTTCTGCAGGGTTTATGCTTCCATTGCTGGAGCAGTCCTGAGTTACCAGAGTGTGCGATAGGATGAGGAGAAGGGAATTGAAGGAGACAGTCTCCTGCTGAAGTTAAAAACCAGGTATCATTTAACCCATCACTAAATTGCAACCGCTTCTGGGGTGGCACATAGGTGCTGTTTGACAGCACAAGGGGCCATTAGAAAACAGTTTAGACCAGAGGGAAGAACCCTGTATCCACTTGAAACTAGAAGGGGGGAAGTTGTTTAAGGTGGAATAAAACCAGAACATATGCTGCTCCTGAAAAAAGTACCATGAAATCTTTAATGACCCCAAGAAGTCAGGACCTTGGAAGCACAGATGGAACCTAAACTTTGAGATTGTGACCCTGGTCATAAAGGTCCCACTAGCACTGTTTCATCTAGCACTATTCTGGGTCATTCATTCCGGGGGGAAGAGTCACTAACACAGCTTCCTGCAATGCCTGTGTTTTAACTTGTAGTCTCCCAAATAAGCGCCAATCAGGCTTGAGTTCCAACAGCCCAAGTTGGGATGTCTGTGTTGTTTTCCCATGCTCTGGGATTGGGTTTTCTGTATCATAGTGGTCACAGCAGCTCTAATCAGAACATCCCTCTCCAAATCAGCAAGTGTTTTATGCCAGTTACTATGTTAACAGGGTGATGATAACCTTACTCTGTTTATCTCTATAGAACAAACAAACACAGCACAGACCCCTCATGGGCCTGACACCAGAAGCCCAGCTGCATTTACGACACCAGGTTCACAATCTTATGGGCCAGAGGGCTACTTAATTACCACAGAGTACTCTTTGGTAACAGCAGCCAGAATTCACCACGCAGAAGCAGCTTTAAGTTACCTGCCCCAGTCCTCTCCCTGCACATTAGAATTTAAAACCTACCATAAAAAGGCCGAAAGGTGAACTGCAAAGCTTTAATGGAAACAATTTAAAAAACTGTGTGAGGTCTCAGATGATACAGCCTATTTCACAATACCTAATATTTATACTGCACCTTTCACCCAGATTTAAATACAATCAATATCCTACACTTATCTTTTAAAACAAATTGCTGGGAAAATCCCATTCTCCGTCCTAGTCTGCATTATTTCTAAAAGCAGTATGGCCGGATTCTGATCTCTCTTACATCTGTGTAAATCCAGCCTCGCTCTATTGGAGCCAATGGGATTACACTGCTGTAGTGAGGGTAAATGAGATTAGAATCAAACCCAGATTCCCCACTGCCTTGCAGCCTGGGGCCTGAATTTTCAGTTACACTTTTACACCACTCCCGCAGCGTGAAGGGGCCTTGATGTGGCATACGTGTAATGTACCCTTACTTTAAGGCCCCTTTACACTGCCAGAGAGGTGTACAGAGGCCTTTGTTTAAATGAGAATCAGGCCCTGTGTAGTCATTTGCACTTGTGCAAAAAAGGTGGAAAATGCTTTGAAGAAATTAAGAATCAGGCCCATACTGTTCCAGTCCCTGTGCATATGGGAGCAGGTTCTCCTCTTTGTCACCCTGCACATACCCATTCACGTTAATGGGGCTACAGGTGTATAACAGCAGAACCTAGCAGATGATCTGTTGCTGATTTTGTGGTCTCCATGTACAGTGTTTGGCTTTTTAATACAACTGTAGCAATTCACCTCTTAAACCCAGGCCTATAAAGGGAAGATTGAGGTGCAATATGGGGCTTCAGATTATTCCCTGGTAAAGGAACCGTTCACTGTCACTGGTAGGTCACCAAGTCAAATACAACACCAATAGGTGCCAGCATCTGATGGCTGTTAGATAGCTTGTGTGAACTGAGTTTGAAAGTTCTCAGTCCTGATCCTAGCAGACAAGTCTCTGTATCAGGAGTCCACCATTGCAACTGGCACTACTTCACCCTGTGGCTAGTAGTCTCTGCAGAGACCAATGCATGAAAGGGACAGGAGGAGTCATTTTCATGGGGTGCCCCTTCAGTGAGATTTGAGGTACATTGATGGGGCAAGGTGAAGGGGGAGCTTGCTCATGCAGTGTCCATTCGGTGGCTGCATCATTTCCCCCCTGCTTGGAAACGGGCATCTCTCTCTGTCTCTCCTGTAAGGAGAATGAAGCCATTTGAGAGGGGAACAAGATGAGATCTGGATCCCATCCACAGAAAGTCATTATCCAAATTATGTTCCTAAATTGGATGAGAAGCCACATATCTCCCATTCTCGTGGCCTGTCAGTTGGTTCAATGCTATGTAAGCACACAGCACATCTTTCCTTGTTCGTTGCTGAATGGAAAGAGGCAGCTCTAGCGACTTAATGCATTATTATAATAACAGACCCACTTGCCAGGACTCACAGACACTTTATTTCTTGCCAGCAGCCAGGAACACCTTATACTTTGTATGACTCTTGAAGTGCATTTGCAGCTGCCCCCTTGCGGCAACTCAAGAGACAGGAAACACCTACTGATCCCTCAGTTTAGGGAGATTACTCTATACATCCTGGGTCTTTGTCTCTGATTTATTTGCTGGGGTGGGGGGAAGCTCAGAAGATCTGGAAGTTCATTTTGGATAAGGATCAGAACAAGATGATCGTGTTCAAAATGGGAACTCAGATCTGAACCTGAATTTTGCAACTTGCTCCTATTTTTCTAATAGGCTGAACTGAAACACTGGATCTAACTAGATTTAGGATCATATTATTATTTTTCTAAAGAAGATGTGGTTCAGCTTGAGCTCTGGGTAAGGTTCACTCAGGTTCTGAATTTATCCACCCCAGTTCCTCTGCCCCTACTTCTCACACAGAAGGAATGACTGGAGTTTATCTGGACATAAAGGAAAATCCTTTAAAAATAATGGAGGTTCCACCAACCTAAATAAAACTGTTCCTTAAGGGAAAAGGGGGCAGGTTTCTCCTGGCCCAGCAACATTCATTCATAGCTTTTGAGGAGGAAGTTGTTTCTGTTTGAGTCAACTTCCTAACTTGCATCTAGGCCTTACTTATTCTATCTCCATTTCCAAGGCTGACACCAAGCACTTCGCCACAGACAGTAGTCAGAAGGTTTTAGCTTGCTATATAGTGCCTATGCTGTAGTTTTCTTCTGATACAGGACTCAATCCTGCAAGGAGCTGAAGTCAGTGGGAGTTGAGAGTGCTCAGAAATTTGCAGAAATGGGAAAATGTGTGACTTCCTAGGAGGGAGAGATCTGTGGAGCTGTAAGGTCCACAGGCAACCCAACCTGCTGTAAGCTGGTCAATGTTACCCTTATTTGCAAGCAAGACTTTATAGTAACCACCTCAGCAGTTCCAGCCATCTAACCTATCTGCATCCTGGATTAAGCACAACTAGGGGTCCACTATTTAGTTTTAGGAGCATATGGAACCCTACTGTTTCAGCAAAATGTGTCTCTCAGTGTAACAAAAACTGCAGCAGTGCAGAAAAATATACTTCAACCTCTCATTATTTCTGACTAAGCAGCTCAGATTTTACATTCTCCCTTCAGCAACAACACCCACCTGCTTCCAGCCAAAGCCCCAGCTCAACAAGGTGTTTAAGCACATAACTTTAAGCGTACAGGCAGTCTCTTTGATTTGAACAGGGTTACTTATATGCTTAAAATCAGGAATGTACTTAAGTACTTTGATGAATCAGGGCCTATGTTTCCTGCACCTCTCACTTCTGCTCATTGCTACCCAATTAGCATCCCTGTCAGCAGTATAGTATAATGGCAATGACTTTGTCCTCAGACCACTGCACTGTAGCATTTAACCTACCGCTACATCTACATTATGCTTAGAGCTATAGCAAACCATTTATCAGAGCAGTGAACTCTAGTGAACTGCATTCCAAAGCAGTGATTTGTTAAATTCTTAAAGGAGAGGAGGCATGGGAAGGCCTTCAACCTTCTGACTGAGGTAAATAGCACATCACAATAGTATTAACAAATAAGAATTGATAGTATATGAAAAGACAGAGAAGTGATAAAGGGTGTTGGAAATACATTACCTAAGTAGGGTGTTATTGAACATGCAGCTCTACAGTTTTGAAGATGGATACAATGGGTATGCCAGCAAAAAATTATGCATTCACAGATACCCACAATTACACACTCACTGGGCGTACCAAATGGGTGAGTCACCATAGAATCATCACCATCATAGAATCAGAGGACTAAAAGGGACCTCAAGAGGTCATCTAGTCCAGTCCCCTGCACTTGTGGCAGGACAAAGTATTATATGTACACGGGCACAATAGGTGCAATTTCCCACATTGTTGTATGTGCAAACGGTGGCTCATTTGTTTTTTCAGTCACAAAACATACAACCTAATTTCTGTGGGAGTACAGAGAAGAGATAGTTTAGAATGGGCAGGATAAGAATTTCCCTGGCTCTTCTCACTCCCCCCCTCCCATTAATAAATCACTGCCCTGAAAAGTATGAAAGCACCTCATCTCAGAAAGTGCAATCTTCTCTGGCAGCCAGCAAACACCCACGCGGGGACCCGATATAAAGCAATGGCTCAGAAATGTGGAACAAATGGTCAAGAGGAAGGCTGGTGCATTGGGATCACACTCTAGATTTGACTTGTGGGGATAAGTGTGATGTAAGCTTGGGGCTAGACTAGTGTGTTAATGTGTGTGAGAAAGAGAGAGATGTGTTAAGCTTCCAAGGAATGGGAAATGCATTGCTGTTCCAGGAAAACATATTAAAGGCAAACAGAGTCAAGTGCCTGCTGCTGTGGTGGATGACTTATGCCGGTGGTTATTGTAAACTGCTGCGTTACTTGTTCCTCACTTTCAGGCTTTCTCTACAGGTAACCAAGAGACAGCAAACGTCACTGAGCCACCCACACCATGTGCCATGCAATCCCCCCAGAGGATCAGCACCAGGTGAGAGGAAATGTGACGTGCTGTGGAGGGGGATCTGCAAACTGTATCATGCCTTGAGCCAGAGGAGGAATGCTTGTGGGGGCACAGCACTCAAGCTTTTCCCATTTCTGAAGGGCATGAGTGTGCCAGCGGCTGCTAGCAGTTGTCCACTTTTGTTCTTTGCAGAGCTATGATTCAGCTGGCTACAGGGGCCCAATGCTCTTTCAGTGAATCCTGGGGTTCAGACTGCACTTTAGAAATGGGTTTTTTTGTCCACAAAGAAATCCCCTGAGACTAAGTTTGGAAATGTGTGTGTGAAGGAGAAGGAAAAGAATGAAAAGCTCTAACTGTTAGCTTTGAAATGCATTCATTTCCTTGGGAGATTTTGTTGTTATAATACATATTACACATACCAAAAATTAGGTTAAAGGAACATTATTAAGGTTTCAAAATCAAGCACTCAAAAGTTAGGAGATACCAGAATTAAGGTTCCCTGTGCAACTTAAATTCGGCTCCCTTTGTGCATAAGCATTATGATAAAGTCTTTTATTACATGATCACATGCTATTTTTTCCATAGTGGCACGGTCTCATTCAATGCACCTTTCAGCTCTAAATCCAATCTCACTGTACCTCTCAAAAACCTGGTTCCCAGTCCCCCACACCATTTTCCTCACTGGCTCCCAGTCCCAATCTCCTTGCCCAACCAGGCTCCCTGCTCTCAATTTCAGTGCCTGACCCCACCCCAGCCCAGAGCAGCAATTGTAGGGAAAGTCTGTCTGTCTTTGCTTCTGCAGCCCTGGGCTGGAGCGTACTCAGTCGCTCTGTGGTGATAGCACATGCACATTTGCAGTCATAGGTAGGAGCTGTGAGGAGATGCTATAAGCAAGTGAAAACAGGGTTGCACAAAATGGGAAGTGTTGGGGAACTTTAGTAATAGGCAACACTACCGGCCTTGTCTCTAATAGATATAGTATATATTTAACTAAATCCCTTGAAACAGCAACCTATGGGTCTATTTCCCCCTCAATTCCTCTGCTTGGGTGTTGCTTTGCATGCCCCTATCCTTTATCTGTTTTGTATTTGTGTGTATGTCCTTTTTGACTGGAAGCTCTTTAGAGCAGGATCTATCTTTTCTTAACTGTCTGTGCAGCGATTAGCACATTTTGGGAGCAACAGCAATAATAATCAACAAAGTGCTCAAAGGCCCTAGCCCTGATTGGGGCCCCATTGTGGTGATGCCTGGGATTTTCAAAGGAAAACAAAGGAAAGAAGAAATTCAGTGGGATGTGTGTGCCGAGCTCCTTTGGATTTCTTTGAAAATCCCAGATTATGATGATATGACCAAGATGTCACTGAGCTCCCCAAGAAAAGCTTGACGCAGCTGTTGAGCCAAAGCAAAATGTAGCCCTATCACTTTAAAAATTGTATCCACTCCCAGAGCTTCATTTTGTTTCAGACAGTCTGAGACAGGGAAAGGGCAGAGAAGAAAGCCCCTGAATTTTGAGGCTGACCTGAGCTCAGAGAGTTGGGATTCAATCAGAATGAAAAACTGGGATAGGCTGGGGGAGAGGCAGATGACTGCTGGTGCTGCATGTGTGAGTGGGCCCTGCAGCTTGTGCTGTTGTGGTTCTATAACAGGGCTGTCAAACATGCGGCCCGCGGAGTTATTTCCTGCGGCCCGCCATAGGCGCCGACTCCCCCCCTCTGCCCCTCACCAGATGTAAATGATCAGCTGAATGCACTGAACCTGACGTTTCAGGGTAGAAAACAGGTGATAACACAGATGTTAAGTCATTCAAAGTCGAGCTTACTTTGTGGGGGAGACAGCTGACGGCTGACAATTTGGTCCATTTCTCGACTCTGAATTCCTTAGGAAAAGTTGAACCCAAATCCTTGAAAGAATATGCAGATATCATTTCTAACTTACACAAACAGTTTGATGTGTGGTTTAAAGATTCCAAGGCACCATTTGCTGTGGAAATTGAGAACGTTGCAGACGAAATGCAGATGGAGTTAGTGGCTCTGATACCATTTTGAAGCAGAAGTATACAGATGTTGGAATTCCAGAATTCTACCGGTTTCTTTCACAAGAAAGATTTCCCATGTTATTCTCTGCTTCCTCAAGGGTAATGGCAATGTTTGGAAGTACATATTTATGTGAACAGTTTTTCTCTTCCATGAAGATTAACAAATCTGTGTTAAGGTCAAGGCTCACTGATGAACATTTGCAAGCAACACTGAGATTGGTTTCGTCTCAGGATATCAAACCTAATATTGATGCTCTGGTTGATGCAAAACGCTGCCAGCTAAGCGGCCAAAAGTGAAATGACTGTCAAAATTAGAACTGACTTTTTGCATTACAGTTTTTAAAAAGTTAATACACTGACTTTTAATAGCATACTATATTACTCTTATTTTTTTTTCATTTTTGACTATACTTTTGTATCATTGTATGAAAAGGTTTCAGTGATGCGGCCCTCAGGCCAATGTACTAGTCCTCATGTGGCCCTCGTAGTGATTTGAGTTTGAGATCCCTGTTCTATAACATCAAACCACCTCCGGGGGACTATGTATCTGTCTGCCTATGGCTTTGTCCAGCTACTGAGGAGCTGTCCAACAGGATCAGCTCCTGAACAGCACCAAGCACATTGGTACTGAGAGCCAGCTAGTGAGCACAGTCATAAAGGGACTGACGTATCAGACCAGGTAACTCCTCTGTAATTAGATGTCAGAGAGCGCCTCAGGGCTTCAGCCTGGCAGATGACTGGATTTTAAACTCGACACCGAGCGCTAGTTTCCATGCAGTTTTCTGATCTTCTGTCACCACTTTGGGCCTGATTCTCATTTACACTAAAGTGCCCTTTTAACCACACTGACAGTGTGAAGGGGTTTGACCGACCAAAAAGGGCTTTGTGGCAAGGATCCCAGTATTTTGAGATCCAATGGAGACAACAGGAAACAGAGAAATGGGAAAGGAGGAAAGAATGTGCTGCAGCCCGACTCAACAATCCAGTTCCACCCCTTCCCTTGGGAAATGTCTGCCCCAACTGTGACAAGATCTGTGGATCCCAGATCGGTCTCATTAACCATCTGCGGCTCCACCAGCAATAACTGGCTATCGTTTTATGGAAGACAATCATCCTTGAACTCCGAGGGATCACTGACCAGACCGGTGTGAAGGGAGTTGAGAACTGGTGTAGCTATAATTTACTTAAACTTCAAGGCCCCTTTACATTGTCAAAAGTGGTGTAAAGGGGCTGTTGTGTAACTGGAAATTAGCCCCTTTAATTTTCAGGGCAAAGGTATTCTTTGAGTTCCTTTTATGGCAAATGGTGGTGATGTGGTTGGGCATTTATGGATAATACATAGATAATACATAATTATAGGGCAAATACTTCTAATGACGGGTAAAGGGCAAAGGCTCAGAGTCTGAGTTTGAGAATATCCCAAACATCCAGAAGTTTTTCTAAATAATCAAACCCACCTGAGTCTGCAAAACTGGCCTGGAAATCACTGGTTGGAATCACAGGGCCAGCTTCACTGGTATGCTCTGACTGCTTTGTACCTCTCAGGTGACTTGGTGTAGCCTGCTTAAATGACCAGATATCCTGGGTTTGCAGCTGTTTTGCATGACTGCACAGGCACAAAGCACCGATGTGTATTGTGGAATCTGGCCCTAGAAGGGTCTGTGCAAGGAGGAAAATGAGTAATCTGAACATTTCAGACCCTCAGAAAAGGTTTGGTTCAAGCTTGGTTCCAAAGACAGGTGAAGGTCCAGGGGCAGGTGGAGAGTTGAGACGAAGGAGGACTTTTTCTTTTCACACCTCACTAGTGAACATACAATTGTTTCTCACTTGGTGCTTTTGGGGAGTAGTGTGATCTAAGGATGGTCATGATACCCCACCAACTAGGTTGAATCGAATCTACAAGCTGCATTTTGCTTGTGATTGTGCAGATCTCAGCTCTGGCCTTCACAGCTCGGAAAGCTAGTTCATTAAACCGCTTGTTGTGACACCTTGGGCAGCCCCAATGAAGTTTAGTCTTATCAAGTAACAAACAAGCTTGGAATCTCAGAGTCAATTCCTCTCGGAGTGGAGATCCTAGACATAATGATTAATTCACTGCTGTCTGCCTGGATAAGAGGCTATAGAAATACAGAGGGAATAGTGTCTAGGCACTCAGATGCTGCAGAGATGTGTGTGTGAGAGAGGGCCTAATTTCTCAATCTGCTTTTCTTTTTCATCCCCATGGATGGTCACAAACAGGTGTCAGAAGATTGCAATTACCCTGCCTTTCTCATATGGCTAAAGGACTTACCCCTGTAAAATGAGTCTGAGTCTACCTCACAGGGTAGACTTGATTCATTAGCATTTGTAAAACCACGTAGAGATTCTCAGATGTAAATCTCATCTGGAATGACAAATTGCTAATGATAATTAATAGTTGTTCATTATAATGTTAAAGATTTTTTTTCTGAGGGAAGGGAGGGAGGGGATAGTAGCTCTTGAGATGAAGAACATAAAAAACCTTACAATACACATTACCCCCCTACAGCCCCCCCCGCCCAGACTAACACTGATGAGAAGAGCTGACATCATATGTGAAAGGAGACACTATAATGCAATAAGCAGTGATAGAGGCTTCAGGTGCACCTGCATTCACAACACATTCCTCCTCTCATATTCAACATAGTTTACGGAGTGGGGGGGGGGGAGCAGGAGTGGGGAGTGAGAGAGCAAAGTGGATGAAAAGGGTCCTTACATTTCTCTCTCAAATTGATGCAAAGGAAGCCCTAATTAAACAGATGTTCTTAATAATACTCTGACAATTGTCCCTGCTTTAATTTGCTTTGGAGTAAAGATTAATATAACAATGCAGCAATACTTTTCAAGGGAGAAAAAGGAGCAGAGCTAATAAAAGCCAGTAGCTTATATGGTATATTATTGCTTTTCTTTCTGCATGTCTGGCAAATATTTATCTCCTCTGGGAGCAGTTTTCATATTTATTTGATCGGTCCTCCAAACTTAAACTGATTTTGTGGTACATTGCAAAAGGATTAATACCAGGCCAAGAGGTGTGCTGGGGACACAGACACATCAGGGGTCTCCATGGTGATTCTCAAGCACAGAGGGAAATATCCCTGTGGCAATAAAGTTAGCAAAGCTATTAACCATGAAGAGTGGCCTGGCGAGGCTGGGGAAGGGAGTGCATTTCAGGCTTGTGAAGCAGGGAACTTGTCAAGCAGTGACAGGTGAACCACAAAAGGTTCTGAGGCCCGATTATCTCAATCTTTAGGACTGAGTCTCAGATCAATGGGAGAATTTCTCAGGCCTCCATAATCTCAGGGCTTGCTGTGGTGACATGATTGTGGGTGCCGCATGCACCATGGCCATAGATGGCACAACCAAGAGAATGACACTGAATAGAGCAGAGGGAAACGGAAAGTCTACACAGGCGGAGATGACAAAACTTCAGTTCTTGGGCAGGAGTCTCCTCTGCCATAAACCTTACATGAATCTGTGCAAATAAAGATGGCAATGCTTTGCCCCCATTTTGGTGTTTCTATGCCACCATTAGTCATAGATCAGGAACATAAGAATTACTAGACTGGATCAGACCCAAAGTCCGTCTAGTCGAGTATCCCGTCTGTGACAGTGGCCAGTGCCAGATGCTACAGAGGCAAGAACACCACAATTGGCTGATGTGGGGTAATCTGCCCCCAACATTATGTCTGGTCCTAGCCTCTACTAGAGATTGGCTTAAATCCTGAAGCACAAGGTTTAATAACTCTTCCAAAACTGCTGTTGTCACTAATTACGATAACGCTGAATATTCTTGAAGTTCCAATAATTATTTGATCCCTTTTTGAATCCTATTAAGTTCTTGGCATCAGTGGATTCTTGTGGCAATGAGTTTCACTGTTTAATTGCACATTGTAGGAACAAGTGTTGTCTTGATCAGTTTTGAATTTCCCAGAATCTAGTAATGAGACAGAAACTGATCTGTCTGATGAGTTGTCTCCAAGTTCTGCAGGTAAGACTGAACCTTCTGTAGGCAAGAGTACACAGAAAGGACCATTCGACAGATAGCACTAAACTGTAAATCCTCACTTTGGAAAATAATTCACAGCCTGAGTATGAGTGTGCAGCTCTTTTCTCATGCCAAACAGCACAGCACCTGCTAGCACCATGTTGGGCCATTGGCTCAGCCCTGAGAACAGAGGATGAGTGCTACCTATGGAATTGCAGTACCAGCTAAGGCATATTTGGTTATTAGGACAGGATGTTGTACCATTACAATGGTCCTGCTCTGAAATACCCTGCAGAAATTCTTTGGCACCTTTCAGTGCTGTTCATATCCTTCATTGTCAGATGCCTTCACGAGCTGCTTTGCTATGAGATGGACTCCACGTGAAAGGCACCCTGTTTGTATAGCTCTTCCTGACAGCCCTGCCCTGAGCATGCCCTGGGGAGGGGCTTAGCTTGGGTTGAACTGGGCCTCAGGGCTAAGATTCTGCAGCCCTTTGTTATGCATGGAGTAAGCATGTGAGGGGCCTTCTGTGCCACCGAGGGCTCTGCATGGCATTGATATTTTGTCCCTTTAATTCGTCTCATGCCAGCAGGAAACAGAACGCAAATGGGAAACAGCTGGTTTATGGTTCACCTCATTTAAATTTTCCACCCCAAATCTCTAACATCCCAACAGCCAAGAGAACAACTGTGCAAAACGCTGTGGGCAGTGGAAATGATGAGGCATCTGGCGGAGCGAGCAGCTGAGGGAGAACATGAGGGAGGAAGAGAGGAAGGCAGAAGAAGAGAGCAAAGAAGAAAGCCATGGGAGAGAATACACAGATCAGAGAAAAGGGGGAGCAGGGGACAAGAAAGAAAGAGGGGGAAGACTCAGTCCACCCAATGGGAGGGCGTTACCAATTACCCATTCTTGAAATATATCAGAGCTCTGCTTGTGATGCAATTTGTGAAGCCATTAATGATAATGAATCCCTTAGACAATAAGGGGGAAAGGCAGCAAGTCAGAGAAAAGAGGAGAAGCTGCCAGCTAAGTGTGTTGCCCTTTGCTGAAGTTAATGAAGCTTGTTTACTTTCTGGCTTTTTACAGTTTTTTGAAATGTCAGATGCCACCCAGACTACTCCTCTCTCATTTCTACACACACACACACACAGACATACTGGGAGAAGAACCTTTGAATGCAGCTTTGAGCTAACTTCTTCTCAAACTGGTGAGATCCCTGCACACTAATAGGACTGGTAAGGACTGTTGTTGCACCAGCAAAGCGCGTGCACTAAAAGGGATAATTATGACTCGTGTTAACAGGACTAGTGCACTAGAAGGACGGGTGCACTCATTGTTCAGTGGCTCACAACCAAACCACACTGCAAGCTCTTCAGGCCTCAGCAGCTAACCAGTCTCTTGGTCCAAACTTCAGGTGTCTATGTCACCGAACAGGAAGGCACACTGCCTAAGCTGTGCATCTGTGGGAATTATTATAGGTGAAATGATGGATGCTCCAGGGTTGAACTGACTTAGGCTTGTCATTGGCATTTACCTTGCCCTACTCTGGGCTGTTTGTTTATCCAAGTATGGTTCCTGGATGATTTTTGGTCCCTGCAAGAATTTTCCTGGTTTGCAAATTGACTCATACTGCTGAGCTAATTTTAAATCCTCCTCGCTGATCACCAGAACCAGGAATCCTGGATAGCCCAATGGCCTATTGCTCTGCCAGACAGAAGTGATGCAACTGTGAAGTGAGATACTGACACATACCCATTCTTTGTGTGGGATGGTGAAAGCCATCCGGAGCTTACAACACCTCTACCGGCTCTGTCTCTAAACGGTGCTTGGATTTTCTTTTGCACAAAGAGAAAATAAACTAGTGGTTGGCTGCTGTCAAAAAAATAAAGAGGGAGGCAAGGGGCATAGAGTAATGAAATGTGGAATGGTCCCCAATTTTATGGCACACTGAACAGCATCTGGATTTTCTGAAGGCAGAAAATGCATAGGGAAAAAAAGTCAGAATTGATTTTAAGCCAGCATCACCGCATAGAAGAAAGTAAATGAATAATAACACTCTTCTCCTTCCATCCCATAAGCCCACAGTACTTTACAAACATGACTTCATTATTTAAACATCCCAACCTGCCCGCAAGAAGGTAGGTAATGAACATTGCCCCCACTGTACAGATGGTGAAATTTGAGGCGGGCGGGGGGTCACTTGGCCAAGGTCACAAGGTAAATCAGTGTCAGAGTCAGTAGAACCTCACAGATCTGACTCTGTCCTCTGCTCCAACCGGCAGGAAGCCTCACCTTCACAGAATGTTTTGGCAGTCAGAGAAATGCCCGTGTAATAATGAATCCTTCTTCCTTGATAAAAAACAGCCTTTTGCTCTCATTTCTCCCATAGAGCTAACACAGCTGTGTTAGAGTAAGCGGCATTCTGCTCTGCCTCATACACCATCATCCGCTAAACTGCCACCTAAAACCTAAATGCAGGATCTCTGTGAGTAGAGAAGCTGGGTTTTCTTGTCCCAAGGGTTGAGTTCTCAGGGCAGGAGGATAGAGGGGAAAAAACACAAACCAACAAACCAAATAATCTTTTGACTTGTAAACAGAGCTCATCCAATCCAGAAAATCCTGGGAGGGAATCAGTACAGATGCCGTGGGGCTATTCTTCCAGCTTCAGTTTTTCAGCTACAGTTGTGCTTTAAAGGCTCAACTCGTACAGCACCAGTACATGAACCTGCCAGCCGAGATTGAGCCAAGACTGAAATGCCACTGATCCTAATGCTTCCTCAGATCCACCAGCTTAAGCATAGCTGAAGATGCCTGTGAAGACCCTAGTTACAGAGCCCAGGATTCAGGGCCTGTTTCTACACTGCCCTGCACCATGTGCAGACATTTGCATCAGTGCACAGTGAGCGCAACGCGCTACTAGAGGAGAACAGTGGTGTTCTACACCTGCCTTGCACTGGTGTAAATGACTACGCAAGGTGCAGGACAATGAAGAATGAGGCACAGAGTGCCCAACCTCCTTCCCCCAGCCTGCTCTCCCTTCCTGGCTGATGACAGCAGGGAAGATTCACTTCATGGGGAAGGACGGAAGGGAGGTTTTCCAGTTCAATGAGAAGCAGGTGGGGGAGGAAGAAGGGAGATGTTAGTTGTGCCCCATAAAGTGATTCCTCAGTGGCTCAGGTTATTAATCCCCTGGTGATGGTTTCCCATGCATGGTGGAACTGGAATGTGGGTGGTGAACACTTCCTAAAGGTTGGAATGGGGGCAATCTGGATGGCTGGAACGGAGGCACCATGTGGCTGCATCTCCCAAAATCTCTGTGTCTGAGAATCCTTTCATCAGCACTGGCAGCTGCTTTAGCTGCCTATTCCTTCCCTACCCACATTTCTGATCTCAGCTCACATCCCCTCGAGGCATGCGAGGGGAAGGAACTTGTCAGGCAGCTGTCCTGAGCCAATCCGCCCTGACACATCTCAGCCCAGTGTCAGAGGCAGAATTAATACAGTGACGCGGGGGCAGGCTGAATTATTCACTCGTCCCATAAATCAGCCACCTGGAGCCTTCCCTGCCTGGTGACACCAGCCATTGCTCACTATTCCTTTCTGAGTACATCTCTCCTTGCTGGTGCTGCCAGGGACGGTCCCAAAGATTAATGACATAAAGTATGTGTGCCTTCTCCTCCTTTCTCAGCAACCTTCCCTTCGGCTTCCACTGATGCCCTGGCACCACACAGAGGGCCCTGTTCAATGCTCAAGAAAGCACGGGACCAGGCACTAGTATAGCAGCTTCACAGCATCTCACTTTCCCCACTGAGCTCAGCCCCCACATCCTCCCGCACCCACTGCTGGGTGCTGCTCCTCACACTCACCACTGGGATCTTCTCTCTGCGCTCTCCACTCGGACCTGCCCTCCTTGTACACCCCACTGGGACCAGCTGTCCTCACTCCCCACTAAAACAAGTCCCCAGCACTCACTGCTGGACCCAGCCCTGCCCGCACTCCAGCATGGCTCAGCCTTCCCGCTGAGCCTAGACCCCACGCTCTAGTACAGTGTCTGCACTGTCCCCATCTAAGACTCGCTTAGCATCCCCAGGTGTGAGATCGGAATGGGGAATGCAATCTTTACTTGGTGTCTTTAAATAATGCTGAGTTACTGCAGGGTCTAGCAGGGCTCTGCGAAGGGCTGGCTTCTAACCCAACGTTATTCAATTAGTTCATTTTGTTGATTACCATCTGGGTCACTGTTGTCAGGGTTACAGCTGGCGCGGCATTCACCCATAGATCATATTTGAAAATCCACCTGGGGAAATGGGGATATTAAAAAACTAACAGGGTCTGAAAGAAACACGGTTTCTAAGCATCCCTGAGCTGCTTTATTGATCCCAGAGTGAGGTTCACTTAATTAATTTTGTGCAGCTTAAATAAATTAAAAATAAAATAAACCCATTTGTGTGCTTTCCATACTGAGAGAGTGCTTGTGGTGGGAGCAGGGTTCTGTGTGTAACTGTGTGTGTCTCACTCGGTATGCATAGAGGATGTTGAAAGGGCATACAAATCCACTGACTTCAATGGAGTTGCATCTGATTAGCCCTGGGCTGAATTGGAACCTATGTGTTGGGGCGGGGGATGTTGTTGTATGTGTGTGTGTGAGAGAGAGCGAGAGAGCGCGAGAGAGATAGCATATGTAAGTCACAGCATGAGGGGCTGTGTGAGTGACTGTGGAAATATGAGAGAGAATGTGTGGATGAGTGGAAGCGCTTGTGACTGCATGTGTGATTGTGTTTGAGTGGTTATAAAATTGTGTGTGTGAGACAGTGGAAGTGTGTGTTTGCATATGTGATTAGTACTTTGAGTGCTTGTGATCTCACGTGCGAGTGTGTGTGTTTGCAATAGATGCATTTGCTGAGCAGCAGCACAATGAGATCAATTTGGGACAAGCCTGTTACAAAAATAGCATTTTCAAGAAGTCTAGGTTCCAAATGGGAAGAGCAACTGAAACACTACAGTTCAAACCCAAATGAGCTTGTGTCACGCAGTCACAAAGGGTTTGCAGCTGAGCCCTGGCTTGAATTATTCCTGTGGTCACAGGGAGCAAGAGTAGCAGTTGTGTGAGCCCTGATTGCATTATATTCCAGAGAGGCAGAGAAGTTCCAGACTAGTCATTTGTTTTCTAAAAAAAAGCTAAATCCTTATTTCCTCTGAGATGTGCCATTGGCCTGAAGTTCTCAAGGTCTAGGCAAAGCCATCAGTCACAGTCAACTGGGTCCGGACTCTGGGAAAGCAGCGGTCCATATCTTTTAGAGACAAGTAAGTATGTGGGGAGGAACTGCTGTCCTGGCAGAAAAGCAACGGCTCTAAACAAATGAAAATGGAGAGATCCAAGGAGGCCTCCAGCTTGCTTTCAGGAGGAGGACAAGCCAGCTCCTCATCGCTTTATGGGAGAGCCTTGTTCTCTGCTATCTATAGGTGCCAGAGCCAGGACATTCAAGGGGAGACATAATGAGAAGAATAAATGCATGCAAATATCAGGTAGGATTTTCACAAGTGCTTGGCGCACATCTGACTGCTCCAGCCAATGGGAGTTTTATCGCTGACTTCAATGGGAGAAGAGGTAGGCCAGCAATGAGCACCTGTGAAAATCCCACTCACCAAGGGTTGAATTACTCTCGCCGGTTACTTCATTGACTTCAGTGTAGTTTACACCAGAGATGAATTTGGCCCCATGTCAAGATAAAAATCAGATCATTTCACAAAACTTAATGCCATAATTAGCACTAATGGGCACCAGTCCTGGGCATCAATTAGAGCAGCCTAAAGGCCATTCTGGCAGCCAGGGATGGACAGATGCAGGGCCATCCCAGCCACAGCGCCTTTCACTTTAGGAACAATTTTTGTCCCTGGGGGCCATTCATATGATAGTTGTCTCTCCAAACTGGTTAATCTAGCTTTCCAGCTTCTGTGTCTCTCTGGATTAGTATGAAGCTTCTGGAGCAGGGCCCAGAATCTGGCTCATTTTATATACAATGTTCTTTATACATCAAAATGGGAATCATTTCACCCACCACTGAAATGCAGCCACCTCTGGGATGAAATGTGGCAGTGCTTTAACAGCAACACTACCCACAGTTCGGAATAGGAAGTGAAGAAGGATGCTGTATTGCACCTATGCCATTTATAGGCTGATGTTGATAAAACAAATCATGTACACTGTTTTTCCCTTTGAAATGAATAATCCTGAGGTTGTATGAAAAGAAATAATTGTTTGTGAAGTAGAGAACTAGGATTTTGTAGAGTCACAGCTTGAGAAGCTCTCAACAGGGAGAGAAGAAGACTTAAGTAGCACACTGAGATACAGAGAAGGATGGAGAGAGAGAAACAGAAGACAAAGAGAGATATTTTAGGGAAGCAATTGCATAGGGCACTGAGATACAGAAAAAATGGAGGAATAAAAATAGGACAGAATGAGATTAAAAGATGGATGTGGTTAGACAGATTAGACACAGGTGTTTGTGTGTATATATATATATACACACACACATCTAGCTAGCTGGCTATCTCTCTCTCTCATTTATTTCTCTTTCTATCCTGTTTTTATCTCCCCATCTACCTCTGTCTAAATTGCTCCCCTACTCTCATCTCTCTTTGCCTCCTGTTTTTATCTCTCCAACCTTCTCTGTGTCTAAATATTCTATTCCAGTGCTTCTGTCTGCTCCTACTGAAAGATCGTCTTCCTCCACCCCTTTCAGCATGTCATGGATCCACATTTATAGCTCTTTGGATTCTATGCAATCCCCATTTTCTGTTTCACAAACAATTATTTCTTTTCACATAACCTCAGGATTATTAATTTCAAAGGGAGGGAAAGAAAATTTAATGAATTTTTATAAATGCCAAGATTTTAAAAACAAATTACTGGGGTGCAGTAGGACCTTATTAAAATACAAAGAGATTAGCAAAATCTTATTCCCTTCAATTATTAACAATGTACTTGTTCTCCAGAAAAGTACCCATGAAAATTTAAAACAGATGAAAATGGTTGTTCACTTAAAACTGCTCAGTTAATCTGTGAGTAATGTTTTATTCAGAGGCGTTAAATGAATACTGCAAGATTTGATATGTGATAATCCATCATTCATGTGACACAAACATGGGGATCAATACTATGCAGTGCCCAGAGGAGAGATGAACATGGCAGCTTTTGGGGACATGAGTGTAGAATGCTCGTCTTAGTTCACTGGATGTCCAAAATCAATATCAACCCATAGATTTTATAAGCTGTTTTTTAAAAATAACTCTACAACCTCAGATTGGATTCAGAGGAGGCTGCAATGGCATGAGGTGAAGGAGCAGGAGGCGGGGAGCGGATTGTGTGTGGAAAGGCATTGATATAAACCTCAGCCAAAGGCAGCGGAGGAAGACTACTAAGAGTGTTAGATCTGGATTTTGTTCACCCTAGAATTTGGGGGTGGTCAGATCTCTGGGGGTTTGGGTTACCCTGCTACACAGATAGGAGCCATTGGCGAAATGTGGATCTACAGTAGGATTCATATTAGGGACAATTCCGCACCAAGACAAAGATCAAGGCAGGGGGCTGGATCAATAGATTTAGGTCATCCCTCTCTAAGAATAGGGAGATGTTTGTGAAATTCAAATCTGGATCAGGATTTGGACTTCAGCCTCCTCTCTACACAACCAAGTTTAGGTGTATTTGAGTTTGGGGGTTTGGTCTGAGCCTATCTCTAGCTGAAAGAAAGGGATGCACAAACTCTTTTTGTATGCATCTCAACCCATTCCAACAGGGTGGGTTTAGAAGTTTGACTCCAACTTGAACACTGTTGTCCTTAGTGTATTTATTATCTGGGTTAGGGTAGTGCCAAACAGCTGCAGATGAGACCGAGGCTCTGTTGCACCAGGTACTGTACGCATAGGTTTGCGTCTTAATAGGAGGAGAAATTGAAAGACGGAGCAGACTGGGGAAAACAGAAGAAACCAAGTGTAAAAGAAATACACTTTACACAGAGTGCCAAGATTTGGGCATGAGGGGCTTTTCTATCCTGAATCCAGGACCTTGATTATCGCTTAGTTATAAAATGTGCATTACTTATTTATTTTAATTGAATCAACCTTGTAAAAA
This sequence comes from Chelydra serpentina, assembly GCA_037349315.1. Classification (NCBI taxonomy): domain Eukaryota; kingdom Metazoa; phylum Chordata; order Testudines; family Chelydridae; genus Chelydra; species Chelydra serpentina. The sequence continues at coordinate 8,962,407 of JBAIAC010000037.1, read as the reverse complement.
GACCACTTTCTTTCGAAGCAAGGTATAGAATGAACAGTGTTCTGAAAATCTCTTGCTGAGAACCAGGTGTACTAGCTTGGGAGTGGGAGCCCTGCTCAGTGTGGGTTTCCCCCCCGCCCTCCTCTTTGCTTCATTTCTTTGTTTCTGCAATCGCTGTGTCTTCCAAAGTCTGATTAGGCAAAAACAGTGCTGCTGATCTAAGCACACAGATTAGTTTTATCTCCTAAGGATAAAGCTACTAGGTCTGCGATTGCCTGTTATCTGTATCAATAATGAAGAGGGACGTAATGGAGAATGGCCAGACTTCAATAAGAAGCCAAAGTGAATTGTAAGCAGTGCCTGTGTCTCTTTGTTTGTTTGCTCTATGATAATACCAGACTGGGCAAAGAGATGCCAAGTAAGTCTCATAAGGACAAGGACACAAAGCTGCAGCTTTGAACCCTTACAGCCAGGGACAATTCCAGCCAACCTCAACTATGCATAGCCCAGATAAAGAAAATCAGATGGTGACAAAATAGTGATTCTGTATTTTAGTGATGGGCCTGGCAATGAGAACTTCTGGGTTCTGTTCTTAGATCTGTGACACTGGTCTGCTGGGTGATCTTGGGCAAGTCACTTCATCTTTCCATGCCTCAGTTTCCCCATCAGTAAACCAGGGATACTGATAGCGACCTCCTTTGTAAAGTGCTTTGAGCTCTACTGATGAAAAAAACCGTATAAGAGGTAGGTATTATTATTATCTGGGTATGAAATGGCAGGAGTGTAGATCACTTACTTTTTTATTTCGGTAAAGTTTTGCCAGTTCCAAACAGTGTTCTCTCTGCAAGAAGAAGCAAGTTCCTGTTAGATTTCTATTTTTTGGGGCTAGGAAGGATCATTATGACCATCCAGTTTGACCACTTGGATAACACAGGCCAGAGAATTTGACTAGGTGATTCCTGTGTCTAATGGCTGTTGGAGGTACAGCATCTTCTTAGCAGCACATGTTCAATACAGGTGGGATTACCAAGCTGTACCAGTGTCTAAGGGTGTTCTGACAACCTAAGTCAGGGAGTCTTGAATTCACATGGTTTGCAATTAATTAGAAGGTGAATTACAGGCAGAGGAGACAGAAGACTACTTTATTAAGTCCCAATGTCAACTGATGTGAAACACATTTGCAGAAGTCCTATCCAGTCATCAGTCTAACCAGAACCCCCGAGCAAAATACCCCCCGAACCTCCAGGCCTGAATTTTGAAGCTTAGGTCCATTCCTGTTTCTGAACCCTCTCCTTGGGTCAAGCTTGGGTAGAACTTCCATCACCAACCACCTCATCCCATATATATCAATGGGGCACCTTCATAGACAAATAATAAAGAGGGGCCAATGCTGCCAAATTCAGAGCTGAGTCCAGATTCTGAATATCCCAGAGTTCAGGGGTGTTCAGAAGCTCAGTCTTGGGGCTATTTGGATTCTGAATCCTCCATCAAAGATCAGATCTGGGGCTCTGGTACAGACCCATCCATAGCCATTATAACTGTCCAATGTGCTTCTTTACCACTGGCTAGCATCATAACTCTCTTTGAAGTCACTGTACAAGATGACAAATACAACCCTCCCGCCCTTTGCAGATCCTAAGGAGATGGGGGAGATTCCCAGAGCCACTTTACATATCCTCTGTGATGCTCCCAGTGTTCTCAGAACCAATACATCAATTTCCCTGATAGCTTCCTCCTTGTATCCCAGATTAACTAGATACATATTTACATTAATTCATCATCTACTTGTTTACTTAGTAATTCATTTTATAAGAGGTCTTCAAGATAAGCATGGTGATGAAGACAAACTACAGACAATATTTCTCAATACGCAAGGAGAGGACAAGTCTGTTCCTATCTTTACAGAGATAATGACTGAAAAAAACAGTTGCTTTGTCAAGCTGTCTTTGGGCAATGGTGCTGACAGTATGTAAGTGTCTTGTTTCTTTTTGGATTAGCCTGGACAGACCTACTCTGCTCCAGTTGAACCCATTCTGCTGTCATGCCCTGCTAGGTAGAATAGGGGTGACTGGTAAAATGACCTTCCACTCTCAGCTTGGTTGCCTGAAAAATCTAGGACTACCAAAGAGGAAATCAAGTATCAGAGGGGTAGCCGTGTTAGTCTGGATTTGTAGAAGCGACAAAGGGTCCTGTGGCACCTTATAGACTAACAGAGGTATTGGAGCATAAGCTTTCGTGGGTGAATACCCACTTCTTTGGATGCAAGCAAAGAGGAAATGTGACATTGATGGATGATTTCTTGGTCACTGAGGGCTTCCTGGGGGCATGAGTGGGGTTACAGGAGGCATCAGGGTGATTCTCACTCCCATGAGCCAGGGCTGCATTGACCATCAAACCTGGGCTTAGGGAACGATTATTTCCCACTGGATACTGGGCCAGATGCCTGGCTTGAGTGAATGGGCTGTGAGGTTGGTTGGCAGTACAAATTCCTCCCCAGCCCCTCAGGTCCATTTCATAAGAAGAAACTTCATCCAGTGGCTTAAGCCAGGTCTCTTGGGTTCTGTTCTGTCCATTCATCATATTTCTAATGTGCCCATCACCAGTATATTTCTGGTTCTGCCACTGACTCACTGTGTAACTTTGGACACAATTATTTCATTTCTCTGTGCTTCAGTTTCCATATCTATCAAAGCTCAGGGACGTGTTGTGAGGCTGAAAGAAGCCCTTTGAGATCCTTGGATGGATGGTGATATAGAAGGGTTGTTATTGTATAAGGTCATCAAAACTATAAATAAATAAAAAAAGGATCAAATGAATTATTTAAAAGATATTTGTAAGAGCTTATGGAAACATTTTATAACCAATCCTAGGACCAAATTTGGTGCTAGTGTAAGTGGGTGCTATTCCTATTGCTGCTTTGATGGGAGTTCTTTCAGTTTTTCCCAAGGTTGAAATCTTATTGACAATAGAAAAATCTGTTAGGTCATCTCTTGTCCCTCTCACAATGCACAGTTTTTCACTTCCCTACTCTGTCCACTTCTTTGTCCAGTTTAGTTTTAAATGACTCGAGAGAGAGGGCTTCAATCACTTCCTTCGGGTAGACAATTTCATAGTCAAACACTATGCTCCTACTTTTATAGGGTCTCGTTCTTAGAGCACATGCAGATCTCATTGACTTCAGTGGCAAGGTGCTCAGGAACAGACCCAACCTGCCCCTTCTCTTGTCCTTGGGGGGCCAGAATGACCCATCATTGCAGAGAGACACTCTCATCTCCCAAATAAAGCTTTTCCTGTTTGGGCCTGATCCCAAGTCCGCTGAAATCAACAGGAGTCTTCATTAATTTCAATATGGCTCAGGCTCTTAATGCCTATGAACAATGATGAAAGAACACTACGCCCAAAATAGCTGAGACTGTGCTTCCTCGCCCCCTCACCCAGGGCTGTGGCGACCGGTCTAAAAGCAGTGTTCCAGGCACATTTCAGTTCCCAACTTTGCCTGGAGATAAAAAACATGAAGACTATCAATAAATGCCGAGTTGTGCCGCTCACTTAGCTGTCTCGTCATTGATTTTCCCCTGCTTTTGTTGATGAAGCTGCATTGGTAAGTAGTGATAAATCCATTAGACAAACATGACACTCCATTATTTACCACGTCTCTTTGGCCTGGGGACATGAACTGCAGCAGGACAAGGGTGGGATGGTGGAAACCGACAGCACAATATTCTCTTATGGGCTAATATACAGACTTTTCAGGGAGATGCTAGGATGGCTCAGGGGATTGGTGTCAGGACATAAAACCTTTTTCATGTAAGGCTTGTCTACACTAGGAAGGATTTGCTGGTATAGTTATACCAGTTTAACTGTACCAGCAAATCCTCATAGTATAGACGTAGCTTATACTGGCAAAAGAGTATAGTTTATAGCAGTTCCCTGAGGGCTTGTCTACACCACGCAGGTTTTAACGACAAGGCAGTGTCAACACAGCCTTGTCGCTAAAAGAGCACGCCTGCCGACAAAGCCGCGTTCACACTGCCACTTGCATCGGCAAAACTCTTGCCTTTCACGGGGGTGCTTTTTTAAGTACCCAAGAAAGACAAAAGTTTAGTCGACAACTTCCCAGTGTAGACAAGCCCTGAATGAAATAAACTCTACTGGCAAAAGCACTTTTATAATGGTATAACTGTGTCTACACTGGGGCCTTTGTTGGTATAAAAATGTAAAAACAAAAGATCCCTAACTAATATTACTATACTTGCAAAGGCTCCTAGTATAGACCAGACCTAGGTCACTGGGTTGAATTCGACCAGGTTGGGGCACTGACTGAAAATCACTCCCATCTCATGGCCTAATAATGGCCTATAGGAACTGAGCTGGTGGTCTCAATGGCTTGAAACCGCAAAGTGTTCCTGAGTGGCATCTATGGGCCAAAACCTCCCACTGAGGAGCTTTGCCTGAATAAGAACCTCAACATGCTGCTTTACATGCATAGGGCCAGACTGGCCCTGTATGAGTGCACAGTGAGGAGAGGTGGTGAATACTCTCTCACTTGGTTTCCCCTGTGCATGGTGGCAGCGGGGTGGGATGGGGGGTTAGACAGTGCACCACACTAGTGCTGGTGGCAGAATGGAGCAGGGTCGGGGATGGAGGAGCTGGCTGGACCCTTTCATAAGGGAATGGAGTTCCCACTCCAGAGTGCACCATGCCTACAACCCCTGCCCTGCAGTGTTCTGCCTGAGCCACTCTGAATTTTTCCAGGCACTCCTACTGCAATATGGCTTCTTCAGCATGGCCAATGATGACAAATTAGACAAATTAGAGGATTGGGCCCAAAGAAATATGATGAGGTTCAACAAGGACAAGTGCAGAGTCCTGCACTTAGGATGGAAGAATCCCATGCACTGCTATAGACTAGGGACCGAATGGCTGGGCAGCGGTTCTGCAGAAAAGGACCTAGGGGTTACAGTGGACAAAAAGCTGAATATGAGTCAACAGTGTGCCCTTGTTGCCAAGAAGGCTAACGGCATTTTGGGCTGTATAAGTAGGGGCATTTCCAGCAGATCGAGGGACGTGATTATTCCCCTCTATTCGGCACTGGTGAGGCCTCATTTGGAGTACTGTGTCCAGTTTTGGGCCCCACACTACAAGAAGGATGTGGATAAATTGGAAAGAGTCCAGCGGAGGGCAAAAAAAATGATTAGGGGGCTGGAGCACATGACTTATGAGGAGAGGCTGAGGGAACTGGGATTGTTTAGCCTGCAGAAGAGAATAATGAGGGGGGATTTGATAGCTGCTTTCAACTACCTGAAAGGGGGTTCCAAAGAGGATGGATCTAGACTGTTCTCAGTGGTAGAAGATGACAGAACAAGTAGTAATGGTCTCAAGTTGCAGAGGGGGAGGTTTAGGTTGGATATTAGGAAAAACTTTTTCACTAGTAGGGTGGTGAAGCACTGGAATGGGTTACCTAGGGAGGTGGTGGAATCTCCTTCCTTAGAGGTTTTTAAGGTCAGGCTTGACAAAGCCCTGGCTGCGATGATTTAGTTGGGGTTGGTCCTGCTTTGAGCAGGGGGTTGGACTAGATGACCTTCTGTGGTCCCTTCCAACCTTGAGATTCTATGATTCTATGATAATGGCTTAAAACTACAACCTGGCCCATAGCATTTAGCAGACTGAGATCTTTCTGCTTATTTCTGTGGGCTTTTTCACCATGGGTGAGAAAGCGTGATATTGTATTGTACACATAAAACTCAAGGATCTCTTTGCCAATTAATCTAATCTAATCTAATCAGATATATGAAGGTATACAGGAACCCACTTGAGAGTCCAAAAAAAAGGGAGGACAGTAATTTTCTCACCTGGAAAGATATCGATGTGAGCAAGTTCAGCTAATAGCTTTCATCCTTGCCAAGTAATGTTCTACTTACAGGTTTCTCAAGGTTGGGGACAGTGCTGCCTGGAGAATGTATCATTTTTATCATGGCAGTTTTTCATTTTACACTTGCCACTTTCCTCACTCTCTCTTTCTCTCTCTCTTTCAATTTTCACCCACTTTTGTCAAATGAGTCTGATTTATTTAGCTTTCTTTTCCCTTTTAACCCTGTGTGGGAAGCCTGACCCAGTGGAGGGGGCCCTGGCGTGGTACTCAGGAGAGCTGCGTTTGATTTCTAGATAAACCATAGACTTCCCGTGTGACCTTGGACAAGTCACGTAGTGCAACACCTTCAAAAGAACCTAGGAGATTTAGGAGTCAATGTCCCACTTTCAAAAGCGACTTAGGCACTTTTAAAAAAATGGATGTAGGCTCTTAAGTTAATAGGTGCTTTTGAAAATGTTACCCTTAATATCTCTGCCTCAGATCCTTTTCTGTAAAATGGGGTTTATGTTTCTTTACTTCACAGAAGGGTTGTGAGGATAAAATCAGTTAGAGATGCAGGAGAGGGGACTCAGATGCTACAGTCATGGGAGCCATAGAAGTACCTAGATAGACAGATAGGTTTGTTGTCACTCTCCTATCTCTTCTTGTCCTATGCAACCCTCCTATCAAACTCCATCTTTGAATTTTGGTTTCAGACAAACCCTGACACAAGTGCAAATGGCTCTAAACTGATGCTTTTTGCATGTTCCCGTGACCAAGCTATGAGAAACTGAACATTTCATGTGATTTCAATTTAAAAAATAAATAAAACAGCCACAGGTTCAACTGAAAAATTTGTGAACTTCAGTGATTCAAACACGGACCAATTTTATTTGGAATGAAATCCAAATAAGGTAAATTTCACGCTGTTTGGGGTTTCGCTCGGAACTCTTTTCACAGCCCCAGTGTGGATGAAGGGATGTACTTCTCCATACACAAACACACACACTGCACATGTGCGCACACACACACACACACATATAGACGCTTTTCCTGCCTTTTATATGTACATAAGACTTTTATGAACAAATAGAATGCAAATGATATGAGGAAAACAAGCATAAATCTGAAGAAGTTAAGACATGCCTCAAAAAGAGAGATGATCCCAGACCAAACCCTTGGGTTTGAACTTCTCTGATCTGTCGGAAAATTTGGATACTTACCCCCCGTCTATTTCTGCTATTTTTATTTTGACCAGAACTGAACAGTGCATTCCATGTGAGGGCACCCAATTGATGCATATAATGTCATTACATTATTGTCAATATTATTTTCTATCTCATTCCTTATGCATCTTAACATTATTTGCTCTTTGACTGCCCCTGCAGTGTGCACAGAGGTTTTTGCTGAGCTGTCCATTGACAGGTCTTGTCCCTGAGTTGTTACAGTTCATTTAGAACCCATGAAGGTTTATATGTACTCCAAGTTATTCCTTTTAGTGTGCGTTACCTTGAATTTGTCAACAATGAAGTTAATCTGCCATAGTGCTGTTCATTCATCTAGTTTTTCTAGGTTCCTCTGAAGGTTCCTCAGTCGTCTCTAGTCTTGACTCACCTAAATAATTTTTTGTTGGTTTTGAGCACTCCTTCCCCCAGATCATTGATAAATAGATTAAGAAACTCAGGCCCTAGTACTAAACCTCGCTGCATGCTACTGTTAACCTTTCACCAGGTTGAAAATTGACCTCTTATTCCTACTCTTTGTTTTCTGTCTCTTAGTTTCTTATCCACGACTTCATGATTTTCACATGTCCTTAATTGCCTCTTGGGAGGGAATTTGTCAAAGGCTTTTTGAAAGTGCAAATAATTGATCTCAATGAGTTCTCCTTTACACACTATTTTGCTGATATGCTCAAGGAATGCTAATAGAGAGGCATGGTTTATCTTTCCTGAAGCTGTTCTGGTTTGTCCCAATCATATCATGGTTATCTAGATATATTTTCATTCTATTATTAATTATTATTTCAATCCATTTTCTTGGTACTAAAGTAAGGCTCAATGGCCTTGAGTTATAAACCCAGTTCTGAATCCCTCTGAATTTTAGGTGAGTTCAGAATCAGAACAGTGGGTGGATCTAAATGCAAATCCCAAATTCACAGTTCCCTCCCTATTTTAACATTGGATTAACATCCACTCCACAATCTAAACCGTCCCCAGCACTGGATGGAGATGAATTAAAAATCCAGAACTGAATTTCCAGGGTTGGTCTATCTCCAAGATCTATACACTGGGCCAGATCCTTTCCTTGGGATAACTCCATTGATGTGAATGGAGTTAACCCCAGGATGCTGCATGCTGTAGGGAATTATAGACTGTACCACCCCCATCCCCGCTTCTCATTTCTTGCTCTCTTGTTTGAATCAAGTAGCAGAAATACATAATCAGGGCACAGGCAAATTGTCAGGGAGCTTTATGCCCACAGGCCTGGTTGACTGCAATTCAGATTTGAGTATCTTTGGCTTTTATCTAAAGGAGGAAGGGAGTGCTCCATTTCTGAGGCAAAAGAGATCATATACAATTATATACTATGGCTGATCTATACAGCTACCTTTATGAATGAGATGAACAGAAAATGAATTTACTCTATTCAATGGCTCTGGAGAGCTAAATCTCCCATGCAGCTGGATCCTTTTTCCTGGACATGAGATACACTACACTACGGTTGCTTGAAAACAAAGAGTTATTTGCAAGAAGAGTCAAAAAATGAGGGTTGTAAATAAGGCTTTCCCTAACATCACTGGCACTTCGCTGTAACCAAGGTGTGCTAATCAGATGTCATGGTGATGAGCGGGATACAGACAGACCAGATAAATCAACAGACACAAACTATATCTTGGATTTCTGGACCAGAATAATATAGTTTCCACTAACTTAATTCTGGACCTTGTATTTGCAAAATAAAAATTGTACACATGAAATGTCAATAGTTTTTCTGGATAGCCATAATTCACCCCCATAACCTTGCCTCTTTGATTTCCAGTGGAGTTTTTAATCTTATCTATCTGCAGTGTGTGTCCATCTCTCCAGTTGTCAGGGGTATGTCTAAGATGCCTAACACCTTGGTATCTCAAATGCCACTTAACAAATAAGTCTGAGTTAATTACTACATCAGCCAATCCCATGTACTGAATCCACTGGACCAGTGAACAAGCATGGATCAAATGAGCTGACATCCAGAGTAGGTTACATTTCAGTTGTGGGTAAGTAACTCCTGTCTGCATGTTTGATAAAATGCTTTGAGATTCTATGGGATGAGACAGTGTAACAGTGATATTATTCTAAGTATTGCTTCCTGAAGCTTTGCATTCTTCATAAGGTCATTTAGACTCTGTTATTTAAACCCAATTAAACATTTTCAAAGGCTAAAAGTTTAATTCTTCACCTAACATGTCTTCTTATATTATATTGCCTATATATGGTGATAACTCTACAGTCTATGAGAAATGATCACACCTGTGATGCAAATGATATTCTCTCACAGGTATATTTGGAACAGGATGGTAAGATAGCTAGTGGTAGAATGCATGATTGCAGGATAGTTGCTATCTAACCATATCTACCTCTGGTTTGTTACTCTGTATCTTTCTGTCCTAATCCAAATCAAAGCCATGTCTATAAACTGATTTCTGATCTATTCTGAGTGATACAATTGTTAAGATATTTACTAGATCGGATTTCGAACTTTATCTATCAGGCTTCATTAAAGTCCAATACAGTTGAACCAGCAGAAACACTTTACCCATTACACAGGGATTGCCATACAGGATCAGATCATGTCCCATTTATTTTAGTATCCTGCTGCTGACAGTGGCCAGTATCAGATTATTCAAAGGAAACTACAAGAAAACCCATAATGGAGAATTATGGAATAACTTGTCCACAAAATAAGTAATTTCTTGACTCTTGTCAATTAGATAGTGGTTGATGCCATGAAGCATGATGATGATATGGTGGCACTAGTCTCCTAAGGGGATTCTATTCAATCCACAGGTAGCAACAACCCCTTTCCTAAGATTATGGTACGATATGGCTAGAATATAACTCCAGGTACTCAGTACGAAGTCTGTAGATTGAATATGGTTGTCTTTCTAAAAGATATGTTCTCTCGTTTAACCAGAAGTTATTAGGCTCTATAATGTGAATTTATGTAGTGGGAAAAAAGAATTACCTCAATGTAGGAATTACTGTAGGAATTTCTGTGGCCTGTGATATGCAGGATGTCAGATTAAATGATAGTGGCCCCTTCTGGCCCTTAATTATATTAATTTAATAACAAGAATACCTTTTGGTTTGTTGCTAGTGGTTAGAGTCTGAGACTTTGAGTTAGAAATTTTAGGTTCTATTCTAACCGTGTTTTAATCTGTGCGTGCCTCAGTTTCTCTCTGCATCAAATGAGGATAGCACCTCAGTAACAGGGGACTTGATGAGGCTCATTAATGTAATGAGCCTCGTCAATTATTGTAATCAGTTAATTTGGAGTAGATCATTGGTCCATGTGCCAGACAGAGACACACAGATAGCAAGGGTGATAGTTTGGGTTGGCAGTAGCCTGTGCTGGCCTAGATTTTAGACATTCTGGGCCAAATCTCTGCTGGTTTAACTCCAGTTAAATCAATGGAGTTATGTGAGCAGGGAATTTAGCCTCTGTCTCAGTAGCAGGCCGTGCGAATGGTGCATCGCTCCAGATCGTAGAGTTCACTTTCTGCTCCATGTGTGGTGAGGTTCTGCAAGGGAAATTTGTCCCTCTGAACGCCGCCTCTCTGCCCTATAGTTGCTGCTTACGAGGCCTGCCCCAAGTGCTGGCTACTCCCATCCCCCTCTGTGTCTTTTCAGCAGGGCTTGTGTGCATCCTTAAGAAAAGAAAAGAAAAGGAGAGTTGCAAATCCTTTGTGTTTTCCAGCTTGTTCGAGCTTGCCCATCACAGGAGTGAGTGTGTGTGTGGATGCTTAAGCTTCACCACTGTTCCCCCCGGTGACTACACTCAGCGCTTTTCTCACGCAGCGCCAAGGATTATTCTAGTGGAATTACCAGAGATGGGAAAATTCTGCCTTTGCAGAGAAAACAATTTCACAGAAGACTAAACCAAGTTAGAACAGGAAGCAGGCACACAAAGGCAGTGAGAATGGAGTCCAATCTCTCCTTGGTTCACCAGAACGAAGAGCCAATTAGACTGAGGTATAGTGCAGACTGGCACCCAGAGCAATCGTTTTCGTTAAAAGGTTGGGAAGGCACAGAGGCTTAAGGTGATCTGATTTCACATAACTTTCTTTGTCAACTTAATTACCGTTGCATTTCCATCCATCCCCTACGGGCTGCTTTTTTCTTGCTGCTCTCCATTGGCTACAGAGAAAACTTTTTCTGCTTTGAAGACAGGGCATAAATTCAAAGAGCATCATGTACGGGTTACAGCAGGGAGCTATCGAGTCAGGAGGAATGCCCGGTTTGATTATCAACTCAGCAGCTGACTCTGGATAAATCACATAACCGCTCTGTGCCTCAGTTTACCCAGAAGGTATAACAAAACTACAGCTGGGCTATGTCAGGGTTTTGCAAAACTAAAACCCAGAAGTGGATTAGGTCTCACTTCTGTTTTATTTGGACCACCAAAGAAAGTGAAGTAGTTAAATTGTTATACCTTTCTAATGCACAGAGAAAGCCTAAAATATAAGTCCCCTAGATGGAAATATATATGATAGTTGATACAAGCACAACCTACAGATGGACAGGTTGATCCAAGAGATGAGTGCTGGATTGGGGCTCAGGAAACCTAGATTCTACTCCTGGCTGTTGACCTGCTTTGGGACTTTGGGAAAATCACTTCCCTACTCTGTGTCTTAGTTTCCCCTTCTTTGTTTTGTCTCTCTTGACTAATTAGATTGTAAGCCTTTTGGGGCAGGGACTGCCTCTGATTATGTGCTTGTACAATGGCCTGCACAATGAAGCCCTGATCTCAGACACAGCCTCTAGGTATGACTGTAATATAAATAATAATAATGACAATGTGACATTTTGGGTTTCCCCCTATTCGAGCTACTCCCATCACTGCTCATGACATTCCCTCTTCCTGCTCTCAGCCCCAGCAACTTACTTGTTTCCAGCCTGAGACATCGGTAAGAAAAATAACATATTTAAACGCAGTCTCTCTCCCTCTCTTCTCTGCAGGAGAGAATGATCGATATTCAGAATGTGCACCCCCTTCCTTCTCTCTCCCGCGGCTGTGATGCTCACTAGCAAGGAAAAGGTTACGACGAGGTTCCAGTGCCATTGCTCACAGATGTGATTGATGACGACTGCGCTAGAGGCTGGGAGAAGATTGGTTTCTGGGGCTGATTGATAAAGTCTATCATGCAGCGTGAAACAGTTGGAAAGAAAAATAATGGACCGTATGATTCCTCCTAGCAGTGAATCTGTGGTGGGAATGAGTTTACTGTTTATTTTTTTTCCCTTTAATTTGTAATTAAAGAAACCTACCTCTGTGTGTTCACTTTTCCAGTGTGTGGGTTTGCCTCTTTGCTTAATAGGATTCCAGAACTGGTTCTTTGAGGTGAAGGCAAGTTGCTGGAATCCCCTAGGGCTGGCATGGACTTTCTGAATGTTCATTTCAGGATGAGCGATGAGCTGGGTTCAGAGCTGATGATTATAACAAGAGAGACACTTCTTTCCCCCCTTCTGACCCTGCAGATTGCTTTGCTGCTCCCAACATTACTTTTCAGTGGAGCTCAGAATAAGGTATGTTCCCATCTGATTCTGCCTTGAGAAAGAAAGATTCCAGTCTCCAGCTCTGATCTACTGTAGTTTTCTTTTAGAGATGAAACTGAACCAAAATCCAGGATCTAAAACTTCCAGGATCTACAACTTTGCAGACTTTGGATCTGGATTCAGAGTTGCTTCCATGCTATTCAGATGGCTCCTATAGCTAAAATAATGGGGTAAACTAAAACCCCATTTCCAAACATTCAATCCTTGGAGAAGTTTGGATTTGGATTCAGGTATGAATTTTGCAACTCCTGCCCTGACTCATTTCTTTCCATCTCTTACATGGCCTAAATCCAAAGATAACAGAGACAAATACATTTGACAGGTAAAGTAGAACAAATAACAAACGCTGAGTGGATTGCTCAGGGGATTGATAATGACCTATGCTAACACCTTCATGCTACCAGTATGTGGCCAGTGCAGGTTCGTAGTGGCTTAAAGTTCTTCATATCTGATGGCTACTCAGTGGACACTGTATGGAATTGATCAGTATAGTGGTCCTGGTGGGTCAAATGTCCACATCACAAAAGCTTCCACCGGGATTATCACTTGAGAAATCCTTTTAACATCCTCAAGAGAGAGGCCAAGGAGTGAATGGGCCACAGAGAGTAAGCAATCCTGTCGTGCCGTGACACAGTCTCTCAAGGTCAGGGCAGATGCCTATATTGGTGGGAAAGTTTGCACTGTGGCACCCCATGGGTCTTTCAAGGATTTCATTCTCCCGGGCTGCTATCTTGGCAGCTTTTGTTTTTAAAGCGAGTCCTGCAAAGTCTATTTTGTCACTGCCTAGAGAGGATGGATGGACATTCTTTAGTAGTGGCCAAATCTCTTGTGTGGAGGTTCAGTTCAGATAAGCATCCCAAAGTTCAGATGCTCATCCAAACCTCTTGGGTCTGCAAAGCAAGGCTGGAAAGCCTGTTTCCATGAGATTTACAGACCCTCCCAAAAATCCAGGGAGGCTGATTAGGTTTCTGACCTTGTGGGTGTTTAGTCAGTGAATCTCTGAACCATCCGAAATTCTCCTACCACTAAGACAAGATCTGTTCATCCCCTACGCAAAGGAATCAAACTGGTCTTGGTGTGGTGAAGACTGAACGTAATGACCTTCCACTTTGTGACCTTGTGCACTGACAGCAGGCACACGGGAGTCCCACAGCTCATGTGCTGAGTTCGCTCAATGCCACCAGATCTGCCAAAAGCAGGACCGTACACCAGCAGTGGCAGAGAAGCAAGAAGCAGTTGGAGGCATCACAAGACAGGTGAAGGGACTTGTTTACAGTGATTTACTTTCCATGGCAGACACAGAACATGAATTAATGATTGCACAGGAGAGAGATAATGCTGGGGCTGAGTTTTCAGTGTGTTTTCATGTATATTTCATAGTCCTCTTTGCTTTTCTGATGCTTAAAGCTCTTTGATTATCCCTGCCCCCCCCTTTTTTTTGTAGTGATTTCTAAGTGCCAGGTGCAGTCCTGCTTTTAACTCTCAGGGTGGATCAGGTGAGTGGTTCTTCTTTGGCTGGCCAGGGTGCACTGTGCTTCTTCAGATTCACAGGGAACTATAGATATTCTCCAAGGTTCTTAAAATCTGCAGCAGTAAGATGTGAGATTGTGCACCTTAGGCCAAGCAAATTCCCTGATATTAAAATCGCATTACGCTGGGGTTGTACAGGACCTATTGCACCAGGTCCTTAAATGCTTTCAATGGCTCTAGGGTCTTGCACAACTTAGAGAAGGAACAGGACCCAGGACCTTCCATTGTACAGAGGACCCAGGCAGTGATAAACCAATGATGCATGACTCTGCTGTACCCCAAAGTAGGAGAAGGGGTGAGGCAGTGGGCAACTGCCCACAAGCTGGGCACAGACCATGGGACTGCTCAGAACACAGGTCCACATGGCCCAAGACCCACGAAGGAGGGGAGCAGTGGACATGTCTGCACTTTCCCCCCTGTACCGAGCAGGCGTGCTGGCAATTGTGCAGTCACAGGGGCAAGTACTCAATTTGTGGGTATAAACTGTGCCCACAAAGGGAGGCCACTCAATGGAAAAAGTATCCCTTAACCACCAGAGTGATGCTCCTCCATCACAAAATCACACTGTCTGAAGGAATCATCCTCATAAATGACATCCTTACAGGCATCCCCAAATTTCTGCATGTGACTGCATCCTTCACCTCTTGGACTCAAGCTATTTAACAAACCTTGCTATGAATCACCCTATGACAGAGGCTTCATGGGGGAATTGCAATGGCAGAGAGAGGGGGGTCTAAGACAATGTGCAACAGGATGTCCTTTAGCAATTCAAGATTAAAGGAATACTCTTAGATTGTGTTAAGCCCAACACCTAAAATCACCCAAACAACTAGAGTTCAATAGAAATATCTCCATGGAATTCACTTTTTATTGCAACGAAAACAGTTTCTTTGTTATTCCTCTTTTCTCGTGTATGCAGCCATGTCACATCATTTTACTGTACTTATACAGCATCTTTAAATTACTTGACTCTGCTGTCCTCCTTTGTGCAACACAGAAGTGAAGACTGATACAGAGGAGTCATGCACACTGTGCTCGCTCTTATGCAGACTTTACTCTTGTTCTTTCTTGTTCCTCTGGTCTTGTAATCTGAAATAAAGTTGTTTCAGCAGAAAGTATCTGATTGTATGGGGGGAAAAGACATTAAACATTCCTGGTTTACTGCTGTAAGCAATCCTTAGATTTACAGTGTCATGTTAAAGGTTCCTGCAATGCTTTGTCAACATCTGATTTGCTGGAGCTTCTTCAAAGTAAGGATAGGTCCTAGCAATTATAAAGAGAAATAAAATTCCTAGATTGCCCCTGGACAGGGTGAAGTTTAAGCAAATTGGCGTTCAGCGTATGTGTTGTACTCATAGCCCTGGAGATGCAAAAGCAGGAGAAATGATCAAAATCAAGAACAAATCCAGGAAAATTTTAAAACAAGTTTTAAATAATTGATATGGCATTGGAGGCAGCTTGCATCCATGGAGGGGAGATTAATAATGAATGAGAATGCTTCTCCTTCTCTGGGAACAGAAAGGTAGCGAAGTTGTCTAACGAGGCCTTTGTATATCACAATCAGTATTTACGGCCCAAGTGCAGATGGGCAAAACTGCAGCTGTTGCTGCTTCACTCTGGATTTCGGGTGCCGAGACTCACTGGAGCAGGAAGGGAAGGGGAGATCTGCCAGCACAGGTAACTTCACACCCCACAGGGGTAGGAACTGGGAGGCAGGGGGATCAAACTGAGCAAAAGGAATCAGCAGGCAAAATAGCAGGAGACATGACCCAGTGCTGAAGGCACTGCTGGGCTGTGGAACTGTCTTCCATGTAAATGGTGAGTTGAAAGTGGAGAGGAATAACAAAGGAACCTTTTTCGTTGCTTGACAAGGCACTTTTGCGCTGATCCAGCAAAAAATTAAAGCACGTGCTTAACGTTGAACAAGCCAGTAGTTCCATTTAAGTCAATTGATACTACTCGCTATCTTATCCGTCTATCACTACCAGCCATTGTCTATCTACGTATGTTCATATATGGCCCTCATCACCGTAGTATTAAAGCTGCTCCACTGAGTTAAAAGATGGCAATGATTTCTCCCCTCTCTTTTCTTACCTGCCACCTAGAGGCAGGCTTATTGGCTTTGTTTCAATGGATCTGTGAGAATGTGTATGCTACTGTGGGGAAGCCCGGGCAAGAGAGCGGGGGGGGAGGGGGGTTCTCAGTAGTTCGCTCCAAGGCAAGATTAGCAGGTATTCTTATTTCTTCCAGCAGTGAAAGGTAAGCACATCCTGGAGTGTCATGCTGAATTGGGACCCATGGCTTTTTCTGGAGCAATGGGTGGGTGGAAATATATTAGGGAAATAATTTCTTTTTTCATTGTGTAAACACAGAGTGTTTTATTAACATGCCCCCTGAGGTACCTAATTAGGGACATGCTAGAAATCTAAAGCAGTAGGAAATAAATAATAAATGACAATATTATAAACACATGATGATCATCAATAATACTTTGCACTTAAATAGCACCTTCCATCCAAGGATCTCAAAGAAAGTGACACACATTAATTCATCAACTAACCAGCCCTCAGAGGCAGGTGAATAATATTACATAGAGAGGGATGCTGTGGCAGAGCAAGGTGAAGCGACTTGCCCAAGGACACAGCACATCAGTGGCAGAGTTAGGAAAAGAACCCAATTCCCTTTTAGCTCTGACACTGACTCCTGCATTCATCGATGCTGAGCCAAGCAGGGACCATTCTGATCATCCAACTTGACTTCCTGCATAACACAGGCCAGAGAATTTCATCCAGTAACTCCTGCATCCAGTCCAATAATTTGTGTTTGAACTAAAGCACATCTGAAAAACCCAGGATTGAATTCGATGATGGTCTAATTTTGGTGACTGGCTATTCTGAGATGTATTCCTCAGAGTGGAACTTCTGTCATGGTGGGATGGGATGCCTGTATTCAAATGTCATATGTTATGTGTGTATTTCAATATGCAACAGAGATAATGTGATAAAGAGGCAATGCAGGACAGACTACTGGGGAGTGAGCCAGCAAAATTCACTTTTAAAGTTGTAGCTCAGTGTCAATTTACAGCAGTGAGTAAAAACCATATGTATTTGATTTAAAATAGGATTAATACTGCTTGCCCACCCTCCACTACACCATGGATGGCACTGTGTGATCCGTGATCCCTGCTCCTTTTGATCAGCATCGTGAGGTTAGCGGTACCTCTGTGAGGTGTGTGTCTTTGTGCAGATGGGGAAATCAGCCCTCAGGATGGAGGAGGAAAAGGGAAGGGAGCAGCTGCAGGTAACTGGAGAATGACTTAATTAAAAACATTCACCAAACTGGTTCTTAAAAAACAAAACCAGTGATCTCCCGTAGACACTCCAGCTAAGGCTGGATGACTGTTATCTGTGTGGCTGCAAACTCTTCCCCCATCCCCAAGGGTTCTTGCAAGACCATCTCAGACACATCCATTAAACACTCAGCTGTTACAGATGGCAGCGAGATGGAGGATGCTTGGCCCTAGGTTGAGAACGTTATTATATTCTGATCATTAATACATTGAGTGACTCCTTCCAAGCTGAAATATTGCAATAAAATGTGAAATGCATAAGGAACAGGGCACAAGTTCACCATAAAAATATCTTCTGGGGATTGAATCCAGGACATGTGGTTAATAGATGCCTTCAAGATGCAGGGGTTTGTTCTCTCAGTGTGTGCATATGTGTATTACCTGCATCAGTCCCTCTCCTGTGCCCTGAACCCAGAACACAGTTCATACTGGGAATGGGCTCAAGCCCTACCATTTGGATATGGGGCCAGAATTTGGACACCCAAATGGTTGCAAGTGCTCAGATCTGGGGTTTTGCTTGGTCCCATATAGGGACATTTGCAAAATGCAAATCTGGATCTCAGTTCAGATTTCAAAACTCCACCAAAGATGGAGGGATGGTTGGGTTTGGAATTAGCTGCAGACCCCTAATGCAGATATTGTACCAGCATAACGTGGGATTTGCACTAGGGTGGCTTAATCTAATAAAGTACGTTACCAAGTGATGCTGGCTTAAATACAGCTTTACATTAAAGCAGCACGTCTACATTGGGGGTTTGTATCCCTACATCAATGTAGCTGTGCCAATTCAAATTTCTCTAATGCAATGTTGCCAACTCTTACAATTTTACTGCAAGTCTCTCACAATATTTGGTGTTTTTTCTTTAAGCCCCAGCTCCTGCAGTCATGTGACTGTGAGAGAAACTCAGCTTTAATAAAAAAAAAAACCCCACAAGTTTCTAGCCTTCGTATTTGCAGAGAAAAACTTGGAAAATGTGACCCAGAAACCAGGAGGCAAATCAAAAGACTTCCCAATTTTTTTTTTTTATAAATCTCATTATTTTTAAGCTGATCTCATGATTTTGCGGGCCTGACTCATGATTTTTCAGTGCTTGGGGTCTGCAATATTGCTGATGTAGACAGAGCCCAAGTTCCAGAGTTTTACTGGGTAAACCAGGGTCTGATCACTTAAGACTCAGTGGATAGCAATTGATGTGGTTTCATTCAGGGAGAGAGGTGACTCCTGAGACAGCCAGCCCAAGCCCATACAGGGTCAAAAATGGAAGCTGCTCTGTACTGGAGCAGTATGCACTGAAAGCCTGTGACTGTGATAACAGACTAATTCCCTGCTTCACTCAGGGGTTTTTGTTTTTGTTTTTGTTTCTGGTTGGCTGCATTTGCATCTGGCTTTGCAGCCTGGTTTCCCCCCGGGAGCTTCTTTATTGGATTTGCTTAGCCTCATGACTTATTGCTTTTTTAAACGAACTTGTAAATAACTAAAATAAGCCCCTGGATGGCTTAGTTTGCTGTAGTCCCCACTTTTGGGGGGGGGGGGGAGCGGAGCATTGCATGCAACCAGCCAGCTCAGCTGTGATGTCAGCTTTGCATTTGAAATACCTCCCCAGCTGCAACAGAGTGTCACTGAAAGGGATAAAGACTCTCACAGACCAGTGAGGCAGCCCCAAGCGTAGCCACAGCTTGTGGCACAAACATTGTAAGTATTATTTATAGGGCCATTGTTACTGACAGCAAAGGAGAAATTAGCAAGACCTAAACTGCAAAGCTGAAACATTTCTATCCTGGGTGCACTCTGGAATGGGCTTCTAGCTCCGAGTCTGAGTCAGAACAGACTTACGTGGTAGATGTCCGTTCTTCCTCCCAATGTGGATCTTTGGGGGCAGCTACCCCTTCTCTCTCCCAGTCTGGGGCAGCAGGGACCTGGGGGGCAGTTCTCACTTTCGGACAGCTTGCTATCTAACCAGTGCCACACTCACAAGGATGTAGGAGGAAACCAGACTCCACGCAAAGTGCCCCTAGGCAAGGGGCTTTCTAAGCAATACTTGTTTCATAACATCCCCCAAACACACGTGGAGTGGAGTGCGAATCCCTCAGAGGGGCTGGTTGTAACAATGGAATAAATCCCAGATGGGTTCATCATGATTAAAGATCTTAAGATAAATGGCAGAGGGGCAATTAATGAGCCATTTAAATGCCCACCAATCACCCGCTTGGAAAGGCTTTTTCTTTTTTTCAAGAAATTTCCTCAGCCTGTTGGAAACTTTGGCCACTGTTTTGGTGCCTATTCTTGTTGCTTCTCTTGCCTCAGTCCCGTCTTCTCCAGCTCACGTTACTTGGCAGGAGCTCCGCGAGGCAGGAGACAGTATGCTCATCACTGGCGGAGGAGGGTTGGGCCTGACCTTTCTTCTCCATTGTTTACAGCAGTTGCCGAGCTGTTCTTTCAAGGCCTTGACAAGCTGGTTTGCCCTTTTCCACAATCTGTGATTGGGTCAGCGGGGATGCAGTTCTTGGCTATGCCCAAAAGCCTGATGTATTTTGTTCAGGGTAGGAGGGGGAGGGAATGGAGGGCAGAAGCTGAAGCATCAGAACTTTCCTGAATGTTTTTCAGTGAAGATTCATCAGGTGCTGGCATTGCCTGGGTGATGAATCCAAGCAAGGAGCAGTTAAATCCACCCCCACCACAGCAGAGCTGGGGAGAGCAGGAGCTTTTAGTTCCAGTCATTTAGTTCCAAAAGCACAAGTCTCTGTCACTTGAACTACAGAAAAGCAAAACCATCAGCTTTCTTGCTTTTTCTGTGGGGCAACATCACAGAGAAGGGATAGAAGATGGTCAGCACCCATTGCATCTTCACCTGGGAGAAGAACATTAAAGACTTACTGCTTGTGACAGAAGCCTCAAAGCCAGAGAGGAGGCAAAACTGAAACTGTGTCTAAGTACCTCCAAGTTTCAGGTGTTGAATGCGCTAGGGTTTAAATCCCCAGAATCACACCACCCCCAATAGTTTTGGTCCTGGGTTACATCAATTAGAGGCCAATGTTTTGATCAAAATCTCATGAAGACAGCTGAATCTGACAGTCCTCAAATAGATGGAGACTCAGTTGGGTCTAGATAAATATCTCAAAGTCCCTATACTTCTCTGGGCATCTTGGGAATGTAGGATGAGCTGAAAATCTCAGGAGAAAAGGTTTTTTGGGGGGATTTCTAGAAATCCCTGCTTCTCTAGTCAGGCTCAAAAAAACTGCCTCTTGTGTGGCATTTTTGGGACTTCTGCTTCCCATCCCTGGTGAAGCAATAAAGTTCACAGGTTGCACTGAACGTTAATGATACTAGAAGAGGAAAACAAAACATTTCCAAACCTACAAAAATGTTTTGCTTGAGATTTCAGAGAAAGAGGAAAATTGTCCTGTGCAGGGCTGGGAATCAGGACTCCTGTGTTCTTTTCCCAGAGTTGCCACAAACAGTTTTTGTGACAGTGAGCACATAGGCACTTTGGATAATATTTTGAAATTGATTAATGAGCCTAAGGAACACATTTTTAAAGGTATTTAGGGACCTGACTCTCATTGAAATACTTCTAAAAATTTGGACCTAAGTCACTTACCTTCATCTCTCTGCACTTCAATTTTTCCACTGGTAAAACAAAGGTAGCAGGAATTACATACCCCTCACGGTGATGTGTGGCTCAGTTCATTAATGTTTATGACGTTGTTTATTAATTATATTATTATTAATTATTATTATTATAGGCAGAGTGGTATGATGCCTATACATTAGATTGTCCAACATTTCCCATTATAGGATCCTGTTTTTAGTTGCATATAACTTTTCCAAACCTTAACCATTTGATCTGAAATGTGCTTTGGAGCAGAGGCTTGACATTTGAAAGGCAGGTCCCCCTGGAGTCAGGGCCTTTCACCATCCCCATGAAAGTTCATGCAAATATGGCCAAGTTATAGGCCTTTGAAAAAATCAAAGTACGGACAAACTCAGTAGAGATTTGTTAGAACTTGGCAACTAAATTTGCCAAAGATTCCAACTGCTCTGAGCATGCTCCAGCCCAGGCTGGCAAGGGCTGAGCTAAACTTTCTCTACAAACTGCTGTTCCTGCCAGTCAGGGCCTCTGTGGTACCACACACAGGAGCTGAGAGCATGGAGACTGTCTCCTATGTGCTCTCAATGATCCCTGTGAGGTGCTCAGACAGCATGGAGGAGGCAGCAGCCTGACTGAAATGCAGAGGGGTGCACAGCTGGGTCTGCGGGGGGTGCAGGTAGTACATTGGGACTAGGGTGACCAGACAGCAAATGTGAAAAATCGGGACGGGGTGGGGAGTAATAGGAACTTATATAAGAAAAAACCCAAAAATCGGGACTGTCCCTATAAAATCAGGACATCTGGTCACCCTAATTGGGACAAGGAGTGCTATGCACTGAGTGAAGCAGGTGTCCTCTGGAAAAAAATAGTATGTGATCATGTGATTAAAGACTGTATTTTAATGTACACACACGAGAGGGCCAAATTGAGGAAGGCTGGGCAATCTTAATACTAACATTTCCTAATTTATGAGTGCTTGACTTTGCAACCTGATTAATCCTTCAACATAGATTTCTGTTTGATTACATTATTTATATTACAATGACTCCTAGTGCCCCCAAAGCAATTGGGTCCCTATTGTGCTAGACACAGACCTTGCATCGAAGAATTTATAATGTAAATAAACAAAACAGACTATAGGTGGGGGGGGGGGTGGAAACAAAAGCACAGAGCGGTATAATGACTTGCCCGAGATCACACAGCAGGCCAGTATCAGGAAAAGAACCCAGTTTTCCTAGCTCTCACATCAGTAACCTATCCATTAGACCCTACTGCCACTCCAGTGCTTTGGAGTCTTCAGACTGAAGGTGCTACAAAAGAGCAAAGGATCATTCAGATATTTTTCAGGCTGGTTCTTATATATTTTGCCTAAACGTTAGTCACGGGCAAACCCAGGTCAAACACTTTTGAACCTTGGGAAAGTTCAGACATAGATCACGATCTGGACATTACATCTGATCTCAATCCATTTTAGCCCATCCCTTTCAAGTCTGCATTTCTCAGGTTAGGTTACCTCGCCACAAGACTGAGGCCTTAGTGTTTACAGCTGAATAGACTTCCTTTATTCTTTTTTTTCTCTTTTTAATATTCTTATCTGCCGTCTGTTGTCCTTACTGCAGGATTAATGGATGCAATGCTTTGCGGCTTGTTTATGTAAATTACTGGCAGCAAACAACCGTCATAATACACTTTGATGCAATGAAATGCAGTCTGTAGTGAAATCTATTACAGTTCAAATATAAATTAATTATAATCCCTTCTGCTGTAGTGAACCTTCATCTATAATTAACATTCACTGTAGGGAAGAGAAAGGGAAAAAGAAATCCCCACTGGAGGGTTTCAGCATCCATAATAACTCCTGCTTCCCAACAGACCCTTTTGAAATGACTGTCCATTAGAAGGTACACTGCAGCACACCTTCCCTATTGAACAACACTAGCTGCAGCTGTCCTAAGTTGCAGCCAGTGGGCCCTTATGTAGCCCAGAGAGAACATGAATGATTTCAGATCGTGGGGTGGTTTTCCATCTCTTTGGGATAGGGCACCTGTTGTGTAGTCAGCAGTCCCTTCCAAGGCTGCTACATCCAGGCCCGGATTTAGGGAGACCCTGTGTGGTAAGAGTAGGCAACACAACGTATTATGCTACCTTGCACTACAAGCTAGGGGTGTGATCACCCTTCTCATGTCAACATACTCCAGCTAGCTCTCAGCAAGCATAAATAGTGGTGTAGCCTCTGTGGAGGCACAGCTTAGCCACCAGTTTCAGGCAGGTTTGTACTTGGCATGGCTAATGCCAAGCTCATGGTATAGGCAGAGCCACAGTCAGTCTCCGAGCTACAGAGCCGGGAAGGACAGTCAGGTCTCCCCTGTGTCTGGCAGCCTCAATGAAGAATCCCCATTATATTCAACAGAGTTGAGTCCTATCTGTTCTCTGGCGTGGACAACACAAGAGCACTTGAAGGATTCAAACTGACAGGGCTCCTTCAAGGCTTCATGTGCCCAACAGATGAAATCTAACCCAGCTCCTATTAAAGCCAATGGAAAGATGCCCATGAGTTTCAGTGGGAATGGGACAGGTCTCTGATGATTAACTGATACAGTCCAGGAGGGAACTTACAGGCACAGTCAGGGCCAACCCTAACCAAGGGCCCTGTGCCTTTTCATAGAATCATAGAACTGGAAAGGACCTCGAGAGGTCATCTAATCCAGTCCCCTGGACTCAAGGCAGGACTAAGTATTATCTAGACCATCCCTGACAAGTGTTTGTCCAACCTATTCTTAAAAATCCCCAATGATGGAGATTCCACCGCCTCCATAGGCAATTTATTCCAGTGCTTAACCACTCTGACAGTTAGGAAGTTTTTCCTAATGTCCAACCTAAACCACCCTTGCTGCAGTTTAAGCCCAATCCTGTCCTATCTTCAGAGGTTAAGAAGAACAATTTTTCTCCCTCCTCCTTGTAACAACCATTTATGTACTTGAAAACCGTTATCATGTCCCCTCTCAGTCTTCTCTTCTCCAGACTAAACAAACCCATTTTTTTCAATCTTCCCTCATAGGTCATGTTTTCTAGACCTTTAATAAATGTTGTTGCTCTTCTCTGGACTTTCTCCAATACTCCAGTTGAGGCCTAATCAGCGTGGAGTAGAGCGGAAGAATTACTTCTCGTGTCTTGCTTACAATACTCCTGCTAATACATCCCAGAATGATGTTTGCTTTTTTGTAATAGCATCACACTGTTGACTCATATTTAGCTTGTGATCTACTATGACCCCCCGATCCCTTTCCACAGTACTCCTTCCTAGGCAGTCATTTCCCATTTTGTATGTGTGCAACTGATTGTTCCTTTCTAAGTGGAATACTTTGCATTTGTCCTTATTGAATTTCATCCTATTTACTTCAGACCATTTCTCCAGTTTGTCCAGATCATTTTGAATTTTAATCCTATTTTCCAAAGGACTTGCAACCCCTCCCACCTTGGTATCGTCCGCAAACTTTATAAGTGTACTCTCTATGCCATTATCTAAATCATTGATGAAGATATTGAACGGAACTGGACCCAGAACTGATCCCTGCGGGACCCCACTCGTTCTGCCCTTCCAGCTTGACTGTGAACCACTGATAACTACTCTCCGGGAACAATTTTCCAACCAGTTATAGTAACTCCATCTAGGCTGTATTTCTCTAGTTTGTTTATGAGAAGGTCATGCGAGACAGTATCAAAGCTCAGGCAAACCTGATCTTTTCTTCTGGCATTCAAACTGGACAGGCAGGCACTACGCTACCAAATCTTCTCCTTCAAGGGTAAAACAACTCACAGCACATATTCAAACTTTTAGAGGGGAGGTAACCCATGGCTCAGTCCTCCCAACCAGGCAACTTAGGAACTGGAAAGTGCATTGCTAGCCCTGAAATTAGCAGATGCTCTATAGGCACAGACAGATGCAAATGTTTGGACTCCTGGCCACAGAAGAAGCTCTACATGGAGCATTGCAATGCCCTTGAAATGATCTCTCTAATGGAGGTTTGTGTTTGTTACCTAAGAAGCAGCAAAGTTTACATCACATTTTCCATAATAACTGTAATAATAATGTAATTTACAGCTATCTTCTTCAGCCCAGACAGGACCATCAGTTACTCACTGCTTAGGCATGCAAGGACTTCTACTTCCATGTCGAATCCAAGACCAGCACTTGGGGGATATGAGAGCAGTGTTTTTGGATCCCCTTGGGACAGGAGTGCAATATAACGTTGGGCAACCAAAGCTGGGGAATGACATTTTAGAGAATTTCCCCTCTCCTAGGAGGATTCTGTCTGCTCCCAATCTCTGATGAGAGCCAATTGTGGCTGATAAATTTTACATAATAGCTTTTTGCTTGTTCTGCAAATTATGCAGAAAAATTGCCTATTAGATGAAAACTGGAGCATTTTTCAAAACTCAGTGTAACCTATTTAGCTGGTTAGGTCAGACACAGGGTGGAATCCAAAGTCTCTTTATTATCTTTCTGCAGGGAGCAGCAGCAATTTGCATTGCTGATGCAATGTCTTGCTTGAGAGACCCAGCGAGGCATGATTTCAGAACCACATCAAAGCCGCTTGGTACCAAAGGGGCTAGATTAGCTCCTCTGTTGCTGTTTAGGCAACTGTCTTTCAGCAGTTCACTTCTCCCTCTCATCTGAACCATGCTCCTTCTAGCTAGCTGGGGGCTCACTCAAACAGGCCTCAGAGACCCTCCATAAGGGGGCTTTTCCCCACAAAAGAAGATCTCAAGTGCCAGACGGGCTGCTTGGAGCCTCCTTTTAGCCAAGACTGAGTATAAAAGCTATGGAATCTTTTCACTTCACCTCACCTGTATCCCAACCTTGCCCTTTAGGGATTACCGATGTAGATGAGTGTATCTGGCCTCCTTAATCCTGAAGCTGTTAACAAATTATGCCTGTGTATGTTCACTCATACATTGCTAGCCTCTGCCTACACCCTACATATTCATCCCTTCTCATGTCACTCCATCCTCTGCATTCACATAATCACTTCAACCCCCTCTGTACAGTACCCTTACCACCCCTATCCTTGTTACATTGTCCCCTTCATATCTGCATATCAGCATAAAGCTGTGTTCAGAGCTCATTGGTGCCCAGCCTGATTCTGGTAGCTGATTAATTCCCTTTGCCAGGGGCTTATTCTTTCCTCTTCATTTCTCTACTCTCTCCATTACATGTCTTTTTTTTGGAAGCGTATTACCTTGTGTTCTATGCTCTGGACTGCAGGCTCACAGTTTTTTATTCCTGATGATAATGCTGTGATCACCGAAGCCACCAGGAAATTGGCAGTGAGAGGGACAAGTGTTTCAAGTGGGTTGCAAATAGGGTGACCAGATGTCCCGATTTTATAGGGACAGTCCTAATTTTGGGGTCTTTTTCTTATATAGGCTCCTATTACCCCCCACACCCAGTCCCGATTTTTCACACTTGCTGTCTGGTCACCCTTGTTGCAAAGAACTAGGATACATTAGATCAGCATTTGCTACCCTTTTTCACCAACAGACATTAATGGTGACATCTGTTTCCTAAAGCAGGTCATGTCACCATGTCCCTTAGGATCAGGGAAGGTGGGAAGCTCCAAATTAAGTGCTGGAAGAGCCTTGGCTTTTTCCTAAACTGACCCTCTTCTCCTCACTCCCCATGTCTCCTCTCTCTTCTCCCAGAGTCCCCCCCATTAACAGGCCAGGAACTGCTGGGCTTCCCTAACAATCCTGAAATCTCCACCTGCTAGGCTTGCTGGCCAATGATTAGCCAACCTCACTCAGCAGAAAGGCTTATGATAAACAAAGCCCTACCGTCCTCCTTCACTGCCTTGTCACCCGATGGGCCTTGCACATGTCCAGTCTCTTTGCTGGGCTTCAGGCTTACTCATTGTAGCCCCCTGTCATGAACACATCTCCTACCGCCATCCTATCCACCCACTTCCCTCCCTCTCCATCCCTGCAAACACACATACACACACCTCTTATCTCCTGCTTACAATCTTCCCCCACATACACACACAAGCTCCTTTCACTTATGCCTCAGCCAAGTGAATAAGCACTCGTGTGCATGCACACACACACATGAGTTATCCCCTCTATTTACTGAATACACGACTTAACTGATTTATTTAGTTTTCACACCGGGCCTGAGGTTTTGCTTGCTGCATTCGATCCCCACTTAAATTCAGCATCTGATTTCTTCCCACTCTCCCCTCCCCACCCCGGATGCTGAAAATGATCTCAAATGTCTTAGCTAATCAATGGCATCTTTCAGGCAATATAATGCTCCTGATACATGTGCCCCTCACTTATCCCTCGCCAGCTGAGAGAATTACCCAGTGCTTTGCTTGCCATTATGCACCATTCACGCAGAGATCAACAGGGGAAATTAGTAAAGGTCACCAGATTCAGCCTTGCTTCTCCTGAGCTACAACAGGCTGCCCTGGACGAACAATAAAATAAAGTAAAATAAAATAAAGGTGATCTGGATCTACAGCACAACAAAATGAAGCCTTCTTTCAGCACTAATAATGATATTCACACTGAGATACCACAGGGATGACTTAATTGAGAAAGATATTGTTTATTTCCTTTTTTTTAGGCCAAGGCCTATCCCAGTGCTCTGAGGCGACAGATCACAGAATATCATCACTTCCATACACACACTTTAATTAATTAACCATCACACTGCCCCTGGGAGTTAAATGTTATTATCCCCATTTTATAGCTGGGGAAACAGGTACAGCAAAACAAAGTGACTTGTTCAAGGTCACCCAAGGAGTCAGCAGCACAGCTGGGACTAGAACCCAGGTGCTCTGGTTCCCAGACTACTGTACTAACCAATAAACCACCCTCCCTTACTCCAGCAAAGGTTGCATGTCCATCAAATCATCTGTGGGATTCCTTGTAATCCTACACTTGGCCTCCATTGACTCCAATGGCACAAAATGATGCCACAGTCTTGTGGCCTGGCCTCCCTTCCCTTGGAATTTTGATTATGGCCTTTGATGTGATCTCTGCTTGACCCACATGCCTGGCAGCTCAAACTGTGCCTCCCACATAGAGTGCATAGCCCAGCTGGGCTATGGAAGCTGCATCCATCCAGCTCACGGTAGCGGAGTTATTTTCAGGTGAAGAATGCATGTAGGCTGAGATTTCCCTTTGCTGCTGTATGCATTACTGCTCGGCACACTTACAAATTGGGTCAAAGAACACATCTGAATTATCATCCATAGTGTGGACCCAACCCTTGGGCCTAACATTTTCCTGCTCACTGTTTTTCTTTTTCGAGGTGGCTTTTGTGCCCCTTGGCTCTGGCTGGGGCAGGAAGGGGAAGAACATGTTGCCGTGAGACTGGCAGAGCTGAGAGGTCTGGGAAAGCATCTGCACACTGAGATTTCTTCTTCACTAGTGACCATGCACCCTGCCTTCAGCTGAAATTCTGTGGATGGGACAGTATGTCACATCAGAATGGCTCCCGTGGAGGAATTTCGTCAGCTTAGTGTTTAAGGTTTGGCAGGGCTGGTTCCTTGGCAGAGAGCATGCAAGCAGGAAGCAACTGTTTTTCACTCTGATAGCTCTGCCTAAGACTAGGCAGACAGCAGAGTCCCTATCTGCCATCCATTCTTTTCTACTTGCTAAGCTATTCCACTTTATCTACCTTTCTTCATAACCTGTGGTACCTACCTACATAGACATTTCTAATGCTCTCCCATGAGCCCATCATCAAGGGATCTGACCACCTATCTACAATCTCAGATAGCCACAGACCTACAATCCCATATTATATTTAGGACTGTCCCACAGATTGGCCGGGCTACTCCAAGACAAAAATAGCATAGGTCCCAGCAGCCAGCTCTGCTGATAACAAACTACAACAGAGACGGTGATGCCATGTTCATGTCACTCCCATCTTAGCAACATTCACATCTGATCCACAGAACCAAAACACCAGCATTTAGCAGGAAGCAATGCTTGGGAACCATTTATGAGAATGAGACAACTCTTTCCACAGCAGTTTGAATAAAAATAAGTTGAGCCACTTTAAAACTTTACAATCATTTACCCTTTTCTTTTCTTTCTTTTTTTTAAAATCAAGCTGCTCTAATTTCTCAGTGCTGTTGCAGGGTCAGTGTTGGAGGTACAGAAGCAGCAATCAGAGGACTGGATTACTGCATTTTCCAAACACTTAGCATTTTATTGCTGGTAGCTAACTGCATTCAGCGAACATCTGCTTTCACTTCTCAGTGCAATCTCCATCTCAAACTGCAGCTTTCTCGGTTCTTAAGAAGTCCAAACAGCCAGTCCAAAGAGCTCAAGTCTGACCTACTTTCATAAAAGAATTTTATCTCCTCTTTTTCTGTTCCCTTTTCTTTTATTCATTCTTTTTTACACCCTTCCTGTACAAATTTGCTCCTTTTCCAAAACCGGTTGCCATTCATACTCCTAATCATCTGTGACTGGGGAAGGAAGACAAGTCAGAAGCTACAGCGACTGGCTTATTGCTATAAGCATCAGGTTTCTAATGACTCCATGCCAGAAATAGATTCTAATCCAGGTATGTGCAATTTAGTCTTTCATTCTTCTTAAGGGACTACAATGAGTTTGATGTAGTCGACTTTCTGGGAGGTTTCAGGTAAGATCTTAATAGGAAAAGTCCTGACTCTCTCTACAGCTTTACACCATGAAACCTCCATTGACCTCACTGAGACAAGAGAAAATCAGGCCTAGAAATGCAACCACTAGGATGTTAAAAATCTCATGGGATTTTCTGTAAGTGTAATTCTGTCCTTGGCATAATTGTCCCTGCCTCCATAGTCATGGTAGGTTCTAGCTGGCTGCATTTCACTGGTGTGTCTGTTGAATACAAAATGCTTTGCCGTTCGTTTGGATAAAAAATGCTCCGTGTCCCTTTGACTCCCTTTGTAACATTCGGAGTCTGAACTGAAACACAAAATGGCAGCCACCTCCACAATGAACAGACAGGATGCCTCTACCTTTAAAGGTGCAGAAAAATGTAGAAAATAGAATGGTATCCAGTGCTTTCAGTCACAAAACTACACACATCATGGAAAGCTATCCAGAGAGTCAAAGAAATATGGGAAATGAAGGATGAAGTGGAAAGGGAAGAGAAAGAGAGGGAGAGAATGCAATAAATAAATAAATAAATAAAAAAGGAAGTAGAGAGAGATTTGGAAGGGTTTTGTTTTTTTTTAAAAATCATGCTTTTCCTGAGATGGATCCAAATCCCACTGAAGTTTACGCTAAAGCTCGATCTGACTTCAATGGACTTCAAATCAGGCCCTCTCTCTTTCCCTCATCTTTCACAGAATCCATCTTGCCTCATCTAAATGCAGGCATTTGCCTGTTGGAACACTACATGTGAGCTCCCTGAAGGCGAACAACAGGAAGTGTATGCTCTCCTCCTGAGATAAGTATACTGCAAAATCTCAGCCAGCACTAGGCTCAGACAGACTAAACTGTTTAGGCAATCCCTAAAACTAGCAACTCACATAGCTCAGCATTGCACTCTCTTGGTATTCTGACAACCTGTGGAACCTAGCGGGGACCCTTCTTTGCAGTTCAGTGATAACTGCAATTAAATAGAAGGTTTGCAATGAAAGCAAACATGGTAATGGAGTTAATTTTAGCAAACCACTAATGAACACTACACCAGTCTCCTATTTTTACCCTTATGGCCAACCTCCTAATGTGCCTTCTCTTGCTTTGTTGAAGTCATTAACAACTTACCCGCTGTCCTCCTTTTGGAAAACACATTTCTTCCAGACTTCCCTCCACAGGGATCTGAAAGAGCTTTTCCAATCAACAATTCATTGAATGAAGTCTCCGGAAATCCAATGTTGTCCTTTCCCTCCTGAGACGACCTTCAGCTATTTAAAACTAGATGGATTTCAGTGCTATGACCCCACCAGTCCCCTGATTTCTATTGCCTTCTCCATGAGGGTTATGGGGCCTTTTCAGGATACATCAGAGGAGGTCTGCTAAACATTTTGCGGTGAAATTTTGAAAGAGAGCTGAAGAAAGGCAACGTTGACTAGCGGCTTGAACAAGGGAAGACTGGGAATCAGGACTTCTGGGTTCAGTTCCCAACTATGTCTCACTACATGACCTTGGGCAAGTTATTTAACCTCTTTGTGGCTCAGTTTCCCCATAATTATTTATCTGTTTCATAGCAGGATTGGGAAGTTTCATTAAATGGTTGCAAAATGTTTTTAGTTCCTTGAATAGAAAGTGCTCCATAAAAGTGACTATTATTGCTCAGCAGAGGAGAAAGGAGAGAGAAATGTGCCTTTCACCAGCCCTCAATAATAATGTTTTGCTTTACTAAGGCACAGGGAAGTTAAGTGATGTTCCTAAGGTCTCACAGTAAGTCAATCACAGAGGTAGAATACAGATTTTTGAAAACCCAGTACTGTGCTCTCTAACCACTAGTGTATGCCTATTGCCTCCTCTGTACTTTCAAAATAATGGCAATGTCAGTCAGAAAAGTCCAGCTAGATGACTATGTGGAAAGAGAGCAATAGCACTTCTTTCAGTCTTCATGATAGGCAAATGGAGATAGATGCAAGAGAGCTAGCTCTCACCTAACCTTTTCCCAAAGGGACCTTTGTAGTCTTTGAATATCCTCATTAGTGTCAAATTTCACTGCAGTACAACTTCATCCTTGGGAGACAGAAGGGTGAGAGGTATCCTACAGGATTGGGGGGAAGGGTTCTGTGTCATATGCAGTGTCTGATTAAGCTTGGAAGGAACATGTTTCTGTTAGTGTGATGGCTTTGGAGGCCGAGGCTATTTCTCACAGAGCCTGTCATTACTTTGTCTCCAGATTTAATGACTTGAAGCTGCAAAAGGTGACATAAGACTGCATTTCTGACCACCATGGGCCTTCCTGCTACTTCAGGGTCCAAAACACACCAACAGTTGCCAGAGATGTTCATGAATCATTAATGCGCTAAGAGCAAAAAAGTGGCGGATGTTACAGAGACGAGAAAGATACCACAAAGCCACCTGTATTTCTTGTTTCCTTCTGACAAAAAATGCCAGGAACAGGATTTTAATGCAAGGAAGCCACAAGTGTAAACTGCTTCATTTTCAAACTCTGTGACTTCTCATCACCATATCCAAGGCCCCATTCTTGGAACCCCTCCTGCACCATCCGCTTTGTATCATCCCATTGCCACTGCTCTGTTATTCCCTTCCCTTTGACTTCAGTGTGTAGGCAGAGCAGGATGTGGGCCTAGCAGAGTAGCAAGAGATGCTGCAAATCAGAATTCAAGTGCATCTGGAAGGCTTTGCAGGCTCCCAGGACTGGGATATTAGGTGTATTATATGTTAGGATTGAGATGCACAGACACAGCTGCACCGAGTTGAACATCAGAAGCAGCAGCATGTGACCAGACAGCAAGTGTGAAAAATAAGGACAGGGGGTGGGGAGTAATAGGAGTCTATATAAGAAAAAGACCCCAAAATCGGGACTGTCCCTATAAAATTGGGACATCTGGACACCCTAGCCGCACGTCAGGACTGAGGTGCATTAACTGAGTGGCAAGAGGGCTCAGAAATGCAGCTGGCACTTCTAGTTGGGAATGTGTTGCGTTGGCCAGAGGTTTGTGCGGATTCAGGGCTGGCATGCGTACAGCACTGTAGTTCTGGAATGCGGAATGTTGTCGCAGCTGTGTAGGGGCCCAGGCTTGGAGCAGCAGCTGGTATTTCACATATGGATTGCAGTGCATTGGCAGAGCTCTATGGGCAGAGCTTGTACATTCCCTGTCTAGACTAAACCAGATGCTATTAAATAAGTTTCATGATCTCTAAGTTCACCCACAAACTACTGCCCCTGCCAAAACACTGCAGGTAAGACGATTCGTCCTCAAACCAATGACAAAGTCGTTCTGTCGGTTTAATTCCATTACTCTGGCAGGTAGTTCATGGAGGGCCCAGGGGCAGCTAGAAAAACTGCTCTGGTTGCTTCTGTTCATGATGAAGTGTCTGCCTAACCCTGCATAATGGATCACAAGAGGACACATTATTGAAAGGAAGGAAAAGGGATAGAATGAGAAAAACTTTTCCACCAGCAGCATGTGCCCCTGCTGAGCAGTGATCTGTTCTGCCCTGGGTAACAGGAAGCCAGCTCACTTAATGGAAACAAGGCCATGCTCTCTTGGTGGGGAAGATTCTTTAGTTCAGTGCCCTCTCGAATACTCAATTACTTGGGTGTTTGTCCTGTCAGAATGAAAATTAGCTGTGGAACAGACTGCTGCTTTAACACCATCAGCCTCGGGTTGGTCAGATGCTTTTTGGAGCACTCAGGGGTGATATTCAAACGCCTAAGGAGATGGCAATGGAGAATCCTAAGACAAAATATCCTAAGTACAAAATATATAGGAATGAAAGAATAGGCTGCACTGAGCGAGGGGGATGACACTATATGTGAAAGAATGCATAGAGTCACATTTAGTAAAAATCTTAAATGAATCAATGTTTGTACCATGCAATCACTATGGATAGAAATTCCATGCTTGAATAATAAGATTATAGAAGTTGGAATACATTACTGACCACCTGACCAGGATGGTGACAGTGATTGTGAAATGTTCTGGGTATATGTCACCTCAGGACTGGATGTAAAGATAAAATTTCTAGACACCATTGGTGACGGCTTCTTGGAGAAGCTAGTCCTGGAACCCACAAAGGAAAAGGCAATTCTTGTTTAGTCTTAAGTGGAGCACAGGACCAGGTCCAGAAGGTGAATGTAGCTGAGTCATTCAGTAATGCCACCCATAATGTCATTACATTTAACATCCCTGTAGTGGGGGGGAAATACCAAAGAAACCCACGACAGTACCATTTAACTTCAAAAATCACAGAAAAATGAGGAAGCTAGTTACATGGAAATTAAAAGGAACAGTCACTAGAGTGAAATGCCTGCAAGCTGCGTGGAAACTATTTAAAAACACAATAATAGAGGCTCAAACTAAATGTATATCCCACCCCCCCAAATAAAGTAAGAGGAACAAAAAATGCCACCATGGCTAAACAACAAAATAAAAGAGGAGGTTAGAGGCAAAAAGCTGTCCTTTAAAATTGGAAGTAAAATTCTACTGAGGAAAATAAAAAGGAGCATAAACTCTGACAAGTCAAGTGTAAAAATATAATTAGGCAGGCCAGAAAAGAATTTGAAGAGCAACTAGCAAGAGACACAAAAACTAACAGAATATTTTTTTTCAAGTACATCAGAAGCAGGAAGCCTGTCAAATAATTAGTGTGGCCACTGGATGATCGAGATGCTAAAGGAGCACTCAAGGAAGACAAGACTGTTGTGGAGAAGCTTTCCGTTGATCTTCACTGCAGAGGATATGAGGGAGATTTCCACACCCAAGCCATTCTTTTTAGGAGACAAATCTGAGGAACTGTCCCAGACCGAGGTGTCAAAAGACCTGGTTTTGGAACAAACTGATAAATTAAACAATAATAAGTCACCAGAACCAGATAGTATTCATCCAAGAGTTCTGAAGGAACTCAAATATGAAATTCCAGAATTACTAACTGATGTGTAAACTATCAAATAAATCAGCCTTTGTATCAGATGACTGGAGTATAGCTAATGTAACAGTGATTTTTTTAAAAGGCTCCAGAGGCGATACTGGCAATTACAGGCCGGTAAGCCTACTTTCCGTACCAGGCAAATTGGTTAAAACTATAGTAAAGAACAGAATTATCAGACATATAGATGAGCATGACATGTTGGGGAAGAGTCAACATGGCTTTTGTAAAGGGAAATCTTGCCTTTCCAATCTATTAGACTTGGTTGAGGCTGTCAACAAGCATATGGACAAGGTTCTTCTAGTTGATACAGTGTACTTGGACTTTGATAAAGCCTTTGACAAGATCCCACAACAAAGGCTCAAAAGCAGATATGAGGGAAGGTCCTCTCATGGATTGGTAACTGGTTAAAAGATAGGAAACAAAGAGTAGGAATAAATGGTAAGTTTTCACAGTGGAGACAGGTAAATAGTTGGGTCTCCCAAGGATCTGTACTGGGACCAGTGCATTTCAACATGTTCATAAATGATCTGGAAAACAGGGGTAAACAGTGAGGTGGTAAAGTCTGCAGATGATACAAAATGAGTCAAGATAGTTAATTCCAAAGCTGACTGCAAAGAGTTACAAAGGGATTTTGCAAAACTGGGTGACTGGGCAACAAAAAGACAGATGAATTTTAATGTTGATAAATGCAAAATAATGCACATTGGAATCCCAAATATAAATATAAAATGATGGAGTCTAAATTAACTGTAACCCCTCAAGAAAGAGATCTTGGAGTCATTGTTGATAGTTCTCTGAAAACATCCCCTCAGTATGCGGTGGCAGTCAAAAAAGCTAACAGAATGTTAGGAACTATTAGGAAAGGGATAGATAATTAGACAGAAAATATCATAATACCACTAGATAAATCCATGGTGTGCCCACACCTGGAATACTGCATGCAGATGTGGTCATCCGATCTAAAAAGATATATTAGAATTGGAAAAGGTACAGAGAAGGGCAACAAAAATGATTAGGGGTATGGAACAGCTTCTATATGAGAAGAAATTTAAAAGAAGGGCACTTTTCAGCTTAAAAAAGAGACAACTGGGGGGCGGGGGGAATATGATAGAGGTCTGTAAAATCATGAATGGTGTGGAGAAAGTGAATAGGAAAGTGTTATTTACCCCATCACGTAACACAAGAACCAGGGGTCACTCAATAAAATTAATAGGCAGCAAGTTTAAAATAAACTTAAGTACTTCTTCACACAATGCACAGTCAACTCGTGGAACTCATTGCCAGGGGATATTGTGAAGGCCAAAAGTATAACTGGGTTCAAAAAAGAATTAGATAAGTTCATTGAGGGTAGGTCCATCAATGGCTGTTAGCCAAGATGGTCAGGGATGCAACCCCATGCTCTGGGTGTCCCTAAACCTCTGAATGCCAGATGCTGAAACTGGCTGAAAGGGAATGAATCACTCGATAATTGCCCTGTTCTGTTCACTCCCTCTGAAGCACCTGGCACTGGCTACTGTTGGAACACAGGCTACTGGGCTAGATGGACCATTGGTCTCACCCAGGATGGCTGTTCTTAAGACAATGGGGTATCCTGCCCTGCAGTGGTTCTCCAGGAGATGCTGAGTTGTGCTGTTCTGGAGTCTGTGTGCTGCTGAATTTGATGAATATTGATACAATAGTGCATAAATACTTGTGATAACAACAGAGCTAATACTGATGGAAATGGAGTGCAGGGTGCAATCAGTCAGGCAGATGGAATAATCATACCCTCTATTCCATATCCCCCTCTTTACATTATCATTAACTGAAATCTTTTTGCGGGATGGTGAAAATGAGGGACTAAGAGAAGTTTCTGAAGCTAGTGCAGGCAGGAATGAGGTAATGTCCTTTCACCTGATTCAGTACAACGATAAATTAGAAGCCCCCACACAGCTGCGCCCATGTCTCTGAATCATGTCCCGAAACACTGTGATTATTACAGCCCTGGGACTCAACAAAGCTTTGTTCATATACTGTAATTTTTTCCAGTAATTGGCCTTCTGGCTCCAAGGCCTTCTCATGGCTCTGCCAGAGCAGCACACTCCTTAGTACTAAAATGATTCCTCTTATACCACTGCTCTTGTTTCTTATCATGCCCCCGTAACTCTGCTGATGAAGTCTACCCCACCACGCCCTTTATTTACTTCATGCCTTCTTCCATGCTTCCCCATATTCCTGGAATGCCCACTCACCATTCCCAGGTCTCCCAACATATTCTTGTGTTATCTATTTAGATTGTAAACTCTTCAGTGGAGATACTATGGGTTTCTTTTGTCTTGCAATGGGCCTAATGTGCTGCCGGCAATTAAAAAATAATAATCTAAATACCACACTCAGTTCTGACAATCACTGCATTTGTTTACATTGAACAAGGGCTAATTTTGGTGAATCACCTGATTATCCCTTTGGAATACTCACATGAGCCAGAGCTGCAGGACTGAGACCATAATTAGTAAGCAAATGAGAAATATAACAATATTTTTATTAAGTGCTAAATTCACCTGTTTAATGGAAACTGCACAAGCAAGTTGAAGCAGAAGTGTTCTGTCTTAAGTTCTTCAAGCCAGGGACTGTGTCTTCCCATATATTTGGGCAGAGCCCAGAAGAATGTGTTAATAATAGCAATACGTGATCATATAATTAATTATATTTCCAGAACACCCACACATGATAGTGACTGACAAGATACTTGCCCAAAGAAACGCAAGATGAAACATTACATTATCAAAACATTCCCATTGACTAAAACTGCCCCAAAGACTCTAAGATGTTACCTGTATCTTCTGAGAGCTAGTTCACTGTTTCATGGATGTTACAGAGCCCAGAGTTTTATCCCTGAAAAGAAAGAACAACCCACCGTGAGATACTCATATTTTATTAATTATTGGGCATTGTTATTAATGCTTGTTGTTTATTATTTTTATTTATTGCTAATTATGGTATTAATTATTATTATTATTATCTGTATTAACACAGCAACCAGGAGCTCTAGTCATGGACCAGTACCCCATTGTGTTGAGCACTGTACTTTCTTCTTGGAATAGTATAAACCACACTAGCCTGGTGGATTCCTCTCCCTTCTCTCCAAGATGCTGGCAATATTTTCCAAGAGCAGCAGTGAGATTCAGAGGGGGGATCATGCAGATATGTTAGAAGTTTATGAAAATGAAAAATAATGAGAGAGGGAAAAAAAGTCTCCAAAAAGCAGCAGGGTTTGAGCTGAGTTTAAGAGAGAGGGTTTTTTTGGCGAAAGCCATTTCGAATGTCTGACTATTACCCTACGTCAGCAACATGATCCCCCATCAGCACTAATGGATTTCTGCGTGCGAAAGGAGGGCAGGATAAGGCCCTTTTTTTTGTGTATGTATCTCTCCTTTCCTGATCCTCACCTTTCATGCTGCCCCTGGAAGTGACTCCAGCTTCTTGTCCACCATCTTGTTCTTCGGAATCCCTCCTCAAACCCAATTTCCTCAGTGAATCCATATGACACTGGCTTGCTTGCTTGCCTGCCGCCAGCCCACCCTAAGGACCTTCTACAGTCTATGAGGAAATAAATTCCCATCTGTTCAACTGGTGTTCCCTAGGAGGCAGGGAAATGGGGAAGAGCAGCCATTCAGAGCTGCTCCCTGGGATAAGGGCCAGCCTGACCCCTCAGCCCAGAGAGCTGGCAGACCACCACCCCCAAAGGGTCCTGTCAGGGCTTAAATTCTCAGAGATTTTTCTCAGAGCCCCCCATGCCCCTTCCCCACTCTGGGCTCCAGCTGCATGGTGGACGGGGGGGGGGGGGGGGGGTCTTGGTGCTTTAGCCCTGTGGGGAGGGCGGCATTGTGGCTTGGGGCTTTACCCCATGTTGGAGGGCACCGGGGCTTGGGGCTTCAGCACTGTGGAGCGCACCTGGGCTCAGGGATTCAGCCCTGTGGGGCATGCCAAGGTTCAGGCTTTCAGCTCCACAGGAGGCACTGGGGCCGGGGGTCCTGCGGGTTTGAAAATATTTATTGGAGCTCTGCTCCAGACAGCTCTGGCTGAATTTAAGCCCTGTGATATCCCAGCTGGCTCTACAGCTGCCCAGCCCACCCCTGCTCTGGCTCTTCCTTTCCCCTTTCCCAAGTGGGGGTTATGAAGATGCTGACACTGCCTCTCCCGCTCTGCTCAGCTCTGCTTCTGGCCAAGGGGGCTCAGGCTAGGGGAGAGCCAGGAGACCCCCGGTATCCCCAGTCTCCCCTTGTGAAGGCAGCTGCTGCCTAGGGTGACCAGAGAGCAAGTATGAAAACTCAGGACAAGGGGGGCCAGGGTAATAGGCACCTATTTAAGACAAAGCCCTGAATATCGGGACTGTCCCTATAACATCGGGATATCTGGTCACCCTACTGCTGCCGAGCCTCCCCCTACTTCTCCCCTCATGTGCTCCTGCCCATCCATGTGCTGCCTCCCTCCCCTCCCCTGTAGTGCTGCTACCTCTTTCCTCACCTTCACCTCACCCCCATACCTAACCCCAGGTACAGGCTCTCCTCGTACCACAAGGATCTGCGTGCTCCTCAATGCCCCCCACTGCCAGTCTTCAGGGTGCCCCCAGGAGGGGTCACGGCCTTCCATTTCCACAGAGAGTGCTGGGTTCTTCAAGCAGGAACCCCCCAACCCCCACAAAGCCTCCCCAGCTGGGGGTGGGGAGGGGATGGAACTACCTGGGGAGCAAGCCAGCGGAGCTCAGTCTGTCTGTGTGGGCTGAGTGCACACGTCCCCCTCCCTCTCCTGATGACCCCAGTGGCCGCTCTTGGGGGCTACCCATAGCCTGGAAAGTGAGGGGGGCTCCCCTGAAGGCAGCAGGAGAAGCACAAAGACCCCTGTGGTAAGGGGGGAGCTGGGGCTCGGGGTTAGGTGTGGGGGTGAGAGAGCCAGCAGCATTCTGAGGAGAGGGCAACAGCAAATGGGGTGGGGGTGCTTTGGGAGCACAGGCTAGCAAATGAGGGTGGGGTGAATGAAATGGGGCAGCAAAGGGGGGCAGGGGCACATGGAGGGCAGAGTGCATTGGGGACATGAGGTAGCAAATGGGGGCAGGGGTAAATAAGATGGAGGCAGCAAATGAAGACAGGAGCACGTGGGGGCCAGAGGCAATATATGAGGGGATGAATCGGGGGGCAATAGCACATGGGGCAGTAAGTGGAGGCAGGTATAAAAGAGAGAATAGGGAAGCAAAGGTGGCACACCTGGGGGCCAACTGTCTGAGGGAGGGTGGAAGGTTCCGGGAGCTTTACCTCAGACCTGGGCATCACTGACCAGGCACAGAGCGTGCTAGGGGGGAAAAGAGGCAGCACCAGGATGTAGTGGTTGTAGAATGACTAGGTCTGAAATGTAAGTATTGATTGCATGGGGTGGATGTAAGTGGGGCAACCAATCTATGCAAATGTATGCAAATCAGTGAGTCGTTATATACATTTATGTTGGTTATAACTACTGGGTTTTTTGTTTTGTTTTTGTTTGTTTCCAATGCTGGCTGTCGTGTTTCTATCTGTCATCTACTTAAGTACTTACTTATCAGTCTATCGTCTCCCTGCTTACCTACCCACTTATCTATCCTTCCATCCATCGTACAAGCCGTTCTCAGCCAGGGACCCTGGGCCCCCTGGGGGGCAGAGAGCAGGTTTCAGGGGGTCTGCCAAGCACGGCCAGCGTTAGACTCGCTGGGGCCCAGGACAGAAAGCCAAAGCCCCACCTCATGATGTTGAAGCCCGGGGCCCTGAATCCCATCACCCAGGGCTGAAGCCAAAACCTGAGCTATGTAGCTTCGTGGGGGTCCCTGTGGCATGAGGCCCCAGGCAATAGCCCTGCTTGCTACCCCGTAATGTCAGCCCTGGCTTTTATATGCAGAAAACCAGTTACTGTGACACAGGTGGACGGACTGTGGAGATTTTATGGGGGGGGGGGGGACTCAGAAAGAAAAAAGTTGAGAACCCCTGCATCATACCATCTCGTCACCATGGTATCTGAGCCCCCTCACACCACCAATGCTGTCTCCACACACCCCTGCTGCCCCCTGAACTAGCCTTGCTGTCCTCGCTGCAATCTCTTTGGGGGCATGGAGTGTTTTCTATCCCATTTTACTTGAAGTACCATTGTACATTTCCAGTGCTCAGAAAATGCTCAGTGAAAATAAAGCTTCAGAGGCTCCCATTTAGATAACAAACCGGAGGTGTCAGGTCTGGGAGAGCTCCAGGAGATAGATGGAGCTATCAATCTGAATGCCATTTCTAATCAGACGCACCCGGGCTGGTTAACAAATAATGGCTCATTTGCAAAGCTTTTGCTCTGTTTCCTCATTAGCACAGGTATTGTTTTCCATTATCCACAGTGATTCACATTAAACTAATCCAAATTCCTCTGGCATTTGAATAGATCTGGGTAAAGGGCAACTATGAATTCAATTAACCAACTATCTGCCCCTCTCCCAGCTATGAGGAATATAAGGCAGCTCCATATGGGAATCTCTTGGCAAGGTGTGGTCGAATGCTCCATGTGGCATTCTTATTGCAGGCATGAGAGGAGACCTGTATCCATTTGCTGCTTCATATAAAATATGAGGTGGTGAATGCAGCTCTAAACACATCTGTATAAGGTGCACAGAAGAATTCTTCTGTCAACTTAGCACTGTCTACACCAGGGCAGGGTAAGGGCAGCATAGTTACTTCTTTCAGGGGTGTGGATTTTGCACAGTCCTGAGAGATGTAGCTATGCTGAGGTGAGTTCCCAGTGCAGACCAGCCCTAAGGCAACCCAGGTTCTTGCTACAGCTTCTCTGTGTGTGTGATAAATGGCAGCTTCTCTCTCCCCTAATTCTGTATTTTTGTGGAATTACAATTTGTTCAGTGGCTTGAAATTCAGGCTGGCAAGTAAGAGGGATGGGGCAGGGATATGACTACCTTTACAGCTAAATCCTTGTTCAGTCCTTACCCTACCCATTTCGTAACAGAGATGGTCCTACTCCAAAATCCCCTTCTTTCCCAACCTACAGCTAGAATTTCACAGCCTGTGGCCATCTCTAATTGGTGATAAAAGGAGGGGTTTTCTCTTAAGTTGCTGTCATATATAAATTTTTGTAGACCCATTGATGTAAGTTAAGACTCATGTTGGCCAGACCCACCACTTTTTAAGCTTCATGTCACTTCACTTCAGATTCTTATACCACCCTTGTCGCAATAGCATCTGAGCACCTTCCAGTAGTTTATTAAGCAATATAGCGAACATCTGTCACACATGGTTCATTCTCTCCGATCTTCTCCCTAAGGTAGAACTGTGCAGTGTGTATGTTTTATAAGTTATGGACAGTGATTAATGTATTAGCAAAGGCAGAATGAAAACGCATGCCTTTCATCTGGAATGAAATACTATGTTTGTGATGGTCCTTAGTTCCTAGGGGAGTCTGTTCTATAGTCCTGGGTCGGCAAATGAGAAAACTCTGTCTTCTGCACAGACAAGCTTTACCCTTGCTGTGGACAGTTCCATAGTATCTTCTTTCCCTTCTCCCATCTCAAGTAGCCCAAGGGAAGAAGCAGCTGCAAGCTAGGTGATTTCACTCAGAGGCTTATGGTCATTGAATACCCAATAGCACCTTTCTCAACAGCAGAGCTTTTGTCCTGGCAAATTCAATTTTGGGTCATGCTATTGCACTAAACTCACCTGAGTTTTACACTACATGGAATACGTTATCGATTCATACCATGCTATACAGGAAGAGGGTGGTTATGGTGGAGGTCTCTGATCCTTTCCCTTCTGGAAACTCTGAACCATAGAATTATAGAGTTAGGAGGGACAAGAACGGTCATCTAGTCTAACCACCTGCCAACATGCAAAAATTGGGATAAAACAGAGGCTGTTAT
This sequence comes from Chelydra serpentina, assembly GCA_037349315.1. Lineage (NCBI taxonomy): Eukaryota > Metazoa > Chordata > Testudines > Chelydridae > Chelydra > Chelydra serpentina. The sequence goes on along the minus strand of JBAIAC010000037.1, from coordinate 8,919,791 downwards.
GATGAACAAAGAATCCACAAAGCACTTTCTTTTACCACAGTCACCCAGGCTATAATTCTCCCAGGGTGCACTCTCTATAAATTCCCCTTCAGTGATGGCATGTTAATGGTGCTCAGGGAGATGTCACTTCAAAACTAAAATGAGCAATGACACACCGAGCAGCAGAAGGTAAATGGCTTTTAACTGGATAATCTGTCAGTTAAAGGCTAAATTATTTCCCTGCTGTCACTTCCCTTTACTTTGTAGGGTTGTGTTATTGGCCATTAGTGACAACAGACGAGAGAAGTGTTGCCCTTGGCCCTAGGACACACCAATTACTTTCTTATCTATCTGTTTATGGCAAAATAACAGGCGGATGGAGCCTAAATCACCCTCCCCCACCACCACCTACTTCCAAAACTTGCAGAAATGATTCATATCAAGAGAGAGAGACTCACCACATATGAACTGGAAGATTTCTCTCTGGTGATCAGTATCTCATGGTTTGAAAGAAGTCTCACATACGGCATAGGGCTATGCATAATATTGACTATAAGATGCAAATCCCCTAAAATGTAAACACTTCTATTGCACATTCATCCTCTTCCCAGATCCTACTGTAATAATAATAATAGTTTGATGGTGTGAACCAGCTGGGAGATGTTTCCACAGGAAATCAGAATGTAAAAAAAGGAGGAAATTATTATATTTTTGAGATTTCAAATTTCAGTTCAATTGTTTTAAAGGATACTGTAGGGCCTCTACTTGCTGTGATTTAGGATTCATGGTGCTAAGCACAGTACCTCAAGCTAATACACTTTTTTTTGCATTAAATCACTTCAAAAGCACACCAACATGTACACTAGTGAAATCTACATTGTGTGCCATAAAATGGATTAAAGCCAAAATATAGAACAAATGGTGAAAATGCATATACTTTTTACTTATTTAGCCATTCTCACACTTCACTACTATTAGGCTGCTATACCTTTAAGGCTCTTTCTGTACTTTGATTTTTTTTATTGGGATAAGTTTCAACTCTGTGGAGGACAAGCGGAATAGAAGAGTTGGCCTCCAACTTCTGAAACAAAGCTGAACTCTTTGTCTTTCTGCTTTTAAAGAGTAGAAAATTTCATCACTCTAAAATGGCAGTGTAGCACAAGATCTTAGTAAACAACTCTAACACTGCTTAATATGCAGTAGAATCCTGCTCACTCTCTTGTAGCTGGGTTGGCTCTGCAGGGGGAACAGGAGTAAACAGTACTCAAACAAAATAGTTTTTGGTTCCTTAAAGTCTGCATTCCTGATTTTCGCTACACATACAGAGGGCCAGACTGTGATAGCCTTACTCCAACTGAATATTACCCTGCTCCACAAGTATCTCCACTGGTTTCACTCATGGTGTAAGGCATGTATTCAATGGGAGTCAAAGATCCAATCTGGCCCAGAGAGAGCTGTTGAATAAGAAGCTGCTAGTATACCCTGCAAGTACATTGCTCACCTTACTTAAGCTCCAGTGGACGAGCTCAGGGACCTTAATCAAACAGGAATTAGTCAAATCGGTCTTTTACATTTGGAATGTGGCAGGAATTTTTTAAGGCCTGTAGTGAGCAAGTTGCAAACCAAGATGTTTCCCTGCAACAAAACCCTGAGACTATCAGATAAACAGAAGATGCTTCTGCCATCCTGCCTGGTTAAGACAAAACTTTGCAATGCCTTCTCTGTGTTAAATACATAAATTAAAAACTAACCTTCTGGCCAATCACAGTTTAGCTACCCTGTAATTAAACAAATCCACAAACTGGCAACACATATTTACATCTCATTAAGAGGAGGCAAAGGCAACAACGGCATGAAAATTAAGAAATTAGACACAATTACCATGTCGGCAGCAGGGGGTGGGGGGAGAGTCGTTGGGAACTGTTTTATTCATTTGGGTTTTTTAAAGAGAAGTTCAGAGGCCCCTAATTGTCTGCTGCCTCCCCACCCCCACCCAGATCCCCTATTTAAAAAGAAAAAAATAATTGATGGCTTTCCTATCTCTGCAGTGCAGCAGCCAAAGGAGTTAATGAAGCGAGGACCATAGAGGTCTTACAGAAAGCTGCAAGCCTCTGGGGTGCTTCTCTGACATTGGACTGGGCAGCCATCCCAGCTGCTGAGGGACAAACATCAGTTGGCAGTTTTTATTCCTTTTGCAGAGAAGCAGCTCAAATGCATTGACCCCTTTGCGCCTGGACTGCTCTGCAGCTGCATTAATTCACATGATCAATGGGTTTTGATGGGGATGTATTTAGAGGCTTGGTGCAATATTCACTGAATTCAACAGGAATCATTCTGTTGTTTTCAATGAGCTTTGGATTTGGCCAGCAATAGAGGTACTCCGTGCCCCAGGCTTCTAGTACTTTAGCTATACAGAGGCATTTGCAATTTGGATACAGCATCCCTCTTTGCTTCCTGTCCCAAGCGATTGTCTAACACTGCTGCGTTCTGCTAAAGAGCTGTCACATTCTTCCACCCCTGAGATGGCCGCATTTTTTTAGAGCAGAAATGATCCCTGTGTGCACTTTAAAAGAGTTTGGAGATACTATGGGTAGGAAGGTGATTTTTAGAGTTGGCATACATTTTAGTATTAACAGTAAAAAAGCAACTTAAAATTAACAGCATAATAATGCATGCATCTGAAGAAGTGAGTTTTTTACCCATGAAAGCTTATGCCCAAATAAATCTGTTAGTCTTTAAAGTGCCACCAGACTCCTTGTAGCATAATAATACATCATTATTAATTATTTGTAGTACAGCAGGGTCTAGAGGCTGTAACTGAGATCAGGGCCCCATTGTACTAAGTGCTGTACATACGCACAGTAGAATGCAATGTCTGCCCCCAAAAGCTTACAGTCTAGACAAGATGGGCAAAAAGTAGGAGAGGAAATGGTGGCACAGGGAGGGGAAGTGATTTGCCCACAGTCACGCAACAGGTCAGGGATAGAACCTGGGTATCCTATTCTCTGGTTGAGAGTCTAGTCCACTGGAGTGTGCATCCTCTCCACAGCAATGCTAATAATAACATTGAGGGAGGGAATGACCAGGTAAATCCCACAAAGTTCAGAATTCAGCCTGGCACTCCCCCCTGAACTCACCAGCGGGCCACGGCTGTCCTTGTGGCCAGTCCTTGTGTAGGTGCACATGGCAGAGAGAGGGTGTTATGAACCTCCCTTTCCCCTTCACTCCCTTATGACTCCCACAAATAGTCTGGCACTTAGGGAATTCTCCATCTAGTGCCAACAGTGGTAACTTCCTCTTCAAAAGAGGTGTGTGTTGGCGGGGGGAGGACACATGGCCATGGATTCTCCTATCTCACATTAGCAAACATATGTGGATCTATGCAAGTCTGGGGGTACATGCTGCATCTCCTTCAAGAATGGTGCAGTGGCTGCATTACTCTTGGAGCTCCAGCCTGGGCAGGATAGCCCCAAACTGCCGCTAATGAAGCCCATAGGAGTATACTATATTCCTTGTCTGGAATGTATCCCATGTTAGTAGGAACCAAAAAGACACAATCTGCAGAACATTAGATGATCTGTGCAAAATGGTCCAGTTGCTAGAGGACAGGTGACAATACTGCCCAGAACTGAACGAACATAGGACTGAACTGAACTGCTCTTTTACCAATAGATGTGTTCTCTACAGGGCAGGGACATTGCTTCCAGATGTGGGAGAAGCTTGCTTTCCCTGCTTGTCCTGTATCCTTTTAGTGTAGAAAAAGAGAACTTCCTGAGCTGTAATGTCCATTATAAAATCATAAATTAGAGCTGGGACCAGTCAGCAACACTGGGATCCAGATTCTGAACCATCTCAAAGTCCAGGCATGTTTGGAGCTTGAACTCTGGTTCAGCCCATTCTAAGGCACCATGTAAGACCTATTACTACAGAGCACTAAGACCAACTTCCCAAAGCCAGTGCACGATTGTACCCAACATTTAATAGGGTTTTGCCCAGCCTAATTTAAAAAGTACAAATCCATGGAGTTCCCACTACTTCCTTCGGGTGACTTGATAGGTGTCGTGTGATAACTTCTGATCCAGGATCAGATTCCAAACTCCCCCAAAGGTCAGGACTGTTTGAATCTGGGATTTTGTCCTGGATCCATAAAAATAAAATTGCCTTCTGCTACCTTGTCTTCTTGTTAGCTAATATTTTGAAACTTTCAGCACAGCAGCAAAAGAAGCAGCCAGATTCTGAGATGCATAAATAAAGACACTGAATATAAATAGGAGGAAATTATTCTAGCCCCGTGCCAGGGACTAGGAGTGAGGGCAATTTTGGAATAATGTGTGCAGGCCAGGTAACCTTATTATAAAAGGACAGAATTGAGTTGGAGAAAAGGGGAACAAAGATGAGGATGCAGGGAGCTTAGCTATTCATAAAGGTCAGGACAAGGTAGATCAGTGTCTTTGGAACAGAGATGTTTGCGAAAGGGGTCCTTGTTGAGGTCAGTTATTCATCAAAACGGAAGGTATGATTGTGAAAAGGCTATTTGAACGTGGTCAAATATAGACAGGTCTGAAACAATAGCCCTGATTCAGACACTCCTGCACTGAGGGGGAGATGGGATCTGAAGTTTGCATCCTGGGCCCATCTCTAGTCAAATAGGATAAAAAGCTGCAGATAAGGAAGGGCTGGCTGTTAAAGAGATTTACAGGAAATGTCCTTGCACTGGCAATAGTTCACATATACAATAAACTCCCACGGACTGCAGCTGAACTTACTAGCTTGCTCTTCTTGGTCCCATCTGGAGCCCAAACCTGAGGGGCTGAAATATTCTGAGAGACTATTCTGGTAAAAATTGCTGGGTAGACAGCCCTGAAGGGTGAAATCCAGGAGCTGTGCTGTCATGGAGAATGGGGAGGTTAGTGCCCAAGGAATAGTATGGAGGTACATAGGAATTGACATCTGCAGAATTTCATGGCATATATTAGGACAGCCTCAGATTTGGTGGGTCTTACTTCCTTCCCATTCCATGGGTTGAAAACCTAGTTCCCTCTTCCTGACATGGAACGAGCTTGAGAGAGACTTGGAAAGTTCCCTGCTCCTTATTGTTTTTTCCTGCATTAAGGATGATATGGTCTTGTGAGTAAGTACTTCAAGACTAGGCTCTATGGTATTAGACATGATTGTGTTAGTTTTCTTTAAAACAGGAGATGCAAACAATGTAAGGGTGAGAGATCTTGACAGCAGTCATACAGACACTCGCACAGAGGAACATAGGGTATGGCATCATTGGAGCATGCCACTACTGCAGTTGCCAATACCAGATTCTTGAGAGAAAGCCAACCCACCTCCAAAAAGGAATGTACCTGGAAAGTGCAGGATTGTAGATGGAGAGAAAGAGGATGGAAGTTCCTTCCTGACTCCTTTGGTGATGAGTTTGTGCCGTGCAGCAGGAGATTTATAGGTTCAAGCAGGCACAGCTAAGACGTTTCATGAAGGTATTTTGTCTAGCAGGGAAGATTTGGAAAATCAGGTCTTTGCCTTGTCTTCTGCAAACCCAAGGTCCCCTTAAAATATTGTGCTATATCAAGCCAGCAGCAGAGCTAGTAAAACTTCCCCCGAGTCCTTGAACAGTTCACCTCAGTACAACTGTAACCAGTTCATTTGGGAATGAATAGAGTGCCCTACAGACTGTCTCTCACCCTGAATACCAATTCAAACAGACTGTCTAGATGAAGCGGAGAAAAACAGAGAAGCAGGAATGGTTCCTGCGTCCTCAGCGGATCCCTGAAAAATGAAAACAAAACAACCGTAACTGGCTAAAGAGAAAGAGAAACTTTACAAAAAAATCTTGGAATGTGACCACATGTCCAATTATCCATGGCCTTCAAGGGACAATTTACTCCATGCAGCTTTCGATTTTAAGATGCAGCAAAGCACGTGGTTGAGCTAACATATGATCAAACCTTGGCTGGCTTTTCTCAGCACTTCTTGGGCATCTTGCGTTTTACCTTGAATTTTTTTGTTTGTTTTTCTATTCTTGAAAAAGAGGTTCAAGCTCTGTTATGGCCCTGCCTGCTTGTTTCCTGATCCTCCAGATTTGTCCCCTGATTCTGGGCCCAGTGCTAGATCTAACACTCTTGAGAAAGGCCTCCTCACTACCAGATGAAAGGTGATTCAAATGTGTTTGCATATTGCTGTATATGTGCACTAATGCACGTGTGAGTGAATATATTCATAGTGTTTGGTATGTGTTATGTACTGCTATAGATGTACACTATATATGTGTGTGAAAACATGCATGGCATTTGCATGTACATGTACTGTTATATGTATGCACTGGTGTGTGAGAGGTAAAAATCATGGCTCCACTGAAGTCACTGGCAAAACTCTCATACATTTCAGTGGGGCCAGGATTTAACCTGTTGTGGTGTAAGTGTGTGTGTGTGTGTGTGTGTGTGTGTGTGAGAGAGAGAATATGTTAATGGTGTCTGGTATGTGGTCGATTATGTGCATAGCGGTATGCACATGCACTGGTTTGTGTGTGTATATGATGCCTGGATGGGAATGTAACTGCAAAGTGATCTTGTGCACAGAGTGATGCATGTGGTTTGGGTGCAAGTGCATACTGTATGTGTGTGAGCTATGTTGTGTGTGCGTGAGTTTGTGTGCACCATGTAGTATGGCTGGGAGTGTGTGTAAATGTGTTTCTAGTATGTGGTATGCAATGTTTTGTAAAGGTCTGCACATGGAAGAGTATATTGATAGTGAGTGGTGTGTTTGTGCAATGTGTGTTTAAAAATTTGCACTAGCAAAAATACAAATGACCTAACAGTTCGAGACCACCTCTTTGAAATTCACCTTCTGCTATCCCTGTTGGATGGGTCCCTAGTTCTTTTGCATGGAACATACAGTAAAAGCACCCATAGCAGAGCAGAATAGCGAGGTAGCCACATCCGATTGCCTGCCCAGAAAACTGCATGAGTTAACGCCATGCCTACATCAGCCAATTGCACAATGTTACCTTATTGACACTCTACTTCCTATATAAATACAGCACCCCACCTGCTTAGGAGAAAGCAGGCCAGTCAGTGCACTTGACTTTCACTCTAAGTGTTTGGCGCTTTCTTTTGGTTGGTCCCGTGGGCTTTGATTTTTATTATTTATTATTGTTTTTAATTGATGATGATGTCTCACCTGGAAATCCACAAGCATGGACCAGGCAGTGGCAGTTTATCTAGCTAGTCGATCCTTATCCCTCTCCTCTGAACATGGAACACAGAGGCCTGCATGAATTATTCATAGAAATGCCTCTCAACCTGTCCAGGGAAACTGTTTCAACTGGAGCAGGCTGTAGTTATTTCAACCCCAAGCTGTATAAAGGGAAGGGGACCTAGCTATTGCTATTGCTTTTACATGGAAAGTGCTCCCATATTATAGTGATGGGCAGCAGTATAAAACAGACAGACAGATAGCAGAGACCTGAACCAAACTCGAGATCTAACCATACTTGGGAAGTTTGGGGGAATTGGAATACATATCTGAACATTGCCCCTGGTTCCGACTATCTCTAAAGGGGCAAGCCAAAACCCCAGACCTGAACCCTCCCAAACTCAGGGAAGCATCAGAATGAGATCAGGATCTGAAGCTTGTATCTCAGCCCCCTCTGTAGAGCTGGACTATCCTTTATTATTTACAACATAAAACCTGAGCTTTTGTTTTGCCAGTGTGGCCAATTTTTCCCCTCTATAAGTGTATCATATATCTAAATGCATCTGAGTGGACAGGATTTCTAGCTCTGCTCCGCAGTCTCCATACCCCCCTCTGAGCAGTTAGGAAGAGAACAGCAATTGTCTCCTGCAACCTCGTTCTTTGCACAGTGTGTGGAAAAGCAAACATTGTAAAGTGGATGCAGGGAGCTGCAATCCTCCTGTGAAATCCATCTTCACTTATCTGCATTAATTGCTTGCACATGTCAGCGGGAGAGCTGGAAAGCCCCAGTTATTTAAAGTCACACTACCTCTCATGTGATTTGTGCAGGAAGGGGAAGGAATCACAGGAATAAACAGATTAAAACTAATCTGATCTACTGAAATATTTGATTACACAAATGCAATTTATTACATAGAGCTGCCCTTTTAAATGTATGCAAGCTGTTAAAACAGCAGAATTATAACAGAAATATAATGTTTATCCTAGAGGGGAGATTAACTATCCCGATAAAAAGCTAAAGTATTCTACAGTAACACTTCCAAAGACTGTTGTAGCCTTATAGTAGTAACACAGAGTGTTATGGTAAGGTCTTTGGAATCTGACCTCTGTGGCATAAATAGGAAGAAGTGCCCTCTTCTCCCCTCCTTATATCAAGTGGGAAACTGCTAAGATGTTCTTCAATGTTCTAAAGTTTGGGCACCTCTCCAACAGCAGGCGATTGATGGGACTGAGGCTTTGAGTCCTCTAAAATGATTGGGTGCTTTGAACTATAGAAGGTGACTGGGGTTAGGGGATTGCTCTGATCTGGCCCCTATTTATTTAAACTCCAGAATTTCGAGACAGCGAGAATTGGATGGTTCTTTTTTATATCCATCTTTCTTCTGAAGCCATTCATGTATATGGATCACCCGAGGCTTGGTTTGTTTAATTGGTCTTGCAGTCTTCCTGTTTTTGGTAACCCGAAGCAAGGGACCACTAAGGAAAATTATCTCTATTTCCCTCTCAAACATCTTTATTCTTTGAGGAAAGGAAGCCTGGATATACCAGGTGTCTCCAAATGCCATTTCCAATGAGCAGAGACTGTTCATCTCTTCTTTCATCTCCCTCCACATTTGAGCTAAGGTGAAACATTCTGTCTGGTAAGCAGTCTGGGTCTTGCTTTGAAACTGTGCAAATGAATTCCAAATGCTCTTTAACCAGGGCTTCTGAAAACACTGTGCTGCCATTAGTCCTAGCTTTAATTTATTTTGAAAAGTGCGTAATTATCAAGCTGTGAGCAAATTGCTATTCCTTTCGCCCGAACCCCTTCTGAATTCATTGTCATTCAAAGGAGGCTTTGGTTAATGAAGGCAGCAGCAAAGGACAAGGATGATCCCATCCCAGCCATAAACCAGGAGCTGCATGTGGAGAGAGGGATGCTCAAGAAGGACATCTGTCAGAGCTTGTGTTCTGCACCATGGAGTGAGTCAGTGCCCTTCCTTGTTAAAGCAATATGGTAGAACATGGATGGGCAACCTTTGGCACGCAGCCCGCCAGGGTAAGTCCCCTAGTGGGCTTGGCTGGTTTGTTTACCTGCTGCATCCGCAGGTTCGGCCGATCGCGGCTCCCACTGGCTGCAGTTCGCCACTCCAGGCCAATGGGGCTGCGGGAAGCAGCGGCCAGTACATCTCTTGACCCGCGCCTCTTGCCGCAGGCAGCTTCTTCCAACATTATTGTCTGTAACGAGCTTTCAAGGGGCATGTAAGTGCATTGCAGGCTGCTGTCATCCTTATTCCGCATTCCCACAACTTCTAGGATTCTCCTGGGGTCCCTTTTTCATGAATGCCCCTTGTGAAATTCTATTTTATCACAAAGAGCCAAATTGACACTGATACATTTTGTCCAGCTCTTCCCTGTGCTACAAATTATGGTGCAATCTCAGTGAATCTAGATGTGAGACGCAATTAATGCAATTCCATGAGATTCCATTTAAAAGGCTTCCAATGCATATTCACAGCTCTGTCTATCTCATGACTAGTAGTGATATTTTCTTTTTAACTTCACATTTAAAAAAATAAATAAAGGGGATTTAGTGCCTTATGTGAAAGACACCAGGTTTGACAACCCTGGGTTATAAAAGCTCTAGAACTGATTCAGCACAGACAGCAGCTGTTAAAGTTCCCCCACCCATCCTCTCTGGTGTCACGTAGCCCTGGCCTGAAGGTACCCTTCTGTAAGGGACTGAAGGCAGTCTGCACATCCCATTTGATACTTGACCTCCCTACTCACTACCAACAAGGTGGCTAGGTGTGATGATGATCTTTTGTGATGTGAACACTTCTGTTTGCTAGGAAATGGACAGAAAACCCTCCATATTTATTTCACACAGGTCACTGAACAACCATCTGATGGTGATGACTTTTGAGAACTATTAATCTAGGGTGGATTGATACCAGTGACCTGGAGGTGAATGGTTAGGTGTGTCATTACCAACCCCCCAAGTCCCTTGCTTTTTAAAATCTTCTTTGGGCCTGATCCCAAGCCTCATTAAGTCTTTGCAGGAACTCAGCCCTGTGCAAGGTTGGGACCATTACTGTTCTTATTTGTTTGGAAGTTCCTGGCTTCTTCCTATTCTGGAAGAGTAAAGAGATCTCTGCTTATGAAACCAGGTGCTAACTTAATAACTCTCTAGCCTGAACAAGCTCTAAGCTGAAACCACAAGAAATAGGATATAAATCCCCCAAAAGAGAGAGAACACTTTTTTCACTGCAAACTTCATGGAGAAAAAACAACACTATCTGAGGCCGACAGGTTTTTAGAACTCAGCTACAATCCATTTAACAAATTGTTTTTCTCTATCTCCACTGTATTTATGCTTATTATTATGCTTGTTATCTGATGGTTATTTAATCTATATTTTGTAATTACTTCCCTTCTGTCTTTCAGTCCAATGTACATTCATTTTCTTGGTACACTAAATCAGTGACCTACATTATCTGAGCTGCAAAAGTCAATTATGCTGCCTGTGATTTTTCAAGTGGTGTTTAGCAAATGGGTTTGTGCATTATCCACCCGTTACCTGACTCCTGTCAGGAGCTTGATTTTTCTCAGCACCTCTTAAATGTGCCTTTGAAAATACAACTGCCCTTCTGGACTTGGATGTAAATTGCACTATGGTAGCATTGAGAAGGGCTATAGCCTAGGTCAGCTCCTGTTAATCCAGACAGTAATATGAATGCATCACACCAACACTGCGTCAGGCTATGAGCATTGCCCCAGTTGCAAACACCCTGCCATGTAGCTGTATTGCATTAAAAGAAAAAAACCCTGACTTAAGGTGGTACCATACCGTCTTATTGCATCATGCCCTGTTGGTGGCTTTGCATTGTGTAGCCGTTGCCTGTGAACATTCAGTCTCTGATGCTAAACATATGGACTTTGAGTTATATATCCTAAACCATGTCTGTAGTATATAGTATGGCAGGAATATCATGTTACCAGATTCATAGATTCATAGACCATTGGGATCATGTAGTCTGCCTCCCTGTATGAAACATGCCACAGAACTCCCCCAAATAATCACTAGAGCAGAAATTCACACGCACATGCCACTGATACACCATGGACCAACATACATACCTACCAGACATGCACTGACAGACATGTCACCCATGGACATTCTACAGACATACACACCTATGCATAAACATAAGCATTGATACAACCATGCACTGACTATTGACATGCATGTGTGCACACCCCAACACACTTACATGGACATGCACTCAAATACATTCACACAGACATGCACATACACAAAAGGGAAGCAACCCTCTCTTTGCCTGAAACTAACAGGACTATGGCGGCCTCTGAGAACTGGCCTTGAAGATGTTTGCAGATTGCAGGAAGGTGGGCAGTGGCGGTGGTGGTTGTTGCTGCTGTACAATACTAGTATTTTGTCTCCTCAATTCATGATAGTTTGATTACCATGAAATTAGCTTCCTCCAGGACAGAGAGAGCTGTCCGCACTGTAATCACTCTTCATTAGGCTGCACTGTAGCATTTTCAACTCCTCCACTACAGTTGCTATATTTGCTGCGACACCTTTACCACAAGTCATGGATATGTGCAATTTATTCCACCTCCCACTGTTAGCTGCGGGCAGCACAAATCGTAGCTGTCTGGCTACTGCTGCTGCTGGGTCTTCCTGCCCCAATGGCATCTGGGAATAATCTGGTGTGTTTTATGTATTCCATGCCCTCCCCCACAAGACAGTCTCTCAAATATCCCAGGAACGAGGGGCATAATAATTGGCCCAGAAGGGTCATACATGAAAAGCAAAGAGCAGCCTCCAACCGAGACAAGCTCAGTACAAGTTTTGGCAGCTCAGCTCAGAAGAGGTGTTTGCTACAGTTCACTGACTTAACTGGAGCTGCATCTGCTTTTGCCAGCAGTGAACGTGCCCTTTCTCTTCTATTTCAAGTCACCTCCACACTGAAATAGCCACCAGTTATGGGGAATATTATGTCCGGCCACTAGACTCCATGGACAACAGGTCTCAGCTGACCAGGGAAGTAAGAGCCTGAGTTCAAGCATCAAGCCATAGGTGCAGATTAACAACCTCCTTCCACTCACTTTGCGCCATTCAGCACGTGCAAAGGAAATGGAAACCTGCCCTAAATTCCCCGATGATGGGGAATCCCTAACGGATGTGGAGCCAATTCCAATGTCTCCCTGTCTGCAGCCCTCAGTGCAGAAGGTGTTTCAGTTTGGGCAAGAGGCGTACCTGTAGTAGAGTGATGCACTCAGGCAATCCCCAGCTGGCAGATAGCCCCTAGGGAGCCACACCCATGTGGTACATTTTATATCAGTCCCTAGGCTAGTCTATACTATGCTGGGGACTGGGACCAAAAAGAGTCAGCGAGCTTTAACTGGCTCCTTAGCAGCACTCCTTTCCTGCTGCACCCATTGGAAACTAGATAGCAGAGAATCTTTCCCTAAGTCTTTTGCCTGGCAGTTCAGGAATCTACTCTTAGACCACCAGGCTGGAGCCAGCCAAAATACATACAAAACCTTGCACAGTTATGGAGAAGTGGAATTTTTGCTCTTAGTTTGTAAGGCATTGATTAAGCACATGTCAATATATAAACTACATTGACCATTAGACTTGTAACTCAATGAGAAAGCAAAAACCCCGCAAACATTCTGTATGCCTTTGCATTAAGACTCTATCAAGTCCATTTGGATCTTGAAAGTCCTAAAGGATTTGGGAGAGAATCCAAACAGTAGTTGCCTGTCTCCTTACAGTAACTGCCACCGCCGAGATCAGCAGAAGCACTCGGGGTAAAACCCTCCCATTTTAAATGATAGGGGATTACTAGTAATAGCCCATTGTTTTTTCTGACATTTGGGGATGGAGCAGGTAATCTCACTATCAATGTGCTACTTTAGCAACATTTGAGTACATCACAAAGGTCAGTTGATTTAGCTTTACTTTCTTCCCCCTCTGCTTCCCGTCATTAAAATAGATGTTTTCCTCATGTTAGAAAGAGGGAATTGAGGCACAGAGAGGTAAAATGACTTGTCCAAGATCAACAAAGAGGTCTATAGCAGAGCTGCAAAAAGAACTAAGATCTCACAAGTCCCAGGCCACTGCCTTAACCGCCAACCCCCAAGGATGATCTTGGGATTCTGTGATTCTAGGGGGTTGTTTATGAAGTTCTGATGGGATTATTATAGATATTAAATGTGGGATATTTTGATACTTGGGTTTTTAGTTTTTAGTTATTGTAAAGGCTCCTGGAACAGTTTGGATGGGTTCTTATTGGGAGTCTGTTATAAATCCAATTAAATAAACATAATAATTTAAAAGCCTCACAAAAGCATGAGGGCCTGCTGAAGAGTGGGAATAATCAAGTACATTTTAGCATCATCGTTGAGCTTCTGTCCTGTCTTGTAACACTGTCAATGATTGAACATGCGCCTGGGGCAGGCTAGCTGCAGCCAACGGGGGAGAAAGTTTAATAGCTCTGCTGTAAATGTAAGAGTGTCTTGTCATTAGATTTCCACAGATTGGTTTGGATGAGTGTAAATGTCTGACTTCTAACATGCACTCTTCAAGAGGTATTTAGCAATCAGCAGCATTCAGCACTATCAGGTCGGTTGAGGAGTCCAAGATGTACAAGAGCTAATGCTCCAGGAAAAGGTCCTTTCTGCAAGAACTTTAACAGCAAATTTGATTCCTATCAGCCTAATGTTTATATACTGGCATTCCTTCCTCCACAGGGCTCCTGCTGCAAGAAGTCACATGGGAAATTCATACAAGGTTTGCAGCGGTGGAAGGGCAGGTGTGGAGGTAGCTGGTTGTGCCAGGGGAAGGTGAGAAGAGTAAGAGGTACTGGGGAGTGTGGGTCAGCAGGAGGGATTGCTGTGAGACTCAGTGCATCATAAAAGCTCATGAAAAATAACCTGCCCTACCCTCTGACTGATCTTGACGAAGCCAGGGCTTCCTTTGTTTGATGGCTGGTGGCGCCCTTTAGCCCATTGAAGTCAATGGAAATACTTCCCTTGTCCTCAAAGTATGATCTTGGAGTTATTAAATGAAATATCCTTTCAGCAACCCAGTGAAGGAGAGAAAGGATAGTGATGATTAAAAAATGGTATTTTCTGCAAATCATTTCTAACCACAAAAATTAATTTTTTTCACTGAATTTCAGCTTTTCAATGAAACACAACAACAACAATAGAAGTTATTTCCTCCTATCTCCATTCCCCCTCTCCCTCTCTGGAAAAAAGGAGAGATGAGGAAAAACTCCAAAAAATGAAAACTGAAAATATTTGTTTTGGTTGAAAAGCCATTTTTTATATTGAAAAAAAGGATGAAAGATGTGCAGCCAGCTCGCAGCAGCATTATCCTCATTTTACAGATAGGGGCCAGTGGGCCTTTCCCTAAGGCCAGACATAAATCAACAGGACCTTTTCCATTGTCTTCAGCTGGCATTGGATTATGCCCATAGTTTTCCCCCCAAGGAGAAATTGACCCTTGTGCAAAGGACCAGCACAAAAGCTTGCGTACAACCCAGATCTTTACAACAGGCTTTGCGCTGGGTCTCCGCACATGGGTAAATTTAACTTTCACTGATTGTTGTAATCCCTTATCCATATACATAGGGCCTTTCAACTTGAAGGGTCCTAAAATGCTTCACTAGCTACATACATACAGGTATTACTTTGCCCTCCACCAGAATGCTGCCCCTTCTGCATGGCAGCTGTTAACAGTAAAAAAACACTGTAGGACAGCAGGGCTATCCGTCTCTCTCCCTTCAAATGTATTGCGAATTTATTATTTGTACTGCAGTAGCTCCTAGGCACTTCAGTCATAGGCCAGGGCCTTGTTATGCTAGGTGCTGCACAAACACAGAACAAAAAGATAGTCTCCTACCCCTGGAGCTTATAAATCCCCTCGTGAAGATTCACCCTCCCCATGTTGCTTCTCTTAAGGCACAAAGGGAGTTTTGGTTTGTACTCTCTTTGTCTGCTCCTTGTGCTTTTTAGACTGTAAGCTTTTCAGGGCAAGAACAATTTTCTCCAAATATGCCTATGCAGCACCTAGCAAGATGGAAGCCTCAATAAAGATCAGGGCCCTAAATGGCTATTGTAATATAAATATTTCAAATAATGTAATACTTAATTATTTATCATGGTTATTTGATTATTAATAATTATTTACTATTAATTGTTAACCATTCATTATAAATCATATTTGGCCAGGGTACAAGGGTCAACATCCCGACTATTACAAAAAGGGTCGCGGGATGTTTAATGTGCACAAGTAGTCAGGACATCAGCCTTACCTTTCAGAAATCCCATCATAATACTGGTGCATTGGTTAAGTGTTAACTCAAAGAGGATTCCACATTCTGTCTTACCGAAAGCACACATACCTAGTCCTGTACTTCCTGTCTCATGTTAGACCTGCTTCTACAGTTCCATTGATTTCTATGGGAGTTTTGATTGTGAAAAGACCAATAGCGTCCTCAACACAAGGGGATTACTTATTAAAGACTGGATGATGAATAAACTTTTTTGAGGTTTGTTTAATAGATGTAGGGAGTTTTCCAGTAACATAACATGAATGTGGCCAGAGGCATTTATTCAATTAAGAATAATTTTGCAAGTCCTGCAAACTGATGATGGAATATTAGTAAATGGAAGTTTTCACACCAAACCTGAGGGATGTGCTCTTATCACTAGGCATTCATTACCTTGGACTAAGACTCATCCCTTTTATTCTGGTTTCATTTCTGGAGGGTGGAGATGCCCAGTGACCCGAGAGAGAGTTTAATTATTATTTAATTATTTAATTATTTAATAATTATTATAATTATTTAATTTTTTGAACATAGAATGCTTCTATGTTCAAAAAAGGAGAGAGAGGGGATTTAATGCTAGTGAAAGATGCAACAGCACAGGAGACTATAACTGTTCAAAAGTTTTCTGTCAAAATGCTTCTTTTTTTTTGACAGCATGCAAATGTTCCCCCCAAAGTTCTATTTTTATTGATTTTTGTTGTTGTTGGAAAAGTGAAAACTTCAAAACCAAAATAACTTCTGTTTTTTCAACAAATCCCCCAAAAATATTGACAAAAAATTTCAGCCAAAGAAACTTGATGATTTTTTGTGCAGGGAAAAATCAGTTCCTGACCAGCTCTACTGTAGACTAAAGTCCTTTATTGATCAGGTACACCACTGGCACTAGCAAGATGAGCTTCCCTCAGAGGGGCCCCTACCAAGGTGCCTCAATCTTATTATTTGTATTGTGGGTAGCACCTAAGAGCCCCAGTAATGGTCCAGGATCCCATTGTTCTAGGTCATGTACAAACACAGAACAACAACAACAACAACAAAAAATGGCCCGTTAGTTTACAATTTAAGAACTTGTGATGTTGAGGGACCATGTCAAGAGATGAGAAGTAAATTCTTTCTCTGTGCCTGTTACATCTTTGGCTTCTCTCCTGAGACTCACAAAAAAGGAGACAATCAGTGACAGCCATTGAGATGCGATGTAGACACCTGTCGATGTCTGAGCTGGATTTATGTAATTTAACCGAGGCCACCAGACAGCACTCAAATGGGTATAATTTTGTTTAGTGCCCTCAAAGAGCTGATAATCTCTGCTGTTTTAAAGACTGTAAAGGGGAAGATGCTAGGTGAGAGCATCAATAGTGAACTATGCACAGGGTGACTAATAAAACAGACAACAATGCTCAGAAAGGGTGCAGATGAGTGTTTGGGGAATAATACAATACAAGTGTTGAGAGATGTCAGAGCAAGTATGTTTGGCTTGGTTCAAATCTTCATACCTACCTAGGTAGGTGTTTATATGGCTTCCCCATACCAAAGTATGTGAGCCCCACACTAGATATCTTCATACCACCTTTGTCAGGGAGACAATTATTATCCCCACTGTACAGATTATTATTAATTACTTTTATCTTGTGGCATCACCTAGAGCCTAGGGCATCCGGTCTGAGGCTCAGTTGAGCTAATTGCTGTACAGAGTAAATAGATGTGGAACTCAGACAGGAGACTAATTGAATTGTCCAAAGTTACATTGGAAATGGTAAAACTAGGAATTTACCAGATGTTTGGAGTCTCACTCCAGTGCCTTCACCACAAGACCATCCTCCTCTCTTCCTCTGCTACACCTCTGACACTAATGTTCTACCTTACTTGCTACGTTATTCATTTATTTCTTTGGGGACACTCTGAGTTACATAGACTTTCGTCCTTTTCTGCTTCCCCATTATATGATGTCCCTTCATTTTCCATACATAATATTAGTCAACAGCATCCTCAGATGATATTAGAGGAACCCAAAGGTCACTTACCCTTCTGGATCTGGTGGGTTTGCTGCTCTGTTGCCCTGAAAATGATAAAACCACCATTCATTAAAGTCTTTTTCATGCTGTCAATCCAAAGCAGGGAGTTCTCACTTGAATCCCTGTGCTGTGAAATTGATGGATATGGGATAACAAAGACCGATGCTGTTGTCTAAGGATTTGTGTGCACGCATGGGCATATGTCCCCTAATCCAAAGAACCAGGAAGTCAGTGAGAGCATTCCCGCAAACTTCAGTGAGCTCTGGATCAGGCTTGTAGTGCTGAGATAGTCAGCACTGAAGAGAGAATCCCTCTCTTTATCCACTAATCATATAGAGCATAGGAAACGGCAATGCAAGCTCCCCCACATCACACCTGACCCAAAGGGAGCATTTTTATGGATGACAGAAGTTGGCATCCTGGCATCCATGTCCCATTCAGTCCTTAGCGACTCTGCTAAGAGTATTGATAAGGGTGGCAAGTAGTGCCAAGTGTGGCGATATTTTTTATGATGAGGACAGCTCTCCACTTACAATGAGACTGAGACCCATCAAACTCATTATGAATGTGCCAATGAGCAACCATCAGATGGTGACAACTATTGCTAACTCTCAAACTGCACAGGATTTGTACAAGCCAACTGAAGAAAAAAAATGTTCACACTATTCATAGATTTTAAGACTAGAAAGATTGTCATGGGGTTTTTTTTTGACTGCTAATCCTGTCCTCCAAAGTGCCTGCAGTCCCTCCCAGCATTATGTCATCTCCAAATTTTATGGGCATTCTCTCCACTCCATTATTCAAGTCATTAATGAAAATATTGACTAGTACTGGACCCAGGACTGAAACCTGTAGCTTCCCCTACTAGATACACCCTACCAGTTTGGCAGGAAACCATTCATAAGTACTCCCTGAGTACATAACACAGCTCATAGAATTTCACCCAGTTACTCCTGCATCAAGCCATATCTTATGGTGGAACTAAGGTCTCTTTTAGAAAAATTTCCAATTTTGATTTAAAGTCTTCAAATTATGAAGAATCCACCATATCCCTAGGTAAGTAGCTCCAATAGTTAATTCACCTCACAGCTAAAAATTTACATCTTATTTCTAGCCTGAGTTTATCTAGTTTTGGCTCCCAGTCATTGGATTTCACTGTACCTTTAGGCCCATTAGGTGAGGTCTTAGTAAATTTCCGTGTGTTTAGTGTCATTTGGAAATCTTGCTTCACAGCAATTACTGATGATGAAAAGGTGTCCTATTAAGAAGAAATCACTGCAGTGTTCTGCTGACATGGATCCACACCACTGCACTACACAAGGGTGTCAGAGTCCTTTGACCAGTTACTGTAATATTTATTTGTATGTGGGTGAGAAAGCAGGCAGAAAAAAACAAAAGGAGTAGCAGTCAGAAAGGTCTGTTTCTTAAGGAATCAGGGGCGGCAGGTTTGTATAATTTTTGGTGGTACCCAGAACAGGTGCAAGTCCCCCCCACCCATCTGCCTTGTAAACCGATATATTTTTTAAAAAATAATGTAAAAATGTGAGGGCTCTGGGGTGGCGCTAGTGATGAGGGGTTCAGGATGCTGAAGGGGGTGTGGGAGGGGCTCAGGGCTAGGGCAGAGGGTTAGGGTGTGGGGAGATGGCTCTGGCTGGGGATGAGGGGCTTGGGGTGTGGAAGGGGCTCAGGGCTAGGGCAGAGGGTTGGGGTGCAGGGGGGTGAGAACTCTGGCTGGGGGTGTGGGCTCTGAGGTGGGGCAGGGCTGGGGCTGAGGAGTTTGGGGTACAGGCAGGCTGCCCCGGGGTTGGGGCCAGAGAGGAGGACTCCCCCCAGCCCTCTCCCCACTGGCAGCAGCAAGCTCCGGGGGAGGGGTTCCCCTCTTCCCCCCCCTGGCAGCACACTTACCTCACCCCACTGTCATTGCACGTGCTCCTAGGGCCTCTCTCAGGTCTAGGAAGCCCCCTCGCCTCCCCTGTGGTGGGTGACCGGGGGTGGTCACATGTACTCCTCCTCCCCGGCTGTTGCCCCTCACTGTAGCCTCACTGGCAGTAGGCTCCAATGAACCCCATGGCAAGATAATCTGTGCTGGAGTTAATCCCTTTTTCACTGGGTACCCTGTAGCACCTCATACACCCTGTCATATGATGGTAAAAAAAGTTTTCAAGAACCTATAAGGAAGCCTTCCTTATACAATATGTAAGGGAATAAACTGTTTTCCTGCCTGTTACTGAGATTCCACTTGGCGAGATTCAGTATTTTTATACAAGGGCTGCCATCAAGGCATTCTTATCACTCCAAATCGATACATTTCGGGTTTGTTTTTTAATAATAATTGTGTGGGTCTCTCTCTCAAAAAAATCTTCCATTATAAAAGCTAAATGAGATGAATAACCCCTGACAGAGCAAGGAGACGATCACACTAAATTGAATCCAGTCAATTTTAACATTCACAGTGCTAGAGGCAATTTTAGACAGAGTGTAAACGTAATGGAAAAAACATATTCCTGAAGCTGACTTACAGAAGTCTGTATTTGGGCCCTTAATGATGATAAATCAATGATCTAGAAAATACAATCCCTTTCCTATTAACCAGATGGGCGCGCAAATTCTCCACAGACTCTGAGACGTAAGCACCAAAAATTTTCAATTAGCGTTTCACATCCCACTACCTTACAATTATAAGTAATTAGATTGGAACATAGTGCAGACACACGCATTCACACACAAACGGTCTCTCTCTCTCTCTCTATATATAATATATATATTATGTTTATATATATAAATAATGTCTGCCTCCCAATTGATATAATCCTTTAATTCAGTTGAGAGATTCTCTGCTAACATCATAAGAGATGCACTGAGGCAGAACTCTGAAATTGAATTACCACCTTTGTATTGAGTTGAAGAGCATGGCAGTGATTACAAGGTCCTGCATCAGCTACTTCTCCAGTTTGAGCTTAGCTGCCCTAATGATGCTTGTTATCTCCTGTTCCATCAGACACAGGTGCCTTGCTAATAGGCTGCCATGTATGCTGTCTTTATTTGGCCCTAAGCATGTAGACAATGATAACTTCTGGCTGACGGAGCTTTTTTTTGGCGCTGGAGGAAGGAGGGTGGGAGGAAGCACCAGGAGTGAAATCCTGATACTACTGAACTCAAAGGCAAAACTTTGATTGTCTTTAATAGGGCCAGGATTTCACACAGGATCTGGGAAAGTGACACTGCTTCTGGCTGTTTTCTTGTAGGCTGCAAGGGGCAAAATGTAGAAGGAATGGGGCAGAGTGTAGGGATCTTGCTCTGACTTTGGAAAGGGCCTTACTGTTTCAGTATCTTCAGTGGAGTTGGTGGCTCCTTGTCAGTCTAATATCACGGAACTACAATCATTCAAAGCTTTTTATATGCGCTTACGTTAGTGGATTTAAACATTACTGAGCAAGGGGTTATGTGCCTTAGATATTAACCCTTAGTATGTTGGCATTTTCAAGACAGCCAGCTATTGGGGGGGGTGGGGGGAAGCCCCTTTTCCAACAATAATCACAGAAGAGTATCTGAGATACTTGAGGTTCTCCTTATATCTAGGATGGAAAATAACTATGTTTTGGTGCCAATGTTGTATATAAATGTAGTATAAATAT
Source organism: Chelydra serpentina (assembly GCA_037349315.1). NCBI lineage: Eukaryota > Metazoa > Chordata > Testudines > Chelydridae > Chelydra > Chelydra serpentina. The sequence goes on along the minus strand of JBAIAC010000037.1, from coordinate 8,898,617 downwards.
ATATGGAGCCGGTTCCTCAGCTGTTGTAAGTCAACATATTTCCATGGACTTCAGTAGACTTATGCCAAGGATCCAGCCAATGTATTTTAATGATGCTAAACTTGTTAAGGAACAAGATATAAAAGGGTGAATTTGCAAAAGTATAGCCTCCCTTGGTCAATCTCAGTTAGCAGGTACAATTCACATTTTGCACCCACAATTGAATTGTGGGCAGGGATGTGAGTACTTGAACTTTTAAATTGGGATTTTCAAAGGAACCCCAATGCATTTTTTAGTTTTGAAAACCTAAAGTGTTATCAGTAACCTAGGGGTGTGTGTGTATATATATATATATATATTATGGCTCTGATTCTCATTTTCACTAAGGCCCCTTTACACTACTATTCTGGCAGAGCGTGATGCCAAAGCCGTGTAAAGGGGCCTTAATATAATTGCTAATCAGGCCTATGATTTTTATTTTAATCTTGACTATCTCCTACACATGGGAAAGCTATGCAATGCTATGAACAAGCTTTAAACCCAAATCTGGATGTTTTCACCAGCTGTGTTGGCTTGTGAATATCTAATATGCAGTATAAGGTGTGGAGTCATTTACTAAATGGAGCTAACAGACAAACACAAATTACTCTCACTGAGAGCCTGAAATGTTTGCAAACAGCAGCTGTTCTAAATAATGTCCCTCATGCTGGTTTACCTCAGGTGCAGTGGTTAGTCCATCCCTCTTTCTACAACTTTGTGCCTGGTGCAGTTCTATGGGATATTTGCCTTTGGAAAATGTCAGTGCTGAGAAATCTCTGTTCATTAGAAACCAGTCAAAAGAGAATAGTCAGGTTGTTAAAAAGAACCACGTCTTCACAATTTCAAGTTTCAATCAACTAAAAGTGTTGAGATCCTGGTTTAATTGTAAAGGGGCTCTGTCAGGATGAAACCCATATATTAGAGCTGGTCAGAAAAAAATAAAAATTTATTTTAAAAGGGCAATTTTCTAAAAAAAAATCCTATTTTTCAACCATATATTTTAAAAAGTTTTCACCTGTGTTACTATCAACACTGTAGATTATTAAAATTGAAAGAGGTTTAAAAATCAACAATCACTCTTTATAACACTATTACTAATTAAATGATAGTTACCTGGCAATTAGAGTGTAATTATACTCTAGTTTTGTTTTCCAATACATAATTAATGCTAATTCATATGACCGGAAAGTTAACTTCATGATTATATAGCTGCATTTGAATTTACTCTTAATGGATGCACTATTAGAATCCAGGTATTTAAACTGAATTGTATTTATTTTGTAACTATTCTCAGTCTTTTAGTAAACTTTTTGGTTATGTAAATTAGTGATAATTTCAGATAGCCTACAGCAAAAACATAGTGAAATTGTATTATAGTTGGTGGATAACTACATTGTAATTACAATTATTTTATAATAAAATGTGGCCAGGTGTAATTTACTTTTCACATGCTTTCTGGTTAGTTTTTGCACTTCCCTATCTATCTAGGGTTCCTAAATGGCCCTTACTATCATAGTGTGTGAGTGATTCACACTTTTAAAAAATATATTCATTTTCACACCACCCCTGTGAGGAAGTGCTATTATCTCCATTACACAGATGAGGGAACTGAGGCACAGAGAGATTAAGTGACTTGCCCAAGGTCACACAGGTAGTTTGTAGTAGAGCAGAAATGACCCCAAAGCTCCCAAATCCCAGTCTAGCACCCTAACTAGTGGACAATCCTTTCTCTCTGCTCTTAGCCTGGACATTGAAACTAGAATGACTACCCTCACTGCCGGGTCTAAGTCTCTTCTCACTCAATGATGCCAGTGGAGTTACTCCTCCCAATTGGGATCAAGGCAGATGGAATAGACCTAACAAGTAGGGCTCATAGAAAAATTTCCATCAAAACTTTCTTTTGATGGAAAATGAGTATTAGGTAAAACAAAAATTCATAGGAAGAATCTGCTTTCCTTTAAAATCTTTCTATTTCTCATTGGAAAACCAAAAAATAATAATTTATAAACAGAATTCTGTGAAAAATATTCATTTTCCAAGTTTTTGATGAGAAGTTGAAGTTTTCCAAACAACTGTATTAATAGGTCCATCTCCCTGATCATTCAGGACAGTTAAATACGCATAGTGCGCACACCTACCCCCATACTTAGATTATTGTGCACCCATATGTTTTCTCTCACACACAACTGCAGGTGCAAGTTTTGAGGCTATTTTTGAAAATGTCTCACATAGTGGTTTTTTGTGCCTCTATGGGAAATTGCCATTGTTTACTATCCTTTGAAAGGTTAACACATCAGGCCACTTTCTTTTCTGCACTAAGATCCATTTGGCACATGATGAGGAGAGCTTCATTCTGTATACCAGCCAAGAGTTCTTTCTTGATGAGGGAATTACCTGGACAGCTGTAGCCATATTCTGGTCCCTTTGTACTGCTCAGGCAGCACAAAGGGCCTGATACCCGGGGAGAAAATCTGGTCCACAGAACTCAGCCATCCCAAACCCAAACAAGGGCATTTGGACTCATGCTCCCCCCTGCCCCATTTTCTATAGAATCATAGGACTGGAAGGGACCTTGAGAGGTCATCTAGTACAGTCCCCTGCACTCATGGCAGGACTAAGTATTATCTAGACCATCCCTGACAGGTGTTTGTGTAACCTGCTCTTAAAAATCCCCAATGATGGAGATTCCACAACCTCCCTGGGCAATTTATTCCAGTGCTTAACCACCCTGACAGAAAGTTTTTCCTAATGTCCAATCTAAACCTCCCTTGCTGCAATTTAAGCCCATTGCTTCTTGTCCTATCCTCAGAGACTAAGAAGAACAATTTTTCTCCTTCCTCCTTGTAACAACCTTTTATGTACTTGAAAACTGTTATCATGTCCCCTCTCAGTCTTCTCTTTTCCAGACTAAAATAAGTTTTCTAGACCGTCAGTTTCAGGGCCTTGCTTTCTTGATATCAAACACATATGGGAATGAACAGTGTGATGACAGGCCAGTGCAAGATCGATAAATACGTCCTCCCTCCGCACCCTACTGACTGCAACAAGTCCAGCAGAGACATTTTAAAGCCACGGGAAGCCTCATTAATTATTCATCCATTCTCAAGTCACTAGGTACCAGTAAATGAACCTGTCACACTGTTTTGATTGCTAAACTCCCCCATCTTTTCAGGGAGAAAAATGTGAAGTCAGAGTCTATTACCTGGGTTTTCAGGTACCTAGACTCATAATGGGCTGTTACTATGGTTACCATGTAATCTAATGGCTGGCGCTAAGTGTCATTCACTCTTTGCATCCTTATTTTTATTCACATGGCACCACTGATCATTGTTCTATTTTGAAAAAGAAAGGGCTGAATACTGAAGTCCTTATTCTGGCAAAATTCCCATTGGCTTCAATAAGAATGCTGCCTGAGCAAGGACAATGACTTGGGTAACAATAATTAACAAATAGGATTTAGATGCTCAATGACAGTGATTCTTGCTCAGGCACGTATTGTAAAATTGATCACTGGACTAAGGAAAGAATTTCCTCCCAATGTATATTGGCAGGGACTAGAACTGGGAACTCGTGGAAAGATCTTTGCTTTCCTTAAGAGCATTGAACCGGGATTCTCTCTTAAAGCCAGTAATAGCAGCAATGACCACCAAACAACCACTTACCCATACGTGCTGTAGCATACTACATTTTATAGAATCATAGAATTATAGAACTGGAAGGGACCACGAGAGGTCATTTAGTCCAGTCCCTGTACTCGTGGCAGGAAAGTGTTGAAAGTGAAAGTGTTGTACAAGATTAATCACGTGCATGACCCATTTCTTGGGATGCGGCCTAGACATCAGACTGGAACCCTGATGAGATTGTCCTCCAGCCTCCTTGCCAGACCCTGCTCCTTTTCAGCAGCTGGCATTATATTAGGGATTGTGCCATTGCACAGTGCAAATAAAGAAAAAAAATAAAAGCTAGCAAAGCTGCATTTATCCAAACTCCCAAGCATGGAAACTAAAACAAATGCTGGTTAACTTTGGGTTAAGGTTCTGTAATTTGGCTATTAATATGATTTCACCATGAAAAGTAGTCTCTTTGGTCTAAATGGCTCTTACATGTACTCCCATACTCTGATGTATGTATTCATATATATATGGACACTTCTGCATGGGTGCATATAAACATGCACCCACTCCTATGTATCATCATTTGTGTTATGGGAACATTTTAGATACGTCTACACTGCAGTTAAACAACTCGGGCTAGCCCCTATCAGCTGACTCATCCTTGTCGGACTCAGGCAGCTGGGCTGTTTAATTGCTGTTTAGTCGTTCAGGATTCGGCTGGAACCCATGCTGTAGGTCCCCTTGCACCAGGCACTTGTACAAACACAAGCAAGAGGCAGTCCTTCCCCTGAAGAGCTTACCATTTAAACAAACTTATTGTAGGTGAAAGGAAATGTCATTAACTCCATTTTATTGATGGGGAGCTGAAGCACAGAGAGATCCTCAAAAGTATCTAGGCACCTAATTCAGTGAGAGTTAGGCAGTAAATACCTTTGAGGATCCAGGTCCAAGTGACTTGACTGAGGTCACAGAGGGAGACTGTAGCAGAACAGGAATGGAGTCCAGATCTTCTGCGTCCCAACTCAGTGCCTTAACCACAAGTACAGATGCACGCATAGCCCCCAAACCCACAAAACTACTTTCCTAAAACACACAAGCCATGCAGACTACTATTCTGTGTGCTAAGGAGAAGAGACTGAATGGACAAAGCACCTCAGCAGGTTAACAGTGCTGCCAGCTCTGTAGAACCACTAGTCAGCTGTGAATGATGAAATGCAAAATGAAAAGGGAAAGTGCCAGCCCAGTGAAGAAAGGAGGAGGAGGAGAGAACCCACAGGGAGTGATGATGTGGTCTCTGCCAAGCCAGCAGCTGTAACATTCAGTGAAGGTGCAATCAGAAAATCCTACAAGCAACAGCCGTACTGCAAAAAATACATCTACAGCATGTGTCTATGAGATTTAGTACTTTCAAACAAGCTTTCATTTCTATTTTGATCATAATTTTGCCCCTTTCTCCACTCAAAAGCCACTGAAAGAGTTGGACCGCTTGGTAGATACAGCTTACACAATCATGATCATGCAACAGACACACACATGAACGCACACAATACATTCAGGGGTGCACAAATACACACAAACAAACACTTGCATCATGCACACCATAGACTCATGCACTCCCTGAGAACACACATATATGAACTTAATCCCACATGCATTCACACCTAACACAAAAATGATATAGCCATGAAAGCCTGCACACTAACATACACACAGCACACACATTGTTGTAATTTTTCATCTGCGGCAGACAACATTGTTGTCACAGTAGCTAGTGTGCTGAAATTTTGATCTAGGCAACCAAGCTGGCATATCACAGAGATAACATACTCAAGACAAAAACTAAATGCCCCGCGGTCCTTTCTGGATGATGATCTGAACTTCCACACCTGCAATCCTGACAGTCATTGAAACACATAAACACCTACTTGAGTCCCAAGTTCTGCAGCACATAAACATTTCTGTTCTAATTCCAGCTGTCCAGCAAAACCACAACAATACCCTTCCATGACAAGGAAAGGCCATAAGACTAAGGGCAGTGCACACAGTAAACAAGCGATCTTGAGTCTTGACCCCTTGTTAAGGAAACATATTCAAGTTTTACACCACGTTGCTTCTGGATCCTTGATCTGATGGGGAGAAGGCAGGATCTTCCACACTAGTTTCAATAAAGGCAAGAACATTTCCTTTTCATCTGCAATTCTAAACCTTCCTGCTGGACTAGCAAGTGGAGACATTTTTACATTAGAAACTTCCAATTATGTGGATAGCCCAGACTCCAGAGGGATAGGGGTTTTGTCCCTCCCATTTGCTTTAATGATCAGAGCAGGGAAATGAAAGGCAGGACTCCTGGGTTCCATTTCAGCTCCACTACTTATTCCCTCTGTGACCTTGGGTAATGCAGTTATTCTAGCTCTGTGATTCAGCTTGTCCATTTGTTAAACGGGGTTAATAATAGCTGTCTCTGTGACAGGTTGAAGAATTGTGGGGGGGTTTTAAGGAAAGATTTTGAAACATTTTCATGGAAAATAGTTTAAAAATAATTTAAAAATCCATCCATCTCTAACCACTTATTATTTAGGCTATTATGTAAATATGCCATATAAACCATCATGCAAGTATATGGGAAGCCACACTGTCTCCAAGAGCTGACCGTCTAAGGCCACAGTCCTGCAAAGATTTAAGCCATACTTACTGGCTTCAAAGTTTTGCATGTGTCTTTGCAGAATTGAGGCCTAAAGAAAAAAAACATATGAATGGTTTACAACACAGAACCAAAGTATTTGATCATGGTAATGATGGGCCTATATGTTGTTAGTTCCATATATGTATGCTTGAGTGTAGATTTCTTTTTTATTGGAGGTGAAGGGTAAAATGCTGTGAGAAGATCAGATGAAAGGCACTACATAAATGTAATTGATAGATGTATATCTTCAGCAATATTATTTTGACTGAGGCTGGGGTATATTAGAAGCAAATCAGGATATCCAGGAAGGGAACATATGTACTAGGTAGGAAATAGGCACACATACAAGCACAGTGTTAGCTAAAGAGGTTAATCCTCCATCAGAGATGTGTGATGAAGTCCCCCAGTATGTCATAGGGAGACAATGCATGGGGAAAATTTTCAGAGGCAATTACGTACTCAACTCTTACTGAACATCAGTAGGACTTGGGTGCTGAACTCACTACTTGTGCCTTTGAAAGCTCCCTTTAGCCCAAGAACTGAAAAGCTGCATTCCGTCAGCATCTGGGGAAAATTTCCTATTTCCTTTAATGAGCTTTTTGAAATGTACCTCTATTTCACCATTTTGTCAACCTCACAAGGGGAGAGGTAAAGGCAGGTAATTTGTCATTAATGCCCTGAAAGGCAGGCAGCTATGGAGATGGAGATAGTGGTCCCTCAGGTGATAGTTTAATAATATGCTACACATCAGCTGGACTTGATTTACCTCATCTAAGATTTTGCCAAGAGGCAAACATGAAAAGGAGAATCCTTAAAGATGGATGGCCATTTGGCCTATTGAGAGAGCCTATCTCTGCCACACATCTCTTATTCATTTCCAGACCACTCAAGAAGATGCCAGATAATGAGATGTCTTGCTTTTTAAGAACTAGATCCACAAAGCACTTAAAACATATTTAACTTAAAGCATAAGCATAAAGCATAAGCCTAGTGACTTCAGAGGGACTGCTCATGTGCTTAGAGTTATTCACATGCTGAAGTATTTGCTGGCCCGGGATCTAAGTCTTTGAGAGATTTTCTTTGCCTTACACCTTATGCACTAACTCCCATTGACTTGAAAGAGGAAGACCTGGATTATACAGTTTGCACATGGCCCTGTGCAGAGGTGGTTTGGGTCCACATGGTCTTGGAAAGGGGGCACCAGGCCAGGGAGAGTATCAGGAGGTACAAGGCTGCTTGGTAGGCAGGGGAAGACCCAAGCTCCTTCTTGCCACTCTCTGGCTGATTTGCTCCATAGAGGAAGTAAAGGCTGGGCAGTCCCCTCATGTGCTGCCCTTGTATGAGCCACACAAAAGGTAGGAGAGGTGTTTCTTGTGAACCCTTCCCCACTGCATGCTTGAACACAGGCAGGTCACAATCTGGCTCTCAGGATTGGCAACCTTTGGCATGCAGCCTGCCAGGGTAAGCCGGCTGGTTTGTTTACCTGCTGCATCTGCAGGTTTGGCCGATCGCGGCTCCCACTGGCTGCAGTTCGCCGTTCCAGGCCAATGGGGGCTGCGGGAAGCGGAGCGGGCCGAGAGATGTGTTGGCCGCCGCTTCCCGCAGCCCCCATTGGCCTGGAGCGGAGAACCGTGGCCAGTGGGAGCTGCGAACAGCCAAACCTGCAGACGCGGCAGGTAAACAAACTGCCCTGGCCCGCCACGGGGCTTACCCTGGCAGGCTGCGGGCCAACGGTTGTCAATCCCTGCTCTAGGAGAACCCTGGTGTGTGTGTCTGAGGGGCTGATGTAAAATTGCCTTCTCCAAACTTCTCTTTCCCTTTCACATTTTAAATGTGACAAATGCAGCAGCACAGAGTGGATCTATAAATACACCTTGCCTTCCTTCCAACCTCTCTTTATCTCTGGAGAGCCAAGTCCCTTAAGGAAATATTATTCTTTGCCAGGAACATGCCAGCCTCAATTCACAGAACTTTTCATAAATGAAGCCTTTCAGATGGCTGCGTTATTGATTTGCTCCTGACCTGCCACAATGCTGCCGTCATGATCAGAAAAGGCTACTTTCAAATTGGGAGGCTCTGCTTTTTCTTTACTTCATTATCAAAACCTGCTCCTTCCAAGGCCTATAATAGAGCTACTTTCCCCTGTCAGAGATAAATATCGTTTGTGAACTGAGTTGTGTTTCTGATAACTGACCCCTGGATGCTGGAAAGCCATAAAAAGTTCCCCCTGGTCATGAAGTTCTCTCTCATTTGCTTTTCTCACACTAATAATCTCTTCTGTCCCACATCTTTCTTTCAGTTAAGCACACATGGAACAAAAAGTTGGCCCCTACTTCAAGAGGTTACTGTCTTTTCTTCTTGTACATCAGTAGTTATATTCTGCTCCTCTCATGAAGGCTAGGATGTTTAAATGTGGAGACATGAACATTTAAAACAAAACAAACAAAGTTAACCAAATATTTTCAAGCTTAAAAATAATGTTTTCAGATCAGGCTTCATCAAGGGCCTCTGTTGCTGCTGCCCTGATGACCCATCAGTTCTTTTTCCATATCTTAATGCTATGATTATCGTGTTGGGGGAAAATTCATTCGCAACTTTGCTATTCTTAGAGTTTTTATTTCTTCCCCTAGGAGCCTAGTCTAGATGATTCTGGGTGCACAGGGACTTCTCAACAGATGGCTGAGGTAAGGATGTTGCCTTTTCATCAATTGTTGCATCAGAGATGGTTCTAGGTCCAAGTTCTTTTCTGTTGAGCCATCTCAAACTTCATAGAAGCCAGTAGGCTTAGCTGGTAGAGGAAAGCACATGATGGGCCAAGACTTGGGGGCATTTGAGAAAAACACCCTTCCGGGATTTGAGTGGTGTTTCCCCCACCTTCTGGCACTAAGGCTTGAAGAAGTCCAACCTCCCCCTTAATTGCTAATGCTGTCTGTGTATATTATTGCATAGATTCTGCAATGGATTTGCCCTTAAATTTAGTGTAAGGATAGGTGGGGGAGGGCATTCATTTTTTTAATCCCCTTCTTTCATCTTCTCATCTCAAGCTTTCTTCACCAACATGTTCTTTGTAGAGGCAATGCTCATCTCTATCAATCTTCCTTACAACTCCCCTCTGCTTTGCTCCTTGGACCACACTCCAGGGCATAAAATAGCATGAACTGCAGCAAATTGTGTACTAATAAGCAAAAACAAACAAAACCCCCCACAAAAACAGAAAACAACCCTAGGCAGTAATTTGCTCAAGCATGTGCAGTAACTTTATGAGCTGATTTTTTACTTGGAAAGTTACCATTAATACAGATTTGCTGACTTGCACATGTATAGCATATACATAGAAACAGAGTTTAATGCATTCCCCTTGCAAACACTATCCAGTGATGTGGATAGTTTTTCACAGCTGACCTGATGACATTGTGTTTAACTAAGTACAACGTAACTATACTTTCCACAAAGGTAATTTTTTTCTACTGTTCACTTTCCCACGATGACATACAATAACTATCGATGATGCTTTTATAGCCTGATGTAGTCTGACAGCCTCACTTGATTTATTGTTGGTATTAGAGTAGTGCTTAGAACCCTCCAACTAGTATCAGACCTCCATTGTGCTAAGCACTATAGACAAACAGAGAGAGACAGCCCCAAATTGCTGACAGTCTAAATAGACAAGACTAGAGAGACAAAGCTTGTCAGTAGAGACAGAGGTGAAGTGACGTGCCTAAAATCACACGGTAGCTCAGTGTTATAGTGAAATAGAACCCAGGTTTCCTGACACTCAGTCCAGTTTGGACTAGACCACACTACCTCCTAAATCTCTAGCATCAATCCCTAGAAGAATTTCTGGGAGATCTTTGCCTTGAGTTTCACTAATAGGACACAGAACTCATAATAGCTGAAGTCCTCAAATACTCCTGTGATTTTTGTTCTTCCCAGAGTGGAACTCAGCAGTTCTGAATGAGCTTAATTTTAAGCTTTTGTGTTGAACCCAAAACAAAGTGAAACTTAGAGAGAAGAGCCCCTATGAATATGAAAAGAGTGACTCAGACTTTGCAACCTTACAAAGGAGATTAAACTAATGAATTATGTTGAACAGCCCTTACTTTTCCAGAGAAGGAGGATCATTTTCTTTTAACCACAGAGGTTCTCAATAAACCTCTTTTGTCCTAGTCATCTGGACTCTCTAACGGACTACCATCCCAAAGAACAAATATTTCTAAGTTCTATACATGTAAAATCAAATCAATTCTGGCCATATTCACTGGATTTTAGGTCATTCTAAGAGGATGTATTAACAATCTTCTATTTTGGGACACTTCTTTCATTAGTTGGTTAGAATGTGACACATCCTAAGCAGCCCTGTCAGAACCCAATGCACTCTTAATTATTGTGTATTGTATGGCCCAAAATCTCAAGTCCAGAGAAATCTTGGACCAAATCAACCGTGATATCACCCCGACTTTGCAGATTTCTTTGCATTCTTCCATATTGCAAAGAATTGTATTCTACTACTTCTTCCACTAAGTCAAGGTCTCTTACTGTTTTCAGGACTCCAGTGGAGGTCACAATTGCTGCCTGTATTTTCTACAAACCAGCATGTTTCAGTTTAATGAGGAGCAATGGGATATTCCATGATATTCACTTGGCTTTTTTCAAAGTAGAACTGCATTATTTCTGTCAAACACAGATATACAGTAAGTGTGTGCATTCTGCATTGTAATGAACTGATTAATGTGTGTGTCATCACTGCCCTCTCCTGGGAGGAAATAACTGCTCCTTTGTGTATCATAGCCCCTATAATGCTGAGAATTTATTTAACTCAAGTGGTAGGAACTGAGTTTTTGGAGCAGGAACATCTGAGTTCTTTTCCTGCTGCTACGATGAAGTTCTGCGTGATTGAGTTGCACCTCTCAATACTCAAGTATTATATTTAAAGCCAAGTAAAAAATTTCAAAATTGGTTGAAATGTTAAATTTCTGTTTTAAAAAAGGGAACAATTTTTAGCAAAATTTTCTGCTCTTTTCAACCAGCTCTAGTTACATTTACTTACCAAACAAAATAATTAAAACTAAATAAAACATTTACATGAATGCCTAGGGAGTGAAACTACTGTGGGGTGTGCACCTCTAGTTTGCATTGGGGACTTAATTTGGCAGTACATGGCAAGTGTTAGTGATAGCAAGAGCAGACATTTGTGATCCAGAGGCAGCAGGTGTGAGAGAGAGAGAGTGGGCCAAAACGATGCGTGGCATTAAATGGGTGCTACTCTATTGACAATAGTGGAATCAAACCCACTGCACTAGGACTGAACTTAGCTTGGAACCTGCTTCCCCTAGACACGATGAATCTTTTCCCACTCTGAGGCTGAAAATGCGGTAACAAAGCGGAGAGATGATGGTGCATTCATACAGTGTGAGGAGAAGAAAAAAAAATACACTTTATACCTCTCTTCACCTCCCCCCCCCCCCCCGCACAAACTTATTTATTTTAAACATTAACCTTTTAAGATGGAAGAAAACAGTTGCAAAAACACAACAGAAAAATTGATTTGGTCTTTTCCATAATGTGTTTCTCAGCTCTGAGTGAACATGAAAGTTAATTTTTAAAACAGAACTAGAAAGAGTGAGAGAGAGGGGAGGGTGGGAATAGAATGAGATGAAGGTCTTATCTTTCAACACTTACTGAGGTAGTGAGGCATCGATAAAATCAAATCCAATTCAAAAGCACAGCACACTTAATTAAGGTGGCTCCTGTGGGGAGTAGAGTAAACTTAAACTGATGAGGGGGAAAAAATAGTTATTTTCCTGTTATTTTTGCATTGCCTATATTGAATAGAGTAATGGGCCTGCCCTTTCCTCTCTGTATCAGCATGGCACATCCCTGGTTGTCTCTTCCATATTTATTAGCAGAAAGGGGAAAAGGAAGAAGAAAATTTGATGAACATGCTGCTAATTAGCTGGTGGTAACCGCTTCTCTCTTTGAAGTCAGAGAGTGCTGTACTTCTCACAGGAGTGCTCAGCAGAAATGGTAAATAGGCAGCCAACTTGAAACAGGATTTATGCTGGAATGAGACAACCACCAATCCATATGGGAGCAGTGGGCTAACTCCACCAGTGTGCTGTATGTGACCATGGTTCCTTGCAGGTCAGGGCAGGAGAGTAACGGTGACCTTTGGCTATACTCCATAGAATAAAACCCTGCATTCAGCTTCCTGGAGCAAGAGCTGGGAGTCATGAAGGGGCATAGGGTTACTCCAGTGCAAGGCCCTGATCTCACAAAGTGCTGCACATTTATAAACTCCCTCATTCCCATCCACTTCAGTGGGATCTGAGAGCACTTAGCTCCCAGCAAGCAGTACTCAGCACTGTGCAGGATGAGGTTCTAAAACAGGTGCATCATGGATAGAAGTGGGCTGGGGGAAACAAGCTCACCCTGCTTTACTCAAGATTGGGGAGCAGTTACTCACACAAGTAAGCTCACTGATTCCAGTGTATAGAAGTCAAGAGGAGTTGAGGGTGCTGTCATGTCATATATGTTATAACTTGTGTCGTGTATCCACACAATGACTGAAAGAGTTAAATACTGTTAGAGAACTGAACAATGAATCAGACAGAGAGCAAAAAAATGGCAAAGGAGATTTGGGCCAAGATTTAAAAAATAAAAAAATAAAAAATAGGAGCTTAAAATTAGGTGACTTATTTAGCGGCATGACTTTCAAAAGTACTAAGTATCCAGCAGCTCTTGTTCAAGGATGTGTGTGTGCAGGATTTTTAAAAAGTCAAGCTCCTTATTTAGGAATCTGCATACAGATTTAAGAGACTGCTTTTGAAAGTCTTGGCTTTGAAGCAGAGATGTAGGGCAGATGTGCCAGATACAAGGGGAGAAGGTTCTTACACCAACAATGAGGGTGGGGTGAAGAGAGGGAGTGCAGTCCAGTGCTAGACAGACAGATGGAGCCTAAAAGACCCCAAGTAACTTGGAGCCAGATTTTGTAAAGATATTTGGGCACCGAACTCCCAATGAAATCAATGCGAGTTAAGTGCCTAAGTCACTTCTGAAAATTAGACTTAGGTTCTGAAGGGCCAGATTTTTAAAGATAGACACCTAGCAGCTGTCTCATTTTCAGAAGCTATTTACAGTCTCCTATGTGCCTAAGTCTCTTTGAAAGTTAATGGGACTGAGGAGCCTTAGTCTTTTGAAAATGGGCCTTGGGCACTTTTGAACATTTTCTTGATACAATTGGTAAATATAAAGTGAGATTCATATCTGCAGCTTCTATTTTCCTTATCAACTCCTTTCCCTTCACTATAAATTTGGGTTGACAACATCCAAAATGCTTCTGCGGGGGAAATGAAGGCCTATTTCTCTAGGGAACTTTCTCTCTTTTTTCTAGAACAGAATTTCTCAAACTAGGGTCAGCAAGGGTAATCCGGGGGTCCACAGGCCCCACTGATCAACTCCTTCCCCTTCCTCCAAGTGCCTCCTGCATGCTGGGGAACAGCTGTTCAGTGGCTGAGAGGGAGGAGCAGGGACAGGCATGCTTAGGGGAGGGGGCAGAAAGAGGCAGGGAAGAGGGGGTTGGTTCTTGCGGGGGGGAGGAAGAGGTGGAGTTGGGGCAAGTCCTGGGGGTTTGGGGGTCCATGAAAAATTTTAAATAAAAATGGGGGTCCTCAGGTTGCTAAAAAGGTTTGAGAGAGACTCTGTTCTAGAGGACAGCACTTAACTGATCTACAGCATAATACACCCAAGCATTTGGAAGTATAATAAATTGAATGGGTGGGTATGGGAGATGAAATTTGTCTCACTCATGAGATCAGACAGTCAGGATTTATTGCTAGTGCCATCTCTCTGCGAAGTACTTTTGCTCCATTGTGGATTTTCTGTCACTACTAATCTCTCTGAGGTGGAAATATCAGGGAAAGTGTTATCTGGGGGTTTATTACAGAGAGCCTGTGAGTCAGGACATTTAGATTCCCTTCTTAGTTGTGCCAAGAAGATGTCACATCTTGGGCAAGCCTTTGACTCCACTCCCCCAATTTCTAAATGGCTAGAATACTTCTCTACCTCCCAGAGGCTGTAAGGCTTAAACAATAAGAAGAGAACTGTAGGGTCCAGTTTTGAGAAATTTGACAACCCTAGAAGTGATTATGGAGGCTAGTTTGTTACCAGTTTAGCAAGTCTTGGAAAGAGTGCTTTCATTAGGGACAGCATCTAGTCTAAGCCACTCCTGTCTATTTTGTAGGCAGAGGCAGTACCATTCTGCCACTGAGGATAATAGTTATTACAAGCAAGCAATAGCTTTTCTAACCTACTCCCTGCGTAGCCTAGTTTCGGTGGGGTTATTGTCAGAACTAGATAAGCCTGCTTCTCTGTTACTATTCTATTAACTGTGTACAACTTGTAATTGACAACTCCCTTGCTATTTAGAAGAGTCTTTCAGGTGCTGGTTCATGTTTTATGAATAGTGCTAAAGATATTTAGTGGTAATACCACATCCCTTTACAGGCATACAATAGTTGTATGTGTGTTAGAGGAAGTGGTGTGTGTTAAGCTATAAGCTAGAATCTTGGAGGTTTTAGTGCAAGGTCTTGAGTGAAAGATTTGATTAGGTCCTATTTTCATTCTGAGTTTAATAAAGTTTCAGGGACAAGCGATTGTTTTGTAAAGATTGTTACTGCTTGTCTCTACATCATTAAGTTAGTCTGGTCTGCTTTGTTTACAGTCATCAGTAACAAATACTGCAGTTCAATTCCATGGGTTTTGTTGATCACATTGGAGGCATAACAGAAGCCGGCTCTCACCCCATACTGTATTATCTCCACAATACTACTGGCAGAGAAAGCCACCTTAATATAAAGAACAATGACAAGTAGGGATGACTCAGAACAGATAGAGGATTGAATGTCTAGGCTATTTCCCCCCAGCCCCAGAGACTTTTGACCATACCTATTCTAAGTAATTAAATTTAGTCTGTAACAAACTGCATTTATTTTACACAAGTGTTCAGTTTGCTTGAGAAATTCAAGTTTGTGGATCAAGCCCCCCCCCCTCAATAATCCTGCAAGAGGGTCAGAGTCCTGAAATATGGATTTTCCTTAATTCTACAAGTCAAGCATATCAATACAATGGTATGTTGCAGTGGTCATAAAAAGTTGTTTATTGGCAGGTATAAATGCCAAACATTTGATGCAATCAGCTTACAATAGAGACCTGCAGAATTCATTCAGTGTCTAGTACCAGCTTCAGTGAGCTATTCAACAATTCTCATGATACAAATACTTACTATAATATACAACTAATGCAATAGTTCCCCAAAAAAACTTCATTCACCAACAGACTGAACTAAGCAAAGTTGCACCACATACATGCAGTAACTTTTAAGTCTAGGTAGGATTGTTATTAGCTTACTCCCCAAGCCATCTTTAGAGAAGCAAATAGCATTAAGGAAAGTAGACAGGAGAGGGTTATCTAAAAGTGAGATTTCATCCACTGGAATAAAATGTTTGAAGTTAAGGCTAGAAGATATCCCATAGAAGAACTGGGCTCAGAGAGCAGAACCAGATACATTACTCCCAGACTCTTTACACAATGGGAGATTAGCTGTAGTATCTCCATGCACAATGATTAACTACTGTAAATACATTCAAGGACATTTCTGCATTTCCCTGCAGTACACATACTAGCTGGATTCCCATTTTGTTGGACCAATATATTGTCCTTTCTAGATCAGAAGAGAGTTACTACAATTAAGATGCCATTTATTCCTCAAATAAGGTTTTGGGTTTTTTTAGACTCTGGTACTGGTATTTCAGTTTGATCCAGTTAGCTGCTCCAGTTGTTCGAAGGAGGAGGTGGTCTTAACAATAGAATTGGTGTTGTGTTGACAAAAATCTGTGTAGGTGGCAGCTTCACTGCTACTATATTATGAGCCTGAAGCTGGAGCCAGTTTATTAGTTACCAGGTGCTACAGCACTTGCCTTCTCAGCATCTTCTTTAGTTGTGGGTGTCAGAGGCTGGAAAGCTTCAGCTTCACTTCCAGGCTCTAAAGCTTTAGGGGGCTCACTACCAGCAGCATCAGGACCTTCTAGCAGCTCTGCCTTTGCTCCCATGCTGACCACTGGTTCATCTTTTGAAACATCTCCCTGGCTTACTGCAGAGTTGCCCTCTCCTGCTGTCTGGTCTTCAGCAGGGAGCTGGAGACCTTCATCCTTTTTCACAACTTTTAGATCTGAGGTCACTGCAGTAGGCTCCCCATTTTCTCTGGCAGTATCTTCTAGCTCAGTGGCTGCTCCTTCAGTCTTCTGGATTTCAGATTTATCATCAGCCACAGTGAACCCCTTCTTCTTGCCAAGTTTGCCTCCCATCTTTGGATCTGGATAGCAGGGTCTGGTGAGGGGGAGAGAAGAGGGACAAGGTATGGGTGCCAAGCTTCTGGTGAGAGCGTCAGATGACGCTAGCAAACAGATAGAAGAAATACAAAAAGTAGTTCCTATTCAAACATGCAGTTAACCAAATGAGAAAGATATGGGCATCACTGTTATCCCTCAGTGTAACCATCACCCTGAAGCATCATGTTTCCTGGAATCATTAGTCATTGCTACAATATTCCTTCAGATAACGCCAACTTATCATGTAAGTCATCCATGGATCTTAAAGTGCCTGAATTGCTTTTCAAAACAATCATTTTCCCCATTCTGGAGTAACATTGGCTAAGCTTGGACAGAAGAGGCTAGAATTGAATTCCAGGCTTCTCCCATTCCCTGTCCCAGGAACGTACAGCTCTCTAGTAAAGCTAACATCTTGCGACAGCAAAAAGCCAAATTCCATAGTACTAACGCAAGTATAGTTAGCCAGTGTAGTGTCAAAGTAGCTTTGACAACTCTGTTGCCGTTCAGATGGCATGAATATCTCAAAATTCCTAATGTTTAGAAGACCTATAAAGTTAGAGTCTCTCTCAGTATAAGCAGTGTTCATGTGCTTCATCTGTTTTAGAGCACAGAATGCTGCAAACAGTGATGTGTTGGTCTCTAGTTGATTCCATCTCAGATTTGGATAGTTTACAACTAGCAAAATAGCAGAGAGGTTAGTAGAACAAGGGATATGAGAGAGAGTGCATTTATTCCTACTTGTGTTTTGTAATTAGCACTAGAAATACAACTAAGAGTCATTTGTTCAGCAAGGGTTCCAACGCTAAGCCATGACAAGGCATGCATCATTAGGTAGTTGATGAATACTCCAGGACATTGTGACATATGAAGCCAGAAGCCTTCAGCCACCCAAGAAGTGTAATAATCTCTTAATACATACTCTAATAGCAATAAGCTGTGATAGGGTATGGGTTACCAGTGCCATTGATATGAGGGAGGATATTTGTTTACAGTTCTATGGACAGCTCCTCCATTGATCTATTTTAGAAGAGCCAGATATATTTATACACATGTTTTGGGCTACATTTGAACAGGCCATCTCCCTTTAACCTGACAGTTTTATTAAGTGATATTTAATTGAGACAGGAGAAGTCACATTCCAAACTAGTGGGGGTGGGGAAATCAGTTACAGCATGGCAAGGAACAGCCACTTATAGTAGTTAGTAAACTCAGTAGGGGCTCCCCAGGCATAAAAGATAGGCATGCCCTATGGTAGAGAGAGTCTAGGTTACAAACACTCCCCCCCCCCCCCTATACTAAATCCAGTGTGTGGGGAGTGGCCACCATAGCCTTTATAAACATAGACAATACCTCAAGTTAACTGGCTTTCAGTTAACACAAGAACCATTTACCCGAACCTCTTTAAAAGTTTTAGATTTTCAGCTAGCTAGGTTCCAGAACCAGCTAGCTTCCAATTTTAGTTGGAAACACTCAAAACTAGAGCAACCCTTAGTTTTGCTCCTTTCTAGCAAAGAGTTTAGACAAACAAACAGAAAAAAGTCACCCTGACATTATTTATAGCAGGTATCAACTGCTCTTTTTCATAATTGTAGTTCCCTACAAAATACACTAGATACCCATAGGAAGCACAAAATACTTAGCCAGAGATACCCACCTCACCCCTACACAAATACCTCAAGCAACTTTACTTTTACTAAAACAACCAATACCTGTATTGTAACATAAAGCTCAAACAATGGGAAACCCCAGCTTTAATAAATTAAGAGAAGGAAAAAAAAAACTTTCTTACCACCCCACAGGGAAAGATACTTCAATACACTTTATCAATTCAACAACTTGTGTAAATCCTTCTCAAGCTACCTTTATGCTACTCAAGCTCTTCTTAAATAGGGCTTGGTGGCCACTCTCTAAATCCTCCCCAACTTCCTGCACATTAGTTCCACCTAATGAGTGTTCCCTACCCCCATTGCATATTCATAGCTCCATATACTATGTGGCTCATTGGCCTTAAATTAGATGGCCCAGCCCCTTGATTTGTGTAGCTGAGCTGCATTGAATTGTGTGACAAGGTTAATTAATTACAAAGCTTTCCAATTTGTTGAGATATTTCTAAAACATGTGGGAAGATGATGGCTACTTTGAGTGGATCAGAAATCTCCAACACAGAGTGAGCCATTGTTACAGTAAATTATTTGCATCACAGTAGCTTCCTATGGAGATCAGGGCTCCATTATGCTAGTCACTGTATATATACCTGGTCAGAGATAATCTGTACCCTGAAGAGATTACAATGTAAATAGGTATGATGGGTGGGAAAACAGAAGCCCAAAGAGGTGAAGGACAAGACCAACAAAGGCATTTAGACTTCTATCTTCCATTGATTTCAATAGAAGTTAAGAGTCTAAATACCTTTGTGGATCTAAGTTAAAGTGATTTACGCAAGGTCATAGCGCAAATGAGTGATAGAGCTGGGAATAGAACCCAGCTCTCCTCTATTTCAGGACAGCAACATACCCACTAGATCCACACAAATTTGGTGGCTTTCACCCTGCTCTCCTCATGTACTTTCAGCTGGCTCTGATTCGAGGCTCACACTCTGCATTTGCTCATGGGGGTTTCGCATACTGTAAATCATTACAGGATTAGGCTCCAAGTGCCCAACACACATGCATTATTGACACAAGCTGCTGACTGCTACAAAGATATTGTGCCAGGGAAACACAGCAGTTCAGGCAGATGCAAACATCTGGGCTATTGCTCTGAAATGATGGCTCATGATATTATCCATTAACAAACAGCTGCATGGAGCCTGATCCCAATCTCTCCTTGCCTGCAAGTGGCACACATCTTACTAAGTTAGCTGTGGTACTAAGACTGTTAAACAAAGGCAGAGAATCTCTATGGTATTTAGGCACCCAGCTGCTGTTGAAAGTCCCATTGAAAGCATGAGCTGTTACTGTACCATTCTTGTGCCTCACTGTCCATCACCGAAGTGAGCATCTGCAATGTGGAAAGCAGGACCCCCTCAAATTCCAAATGACCCCCCAATAGCGGGGACACAGTATGATTAGGGCCCTACCAAATTCACAGCCATGAAAAATGCATCACAGACCATGAAATCTGGTGTCCCCCCATGAAATCTGGTCTTTTGTGTGCTTTTACCTTATACTATACAGAGATCACTGCGGAGACCAGTGTTTCTCAAATTGGGGATCCTGACCCAAAAGGGAGCTGCAGGGTGGTTGCAAGTTACTTTTGGGGGTCAGGGTATTGCCACCCTTACTTCTGCACTGCCTTCAGAGCTGGGTGTCCGGACAGCGGCGGCTGTTGGCTGGGTGCCCAGCTCTGAAGGCAGTCCCCTGCCAGCAGCAGCACAGAAGGGTGGCAATGCCATACCATGTCATCCTTACTTCTGCGTTGCTGCTGGGAGTGGCTCTGCCTTCAGCCCTGGGCTCCTGGCCAGCAGCCACCGCTCCCCCGCTGCCCAGCTCTGAAGGCTGCACTGCTGCTGGCAGCAGTGCAGAAGTAAGGGTAGCAGTACTGCAGCCTCCCCCCCACCCCCAAACTCCTTTTTGGATCAGGACCCCTACAATTACGACACTGTGAAATTTTGGATTTAAATAACTGAAATCATTAAATTTACAATTTTAAAATTGCATGACTATGAAATTGACCAAAATGGACTGTGTGTTTGGTAGGGCCCTAAATATGATGTATCAATCATGCCCTCGAGCCAATGGCAGAGTCAAACAGGATAAAAGAGATTCAACCCCCAAACTGAATCCCAAATTTGGTAATGGAAACCCATCTCAGGCATATTGAAAAATACCACTTTTGGGGGCCTACATATTTTGTTGATCTGGGCTTCCTCGGGCCTTAATATTGCCCTGTTCAGACCCTGCCCTGATTTCAAGTCTGCTCCTTCCCTGTCTAAGAACAAACTCGTTTTCCCATATCTAGTATCTGTGAGAATTCTAGCCCCTGGAGATGTCACCCAAACCCCTTCCAGCGGGGCCCATGGTGCCCAGGCTAAAGAGGCCACTGGTTTGCTGATTTCTAGTCTCACACTATTGCTTTTAAGTATTTGTGGAGGGGCTTCAATTTAACTAAAGAGACCAGACACATTTTTCCACCACCACTTTCCATTCCCCGTGTCCCCTTTAACTATTATTTCCATTGAATCCTTTTAATTTCATAGAAATATTTGACTGAAATACTTAACAGACTTGGCAAGAATGGATTCAGGAATGCAGGGAAGAAAACATTCTATGCCTCTTTACCAGATACTGCCTCTTCACCTTGAGAAGTTGGACACTGAACGGCATGTCCATGAAGGGTTTGAAATGTCATTTGGACACAGTAATTGCTAATGCAGATTACAGTGAATAAGACCAATAAGAAAGATTGTGGGCTCAATCCATTCCTGATGTAATTCTACTGGGATCAATAAAATTACAGCAAGGATGAATTAAAACATATAGGAATTACCAGACTGGATCAGACCCATAATCTATCTAGTTCAGTTCTTGTCTCCAACTGTGGCCAACACCAAAGGCTTCAGAGAACACTGCAGTAGCTACCGTGGAATAATTTGTTCACCACATTAGGTACCATCCTGGTCTTTAATAGTTAGACAGCGGCTTACTACCTGAAGCACAAAGTATAATGTCCATTCCAAACATTTTAATGTAATTAATTATGATACCTTTAGATATTCTTTGGAAAAACTATGCCCATGATGGTTATAAACATGTGGTAAAAAACAGATGGTTGAGGAGAGTTGTTCATGTTTTGTCACGTATCGGTCTATCAGCCCTCACAGAGAGCACGCTGATCACAACACATTAGATGTGTTAAGTGGATATGTGCTTTTGATTAAGATAAGGAACATATGAAGGTATATTCTATAACTTTGTTTTAGATTTGAATTTTGTTATGTGAGGACCAATTCTTAAGGTACCGTCTGAAAGCGTTAAGCCCGGAAATAGCAGCATCATTGTGGTGACATACAGGACAGAATAAGGCATGGTCCTTCTCCCAAACATCATACAACAGATAGGCTAGCAGTTCACAGGAAGTAGAAGAAATCAATGCTCAAGCCATTAATGCAGAAACATTTATTTGTTTTGCTTAAAGGAAGGATTTGAAGGAGGCAGACATGAAGAGGGAAGCTACTACCACAATAGCAGCACAATATGATACAGGAGGGGTAGAAGGAAAGAAGAGGAGAAACAAGATGCGAGGAAGATACTATTTAGAAGTTTTAAGGCATGGGCTTGACTTTGACATAAGAGAAAGGAAGCCAGAGAAAGGGTGATGATGTTACAGCAGAAGAGAAAGATGAGTTTAACTGCAATACTGGAGATAAACAAAAGGATGGAGAGTGTAGTATTTAAGTTGAGTTAAAGATGGATCACCAAGTGAGGGGAGAAGGGAAAGGATGAAATTTGTTTTAGGAAGAAGAGAATGTAGTTTAGAGCCTTGCTGTAGGGGTGAGATGAAACTACGGTTGTAAGGCTTCACTCTTTTGGATATGCTATCATCTCAGTGCTGATAGCAGGCAAGATAGACCCTTACACGTGGGTCACTAACCACTAGGACTACATCATCATTCTCTCTCGCAGCCAATGATTATTTAAGTAATTATCCACAGTGGAATAGTCATTAGGACCAAGAGAGAAAGTGACACTTAGTCCACTGAGAGTTAACATTAACCACACTCCTCATGAGAAAGTAGGACAGGGATCTCAGTATTTTAATATATAAAATAAAAATAAGCTTATTTTTATATTTGTGTGTATGGCCATTGTGTATTTAAATATTACAAATAAAGTAAAACTGAAATGCAACATGGTGCCACAGCTCTGAAGGCAGCAGTGCAGAACTAAGGGTGACATTGTGACCCCCCCCCCCAAATAACCCTGTGACCCCCCCCTGCAACTCCCTTTTGAGTCACAACCCCCAATTTGAGAAATGCTGGTATCCCCTGTGAACTCTGTATAGTATAGGGTAAAAGCACACAAGAGACCAGATTTCACAGTCTGGCACGCATTTTTCATGGCCCTGAATTTGATAGGGCCCTAGAAATACAACAAGGTGACAGGGTCACAAGCAGGGCTGCTCAAAACATTTCAAATGATCGGTTTCCTGGCAAAGTGAGAGACCAATCTCTCTGGGCCAGGTAGTCTGACTCATAAGCCAGGTCTATAAAGCAAGCATAAGGGACCTGGAAATGCAGCTTCCACAAGACACTGACAGCTTCAGCCACATACATACTGTGCCCCACAGGTTTGTGAATTACAGAGTACATTTAAATGGGACATTCTAATTGCCCCCTGTGGACACTGCTGGCACAAACGGAAAGGTACCCAGTTCACATTAACTTAGCTCTCTTTTGAAAGAGGACTACGTTACAGTGAACTAGGTACCTTTCCGTTTGCACCAGCAATGTCGACATGGGGCAATTAGAGAACAACATTTTGGTGTTCTCTGCAATTCACACCTCTGTCCTTTGCAGTTCAGGGCAGAGGAACCTTGAGATTAACGTCAATCTGTTCCAAATCATCCTGCTTTTGGAATGCAGACATTGTGTCTGTGGGAGGGGGGGGGGGGGGAGAAGAGGAGATATTTTAACATTTCTCAAATAAAGGTTTCCTGAACATTTTGTTCCTGAAAGAGAGAGTTGATTTTTCATCCTTTAGGAAGAAAAGGAAAGGAATGTTCACATTTCACAGAGGATGGAAGTTCTCTTCCCCACCCCCAATCACTACTAGTCAGACTGATGAAACAGTAATTGCTTTTTTACAAAAGCAAATTATAGCGCTGAAGTTTGCAGCAGCGAGCCACAAGAGATGCTTTTTGTTGCCCTCAGAATTCAGTAACACTAACTTCATGAAGTGTTCAGGTATGATGCCAGCCCCATTCCCAATAGAAGCCTGAGAGAGCGGGACCACTTGGTTTGTAGTTTCATACATTTTAGGAACCAACTACATTGTGTTCGAATGGGACACTGCTCAATGCGGAGGATACCTATGCCTTGTAGAGGCAGAATTGAATGTTGTCAACTGCAGAGAGATCAGCGGTAAGGCAACCCTCCTTCCCCCATTCCTCACTTTCTGCCCAAGAAGCCAGCTAACAGCTGAAACTAATCCAGAAAGAAAGGAGTTAAAAAAAGAAAAGAAAAAAAGCCCTTCTTTTGGTAACAGAGCACGTTTGTATTTGTTAATTCTATATATCCAACTATCACATTAGAAAGGTCACAGAAGTGTACATGTTCAAGTACAAGAGACAAATTAAATGGGATACTGAGAACCAGGCACAAGTATTAATGATCAGTAAAGACATAATTTATTGAGTCAAACATTAAAATGTTACTTCATTACTTCAGATTGCTAAAGGATTTCTCCATTCACTAACACTGTATAGCAACTGTGCAGACACCCCCGCCCCCCCCCAATACATTTGTACCAGCTAAAAAAAGTTAAATAGTTTTAATGCATCTGACAGTGGTAGTTTATTCTTTCCATACAATATATTTAACTATAAAGGCAAAAGGAGACGCCTTCTCTAAGTAATGGGTTAAATGCAGAGTTATAGCCCAATAACTTTGTTAGCAGAGTTCAGATTAATTTAGATATTAGACAGTGAATGGCATAGGGGATACCATAAGGGACAAAAAAGCATTCCTTGACTACACTAAAGTATGGATTAAAAAAAAAAAAAAGCCACACACCACACCCACAAAAACCAAACACAATAGTGTATGTGGATCTGATTGGCTTGGCCCAAATGGAAAACCAGGCTCCCAAATCCATATTAGAAAAGTAGAAAAATACAGGAAGATGCACTGCAAATTCAGTCACATAGTAATTTGCAGGACAATGAGAAACAATATTATGGGCATTTCCCCTGCGGCATGCTTGGTAGCTGCCTCCCAGCCTTACTGTGTGGGACAGTGATTTGGGGCAATTATGGTTGAACATCAGGAATTGAATGGAGAGAAGTGGCATTAAATATCAGTGTTCAGTTTGTCCATTTTACTCTGACTCTGGTGATTCAGCTGAATCACAGTTAGTTGCTGGAACTTCAGGTGCAACAGGTCCTTCTGCACAGGCTATAGGGCTCAGACATGGAGTCAGTTACTTCGGGCTCCTCTGAAGCGGGTGCAGTTTCACTGTTAGCTGCGGAGTCTGATGCTAGGGCCATTTCACCCTCAGATCCTTGGGTTTCTGAGGGTATGGGAGTCTCAGCATTTTCAGCCTCCTCTTCCCATTTGCTCTTGCATGCTTTGGGCACTGAGCTATCCAAGAGCTGGCACTTTTCTACCCGACTTTCAGGGACGTGAGAACCTGGCAGTTCTTGAAGAGGTTGCTCCACATTAAGCTGCTGCTGCTCTGGTGTTGCTACCTCAGGGGCCTCTAGTTCAGGTGCCTGATCTTCCTCCCCTGGAATTGCAGAATTCCCCTGTCTCTCCTTGTATCCTGTAAGAGCACTAGGGGACTGGGAATCCATGTCATTCTCCTGACCCTGGTTCTCCTTCAATTCTGTGGTCTGTGCAGGATGCAGAATCTCCATCTCTTGCGTGACCTGTGCAGTAGGCTGGGTCTTTTCTATGGTTAGTTTAATAGGAATGGTCACAGGTTCCAGTGGACTCTCTTGAGAAGCCTTGGGTTCTACAGGGCCCACTCTATGGTCTTCTATAATCTGCATGTTTTTATTAGTACTCTGTGGAGCCTCTATGGTCTGTATAGTTGGCAGAGTCTCAAGTGGACCTTGTGCTACAAGCTGGGCTCCAGTCTCCTCTTTGGTTTCTGTAGCAGGGTGGGCCTCAGCTGCACCTTGTACAGTCCAACTTTCTCTTGCAGTACGTGCAGTGGTTTGGGCCTGCCCCTCTGGTGCAGTCTGCAAAGAAGGCTCAGCCTGCTTAGTCACTTCTGTGGTGCATGCAGCGGACAGGGATGCAACAGTCCCTTGCAGGGACTGGGCAGCAGCCTCTCGGTCCTGTGTAACAGAACGGGCCGTAGACTCTTGTGCTCTCTTTCCAGCAGACTGAGTCTCACCAGCCTCTTGTTCAGACTCTACAGGCTGGACCTTCCTTTCTTGAGCAGTCTGTAGAGTAGGCTGAGTTTCACCAGTGTATTGGTGAGTCTCTTGCATGTTCTCTGCAGTAGGTTGGACCTCAACAATCTCTACGGTTGTCTGTACAGTAGTCTCCATCTTACCAGCTTCTTGCGTTGCCTCAAGTGCAGGCTGATCTTCTATGTAGTCTGTGATGCATGAAACTGGCTGCCAGTCCTGTTTAATTGGCTGGGCCTCTGGATCTTGCTTGATCTCTGCATCCAGCAGAGTTTTACTTGCTTCTGCACCCTCTTCTGGTATCTCTGCAGCATGTTGGGACTCCTCATTATCTTTTTGGGTCTGTGCAACAGGCTGCCTGTCCTGTGTTATCTTTGTATTGGGCTCAGCTTCTCCAATCTCTTGCTCCATCTCTGCAGCAGGCTGGGCACCAGTGTCCTGTGAGGCCTT
Organism: Chelydra serpentina; assembly: GCA_037349315.1. Lineage (NCBI taxonomy): Eukaryota > Metazoa > Chordata > Testudines > Chelydridae > Chelydra > Chelydra serpentina. Next base: position 8,872,392 of record JBAIAC010000037.1, on the reverse strand, counting down.
TCCTGTGCTCTGTGCAGTAGTCTGGGCTTCACAGCCTTGTACAGTCTGCCGAACAGATAGGGTTTCTTCAGTGTCTTCTGGTGTCTCTTGTGAGCTGGGTGCAGCAGGCACTCCATCATTCCTCACAGGCTGTGCTTCAACAGTGGCTTGCTCAATGTCTTTCCTAGTCCCTGCGAGGGGCTGGCTCTTGGTGCATTCAGAAGCCTCCTGCGAGGTATGTGCAATAGTATGTGTCTCACTAATCTCAGCAGCTCCTTCAGCCTTCTGGTCCTTACGTTTCTTACAAATCCTACAGAACCCCTTCTTCTTACTGAATTTGCACCCCATGCTGAAGGCCTAAAACAGCAGCCCAGCTAGAAATATTCTGAAGGGGATTCACGCTTGTTGATGCCCTCAGTGCAGTGCAGGTTGCAGGACTTTTCCTGGGATCAAGGAGGCTGTGAAAGGTGCTTGCTTCCCGTGACAGAAGTATCCTAGTAGCCAGTAAACATCCCACCTGCATGAGAGTAACAAATTCATTAGCACCCATGGAGCTTGGCTACTTAGGCTTGCAAAGAAAGATTAAAGTTTAGGCAAGGGAGAAATATTCATTTAGTTCTGTTGTTTAATCCTTTTGCACCCCATGGGAAGTATCTTTGGGTGAATAAATTAAGTGACTCAAACAACTTCTCCAAAATAAAGCATTAATTGTCCTGTCATGGGATCCTGGGGGGAAAGGGCTTACAGCTGTCAATCACTGTTGTGTTAACATGTTTAGTAGGTAAGAGGGCTGTAGCACAGAGATCTAGTCTAAATGGGTAGGATCACATAGTTTCACCCAGAAAGGGGTGAAGGTAGCAAAACCTGTCCCCAAAGGGATGTACCTGAGAGGACCTAAGAGGGGTTTAAAGCATAGTGTGGCTTGCAACCATGACAGTTACATACAATAGAAGAGTGTTTACTCCTTGCCTTTCTCACCGCTTTAGTCCCCTGCAAATAAATTAATCTGCATAGCCCCTCCACAATGCATCTCTAGGTATAGTCTAATGGATTTAGATGTTAAGAGGTTTAAGCTTCAAACTTTCAACTCTTCTTGAAGAATTTAAAACCAATCTGGGGTTGTCTCATAGCAAGATTAACAACAAAGCCTGTGTAATTAGCTCTTCTGATGCACTCAGCTTACTCTTCCACAGCTGTACTGGCTCTGCAGAGCCAACTCAATAGTAGTTTTGCATTAAGCAAGTTGGGGTACTGTTTCACATGACCACTTCCCAAATGGCAGACACACTGAGATACAGAGTTGTTCTGTCATTGAACAGGATAGGATATTTAACCTCAAACAGGAGCAAGCCTACATCATTGCATTAGGCGAAACATTTTCAGGCACAAGACATCTGTAAGGGCAGCTATGGTTAGCAAAGCAAGTTTAAGGAAGGCAACTTTTTATTAAAATGTACAAAGCTGTCTTTCTTTAGTGACAAGGAAGTTATTGCTTTTCACATTTCATCTCTGCAAAGTCAGTCCAGCTGAGAGGCAGAGGAATTGTCTACTGGTTCAGGCAAAGAGAAAATTCTTAATTACTCCTGCAAGTGGAAGTTATTTGTGCCTCAGACAAGCCCAGTACAAACCAGTTTGCCATTTAGCAAGATAATAGGGCAGGCACCATGCATATAACTGAGCAGGAATTAGGTTTGCAATCCCTCCTATTACAGAAATATATATGCCTCCCAATATTATATGTACAGAATCATTTTTCAGCGAACCAGCCACACAATCAAGATCTTTTCTCATAGGCTCTAAAATAGCACATATATCCACACATATTATTATTAGACATTAGGCTTCAGAAACATATAAGAGAAGAACCACATCCAAAAATATATGCCTTGCCCCTTTTAAAAACTATAATGAAAGATCTAGAGAAGTATTTGATTAATCACATAAACACCCACTTACCAGTCCCCTGTAAAATAATGCTAGGCTTTAACACTACAGTTTCAATTAATCCCACAACACCTACCTCTCTGGCCTCAAGCTGGACTTAAATAGGGCTGTGTGGCACCAAAATCACTTTCCCCCAGCTCCCTGAACATTAGTTCCTCTGAATGACTGTTCCCATACGCTATGATCCCTACTTGTGTATAGTCTAAAAATGGAGATGAATGTCCCATATTATAAGCTTGTGTGGCTGCTTCTCTATGTTTAGTCTACAAACATGGATCACTTGATGATTACCTGTTCTATTCATTCCCTTTGAAGCACCTGGGATTGGCAATTGTAGGAAGACAGGATACTGGGTTAGATGGACCATTTCTCTGACCCATTATGGCCGTTCTTATGTTCTTAAATATTTTTGGTCACTTTGTATTTAGCTTTAAAAGGTAAAAATAAAGCAAGAACAAAATGCAACATGTACTGACATTCATACAAACCGAATGATAGTTGAAAACTATGCAAGGACACTGGCATGCAATATTGTCCTATGCAGAGATATGACTTAGAAAATATGTTTTTGAAAGAAAAGCCAGTGACAATATCCTGCGCAAAGCAGTTATGTTTTCTGATCTCTACAATTGTCCTGTCTTGCAGAATTAGGCCCTGATCCCGCAAAGCTTTAGCTATGTGCTTACTTCAAGCATCTGTGGTGAGCAGTCCCATTGGACGTCAGTGGATATATGTGCTTAAAGTTAAGAGGTGTATTTGCAGGCTGGTGGCCTTTGACGTTTTATTGAGATTGCACATGCATTGATATCCCTAACCGGAACTGACCACTCACTATCAGACATTACAGGAGCCACGAGAGCAGCATCACTCTCGCTCAGTCCACCACCAGAAAGTCAAACATAAGCAGATCACATGTGTATTACGCAAAGGGAAATTCCCACTAAAAATGAATGAACCCCAAAGGCAGGTCTTGATCATGCCCTGGCCCCAGTGGTGCATTTAGGCATGATCAGATGGATCACCTGAGCTGGACCCCAACATTTTTAACTGGACTCTCAAATTTTATGATTCCAGAAAGTGGTTTAGCTTTTTGTATTATTGCTCACAACCTCACTCTTTCGCCCTGAAAATATAAAAGAAGATTGTGGCTCTATATTTTTGGTATATCCAGGCCATTTTTGGCCTTCATCTCTTTTCACTTCCTGTCTTCAGCAGAGATCTAGCACCTATCTACACAATAATACAAATAACAACAGAAGTCTTTCCTGTCTCCAGTAACTGTGCTGATTATGTGATAAATGCAAAGTGCGTGCTAGCTAATGTTTTCCAACATAATTACACTGGTAAAATTAGTATTATCATGCAGGTGGGTGCTAGATGAAGGCCACAAATGGCTTGGATTATAAAAAAATACAAGGCCAAAATCTCCATTTATATTTTCAGGACAAAGGAGTAAGGTTGGGCACTTTTATAGCAGCCTGGGTGGTAGGAGAATGGATATCGTCACCAAGGAATAAGCCTTTCACTTGCATAGCCTCCTATGGGACTCAACAAAAACTAGGAACAATTCCCCCACTCGTTCAGCTTCAACAAAGACACAGCAGGGACACATTTAACCCCATGTGCCCCTAGCCCAAGGCCATGTGGCCAGCCAGTTTTTTAAGAGTGATAGAATATTTAACCTCTCAGAGGTCATTTAGCAGGAAGGAAGGGTCTCCTGCTTCTGGGGGCTCTGAAGCAGATCATCAGCTGGTGTAAGTTGTAAGAGCTCCATTGACTCCAATGGAGCAATGAAAATTTACACAAGCAGAAGATTTACCTTTCTGTGTACCAAAGGACAATGTTATACATGTGGCAACTTTGTACTAACCTTTATGTTTTGTGACCCTGAAGGTTGAAGTGATGGGAGACACACACTGTCCTTTTTAAGAATCTCAACTAACTACTCTTAATTTGAGATTCTAGCAGATAAAGGAAGCCCTTGAGCTAGATGAACTGGTTTATTAGTTATGAAAAAGCAGCATGATAGGACTATTACTCTTCAGTTTCATCAAGTCTCAGGCTTCAAATACAACACGCTCCTAGGGGATACTACTTAGCTTAAAGAACTCTCTTTAAGTAACTCCTGTTACTCCAGCTAAGTCTGGACACTATTTCTGAAAGCAGGTGAGTCAAGACATGTGGCCAAGTAGTCAAATCCATTTTTAAACTGCTCTTGGGCATAGTTTCAGCTGCTGGGTGGTTTCTTTGGCAAGACACGAGTTTCTTACCAGTGTTATATTATTACCAGTGTATGCTTTATCTTTGAAATTTTGTACACCCTCTTATGTGATGTTACTAAGCTCTCCTTCATGGTACTACTTCTGATTTTGTGAATGTAGCTTAACAGACTGTTTTAAGGGATATTTTGTAATTTTAGGCTTCAATTTGGCTATGTGTAGAGCACATGCTTAGCTACAGGTTAGAATTACTATTTTGGTAGCATTATTAGAGCTCAGGGAAATGCTGCCATCTCAACGGAGACAGGTTTCTTGATGTAGAATGACACCCCAGCAGCCCATAGGAATAGTCCTGCCACAGCAAGGTAGTGTAAGTAGGAGACTTCAGAAAGCAAATGCTGTAGGGATCCATTTGTCATGATGCTACTAAGTGGAGTATTGGAGATATGTCCCCTACCCTCTTTTAAGATCTGATTGTGCAGCACAGACTCTCTCGTGTTTATCATTTGTACACACTTTTTTCTTGGAAATATAAACATGCTTAGCAATAAGACAGGGACTTTTAAGAGCTTCCTATCTACGCTTTAATTTCAAATGTCCCCAGCATCCAGAAGTGGTGAAGTTTTACTGAACTACATGTCTATTCAGCTTGTAAGGAAGAAGTTTCTGTAAGTTGGTCACTGTCTTTTTGCTGCTCATTGACAACCAGAACCATTAAAGTGTGTTTCACTCCCTTCTTTAAACCACTCATTAAGTAAGAACTTCCAGAGACATTATATATTGCAATGATCATAAAATAGTTAGACAGTTTCAAACATAAAAAAGCCTCCAAGTTTTGTGACTCCACTATCCTTCATCCCAGAAATGCACAATGTGATATGAGGCCTGGCTTGTCCATTTCTATCCCCCCAAAATATGAAATCAGGTTTAGGACTCTGCATTTTGAGTCAGCTCAGCCGGTATTTGGCTTTAATCTGCACACCTTCTATGAGATCTAACACCTGCCAAGGAAAGTACTAAATCAGCCTCCCTATCTCTAGTATCTATGATGTCTCTAAAGAGCTCACCTAAATCACATGCCCATACTAAATGGAGAGATGTTGCTCTGTAGGGCCTTCATATAACTCTTCTTCAAATGCTTTTATGTATTTGCTGTTGGGCTTCAATTTAAGCAAAGAATGTAAGCAGCAGATGATTGAAATTGACCACAGAATGCACTCTGCAATGAAAAGCTGAAATGGCCATTACCCTTCCCTGCACCCCATCTCCCATTACTTCACAGAGAAGCCTTTCACTTTTTCACATATATTTCACTGAGATCCTTAATTCACTTGGACTTGCTCAGGAAGGAAAGAAAATTTCACTTCCTTCCATATGATATTCTGATTGCCCCCAGGCAATGTGATAGGAGCAGTGGCGTAACAAGGCCACAAAAGCAGAAGTCGAGGTTTGAAGTGCTAATGTAGCATGAAGAGTGACAGAGGGAAAATAGCGTGCCCCTGTAACAACTAAGCTATCATTTGCTCAATTGGAACTTAAAAGAACTTATTTAAAAAGGTGGGTTCCCTTCCCCTTTAAACACCACCACTCAAAAGCCCTCCCAGGTGAGGTGAGCCGACAGCTTTGCTGAGGCAGGAAGCATAATAGTCTAGCTTACTCTGGCACAGCACTGCAGAGCCAATTCAGTCAAAAGTAGGGAAGAGTTTGGTTGGCACTAAATTAAGCCAGTTTGTGCACAGATGAATGTTAACAGGAAGCCTTCCTACTTCTGAATTTAAGTACAAGGAGATGTGAATCACAGGATGTTGCACTATGATGGCACAGAATTCTAAATGTGGAATTTCCCAAGCCAAACTCATCAGGAGTAGAATGTTTGACCTATTTCTGACCAATTGGATTTGTGCTCTTAGGTTACTTAGGAGCAGTTTCACTTAGACTTTGCAACACCCAAGTATCTACCCCCTAGACACCCCATTGCCTTGTGAAATTCAGTGCCATTTAGGCTCCCAGGCATGAAAGAAGCCAGCAAGCAACCAAATAAGCTAGCTCAGAGTCAGAGAAAAGGATAGGACTCAGGGCCCAGAGCAATGGGAATTCAGCACCTAGGTGCCAGAAAGGCAGGTCAGAGATAGGCACCTCCCTCCTCTCAGGGCTCAGTCATGGAGGGAAGCACAATCAGGTTGGCCCTTTTCCCTGAAGGAAAGAGCCTGGACCGTCCCATAGCCAGAGCACTCATGTGGGACACCTAGCTTTGAATTCCCACTCTGCTCAATATGGAACAGGGCTTTGAGCCCCACTCCCCATCCTCCAGTGAGTGTCCTAAACACAAGGCTATTGAGTATTCTGGGGTAGGACTTGCAATCTCTTGGAGCTCTTCTGCTTTGTGGAAATACTTAAGTATTCCTTTGGCCAGGGGAAGACTCATGTTCAATCCCTGCTCCAAATCAGGTAGACTAGAGATTCAAACCAGGTCTCCCACATCTCAGGAGAATGTCCTAGCCACTGGGATATTGGATATTTTAATACAGAAACCTCTTGCATCCTGGCTCTTGTAGGGAATGCTGTCAGAGCAGCTACAGAATAAAGCCCCAATGGCAAGACAGGCAGGGAGACAGTTTGAGAATCCCACTTGGAGACCACCAGGCATTTGGCTTGCAGCATGGCTCCTTACAGCTTGTTAGCTTTGGGGTGGCATCAGAACTTGGGTCTTTGCAAATGCTGAGCAGTGAAAATGTAAGTGCCTACAGAGTTAGGCAGCAACTGAGCAGTTGTTCTGAGAATGTGACTGGTGCCTAAGTGTTGGCCTGAAGCATTTGTCTCCTGAGGTGCCTAACTACCTTACTCATGTTCCCCCTTACTATCTATGTTTAAAAACACCTAGCTCTTGCCCTTATGTCCCACACCAGGCTGTGGCTATGAAGTCTGTTTGATGAAGACATAAGTGTTATGAAGATCTAGAGACCTTATACATTGCAGCAATCATAAAATAGTCTTTATTGGCAGTTACATTAAGACAGGTAATCTTGTGACTTCAGGTTGTAATACACAATTCCATGCCCCATTACTCCACACACATGCAGGGAATACAGTGTTATCTGGTTGCACTATTTACAGTTGCATAGCTTCAATACACCCATTGTACATTATGCTCAGTGATAGACAGTTTAAGTCCCAGAAACTAGAGCCTAAATTGTCATGAACAGACCTGTTAACAGAATGACAGTAGATTCAGTCAAGCACAGCTACATGCTAACTCATGGGAACACTATGAAGAAAATTTGAACGATGTTGGTTTACAAAAGGAAGATTAGCTTATTTAAGTGAGGGTCGCTAAAGAAACCCCTTCCCCATTCAGCCATTGGTTTATATTAGTCTTAAACTAATGCTACAATCCCCATCAGACTACTGTTAAATATTAATGGGATCTTCTCAAAGGGTAGATTCAAGTGCATCATTCCAATCCCCCATCACAACAGACATACATTCTCAGCAGCTCAGAAACTACAGCTTCCCTGGCATAAACTGAGACTTCATTTAAAGAGTCAACAGAATTCATTGTGCACCATGAGTTATCTTAACTCCTTTCCCCACTGCACAGGACATTCTCCTGGGGAAGACATGTGGTCAGAACTATGACCCCACAAAGTACAGCTCATAGACAGATTTTAAGTGTTAGAGTTACAGCTGTGCATTTCATTTGGCTCTGCTACAGTGAGTTTCTCAAATGGATTGAGTTCTGCTGGATTGCAGGCCCCAAGTCTACAGGATTGAAGTCAAATACTTTGGGTCTGGGATGGGGGGGGGGGGGGGAAGGCACTGTTTTTTCTTAACAAATCTTGCCTGAAGCTGGAGTCACTCCACATTTGATTCCTTGGGCTTCAAAAGTTGATCTCTTCAGCCTTGCTTTGATCTCTGCTCTCCTCAACTTTAGCAGGAGTGACTTCCTGAGGAAGGGGTAGATCAGCCTCGCTGCAAGCAGCAGAAGCCACCAGCTCCTCTTCAGTGTGCTGCTGCACCTCTGGTTTTGCATCCGTACTTTCCTCTGATTCCTTGCACTCTGTAGAGTCTCCCCTGCTTTCCTGGTGCTCGATCTGGGACTTTTTGCCACGCTCTGGGTCTGTGGCCCCTGCTGCAGGCTGGGCCTCGCCTGTATCTTTTGGTGTCACTTCTGCAACTTCTCCCTCATCCTTACGATCTTCGGCCATCTCTTCAATTGCCCTGATCCCCTTCTTGCCAAGCTTGCCTCCCATGGTCGAGGCGCTGGAGGCAGCACTGTAGTTCGGAACAAAAGGCTCCACCTCTTCACAGCAGTACCAAGAGGTATAGGAAAGGTTGCTTGGCTTCTGTCTGTCTCAGGAATAGTCTAGTGACCACCAAAAGGCATCTCAGCTGTAAGACAGAAGGATCAACATAATCAACCACGCATTTTAGCCACTTAGCCCATATGATTAAGCAAACATTACCCAATACTATACTGTACCAGTTAATAGAAGCCCACTTGCTAATGATAGTTGGACAACTACTGCTGCATTTCCTTATTTCAGCAGTACCAGATAGAGAAAGCAGGTAATTATCTTGACAGTTATAATTCAAATGATTAAAATTGCAGACAGAACTTTACTGCCACTGACCAACAGTTGTCGCACATTCTAGCCCTTCAAAGTTCAACGCCATGTTTGTCCTATTATTCATAGCCACTTTATCAACTAGTTTTCCCTCTGTTGTTAACATCAACAGCTCAACAAACCAAACTGGGTTTTATAATTTCACTAACCACAGAAGAGAGCTCTCAAGTCAAGGACTGTGCATTATATTGTGACTGCTGATGGAGAGAATCTAGCCTTTTCTCCCATAGAAAAGTTTAGCCTGTGGCACCAGACACAATAATGATTTGTTCACATAAGCAAAGCAAGCATGTGTTACTTTACCAAGTTACTCAACTGATTACAGCCAAAGATGTGCATTATAGTAACATGTCCTGTCATTATATAGATATTACACTCAGCCCTTTATTCTACCTACTTACCATACATTCTTAGAGAAACAAGCTAACCCAAAGTTTATCTTTGTAAAGTACAGCCTACTGTAAACTAGATTTTGTCTCCTTTTAATCTACAAGAACATTCAGGGGAAAAATAATATTTGTGTTTTTAAAATTTTGTTTCCATTATACTGATTATTAACAAAAAACAAAAACAAACCCCCTACCCAGTCCCATTGTGCATTTTGTGTGTGTGTGTATAAAGATACAAACAAACTACTCACAGCACTAACTAAAGAGCCAGGAAACATTTAAAACACATAAACAGAAAAAGAAAAATCTCTTACCAACCTACAAAAACACCAGCTTCAGCAACTGTGCACCTTACACCAAGTCCTCATGAACAATCCTCATTACAAAAAAGGCTAACCTTATATAGAGCTAGGTGGCCACAAAGAAATACTTCCCCACAATTCCCTGAACTTTAGTTCCACCAGATCACTGTTCCATTACTCTATTGTTCATTGTTATATCATCTAAAGAATGAGGATGTCTGTTACACTGAATTGCTTTTTAAAACTGGTGTGGTTGTATCATTTATGTGCAGACTTTAGACTTTTTTTGCTTATTCCTATTGTCTTTTGTTTTTTAATTAATTAATTAATTAATTAATTATTAAAACAATCATTTAAAAATGGATAGTCCATACACATATAGATTCTTGTGCCCTTTCCTTTATTCTTGGTTGGCTTGCTTTTTGAGTTTCCAGCCTACTATATTGTATGGTATTATATGTGTTCATGGAAATATTTGGCCTGATTTACAGTTGTAATGAGCTCCTAAAACTCCCAGTGAAATCAATGAGAGCTGCAAATGCTTAGCAGCTCTGAAATACTTAGCCACTAGTGTACAGGCAGACTGTTGCATACTAAGATAGGTGCATATATAACTTACTCATGTCCCCCTTTGTGGAATGTGATCCACAGAGGACGCGAGTCTGTTACAGCTGTCACCTAGAGAGTTTGGGTGTTAAGTTTGAGAGGAATAGGTGGCTATGTGTTCGCTAGTACAGTTACAATATTTCAGATACAAAGAGTCTTTCAGATTTCACCAGCTTAAAAACAAACAAACAATTGGGACCAAGTTTCCATACAGTGGCCATGCTATCTAGATTCCACTCAAATCCCCTGTTTCTGCACCAAGTCTGATACAACCTTTGACCATCATATGTTTAAAAGCCAGATTCTCAGACAGCCTACTTGTAGTGGCCAAGGTCAGTCCATTCATTTCAGTGAACTCCTCCTTCGAGCTCTATAGCACACTACAGCTAGAAGCCTACTGGGAAGTGGCCAATGAGAGCCATTTGCTTTGCTTTGCTTTGTGATTCACCTCACAAGACAGGGTCTTTGTTGAGGTAAGGAATGCAGGGTGGGAGGAGAAAAGCACCAAGCTTCTGGTAAATATTTCATCAATATCCTGGCAGCTGGCAACATCTGACCTGAAAGATAGAGAGAAAACTTTATCATCACCCACACACTTTAGCCACTTGATCAATGCAAGAAGTTACCTGGTGAATGGGGAAGGGTACATCAGATACTTGCCTATGCCTGTCAGTTTTAAGTGCTGATCCTCAGTTGTACTCTTGCCTCTCTGCTACTGCATTAGTCAGTATAAAATGGAATTTACTTCTATACAAGTCACTTAACCAGTTGTACAAGTCACTATAGCAGATCACCCACAGATTCCATGTGGTAAATTTTTTAAGATGCTGATATAGGAAGAAAAAGGAATTCAGAATATCATGAAGCTCCATATTTATGCTCCCTTAGACTCACTGGGACTTTGCTAGATTTATGACTCATAAAGCTGATGGCTACTGGCAGCACTGTAAAGTCAGCCAGAACACCTGAAAACCAAGCTAGGGTTTGTCTCTTACAGAACACTTGGTAGTGGAGATTCTGAAGCAAAAGTTTGTCAGTTTTTGTTGTCAGGCAAGAGGATGGAATCTAACTGGGTCTTCCATAAGAGAGTTGCCTCTATAGTGCAGACAAACGAAAGCCTGTTGTTGGGTCAGCATAGACTCATAGACTTTAAGATCAGAAGGGACCATTATGATCATCTAGTCTGACCCACCCATTTCTGTAATAAACCTCTAACCTATGTCTAAGCTATTGAAGTCCTCAAATCACGGTTTAAAGACTTCAAGGTGCAGAGAATCCTCCAGCAAGTGACCCGTGCCCCACGCTGCAGAGGAAGGCAAAAAACCTCCAGGGCCTCTGCCGATCTACCATGGAGGAAAATTCCTTCCCAACCCCAAATATGGCGATCGGCTGAACCCTGAGCATGTGGGCAAGACTCACCAGCCAGACACCCATGAAAGAATTCTTTGTAGTAACTTGCAATTTTATCCATCCATTCTGTGTTAGACCTCATCCTCACATTAGCCCAATGTCTGTCTTCCATGCATCTCCCCACCCATTCTGCATAAGAAGAACCAGGCCATTCTCAGGTTTAACATCCGTACTGATTCTGGAATCTCTTTCTATCACCAGCACCACCTCCTACAGAACCAGCTGATCCCAGACTAAATGCAAAGAAGTCAATGGTTTCAAGACTTAGACACCCCTTGATGGGCAGTATAGAATATATGGTATATGCCTGTCTCATGTTCTGGTCTAACACATTCCTTGATTTATTGAAAATAAACTTATAATATTGTACAGAATCTGGTCATATATCCAAAATCACCTCCTGCAAGGGCTATTAACCCACACTAAATATAAAGTTATCACAGATGTGTAGGTTTCTTGTGTATCTCTTCTGCAAATATGCTTAAGTTTTTATTGCTGGGTTTCAGTTCATTTAAACAGTGTAAATAGCAGACACTTATGATTGTCATAGATAGAGCTGGCAATTAACAATTGAAACTGCGAACAAAATATCCCAATGTCATGCTTCTTCTCTGCCTGAAAGAAGTTGACTTTTGTCACAGATATTTGAGTGAGATGATCAGTAAACCCGAGAGAAATGGTCTTGGGAATTCTGGTGGAGAAGCAATTATCTTTTATATGTTATTGCTAATACACTATGGGAAAACATGCACCAAAGGGTGGGCATTTAACATAGGATTTTAGAAGAGTCTGATGAGATGAATGTAATCCAAAACGATAATGTCTAGTACACTAAATGTTTGGAGACCCAGTAACATGCAAGGAAACTGATGGTATATAGTTTAATGATTTAGAAGGGCTGAAATTTTCTATTTGTTGGAAAAACTGTTCTTTGGAGAACAATTGCAAATGTGTGTCACACTAGTCCTAACAAAAGTGAATGTTGTTTGTAGTGATATGAACCATGACCTTACTGCTGTCTACAAAGGAGCTGCTCAATTCAGTGAAGGCTTTTTGGTTGTTTTTTTCCCTAGCTACACTTATAGCCATCAAACTACTGTAGAAAGTGGATGACAGTCCATCAAAGTTCAGTGGGTCCAGTGAGTTTTGTGAAGCAAAATAGAGGATACTAGTTGCTCAAGAAGTGTCTGACATGGTATCCAAGTTGAGCTACATACTATTTAACTCACAAAGTTCAGACGAGCAACCAACCTTATTACCCATCTTTTCACCTCCCCTTGGACACTATTGATTGGCAGGGGTTTCTCTGGGGTATGTGGTAGCACAAGATAAGGAGACTTCTACATTAATGTACACTCAAGCACCCACCATTGTATAATTGACAACTGTGTTGCATGAGGTGGTCTTTCTATATTATTGCCTTAGCATAGAATACCTGTTCAGATCGGTCATGTGTGACTAAGTGGATGCTCTAATTTTAAGCTTGTGGAACGAAGAGTGGGCATAAAAGTATACGTCAGAACTATTAGGCTTTTAGGTAGCAATATTAACAATTTTGTTGATTCTCCTATAGAGCTTTAAAATTAACAGCTGGGATGAGAGTTTAAATAAGAAGGCTATGGAAACACCAGTGTATGAAAGATGCCAACATAGTAGTTTCCAACCACTTTGTATTTTCCTATCTGCGAACCATTAAGACATATGAAATTGCAGTTACTGACTGGCTAAAAGTTGTGCATAGCACTGGTCTTTGCTAAACAACCTCTTTTGTTCTCCCCCCTCCAGTTTTCATGGCTTGACTTTTTTTAACCTATAATCTCTATAGGCCAGGGACTGTCATTTACTATATGGGCGTACACAACAGTCAAACTGGCTGAAGATTAGCCACAAGACACACGTGTTGAGAGTATAAATTGCCCTAATACAGAGGTTAGCATGACAAGAAGAAGAAGGCGGGGGGGGGGGGGGGGGGAGGGGGGAGAGAGACATTGGAGCTCCTTGAAACAAAGTTTTGATGGAAAATGGCTTTGTTAAAAGAAAATTTCTGGACCAAAATATTCAGGTTACACAGAATTTAGTGTTTTCATTAAAGCTTTAAGTGAATACTGGAAGAATTTTAAAGAAAAAAAGTTTCAACTTGCAGGAAAATCCTGAACCATTTTTCTTATAGCTCAACTGGGCAGATGCAATGGCAGAATCACATTGGTGTGTATTGGGAGTGAGATAAGTCAAGCTCCTATGTTAACAAGGCACAAAAATCTTACCCACATTGAAATAAATGTTAGACTTGCAGGTGTAAAATGGCAAAAATTGTTGGTCTCTTTCTCATCACAACGGAAGATAACTTTATAGTGAGACACTTATGGAAGAGGATTTAAGATTAGCGTATCACTGACCTGAGAATGAAGGGGCGGGGAAATGGAATTAAGTAACACCAGTGGAAGACTATTGCAGTCAGGAAGTATGGCAATAAACGTAACAAGTTAGAGGACAGTGCAGATGTCAGTTGACAATGAGAAGATACACATCATACAAAACTGAGTTTGTTCCTTAAACCTACACAATCTGAAGTGGCAACAGAGGAGCTAGGAGTGGGCAACTGAACTGGAATAGTTAGAGGTGGTAGCTGGCTTCCTGAAGATGGGTTGCACACATACTTTCAGTTAAACCAGCATGAATCCAGGAAACATCCACTGTATTTATGAAGCCAGAAGGACCTAGTTACTTGAGCAGAGCTGCATGGTCTCTGAATTTAGAGTGAGCTGTTTGTTGATAAAAGAAGATTAGTAGACACAATGTGTCTAGAGAAATATTCTGTGTGGTGGCTACTGCAAGCCCAGTGAGATTATTCATTATTACAGAGAGTTTAGTTGCATGACTGAAGTGTGCTCAGAAAGCTTAAAAAAAGGTAAGAATCTCCAGAGTTCAGGATGTTGTCATCTCTGAGGACCTATTAAAAGCTGCAGCCAATTCAAGTATCAAAAAAAGCATAGGGACTTAACTGCTTTAATCCCAGTTTTCAAAAGCAACTGACTCACCTGGGTGTTTTACATTTTTTTTTACTCCATATCTCTTCCTAGCTGAGTAAGATGGAATGTTGATGAATGTTTCAGGGTTTTTTTTTTTTTTTTTTTTAAATAAAAAACTGGCAGTCTAGTCAAAAAGTTCATTCAGTTAGGATAGATACAAGCCATAGATGACACACTGGCATATTGCAATTATAAAACGAAGTTTATTACTAGCAAACATTAGAATACAGTCACTATACCAGGTTAGTGTATATGGACTTTCACAAGCCTCCAGTATCCTGTTACTATACCTAGGAAATAGTATAAATTCAGAAGCATGACTAGTTTATACAATATTACATTAAATTTCATCTATTGCATGTTATTCTATTGGAAAAATGTCAGCTGATAACTAACTACAACTCCAGTTCTGTTTGAGGTAACAGACACTGATTAAAGCCATGTATCAACTCACAAGATCTTTAATGCATGCAGGACACATACCACCTGTCACCAGGCAACTTAGGACAATGAAAGGAATACAGGGGAAGCAAGTTTGGTCTTAGAGCCGCTTGCCCACTGCATATGTAAATATGCATGAAAATATCACATTAAGTCAAACAGAACCTGCATTAAACAGATAAAGATGGTTATACACTGGAAAGTGCAGTTATGACAGTTCAGGTATTGAGAGATGTGCTGTATTTTCAGAATCTAGACAAAGTTACAGGACTTTGGGCAATTGGTAGAACACACTTTCATCAAAAGATACATGCCATCTTCATTCCCCATGCCTCTCCAGAGGACAGAAATTTGGCCAAGACCTGGGGATACAGCTCACTGGTGCTGATGGAACCACCCAAAAAAGAGGTAGTTTTTAATAGCACTGCTCAGTCTGTCCATGTCAATCTGGCACTAGAGATCAGAGCTAGTTGCTGGAAAGATTGAGGTCTTCTGCCAAGTTGACAGTCTCAGAGGTTGTAGAAGTAGAGAGTAGTACTAGTGTTGCCAGGTTCATTCTGCAGAAGGTGCCTCTTTATGGAGTTCGGTCTTGAAACAGGAACTGGGGTGGAGTTACTTGGCATTCAGATGCTGGAGGATTCCATCTATTCACCATCCCCTTCCTGTCTGCTCTCAACACCTGTAGTGGCTGTGACTTCCAGAAGCTGGGAAGGGGCAGTCTCTGGAGATTTAGTGGTTTCCTCACTGATCACCACCAGCTGCTCTTCATTAGGCACCAAATCTAGCTGCCTTGGTTCAGACTGACAGATCTCTTCCACGCCCACTGCAGGAACTTCACCTCCTTCCTTGTCTTCTGTCTCATCAGCAGGGACCTCAATATCTTTGTCCCTCTTCTCGGTTGTGGGTCCCATTGACTCTGCAGCAGGGTGGGTTTCTTCTGGCCTCACTGTAGCCGCCTCTGTAGCTTCTTCTTCAACCCTTTGGGCTGTTGGTTTCTCATAAGCCACATTGAATCCCTTCTTGCTCAGTTTGCCTCCCATATTTGCAGGGCTACAGTAGTAGCCCAACCAAGTGTGGTAAAGGACTTGCTTGAGGAGACAAGATCTGGGCTGAGGCCTGAGCAACCAGTGAGAGATCTGGAAGAGAAAGCTAAAGTGAGATACAGGGTACCTAAGTTACTTAATCGTTACAAGTGATTACCAGATAGTCAAGGAGTGATTACCCTGAGCACCCAACCCAGGTTAGTCAGTTAACTGTTATAGCAGTGCTCTGTACAAGTTAAACCAATGCTCCATGATGCACCACCACCAAGAGATGAGTAAACTATTTATCATGGGATGAGACTAAGACAACCCATGAATTACAAATAAAAAAAGCCAATGAGCTCAGTGTGTTCATTGATCATAGCTATCTTAGGGGCTAATATATCAAAACAAAAATCACAGGCACTACAAGCTACTCCTGTAGTAGAGGAGGAGAGGAATACAATACTCAGCTCAGTTACACATGGTTACAGTGCCATACGCTGGAGTAGTAAAGAAATATTCCAAAGCCATAACTTACTAAGAATTCCCTTCTACTCCAAGTACACACAACCTTCATCCATAGAAAGTCTAGTGAGAAAACTACCAACTATATCCCCCAAACTACCAGATTGGTAGCTAATAATAACATAACATATCTCCCTGCATTTAAAGACAAAACAAAGGACTATTTTAGCACACAACAAACAAAATAAGGAACACTCTTACCAGCTCCAAGCCACTTCAGCTGTTCTACTGATCAGGTTCTGGTCAGTTTCTTCTGACTCAGCAGGCTGACCTTATAAAGCACTAGGTGGTCACACAGAACTACTTCCCCACAAGTCCCTGAACATTAGTTCCACTGAACCAATGTCCCCTGACACCATTATTCCCTGCTAAATTGTGTGAAGGAGAGAAGTGGATGATTCTTTGACATCTTTAGAATCATGTGATTGTATCTTTATATTCACATTTTAATGGTTTATAATATTGTACTGGGCTTTAAAAGTTAATAATAAAATTAAAATTAGTGGCCCACACCTATATTCCCATTTCCACTTATATGTAATTTTACTTGGATTGGGTTTTGAGTTCACCATGTTGCTATGTATATGTCTGTCCAAACAAACTGGGGGTGACTGGGGCACCAATCCTGCACAGACGTACGCTCATGTTTAACTTTATACATTGTGAAGAGTCCCACTGAATTTAATGAGGTTACTCATAGTGTGCAAAATGAAGCATGTATGTTCAATCATACTCTTGCACAGCCGGCCAGGTGCAAGCAGAGAGATGTGTCCTAGGGGTGATGTCATTTAAACCAGTTGCACTAGCTTTGTCCAGTAACAAGCAATTTGATGTGAAAACCCATCACCATTTCTCCTTTTCTGCCATCTGAAAGTGGCTTGGATTTGCAGAGGTTTTATTGTGGCTGCAGATTGGATGGATGTCCCTAGCAGGATCTGGGCACCTGCTATGGAGTACTGCAGAAGTGACTGTTGCTGCACCATTCGTATTCAGATTTCTGGTGGGGAGTGTAATGTAGGGAGGGCACATCTACAAAATGGAAAGAGGAATGCTACCCCGCCCCCCCACCAAATGAACCTAAAGGCAATGATCTATGCGTCAGTGCCAATTGCATATAAGAATGATACCTGTTCATATTTTGCATATATGGCTAACATATACATACCAACATTGTAAACATGTAAAACATGTAAAACGCACTCCAAGTAAAGTCACATACAAAGGGACATGGGAATATATGTGTAGGCTGCTGATTTTTATTTTTACTTTATTATTAATTTTTAAAGCCCAGTACGAAAATACAAAAGGAACAGCTGAGAGTTCATTTAAAGAATATAAACAGCAGACACCTAAAATCATCCAATAAATAGAGCTGAAATTTAAAACTGAAATTGCCAACAAAATGGTCCATGCTCTCTTTCTCCTTTGATCCTTTTTTCCAATGAAAGAAGTTGATTTTTGTCAAAATGTGTGAGTGAGATGACTAGTAAATCTGGAAGGAATGGCCTTGGGAATTATGGTGGGAATGCGATTGGCTTTCAT
This sequence comes from Chelydra serpentina, assembly GCA_037349315.1. Classification (NCBI taxonomy): domain Eukaryota; kingdom Metazoa; phylum Chordata; order Testudines; family Chelydridae; genus Chelydra; species Chelydra serpentina. The sequence goes on along the minus strand of JBAIAC010000037.1, from coordinate 8,854,356 downwards.
ATATATTATTGCAAATGCATCATGGAATTGTATTTATCAAGGGGTGGGTATTTAACCTGGGATTCTAGAAGAGTCAGATGGGGGTGAATATGGGCCAAAACCAAAACATTGGATGCACAAAATGTTTGGAGACCCAGTGATGTACAAGTGAGTAGATGGTATATAGTTTACAGAAGGATGCAGAAGGATCCGTCCTCTGGAGAACACTTACACATATGTATCTAAATAGTCCTTGCATACGAAAAGGCTGTTTTCAGTTATATGAACCATTACCTACTTGGGGAGTTCCTAATCTATGGCAGCATAAATCCTACTGCTGACTGTAAAGGAACTGCAATATCCCTCTGAGGTGTTCTTTCATTCCTGGTTACAACTGTAACTGTCTAACCACTGTACAAAGAGGATGGCAGTCATCACAATTTGGTGGGTCTAGTGAGTTTTTTGTAGGAGAATAGCAAAATGGATATACTGCTTAGTCCAAAAATATATTTCTGCATAAAATGTAGTTAAACTTGGATAAACTTGGATTTTTCATATGCAGAGTATACAGACAAGCAACCAACCTCATTGCCAGGTTGTTGTTTTTTTACCTCCCTTTGGACTACTTTCAGTTGGCAGGTGGTTTCCCTGGGATGTTTGGTAGAACAAGATAAGGAGGTTTCTATGTTAATGTACAGTGAAGAGCACATGGATATATAATTGACAGCTGTGTTGGGTAAGATGGTTTTTCTGTGCTCTTGCCTTAGAGTATACCTATTCATATTTTGCATATGTGGCTAAGTGGATGCTCTAATTTTAGGCTTGTGGTACAACAAGTGAGTTGGAAGCTACAAGTCAGGATGGTTAAGCATTTAGATAGCAGTATGAATGTACATAGTGGTTTATAAATACAACTTCAAACTTAACATAGCAGAAGAAAGAGCTTAAAGGAGGCCGAGGAATCATCAGTGTAGGATGAATTCCTAAGAAGGAAAATAAAGGATGCTTGGACACTAGTCTTATAATGGCTAGGGTAAGTGACAAATTGCAATTACTGCTACTGATTGGCTAAAAGTTATAAATGGCACTGGTCTGTGCTAGAATCCCCTCTTATTTTTGGCATCCTCACCACTTTGTTATGCTCCCTCATTTGTTGCAGCTTGTCCTTTAGGCCATGATCTCCATGGGGTAGAGATGGTCATTTATGATACTTGTGTACCTACTCCAGCCCAATTGGTTGTAGATTAGCTGGTGTACACTACACTTGGCTACTGAATAAATGGGTGGACAAGCCTATGGCTGCTTTGAGCACAAAGGTCAGCATGATTGAAGACAGAAAACCAAATATGGATGGTGGAGCTGATTCAAACCTTGTCAAAGTTTTAATTGAAAAGGGATTTTATATATTTTCTTTTATTAAAGGGGCCATTTTTCTTCACAAAGCATTTTGTATTTTCATAAAAACACCAACACTTTTGGTATGATGAAAATCTGAAAAAAACTGAAGTAAAATTAACACCAAACATGTCACTGTTTGCCAAAAAATCTCAAATATTTCCCTACCAGCTCAACTACAGAGATAAAATTGCCAAATCAGGTTAAAAGGGTGTGATTATTTTGTAGGACCTTGAATTTAAGGCCACAAGGCCAAATCTTGGCCCCATTGAAGTTAATTGGAGATTTGCTTCTAACGTAAATAGGGCCAGGATTTCACCAGCAGAGCTTAACTCTTCTACAGGAGAAAACAAGAAGTAATTGACAACTTTCAAAGGCAGTGCCCAATGGCAACAGTCTGTAACGCCTTCAGAGAAACAGAGAGATTAATTTAGTGGTGCATTTTGAAGTGGAGATTTGTAAGTGATGAGAGGAAAAAAGGGGAAATGGTATTAAGAAATGCAAGACAAGCCAGAGAAAGAAGGAGCGGTACTGAGCAGACAAAGACAATGCTGAAGTCAAGGGAGTCAGAGGACAGTGCAGAGGTCAGTGTTGATGGAAGTGAGGAAGCAGAGAAATATTAGGAGTTCAGTTTGGGGGAGACAGTTTGAAATGACAGCAGAAAATCAAGGATGGAAATCCAGATAACTGGAGCATTGCAACTGAAGAACTGGAATACCAGGTAGTCTGAAACTGCCTGAAGACAGAGAAGCCCACCTTGTACTCCAAATTACATCCATGTAACTCCAGGAAGCATCCATTAACTTTATGGGTGTATTCCTCTCTGATTCAGAGCAGTGTAACCAATCAGAACACATCTCAAACTACCAAGAGCACAGGACAGTAATGGATCCTTCTCATCTTCTCTCGCTAATAGAGACATAGAGGATGCAGTTACAGATTGAGGTGCAGGAGAAAACAGTAACAAAAGGGAGAAAACTGATCAATCGACTGAAATCTGATGAGACTAAAAAAGAATGAGACAAGTGTTGTTTACATTATCCAAGGGATGGTTAGTTTCAGCACAGACAGAGTGAAAGCCAGGTTGGAGAAGAGGAAGATTGATAGCGCAGTCAAGCATTTCCATGATGGAATCAGGTTGGTAGTAAATGAAGTTTCAGAGTAAGATAAGAGAGCTTGAGGCAGAAGTATCCAAGAGAGGTAGCAAGTGAAAAGGTCGTGTCTGAAAAGTCATGTCCCGACCCCCCTTTGTGTTCCTTTCTAACTGCCATTCTCAGCTTAGAAGCCAGAAACTCACTTATGGAAGAAGGGCCCTCTTTTCATCCTATTACAACAATTTATAGTAATATCTGGTCATGGCAGACTAAAGGCCTATTGATTTCAGCAGAGCTGTGTGAGCCCTGTCTTTACAAATGGAGAGTATCTAGTAAACTCTTATCAGAAATTTTATGTGCCCAAAGAAACAGAATTTGTGTGCACTGGGACCCCTTAAAGAATAGTTATACTATTCAATCCTACAGTGTTATATTGCACATAGAAAACTTGAGATACAGCTCTCCACCCACAGAGGACAGGAGTTTTTGGCCTGTGGCCATTTCCTGAACTGAATGTGAATGTAGCTTTCACATATTTTCAGAGTTGAAGGATAAGATTATCAATAGAGCCCTGGGCCCAGTTTTTCAGAGAGGATGTAGTCACGTTGAAAGTTTTACTGTAGACTTAATCCTTGCTGTACAGCACTGAATGCTAAGATGCACTATATGCTACTCTGAAACCTGTCACTATTTAATACGTTAATTGCTTTTATAGCTGCGTCCACTAGCATCTCCTCACTTGACAGTCCACAGCTGAACTTCATTCACTGAAGGTAGACACCAGCCATATGTTTCAGACATTGACAGTTATAAAATAACATTTATTGACAGCAAACATTAGAATAAATCAGTCACCCAATTGTGATACTCATTGTGAAGAGCCTACTAACTTGCAAACCATTGTATTAACTTCATTACATATCCTTCAATTGGAGAAGTGTCAGTTGGTGCCTCAGATAGGACCTGGCACTAGTAAGGCTAGGCATCAGCTCACAAGATCTTGACTATAGGCAGGACAAATCCTTGAGATCACCTGAGAATTTAGGATAGTAAGAGGAATAAATCAAATCTGGTCTTCAAAAAGCCACTTGTTTTTACATATAAAAAGATATCAAGCCAAAGGATGCAAAAACCCATAGGAAGTACCACCTACGTTAAACAGAGAAACATGGCTATGCACTGGGGAAGTGAAATTAGGTTAGTTCAAGGACTGAAGTGTTACATACATTCAGGCAGTCCAATCCTAAAGATACAGGACTTCATGCAATTGGTAGAATACATACAGATAGATTCATGACATGTTATTCGCCCATTCCCCTACAGGGCACAGAAATTTTAAGCATCCCCTTCCTGTCTGCTCTCAACACCTGTAGGTACTGTGACTTCCAGAAGCTGGGAAGGGTCTGCCTCTGGAGATGTAGTGGCTTCCTAACTGGCAGCAGCCACCAGCTGCTCTTCATTAGGCACCAAATCTAGCTGCCTTGGTTCAGGTTTACAGGTCTCTTCTATGTGCACTGCAGGGACTCTGCCTCCTTCCTTGTCTTCTGTCTCATCAGCAGAGACATGGGAATCTTTGTCCCTCTTCTCTGTTGTGGCTCCGATTGACTCTGCACCCGGGCAGGCTTCCTCACTCTCCGCTGACACCATTATTTGCTGCTAGATTGACATCCTTTAACTTCTTCAGAACCACATAGCTATATCTTTTATATTCACATAGTAATGGTTTCACTTTATTCACCGTGCTTTAAAAGTGAAAAATAAATTAAAAATAAAAACCAATGGCCCACACTTACATATCCCCATGTTCCTTAATATGTAATTTTACTTGGATCGTGCTTTGAGTTTCCAACACTGGTGTGAATGTGCCTGTTTATGCAGGCTGCTGATCGCTACAGGCTCTGATCCTGCAAAGGCTTACTCGCATGTTTAACTTTACACACTATGAATAGTCCCCTTGCAAGCTTGCCTTTAATGAGGTTACTCAGAGGGTGTAAAATTAACTACCTGTGTATGACTGTACATGATTAGGATCTATACTTGTGTTGTAGAGTCAAACTCTTGCAAAGCCAACAGGGTGGAAGCAGAGATGTGTTTTAGGGGTGATGTTATTTAACAAGTTGCCCCTGTTTTGTCCAGTAACAAGCAGTGTGATGTGAAAACCCACCACCATTTCTCCTTCTCTGCTATCTGAAAGTGTCTAGTCTTTGTAGAGATTTTGTTGTGGCTGCTGATTGGATGGATGTCTCTAGCAGGATCTGGTCACCTGGCATAAATTATTGCAGAAGATACTGTCCTTGCACCACTCATACTCAGATTTCTGCTACACAGTGTAATGTAAAGAGGACACATCTACAAAATGGAAAGAGGAATGCTAAACCCCCCTAAATGATCAATTCTCACAAGCCAATTGCACATCCAGGCAGGATGAGGTGGAATGACTCAGAGATCATTTAAAGAATGTAAACAGCAGATGCATAAAATCAATAAATAGAGCTGGCAATTAAAAACTGAAATCACCAACAAAATGACCCATGCCCTCTTTCTCCTTTGCCCATTAGCTCCAGTGAAGGAAAGCTGATTTTTAGTGACAAATATTTGTGAGATAATAAGTAAACCTGGAAGGAGTAGCCTTGGGAATTCTGGTGGAAAAGTGATGATGTGTTATTGTTAATTCACTATGGGAAAGCATGCACAGAGGGATGTGCATTTAACTTAAGGTCCTAGGAGAGTCCAATTGGCTAAATATTAGCAACATTTGAAGGCTCAGTAATATACAAGGGATCTGATTGTACATAGGTAATACATTTTACAGTGCTGGGATAGTCACATAATTGATGGAAAAACATTCTCAGGAGAGTAATTACAAATGTTTGTCTAGATAGTCCAAATGTATGAAATTGATCTTTGCAGGGATATGAAACATTACCTACTTGAGCAGTTCTTAATATGGTATGGGAGTATAAATCCTGCTGCTGACTGTAAAGAAGCTGCTTCAAACATCTAAGGTGTTCTTTTTCCCTGGCTACAATTATTACAATCATACAAGTGTAGAAAGCAGATGTCAGTCTATCAAAGTTTGGCAGCTATAGTGAGTTTTGTGAAGAAAAATAACAACTTGGGGGATAGTAGCTAGCCTAAATAAAATAAATAAATAAAGGCTCCTACATACAATGTAGCTCAACTTGGATACCATTTTTTATATTCAGAGATTAGTCAGCCAACCAACCTCCCTGCCAGCCTTTTCACTTCCCTTGGGATCACTTTTAACTGGCACATGGTCTCTCGCAGCTATTTGGTAGAACAAGATAAGGAGGCATCTGTGTTAATGTGCAGTGTATGTATAATTGAAAACTGCAGAGAGATTTTTTTTTTCCCCCTCTGCTCTTGCCTTTAGTGTACAATACCTGTTCATGCTTCGTATAACCAATTAAGTGTATGCTCTAATTTTAAGGCTTGTGGTACAAAGAGGGTGTTTGAAGCTACAGGTCAGGACTATTAAGCATTTAGATAACAGTATGAATGTACTTGGTGGTTTACAAATAGCCTTATTGTGTTAGAGTTTCAGACTTATGAGCTTAAAGGACGCTGAGAAAGCCTCCCTGTAGGAAGGATTCCAAAGTATGAAAATGAAGGGTGATTGGAAATTATCTGCTACCAGCTTAGGATAGGTAACCAACTATGATTACAGCTCTTGGTTACTAAACATCGTGCATAGCATGGTCTCTAGTTTAAAAAAAACAAAGTTGTTGCCCCATCTTTTTCTTTTAGACTGATTTTTTTCTGGCACAGACTGTAATTTACTATATGCTTGTACACCTACCTCATCTATGCTAGCTAAACATTAGTCAGTCTACATTTTTAATTTGGTGGATATAAGCACGTGGCCATTCCAAGCAAGGTGCATAACAGAAGACCAGCAACTGAGCTGGTTGAAACCTTAGCAAAACTGGGAAGAAAAATGAGTGAGGTGTTGTTCAAATGGAAACGTTTGCAGCTAGGGTCCCTTTCACAAAGCATTTTGTGGTTTTCCTCTAAGCACCAACTTAAAAAAACCCTAGAAAAACCTGATGACTTGTGAAGGAAAACATTTTCAGATTTTTTTCTGTAAGCATTTCCCTAGCAGCTCAGCTACAGCTTAATGGCAGAATCCAGATGAGACATTTTAGAGTGGAGAGATGGCGAAAGAAGTTTACAGTTTAGTATGAGCATATATTTAATCAGTGATGAGACAAGAAGTAGAGATGTACTTAAGAAATGAAAGAGGCAAACGACAGCAAGGAAGAATATGTAAAGACCATACCAAAGTCAAGGGAGTTAGACAGTAGAGATGTCAGTGTTGGTGAAAACAGGAAAGCAGAGATACCAGGAAGGACTTTGAATTGCACAGGAAAAATCAAAGAAGTTCAGATGTATTGAATAAAAGTGGAAGAGAAGGAGTAGCCAGAACAATAGTAGATAATTTAAGGCCAGCTGAAGACAAGGATACCTCTACTATATTGTCAGTTACTTCAACTTAACTCCAGCAAGCATCCCCTCTTTGTAAGAGTTTTTCCTCAGAGTTGGAGTCACACTGAATGTTTCTGAAAGCACCAAGAGCCTATGACCAAACCCTGAAAAACAGCAAATCCTTTGGATATTCTTCATAGAGACTGAAGATGCAAGTCTAGGTTGAAGTCCAGGAGAAAGCCTTATTGAGAAGGGAATTAGTGAATAGCCTGAAGTCAGATAGGTAAGAAGTACATCCCTACTTCAGGACTAAGAAAGAGGTGAGAGTCAGATTTATCATACACTGCAAGTGAAAGCCAGGTTAGGCAAAGAGCAGATAGCCTAACCTGGCTATCAGAGGGGGAACTGAGATTGTGGGGTGAGAGGGAGACAAGGAGAAAGGGTGTGTGTGTGCGCAAGTAGATTGTTTTGACATAAGGGAAGGGATGAGAAAGCCTGTCAGCCCTTCTTTGAAACAGCTAGCAAGAAGTTGTGTGGTGCCATGACTCCCTTTTGTTTTCCATTCTAGCTGCCATTTTCAGAGCTGTCATTAAGAGTTAGAGGTTCACTTTTGGCAAATGGACTCTACTAAAACCACCATTAACAGCACTGCTGTTAACATCCTGCAGAGTATAGGCCTAGTTACTTCAGCAGAGCTGCACGGGTTCAACGTTGACACAAGGGAAAAAGAGTTACTATGGTAAATTTTTACCTAGATAGAACAAGTACATAGAAAGATTGTGTGCGCTAGGTCCCCACCCAGCAGAATGTCAGCTATATGACTCAAGTGGGATCAAAAGCTTAAGATAACTCAAGCTGTTGAGCCCAGGAGGCCTCCATCGGGTTCATATCCTGAACTGAGCCCTGGTGGAGCTTTCTTGTATCTTAGTGATCAGGGCTAAGACTCACGGAGGCCTAGGACCCACTCAAAAGCACTAAATCACTGGGGGTGGAGGGAAGAGAGATTCCCTCAAAATGGTCACTGCTGTAAAGTGTGGAGGAAGATAAGATACATTGTCTTTTAATTACAAGAGTTGTTCATACCCATATCCAGTAGCAACTCCCTGCTCCCCACAGCCCATAATTAGAGTTTATTCAGTGAAGGTAGACACCACCTATAAAAGTCTCAGATATTTGCTTGTTGCAAGTATAAAACATTTATTGACGCCAACATTTGAATGCATCAGTCAAGGCAGGTAACTATATAAGGACTTAGAACACTGGCAGTTTGTGTTACTGCATATACAGAATCGATTGTTCAGAGGAGAATAATTACTAACTTATAAAATATAAGCAATTACATTAGTTTCTTCTGGTTTTGAAGTGGCAGCTGAGCCCTCAAAATGGACCTGGAATTGTAATTAACATGTGCCAGTAAAGCTAGGCACCACCTCAACATCTTTGCTGCATTCAGGACCGATAGCCACATCATCATGCAACATAACACAATAAGAGAACAGGGAATCAAGTTTGTTCTTAGGAGCCACTCATTCATTGCATACAAGGGATATCACACTAAGGCCTTAAAACCCTTAGATACTATTACATGCAGTCATCTATATTAAATAGAGAAAGATGGCAATGCACAGCAGAAGTTCATTTATGACATGTCAGGTACTGAGATGTGCTATACTGTCAGACAGTCCAGCCTTAAAGATGCAGGACTTGGTGCAACTGGTAGAACATTTCCTGTACAAGATGCATGCCATCTTACTTGGTTATTTCCCTATAGAGGACTGAAGTTTGGCTAAGAGCTGGGGATACAGCTCACCAGTGCTGATGGAACCACACAAAAGAGGTAGTTTTACTAGCATTACTCAGTCTGTCCATTTTACTCTGGCACTAGAGATCAGAGCTAGTTGCTGGAAAGATTGAGGTGTTCTGCCAAGTTGACAGTCTCAGAGGTTGTAGAAGCAGAGAGTAGCACTAGTGTTGCCAGGCTCACTCTGCAGCAGGTGCCTCTTCATAGAGATAGGTCTTGAAATGGAAACTGGGGTGGAGAGTTACATGGCATTCAGATGCTGGAGGATTCCATCTATTCACCATCCCCTTCCTGTCTGCTCTCAACTCCTGTTGTGGCTGTGACTTCCAGAAGCTGGGAAGGGTCAGCCTCTGGAGATTTAGTGGTTTCCTCACTGATAGCAGCCACCAGCTGCTCTTCATTAGGCACCAAATCTAGCTGTTCAGGTTTACAGGTCTCTTCCACACCCACTGCAGGGACTCCACCTCCTTCCTTGTCTTCTGTCTCATCATCAGGGATCTGGGAATCTTTGTCTCTTTTCCCAGTTGTGGGTGCCATTGACTCTACAGCAGGGCAGGCCTCCTCCCTCTCTTCTGGCTTCTCTGTAGCTTCTTCAACCACATGGGCTATTGGTTTCTCATAAGCCACCTTGAGCCCCTTCTTGCTTAGTTTGCCTCCCATGTTCGCAGGAGGAGTACAGCGGCAGCCTTGAGACAGTGGTGGTTAGGGACTTGCCTCGCTGATGCTAGTAACTTCAGGGCAGGGGCACAATTGATGCTAGGGAATGTTAGTAGCCAGAGGAAGATCTGTAAGAAAAAGATGTGATAGATGCAGGATGTGTTAGATACTTGGTCATTGCAAGTGACTACTCGGCAGTAAAGAAACACTCCCCTAAACACCCAACCTATACAGTCCACTGGGGAATGTAAGTGAGACTAGTGCTACAACCCCACATTACTACAGCAACCTTCACCATCAGGAAATAATGGAAACATTAACCATGTGACAATAGCCATACCATAGATTACACACAAAGCAGCTAAAGAGCTGAATGCTCAGAAGGAGTATAGCAAGGCTGACATTGTTGGCACCCAGTACATGACATTACAGCATTTCAAAGGAGGACAATAGAGGGAGAATAAATACATGCCCTTCTGCTTTGTTTTTTCTTCCCAGAACTCCTTGTCAATTTATAGTTTCACTGTCTTGGTGTATAGCCATTTAAATAGCACCCAGAAACAAAGAGCAGAGAGGGGACTCCCTTGCCAATAATAATAATTGAACACAGCATCTGAATAGTTTTTAGCAGATTAGTTCCTAAAGGACAGGGAATCAGAACTTGAGGAGAGAGGTCTTCTGTCCTAACCATATTGGCCATGCAGTGGCAACAGGAGTGTTGGTTGTCTCATTAAGAGAAGTGTTTTTGTGTTTGTTTGTTTTTTTAGAAAGAGACATGGCCGTGATCAGGAGACTAACAAAGTTAATATTTTAGCTAAAGAAAAAGTTGAGCAATTCAGTTCAATGTATAGTAAGTGAGTGCCAGAAATACAGCAGAGCTCTGTGCCATTGGTTTGAGTCAACACATTTACAATGGAAGAAGCCTGCATATTAAATTAGTACAGAAAATATATAGATTTTAAGAACTCCATCCATCAATGATGTATAATCCACATACACACAATTCCCCTCCCAGAAATCACAGTATCATCCATCTTACATCAAAACCATATCATACTTCAGTAGCAACCAAGATAATGATAAGACACAATCTTATTGTTATATATAATCCCATAATAAAAGATCAAAGAAGCATTTTAACAGAGCAAGAAAACAGGGAAGAACTTTTACTTACAAACCAACCTCAAATCCACTTCAAGCAGCTAGCAGCACAGCCACAGCCACACCCTCTGATATCTTCTGAGCACATAGATAGGTCTTATATAGGGCTAGGTGGTCACACAGAACTACTTCCCCACAAATCCCTGAACACTAGTTCCACTGAATTAACAACCCCCCCCCCCACTGCTATTGCCTATTTAAGTCTCTGAAGAACTGAACCGAATGCAGCATATACGGCTATTTAAACATTCTGTGGCTGAATCTTTTATACTCAAACTCTCTTTGTTTTGATTTGTTGTATTTTGCTTTACAGAGTTAAAAACTAAAGTAAAAGTAAGGAATGGCCACATATATATTTCCATGCCCCTTTCAACATAATTTTATATCTCAGCATCTGAGTTAACAGTATTGATTCAGGTGTACTTAATAAGGCCCCAGACTTGCAAAGACTGAAGCATGTGCATGACTTAGTGCACATGAGTGGTTCCATTTTGCTCAATGGGACCACTGTGTATGTGTTTAAGACTTTGCAGGATTGGAGTCTAAAATTGTACTGTGCAGTCAAGCTCTTGTACAGGAGGCTAGGCACATGCAGATGCGTGCCTTAAAGGTGATGTTTTTTATTGGATAATACCATGGACTATTGTTTAAAAAGACATTTTGGGTGAGAACCCATTCTCATTTCTCCTCACTGCCATCTGCAAATGTCTCAGTCTTGCAGAGGTTTTACTGTGGTTGCAAGTCGAATGGATGTCCCTGTTGCTTGCAGATCATCCACCACTGGGCATCTCAAGAGTCACTGTGCACAGCATTTTTGCTGAGATCACTCATTTGTGGGCAGTGAGACAGAAGGAGGAGAACATATCGGAACACGCAAAGAGAAATCCTCCTCCTAACCAAAAACCTCCAGATGAACCAAAAAGCAGGAGTGGAAGGGCTGGTTCTGATCAGGTCCCAAAGCCAATGGCCAATGCATGTGGTATCAAATGGATCAGTTTGTCCTCACCCTATCTTTATTCTCTGATTTGGGATTCCCAAATTTGTGATTCCCATAATAAATGAAGCGACAAAGGGTCCTGTGGCACCTTATGCTTCAATACCTCTGTTAGTCTATAAGGTGCCACAGGACCCTTTGTCGCTTCTGCAGATCCAGACTAACACGGCTACCCCTCTCATAATAAATGAGTGGCTTTGGGACGTTCCATTTCCATTACAACCCTCCCTATATAATAATTTGATCTAGATCAGCTTTGGCCCTCATCTGCCTGTGCCATCCCTCTGCTGTCTGTTCAGAGGCAGCGGCTGGTCTCCATTAAAATGAAGATAATTCCCAATTTTTAGTGTGAGAAGGCACCTTAATCCTCTCCTACAGTACCTTCAGTGCCTGTGTAACAATCCCAACCACAGATCATCAGCAGGGTTTGAATCCTAACCCAGTGTTGCCAACTTTCACACTATTTGGTGTTTTTTATTTAAAGTCCCAGCTCTTGAAGTGAAATGATGACATGAGAGTCTCAGATTTTGTGTGTGTTTGTACACCATGTGGTTGTGAAGAAAAACTTGGAAAATATGCCCCAAGTTCACCTGAAAAGCCCTGAAACCAGAAGACAAATAAAAAGAACTCAACATGTATGTTTAAAAAACCCCATAGTTGTTTTTAAACCAATCCAATGACTTTTTACAGTCTCATGATTTTTGAATTTGTGGAATTAGCTATACTGCTGCTCTTCAGCACCGAAGCCTAGGCATCTACCTCGTGTGCTTGTGCAATCACTCCATTTGCTTGCAGCTATCGTAGGGTGTTATCCTGTGTCTTGATTCTCTTTGCAAGCATGTTACACTTGCACTGAATACTACAGAGGTGGCAAAACTTACTGACCCTCCGAACCACATATGATAATTTTCAGAAGTTGGAGAGCTGGACGTACCTGCTGGGGCTCGGGGCTTCAGCCCTGCAGCAGGGTGGTGGGACTAAGGGCTTCTGCCCTGCAGGGAAGGGGGGTCTCGGGGCTTCAGCCCCACGGGAAGCATCTGCAGGGGCTTGGGGCTTCAACTGAAGCCTGGAGATCCCCATCCCCACAGGGCAGAAGCCCCTAGCTCCACCACCCCACCGCGGGGCAGAAGCACTGAGCTCCCCACCCAGTCTGGTAGGGAAAAAATTGGGGGATGAGGGGGCTCCGCGAGCTGCATTTGAACGGTAAAAGAGTTGCATGTGGCTCGTGAGCAGCAGTTTGATGACCCCTTTAATATTAAATCACAATAGGTTTGTAGGCTTCTTCTTCAAGTCTCCCACAAAGGCTTTTATGAATTTCTTGTGTTTTCAATTCATCCGGAGAATGTAAAGAACAGAGAATTAAAACTGACGAGAAGAGAAGAGCTCTGACAGGTACATGTTGAAATCGACCACAGAATACCCCATGCCCTCTTTCCCTTTTGACCATTATTTGCAATGAAAGAATTTGATTGTCACAAATATGGGAGGGAGATGCTCAGTGGATCACGTGACTTCAGATGAGGCATCATATCTTTTTATAGGATATAACTTCATTTTATATATTACTGCTCCTGAGGCCATGGAACAATGAACACTGAATATGAGAGACTTGGCATTTGCTTAAGGTTCTTAAATAACTTTTTCTTGTGCTATATATGGGACACAGCAAACATACACTTTAGAACTAAATATTTGGACACCCAGTAAAATACTGTATGAGTGATTTGATTACATATATTTTACCACACATATGGTCATTTAGCAGGACTAGGACTGTTCTTAATTACTTGGGAAACTATGCACTGGAGGGCAGTTGCAAATATGTATTAAGATTGCCCTAACGTATGTTTGAAGAGACAGGAACAAGTCGCATGGAAGTAGCTCAAACATAGTGTAAGCCCAATTGCTAAGAATACAGGAATCTTAGATTCAGTTATTTTATTCGCTAGCTGCATTTATGAATATTGTACCACAATGGGAGTTGGAGGTCAGTCCCTCAACATTTGGTGATTTCAATAAGCTCTAGGGAATAAATACAAGCTGATGAATACCGACTCGACTGAGAAAAGACTCCTATGTACAGTCTAGCTCTATTTGTATACAATTTATCACCTGCAGAGAGAAGCTATAGACAAGCACCAAACCCCATTGCCAGCCTTTTCTCCTCCCTTTGGACCACATTCAGTTACAAAGTGATTTCTCTGGGAGTTTTGGTAGCACAAGATAAGGATGCCCCCTATGCTAATGCACGGTTAACAATGGACAGTAGCATAACTGGCAGTTCCCCAGATTTTTATATGCTCTGGCTTTACACTACCTCTTTATCTTTTGCATGTGGTGCTAAAAGCATTTAGTTGGGCTATACAGACTATGGTAAGGATCATCTCATTTTAGGCTCCAGTTTTGTAGTACATAAAATAAGCATGACTGTGCAGCCTAGAATTATAAGGACTTTTGATAGCACTATGTATTACTCCTGAGGGCATTGTGCGCCCAAAAATGAAAAATTCTGTGTACAGTATTTTAAAATTCTGCATGTTTTATTTGTCAATAAATAAATGCAGAGGCTCCAGCATGGCAGTGGGGAGCACAGGCCACTGGCTGCATGAAGGTGGGAGATCACCCTACAGCCCCTCCACCCGCAGGACATGGACTCAGCCGTGAAGCTGCACTCTGGCCCTGACACAGCACAAAGCCTGGGCCTGCCCCAGAAACACCCTGGGGCCCTGCCCCTCTGCGCCAGGTCCACCAGGTGTGGGGAATGCAGGCTCATCCAGGCAGGATCGGCGTGTGGAGGGGCTCAGTGTGGGGGGATCCAGGTGTGAGTGAAAGGATTCTGTGTGGGACGATCTGGCTGCAGGCAGCTCACTGGTGGGGGGTCTAGGTATGGGGGGATCTGGATGCACAGAGGCTTTTGGGGGTGGTTGCAGGTGCAGGGGCAATAGGACTCTGCAGGGGCTTCTAGGTGAAGGTGGTTGGGGCCTAAGCGGTGGGGCCTGGGTGTAGGGGCCTAAGCGGTGGGGCCTGGGTGCTCGGCAGGTGGAGTTTGGTGGAGTGCACGTTTGGGTGCAGCTAATTGGGGGTCAATGGCGTGGATGTCTGGATGTGGGGGCTCAGGGTGACATGGAAGGATGGGGCATGTCAGGGTGGGGGTTTGAGTGCTGGGAGCACATTGAGGGTGGTCTGGAGTGCAGGGGTGGGGGTCCAGAGGCAGGGGGTCTGGGTGCAGGGGGGATCCAGATGCAGGAGTTGAGGTTCAGTGAGGTAGGGTTCGGGTATGGAGTGCTAGGGTAGTTCTGGATGTACCGGGTGAATCTTGGCAGGAGTGTCTGGTTATGAGAGGTCTGGATGCATGGGGGTTGGGTGGATGTGGGGGCAGCTCCCTGTACAGAGACCCTTCCCCTCACCTCTGAGGAGCGAGGGGGATAGGAAACGGGAGTATGCTGAGCTTCCTGCAGCTGGGGGAGGTTTCTGGGGATGGGTCTCACACTATGAGCTAGAGATGTGACTCCCCTGCTGATGTACACATACTCATGCTAGCTCAATGACAGATATGGTGAGTATAAATAGTACATAGCTGTGGTAGCATAGGTAGCAGCAGCATGGCTTAGCTGCACCGAGTATAATCCCACATGGTGTGTACTCGGCCCACCTGAGTGTCAAGAGCTGTACATCTGCAGCTAAACTACTATTTATACTCATATTAGCTTGATAAGAGCTACACTGGCAGGAGAATCATACACCTAGCTCATAGCAGAGATTTAGCTTTAGTGTGATGTTTACAGCAATAAGAGCTATTACCAATGCTTCTTAGGCTGGTATGAGCCTCTGGAACCAGTTACGGCAAGTTTCTCTTGGAGTAGCTATAAGTATTGCTACCAGCTAAAAGAAAGCGCAAACCTATTCCTCAAAGCTTTCATTGGTTCATAAATCCTAGGAAGCAAGTTACCCTCCAGGCAGATCTTGGTTAATTTGAAGAGGGAAGGAATGCTGTATTGAGCCTTTTTCAACATGGATGTCATTTCTCAAATACAGACAGAAGGATAAGCAACTTACACCATCGCCACCTTCTCTTCAGATTTCTCCCAGATGGTTCCTTGGGATTTTTAGCAGGCCAGATAATCATGCCTATAAGTTGTTAGTAGTGCATAGCTGTAGAGAGGAGAACTTGTACATTGCCTCAGGTTATTTTCCCCCATGATATGTTTTAGGCTATCTGCTCAGGTTTTTGTAGAAAGGCAGGCAGCCAGATAGGAGATTAAAGGTTGTATGCAATAGCAGAACAGGAAAACAACCCTACCACAGCAATTTAGAGAGTAAAATCACCTCACAGGGCTAACTTCCAAGGTGTAAAGAAGGGTTTGGTAGCAGAGCTGGTCAAGAATATTTTGACAAAAACATGTTGGTTGAAAAAGGCCATTTCACTGACACTTTATTTGGAAAGGGACCAGTTTCAACAATACTTTAGGGAAGAAAGGTTTCTCAGGTCTGAGATGAAATTACTGGGGAAAACTAGAGTCAATCCTATTCCAGGATAGCCAATAGCCCAATGGTTAGGGCACTTAGCTAGGATATGAGAAATCCAGGTTAAAATACTTGCTTTACCTGTGTTAAACATGAGGCTCCCACATCCCTGCTGAGGGCCCTACCCCTCAGGGTATTGGCTGTGCTAGGGTAGGGAAGGAACACTTCTGTCACAGTTCAGGCCAGGAATTGTTTCCTGGCCAGTTCTACTTGTCAGACAGACTACCAGGATGGATTTTAAAGAATTACCAGGGGAATGAGGAGGCAGAAGTTCACCAGTGGTATATTGGTGAGCATAGCTGCCTTCCAAGCAGTGGACCTGGGTTTGATTCCCAGCCAATGCAGTGATAGTGTTTATCTTTGCGGGGGGGGGGGGGCGGGGAGAGGGATAGCTCAGTGGTTTGAGCATTGGCCTGCTAAACACAGGGTTGTGAGTTCAATCCTTGAGGGGGCCATTTAGGGATCTGGGGCAAAAATTGGGGATTGGTCCTGCTTTGAGCAGGGGGTTGGACTAGATGACCTCCTAAGGTCCCTTCCAACTCTGATGATCTATGATTCTATGAAACTGGACTTGCGTCAGACATCCATAGCTGCATTGGAGCTGCCAGCCTCTGGGCAGAAAGGGTCCTTAGTAGTTGATAGACACGGGGGGGGGGGGGGACACCCACATTTTTTATACACATTCCCTAACCTCTTACCAACTTTAAGTAGCTAAGTGGGCTACGTCAGTTACAACAGCAACAATAGTATTACTGCTGAAGGGTCAGAAAATCATGTAAATCTGATACTACAGATCAGCGTTGCTTTGATTGAGCTCCTTATGAATGAGGCCTGCTCTACAGATTTTGTACTATTAACTCATTAGATGTGCTTTCTACAACTATAGCTCCTTGTCCTTCCCAGGGGGTGTAAGCTATACTAGATAACCACAGCTACACTGGAGAGGTGGGACATTATACTGTTTTAATTACACTGGTATAATTAAATCAGTACCACCTTTGTTTTATAAGATAAGCCCTGAAGCATTTGGCAAAACTCCAGTCTTGGTCAAGGCAGGAATTTTCAGAGTAGCCTGAGGGCATTTGTTAATGGAAGCTGGCTGTCCAATTCCCTTGGCTGCTTTGAAAGTCCCAGCCTTTGCTACCAAGGAGCATCCAGGCCCCTTCCTAGTTTGGATTCTGTAAGTTGTGCTTTCAATAGGCTGGTTAACATGCAGCAAAGCCTCCCTGTTCACGCAAAGGGCAATAGTTATGTAGAAAACAGAAGGGCAGACAAGATGAGCAATGTGCAGAGACACTGAGTGATGAGCATAAAATACTGTTTATTGACACAAACATTAAAACAAGTCTAGCATTTGTCAGTACAATACACAGGCTCGTGTCTCCTCTTCTCATCTCTGAACTCAAGTATATCCTCTTCCCAACAGTGTGCAGCAGTATGGATGCATGTTAACTTGCAATGGTTAGACAGTTACATAATTTCAGTAGCTCATTCTACAATTCTAAGCAGCCTTTAGGTATCTGTCAGAAAGTGGACCTCAAATGTTAATGAGAAGTGAATGGTATGTGCATTAGCTTGACAGCTCTCTGTAGGCTAATTCAGGTGAGAATATTGGTTACCCAGAAGATAGTGAGGAATTAAAACTAAGTGTTCAGTGTTGAAGGGTGTAGGCAACAGGGAGAATGGTAATTAAGGTGTTCAAGTATAGACTTTTGAGGTCCAGTTGGTATTTCATTCTTAATACACATTACTTAAAGGGAAGACAGCAGTCTGTAGGAGTGTATGTTTACAGCAGTTTAGACGCAGATGAGCTGTACTTTCAGTTGTTACCATCCATAAAAGATGAGACTAATATTGGCAGAATGCCCATTGTACTATATCTGAATTTTACACAACTGCAGCTTCATGGGCAAGACATACAGCACAGCTCAGGTACAGGAAGTCTGTTCATTTGTTTTGGGCTGGCACCGTTGCTGGGATCCAGTTTCTCTTCCGCTTGGGATAGAGTCTCTCAGGCTATAGGAATACGGTCAGGTGCTTCTCTTGCAAAGGTCTCCTTTGAAGGCACAGCGACACTGGCAATAGGTCCACAGTCTGAATGAAGGGCCATTTCACCCTTTGTGCCTTGGATTTCAAAAGCTGAAAGTCTGTTTAGGCTCCCCTTGGACTCCTCTCTCATCTACTGCAGTCACTATGGATGCCAGAGGCTGGAAAGCGTGTGTCTCACTACTGGGCTCCAGTGTTTGAGGGAGTTCACAGCTGGCACCAAGAGAAGCAGCTGGGTCTTCTAGTTCAGTGTCCTGCTGTAGCTCTGACTCAGCATCTACAGAGATCTCTGGCTCAGAAGCTTTCAGAATGTCTTCCTTGCTTATTGCTGCATGTTCCCCTCCTTCCTGGTCTTCTGTTATATTAGCTAGCATTGGAGGATCTTGACCCCTCTTTTCAACCTTTAATTCTGTGGTCTCGGTCAATGATTGCAGAGACTCAGCCTCTTCTGGGGTCTCCAGCACATTCCCTGGAATAGGACAGGCTTCATTTTCTTCTGTGGTCTTAGCAGCAGCCTCACTGGTCTCTTTGATAAACTTTAGAATGGTGAGTGCTGTTGTGTACACTTCAGCTGTCTGGGCAGAAGCCTGGACCTCAGTCTCTTGCACATGCAGTCCAATAGGTTGAGTCTCACTAGAGTCTTGGGGTAGCTCTTGTGTGGCTGGGAGAGCAATTTGTATCCCAGTCTCTGAAACAGGAGCGACTGGCATCTCTTCTGTGGCCTGGACAATAGGACAGGACTCACTATTACCTGCTGTAGTTTCTGTAGCAGGCTCAGACTTTTGTGCAATAGGTACAGCAATTTGCACCTGAGCTGCTTCTGTGGTAGGCTGAGCTCCACCACCCTCTGGCATGCTCCATTCAGTAGATGGGGTCACAGTTTCTCTCATGGTCTCAGTCTCTCGAGGACTCTCCTGTGTGTCTGTGCCAGCAGGCTGTACCTCCACCGCTTCTCTTACCTCAGTGTTAGGACGGGCCTTGTTTTCCCTAGCAGGCAGAGCCTCGCTTGCTTTTGGAGTGTCTAGTGCCAGGTCTTCAGTAGATTTCCCCTCAGCTGCTTTTGCAATCTCTGCAGTTGGACACGCACCAGCCTCCTGAGGAGTCTGTGTGTTTGGGACAGACGCTGCCTCACTCTCTGGAATAGGATGGGCCTCACCGGTCTCTGTGGTATTCTGGGACTCTGTCTCCGCAAGAAGTGGGGCCCCACCAGTCCCATGCAGGCTCTCTTCTATGAGCTCTACAGCTTTCTGGGCTTCACCAGCAGGCAGCATCTCTTGCAGGATGCCTTGCATGGCTGGCAGAGCCGTTTGTCCCTCAGCGATTTCTTCTGTGCTCTGTACAGTTTTGTGGGCCTCCGTGTCTGGCTTGCCTAGCATAGTAGGCTGGGAGTCAGCCATTATCTCTGAGGTCTCAAAGGCAGGCTGGTCCTCACCAGCCACTGCTTTGATCTGTTGTGCATGTAGTGCAATAGGCTGTGTTTTAGTCACCTGTGTGGTCTCTGATGAAGGTTGGTCCTCACTGTTCTCGGCGGCGTTCTGTGCCTCAGCCACTTCTGCAATGCTAGGAGCCTCAATGGGTTGAGCTTCACCAGGCTCTGTGTTCACTGCAACAGAATGTGCCCCAATCATTATTTCTGTGGTCTTCTGAGAAGTCTCTTCAATAGAGCAGACTTCAGCCGCTATGGCCTGTGCAATTTGCTGGCCCTCATTAGTCTCCTCTGTAGTTTGCACAATACTATGCACCTCACTCACTTCCGTGGGCTCTACAGACTTCTCTGCAAGAGGCTGGGACCCCTCAGTGCCTTGGAGGACCTTGTACGTGCTTGGGGAAGCAGGTTGTGCCTCAGTCGCCTCCATGGGCTCTGCAGTAGAACAGGCCTCAGTATGGTCAGTTACTTCCTGGGACTCGCCCATTTCAGCAGGTTGCATCTCAGCTCGCTGAGCCTCTATCACTTCCATGGGGGCTAGTCCAGTCTCTACAATAGACTCTGCCTCACCAGTCATTTCGGGGGTTTGTGCAGCAGGCTCAGCCTCTCCGAGAGTCTCTTGCATGGTTGGCATTGGAACTGGCACCTCAATTTCTTCTCTGCTCCATGCAGTAGGCTGGCCCTCCATCTTCAATACACCAGCTTTGATGGGCTGAATCTCACCAGCAAACTGGGCCTCAGTCCCTCGGTCGTGCAGTGCATTAAGTTGGGTTTCAGTCATCTCTGTGGCCTCTCCAATAGGAGAGGACTCATTGTGCTCCGTGGCAGCTTCAGTCTCGTCTGTGGGATCTAGTGAACTCTCAACAGGCTGTGCCTCACTAGTGTGCTCTGAGGTGTCTGTGTCAAGCTGGGGCTCAGTGATTCGGGGGACGGCTGGAGGCAGCTGTGCCTCTGGCTGAGATTCAGTCCCTTCAGTGGTCTCTGCACTAGGCACCTCACTCACTTCCGTGGGCTCTACAGACTTCTCCGCAAGAGGTTGGGGCCCCTCAGTGTCTTGGAGGATCTTGTGTGCACTTGGGAAAGCAGGTTGTGCCTCAGTCGCCTCCATGGGCTCTGCAGCAGAACAGGGCTCAGCATGGTCAGTTACTTTATGGGACTTGCCCATTTCAGCAGGTTGCCTCTCACCTCGCTGAGCCGCTATCACTTCCGTGGGGGCTAGTCCAGTCTCTACAATAGACTCTGCCTCACCAGTCATTTCGGGGGTCTGTGCAGCAGGCTCAGCCTCTCCGAGAGTCTCTTGCATGGTTGGCATTGCAACTGGCATCTCAGTTTCTTCTCTGCTCCATGCAGTAGGCTGGCCCTCCATCTTCAATACACCAGCTTTGATGGGCTGAATCTCACCAGCAAACTGGGCCTCAGTCCCTTGGTCGTGCAGCGCATTAAGTTGGGTTTCAGTCAT
Source organism: Chelydra serpentina (assembly GCA_037349315.1). Lineage (NCBI taxonomy): Eukaryota > Metazoa > Chordata > Testudines > Chelydridae > Chelydra > Chelydra serpentina. Next base: position 8,833,374 of record JBAIAC010000037.1, on the reverse strand, counting down.
CTCTGTGGCCTCTCCAATAGGAGAAGACTCATTGTGCTCCGTGGCAGCTTCAGTCTCGTCTGTGGGATCTAGTGAACTCTCAACAGGCTGTGCCTCACTAGGGTGCTCTGAGGTGTCTGTGTCAAGCTGGGGCTCAGTGATTTGGGGGACGGCTGGAGGCAGCTGTACCTCTGGCTGAGATTCAGTCCCTTCAGTGGTCTCTGCACTAGGCTGGGCCACACCATGCTCTGTGACAGTCTGAATCTCAGTCTCTTCTGTGGTCCCTGGTGCAGGCTCTTCAGGGCAGAGGACATTGCCCATCACTTGGGTGGCATCTAGTGCAGTCTCTGCAGCAAGATAAGTCTCAGGTGTCTCTTGTGGGGTCCCTTCCATCTCCATGGCTGCCCTCTCAGCCTTCTGGTCTGTAGGTTTGTCAGGCACAGCAAGACGCTTCCTTTTGCCCAGTCTGCTCCCCATGTTGGGAGCTCTGCTGTAGCAACACAAGAACCAACCGCAGTGTGATAGAGAGGACTAACCCGCCCTTTTGTAGGCACCAGCACTGGAGGCAAAAGGGTTTTTTGTTGCTCTGAAGGAGACAAAGTACCAAGCTTCTGTCATGTGTCTGAAGTGTCCTAGAAACCAGTGACAAGCATCTCACCTACAAGATAAGAAAAACTTCCATTAACACCCACATATGCTAGCCAATTAGTACATTAAGTTTCTCTCTCCCAGGACAGCCAGGCCCAGCAGAACCCTAGGGTCAGTCTCTCCACTAAGAGCTTCTATTCCTGTCCCTCTTAGTTAGCCCCTTTGTCCTACTAAGTCATCCCCTCTTGCCTCTCTCCCCTTTTTATTTTTAGAATCCAAGCTCTTTAAGGCAGGATGTGTCTCTTCCAGTTTTAGTGCCTATTGCATTGTTTAAAGGACAGGTACATCAAACAAGTTCTCAGGTAACTAGTGATTCTGGACCACTTCTGAGACTTTGCTATTGGGTACAAGCTTATAGATCTCTCTCAAGTGCTTGAGTCATAGCACATATGGTACACATACCTGCATCTAAGTAATTATCCAGCTCTTTTCCAGCATACGACACTGAGCTAATTACATTCAGGTGTGTCTGCATGTAATTAAATCAATTTTAGTTACACGGATACAAGTTTAATATATAGACAAAACTTTAGAATATTATTCTCTTCTGCCTTTCACCTTGTGTATTCATTTACACTTGACTTGCAGTGTAACAAGTCCCAGGGCAAACAGGTATGCTCTACTCACATTGTGGCAACATACACTCCTTCACACAGGTGATCATGGGCAAAAGACAAGGCAGCAGACAATCAAGCTTAGGGATGGCCTCCATTTACTGCAACCCCCCTGGGAAGTTGCATGAATTACAGCCTTTTAAAGTGCTAATAGAGTAAGAAAATGGATTCAAGATACAGTATCAATGGACAGGCTCCAAGACTGAGAACTGAGTTAAAGGAGAACAATCTAAGAGATAATACTAGAAACAAACAAAAGTGTGGACATCCGCCATGCTAGCTTAAGTTCTCTCTTTCAGAAAGGCTGGCAAAAAAGCCCATATTCTCTGCCAGTGTAAGGGGGATTTAACCTTGAGGAATAATTCTATTTCTCATCTATTTATACTGGCAGAAAGTTTGTCTCAAAGCATCTATAAAACAGCACTTATTACCAACACAGGAGGCAGAACAGAATTCAGTCAATACTCTCATAGCAGTATTAGCTTTATAGTATCAACAGAAGAAAGCATACTGTCAAATCAAAATGGTACAGGTACTATTTTAATCCAGACACACTTTCAGCCCATCTCCAGGTGGAAGTGGGTAGCTTAGTTGTTATCATGGCTAAGCCTACTTTCCCCTAATTTAAGAATGCATTCTGGACAACTGGAGGACCCCTCACCCCCAAAGTCAAGAAGAACCAGTATAAATTAACTCCACAAACAATCAAACACACTTACTAAGAGTAACTTAACAAAAAATACTTCCTTATTTCAAAGCACTTCCGTGCTTTGTTCATACCCAAGAGAGTAGCTGAAAATTAAAATACCCAGTTGGTCCCATTTTAACCTACACCTGTGCAATCATAGACCTGGATAACCATAAATTCTAATACATTAAGAGACAAATACACACCTACCTAAAATATAGTTCAAATGTGTTCAGGTTCCTTGTGCTCACGCATCAATAGTACTACCTATCTAGGCTGCCCTTAAATAGGACTTGGTGGCCACACCAAACTCCTTCCCCACAACTTCCCTAATCTTTAGTTCCACCTAATCACTGTTTTCTCAGCCCCATTCTTCCATTTACCATAAGCAGGGCTTGATCCTTTCCTGCACTGCACCTTTTGTTGTCATTCACTGTTCTGGAAGGTAAGTATAAAAATCCAGCCAATCTCATATGGTAGCATTTTACATTCACCTTGCACGAGTGTGAACGATGGCCCAAGATGGCAAGGGAGAATTATTCTCATGATGTCTTATGGTTGAAGACTCAAGGAGTTCAGGTGATTAGAAGAGACCGGCATAGAGCAAGCTAATATGGCTAATATGTGTAAAGACTAGAGGCTGTTGAGGTTGTTGGAGTTGGATGGATCAAAGCTGCTAGCCAGATTGTAAGAGATCAGCTTCTTCATTTAGACACCTGAAGACATGGCCTGATGTTAAAAGCTGCTCAGCACCGAGCTATCCTCCCTGAGAACAGGTGCTCCTGGGAGCTGAACACTTGAAAATGAAGGTACTTATTTAGGTGCTTAGATGTTGGGCATTGATATCTTTTGGAAATCTATCCATAGGAGTCTTTCAGCCTCAATGTACATACCTATTCCACACACACAGAGACAGATTTATTTCTTTACATATTTACAAGGCCCCTCTCCGGAGGCATCTCTGCTTTGTACAGCCAATCAAGATGAAACGTTAAACTCAGATTGAAAGAACAGTCAGCAAAATATATAGCTGACTATAACCAAAAGATCCAACACAAAGGGTAACCCCATTGTCCTCAGGCAGGATACCCTGTCCATTCAAAGGGAGCAGTTGTTCTGGTAATCATAAATGTAAAGGTCATGGGTATTGTGATACTGTCAGACCACTGCAATGCATCTACAGCCTAATTTAGCTTTCCTGTGTTTTTAAGTATGTGCATCACACAAAATGTTGCATGGAAAAAAATGTTTTTATTAAAACCCTTCTGCCCTCTGGCATGTTTATTTTATTTGTTAAGATACTGTTTGGTTTGAAGTCTGCCATCACAACTTTTTAAAATTCTGCTTTTCTTTCTACTCTGAGCAGCTGGATTTCAAGGAAGATATTAGTGGGTAGTAGGAATCTTTGACGGTGACTCAGCCAATCAGCAATCTAGGAAATCCCTGGGAAGATCTGTGGTATAGCTGTTAGAGTAAAGAATGGCAAATCAAGTCACCTGGGTTTGTTTCCCAATATTGCCTATTCCTTTCTGTATGAACCTGAGGAAGTCACTGAACCTCTCTCTGCCTCAGTGCCCCACCTGTCAGATAAGGATAATGGCATTACAAGACTTAGGTAATTAGTGCCTGATTTCCAGAATGCCCCAAACTCCATTTCAAGCTCAGGGTGCAGAGCATATTTGAAAATCAGGTTCCTAATATTTGTAAAGCACCCTGAGAGTGTTGGTTGAAAGTTGCTGTTTGAGGGTAAAGTATCATTATAGTTATCATAAGTTGGCATTAGTTAATTTGTATGCCCTACTGGGATATACCACATGAAAATAAAGTATTTAAAAATACTTTAAAAATATTTTCTTTTATGACTGTATTATCATAGTTGTAAAATATGTCACTCTGACTACATCATAACCTTGAGATATGACTTCCTTCTCTCACTAGCTGGCAATTAGAAGTTGCTATATCAGTCCAATAAATTAATATAAATACAGACAAAGGAATTGCCATCTGGCCCTTTGCAAATGGCTGGTTGAAAGTTTTACAATGGCATGTGTCAGTATGACAACTGCACAAGAGCTTTAATTAGGGTCACTACCCACTCTGAATTCAAATTATATTTTATATATGTACAGCATGTTTCTCCTAGAATAAACCCAAAATGCTTTATTACAAGATATATATCTACACCACCAGTGAAATGCAGCCAGTTCTGGGGTGGATGGTGGCAGCTAACTAGCGTATTATGCAGAGTGGAGGGCAATTAAAGGAGAAGAAATTTTAGCTAAGAAGTCCAGGGGGAAGCCTGCAATTGCAAAGCATGCTATGGCATCCATAAAACCTTCACAGAATCTTGTGTTTTATGTTGCATCCTATTCTCTACTGCACCCACATAAAAACTAAACCCAGCATTTCTATACTGGACATGCCAGTTTACCCCTTCTGTCCCCTTTCTAGCTTCCCTCCTCCCATCAGGCACAGCTCCAACCCCCTCCCCCCTCAGTGGGGTGGAATGTAAAGCTGGTCAAAAAATGCCAGTTTATTTTATGTAGGAAATTTTAAATGTTTTTCGTTTTCCTCTGTATTTCCCCACCCACATAAATCTGAAACTGAAATCTGGTATTTGTAAAGTGAAAATGTGTAACATACGAAGAATACTTCATGAAAACCAAAAATGTTACTGAAAAAGTTTTTTTAATTTTTGGTTCTCAGTTTTCAATTGGAAAAAGAAAGAGAGAAAATTCAGACCAAAATTAATTTATTTGTAAAAAATATTTCAACAAAAAATATCGACCAGCTCTGGTGGACAGATTGGCTCTTTCCAAGCCTGCTGTTGCTAGCAGGAGACACTACAAAAACTGGACTATTTCTCCTTCCACTTTAACCGTTAACTGGGGAATTGATCCACCAGTTTGGCTGAGGTCCCCTGTGTCACGTGACAATGGACTAGAATCATGAAGAGAGTTAGCTTTCTTTTACACCAAACAAGGAATTTTTTTGGACTAAGTAAAGGTTATTATCTAGAGCTGGTCAAAAATGTCTGATGGGACAGTTTTCCTGTAGGAAAATGCTTCCTCAGTAAAATCAAAATGTTTTGCAGTAACATATTGATTTCATCAAAAATGTTTGATGAAAAGTTGTGAAAATGTTTTGTTTCAATAAGGTTGAAGCACTTTGTTTCACTTATATTGTTTAGAGTATAATATATAAATATGACATAGGGTGACCAGATGAGAAGACCCGAAAATCAGGACTTCCCGCCCGAAGTTGTTGAGCAAAAAAGGAAAAACGGAAGAAGACTGGAAATCGGGACAAAAGGCCCGGGACATCGGTCGGGACGCGGGACAAACGATGAAAAATTGGGACAGTCCTGATTTTATCGGGACGTCTGGTCACCCTAATATGATATAATATAAATAGTTGAAAAAAATAACATCAAAATGTATTGCTTCAGCCTTATTCAAACCAAGTGTTTTGATAAGTTCCTTTTTGATGTTTCCAAAACTAACATTTTTGGAGTTTTTGTTTCATAGGAAATTTTGAAATTTTTACTTTTCATTCCAATTCAGGATGAAAGAAAATTGCACAATATCAGAATTCCATGGAAGGGAAATTGAGTTTTGACCAGCTCTACTATTATTCTTAAAACTTCTCTCGCACACATACACACACTCTGCTTCACTGAAGAGCTTCTGCCCCAGCCCCACTCCCGCCTAGTTTCCTGCTATGGTTTTAAGGAATCAGTGCACATCACCTTCCATCCTGGATAAATGACTGGTGTAAATCAGAAGTAAAGCTGATTAAAGTCAGTAGAAGCTAGAGGTGCTCAACATCTCTGAAAATCAGGCCCTGAGCACTTCAAATTGAACAGCCAAAAGCTAGGGTGCTTATGAAATGTTTGGCCTAAGGGACAGATTTTTAAAAGTATTTAGGTGCCTAGAGATACAGATAAGCGCTCTGTGGGATTTTCCAAAGTACTTTGGTACCTAAGTCCCATTCCTTTCAACAAGAGTCAGGCCCCTAGTTGCTCTTGAATATCCCACTAAGTGCATATCTGCATCTTTAGGCACCTAAATATATCTGCAGGGTGCCATTTTGTTGCAAATTTGGTATTAGGATGAAGGGGTGTAATTCTCCCTAAAGAGTTACCTGCAAGGGAGGCAGATTTGGGTTCTGATTTCCAGTCCTCCTCTACTCTCACCAGTAGACAATGCTACGCATTATAATAAGATCAGATCAGTTTGAATTTCCTGGAACATTAATGACTAGATGAGGTTAACAGCCCAAAGCAAAGACTCTCACAGGCAGTCATTAATCCCAAGGAAAAACACAGCTGGGTCTCTGCTGGCATAATTTAAGCCTCTGTTATTTGTCCTGTGAACCATCAATTTATTTACCAGGAGTTGGATAAGATGAAGCCCAGATGATTGATGAACCCACAGTACCCAGGGCAGTGTCCCAAGCTGCAGATGGAATGGCTGGCATGTCTTGGCCTGTTCTTATAAGGGAGCCTAGCCCAGGCATGCTGGAGGCTCATGGTTGGTGAGAGATGGATTGCTGAAGGACTCTGTGCTTGGGTTCTTTTCAGCCAGGATTAGAGCCATGACATTGATTTTTATTTCACATTCATGTGATCAAATGCTCAGAATAAGCAGTTACTTTTTAATGCCTGCCGTCACAAAGCCATGCCACACAGTTGCTCTCCATGTGATAGGCAAGACAGAGGAAGCAGGTTTGGTCTCACTCCTTGCCAACTGAAGACAATGCGTGGCTCTCGTGAGGCTGGAATTCATTGGGGAGGCAGTGGGGGCCAGGGGAGGGGGGACGAATAACACACACACTAATATTTTTTAGCAATTTATCAGAAATTAACTCCCCCTCACAGCCCTGCTGCCCCAGGAGGGAGATCAGTGTTATGGTCTCCATTATACAGATAGGGAAACTGAGTCACGGAGGCCCAGCGCTGCTGTGGGAGCCAGCAGCAAAGTTGAGATTAGAATGCAGGAAGTCCTGACTTCCAGGCCCCAACTGTCAGTTCCTTTGTTCCTGGACTTGGGACAGGAATAGTGGGGGGGAAAGGGAAATGGTGGCTTTAAGTCACCTTTGCTCTTTCTATATTCCGTCTAGCTCCTGCTGTATGTTATAGTAGCACCAAGGCTGCTCTGACTTACACGCTTCTTCCCAGGATCCCTGATGGGATGCAGAGAACAGCTGTAGTGCAATGCGCTTTGACCACATCTCTGATCCCACCAACTGAACTCTGTCAGGTCCCTCTGCCAGGAGCTGGGCACGGGGGCAGCATAGATGCCTTACACAAGCTCTACACTGGCTGGGGAGTACCCTCCTGCTTCCACCCACCCCCGCCCCAGCCACTTGCAGCTGCTTCCATCCACTTTAAGGGTGCCCGGATGGCATAAAGAGACCTTAGTGTAACCAGGCACCAGGCTCCTAGTCTTCTACCAAAGTCAACTAGACCGCGCTGCTGCACAGTGCAGAAGTACTTCCAGATCACATTCGTTTCTCTGTCTCTGAAAGGTGCACGGGGTCTGTGTAATTCGATGTAACCACGCTGCGGAAATCAATGGCAAGGTCAAAGCTAACAGGATTGTGGAGTGTAATTCTGCAGTTTGTGCTCTGCTAGAATGATATTAATGGCTGGACGCCAGCTCTGACATCCAGCCAGGCCACTAATTGTGTTACCAGTCCCTGTAGATCCTACAACATTCCTTAATGCCTCTCTCATCACCCCCAAAGGCCAGCAAACAGTGTCTTCTAGGAAAGCGGGAAGATGGAAGGGCTGTGGGAGAAAAAGGCAGAGTGCCATATTGCTGAACTCACTGTCAAGGAACGGATAACAGCACCGTCAATGCAGCACTGTAACTATTCTTCATGGGGGTCCATTCAGGCTGCCTGTCACCTGGTGGCATCATTTATACCTGGACTCAATGGGTTTAAAATGCTGCCACGCTTATTTGAAGCACTTTAAACCCACTCTGTGCTTGTCTAAATGACGACACAAGATGTGGGGCAGTGGAGTGTCAGGCCCAATACATTTGAGTCTCGAGATGGAGGAGGTGGTTAGCTCTCCTAGTCACACACCCCATTTAACTATCCCTCTTGATCCAACAAACTTTGGGAATGTTCAGTTTTGGCTTGGAGTTTGCGGGGCCCATGTCTAGTGAGAAGTTTTAGGGATCCACTTCATGGGAGAGAGGAGTGGAAGCATTTTATTTATTCATATGCGTTGTTGTATCTGCTGAAATGAACAAAAAATTTTTTTACAGTGATGCTTGGTAGCAGTATCCTAGAAACCGCACCACTTTGCCATAGGAGTCCAGCAAAAGAGGTGCCCAGGTCTTGAACCTCCTCTCAATTACACCAGAGTCAGAAAGTGTGACCCCATTGCAGTCAGTGGAATTGCATTAGTATAAAATCAGGGTGAGTGAAAGGACAAAAAGGCATCCAGACCTGCATAACTACATCAATAGAAAGTTCAACCAACTGGGGCGTGTAATCCTACCCATACTCTGATGCTGTTACTTTATGCAACAGAGCTCAGAATGGGCTGCAATTGGGTCTGTGGAGGCCTAATATAAGATCAAGATGGGGTTCTGTCCCCTTAATGGCTGCTCACTTCTACCAGAAGATCTGAACATAGAGGAAACTCCTTTTCCTGAGACAAGAAGAGTCATGCAGGAAGTTGTAAATGGGGCTGTATGTCTTCCATGGGGTGTTCCTTCTCTAGCAGTAAAGTTTACTGAGGCTACTGGGACATTTGAATAATTTACTTTTCTGAGTTAATACACCAGGAAGGTTTTTTTTTTTTAGCAGGAGTGGTGGTGGGTTGCTTTTAAGTGTTACTGGAAATGGAAGTACCAGGAATATGAATCACACTATACAATGGAGTTAATGCAGTGGCTATTCAATGAAGTCTGATACAGTGTGACATGGTAAAGCACCTCTGGGGCTTTTATCCTCCTTGAAACTCATTTCACATCCCATCCATTCTCTGAATTAGATCAGAAAATAGTTCTCTCTCACCGCTTCCTCTCCCTCCCCCCCAGTCTTTCCAAGTTCAGGGTGTTCAACCTGAAATCCTTGAGCATATGAGCTAAAGTCAAATCAAATCCATTGCCCAGTATCTAATGGTGTGTGCCCTAGGAGAGGCAATCGGCATCAAGCATCATGTCCATAAGGATATGTGTGAGGTGAGGAGTGGAATAGCAGTTGCTCTAAGGGGGCAAGGTAACTTGTTTGTATGTCATAGGAAGTCACATCCTTGGCTTAGCTGCCACCTGGAAACCTGACAGAATTGCTGGGGACTCTGCTCCTCCATGCCCCCAAATGATGCTGCTCATGTGTTTTGGGCTCTGTGCTAGTTTCCTGCTGTGATTTCTAGTGGCAGATTTCACAGCCAGCTGTGTTGTTTCTGCTCTCATCCTGCAGGCGCTGTGCTACGAACTTCTGTGACACCGAGACAGCCATACTACCGGGAGTTAGTGGTCAAGGCAAGCAGTGTGCATTGGCTAATCTCTGATCTGAGTTGTCATGGTCACTGTGGGCTCACAGCCAGGCGAAGTGATGGAATGAGGTCGCAATCACTGAATCCAAGGAGGAGTCCGCATGGTCCACCTTTCAGCTGTGCGCCCCCAACAGTAAGTTGTGTTGATAGGGTTCTGGCTAGCAATTGCTGAGACACTGGGATTCAGGGCTTTAGCAGGTGCTATGGTAACTGGATCCCAGAGAAAGAGCATTTTAATATAGATTAAGCTAAAAAACACAGAGGACCCAGCAGTGATGTACTTACTAGATACATGCCAAACACTCCAGTAGAATTGACAACACAGTCCTGATGCTTCTAGTCTCACTACATGTCTCCACAAGATGCAAAGCAGTGAGGAATCAGGCCTGTTCATTGCTATTATTAATAACATGACAGTAGTGCCAGGGGCCCCACTTATGAATCCAGGCCCCATTGTGTTAGACACTGTACACACACATAACAAAGAGACGATCCCTGGCATGGAGACATCCTTGTTCCCAAAACAATCCCAGGGGAAAAGATGAAATGGCAGGGTTACTATGGCTGGACCATTCAGGGTTGGTTCTCTGAGTCCTGTGCGTGTTGTGCTGCAGAGGAGATAGAAGTGGATAGTATGGGATAGTTGCTCTGTGTTGGGCCTTTGATACTGATCATAGAATATCAGGATTGGAAGGGACCTTAGGAGGTCATCTAGTCCCACCCCCTGCTCAAAGCAGGACCAATCCCCAATTTTTGCCCCAGATCCCTAAATGGCCCCCTCAAGGATTGAACTCACAACCCTGGGTTTAGCAGGCCAATGCTCAAACCACTGAGCTATCCCTCCCCCGCAATGGGGGAGGGAATGATGGGACTGGACAAATCAGCAACCATTCTCATCTGATGAAATGGATGGTGCGTCCAAACCCTACTGGTATCTCCAGGAAACCTGGACGATTCAAGGGGAGAATCTGTCACACAAGCTCCTCTCTGTCCCACACATATACAGATGTACCATGTCCCCACACATGTATTGGACATACCTGGAGATTTGCAGCAATCTGCCCCACATGTCTACCGTTTGCCACATAGACATGCCCCTCGATAGGCTATAGGAATACCTGGGGAGCTGGTGCAGACGTTGCTATTCTGAACTGTTTGACTCTCACCCAAGATGAGCAATGAGAATTTCTTTTGGGTATTGCACCCCTTTTATTCTTTAGAGATGAGGCTCAACTCCCCCACGCTCTCCAACCCCTTTTCCTGCCGCATCAATGTGAGGTCTCCTATGCACAAGGAAGTGTTAGATTGCAGCTTGTGTTGCAGCCATTTCTGACTTTTACCATGCTTCCTGTATCCTCTGGAAACAGCCTTTGTTTGTCTGTGTCCTCTTCCCTTAGCCTAGGAGGGGCAGCTAATCCTCAATAAACTGCCATTGCCATATCTAGTAGTATATAGATTATAGTTATAAATATAGTTACAGATACCTAGGGAGAAAAACAAAAGCAAACCAAGAGCATCCCAGATGATTTCAGGTTCATCTTTCAAAGTCCCAAGAGGTGATTTTGTTTACAAATAAATAAGCCAAGCTGCCACCTCTCACACCACTCTGTCAGAATGGCTGCCTCCCCCCTCTGAATTTATGCCCTACTTTACAATGGCCTGCAAGATCTATTGCTGCCGGAGCAGCCAATACCTGAATTGGGTTTCTGGCACCAGGCTGGCACAACGCTGATGCCTGCAATGGTCTTGGGGTGAGGGTGAAATATCTCCTCCAGCTGCCAGATTTCTAAACAAGCCAATCACTCCGCCAGCCAACAGCAGTGTCATCAAATTGCCTTCCCGCTGTTCTTCATAAATTGGGTTGTACAAACATTCCATCCGCAACTTGTGATATCAATTTTACAGTTCACCTTCTCTCTCTCTTTCCTTCTGTTTCTTTCACAATGCTCCCCTTTTCTTTTTCTTTCTTTTCTCGAAGCCCCAAGTAATTCACTTTGATAATGTAGGTCCCGCTTCCGCCCTAGGCCCATGCAACTTAATTTACTTGTAATGAGTTGCATGGGGTGAAACCAGGGCAGAATTAGGACCTTATTATTTAGAGGACTGGAGAAGAGACAGACAGTTGTTCTCACTGAAACTAACTTCCATATTTCCTAAATGCTATATGGGGTTTAGCCACATGACTCCCATTAATCAATAAGAAGTGGATGGATAAAACTTATCTCAGTGCTAAGAAAATCAGTGATGCCCTTGCCATTTAACTTATAAGCATTCATGGCCCTATCCAGATGCTACCTCCATATGAATCCTGGTTTTGGTGGCAGATTTAGAGCACCCATTTTGAAGGCTAATTTTTCTGTAATTGCTAGGGCTCAGGCTGCAGCCAAATTCAGACTTCATAATTATAGATGGGCCAAATAGACTCTCTGCCAGGGAGGATAGTAGGTTTTTGAATTAACTTGAAGCATGACCAACCACAAAAGCAAAAACAAAACACCCTGGTTGTGCCCATTGCTATAGAAAATTAACCCTTTCCTTACTTCTGTAACTGTCAGTGAAAATAAAAATAAACAAACAACTCTGTATAGTTTCCCTTGCTCACTTGTGCCTTTTAAGCTGAAATGAGAATAATTTTCCCCTTTAAATGCTCTTGCATTCAGTGCTTCAATAGGCTGAAACTACAAATAACAACAAAGAAGCAAAAGCTCAGCCAACCCCTTTCTCTCATTTTCCTTTTTTCATTTCTCATTTTCATCCATCACACATTGGTGTCCACTGGGAGTTTTTCCATTGACTGTATTGGGTGCTGCATCAGATGCTAAATGACTTTAGAGCAGGTGAAAGGTGGCCAGCTGGAACTCTCTGGAGAATTAAAGGCCTGATTTTTATATACTGTAAGGATCCTTTACACTGGCAGGAGGCCTTAGCATACCTGACAATCAGGACCTGCATCTTCTCTTAACCCACAGGTAAGGTAAAGCACAAGCATCGACAGGACTAATTTCCCCCATAGTGCGCACACTAACGTGGACAACCTTTAGGACTTAGTTTATATGTAAAGCCATACTGGTTTAACTAGAAGTGTGATTTTAAACTAATCAAATTAAACCCGTGAACCTCTGCAGCTTAGCTGGCATTGGTAAATTTATAGGTGCAAGATAAATTGATATAACCAGTTTGAAACTGATGTAAGAGTGTCCAAACAGCAGTTGACCTGGGTTAACTAACTTGGTTTTTAAACAGATTTAAGTTAAACCAGTGTGACTTTGTGTGTAGACAAGCTCAAAGAGTGAGAGGGCCTTTTCCCTGAGACTGCCAACAAGCGCGCCAATCATTGCCAGCCAGGATGACGGTCTTGTGCTGTGAACAAGAGTCCAGTGGGGCCTAGGTTGAGACCACCCATAAGGCACTGTATGCAGTTTTGCTCCTCTCTGTTCCAAGCAGAGCCTTCCGTATGTCACTGAGCCTGCACACAGGTGCCCCCCTCCCACAGATATTTTCTTTATGTTCGAATTCTGGCTTATTAAAAGCTAAGAGTATTCCTTGCAGCCATTGCTCCGTCAACCACATCACATCACACGCATGTGTGAAAACACGCCGTCAAATCAGGCAATACAAGCTGCTGCCACGTACAAGAGATGTTCATATGAGGGTTTTCTAATTAATTTCTGCTTAAGGCTACAAGTGAGTAAACAGACCCTAAACATAATAGCATTAAGAAGTAAACAGCAGCCAGCAGTGTATAAGTGTATCCTTAAAAAACGCATGTAATAATGCATTGAAGAAAGGCTGCATAGAACTACAGTGGGGTTAGGCATCAAGATTTAATTCTATGGTTTGTACTTTTAAAACAATTGCCTATCCTCTTCTTTTTACATAAAGTTCATAATGAAAATGGGCATGGTTATCCACCACCATGCAACTCGGGTAATGATTGAAGCCTGGGCAAAAGAGGCCTGGTTCTTCCCACTGGCATTGGTGTGAATCGGGAGTAACACCATTGAAGTCAGTGGGGTTACACTGGTGTAACATGTCACTAAAGTGAACAATGACAGAGCAGGTAATAAATGTGTTGAACACAGCTGGTGAGCAGCTCACGGGCTGGCATTGGTGCATATGGAAAATTCATTGAATCAATCAGAATAGTGGACAAGGAAATTCATAAAATTACCGTGGCAATGGAACAAAAGGTGTTAGATTCTTTGTTCTCTGTAAACCATTTACCCAGCTCTAAGCACTGACTGTGTGACAATGGAACTACCAGTGAGAGCAATGACAAGACTTATCCAGGATCTAAGCCACCCATGCCCAGAGAGGCCAGCTGTTGCCAGCTTTCCCTTGCTTGCTAACTACCTCAAAAGATACTGCATGGGGCATTATAGATAAGCTCCTACACTTACAAGACCCCACATGCCTCATCTTCCTTGTTTGCTTTGGGCCAAAACCATTTCTAGTGTAACTCCACCAAAGCCAACAGGTTTGCACCAGGGATTAATCTGGTCCAATATCTTTATCTCTGCAGAGTTACACACGTCACAGCCTCATTTTCTCTGCTGAGGAATTGTCTAGCCCACAGCACACTCCAGAGCCAGTGTTTGATTATCCTTGATTTACAGGTTCAAGCCCTCTGAAGTACATTGCTAGGGAGATAACGCATTCTGTAGCACTTTACTGTGAGCAATGCAGGAGCTTTAGATTTGTGCACTAATCTTCATGCTGCATCTGACAGAGAAAGGTCAACAAAAGGGAAAAAAAAAAGGGCTTTTTTGTTTGAAAAGAAAAAAGTTTTTTGTGACTTTAACGCTCTTGAGCCAGGCTCACCCGGGGGTGGTAGAAAAGATTCTCTGGTTAGCAAGGCTAGATCCTGTTAGCATTTCTGGGAATGAATGCAATTAGGGGCCTGAGCAAAGCGGCCCCCACCTGCTGAGAGTTTCTTTATCTGCAGGTTGTACAGAAGATGCTTACTGTGGGTATGCTCATTGTGGGACCATTTGATGTGGAGCTTATCTAGAGATGGGGAAACTGGGCCAGAGAAAATAAGCGCTCCAATCCTTCAATCAAAGCTGGAAATTGAAGCTTTGCAAGGATGCAGAAATGTGTGGATAACTTTTCATCAACATTACTTGTATTCTTACGTCATACCTCTGTGCCAATGGCCTGATTCTCATTTTCATTGAGGCCCCTTTACACCACTGTAGCAGAGTAAAGAAGGTTTAAAGTGGGAATTAAATATATTTGCATCCACTTTAAGACCTCCTTGCATTGCCAGAGTAGGGTAAAAAGGCTTTAAGATAAATGAGAAGCAGACCCTTATATGCTACTTCAGCAAGCTTCTTACATAGGTGCACACATTTAAGCACACGCATAAACCTTTGCAGGATCAGGGCATCACTGGATGATGATGATGATTGAATATTTTGCGCTGAGGTAGTGCCCAGAGGCACCAATTAGTATGCAGGGTCCTGTTGTACTAAAGCACAGGAAGGCACCATCCCAAGGGCTTGGTTCTTGCCTGACTGGAAGCATCAGAAATCTTAATTAGCTATTTAATGTTTGTTGAAATTAACAATAATGACAATAAATAATATACTTAGCAGTTCACAAAGTGGTACGTACAAGTGCTAAATATTTATTATTAGTATTAATGATAATCATAAATCTAATAAGAAAATCTGTTCTCATGAGTTTTCCAGTCTGACAGTCTGAACTCAAGTGGTTCAGATCATTTGGATAAAGCAGCTGAATGCCTTAGCTATTGTCTGATCAGAACAACTGGACCATTTGAGGTTCAATATGATGTGCTAGTTAATGAGGTCCAATGGTCAGATCAGGAGACAGGGAGTCAAGAGTTCAAAAATCCAGTTCTGCCACAGACGCCCTGTGTGTTAAGTCACTTTACTTCTCCATGCCTCAGCGTATCTGTCTGCAAAATGTGGATAATCATACTTATTTCTTTCACAAGGCTGTCATGAGGCTTAATGTGCTGGGGCAAATTCTGCTCTCAGTTATACTGGTGTAAATGTGGAGAAACTCTGTTGAAGTCAAAACAGTGTAGGCAATGCCCAAGCCACAAAGAGGTCTAGAACTGAACCTCTCCTGAGTTCAAGGGGCTGGGAGGAGGGTCAGAGCTGGAGTTCTGGCTCAAGCCCACCTCTAGTTCTAAGGCTTCTTATCTGTACTAGTACCTAGCAAGGCCCTTCTTTCAAGTGGGACACAGCTGGTGATAAAACATCACTGTGGAGGACCCATGACTCAGGAATTTACTCCCTTTCCTTGGTCCAACAGAGTCCAGATTTGTTGGCCGTGGTAGCAAAAGGCAAGGCTTATCTGCTCTCCCAGACTTTCCCTAGAGCGGTGGATTGAGGGTGGCATAAGTGGGTTGAGGAGGAAGAATTTTTCTTTGCAGTAAGTTGGCTTGAAGGTAGGGGCTAGATGGCAGGTTTTATGAAAGGCAGTTGGCTGGGTGGAGGCGATTTTGGGGAGATCCAACAGAATTTGTATACTGTATAAGCACCTAGAGCCGTGGATAGGTACTTCCTAATCAAAATGAATGCATGAATTTGTTAAATAATAACTGTTTGTTAGCCACTGTGAAAGCAAAAATTATCATCACCAAGGGTCTCATGAAACATGCCCTGTCCCAATGTTACAAGAACAAAAATGCTGATCATCTTTTTAGCTAGGTCAAGTGACCTCAAGTAGTTCTAGGCCTAAATTAAAATCTGCAGATGCTGCACCTTCATTAATATTCACACAAACCTGTTCTTCCTTCTGCTCAGCATTTAATGGTCCAGTGAGCAGGACAGCGGCTTCCTAGAAGAAAGGTGCACTCATTCCAAGCCTCAATTCTGCTGAAGTATTGCTAATAATAGACAGGACAAAGCCTCCTGTCCCAGTTTCTCTCACTCTCTCATTAGCTCGTCTTTAGTTTTCAGTGGAGCTGGCTGATGCGCTCATTGGACCTTGAAGGGCTTAGTCAGTTTGCCTTACCTTTAGGTGCCTAAATACCTTTCAAATCTGGCCTCTTGGGACTCATTTGAACAGGTGCTGAGTGCCTGCAGCTCCAGGGGACTTTAATAGAAATTCCGGGTACTCATTACCTGTGATAATCAGGCCCATACTGATTGCCTCAAGTTGGGAGACACCCAGAATCACTGGAAATTTTGAAAAAAATTGGTTTAAGGGATAGGCTTAGCGCTGTGCAGAATTAGGCCTTAAAACCCCAATCTAGCAAGGGGCACGTAAGCATGTGTTCAACTTTAAGAATGTGCTGAAGTGCTTTGCTAAATTGGGGCCTAAATGAGCATTTCACACAACTTGTTTCTTCCTTAAGAATTGGCTCTCCAAGAACCGTTGGACTATTGACATTTCAGATCCCCTTTCGCCCACCCCTGAATCCTGCGCCTCCCATCCTCCCACCCTCAATGTTTGAATCTGTTTGAATTATCTATTTGCACTGACTGCACCCTGTGGGTGCCTGAGATAAACCCACTACCCCCAGGATGGCCTGGAATAGAAATGCTTTTCAGGCAAAGAAGTCAGTCGCAGCTCCAGACAAGCCTGTGAGATTTCCTATTGCCAGAGGAGTGTGGACAAGCTGATATACAGATAAACAGAGCACAAGATTAACAGGTTTTGACCAGGCTGTATTTTCAGAGAGAGTTACACTCATCAGCTTCCTCCCTACCCCATCTCCTTTCATACCAAATCAATATGCAGAATCAGCAATCTTGGCAGCAGCTTCTGATGGATTAAATGAATTTGGGGAATATGAACAAGTAATGCTGTGAAACACGGGCTGGAATGAGGGCACCAGAGAGGAGGGAAAAGCTGGAAGCCTTCTTCTGATTTCCATTCTCCAAGTCGGTGAGGGTGGGTTGAATTAGTGATGTTGGCGGAGGATGGTATTGTGATCAAAGCAGTGGAGTTGCAGTCAGGAGACCAGACTCACTATAGGCAACTAACTTTACCTTTCTAAGTCTCATTTCCCAAGCTTCTGTTACTATATTACATATTTTCCCCAGACTTTATCTTTATTGTTTATGTTGATGGCCGCAAGGACTGTCTCTTACTGTGTGTTTGTACAGCACCTAGCACAATGTTACCTGATCTCAGCTGAGGCTGCTGGTTTCTGCTGTAATAGCAACTGTAATATAAATGTACTGCAATATAAATAACTGATGACAATAATAATGAGTAGGGCTCCTCAGCAAAATGATAATAATAAAGATCAAAGAAGAGCATTTGAAATGGAAGGTGGTGGGGATTGTGATGTTTCCTAGTTCCTGTAAGAGTTCATTCCACAGTCATGGACCAGCCCCTGAAAAAGCTCCGTCTCTTGCACAGACAAACTTGACCCTGAGAAAGACAGTTCCATTGTGCGAGATAAGTGTAGTTGCGTGCACCTTAAGTCTTAGGATGATCAATTACTAGTGATGGGAAAAGTTCAAATGTTTCAGAGTAGAGCTGTGTCAAACTCAGCAAGCTTGGTTCACAAGGTTTCATGCAAACATTGTTGCTGGGTTTGATCTGTGAGGCATTTGCTCCCTTGAGTTTTGCTTTGAGATTCTGAGTATGAATGAACCCAAAATCTCAAAGCAAAATGCTGTGTAAAACCCCGAGTTTCATCTGCTTTCACATCAAAGCTATGGGAAGCCACCAACTGTTGTGGTTTTCATGTTGAACTAGGGTTTAGCTCAAAAATAGGTCCATGGGTTCACTTCAAAACTTTTGATAAACACAATCTGAGTTTCAAGTGTGTAACAAAACCAGGTGAGGTTTGTGCAGTGACAGATTTTGTTTCAAAATATTTTGCATGTGCTCTCATCCAGATGTTTAATTTGGTTCAGATAGGCAGCATCTCCTGTGCTTGGGGACTGGTCTAGTGCATAGTGGACCAATACAGGTGTCAATTCCTTTGTAAATTCACCCTCACCATACTCTGGTTTGGAGGCAGGCTAGTGATTCCAAAGCAGGGGGAGGGAAGTGGGAGCTATTTGGTGGGAACTATTAAACAAGGAACTTCATTCATAAGGGATAAAGGACAGCTTAAGATATTAGTGAGGTAGACTGGCTGGGTGAGGTCTGATTCAACCTGTCTCTCCTGTCATTGTTTGGTGGGTGCCTGGCTTAAGTGGAGCCTACTTAAACTGGCAAGGCTCCATTTAGGTATGATAATATGCATTTAGCTTTTTGTTATATTTAACCCTTTCTCTCTGCTTGCCAAGTTCTTATGGACAAATAAATCATACTCTGTTTTGAACAAGCTGTTTTCTATAACTCCTTTTACCAGCCAATCATGGCTCGGAGGGAAGATTAATTCAAACCCATTTGGCACTGCTGGATGTAATACAGTTGGTGAATAAGGTTGCTGTGGCCTGGTGTTCTAGTCCAAGGGTGGGGTGAGCCAAGGGGTTCCCCTCTGAGAGAAGTGCAGACATAGGTTTGTCAGTTGAAAGAAACGCCCATGGAGAGATTGAAAGAAAGATCACAAGTGCAGCTCGCCCTTGAACCATAACAGCCTTCCACACCAGCTACACCTAGCACTCACAGCTCACAATCTCTACCTTTCTGCTGCTGATGATAATGCTGATTTACAGTTTGTATGACAGTGGTGGGGCGAGACATTTTTAGTAAGGCGTGCAATTCTACACTGGTAAGCAAAATGGCTGTGCGGAGGACGCCATTTTGAACAAGAAAATAACATTCTCCATGCATGTTTGGGGCTGGACTGAATTGTCCCATGGCCACATCCAGTCAGAAAGTCATATTCAGGGCTTTCATGGGCATGCAATACATGCATTCCCTACATAGATAACATGCCTCTCTGGTGTTATGTAGCACCCAGGTACCCTAACTGATGTCAGGTCCCCATTGTGCCAGGCACTTTACAAACACATCGTAAGTGGCAGTCCCTGCCCCAAAGAGTTTATAGTAAATAGACATTTGAGTGGTAGGAGACAGGAAATATCCCTATCTCACAGATGGGGAAGAGAGGCACAGGGAGATGTGGGGACTGATGTTCAAGCAGGAGTAAAGATTTTCAAAACGCAATTAAATAAGTGTCCAGACTTTCAAAAATTGTTCAGCACCTCTCAGTTCCTATTGTGACACCTATGGCCGGGTATTCAGAAGACCTCAGTAGAATCCAGAGTGCTGGGTACAGATACCAGTACAGGATTTTGAGTCTTTTGAAAATCTGCCATTTCTATGGTGAGGGCTGAGTAAACTTGAAAATCTGGACGTAAGTGATTCGCCCAGGGTCTCACAGACAAATAGTGGTAAAATCCAGAATTGAACCAGATCTCTCAAACCCTAGTCCAGGACCCTTAACCACAAAATCATTGTTCCACTCATTGCAAATCCAGTACAAAAATGTGGAGGTAGCATCACTTACCAACCTCCACTCTGGGCTGTTTTGCAGGAATTTTGACCTAAATTTTCCTTTCCCCCCCAAAATATACAGCAAAAAAAAAAAAAAAAATCACATTCTCCTACATTGCTGTCAGCTCTCTTCCTCCTGCTGCATTCTTAGAAACAATCTATCTGTTCCTCTCAATGCATTTTCCTGCTCAGTGTTTATCTTCAATTACTGTGTAAATATGTAAAACACACATACACCATCAACAGCAAAAAGGCATTAGGTGAAGCAGCAATGCCAGCGTCAAATGAATGTACTCCTAAAATTACTGTCTCAAGCCGGATGAGAAAGAATATGACATAAATTACTTTAAGGAATACCACTGCACTCAGCTGCCATAACTATTAACTGGTTTATGTTTTATAGGAAATAACAACTGTAACAAGGTTTGATGGAAGTAGAGCATGCTTTTTAGTCTCGGTGTAGTGTTTGTTATTTTTTGAAGTGCTTAAAAGGTGCAAAAGGTAGTTTAAATGAGATTTTTAGGATGTGGCAGATACTAAATGTCTCTCAGCCACAAATCATTGTAATTTTGTGCAAATATTTATTTTCAATTGACACCTCTGATGAGACACAAGGCCTGCTTTTCCCTCTGAATTTAGAATAATTTATCAGGAAAAGGTCCCAGGGCCAGAAAGAAAGGACCAGTTTTGTTCTCTTTATTGCCCACATCCATGCTTCGTGGCACAGAATACAGAATGAGCGAAAAGGGCAGCATCAACTGTGTGCCCATCTGCCTTGAAGTGATTTAATATCAGTGACCATGTGTCCATCTGTGTTGAGATGCTTTGCCAAAGGTAACTGTGTGTCTAATTTCCATCTGTCTTCAGCAGAGATGGGCCAGAATCAAAACTCTAGGGATGCACTTCCCTGAGTTTGGAAAAGTTCTGATCCAGACCAAGATCCACATTCCCAGACAGTGCGCACAATGATAATCCTGTTCCAAGCAACCTGGAGAGATTCAAATGTGGATTCAGATATGAGTTTAACTTTTGTCCCTTGTCTATAATTGGGCTACTTCTGAACTTCCTCAAGCTTTGGGGTGGGGATGAACTCTCTGCTGAATTTGGATCAGAGCTAGTTGACATTTTTTTCCACTAAATATTTTATTAATTGAAAAATGGTCTTTCTCCAGAAAATGAAACTTTTTGCAAAAACTTGTCAACATTATCAAAATTGTTGTGAAATTGTCCATGATGTTTTAACTGAAATATTTGCCATAATTGTTATTTAAGATTTTTTGTTTTGTTTACCAAAATCACGTTCTCAGTGAAAACTGAGTTCTCAGCAAATGGGGAAAAAAATCAAAAACAATTCTGAAAATGATAGCAAGAATAATTCAGAGAAAACAAATCTGTAAAAAAAAATCACCTTTCAGCATAACAGAATCATTTTAATTAGAAAGGGGAAAAGTCCCATCCAGTCCATTCCTCATCAGTGCAGGAGGGCTTCCTATAGTATATACATTCTAGGGCTAAGCAAGAATATTTTAGAGTCAGATTCCAACCTGTACTCATGGAAAGTTGTACCTGACTCTGTGAGCTGCCCCATTCATTTCCATGGATTAGGTTGTATTTTTAGAGCCTACCCTGCATAAGGGATGGTACATGACTGTGTCACCCCAGGAGCATCCCAGGAAAGGCATCATGCCTCAAAGAAGAAGAATTCCTTCCCTGCTCCCTGCTTGTTCCCAGAGAATACAAATCCGTTACTGACCCTTACCAGTAGCAGTGGTTGGAGGCTAGTACGTTGGAGGGCTGGAGATTAGGCTCTGCCTATTCCTTCCTGCACTTCGTGGGGGACAAAGAGTGCCAGGTATCTGGTTACCATCCCCTCTATCGACTGCAGTGGAGAAGTGGGGAGGTAGTGCAGGAGTGTCAGATGGGATCTTACTTTCCCTTAAGATCTTTCAGGGCTGTACAGGCTGAGCCACGATCTCACCTAATAGGGCTGTTTGCAAAGTAAGATGCACACAAGATCACTTTGCTAGTGCATTATCCCTCTTCCCCCTACTCTGTGTCTGTCTTGTCTTTAGATTAAAAGATCTTCTGGCCTGGGACCATCTACTACTCAGTGTTTGTACAGCACAATGCGCTCCATTCTTGGTTGGTTCCTAGCACTACCATGGGGGGAATTGGTCCTTTGGATTTTACATCTATTCTGATGCCCCGGAGGAACTGAGAAATATTGTAAATTATTTACATAAGAGGGAAAGTTACTGTCAAACAATTAACTTTACACTGCTCCCACTTATTTTTTTGTATCCTGTCTGAGTAGCTGGATGAAGTGAAGAGGGGCTGATGTTTTCTGGTCTCTTATTCAGAGAGGTGTTTCCTATCTATTAAGTCCTTGTCATAGTGTTTTATCTGGAACACCACTCTTCTAAAATACATAACATAATAGTTTAGTGCATTTGAAAGCTCTTTTCTTTCCCTGCTTCTGCTTTTGAGCCTTGGAACAGGGGAGTAAAAGGCAGAGGAACAGCCAGAGTATGAAAGAGAAGAATCTCTTCTTTAATTCTGCAGTTTCGTTCTGATAATTTGCTAGTATGTAGTCTCATTCTCTCCCTTTTATTAGCAATATTGTACATTCAGGACAAGCGATAAAGAATTATGCAGCTAAAATAAGTATTTTAATTGGACATTTCAGATAAAATAAAAAGCAGAGAATTAAGATTTTTGTGCAGAAAGGGTAACAATAAAAACTAATGGAGTGTCTTTTCCAGAAAAATATTCAAGGAGAATAAAAAAAGGGTATAGGATTCATACATATCACAAAAAAATTACATTTTGTGTTTCTTCCTATTTTTTCCCCTTTGCTGTCTCTAGCTTAACCGAGGATGTTGCATTTATCACAACCTCTGAAAGACCCGTGGCTGGGTTTGAATGAGCTATTGAATCTTTAGCCTGAGGTTTTCAATTCACTTAGCGGATTTAGATGCTCAGTTCCATGGATATCTGTGGATAACCTGACTTGATCATTTTACTTTTAATGGTGTAATGCTCTCTATTACCCTCTGAATAGGAGACAAAGATGTGTAGCTCATTTAGCCTCCTAAGAACAAACAGGAAAGAGTATAGTGTGTATGGTAACCAACAGCATCTTGCCATCAATTTATACTTAGCACACCCAGGACTGAACTCCCGATCTTTTCTCCAAGCTCTCTTTACCTCTCTTTTTCTCTATCACTCTTGACAAAACCAGCATCCTTCCTGTTGATCAGCTCCATAACCTGGGAATCATCTTTGCTTCAGATCCTCTCCCTTGTGTCACATATCAGGGATGTCATCAGATCTTGCCACTCCTTCCTCCATAAACACTTCCAACATCTTTTCTCTCTGTCCACTCAGTCAAAACCTTCACCTAGACCCTCATCAACTCCCATCTTGATTACTGCAAACTATTCTCCTCCAGATTCCTAACACCCGGAATGACACCTCCCAAGACATGCAAAACACAGCTGCTGAGATGCTCTTCCTTGATCATCACTCTGAGCGCATCACTCCAATCTTTCAGTCCCCAGCTCCCACTTCATTAGTTACAAGCTTCTTGCCCTAACCTCCAAAGCCTTTTACAGTTCTACTCTCCCTTACCTATCTGCTCTAATCTGTCATCACATTGCCCCCCATCCCAGGTGCTTCATCAGTTATGTCAACATCATCTGCTTGCCTGTCCTCTTCTCTCACAAACATCCTCAGGCTTTCTTCTATGCCACTACTTGTGCACTAAGCATCCTCCCTGAGCTCATTTGCAAGGCTCCTCCCCTCTTCTACTTCACATCCTTCCAGACCTATCTATCTATCTATCTATCTATCTATCTATCTATCTATCTATCTATCTATCTATCTATTAAAATGTATATATTTGATTTTCTCCCTAATTTCATAAGTTCCTTACCTGCTTAGACCCTGATCCAGCAATGACCTCCCCACAGAGATTTGCCCACATGCAGTTCATGGCAGGACGAGGGTCTTAGATTGTAAACTCTTTTGGGCAGGGACTTTGTCTACTTCTTGTTTGTACAGTGCTTAGCAGAAGAGGCCCCAATCCTGACAGGAGCTTCTGGGCACTACCCCAATATAAAATAAAAATGGTAGCTAGCAAATAATAGATAATAGATAATAAGATACATCAAATCATTGAATATACAATAATAATAGACCCTGTTAGAGACTTATCTTCTTTTATCCCCACAGATCAGTAAATTGCTGCAGTAGACCCAAGGACAGATTCTGCTGTCACCTATGCTTGTTGAAACACTGGAATATCTCCACTGATGTCAGTTACTCCAGATTTACACAGATGTAAAGGAGATCAGAGTCTGACTGCCAGTGAGCAGCTCCTCATCCCTACCCCCACAGATTCACAAACAAATCATGTTTTATTCTCTTTCAGTTTCACTCCATAGCAAAGCTGTGTGATTGCTCGGCATTGCTGTGGCTTGAATATCTATCACATTTCTACCCCATGTCATTGAATTGTGAAATCTCCTCAGCGATGTGCTGATTACAGAATTGAGTCTTCATGCTCTGGCATTTAGAGACGATTTCAGACATAAAACTGTTTATAAATTCAATATTTGCTGGGTCTGAACTCTAAATTCAAGGTGTATAATATGGGCATATTCTTTGGCATTGAGATGCAAAATGCTTGTATGCAGAGGCAATTATCCTGAATATACAGTAGGATACCAACTCAGAGATATATGTGTGCTACTTTATTCACAGTTATTCTGTGATGGGTTTCATACCATATAGAACATTGGAGGCATAGCTCGTGGTTTAAATAAGACTTCAGTATCTTGTAAAGGTTGGTAGGCGTATATGTATATAAAGAGAGAGAGACTATTGTGTGTATAAAATCATCACCCTCTTTTCCCCCCCTCGTGTGGATATGCAAGCGTGTATTGCACTCGCAAAATGATGGAGTAGATGGCCAGTTTCCTTTCTAATATATGTGTACACACACATATACATAGAAATTAAAGAGCAAAAAACTGTTAAGCCCTCTACTCCATTTTGACCAGTGAAAAATTGTTCTATATTGTATATTTGCTATTATTAAATGCCCCTACAGCCTCCATGCTGTCATGGGGAGCAAGGCCAGAAATGCATCATGGAGGGATGAACCTGCCGTAGAGGGGATCAGCGGGTTGTGAGTGAAGTAGGATGAAGACAGGAGAGCGAGATCTCACTGAACCAACGAAGGAGGATGGGGATCGGGGGTAGGAGGGCACTGCTTATCTAAACGAGGTGGAGGATGAGGATCTCCTCTTCCGCTTTTAGATTCCTGGCTCGGATCCTCCACAGCCCCCTGACCCTCCTCTCTTCATAAGATGGGATAGATCCTGTTTCTCATTGTCTGTTTGGAAGGTGTACGGCTTCCTGAAATCTAATGTTGGTTGTCTTCATGCATTCGGTAAATTGCAAAGTGTGGGGGTGTTTGTATCCAGGATACAAGCAATTCCCATCTAATTAGATGAGACATACTGTGGGGGTGAATAGGCCCAAGAGTTTTTGTTAAATGTAGAGCTGGTCAAAATGTTGTTGTGGAGACATTTTTTCTGATTAAAAAAATGGCTATTTTGACCAAAGCAGTAGTTTGCATACAATTTTTTTTGTTTTGGTTGAGTTATACCAGTTATACCAGGTTTTCAATGACAAAAATAAAATTGAAAAAAAAATTGGTTTTAGAAACTTGAATGTTTTTCAGTTTTCAGTAAATTTTTGCTTTTCAAAAGCAGATTTTTCAGGGGGTGGGGGTTAGATTTTCAATAAAAAAGATTAAAAAACAGCAGGAAATTTTGGGAGGGAAAGATTTTTTCCCCCAAATTTTCCCATGAAAAATAATTAGCATTTTTTAACCAACCCTCTTTTAGGACCAACTACACGGGACAAGAAATGGAGAAAGGGATAGGGGAGAGGTGGCTAGGAAGAAAGAGTGATAGAAGGAAAACGGTTTATCCAATGACAGACATAATAAATGAGGGATACATTTAGCTTATTAATAAAGAAAAGATCCTTTATTATTGCTACCGAGACATTTCCGGTAGAAAAGTTTCATTTAATGCCCCTGTTCAGAGAGGTACGGTTCAACAGGGACAGTTATTAGGCACTATGAAAAGCTCACCAGTGACTTGTTAACTAACTGAGGAAGTTGAAGCCAGATGAATCATCTTAAGGGATAATCAATCCGCAATCTAGAGGTGGGTCTGAGTCAAACTGTTTCTCAAGTCTCAGGACTGCCAAGGGGAGGAGGTCGGGGGTTGAGGGATGTGTGTGAGAAGGCACATTAATTAAATTACAGCTTTGTAGAGCTTGAAACAATCTGGTACTCTTGTTTTCTAAAATTACTTATCTATAATTACTGTTCCCATATGCAAATGCGGATAATAGCTGGGTACATCTGAGGGGGTTAGGAGACTGGACTCCTAGGTCCAGGACCTTCAATCTTAGTAGAAGTCCAGGAGGGTGAAGAACTGGAAGGTGTTCACAGTGACTTTAAACCATCTTTGTGCTCCCTTGATCCTGGTCCAGCTTTGAACTGTGTTAGCCTCAGCATAAATTAGAACAGCCTTATGGCTGAACCTGAAGACTGGGGCTATTTGGACTTGGCTGATTTCTATTACTGAACAACAGCAGGAAATCGAACCATGGGATTCCTTGGCCTCAGTCTGCTGGTCTGTTTTCCATTGCTGGAATGCACCTGACAAGTGAAAAACAGACCCTGTGTTAGTGAGAAGTAATGACAGCTGCCTGCCAGAGCAACTCTTAAAAGAGAAGGTTCAGGAGAGTCTTTCTCTTCTCCCCCTTCTCAAGCATTTCTTCGACTGCAAACAAAAATAAAGTGTCCTGGGCATCGTTGGTGCCACTGACAGCCTGGCCAGTGGGTGGCTGAAGGACTGGCTAGAATAACGTGACTGATGTGTTGTGATCAGCGCTCTCTCTGTGAGGGCTAATGGACCAGTCGATCAAGGTGATCAAGGTGTATAGTTGGGAAAATACTGCACCCCACAGGAGCTCTCAAGCCAAAGGATGTGTCTGGGATGTTTGAAGGATTCCTGGGTCACTGTAGACAAGGAATGTCCTAGGCCCCGGGGATCAGAGAAGTGATACTTCCTCTCTTCGTGCAGCAGCAGAATCCCTGGAAGCAAAGATGTTCATGGGCCTGATTCATATTTACATGTCCAGAGCTCTGCAAAGTGGCCTCAGTGTAACTGAGAATGGGGTCCCTTGCATTTGAGATATGGGACTGGGATTTAGGGGCCTTATCCAAAGCCCACTGGCTTTGGATCAGAGTACCCAGAAGATATGGGTACTGTGCCCAGTTCTGTTACAGATCAATCTCTCTGTGCCTTCCTTACCCTTCTGTAAAGTGCAGAGGCTAATAGTACTTACCTCCCTCTCAGTCCCAGACTTTAAACTTAGCTACCGAGACACAGATAGATCCTCTATGCACAGGTTGGGGTGGTTTTGTTTGGAGTTTTCTAGACCTAAATGTAGTTTTAGGGTGAGATTTTCAAAAGGGGCCAGAGTTGGTGGAACTCCATGTCCACTAAAGGTAAAAGGTAAAACTCCCACTGACTTTGATAGAAGACTTTTGATCAGAACTGAGTGCTTTTGAAAGTTGCAGTCATAGTGTAGGTGGGACTTATCCATAACGTCTCTGAGAGTATAGCTCTTTCCTCTCGGATAAATTCTCCTTCCATTTACAACGGTGCAACCTCAGTAATGTTAATGGGGTT
Source organism: Chelydra serpentina (assembly GCA_037349315.1). Taxonomy (NCBI): domain Eukaryota; kingdom Metazoa; phylum Chordata; order Testudines; family Chelydridae; genus Chelydra; species Chelydra serpentina. Next base: position 8,805,765 of record JBAIAC010000037.1, on the reverse strand, counting down.
GCACCAGGGTAAATGAAAGGAGAATATTTCCAGTTGTTGTTTTCTTAGGTCCTTGTAATCCTGCCTTGAGAGAAGCGATAGCAGTACAAAGAATTAGCATTAATTTATCAGGAGCTATTTGTGGATGCATCTTGTAACCTAGAAGGAGAGATTCTGCAGCTTTGGCTTGTGTAACATTGTCAATCCATTAAAACAAATAAAATCTCTCAACCACCAAGCTAACAACCTTGCAAAAGAGCACAAGAAAGCACTAAGAACCCGGAGGGACCAGTTTAATTATTTTGGCATCGACAAGATGGGAAGGGTGTTAGTGTCTCTTCTGCCCCTTGGCTCTCTGTCTACAGAGATTAGTGCAGGTTAATGATAAAGGATAACAAAATGTGATACAGGAAATGCTAAGCAGGTTTGCCCCAGGCCTCTGTAACACAGTGCAGAGAAGTTCTGTTTTCTCATTTGTTCAGGGGATCTAATATAACTCCGTTAAAAGAAGAGGGAGGAGCAAGGAGGGGGAAGAAGGAGAAGGTGAAATTGGCAAAGAGAAAACACTGCAAGCCATTCACTTGGAAACTGACACACTTGTTATACACTGTAATTCCACCACGTAGGAGCTGTTACAAGAGGCTCTGCAATATAATTATAAAGCCATGCTGGTGGGCAGAAAGTGTGGAAAATACTATCTAGACATTCACCTGGCCAGGAATTCATTCTCTTCCATTCAGATCAGTGAATGAGCTCCCAATTCCTTCCATGCTGCAGTGGATAAAACCATGTAAAAGCATGTATAAAGCCATCCTGAGAGCTCTTGCACTTAAATAATGTCATGTATTTGTAGCAATGAGATACTGTAAAACCTCTTAGGTCCATCCATATTGTCCTTAAGCACTCACAATGCTCTTCCCACAGTACATTTTTCACTGCTTTGCCCAGCTTCGTTTTAAACACTGAAACAATGCTGCTTCCACTACCTTTCTTGACAGACTTGTGCAGTCTAACAGAGCTCCTCGAAACTAATCCAAGCCAAGGCCTTAATTCTACAGTGGAATGGAAGACAATGGAAGTTCTGCTTGAGAAAGGACAACAGGATCTTACCCTTCATGATTAGGCCACTAATCTGTCCAGCTACTACACCTAAAAGATCATGCTCTGAAGAGGTCAGTGGGAGGACAATAATAGTGATCTTCCCCACAGAGCTGTTCTGAGGCTCAGAATAATTCCTTAGTCCTTGGAAAGCATCTTGAAACCCTCAGAAAAGCAAGGCACTATAGAAGTTCAAAGTATTATTGTAACCTATGGTAGCCCTTTAGAAGTTCTTTATCTATTCTGTGACTCCATCATTTATCTCTATCTCTGTGTCTCTGACACACCTATTGCAATAACTGAGTCTTCCATTCTTTTTCTCTCTTTTGGACACTTCCAATAAATGGAATGGGCCAGATACTCACCTGGTATAAATCAGTGTCGTTTCAATTAACTTCAGTTTATGTCAGCTGAGGATCTAGCCCATTTATGTCAATGGGACTTTTGATCTTGGCTTTCTACGACAGATTTGAAACTTTTGGCAGTTAATTAGTGTGGTAAATAGGCAAAAAATAGCTCTGATGTATATTTTCAGAGATCCAGCCTACCTTTGTGTGTAACGGGGCTCTGAATGATCACACCTGGGGTATTTCTTTCTATCCAAGTCTGATTCAGTGCATGCTTCTCATGACTGCTCATGGGAGCTGGAGAAAAGGCATCCTAACCCAAGGTACCTAATTAAACAAGCACGTAAATGCCGTCTGCAAATTCCAGTCTCGCTGCTATTAACTTCAGTTCCCATTATTATCTTAATACATTATGAATTAGAAAGTGATTTAATTGGGTTCCATGTGCCAAAAAAGAAAGAGGAGAGGAGAGAATGTCATGCAGATAAGTGAAATGGATGTATGTAAGGCACTTGTAACAAAAATGTTCACAGCCTTTAAATAGTAATAATGAAAGCAACATATTCTGTCAACACTTATGATTGACTCCTTTAATCCCAGCTGTTCTGTAGCTGTTCCCAGCATCTGACTGTGAACATTGTTTGGTTCCTTGTTAGTAATAGGACTTGAGCCATTTATTTATGGCTCAGCATCTGAAAGCTAAATCAAAGGCTTGGAGCAATTATCGCCCCGTTGGCTCCAATACAATTTAAGACTTCAAGAGGGTGTTGAGAATTTGTGATTCCCTCAAGCCACACAGGTTTCAAGGCATCTAACAGAACGCTGGGTACATCACTGTGCAGCTGGCTTGGCAGGCAGCATGGTCTACTGGCTAAAGCTCTAGAGTAAGAGCTAGGAGACCTGAGTTCTAAATGATGCTGCTCTACCATTGACCAGCTGTGCGGCCTCGAGCAAGTTACTGCTTCTCTTGTGCCTCTTTCCTCTCCCCTTCGTCTTGTCTACTTAGACTGCATGATCTTTATGGCAGGGGGGCGTTTCTTACTGTACAGACAGTGCCTATCATGTTGGGATGTGGTGGTGCACCTATAGCACTACTAAAAATAAATCAGTAGAAGTTTGGTAAACTGAATGGGCAATGGCAGTTCCCAAGGAAACAATAGTACAAATCAATTTGCAAATTATGGCAATTATTTATGTTTCATTTAATCTCTACAGATGTTGTGAGATGTTGAACTATGGTCTCTCTGAAGCAGGAAATGACTAGAGAGTAAAATAAAGGGGAAGGAAGAGGATGGGAGTTCAACTTTCCTTCCCCTGCTGCAATCAGAGGGAGAGATCCCCCTCCTTTCTTGGGGCAAAGAAGTATAAATAATACATTGTTTAACAAAGGGCCTAGAGTTCTCAGGGCATTGGTTGTGAGCTACAGAGACTGTCACCTCTAGAGGCTAGATTTCTCAAATTGCTCAGGGCCAGATTTTCCAGCACCCACAAATAAAATCAGATTTTTAGAAGAGCTCGGCTCCCATGTAGGCACCTAAATAAGAGCCAGATTTTAAAAAGTGCTCCAGACCCAGCATCTCCCATTCTGCACCCACAGTACTGAGGTGTACTGAAAATCTAGCCCACGGTCACTAGTACAAATCCAATTTAACACATCAATGACTGAAAGCTGTCAGGATTTGCTGATTGTTTGGTGTCCCAGATGAAATGTGAACAGACCATTTCACAAGCCACCACTGCAATGCACAACGATGAACCCTTTTGTTGGCAGGCTCGGGAGAGAAGCTGAGGACTGAATAAGCAATAGACACTGACCTTCACCCTCTCATCCTTGGAAATGATGTTTCTCTAAGCACATTAGCTTGTGCTGTTGTTGCCCTTAACATATCTGTTCTGTGTTTCATGGTCTGACCATCTGGTACTATTCGCCAGCAGTAAGCTCACTTTAAGGAGAATGCAGAGCAGAGGGAAATGGAATTGAAATAAATCTGGATGCTTTTATTTTGCTGGGAAATATGACACCTAAGGATAACTAGCTCTATTTAAGAACATTTAGGAACATTTAAGAACATTCTATTTAAGAACATCTAGCCAGAATTGTCCCAAGCTCTGTTTATACATGTCCCCGGTGGGTCAAATACATCAATCATCCATTGTAGGAAAAGTCCCCATTCTACTGCTTCTTGTCGCCTTGCTGGAGAGCAGACTGTAGTGCTCGGGTTTGTTGTGTTTGTTTGTTGTTTACTTGTTCCTCTCTCGTAGCATCTGTTCGCTGGGGAAGACACAAAAACTGTCAATAGAAGCTTTTTAAAAAAAACAAACTACATGACTTACTGGATAATCTTTCCCCCCACATTCTGTATTTATTGCACTAACCCCTCACTACCCAAACCCCAATCATATGTACGGTAAAAGCAGCTCAATGTAACTTATGGAATCCTTCCGCCGCACTTGCACATACATTTTTAGCCAAAACCGAGGATCTGAGAGGGCTAACCACAACCTGTCTACAGAAGGTTGAATCTTTTTCTTCTTGCCTCTATGACCCGTTTGCTCCCATGATGCAGAAACGATATTGAGGGAATGAGAGTCAGGCAATAACAGTTGTGTTAGCGACTGACAAAAAGATCAGATGCACTTTGATGATGTAAATCGGCTGGGGGTGGGGAGGTGAAATATTCACAGAACTTGGAGAAATGCCAAAAGGTTCAGGATAGGGTGCATAGATCAGAAGGAGCCTAGTCCTGCTCTCGCTGAAGACAATGGGAGTTTTACCGTTGAGTTCAGAGGGAGCAGGATCAGGCACACAAGAAGGTGGGCAGGAGCAGACACCGTAAATGATAGAAGGCAGAGAAAGGGGTTCAGGTCCTTGTGGATGAAATTCCTTAGAACAAAGAGCAACACCTAAGCACTCAATAGGGATTTAGTTTGTGCTAGCCCTCTGCAATGAGCAAATTTCGCTCTGTTATTGGAGCAAGATCTCAGTGGGTCAATTACACCCTGGGGCTGTTCTTATATTTTCCTGGTTTTTATTTATCTTCTGGTCTGCGGGGTAGGGGCCAAGGCTGCTCTCTGTAGTCTGCAGTTGTTGTGGGTTTCCCTAATCCTAGCTTAAATTAGAGCAGTCTCAGGGCTGCTCTACTTTATGTTCTGCTTCTTTTTCACCCCATGGACTGTGGGAAGCAGAGGATAGCTGTAACACAATGTCCTCCAACCATGCCCCCTGTTCAACACTGGCCTAAATCCTCTCTCTACATATCCCCTAAAACAGGAGTTGAGAATAGAGGTAGGGAGCCCCAACACGACACCAGCCGGGCAGGCCTCCTGTGTAGGGGCTATTCATGGCGGGGTATTTCCCCATCCTTAATTCCCCTTTTTGCTGCTAGAACAATGCAAAAGGGGACTTAGTGTTTCTGAGAATTGGGCCCACTGACTTTCTTTCCTTCCTAGCTCAGAAGAAGGTGGTCATCTGTGTCTTTATTAGGGACTGCTGATGAAAGAGTGTGTATGGGAAACCCATGGCTGTATCAGTATGGATTGAAAATTATTTTTTCATTTCAGTGGGGGGTGGAGAAAATGTTTCATATCACAAGTGCTGAAGTAAGACAGATGGTACGTTGCGAGAGGGGAAAAGCTGGGAACAAATGCTAGTGTAAAGGAGATGTCCTGTTCCCTGGGATGTGTTTTGTGAGGAAACTGCCATAATGCTTTGCTATTTACCTTTTGTTCTAACTGCAGGAGGAAACTAAACATTTCCAACTCTGAGACATGTCCCCAGCTACCTCGTTGTTGTTGTTTTTAAAGTACTTTGGAATATGCAGGATGACAGATTGCAAGAGAAATAGACCTTTTATGATACTGAGACCAGGTTAACTGGGGTGAAAGCACTGGGGTAAAAGGAATCCATTATGTGATGGGATAACAAAGAAGAGGGGCATTGGGATGATCTGTCTCTCATCACATCCCACTTACTAAGGGAAGTGTCAGGTGTCCCTCTTTAATTCGCTACTATTATGTCAGCAAGAAATTGACAAGGTACATTGAACAAACAAACAGTTTCTATCAACAAACTCATACCTGGGAGACACTTTGAGGCTGATTAGGCTGCAGCATGATGTATTGGAGGATCTGCCCTATAGAATTAGCCCCTGTGTGGGATGTATCTGGCAGCTGTGTTGTTTCTGGAATTAGTTTTTAACTGCTTAATCACCACTGTTCTTTTCATGTGAATTTGGTATATTGTTTGGATTCTTTATCTATTTATTTTAACACATCTTTAATTACATGGCTTAGGAACAGAGGATTTGCCGTATCAGTTCACTGATGCATCTAAGCCACTGTTGTGCTTCTGATATTGGCTAGTAATAGGAAAATAGGAATCGCCAAACCAGATTAGACCAATGAACCATGTAGTTCAGTATCTCAGACACTGGCCCAACACCAACTGCTTCAGAAAAAGGCACAAGAAATCCAGAAGTGGGCAATTATGAAATATCTCTTCCTAACATCTTCTGATAGAGGTTGTCAGATGTCCTGAAGAATTTAGGATTTAATAACTGTAAAACATTTTGAAAGTGGAATGTTACTGTTGAGGAAAATCCTAAAGTCCTTACTCAAGCCAAATAATCATTGATATTGACGCTGAGTTTTGTGAGCTTTGGGAAGTCATCTCGCCTCTCTGTGTCTCAGTGTCTCCATCTATGAAGCGGGGATAACAATAATCTCTGGCAGTAACAGTAGCTCACGGGAATGTTGTGTAGCTCAGTTCACTAATGTCTGTATCAGACTTTGAGATGCCAGAGGAAGGATGGTCTTTTGATATGACATTGGGCTGGGCCACAGGAAATCTGGGTTTAAATCCCAACTCTTCCATACTTACCCTGTGTTCTCTTGAGCCATCATTTTAATCTCTCTGTGCCTCAGTTCTGCATCTGTAAAATGAGGATATTAATGTTTGCCTATCTTGCAGGGGTGTTTCATTCATGAGGACCAGATTCTGCCACCCCTAGTCCCTTTGAATAGTACCTGGTTCTGCAAGCATAGTCCTTGAAATGAATGGGAGTACTCATGGAGCGAAGTGCTTCTCAATCGGAGTGAAGGGTGGCTGACTCTGCCCCTCAATGTGTGTGAGGCACATGGATACTACAATGAGGGGGGACATATAAGTCCCTAGGTGTCTAGACAGATAAAATATTCTCGGTATGGTTGAGCTGTTTCTTAATTAGATACATCTATGATTCTATGATCTATATACAATGAGTGCAAATTAGAATTCTTCAGTCACTTTCACCAGTGGTAGCAGTTCACACCCATGCATTCCTCTTTTCACAGATGTAAATGATCACACAACTTGCAAGGCAGTGGAGAATCAAGCCCAGTAAATGTAAAATATTATTACCTCAATAAAGTTCATGATACAACACATCATGCTAGAAAAAGGCCTTCTACCCATATCCTTTTAATCTCTGTTAGATTAAGATTTTCCTCCCTCTGGCTTCAGATGGATGTTTCTTTTTCATCACCACGTATATACTTCTAGCATAAGTAGGACGAAAAGCCTGTACCCCCCCGTCCTTTCTTTTTCATATGCCACAAATTAAGTAATACTCATGTAGGACTGGATGGAGGACGAAGTGCTTTATAAATTCTTAAAACCATATTTGGAACTATTTGAGTAATCATTACAATGCATTATTCAGTCAGTTAGAAGTACTTTGCAAGAAAAACATGAAATATATCTTCATTGTAAGTGCATCTGTTGTTTCTTTCAAACGATTAGCTGTCACCAAATCATAAATTTTCTTTTATTTTATGGCTAAGACCATTTGTTCTAATTAAGGACTGTGTATGACACTGAGAGAAACTTGCCATGTTTGGAAGAACTAAGGCTTTAGTCATGCTGTTTCCCAAATCCTAAATGTGGAAGACAGTGTAAAATATGTGTAATTGTTATTTATATTATGGTAGATTCTACCGACTGCACCTGAGATTGTGGCTCCTATTGCTGTCGGATCTGGGCAGACAGACCCTAGTTCCAAGTTTACAATATAAAGCGGTGGTTCTCAGCTTATTTAGCATTGTGGGCTGCATATGCTGCTTTCTATGTGTTACGTGGGCTGCATTCAAACAATATATACACTACCTGTATGGCCCCGAGGATGTCACATGGGCCACAGCTGTGTGCTAATTGGGCCGCAAGCAGTGCACAAATTGCAGGTAGAGAATCACTGATCTAAACTGCAGACTAGACAGGAAAAGAGCCAGGGAAAGGAAGGATTATTATTAGAACTGGTTGATGTTTTTTCATCAAAGCATTTTTTAACAACTAAAACAAAAATTGTCAAGGAAACTCACTTGAGTCAAATTATTTTCCAATTTTTTCAATGAAAAACAGTCACCAAAATATTTTTTGTTTAAAAACAACAAACAACAACAACAAAACAGGTTTTGGTTAAAAAAAAATGAGTTTGTAGTTTTTTTTAGTTTAAAAAAAATTTTTTTTCTGAAAATCAAATTTTCTTATTGAAAAGTGAACATTTTTCAGTTTTCACTTGTTTATTGGGAAAATGATTTTTGCAGGATATTTAAAAAATATAGCTATATAAATCAAAGGAAATATGATTTTGTGGTTTAGGTCCTGGTCTGGGAGTCAGAGTGCAGTTCTTAGCTGTGTGTGTGTGTGTGTGTGTGTGTGTGTGTGTGTGTGTGTGAGAGAGAGAGAGAGAGAGAGAGTGTGTAAAAGATGGACAAGTAATAAATAGATCATATATATTGGTGAGAAATTACAGAATGGAAAAGGCTGGAATCTTTAGAGATGTAACCTCAAGGTAGATATCCAACTTCTGTGCCTTGTGCCCCTGTTGAGTGATTGATTAGGTGATATAAGAGGTCCTTTCCATCTGTATTGTCTGTGATTCTGTAATACCTGGGGTCACTGAAGGAATGGAGGGATCCTCTGTAATAAGAAAGTTCAATTGCAAAAGCGACACATTTCTTCTCCTCTTGATTATATTGCAGAGTTTATTTTCCAGGCAGTCTCATTCTCATTAACTATTCCAACAATAACCTTTATGGAGGGAGGCTGAGCACTGAGAAACCACACTGCTTGGTTGGATAATTCCGCCCTGAGTTACACTGAGGTAAATTCAGTTACCCCAAATGTACAGCAGGTCAATTGAAATTTGCTACAAGGGAGCAGAGGAAAAGGGAAGAGAGCAGGAATTTGAAGGGTGGGAAAACACAACTCTGTATTCTCACATGCCATTTGCAGTGAGTAGAAGAAGGCAGTTATAGGCTAAGGGAAGCATTGTGAGAGGCGAGTGTTACAGTCAGGAGAGACAGAAGAAAGCAGTAATGAGGGAGAGGAAGGTGAGTGTTACAGTGAGGCAGGGATGGACAGAGGAGTAGAGAGAGTGAAGTGAAGGGGGCTGGAGAAGCTAATGATAAGGGGAGGGGCTAGAGTGGGAAGTTTAGTGCCAGTCATAGACTAAAGGAAATAAGAAACATTTTCAAGATGAGATTCCAAGAATAGAAATTAGTCAAGAGCTTGGAAGAGGAGAGGGAACTCTAGGCAACCTACTCAGGGTGAAATCCACCCCTGTGCAGAGGCCTAGTAGAAGCTGATGCACTGCTTAACTCCTTAAAATAGGGCTTAAGTGGTTCATAAACTTTGTACTGGCCTTTGATGGTAGACCAGAGCAGAGAGTAGGACATCCATTTGATGGCCTCAAGGTCAGCTTGAAGAATGAGCTCTGAACTTGCCCATACATCTTCCAAGTTCGGAAATACTGATCAGTGAAATCTGCAACCTACTTGCTTCTAAATGTGCAGAGACAAGGCTCTGTATATACAGGGTGTTCCCTGCTGCCTAGTTCCTCCAAATCAATATTCCCCATTGTTCCGTCATCCAAGACCTCCATCCCAGCTATAATAATTGCCATGGCACTGTCGTCCTGTGACTAATCAGAGGAAGTCATATTTGATTATTTTCTTCTCACTAAAACTTTTTTTGTTTATTGGATGCATCCCTGAGGGGAAAAGAAACTGCAAAGCAACCACAGGTCAATTTCTGTATCTGATTGCCTGTCACAGAAAGATCTTTCATGGATGTTAGCTAAGGGTCTCAGGCTTGGTCTATTACACTACAGACTTATGTCTGTATAACTGCACCACTCAGGAATGCAGAAAATCCACACTGCACTATGACAATGGGAGGGCTTCTTCTGTTGACATAGCTCCTGCCTCTCTGAGAGGTGGAGTACTTACACCGATGGGAGAAACTCTCCCATTGGTGTAGGTAGCATCTTCACTAAGCACTACAGCAGCACCGGGGCAGCACTGTATGTGTAGACAAGCTCTCGGACATTAAGTTCTTTTCTTTTGTTATGAGAGAAAATCATTGCTATTTGAAGAAAGGTAACACGTTCACTAAATGAAGTTTTATATTTGTGCAGGGGGTTGTTATTCTACAGGAAAAGGGCACTTGGGAAGGTGGAGAGGTTCCTATAGAATGTGCTGGTGGCAACTCCCACCTGAGTGCAAGCTGGATTCAGATCTGAAAAGGAGAGAGAAGAACCATTATACTAGTGTTTGTATGGCCTCAGAGTCTTAATGTTCTGCAGGTTGGGAGGCCTTCATTTTCAAAAGTGATTAGTGATTTTGGGGACCTTGATTTTTGGGGGGGCCAAACTTAAGATGCCTTAAAAGGGCTCTGCTTTTTTTAAAATGCTGAGAATCTTCCTTCTGAAAATCAGGCCCCATTTAAGATGTCTCAAGTTGGGCATCCAAAAATCACAAGTCACTTTTGAAAATGTAGGTTGTGCAGAAACCACTTCTGTTCAGTGCAAATGACCCTGCTCAGCCGTAAGTAGGACTGGACAAATACTGCAAAAAATTATCTGTGAACATCCATTTGAATCTTCCCCCTATTCACTTGGCCTATATTCACATCCCTTTTGAGTTTGCTTTTCCATAAATATTCTAGCAAATACATTTTCAGGAAATTTGGTAGAAATAGCAAATTTTAAGCATATACTGGAGAATATTGTCAGAAAGAAAATTTCTGATTTATAAAATCTGCTTCTAAGTGTTACACTCAACCAGTTAGACTAACATGTCAAGTGATCTGTGTCAAATCAAATAGTTTTGTACAACCAGTAAACTTATGGAATTTGTTCCTGGACAATTCACAGAGAAAACGGTGAATTGTTCTCAGTCAATTGTTCACTGTGAATAGTTTGCCCTACTGATCTAAGATTAATATTATAACCTAATTAAAAAACCTCTTTCCACTTATTTAAAAATTAGAGATGAGCCTCAGAGAAATCAAGTGTTAAGAATCTGAATGTGGATCTGTTCTGAATATTACTTGTGGCTGCTTCTCATCTCTATAATGGACTAAACCAAAGCCAGGAATTTTGCAGATTGGGCACATCTCTACTAATTAAATATAGTGCCTTGCACCTTGTGTTGTCATTTACCTCTTTGCAAGGTGAGTGTAATGTAGATGTCAATTGCTACCTCTGGCATAATTGAATGGAGATTACTAATGGTAGCATTTTACACACACTCTGTAAATGACTCTGTAAGGTGCATGGCAGTGAAGAGTCAGGTCTACAGGATTTTTGAAGTATTTATTAATTATTATTTAATTTAGAGTAATTTGCATTTGTATATATTACTTTTCATCTGGAAAAAAATAATTTTTTTCAAGCATTATCCTCTCAGCTCCCTCGGTGGCATAGGTACATTTTATTATCCCCATTTTACTGATGGAGAAAATGTGACACAGATGGGTAAAGTGACTTCCCCAAGGTCACACAATGAGTGAGTGGGACAGCTGGGAAGAGAACCCACAGTCGTAACTCCCATTCTTCCAGTCTTACCTCTAGACCAGAAGTTCTCAAATATGGGGGCTATGAACAGGTGTCAAGGTTAATGACCACCCTTCTCTTTTCATGTTGCTAAATGGTAGGGTTGTGTTGGCTGGATCCCAGTCAGATGAAAGGCTGATTCTGGGAGCAGGTCCTGGTATGGGAAAGAGGGTTTCAGTATGAGAAAAGTTGAGAAAAATTCAGTGTTGTGAAAACTTCATTTTCTGTTTAAAAAAAACAACAACCTGATTGATGGGAAATTCCTGACTAGCTCTACTCATAACACAAGAAAAAAAGGGAAATTCCACTAAATTGAAAGCTGGCACATTTAAAACCAAAGAAGGGAATACTTTTTCCACACAAGATATAATCAAACTGTGGAACTCATTGCCTCAGGGATGTCACTGAAACCAAAAATTTAGCAAGTTTAAGAAAGGGATTGGATGTTTATATGGCTAACAAGAATATTCAGATTTATATCCATTTCCGGAGGCATACCCAAAATGTGTTAAAGAGATATGATACCTCCTGCTTCAAGCCTTGAGTCTATCTCTAACTATTAATTATTAGAGATTGGAAGGAGATTTAGTGTGGGAGACAGATTATCTCACATCTGCCTAATGAAAGGTTTCCTTCATTATCCTCTGAAGCATCTGGTGCTGCTCACCATTGGAGACAGGATCCTGGACTAAATGGACCATGGGTCTGATCCAGTCTGGCAATGCCCATGGTCCTATGTGGATCAAGCCCTGTGTGTTTAAATATATATGCTAGGGTCTCTGTGAGCCTTTGCCTTTGCAGCCTGTGCAGTCAGTGCTGTCTGTGCAAAGTTGGCCACATTCTGCTCTCCGTGACCATGGTGTGTATCCGGTATAGTTCAACTGATACCAGTGGAGTTATTCTCAGTTTACACTAGCATATGTGAAAGTAAAATTTGACCCTATATTGTAAACTTTTGGTGGCAGAAAAGCCTTTTTGGAGGATGTTAGCAATGTGCTTTCAAGTAGTGAAAACTAAAAATGTATCTTATCTCACTCCTAAAGAATTTGACTGAATTTTGCCCACTGGTGACTCTCAGCAGAGGATCTATTACACTTCAGGCATCCCAAGGCTAGAAGATGGTTGGAAACACTTTGTTCTTTGCCGGATGCAAAAGAGCAGTGAATCCTATGCTCCAACCTCATGGCAGGGCAGAACGTGGAAAGTGAGATGCTTTTCAAGAGGAAGTTCCCTTGGGGGCTTTCAGGCTGTGTGTACAAAAGCAGTCATGTAAAAGAGTCTGGCTCCACTATTTTGCCAGGTAATACACTGGGGAGAGAGAGAGACAGGCAAGGTAGCCTCTAGCACAAGAACATAATTTAAAAATACAGCGGGAGTCACATCCAGGTATTTTTTGTTACCAGATGATAATGGTCTCTTGGCAGGAGACCAAGACAAAAAGGGCTCCTGGTCCACTTTTATCCCTGATCATTCACGGCTTTTGTCATGTCTGTTATAAAAAGGCAAGGGTAGATTATAATTAAACCGGGCCACTCCAAAAACAAACAAATCCCATCAGGACCTCCAAACAGACTGTCTCTCCCTGGTTCCTGCTGTCTCTGTCAGTCAGTCATATTTAAACTGAGTTAGTCTCCAATGCATGTATGATGCAACCAGCACTGTAGTATCTAGGTGCCCTGGAAAGCATCTTATATTCAAAAGGTCATATTCATAACCACAACCTTCCCCCTCCCAAGGGGCCTGAACTTTCACCAAGCTCAGTTACTTAGCCTCCCTGATCTATCCTCGCACACCTCTTCACCCTGCATCTGTCTCTTCTCATCAGCCTCTCTCCCCCTCTCTGACTCTTGGATTTTCCCAAGGCAGAATGGCCTTAGCTCCACATTTTCTCACCAATGGACTTTCAGCAGATGATTCATCTCCTCTCTTGCTCTGACTCCCTGCTGCTCCCAGGGCCTATTGACTGAGGAACCAGGATCCCTGACATCCAGCCATAGTCCAATTGTGTGCATGTGTGGTTATGTAATGTGGCCATCACTTGGGGGATGTGTGTAAGTAATGGGGCCAGGGTTGTGTGTGCAGATGCATGTGTATTCAATGTGGCTGATACTAAGGATGTGCATATGTATGTGTGATGGGGCCAAAGCTGTGTGCGTGTGTATATTTTCAAAGGGGCTGGCACCTGGGGGGAAGGGTGAGTGGGTGGAGAACTAGAATATGCATTTATTATGTTATTATGGCACCAGTTAACTCATAAACTCCTGCCTCAACGATTGACTGGTTCTCAGCCTGAGAACAGCAGTCTGGATTTTGGTTTGCCGGATTATATATTCTGGACAAAAAGGACTCTACACTTTGGCGTGTGGAGAACAGAGACACAGAAAGAATTGTACACTGGAAATAAATAAATAAAAATGCAAGCCACACTACTATAAAAACCTTAATTACATTCAGCTCCTGAAACATCAAGAGAGGAAAATGCTCCCTGACTTGCATGTTTTGCTTTTATTTTAATTGGAGTGCTATCTGAGCTCTTATTTATAAGAGACCCAAACTGGAAAAAAATGAAGTTGTCAGTTGGGATTTAGAGGGAACAGATGAAAAAGGTATAAAATATTTGGGGGTGGGGAAGAAGAGGGAAATATGTGAAAAAGCTTGTGAAAAAACCTAATGAAAACCCAACCTTTAAAAATAAAATAAGGAACAGAAAACAGGTGTCTAAGTCACTAATGGCTTCTCTGAGGAATTCCCCAGAGTGGGAGATGTCTCTTGGAGCTCTTACCATCTCCAGTCTCTACTGCATTGTTGTCTGATTAGCCTTTTTCTCTGTTCTGATATATTTACCTTTAATTAACCATGTGTCTGCTTAAATCTCTCTCACACTTCTCAACTTTCCTCCTCTCTCTCTCTCTCTCTCTCTCTCTCTCTCTCTTTCTTCTCCTCTTTGATTTTTTTTAGTGGCATTCTCTGGGATATTACCATCTGTTTCCCCAGGGAAATGCTGAGATGTAGAATGTATTGTAAAAACACAAAAAAGACCTCCTGCATAACCAGACTGATATTTCACAGGTGGCACCGGCAGAATGAGTTCATTGTTTTCACAGACATAACTCAATATGTAGGTTTGTTTTCTCACCCCTTACTAGTAAATAGAATTGGCCATAGACTCTAAGTGCCAAATCCATCCCTTATGTCACTTCACTGACCTCAATTGTATACACTAGGAATCATCTTAAAAAGTGGGCACTGCAGGTCTCACAGGGATAACTGTAGGCACATGGACCATGTATTAGTGATGTATGGTATCTGCACCCACAAAGCAGAGAGTTGGTTTTTCAGTCTTGGCTACCTGAGTTAGGTCACCCAGTTTCACATCTGGGTGCCTACTTAAGAGTGAAAGTCAGCCCTGTGTGGAGAGACAAAGGAGGCTGATGCACCAGTGGGGTGTAAGTACCTGGAGCTCTGCACAGGGCTGAATTTCACTTTCAGATTGCATGGGGATAGGGAATGGACACCAGCAGATAGATATTGGCATATAAGATAGCTATAGGTAGATATGGATACACGGACATGAATAGACTGACAGAGGCAGAGATTAGACCAGTTCTGACTTTATCAAAGTCTGCTTGCCCACCACTAGATCAAAGGTTTTGAGAAGATGGAAAATAAACTTGTGCCCCTCTCCTTTCCTTGCCACTCATGCCAGAGCATTACCCAGCTGCTGCCCTATATACCTATTGCTCTTCATTTGCCATCACTGGACCTTTTAGTTTGCACTCGGAAGTGGAACAGCCGGGAGGAAGCTTTGCCATAACGTTTCTATGGAAACAATTAGCTCTGCAGCCAGTTCTCCAAAGGGCACAAGCCGTGGATACCTCTGAGTAACTGTTACATGTATACACTCCTGAGCTTTATCCCTGGACACCAGCAGATTTCCATAATGGTTTCCTAGGTGACCGTTTTCTCCATGTTGTGAACAGTAATAGGCAAGTTAGCAATGCTAAGTGGTGCTTTCTACCCTTCTTGCTGCTGACAGTGAAAAGCAATCTAGTGGCAATAGATCTCAATCTGGTGCACTTCTATTCCCAGAGGAAACACGTTCACACAGACTCCTGGTGCCAGATGAATGGGTTTCTACAGGACCTGTGGCGACAATCCAATTCTGTCCAGATCGTACAGGAGCACTGACATTGCTTTGCAAACCAACCCTTGGCTCAGTGTGCCTAGTTAGCAGATTCATTCTGTTTCTTGTGATGAACTCTGGCCTCCATGGTATATTCCACATGCATGAGAATAGGAATTTTATCATGTGATAACAGCTGACTATTCCCAGTATATGTATGGTAGGTGGAATGCACCTGATGTACACTGGATATTCCATATTCAAGCGAATAGTTTGCACCTGTTGTGCTGCTAAATATTCCAGGCACCTTCAGTTGGAATGGATTTGCTGACCACTCCAGGGTCATCCAATAGATTGATCCAGGTGCTTTCAATTAGAACACATCTGCTGAGCTGCTAAATATTCCAGGTGCTTCCAATTAGGGCACAATGGCCATGCTCCTGATTGTCACAGGTGCCTCCAATTAGAACACCCTGCTGCACAGCTGAATGTTCCAGAACCTCTCCGCATGAATGCTTCTACTGTGCTGCTAACAGCTAAATTTCCTACCATTTCCTGGATCCCAATGCAGACTGAAAGGATGAGGACCGTCAGCAGGTGTGGTGGAAGACAAGCAGCATAAGGGTCCACTGGTTTTGGTGAGTTGGTGGAACAAATGTTCAGTGTTTGGAAATTTTCTCTCTGATGCTCTCTCCCTCTCTAGGTCCAAATATAGGAAGGGAATAACTTCTTTTGAAAAGAGGTCTTGTGGGTGAGCATTTCCATGAGGAGAAATGGCATAAATTCAGAGTGATGAGCCAAATTCAGAGTGATGAGCCAAATTAAACTTTCTTCCCCCCGTTTACACTTGAAATTCCTTAAAGCTACTTTCACTCACACTGCCAAAGTCTAAGGGAATCTAAACTAGTGTAATTTATATGCAAGGAACAGGAAGAAGGTGTAAATTAAAGTAACCTCCACCTTACTTTACCCCTAACTCCTGCTCCTTTTGTGTAGGTTAGAGCAGTTACATCAGTGCAAATAAATCTAGTGCAAGGGAGTCTAACTTACTGTAAAAGGGTGGTTTGCCTTTGGGCTGGAAAGCCTGGGGCTAAGCCAGCCCCCTGACTACAGGATGAGCCATATCTGGGCTGAGTCAGGTGATCCCCAGTAAGAGGGGGAAAGTCCAGGAGACTGAGTTATGTTTGGAGACACTCCAAGGTCCAAGACACAAACAGAATGAAGATGAATTTAGCCATTTTCTTCTCTTTACAAGTGACCTCCGAACACACTTGATTTTTACAAAGGTATGCATGATTTGAAATTGTTCCACCGAGTCTTTGCTCAAACATATTGCACCCTATGGGTTGTTCATGAATGGTGCAGTTTGAGTACGTTTTTAGCTCGTTGCTGTTTGTTTGTTGTTCATGGTGGGTGATTGGTCACCGCTGTCATGGGGTGTTCTTGATTGGGTGATTGGTGAGTCTAAACAACACAAGCAGAGGCATCACAGAGATTTCAAGATGATGATAAGAAGGGCTGGTTGAAATTTTCACACAAAAAGTTGTTGAAAAAGTCCTTTTTAATAAAATGAAACATTAAAAATTGTAGACATGTGAAACTTGCCGTTTGATGTGAAATTTTCAGCAATATTTTTAGTATTTTTATCCACATTTAATTGAAATTACTATTGAAGTAAGTATCAAAATTATCAGGGAAGTTCTTCATTTACCAACCCCCCAGTTTTCAGTAAGAAAAAGGGTGGACGGGGGCTGGTAAATGAAAATTTTAAATAATTACAAAATGCTTTCAATAAAATGTGGGTAAAATCTGTCTATAAAAATGTGATCACATATTTAAATAGGAATAAGGGTGGACGCTGCTAAATATATTTAAATATATTTTTTTAAATCACTGAATGTTGCAGAAAATAGAAAATGGGTCCATATGAAATGGAAACAACTTTGAGTTTTTTCACCAAATCATTCTCAATTCTTTTTACCAGCTCTAGTGCTGTGCACACCTCCGTCCGTGCAACTCATGCAAACACATCATACATTTTTTTATCTTGCCTGGTGCAATTCCCAGCAGTGCAGAGAATCAGCACAAGGTCTTTGCCCTGCTCAGTCATTGAGCCTCTGAAGCAGTGCAATGGCCTTGTGCTGATCTTCTGCAAACGAGTCAGGGAGGTCTGATTTCACCCTCTGAACATTGTGAGCAACAAGAAATCACTTGCATGAAAGCTGCAGAGGAAAAGAATAAAAAGGGGATAAGAATACCATTGAGATAATTGTGACTCTTCTTGGTGTGAATACTTGTTAATACAATTGTGCAGTACTTTCTTAGTTCTATCTATTCCTGTAAAAGGCTGCACCATCATCATAATGTTTAATTTTAGTAGACATGGTGGCAGCTTGACTTTAGCCAGTGGTGCCAATCTTAGGAAGACCAGCCACACACAACCAAATTCTATTGTGCCAGCTGATGAATCTAGCTGTGTTGCGGAGGTCAGATATGTTCACAAACCCCCCCAGCATGGGCCTGTTGTTTCAGTGACGGGATAAAGCTCAATTTTTAAAAAATTCAAGAAACAATGTGTTTTTTAAATCTTTTTTTGATTGTTTTCCTTGGGCCGTGTGTTCCTTTGAATCTACTTTGAACTATGTGGGTTAATGGGGCAATTAGACTTTAGTCTTGAAAGTAGGGTAATTTCTAAGGCAAAAATCCTTCAAAATACGGCATTCAGCTGCCTTAACAAGATACTATAATGTACTTGTAAACTTCAACATATAGGAGACTTGTAGGGCTACATTCCCCACTGTCTTGTGCCTTGTGTTGTCATTCTCACCTGTGCAAGATGTGGGCGAAATACATGTATATTGCTACCATCAGTGTAGGCATGTGGAGAATTCTGATGTGACAGCATTTTATACCTATTGTGCATGGGTGCAAATGGTTTCAAACGGTACAGAGAAGTGGAGAAGGATTCTGAAGAAACTTACATATCTGAGGCTAAATCTTGCTCAAAGTCAATGGGAATTTTTACCTGGGCATGGCCTGTATGTTTTGACCTTACTCCATATATACACAGGTACCACTGCTGAAAGGCAGCCACTATTGGGTGAAAGATGGAAGCTGTTTGACAGTTCAGGGCAACACTACACCAGAGCTTTATGGCAGAAAGTTGAAAAACACTTTTTTCAATTAAAATTAGAGGGGGATTTAGAAGAAGAACGTAGCTGTCCAACTCGGAAGCAGGCCAGGACACCCAGGGTTTTAATGACTACAGATTTTCAGGGACACCTTGATTTTAGGACTCAACTGAAAAGGACTACACTTCTGCACCACCGCATTCACTAACTCCATACTAGGATATTGGTTTCTGACTCAGAAAGAGGAATGCCAGCTATTGAATCACCAGCACCTAGGTTGTCTTTAGAGGTTTCCCATCAAAATACACTGACCTAACCCAGTGTTTTATCCTGTCTAGTCCTAAATATCTCCAAGGGACTAGGCTCCTCTCACTTTCCTTGAGAGATTATTGAGCATTCTAAGAGATCTAAGAGCTAGATACAGAGGAGGAACAGCAATGAGAGGGATAGAATGCAGCATGTCCTGTCATGTCATGAAAGACGATGACGGCGGCACTTGTCCAGACAAGTAAAGAAGTGTATAGTGACTCACAAAAGCATGTATCTTTTATCCAGTAAAGTGCCTGAAGGCAGTATGTGATCAGAGTGGTGCTCCATGCTTTCAAAAGAGCCCCAGAGGATCCCACTCTGTGTTGTGCCTAATTGTAAGGGCAGGCAGGAATATTTCCGATGCATGGTCTGTGAATGAACACAGGCCTAGGGTTTGCTGATGCGAGATGAACCTAGTGACAAAGATGAAAATGCCAGTACTATACATTTCAATAGTACTACCCATCTCAAAGCACTTCATAAACATTGCATGCTGGAATTCCTTTACCCACCGCTGAAATGCCACCGACTCTGGGGTGAAATGTGGAAGTTGTTTAACAACCTGCGGCAGAACTACACAGTTTAACACAGCAGTTTATGATAGGAAGTGTAGAATATCTTATCCAATGGATGCAATGAGCAGGATTCTCTGCTGGTGTAGATTGGAGTAGTTCCATTCAATGGAGCTATGCTGAATTAGAATGAGAATTTTAGGAAGGCAGAACACATTTAACCAAATTGTGATGGCCCTTATGAAAAAGCCTTATACAGTTGGATGGCAATGAAATAAGTCTGTGCTGACTTTTTAAAACAACCTATAGGATTCTATAGGCTCATACATGGGATTTTTAAAGACCAGAGGCTCAGTCATGCAAAGTGCTGAAAATTAGTGGCAGCTGAGGGTGCCTGGCACTTTGCAGGATTAAGCCACAAGAAATATGGCTTATTGATCCAGTGCTCAGCACTACCGCATCATCTATTTATGGGATGAATGCCATCTACTAAAACACTTCTCGTACCACCCTGCATAGCTCGTGGAGAATTTCTTTGAGTAATGATGGCGTTTGGTTCTGCTTAGCTTATGTGGGTGTGAAATGTTGCCAAACTTATGCGCTGGTGAAATAACCACACAAGTTTCAGGGTGACAGAGAATTAGGCCCACTAAGTGTTTGCCGTATCTGTAGAATGATGCATTCCAAAGGCTATTTGCTGGTTTCATGTAGCCCGTGCTCCCCAATGGAGGGAGAACACTCTTTTCTTCCATCATCTACTGGCTCAGAGAAATGCAAGCTCTGGCAGGGCCCATTAATTTTTAATTTAGCCCTCTCCACATTGTACTGCTGTTGTGTTTTATGAGCACATTATGCTGAAGTGAAGGCTTGTAAAACAGAAAAATTTAAAGTTAAAAAAGCACACTCATTATAGCTAATATGCATGCTAAAGTGGAAATACACAGGTATTTATAGCACAACCCAGTATTAATTCTTCTTATTATTTATTATTATTTCATCCTTATAACTCAGCTGAAAATTGAGATATAATTTATACCAGAAACCCAGAGGAGTTAAAAGCTGATGCCTTCAATTTCCAGGTTTCATAGATGCTAGGATAAGCTCTACAGACGATATGTGGCATCTGCAGAAATATCAGTACTGTTCTATTAAGATAATTTCCTCTGCTACCGAGCTCTTCTCCCACCCCCCACTACCAACCCTAGCACAACACATTTACTGTATGCGAAGTGTCCTCATTCTGTCAGTCACACACAATGCCATGCTGAGATTGAAAACTTTCTCCATATACCTTTCCCACTGTCATCCTGGCTGAAAGCAACTCTGCTCTCCAAGAAAGCAGGCAGTGTCACTAATGTATGCAAGAGACAGTTACAGTCAGAAAGCCCTGCTCATTTTACATCCTGATGGTAAATATGCAAATGATATCAGGTGTTTGCAGCTAGTAGCCTCTCAGCTTTCTGGCACTGTCTTTTTACCTGATTTCCTCTCTGGTTCACTTCCCTAGTATTCCATTGGCAGAAAGCAAGAAGGCACCAAACATAGCTTTATTGATAAAATTATATCTGAGATGAAGGGATGGTGGGGAAAGCTCCCGACAGAAAGGTGAAATTTAAAACCATCACAGGTGCTGGTATCCAAATGTGTTAGGATAACGAATGTGGGAAATGTAGACAATTGTGACCGTCTTCTCTCGCCTACTGTCCAATCTATCAATATTATTATTGTTGAATAAAATAATCATTTATATTATGGGAAGGATTAGGGCCCCTGGTCATGGTTCAGGGTCCCACTGTACAAGGCACTTTACAAATACAGAAAAACAAGGATGGTCCTGCCCCAAAGAGATCTTTATACTTTTTTTTTTCTTTACTGTTATCAACATTGTTAGCTACTTCACTGCTGGCTTTTTTTTCTTTTTTTTTTTAGCAGAAATATGCTGTCATTCTGCATTGCAGGCAGACCCTTGAGTAGAGTGTCACCTCTTTTGTTGTCATTGTTCCAGTCTGAGCCTTGCATGAACCTCCCAACTTTCTCCAAGTTCAAGCTACTGTAACTGGATGTGCAGAGCACAGGCTGTACAGGCAGAAGAGCTCCAAACACAGTCAGTGTTTCAAGGTTAAACACTTGCTTTGTTGTTTCCATCCAGCTACAGTGACAGGGGCAATGGGTCAAAGAATTGAAAATCACTTCTGTTACTGACCTGTGGTTATTGGTCAAGATAATATTGCTGGTGAAATTTTGCTCTCAGACCTCAGAAGGATAAATTTCTTCTATCAACTACACTGGTGTAAATCCAAAATAATTCAGCTGGAGTCAGCGGTGGTACTGGTGATTTACACTGGTATAATTCCAGACAGGAATAGGACCATGACTGCTAAAGTCAGTGTGATTGTGCAAGTGTGACTGAGAGCAGAATTCGGCTGCATATGGGCTGGCTCCTACCACTCCTGTTTTCTGAGAGGTGGGATTTGAAATGTATAAATAAGTAGAGAGCCTCATTCAGATCTCACTTACCGATCTGTAAATTTAGGGTCCGATCCAGCTCTTAATTCCATCCATATTCAGGAAATCATTGAGCCACATGATAAACTTTAGGTGTGTACTTAAGTTCCATTGACTTAAAAAATAAAGCACGTGCTTCCGTTTTTTTTAAAAAACTGGGGCTTAAGTGACGTTAATGGAGTTCTACCATTGAAAAACCAATGTGCAATCAGAATCAGGCCAAGGAAATTCACCCATCCCTTTAAAATTGGAAGGTAGAATCTAACAAATAACACACACGGGGCCAGATTTTGCATTTAGTGACACTGGTGTATACCAGTGAAGTTAATGGAGATACTCCAGGTTCACACCCATTCACCCAGTGAGAACAGAATGTAGCTCAAGGTCTTCACCTTCTTCCTTTGACTATCATTGCCACAAGTAAGTAGACAAGGGGAAGGAGGGCGAGGCTACAACATCTCCAGTCTGAGGCCGGAAGTAATTTTCAGGAGGAAAGTATTACATTAGAACTGTTAGGGAGCCCAGACTGGTACAGAATGTTGCAAGCCACAGGCCTTAAATAAAGAGAAGAAACAAAACAGCTTGGGCTGCGCAATACAAGAAGTGCAGTGGAAAAACCTCTCTCTCCAGCCTTGCAAAACATAATGTGATGTCTCTTAGCTTCTAGCTGCTTCCATCTAATGCAGTCTGAACTGCTGCAGCAGTCTTTTTAGCAACATTTCAGTTCAGTGAGCAGTAGGGGAGGAAGCTGTGCAGTCAGGAAGGAGTTGAAGTGTAGAATTTTACTATCCCTGTTTGATACTGTCTGCTGTGGCATACGCAAGCCAGCTGATCTACTCTCTCAAACACTGCTCGGCTCTAAACAACTTCTTAACAAAAATGGCTCTGACATCTGCAATATTTTCCCTTTTTGCCCTCACTAAACTTTACCTCTGGCTGAAATTAATCCCTGATCAATTCTCTCGTTGATACTGATTTTCCTGACCGTGATTCCTTGTGTAACTTCAGTGTATTTAGTGGTCTATGATGGGCCACCTACTATAAAGTTCAGTGCCTCCTGTAGATCTTTGATAGTGCTGATCTACCAGCTGTCCAGACAGACATTACATGTTGTACAAGTGTAATTTTTCAATTGTTCTGTCATTTATCACATATGTATACATAATCTCCAAGACTATCTATCCTAAACTATTAATTTTTAATATGAGAAGTTATTAATTCCTTATGCAAATTGGTAAAAAATACAACAGGGTTACTGAAATAATAAAGAATATAGGTAGGGCTGAATCCTGCAGTCATTATACAGAAAAAAAGGTCCTTTGAAGCCAGTGAGACTATTGCCCCAGTAAGGCCTGCAGAATTTGGACCTTAGGCATTAATCACTGTTAAATCCAGGATGACTTTATGGATTGTGAGCAGGCATATCGTTTGAAGGATATTGGGGTGGCTGAATTAGTAACAAACTGATTAGGTCCAGAGAAATGTAATAAATGGTGCCAAATATTGCCTTTTTTATTTATTTATTATTATTATTATTTTATATTTTTAGTGAATCTAGCATGGGTATAAAGGAGTAAATAAATGTCTTGAAGTTCAAGGTCCTCTGTTTTAACCCCAGGACAGGGTACAGCGTGGGCTCTCACAGGTGAGGTTCCTCCTACCCCCAACACTGCTCTGCCAAGGTGTCATGTTGCTGACCTGGAGGGGCAGTCTATAGGGTTCAGATGGCAATTTGTCCTTCATACCCCTCAACACTTGCTCTCTTCTTCTCAGTTTATTATTTATGATAATAATAATATTTTATATGTCTGTGGCTGGCTCTGTGCAGTACAGACAGAGGCTGGACTTCTGCCCCGAGGGGCTCACAGAGTAAGTTTAGTTGTATTATGCAGACTGCAAGCTCATTGGGGCAAGGAGTGCCTTTTGTGCATACACGCACTCCGCACAATGGGGCCCTGATCCAGGACTGGCACCTCAAGGTGCTACCACTGTACAAATACATAATATCTGATGAGTGGGGGGAGGGTAACAAAGGGCATGGAAATCCTGGGGAGAGGAAGGACAAGTATCACAGAAATAAGATTATGGAGGTGGGTCAGTTGGGATTGAACCTAGAACTTCTGGATCCAAAAGCAGCATTCACCAGTGTGTGAGCTAAAGGAACGGGTCCTGTAGAGGAGAGCCAGGAACACTTATCAAGCTCTAGACATAGTCTAGCCAGTAAAGGTGGACAAAGAGCTACACTCTGCTACTGTAGGTTGCACAAGTGTCTGTGCATATAAGTGCACCTCCTGCCCCGCCCCCAAATGTTATTCTCTCAATTCTTTTGATGGTTTCTCTGCTGAGATTGCCAACAAGTGACTATTGTGGTAGTGAATGTTGTGTAATAAGAAACTTGTCCACTGAGAACTTGGCCAGGACCAACTAACACAATGCACATCAGCTACAGCCCAGCCATCAGATGCTAATCAGTCACTGACTTGTGCTGGATTTCAGTTGTCAGCCTATAGGAAAATGTCACAGTGGGCGTGATGCTGTGAGATGCTGAGAGCTCTCAATTGCCATTGAAGTCCAATGGGACTTGCGGGCACTCAGCACCTTGCAGAATTGATCCCAAAATTCTATTACTGATCTTCTGAGCGTGTGAAGATCTTTCATAACAAGTCTCTATTCACTACCCCAAAGTGACAGCAAATTAGCTGAAATTTTTGTGCACATAAAAATGATTCAAATGTAAACTGGACTAAATTAAGCCTGCTACAATAAAGGCCATTTATAATAGAAAATGAGTTTAAAGTCATTGATATAAACTGGGGCTAAATTCAGAAATCCTTGTCACAGTCTGATTCTGATTCCATGCTAGTGCAGATCCTCAACTGGTGTAAATCAGTGTAGCTGATGGAGTTACACTGATGTACACTGGCTGGGGGATCTGGTCCATTACTATTTGCATTACTGCAGCTCTTAAAAGCCCCAATTGAGATCAAAGCTATACTGTGCAAGGAGCTGTGCATGCCCATTACAAGAGACAATCCTGGATCCAAAGAGCTTAAAATCTAAATAGATGAGCCAGTCACGGGGAGCATTATCAATTAGTTTTACAGATGGGAAAGCATCGTGTACAGAAATTAAGTTATTTAGCCATGGCCAGTGAGGATGTCTGGGACAAAGGAAAAGAGCTCAGATCTCCTGATCGTCAGTTCAGTGCCTTAACCATAAGGGCATTCGGTACCATCTCCAATACCAAGCACTGTAAAATGAATTTAAGAGAGATCAGAATCAGGCACTGAAACTGAGCAAACTCTTTAACTGGGCAAAATGCCCATTTACTTTTGTGAGGGCCTGATCCTGCAAAGACTTACTCATGTGTTTAACCTTGGGCTGGAGTCTGGTCCTCTAGAAATCAGTTCTTGTCCTGGGGCAGAAAGAGACCAGTTAGGACTGGTTGAAAATTTTCCATCAGAATTTGGGTGAGGGGTGGAGGTTGTAGGTTATTTTCATGTCTGCTTTCTGTTAAACTTTTTTTTTCATTTTCATCTAAAAGGTGAAAATGAAAAGTTTTCAGCTGAAAACCAAACATCAAAGATTATTTTTATTAAAATGCCAACATTTTTCTGGGGGAAAAGTTCCAATCATCTCCTCTTATAAGTAGCCCACAGAAATCAATCATTGACTTCAATGGAACTACTCACAGTGCATACATTTAAGCACATGCATAATTGTTAGAGAGATCACATCTTGGCAGAGGACTTCAGGATTTGCCCCCTGCCTTTTAGCCTGTGAGGACAAAATCTTCCTGAAGAGGAATTTGCTGGGAGAAGCTTCTGTTCTCAGTGAAACATGCTGTTACTCTCAGCCATGTATATTTTATTGAGGTCATTCACAATATCAGATTTCTCCCTCTCCTCTCCCACCCTTCATGTAATACAATTTTATGAAACTGACATTTTTGACTCCTCTGCTTTAGAAAAATAAATTATGTGGGGAAAGCTGACAGCAAAATATTTGTTTAGATTTTATTAAGCACCAGGAGAAAAGCTGTATAAGATGCCAAAAGAAGATGAGCAGAATCAAGTCTTGAGCCACCAGAGAGGCCCTTCCTTTCCCATCCACATGCACACGTAACCATTAGCAAATGGGGAGGGGGGGTAATTTTAAATGTTAGGAAATATTGGCTGAAATGATTTCTA
Organism: Chelydra serpentina; assembly: GCA_037349315.1. NCBI lineage: Eukaryota > Metazoa > Chordata > Testudines > Chelydridae > Chelydra > Chelydra serpentina. The sequence continues at coordinate 8,779,699 of JBAIAC010000037.1, read as the reverse complement.
CTAAGACTTTTATTTATTAAAAAGTGGGTTGCTTATAGCATACAAATACAAATATAACAAATCTGTGACTACCTATGCTGTTATATCTATGCTGGTATATCTCTCACTGTGCCGCACACTGATATCAGCATCACAATAACAAGGAGAGAATTCAGAGCCACCTGCTCCAGAAGAATCCTAAAGAATCTCCTTTAGCCGACATGTATATATGCCCTATAGCACATAGTTGAGAAGATCTGCTTCTAGCCAACAGACAGACATACAGAGCTAATTCAATTTAGCAAAATAATCCCTGATTCCTTCCACACCCACACTCCAAATATTTGAAATAGAGATGGGTCTATGCTGTTTAAATATAAATGTACATCTAAACATTCTTTAAGTTTGGGAATATCCAGATAAGGTTTATGTATTGGGCCGTTAAAGTTATAACAGTACATTCAGATCCCTGTCTGCTTGAAGTTTTTCAATTCAATCCCATCTCTAATTTTAAATTTACACATTTTTATTTTGTTCAGACAAATTACAAATTATTAAGGTGAAATCATGACCCCCATTGGAGTCAATTGCAAAACTTCCTGTGACCTCAGAAGAGCCAGTATTGCCCAATTAAATACAACACACAGCGTTAAATAAATGCATGAATAACTGAGAATCAGCTTGTATTGAAACTATGTTTATAAATTGAATCCATTGAATTTAATTGGAGCTTTGCAGCCGATATCAATTAAGAGCAGGTTTGGTCCCTCTGTTTCTTTATTTGCCTTTGCACTGGTGAGCAATTTGCAAACATTAAATAAATACACAATCCCATGAAACAGACATTTTAGATCAATTTTATAGATGTAAACAGAGGTACAGAGGTAAAAAAACTTGCACGTAAGCACAGTGGGTGCAACGAATCTCCATCCAGAGGACCAGCACAAATCCTGCACATCATATAAGTTATACTTTGAGTGCTCAAGTCATCTATTGGCACTGAGATGTCCCTCTGGACAGAGTTTAATTTTGCACACGGGAGCTAGGAATAGAGTGCGGAAGACCTGTTTGCAGTCCCCTGCTCTGACTGCCAGATAACACTCTGTCCCAGAGCTAGGAATAGAACCCCGGAATCCTGGCCCCCACTACATTTGTTCTAGCCACTTTACAACAATGCTCTGTCATCAGTTGTGTGATTTGGAAGGTCCCGGCTGTATGAAAATTGCAGCATCGGAAACATGAGAGAAAACCCCAAAGAGTAATAAGTTGATGCAACATCATTCTTGAAATGAAAAGCGGGAGGAAGTTTCTAGCCAGAAGATGATAATGATGCTGAATCAGGTTTCCACAGCTAACTAATCTCTTGTGCGTTTAATAAATCCAGAAGCTCCATTCCAAGGATAAACATGGCTCCCATGTCTAACCAGACAGACACCTGCTGTCATTTTCCTTATGTCTGAACCTGCACAGCAGGACCAATTATTCAGCTAACAAACTGGAGACAAATCCTGCACATTGTGCCATCCTATCAGCTGAATTAAAGGTGTCATGGTTACCATGGCAACATTGTTTCAGATGCTGATGGGAGAAGCAGTTGTGATTAAATTATTGAGGGTCATTTGTGTGGTGTCCTGTCCCACCTGCCCCTATAGATTTTCCTGGTTATCACAGCTCCTGGGCTGTGATTCCTTTCAGAAGCAAATCAACAAATAAAAGACTTAGTGGATCCCAAGGACATGTTGGTATGTGAGTTGCTACACAGGATGGGAGGGCCCTGCATGAAAGTCTCCAAAGCAGCTAAGCACCTTTTGCACATGTAACAGGCTGAAGTGGGGAGGAAGAATAGCTCTTACCCTACCACAGACTCTGTTTTTAAGCCTTGGTCTTCACTTTGTTGGATTCTCCCTCTACAAACACGTTCTGTATGATGCAAGTGTAATGTGGTGCCCTCAGGTCAGCAGTGATGATGGAACTGATGATTTCTGGATCTAAAATTATGAGCTTGTGTAAGGAAAGGACAAGCTGTATGGACTCTGTTGTGATGCAGTTTATTTAACTCGATTCTGCAGCTTTGCTCTAGAGAGGATAGTCCACTCTCCATAGTCTACTGAGTCCTTGGCCTCTGTTCAGGCTCCCAACAAGGGGGATGAACGTGGCTGTAGGTTTATGACAGTTGTCCACTATGAATTGATCTGTGCCGACATATTACACAGGTCAGCAAGTTACTCTCCATTATGGTCCAGTAGATAGGGACTAGCACTCAGGAGAGTAGGGAGATGGTCCCACTCCTGCCACTGACTTGCCATATCATCTTGGGCTGAGTCATCTTGCCTATTAGTGCTTCAATTTCCGCATTTGTAAAATGGGGATAACATCCACAGCTTTGGAAGGAAAGTGTTATTATTAGCTGCTACTGATCTCAGTGGGTTTGAATTGAGCTAGAAGAGGAAAGGCTCTGTAGTGTAACCAATGTCACACCTTGAGTGTAGCTGCTAATAGCTTTGTTGGAACAAAAGGCAAAGCTTCATGGGACTGTATTTAATTGCAGTGGAGCTCAGAAAAGCATATTATAGATCTTTACGTTGCTTCTGGCTGTTTCAGCAGATGAGAACTGTACTGATGCCTCACGCTGCTTTGGATGTGTCCTACATTGCAGCAAATTGCATAAAGAGGACCAGGAATAGGAAAAGGTGGAAGTTGGACTATTTCCTCTGAGGAGGCATGTGGGCTAGAAGTTGATGCAAAAGATTAAAGCTTTGTGCACACACAATGCTCTGCAACATTGCCTTTTCATGGAGCAGCCTCACACCGGTATTAAGGTCTCAAATCTTTGGGCCTGGTCTCCCTGTTTGATGTACAACGTACAGATGTGCAAAAAAGGCTAGGAAATACCTGTGTCCCCCGTCCCCCCCAAAGGAGAGTGAGCTACATGAAATCATGGGAGCTAATTATTATCATTGTTATTTATCCATTATGCATGGACAGTGTCCCAATTAAATATGATCTAGCCCAAGGTGTTTACAATCTTTGGCTCTGATCCTGCGTATGAGTTCAGGGATTTGCTCATGTGGAATTTATTGCAGGACTGGTGCCTAAAAGACATAGATTAAGGGATTGTCTACACAGGAAAGTTATACTGGTATAAACTAAGGTGTGACTTTAAACCGCTGTAGTTATCCTGGTATAAGCCCTTGTGTGGACACACTTATTCAGGTATAAGAGGGTCCTTTTTGGTTTAGCTTATGTCACTTGGGAATAGGTTTAAGATAAACTAACAAAGTGGCTCTTACACTAGACTAAGTGTGTGTGTGTGTGGGGGGGGTGTTATACCAATATAATTATAACTAAGGCTAAGATTGTGTCATGGATATTTTTAGTAAAAGTTAGGAACAAGTCATGGGTAATAAAGAAAAATTCACAGAAGTCCATGAACTGTCCCTGACTTTTATTAAAAATATCCATGATAAAATGGGAAGGGACTAGGCACCTGTGGGGTGGCTGGGAGCTCTGGGGCCCCCACCACCTGCATGGGCTCAAAGCTCCAGGGTCCCCCTGCCACTAGCCGCGGAGGGGAGCTCCAGGGTCCCCCTGTGCCCTCCCCAGCGGCAGGGAGCGCTGTGGGAATCCCCCTGCCAACGCCGCTGCGGAGAGCTGCCGGGGTCCCCCTGTTGCAGCAGCTGGGAGCTTTAGGGTATCTCTGCTGCCCATGGCGGCTGAGAGCTTGGGGGCCCACTGCCTCAGGCGGTGGGGGGACCTTACTGCTCCCTGGCACTGCGGGAGGAGGCAGGACCCTCCAGCTCCAGCTGCCAGGACTGAAGTCACGGAGGTCTTTTGAAATCACTGATTCCGTGACTTCCGCAACCTCCATGACAAAACCATAGCCTTAATTATAACAGATACAACTTTCCTGTGTAGACAAGCATGAAACAAAACACACTGGACGAGTCAGAGAATGGCGATAACTTACTGTGATGCTTACATATGCTTTGAAGTAGCAATCTAGTCTGCCCTGTGGCTCTGTGGCCTCTGACACGTTCCATGTCTGCAGAGGCAGAGCCAGACTAGCTTATTTTTGCATACTTTGGGTGTGGAGTCATTCTCCTTGATCACTTTACTGTACACAAGTGGATGGATGATGGGGGTCAATTAATTAGAAGAGAGAGGTGAGAAAATATCTGGCCTCTGCAACTATTGCTTGCATCCCGTAGAGAATTCAAACTTTTTTTTTCGTGCCTTAAAGTGGTGGGACAGCTGGATGGCAGACACAGCTTCAATGCCCAGTGTAAAATGTGGCCTGTGACTGGTTGTGCTCTCTGAAAAGATGAAGAGCACTGTAATACTGAACCATTCTACTGTCTGGCGATGAACTCAAGTGCTCCAGCAAGCAAAAAGGGCCTTTTAAATAATATTCCGTCTCCCCATCTCTCTTTTTTCCCCTTTCCAAATGCATCTTTTCAAATAGCATGTTTACCCCTAAGGGTTATGGAAAAAGCTCTTCAAATCAGTTTCCAGAGTGGAGATTAAAAATGGGTTCGCTGCACCTCCTAGGCAAAGGCAGACCGGAGATATACTGAAGGCATTGGAACAAGCAATTGTGGTCCAAGGGAGTCATTTAATATGGATGTCCAACACGCTAAATGGATTTTGCTTTTAAAAATTATCAGGATGTTGAACAGTGAAAATATTTTGAGCCATCTTTGCATTCGATGGATGGCTTGGTTCAGATTCCGAGGCTAGGATCATGAACAGCTCTCTGAACTGCTTGCTGCCAGCAAAGATTAGCAGTGATGAATTCAGCCATTCCGCAGAAGAGTTACTGATGAGACCTTTACCCTGTTCTGCATGCAACCCACTGAAGTCAATGGGGACGCAGGAATCTGCCCGTGTGCAGCTCATTGTAGGATGAGGGAGGGCCTAAAATCATTCACATCTCCCAGTGGTCCCCCGTTTTGGGCTTGCAAACATCCCTCTGTCCCACAGAAAACTGGCTTTAGCCAGAAGTTTAGCAAGAATGCTCCCTAATGACTAGGACAAGGGACTGAGAGTCAGGAAGCTGGGGTTCTATTCATGATGCTCTCTATGCATTTATACTGTCCTCGTCACTGTGAGTTCTTTACAAATCCTGAATGTAAACACAGGATCTCTGCGGTGAGAGCCCATTCATTCCACTGCTTTGATACTGTGCGCTGTCACCTTGGGAAAGTTGCTTCACTGCTCGGTGCCTCAGTTTCCCCATCTGTAACATGGGGTGTGACAGGGCCAAGATATCCCTACCTCCCAGAGATATTGTGAGGATTAACCAATTAATGCTTGTGAAATACTCTAAGGTCCTCAGATGAGAGGCATGAAGGAGTGCAAAGCATTGTGAATTTTTGCGAGTTACAACACGTGCAGCAGAAATTCAGAATAATTTAGCTGAGCTCACAGAAAATATTACTCATATTTGGGGGTTGGGAACAAAGCCAACTCCACTCACTTTTGAGTTTCCTCCACTTTGGTTTGTCTGTGTCCCTCAGCCTGAGCCATGAACAAAGGATTTACATGATACCTGCAGCTAAGGTCTAGCTGCAGGTATCATGTCACCTTTAAGTTCTTGATTCCATTTCAATCTGGAATCCTAAAGTATCTGACTGAGAGCATCCACAACAAACCCTGTTGGAGAAACCCATTTTAGTGTTCTGCTGGCATGCAGCTGTGAACTGTCATGCTCTATGCATATTAACAATGATGGCACTTATACAACCTCTCCCAATTTGTGGGGCCTGGAGTGCATTGCATGTTGTCATAAATGAAGACTACTAAAATACAGCTGTCTCTGGGGTGGAATGTGGCAACTGTTTAAGCGAGTGCAGCACCACTATGAAGCAGTTTGGCAGGGAGTTAAAGGCTGTTTCCAGTGGGAGATAGGCAGAATGTAACTTACTGTCCAAACTGGATTACAAAGGTCAGCTGAGTCAGCAGTTGTCTGTATATATCTTTAGGAAGAAGCATACTCTTGCTCCTCTTGTCCTTCTCAGAAGAGCTTTTCTTAGCACTGAGGCCAGCTGCTCTCCTAACGAATATAACCACCTACTTCTTGGAGGAGCCTGAATGGAACAAAGTATCTGCCTCTCATGGGTATTTAAGGACCATGTCCCAAAGTGCTCAGGATATGTGGGGGTTAAAGAGTGGTGAAAAAAGGCAGGAAGGATGAAGGTAAATGGACCCATATAATCTTAGAGCTTTAAACATTTGATAAAGTCTGCCTGTGGGGTGAATTTCAATAAATAATATTGTGCTTCTGTGTTTAAGAGAAAAGAAAAATTTTAAACAAGTATCCTTGTAGTAGAAGGTAGAATTTTAAGATTCTTTTTCAATAAGCAGTTGAAACAGAACCTAATGGAAGTGATTGAAATTGGTAATAATGGTGAAAGCTTTCTTTGTAAGGTTGGTGAATGTGATTTCAGCCCAGATTTCCTCCAATAGCCCTGATTTATTCTGGTGTCTATTCTGTTATGCTGTCCATGGTATCCGTGTGCTGAGTAAGGTCTGTTTTATTTACATTGTGCTGCTGGGTTCTTTCTGTTCTAAATTGACTGCATCTTTAAATGGTTTAGCAGAAAGTTAGACAAATGGAGTAGCTTAAAGTCAAGATGGTGGTGTCTAGTATATAAGGCAGTTACGAGGAGATCTGGGTTCTTGGTACTGACTTGTGTGACCTGGAGCAAGTCTCCATTTCTCAATTTACTTATAAATATGTATTTCTCAATTTACTGATAGATAATGTTACTGACCCTTAAAGTGATTTCTGATGTATGGGTTCTTTTGCTCTATTAGAATGTAATTTATATTTAGAAATGGCTGGTTTCTCCACCCAGACCACGTGGTACATCTTGCTTTTTTAAAAAAAAAAATCTGTCTTCCTTTAAAATAAACTGAAACCGAGATCCTGTCTCCTGACCAAAGTAGATGGTGGTTTAAGTGGTTTTTTTTCTCTGTAAACTTTGTCCTTCACCTGTAAACTGTCAGGAATGGAAAACACAATGGGAGGTTGGGAGCAAGTGGGTAGTTTATGAGATAAATGTAATAAGCCTGAGTGGCCACAGCAAGCAGTATAGTGACACCTCTGAAGCTCTAGGTGGTATGGGACTTTACAGGAATTGTAGGGATAGAACTCTAAAAGTGCAGGGCCCTGTCACTGCAGATAGAGGACAGCAGCATAGGGACTATGACACACTGTGAGTCAGTTCTGTTTTCATACTGTAGAGGGCCGTATTGTGCACATACAGCATCAGGATCATGACAGTGTCAATGCAAAATCTCCTCCGGATATGAGGTTCTTCAGTTCTTTGTTGCACTCTAAAGATGTGAACTAAAATTCCAGATTGGAACATCCTTGCAATCTGTGGGTATTGAGAATCCACACTTAAACTCTGCAGGTGGCTCTTTTCTTTATAATGTTCTCGCTCTAAAACTCAGGATCAGAACATTTCCAGCCCCTGAATGTTGAAGTTTTCCTAATCTGGGTCAGAAATATATTGTGTGATCCCATCTCTAAAATGGCCAGTCTGTGTGGAAAACTTATTTTAAGTCATGCTTATTTAAAAAAAATGATCCTGACTTCTGTATGGTGGAACTGGCTGAAGTGATGAGCTGCTCTTGCAGATTTCAGAGGATCATTTTGAAGAAACCTCTGGATGTTAAGATATCTATCTGAACTGCCCAGACTTCTGAGAGCTGCATGACGTGTCTGGAAATCTCAAGAGAACAGACATTCTTAGGAGATTTCCACAGCATTCACATGTGTGATATCCTCTGCCTATATCTTTGTGTTTCTCTGTAAACTCTCTGAGGCAGGACCCTTTCTTAGCATAGGTCTGCAAAGTGGCCGCCCTTCCAGTAGGTGCTATAGAACAGCTTCCTGCTGTGCTAGAAATACATGGATAAAAGTTTCCATCTTGGTGTTTTGCTTCTGTGGCTTCTGATCCCATTTGTCACTGGTAAGAGCTAAAGGCAGCACTAGAAATGAGAAAGCCAAAGGAGATAGATTGCAAGTTTGGTTAATCTATGTAAAGTTCAGCTTGGGTGTTGGGTGAAGACTGAGTGCAGGTGGCTTGACTCAGTTTCCCTGTCCTTACCCAGTTCCTGCCTCTCCCTTGCTGCATGTGTCAAACTCTGCCCTAACCTGTTGCCCTCTGTGCTCCTTCTGGGGGGTAAAACAGGGACCTGGGTGTCTCTAGTAGATACCAAAATAATTCCTTCCTTTCTTTTCCTCCCTGCCCTTGGTTCAGCTGTGGTTTAAATCAAATACAATGATGAGACTGGCCACTCAATTTCCAGGGCTTCTGCTTCTCAGCTGGGATTTCAATTCTAATTTTCAAAGCTGCTGTGCATATAAATTGTGTCACTAGTCACCTCCTGTGTTAATTGGTGAACCGTGGCACTTTACGGTGGAAAATTCCTCATTGCCAGCAATTGAGTGGAAAAGTCCCTGTACACTCAGCAGCACAAATGTGCTGGGAGGCTGGAGTGATGTGAAGGCAGATGAGCCTGTCACTCTTTGTTTGCACTGCAGATTTATCCATCCCTGGAAAAAGGTGACTTTGGTGCTGTGGAGCCATTTTAGTACAATACGGAACTTCTTGCTTTGCAGAGACATCTTCACCCAACCCTGCCTTGCTTGGCCTCTTCAGCAAGAGAAGTGGTGTTATGCAGTGACTGGAACCTTGAGATTGGGAAGCCAGGGTTCTGCACTAAGTTAGCAAGGGCCTGATCTATTTTTAAAGGTTCTGATTGAGTGCCCCCATTAGCTTCAGCGGTACCTACAGGTGCTCAGGACCTTAGAAAATGAGGCTATTGACCACTATGCCTCAATTTCCCAACCTGTCTGAAGGGGATAGTAATGCTTACCCTAACAGATGGGGGTGGGGAGATGTATTAGTCTTTTCAGTGCTTTGAGGATGTAAAGGACTATATAAGTACAAGGCACTAATACTGCAGGGCTAGTCCATGATAAATCTGTTGTAAATAAGTATGAATGATGGGAAGAACTCAAAAGATTCTTCAGTTTAAACGTCTGTGTTCCTATTATGCAGGTAAGGGTGGGAACCTCCTGAGAACAGGCTTTCTTTGTAAGATTTCCAGTGTGTTGTGGATCTGGCTAGGTTAGGAATAGGACAGAATAGCCTTTCTCATGATCTGCAGCTCCATTGGCTTCTGCCTGTAGCCAGCAACTGAAGAGGGATGTAAAATTGAAGTGTGTCCCAAACCTCATTTAAACATTGGTTTACTTTGGATGAAGTCTTATCCATCCCATATATAAATATTGAGTTTTAAAAGAGTACCACATTATTGTTTAGTAGAGCTGAACAAAAAACTGTGAATGGATAGTTCATTCTCCAAAAAATGCAGTTTTGAGCCGATCAAACTATTTGCCACTTTGACACACACTTGTTGAATAGTTTCAGACTTTTCAGGGGGCTAGAGTCACCAAGGGGATTTGGGCACCATTCACAAAACTGGAGGTGAAGAAAGTGATACTGCCCTGACTATCAGGCTTCTGGGGTGGCTCTCAGTCCTGTTGAAGCTGTTCCACTTTGTACAATGTACTTCAATTGCCATTGAGGCAAAGAGAGAGAATGTGAATGACTCTCTAGTCTCATGGTTCAGGCACTCATCTGGGAGGTGGGGACATACCTGGGTTCCAGTCCCTGTGCCAATGAATAATTATTTATACAAATTGGAACAGCTTCATCAGGAGAGATCGAGACTAGTCCACCTCAGAATAGCCCATAGCCTGATATTAGAGCAGTCACCTGGGCAGGAGCAGACTTGGATTCAAGTCTTTGCTCCAGACTGAAGATTTGGACTTTGTTTCCCGCATCCTAGGTGAGTGCCCAGACTATTGTATACAAGGGAGGGGGGCAGCACCACCACCTTCTCCTCCTCTTCTTTCATGAATCAAGCCCTTCTTTTCCTTTGCTTTTATTTTAAAAGCCTGGAAATAAAACATTTTGTTGGACTCAAAATTTGAATATGACCTTTTCGGCACTGCCAATGAACCGTGGGTCAGTTATTCACCCAGCTCTGTTATTTAACACTTTATTTGCAGAAGCACTTTAACACCTCAGTCTAATCAGGGCCCTGTTGTGCTCGGTGCTGTACAGACATGTAGTGAAAAGACTACTCCAGCCTCAGAATTTGGAGTCATAAGGACAAGGCACAACTGGTGGGTGACCCGCCAAGCAGAGGAGATGGGGTAGAAATTTGTAGGCTGCAGTCTCAAGCCTTCTACTCTGTGTTGCTGCTTCCTTTCCTTTCCCTCTCTAGAGACTGAATCCACTTCTTCTGCATCACCACTGAAGTCCTTTGAGTGACATCAGGGATAATTTCTGTCTAGCTCCTTATCTTTGGTATACTTGAAAGAACAACCTCCTTTATCTGCCTACAACCTCTCTCCTTTCCTGGTCTTCCAATATACTAGCTTCTGTCATCCTCTCTTCTGGCAGATCTAATTCACCATCCCTATTCTACACATCTCTGCACAGCAGCCTGCTTGACTAGGTGACTTTCAATGTCCTCTGATCCCTATTTTCCTTGTACTATAATATGTGACCCACAAGTACTCCTAATACATAAATGTATGTGCTGTATATGTAACTGTAACAAACTGCGGTGAGCTAAATGTGAACCCCCTTGCAATGAAATGTCTCATAAATTATCCAGTGTAATGTGTGTATGCTTTACAGAATACTTCCTGATGCTAGAAATATCTCCCTATACACTGGCAGGGTGTGAGCTGTATGATCCATGAGGGGTTCTCAGATGTGCATGGGAACTGCTATTAGAATTGAGCATTAACTACTTTATCAAATTCATGCAATGTCCCTTCAAGCTCAGCAAAACTTTGCAACCCAAGAAATGTCAGCACTGGGGTTTTAATCACCACCACACTTTCCCTAAATGCCTGCAGATGAGGCTTTGGGGGAGGATAAATCAGCTGTCTATTAGGAAGTCATTGACATGGATGGAGAGCATGATGTGGTTCTAAATATGGGGCATGTTATACGTGCATGTATATATCGGTTTGACTGACTACATTGCGATCCAGGGGAATTATCATTATCCAATAGCTCCGTGTGCCCTGTGGGTTTCTCTGTCCTAGGGAAAGATGGACAAGGGATAACATTGAATCACCAAATGTTTATATGCTGAAATGGAAACAGATCTTGAAAACTCGGCTGCCCAAGTAATCTTGGAGTGTGTTTATAGCTAAAGAAGTGATGCTGTAAAATAGCATCATGGGGGTTCATATTACTTCTCAATAGCTCCCTAGATCAGATCTGTCCTGTATACAAGTCTATAGGTGATTATGCTAACTACCAGCTCTGCAGCTAGGATCTGAAATACCAGCCGTATTCCTCCTGCCTCTTGAATCACCATCAGTAAGTAATAAAGGGGCTGCAGTCAGAAAGTTTGGCTGGCCGCTTTGCTGATGATGTGTGAGGCAAGTTGTCTCCTGTAGCTGTAGGCTAGTGAACTGAACACAGGGCAAGGTGATGGAAGATCTAGATTCTATTCCTGGCTCTGTCACTGACACACTCTGTGGCCTTGGGGACAGCTGTTCCTTGTGCTGAACTTCCAGTTAGTGAAGGTGACATAAATATTAACAGTGTTAGAAGAGAAACAACTGTTTCCATTATTCCCTCTTGTCAAGTCTATGGTATTCGCTTGTGATGGAGGAAGGACAACAGATCCTGAAAACTTGTCTCTACAGAGAGAGAGAGGTAGGTCCAGAATACCAAACTCAATGTTATACATTATATAAGAGCTAATGTCACATCATAAGAATGACCATACTGGGTCAGACCAATGGTCCATCTAGCACCATATCCTATCATTCAGCAGTGGCTGGTGACAGATGCTTCAGAGAGAATGAACAGAACAGGGCAATTTATTGAGCAATCTATCCCATCATCCAGTCCCAGCTTCTGGCACTCAGAGGTTTAGGGAGAATCAGAGCATGGGGTTACATCTCTGACTATCTTGGCTGATAGTCATCGGTGGACCTATCCTCCTCAAACTTATCTAATTATTTTTTGAACAGTTATATGTTTGGCCTTCATAACATCCCCTGGCAAAAAGTTCCACAGGTTGACTGTGCGTTGTGTGAAAAAGTACTTACTTATGTTTGTTTTAAACCTGCTGCCTGTTAGTTTTATTGTTGTTGTGTTCTTGTGTTATGCGAAGCTGTAAATAACACTTTTTATTAACTTTCTCCACACCATTCATGATTTTATAGCCCTCTATGCTATCCCCCCATAGTTGTCTATTTTGCAAGCTGAACAATTCCAGACTCTTTCATTTCTCCTCATATGGAAGCTGTCTCATACCCCTAATCATTTTTATTGCCCCTGTCTATACTTTTTCCAATTCTAATATCTCTTTTTTGAGAAGACACAACCAGAACTGCACACAGTATTCGAGAGGTGGGCGTCCAATGGATTTATATAGTGGCACTGTGATACTTTGTCTTATTATCTATCCCTTTTCTAATAGTTCCTAACATTCTGTTAGCTTTTTTGATGGCTGCTGCTGCACATTGAGCAGATATTTTCAGAAAACTATCCACCATGACTCCAAGATCTCTTTCTTGAGTGGTAACACCTAATTTAGACCCCATCTTTTTGTGTGTATAGTTGGGATTATGTTTTCCAATGTGAATTTCTTTGCATTTATCACCTGCTCCAGTGACTCATTCCACGACAGAAAATATCACCCTCTCTATGGCTTTCATACCTACCCCGTGTTTAGTGGTATGGGCTCCTGGAATTTTACAGATCACAGACTAAAGCATTTATAAGCTTGTCGCTTGCTCTACTGGAGGGTAACTTTAAAATCAGATGCATTTTACACCCACTTTGTACATGTGTGAATGAGGTGCCAGGCAGGCAAGAATCAAGCCCTGGCTTTTCCAGAAGTTCTCCCTGCTACCCGTAGCTGTCAATACCTCCCTGTTGACATTTCTGGACTGAATTGGCAGAGCATCTCTTGAAAAACCTTATGGAATATCTCTCCTTTATTAAGTTCCGTTGAAAGGAGATGTGGTATCCTGAAGTCCAGATCTCAGTTCCTGCAGCTGTAGTGAGGCAATAACAGTTTATTTTCCTGAATAGCACAATGGGACCATAAAGCCATGTACTGTAAATGGGCAAAGCACAGATCAAAGCAGTTATGGGATACATTTATTTTGAAATCTTTTTTCCCTTCAGTGTGTGTGCGTGCTTAGTTCCCAACAGAATGTCTGTTTCCTACGCTCTTGTAGTACTGTACTTTTCACCCTTTGCGTAACAGGTTGCCAGATCTTATTTTATATTAACAATGGCTGGCTCAGAGGCTTGATTCAAATCAACACCCAGATGTGGACTTTCCTATGAACTCTCTGGAGGCCTTGTCTTCTGAACTGGGCCAGGATGGAAACTCCATCAGGGCAGCGTGTGTTATTTCTTCTTGGTTCAACTTCGGAGTGCAGCAGTGGCCGCAGAATGCAATACAGTTACCTAAAACTTTCATGAGCTTCAGCGATTCAGGCCAAGTTCAGTTTTCATTTTAGGAATGATTCCCAGTCTTGTGGTACGGATCCAAAGTGATTGTTTCCCCTACAGGACATGGCATTTGTGCCAGTCAATGACATGGAGGATTGCTTAGTAAAGCTAGACAAGGGGTGCACCTTGAATGACAGCAGGCAAGAGACTGATTTGCATACAGAAGGCAGAAGCTTTTATAAAGTGAAGATAATACACATTGTAAAACAGTTACAATGACATTCACTGCAGCCATGAAAACAATTTTACAGCAGATTAAACACACTTAGAAAGAGAAAAGAGATGAGCGTGAAAGCAATAAGAACACTAATTTAGGGTTTATTCAGCAGCAGAGAGGGAACATATGGGAAAATGCTCTAACTGCCCTCTACTGCCCCATATTTTCCAAGCTGGGCAGGTTCTATTTTCTGCTATTTCTTTGGACTACTATTATTTTAATTTGGTTGCCTTATTGCACTCTCTGAAATTACATGAATGCTAACGAAAACTGAAAGAACTGAGATAACCTATGGTTTCGAAGGAGAATAGATTGAAGCTGGGAGGGATTGGTTTGTTTGGTTTTTTTTGTGTGCAGAGAACAATTTATTCAATGAATGTAATAATTTCTCTTTAATTGTTTCTCTTCAAATCATCTGTGAACAGATGGACTTATTAAAGTCCATTTATCTGAATCGTCTATATAGGCATATTTCAACCTATAGGTCGCTTGCAAATTGTAATAATCATGACAGTTGCTTTGAATATTTGTGACTGGTTATCTGTGTCACATGATATTTTTTCTGTTCCCTAATTCAATGTCTCCCAAACTGAGCATTCAGAAAGGCTGCTAAACACTTCTGGCATTAATACAAGTATGAAGATTCACATGTTGGCTTACAATGCTTACTGAAAATGCTTTAGTATGATCACTTGCTTGTACAAATGTTGCAAAAAACAAGCTAAAGGGGCCACAGAACCACTGATGCAAATTAATGTGTTAAAGTATTTGAATACTCATAAATACTTCTTCAGTCTTCGAGTTCTAGAATGGATCAATAGACAATGATTAAGTGAATTAAATATATGGAGGTCATTGAGGGATGGGTGAGAGTTTGGAATCTAGGCTATATCTATATTTACGGGAGGTAGGTTTTTTATCATTAAGATAACAATTAATGAGAATCTTAATGAGAAGACCTAAACATAATGGGTTTAAACTAATAATTGTTTTGGTTTTAGAGAATGCTATGAGTGCAGACAGTACTTTGCAAATCATGTAAAATGTCACGGTCTCTGCCCTGAGGTATTTATAATATAAACCTAACAAATGCAATGCACTGAACAACAATTCAAATGGTAGAAGGTGCAGGGCTATTGATGGCAAGAATTTTGCATCGACCTCTTCAGAATCCCCAAGTCACATTCTCACTAGAGATGGAAAAACAAGTTATAATGAATAACTTGATAAATGCTGTTTATTAAATGAGCAGACTACAACTTATTCTCCAATTATTTATCTGTATTGTTGTAATGTTTAGTGAGGAGTGGAGTCGCACCGTGTTAGGTGTTGTACAAACATGAGACTACCCCTTCCCCGAATACCTCACAGCCTATTTGGTTTTTTAGAATTATTGGCTGAATAACTTCAGTGAATAATTTCTTGGTCTCTAGCTCCTAATCCAAAATGTGAATGATCTTGTTTGGCCACTTAGATTGCACGGCACCCTTCTGTTCCTCACTTAAATCATAGTGATGTTTAGGTGATTGCAAATTGAAAGTTCACTTTCCATTAATATTATCCATTACTCACTCAGAATTCTGTTTCCATGGATGTGCTTCCCAGAAGAGGTGTTCACTATGGTATTTATGGAAAGAGAGCATGAGGTGTGAAATAAATGCATCCAAAACCAAATTTGAGCAAATATTCACAAAGGTGTTTTATGTTGGCCCAGCTCTAGTTGTTACCACGATCAATCTCAATGCAGAAAACACTGTCTATAACTAGCCAAGGCTGTTCAGAGTGACAATTCAGCTATGATAAGGGATGCATTGGCTCTGCAGATACAACCAAAGCACGCTGCTTGCACAATGACTTGATTAAAATAAAATGGATGATTAGTAATGGAAGAGCAGCAAAACATTCATGCAACTGACCATAAAAATAATGTCCGTACTCCAGTGTGGCGAACATGAGAGGGAATCTGCTGGGGGACACTTTCAGAGCACAACATTGTTGGGATCACCAGCTTTGTAGTCTGTTTAACGTCGCTAAACAATTTTAGCGTGTCCTGTTTGGAAGGTTTTTCTGAATTTGTGCAGTGCAAGAAGAAGGAAAGTTTAACTTTCACATTCATTTTTTGGAAAAATCAAACATGATTTCCACTCTTCTGCATCTTGCAGTCTTTGACAGCTCCTGAATGTGTAAAGTCCCTTTGCATGCATTCAGCTACCCGGCTCTCAGTGATGTCTTAAAACCTGGGTTTCTTGCATTAGCATGAACCTGACAAAGCAGAGAGCACAAAGTCCAACTCTCTGCACCTGGCCGTAACTTTCTGATTGACTTGATGGAGAAGAGTCATGGTTATAATTGCCTTAAAGGGTCATCTGTGATAGGGCAATGCAAAATTCCACACCCATCCAGCTCTTTTCCTCCCACATCCAAAGATCTCAAACCATTTTGCAGGCACCCATGAATTAAGTCCCTGTAAGGCAATCCAGAATTATTCCCCCCATTTTATAGACCAGAAGACTGAGGTCCAGAGAAGTGACTTACACAGTGGGTGAGTGGCAGAGTTAGTATGCAGATTTCCCAATTCCCAATCTCTGTGTGACATACTAAACAATGTGTCCCCTTCTGAACCACACAGAGGGTAAGAGCCTGCCTATTGCCACTAGCTGATGGAGTTACTCTTAGCTCAGGTGACAGAGGCCTTTGCCTTTGGTGCTGAAGGTCCTAAATTGAGTCCTTGCTGCAGCCCAAGGGTGGAAATCACTACATTTGTGTTAACTGCTGGACTGCGCTGCCTCTCAAGTGTCCATCCACAAGCAGTTGGTTCTGCTGTTTACACAGGCATTTGCTGGTTGACGGTGTGGGATTATCTGTCTACAGCACGTTCACATGAACACAAAAGGGAGTATTCTTGTTAGAAACAGAGAGAGAGAGAGAAAAGAGAACACCCCGTCCAATCGTTAAACATTGTGTGCTTACAACCCACCTGTCAGCTCTGTTTAATTCAGTGCACAGGTATGTGTCAGAGCTTTTATTGATTCATTGGGATTGCAGGGCCTTTTTGTTGATATTAATCTTCTACGTCTGACAAGCTACTGGCCTATTGCAGACACAGCAAAGTCAGCCATAAACACTAGAGACTACAGGGCCTAATTCACTTTCTCTTACGTTTATATTTGTTTCTCCAGTGGATCATCTGCAGGGAGCATGTGTATAACAGTAAGGTTTTAACTTGATGAACTAGGTAGTGTGCATGCACACTACTGCTCTCTACTGAATGGGTTCAAAACTGCTCCACTGCTTCATAGGATCTATGCGATTTACAGCTAACGGAGACCTTCCGGTTGCTCAAGGTGGCAGGATAATGCACTTTTGGAGTAGAAGAATCTGAGTTCTATGCCTGTTGCCACTGTGAAGATCTAGCTGAGTAACTGTGGCTCTTAGGAGTCTGTGGACACTATGGCTACTTACATAGCGCCTTTTATTGGAGGTGTTAAAAGTTTTCTACAAAGGTATCAATATCTCTATTATATAAATGAGGAAGCTGAGGCATCAAAAGGCTGAGTGACTTATCCCACGTTATTCAAAATCAGTAGGAGCCACATGAATAAAACCCAAGAGTCCTGCTCCAATCACTAGATCATGCTCTGTTGGCTGATGATATCTGGGAGTGGGTAGGCAAAGGTGTTCCAAATCAGCTGGTAGTAGTGGACAATGATTATGTTGTATCTGACTCCAAAAAGGGCAGGCAGAGACCATCCTGCCTGCACCTGCCACATGTGGTGCCATCCCACAGAGTGGATGTTTTCAGAGAACTATCCACAAGGACTCCAAGTCACCAAAAGGGAAAAGACTTGGAACCTGTTCCATGCCATTTCTTTTAGATAGGTAGTACAACTGTGCTTTCAAGGAGGAACCACGCATGGTAATTGAACACAAACACAAAATTAAACCACTGATTAGATCTAAGGTCCCTCTAAGCCACATGGCTGCACAGCAGGCTATCAAGGGCTATGCAGGCAGGGAGAGGCGCTTCTCCCCCAGCCCCGGAGCTGCCATTGAAGGGGGGGGGGGGGGAGATGCTCTCTTCCAGCACCTGGCTGCTGCAGTGAGAGAAGGCTAGGGGGAGTCCTCTTTCCCCACTGCAGCCCTGGGGCAGCCTGCACCCCAAACCCCTCATCCCTGGCCCCACTCCAGAGCATGCACCCCCATCCGGAGCCCTTCCACCTCCACACACACACGAACCCTCTGCCCTGACCTTGAGCTGCACCCCAAAGCCCTCATGCCTGGTCCCACACCAGAGCCCACACCCCCAGCCAGAGCCCTCACCCCCCACCCCTCTGCTCCAGCCCTGAGCTCCTCATCCCCAGCGCCACCCCAGAGCCTGCACCCCCAGCCGGAGTCCTCATCCCCCCGCATCCAACCCTCTGCTCCAGCCCTGAGCCCCATCTCATACTCTGAACCCCTCAGCCCCACCCCCACCACACAGCACCTCCATATTGATGCACATAACAAAATTTATTCCACACATGGATGTAAAAAATTAGAGGGAACATTGGTCAGACATTTCCCAGTCGGACATGAGAAAAGTCATCATCCCAGAGCTCAAGAGACCAGACAGGACTTTGAAAAGGAAAACACAATTTTGATCAATTTTTCAGCTCTTCTGCTTATTAAAATACTCCATGGCCATCTGAGACACAGCCCAATTAATGTCATTACCTAAAACATTGTCTGTGTGACTTGGAGATAGATATTTTGCACCAGAAAGAAATGAAAGGGATATTTAGGATGTTCCTTTTGTAGGGTCTTTTCATTACCTCTCAAGCCTTCATTATTTAGGCTATTGGTTAAAGTAGACTTGACGAGGAAGGAAAGGGGGAGGTGAGTTGGGATACTGCACCCCCAAGCCTGAGGAAAAACTTTACCTCCTCCTTTAGACCTATATATAAGGGGAAGGAAGGAAGCAGATAAAAGTTTCTGCAACCTGGCTGTATTAACAGGAAATAGGCAGATCTGTGAAGATAAAAGTCTGTATCTTTTATGACCAATGTGTGGGTATCTGTTCCATGAATTGCTGTTGATTTTCATTCTGGCAAACTCCTAGAGGAATAAGAGAGCAAGGGCAACCTGGGACATTTTAATAAGAAGAGACGCCAGGTGTTTGAAATGTCTCTCTCTTTTTAGTGCAAAAATGAGGACGTAACAGTAAATGACAAAAAGGAAAAGTCAAACTTGAAAACTACTAGTGATGCCAGTTGTGTTAATTTCATTCCCTGAAGTTGCATGTGATGGTATTTGCTGACAGGTAATGGACATGATCTAAATCATTCCCTCTCTTCCCCGCTTCAGACACAATCAGTTAGCATTTCTAAAAGTAATGGATCTGCCAGACTGGAAAATCCCACAAGGTCCTGATAAAATCAACCTCTTGACTTTTATCTAACCTTCTCCCATCCTTGAGGAGTTTAAACGTTTCTCACTATTCTGTCACAGGCTTTGTCACATACACACACGTATGCTTGCATGTACACACACAGAGGACATAGGGATGTGCATGCTCACACCCACTGAGCCGTATACGTTTACACATGAAAGCGTACACGCCTCTACATGCTCACCCACATGCTTACTTAAGTAAGTACATGCACCACCACCCATGCTTGCACCCCACCCTACTCATGCTTGCACCCATGCTACAGACCCAAATATATACACAGGGACTAAGAGCTAAATGTATTCGCAGTGTAAAAAACTCCCCATGGCTCATTGGAGTTGCACAGGGATGAAATGTGGCCCAGTCTCTCCCTCTGTATAGGTGACTCTCTGCCTGTCCATGAAAGCAAAAGGGTGTGGGGTTGAGTGCTCATCTTCAGCACATTTACATGCAGCAGGACGCAAGCAGAAACAAGTTAAACACAATTACTGTGATTACATTTGGAAAAAGCTAATAAGGAATGGTACATATAGCCAAAGATTTAACAAATTTGTTAATTATCTACAAATATTCAGAAAAACCTCCAGCTGTAAAAGCAAGCGAATGACTCTGATTAGGAATGCTCCTTCTTAGCAATGAGCTAATTTGTCCAGACTGCTCATTTATATTTTCAGTCACAGTGAAGATGTCAAGGTCTCTCTACCAATCTGTTCCAAATACTCTGTAGGGGTAACTTTTCAGTCAGCCACAATCTAAGTACCATGGACAGCTCCTGCTGCTCAGCAAACACCATCCCTAGGTATTCTAAGAATATGATTCCTATCACAGAGCCAGACAGCACCCTATAGCAATATCTCCCTAACCCATTTCTCTCAATCTCATTACAAATGTCCTTGTTTGGTGCACATCCCAAACAATACTTCAGCTGCTTGAATCTGGAGTACATTATTGTTCTTCCACCTTTTCACATTTTCTCTGTATGTATATATATATATATATCTTCCTACTATATGCTCCATTCTATGCATCCGATGAAGTCAGCTGTAGCCCACGAAAGCTTATGCTTAAATAAATTTGTTAGTCTTTAAGGTGTCACAAGTACTCCTGTTCTTATAATGGCCTAGGTGTCTCACAATATCTGCAAGGAATGCATTCTTATTCCTTCCATATAGACATAATGGCATTGCTGAAACTTTCCATTTCATAGTATCTGTATGGGTTGTGTTCTTATAAATGAGAGAAATCGCTCTCACAGTCATGTATTAGTTCTCACTAAGCTCCTAAGAAATGGTCTAGTGAATGAACAGGGCACTGGATTGAAAGACTTGGGCTCTGTTCCCAGATCTGACACCATCTCATCTTATACTTGGATATAAGTGCTCTGGAGGGCAGGGGTCATCTTTGTTTTGGTGTCTGTATAGTGCCTAGGATAATGGGGTCCAACATTAATTGAGGCACTAGGTGCAATATACATAAGTGATAGTGTATGTTCCTTGTTGCTCTGTTAATAGCTGAATTCCATGAGATTTCCCCCTAACCTTGTTTCATTGTAGTTTGGGCATGAACACTGAAAAAAAGAATTGACACTTCTTTGCAGCCCTCTTGACCCTGAGCAGACACTCACGTTTATATTGCTGCCAAGCTGACCTTTGCTACAGAGTAGATACTCTGTAAATTCAATCTCTCAGGTACAGTCACTGCAGCAGCAGCGCTGCCTGTAGCAAAAACTGCCTGGCAGTCTTATGAGCAATAGAGGAGACAAGAGCTAGGACACCATGGGAGAGAAGCAGAGAAAATATAGTACATCCAGTCATGATGGAGCATCCCCCCTCACTCTCCCCCACCCACTCTTAGAATAACCCCAGGAGACGGGCGGTGTATAGGGCTGTGCTTCTCCATCGCTACTTTTTGTATCTCCAGGGGAATGGCGAACAGAGGTCATGTTCCAACTGATTCCAGTTGAAATGTATACCCTTCTTACACCAGAATTGTCCAGCAATCTGGTGTTGGGTGGGGGCAAGTATTTTGCTCCCAGATAATCAGTAACAGGATATTTTATTCCACTATTCAGCTACATTCTTTTTACTTCCTGATCTTGTTTACTCTCAAATCAGGTTTCTGATCCAAAACCCTTCTGCCCTCAGAGCAGTAAACTTGAGCCAGCTGCCTACTGGAGCTGATTTACTAGTCCTTTTGACTGGGAGAAAAAAAACAAAGTGATTGGCTATCTAGGTACTTATACACCCTCTTCTTCCCCCCTCACTCCCACCCATCCATTCATAAGAGTAATCTCTATGCCAAGAAGAAGGAAATGCCAGTGCAATCTTTTGCAAATGGAAGGTGGGGTGGGAGTAAAATTAAAGATGATTCATCCCCAATCTTAAAAGTGGCACCTTCTTTCTCTTCACCTCTAAGATAAATTGAAGCGTACCTATGGGGTTACGTTTGGAGCAGAGAGTTAACTTGCAGAGTCTTGTATCATCAGTAATAGCTTCCACGTTCCTTCAGACACTCAGGAGATCGACAGGAGTTCAATTCTTTGCCACCCACGAGGATATTCCCTTTGATTCAAACCCGCAAAGTGGCCCCTCATTATAGGAAGAATACTGTTCCTCCAAAGAAGGTGTGATTCAGGGCGGCCAGGATAATTGCAGGCTTTAAGAATGTATGTCATGCTGAAAGGTTCAGCATGATGGCTTTATTAGAATACAAGGTGACCTAAAGGAAATATTCAAGATCATGAAGGGGAATTGGTTAAATTGTCTCTGAGGGAGGGAGAAATACAGGCTGTTGTGTAAAACAGTAAATCTAGAAGGGAGGGGTGTACTCTAGCCTGACTTATATTTAAAAGAATCATTGCAACATCCTAGATCTGAAATGGGTGTGAACCAAAACCGTGGGGCTGAACCACACCGAACATTGAGGAAGTTTGTACTGATCCCAACTCTGTGCCAGGGGGCTATTTAATTGATGCATGGTGTGTGGCTTGTTTGCTTGTTTAAAAATATTAAAGCATGTTGTGACATTGCATTGCAATCTTTGCATCTTGGTGTTGTCTCATTGTGGCTCTAAGGAACTGTGGGTGAATGAAAGATTGCAAAGACACATCATAATTTATTGTCAAGATGCCACACTGCAAATCACTTGTGGCTACCTGTCTTGTCTCCCTTACCATTGCCTCCTGCCCCACAACTTCCCTAGATCAGACGCACATCTTGGGACCTGACCAAACTCTCTCTTACATCAATGAAAAGCTTTCCATTGACATCAGTGGGAGTTGGGGCCAGGCATTAATTTAGTCAGTGCTCTATCCTGCACCACAGACTTCAAGTAGAACATGAAGGGATCTGTGTGGAGAGGGCCCTGAGGAGCATCAGGATGGGTGTCACTGTTAGACAACCCAGCCTACCCATCAGGTATGGGATGCCTTTAAACACTCCTGCCTGCAGAGAGAGTTTCAGGCTATTTATGCCAAAGAGAAGACTGATGGTACTTAGCTTCAGGGGCCACCCAAAGCTAATGTCTGACAGCATACAGGCCTGTAGATTCCTTGCATTACTGCTGAATATAATAAAGACAGACTATAATGAAGGCAAGGCAGTGACTATAATAAAGGCAAACTAGCCCTATAGGGTACAATGTCAGCTTCATATGCTTGTAAAATCTTCAGGCAAATTTCTGTTTAGTTACAATGGTGGGAAGGAATCCAGGCCAACTCCAGTAACTCCGATGGGTTTACTGCTGTGGGGTAAGTGAGGACAGTAATTTCTCTCACATTTTACCATGTGATCTTATTATCATAGTGTGATGGCCCTAGCTCAGGGCTGGTTCGTATGGGAGCACTGCCTAGTGGTTAGGGCTTAGGCCAGTGACATGCAGGTGTGGGGTATTGTTGGTAGGGGAGCTGGAGCCCTACCACTCCACCAGGCTCTGACCCATGGCCCTTTGAGGGCTATCAGTGCTCTGACAGCCATCCCTCCCTGGGCCACTTCCTACCACCTCCCAGGAATTGTCCCAAGATTGCCATCTGGGTTAAGGCAGTGTGAGGGCAACTGCCTCCTTCTGGGGTATGGCCCAGCCTTCTGGGCCAGATCAGTCCAAACCTTTCCTCTGGTGGGGTAGCCCAAACAAAAATAAAGGGGATCAATCCAGTCCAGAGTTTATACGAGAAGGCAATGCTTCCCTCTCAGGCTGCCTCTGCAGCCAGCCCTCCCTTCCCTTAGGGAGGGGCCTTTAGGCAGTTGTTTTGGAAGAGATTCTGCCTTCCCTCAGCTCGTCTACTTGGAGCTGCTGGTAGCAGGTCTGCTCTCCTCCCTGCTCTGCCCGAAATGAGCTGCTCTCCTGTCTTTTAGCTCCTTCTCCAGTTGGTCCATTTGCTATGGGTATGACAGGGCAGGGCTGGCTGATCCCAGCGTAGTTCCTGAACCCCTTGTTGCTCAATGTGGGGGTTTGTACACCCCATCACACACAGCCTTTGTCCTGCCTTCCTCTGCCTTTTCCCCAGCAGCCTTTTAGTCCATGACCCTGACTGGTTGTGTTGTATTTAGGTTCAAAGCTCTTCTGAGCAGGGACCATATCTGTCCCGTTATTTTCTGCCAGTTGCCCAACGTATATTTGGGCACTCCAAAAAAATAGCAACAATGGGATACTCTCCTCTCTTGAACGAGGAGAACTAATGGAAGAGACTTATTAGATATCAATTCTTGCTGCAAGCACTTGGCGACGGTAGTCGTTAAAAAAAACCTCTGGCATGATGCAGTATTCTGATATGCTAATCACATTTCCATATGGTGCACTATTTTCCTAAGTATCATTTGAACTCCGTAATTCAAAGCAAATACATATTTATGATTTGAAAATAGCTGACTGAATAAATTGGACATTTAAGTAACTTCTGTTTCCTTGTTAACAAAAAAAAAGTCATTACATTATTGCTGCTAATTAGCAGTAGGGGAATTAATACAATTTTTATGGGGATCTTTTTTCAGTTTCAATCCTTAAACATACTTATCTGCATTCTGGGGGACTCAAATTGGAATAGGGGTGTGAATTATGGACACTAGAAACTTGGATATCCTTTTGTATTTTCTTCAGGATGGTGAGGCTATTTTAGCTTCATCTACAGCTATAAAACTTCACGCTGTATTTACAGGACCATCAATAGATGGATGGGGAAGTCTTCAAAGACCAGTTTTCAGATGAGAGAGAATCCCACGCTCTCCTGAGTGCTTGTTGTTAAAGAACTCCTGGAACTCTTCACATACTATGGCCAGGTCTACACTACAGACCTAAATCAGTATAACTATGTCACTCGGGTGTGAGAAATCCACACCCCGAGTGATGTAATTATACCGACCTAACATCCCTCGCACCTCCCCGGTAGACAGCGCTATGTCAACAGGAGGGCTTCTCCCATCAACCTAGCTACCACCTCTCATGGAGGTGGATTAACTACACCAACAGGAGAAGCTCTCTAAAGCGCTCACTACAGCAACGCAGCTGCACCACTATTGTGCTGTACGTGAAGACAAGCCTTATTATGCTAGCCAGTTCCAGTTTGGGGGAATTACACAACACGTAGGTAAATTCTCTGTGTCATTTCATTTAATCCATTTTTTTCTCTGCTTCCCATCTATATTCCAGGTTTCCAAGAGCTTCTTACTGGAGAGGTATTCTAAGCTTCATTGATCATGTATGCACTGCATGAGTATTAATGCTGCACTCACTAATTTCCTCCAAATCCTGCCCCAATGTGCAGTGCCCTCCATGTAATACCTGGAAAGGACCCTCAATGGCTGCCTTTTTATTTGGCTTTTCTAAAACTGTGGTCAGGAATCTGGAGGTCACTACATTATCCTGAAGTGTTGATGTGAACTATTTAACAAACAACTGTATTCCAAGAGTTGGGTGAATTTGAGTTGTGAATGAACTACCTTGTGTGTGTATATATCTGTGCAGCCATACTTTTTAAAAGTCAGATTGCTATGGATGTGATGTGATACTGATTAATAAGTGGGGCTTGAAGTATTTTTAAAAGACTTTTTATGGGAATAGCTCTCTTAGCAATCAAGAGATATAAAGATATCCAGTTTAGTTGATTTCCTTATGAATTAAAATGCATAATATGCCTTGTGCTCAATATATTTTTGAGGGTATAAAACTTGTTTACAGGCTCTGGAGCTTGTAACACTGCACATCTGAAGCTTTATATTACCTATGTGTATCTTATAAATATCAATAGAGAAGTAGCTTTGAACAATAAATCAAATGATACAAAGCATTCATGGTTTTTCAGGCAACCATGTGTGATGTAATTGTGTTGCAGAGACCAAAGAGTTGTAATCTTAGAGGCCTCTGGGGCCTGCTAGCCCATAAAATGTTGAGGGTTTTGTACGAAGACTGCCTTTATCTGTGCTGCTGCACCATATTAACATTTTATTCTGTCTTTAATGATAGTGGATTATGAAGTTAAACACAGTAGCTGACGGAAGATTTTTCATGGGTCTCAGGATATTGCACATCTATTCATTTAAAATACCCTTGTTTTCTGCGCTTGTAGGAGAGAGACAATCTAGTGATTTATTGGATGCTAATGTTACACATTATGCATTTATGTCCACCTAATCACAGGTTTTACAGTGCTTAGTTACTGCATTCATGGATGTTACGGTAACACCTGAGAGTATGTCTACACTGGAGCTGAAAGGTGTAATCTCCAGATTGAGTAGGCATACCCATTCTCGCTAGAGCACTAAAAATAACAGTGCATCCATGGCTGCACAAGCAATGGGATGAGTCTGCCTCCTGTGGGTTTCAGAGGGTATTGTAATTCAGGCAGGTAGCCTGCCCAACTGCTTGCACCACTGTGACTACAATGCTATTTTTTAGCATTCCTGCATGATCAGAGCTAGTGTTGGTATGACCCCCTGAGTTGGAAATTACATCTCTAGCTCCAGTGTAGTCATACCCTAAGACAGATAGAGACACAGTTTGACCAGTGTGGGATGTATGTTCCCAGTAAATTAATCTGGACTGGTGGGTATTGTGAGTTCGTAGGTGTGTAGGGTCTTAATTAGAAACTGGCTAATGGTCACTGATGAGCTACAGATAAACAGTGCCATTCTCAGAAGTGCATCGCCCCTTTCACTCCGTGTTAGAAAGTGGTCCTGACTCCATATTGCTCCGGGCGGATTTGCAGCAACTGGAAGTCCAAGGAGCACCTCCATCCAGGAGCATCTCTGTAACAGGAAGCATTATCAGAATAAAGGGTTGTCTGTCTCCTTGAAATCACTCTGCAATGCTGCTGCTACCGCTCAGCAATGCCATCCTAATTACTGAGGTTCTCTCTCACCCATATGCACATGGATTGGAAAGGCACCTCACTCCTTCCTTCCATAATTCATTAACT
Organism: Chelydra serpentina; assembly: GCA_037349315.1. Taxonomy (NCBI): domain Eukaryota; kingdom Metazoa; phylum Chordata; order Testudines; family Chelydridae; genus Chelydra; species Chelydra serpentina. Next base: position 8,753,084 of record JBAIAC010000037.1, on the reverse strand, counting down.
TGGAGTAGGAGAAGAAGAAAATGAAAGACAAGGGAGGTTAATTTTGGAAGCTACGAGGTTCTTATCATCCACAGGGACAGTGAACCCAGGGGTGGGGTTGGGGGGGGGAGATAGGAGACACCCTCCTTATGAAAAAGATGCCACTGGCATTTTCAAGTAATCTTTATTTTTTCCCCTACTCATGAAACTTCAGAGCATGAAAATTCACAAACAGTTCCCAAAAAGTTACTGAATATTTCATGGCCTGGGTTCATGAACCAGCCTTCTGCCAAAGCTTGGGCCCCATTGTGCTGGGTAGAGTGAGTGAGAGTGAGTTGTCAGGACTCTGTTCTGCTTGAGTGTGCTCCTGATGTCTGGTCCTTGCTTTGTCTTTGAGGTGCACTGGCCTGATTCCCAAGTCATGTCTTGAGTGAATCAGCATGCTAAAGATAATTTAATATTTAATATCTCTTACTTATTGCCCTTGGAGACTGTTAGCTCAGCCTTGAATGATAAGATGAAACTTGCAGTGTGTGGGAGTATGCAAACAAGTGGCAGCAGTTTCTTCTACTCTGGGAAGTCTTTTCTTTCCTTTGCTCTCTGCTGACCATATCTTAGTCACCCCCCAGAGCTTTCTAAGGTGGAAAAGTTTACCAAGTTCTTCATTAACAGTTACAGAATGCAAACAAAAAGACATCTTGATTTTTTTTCACCAACCTACTGAGTGTATAAAGTTTTGCATTCTCCTTTAGCACCTTTCAGCTAGAAATCTGGAAGACTTTTGCTAATATGAATTAATCTGTCCTGGTGAGGTAGGCTAGTATTATTTCCCATTTCGCAGGTCAGGAAACTGAGGCACAGAGAAGTAAAGTAGCAAGCTCACCCAGGAAGACTACTATAGAACCAGGAATACAACCCAGATCATCTTAATCCTGCACTATGGTGTGAGTGCAAGATCATACCAGTTTGTTGTGTAGGGGAAGAAGTTGTGTAGGGGAGATATAATCATCTCTCAACCAAAAGGGTACAGAAACACTTCAAAAGGAATTACATATGCAGCTGTTGTGTAAATGCAGCCATTTCTGGTGTGGCAAGCAGCAGCTGTTTAAAAAGCAACACTCCTGCAGCAGTGAAACTGCAGCAGTCATTTGTGTAAGGTGAACGATGTGTTGGAATTTGGCCAGGAGAAAGATTGAACTTTCCCACTTACAAGAAAATGGTCACGATACCTTTAAGGGCCAAAAATAGTGAAGACCTTGATTTAAGAAACGTCCTCAACGCCCTTCTGAGGCATTTGTTCACTACTGGTCCAGTCCAACCATGCTTAGTTTAGGAGAACTGATACAGTCAGTGTGTAATGGCACAGCTGGTGGCTTTGATGTTCACTGTTGATATTTCTCTATTTAAAATATACTTGCAATAGAAACCAAGTGTATTGAAAAGACGGCTGGTAGTATTAGGCTAATTACTGTTTATGGTTGCTCACACAAGGAAAGGGTAAACACGCCTTTTGGGAAACAAGCATGGTAAATGTATCTATTCTTGTGAATAATGCAAGAGAAACATTGACAAGTGAACAATTGTGGGCAGAAGAAATTGGAGCCTCACAATACTGTTCATCTAATTAGGTTACTCTGAATTCATGGTTGTTAGATAAGCTTGACTCAGTAGTGTTAGGGCTGGGTAATGCTTTATATTTCAGGGTATAAGGACCACATACGTCCACCAGTAGCGTAGCCGGGGGGGAGCAGGGGGAGCGGCCGCTCCCCCACTGAGTAGAAGCGGTGCCATTTTTGTACTCCGGCACCTTTTGCTCCTGTGCTGCAGCCAGAGCGGAGCATTTTTTTTGCTCCCAGCGCCTTTTTTTTGCTCCCCACGCTTTTTGCTCCTGGCGCCTTTTTTTAGCTCCGCTCCCCCTGTGCTCTAAACCTGGCTACGCCACTGACTTCCACCTTTTCTGACATGCTGTGTAATGATGATTTGTAATATGCAGAGAAGGCAGGAAAGTTTTAACAGAAAAACAAAAAGGGATCATTGAATCAATAGGTGGAGTCATTGAATCAATAGGTGGGTGTGGGAGATGGTAAATCCTAGCACAGAATTTGGATTGTCTGTCCAGCCTGCCCACTCTTAAATTAAAAGGGGAATTAGAGAGAATGGTAAACAAATAAAAGCTTTATTGCTTAGAGGTTTCTGCAACACAGGGGAACAGAAAAGGGTAATTTACCTGGTGTCCTGGGGATAGATTACCTGTTAAATGTAGATGATCTTTCCCCCCTTATAAAGTATTTGCATGGACTGTGTTTATCCTTGAAATTATTCTTTTTAATGAGTAGGTTTCAACTGAGGGTCAGTTTAGTTAGTAATGCACTCTTCAATTTTAAACAGCTTTGAAAAAAGTGACCTATATTTGGAGGTGGAGAGGTAAGGGACTCCTTTAAAATCCAGGTGTTGTAGGTGTCTTTGTTGTAGTTTATTACAAGTGAAAGGTGAAAAGTGTTGGATTATAGTCCCAAAGACTAATGTCCTATCTATGCAGAGACAAAGTGTTTGACAAAGTTCAAACGTTCAAACGTCCAGCCCTCACTGCCCCAGCCAAGGAGCTTCAAACCTTACTGTACGGCTATCCCCAGTGGCCAATACGGATGCCTCTAAGAAAGGTGTAAGGACACATTTGATAGATGTGGGATATTCTGCCCCTAACATAGATGTCACCCGTGTCTCTAGCAGTTAGACAGGCATAAATGAAACATGAGATTTAATATTCCTTCCAGGGTTTGGGTTTGTTTTTTTTTAATTAGTGCAAGGAAAGTCAAATAGGTTTTTAGTCTTAACTTTATCTAACAGACCACAACCTAGAGCTTGCTTTTAGCTGCAGCAGGCTGATCTCTGTTCTGCTCAGCATCCAGAGCCCAGCATTCCTATGTGGAAGGGTGACCCTTTGAACTCTCCAGCCATGCCTGTCATCCTTGCAATAACAATAGCTGCTGATTGACCGTTTCATCCTTTGGCATCTCTGCTGAGGCTGCTAATGAGTGCCAGAGGTGCTGGATTTGTGATATGAACACCTTGCCCAACAGGATCTGGACTGAGCCTCACCAACTTGTTTCATGTACTCATCAAACAGTGGTGTCTTTTTCAGTAGGATTTGAACCTATGATTTAGAAGTAAAAATCTTAATAATCTATTTCCAATCTCTTTAGTCCATTCTAGTTGCAGATTTTACCAGTGTGTGAGTGGAAGATAATGTCCAGTGATGGTTCTCCTGGGCTTGTGTTTACCATTGTCTGTTAGCAATGTAACCCCACTGTCTAGATCCTAGCCCAATTCCTGGATATGATTTTCACACCATGCATCATAATCTGGACTCATGTATTCAGAAACTGCCAGTGGTTTATGAATTTTTAGCACAAATAATCCACATTCAAAAACATTTTTCTCCAGTTTTTGCTAAACATAATTAATAACAAAACATTTGGGAGTTAGTAGTGAAGACATTTTACAGAAACACTTATTATGCAAATAGCTAAATGAATTGCATATATTTGCATCTGATTAAACATGATGTAGCACAAGTAGCTAAAATGGAGCCAGTTTTATAATCTGGTTACTAGAAAGGCCAAAGACTGACCCAGGGGAAGACACACAGGCTTAAAATGTAACATCTAACCCACATAAAAAGCTCCCTCTTGAAGCAAGGAGGCTCTGAGTCTCTTGTTAGATCTTGCTAGTTTTATACAAAGTGGAATATTATAATGGGGGCAAGCTATATAGTGCGACTCCCTTGCTTTTCAAAGGGTCTTAATTCTTTTTTGATAATCTCTGCTTTGGGTGATATTGCATACATCTGATGTCCTTCCCTCCATGCCATTTTATTGCCCCTTGATTAATTGATTAGCTGTTATGTTTTCTTTTAAAACAGAGCATCCCCATGTTATATATCTAAAACTATTGGTATCAAAGAATTTAATGGATCCATTGCTACAGGACAGTTATATTATGGGTTCATAGCTGTTCCCGCATCCTATCCATTCTCAATTTCACCTGCCTATGAGGTGTGTTCACCACTAGCAGATTGTGAACTCTTTGAGGCAGGGAATATCTTTTTGTGCTCTGTATGTACAGTGCCTACCACAATGGTGTCCTGGTCCATAACTGGTGCTCCTGGATGCTACCACAATGCAAACAATAGTGAATATTACAGCATATACAGTAAGTTTAGGAAATAGTGAAGTATAGGAAGTCACTTGTGTCTCTTTCTTATACCTCCATTTCCACAGTTTTGTCAACAAGCAGCTGTCTGGTATCCCAGGAGCTCTTCAGAAGGTTGGAGGTGTCTGTGCTTTCTCAGCAATGTAATCTCCAAAGCAGTAAAACAACAACTGGGGCCTTGGATTTGGGTTTTAAAATGGCTTAAATTAATGGCTTCAACTACCTGAAAGGGGGTTCCAAAGAGGATGGATCTAGACTGTTCTCAGTGGTAGAAGATGACAGAACAAGGAGTAATGGTCTCAAGTTGCAGAGGGGGAGGTTTAGGTTGGATATTAGGAAAAACTTTTTCACTAGGAGGGTGGTGAAGCACTGGAATGGGTTACCTAGGGAGGTGGTGGAATCTCCTTCCTTAGAAGTTTTTAAGGTCAGGCTTGACAAAGCCCTGGCTGGGATGATTTAGTTGGGTTTGGTCCTGCTTTGAGCATGGGGTTGGACTAGATGACCTCCTGAGGTCCCTTCCAACCCTGAGATTCTATGATTCTATGAATGAAACTTACACGGTTCTGGGGGCAGGGCGTAAAACACATGATTGCAGATCTCATGCATATAGGAGTGAAAAACAGGTGTTTTCTCCAGCAACTGGGGAGAACAAGCAAGGCAGATAAAGCACTGGTTATAAAATGAGACTTGAAGCCAACAAAATGTGTGCACTCTTTCCCTGAGCAAGTGATGCCAACTCATGATTTGTGGTGAGTCTTGTGGCATTTGGTGTTTTAGTTAAAGCCCTGAATTCTGGAATCATGTGACATATCAGGCGCCAAGCTTTAATTAAAAAAAAAAAGTAAGTATCTAGCTCTCCTAGTTGCAAAGAAAAAGCTTGAACATGAAAGCTTTAGCACCATAAACAGTCATTCTTCTACATCCTTTTGGGCAGGGACCAACTTTTTGTTCTGTTTGTACAGCTCCTAGCATGATGGGGCCCTGATCCCTGAGTGGGGCTCCTAGGTGCAGCAATAATACAAATAATAATAAACAACTCTGGAAAATGAGGGCCATAGTTTGCAACATCCAAAGAAATAGGGGTGAGGCTGAAGATAGGGTAACATTTTCAAAAGCACCTAGGTCCTACTTTCTTAAGTGACTTAAGTGTCATTGACACTCAGTGAGTCTTAGCCCCTCAGTACTTAAGTTACTTTTGAAAGGGAATTTGGGATCCTAATCCATTTACATACTTTGAAAATGTTACCCATAATCTAAACATGGCTTTCCCTACCCCTCTCACACTGAGCACTGAATCAGCCATGACTTCACAGGCAAGAAGAGCCTTTTAGACATAGTTCCCCCATTCTGTCTTTTCCCTGTTCAATGTTATGCATGGTGTGGGCTGACTAAAGCGTTGTTTATGGTGCTGCATTCAGTATGACTTGTTTATAATGACCATAATAATCACTGTAACTATTCACTTATTTCAACCGCTTTCCAATGTATCTTTTTAAGAGACCATTATACAGCTTGCCATGTTTCTGGACTGCTTATTATGTAAATCAGGCGACAAAGTGCTTTATGTTTCATGGGCGAAATGTGTTTTATAAGATAAGATGTCTGTTCTCCTCCCACCCCCCACATGTCAGAATAAATCAACATAAATGGACAATTGAACTGGAAGCTCGTACCTATCACAAAAGGAGGTGTTAGGAATTCAGGACTAACACAATAACGAGAGAAAAGTCTGCGCTGTGACCTTGGGTTAAAGGGGTGGGAGTCAATAAATGAGACTGGATTTTCCATTTTTTTCTGGGGGGGCTAGAGAGAGGTATTGATATTTGGTGCATATGAAGCTGAATATGAATTACCCATACTTTGTGGAACGGGTTTTCTGATTAAATACCTTTAGCTGATAAAGGCATACTCACGAATACCACAGAGACATAATGGGCTTTATTATAGACTTCGGCTCTAACATTAATGATTGTCGTAAGTGGATTAACCTTCCTCTTTCACTTGCTACTTTAGATGTAGCGATAACACTTCTATATCAATGTAGCCTACATTTGTACACTGATCTCTCCTCGAATGTTCATGGATGGCCTGCAGCTTTCTAGAGTCTTGCATTTCTTTTCTCTTCTCTTCACACTAATTCCAGAATTTAATTTTAACCCAACTATTAATCCTAGTCTGAATCTCTGTGATCACACCCTCTAATCCTAAATTTAGTCAAGGTGCTTATTATAAATCCTGAGGAGCTCAGATAGTTGTCTACCTTTTAAAAGTGCTAGGTGCAATGTATTAATGATACTTCCACCACTTGGTGAAACATTGAGACCTTACCCCTAAAAAGAAACTTTCAACCAGCTGATTTCCAAATTGTAAATGTGGGGTGGGTGTTCTATTTAAAATGGGAGAGGTGTGGCAGAGGGTGCTTTAGGAATACAATAGACATAAATGTATCCAGTCCTTTATTTTAAAAAATGAAAATAATTTAAAAATATGAACCATCCACATGGATGTTTTGAACCCAGACACAACAGCATTGCACTAGAGCATAAGAACCTGGAAATGAAACTGTCTAGTCTAGTGTTGGTATTCAGCAAAGTGCAAACATTTCAACAGCATAAATGGTGCACTGTAATTTTAAATAGTCTCTAAGAAGTTATAAGTAGAGTTGGGGCTAAGATACAAAGTTTGTATAGTCACCCAAACGTCCCCAAAGTTTAAAGGTTTTCAGATCTGGGATTTTGGTTTTGCGATCGTTCTTGTTACCAGTAACAAGGCTTTTAAAACAATCCTCTCTAATAAACACATTTAAAGTTGTTTTAGAAAATGAAACTCCTAAAAGGGAAATAAACACACAAAGTGAAGTGAATATGTTAATTAGCCATGACCAGACTCAGAGGCTAAAAAAGAATTCCCATGCTGGACATGTGTAAGTGTTGTATGGCAGAACACATCTGCTTACTTTGGTCTGATCTTTCCCATGAAAGGGAAAAGGCAGTGTTCTGATCTCACTTACACCATTGTAAATCCATTGATTTTACTGGAGTTACCAATTCAACTAATGCCAAGTGTTCAGAAATGAGTCAGGCCTCAAAATCATGAGATTTGACTTAAAAATCATGACATTTAAAAAAAAAGGAAGTTGGTACTTTTTATTTACCTTCCGGTTTCTGAGGTCATGGGATATGTATTTTCAAGCTTTTCTCCCTAACCATGAGGGCTAGAAATTACTTTTTAATGTAATTTGAAATTCCTGGTCCCGGAGTCACATGACTTCAGGAGCTGAGGCTATAGGAAAGACACCAAATATTCCAAAATTAATGATAAGACATTGAGACTTGGAAAAATGGATTTGCTCATGACTTACAGGAATATGAGTGAGAGAAGAATCATCCCCTGTATGTGCATGGATGACAGGTCTCCATCTCCTGCTGTAATGTCATAACTTTTTGTCATGGGCCAGAGATTGGTGCAGGAGGTAGGGAGGGGAATTTGTTTGCATGTAATTTTATTTTATTTTCCAACTTTTTGCACTATTTTGACATCTCTTGGCAATTTTCCTAAGTGCTTAAATAGCACATTACTGTGAAGGATGTTTTTAAGCAGCTAGAAGTTTAAATTGGGTAAGGCTTATTTACCGTTTGACTTCTGGCTCTGCCTGCATTTATTTCTCTAAGCGATTCCTGCCAAATGAGTTATTTTTCAGTTAAATTGAGCAGGTTCTCACACTTGCATTTTCTCTCATTTGCATGTTCTCTCCCTTCTGTCAGTGTCAGTCAGAGAGAGCTCCCCAGCCAAAGGATGCTTTTAAAAGTCAAACACTGCTTGACACCAAGCCTGCTGGGAGGTGGGTGGGTGGGTGGGTGGCGGGGGAGGGGAATGGGAACCAAAGGGTGGGGAAGAACTTGTATGTATTGAAGTATCTCAGTTGCTGTGCTGTATGTGGATTTCAGGCATTTTTCATCCCATCTCCCCCTGCTTTTTAATGATTGAATTTATTGACGAGGCAGAGGGAGAGGGGAAATAACATTATTTTTAGCAATAGGTTTTAGGATGCCAAGACAAACAGCACTAATGCTGTGATCCCCTTCTGCATGCCTGAAATCCTCATTGCACGCTAATAATGTCAGTCAGGAAGGTGTATGAACAAATTAAGAGGTGCCTAGACTCTCATCCCATAGGGCTGATGGAGGGGCGCATGCTCTTTCATCATTAAGGTATTGATTGGATAGCTACAATGTGCACAGAGTTCTGTAGTGCAAAAGATGGTCTTGGGGAGATCTAAAGCACTGGATTGGGAGTCAGGAGATTTAATGTATGTTCCTGGCTTTCCTGTAGACTCCCTGTATGACCTTCAGCAAGTCACTTATCTTTCTCTGCTTCAGTTTCCCTTTCTCTAAAATGGGGATAGTAATACTTCATAGGCATATTGTGAGGCTTCTTTTCTAATTACCACACAGCATGCTTTTGTGCTTAAAATTTAGGACTGGGAGTCAGGCAATCTGAATTATAATCCTGTCTCTGTCGCGGATTTCCTCTGTTACCATGGGGAAGTCACTTAATCTTTCTGGGTATCTCTACACTGCAATTAAACACCTGTGGCTGGCCCGTGTCAGTTGACTCGGGCTCACAGGGCTGTTTAATTGCAGTGTGGACTTTCAGGCTCAAGCTAGCTCCAGTGCCCACACTGCAATTAAACAGCCCCACGAGCCTGAGTCAACTGACATGGGCCAGCCACAGGTGTTTATTTGTAATGTCTGTGCCTCCTTTTTCCCATTTGGACACCAGACAACCATACCTACTCCACAGGGATGCTACAGCATCCCTTTTTTAAGAACAGAATTGGATTTTTGTGTTTTAGGAGGTTTGTGCACATATGGATTAATTAGCTGGTGGCAACAACTGATTTCCCTTTTCTCTCCCCCACCCCCAGCTCTTCCCCAGAGGGGGGTGGTGAAAGGGCTTGAGGGTATGCCACAGGAAGGAATTCCCAAGTGCACCTTCCTGGGCTCTCAAAGGGGTTCTGCACTTGGGTGGTGGCAGCATCTACCCATCCAAGGTCAGAGAAAAGCTGTAACCTTGGGAGTTTAATATAAGCCTGGAGTGGCCAGTATTAATTTTTTAGAATGCTTGTGGGCATTCACCTTCTGCACTCAAAGTGCCAGAGTGGGGAATAAGCCTTGACAAATGTCCTTCAGGATCATCAGGTGGGATGAGGTACAGACATGAAATGATAGTAAGGCAGGACCATAGGGAGGCTCAGCAGTATGATGAGTTAACTTAATCTTCAACCCCAGTATTTACAGAGACCGTATGAATACCATCACAAATGAACTGTTTGAAGGCCTCATCTTTGCCCCTTCTTAGATACATGCCCCAGTCAGAAAACTGGAAAATTGACAGCTGTAATTGTCTTTTCAGGAGAAACCCAGGATTAAAATGACAGGGCATGGTTTAGGATAGGACAGATGTGCAATAGCAGAGCTGTGTACACCCAGGACTGATACAATTGGGGTGGGCGTTACCTTTTAGGAATGAAGGCCACTGTCAGAATTGTTTGGAACAACAGGGGGTGCTGCATGTCAGGATTAAGGCACATTGGTCTATTCATGTGATGGTGTCAAAAACTAGGATAGCATGGGCTGCTGTGGGACAGGAATGAGTTGCAGCAGTGAAGCCATGAGGAGAAGCCCTGGGCTAGAAGAGCAGAGGATATTGAAGGTCAGGAGCAAGGTGCATTGGCAGTTCTGTGCACGAAGCCTGCACAGCTTAAAGCCCAAACCGCATCTGGCTCTAACTGGTGCGATCATCTCTCATTTTCATAAGCACACAATTATTTTTGTTAAAGCTGAGAGCATTAATAAGATAATGAGCATGAATAAATTGATGCATTAGCAAAGGGATTTCCTGTTCATGAACCAAGGTGGTTGAACATAGCTTCATAAAATATTGTGAAGGGCCCTTGGAGAGCTGTAAGATTCTGAGTATAGGCTGAAGAGATTTAGCCTCACTGTGTACATAGCTTACTTATTCTTTATTTAAAAAAAAACATCATGGAACCGGCTCTAAGCCACATAGTATCTACTGAAGTATCTCTCTAATAATTATAATCTGTATTCTTTGGTCCCAAACATAGCAGGCAGGCAAACCAGTTCAGATAAAACAAGAACCTGCCTGATCCTGTTTCAAAAACTTTAATCACACTCAACCATAGAATAATTTTTGAGGACTGAAGGTTCTTAACTTCTTCCTAATTTTTTCATTTCAAGTACTTTTGATTAGTATATGGAAAAGCCAAACACCCATAAGAAAAAGGATCTCCATGAGTTTTCAAATGCAGTTTTTTGCACACATAAAAAAGTCCAAGACCTTCAAAAGTGACTCATGATTTTGGATTCCTCGGTTTTTTGGGTGCCCAACTTGAGGTGTCATTTAAGGGGGGTGTGATTTTCAGAAAGTGCTGAGCACTTGCTATTTTGAAAATTAGGTCTCTTAAATATGTCTCAAGATGGGCATCCAAAATCACTAGTCTCTTCTGAAAATCGTGGGCTGGAGTCTCAGAGAAGCATCTGAATATTTGATAATTATGTGTTCCAATCTGCTTACTATTGCTGAAAATTTGAGCTTCCTGAATGCTACAAAATATTGTCCAAGAACATTTGACCAGATTTAATAAATGCACTTCAGTTGTTTTTGCTGCCAGGAATGTTTACAAAAGCCGGAAATAGCAAATATACACTGGAGACTATTCACAGAAAGCAAAATTCAACTTCATAATCATGAACATTCACACTGGAAACCTGATCTTTAAGAGTTACGCTCATCGAACAGAAACAATACCGACTGACCTCTGTCTCCTAACAAAATGGCTTGAATTTCAGAGATCATTTTCTTGGGGAACACGGATGATTGAGCTACAGAACAAGAAGAACTTGCAGAAGAGAAGTCAAATCCTACATATGGAAAGGGAAAATGGTCTTGTGTTTATGGCACTGGATTGTGATGCCATGGGAGGCCTGGATTCAAATCCTGGCTTTGCTAGAGTCATCCTGTGTGACCTTGCATAGGTCATTTAATTTCCTGGTGACCCAGTTAACAATCTCTAAAATAGGATAAAACTTTCTCTCGCTCTTTCTTGTCTGTTTAGCCTATACATTCTTTAGGGTGGGGACTGTCACTTATTATGTTTATGTACAATGCCTAGAATAACAGGGCCCTAGGCATTTATCAGTAGTAGTTATACACTGTGCACCTCTGATCATAGAGAAAACTAGAAAGAAACTGTTTACAAGATGAAGCAATCTCATTGCTATCATTTGGAAACACTCTTTTATAGTCCTCAGATACCCCCAATCTAAAATACTGCCCTGTAATGATGATGATATATTTTGTTCAAGATGTGAAACAACTTGGACTAAATAACATTGACAATAGCTGCACTATTTTCCTGGGCAAATTAAATGCATACTGGCACTGGTTTTGCAATATATCAAGGGGCTTTTATGAACTCAGACCTCAAAGGACATTAATGGAAGATATAATCCTGAGTCAATGCAAGCTACCCTTGATCATTTATCTAACTTGAAATGTCTCTCAAATATTCATAACGTGGCTTGTTCTAATTAAGAACATAACAATAATTTTTATTAGATGTCATTAAAAATGTATAAATAAACACTCTTTTTATGCTGTTATTTCACATCAGTTAAGCAGTTCATGTGTCACACCCAAAAAGAGAGGCGTGAAGTGATAACTTGATAAATCAGTTGGAAAATATAATCTTGTCTTATAGTTTCTGGCCTCAGTTGTTCTCTGGAAGCAGCAATTTCTATTCTCAGACAGTAGAGGACTGTAGGAATTAATTGTGAGTAGATGAGTCTATCTCTGCCTTATGAACTGGACTCTGGTGACCTGTGCACTGCTGAGGATGAATAAAATAGGTTGGGTAAAATCCCTTCCCTCCCCCTTTCAGACTTGAATCAAATCCCAAAAGACCCTTTCTTGCAAAACCAAAAAGTTCAGACAACTTCCCCTTGTGCACCCTATTATTTTTACCCCTGTGCTTTTGTCACTTCTGAATTATAGGTCTGAGCAGAAACTCCCACATATAGCAGGCATACTTAAAGTTTATTGTCTAGGAACTTGTGTCCCCCATCACTGCAGGTTTTATCTGAGCAGTTCAGAATTGTTAGTGGATTTTAGTGTCCTTATTCCCCATATGAGGTAAGGAAATGCTATCTCTATTTTACAGAGACAGAGTAGATTAAGTGTCTTGCCCAAGATCACACAAGAAGTCTGTGATGCAGGTGGAAATTGAACCCCGATGTCTTGGATAGCAATCTGGTACTTTAGCCATTAGCCCATCCAGCTCTATAGAGAGTCTTACTTATGGCAATACTCCTTATCATTAACATGAGATATTTCTGGCTTGTAGTATCAAATTTGAAGGAGTCCTGATTATTGATTCAAAAATTCATTCTCTCGTGCTTTAGACAGGGAAATCTGGACTAGTTCTGGCTGTACTTCTGGCTTTATGTTCAACATCTGTTCCTCAGTTTCTCCACTTTAAAATGCGAGTCTACCTACTTCATAATAGGTTAGGATTGGCTAATGTTTGTAAAATGTTCTGCCCATGAATAGCATGCCAAGAGCAATGAGGTAGGGTTTCACACACACAGATTAGATGTGAAGGAGTGAATGCACTCAGGTCACATGATATAAGTGCAGGGTCAATATCACCCCAGCACAGAGGTCCCATACAAGGCCTTTATGCACCTCTTAAGCCCTTACACTGGGGCTGGTATGAAAACCCTTGAGTTGGGCCCTCTGAAACTGGGTGAATTTTTCCCTTAGTTACCTCTTTTATGTGACAATATATAATATGGGATGCGGCAGCTGGGCTAGATGGCTCACAGGATAGTAATTGTTGGGCTTCCAGCTGAAATCCAGCTTATATGTGAACAAAAGTCTTTACAAAGCATGTTGAGAAGGAAGCTCCCCACAGACCACGCCCCACCAACTCAAAGCGGCACCAGACCCTGCCAGAACAACAGATGCAAAACCTACAGACAATGTCTCCTCTGCTACAATGATAATCACCCCCTACAACACACCTTTCAAGATCCAACGGTCCTACACATGCCTATCACAAGATGCCAGTGCACCAACTGCCCCAACAGTAACTATGGGGGTGAAACCAGACAATCACTGTGCTCTTGAATTAACTTGCACAGAAAAATGATAAAAGGTCAAAACTTTCTGTCACTCATGGGTGAACATTCTTCACAATGCAGTCACCCTATATTTGACCTATCAGTCCTCATCTTCAAAGAAAACCTGCACAACTCTTTCAAAAGATGAACATGGATGCTAGTGGCCTTCGTTCCTGTTGGAATTGTAACACCTCACATAAGCCACCCCACCTATTAGCTCTTAATTGGCAGTCTAAGCAGCAAGGTCAAGGATTTGAATAGATCATAGAAACCAAACTAATACTGATGGATGGCCTCATGTTTGTAGCTGAAGTTCACGGGCATGGTGGGGCGGGGAAGCTTGCATCACTTTTATGCAGGTCTCTGTGTTAATAGTTCTTTATTGTCCAGGTAGTTTTTAATCCCATTGATTCTAACTCCACACAAGGAAAAATAACATACCTATATATAAATGCATGCTAGATCCTTGGGTGTGCTTCACATATAAACAAATGACATCCATGTGCCAGGCACTATAATAGAGTGCCCAGTAATTCAGAATATATAAACACTGCAGCAGATCCATTGCCCTCTACTTGTATCGTGCCTATAAATTCCTCAAATAGGACTGATATTACATGTAATGCAGTGGATACAGTTAGAGAATGATCCACTGTGCTGGTTAAAATGCCTGACGAAAGACCCAAAAGTACTCCAGATAATTGTCATTAAAAATGCTTCCCTCTCAAGAAAATGAAATGTCCTGTGCCCTGGAAATATTTCATGCTTGTCTTCCTCCATCTCTCATCTAAATACAGCCCTGTTACATTCTAGGACACAACCTCTGTCTCAGTTTTGTTGTTGTTGTTGTTTTTTTCCTAATGAAGGAAACTCCCACTCAGCCAAATGAAGCAGCATTGCTTGTTCTCCAACCCCTCCTGAGCTGCTGCTGTTTCTCTTCTTCGTAGCTTGATAGAGAAATGCCAGTAGGCTGCACAGATTTAGGGGAGAAAAAAGTATCAGTAGAAGCCTCAGCCTCCCTTCCTTCTCTTCTGCCATGTACATACACACACAGTCATTTCCATACATGAGATTATATTTTTTCAGGTGGACAGTAATGAGCCCCCTCATGCTTGCTGATAGGTAGAGGTGCAGAGATCCATACCCGACTCAAGCAAAATCTGGGGAGGATAAAAGGGAACATGCATTTTTAAAAAACACAAATAGTAAAATTCATAGACATTCCAGTGGGGTAGCTTCTGAAGAGCAATGATGCCTCTAATAAGAACACTGTGCAATGCTTCACCTGGGCCTCCCCTTGAGTTCCTACATAGGAAGTTATTTTATTTCTCCCTCCTGCCACTTCCCTAGATTCATTATCCATAATGGTTATTAACAGCCATTTCCTTTTCATGCTTCTATTGCGGGGGCTTTCCTTGAAGAGAGCTTGATTGCAAGACAGTGGTTTGGATTTGCATCCAATGTAATAAAAGTGGGCAATTTACAAAGCTGTTTTACAGACAGTAGTTTCATTAGCCTTTGTCTGCGTCTAGTAAAGCAGAAAGCCTTGAAACCTGTGCTATGATGATCAGTAGCAAGGCAATTAGGGCAATATTCTGGGTGGGGCTTGGAAGGAGAGGGAAAGTGTTTCCCCTGTTAAAAGTAATTGATTAGCTTAATATAAAAGAGGAGAACTAATGTGGTATCTCTTGTCTCGGTAAGGTACTGCAGAAGTCAAGGAAATGATGCTGATCGTAATCCCTTTCACTCATTTTAGGTTGGCTCTCCCTAAATCTGATGTGGTCTAGTGGTAAGAGTTGCAGAGTGGCACTCAGGACTCCTGCATTCTATCCCCAGCCCTTGGTGACGCATGTAGTCTAATGCAGGAGGGAAGAATCTTCACTCTCCTGGATTATATTTCTAATTCTCTCTCTTACCTGCAGCAAACTACTTCCTTTTTCTGTGCTTCATTCAGCCAGCTGTAAGGGGGGAGAAAGTGATCAGGAACAGTCAACATGGATTCACCAAAGGCAAGTCATGCCTGACCAACCTCATTGCCTTCTATGATGAGATAATTGGAGATAGTCCAATGGAGGGCAACAAAAATGATTAGGGGGCTGGGGCACATGACTTACGAGGAGAGGCTGAGGGAACTAGTCTTATTTAGTCTGCAGAAGAGAAGAGTGAGGTGGGACTTGATAGCAGCCTTCAACTACCTGAAGGGGGGTTCCAAAGAGGATGGCGCTAGGCTATTTTCAGTGGTGGCAGATGACAGAACAAAGAGCAATGGTCTCAAGTTGAAGTGGAGGAGGTCTAGGTTGGATATTAGGAAAAACTATTTCACTAGGAGGGTGGTGAAGCATTGGAATGGGTTACCTTGGGAGGTGGTGGAATCTCCGTCCTTAGAGGTTTTTAAGGCCAAGCTTAACAAAGCCCTGGCTGGGATGATTTAGTTGGGGTTGGTCCTGCTTTGAGCAGGGGATTGGACTAGATGACCTCCTGAGGTCTCTTCCAACCCACTCTTCTATGATTCTATGTACAGTGCCTACCTTGCCATGAGGGCTTTTGTCAGTCCGTGTGAGTGCTTTGAGATCCTTGCAATATATTTTTATCCTCCGGAACTGTGGCTCCAGCACCCATCACTAGCAATGACTTCACATCCTCCATTATTGTTTTTGTTTTTTTGTCCTGGAGAAGGAAAGGAAACAAACTGCCTACATGCATTATGGGGGAGCTGCACCTTTCTCTAATATGTCAGACACTGGCTATTGTTGGAGTCAGGATACTGAACTAGATGGGGCATTTGTCTAATCCAGAGGGGTAGAATTCTATGTTTCCACTGTTGGTGCTGATCAAGAAGATGATAAATGATAAATATTTTGGAAGACTAATATAAAGATGTTCTCTCTCTCATTCTTTCCCTTCCCTTCTGCCTGAGACTTTCCACAGAACCAGGGGAAGGTTGTTGATTTTGTTTCTTTTAATTTTTATGCAATGGAAAAATATTCAGACAGCTCCTTTCATGCAGCTTTAAAAAAAAAAGCAGGCCATAACTGTCTGCAGACACTTCCAGAATATCAAACCCAGCTGGCCTTTGAGGTGGGAAGTGCTCCCTAGGTACCTCCGTTGCACAAAAATGGAGACTTAGAAAATGAAGTTGTTTCTACTTATTCAACCCTTATACTTGAGATTCAAAGCATAGGCATGAGCACAGAGAATACACCTGAAATAAAGCAGTTAATTGTTGCAGACAGAAAGTAATGCAGGAATAGTAATAGTCCATTGTCACACTGGTGTTAGGAAACAAGGCTGGGGTTTGGTGCAATAAATAAATTTATACAAGTAGAAAGTGGAGACTAAGGAGACAGTCCATAGACCGAGCTTAGAGAAAGCTACAAGTGCATCAGTCTGTCTGTCTGTCTGTCTCTCTCTCTCTCACACACACACACACAAATTTATGCCTTATCCTCGCCCAAGACTGCTGAGATATGTTGTTAGTGAGTTGCTTTGAATTTATCAACAGCTGTTAAATGGAGCCATGAGTCCCTTAGTGATCACACTAGATAACATGATACATTGTAAGCTGCAGTACTAGTGACTAAGAAGGAATTTCAAGACTATGGAGGGGGAGAAAGGAAACCTGGTTAACTGTACTTTCCTGATCCTCCTGAAGTCAGCGCACTCCATGTGCAAGCTCTTTATAGCAGCAGACTACAACTCCACCGTGGGGATCTCTTGTGAGACCTAGCTGTGCATCTCATCCCATTCCCTTGTCTCTGCCTCTCACATTGCATTAACCTGTATTAATGCCTGTGTGACTTCTGCCTGCTTGGATGTACTGGATGCTTCTTCCTGATTTAAAATGACCAGCACCTGTCCAGCAGCCTGTGATTAGGGATGAGAGGGAGATTGCCATATCTCACCAACCTGTCCACTCCATTGTCAGTTCCAGTCAGCATCTCAGGCACCAAGCAGAAAGGCACCAGCACCAGACAGAGTGGGGAAGAGAAGCAGGATTACTGACAGATCAAATCAATCTCTGTGTGTGCCTGCCAAATACTTGTGGCAGTAGCTGAAATTAAGTATCTTGCCCATGGTTGATCTAGTCCAAATTGCTGCTAAGGTTGAGCTTTTCTTTTTGCTGCT
This sequence comes from Chelydra serpentina, assembly GCA_037349315.1. Taxonomy (NCBI): domain Eukaryota; kingdom Metazoa; phylum Chordata; order Testudines; family Chelydridae; genus Chelydra; species Chelydra serpentina. The sequence goes on along the minus strand of JBAIAC010000037.1, from coordinate 8,735,562 downwards.
AACAGTGTCCTCCAAAATATTGTGGGAACTGCTTTGACTAGGGATAGATTACAGCAGTACAAGGGTGGCTCTGCCTTTGGCAGATTGGAAGAGGGTAGAACGGTAGAACGGCATAGCCTCTGTGCTAGGAAGCGGTTGAGATGGTGCAGGCACCACTCTTAGCAAGGGGCAGGCTGACAGAGTTCCTGTCTGAAGGGTTATTCTTAATGTTACTGGTGTTATATGAGCCTTAGATAGACATTTTTTATTATTTAAATCTGAATAAAAATACCAGAGAGATCAAAATGGCATGAATTCCATTATGGCCTTAAGGGTGCTACCCTGCCATTGTTTTTTGTTGATATTTTGACATTCAGAAAAAATCAAGTAGAGCTAATATTTGAACAGCGGATGCCACCGATGCTGTCACTAGGGATATAGCTATCTATATCTCTAGGACACCCTTGAAAAAGCTCCAACTGGAAGTTTAGCAACACAGGGCACTGTGAACACATCATCTGAGTGTCTTTATTTCTAACACTGGCTCCTCACTGAGTACGGTCCAATTCTAAGTCTGTGTCCTGATTTTCAAAGCCCTGCATGGGAGTGCCCCTGGCTAGCTGGGTGATTGTTGCTCCTTCTCTTTCTAGGAACATGAACTCTCACAATGCTTCTGCTGCACCAGAACAATGCAGTTGTCAAGAGAACTTAGAAGTCTTGTAAATGGAGGAGGGAGAACTTTAGCAGGAATTGAAACTCACTCCTATAAGCAACAGTGGCAATGATCCCTGGGCCTTGCCACTTTTGACTAAGCTTTTTGTCAGTTATTTCTTCTCACACCCACAACAGACCCACACAGAGATGAGCAAGTGAGCAAAGAAAAATATCCCCATAAACCAATCAAGCTGTTTCACCTACAGACTGAAATAAAATGGGGAGAGAGTGAGGAGAGTGTTATTTCTGTACTGAAATACTTTGGTAGCACTTAGGATACAGTGGTGGTTGAAGACCAATAGGTATGTAGACAAATGCTAGGGGTATATTGAAACATTGCTGGTGTTACTGAGATTGGTACATAGGGACTGTGCCATAACTCTCTTTATGGTTTTGATTCTGAAGCTGAGCTTTGCACTAAACATAAGCTAAGGACAGGGCTGGAAAGGTGAAACACTGTTGTATTAGTAGCTTGCTACTATTTACTGATTTGCTAGCTGGTTGAAATGTTTTGACCCAGAATGATTACATTTTGTGGTGGTGGAAATATGGGGAGAAAATTTTAGTTAAACTTCACAGCTAATTAAGGTTCTATTAATAACCCTTCTCTCCCACAAAGGTCTCTTTCCTTTTTACATTCCAGCAACCGGACTCCTTTGCTCTTGGGGGAAAGTGAAATCTGTGCCTACTATTTTCTTTTTAATAGGAAGAAATTTCAACCTTAATTTGTCTTCTCTGTTACTTTGTGTCAACAGAGCCCAGCAAGGAAAATAAAAAAAGTCTTGAGATACAAGGATAGAAGATGGAGATTTACTCTGGGTCTTCCTTTTGCCCAGCTACGTACTGGCTAAATTCAGCTACTAGGTGACAGGGACTTAGGTTTCTGCTCAATGTATGGGTTTTATCAGCTCAGATAGTCAGAAAGATGTCTGCTGTCTCTGCTAAAGCCTTTTCTGCTTCATGTTCCCCCATGATAACCTTCTGTGCAGGCTGGCTCTTATTTATGAGTTCTATCCCTTTTTGTTCTTGCAAATGTTTGTTACTATAGTTTCAAACGTTTAGGAAGCCATTATCAGGCTCTGAAATGTCTTGAGATAAGCGGCCGGGCCACTTGGGCAGGCAGAGGATAACATCTGTCTGTCAGAATGGAAACATCCATTATAAAAACTGACCCCTTATCCCCTCAGGGGACATTAGTCTCCAGCCATGACCAAGGATCGTTATTCAGAATCATCATTCTGACAAATTCCGGTTATATTTCTCTTTGCCAAATATTTTTGCAGCATAAGCACAGTTGAGGGTGTCGCCTAGCAACACTTTTCCACCAGAACATGACAGAGATCCTAGAGAACATGCAATGGTTTGGCACTGACCTCTTTTGCCCCTGAAATGAAAAGGTGAGAAAACCAGAAAATGGCAGGAGAAGCTAGTGTGTGTGTTGGGGACCCAGGGGGGAAACTTACATGGGTTTCCAAGGTCAGGGGCTTGTGCTTTTAGAAGCTCAACAGAGGCTTCAGACTTAAATTAGAGGTCGTTCCCAAGCTGAGTTTTGGACGGTGATTGAGGCTAAGTGGACTGTACTTTGTGCAATGGCACTGCCATGCTTTTAGTCAGCTTTTAACCTAGGAACTTTGCTCCAGATTCTTCATTGTCCTAGCTAGGCAGGTGCAAAGGGACCATAGGACAACCATAACCCCCTGGTTTAAGAGAGCTTCTGCACCTGGAGTGCTAACAGGCCTTAGGACAGGTGTAAATATCTTGGCTGGAGACAGCACCTACACCCTGGCGCAGAGTCGGCTCTGTGCTAGCCCCACAGGAGCTGCAGGTACAGGGAATGGGGTGGGGCAGAGAAAGGAGGGGCCGAGGCTGGGATGGATCTGCATCCCTTCAGAGGCATATCAGGGCTGGTGCAAGTCAGGACAGGGCTCAATATTCATAGAATATGAGGCCATAAGGGGCCATAACATTATCTAGTCTGACCCCCTGTATATCGTGGGCTGTTCAGTGTCACCAGTTACCCCTGTTTGAGACCAATAACTTGTCTGAGTAAAGCATGTCTTCCAGAAACGCATTCCGTCTTGATCTTGAGACATCGATAGATGGAGGATTCACTGCCTACTGTAGTAGTTTGTTCCAACAGTTAACCACCCTCACTGATAAAAAATTGTGCCTTATTTCCAGTTTGAATTTGTCTGATTTCAGCTTCCAGCCACTGGTTTTTGGTCTGTCTTTTATCACTAGGGTAAAGAACCTTTTCGTACCCAGTATTTTCACCCCATGAAGGTACTTGTGCACTGTGATTGAGTGACCTCTCTCACCTTCTTTGTGATAAGCAAAACAGATTGAGCTTTTAAAGTCTGTCATTGGAAGGCATTTTCTCCAGCTCTCAAATAACTTCTGTGGCTCTTTTCTGCACCCTCTCCAAATTTTTGTATGTCCTTTTTAAAATGTGGACATCAGAACTGGATGTAATATCAATCTCACCAATGCCATGTAAAATCCCCTATTTACGCCTACTCACTACTCCCGTTTATATATCCACAGATGACATTAGCCCTTTTTTCCAGAGCATTGCGCTGGAAGCTCATGCTGAGTTGTTTGTTCACTGTGTCTTTTCAGAGTCTCTGCTTTTCAGAATACAGTCTCCCATTCTGTAGGTATGGCCTGCATTCCTTGTTCCGAAATGTTGACCTATGGATTTGGCTTTATTAAAATGCAGTTTGTGGGCCCAGTTTACTTAACAATCCAGATCACTCTGTATGACTGCCCTGTCCTCCTTATTATTTGCCACTCCCCCAACCTTTGTTCCAACTACAAGTTTTATTTCCAGACAATTGAAAATGTTGAATAGCATTGGGCCTAGTAATGGTTCCTACAGAACCCCACTAGAAACGTCTCCATTCAATGATGATTCCCAGTCGATGACTACTTTTTAAAATCTGTCATTCTTAATCTATGTATCAAGTGTTCTACTGATATTGGATAGTGCTATTTTTTAATCAGAATGTCATGCAGTACTAGGTCTAATGCCTGACAAAAATCTAAGAATGTTACGTCTATGCACTTACCTTTATCAACTAACCGTATCTACTCAATTAATGAAATCAGGTTTGTTTGACAAGACCTGCTTTCCATAAAACCACGTTGACTGGCATTAATTATATTTCTATCCTTTAATTCTTTATTAACTGAATCCCATATTAAATTTTCTATTACTTTGTCTGGGTTTGAGGTCAGGCTAAGCAGTATATAGTTACCTGGGTCATCACATTTGCCCTTTTTGAATATTGGCACAACATTAGCACTCTTACAGTCTCCTGAAATCTCCTTGTTATGAAATTAGTTATTAAAAATTAACATCAGTGGGCCAATAACCTTGGCTATTAATGGATTGGAAAGTAATTCCACATCCTCATGTGGCACAAACACATCATCCTGCTTCTTTCCAAACACAGAACAGAAATATTTATTAAACACTTCTTCCTTTTGTGGATCATTATTAACACTTTAACTGTCTTCATCTAGCAATGGGCCTATATCTTGCTAGGAGTTCTCTTATTACTAGTGTACTTTAAAAACTCCTCATTGTCCTTAGCCCTGCCAGTCACAGATTTTTCCCTGATATATTTAGCTTCTGTCATAAATTTTTTTACACTTCATAATGCCTATTGATTACTATCTATTTACCCCTTTTTCTATTATATCTGTCTTTTTTTTTTAATTTCTAATTGTTGCCTTCACTTTGCCATTGAACTTGGATTGGCTTTTAGCCAAAGTTGTCCTCTTTCTTGATTGTGGAATCATGGCTTTTTGGCCATCTAATAAACTCTTCTTAAATAGCTCCTAATTTTCACTCACATTTTTTCACTCACTCAAAAAAAAGGGAGGGGGGATAGAGAATAAGATGGAGAATATCTTATTGCCCTTATATAAATCCATGGTACGCCCACATCTTGAATACTGCGTACAGATGTAGTCTCCTCATCTCAAAAAATATATATTGGCATTAGAAAAGGTTCAGAGAAAGGCAACTAAAATGATTGGGGTTTTGAACAAGTCCTATATGAGGAGAGATTAAAGAGGGCAGGACTTTTCAGCTTGGAAAAGAAGAGACTAAGAGAGGATATGATAGAAGTATATAAAATCATGAGTGGTGTGGAGAAAGTGAATAAGGAAAAGTTATTTACTTGTTCCCATAATATTAGAGCTAGTGGGCCACCAAATGAAATTAATGGGCAGCAAGTTTAAAACAAATAAAAGGATGACTATGCAGGGCTCCTTTTTATGGATTTCTTTTTTCAAACTTGAACCCCTTCTTTCACTTCCCCGCCTTTGTTTATCTTCACATTCCATTTAGATTATCCATGTTCCAAAGGCCTGATAATCTCTCTTAATTTTAAACCATGTAAATTGCCATGCAAAGTCACGGTGCCATTACATTAATTGAATCTATTTCCCTTAGTTAACTATCCTCAATCACACCTTTGTGTCAACTGTCCGCAATGGGCCATCTTGATTATCACTTCAAAAGTTTTTTTTCCCCTGTTGATATAGTCCCTCTTAATTAATTAGCCTCTTAAAGTTGGTATAGGTACTTCCACCTTTTCATGTTTCTCTGAATGTATAAATATCTGCCTACTGTATGTTCCATTCCATGCATCTGATGAAGTGGGTTCTAGCCCACGAAAGCTTATGCTGAAATAAATTTGTTAGTCTCTGAGGTGCCACAAGTAATCCTGTTCTTTTTGCTGACACAGACTAACATGGCTGCTACTCTGAAAAAAGGTGCCATATTAATGTTTCACAGTTACTAAGCATAATGAATCTACTGTGTCCTGGAAAAAATACCCCTGTGGGCCTGCCTGTTGATGGGCATTATGCCGCCTTTTGCAGAGGATCTTCTTATTGCTTTGCCACCAAAACCCTAAGATCATCCTAGAATCAAACCACCACCACGCAATCTTGGATATTTCCAGCCCAGAGCTTTTAATTACGTGGAAGAAAGTGTTTGAGAGATGTATCGATCAAGGTTGGCTTTGGCTCTGTTACAATCCTTGACATGTCAAAAAGCAAAAGCAATCAACTCACTCCTGCAGACTAATTGAGGTGGGTAAAGTGCGGAGTGAGATACAGCACCTGCCAATCTCCATGTGAAGCTAATTTGGGTGGCAGTGGGCAGGGCCATCTTTCCAGCCCTTCTTTCTGAAATGTTTGAGGGAGAATATCCATTTTAGATAGATTTTGCAGAGCAAGTCGCACCTCATTGACAGCTGAGGCAGTGATGCCTGAGGAAAGGGAAGCTTAAAAGCAAATGTGCCGGTGGCTTGGGAGATAACCCTACCAGTATCTGATGTAAAGGACAGATCAAGTGGTATGATTTCCGCCTTACATTTAAAGATCCAGGCTTTCTGTTGTCTAGCATATACCAAATTTGGTGCTGGATTGTTGGTCCTGAAAATGTAGCCCTGGTTGGGGGGAAATATAATGTAGTGTATAGGAATAGGGTAGTATCCCTTTAAACAGTTTGTGAGCCCTCCATTGGTGCTCAAAATGTGTTTTAGGTGCCGCCAGGACCCAGCCAGAGCAACAGTGTGTATGTGTAAGTAAGCCTTGCATGTTGTGTATGTTCTGTAAAATCGGTAATTTGGGCCCCACCATGCCTACGTGGTTCCTTTGCATCATGCTTGTTGTGGAAAGAGCAAAAGGCACAACAGATAGCTTAGTGATTAGGGCAGGGACTGAGACCTTAGGAGGCTCAACTCCTATTTCCAGCTTGCCACTAAGCTGCTAGATCTCACAAGTCAGTGGCAGAGCTGGAAATAGGAGTGAAGGGAGCAGTTCTTTGTAGACCAGTGTCCTCAGTGTAAACAGCATGCTCACTAGCACCCTGGTTGGCATGGTCAACAGGAATGGGTCATGGAGACCATCTAAATGAGCCACTGCCCTCCTGCTAATGGCAGTCTCTCCAGCATAAGGTTCAGACATATTAGTAGGAGGTAAATATGGAGGGAGGTTTCTGCTGCCTGTGCTGTACCTGTTCTGTGGTTGAATATTAATAGCTGTGCCCTGCAGAGCCACCTGCAAGGCTGACAGAGCTGTGTACAAACATACCCCAGTTCAGTCTTACAGCCTCTCCGGGGAGGGGCCATCTCCAGTTTACAGACAGACAGGGAAAATGCTCCTGAGGGAGAAATCCCTACAGCCGCCTCTGGAGACAGGCAATAGCAAACCCTCTCCCTCACGCTCCACGGCCACGTCGGAACCAATTGGGAGTGCGGCTTCACCCTCTCAAGCGAAGAGGCAGAAAGCCCAACTGTCTCCATGCAGAGACTTTCAAAAGGGTAAAGGGTTTCCTGCGAGATCCTTACCCTCAGTGCTGACAGCGCCGAAAGCAGGCGACTCTGACCGTCCCAGCACCTCAGCCACGGCTCCCGTGGAGCGCAGAGGCAGGGACCCGACTTCCCGTAGAGGGAAGATCTCTTCAGCACCTGTCCCCTTGGCACTGAAAATAGACCTGGTGCTGACAGCGCGTTCTGCCCCGGTGCCGACAAGAACATCGGCACCGAGCCTGCCTGCCACTCCAGCAGCAGGAGCGGACCTCCCGCAGGGTGCCTACAAATGGCCCGCAGCACCGGTGATAGCAAAGCAGAAGTCAATACATGCTTCTGATCACATATCACACTCATCAGGATCACAGCCCAGGGAGCAGCAGCAATTCTTAAATCAGGACGACATCTCAGTGGCCCCTGAGCCTGACTCTCCACTCCTTGACACACAGTGCTCACTCTTTGACCAGCCGCTCTCCCCAACTGACCTGGCTACCTTCACTGACAGCGAGCCCGATATGTAGCAGCAGGCAGAGTTCTCCCCAGAGTTCTCTTCAGCTCCGTCTACATCTAGAGCACCTGAACCGCCCCCTGAAGAGATGGGCTATGAACCATACCCTGATTCACTGACTCCTAACTCTCCATCAGCTCCAGATGGAGCCCTCATGCCTCCGCCTCCACAGAATGTGGACGACTTTAAGCAATTCCAGGAACTTTTCAAGATATTTTCACATATCCATTCATCCAGCGCACAGACGCTTCCTGAGATTCACATTCGGACATGACCATTTTCAATACAGGGTATTCCCTTTTGGACTTTCCACAGCGCTGAGAGTATTCTCCAAGACCCTAGCCATAGTCGTGGCCCACCTCCACTGACGGGATTATACTTTTTCCCCTACCTAGACGACTGCATCATCAAAGGCGGCTCATACGACGAGACATTACGAGCTACCCGTTTCGCCATCTCCCTCTTCTACAGCTTAGGTCTGCAAATAAACTTTCAAAAATCCACCCTAATACCCACACAGTGGATCAAGTTCATTGGAGCTCACCTGGACTCAATTCGAACCAGAGCCTTGCTCCCACACAACAGATTCCTCGCTATCACACATCTCATACGCATGCTCTCCGTTCAATGTGCCTACAGCTTCTTGTCCACGAGGCAGCCACCACCTTCGTGGTCAAGTATGCCAGGCTGCACATGAGATGTCTTCAGGGTTAGCTCAACTCCAGCTACAAACCCAGCAGACACAGCTTCATGTTTGGGTGCTCCCCTCACCGCCCTCCTCCCCTCTACTTTGGAGTACTATTCTGACATCTCTATGGTAGAGAAGGAACTGAGAGGGGTGCAGTATGCGTGTGCTCAGGCAGACTCTAATGAGGCCGCTAGAGAGCAGCTGAGTGTGTGCGTCCTGACCAAGCACTGCTGCCAAAGATCTCCGATAAACGGTGCCGGGATGCACCGTCACCTGGAGTGGATCACCCACAGGGGGACACATCTCAAAGAACCTCAGTTACTGCAAGGTCAGTAACCTTCTCTTCTGGTAGTATTTCCAATGCTTCTATTGATTTGCTTTGTGCAACCTTGGGCAAGTCACTTCACCTCTATGGGCTTTGGTTTACCCATCTGTAAAATGATGATGTTTACCTGTCTCTCAAGGGGTTGCAAGAATTTGTTTGTGATGCACTTTGGTACCAGGTGATATTATTAAAAATTGGAGCCAAGGTAGAGTCGTGAGAAGAAATAACTGGGGTTTCCTTGCTGTGTTCATGGCATCAGAAAATGGGCTTTATTCTTCTCTCACTTATGCAGGTGTAAATCACAAGTTACTCTGCTTAAGTTAGTTGAGGTGCACAGATTTAAAGTGAGAGGAGATTCAGGGCCAGTGGCAGGCTTTTGGGATATAAATACTTAGCCTTTCTAGGAAAAGGAGCACAGACTGCTTTAAGACTGCATTGTTCAGCAGAGAATATTCAAGTAGGAATTTTAAGCTAGCAAAATTGTGATCCTTTGGTAATTGGAAGTTTGCTTCCAAACAATCAATAACAAATGTCATAAAGTACCAATCTATTCAGAGAATTAATTGGAGATACTTAGGAGAAATTAATAATGAATGTTCAAGTGATAGTTCCTTTTTAACCTTGCAAGAATATTAAGACAAAGTAAACATCAGAGGAATTACAGTAAAGCAGACAAATTCCATGGGAAAATTATGTATGCAAACTAGAGAGAGAGCTGCATAAATCTGCATGTTATTAATGGGAGATGTTTCCTGAAATTACCATACAAGCTGAATATTAAGCACAATAAACGTAAAAACACAACAAAGAGCTACTCCGTTGAGAAGAAAGATGTTACAGTGTGTAGAGAGAAAAACTATTGCAGTCATCCTTCAAGCAACACTCGCTTTCCATGCTAGCTTATATTAATATATGTGAAGGTGTGCAGCACTTTGTGAGATATGCACTGTATGCCAAACTGTATACTCGGAGGGAAAAATCTATGTAAAAGCAGGACTGGAATAATGGGGGGAAAACGATTACAATTCTATACGATCACATAACTATATTTTATCATGCTTTAGAATTATATCCTTGCCGTAGAATTCTATAGAATGGTTCAAAAACAAGCAAAACATAATTTTCTATTTACATTCTACTGGGTTTGAGAGCAATTTCTATAGGACCTGATTAGTCTAATTCCTGCAAATTTTATAGAACTCTTGCTTAAATTTAAAAACATATACAAAGATACATCTTGGATTCTGTCACTCTAACAACAGAAAAACACATATGATGAGATTGAAAGTCAAGGCTAAAGCTGGGGAGTTTGCCCATAATTGGTCCATTTGGGTCTGAACCTGTGAAATGCTAAGTAACTGCAAATCTACTATCTTAGGGGGAGTTCAGGGCTTTCAATACCTCTCAGAACTGCAATTTTGGTATTTCAGCATCTAAAAACCTACATATCTGCGCTGTTTAAATAGTGGAAGTGATTGACTCATAATATGAGCTAATCCTTTGCCAAACTGTGTTTTTAAAGGGAAGCCACATCCAAGGAATGGTGTAAAATGTGTTTTTAGAACTCATTAAATTTAAAACACCAAAGCAATTCTCATATATTCTCTCTCATGCTGCTCCCTGTGCATGTGTACTTGTAACAGATCAGTTTCTTGTGCTTTCAACAACAAAGAAATGACTTCAAAGCTGACTTAGACAGAAATTTGATATCAGCAGCAAATGCTCAAAAACCAAGGGATTGAATAAAACAAGCAAAATAATATGAGAAACAAAGACAGCAGGGCTCTCGCTTGCGGTAAATTCTGAAGTCATTACTCAGGCAAAACTCCCATTGAGAAGGAGAGCTAGGACTTCGGGAAAGGAGCAGATGCTTGTACACTCCAGTTGAGCCAAATGAATAATTTGCAGTAAACTTACTTGACACAATTTACTTGAAACTTACTTAGCTTATGAATTATTAAAAAAAAAAAGCAAGTTCTTGAATGTATTCACTGGGGATGAAATTCTTCCCTGTGCAGAAGACTGGCACAAGAGCAATGCACCTATTTAAGTCTGACTTAAGCCCTCTTTTGAGGACTTCAGTGATGTATATGTCTTCTGCTAGCCCTCTACTAGAGGGTGAATTTCACCCTGCTTGGAATTATTTTACCACATCATTTCTGCAAAGAATGTTTGATGAGTAAAATAACTGCAATCAGTTGGGAATATTTGCGGGAAATGAGAGGGATTGCATGGTTATGATTCGACACCTACATCCCATAGTACTATTTCCATTCCTTTAACAGAGGGAAGTAATTCTCCGAATTGGATCTCTGGTGAGGCGTCAGAAATGTGACTATTCAGCCTTCACTATTAAGGAATGTTCTGCAATATTTACTTAAAATTTGCTGCTGTTGCAAACAATGCTGTTAGTGAATTCTGGGCTAGAACACTCAGACAGTGAACACAAAAGTAGCTTCAATACAACAGAGTGAATACCTGTGTGGTGATGGCAATACAAAGGTATTTGCTTGGCCTTTTATATCTTCATGTCCTCATCTCATTTAAAGGGTTTCAGTTAACAATCCTCGAATCTGAATTTTCCATTATGGCAAATCATAGCTCAGCTCCTATGGGGACAAAGACTGTATCCGTGGTTTGGTTTAACATGTTGAAACATTCACATTCAAAGATGGGGCTATGCATGTGCTGAAAGTTGAGCACTTTTCAAGATCGACCCCCCTAAAGAGAGAGAGAAGCTGCTTCATAAATCTTTGTATGTTACATATGCCGCTTCCCACTGTGCACAATAGAGAGAATTTTGGCCAATTAATTACACAATAGGTGTGTCCTTCTGATCTTAAAAAATACATCAAAATCAAATTATCAATCACATGGATTGGTTCTTTGTACATTAGGTGGGTAGTAAAATAAGTATGTATTAATCCTAGGGGATTTAGGAATACATTGTGGAAACCACAGGGTGAGATCTTTGATCATATAGCCACATTTGCTCATTTCCTTCTGCACTTATTCTCGTTTGTTTCAGCTTGCATTCACCTTCTGGCAGGGAGCTGCTGATTTCCAGCATCCCCTGCTTTGGCCAGCTTGATTCACTCTGTCCCGCTGGGAAGGGGTGAGTCCACATGTCCACCCTAATGAAAATCTTGTCTGTCTTCCTTAGCAAAAGCCAAATGTTCCAAGACTGGGAATCCTGTTGCAGAAGGAAAATCAGAGCCAGTGTGTGCCCCAGGGACATATGATGTATTACATCAAGAGAGTATTTATTATATGCAGCATCATTAAGTTATCACATAAATCGTGCTTACGTTGCAATGCTAGATGATTAATTGGTGTCATGCCAGCAGATGCTGCAGGCCAATAATTGCTTCACTCTCAGACACATACTGTAGGGTACCTCTACAGTATGAAATTAAGTCGAATTTATAGAAGTCGATTTGTCTGAAGAGATTTTATACAGTCGATTGTGTGTGTCCCCACTAAGTGCGTTAAGTCGTCAGAGTGCGTCCACAGTACCGTGACTAGCAACGACTCTCGGAGCGGTGCACTGTGTGTAGCTATCCCACAGTACCTGCAGTCTCCACTGCCCATTGGCATTCTGTTTTTTTAACAGAGTTCTGCCTGCACAGATTTTCTCCCCATACTGCGATCAGATCCAGTACCTCCCGTTCAGAGCTCTTTTGCGATTCTGGGACTGCAGGAAATGAAATTCAAAAGTTCCCGGGGCTCTTTTCCTGATTACTTGTCCAGAGTGGTCACAATGGAGCATTCTGGGATACCTCTTGGAGGCCAATACCATCGAATTGCATCCATAGTACCTCAAATCCGGAACAGCGATGTCAATTTTAGCGCTACTCCCCTTGCCGAGGTGGAGTACAGAAACTGGTTTTAAGAGCCCTTTAAGTTGACAAAACCTGGATGGTTGTGTGGATGAATTTAGTTTTAATTTGATATAACGTGGTTAATTCCGATATAATCGCATACTGTAGACCAGGCCTTATGTTGCGTGAAAGGGAACTAGCTGCAGCCATCCTAGAGAGGAAGGGTTGATATGGCTGATATTCCTGCTGGCGAGTCCATCACCAATAAGACTGAGGGCTGCTATTGGAAGTTTAGTGGTTAACTCTGGGACATATGTAAAGATTCTTGGGTTCTGTTCCCAGTACTCCCACTGATTTATTCTGTGCCAGATTCTGTCCCCTGTCCTTATTTAGAATAGTACCTTTTATTTTGCAGTTGGTCCCACTGTCTCAATGCAGACTACTCAAGGAGGAAGGTACTAATTAATATGAATAATAGCAACAGCATCTGATTTTCTGTGATCTTAGAAGCAGGTTGCTTCATCTCTCTGTATTAGTTTCCTTATCTGTGTAATGAAGATATTAATACTTACCTACTTACCTATAAAGAGAAAACATTGTAAGTGTAGTTTTGGAGATGATTTAGTTAGTTCAGCCTTGCAAAAGTCCACTTGCCACAACAAGTAACTACTTTGGGTGGGCAAGTGGAAAAAAAAAAGTTTGAGCTTGTAAAGGTTCGTTAAGTAGATATAGGGCCTGGGCTGATGATTATTCATGACCATTTTACAAGGCTACAGTGAAATCCTTACATATGAAGTGCAGGGTATCTCTTGCAACATACAACCACCATTTAACAGAGAACTTTAAAGTATCCTGAAATTTTGCAGGACCGTGTTGTTTCAGCTCTGGTTAAAGACCATCCATTCTAGGAAACTGAGTTTTGCTGGACTTTTGGGACAGTCACCTAAGGCCAGTTTCAGTGTAATACTCTACTGCAGTCTCCACTAAAATATTACTTAGCGTCTTGTAATCTCTGTTGATCCTGATGGACCCAGCTGACTTGTCTTCCCTACAAGTACAATCTGCTGACTAGGCGCTATTTGTACAGCTTCCATTCCTATTTTACTTTTCCTTCTTCCTGTCTGAGGGATAAAAGCCTTGACTGAAATTCTCAAATATTTCAATGAATTTGGGCTTATTTTCCACCCATCACCTTCCTATAAAGCTGCTTTACTCATCTGCTAACATCCTTCTATTTATCATGTGCAAATAGTGTTCTTCAGTGGATGCTCAGTGTGAGGTGTCTGACAATGAAACTATCACACTTTTATGAATTACTTCTAGTACACTACTGTTAATAGGAGAGATTGGGTAAAACTGATCCTCAGTGTAATTCTAACTTTGTGATGCAGTTACCTCAGGCTGAACTTGATTCTTTTGTGTGTGCACAAGAAATTCAGCCCAAGAGGATATGTTCTACTCGCCTATATGAATTGTAATTGAGTGGGCCTGCTTCTTTTCTCACCCCATTATAAACTCCACTGACTTAATTGAAGTGACTCCTGATTTAAACAGTGTGAATGAAAGGGGAATCAGTCTGTGTCTAATAGGAACTCAATGCACAGAATAGTGGCAAGACTTGCCCCTTGTTATCACATAAAAGAAATTTTCTGCCTCGCTGTGGTATTTGTTTTTTTGGGGGGCCAGACAGATGTGTCTAGTGGATGTATGACTGGGCTGAGCTCTAGACTGATACTTATACCTCTCAAAGAGCTCTTGCATTTGGTATAAGCACTTTGGGTCAAAACTGTATATTATCTGTATTACTGTAGGACCCTGAGGCCCCAGCTGAGATCAGGGCCACTATGTGCTGGGTGCTATACTAATGCATAATAAGAAACAATCCCTGACACACAGAGTTTACAGTTTAAATAGACAAGACTGTATTATCATCCCCATTTTACAGATTGGGAACTGAGGCACAGAGAGGTTAAGTGATTTGCCCAAGGTCCCAGTGGTAGCCTGTAGCAGACATGGGAATTGGCCCCAGACCCCCCGGTGCACTTGGTTTTGTCCTAAAACAGGATGAAATGTCAAACTATCAAACATTTTCACAAAACAGAAAGTTTAAAAAAAATAGATTATGAAATGTTAAATCAAAAAATCCAACTCTTTTTTTATCGAAACAAAATGTTCCATTTCAAAATGTCAATTTGAATATCAATGTTTCATTGCCTATTGGAAAGGGGAAGGAAAATTGATCAAAATGTCAACCAGCTCTATTATTGGGAAATTATATTTCATCCTTGCAGAGGGATAACCTCAGTGATCTCAAATCTGGCCATTCATTCCCATCTCTAGACACCATGATCCTGTGACATACCTGAAATACTCAAATGAAAACAATGTTTAGTAAAGTACCTCTTGGAATTTAAAATCTTCCAGTATGTATGTCACAAAATAACACATGGAAATTCCATTGAGGGATTATGCTGACCAAGTACACAAGCTCTGCTCTTCTTGATTAATGGCTTCGCCTCTATCCGTTGATGGTAATGATTCCATCCAATGATGGTAATGTGACACAGTTTGTCTGTCTGCTGTTCATACTGTTTTTGTTACAGTGAATGTAATGCTAGTAAAAAGCCATTTAATTAAATATATTGCAAAAAAGTACACAGCAAATGTCTGGTTTCCGATATCATTCATAACTGATATCAAATCTCCACAATATGAAATTTTCTCTATTAAATTACAAGTATCATTTTCATTCTTTAAATATATATTAAAAATAAAACTGAACCATATTAAGGGTTGACTAAACTATTTGGAAAATCTTTTCAGCTTTGTGCATTTTTAGAAAAAAAATCATTTTTGAGACACCATTATAATTGATTAAACCGGAAATTAATCTGTGGATACATTGTATTAAGTATGAATAGATTTAATTTCTCCTGTCACAGATTTCATAATGAGTTTGAAATATGACAGCATTAATGATATTAAAGAAAATAACCTAGACGATGGTGAGTAAGTATTTGCCATGCCAGGAATTTGTGAGAGAAGATGGGGGGATGCTGATGGATAGTCATTAGGCCTTTTAATGGCTCAGACATATGAAATAACATAAGGTGAAGTTGCAATAGCCACAACATTAGTAGCTAATAATCCAACATCCCATCCCAGCAATTAACTCATTTCTGAATGGCGCCTAGGAAGCCCTCAATATCATAACGTCAGAATCAATGGGAAATGTAGTACAGTTAACATGCCGGGGAAGTCAGGGAGACAACTATTATAACTTTTCAGTTTGACTAAATCATAAGAATCCAGGTAGTAGTGGTTTATGGTAACAATGCTAAGGGCTCTGTTGAAACTCTTGAATGCCAAAACCTGAGTGAGGAGGGAAATGGCAAGTCTTGGGGTAATGGCGTTGACGCAATACATTTGCTAAACTGGAGTATAACTTTTTTTCCATCAAGGATATTGTGCCGGTACTGAGAAGGGCTAAGTACTGGAAAAGGACAGTCTTGGCATGATGATGTGATGCTAGTCTGGAAAACCAGGGAAGACAAATCCACAGCATTACAAGGGGATCAGATAGCAATGAGAGAGAGGAGGTGGGTTAATCAGTGGAGTTTCAGTTTTATTTCTATGGTGCCATCGATGTATATGGTGCTTTATAGACAAAGGTCTTCAAAAATCTCATCTAAATAAGGCATAATGCAGTATGATGTCGAACAAATTCAGATACAGATGGAGCAGATTGGGGGGAGGTGTACAAATGGGGTGCAGACAGTGGAGGAAAAAAACCTGCTGGCAGTTCTGTCACTTTATCTCCATCTAAAGAAATCCAGATGCCAATTTCTCACCCTAATCTAAAAAAAAGAAATTCTTCTCTCCGGAGAATTGTGCAACACCTCTAGCTCCCAGCAGCCCGGGCCATGTAACCAAGACTGAGGTAATGAAAGCTCGTGTCCCATCAGTACAGAATGATCTATAGAATCAGGCTGCTAAGGTGACGGCCCATCAGCTGCAGTGATTCATTGCACTCTCTGAACTCAGACATTAAAAATAATGTGAGGATGTCACAGCAGAAGTTGAGCTATCATTACACTGGCAATAAAGCTCAAAGAGAGAAAGGGCTCTTCATTCTTCTTTAAAGGCCACAGCTCTGGAGAGGCTGTTCAGTGTTGTCACTGTGCATTAGGGAACACTTCCCCAGCACAGTGCACACAGTACGTATCTAATCCAAATCCCAGTGGAAAATTGCCTTGTGTGGGCTCTGGATCAAACCTCTGTGGGTATGTCTATCCTGTAGCTGGGAGCATGCCTCCCAGCATGGGTAGACAGACACGCACAGTTCTGCTTGAGCTAGCGCCATAAAATAGCAGTGTGAATGTTGTGGCATGGGCCGTGGCACAGCCTAGCTCTTCAAGTACAAACTCACCCAGCCCCCAGGGTCCAAGCTCTGATGACTAGCCCATGCAACTGCCCAGGCCTCAGCATCCACACTCTGAGCTAGTGCATGTCTGCCTACTCAGGGCCAGGAGGTGTGCTTCCAACTGCAGTGTAGTCATACCCTATGTGCCACTCTATTGCTTTAACATGGCTGTGTGGTCGCGGCATGCTGTAAAAAACCCACCCCCATGAGGTGAGTAGCTACTAGCGCTGGGAGTGTAGCTCCCAGTGCTGGTGCATTGTCTACACTGCCACTTTACAACACTGAAACTTGCAGCACTCAGGGGGGTGTTTTTATGGCTTTTTACAACAATCTATATTGCACTGACCCCCTACCCCACCACCCTCTTCCCCTCATGTCTGCTAATTGGCCACTTCACCTTGAATGGTCCTTTGAACTAGTGTGTTAAGTCTGCTAAACAATCTCTTCCAATTATATTTAACTGTGATGCTGAGTACATTTCCCAGGCCTAAAGAAGAGCTCTGTGGAGCTTGAAAGCATGTCTATCTCACCATTAGAAGTTGGTTCAATATAAGATATTACCTCACCCACCTGGTCTCTGCAATATAATACCGACTAATACACAGAATGTGTTTCAGAGCGAATTGCCAAGTGGTGCACCCTGGATCCCTCTTCCTCCATGCCAGAGGTGCTGCCCTAGGTAATCAATCTATGGGTTACTCTGCTGAAAAAGGTGGAACAAGGAAATGAAGAGTTTTGACCATGTTTTACATGCTGCTTCTGCTTCCCTTGCGACCTCACCATAGCACCTAATGTGTCTGTAAACACGGGGCTGACCCCGGGCTTGTTAATTAATGGTTTTGCTTGATCTGAGTAGCTGGCCTCCTGCTTGTCAGGTCAGATAGTCTGTAATATCTGGCAAAAGGAGCTGCCTTTCTAATGAACTGTTTAGAATAAGTACCAATTAAAGCATTAAACAAGCTCTGCTCATGAACCAGCCAGACATTTCACATTGCTGGGTTTTAAATTAGGAACAGCATCCAAAAAGCCATTATCGAGCTGCATTTTGAGCTCAGTGGCTCTGCTCCTCTTTGTCTGCAACAAAAAATAGACAAGAAAAGCTGCAATATTGTCGCAGGAAGGGGATGTTTGGAATGCGTTTAGCTCTTAGCATTGACAGCCACTGAAGGATGGGGAATGGAGAGTACTCATACCACAGAAATGGTGATGGGAGCCTGCTTAAGACCCTGGATGGATGGTTAGGGGGCCAGACCCACAACTGGTGTACATTGGCATGGCTTCATTATGGAGCTTACACTGAGCTACACCAGCTTTGGGTGTATAGAACCCAGATCTCCTGACTCCAAGTCCGGTGCTAAATCTGGGCCCTCTACATGATTGGAATAAATTACACTAATTAGATATTTGGGGTTGGAAAGGACCTCAATGTGGAATACTTGGAAAAATTCCCAAACTCCATGAAATTCACCTGGCTTTGCATTTCATTACATGCTCAAAACTCTGACCAGGTTCACTAGAACGTTGGCTGAAGTTCACAAATCTTTACAGCAAAGCTAGGTCCAATTGCAAGCGAGTCTGGGACTGATTGACAGAGTCACAGTGCAGCCATGAAAAATACATGAGTAAAGGTAGCTCTGCTGTGAATTCCGCTGATGCGTGTCAGTTTCAGTAGAGTTTCATTGAGAGTTCTTGGGTGTGCTGAAAGCAAAGTGAAGGTGAGAGATGCAGGATGCAAACCTCAGGCAGATTTTGAACCAAGGAAATAATTTAGTTTGCAGACTGAAAGGAGGCTGAGACATCCATCCTCACTGCAGAATGGTGGCAAAATACTGTTCAGCGTGATTTCATCTCCAACAGCTAATTATCAATTTCAGCATTAGCTACTCTTCAGTGATGGCGATTCCCTCGCCTTGTGTTGCAGCCTGCTCCATTGCCCAATTGAACTTGTGGCTAGCTGGCATTGCATTATGCTCTTCTGTAAGCTAATAGCTCCTGTTCTTGCTTCCATGAGTAATTGTCCTTCATCCTTAGCTAACATTACCTCTGGGGCCTCATAAGGACCCATTCTGGCCAAATTTTATCTCATTATTTATATACTAACACTGTAGCAAGTTGTTAGCAAACACAGAATTGGTTTTCTGTGCCGTGCTAATGATGCACAGGTGTATTTCACTGTTAAGCCCTCTGTTGATTCGGATGTCTTGCTGTGGTGAATCCTATCAATTGGTTATTTAAATACTGGATAAGGGGTGGGGGAGAAATAGAAAATTCCTCATCTGTCCAGCTCGCTTCATGTAAAGAAGCAAATTCTGATTTCTGGGCTGTGTGAAATAGAAGGGCCAGTTTATGTAATTCATTGGAGTGCCATCTTTTGTTTAGCGCCATCTCTTCTGGGCACTGTGCATAAATCCTCCTACTTGTTTTAATGGGGTGTGTGTGTGAGTACATATGCAAGAGTCCCCAGTACATTATGGCTGTGTGTGTATGTATATGACTCCCCAGTACACTTGATTGTTTTCAAAATGTATCTGATACAGGAAGGATCTACAATCCTTACTGAAACATAACTCCCACCATCCCTGCAAAATTATACAGATGAGTCAATGCTATAAAGTACAGTGGAATCTACTTCTATAATATTGCAGTGTGTAATAATTTGTGCTTGTATCCTGCCTTTCCACTTAAAAACATTGGGCCTCCCTCTTCAGAGATGCAGAAAGTCCAACCGCCTTCAGTGAGAGCTGCAAATGCTCAGCACTGTTCAGTGACTTGAGGAGGCAAGTATCATTATTCCCCTTTGATAGATGAGGAACTGAGGGACATAGCCCAAATGACTTGCCCATAGCATTGCAACAAGTTAGGGGAGTTCAGTCAAAAACGGAGATGTCCTGACTCCCAGTTTCCTCTTGTAACACTGACAGACACTGGCGGTCATTGTCGGGAAGGATTGAACCTGGGACTTAGGAAGTTTAGTGTATGAACCTCTACTGCATGAGCTCAAAGCCACATGCCTCCTAGCCTAAGGCTGTAGCAGGCTCATCAATCTCTAACTGGGCTAGGTGACATTAGAGAGGGACAGAGTGCCACGTGGGTTATATAACCACTAGACTTCTTGACTCTATAACAAACTGTCATCAGAGTAAATGCCATTTAGAAAAATGTGTCTTGAATTGTTTTAGTGCATTGCAATTTGCAAATGGAAACTCCCATTAAAGCAAACCTTCATTTGCTTGTGAATTTCCTCTGCTGCAGGGAGGGAGGAGTCGGTGGGAAGACATAGCTATAATAGAGGGATACGAAGTACTATTGTCCTTTCATTTTAACTTTATTATCTGGAAATCCATTGTTTATATTGTATACAAGATTGATTTTCTGTAGCTCCTTTTACTCCTAATGTTTATTTGCATAAAATCTAATAAATATGTATTCGCACAGAAAAAGTAATTGCAGATAAATAACAGAGCTGAGCTTTCCTTTCTTTCACTGACACAATATCTCTGAAATTATGGACTGTGTGAATGTTACTGAAGCAGAATGCTTAGTTCAGGCCTTTATTATTACAAGAATTGATTATCGTAATGCTTTGTTCTCTGGATTGCTCGATAATTTGCTAATGCCGTTCCAAACACAGCAGTGTATCTGACTGCAACAAGGAAATATGGGCACATTCCACCTTCTTTAGCTTCTCTTTTCTGGTTACCAGTTCATTTACGATTGATTTCCACAATTCTTTGTGTTTAAATCCTATTTTGGTACTTGTATCCTTCTATTTATCTCAGCTGGTCGTACCTTGTATCATCACTACAAATCCCTACGTTCATCAGCAAATGACTCTTTGAAATACCTTTCTAATGCCAGTGATGGGCAAAGCTCCAAAGGCCTGGTTTGAAGACAGAAAACCTAATAGGTCTTTTCCATGCTGAAGTATACTGAAATTCAGTGTTTGCTGGAATCTCAGTGCGAGCTATCCAAACAGTGAGGCTACAAAATCTCACTAGGAAATGGGGTGAGATTTCTGCGCAGTTATTTTTCTTGTTTCTGGTTGGGAAATAAATACCAACAAAACCAGAATGTCCATTTCTGGACCTGAGCTAAACTGAGAAGAGCTGATCCCACATTAGTCTGGGACTTGGGAGACCTAAGCTGAGTTCCATTCTCTGCCACAGACTTCCTTTGTGACCTTGGGCAAGTTAATTAATCCCCGTGTCTCAGCTCCCCTCAATAAAATGGGGATCATCAAACTTCCCTGCCTCAAAGGAGTGCATGAGGATAAATACATTAAAGATCATGAGGCACTAAGATACTACTGAAAAAGGCCTATAAATACCTGAGAATGAATGAATGAATTGGCTCACCCAGCCTTATGTGGGACTTACTAAAAGCTCCTAAGAATCAGTCTTGTTAAATTTATACTTTGCTTCCAGTCTATCGTTAATTAACCTAATCTGATTTTATCATCTCCTAATCCAAACGAATCCTATCCTAATCGAATTTTAAACTATCCTGTTTTAATAAAAAATAATCTTTGCCTATTCTAATCTTACTGTATCCTAATTCCAATCTTATCGTAATATATATGGCACTTCATTCATCGCTGTGCTATCTAGGGACAACGAAAGGTGACTATTTTACTCTGTTTGTATCATCCTCTCTCTTTGTGCATTTGATTTTGCATTTATGCAGCACTAGGGGTCCAATCCAAAGCTCAGTGAAGTTAATGGAAAGACTCTTGCTGACTTCCATGGGCTTTGGATAAGGACCTCAGGGACTAAGCTGTTGTAGAATGGACATTTCACAGCACAGAGTGTGAGCGGGAAGGTGGATGTTAACTCTGATACAATTTGTGGAACAGGTTTGAAAGAGAGGCTGAGGTGAAGCCTGTGTTGATGGAGACGTCTCTGGCATACCAAGTGGAGCGGGAGAAGACATGCAGTTGGAAGTGGAGGAGGAATGCTTGGGGAGCAGTCAGGAGAGTCTTGGTTGGAGGATGGGGAGCAGCGGAACTGGAGAAGATGCAGCTGTCTGCAGGTTTAGGTGGCATTCTTGATTCAAGTAAATTCATCTCACCACCATTTTGTCTTTTATTTCTTGGTTCCTCTTCCAGTGTTGTTGCTTGTGTGTGTTGCATTTCCTCCTTTTCTCTTTAATAGTATTAGCCACAATTTCAGACCTTTTGGTGCCTCGTTGGCATAGCTACTGGTTTTAAAGGGTGTTTGGAGGAAGCTCCACTCTCTCTTTGGCTGGGGTGGGAATGGGGTGTGATGAGAATGCAACACAGTTTAAAGATCTGACTGAAAACTAAATTTTGAATGATGCTATTAGCTGGAAAGTGGTAACACTCAGCTCCCCCAGGTGTGCATGGTTGGCCATCAAATCCCAGAGAGCCATTTGGGTAGCATGGGCAAAGCCTAGACCAGTGGATCCTGATGATAATGGTAACAGGTAGACAAAATGGACATGTGTCCATCAGAGCCAGTTTACAGAAGAGGGTGAAGATCATTTAGAGCAGGGCAGAAAATGTCCTTCCTGGCTATCCCTAGGGACCTCCCCATCTGCCATCTAGCTATTGGTACCAGGCAATGCATAAAGAAGGGAAAGGCAGTGAAGACGAGAGAACTCATCCCATGCATGATGTGAAATATCAGTTAGGTAGAAGCTCCTGGGTCTGGATCCTGAGAAATGTGGCTCTGGGAACTGAAGCGATCATTTTCATTTACAAAGCAATAAAACACTCCAAATGACACTGCTGTGTTTAATCTGATCATCTTGACTGTCTCTGTCGATTCAATTGTCTGTGATGCTAGATCTGTCAAAAGGTCTTCAAGAAATACCAGGTCTCTTGCTGCACCAGAAGAAATCATGAATGCCTTAAAATTGGTCTAAATTTGGCCTATAATTCTGTGGTTGCCCATCCTCACTCACATGTTGTGTTGGCTGCCTTGCGTTATGCTCCCAACATCGGAGCATAGATACTCTCTTCTTGGCAATGAGAGAAATGTGTTGGGTATGTGGCTGAAAGACAGGCGGGGGTTGGTTGAAGACTGGGTGAATGATTGCTGTGCTCACGTGGTGAGGTTGCAGGGTGAACTTCTGGCTACATGGCTGCAACGTTGATAAGTTTGGAGCTGTGAGAAAAAAGATTGGCATTCTGTCTTGTAACAATGGAGAGGAAAAAAACAAGAAGTTTTTAATACTGCACTCAGACTGTGGCCCGGTGTCTGCAGTAACTGGTAGCTCCATCTTGAGGATCTGCAAAACCTGGCTTTGGTTTCACACTTCCTCTTCCCTGGCTTATATCTACAAAGGGCAGTAGTTATCTTTCCAGGGTGCCCTTGTCTGTTTTGGTGTGGGGAGTGCACATATACTACCAATATCCGGGGAGGCCAGGGAGGATTTTCAAATGTATTAGCTGAGCTCAAGTGATGTTGTGAGAAGGCCTGAATGCATATGAGAACAAGCATAGACACTAGTCCTTCAGTATTATTCCAAGGCACAAGCTTCCACTGCCTAAAAGGATTTGAAAGGCCTTGTTCTCCAAGAAGCCAGCTCTAATTTTCCTGCTCTGTTTGGCTGAGCCTCCGAAAGAACCTGTTTTGAAGTTGGGTCATTCTCCTCTCCCACAAGCTCTCTCTTTGGATGGCTTAGGAGAGTTTGGGACTCTATTCTGAATCTTTTGTAGTGCACCGCATCCCTACAGAGATAAGGGAGCTGGCCTTCCAGTGACTCTAAACTGTCTCCACTCTGAGCATAATTTAATACGCTGTTTCAATATTAAAATGACAAGTGACAGTTTCTTTCACTGAACTCATTTTTCACTCTGAAGCTGACCAAACATAAAACCTCTTGTCTCACCGAGGAGTGCACAAATGGAACTCTTATGATTACATGGGGAAGGGGGATAGCTCAGTGGTTTGAACATTGGCCTGCTAAACCCAGGGTTGTGAGTTCAATCCTTGAGGGGGCCATTTGGGGATCTGGGGCAAAAATTGGGGATTGGTCCTGCTTTGAGCAGGGGGTTGGACTAGATGACCTCCTAAGGTCCCTTCCAACCCTGATATTCTATGATTCTACATAAAGAGCCAGGAATGCTTTGCCCTTCTGCACTGACTTTCATCTGAAGATCTCAAAGAACTTTCCAAAACATGAATCTAAGCCTTGTGTCTCCATGCACAAGTATGTCAGATCATCAGCTGGTGTAAATGGATGTAGTTTCATTGACTTAAATGGAGCTATACTGATTGACACCAGCTCAGGATCTGGCCATCACAGTTCCTTTTACCTCCCAACACCATTATGGATTCCAGCTATCCAAAGGAGGGGAGATTAGAATCATGGAGATGAATGAGCACTGACTAAGGAACATGCTGCATCTCTCCTCTAAGGATGGTGGACCTACTATTCCAGCATGTTTAGCTAAAGTTCCTCTTAGAAGCTATTGCCACATAGCCTCCCTATGCAAAGCTTTGATTCAGCATGCATGGGATGTCAAAGGCAGTATCTTGCCCCATAAAAGGAAATGCAAGGCTTTACATTCCCATGTCACACAATTTGAGGGCTATCAAGAATTCTGTGTGGCTATTAGAGAGAATTTCTCCATGTTAGCAGCAATGCAGAGCACCATCTGGAAGAGCTTTTGGCTGTTGGGGTGACCACTCATTGACTCTGAATCAAGCATTTGCCTGTTTCACTTCATGCTGCTATACTCTCCAGTGGCTCTTTCGATGATTGATGTTCATTCCCAGTTCCCTTAATAAGATTCCCTCCCACACCTGCTGTGACATTCAGAAAATACAATAACATCTTTCTCCTGCACTCCTCTCCCCTATCTCTCTCACTTCTTGTTTTGGGGAGAGTTTGTACATTAATTTTCTTCCTTTTAATGCATTTGCTCGTGAAAGTGGCTGTTGGCAAAAACTCTCTGTGCTTGAAAATAAAAACCTAGGAAGAAAACAAAACACATCCCTCTGCACTGAAAAGGGCTCTCCTGTACCTCTCAGTGAGTGTAATTCACTCTCCCAGGGATCCTTCCTTGCTAAGATTTCATGGACATGACTTGCAAGCCCACATTTTGCAGCTTTTGTCTCATTGTCGAGCTCTCAGAGCCATCAATTAAGCTGCAATTCAATTTCATGGAGGGTCTCAGTTCCTGACCTCCTGATGATTACAATGTCAAAACCAAGTCAGAATATGAAAACAAGCAATTGGAGGCATGAATCACCATGGCAGCCCAGCCATCCAGCATTAAGTCTCCAATATAAGCTGGCACTAGAGCAGGAGGAGGAATGGTGATTCCATTTGTTTTAACATTGGCCGTCTAACGTATTGTCTGCTTAAGACATTAAGGGACTGTGTCTGTAATGTGGATTACTGAATGCAATTCCACAGCTAATGCCGTTCTTCAGAAAACAGCAAGTACTTGTACAAATCAGTTTACCTTTCTGTTCAATAACTCATTATTTTCTTGCTCTAACACCAATCACCTGCCATAATTTTTTTCAGTTTACTACCTCTGATGGGGAAAAAGGATGGTCTTGTGGGTATGGCACTGAACTGGGATGCAGGAAATCAGTGTTGAATTCCTGCCTCTCCCACAGGCTTCCTATGTGATCTTGAGCAAGTCATTTAATCTCCCAGTGTATCAGTTCTCAATATGGAAAAAGGATATCGACAACTCCTCATCTCACAGGTATGTTGTGATGATAAATGCATCAATATCTGTGAGAGACCACAATAATGGGGGACACTGTTATTCTTCTAGCTAGTTTGGAAACGGGGAGACAGTTTTTTTCAGTACTTGTACAGCTGCTCAGATAAATCTCTGAATACTGCATAGATTCCATTCAGTACCTTGGACAAGAATTGATGTATTGCACTGAAAGTAAAATCCACACAACTCTGCATCCTTCTACACTATCATTAGCTAGTGGGAAATTCTGGACTCTTGCTTTATTGTGCAAAAATGGACGTTTTCCAAATGAAATGGGGAAAGGAGATTTTACAAAAGTTAAGCAACTGTTATCCTCTTCAGGGATTCCGTTAGATGGACAGCCTCTGTAGATATCAGATAGCTTATTTGGAACCATTATAGGGCAATGCCTTCCTTGCAGTTCTTGGTAATGAGCTCTATATTTATGTTTAAAGGTCAGTGCATTATGTCCCCTGCCTGCTTCATTCTGCAGCCCCAGAGAAATGAAGATGTAATTGAAGATTGTTTGTATTTGGATAATGGACAGAAGATAAATCTGACCAAGTGGCCTAATATTACTGAAGGGAGATGTCCAGGCTTCCTGCCTGCACTTGATTTTTTTGTTCCATAAGCTGACAGAGCTGAAAAAAATGGGAACCTCGTCTGGTTAGAAGGGGAGGCAGGGAAGTGCCTCATCTGATTTCAGGCACAGCTTCTGATGGCTGATTCAGGGGCAGAAGGATGAGATATGAAGGGTGAGCTCTCGAGTTGTCATGCTGGAGGAAGTTCTGTCATGCAAAACTTTCTTAACAGGGAGGAAGGAGAGTAAGAGGTAGAGAGAAAAGTTGATTCCTGAAGGCACACTGATTCCTCTCAGTATATCCACCGAACTCCTGGAATTGCCCTGTTCTTGGAAGCAAGCCACAGGATGCAGCTGGAGATTTGGACTGATTTTACAAGGATAGAGAGAGGGTCAATAGAATAAATGACAAACTTAGCTAGCTAGTTACATATAAAAGGTCCTGTGTATAGTATGCATCAGAGAAGTCAAAACGCAGTAGAAGGTCAAAATATGTTTTTTTTCAAACTACTTTTCATGTCCAATGGTTAACTTGCTGTAAATCACAGGAAAATGTCATCCATCGTTGCCATAAACATTTATCATGATCGGAACAGACCAATGGCTTACCTAGGCTGTATCATCTGTGTGGTAGTGGCCAATGCTGGTTCTTTCAGAAAAATGGCAATTTAATCTTCTCTATCCATGCCCAGCACCCACTTCCTGTCCTCATAATACACATACAGTAGCCAGGCTTTTTTGTGCATGGGGTATGTGCTTTCTTAATTTACTATTGATTATTAGAATATGTAGATTGCCTAGGGATTGGTAAAAGGCCTAAAATCCCGAGGTTCCATGGAGCACGGGCAGCAAAAGAAGCCATAATCTATGGGGAGGAGGTGGGTGGGGATCAGAATTCTTGATTGGTGCAGTGACTGATTGAGTGTGGAAGAGAGGAAGGAGATAATATTGAAACATTAATTAAGCTAGATGTTAGTGGAGTGAAACTGCTGTTTATTTTTTCTTCCATATTCTGGTAGCTTTTCCTGGAGCGATTGAACACATATGGGAGATTGCTCATCTTGACTGAGTCTTGGAAGGTATCTGAAGTTCTCGTAATGGCAGCAAAAAGAGTCCAGGTCTTCCTTCAAGAAATGAGGTATGAGGAACTGGGAAGGGACTCCTTTATTACAGAAAATAGAAACTCAAGGTCCCAAGGTCAGGCACATAGCCACTGGAATTCTATATAAGGAATATAAGGAAGCCCCTTAAATGGGACAATTTCAAACTGAACTGGACCAAGCTCTGGAGAATATACTGTAGAGGCCACTCCTGCTCTGACCATCAGGATTAGATTTAGCAGAGCTTTTCCATCTGTGTGGTTTCTGTAAGAGCAGGTAAATTGATACATGCAATAATTGACATGGATCAAATAAATTCTGGATGTAACTGTATTGATTTTAGTGGAGTTAAACCAGGGATGAATAGGAACCCTGTGCATACAAAAGTAAAAAGCTGCATTAGAATAACTGGAAAGAATGAATGTGGCTCCTGCATGGATTATTGGAGAGAGTCCTTTGTTTCTGAATTGTCTCGTTTGGGTAAGTCAGATGTAGCACTTTCCCGAAATGTCTCCCTTTACTGTGCCATAATGCCTCAGGCTCCTTTAGCTCCGTAAGTTCTAAACACTTTTCTTCCTGGCTTGAATTGCCCTGTTTCGTCACATAATGAATGTCTCACTGATTTCTACATCAGCAAATATTTCTCACCCTCTTCCATTCATGCTGTAGATGTGGGCCAATGCACATTTTTACTTGCGTTCTTGGGAACTTCTTAGACCTAAAGGGGCAGATCCTCAGCAGGTGTAAATCGGCATTGCACCATGAATTAATTCTGTGCAGATTTGCACCAGTTGAGGATCTGACTCTGAGCCCCATGAATTTGTAGAGAACAAGAACTACCTCCGGCATGGCTCATAGACACCTTGAGAGTGTACTGTCTATGTCGATCACAAGGCATGTGAGATGCTGTAATCTTCAGTAATTTTACATTGAAGCACTCCTCCTGTTACTGGATTGTGATGACTGCAAACAAAGGAGCATACCCATGGCTAAACTTTTGTCCCACCCTCCTCATATACTCCCCCCAGCAGTTGAGAATTAGATAATTGTATTTTGTTTTCAATGTTGTTTGAATTATCCTTGTCTGCTTTTGGAGATGGGAAGATTCTCCTTCCTGTATACTAAGAATAGAGTTGGTTGAAATATTTCAAATGTTGATAATTTTGAAATTTAAAAAATTATGTGTAAAATGCCAACATAAATGTCTTGATTTTATACACACACGCGCGCACACACGCACGCACGCGCACGCACGCGCACACACACACACACCACAAACTACCTGTAGACCTTTAATCGAGAATAGCAATGACTAATAGTAGCTAGGGGAAATATGCATTCAGAGGTTGGGCCTAAATACAGTAACTGCTGTGATTACTAGAGCACACAAACAGGATTCCCTGGTGCAAGGTTTCCATTACCCATTGTTCAGATTGCTTGGTTCTTTCTCTCTACTTCTGCTGATGCCTCTGGACCATCCAGCCATATCCCTCTTTTTCTCCCTGTATTTTCTCCTTTAGAAAAGGTACATTGATCTGATTCTCCACTTGCCTTTCACCTTGTCCCATCATCTATACTTGAACAAAGTGGGATGTAAGACACCACAACTGGTGTGAGTGAAGAATTCTGATTTGTGTTACACCCACTTTGTACAGCTGTAAATGACATGTAATGCAAGGCAGTGGAGAATCCAGCACTGTATATTGTCCTTGGCAATCTTCAGCTGAGAATATAGATCCTGAGCCAAAGCCAAGTGAAGTAAATGCAGGTCTTCCCATTTACTTCAGTGGGCTTTGGGTCAGTCATAGAGAGTAGGGCTGGCAAACTACTGCAGGGCAATATTTGTGAACATCCCTATGACTACAAAGCACAAACTTACTATGTGTGTGCCCTCCAGCCCCCACTAGTGTATCGTGTAATTTTGCTGCTTTGCAGTGCTAGTCATCCTCCTTGCTGTGGACAGCTCAGAGATGAGACGAGAATGGTATCAGCCGGAGGGCTTTGCCAGTCAAGTGCTGCTGGCCCCATAACTTAAAACACAGCAGAATGAAATTGCTGATGTTTTGGCCCAGCAGTTTTCCTCTTCTAACAAGAGCCAAACAGCATCTTACTGCAAAACATATTGTAGCATTTCTATGGCAACTGCCTCATCAGCTGTGAAAAATCTTCCTGACTCTCAGAATGGGGACTGCCAAGCAGCTTCTTTTCTCTATTGTTTTGGAAAATGGATGGGTTTGCCAAGTGTTGTTCTCTCCTTCCCCACCTCACTGCTCCCCCCCCCCCCAAACCATGCTGGACTATATACAAAGCTGATTGGCTGTTACTTAGAAACCCATGACATCACTGGTACCATTGACAACCAGGCACTCTTATCCTTCCAGAGCTTGGTTCTGGTTCAGACAGGATAACTCATGGGGATGTGAACCTGGGGAAAAGATTAAATGGCTTGATCATTTCAGTGGGGCAAATGGAAGTGCAGCTGATATTAACCATTGTTACCTTCGGGGTGGGGGATGGACAGGGACGGAGAAGAAAGGATCATTTCAAATGCAGATGAAGACAACTGGTAATTAATGTCACTTGGACAGTCTTGTGATCAGGTTCAGAGGATATGTGTGAAAAGGTGTAAGTTGTGCATTGGTACCTGGGTGTATGAGAACTATGGGAATCTAAATGGATATAATCTCCATGTCAAGGGTGTGGAAGAGAGGGGTCTAGAAGGAAAAACAAGTCACATAAGAGGGTAAGAAGATCTAAGTTACAGTAAGACCACTGCTTTGTTAAACAGCCTTGGAGCCCTCTTGAATGTAAGTTACACTAACTCAGCCTTAGCTGGACTCCTTTACACACACTTATCAATGATGAACTTCTACCACCTTACATACACCCTCTGAATTTGCACCTTTTTTTCTTTAAGCTACATTGCATCTGTCAGTGGGTTCAGCTCTTTTGGGCAGGCATTTTGTTTTGGGTCTGTATATTTCACCTATCATAAAATAGGGTCTGGTGTTATAATGTATGTAAATAGTAGTACATGCATAGTAATTAAACTGCAGCTTGCTTATGGTAGATGAGACACAGTGAGGTTAGATCAGGAAAGCATGAGCCCGGAATTCTAGGTTCTATTCTCAGTTCTGCCACTGACCAACCATGACATTGGGCAAGGCACTCAGCACCTCTGTGTCTTCCCTTTAACCATCAGTAAAATGGGAATGGCAATATCTCACTGACCTTCTAGAAGGGCTGTGCGGCTTAAAGAGCTATGAGATCCTTGGATGAAAAGAATTAGAGTGTTGTCAAGGGTGGAAAATGCTTAAACACTCAAAAAAGGAAGGTGCACCAAGCATTTGAGTATCATCAATTCTACAATAAAACTGTGGTCCGTCCCCCCCTCCTCTCCAACACCCACACAACACCATCAGATACAGAATGTTTGAGTGAGAACCTCTTACACAGCCTTCATTTTCACTGCACAGGCTGATTGGGGTCAGATCCAGTTACTAAAAGGATATTTGTAAGTTGCATGCAAGATCGGACAGTGTAACAAATATTAACACAGAGACAGATAAAACAAACAACTCAAAACTCCAACTGCTACCAGTATAAACTGTGTGATACCACAAGCAGTCATATGGTTAGGAAAGGCACCTGACCAAAGAAGATTGGAATATTATTTCACACTAGGTCTTGACTTCTGCTGATCATACAGCACCCTCAGCTGGGTTTAAATAAAGATCTAGAGAAGTTAGGCTCCGGGTTTGGGTCCAAATTTTGGCAGCTTGGGCCAATCTCCAGTTACTAAAGTATGAGCCAATCTTCCCAAATCTCTCAAAACAGAAGGAACTGTTTCTGCAGTCTGTTAACTTCTACAGCCATCTGACAAAGGTGAGGCAGTGGAATATAGCGATTATGGCTACTAAATACCTGTGAATTGTGCACACAGCTAGTCCAGGCTAAAAACTTCCTCCTGGTTCTGTTAACCCATTCTCCTCCCCACTGTGCCCAGGTATTTGTTTTCTCCACTAGTTATGTCTTGTCTTTAGATGGGGAATTCTTTGGGGCAGAGCAGGCATTATCACTGACTTGGTTGAGGCCACTAGGCATTACTGCAGTAGAAATGATAGATAATAATAGAAATTCCAGCCACACTCAAATCTCCCAAGTCCTTTATCACACCGTAGATAGGATACAGCAAGGAGGGGCTCATTCTATCATTTTCCAAACACACAACTCCTCCATCAACTCTCTCTCTTCTGAGTCCAAAGTGAGATCCAAAATGTACATAACTTCTTGTCAATTGGTTCCACTGGGTCCCCTGGTATTTTTAAATAGATCCAGCACATTGCAGGATTCCTTCCTTTCTGGATTCTGTGATGTCCCAAAGTGAATAGAACACATCGGCTAGCCCGTTTGCAGTGTCATAGCCATGGACTGTTTGTTTAAGCCCTGTGATATACTGCTTTCCATGCTGATGTGTTCTTCAGTGGTACATTCCATGGTCAAAGGAGGAAAGAGCTATTAGATAGAAGATTATTTTGGCTCCATCTAGGAAGGTAATCAGAGAAGCTTGGGGGGAAGTTTGCTGCAGGGGAGAGATTTGCCAAGATGAGACTATTTGGGTATTGGCAAAGATAACAAATATCTAGTGACTGAGCCAAATGTGCCTACCTGCCTCATGTTAATATGAACTGCTGCAGGCATGAAGACATTCTCCATGGAAAGAGAGACAGGGCTCTTGAGTTTGGCTGATCCTAGTTGCATTAGAGAGCACCGTAGCTTTAGGACACAGCTGGACTGATGTTCTTCTTAATAGGAGCAGGCAAATGAAATGTAGTTGCTAAGCAAGGCTAGGGAAAAAAAGCGGGGAGGAAATGAAAAAATTCACAATTGGTTAATAAAATATTGATGCCAAACTGCCTGAAGAATGCAAATTGCCTTCAGAATGGGGAAGGAGCACATCACTTCAGAGTGAGAGTGACTGAGAGCTGTCAGATCCTTGCCTCAGCCTCAGCTTTGGAAGGGAGCCTCTGCTGTTAAAATTGCTAATTACTAATTAACAGCTAAAAACATAACTCAAAGCAAATTCATCTGCATTTGAATTAAATTGTCCAGACTAGTTGCAATAACTCGGTCTGCCCTTATGTGCATTTCGGGATGCGGGGAGGGGAAAGGGAACAATAGTTTTAAATGTATCAGAGGCATAGTTCAGAGGATATTGTTTGCATGCAAGAGGGGAAGAAATCAAAAGCCATCATCTTGGGGACAGATTCATACTTCTTTTTAAAAAAACAGAAGGGACCACTATAGTCAGATGGTTAGATCAGGTGCCTGACACAAGCCATAGAAGTTCAGCTGATGCAATTGAAGGAGATGGGTTAAGCTGATGAAGGATCTGAATAGACACTGTGAAATTTGCATTGGGACACTGAAATGCCCAGTGGAAATGGGGGCCTCTTACAAGAACAGAGTCTGGATCTGTGAGTCCCTCTTTACTCATCAATCTCGACTAATAACCTGGAAGGTGGAGGCAGTGTACCCCAGTGAGGGGGGACATCTGTGGGAGTCAGGAGACCTGAGTCCTATTCCCAGCCTTGCCACCAATTTGTTCATCTGTAGAATGGTGACTATGATACTGACCCACCTCTGGTAAAGCACTCTGAGATGTAAGTATATTGCACGAGAAGTGCTGCTATAGAAGTGCTCTATATTGCCGCGCAGCATTAGGAGACTTCTTGTTTATAAGGCACTTTGAGCATCTTGGAAGAAAAGGTGCTCTTTGAGTACACAGTGTTTATTGTAATCCAGACTTGCTGCTTTTTGCAGAGAAAGAAGAATGAGCCTTAGAGGAAAGGATGAGAGTAACAGCTGTGAAGAATAGACCTTTTGCTACAATATGTCATTACAAAAAGAAGAGTGAGGGAGTTGATAAGAGGTTTCTTTCCACTGACCTTCCCTCAGGAAGGACACACACAGAAAAATGTATCAAACACCTTTTCACTGTGGCTGGTTTTATTTTCCTGCTTCATTTTAAAGTTGTTTATGAAGTGATTGAAAGCAGCTATTTATTCTTTCCAAAGGAAACCTCTGTGAGGTTTCATAGGCCCTGCTGGGCCAATACTATATTCTCCAGGAAACTAATGTAACCTTTGTGTTCCTTTAATACCATAGTAAATGGAAGGGTGGGGGGGAGAGAGAGAGATGGCAGTGTTAAAAAACACACCCTCTAATGCCTGGCAGTCAGCAGAATCCAGGTTGAAACCCCATTGATCTTGTGTCTATTCCCTTTAATGAGACCACATGGCCCAGGTCTGCAGCAGCTCTCTCTAGTGCAACTGTAAACCAATGGATCATTTTATACTCAGATCAATTTGCTTTATTTTAGGGAGGAATAAGCTTGATACTCTTAGGCAGAGCCTGTATTTCCTCTCTTGTTGCTTAATTTCTTCCACCAAGGTAGTTGAATTTGTTTAGTTTGGCCATTATCTTGAAAAAGACAGTCACCAGGTGGCATTTTACTTTTTCTTTCCCCTGTTCCCTGTATACTTGTATACCAGGTTGCAGACCAGGGCCCAGATTTTTTTTAAATGACCACTGATTTTGGACATTTCCATTTTTGAGGGCTCAACCTGAGACACCTAAAAGGGGCTTGATTTTCAGGAGGTAGGTGCTCAACATTTCCTGAAAACATCATTAGTCACTTTTTAAAATCTTGCCTTCTGGGAACAACTAAGCCAGTGATGTGCCCAAAAAATCAGGGTAGAGGTGATGATATTTACCAGGGGTATCATTTTCAAAGCATCTAATTGACTTAGGAGCCTAAGTCAAACTTTCAAAAGTGACTTAGACACTTAGGACTAGAGCCTAATTCTCACTGAAAATCAGTGGGACTTAAGGATCTAAATCTGTTGACATTTTTATCTCACCTTTTGGGTGCTCTTCTTTCATCTACACTACAGCAAGGAGAGTATCTCCCCAAAACATGGGAGGGGTCTAGGCTGAGCTATCCAGAGCCACCTTCAGAGGTAAGCCTAAAAGGCAATAGGGCATCTAAACTGATGTAACTTACACATCTTTCCAGTCTCCTCAATGTGCATTTTGTGTCAACTTTATTTGGATTTTCTCATACTCAAGGGCAGATTCAGAGGTGATGTGTGAGAAGGGACAGGTTTGGCTCTACTTAAACCTTCTTCAAGCACCTGGGCATATGAATTACACCATCTTAGACTCCTTTAAGGGTGGATGGTAGCATAAGTGTAGGAAGCTGTAGGGGAATCTAACTTAAAATTACCTGTCAAAATGGTGCCCAGATTCTTTCACTGTTTCCTCCAGGTGATACTTGGCAGTGCTTTAAAAATATAGCCTCATTCTGAACAGTTGACTTGTGTCCACAGAGTGCACTTCTAGTCTCTGCAATCAACATGGCAAATAAAGGACTTAAACCTGGAAGTTTAAAAATGGTGCAAAACCCTGAAGCCCTCTAGTCCATCGGCTTTCAGCAGACTTTTTCTTGTGTGCAAAATTGTTGTCCTGCTATGGTATTTAAAGTCAAGTAGAGGCCTGCCTTTGCCTTAAACTCATGTATACTGTTTGTTTGCCCTGTCTGCTTCCTTTTGTCAGAATATTCCATACTCCAGTGACTCTCTGGAAGAAAACTCTTCTCCTATTATCTAGTCAAAGCTGCTGGTTCTTAAACAACAGCAAAAAAAAAAAAAAAAAAACTACCAATGTCATGCTGGTGAGAGGGGCTGGATTAGCAGCCCTGGATAATGAAATCCTCTATAAAGCCTCCGGATGCTGGGTGTAGGGCAAGCTTCCCCCATCAATGTGTCTCAACTCTGACCTGGAAGATTCTTCTCTCAGGCTAGACCATTCTTAACAGTCCATTTAGTCCTTGGCTTCTGTGCTAAGGCTGCCAACGAAAGTGATGGCGGCAGTAGTGATCTGAACACATTTCCACCTGGGAACCAGCACGAAGGCACCGTATTGATTCACGCAACCATCAAATGGAAAGAACATTTAGTCACTCTCAGTGGGCTCCCTCCATACCAGTTACCTTCCTCTACCATGTAATCCCTCCCAAAATATGTTCGCCTTTAAATTTAGAATTATTTATTATTTGCATTACACTAGCATCTAGTGTTCCTAAAAATGAGAGCACTGGGCTCATTCTAAACTATTCAGGTTTTTTTATACAGCCATGACTACCATAGCATCTGAGCAACCCAGATTGTACTAGGTGCTGTACAGACACAAAGTACAAGACAGTTTACCGTCTAAACAGACCGGACAAATAGAGGATTGGGGAAAGGGCAAGAGAGGCACAACGAGGGGAAGAACTTCTGCCAAGCCCACCCCGTCGTGCTCCTTAAAATTCTCCTCTCCTGGGATGCCTACAAAAAATTCAACAATGGTTAGGCCACACAGGTGTGCTGTGACTGCTGCTTTTTATGCTTGTCCATTTTTGCCTCATTGTTACCATGCGCTCACCCATCTATTGTCTCTTGTCTTATACTTAAACTGGAAGCTCCTCAGGCAGGCATTGTATTTTTCTGACATGTTTATAGAGCTCCTAGTACAATGAGGTCCTGGCCTATGAATAGATCCCCATGACTATAAACTGTTTGGGGGCAGGGACTTGTACAGTGCCTAGCACAATGGAGTCCTGGTCCATGACTAGGGCTTGTAGGTGCTACCACACCAAATCAGAGCTACGAATAGATGCCAAGACTCCTTAGTCCCAATCCAGTGCCCTATCCACTGGATCACCCTTCCTCCTGCTGCTTATGGCCTCTAGCCTCCCTCTTCGGCATCCGGAACACACTGTGGTAGATAGGGAGAAAAGAACCCTGCAAGAACAAAGATAAGGAATTTACAGGAGATAAAAACACTGCAGCCTCGGTGTCCCTCATTTACACGGGAGGCAATCTGCCGCATTGCAATGCCCAATGGATTTTCTAATAAAGGAATGAATAGAACAGGCGTTCCTGGCCCCCTGAGTTGATTTTTAGTGTGTTGATGTGTATGAAATTATCTAGTCAGAGAGAAAAGAGATTGAACTGATTTTTTTGAGATGTAATATCACACTCTGTATATTGAAAACCGTAGTAATTTGATAACAGCTGTCACCTCCATCCCATAATCTTCTTCTACTTAAATAAACTGCCATGGAACAAGAGGCCTGTCTTTAATTTGATCTGCTGGGCTTTGCTGGAAATGAAACACTTATAGCTGGTGGAGGCTGATGACATCTGGCCATGGCGATATTGTGTTACTGTCTGCTTAGGCAGAGTCCTTCTTGGTTTCTTGCTTCCTTTCTATCTTGCTCCAAGGACAGGGCAGCCCACTGGACTCAGACACCTCTCAAATAGCTGCGAAGGAAGATATTCTGCCCCAGAGATCCTGCTGTGTCATGCTCCAAGAAATGAGCCAACCTCCAGTTATTGGGGGTTAAGATGAAACTTTTCCTGTGGGCAAGTTATCCCATAACTGTAGGGTTTCTTGTACCTTCCACTGAAGCTTATATTGACCTCTGTTGGAGACCAGAATGTTGGACTAGTTGGACCACTGGTCTAGTCTAGTCTGGCAGTTCCTATGAGCAGACTGGCTCTGGCATTCTGATCTGCTGGTTGTGGTGTATGAATCTAAAGAGAGAGGAGTTAATCAGTGAGAGAGTGTTTTCCCTGGACATCAGCACTGTCTCATGGCAGGAATTAGATTAGCTACTTTATCTTTGAGATTTTTGTTTACTCCCACTACTCTCTCCTTTTACACGACACCTTATTCTTGCAACAGCCTCTCACTTTATGGATGCACAAAATCCCCTTCCATAAAACAGTTACAAGGACATTTATTTCTTGCAGCCTGCCAAACATGATGAGGAGGAGCACTGAAGAGGCCTGTAGTGGGTTGAAAATGGTTGGTGGATGAACAGATGGGACCTCTTGCCCTGGGATGAGCTGAGAGTGGTTGAGACAGATGGATGGGCAGGGCTGGGGATAGTGAGAATGGAGACAGGAAACACACTGAAAATGTGCTCACCCTACACTGAGTTCAAAATAGTGGCAACGGATGGATAGGCAGGAACAATGCACAAGAGGGCTTTACCTTCCAAAGGTGCTGAGAATAGATAATAGCCTGATCTTCCTATTTAAAACCCAAGAATAGACTGCTGCACCTTATGTATCCTGCGCTCTCTGATTTCAATGACTAGGGAATATAGAACAAAGCAGAGCATCTGTTCCATGCATGATGCTATTTGTGAGTGTCTTTGTATGGCAATTCTGAAAGAGCTTGTTGTCAACATTTCCCCCTGTGCCCCAAGTGTTGTGGTCTGTGGTTAGTCCTGCTTATCAGTGACTTAATGTTCATCCATTGAACAATGCTGACATGGGGACTCAGAAGACAATCAATGATAAGTAACTGACAAAAGAAACTTACCCAGGAGTTGAAGTCCTCCTCCCCAAAACTGGTACATTGTTCATGAAAGCTAGACACTTCTCCACAAACAGTATCCCATCCACAGGACATGATTCTTCCCTCAGCTACGCTGATGAAACTCCACTGATAGCAGTGAAGTTACTCCTGATTTACCCCTGTCCACCATTAGTGAGATCATAGAACCCAAGGTTAGAAGGGACTGCAAGGTCATCTTCAAGTCTAACCCCCTCTAAAGATGCAGGATTTGTTGCATTTAAACTATCCAAAGCAGATGACTATCCAGACTCCTTTTGAAAACCTCCAGTGAAGAAGCATCCACAACCTGCTGAGGCAGTCTGTTCCATTGCCCTACTTTTCTTACAGTTAGGAAATTTTTCCCGAGATTTAATCTAAATCTGCTATATGATAGTTTGAACCCATTACCTCTTGTCCTGCCCCTGGTGGCAAAAGAGAACAACTTTTCTCCATCTTTTTTATGGCAGCCTTTCAATATCTGAAGACTGCTATCATGTCCCCCCTTAATCTCCTCTTTTCCAAATTAAACATGCCCAGTTCCTTCAGCCTTTGTTCATATGGCTTGCATTCCATGCCTTTGATCATCTTTGTCACTTGCCTCTGGATCCTTTCCAATCTCTCTACTTCCTTTCTATTCATTGGTGACCAAAATTGGACACTACTCCAGCTGAGGCCTAACCAGAGCGGAGTAGAGTGGTACTATCACCTCCTGTGACTTGCATGCCGTGCCTCTATTAATGCAACCTAAAATTGCATTTGCTTTTTTTGAAACAGCATCACATTGCTGACTCATGTTGAGGTTGTGATCCACCACAACTCCCAGATCCTCCTCAGCAGTACTGCCGCCAAGCTGATTTTCCCCCATTCTGTATTTGTGCATTGGTTTTTCTCCCCTAAAGTGTAGCACCCTACATTTGTCTTTGTTGAATTTCAGTTTGTTGTCTATAGCCTAGTTCTCCACTTTATCAAGATCCCTCTGAATTTTAGCTCTATCCTGCAAAGTACTGGCAAATCCTCTTCTCCCTCTTCCCCCCACCCCCCAGCTTTGTGTCATCTGCAAACTTGATCAGTATGCTCTCTGTACCTACATTCAGGTCATTAACAAAGATGTGAAACAAT
This sequence comes from Chelydra serpentina, assembly GCA_037349315.1. Lineage (NCBI taxonomy): Eukaryota > Metazoa > Chordata > Testudines > Chelydridae > Chelydra > Chelydra serpentina. The sequence continues at coordinate 8,696,838 of JBAIAC010000037.1, read as the reverse complement.
ACTGGACCCAGAACAGATCCCTATGGAACCCCATTCGAGACCTCCCACCAGTCCGACATCATTCAGAATCAGGTCTCCAGCAGTGCCGCAGGCATGTAGAGAGGGGAGAGAGAGAGACAGAGAGAGAGCCCTTTATCTGCTCTCCAATCCAGAGCTGCCCCCGGGGCACAGAAGATGGCGTTGGCAGCAAACTCGAAGCACAGGGTGAGGATGGGAGGAGGTTGCTATCCTCCAGTGCATTCATGTGGAATGTGCAGGCAGATGCCATAGCTACTATTGGGCATGCATATTCAGCTTGTTGAGAATTGGCAGACCACAGCAAGCATGACTGGATAGCACAACACTGGGTAGCACCTGAAAGAGTTATCTGCCACACAGTGTAGAATTCTTCCAGTTGTCCTGGGTTACAGGGGGCCCCATCCAAATGCATCCTCCTCCTGTGATTCTATTTCCATCAGCGAGAGCTAATAAATAATAGGACACAGATAGTGGTCAGGACAGAGAGATTTCTGATGAAGAGCAGATAGTGACAAACTGATTTCCCCCCTATTAAAATAAAACTAGCTAAGATAATTACTACTTGATTCAGCATTTGTACTGAATTAATTAGGGTTGGGAGGGGTTTTTTAATTGCGTGTGATTTGTTTAGGAATTTTTTAAATTTAACTCTTTTCTCTAACTAGTGAATAATACTTGAGAGACATTTTCAGAAGTGAGGACTACCATACAAAGATGCTGTTTCACCTGCAACTGAGATTTAGGACATGCATCTAAGGGTTTGCACCTCTAACTAGCCAACTGGAAATCAGATGCACAGTAGTGCAAGTCCTTGGGTTTCTGCATGTCCTTCTAATGCTCTCCATCATCATTGTTATTAAAGATTATGTGGACAGCACAAGACCTGGTTGTGGTCTTCACTCTGCCACTGACTCACTTTGTGACCTTAGGTAAGTCACTGAGGCCTGCAGTTTTTGTGCTGATTGAACTATTTTGATTAGGGTTGTGATTTTATACCAATATAGTTAAAGCAGTACATTCCCTAGTGCGAATGCAGTTAAACCACTATAGCTTATTCCCATTCATTTACATAAACTATGTGTAGGGGTTGATTCTCAAAGGCACAAAGAGTCAGTGCCAAACAGAAGCTGGGGATCTGGGTGCTGTTAATACCTTTGCAAATCTTTCCCCTTAATCTCTGGTTTTTGGATTTCTCCCCTGTAAAGTGGTGTTAATGATTCTGACCTACATTTATAAAGCTCTGTGAGGACTTCTGAAGACGCATGCTAGGTAAGTCAAAGTGTTATTATGTTTTATTGTTGAAATTTGAGCTTCACAATACCCTTGTGAGGAAGGTAAAGTAAGTAGCAGCCCTATTTCACCAAGGGGAAATTGACACAGAGTGAGGTTACCATCAGTGTTTTCATCTTGTGTGTCTCAATTTTTGAGTGTCAGAGGCACTGTCCCTGACTTCACTTGCAGATGCATGTGCTCAGCACCTCAAAGTCAAGCCTTAGCTGTCTCAAGTTGAGCACACGCAAAACATAAGCACACAAAAGTAGAGGATGCTTCTGAAAATGTGAGCCCCTTAGTGACTTGCTCAGTGCCCCAGAGGAAGTTGGTGTCAGAGCAAGTTAGAATAATACCTGTCTCTTATGTGGCACTTTTCATCCATAGATCACAGAGCCCTTAGCAATGTTAATGTATTTATCATTACACACACACCTGTGCAGTAGGGCACTGCTGTTATCTCCATTGTACAGATAGGGAATTGAGGCATAGAGAGACTAAGTGAGCTGCCCAAGCCTGTGGCAGAGTCAGAGATAGAATGTGGGTTTCCTAGGTCCTCGGCTACTGACCTAACCACTGGATCATCCTTTCTTTCACGTTAAACTGTTGAATGTGTCCAAACCATTTGTCTAGATTCCCCTGCTGAGCCAGGAGATCATATGAGAACCTGAGATGAACAAACATGTGGGCTGTATTAAGGAAGTTATTCCAGGGATCATATGTTTCGGGGGGGGGGGGGGGAGTAGAGCATGAGAAGGCTGCTGTTTTGATCCATGTAAATCAGTACAGTGCTAGTCACTTATTGTCTAAAATGAGCAGGCTTACTATACCTCAACAGGGCACAGCAGCCATGGGGGGGCCAATTAACTGTACTTTGCAGAGACCTCCTCTCTCCCACAGCAGCTGCCATCTAGTCCAGCAGATGGCAAACTGTGGGTCGGGACCCCAAAGTGGGTTGCGACCTCGTTTTAATAGGGTTGCCGCGGCTGGTGTTTTGCTGGAGCCCAGGGCTGAAGCCAAAGTCTGAGCCCCGCTGCCCAGGGCTTCAGCCACGGGCAGCGGGGCTCAGGTTACAGCTCCCCTGCCCAGGACTGAAGCACTCAAGCTTCGACTTTGGCCGCCTTCATGGCTTTGTCCCCCCTTCTGGGCAGCGGGGCTCAGGCTTCGGCTTTGGCCCCACTGCCATGCTTCAAACCCCGTTCCTGTCAAGAAGTAATTTTTGTTGTCAGAAGGGGGTCGCGGTGCAATGACGTTTGAGACCCCCTGCTCTAGTCAAAGAACAGCAGCCAAAATGCCCACATTCTCCTGTGTAACCACCCCTGAGAACCAGTTTCTTCAGGGTGAAGGATGCCTGCCCCTGTATTACAAAAGGGGTGGAAGGAAGAATTGGAGGATGAGAGGAAGAAAGGAGGGGGTGGGAAAGAAGACTGCAAAGAGGGTGGTTGGAAGATGCTCTGATTGTGATTCTAGAGATGGATGGATCTGAAAAGGGGGTTTTGTTTAGGTCAGAGAAGCACCCTACAGTGGGGATGCTCAGCTAGAATTCTAAAATGAATAAAACCTGGGTTCTCTAAAGCTATTTATTTTGTAATCTCTACTACTCCCTCGCTCCCCCTGTATTTCTCTCTCTCTCTCAGCCCCTGGTATTTCTCAATAGGCCAGCTTCCTTACCACCCCCTGGCCTCGTGGGAACACACTCTTGTTTGCTGTGTTCTATCGCTCTGTGATTTTTCTAGCTCTGTATTTTCAGGTTACATTATTACATACAGGGAAGGTGGGGATGGAAATCCCCATAGTTGCACTTTTCTGAGTGGCTCATTGCTGTGTATTCACACAACCCCAGAACCAATTACTTATGCTGCTCCTAATGATGATAATAATTTGGTAATAATGATAGGAGCAGTTATATTAATAACAATAATAATAATGACAAATTGCAGCCCATTAGGCAGATGCGCATATGGATGTGGATAATGGTTAGGAAGGCCTCTTTCCATGTGCTTCCAGGGAAATAACAAGAGGAGATGAGCACCCATGTCTCAGGGGAGGGGGAAGGTTTGGGTGGGGTCAGAACCCAGGATGCACAGCAGTGGCAAACGTCAGCTATTCAGGGGCCTCTCCTCCTGCTGAGGAGTGAGTTTGCTACAACAGTAACTGATACACAGGGCCTCACGTGCTGACCCTCTTCCTCCCATACTCTCCTAATTAGATCTTGTGGGATTTGGGAATGAGAGGCATGAGGATTTTTAATTGTCCTGCATTCTGCGCCTTATCTCGCTGCTGTGGTAACATGGGAAACGATCCATGTAGTGACTCAGAGACTCCCTGCCTCCTGTCTGGGGGAGGCTGCATGCATTTAACAGCCCGAGTGCTGGTGTACTGCAGTGCACCCGCATAAAAGAGCTGCTTATAGAGATAGAGCCGCATCTCAAATAGGTGAGAGTCCCAATACTGGTAGTGACCTGGCATTGATGCAGCGTGATTCGTCCCCAAATGCTCTGCAAGCTACACACATATGTACACAAACCTCTTCATTCAACTCTTAAAATGTTGCCACTGCTGGGAAGGAATACAGCAGCTGCTCAGCAGCACACAACACCATGGAGTTGTACCACATGTGACTATAAAAGCTTCTGCGAGTATCAGGGCATCACTCCTCTGCAGTGCCCCGTAGTTAACCAGATCACCCCATAGCTGTGGCTCTGTGATGCTAATTGTCCCAGGGAGAGGCCTCTGTGACATACCACCCCAGCAGTGGGAAATAGCTGAACTGCTGCATCTTATCATCATCAGTTAGTCATTCTTTTGATACTGTGCCTCTATCCAAGCCATGGAAAATCCCTGAATGTTGGCAAAAAGTCTTAGAAAATGGGAAATATCTAATACCCATCAACTCAGCTGTGGTGAAAGTTCCCTTCATGAGTAAAGACCCAGAACAGGCTAGTAACATGGCATGAAAGCTCAGCTGCACCCTCCTGCCCCTCAGAAAGATGCTCTGGAGTAAACCTGAATTGCATGTGGTTCTTTCTGAATAGCACTTGTGGTGGCTTTTCCTAGTTTTAGAACAGAAACCCCACTTGGTAACATTTAGAGCAGTGAAATCAAAATGCTGTTCACAGCACTGGCTTCTGTAGACGGATGACATGCAATTCATTGTGATAGTATTATAACTGCCATCTGTTTGAAAAGTCCAGGTGCCTCTAATTGCCTTCTCTCCATGTATGTTGGTGGTCGGGGCTGTCACAGCCAGAATTGCTGTTAGCTGGATCTCAGAATCTTTGCATCAACTAGGTGCTTTAGTTTCCCCACTGACTTTAACCAGAGTGACCACGAGAACATATCCGAGGACTCACTATACTGGGCCAGACAGCTGGTCTGTCAAGTCGTGTTTCGTTTCCAGTAGTGCCAGTGCTGTTATGTCTTAGTTACATCTCTTAAATCAAGACACTTGGTACCTGATAGTGAGGTATGTAGCTGAACTTTATTGATCCTGTCTGCACTGCATAAGTATCCATACAGCCCTCATTAAACTCCCACACTCCTGCCTCGCTGTGCACTGGTTCAATGTATGACCTGTTACCAATTATTTTGGGGAAGCCTGTTCTTTGGTTGGGTCCTAGGAAGGGATAGCCCTAGGACATTGAACTACCTGATGCACCAAAGGATGCCTAATGAGCCTGGCCAATTTTGCAATGCCGCCCATGTTCATTTATGTGGAATTGGTGGGGGGGTTAAGGAGATTCCTTCCTTTTTATCTAAACAAGAGGTGGAACTTACAAAGTATGCAGATTGATATATTGACGGGCTGTACCATTGGTAACCCCTCTTAACTGATTTGAATGTGTCTGTTGGAATGCACTAGTGTTGGCTTGTTGAAGCTGTGGGATCAGGCAGGGTGACATGAATGTGAAGTCAGACGTGTCTTTCCTATCACATTAGCTGCCCTTTTTTTGTTTTCAAGCTTGGGTAACTTAAAAAAAACAACTCAAAGGATTTTTTTTTAAATGGTATTCACCCACAAAAAACATCAGTTCTGGCTGAATCCAGGCATGACCAATTTCAGCCTGAGAGGTAATTTTTCTGCAGATGTTGTAAGCAACTGAAATAGGGGGTTAGAATGAAAATTGCTTCTTAAAGGGACTCTGTCAATATAAAAATCATATTCAGTGCAGGGTGTGCAAGGAGAGCCAGGGTCACATTCTAACTCTGCCACTGACTAGTGGCATGACTTTGGACAAGTTACTTTCGGCCTGATTTTGAGAGGTGCTGAGCACCTGCAGCTGACATGAAATTCAACAGATGTTACAGGTCTTCAGCACCAGTGAAAAACCAGGCTGTTAAACTCTCTGTGACATAGCTTCCCAGCCTAAAACGGAGGCTATTCATACTTAACCGCCTGCGTCGAGTGCTTTGAGATCCACTGATGAAAAGTGCTGTGTGGGCACAGTATTTTTGGGGGGGCGGAGGTAGCTAGTTTCACTTACTGGTTCTCATACACCAACCAATCCACTGCTTCTGTGTTCTGGGAAGTGTTTATTTCTCCCTCATCCCAACCACGGCCTGAAAAACCCACTGGTTTTATTGAAATAAAACAATAATGAAACTGAACATTTCTCATAAATGTGGACTCTAAGCTATGGCAATTGACACTCCCCCTTTAATGCCCTAGTTCTGCAGTACCCAATATGGCACTGGCCTTCCCAAAGGCTCAGTGACCCACTTCATAGCACATTAAAATAGGAGTGCTGCTGCAGGTTAATTGCAATCCCCTCCTGTTAATCTAGGGGTGCGAGGTGATACTAAAATCTCTGTATTGCCCTCAGTACACCCACACCGCTTCCATTTATACTCCATATAGCCCCAGGGAGGTATATTTATTTATTCCTCTTGATTCATAGCTATAAATGTATATTAAAAAAGCCCTTCTTCTGGTCCCTAGGCACTTCTGACTTAATTAAAGGTACAAAGAGACCAAAGCTACAATCAGCAGTTTTCCCAGCACCAGTAAACTGTCCACCCGGGCTAACACTGGCTCCACAGCTGCATTAGAGAATGCACACATAGACCCTCAAAGTATGGTCAAAGTATGGTCTTGTCAGGTGTCTTATGCTAAGTAAAGTTGGGCTTGGATGGGAGACCTACAGGGAAATCATAGAAGCTTCAGGCTGAGACTGGTCCAGTGCCTAAGCATAGATTTAGGGGGCATTTTGCCATCTTTCAGCTAATATGTAAAACTGAGGACCAGGTCATGCAAACTAAGCTAGTTTCACTAAAGAAGTTGGTTACAAATAGTAACCACAGCCCATTGGGCTTACACATAGTAAGAGAGAGTCCCTGCCCCAACACGCTTGCAATCTAAATAGGCAAGATAGGAGTGGGAGGGGAAAGAGAAGCATAGAGAGATGATGTGTCTGATGTCACACAGCAGATCAGTGGTAGGACCAGGGATAGAATCTAGGTCTCCTGATTCCTGACTGAATAAAGTTGATATAGCTTGTTGAATAGAGGAGGAGAAAACATTCACCACAGATCTACTCCGCTGCTGACAGGAAAAAAATGTTGGATATATTAATCAGCCAGTAATCAAAAGATTCAAGAACATCATAGACTCTTTCCATAAACTAGGCTAAAATGTTGAGGTCTTATGGAAACCTGAGACCTGGTATATTTTGCACAGTTTGGGCTCTAACCAGAAGCATCTTGCATGGTTTGTGTTGGTTGATTAGTTAACACTAATAAAGTGTTTTGAGATCCTTAAATTAAAAATGCTGGGAAAACACCCAGTGTCCATGCTTTCCAACACAGACTGATGACCCACTTTCTCTCCACCCCCATACCCCAGCTCTTATTTTGTTTTGCCGCTTCTCTGCATTTGTAAATTACTTGGAGACCATCTTGGGAGAAAAGGTGTTATGGCTGCTGAAAAATAAAATAAAATCTCACGTCTTTAGCCAACAAGAACAGCTTGCACGGTGCACATTAACGTACAGCTGTGTGTTTGTTTGGCTGGCGGGGTGGGAGGGCGTTGTTTTGTTTGACTATGGAGAGGTTTCAGATGCTAAAAGTGTTTTGCAGTTGCAGCCACTTGAGGAAGGCGAGAAGAACACTCTTTTTCCTTCCACGGCTGGGAAGCATCAGTAATTAGCGAGGCATTCTCTAACCAAGATCAAAGCACAGGAAAAGACTCTGAAGACTGCAAAGGAAGGAGGATGCTTGGATATACTCTGCGTCCCTCTTGTTCCCCAAAAGACTGATTACAACAGGCAAAGCAGGGCTGATAGGGAAAGACAGCTCTCTGAAAAGATACATCTACCATCTTCATTCTTGTTTTCAGGGACAGGATGCTTTAAGATGGAACAGCAAAATTTGGTTAAGAATCCATGTGCAAACTTCCCAATTTCTGGATTCGTTCAGATCCAGGCTTTTCTGGTTATGAACAGCCTGCTTTTCAAAGTCATCTTTGAAAATTAGGCCATTAGGACTCATCTCTAATTTTTCCTACTGCAGAGTGCCATGTACACCGGGAGCACCATATAAATAATAGGAGGAGATTAAGAGCTTTTTCCTCCCTGCTTTGTTATTTCTTTTCATTATATGGTTTATCTTTTATGCTACCTTGGAGATGGAGGCTCATGACATTAAGCCTAATTGGAGTCTCATTTCCTTTTTTCTCTTTTTGTTGTCTTCGCTCAGCACCCACACTTAGTTAAGAAGCGGATGGTATGTGTGGTACCCAATACTTGTGGCCAGTCTTATACCCATATCCAGGGCTGGCTCCAGCTTTTCGGCCGCCCCAAGCAAAAAAAAAAAAAAAAAAACCCAGCCAAAGCAAAAAAATGGCCGCTGCCGAAGTGCCGAAGAAAAAAACAACAACAAAAAAACGCCACCCCAGAGTCCCCGGACTGCCGCCCCCTACAGGGCGCCGCCCCAGGCACGCGCTTGGCCGTCTGGTGCCTGGAGCCGGCCCTGCCCATATCCTGTATCATTTTATTATGTTGGGGCTTAAACTTTGTAAATTCTGACCTCCGTGTTGTGGGTTAATTCACAGTAGTCCATGGAAAGTCTGGCTTCAGAAGTGATACTTTTGCCAGCGATACAGCAGTATCACTACATGGTTAGCATGGATCGCTCCACCAAAAGGATGCTGGAAATGCAGTTGTGCGGTAACTTCTTGTGATGCAACTGGGCAGGCACAAGCATCTTTTTGGAGTTGTATTTGTAAATAGATTGTGGGGTTTTAGAGCAGCTCACCTATATGTCTCCTATAAACTATCCTCTATTTGGTATCGGGGTGAAAGGAAGGGGGACTGGGGAAAGCATAGGTCCCAGTCAGCTGCTAAAAGCAGAGGCAGGGGAGCTCCCCTTCCTTGGATAAGCAGCACTCTCATAGAGCACTCTTCTCCTTAGCTGGAGCAGTGAGAGCTTCCCCTGCTGTTTCAGTCTTCTTTAACCAGTGCATGGTAGAGTTAGAGAAGGTGGACCATGGAGCATTTATGTCTGTGGGATGAGTTGGGCACACACTCACATCACAGTTTTATCTTTTAGCTCGTGTCTTCACTAGAAAGTAATAGTGAGTTAGCACAAGACCTTGAGGAGTCATGATAACAAACAAGGTGCTGATTCCAGGGCTAAGTCATGGCTCATCATCATGTCAGCTAATTTTGGATATGTATTCTGGTGCAATATTGAACACAATTTTCCCATCTATAGTGACTGTAAAGTAGTGGGCAGCAGGATGTTAGCTGACGTGACTCCTCTTGGTTGTCCTCTAACTAGTGGAGACTAGCCCTTAGTTTTGCTTTTATGGTAGGAGCTTAACTTGTCGATAGTGAAACACCATTTTGCGTAGTGAGCCACGACATTCAGCTCCGCCCTGGCTGTTTGAATGCAGGGTTTTGGTTGAGCCTAGTGTAATCTTTAGCATCCAGATCCTCAACTGGTGTAAATCACTGTATTCTAATTAACACCAGTGCAGGATCTGGCCCTAGATATGTAAGGTCTGATATGTATCTTCTGCACCTTCTAATCTCACATCAGTATCAGATCTGCTGTGATGCCCATGAGAAGCGAACCATGGCTAGGTTGAATGGCAATCAGGGAAAACTGATACTAATTATTTATTAATAAAAGGTGGAGGGAACCTTTCAGGTGGTTTGGAACCATTAGTTTGCATGCTAATGCTCTGATTCATCAAAGCACTTAAGCACATCCTTATGTCTATCCTAGTGTGAACATACGTCACATTTTGGCCGGGACAGTCCCTTTAAGCCCTATCCCACCTGTCCTGACCTTTTTAGCAAAAGTAGGGTGTGGAGGAACATGCAGGGGGCAAGCGGTGATGCCAGCCCTGCGTGGGGGGCAGGCAGGGCTCAGGCGAGCAGCGATGCCAGCCTCAGCCTAGCATGGAGGGTAGGCAGAGCTTGTGCAAGCAGCAATGCCAGTCCCGCATGGGGGGAGGGGGCTTGGACTAACCCTACATGGTGTGCCATTTTCCCTTTGGAAAATATGGTCACCCTAGTCCATCCCCATTCAGTAAAGCATACATTGACTTCAGTGGGACATAAGCATGTATAGCCATTTGATCTTATCTCCATTACTCCCTTTCCCCCACTCCACTTTTCTCTCCTATTGCTTGTTACTCTCACTTATGTTTTCTTTCAAAATGAGCCATGATCCTGCAAACACAGGTATATGAACAATGTTACATACATGAGTTAGCCTCATTGAGCTCCATGGGATTGCATATACATGCCAGTAACTTTATGCACATAAATATTTGCAGGTTGGAGCCTTAGATTGTAAGCCCTTTGGAGCAAGGACCATATCATCCTGTGTGTCTGTACAGCACCTAGTGCAATAGCTCTTGGATGTTGAGGGGGCCTAGGATGCTACTACAGTACAAATAATAAAGCTAATCTGAATCCAGATTTGGATTCTTGACTTTGCCAAAGTTTAGGGCGGTTCCAATCCATACATTTGGCTCTAGGCTGCCTCTAATTTATAGTAAAATGAAATGAAAGTCCCCCCTGGATTCAGTACACTGCAATTACAATGTAGTTTCTAGGAAACGAGTGATTCTGTGAAAATAACTGGTATTTGCTTTACAGTGGAAAAAAATCTCTGTTTCCTCCTTCTTTTATTCAAAAATGCATTTGATACACAGCAGCCTAGCACACTGGCACCTTATTGATGTGATATAAAGCTGTCGTGCTCGAATACCATTCATGCTCCAGCTCAGACGCCACAAAGTGCTTTTGTTAAGTAGTTTAGTCAGCCACTAATCCAGTCGGGCTCCAAGCCCAAGGAGTAATTATTGACTGACTATCTCTCCAAGCCTGGTTAGACTGGGAAAAACTCCCAGGGTCAGTCAGTTATCTCCAAATCCCCTTTAGAAGCTCTTTTTAAATGTTCCTTGGCTGTAAATATATTTTTAAGAGCATATAAAAAATGGCATCATTGTGACAGATACAGTGAACACTAGTTGTAGAGATTCCATGTCATTACTACTGATCAAATAAAAATGTTTAGATTCTCATCGGACATGTGGCTTATCAACATTAAATTTAACTCCTAACAAGTCCAGGTCTTCATCACAGACAGTTTTTCTAGTGAACAAGATTCTGTCTCTGTTTATTGCTTTCTGCTTTCACCACATTTGCTTTTGAGGACATTGCAGCAAAAGTGTAACATGTTGTTAGAGCCATGCGGAACTCTGTGGTTTGTTTCAGTTATATGTTTATATATTAGTCCATTTCCTCAGCTGGTCTAAATCCACATAGCTCTATCGAAGGCCCATTAATTTAATTAAAGCTGATCAACAAGGCCCATTAATTTAATCAACGCTGAGGTCAGGTTTGCTTAAAATTCATTCCGCACTCACTGAAAGTTTTGTGAAACCTAGCAAACTTTTTCTGAACCTGGTCAAGTTTGTAATAATTAACTGAAACTACGCTAAACTTTTGTGTTTCATGATTCTGTCTGTGATTTGTTAGTGCTGTTTTCTGGTAGTAACTCACTACACCGATTGAATCAAAGTTCCTAAACAGAAAACTTTGTGAAAGTGTTGTTTGTTTCATAGGCACCTAGCCAACACCCCAAAAACAATATTACTCATTCTTCACACAAATTCTACAGCAGAACAAAACCAGCAAAGATCACAATGTCTGGAAATAGACAGCTCTAGTATCCAGGCAGTTCTCTTCTAGCAAATAATCCTTTATAACTCATGCTCATCCCACCCAATTTACACCTCCCACCTTTACTTTTCAAAAATATCCAGAGGTCCAAATAATAAATTTCTAAGGGGTTATAAAATTCTATTTCCCATTCAAGTTAATCCATTTCAGTAATCACCTAATAACTTGTTATTTTTACCTTTCCATATATTTTTTTAACTCCTCCTCACTGCAACCAACAAAATAAAACACCCTGGAGATGGGTGGGGAGAGAGTTAAGAATTTTTTCAGACATGATGGACATATTACATTTTGAAATCCAGCTCTCCCTGTGTGATTTCCCCCTAATCTTAATGTTATGTAGAGAGCAAGACAACAATACATGGGAGCAAGAACAGAAAATCTCAGTCTCTATGTTGCAAGCTGTCTCTTCTTCACATTCCTTTGGCGTGAGGTTCTCTTGCCCACCAGCCAGTCTAGCTTTAGATGGTTACAATTAAAGGTCGATGTAAAAATAGGAAACTCCCATGGAACTGAATAGGGATGGAACCAATAGGGTTCTATGGAAATGTTATATTTCTATTAAAATCCTTATTAAAAATAAAGCTAGATAGATTTTAATAGAAAGTGATCCTTTCTCTAGGTTTGCTTCTCCACCCTATAGAATTATATTGTGGGGACATAACTCTCTATTAAATTCAAAGGTCCTATAGAAAGGCTGTCATTTTCTATCAATTTCTGCAAGGCAGTAAAGGAATGGTTTCCTATAGCCCAACATCAAGACAGTTTCTGCTCTTATAATTACTATATTTGCTAGTTTCTGAAGACCTCAGTTGTGTTGCCTTTGAACAGATGGTGTCTGAAGGTCCCTGGACTGAGTTGCTATCCTGCTGAGACAGCATGGCTTTTTCCAGAAGAAATGCATACAATTTCCCCCCTTCCTTAGGAGGAAGTCTTCTTTATTTCTGGCCCTGTAAGTTGCAATGAATTCTACCTAGAGGCAAATGAGTACCTTCCTTTCCCAGAAAAAGGAGAAGTTTAAGTTTTGGATAAAGTCCCCTCATGGCAGGCATTCTCTGCTTGCCATGGAATACAGGATTCACTTGACTAACCCAGTGAATTCAACTGGAGTCCCAGAGTGCTATTTAGTATCACAGTTCAACTTTCTGCAGTGGGCTGCTTGAGCCAGTCAAAGCAGTTACCATGCCTTTGAATGACAAAAGGTTTCATTGGTGACCTTCAAAATATAAACATCTGTGTGGGTAAATTGCTGCGTGTGATGGTGGGATGCAATTAGACAGGACAGGATGACTGCAGAGTGACCTTGGGTCACTGTTTCTAGCAGAACCATTTGCAGAATCAGTTGGATAGCAGTCAATTAATGTTATTGTTATCCTTTTCCATTAAAAAAACAAAACCAAAAACAATCGCCAGTAGATCTTAAATGAAATACTATAAAATATATAGTATCTTTCTGCCAACATCTCTGACTACATTTGTCTGACAGTGAGATAGGGATAAAGAGAGAGAGAAGGATAAAAGAATGCAGATGGTGCTAGGAAAAAAAAATGTATAGGCTCTATGGAAGCAACCATTAGCCCGATGCCATACTGATACAGGGTTTAATTTGGAGCCCACTGAAGTCTTTCCATTAACTTCAATGGTCTTTGGAGCTAGCCTCCTAATGAATAGTTCTCCTGCCTCTGTGCAGAATAAATCTCTGTCCCTCTCTAAATGGCACAATAGAAATGGGTACAATGAGGCTGCAGTCAGTGACTGCTATGGGAATAGTGTTGCTTGCTAAAGGATATCTGTCCTAGTAGTGTAGTGTTGTGGGTTTTTTTTCTAAATCATATGAATCAGGGAAAATATATATATATATGGTTTGATGCTGGTGGGAAAAATACAGTTAGTGATAAAATATTTGCTTTGGGCTATTTGCCGTTATTATATTTTTTCCTTGCCTCTGTAGAATAATAACTATCAATACTCTAAACTTGCATCTCTCCTCCAGGGAGGTTGTTTATGTTGTAATATGGAAATGTAAGCAATACAGTAATGCTGCCTTCTTCTGTACAGGTTGACTTCCATCTGAAGATATGAAAATGCTCTACCATTATTAATGAATGAAGCCTCACTGTGAATATCATTATCCACACCTTATTACTGAGGAAATTGAGACACAGAGTGGAGAAGAAAGCCTATGCCAGAATCTAGATTTTCCATCTCCCAGTCCTGTGCCTCAACTATAAGTCTCCCTTTCCTCCGAGGTAATTCCCTCTGCAATTACTTCACTAACTAGAGTAATTCTTCATGTCTCAGGGCACCATCTGATCACTAGCTGGAGACAGGATGAATTTGCCCCCTTCCCCATGGTATACAATTTCATGGTTAAGTTACACTATTATTAATTGTATTTTGGGGGGGCATCCAGGACTGACCACTAACAAAGGCATAGTATTGTATTAAGTGAATTGTTCTATTTTGTCAGAGTTTATATCACCATAATGAGGTGTGCATTTAATGCCTGCTTCTGCACCACTGAAATCAATGAAGGTTTTGCTATTGACCTCAATTGGTATAGGACTCGGCTACTAATGCTGGTGAAAGGTTCTGGGCTGACAACCACAGATGCTGGCCTTTTCTCTTTATTCATAGCTGGTATAGCATGGACAGCAGTGTGAGCTTCTAACACTGCCCTGCAAACAGGGAAGTGCCTCAGCTCTGATCTGGAAGGGGAGTTAATTTTCCAAGGCCCGGTCAGCCCATGGCACCTCTTCTGAATTTGACAACAAAATTGCGTATTCCTGCCAGTTAAGGGGTGGTTCAATTACTCTTGTCCACTGGAAACTGTACTCAGTGCACATCGGCCACCAAACATCCATAGAGGGTAGCAGCTTTCAGTCACTACTGCCTTGGCATGATTCACACTGATGACCATGTGCTTAAAGGCTATATAGCCCAACACCAATCACCTGAGCCATTAAGTCCCTATCTACAAATAGACTGTATGCATAACAAAGCCTTTTTCTGCTATGCTGGCCGTAACATCTGTGCAGCCAGAGATAGCAAAGTGCAATTCTTCCAGGTATGGAGCGCTTGTGATAATGGGATTGGAAACACGTTGTATTTTCTGGCTTAGAAAAATGTTAGAAGGCAACACCAATATGAGGCAATACCAATACAATGCCAAATGCAGCTGCATCTTGCTTGGCTTCTGAACTGGTCACACAGGACAAGACCAAGTAAAAAGCCATACTGGATTTTCTAATACAAAAGCCACCATAGTTGCTGACATTGCATAGTATGGTGCCAATACTTGCTTGCAATCTGATACAGCTTCCAGAGCTATTCTAAAGTGTCTGTGGAAATTCAGTCAACTGAGAGATATGATATACTTTGTATTTATATAGGATATTCAGCCATAGAACTCAAGGTATTTTGCAAAGGTGTGCATGTGTTGTTATCCCCATTGCACAAATGGGGAAACTGGCCCACGGTCACACAGCAAGTCAGTGCCAGAACTGGAATTATAAACTCTATCCCATGCTTCCCAGTCTTGTGCTATGATCACTTGAGCAAAGACTATGAACTCTTGCTGACAGAGCTAGCAAAAGGCCCTATCTCTCAGCCAGTTACTCAATTAGCTAGACTTGCAGATATCCCCTAACAGGGATTATCTAAGAAGGAGCCCAAATATTTCATAGAAGAATAATTAAAGCAATAAAAATTCTGAATACAAAATGTATATAGAGCTGGTTGGGAAATGACGTCCCCCCACTCCCCAGAAAATCTTTGACAACAATGAAAAACATTTTGTTGTTGTTGAAAATGAACTGAGAATAATTTCAGATTTTCACCGAACAAGTGAAAAACTAAAAACCCGTAAAACCAAAAAGGTTTTATTTTAAAACAAAGACTTTGGTTTTACATTTTTTAACAAAAACACAAACATTTTCATGAAAAACAATAACATTCTTAAGGGAAATTTTGTTTTTGACAAAAATCCACATTTTCAAAAACAAATGTTGAAAACGTTTGGTCCAGCTCTGATTCAAAGTACTCCATGTAGCCCTGCTCCTTTTGGGAGTGACTTGAAGAGTACCCTGCAAATGATCCACTGCTCCACTGCCAGTTGTCTCTGGCGGACAGGTCCCTTGTCCTGTCAGAGACTAGTCACCATTTTGCCACCTTGGAAAAGCTCAGACATCACATTCCATGCAGTGACTGACTCTGGAGAGGGCAGCGGTAATTTCTCCATACAGCGCTGTTTTTGTCCCTGAATCAGGCCCTTAATTACTCATAACCAAAACACCTGATTGAAGAGTTCCACTTACAAAGGGACAGATTCTAGCACCTTTACTCATGCTGAATAGCACCTCACTCTGCAACCAGCTGCACTGAAATTGATGGGACGGTTTGGGGAGTGAGGGTGAGTTAGGGTATCGGGACCATACAAATTGAAGAGGAAAAGGGATCTGTCCTAGGTCCAGTTCTATTCAATATCTTCACAAATTATTTGAATAATGACATAGAGAATACACTTATAAAGTTTGCAGATGATACCAAACTGGGATGCAAGTGCTTTGGAGGACAGGATTGGAATTCAAAATGATCATGACAAACTGGAGAAATGGTCTCAAATAAATAGGATGAAATTCAATAAGGACAAATGCAAAGTACTACATTTAGGAAAGAATAATCAATTGCACAAATACAAAATGGCAAATGACTGCCTCGGAAGGAGGACTGCAGAAAAAGATGTGGAGGGCTTATAGTGGATCGCAAACCAACTATGAGTCAACAATGCAATACTGTTACCAAAAAAAGCAAACTTCATTCTGGGATGTATTAGCAGGCATGTTGTAAGCAAGATATGAGAAGTAATTCTTCAACTCTACTTAGCATTGATAAGGCCTCAATTGGAGTACTAGTTCTAGGCACCACACTTCAGGAAAGATCTGGACAAATTGGAGAAAGTCCAGGGAGAGCAACAAAAATGATTAAAGTTGTAGAAAACATGACCTACAAGGAAAGATTGAAAAAACTGGGTTTATTTAGTCTGGAGAAGAGAACATTGAGGGGGGACATGGGAACAGTCTCGAAGTACATAAAAGGTTTTTATAAAAAGTGGGGGGTGCTAAATTGTTCTTAACCATGAAAGACAGGACCAGAAGTAATGGGCTTAAATTGCAGCAAGGGAGATTTAGATTAGACATTAGGAAAAACTTCCTGTCAGGGTAATCAAACACTGGAACAAATTACCTAGGGAGGTTGTGTAATCTCCGTCATTGAAGGTTTTTAAGAACAGGGAAGACAAAAACCTGTCAGGGATGGTCTAAATAATACTTAGTCCTGCTTCAATGCAGGGGACTGGGCTAGATGACCTACTGAGGTCCCTTCCAGTCCAACATTTCTATGATTCTATGTCTCACCCTGCCAGGCCATCCATCTTTTTCAGAGAAACTGATGTTACCTCAAAACAAGCAAACAAAACAAAGCAGATATAAAAACTAATAAGGGATAATATAACTGATCTAGTGACAGGCGATGGTAAAGGCTTGTGTTTGACAAAGTTGTAATAACACTGCTGATAAAAGGGAAGCTGCAGTTTAGCATAGACTTCTCAAACACTGCAAATTACGCAACAAGAGGAAAAAACCAGAGCAGAATTAATCACTACCTGGAAAACAATTTCACACTAGACTAAACAGAGAAGAGATAAAAAAGCAAATGTTTGTGTGGGACAGTTAGTAACCTAGGCCTTGATTTAAAAAAAAAGTCAATTAACTTTAACTGTGACTGAAATTCACTCTATAAATACAAAACTTTTTTCAGGGTGTGGGAGAGTTTGAATTACATACAGATTGGGGGATGATGCCTTCTGATTATAAATGTATACGGTAACGCTCTAGCTTGCTGTAATGGTATCTGAGAAATGCATACAACGTGGATGCATTTGAGTGAGCTGGCAGAAAGGACGGATAACAGGAGTATATCAGTAGAGGGAGTGAATAGGAGAGTATATCAGTGACTTGCAGACAAGGCTGTAACATAAAGGAACCGAATGTCTACATAGGCATTTAAAATAAATAAAATATACTCAGTGATTCTCTGTAGGACTGATCAGGTACACTTATTTGACAGGGTGGTTTATCCTTTCTAAAGCTCACCTGGAGTGTATGAGACACAAAGCCAATGAAGAAGCTTTGTGGATTTCAAGTTCATGGATGGTGAATGGCTTTGGGGCTGTTCTCCATGCATGCATGGAGAAATCACTTTTTAATAGCCTTAGCAGGCTTTAACCTCAGCCATTCAATTAGATAGCATGGTCCAGTGGATGAGGCACTAGGCTGGGCGTTCAGAGAAATAGGTTCTGCTCTTGATCAGGTGGTCCAGTGGCTAGGTTGCTAGGCTTGGATTCAGAAGACTTAAGTCCAATTCCCTGCTCTGCCACTGACATACTGTGTGACCTTAAGCAAGTCATTTAGTCTGGCTATCTGCCTCATTTCCCCCATCTGTAAAATAGAGGCACTATTATGCTCTACTTCACAGGGGTGTGGTGGGATACTGAAGTACTATGGTGATGGTGTCCATATATGTAAGGTTTTGATAGATTCAGCTGTATTATCTTGTGTGAGTCACTGGTTCCCTGTGTGTCTCAGCTTCTCCATTAAAAGTACTGTATTAGAGTTCAGTAATCACTACTATTTGGCACACTTTTCTTCTTAAACATTTAGAATGGATGTTTACCAGGAGAAAAAACCCAACACTAATCACTGATGTGCATTCTCCCACGCTGCCTTCTATGATGATAGAGTGACTCTGTAGAAAAAAAGAACCAAAGTCAGCACAGGCTTGGCTTTGAAGGGATAATGTTTTTAACCAGAAAGTCAGAGCAAGCCCTAAGGGCAGTTGTGGAAGCCTCATTACTTGAGTAGTTTGCAACCAGACTGGATACAGCCCTAAACATTGTACTGTGTGAGGAAAGTCCTGCACAGACTGCTAGGTTTGGGACTGCTCTTCCAAAAAAGGCAGGGGGACTCAGAAAAGCAATGGCAGAGGCTGGCAGCAGCAGCAACCATTAAAACATGTAAGGCATTTAAATTCAAGTAACTTAAACCCTTTGCACATCTTCCAGCCAAAGATCTCCAAGTGCATCCTCATCATTAATTAAGCTTTGCATCACCTCTGTAAATCAGGCATTGCTTGTTTTCCAGGTTGGAAAACAAAGACAGAGAGAGGGGAAAGTAATGCACATTGGAAAAAATAACCCCAACTATACATACAATATGATGGGGGCTAATTTAGCTACAACTAGTCAGGAAAAAGATCTTGGAGTCATCGTGGATAGTTCTCTAAAGACGTCCATGCAGTGTGCAGCGGCAGTCAAAAAAGCAAACGGGATGTTAGGAATCATTAAAAAAGGGTTAGAGAATAAGACGGAGAATATCTTACTGCCCTTATACAAATCCATAGTGCACCCACATCTTGAATACTGCGTACAATTGTGGTCTCCTCATCTCAAAAAGGATATACTGGCATTAGAAAAAGTTCAGAGAAGGGCAACTAAAATGATTAGGGGTCTGGAACGGGTCCCATATGAGGAGAGATTAAAGAGGCTAGGACTTTCCAGCTTGGAAAAGAGGAGACTAAGGGGGGATACGATAGAGGTATATAAAATTATGAGTGGTGTGGAGGAAGTGAATAAGGAAAAGTTATTTACTTGTTCTCATAATAAAAGAACTAGGGGCCACCCAATGAAATTAGTGGGCAGCAGGATTAAAACAAATAAAAGGAAGTTCTTCTTCACACAGTGCACAGTCAACCTATGGAACTCCTTGCCTGAGGAGGCTGTGAAGGCTAGGACTATAACAGGGTTTAAAAGAGAACTGGATACATTCATGGAGGTTAAGTCCATTAATGGCTATTAGCCAGAATGGGTAAGAAATGGTGTCCTTAGCCTCTGTTTGTCAGAGGGGGGTGATGGATGAGATCACTTGATCATTACCTGTTGGGTCCACTCACTCTGGGTCACCTGGCATTGGCCACTGTCGGTGGACAGGATACTGGGCTGGATGGACCTTTGGTCTGACCCAATACGGCCTTTCTTATGTTCTTATGAACGTGATACTTAAGCCTGGTCTACATCGTTTTTGTATTAGTATAACTGTGTCAGTTAGGAGTGTGATTTTTGTTTAACTGAGATGGTTATACCAGTACAAACCCTAATGTGAACTCAGTTGTACTGGTATAAAGGTGCCTTACATCAGTATAACTTATTCCCCTTCCCTTACTATAAATTAGCTATACTGGTATAAGGACATGTCTACACTAGGAGTGTTTTACTGGGAAAGCTATTTCAATATACTGTACCAGCAATGGTGCTCCTAGTATGGACTCCGCTTATACCAGCAAAGATGTGCTTTTACCTGTATAGCCTAGTGACACAAGTTACACAGACAGACACGCCAGTGGGAACAGTGCTATGTCAGCGGGAGAACTGCCCCTGCCAACATAGCTAGCACGGCTTGTAGGAGGTGGTTTAATTATGTCAATGGGAGAGCTCTCTCCTGTTAACACAGAGAGGCTACACAAGCGATCTTACAGCGACACAAGCTGCACCATTACAGCTGTGCCACTGTGAGTTCACTAGTGTAAAGCTGGCCTGAGATAGCTATGCCAGCAGCAGTCTGCAATGTAGACGTGGCTTAAGGCACCTTTATACTGATATAAAAGCGAGGGGGATTGTACCGATATAACTGTACTGGTATAGTGAAAGCGGTACAATATTTGTGAGTTGACAAGTCTTACGTGACCCTCATCCCCACAACATCGAGCACCTTCGTCCAAAGGTACCAAACGAGTCAGTGACAGAGGGTACATCTACACAGCAGCTGGAAGGATGCTTCCTGGCACTAGTAGATAGACACATGCTAGCTCTACTTAAGCTTATGTGCTAAAAATAGCAGTGTGGCCACAGTGGCAGCTCAGGGTAGCTGCTTGAGTACCATCCCTCCTGATCCCTTGGGGGCATACTTGAGTGGCTAGTCTGTGCCGCCATGCCCATGCCGCTAATTTTAGCATGTTAGCTTGATCAGAGCTAGTACATGTTGGTCTACCCATGCTGGGAAGCACCCACCCAGCTGTTGTATAGACATTCACAGAGACAGGAAAAGAATCCCAGAGTCCTGACCCCCAGGCCCTAGCTCTGCCCAATAGATGGCCAGATTGCACCACTTCTCATACTTGGAAGTGGAGGCGTGTATAAATTAAACCTACAATAAATATCCCGAATTGTTGGAATTAATCTACATGAGGTAGAGGCATCCTTCGTAGAAGAGTACCTGGGGGAGAGTAATGGTGGTGCCAGGACTACCTCTTGCAAATGTGAATAAATCCTGTGCTGCCTGCAGAATTACAGCATCTTCTGTGTCTGTGCATTGGGCTGGTATTAGACATTGCACATGCATATAAAATATTTTCTCTCTTTCCATTAAACTTCTGATGGGTTCTGACCAGCCTTAAGTTTCTCCTCCAGGGGCTAGACGGACACGTCAGTTTCATCCGTACTGTCCTGTGAATAACAGAGCCTGCAAGAGGCTGTTCATCATTTTAATGGGATCCTCAGATTCAGATGTTAGGCGCCTCTAATTTATCGGTGCTTTAGGATGAAATCATTACCAAGTGCCTCAGACGGGCTACTTGAGGTCCTTTAATGTAACTCTTGGAGCTTTTGATTAATCATCAGCCTGGTATTGTTTTTAAAGCTTGAGGTTTTTTTTCTTTCCAGGCTCCGCTGAATGAATGCATCTCCTTCCCCTTTTGTGTCCTGTTGTTGGCACGTTGGTCAAACCTTTCCTTTCTGTGCTTTGTCACAAATACTGCTAGTTTGTCCTTAGAGACTTCTAGCCATGGCCCGTTTCCCAAGGGAAGCTTGTAAGTTCTTGACAAGATTTTAAAAAGTCTTTCTTGTATTCACTTTAAGGCTGATTCTGTCTCCAGAGTAAGACTGAGCTGTTTTTCAAAAAAGAAACATCCATTCTTCTCGGTGCGGTGACACATTCTCTCCAGGACCTTGGTTTCTGTTTGTGATGGTTGCATTAGATGCCCATTGCCTCAGTACCTGCACCACCATAGGCTATGATCTTTTCATCTCTACTAAACTAATAGAACGTCAGATGTGATCAGTACTTGGATGGGATACCTCCAAAGAAAACCCAGCTGGTGTTGGTTCTTCAGTAGGTGATGCACACTAGTCCTTCGTAGTGAGTAGCAATCTAGTTCTCCAGTGTGGTACTCTGCGTTGATGGAAATGACATCTTCCAGATAAGACATGAATCTGAGGCTGTGACCCCTTGTAGTCATTAATGATTGTGTGGCACTTTTTGCAAGCATAGGAGTGATAATTCTAGTTTCCCCTGACACTTCTTGCTCTGCGCTGTTGTAAGGTGTTGCTCTGCTCTATTAAACAGATGCTACATTTCACCATGTTGTTAAGAGATTTCAGGCTATTTACTCCATGCAGAGATGGAAGGAGAGAGAGAGAGAGAGAGACATATTATCTAGTGGTTATAACACAGGGCTAAAAATTAGGAGATCTGTATTCCCTTTCTGTGTCTGCCACGGGCTTACTTTGTAACTCACAATAACATCAGATGGCTGATTAACCACATTTTTTATCTGTTTTAATCTTTCATTTTAGTTGTTTGGTAGCCATAGTGGTCTACTATCATATTGTGAGAAAAAGCTAAATTTAGCTCACTGTTACCTAGGAACAAGAGAATTGCCATAGTAGATCAGATCAATATCCTGTCTCTGACAGCGGTGCGTATTAGGTACTTCAAAGGAAATTTCAAGAACCCCTATTGTGGGCAATTCTAGAATAACCTGCAATTAGGGGACATCCTTTTCTGTCCTCCAGTATCGGTTGGTTTATGACCTAAAGCATGAAGGTTTACATCCAGCCATTACTCTATTGACTTAAATGGAGTTGTGCCTATTTACACCACATGCAAATTTGGCCCAATGCATCTAACATCCCATCCATCTGTTAAAACTTCATACCCACCAATTTAGTTACCAAGGACCATAGCAATCAAACAACACATATAATCTTCCCGGGCTGTAAATACAGTGAATGTTCTTTATTGGCCTAACCTCGTTGTTGAAAGAGTTCTGTCCATTTACCTATGAATAATTCAGCTTGAAAGTAAGATTTATCAGAGGGTAGTGTTGAAGATGCTCCAGTTAAGGGTCTGCCAGTGTTTTCCATTATAAATCCCCTATATTCAGACGTTTTATCACTCAGCTATTTTTAAAAATTGCTCTATGCTGCAACTCAGCAGACAAGGTCTCAGGAGCTGAGAGGAAAGCTATTCCTTTTTTATAAAATTAGAAAAATCTGTTCCATAATTTTTAGGTTACAGGAGTTCAACAAAATAAGAAGTTACTGGTGGGAAGGACATGGGTGCTTTTGTGTGCCTTTCTATTAAAAAGTCCCTCTACTTTATTAAGAAAAGAAAAGAAAAATATTTCCATAGGATAAACATATCAATTGGAAATTTAGGTAGCACAGCTAAACATTTGAAAAGCAGGGAATGCCAGTGCTAAGCCAGTATTAAACCACCCAAAGTGAGCCAGCTTTCAGTCTGCTTTGCACCAACTACAGAACATCACAAAGGACTGGGGCCTTGGGAAGCAACACAGAGAAAGGGTAGGTATCTTGTCCAAAGTCACAAAGTGCAAACTGGTTTGTTTTGCCTGGCTCATGGTATGTTGATGTTCCAAAGTGCCAGCTTTGTGGCTGGTTTTGTCCTAGGCTGGGATGGATGCAGCAGGCCGTGGAGCTGTAGCTGGCCCTGTTTATTACTCAGCATGCCCTTAAATATTTCTCATGGTCTTTCCGCCAAGCCCATTCTGCATTTATCCTGGTTCCTCTCACTAATTCCATCATCAGGTTGATTCAGCTGCTGAGCACTGGCCCAAATTCCTTTGGGTTCATTTCCAGAAAGAGTCAGCTCTGATTCACTGAGTTTACAATCCCATCATTCTACTGAAGCACTAAGCAGTAAGTCAACATCCCTGAATACATTTTCATCTATTTATTTACTTTTGAGCAATGCAAAAACCACATTTATTAATTCCTCTCCTTATCCCCCGCAGGCCATGTTTAATATTGCAGCAATGGAATCTTCAGTAGAGAACATGAGCTCTTTGGTGTGATTTCAAATCTGCTTTTTGGCAACAAATCCACATACAATGCTAATCGAGCTCCGGAGCTGCCTCCGCTGGATGGCACAGCAGAAAGTGAAAGAGCTGACGGGTGAGTAAGAGCAAAAGGGAACTGGCCTTTCCAATCCATTTCTCCACCAGGAGAAGGCATAGAAACACGAGGTTCCAGAGAATCTCTCGCCAGAGTATAATTTCATTAATCGCAATGTAATTACATAATCACTTAAGCAAATGCTGCTTGAATCCTCTCAGTGCACTGATATTTAGAGAGTGCCGACGAGATGCCAATGCAAATATATTCAACTCTGGTACATGCATTCTGATGCTGTGGAAGCGTGGCCCGCCCCATCAAAATGTCAGCGGGCAGCCACAGAACAAATTCCACTCCTAGTTACTTTCTGCTGGAAGTCTTGGCTACTGGGAAGCCCATTGGGAAGGTGCATATGTTTGTGATTTTGGGTGTGATGGGAGACAGCACCATCTACATGATAGGGCACAGGGCTATGAGTGAGAAGTAGAGCTGGTCAAAAACTGTTTTTATTTTCCACACACACACAAAAAAATGTAAGAAAACAAACACTGACTGTTTTGATTTTCATTTCTTTTGTCAAAACCTTCAAAATATTCCTACAAAATTTTCCGTCCAGTCAAAAGCCATTTTTCATCAGAAAAAAAGGTTAAATAATTTTTTATTTTTTTTTTACAAAGTTGTCTAGTCAGGTCTGAGCTCTGTTTCCAGTTTTGCTGCTCATTTGAATTGTGACCTTGAATAGGTCACTTGACTTTTCTATTCTGTGGTTTTCCCTATCTATAAAATGGATGTTATAATATTTGCCTGCTTTAAGACCCTCTGATGACAGATTCAATATATGCGACAAAGAGTTCTGTGGCACCTTATAGACTAACAGACGTATTGGAGCATAAGCTTTCGTGGGTGAATCCAAGTGGGGATTCACCCATGAAAGCTTATGCTCCAATACGTCTGTTAGTCTATAAGGTGCCACAGAACTCTTTGTCGCTTCTACAGATCCAGACTAACACGGCTACCCCTCTGAGATTCAATATAGTGTAGTGTTCTAGTCCCAGCCCTGCCATTTTCTGGTTGTGTGATTTTTTGATTTTTTTTGGTCAAGTTACTTCAGTCCTCTTCACCTTTATTTTCCCTTCCATCCTTTATTCATCTTGGCTATGTAAATTCTAAGCTATTTGGTGCAGTGATTGACTCTTGCTATTTGTATATTGTAGCATGGTTAGGTTGGGTCCTCTAGGTGCTACTTTAGTACTCATAATAATAAAGTGTTATTATTTATAATAACTTATCTGTAGCCTTTTTACATGGGAGCTGGAATATGATGGACCCTTGGGTTCTGGCATTTATTTAATTCCAGTAGCTCTTTACACATGCAAAGCATCTATCATGCCATGCCTCAGGCAACTTCAGTGATTCCACCATTGCTTTTCAAGGTCCAATTTAAAATATCCATCTTTGATGTTGAAACCCTGCATGGACTTGCTCTAGCTGTCTCACATATCTTGTGTGAAATCATGGCCCCATTGAAGTCAATGAGAGTTTTGCCATGGACTTCAAAGGAGCTAGGTTTTCACCCCTTGTGTTTTTCTGCCCACCTCCCTGCTTATTCTGCTTAACCTGGACTGGCCTTCTTGCTTTATCTGTCCCCAGCCATACTGCTTTGGTTACCACTGCAGCTTGCTCTCTCTGGTAGGGTCTTTCTCTAGTTCTCTGACTCATCAGCTCTCCATCTCAGTTCAAGTCCCCTCTGAAAACATCACTGTTGTATATACCTCTCCTGTATATGTCTCTCTCCTCCTGCAGTTATTAATCTCTGTAAATCCATCATTTAACTCTGTAACCTGGTTAGGGATAGAATTTAGCATGCAGATGACTGTTCAAAATAAAATTACACCCGTAATTCATTTCATTACTTCAGTTTCTCACAGAAAAGAAGGAACTTTCATATCTTTGGGAGAGAAGGCTGAGTTTTAAACGCGTGGGTTCACACATTGGCTGAGGTGGTGCCTGCATGTGTTTAACAAGTCAGGGAGTTGCCCTTTCTTTGAACGTCACAGTTTTTGCCTCTAGCACCAAACTTGCTCTGATGCTGTATAATGTTAAAGCAGTAGCTGTACTGCTGTGCTGTCTGTGTCTTCTAGAGTAGAACGTGTCTTTTTTTTTTTTTGGTTACAGACTTGCCCCCTCTTGCTTCTGAGGTTGACAAATCTTTCGAATTCACGAATGATGAGCACAACACTAACCCATAAACTGACATGAAACATGCAAATGTTTGTATGTGGCATCAGCAGGGACTGGCAAGCCGGCTGTCTTTTGGAGAATGTCTATGCTGCAATCCAAGGTGTGATTGTGGCACAGGTAGACACACCCATGCTAGTTTTGTTTGCTGTAGCATGGCTAAAAATAGTAGTGTAAATGCAGCAGCACTGATATCAGTGTGGGCTACAAATGCAATACATTCCCAGGGTCCCTGGTGTATTTATACAGCCAGTGCAAAAGCCCCTGCAGCTGTACTGCTATTTATAGCCATGCTAGTGTGAATAAAGCTAGTGCAGGTATGTCCACCGGTGCTGCAATCACACCTTGGGTTTCAGTGTAGACATACCCTTGTTGCTTCCCTGGCTGATGAGGGGGGAGAGAAGGAGATGCAGCACTGACTTTGCAGCTCTGAAGGTGGAATTTTAATATATTAATCCACAGCCTTCCAAGCAGCACTGCATAATAATGATGAAAACAGGAAGAAAGGAGAAAGAGAAGCAGATGAGAGAAGACACAATCTGTGTAGCTGCTCTTTTAGAAGCCAAAGTGCTCCTTTTTCACTGAAATTTAATTGCTATTTACATACATAAATCCAGAACATTTCACCCTTTAGCTGCCTATTAGGTCTAACACATACCGATTTATAAATGGACAGACTATGGTTTATATTGGGATAAGAGAAGAGTATTGAGGGTACATGACTGCCCTGCAGAACTGGGGGATCCCAAGCAGTGAAGCGTGTGTAATGAATCCATAGCCATATATCATACCAACAGACACTGTGTAAACTACGCATATAGTGACATATCGACTAGAACATGTGCAACCCGAATCGCATTAAAGGTCATTAAAGGAAGTTGGATGCTTCTCTCCTTTAGGCTCCTTTGAAATTTCCAATTCTGTAACTCATAACCTTCTCCTCCAAAATCACAGACCGGTCCCTCTTGTCTAAAGGGGGAATCTCTGTTAGCTTTCACTAGTATTAGAGCGTATACATAGGACAGAATGAAATATTTGCAACATGTGTGACTTGTGTCACATTTCATTTTGATTTGAGAATGGGCCCATTGTGCTTACAAGTTCCCCACCCCCTTGCTTTTCTCAAAAATGGGTCCATTCCAGTTGAAATGTGACTACCAAATTTGGGTATTTGCGTGGTTTTCATCCAGAACTGGCCGTTTCGTCAAATGTCATGGTCAAGCAAAATTTGAGGGGCACAGAATTGCCTGAAATGAAATGGTGATTAAATTCAATATGAACTGTTGTATTTTACTCTAGTAGTACATGGCTCTCCTGACATCAGTGGTGAGCAACAACCACTGGAGGGCATCATGGTCACTTGGTGAAATCTGATTCTAGAATGGGCACAGCAGTTAGTGAATTATCAGTAGTGTCTATTGAACAGAAGATTTTATTCTTGTCCTAATCAAGGAGTACCTGGTCTTCCTGCTATCTGGCCACTGCCCATGTATTTTGTGTCTGGGGCTGGCCAAAATCGTTTAAGAATAAGCATGAACCTTCCCAAACTGTGTTCAAGTCTGCTAAACCAACATCCAGATATCAAGTGTTCTTCAAAGAAGACAGAAGACTGCCTACTAAGGGCCTAATCCAAAGCCTATTGAAATCAATAGAGAGACTCCCATTGACTTCAATGAGTTTTGGATCAACCCCATTCCCAGAGCGTAAGCAGGAGGACTAGGTAAGATTATCTCTGCAGCCAACCGGAAAAATGTTCAAGGTCTAGGAGCTCATCTCCAGAATGCCGGAGGCCATCAGGGTGGAACAGCATTCTCAGAGCTCAGGAAGAAGAGTATGAGTTCACCAGTGTTGTGGAATAGTCTAGAGTTCTGCAAAAGGGTTCTTTCCAGACCTAGCTGTTCAACTGGTCTATATCCTATAGAAATAAATATGCTGGTACTTGCCAGCTCCCATAGGTTTGTATCTGGGCAGTGAATAGACCTCTCTATTCACTCCTGTGGAGTCTTCCTAACCTCTCTACTTAGACTTTCTGTACATTACCTTCCTTTATAATTCAATCTGTGTCTATTTATTTCTTGTCAGGAGAAGCTGAAATGGCAGCTGCCTGTGTTTTCTTTATACCCAGCAATACAGAGTTGTGGCTGACTCTTCAAGTAAACTGTTTTGTGATCTTTCACATGAAGGATGCTATTGCTGTATGAAAATAAATCATGGTGTCCTGGAATGAGTCCCAGGTTATCGTGTTCTCACAGCAGTTTGTTTCTTTAGCATTACTCTTCAAGTGAAGTACACTGGGCCCGATTCTCCTCTCACATCAGGAATAACTCTGGTGAAGTCAGTGGAGATAGACCAGTGTAAGACTGGTGCAAGTGAGATAGGAATCAGTGTGCTGAATGGGTTAGAGCCCACGACTGGGGAGTCCAGATGACTGGGTTCTATTCTGCCCTTGCCAGCTCACTGTGTGACCTCTGGCAAGTGACTCAACCCTCTCTGTGCCTACATTTAATTTGGAACAGTTGTTTGTGGAGGTGGAAATGCATCCCCGTGCACAGGGTCAGCACTTACGGCCCACATAAACCCTCAAAGTAGGGCTGGCATGCTATGTTAGCCTCAAGCTGGCCCTCTCCACAGAGGTGAAATTCTCACTCAAGAAACCCACATATAAATCTGAGTATCACAATTTGCCAGTGAACAGAAAAATAAGGTGAAATTCATCAAACTGTTCACTAGTCTAGGTCCTGCTCCTCTGATTCCTCCCTCTTCCAGAGCTTGCTGAAGTACAAGGTGCTTGTAGGTTGGTAGCTGGAAGAGAATCAGCTGCAACAAAGTTGGCCTGGTGCCTCACTTTACAATGCGTTAATTAAGTTTTAATTGGCAATTCTTGTCTGTAATATAAGCTAATTGCAGAAAATCCCAGGAATTGTTGGTAAAATAGAAGGAAATGGATGCATCTGAGTTCTACTGGAAGAGTTTAATTAAAGACTTTATAAAGTGCAACAGATGGCACCTTGTTAGCTAGTGAGATGGGCTTAGGGCCCTTTGCTGGAATTTCATTGCGGAGGAGAATGCTTCTGCACCTGGCTGATTAAACCCGATCTCCTACACATCGTGAGGCATAGTTCCATTCAGTGGTTTGTGTTACCCAAGGGATAAGAAGCTTTTCATGTCCTGATCCAACCCTGAAGGGATCCCTTGTGGGATGGGGACAGGTGGACAACCCTAGAGATTGATATTCCCTAGCTGCAGATATTCCCTAGCTGTCTTCTGCCAATGTGTCTCAATGCTCTTCTGGAAGGATCTTTTGGTGTGAAAAGGCACTTGAATCTCCACTACTTGGCATCTTTGCTGAGACCCCTGACAAACTTGCCAGCTGCGGGAAGTGTTTGTGTCTTGTCATGGTCAACTGTACACTAGAAACTGGACTTGAAGCCACCATCTAATTTTATGTGAACCAACAAACAACTATTGAATTATGACATTTGCCCACTATTGGCCCAAGCCAGATTCAAGCCAGTGACAAAAAATAGTCAAAACTCCATAACTCTGAGCCAACTATTCTCTTATCGCATCAGAATCTCTTGTCATGCCCACCACCAGCTGAGGAGACCTGAATGAGACTAGCTTTGGAACATACATACCAGAGCCTGTATGATGGAAATAAGTAGAATTTAGGTTTGGGGCCTAAGTGTAGAGGGGTATGGAAAACTGAAGTTGCTAGGGGGAGGAAAGTCAAAGATAAGTTGGTGACAGTGTAATGAGAAAGTAAGAGTTAGCAAGGGCAAGGCCTGGGTTATGTAACTGTTATGTTTTGGTTATAACGGTTGTGAGCAAGGTTTTTAATGAGTGTTTTTGAGAATTGTAAATGTTTTATTAAAATGCTATCTATATTGATAGTATGGGAAGGACATTAGTGTAGATGTTAATTTAAATAATGTGTAACGTAAAGAACCAGTAAGAAGGTGTCAGAAATATAACTATGGTAAAAGGCATTTTAATGTTGATTAGTATTATAATGGAATATAAAAGGAGTAATTTTGCTAAATTGTAGCAAACTCCAATTAACATCCAAAGGTTTCTGTTAGATTCCAGAATTATAAGGTTTAACTTCACTCTATTGTCAGTTTAAGTGTAGTAGCCGTGTTAGTCTGTGTCAGCAAAATGAAAATAAGAAAGAAAAACTTGTAGCACCTTAGAGACTAACAAATTTATTTCAGCATAAGCTTTCGTGGGTTAATACTCACTTCATCGGATGCATGGAATGAAATACACTTGTATTACAAGTAAATAATAAATAAATACAAGTGTATTTCATTCCATGCATCCGATGAAGTGAGTATTAACCCACGAAAGCTTATGCTGAAATAAATTTGTTAGTCTCTAAGGTGCTACAAGTTTTTCTTTCTTATTTTCATTCTATTGTCAGTGTACTGCTCACTCACTGATACACTATTGCATCTTTGAGTGTGGCTATAATTGTAACATTTGTGTAAGTAGGACGTGTGTGCCTGTTTGCTTAATTAATCTTTTTTTCTTTTTAATAAAGTTTGATTGTATCATTTAACGGGTCACTTAGTGGTCCTCTACTAAATGATTTCTCTGTAACCTACCTAGAGGCTCCTACCTGAAAACTAAGTTGTGTTTATTGGACCCTTGTCTTTTCCAACATAGTATTAATTGGGAACCTTTTAGCATAAAGTTTACACTACACAGCTCCTTTTTTTGGTCATTCTCAGGGATGCCTGGGCCTTGAACTGGTTTGTATTGTCTGCCTGTAAAGGAAGATCATTTTCTTTTCCCGACCCAACAGCTGGCTGCTCTGTTTCTCAAGCACTCAGTCCTGGCTGGTTCAGAGAGTGACAGAGAAAGTGGAACCAGGACATATCAATTCTAACAAAGGGCAATAGGGCATCACATTTCCTTACAATCTTCATTCAGGCAGGCTCGGATGCTCTGAACCTTCCATATTACCCTTAAAAGTTGGAAATGCTCATTTGGAAAATAAGTTAAATAAGAAAACATTCTTGCCCAGTGCTAGCGCAGGTATGCTCCGCAAAATAGCACCAGTACATGAAAATGGTCCCATATTATCAGTTTATCTGCTCCTTGGATCTGTTTGCTTTGCTCTCGCAGGCAAGTTTCCATTCCTGTTTGCCCTCCAAAGCTGCTGCAGCTATGGCAGAGTGTATTGCATCTAGTGCTGCATGGTGCACCATCCACGGAGTAGTCTACAGTCAGAAAACTTAGCTCAGAGCTTTTGAACATTCTGATGCGATAAGATTGGAGAGGAGGAAGGAGTGCAGTTGGGCTTTCAGATTCCAGGTGGGCAAATGACCTGCAAACTGAGACTATTTGAGCCAGAAGCTGCAGAAACAGAATAAACATGGGATCCTACAAGGTCCTTCACATAGAGCTGCTTATCTGTCTCTGTGCCTGCCAGATCTGCAAGGTGATAACAGCCCTGCCTTCAAGCTCCCAGGTAAGTGAGCCTTGCACAGCAGCATAAAGGAGCCCTAGTCATGGACCAGAACCATGTTGTGCTGGGTTCTGTATAATCACAAAACAAAAAGATGGTCCCTGCCCCTTAAGGAAGGATTTGAAAGGGGATGCCCCTGGAACATTTTCCATGAGATGAACATTTATATTCTTGACCCTTTCTGCTGCCTGGTGTTCATTTCACTTCAGGCTCTTTTGGAAAGTGATTACCTGGGAGAGATTTGGTTACATTTGGCTTCAGCAAAGGAAAACATCAGTTGCTGGGGCAGCAGGTCTCCTGCAGTTTCTTCATAGCCTGGGTTTTTTGAAAGAGCTGATCCATCTGGCTGTTCAGTTGTCTTGATGGCTAGTGCTTTGAGCTGGTTAACTTTGCTCTATATCTTCAGTACCTTCTTGACAGGTGAGTTGAAAACTTTACCTCCTTTGGACTGACTCCTCTCTTTCTTTCTCTTTATTCGTGCTGGCATTTTTACCTTTGGAAACCCAAAAGACTGAGAGATTACAGGTATTTAGCTAGAAAGTTGCAGTCCTGGTCACAAGCCAGAGATGGTGGCTATGTATCCACCCTAAACAGAATATTTTTCAGAGTGTACTTTGGGATTACATTTGCAGCATGAGTTCTCAACTCTGTCAATTTCATTTCCTTTTAAAAGGGAAAAAATCAGTTTGGACATGTTTTCATAACAGGTGTAAATAATAATAAATTAGTTTGCAGTGTGATACGGTCACACTGGGAATTAAAAAAAAGATTAAATTGAAGTTGAATGAACTATTGTACAGAAGTATAAAAACTGCGGTCTTCTCCCTTCCCCCCACCCTACGTGCACTTTTATCTTGCATGCTCGTGCACACATGCACTCTCTCTCTCTTCCATAAGGAATTTTATATGGACTGCTAATGATGGGTTGGAACAGCTGCAGGGGAGCTTATTGTTCCAATTCAAGCCCCTTATTAGGATATTTAAATCCTAGAATCTAAATCTTTTGGACCTGCAAACTAATGTTGAGCTACATAAAGAGCATTTACATGTTAAGTGCTAATTTCAGCATCCAACTACTACTGTGTTATATTTCTATAGGGATTTTCACACAGAGATCTCAAAGTGGTTTCTAAAGGAGGGCTAGTAAAAATGCGAACTTAATGTATAGATTGGTAAACTGAGGCAGAGAAATGAAGTGTTTTACTCAAGAACTCACAAGAGTACCTGTCGCTTGATGTCCAGTCCCTTCCTTTCACCAATAGACAATGCTATTTACCTTATTTGAAAATTGAATTCACAGCATTCAGGCATATATACATATGCCCTTTTGTAGAATGTATGTACTCCTGTTATGGACCCACTTCCGGAAGCTGGGAATGGGCGACAAGGGATGGATAACTTGATGATTACCTGTTCAGTTCACTCCCTCTGAAGCACCTGGCATCGGCCACTGTTGGAAGACAGGTTATTGGGCTAGATGGACTTCGGTCTGACCCAGTATGATTGTTCTTATGGAGTAGTTTGGTTTTGACAAACATCTAAAATTAGATTTAGTGGGGTAGCCGTGTTAGTCTGGATCTGTAGAAGCGACAAAGAGTCCTGTGGCATCTTATAGACTAACAGACATACTGGAGCATAAGCTTTCGTGGGTGAATGCATCCGACGAAGTGGGTATTCACCCATGAAAGCTTATGCTCCAATACCTCTGTTAGTCTATAAGGTGCCACAGGACCCTTTCTCGCTTCTAAAATTAGATTGTATATCTGAAGCTCGCTGGAGTTTCTCCGGGCACTCTGTTGAAGATATTCAGGTGGAAATGTCATGAAAACAGGCTTCAATAGCTCACGAGATGCCTTCTCTTGTTGTTGACCATAATAAATGAAGAATGAGTCTGGACACCAAAAGAGATACAATGTTGCTGAGTGATTAAACAAGAAGTCTGGGAATCAGGGCACCTGGATTTTATTTCTGGCTCTGCCACTGACTGTATAAACTTGAGTAAGTCACTTAACTGTTCCGTGCCTGTTTCCTCATCTCCAAAATAAGTGTAAAATATTTTATTTCTCTACACATTTCAAATGCACCTATCACCGCCATATATAGGCTGCCTCAGAGAGATGTTGGGGGAATGAATTATTTGTGGTAACATACATTGTGTTCTGTAGATCAAGGATGCTGTTATATAAATGCAAAGTATTATTACTATCATTAATGAGGAAATAAGAGTGGGTGATGAGTGTCCAGCACTGTGCTGTTCCATGGCACATAATGTCTGGCAGCTGGGCTTGGAACTCTGGATGTACTTCCCTTGTCATGTTAGCTTCCCCCTTCATCTGCCTTCTCGCTGCTCCTTACAGGGACCTTCTCCACATCTGCAGACTGCAACGTGGACTGCCAGACCTGCTGCCTCATTGACTGCAATAAGGGTCACTACTACACAGCTGGGAACTGCCTGGAGTGCCCCGTCGGATTTTAGTAAGCAAGTCATCTTTCTCTCTGATATTTCCCCTCCCCCTGCTCACCCTCCACTTGGAAAATAAAACATTAGGGAGCTTCGGAGGTGAGAGATAGTCGACAAAACTCCAGGTGACAATCTATAAATTGGCCAAGCAGCTAGGGTGCAACAGGAAGAGGTGGTAAAGAGTCCCTCATGTTTGCAGCCTTCTCTGACAATTACTGAGCGTACATAAGGTCTCTCCCCTCCATAACCCTGCCCAGGATTTTGAAATACCCAGTATAGAGACGCCCTCTGAGGAATCGGTCCCAGCTGTTAACATGGAACTAGTACATATGAAGGGGACATCTTGGGAGTGCTAGTCCCTCATACGTGGATCATCTACTTGTAGCCAAGAAAGCATCTTTTTCTTTATCCTAGTAATGCTACCTAGGGATTTCCCGAAGTGCTGAGCACTCACAAATCCACTGGAAGTCAATGGGAGATGTAAGTACTCAGCCTTTAGTATACTAATACCAGGTTCCCAGTAGGATGGAACACAGCAGGTTGCAAAGAGACACTGGTGTTGTGTTCCAAGGAGTATAAACTTGGCAAAGGCCAGCTTCCAGCTGAGACAAGTTTCACAGAGCTCCAGTCTACTCAGCCAAAGAGAGGCAGAACTAGTACCAGCAGCACAAGGTTCTGCATTTAATCTCAGCTCTCTTAGTATACAGGATGCACATATGATGCGCCTGGCCACTGGTTAGAGGAATCCTCACTATCCAGTCTATTCTGCTTTCTGGACACCTATTTGCCGACGTGCCAGTGGGGAAATGTTGTGATAGTTAGGCACGGAGTGTTAACCTGGGAGTGCTGGAGTCCGGCTGCAAAGAGGAGAGCGGCAGCAGCTTGGACACCGTTTTCCAAAAGATACTGATCCGCAATACACAAACCTGCCAGCCAGCCTGGGCTAAGTTCCAAGCGAGTCCCAGCTGAGTCTTATTTCTAGCTGGAACCATGCCAAACTCTGCTGGGTCATCTGCAATTCGCTAGAGAGCAAGTTCTGCTACCCCTGTGATGAAAACAATACGGCTACTCCCATAGCTAGCTACTGCCTGACTTGAGTAAGGGTGGGCGAATCTGGCCCTGTGAGTTTTCGGGATCATTCAGGCTCAGAAGCTCAAAGCCAAACTCGGGGTGAGGGGACACACAAACCCAAACTGGAAAGACCGGTTGCTTGGACCCTGGTGTACCCCAACCCCATGTTTTCCTGCGCCTCCTACTGAGAATGCTTCCCCCTTACACAGTCTGTAACTCAGTATTTTATGCAATGAAGCCGAGGGTCTGGGCTGCTCAAGGGAAAAGCCTAGGTAGTTGCTAATTATTGATAATGTGTATAAATAGTGCTCCTGTAATACCAGGTGCCCCTGGTGTGCTGTACAAACGCACAACGAAAAGATGGCCCCTGCCCGAAAGAGCTTAAATCTAAGTATAAGACAAGAGACAACAGATGGATATAAACATACAGGGGAGTCAATATGAGACAATATTGTCTAACCAGACAAGAGAGAACAGGGTGCGGGGAAAGGGTATAGACAGTGCGATGTTCCACAATTTCTTTGGTTTGGTTTGGGTTTGTTTTTTTGGGGTGGGTTTATCTGAGGAGGGGGGTCAACTAAATGGAAAAACAGGGAAAGGAAGGGAGGTGAGGGTGAGAGGGGCAGGGATAGCGTGAAACTGAGGGGAAGAGACAGCAAGGGGGAGAGTTGGAGCCAACAGCCCAGGGCAGAGACAGTCAGAACATTCTAGATTGCTGCGGAATGTCCAGAGAGCCCTGCTTGGGCTGCTCCTGCTCCAAAAGCGGGAATCTCTGGCCGGCTGCTCCCTGCAGTTTTTCCCCAAGGCCATACGGTGAGGGGTAGAGGCACCATCTGGATCCTAGTGCCCCCAGAGTAGAAGGGGAGGTCTCCCCTGCACAGTTCTGGGTCCAGAGGGATGTTGGGGGGGCGGGGGGTTGCCATATAACCACCTCCCTCCCAGTCCACAATCCCTCCCTTGGCTGCTTCTGATCCCACTGACTGGAATTTCTGACCAGGAGACTGGAATTTCTGCGGGCTTTGGATTTGAATGCCCACTCCTCAGAGTGGTCCAGTGGTTGTTTGAGCAGCCTGTGTTTAGGGCACTGCCCTAGGGAAGCTGACAGTGACACCAAACTTGCAGGGAGTGGGGGGAGTAAAAGACACAGGAGTGAAATGTTTAACTTAAAAATTAATCTGGCCTTGTTTTTTAATCCAGCTGTCCAGGAGGACGAGCAGCTCCTCAGAAATGCCCAATAGGAACAGCTAATCAGCTCACAGCTCAAGCAGATATCACAGCCTGCCAGGTGAGTAGGTGGATGGGAATGGCACTCCCCGTCTGTGCACAGAGATGGTGTGACTTGTCTGTCTCCCGCCTTCTTCTCAGATTTTCCAGCGTAGTTTTAAACCCTGTCACGAAATCCACTCACTTTATCTGCCAGGGATATCTCAGTGAGCTGCAGAGAGAGCAGCGGGGCTCTGCAAGGGGATACAAAGCAATGCAATGTCCCTGTTCAATATTTGCACTGCTGGCAGTGTCATGCACAGTGTTAGGACTCCTCTTGGAACACAATGCATGCTGGGCCAAACAGCGTCTGTCAGTAAGTAGCACGCACAGTATCTGAGTGACCATCTTTTGTTTATTTGTTACATGTCTCAGCAGAGGCACGACACCTGCCTTCACAGACATAGGAATCAGTCTGGCATAGTCAAGAGAGCACTGGACTGGCACTCAGGAGACCTGGGGCCTGTTCCTTGTTCTGCTGCTGCGTGACCTTGCGCAAGTCACGTCCCATCCCTATGCTTCAGTTTCCCTATCTGTAAAGTGGGGAGAACGATGATACTTAACTTCCTTTGTAAAGCGCTTTGAGATCTACTGATGAAAAGCACTATATGAGACTTGGGTGTTATTAGTGTTATCCTTCGTCACATCCCATCCAAGCATTAGTGCTTTTTCCAGCCATCAGTAATACATTAGAGGCGGACAAAACTGCAAGTAAATTTGTGTTTTCAAAATCTTGTCCGCTGGGCTAGTTTCTGTCTAGGTTCCATTTGTCCAAACCACATAGCTTAGGATAGGGGCAGTTCGGATTCTGGCCCTTATCTGATTGTGGTGTAAAACACATACTGTCATCGCAAGAAATACCCAGGTTGATTTCAGGGGACTCATCTGCTCCATTCCTCTACAAGGAATCATACTTTTATGTAGCCCGTTGGCCTTCCTTCCAGGGCTCTGAAGAGTAACAGCAAGGAGATTGAGAGGGATCGTCCATCTACTTCCTTGCACTTACCACACTCCCAGATTTATTCACCAGCTCCCCAAAGGTTTGTGATTCAGAGGGATTTAAAGAGGTCCTTATTTTGCACCAAGAAGAGGCCAGTGCTTGGGCTGGGTGCATGGAGGAGCTGCTTATTTACTGGTGATTGTTCTGCAGGTTATGGTTGTGTTTCTGTCACTCATCAAAAAGTGGGACTAACGTGCTCAGTCATCTGCTTGTTGATGTTTCTAACCCCCACTGACAGGCTTGCCTGGATGGCTATATCAGCTCAGAGACCAGAGCGGGGTGTCGCTTGTGTCCAGATGGCTATTTGTGTGATCCACACAGTGGTTTGCAGAAGAGCTGCAATCCTGGTCAGTACTCACCTGAGGGAGAGCTGGAGTGTTGGGAGTGTCCTCAAGGATACGTTTGCCCTGATGGACGAAACAGACAGGTACTGTATGCAGCACAATGCTGTTTGAGCACGAATCCCCATTCATCCTAAACAAAGAAGGCCTGAAGATGGTGATGTGGGTGTATCATCAGGAGAGGGCATGTCTCTGTGGGGTGGTAATAGGACATGGAGCCTTTTGTTGTCAGGAAGCTAGTTCAAATACAGCTCAGGTTCACCGTGAATCTCAGATTATCTCTAGATGGCCTTTGTGAAATGAATTTGGTGAGTCTCAGTCCAGTACCCAGTAGATTTGTGTCCATGTCACAAAAAAACCCTAGCATCTCAGCTGTGGATTGAAAGAGGCTCTGGACTGAAAGAGCCATGGAGTCTGGAGCACCAGCTTGCCTCCAAAGATGGTCTCCCTAGAACAGGGCTGGAGCATTTTAGTTGGGTAGCAGCACTGGAAGTTCGCTTCAGCTCTATGCATAAACAGAGCTTTGGCCTTCAGTCCTGTCAATCCAACACCTTTTGCCAGCTCTAAAATATAGTCCAGTGCTGGGCAGGGTGCTTTATTAGGCATTGTACTGATTGGGACACAGTTTTTGCCTTTCTGACGTCACTGAGACATCAACCTTCACGACATTCAGACTCTGTTTTTTCCCCTTAGCATTGTTCAGCTGGCCAGGAGCCAAACCCCAGCCGCATGCATTGTACAACCTGCACTCTTGGCTCTTTCTCCACCAAGGAAACTCTGGGATGCCAGCCCTGTCCAGCAGGTAGGCAGAGCTCCATTCAGCATCCTCAGGCCCCTTCCTTAGCCTTTAAACCTGGGGTATGTATGAGGGAGTCCCATCAGTAACAATGCTTTGCACATCCCAGGGTTTTGGAGCATATGTGGCTCTCATATTGTACATTGCAATGCATGGGGGGTCCCCACCTCTGACCAATGCTTCACTCACTTCCTAGATCCCAAGGAACTGAGCAAATGCAATCTGGCAGTGTGTGAAACTCATTTGCATGCTGTAGGTAAGAGCTGGACCTGCACCTAGTTAAGGGGGAGAGGGAAAACACTCTTGTCCAGCTCCTCAACAGCCAAGAAGCAGTGGCAGAGGATGGAGAAGGGGCAAGGCTTCCACGTGATGATGTCATATCAGGAATAGTCATAGATCTGGACTGAAACCCCAAATCTACACAATCCCCCAGCTTTGGCATGATGGTGGAGTTTGGGAATATGAAATCAGATCCAGAATTTGCAGTTTAATGTCCACTTCAGTCAATATCTGATGAAGTAGCTTCAAGACACGATGCAATGTGAGAACACAAGTGTTGCCAGGCCACACGGCAGTTACTTTCTGACACTATTCAAATGACAAAGCAGCTCTCACTCGGTGATTTTAACTGATCACCTGTATAACTGCTTTGAACTCAGTATAGCACTTTCTATTTGAGGATCTTTTTGAGCTTCACTTTCATTCATTACCTCTCAAACATACCCATGTAAAATGGGTATTAATATTCCCGTGATATAGATGGGGAAACTGAGGCACAGAGTATTCACGTGACTTGGACAAGGCGACAATGAGTCTGTGTCAAAATCAGGAATAAAAGTTAGGAGTCATGACTCCCAGGCTCCTGCTCTAACCAATAAACAATGATCCCTCAAACACTGCTTTATTATTACTTTATAGATTGGCTTTTAAATTGGAACAGAGAGAGCATTTATTTACCAAGGGGTTTATGCAAGTAATTAAGTGAATTTTCATTTCTGTTTTGTGAGCTGCTATTTGAAGAGCTGCTCACTTTTCCTGCCCATTTCCTCTCTCTCTGTTTTTTTCCAGTAAAGTCCTAATAATCCTGTCTTGAGGACATCATTGTCATTGTGGGAATGACAGGGGTGTCACACATTCATCATAGTGATGTTAGCGCAGAATCAAGTGCAGCAGGAAGATGGGCTGGGAGGGACTTGACTTTTGTTTTAAAACAATTGTCTTTGAAAATTATGAAATCGTAAAATATTATGCAGATGATTGATTAGCTCAGAACCAGCAAAAAGAATAAAGGAGAAACATGTCAAAGCAACCTAGTTCCATTTCACAGGCACTTGCTGTTCAGAAATATTCCCACACCACAAACATTTCAGTTGAAATTGACCTAAATTAATTTTGAGAATAGTTCCAAGCCTGGGAGTAGCTGTGAGTGTCCCCAAGCCTGTACTCTTGAAGTATGTCCTCACTGCAGAATTTACTTGGGCTTTGACGTTGCCACTAACCCCTCTCCCATCCACACACACAAGCCTCTGACCTGCGTTTGGTGCTTTCAACCCAAACTTGTTGGGGCTGTAGGCGAATGCTTCAGTGCAGCATTCACTTTAGCTGGTAGTCCACCCACTTTGTAGTGAGGATGCAAGCTAAATCACTTCAGTGCCTTCCCACACACAATCCTCTCTGTATGTCCAGAAGGACAGACAAGTTCTCCCATAATTAACTGGGAAAGAAGCATAGAGCGGCTCTGCTCTACTGTGGCACACAAAGCCATGGGTATGCCAGAAGTCCTAGTGACACACAGGGAAGTGCCACACCAGTAATTCTGGTAGGGCTTTGATGTGTGGTTGCTAAAACTTGGCTAGGCAAAGCTGGATGCTCAGACCCAGGTGCTGATTACCCAAAGGAACTCCAAGGTGAAGACATACCTTTGCTGTGGGTAAGGCTGGGAATGGAGTGCCTCCTGCTGAGAGAGGGTGGAACTGGAATAGCTTGTCTTTGTGCGCGTGAGTGGTTGATAC
This sequence comes from Chelydra serpentina, assembly GCA_037349315.1. Classification (NCBI taxonomy): domain Eukaryota; kingdom Metazoa; phylum Chordata; order Testudines; family Chelydridae; genus Chelydra; species Chelydra serpentina. The sequence continues at coordinate 8,656,456 of JBAIAC010000037.1, read as the reverse complement.
CATTAGTGGGGCCACAGGTATGAGTCCCCTCAAGCCACCTCTTGTGCAGTCAGAGAGACAGGATCTGAAGTAGCTGTGAGGTCACCCAAGTTAGCTTCACGGTACTATACTGTTCCCTACAATATCCCCAGTTGGAAGAGGCTGGGAATGGGACAGGAGTAGCTGTGAGTTCCACGATATCCATGACAACCTATACTGTTCCTTGCATTGACTCTGTCTGTGTAGGCTTTTGGCGCTGTCTATATTTTGCTAGTTCCATCGATTCCTAATACTGCCTCCTCCTGGGAGAAGGTGGAACAGTAATAGCTGTGCATTTGTGCACGTGAGTGGTTGGTACCATTACTGGGACAACAGTTCATATCTTCAGTCATGCTAGGTTTTCCTTTCCTCTAAGCAACATCGCTGCATCTGAAGCTGAAGTGTTTAATGAGCAGCTGCAGGTGTCTCCTGCAGAGTCACTGAACCCAGTAACTTGATTCTCATGTCGGTAATTAGAATCCCTCTTATTAAATAATGAAGTGTTCTTGTATTCTAGTTGCCTTGCTTGTTGTCTGATAAAAGGAGAAATGGAGTGGCTAGAGAGATTGGGATAGCATCAAGGCCCCAGCAGTTCATATTCAAATGCTGCCTGTAATTCACTACTATGGAAATTGAATAACGCACGCTGGGTACCAAACTTCCAGCTACTGGGACTAAGGATATACGAAAAATTGCACTCAGCTAGGAAACCTGAGTAAAATGTGGGAGGGGAGGATGGTTTAGCGTATATGTGTAATGTTACACATCATTCATTATGTTGTACAAAGGGTTGGGCGTGTAATGTTTGCTGCAAACAAAATCCAGGAAATGTTGGTTTCTTTACACTTTGTGAATCATTTTCAAACCAGCCCTGCTATTTGCAAATCGGAGTATCTGCAAATATTTAACCAAGTGAACAAATGGCAGGCTATGGCCAGCTCTTAGATATTACAGTGATGAGACTATTACTTTTCTTATTATTCATATTGCAGTAACAATTAAATCCTCCAGCCAGGATTGGGCCCCCATTATGCTAGGTGCTGTACATGCACATAAAAGAAACTCTCTAGGTAGGTGACAGGTGAAATATTTACAAAGTATCCATGTTGGATTCTAATATTTCAGAGTCAAAATTAGTCTTCCTGGTATTCTAATGGGTAGAATGCATGTGTTCTGTATCAGATATGTTTGATGGAATCATACAGGCCATTTTTCAAAGCTCAAGGATATTAAAGAGTTTGGATATGGTCAAAGGGAACAGAAACCCTAGAATTCATGATGTTCTTTTCCACTGTTTGACTGACTTTAATTGTGTGTAATCTGTATACTGAATATCATGTGGGAGAGAATAAAAAGCCACTGCTATGCAGATAGATTGGGATATATTTCAGCACAGCAATGGCACTTTTATGCCACAATTAAATCCTTTGATTTTTTTCATTCTTCAAATAACCATCTGGAGTTTAGTAAAGCATTTGATACCAAGTCCCACAAAATCTTACTTGGAAAAATTAATTCAAACTGGCTTGGATGTGAGCACTTTGTTGCTAAATGACAACTGGCAGAAGGACCATAAATAAAGGATAGAGATATCTGGCGATGCATCAAGTTATTGGGGGACATCTGAGGAAGTAACAGGACTCAATGGCTTAGGTCTGATCTCATGTAACACCTTCATTAATGAACTAGGAAAAGATGTAATTGGAAAAAAGGAGGAAAAATGAAATTTTTAACAACAAAAATATTTATTTTTTTATTTGAAATGTCATTAAAAATGAAATGTTGTTGGAATTTCACAGTTCAAACACTTTTACCAGCTCTATAGTTGGTTAACAAGAAACATTTTGGGGTGAGAGTTTCACTGGAATTTTTTCCTGATTTTTTTTTTTTTTGAATTTTGAGATTTTCTCAAAATTCAGTAGATTTTGGCCAGCTCTAGTACTTGAATTCTATGAAGACAATGGATTGGGTGACTTAGTGGGACCGTGCCATTTGCTGTGTTCATGTGTCTCTGTTTATACTGCAGAAAGAAGTTGATATTCTTCATGGCAGCATTAGCATTATTTGGATAAAAGAACAGTCACGTAAATTGCAGTTCTCTGAGCTTATACAGACTAGAGCTGGCTGAAATGTTTTTGAGTTTCAAAATCCCAATGAAAATTTTCACTGAAATTTCAAGACAACCAAAAAAACATTCCAACCAACATTTCACATCCCTTCCTCCTCTTGTTTTTCAGCCAGCTGTAGAGGTGGTTGCCATTATTCAGATTTTAAAATGTGGATGTTCTCAGCTTCCCAAATTTTAATAAAAAAGCAGGTTTCTCTTTTTCTTCTTTTTTTTCATTTAAAAAACTACAATTTTTGGAGCTTTGATAGAAACCCTCTCTCTGGATTTCTCACCCATTCTTCAGTTGTGGTCTCTCTCACTATAAATACTGTAAAATTGCTTGCAGGTCTGTTGAATGTACCTGCCTTTGAAAATCAAAGTGCTTTACAGCTCATCTGATGACTTTTCTGGGGCAGTTTCTAGTGCTACCCCCAGATGCTCCTCACCTCTGACTTGAAACAATTTAGCAGCTGATATAGATCTGTTGAGTAAGAGAGCTGGAGTCAGAGAGAGAGGGAGTTGGAGATAGGTAATGTGAGTCCGGTTTTGACCTCCAGTATCACCTGGCTTTCGTTCACACTCTGTATGGGGTTTTATTGGAGCTCCGGGTACTGCAATATTTTCCTTTCCCCTCCGTTAAGTGACTCTGGCATTTCATGGCCAATAGTTCTGAAACCCTTTTAATGTGTAAGTTATCAGAGCTTCAAGGAGGACAGTGCACTTACTAAGACAGCCATCCTGTACAGGTTCTGCGCTGTTCCTATCAATAATGTACCAGCTTGCTCCATTACCAGGGGCCATACTGGTCTCAGCTGCTCTCTTTCAGTGCATGACGTATGCACGGGCACTGAGAGATTGTGTGCTGCTCTATCACATTGCTTCATCACTCACTGTTTAGTTTTATTTTAGGGCATTATTGTCCTTACATTGGTACCATCCAGCCTCTCCCTTGCCCACCTGGTTCCTGCACTGACACCCCTGGGCAGAGCGAGTGCCAAAGGTGCAACAAAAGCTCCTGCTGTTTGGATACTGTGGGTCGGATCCAACAGGACCATGAACCCGTTGAATCACCAGAAGGCCTGCAATGCCAGCCATGCCCATCAGGTGAGCTGCATGCATCTAACAGGCATTTATAGAGAGTGTGAGCAAAACCCAATGGAATGACCCCCATTGACTTCAATGGGCTTTGGTTCAGATCCCAGAAGACCTGAATTTGGAGTTCCTTTTTCCAAGCAGTGCACCATACAGTTAAACACCACCCCCCTCGCTCCTTGCATGTATCACTCTGCAAACAGAAGAGTAAAAGGTGTGCTTGAGGAGTGAATCACCTGCTAGCCTTGTTTCACACATTGAGCTTTTCAGTGTGATGTAGGCTTGGTCAAACCCCAAACACTGGGGCTAGGCATCAGCCATCGATCTACAAACTCAACCTGCATCGTGATATTTACATCACAGTGTCATCTTCAGGATGTCCTAATGTCAGAGCTTTGAGACTCGACCCTTGGGTAGGGGCAGGACAGATTAGTAGGTCACTAGTACGAAACCCGTAAGCACTCTGCTGTCTTCTCCTCAGTCCTGCAGCCCATACACACTCTAAAGCTGAGCTCACAGAGCATTGTACAGTGGGACTTGTAGCTCCCTAAAAGTTGCCCGTGCGTCTGACTCAGTGTGGCCTCCATTTGATGCTCTGTATGGTACAGCCTAGCAATGAGAGCACCCTATCTCCTCTCTGAAGTGGCCTCAGGAGACTGAGCAGCACAGAATGCAGTTTCCCAGCCATGTACTGACTGCCTCTTCTCTCAGGTCATTTTTGTGCTGGTGGATTTACAGCCCCTCCATGCCCAGCAGGGAGCTTCGAGCCCCGAAAGCAGTTCTGCAAACCCAGCGACGGCTCTTCATGCTTGCCAGGTCTGTGTTTTATTTCAGCTCCATTTTGCACAATGGGGGAAAATAATTCTGGATCTAAATCACCCTGCTAATTAGTTGCTTATACAGGGTATGACAGTTATAGTGCTTATTTACTACCCTCTGGCTGAGATGGTATTGTAGATCACAGAGAGGAGAACACCCAGGAAATATCCTACTCACCTCCAGATGTGCAACGAAGCTTTCAGGAATTATTAGAACCTTAAAATAAGATCAAATTGGGTTATTATGTGTAATGGAAGTTATTTAAAATGCAATAGAAGAGGAGATTTCAAATAATTTTTGGCTGGTGAAAGGAACAAGATTAACAGTTCCAGAGATCAAAGCCTTATGCTGAACCTCTTGATATGTAAGATGTGGACAGGGGCAGAGTAATAGGCAGTCAGTAGTGTTTGAACCTAGATCCTTCAGATCTGCAGCACGGAACTCTGCCACTTGAACTAAGGGAGTAATTCCATTAGCCGCCTTCAGTAGTAGGCTGTGCTCCGATAGCAGATCAGCCACTAGAGGGGGATGCAAAATGCATTTTGCATGGGTCCTGCACAAGCCTCTCCAACACACTGAACTCCTGCCAATCATGTCCTGGAGGGACCAGGCTCCCAACAGACATTGGATGATGTTGATGATTGTCAGTTGCTATAGACATGGGTCATATTCACAGCACTACACAAACTCACTGGCCAACATTCAGGTTACTGGAACACGCATCTGAAAAACTTTGGGGACATGATTTTTAAAGGGGCTTAGCACCTACAGCTGCTGTTGACTTCAGCTGTCAATGCTCAGCACCTCAGACCTTCCCAAAAACTGTGCCACAGACACGGCAAACGAATCACAGGAGGAGTCACTTTCTTCCAACACTGAACAGGGGATTTTTTGGAATAAGGAAACCTATTCCTAAAACTACTCTCTATCAAGCTCCTTTACTGCAGAATTCGGGGGGGGGGGGGGGAACAGCAAGTAGGGAAGGGAACAGGGGGCCCAGCCCCCCCTGACCAGAGCAGGATGGCCTAACAGCAGAGCATCATCCTGCTGGCAAGACAGAGGGGTGGCTAAGCCAAATCTGAGTGACTGGTGTTGCAGCTTGGTGCATAGGATCACGACATCACTCAAATTTGGCCCATTTTGGTTGCTTGGTGCCCACACATTTGCAGTCATTCCAGCACCCATATGCCTTCCTGCCACAGATTCACAGCCACCAGCTTATCACTAGCTTACGCTGCTTGGTGAGAGAATCAGACGTAGAACTGCCATGACTCTCCACCTGGAGAGGGACAAGAGGGAAACTATTTTCATGGCCAATTCCAGGGGAATGTAGAAGAAATGTTGTGGCGTGGGGAAAAGGAGGTTCAAATAATGTGTCTACGTTTTTAAAAAAGACTGAATTACTTTATGATCAATAAAAACATCTCTCTATATATATATATATTTATGATCAGATAGGCGTCAAAGCTTATGTTTCAGGGCATTGTGGGTGCAATTCACTCGGGTGCAGAGAGACAGCACAAAGGTATGTCCCCCTCAAAATAGGAATTAAGTGGGCCTCGGGGGCTGGCCCTCTTCACGGGGGTGACTTCGCACTAGCTGATCTTTGCAGGGGCCAGGAACAAATCTCCACCTTTGTAGAGCATTGCACAATGGTTAGATGCTGTATGGTTTGTTTGATCTAAACTGGTATGGCAAAGCCTATGCATCTAGCACACAAGTCACTGATAAGTGTTTCCTGTTCCTAATATGTGAGGGAGAGGTCTGCTACTGTCTGCTGTGAGTATCTGAATATCCGGTGCCACTGCATGCAGCACAGCATGCATATCACTGCAGGCATGCTCTTGAAAAGATGAGGTCGCTCACACAGTCCATTCCATTTAAAAACAGGTTTATTTTACTTACATGTGACATCCATTAGGACAGGAGATCAATGGTGTGGCCACTGGCTTCTGTCTTGACACCTAATGGATGACACCTGTAAATGAAACAAACCCGTTTTTAATGGAACAGACTGCATGAGCGGCCTCCTCTGAAACAGAGGGCACCTTCATGAATATGCATCCAGTGTGCAAAATCAGGGCCCGATCCAGCAAACTCTCCACTAGTCTCACTACCTATCACCCTATGAGAACATTGATGCAGATTAGTCTGTCTCTCTGTAAAGCATTTAAATCCCAGGATTCCTGAGACCTATCTTGAGAAAACCTGGACTGTGTCAAACCTGAGCTGTTCAAAGTTCTGTGTTCTGACCATAGAGCAATGAATAGGCTTTCAGTATATGACACCAATTGTGCTGCTCGCATGAGTAAGGATTTGTAGGCTCTAGCCCCTGGGTTGACTTTATTTTATTTTTGGAATTTATCTCGAAAGGTGCTGAGTGCCCTCAACATCCAGAAAAGACAGGAATCCTTAGCAGCTTGCAGAAAACCAGATCTTGTTACCTTGAGGAGTACTGGTACATAATCAGCATAACACCCAATTCTCATATAGCATTCATCTGCTTCATCTGTAGATATCAAAGCACCACACAAAGGAGGATAAATATTATGATCCCCATTTTGCAGATGGGGAAACTGAGGCACGGAGCAATGAACTTGCTTGAGGCCACCCAGCAGGCCAATGGGAGAGTCAGATGGCATAGCAGTCAGTTCAGACAGGCTCTGTGGTGTCTAACAGCATGTCAGCCAGTGAACTATAGGGTGACTCAAGACTAGCTAGCCTGGTGTTAAATAGAGTTGACACTGCCTCATGCGTGCTCTAACCCAGCCTCATTTTCAAACCTTTAATGAGAGGAACAGCAGGGCAGTAATGTACTTAAGCAGTAAGCTCTTTGCGAGGGGACCCTCTTTTTGTTCTGTGTTTGTACAGCACCTTGTACCGGTCCTGGCCCATGGCACAACTGCAGTAAAAATAATTACAATTAATAATGTCTTTTTGCCATGTTTTTTGTGCATGTAAAAGAAAATATGGACAATCCCAAATAACCAGCCTTTTGAAATAAGCTGCTACAAAATTGCGGTTTATTTTTTCCATTTGCCTTTTCCATTGTTGTTGTTTTGTTTTTCCCACAGTAGAACATTGTGATGTCAGGAAACCTGTTGAGAATGACTGAATTTTGCAAATTAGCAAGTAATTGGGCAAACTCAATTAAAAAAAGAGAAACAAATCCCAGAATGATGCATCCCAAACTGTACTTGGTTCATTTATTTTGATAATTATCATTTGTTTTTTAATTATTTATTTTTCATTGTGTATTAGTGAGTGGAATGTAATATATTTGGGTGCAAATAATCATGTTTAACTAATAGGCAGCTTCACTAAAGTCTCCTCTGCTACTAAATCTTTGCCAAGGCACAGGTAAGGTCTGTTACATTTCAGTGTGAATTATAATGGGTGTGGATTACCAACATTCTGCTGCAATCATGATACCTTACGTGTTTATACTGCCTTGATCTGACCAATCACTTCACAAACCGTAACAGTGCCCTACAACTAGGATGACCAGATAGCAAGTGTGAAAAATCGGGACAGGGGGTGGGGGGTAATAGGAGCCCATATAAAAAAAGCCCCAAATATCAGGACTGTCCCTATAAAATCGGGACATCTGGTCACCCTACCTACAACACCCCTGACAATTAGGTTAACACTCTTTTACAAATAGGGAAAGTGAGTCGCAGAAAGATTAAGGGAATAAACCAAAGTTGACTGAAGTTAGTGGGAGTGTTTCCGTTGACTTCAGATCAGGCTCTAAATGATTTGTCCAAGGTCGCACGCTAAAGAAGTCATAACTGGAAACTGAACCCAGAAGTCCTGAGTCCCAATCCCCTGCTTTGACCACTAGGTACCACTGCCTCTCAGATGCACATGTGTTAACAAGGTAACACATTCCTAAAACTAAGGCATATTTTCTTCTATCTGATCATTTCTTGTTAGTGGACAATTCGGCTGCTAAAGCATCCTGACTGTTAAATGATTCTTTGCTCACCGGCTAAGCCTAGGAAATCGTTGCTTCCCTCCCGCTTCTGAAATTAAAATCAGAAGTGAATTTTCACAGCGCAGCTAGGAAGAAGTCTCAAATCTCAGCCAGACAACAAAATTCAATAGACAGACAAGGCCAGAGGCATCTAAACAAACATCATAGATGGTGCAAAGTAAATTAGATTTTAAAAACTCTTTCAGTTTAATAATCTAAACTGTTAGCCTGCAGCTGTACTACCTTCTGTGATGATCTTGTCAACTCTGCTAAGCAGAGGTGGCTGGGTTGGTGTTTGAATGGGAGATCTTCAAATAACACAAGTAGCAGTATAGAGGAATAAGAAGGTGAGACACTTTCCTCTAAGTCAGTGCTGAACACTCCAGTACTAAAGGGGTGACACCCAGGAGTTCTGGTAAGAGATCGATCTTTATTCCCTGTCCCCACTCACGTGGTATCGGTCATGATTACAAAATGTTAAAACTGCTGTGTGGCAGAGTTTGAAGCTTAGATCCTGGCAATTCATGATCATTTATTCAATAAAGCTGGTCAACGGTTTTTGTTTTTTCAATGAAAAACTAATGTTTGGTTTAGAAAAACTTTTTTGGTAAAATTTTCCTGTAGAAATTTCTGGGTTTTGGAAACGAAAATTCAATATTTTTTATGAATAACCAAGCCAAAAATACCAAAACCTGCATATTTGTACCCCACAAAAGTTCAGATTTTGTTGTTGTGGTTGTGGTGGTAGCGATAGGTTGTTTGTTATTGAATCAGATAATTTTGATCAAAATGGACATATTCGTTTTGGTTGAGAAGCCATTTTTCATTGGCACGGGAGGGAAAGAGGAGATTAGATTAAAATTTTTGAGCAACTCTAGACTTTATAAATTCTCATGTTAATCCTGGTATCCTAGACAAATCCCAGTTCAAGTAATTTCATTTTTCCTGCTTAAAATTCCCTCTGCCATTTCAGTTAGATAAGGTAATCTTCCCTTCCTTTCCTAAATTGGTATAGCTGTTTAAACAGCTTCTATGTTCCAAACCAGAAGAAGCTACTAACTTTGTATTTCGTTTAAGGATGTAAAGCACTTTGGGATCCTTGGAGAGGCATGCACTCTATAAACCTGGGACAGGAGCAGTGACACTGGAAAGGAATTAGTTTTTTATTATATGTTTTTCTTTTATCTCAACAGTGTCCCCTTAAGTCCCCTTCCTTTGTTTAACGCAGGTTTCACAGACTGTCACGTTTGCAATGTTTGTCATTCAAGCAGGTATCTATGTGTTTGGGCTGAGTATGTCTCCAGTCTATGAAATCCATTCATCACTCCGTATTCAGAATACAAACATGAAAACAGCTCAACTGTTATACAGACCAGGCTCTCTCAAGACCAGAGTCCAGATATTGGGGTATTAAATACATTAATAAGGGGACCCTGGCTAACCTGCATCAATGTGTGTTTGCAGGCTGATGTATTTATTTGTTTTTAATGTATCTATTCCTCATATTATCAGCTCACAACACAATCCAGATGGTTTTATTGCTTCCAAAAGTCACTCAACTAAGGAAACATTCAGCTAGTCCAACAGCGCCACCCTCTGGTGCTGCAGTGGTTTTATCACCCTGTCTAGGAGCACATCTCCCTCATATTTCCTTGCAGTAGGACTCATCATGGTAAAAGAAAGGGAGCCACATTTTGTATGCTATTTTTTTTTTTTTTTTGCAATTTCATGCTCTCTAAGGGCCTTAAGTGTTCTCTCTCTCTCCCTAGGAATCAGACAGTGTCTCAAGTGCCCCACTGGGTATTTCTGCCCTGCTGGTGCCAGTTACCCACTCCCATGCCAAGCGGGTACATATAATCCTCTCCAGGGGCAGGATGATGCCACAGACTGCAGAGCCTGCCCAGCAGGTAGAGTTTGTACCCAGGCTGGCTTGACCCAGCCAGACTCGGAGTGCATGGCTGGGTAAGTATCCGTTATTCATTGCACTGTTTTCTGTGACTGTACTCTTTGGTTCTGCCTCTTTTGTTTTGTTAATGCGTGAGGGTGTGGGTGAAGTGAGTTGTCACCTTTCCACCTGTCAGTCAGGTAATATCAGCCTAGCAGGAAATCAGAGCTTGAATAGGACCATAAGGTCTTTAAGGAAGGGACCATCTTTTCTTCTGCATTTGTACAGCACCTAGCACAATGACGTCTTGCTCTGTGACCAAGGCTCCTAGGTGCTACCGTAATACAAATAATAATAACACAAAATCATGGGGTCTCAGTGAGCATACTCATAATGCATAGCATCCCGATTCCTAACATCTAGACCGAGTTGAACTTTATTTATTTATTGAAAATGTAGAACAAACTATTTCATTCAACGTTTTTCACTGAAAAAGTTGGTATTTTGCCCAAAATATCAGAACAAATGTTTTATTTTAATTTTTAGTCTTTTCATTAAAATTTTTACAAATTAGTAGAAATTGAACAGTTCTCACAAAACATTTCAATTTTGACAAAACTTTTTTGAGGGGAAACAAATTCCAATGAAATATTTAGACCAGTTCTGCTGACCTCCATTGGGTGAAGGGCTCCAGAGTATCGGCCGCACAAGAGAAATGTGAAGATAGAAGCAATGTCAAAATGTCAAGGAAATATAGGGGCATAGTAAAAGCTCCTTCTTTTGGGATGAGAAAGAATGATAAGCCCTTACATTGTAAATTGTATTAATTTTTTTTGTATTGCCTAGGAGCTCCAGTTATGGACCAGGACTAGGTGCTGTACAACCAGAATAAAAAGATGGTCTTCTCCATCCCCCTATACACACACACACACACACACACACCCCTATAGCTCCACTTCAGGCTATTCACAGATATGCTGCCCAACTCTCCTCCCACATGGCAGAGAAGTGTCCTGACCCTGCTCCCACCTTTATGGCTTTTCTGCAACACCCTAGGCAAGTTTCCTGTCTCCAAACCAGTCGCTCAACCTACCTGCCAGTCAGCAGAGGCTGCAAGCTCCTATCAAGCAACCTAACTCATCTGCAACATCAAGTGGCCCAACTTCTGCTTAGCTGCAGAATTCATCCTCAGCCCCCTCCATGTGACAAGTGGCCCGAGGGGCAGGAGGGGCGCTGTCATATCTGAACCCTTGACCCAGCCAGCTTGCTTGTGTTTTTCTAGTTATGTGTGTCCAATGGGGTCTTCGAACCCTCATGCTGCCAGCAACGCCTGCCCTCCAGGCACATTCAGCAACCATCTCCACCTTTTTGATAAGGCTCAGTGTGAAACGTGTCCTGCCAGATTCATCTGTACGAGAGGTGTGTTACTCCTTGGACCCTTGTGTCTCTATGGGAATGACCCAGTGCTATGGGACATTGGAGGGGGGGTGCTTTTCCTGGCCCTATGGGTCTGTCTACCCAGCACACTAAGCCCAGGCTCTGGCTCAGGTTTGAACCCAAGCCCCACTTCTGTCCACACACAAATCAGTCTGACTCAAGTCAGCAAGCACTCAGACCCCAGGTCCCAGGACCCTGCTAGGGGGGTGGGTCAGAGCCCAAGCCCTGCTGTGACTTGTCATTCTGCAGTGTGGATGTAGCTCAAGCCACAGACCTGAATCAGAAGGTGTGCATAGTGCAGTATGGACTTGTTAGCACGACTGTGATACCCAGGTCCAGCAATTGTAAACCTAGGTTACAACGCAGTGTGGATGCTCAAGTGTAGACTTTGAAAACCTGAGTCCGAAAGCCAGGCTCCCACAGACTCGGGTTTACATTGCAGTGTAGACATGCCCTCTGAGGGTAGCCTAGTGCCATGGGTAAAGGGACTTGGCTAGCTTCTCTTTGCCCCTTCTGAGATAGCCCAGAGCCTTGGGCAAATGAGGAGAGCTATGTTCCTACATGCCCAATGGCATGGAGCGCACTGGTAGGTTCCAATCTAGTCCCATTACCCCTGCACTATGGTCCATAGCAGTGAGTACCTTCCAAGGGGTTATTGCCAGCGCAGACTGCTCAGTGCCTTGGGCAGATTTCATCGAGTGTAACTAAGTTGGTGCCTGTGCCAAGTTAGATCTTAATTAGAATTTAAGGCTTTCCTTGGCTTAAACCAACAGGTGTGGCTTTAGCACAAAGAGGCCATAGCATGAATAAACTGACCCACAAGCAGCCAGGTGTAGGTTCCCAAATCTTGTAATTGGTTCATTGCCCCATCACTTTGACCACCCTCCTTGGAATCAGTCCCTGGAAGACTCTTCAGAGAGTTGCCTGCAAAGTGACTCACTCTCTGATCAGTATAATAATTATAATCCCTAGCTCTTACGTAGCACTTTTCATCCATAGATTGCAAAGCACTTTACAAAGGAGGTCAATAACATTATCCCCATTTTACAGAGGGGCAACTGAGGCATGTAAAGATGGAGTGACTTGCTCAAGGTCACTCAGCAGGCCAGTGGTAGAGCCAGAAACAAAACCAAGATATCTTGAGTCCCAGTCCAGCGCTTCATCCACTACGGCACACTGCCCTTCCTAATGGCCATCCTTGTGTTTGCAGGAACAGGGGGGAAGCAGAAACCCCCTGTCCCATGTCCAGTTGGTCACTACTGCCCACCAGGCACAAAACATCCAGCGCAATACAAGTGTGCCCCAGGCACCTGGAGCAATAGAACAAGCCTGGCATCAGAGGAGGAGTGTTTTCCCTGTCCTGCAGGCTGGTTTTGTGTGGCAGGAGCTCATGTGCCTTCAGGGAGATGCAGTCCTGGACATTACTGCCCAGATGGTAAGTAGATACTAAGCAGAGTAGGGGGAATTTAGCTCATTTTTGTGTTTAGTAACTATCAGCACACAGAGCACGGTATTCACACATTTGTTCATTGTTTACTCAGCCAGTGTTTTGCACCCATATATTTCAGCCTGCGGGTTGATAGCAAACTGTGCTCTCTGAGAATGTGATATTTGAAACGCAAGCTGTTTGGACTGGCACGTAGGTCACATGATATTTTCCATCCCTTGATTGCATCAGCATAAAATTTAGAATCAAGCTTCTGGTGCAAATACTCATGATTCCAAATTCAAAACTGCGTGCAAAGTTTCTGCAATATCTGCCATGTCAGTGATTACACCTGCTGGTGAACTTGTTCATCAAAATATTTGTTAGATCAAGGTAGGGAAGCACCTTTCCATTCTCTCTCATTCAGAGAGAGGGGTTAGTGTTAGAATCTCTATCACCTCCTCATCTTTGGGAAAGGTACACGGACAAGCACCCAGTTCCCCTGTCCTGCGGGAACCTACAGTAGCAGGCTGGGAAATGGCCGAGTGGAAGACTGCACTGCCTGCCCCGTGGGATCGTACTGCACAGATGGGACCTCCAAGCCAACTCTGTGCCCAGCGTAAGTAGATTCTGTGTTGTGCAAAAGGGACCTTGAGACTAGGGTGACCAGATGAGAAGACCCGAAAATTGGGACTTCCCACCTGAAGCTGTCGAGCAAAAAAAACGGAAGAGCCTCTTCTGCCCAAACTTGTTGAGCAAAAAAAACCCCAAAAAACGGAAAAACGGAAGAAGACTGGAAATCGGGACAAAAGGCGTCCCGACCGACCATCGATCGGGACGTGGGACAAATTATCAAAAATCGTGACGGTCCCGATTTTATCGGGACATCTGGTCACCCTACTTGAGACCAGTGCTCTGATCCATTTGAGCAGGGCCTAAAGTGTTACCCAGGTTGGACCTCAGAAATCGTCCCTATCCCAGGGCATGGAATATGTGTGTACATCATAAGTGTGTGCAAGTGGAGTACTCCATCTTAACCTCCATGTTTCTGGAGGTCAAGGTTTGTGTGAGTTCCATCATGGGTGGGACATTTCCTACCAGCTCTGGATACGGTGAGTTTACTCAGTGTGTCTCAGTTTCCTCATGTGGTGTCTCCCCTGTATTATATCCAAGGAAAGAGCAACACCCAGGCTACACCAAATTTGCTGCCATGGGTGACTCTGCCTCCTCCCCTCTATCCTTATTCAGAGGAACTTACTGCAAGGAACAAGGAGCAAAGGTGGCTGGAGACTGCGTCCCCTGTCCCGGAGGATACCACTGCCCTGAGCTTGGCACTGTGACTCCCCAAGCGTGTGGTGCTGGCAGCTTCTCAGTAGGTGGCAATTGTTTCATGCTAGTTGTTGTGCAGCCACAAGAATCGAAGGGTGGCAGGGAAGGAAGCTCAAACCATGGACCAAAATGGGTTCCAAGGCTGGGTCTGCAATGAGCTTTTTCTTAACTTTCTCACCCTGGCATTGACAGTGGAGGTAGCAAGAGGGGGAGCCGTAGTGTAGACAAGGTACTGGCATCATTACTGTTCTGTCACCTAAGCATGCTGAGAGCTGGTGTAGATGATACGGTGGTAGGATGCCTGCGGCCTGTCTGCACTAGCACTCTCACAATTGCTCTCAATAGTGGAGTTGCACTGGTAGGAGTGAAATGGTGGGAAATGTTAAGTTAAATACAGACATGACCTCACAGTAGAGTCTATTTGACTGTGGGGTTGTCTCCTATGGAAAACAATGGAGAAGCATTGTCACCGTTGTTGTTTTTTAAACTGGCTCAAAGAAAGGCCTGGAGAGTATAATATAGGGAACAAGCCTGCAGGTTCAGGGTTCTGAGTCTCTGCACAGCCCAGTCCCAACTCTAATTTCCATGATTATGAATGCAATTTAAAGGAACAGCTGTAACCACAATCCAATTGCCATGGAAATAGCCATTGTGTTAATAGGTTCTGGTTTCATTTGTTTCCCCCAGCTGGCTGCGCATAGTTTTATAGCTGTTTGTAATTTGGATGGGTTTTTTCCCCTTCAGTGTCAGCTAATTATTGCAGAGGAATGGCGGGGAACAGGCTCCTCTGTTCAGCCCCAACTCCTGGGGGATTGCAATGGAATCAAATGTTCATTTGACTGTGGAAGGTAAAACAATGGGTCAGATCCACAGAAGGGGACAATGGGTGAGATAGCTGTTCCGACAAACAAAGCTGAGTTTATTCCTTATTTGTCCGTCACTAAACTGTAATGAATAATTCTAGTGATAATTACCAAATTTCCATATTGATGGGAAACCGGCATGTCATCGCTATCAAATCACCCTACTATCTCCACCCGGGCCAACTTTCTATTGCTGCAGAGATTTGGTAATTATTGCTGGAACTATTCATTAAGATCAGAGGAGAGATAAATGATGAATGGGGATTTATGTATGACAGACAGACCCAGATTATCTCTCTGTTGTGCCTTCCAATCCAATGTGACATGGAGAGGCTGGGGTAACGGGATTTTTGTGTTCCTCTCTTTTCCTATTGTACTGATGAAAGCTACTGGATTGACAGGACTGGGGAACAAAGTCCTTTATCCACAGATAAGCCATGGGAAGTGGCAGGGGGAGCTTCTCAGTTGAGAGACAGTCTTTCATGCTTCCAGGTTAAATAAACTGAATTACATGTTGTTTTTTGTCTATAGAGGTATGTTTTGTGAGACCTTAAAACCGGGGTTCCTCTATTTTCTTTGTGGGTATTAAAGATGCCATGATACTTTCTGTAAGAATAGGGGTTTGTCATAGTGTCCTGGGGCTTGAGTGATTCCACCCAGCTACAGTGCTTTTGGGGAAATTTGTTTACCTATGTGCAGTCCTCCACACCAGAGTCAGCTGCATTCCTTTGTAAAGTATTCTGTGCCTGGACATAGCTTTCAAAATGCTTTGGGGTCCTTTTGTGCTGTGAAAATGTAAACTTTATCATGTGTCCTCTATCCTGTAGGACCCAGGTTCTATCTCCTGCTTGTCCTGTCTTGTTGGACATTACTGTGCTGATGAGATCACCAGCAGGGAGGCCATGCTGCTTGCCATGGTTTGCCCTGCAGGTCTGCTGTGCCCCGAAGGACAGGCAGTCACTCCAGATGCCAGCGGAAATGCCTGCCCAAGAGGATACTACTGTCCCCGGGGTGACGTTGTAAGGAGATCTATTTGGTTATTGTTATTCACCATTCTCTCATCTTCTGGGCTTTGCTTTTGGGAAGATAGAGCGGAGTCGGTCTTGCTGCTGGAGTCCTTTCCAGCTCTAGGCTGTTTGATCTTTTTACTCTGGTTTCCATGATTTCCTGGTGTATGCTGTATATATAAAGTTGTGCCATAATGTTGGGCCTCTTTACCTTTCTCTCTGACTTCTTTCTTTCCTTCCCAGCTGTATTTTTAAGGATGTTTTTAGTATTTTGGTTTCTCTTGTTGGAAATTGTATTCAGTTTTTATTAAGGTTTTTATATTATCTACATTTAATTCATACACCTTTCCTCCTTACTGTTACTCATACCCCATCCACATTTAAATCATTTCTACCATGCTGCCTACAGAGAACTAAATTAAGATGTATGTTTTATAAAATAAAAATATGTTATTTCCCTTCCTTTTAGCTTCCTCTGTCTACTTGTCCATCTGTCCTTAGCCTGGGAGCTACTCAGGGAAGGGACTATTCTTTTTTAAATGTCTGTAGAGAACCCATCAATTGTGGGTGCTGCTGCCACTAGATACATTTAATTAATTAATAATAATAATAATTAATAAAGAGATGAAGAGATTTAATACCTGGAATAATAGGATTCACTAACCTAGACCCACTTGTATTTGTTTATTTATTTATTCATATTGTGTTTACGCCTAAGATCCTTAGTCATTGACCAAGGCCCTACTGTGCTAGGTGCTATAGAAACACAGAACAAAAAGACAGTTCCTGCTACAAGGAGCATGAGTCTGGATAAGAATTCTAGAATCTAGAGTAAGGTCTATGCAGTTGACTTTCACCGTACCTTCTGTTCGCCAAAAATGCAGGAATGGAATTAGCACTCTTGAAACATGTATACCAAGCATACACCTCTGTTACGAAACAATCTGCAGAATGGAAAGATTGGAGAATCCCACCTCCAGAAGAAGGCAAAAGGATTCCCAAGGGCCCTAACAGTGTCTGTTAGGAATTGGGGGGACTGGCAGGAAAATGCCTTCCTGAACCACTGGATTGTGCATGTGAGCACCAATCCCCTTGGTGAAGCATCTAACCGTGTAGTTGGGTAGTGTGTAGCTGCACCCACGACAGACTGAGGCACCTTGACAGATCATCACAAAGTTGAGTGTAGGCCTATGGCTGCTAAATGTTGGCACCTCCCTCTGCTCCCCCCAATATCATCTTCACTGCCTCCACATCTGGCTTCCAATATCCTTTCCCATATGCTTGTTTCCAGACCCCAAGAGGAATTATTTTGTGTGTTCTGCAGTAGGTGGCTTTGCATTGTGGGATGCAGTAGTGATAACACTATGTTAAAGAGCAGTCTGTGTTTGATTTCCAGGACTCTCATGCTAGACCTTGCCCTAATGGAACTTACAGTGAGCAGAAGGGTCTGGGCAGAGTGGATGAATGCTTGCTATGTCCTGCAGGGAAGTACTGCTACAGGGAATGGAGAGAGCCGCGAGGGATTCCCCATCCGGTGAGTGCCCTCAGACCTAAGAGCCCTCCTACAGTGACTCTGGTGATGGAGCCTTCTCAGTAATAGTTAGCATGTTGCTTGTCTATCCAGTGCTCCTGCCTTATGATGCTCTGATGAAATACAACCCATGAAAGATATCCCAAGTGCCAGCAGCTGGTGCCTCTCTGGCTCTTATGGGTTTGGGAGCTGTCATTTTGGTAGTCCCGTCTCCAAAGACCTGTGACTCTTACATCAATAAGAGATGTAAAGAAGAAATGTGTGGTAAAAATAATTAGATTGGAGGTTCAGCAGCATGGAGGGAGCCAAACTGAGAGAGAGAAGTTTGTCAATGCCATGTTACCCTTCCCTCCTCAGTGGGGGGTAAGTCTATACTGTAGTTAGGCGCATGCTTCCCACCTGCTTGAACTAGCTCATTAAAAATGGAGTAGCACGGGCAGTAGCTTGGGCTAGTCGCCTGAGTACAAACCCACCCAGCTCCCTGGATTCATACTCAGGCAGCTAGCCTGAGTCGCTGCCCAAGCTACCTCCCTGGGGGCTAGCATGTCTATCTACCTGTGCTGGGAAGCACGCTCCCAGCTACAGTGTACATGTTCCCTGAGGGAAGAGTCTCAGCCCCCAGAACTCTGTAGGCCCAGTCATTTCAGACTGTAGCAGGAGTGAGCGGGAGGGTTCTTTGACCTGCAGTGGGCTGAGATCAGGAGATGAAATGAGGCTGATGTTCTGCAGTTAGGTTCTCTTGTCTTTGCACCTTCATTCACCCTTCCCTTTGCTCATGCAACAGCCTCCCTCTTTCCATCCATCAAACCATCCTCTCTTTGTACCTCAACCACACCCCTTTTTTTCTCCCATCCCCTTCATCACTGATGTCTCACACCTCTTTCTGCTCTCTTTCAGCTCCCACGTGTCTTCCTTTAACAGCTTATATTGTGAGATATGGACTGTCTTTTCTAACTGGGCTTTGTACAGCACTGAGCACATTGTCAGCACGCAACAAAATGAACAAGAATAAATAAACAGAGAGAGCTGGTGGACATTTTTCAAAATTTGAGATTTTGTTGACTTTTTTCATCAACATTTTGACCGATCCCCCAAAACAAACAAACGGAATTTTTTGATTTAAAAAATGTTATAGGATTTTCTTTTTCTTTTGCCTTTTCTGCCCAACTCCAATAATAATAAAAGTTTCCAATTCTGGCCAAAGCTCAAGCCACTTCTTATTGTAGCTGAACTGATTCACCCATCCCATCTCGAAACAACAAGGACACCCCCAGGACTGACGATCCCTTTGTCTTTGTTTCCCAGACTGGAGACTGCCCCCCAGGATACACGTGCCCCCCAGGGACTGGATTCCCCTTTTCTTTTCCCTGTCTGCCTGGCTTCTACTGGGGTAGTTCTGCTGTGCAAGGAGGAAATACTTGTGAACCGTGTCCTGCAGGGTACTATTGTGACTCTCCTGCCATGACACAGCCCAAAACGTGCCCAGCTGTAAGTTGTTCTGCGGTGGTTTTGTAATAAAAGGTGAGGCAGATGGGCCAAGTCTGGGTTTATTGTAAGAGCTTTTGGCCCTGTGAGAACCTGGCTTTGTTTTGCAGGGTTCTTACTGTGCCAGAGGCAGCTCCCGTCCTGAGCCCTGCCCAGAGGGCACATACAGTAACAGAAAGGAGCTGGCTGCGCCGCTGGACTGCAACCCATGTGGAGGTGGGTTCTACTGTGCTGGTCAAGGACAGACAGGCCCAAGTGGCCTCTGCGAGGCTGGGTTCCATTGCCGGGGCAGAGCAGTGACACCAGTAAGTTGTGTGTTAAGTTCTTCTTCGCTCAAAGCCGGGCTCCACTGCCATCTTCTCCTTCATTGGCCCAGGAGGGAAGGACTCCGGGGGTAAGTCTACACTGCAGCTCGAAGCAAGCTTCCCAGCCCGCATAGACAGCCTTGCACGAGGGGGCTCAAGCTAGCACCCTAGAAATAGCTGTGTGGATGTTGTGGCTCTGGTCGAGGCTGGGCCCAGATACCCAAGCTGAAGCCTGTCCTACCCCCAGTTCCAAGCTCAGGTGAACCCACGCTGCCAGTGCTGCGACGGCCGCACAGCTATTTTTAGCACGCTAGCACAAGCCCCGCTAACGCGCGTCTGTCTACCTGGCCTTGGAGGCTTGCTCCCAGATGCAGCTGAGACGTACCCCAGGAGCCTTAGCTCTGCAGCCCTTTGTGCTGAGCATTCTCCCCGCTGTGTGCCCATGGCTGTCTCTGCTGCCAGTGATGTCAATGGGAAATTTGCCTGTGACTTAGAAGGGCGCAAGATCAAGTCCTATGATCTTGTTATCCCAGTCTCAGCACTTGTAACTGAAAGGACAGGGACTCGGTCAGGCTAAATATCTGGGGCTGGCCATATCTTCAGCTGGTGTCAATTGGCAAAGTTTCATTAACGTTACCATCCCATGCAAGACTATTCAATTTTAAAAAATCCATGAATACAGTGAATTTTCTTCTCTCTGTTATTAATGAACACTATCTATTATTAAAACTAGATACAGTCTTGAGCTGGAGAGGTAGGATCCAGATTAGAACAAGGGTCCAAACAGCCACAAACTTTGAGAAGTTTGAGTTCTTGGTTCAGATTCAGTGGAGAAGCCCAAGAGGCAAAATTAGGCCCCAGATTTAGACCCAGATCTGAACTTCTCCAGTGTTCAGAGCATTGGACTCCCATGTGCCAATCTGGGCCCATCTGTCATTGAAAGTGAAAAGGTTTTCAGATATACTTTCCTTTTCACCAGTAACGTTCTCTGTCCATTTCCTGCATTGCTCTCAGCTTGGACATCAGAGAGAGACTCACCATTATCACCTTTCTTTATAGTCAGTTTCTCTTTCTAGCTCTCATGCACTAGCACAGTGCTGCAATATTTAGGTTGCAAACATGGTAAGGGTGTGTTTACATGCAAACAAAAAATAATGTAATGGGAATTTTAAAAAAAGGAAACCACTTCCATTGATGTAAGGTTCTGTATAGACTTGAGACTAAATCAGTGCAGCCCTTTAACATACTCATCTCATTTGATACAGTTACTCCTTTCTCTATTAATTGTTAAAGGGCCTGTTTTCCAATTTCAGTTGCCCACAGATGGTGTGACAGGCGATATCTGCCCTGCTGGGGCATACTGCCCGCTTGGATCCCTGTTACCTACACCCTGTCCTCCGGGGACCTACAGTAATGTGAGTGGGTTGAGGAGCCTGAAGCAGTGTTTGGACTGCCCGCCTGGGTGAGTTTCCCATTCTGCAGAAGAACATTGCTCAGTTTTATAAGGCTGCAGTGTGATTGCTCTCCCGTTGCTATAAACCAGGCCATGTGATCATCAGGGGACCTGCAGTGAGGAACCTTCAGCGGGAGACTGATCCCATCCCAGACTGATTCACATGCTTAAAGTTAGGCTTGCTGAATTCTAAGTGCAGTATGCCATGACCTAGAGACCCTCCACCCAATTCATGCTAGTCCTTGTCAGGGGGATACCCTTTGTTGTTTAGACTGGGTGGGGGTATTCATCCCCTTGTTCAATGTGTGGCATTCCCATTGACAGACATGGTTTCCAATGGCTGGAAGCTGAAGCTGGACAAATTCAGACTGAAAAAGGCTTACATCTTTAACAGTGAGAGTAATTAACCATTGGAACCATTTACCCAGGGTTGTGGTAAATTTTGCATCTGACCATTTTAAAATCAAGATTGAACGTTTTTCTCAAAGCTCTGCTCTAGGAATTATTTTAGCAAGTTCTCTGGCCGGTGTTATACAGGAGGACAGATTCAATGATTGCAATGGCTCCCTTCTGGCCTTGGAGTCTAAGAGTCTGTGAAAGCTGCATGAATGATTATGAAGGACAGTGTATGGCTCTAATAATAACTATAAGGGTTTCATCCTCTAGGACACACACAGCTGCTGTCAGATATTAGTGGGTGAGCATACATAAAATATTCATAGAATCATAAGGCTGTGACACATAGCAGCCATTGGTGAGGAATGTAAACTTAAGGCTGATGACCCTTTGGATTGGTGCATCACTGTATTCTAGTAAATGCTGTCAGTAAAATCGCTTGGTGTTTGGTGGCCCATGCAATTTCCTTTATAATTTATTATGAAGGGGACAAGAAGTCTGGATAAAATATTAGCTCTCCCTCACCAAGACCCAAAGCTCAGAGTGAATCCAAACCTTCCCTCCACCCCGGTATTTTCCATTACTATGTTCCTGTGCACCCTGTTTCCAGCCAGTAAGATACATGACAATATAACAGAGGTAGTATTTGTGTTCCATCCAGGAGTTGGAATCTACCAGGAATCTCATGAGAATACCTTTTTGTGAGATTTTCCAAGCCAGGCTTGTGGAGCTAGGAGTTTGAGGGTTGTGGTGTGGGGGGGAAGGCATCTGAACTTTTGTGAGCTTATCTGACATCTACTGAAAAGTTTTGGTTCACGTTTCCCAGCAGTTACTAAGGGGAAGGAAGCTTTATTCTTCTCAGTATCAAACTGTGAAATGTAAGAGTTTACTGTATTGATGAAAAGAATTAAATTCTGAAAGAAGGATAACCTGTCCTGCATTATCCCTGCAAGATCCATGAACACAGGGGATCTAGTGAATCCTATATGATTCCAGCTGGTTAGTGGGGCATTTATTATTTTAAGGCAATGCTTTCCTGTGGCAAAAGGAAATGTTTCTACTTATGATGTGTGTTTTCCCAAACCCAGGCTGTACTGTGATGGGACAAACAGCCAAGCTCCCACTGGACCCTGCAAACCTGGCTACTTCTGTACTGGAGCTGCCAAAACTGCCCTTCAGCAGGTGGCCATGGAGGGGCATTATTCACTGGCAGGAGCTTTCAGACCAGAACCCTGCCCTCTTGGGAGTTTCCAGCCTGTAAGTGCAGTGAACCAAGCTACAGACTATTCTGGGTCCATAGAAACCTTCAGAATCTGAATCAGGGGAGCAGATATGTGTGAGATGTTAGCACCAGACTAGTGAAACTCTGCAGGCTTCACGTTTTCTCTCAAGCTTGACATTCACCCGCTGTAACAGACTAAATTCTGACCAAGTCTGGAGTGGGGTGGAAGAGGGACAGTATGTCCTGCAGTCCAGGACACGGATCTGCTCTGACGTCTTTAAATTGCTTTGTAAACCGTACCCCTTTTGTTGCTATCCAGACGCATGGTGTTATCCACAACAGCAGGTGGGCCTGTGCCGCCCTTCACATTGCTCACAACTTTCATTCTGAACGAGCGGGGGCTCTGACACTCAGTTCCTGCTATGTTCTCCCTCTAGGTCCTTGGTCAGTCTCTGTGCAGAGAGTGCCCAGAGGGAACGTTTTGCAATCAGACAGGCCTGGCTGAACCTGTGACTTGTCCCAAAGGGCATTACTGCCCAGCTCGGAGTATCCTGCCTCTCCCATGTCCAGTGGTAAGAGCCACCTGAGTTTCCTTCCCTCTATAAGTTCTTCCTTGGAGATTTCTTGCCCTCCAAGGGCTTCAATAGCTCTCTCTGTGCAGAGCACTTACACGGACATACTCGGTGCCACGGGGACAGGATCCTGCAAACCCTGCACAGCGGGCATGTACTGCAGCACAGCTGGTCTGGCCACACCCGAGGGACCGTGCCAGCCAGGATATTATTGTGCCCAAGGGTCCAACAGCTCCTCACCCGTGAGTATTGGTTTGGTTGGTGAAGCCCGACCCTCTAACTCAGTGTGAAGTGCATCAGGCACAATATCCACCTTGTTTTCCTTGCTCCAGGTGGGACTTCCTTTTGGTGATCTTTGCCTAGCAGGGTATTACTGCTCTGCTGGCACGAAACACCCAAGCGAGATGCCATGCCCTGCTGGTACCTGGAACGAGAGGAGGGGAGCCCAGGATGCCAGCTGGTGTCTACCCTGTCCCCCTGGGTTCTTCTGCAATGTGACAGGCCGGGTTTCCCCTGCAGGGCTTTGTGCACCAGGTGAGACATGTCAACAGCTTTTCCAACTACCAGCCAATTCACTCACACCATCATTATAATGGTTCTTATTTTCTGCTGAGTGCCCTCCCACTTCTGCAGCAAGACAAGGTGAGTGATGGATTCTTTGTGTTCTCTGCTTTCAGGCTATTACTGCACAGGAGGGACGCAGACCCCGAGGCCAATGGATGCTGTGACAGGGGATCTCTGTCCTGAAGGACACTTCTGCCTTGCAGGCTCAGCAGCCCCCTCCCCCTGCCCAGATGGGGAATACAGCAATGCAACAGGTCAGGAGTTGGGGAGAGGGCTGCTTTGCTTGAGCTACCATCTAGCTGGGAGGGAATTGGAAACCCAGTTTGCACTCCACAGCTCCAGTGTTATTCTCCTGTTACCCTATTATGGTGCAATATGCCTACCAGACCAAATTACTTGCTGGCATAAGTGTGTGGAACACCATTTAAAGTCCAGCAGTGCTGTGCCGCCTAGGAGTTAGCAGTGTGACAAGCATTAACCCCTACAGCATGGTTATAAATAATCCTGCAAGTCAAAGCAGGGTCTCCACCTATTCTGATTGGAATGGGCAGTCCCATGTCCTGAAAGCTGGGCTGAAAGGCAGGAAAATACATCCCCAAATATCTTGATGCATCATGATGGGGAGACAATTGTTTCACTGTGTCCTGGGGTGATGTGTCCCAGAGGACAATGTTCCATACGTGTCACTCCTACAGCAGCCCAAGTCCCAGAAGCACAGCAGCAGCTCTCGTTCTGCAATAACAGAGCTGTTACATATTCAACCAGATTTCCTCATTGTTGTGCGTCCATCAAGTGGGCAGATCTGGAGGTGAGTAGAAATCCCCTTACAGTGTCCGCTGGCCTTTTGGGTAAGCACCCAGAAATGTAGATGCTTCTGCAAACTTCCTGGACCTGCAAAGCAGGGCTGGAAAGCTTGCTAGAACAAACTGCCTCATGAGCTTTCTAGTATGTGTAAAGACCAGTGAAGCCAGGAAAGCAAGGAAAATACCATTCCAGTCCTCCTATTTCAAGTCCAGAATCAGGCAAGTAAGAGTCCTACAGAAGTGAGTCCATTCAATGGTGCTTTTTCTTCCCTTTCCTGAACTGCCGTCTCAGGTCAAGATAAATGCTTCCCATGTCCAGCTGGGTTTTACTGTCAGCGTGGCATAATGCACCGTTGTCCACCTGGCTTTTACTGCCCCCAGAAGACTGGAATCAGCTTTTACCCTTGTCCAGCTGGGACTTACAACCCATTTCATGGAATCAGCCAGGCCGAGAGGTGCCAGCAATGCCCTGCAGGTAAGGAAACCTCTTAGAGCAGAAGTTCTCCAGCTCTCCCATCCTGCAGACCACTCTGTAAGAGAGAGATCACCCCACGTGCCACCTCTTTTCCCAAACCAGTGCTGCCAACCGGGAGTTCAGAGGGGGCAACCCCCAGCCCAAGATTTTTGCACTTTCTCACAATTACATAGGCTGTGGAGCTGGGGGCGGGAGGGCATGGGCTGACCATTTTTAAGCAGCAGTCCTGTACTGCTGCTGCCTGGTTGCAACGCCACTCAAATTTGACCCATCTGCCCCTTCATCACAGCTGGGCCAAGTGGTGTTGCAATCTGGTGCACAGGTAGTCTGTTCCACTACAGCAGAGTGCAGGGGAGTCTGCTGAGAACTCGACTCCTGGGGGCACCAGCAGCTCATGCATTGTGTTAGTAAGAGAGAGGGGAAACTCCACACCGGAGGGAGAGTAGGAGTCCCTGCAGGAAGAGGGTGTGGAGATGGGCAAGCACTGGAATAGGGTTCCTGCTGGGAAGGGCAGGGACTGGAATTCCCCGACCTCCCAAGAAATGTTTGAATTGGCGCCACTGTCCCAAATCCCTAATGAATGCATTTTACCTCCAGGAAACAAATGTAAAATAAACAATGCTATCAAAATATACTTAAATGCTATCTGTAGTGTCCCCATTGTGAACCAATGTCTGCTAATGCCCTGGAGGAGAAAAGAATGCTCTAACATCCATGGTGTCTCACAGGAGCACAGTTTAAATTGGAAAGATGCTTTTTCAGTTGTGATGATGCTATGATGGGATCTCTCACTGATTCACCCTCTCCCTGCTCAGAAGTGCACACTGTACTTTGAATTTCCCAGTGCTCTTTCCAGGTAAATGATACTCTCTCCCCTGTGTATTTCTCCAGGGATGTTTTGCGGAGAATGGGGATTATCCTCTCCAAGTGGCCCCTGCTGGTCAGGATTCTTCTGCACAGCAGGTACTGGACTTAGCATTCCCAAGGGAAAAGGGAGGAAGAGAACGGGGTCCTTATCTTCCCCATAATCCCTGAGCTCTTCTATTCTGTCTAATTTGTCCTGCCTCCTCCTGGAAAGAGAGGTTGCCATCAGGTTGCTGAGGCATGAGGTAGATATAGAAGCTTTGGATGGGAGGATGGCAAAGTGGGCTGGTGTATGAGGTTGACATGTTAGCACTGTGATAGGAAGCTGGTGCAGTAGTATTAATATGAGGTGATGGCAGAGAGGCTTTGGAGCATGAGGTTGGCATGATGGTGTTGGCATGAAAAACAGTGTAATCTTTTAGATTGAGTGCTTACTTGGCAGGATGGGGCTAGAAACTATATATCGACTCTTGGCAAGTGACAGGAATTATTTGCAAAGTATGGGAGGTTGATTCTGGTGTATGAGAAGATGCCTCGGCCCCTCTGCAATGACACTCATGACGAATCAGAACTCAGATTTCTCAGAGCCATGGGGCTGTAAGATGAGAGGCGAGAAGCAGCAGCTCTGGGCTCTGGCCAGAGCCAGTGCTTCTGTATAATACAAAACACTTCGTAGGTTTTGTTTACCAAACCACATGGGTTTCTCACTGATGAGTCTTTGTGCTGCCAATGTCCAGAATATTTGATGTTTTTTCTTAAACCCCTCTGGCCCTGGATTCATGTGACTTCATGAGAATTTGAGTGTTGAGTTAGGAAAAAAAGTAAATTTCTAGTCCCCGGGGTTGTGGAGCAAAGCCTGAAATGTGACCCAAGCGCAGCCGAAACAAATCAAATCAACCCAATTAAAAAAAATTAAAACTCTCATGGTTTTTAAAGGCCTGAACTCATTTTTTTACTGTGTGGGGTTGTTAGGCCTGGCCACTCCTTAGATTAGTATCAGATCTTTACCCATGCACTTTCTATCTCGGAAGATTCTCATTAATATTTTATTGATACTAAGTCCAAGTCTAAGATTTTCCCCTGGATGGAGTCCAGTCCAGATGGAATATTCAGAAACAAGCCTCCATCTGTGGTGGTTGCATCTTAATGCAAGGAGAGCTTGTGTTAAACACAGTACCTCCCTTTGTTTATGCCAGGAGCGACCAAACTTACTGATCCTCCGAGCCGCATACAATAATCTTCAGAAGTTCAAGAGCCAGGCGCACCTGCTCAGAGCTTCTGCTCTGCAGCAGGATGATGGAGCTCAGGGCTTCAGCCCCACGGGAGACACCTGCCAGTGCTCAGGGCTTCAGCAGGAGCGGGGCTGAAGCCCCGAGCCCTGGCAGGCGCTCCTGTGAGAATGAAGCCCCTTGACCCCCTCCCTACTGGGCAGAAGCCCCTAGCCCCACCACCCCGCCACAGGGCAGGAGCCCCTAGCTCCCTTCCCCCCATTTGGTAGATGGAGAATGTGTGGGGGGCTCTGCAAGCCACACTTTACCTCTAAAAGTGCCAGTTTGGCCACCCTTCGCCACAAGGGCCAAAGTGGCCAAAGGGTTGCGATGTTTGTCACTCGGGATTTGTTTTCCCTTTGTGTTTCAATACAGGAGCCAGTGTCCCAAACCCTGATGGAGCCACAAATACAAGCATCGGAGGCCCATGCCCGCCTGGGCACTTTTGCCCAGATGGCACCAGCATCCCATTACCATGCCCTGTGGGCACGTTCTCTGACAGGTGAACTCTTTGACTGTGGTCATGCTGGCTTGAAAACAGAAGCTCTTTCTGTCTTTCTCCCAATGTTCTCATGGGCAGGTGCACTATATGCATTCTGTCCCCTGCTTCTGTAGTCTCTCCTTCTCTCCTCTCGGTGGTTTTTCATACTTACTCTTTAAGCAGCCGAGTGCAGTGCTGTATGGTTCACCATGCAGGTGCCTTTGTATTGACTATATAAGCCTCAGGCTTCCTTCAATCCCCCACGAGTCGAGGCTTGCTGTGCTGGTGCCAGCACATCGATAGTATAGCTGCAAGACTGTATGGAATGCAACACAGGGAAAGGACCGAACCACACTGGGGACAACATGTGAATGGAAAAATAAACAGACAAATGTACTGGATGTTGAGCGCTGGGCAGTGATGTGATTTGTGATATTGGGGGGTGGGTCATGGGACTGTGGCGGTGGTACAGATGCGGTGGAGCTATATCATGTTGTGGTTTCTGGATCAGCGAAGTGTGATTTTTGTCCCTAGATTGATATAAAGAGCAAAGTGGCTCCTGTAAAGAGGAATATTTGTCACAGCACACGGTGCTAGGTATTGGTGGCAAATGGGGTACATTGGCCTTAGCTGCCCTCTTTCCCAGCTATGCCACAATTGTCTCCCCAGACTCTACCTCTGGCTGGAGTCCAGCTGCACTGTGTGCCCACCTGGCTATTACTGTAGCTCAGCCGGTCTTGCAGCTCCCTCAGGATCCTGCTCAGCTGGCTACTACTGCCTGTCTGGAGCCTCCTCCTCATCCCCAGCAGGTGAGGATGTCACTGGGTGAAGGTACGATAAACCTTAAGCCAGGGTGATTCACTGTAAGTGGTGACTATCGGGCATTTGACTTTGCCTAAAGCATTGCCACCTGGCCACAAGGACCTGATTTCCCAGGATTCACCCACCCCTCTGATCTCTCCCTCACTTGCTGACCTTATCCCCTGCATCTCCCTAATAGCAATTGTCTGCAGCCCACTCAGCTGCTGGATCCCTCCCACCAGCAGATGAACTATGCTTGTTCCTCTTATCTACTTAAAGCCCTGGTATATCTTACCTTGGTCAGGCCCTCGCATAAGCCGTGCCAATTGCCCTCTAGGAAAGGGTATTTGAAACAACACATGCACATGTGAAATGGGAAGCACGTTCCCTTTGTCTGCACTATCCCAATAGCTGCGTATGTTGGGCAGTGCAGCAGAATTAAGTTACAGGCCCCCACCAGTACTGGAGGTATCCTACTCTCCCCCCATCTTTGCCTTTCTACTCCATGCTCTCCGAGGAGCAATAATTTCCAAGGCCTAGAACCTCAGCTCTCCCAATGGCTGTTCCATCTCCTTCCATGTTCTCCAGAGCTGCTTCAAGTGAGGCTAACGCATGAAAATGTTTTCATGGAAAAACGTAGGGAGGCTAAATGTTGGGTAAGACTTGGCTCAGTCTTGCCCGTGAAGTACATGGTAAAGAAGGACTCTGTGCACACTGCGTCGATCGTTTCCACAGCTCAGATACCTGGGAGAGTGGTGTCTGGTAATTTTCTAACCTGCCACTGCCTCCTCTCAACCTCCCTTGTGGGATCACAATGGCCACAACAAAAGAGAAACATCCAGTGGCTGGGTGCATTCTCCCGCCTTTGTTCCCACTGCTTTTCACTTTCTTCCTCACAGACGTATGGCACAACGGAGGGCCTTGCCCTGTGAGCCACTTCTGTCCAGAAGGGACCAGCTATCCCCTTCCCTGCCCCGCAGGAACGTATAACAACCTCACCAGACAAGCTGCATGTTCGCCTTGTGCAGCTGGCTACTACTGCCCTGAAAACACCACCAGCTACCAGGCCTACCCCTGCCCACCTGGATTCTACTGCCCCAAAGGTGAGAAACAAGCCCTGCTCCTGGGACACGAGGTTGGAGTCCCAAACATGCCATTAGCTAGATTGAAATACTCATGTTCTAAATGCAACAGTGGCTTCTGAGAAATGAGCTAGTTGGTCTTAGTCCAGTTCTTTGTGAACAAGTATCTGGATCACACAAATCATGAACACAACTAGCTTTAATCCCCCTTACTTGCAACCTCAGCAGAGTCCAGAGACTGACTGGGCCTTGCTGTCTGACCTACCCCATGTGCAGGGCAAGCTGAGACACACCAGCAGGGGCAGTGTTCAATTATAATGTAAAAGCTTATAGCAGGAATTGTATTTAAGTCCTATGAATACCAGGAAAAGTTTTTTTTTCTCTCTCTCTTCATTTCTAAGCAACAAGGTTCGCCACTGAGTTTCCTTGCCCCCGGGGTTATTATAACCCTGACCCCATGACCCAGAGCCTGGATAGCTGCCTGCCCTGCCCCCCAGGGCACTACTGTGGGAAGGAGAATTTAACAGCTGTGTCAGGGAAGTGTGATGCAGGTGAGTCCAGGTCAGTTTGGCCACACATTCCGAAGGGTGGAGGGGCCCTAAGAGGTTCCCAACTAGCTCACATGCTCTGTGTGTATGGGCAGATGGAAGCAAGTGGGCAGGCACGTGTGCACATCGCCCTTTCCCTGAGATGGCTCTTCTGTCTCTGTACACAGGGGCACTCGCGCTGTAACTCACATAGGCTTTAAAGACCTGATCCTCCTTTACGAGGAGGGCTCTTTACAGCACGCCAGCCTCAATGCAAATGAGAATTCAGGCCTAGGAGTTTAGCCCAGCAGGAGCGGCACTGTTTGCATACTGGGCACGGAGAATGGGCTCCTCTTAGTAAGACCTGAAGATTGTTTGGCTGGTCCTTGCCTACATGGGCCAGACGAGGTGCCTTCTAGAGTCTCTCTGTGAAGCCACCAGAAGTGGCTGGATGGTATTGTTCCTTCCCACTCAAGAGACTGAGAGCAACTCTCTTTGCAGCCTTCCCAGTCTCTGCTAGCACAGGCAATGAAGGACTGAGCTCGGGGTTGTTATAGATTTTATCGTTATATGCCATGGCGGTGGTACATGGTTGCACCATTACACTGTTACACGCACATTGTATTTATCTTTATACCATGCTGGTGTTATGCTGTTGTGCATGTGACAGGCTGAGGGTGCAACTTATTCACTATTATACCCTGGCACCATCGGCCTGTTGCATGCACAGTGGATTCACTATTGTACCAAGGTGGTGTACCATACACCCTTTTATCCATGGTAACTCTTTGGGCTTCGCTACTGCTGCTGTTTTCTCAGCCATGTTTTCATTGCTCAGGCTGGTTCTGTGTATCGGCTGCATGGACCGCACAGCCCTTCGACCTGGATAATTACACCAATGCCAACTGCCTGTGTCCAGCCACAGCCACTGGAGGGAAGTGCATGGCTGGGTTCTACTGCCCTGAGGGCAGCCTTGAGCCCATTCCCTGCCCTCCAGGATTTTACTGCCAGGCGTCAGGTGAGGATACAGCCAGGCAAATTGGGGTTGAACTGTCACGGGGCACTTTGAAGGAGAGAATTTCGGTGCAGATATTTGTCTCTGTTTCCCAGTGAGTTTGCTATTTCAGCACTGCCTCCAGCCACTGTACGTACACTGAGCTCCCGTGAGGGAGCCCGGGGACCTACTGTCTATTCCTGACTCTGCCATAGGTCACTGTGTGACCTTGAGTGAGTCACTGAGCCTCCTGGTGGTTATAGCCAGCAATGTTCAAATCTCATAAGGTTTTGTCTGGATAAACACTTGGAAGTGTCCTGAAGCTGAGCCCAACTGTCCAAAACTCTTGGCTCAAAAAGGTCAGGGGTTCCCATCAGACTCATTTCATTCTCTGCTTCCAACGGGGCTGGGGATACTGCTATCATAGCCTTCGGCTCATTTTTTTCCCTGCTGCTTTTATTGTTCTTTCAATACCATTTTGGTGTGTTTAACAAAAGCTGTTATTAGCTTAATTCTTTTCAGGGGCACAAAGCTGCTTATGACTTGTTGAGCCCTGGGGATCAGCCAGAGCTCTTGTATGAGAATGGGGCTCAGCTAGCTCTTCTGATGCTGCCCCCCCCCCCCCTTGGGAAGATTGGAGCCTGCTGCCTTTTGACCCATGTGCTCCTGCTGCTTCCACCCCACCGTCGCAGTGTTTTGCCGCAGGTTGAGCCCCTTTGTCCTTTCCATCCCCCAGGTCTGTCTGAACCCAGCGGGAAATGTGCCGCTGGGTTTTATTGCACAGGAGGAGCAGCCAGCTCTAAACCAACTGATGGTGCTACTGGGAATATCTGCCCCCTGGGCGCCTACTGCAGTGAGTATCTGGAATGCCCTGAGCCAGGGGTGGGAATTCCTAGCCACAGAATGCTTGGCCTGCTGATCAGTGGTTTCACAACAAAATATTGAAATGCAGAGTGGACTGGTGGATAGAGCACAACCTGGTGGTCAGAGATATGGGTTCTATTCCTGGCTCTTCTGCTGTGTGGCCTTGAGCAAGTCCCTTCCCTTTTCTGACTCAGATTACCCATCTGTAAAATGGGGCTAGTGATGCTGAACCTCCTTTGTAAAGCACTTCAAGACCTATGGGTGAAAAGTGCTTTATAAGAGATCGACTCTGTTATTTCTGTGCCAGCCTGGGCTCCTTCAGTCCTTGTTTCCTGAAGGCATGAGCCTTTAGACTGTTTCATAGTCAGTTTGTTATGTTTTCTTTGTCTTCTCCCAGCTGCAGGGTCAACAATGCCCAGGCTCTGCCCACCTGGTACCTTTTCCAACCTGCTAGGGCAGAGCATGGTTTCTGAGTGCCAGCTTTGTCCCTCTGGATTTTATTGTGAAGGTTCTGGCCTCAGTGCTCCCACTGGAGAGTGTTGGGAAGGTAAGGCACGTGAGAGAAAACTGCAGCGTCCAGTACAGGGCAAGAGTGATTCCAGGGGCACAGATGGGTGAGAGCCCAAAGGGAAGAGGGAGAGGCTCTTGGGGAACAGAGAGTAGGCATGTGTGAATTGGCCAGGAACTTGGTCTAAGCAAGGGTGTTACTCACTGATTTAGTGGTGAAAAGCCAGAGGTGGTTCCCTTTCAGTGATGGGGAGGTTCAGAGAATGGCTTCAGTCCAGACAAATATCCAAGAATTTGGAATCATAGTCAGCCCTTTTCCCCAGTATGTGTCACTTTCCTTCTTGGCCCCCATGCAATGCACCTCCCCCCAGAGATATCTGTTCCTTACCTGCTCACAAGTCTCTTTGTGGGAGAAGGTCCTGTGGTCCTCTCACCACCTTCCAGTGTCTGGATTTCTATTTAGGGGGCTGCCTGGTAGGCCTGATCCACCTCTCACCTGCTTTCACTGGGTAGCCAACATCTGGTGCTAGATGGAAGTACCACTAGAAGGGGCCTCTCTATTGGCACTTCAGAAATGAAACCAGAAGTGGTAAAGTTAGCAGCACATTTCTAAAGCCTATACAAAAAATATTTGGGTTCAAGTTTGATTCTGCATATGAGCAAAAACTATGGCTTTATCCAAACTGATTTCCCCCATCCCCATGGGATGATCCCCACACATGGATTGATTCTACTGCTGCTTCAAGTAAGGATACTCACCAGTAAAGTCCTCCCAAACCTCACCTAGCAGGTAAAAATCCATGAACTCCAGCCCCCATGACCCTGGACCCCAATGACCCCATCACCCTCTCGTGATGGCCGGTGACCCACACTCTGGAGACCACTGGCTTCTGACATCCCTTTTGTATATGCAGTGGTTGGAAAACTGTCTATCAGTTCCAGCAGTGGTGTAATTGAGATCAATAATAATTAAAGATGAGTAATAGATTTCTTCCTTGAATGACCAGTTGGAAGCTTTTGAACTCCTAGGAGAGCTTGTTGGAGTTCTCAGCTGTAAATGAGTAGACATTTAGTAGCTAATATCTCCCAGTAACTAAACTGTTTTTTCTTCCTCTGCCTTCCCTTCAGGTTATTACTGTGACAGCAGCCAAGGGCCGGTCAGTGATTTCACCCTTTACCCATGCCCGCAGGGCTTTTACTGCCCACCCGGGACACACCAGGGCACTCAATACAGCTGTCCCCCAGGTAACTTTGGTCCCAGGCAGAAGCTGAAGAGTATCCAGGAATGTCAGAGATGCCCACCTGGAAAATACTGTGAGTTTCCTGGGCTCTCAGCCCCGACAGGTATGTTGCCATTCATCCTTCGGCAGTCTGAGCATTTTCTGTGTGTCTAGTGGGGGGTGTTGTTGCCTGATGATTAGAACATAGGACTGGGTTCTATTCCTTACTCTGTCACTGACTTACTTTGTGATTTTGATCAAGTTATTCCCTATTGGTGATTCATTTTCTCCATCTGTAAAATTAGGGTAAGATCCACTTTGTAAAGTGCCTTGGAATATTTGGCTGAAATGAACAAGTGGCCCACCCTTTCCCTTCCTGATCAGATTCGTCTAAAAAGAAGGAAAGGTTCCTTTCATTAAGTAAAATTGCAAGGCTGAATGGTTGGAGGGAATGGAACTCAGATGCAAATGCTTTAACTTCTAAGATACCTGTTTGAATATCTCCAGGGCTTGTAGCTGCCCAAGATCATAGCTGTTTGGTAGCCTAGTTGAAATTAGTTCATAGTTTTAGTCCTTGCCCTAATGGACAGGTGTCTGTGTAACAATAAATCCTTCGCTGTCGGGCTCAGCAGAGCAGCTAAGGATGGAACAAACCACTCTGACTGCACTCCCCTTTCATTCCTAGAGATGGCCCTTCAAGTCAGGGAGGGGGAAGTTATTCCTGCTCTAACTCAGGCTTCCACTTTGTGTCTGTGTCCTGGAACTTATATTTAAATCCTCATTATTTTCATTTGGCTTCGTTTATATGTATAAATGTGTGTCCTGCTTTCTAGGGGACTGCTCTGAAGGATTCTGGTGCAAGGGAGGTGCCCGAGTAAGAGACCCAATGGATGGAGTAACAGGGCTCCTATGTCCTCCTGGGCATTATTGTCTTGAAGGTACAGTGACTTATTAAATATAATTCTTCTAAATTCCTGTGAAGCATGAGCTGGAATTTCCCCGCAGTGTTTCCTGGAATTCCAGCTCCCCACAGTGCCTTAGGCTCGGAGAGTCTGGAACTGCAGTAGCTGCTAGCTTTAACTATCATAGTAGTTATATGGCCCCATTACTATAGTACCTGAATGTCTCATAATCTTTAATGTATTTATCCATCACCTGTGAGGTAGGGCAGTGTTATTATCCCCATTTTACAAATGGGGAACTGAGACACAGAGAGGCTAAGTCCCAGATTTTTAAAGGTGTTTAGGCTCCTAACTCTTTCAGTGACTTGCCTAAGGTCACACAGGAGCTTTGTGGGAGAGCAGGGACTTGAACTCAGATCCCAGGCTAGCGCCCTAACTGGACCAGCTTCCTCTCACCTTTTCTGTAGCCTGTACTCCTATGCTATCCCATAGCCACTTCATAAACTTCAGTGGGATAAAGCTGTGTTGGGCTCGCTCTGCTCCTGGGTCAGGCTTAGCCAATCGAATGTCTATGACCAGTTCACTCTGACTTTAGTGCCCCTCTGTGTGGTCTGCTGCCTTCTCCCCACATTGATGCTGAGTGGACTCTGAAGCACTTTATCTAATCAGGAACATTCACTCCATCTCTGTGCCCAAATGGCACCTGGTCAAGCAACGAAGGGAATAAGAATCTGCAGGGATGCCAGCCTTGTCCCGGAGGACATTATTGCAATAGCACTGGACTGGTAGCGCCATCAGGACACTGCAGCCCAGGGTAGGTACAGTACAGCACACATTTCTCTTCTGTAACTATAACTAGAGACAGGTCTGACTCTTTGAATAACCCACAACTATTCACGTGAAGAGACCACACTCTCTTGGACCCTGGATAGGAACAGCTATCTGCAGTCAGTGTGCCTTTGTTGTCAACACAGGGCTTGGGATCTACAGAAATGCTCCTTCCTTAGGTATAAAGAGGATCCAGCAGCCTTGTGTATTGAGCCATGGGCATTCCTCATGCTCACTGCTCAGTCAGTTACCCACCTGTGTCCTTAGGGGAATTGTTTCTTTGACTTGAGGTTGTTGGTATTTAATGGCTCCTGTTTCTGCTCTTGCTACTCCAGGTTTTACTGCATTGCGGGGGCCAGAACACCAACACCCACCGATGGCCTCTCAGGAGCTCCATGCCCCGTGGGACACTCCTGTCCCCTGGGAAGCAAGAGCCCCCTCCCCTGCTCCCCTGGCACTTACATGCCACAGACACATGGAGAAGAGTGCTACACTTGCCCAGAGGGTAAATACTGTGTCCCTCCTCAGAAGCCACAATTTTGTCCTAAAGGTAAGTCGTGTGTTCACCAAATGCCTAGTTTGTTCCATGCTTTCCAAAGACTTTCTTTAATCCCCTGTGTGCAAGAGAGACCTTAGGCCATGGAAAATCAACCAGGGCATGAATTCTGTCTCTGTTTCTTCAGCATCATGCTCAGTCTAACAATTTCAGCCCACGTGACCTTAATGAGTCTATAAAACCATGTGGATCCCACTGCTGAGATCTCAGTTATTAATTCATGATCTTTAGGTCTTTCTCCCACCCATCAATATGATGGTGCTCTCCTTTCAGGCTTCTTCTGTCCCGAAGGAACAGGTCTTGACTGGCAGCGTTGCCCACCAGGGACCTACAGCCCTGAGCGGGGGCTGGAAAGCAGCACTGGGTGCAGAGCTTGTGATGGAGGGAAGTTCTCTCTGTACCATAATGCAACAGACATGACTGGAGAGTGCTGGGAAGGCTACTACTGTGCACAGGGATCAGACAGGCCCAACCCAGAGGCCAGGCTCCTTCGGCATCTCCTGGCCAGAGCGGCTGGGACTAGACCTGCTGAGAGCTCTCCTTCCAGCCTTTCAGCATTCCTCCCTGCAGAGATATCCAGGCACGTCCAGGATGCTGGGAGAATGTTAGCATGTATTTTTTTCTTTTCAAGGCTCTTTTTTGGCCCATCATGGTGGCCAATCAGCACAAGATTGCCGATCCTGTTTAGCAGGATGGTTCTGCTCCCACCGAGGTCAAAGTACACCAGAGGGGCAGTGTAAGGAAGGCTGGCTTTGCCCAGAGGGGTCTGTGTCAGGCCTTAATCCAGGTAGGAAAGTTCTTGGATAACCCTTCTCATA
Organism: Chelydra serpentina; assembly: GCA_037349315.1. Taxonomy (NCBI): domain Eukaryota; kingdom Metazoa; phylum Chordata; order Testudines; family Chelydridae; genus Chelydra; species Chelydra serpentina. The sequence goes on along the minus strand of JBAIAC010000037.1, from coordinate 8,619,979 downwards.
GGGAAATGAGTGAAAGTAGCAATAACGGAAATATTCCAAAATTGCTAGTTACTGTGATTTACATCCTTTAAGTGCTGTACTCAAGCCAAACGGGGGAACCTGTGAGCAGTTCTGATAAAGCCACCTAAGCACTATCACCAGACTCTGAGTTGATGAGCTAAGCTGGGAGTGAATCTGTATGGTTGTCCAGTTTATTCATTGTTATTTCTATTGTGGCAGCACTTTGCAGCCCCAGTGGTGGACCAGGACCCCTTTGTGCTAGGTACTGGACAAACACAGAACAAAGAGGCAGTCCCGAACCCTCAAAGAGCTTACCCTACCCCTGGCTATAACTATGCAAAGATTATCCCTTTGTGGCCATGGCCTGGAACAAATGAAAGAGGAAATCCCTGAAGAATCCATCTCAAGTTTTTTCTAAGGCCCATTGTTGGTCAGGCCTGGGCTTCGGGAGCTTTAGGGAATACTCCGCCCCTAGTGAAGTCAGAGGAAGAATTTCAATGGCCGCTGGAGCTGTTCCTTAGTGAGCCCCTTGTAGGCCTCCAGCCTGGCTGGATGTGTCTGATAAAGCTGTTAATATACCCCAGTTTCTCTTCAGTTCTTTATGAAATGTTCACCGTATTAAATCTGCGAGTTCTTTCCCTTTGGCACCGTCCCTTACTACGACTGGCCATCAGAGCCCTACACAGCAGAACAAAGACATTATGCACAGTCTCAGCATTAATCCGATCTATTCTCTTATTCCTAGATTATATATGTCCTGTTGGTCACTATTGCCCCAAAGGCAGCCCAGAGCCCAAACCTTGTCCCTCTGGGAAATACCAGGACCAGACTGGTCAAAGCCTGTGCAAGACCTGCCCAGCAGGAAAGTAAGTGGAATGCATTTAGCCTGCTCCAGTGTCCTCGTTCTTCTACTGGGAATTAGCATATGAATTCCCCTCTTGATGATTTGCCTTGGGCTGCTCTGTTATATCCTTTGATATACATGGCTGGTCTCCTTGATCATGTCCTTGTATCTCCTTCCTTCTTATTATATCAATTTCTGCATTGTAAGCCCTTCATCACAGAGTTGTCATCCTGTAGACATGTCTCCAGGGAGGTGCAAAATGGTCCCAAAGATAACAGCTTCCCCCAGACATGCTTCATCTGAGTCCTTCATTTGTTTCCTGAAGGGTATTCCACATTGCCTTGTCTTGCAGTCACAGACTACAAGTGTTGCATGGAGAATGGCCCTTCTTTATCCTGGCAGAATTGTGGGCTGTGATGGGTTAATTCCAACTTGGCCTTTATTGGTAGGTTCTGTAGCCCAGAAGTCCAAATCCAAGATCACAAGGAGACCTTTTCACATGGAGCGATCAAGCCAGCAGATTGCCCGGCTGGATACTACTGTCTCTCAGGAACTAAAGCTGCCAAGCAGTACCCATGCCCTGAGGGCACCTTCAGTAACCAGACTGGGCTGAGCAGTTCCAAAGACTGCAGGGCTTGTCCTGGGGGGAAATTCTGTGCAGATGCAGGTAAGGAGCAGACAGGTGGAGATTAGCTTCCCTGTTCAGGCTGGGATTGGGAAGATCCTGCATTTTGTCTTGGAGGGTCCAACTGAATTTGGAGTGAAGACTGTAGGTCTTGATTTCATGCATGAGAGAGAAACCCCAACAGGGAATATGGCCTTAGAAACTAACCCCCTGGTTAGCTTGTTTGAACTGGGATAGGTATTCAATTTTCACATTGAATATACTTAGCCTTGTTTAGTCCCTTTCCTGCACTGTTGTGTGTTGACGCTCTGTACTGGTAAACAGCTGTTGTGCTTCACCCCAGAAGTGGCCACATTTCAGCAGTGGGTGAAGCCATCCCTGCACAGTCTTTTGGGGGATTTTTTTAGATGAAAAGTGCTCTAGATATAGAAGATCCCAATGTCATTATAAAACCTTCATCTCTGCAAGCCAGACAGAGATGGGCAAAGACAAAGATGGTTTATTTTGGCCCGACCCGGTTGGTGAAGGACTACAAATCCTGAACCAGAGGTGGTTTGGGTCTGGGATTAATTTATCCTGTATTCTCTCTCCTCGGTTAGGTGGATGTCAGGTTCTTCATTAGCTCCATCTCTAAATGCCTCTGTGGATAAATCACCGTGTGGTGTAGGAGCAGGAGAGCGCTGCATCACTGCATGGGGCATTAGACACCGAATTAATCTAGATGTCATGGCTTGGCCAGTTTTGTGCAGCCCTGAGCCTGTGAACTACATAATGCCTCTGTTTTTTGTTTTAATCCTCCTCCTGACCAGGCCTCTTGACCCCGAGTGGCCCTTGTTTGCCCAGGTATTACTGCATTTTGAAGGCACGTGTACCTAATCCTATTAACGATGAAACTGGAGACGTGTGCCCAGCAGGACACTTCTGCCCACTGGGTAGCAGCAGCCCAGTGCCGTGTCCCACTGGCACCTTTCTACCCCAGTCTGGGATGGCATCCCACAATGCTTGTCTGCCCTGCCCTGGGGGGAAGTTCTGCCAAGGAGAAGGGTTGGCCAGCCATTCAGGTGAGTAATATACATCACGGATGTGTATGCATGAGATTCATGCCATTGTTTTTATTCCACAGCATCACCAATCGGTAGCTAACCTAGGGATGGCTCTGGCCCATTATGATTTGTAGGACACCAGCATGCTGGGGAGGGTCACATTCTGAATCCTGTTCCAGCTTGGATCAAATGGGAACTAAACTTGGAAGATCCCCAGCCAGACTAAAAGCTGGAAGAGACAGAAATCTCACAACTCCTTGTGAATTTAACAGCTGGCTTTTTAGACCAAAACCCTCTAGATAAGACCAGCTAAGCCACCAACCCACTGACAGTTCTGAGATTCACATTTCTTAGTCTTTCTCCTGAAATTCTCTGCTGTGCAGGAACTTGTCATGCTGGGTATTACTGTGATATGGGATCTACACGGCCAGACCAGAAACGCTGTCCAGCTGGATCCTACTGCCCCAAAGGCACTGAATCCCCAATTCCATGTGGTGCTGGCAGCCTCAACCCACACGGTGGGAAATGGCACTCAACAGACTGTCAGCCCTGCCCGGCCGGATATTTCTGCAGTGGTATGAGTCTTCATTAGTGTTTGATGTTTGAAGAGGAGGAGGAGGTGGAGTAGCAGACAAGTGGGAATAGATGCTCTTCCCACCTTTATTTCCTGCAGATTTGTCTTAACAAACATTCCAGGATCTATCCTGTTATAACAGCAGATAATCACATTAGATCATTAGCCCGTTTCCTTTGGCCAGTGTGGGATGGTTCCCTGCAGGGTATATGCCCAGCCTAGTTTTACATGTCTCAAGTCATGTGTCCTCCAAAACTTCCCTTGGGTGCCTCTTCCAGGATCAGACATTTCACCATTCAGAAAGGTTTCTTGGTATGACAATGGTTTCCTTGGCTCAACTTCATCCAGTTTCTCTTTTCTACCACCTTGGGCCAGTCACACTTCCTCTGCCCCCTTGCGGGGAGGGATAGCTCAGTGGTTTGAGCATTGGCCTGCTAAACCCAGGCTTGTGAGTTGAATCCTTGAGGGGGCCATTTAGGGATCTGGGGCAAAAATTGGGGATTGGTCCTGCTTTGAGCAGGGGATTGGACTAGATGACCTCCTGAGGTCCCTTCCAACCCTGAGATTCTATGATTCTATGAAAAAGCTGCTAATACTTGTTACCACGTTGCCCACATGCTCAGTGCCAGAGTCATGAATGAAATGTCTGGTGTGGCTCAGTAAAGTGAGGTAGCATAGGACCATCTTAATATCACAAATAAAGACCCAATAGAAAGACAAAGGCACTGTAGGATCTCAATGCCAGAGATGTCTCCCTCATAGTCCAGGGGACATGAAATAGCCTGGTGGGCAGGTGTTTGACACTGGTTAGCAGCTACTGTAAGTGAAGGATCATATTACTGCTCTGAGATAGCTACTACTGTTCGGGTGATAAGCGCCTTCTGTCTGTCTACCCGGACATTTATTTGTCCCCTGTCACTATAATATCTGAGCACCTCACAAGCATTAACTCACTTACCCTCCTGCCCCTGGCCTGCAAGATAGAGAAGGATTACAGTCCTCATTTTACAGATAGGGAACCAGAAATTTGTGGGAGAGCAGGAAATGAAACTCAAACCTCCTTGATCCCAACTTAAAGCTGTGCCCAGAACCCCATGCTTCCCCAGGACAGCTACTGCATAGCAAAGCTCTGCTTTGATTGGTGCAGTGACTGGCTTGCTTGGGTGATGCAGTAATAAGCGTCTGTCTTTCTGAGGCTGGATTTTCACCATGGAGAACATTTGTATCCTGATTTGAACTGGGCATGTGATGAGGTCAGGCACCAGAGGGATAGGATGGGAACCAAAAGGGTCTTCTTCCTCCATAACTGCAGGGCTAGGGAAAACGGCTGCAGAGGGACTGTGCTCTGCTGGTTACTACTGCCCACCAGGCCAGACTTCAGCCACTCCTCTCTCCTATCGCTGCCCCCGTGGCTTCTACTGCCCTGCAGGATCTGCCATTCCCGTGGCCTGTGAGAGGGGGACCCACCAGACACAGGAAAGGAAAGAATCATGTGACATCTGCCCAGCAGGATTCTTCTGTGAACCATCCAGCAAAAGTGAGGGGGTGCTGGGGAGGGCTGTGCTCTTTGATGTAGGAGGGCGGTATCTGTTGCTGGGGAAAGGCTGAGAAGAGACTCACAGGTGCAATTCCCATTGACTTCAGAGTGTCATTATTCACTTTAATAAGCCTCTGCCAGGTGGGCACTGCATGCAATGGTATAGTGGGGAAGGGTGGCAGGTAAGTTCCGCCACTGGATGCAGACGAAATACACGTCAGAGTGTCAAGCAGCAGGCCAGTAGAGGTGGGACCATGCTAGACATTTCTGCCCTCCTCAAGCCACGAAGCTTTGCAGCCAGAAAAACATAGCAATGTAATAATGATGACGGACATTTCTGTAGCATCTTTGATTCAGAGAACCCAAAGCACTCAGCAAGATTTACTTACAATGAGCATTTCACCCATTGCCCTGACTCTGCGGGAGGAAGGTGGCAGCCTCTACACAATGCTCAGTGAATTTAGGACTAGAACCGAGACATCCAGCATTTAGCTGAGCCAGCAGGGGGTCTTAATGTTCTGGCAGGAGTTTAGGGTCAACACATAAAAACTCCCTAGTCACAAGAGAAATAATCATGAAATCTCCAGAGCAAGTTGCCATTCTTTGTGTTCTAGGTTCTGGGACACAGACACCCAGGCTGTGCCCTGAAGGGCACTTCTGTCCACCTGGTACCAGCTTTGGTACAGAACATCCATGTCCAAGGGGTACATTTGGACCCAAGACTGGTGCCACTGGTGAATCTGACTGTGAGCCCTGCCCACCAAGTAAGTAAAGGTCTGGCACAAGAAATCTATAGAGCATCTGAGGGAAGACATGGTGGAAAAATGAAAGGTCAAATTCGCCTTCAGTTACTCCCCGCTGACTTTCTCAGCAGATACGACATAGAGGAGACCTGGAGACCCCCTCACTTTGGATTTCTTTTCTGCTCGTTTCAGGCATGTATTGCTCATCTACAGCACTGTCCCAGCCATCGGGGCTTTGCCACTCGGGCTATTACTGCACCCGGGGAGCCATCCACCCAGCCCCCATCAGACACAAGGTGAGTGAATGCCTGGCTAAGGCTTGGCTGCCCACCATGGCATCCCCAATGCAGTGATCTTGGGTTTGGATTAGGGTATAAGGGCTTCTCTCCTATTGATAAAGATAACACTATAATGTTCTAGAGTAATCACTCCCAAACACTCCAGTAATGCCAATGGAAGCTGCAGTGTTTGGGATCATTCCATCAGAGTACTGTGATGTTTCAGATGTTGCGGGTGAGCTCCTTGGTATTGGGAGGCAGCTCCACTCCTGATAAAGGCTGAGAAGAGTAGGTGGTGGCCTGGCTGCTGAGATGTGATGATGCCTTGGAATCAGTCCTTGCCATGTCTTCATTCCTGCACCTCTCACTCTGGTGCTGTGCTGCCTAGAAACCCAACTGGCTAATTCATGGCACAAATGTTGGCCAACGTTGGACCAACCAACATGCCGGGAGTCCCTTTAAGCCAGGCCAGTCCTGCAGTGAGAGCTCCAGTGGGAGCAGACCTGCAGCACTCAGCTCACATCCATGCTTTCCAGTCTTTCTGCAGCACTAACTGGAAAACCCATGTTTCCTGGATGCTAATTTTCTCTTCCTCTCTTTCTCTCTATTTTTCATTTTACAGGTGGAATCTGCTGGCCTACCTCTCCCTGGAAATGACATCTGCCCTCCTGGGCATTTCTGCCCCAGCGGCACAAGCCATCCTATGCCCTGCCCTTCTGGAACCTACTCCACCTCCCTGGGCCTGGGAGCAGAGGAGCAGTGCCAGCCCTGCCCAGCGGGACAGTACTGCAGTCAGGCAGGATTGTCTAATCTGTCCCAGACATCACCATGTCATGCAGGGTGTGACAATGTGGTCATTCTCCTTTTCGTATTGACAAACCAAGAAACCTGAAGTAACGTCAGGGCACCCAATAACACGTCATCATTGACAAATAGGGGCACAGGACTGGGATGACCCAGTAGTTTGGTAACAGGATATAGAGCTTTAGCCTCCTAGGTCACCAGTTAGAATCTAGCCCAAACTGATACTCATCAAATACCATTGCCATCCGGTGGCTATTCACTGACCTATGCAAAACGCATTTGTGATATCAATCCAGTTCTGCTGGGACAGGAGTTCAAACCATGAAAGACATTGAGTCTGAACCTCTGTTGTCCTGCACCTTGTGTGTAATTGTTTATACCAGCTGGGTGTAACTTGCAACCACACAACGCCTGGTTCATTTTGTAGCCTGTTTTGCACTGGTGTAAATGGCTGCACAAGATGCAGGGCCGCAGAAAGTCTGGCCCAGTGACACAACTGGCTCTCTTGTTGACAATTTCCAAACAGATGTCAAGGATTAACTGAACCCCAGAGACCATACTCTTCTCACCCATGGAGGGGTGCTGGTCCTTTCAAGTCAGTTATGAAGCCTGCACTTGGTCTGTCTGTTCTGTAGATGGTACAGAAGTCTTCAGTCTCCATGGCTGTCAACCTTATGCCTTCCACCAGCACTAAATTAAATACAGAGATGTTTAGTTTGCTACAAACTCATGATTTAGCCCAGAGATCTTCCCTTTTCTGATGCCCAAGTAATGTATAATTTGTCAACACAGAACATTTTCTTTGTTTTCCTCTCTCCTCCTGCATTAAACTCTTCTCCCACAAGGGGATGCAATAATCAATAAGAAGGGAACATTACAATCCAAGAGGTTGCAGATGAAAAAATGCTGTTAGGCCATTGCTCATCCATCTCACAAACATCCCTTACACTGAGAGACTAAAAATGTTCCATGTATTTAGTTTATTGAAGAGAAAGTTAAGAGGTGACTTGATCAGGTGACAAGCACCTACATGGAGAGAAGCTGGACCCCGTTTGGTATAAGAGAGATGGCTTCTGGCAGGACAGCCTCTCTGGGGGAGATTGGGAAGTCAGTCCCCCTTTGACCTAAGGTTGTTCTCCTTTAGGGCATGCTGCAGGGTCCATGTGGTCTCCTTAGCCCATAGGGAGAAGGGAGAGGTTGTGGGGGAATGAGGATTTAATTGGCCTGTCTTATTAAATGCTTGTATTTATGTCACTGCTGGGGCAGTGATATCCATAGGTAATTACAGGAGTCTGTTTCCTGTATCAGATATAGCTTAAAGAAGTTGTTAGAGGTGCCCAAGCTTGGAACTGGTGTTCCGTGGTGTAGTGCAGCAGAAATGTGACTCAGTAATAAATAAAGTTAGGCACCCAAATGAAAGTGGCCTGATTCTCAGTGGCTGCACCCTTATTCTGACTGAAGACAAGGGAAGTTGAGCAGTTTAGCCCTGTTCATTTAAGTAAAAACCTCAGTTTTGAAAAAAGCAATTTCCAGACCTGTCAGAGTGAAAAGCCCCATTTGTCCAGATTGGGGGCATGTTGTGGGCACTAAGGTACATCTACACTGAGCACTGGAGGTATATTTTTAGCACATTAGCTCTATTAGAGCTAGTACGGGTATATCTGCTCAAGCTGGAATGTATACCTCCTGCTCCAAGTGTAGCCATACCCTCAGTTGCAGTAGCAGAAAGAAACAGATGCTTTACCAGTCATTTGCACTGAAAAGAAAAAGTCCCAAATGTGCCTAGCCCCCCCCCCCCACCCCCTCCCTTTCCTCCATCAGAGCGGTGCTGGGAGGCCCATTTTTCAGCTCTTTGGATTCTCTCCTCCCACTCACAGGTATGTTTGCCATGAAGGAAACTCTGCTCCCTGCCCTTCCGATGGGATTCGTGGTTACAAATGTCCCAGTGGCTTCTACTGTCCCACTGGCACCAGACTGGAGATACCCTGTGAACCAGGCACTTTCAGCCCTATGCCTGGAGCAAGCACCTGCCTCCCTTGCCCGGCTGGTATGGCCTGCAGACATGCTGCCACTGTGGAGCCAGTCAGCTGCCCCAGAGGTAAGGAATCCAGCTCCCCTTAACCCAAGATGGGAAGGTGCAGTGTGTGAGGAGGAGCCCATAGAAATGCACACAGCTCCCCTTTGCTGCTCACCCACCCCGTGCACCAGACCCAGCTGTGCCTTCCTTTCTTTTAAGGGCAGTAAATATTACGAATGACCCCAGTGCTCCTGGGGTGGAATCCTGGCTTCTTTGACGATAATGGGAGTTTTTTCTGTCAGTGGAGCCAGGTTTCCAAAGCAGGTGTTTTGTCTGATGAGGAGTGCCTAATTCACCTCTTTGTATTTACAGGTTACTATTGTCCAGCTCAGACTGCAATGCCCCTGCCATGCCCTGAAGGTACCATGAACTCCCTGGAGGGGGCACTGTCCCCCGCTGCATGCAAGCTGTGTCCAGTGGGAACGTACTGCAGGGGGGACGCTAACTGGGAACCAGATGGTAAGTTGTCCTGGTGGATCCAGGGCCACCAGGCACTGGAAGTCCTTGAGGCTTACACCAGCTTCATGCAGGAAGGGCAGGGAGTGGGGCTTTCTGAGCTGAATGAGGCCAGGAGGAGGTGGAGACTCCTAAAAGATCAGCGGAAGGGAGTTAAAGGAACCCCCCACACCCTCCCTCTCTCATTCACTCCATCACTGTCATTCTGTTAATCAAGTTTGTGTAAAGAGATTTAGATCTCTCATCTCGAGTCCTTTAGCTTCCCCCTCCCAATTCCTTTTCTTGTCCCCCTTCTCTCTCTCCTTTCTTCCTGCTCTCTCTCTTTTCCTACTCTTTCTCCCATCTCTCTTTTCTTTCTAGCCCCCCAGTGCTCTCTCCTTCTCTGCTGTCCCCTCAGCTCATCTCTGTCTCTCTCTAGCACAGAGCAATTAAGATGATGCCAAGATGCAAAGGTTTGAGTTATGAAGGAAGAGAGGAAAAACTGAGCTCATTCCAGAGGACAGAGTCACAAGGGGAACCAGGAGAGGAAAGAAAGGCCTGGGGGTATCATTATGAATGATTGTGGGGAGGAGAATGTAGAGACTGGGGGAGGGGAGTTCAGTCTAGAATAGAAGGGTCCAGGAAGTCAGAAGATGGAGGTGGGGACATAGGGGAGCCCCTGGTGGATGCTGTAGAGGAGACAGTAGAAAGTTGCTTTCGTCCTGGGCCCAGCTGCCTAGTTCTGGGGATGGGGTAGGTACTTCCCCCGACCTCGCTGGAACTGAGCACCATCTTTTTCCCAATGGCAGGTCTGTGTTCAGCTGGATATTACTGCTCAGGAGGAGCTGCCGATGCCGTCCCACACAGGACACCTAGGCTCCCACTCAATGGGCCCTGTCCACCTGGACACTACTGTCCGGAGGGCACTCAGTTCCCAGTCGCCTGCCCAGTGGGCACCCTGAATAATGCCACAGGTGAGTGCAGCTCCCTTAATGGATTTCTCCTGGGATCCACAGAGCAGCGAGGCCTAATTTCTGCCTGCACAGCATATGGTAACAAATATGTAGCTACCTGGGAACATTATGGTGGTCACAATGCTGGACACCAGGGCCACTAGGAAATTCCAGGAAAATAACAGAGATTCAACTCAGACCTGTCAGCTACAAAAGCACAGGTCTCTGTCATTTGAATTAAGGGAGATTCTCCCTTAGTGGTCAGCAGTAAGGTGCCTATGACACAGAATAGGACAGTTCTGTTTCCAGCCAGTTGGGGGCAGTGGTGTGCACCCTGGCCAGCTGATTGCAATATAATTGTCATAGCAAATACAACACTGATGTTACTGTGGTTCGGATGAGCTCTTCCTCCCACATCTGCCATTCCCCTGTAACTCTAGCTCTCCCCACTCCCCCAACCCAGGTGGCTCCTCCCAGGACAGCTGTGTGCCATGCTATCCTGGATTCTTCTGTGCCAGCATCGGTCTGAGCTCGCCTACAGGACCCTGTGCTGCGGGTTTCTACTGCCCAGCAAACTTCAGCTCCGTCAGCCCCACTGCATTCCTCTGCCCCAAGGTACTGTCCTCTGAGCGGGATGAGAAGGAGGTTGGTCTCCATACCCGTTCAGTCTTTGGCCCCTCTGCCAGGATTGCCAGCTGATGACAGCCAACTGTGCCAGTTAACATTAAAGTAAAGAGTTTCCATCTTTCATGTGGAGAGAAGCCGCAGAGGCCACGGGCCCAATGCTGGCCTCGGTTCAGTCAAGAGGAATTTTGCCACAGGTTTCAGCAGCTCCAGTAGCTGGCCCTACAAACAGACCCTGAATTTGTTTGGATCTCTGTGCATTTCTCTTCCTTCTGTTTCTGATTCCTAGGGTCACTTCTGTTCCTCTGGGTCTGCCCATCCAGCCCCCTGCCCCACCGGGGAATACCAGCCAAACAGGGGTTCTGAGTCCTGCATTCCTTGCCAACCAGGCTTCTACTGCCAAGAGGCAGTTGCAGGAGACCCCCAACCCTGCCCTCCATACACCTACTGTCCTGAAGGTATGTATGGGATAGTCCTTCACACCACAGTAGCACACGCTGGATCGTACTGCTCTCCTGTCCTGCTGTATAGCATCTGCCAGTACATGCCCTTCCCTGCCACACTGCTACTCTACTTCCCCTTCCACTCCTTGTCCCTTCCCTGCTGGGTATATATCTTCCCATTGGTCCTGTGTCAGTGCATCTCACTACAAGCAAGGAGGGATTCTTCTAAAGGCTGGGGAATGGGGGAGTAGAAGTGGAGCAAACCTTGGGCCATACTTACCTTTGCCTTGTACCTGGTGGAATCATTTACACCTGTGTGATCTGGATGTAAAACATTATTCCAAACACAATGCACTCCTGCTGCACTAGTGTGAATGACCAGGTGCCAGGCAGGCAAGAATCAGGCCCCTTGTGCATACCTTCCTCCATGCTGGAGGATGGGGGAGAGAGGAAAGAAGTGGTGTAAGTATGTGTGAGACTACAAGCCGACAGCAGGCATGGGGGAACGGCCCTGGGGCGTGAACAGACAGGTAGGCACCAAGCAGAGCCCTTCTTCATTGGGTTGATGCCTTGCGTTCAGGGTGCAGGATTTGCTCTTAAGAGCTCTGCAATGCCCTCTGCACTGATCAGACCCTGATAGCCTGGAGTAATCCCATGTCAGCACAGAGCATGTAAATAAGTATGCCCTGTGAGTGAGGGCATGCTGGTGACATGGCTGGTTTTGTGACCCTGACAATGCCTGTGCAGCTACATGGGACAGGACTTCCCAATTCAAGAGCGTATAGTCACTGCAAATAATGGGCTTCCTGCATGAGAGCAGCACTGTAAAGCATTTCCAGGCCCTCTGTGGCTTTAAATTTACTCTCGTGTTTCTGTGTTAGGTACATTGGTTCCTTTGCCGTGTCCTGATGGCACGTTCACCCCTCCGGACATGACTGGCCTCAGGGAGGAGAGAGAATGCCTGGCCTGTTCACCCGGTCACTACTGCAGGTCCTTATTCTGCCTGTTGCCTGTGTAGTTTCAGTTGGAGCTGGTATTCTTTCTCCCTGCCATAAACAGTTGGGCTGTGTTGTTGCATGTGGTTGAGCAGCTGCTTTGTTCCACCCCAGGGGTGGCTGTACTTCAGTAATCAGTGAAATGCCCCCAGTATACATACTGAAACCTTTACCCCAGCCCAGATTGTGCCACTGAGAGCTGTGTGGAGGGAACCCTCTACCTTTGCCTCTGCGCTGTCCTGCTTTGGACACTGTCTCCAGTTTCCTGAGACCCTCTCCTTGTTCTTGTGCTACGAGAGAGGGAGGCCCCCTTCTGTAAACCATTTGTTATTTTATAGTCATTTATCATGTCATGACAGACATTTACTACGAAATTCGGGAACACCTTTTGGAGTTTCCTGGGGCAAACTGAGGACTCAGCTGGAACAGTCTGCTGAGTTTATTCAGTCTCAGTGTATGAAAAAGTGCTTAAAGTATCTTCTGCAGATTATTCCTGCTCCCAGAAAGCAAGTGAAAATAATTCTGCTTAGCATTTCAGTGGCTCTTTATATGAGCAAAGAGCTTAACAGGCATTAGCTATTTAGTGCACAATAGCCTCATGGTGAGGGGTCTATTGAGATGGGCCCCAGGCACACATTTTGTAGGCTTTGAAGGTGAACGTCCCAAACATTGGAAGTGTTGGGCTGCAGTGTTTGAGTTCAGGCCCATCTCTCAAGGATAGTAAACATTGTCACCCCATCGTACAGAGAGGACGGACGACTGGGTCAGAGAGAGGTGACGAGCAACGTTTTCAAAGGCATCAGAACGACTTAGGAGCCTAAGTCCCATTTTCAAAAGTGACTGTCACTTGGGAGCCTGGGTCTCACTGAACGTGCTTGTCAATTATACCTGAAATGACTTGTCCAAAGTCATGGAAAGGGCTTGTGTCAGAGCCAGCACTCCAGCTCAGGAGCCCACCTCCCCTCTAATCTCTGCCTTTATCAAATGGGGGCCCAGTCCCTCAATGGGTACATTACAGGCAGGGTCCAACATATGAGCTAATGTTTGCATGCGGCACATCTCCTGCATGCAAATTCCCACTGGTCTCTCTACACCAGGGGCGGGCAGCTGGAGGGGAAGTGTGCTGCTGGGTACTTCTGCCAGGCCGGGAGTTCTGAGTCTACTCCCCAGGGCCATGACTTTCCCTGGAGCTCCCTGACTGAATGCCACTGGGGGCAGGTGCGTGCAGGTCTCTGCCCAGCAGGTGAGTGAGAATCACAGTGGTATGTAAAGTGTACAGTAGATATCTGGTTTTAACCAGCCAGGGACTCTGAATGAGCAAGTGTCCGATAGCTCTGCATGACCTGTTCTGACCCCTGTTTTGAAGGCCCCATCAGTTTAGGGTGAGTAAAGGGGATCTTTACTTGTATTGAAAGTGCTGCATTTAATATGCCTTCTCATCAGCTCCTTCCATTTCCCTGATTTCTGAACAAAGACATGCCTGACCAAAAATCCCAGATCCAAGCAATCCTGGTGCCCAAACCCAGATCCCAGCTGAACTCCATGTCTCAGCCCCAATCTAGCTCTAATGCCTCTTGTCCTGGTAAGTGCTGCCTTAAGGAGCTGAGCAAGCTGTCTGCATGCTGTTCCCCCTTCTGTGCTGAATTCAGAGCAAGAGCCTTGAGTCCTAAGCTCTGATCTCCCATGTGATAATTCATCATGCTTTGCCCTTTGGTTATTTCTTGGAATGCCTTGGTGTCGAAAGGGGACATTGAATTAATGTTTTGCATGGTCAGTTTTGGCTTTATCACCCCCAAACCATCCACCGTGGGCTGGAGATAGGGTCCCAGAGTGTGGGCTCTTCTGGCTCAGATGCCAGAGGAGATAACCAGCCCTCTGGCCTTGGCTTTATGTTGGAGCGGGACTCCTGGAGCTCTGGACTCTACCCACTGTCAATTCTCACCTCTGTGACTTCTCGGGTGATGCTAATGTCAGGAGGTGGTTGATGGAACGTAATCATGCCAGTGTCTGCTGGTGCGAATTCACAGTGCTGCGTTGTTGGCCTGGCAAGCTCTGAAGGTGACTGTTTTGGCTCTTTGTGCGAACAGCTCACCCACAACCCTGCAGCTGCTAATACTGTATCAGAGGGAGATAGCCCCTGAGTCACCCTGCCCATCAGAAGGGACATTTTTTTTGTTTCTCCCTTAGGTTTCTACTGCCAAGAAGGCTCTGAGGTCCCCACGCCATGCCCCCCCAACACCATTGGAGCTATCCCAGGGGCGAGGCAGAGAGAGGACTGCCTGCCCTGTCCACCAGGCCACTGGTGTAAAGCAGGTTGGGACTCGGGGGAATAACTGATTATGTGTCACAGAGAAAAGTGTGTGTGTGAAATCAGTGAGCCAGTCAAGTGGGTACTGATGTAGGGGTCTGGAAAGTGAAACACAGGAAGCTTGGACAAATCCATGGTCCGTCCAGTAAGGTACCCTGTCTTCATCAGTGAGTGACCAGTGCTGGACACAGCAGAGGAAAGAATAAATGCATATTTTATGCATCTTATACTTTTATTATTACTATTAATTGGTATTATTTTATGAAGTTCTGTAAATGTAAGCAGGGTTTTATAATCTAGGCAGTGGTTCTCAACCAGGGGCCCACGTACCCCTGGGGGTACTCAGAGGTCTTCCAGGGGGTACATCAACTCATCTACATATTTGCCTAGTTTTACAACAGACTACATAAAAAGCACTAGTAGAGTCAGTACAAACTAAAATTTCATACAGACAATGACTTGTTTATACTGCTCTATATACTATACACTGAAATGTAAGTACAATATTTATATTCCAAATGATTTATTTTATAATAATATGGTAAAAATGAAAAAGTCAGCAATTTTTTTCAGTCATAATGTGCTGTGATTACTTTTGTATTTTTATGTCTGATTTTGTAAGCAAGCAGTTGATAAGTGAGGGATAACTTGGGGGTACGCAAGACAAGCCAGACTTGTGAAAGGAGTAGGTACAGTAGTTGGGACAGGTTGAGAGCCACTGATCTAGAGAGGGTCCCCAAACCAAATTCAATCTCCAGTTCCCCTGTGCTCTGTAGTTCTAGTCTTCCAGAGAGGGGTGCTGTTTGTGGCTGGATTCTGTCCGTGTGGGTGTTTGAATAGGATCCAATGTGAGATGCCCAGCAGGAGGTTGGGGAAGAAGGTTCTAGCTGTAGAGTGAGAGTACTTCTGCTGATGCCCCTGTTTTCTGTTTGTTCAGGGGATCCAGTGACCTATCCATGCCCCCCTGGACACTACTGTGGCGGCGTGAATCTCACCGACCCCATCACTCTCTTGGCACCTCAGCAATGCCCTGAGCACACTTACCGCACAGCCCCAGGGGCACAGAGCCTGGCAGATTGCCAGCCTTGCCCCCCAGGTTATCTCTGCCAAACACCAGGTGAGCTGCCAGCTGAGGGCCAAATATCACTGCTGTTGAAGTCAGATGCAAATCTCCAATTGCAGAGGGATCAATCCCTGAGACAGGAGGGGGTGGAAATTCCTGGGTCCGCTGCATGAGCTACTCATGTTCACGGAGGTGGTAGAACCTGGGCAGCTTTGCCGCTCTTTTCCCTTCACTGCCCTTCTTTTCACTCTCTCTCCACCAGGCCTTGCCAGTTTTGAAGACTACCCCTGCCCCCCCGGATACTGGTGCCCAGGTAAAGGGGACAGGTTTTTATGCCCACCTGGTACCTTCAGGACCCACCCTGGTGCAGCATCTTTGGAAGAGTGTGACCCCTGCTCTCCTGGCTATTATTGCCAGGACCCAGCAGAGACGGGGCTACCCAATGTCCAAGGAGCTCTTTGCCAACCCGGTTATGAGTGCCCACCAGGTGAGATGCCCATGCTCCTTGTTTTTCATCCTTTTTCTGCACAACACCAAGCACAATAGCTCCTGATTGTAGCAGGCAGGGATGAGCCTGCAATCGCTTCCTCGCAGTGAGCCTCATGGGTGCTGCTCATCCTGAGGTGACATCGCGGGCAGGCTGATCATCCTGAGGCCCTTCCTGGTTGTCACCCCCGGAAGCCCATCCTCAGTTTTGCTGCGATTGTGACACCCAAGCAGAATGAGCTGGGATTGGAGAAGAGAACAGGTGCTTTGCAGCATCCAGATATGAGCCAGTACCTTTCTGTGTTAAAGTTTAAGTTAATAGGCAAGTTGATGGACTTCCAGTAAATGGATCTGTGTCCTTCAGTGAACAAGGTGGGGCATATAAGGATGGTACTTTCCTCCCTGGCTCTATAGACCACAGAAAGTCCCTGGCCACTCTCACAATTTCCCCCCACCTCTTGTCAAGGGCATATTTTTTCCATTGATGGTAATTCATGTTAGGCGCTCTTACATCTTGTTCAGTGTTATCCTTCTGTCTGTTCCTTGGCTGGCCATGAGGTTGGGCACCATAAGGATGTCCTTCCATGAGACACTTAGCTGATCTGTCCTCCATCATCCTAACCACATGTCCTTCCCACTGAATGATCACAGGGTTTAAATATCCCCCCATCTCCTTCAGCTGTTCCCTGGGAATGTCACGTTATCACCAGTTCTTATGTCTCCATCAGGTTCAGTGAATCCAGCCATATGCAGGGGTGGCTCCTATTGCGGGCTCCACACAGGGGTCCCTTCCATGTGTCCAGGTGGATATTATTGTCCGGAAGGATCATCCAAGTACAACACCCCCGAGCAGCTGTGAGTATAGAGCATTCTTGGTGAAGGCAGTACTAGGGTCCTGGCAGCTCTGAATACTCTGAAATCCACCTGCTGTAAAATCAGAAGGTTTTAGTCACAACCTTCGTGCATTTTGCAAATGTTTCAAAAATATTTTCCATCACAATCGCAGATTTTGAAATAGTAGGACTTGAACTATTGGGGCCAGTTAGGATGATTCTCAATTTGTAGCAGTCAGCCTGAGGTTGGGGTGGGAAATGGGGCAGGGAGAAAGAATTTGGCCTGATGAGACCCCTTTTAAATTTGCACTGAGCTAACCTCTGAATTTTTATTTTCATGTTTTTGGAAATTCATTCTGGGAAGTTGTAAAATGTTAGATTTGCATGTCCACATGGTATCTGCATACACATGCAAAACAGAGTTTGTGTATGAGCCAACTGTGCTAAGAAATGTGTGAGCATTTCCAAGGGTTCCGATTTAAATGGTGCTTTTGCAAATTTAGTATGATGTGTTATTTTCACATCCAGTCCAGTATTGCTAGTGCAGCTCAAGGTCATTCTGAATATATCTGTGCAAAGCATCACTCGCCATGTAGTTCTGGGGTTTAGACAGCTGTCAGTGCATTGGAACCTGCTTTCAGGGAACTGTGATATGGTGAAACTGTTTATAGTATAGTGAGAGAAGCTTCACTGCATTTGAATGGACTTTCACTGATTATATAAAGACACTTCGCTCCATTTGAGGCAGGTTCCATTCTATCACTTTTCTTAAAATGTAGCAATTATCTTCTCCCAGGTAGGCATTTAACTGCTGCTTTCCCAGGCGATTATCTCCTCCTCTTCATTGCCTGTATCCTAGGATGCTGTGAAGACTAGTTCCCTTCCAGCCTGGCCACCAGGAATTGCAGCAAAGTGCTTTTCCCCTTTCACCTTGCTTCCTGCCTTTGTCTCTCCCTTTAGGTGTGTGTTCCCCTATTACTGCCCCCCAGGCAGTGCCCATCCACTTCTCTGCAAGGGAGGATACACAGCCCTGAACGTGACCGGCCCAAGGGACTCCTTTGAGAAATGCTGCAGGATTTGCGATCCGGGCACTTACCGTAGTGACTCCCTCATCAGCCCATCCTGCCAGCCCTGCCCATCAGGATTTAGTTGCCCGCAAGGTAACTGAGCAGGGGCTCCATGGGATAGAAGACTGGGGCAATATAGGGGACATGGCTGTCAGTCTGGGTTGTGGGAGGGCTGGTATATTACAGGGGATCCCGCAGTGAGTCTGGGTGTTAGAGGGCACTCAGGACTGGCCAAGCGACACTGTTGGCTTTCAGAGGAGAGGAAGACTCATCTTTCAAACAGCTGATGGCAAGTTTCCACTGGGATCCTTTGTTAAGCATGCTGGGCACATTAGCTACTTGTGCAGGGCATGGAGAGCCTCATGCATACACCACACTGGGTGCCATTGGCTCCATCCCGGTTGAATAATTTCATCTCCTTGCCTGTCTCCAGAATTGCACTGGGCTGGGTCCTCCCCATTCTGTCCAGTGTTTCCCCAGTGGAGGGGACAGCAGTCTCTGTGTCTGAAATGCCCCCGTTGCTTTCCCCAGGCAGTGCAAGTTATCTCCAGCAGCCCTGCCCCAGGGGGTATTACTGCCCTCCCCTGGCACCTGCACCCATGCCCTGCCCCCCAGGGACCCACGGGAACAGCAGCTTGGCAAAGCAGCTCGAGGAATGCCATGCCTGCCCTGCCGGCTCCTTCAACCACCTCTATGCTCAGACAGGGTGTTTCCCCTGCGGGAGCTCTTCCTCCTCACAGCCAGGTGAGTCATGCCCTGTGTTGGGGAAGCTGGCTTCCTTGCTTAGAGCATGGTGGTAAAACACCAAACTGTTGGCCTCTGTGCTCATTATGAATGACTTCCTGATCCAGGAACAGGACAGCCAACTGGGGCCTCTGTGGTGCTCTGTGTTTGCCTCCCACCCCTAGCTCCCCCCTGGTCTGTCCTCCAGCTGAGACTGTGTGGGGCAGGAGGCAGTTTTGAAGGCCGTGTACTCAAACCATGGTAGCTGAGAGGATTTAGTCCCACTGGGTACAAGCGGGAGGGAAGAATAGATAACAGGCCGGGATCTGCCTTGCTGCAGAACTCTAGCATTTCAAGCCGTCCCTAGTGGGCTGGGACTGGTGATCCACAGAGCCCTCAGCTGGCCCCATCCTGACCCAGATGGTTCAATGGACAAGTTAAAAGAGGGCTTGTCTATCTGCCACTTCTGAAAACCCCCAGCTGGGCCTCTCCTGCCTCTCAGTGCAAAGGATCCTGCCACAGGAACTTCTCTGACGATGGTGTTGAGACAGCATAAGGCAGCTGAATCAAGCTCTCCCCGCACCCCCTTCCACAAAGCTGTATCAGCCTTCCAAGGATAAAGTGACTGCGCACTTGGGTGTGTCAATAAAGATGGCAGATACGCCATGGAGCCATGGGGAACAGATGACATGGGAAGAGTTCCCTTTTTGTGGGCACAGTGTGTTCCACAAGATATGCTCCCTTCCATTGATTCGCACACCTAATTCCATGGCACTGTTGCTGTTGTCTCCAAAGGGGCTAGCAGCTGTAGCTGCCATGGGATGAACCGGGCTTTTCAGGAGTCAGACGGCTCTTGTATCTGCCAAGCAGGGTACGTTTACTATGATGAGAGAGGCCAGAAAGATTCTGACACCAACAGTGACCAAGACTGCCAGCCTCAGGTAAGATTGCTGCAGAACAGCCCTGGTGCGCACTGAAACGGAATGGCTCAGGGGATGGGTAACATAACATATGTGGGGATGGTGCAGTAGTTAGAACACAAACTTAGGACTCAAGGTCGGGGATCAATTCCCTGCTCTACCACAAAATCCCTCTGTGACCCTGGATACATCTCTCTGGGCCTCACTTCCCACTCTGTAAAATGGGGATAATACTTCTCTCCCTCCCCAGGGTGTTGAGGTGTCTCTGTACTGTGGTAATAGAGGCCATATCTATGGGACTTATGTCTCTGGGGTTGTCATTATGGCACCTTTCAGTTAGAGCTGGTTGGAGAACTGTAATGGAAGTGAAATAGTTCTCATTCCTCCTCCGTGTTCTGACCACTGCTTTTTGTAACGGTGTTAACTGGGTAAGAGGTTACCCTCTGAATGCTGGAGTTCGGCTTTTGGGTGGGAGGGGACAGTTCAGGTGATGTCAGGGCCATGGTGTAACGTTAGTGCTTGACGCTATCTCACATGCGTGTGCTCACGTTGTTGTTGCAGGTGGAGGAGCGCTGTGCTCCCGGGGAAGTCCGTCTGGCATCCACACGCAAATGCATTTCCCCTGAACTATATGACTGCTCTCCCTTCTGTGGTGTGCTGGGCGGAGAACTCAGTGCAGAGCTGGGCATGTAAGTCTCACTCCAGCCTCCTATTATGAAAACTCTGGCTAGCTCAGAGTATCAGTCCCACCTAGAGGGGCTGGGTGAGATGGGGGCAGTGTCTCTGCAGGGCAGGGCTGAGTGGGTATGAAAACTTTCCCCTTGCTGGACTTTTTCTGTGGTTAAATATTGGCCTTAGGTCTCCTGCTCCATTCACTAACATTGACTTCACTCTGCTAAATGAAGAAGCATAAATACAAGGCACTCACATTTTCAAAAGTAATAATATGGGTGCCCAACTAGAGACCTCTGAAAGGGCCCTGATCGTCAGGGGGCGAGTGAGCAGCACTTTGAGCTGTCTTAAGTTGGGCTCTCAAAATCATTGGTCGCTTTTGAAAATTAAGACCAAAACTGATGATGAATTCAGAGTTCATTCCTCATTTGTCCTTTTAATGGAGATGCTTCATTTTTGGTCTAAATCTCTTTCATGGTTTCAGGTAGAGGCTCTTGAATATAGAAGTCAGTCAGTATCTGTAGGACATTACCCTGTTCAGTGTGGGTGAACTGCTGTACCTCCAAAACTCCTCCAGAGAGTAAAAAAATAGATTGCATAGAAACATAGCAGAAGAGCACTGAACCACTATGTACGTTCCTCTCACCTCTCCTTGCTCTCAGCAAAAAGACTGGAAGGGATACAAACCGTATGCTTCAGG
Source organism: Chelydra serpentina (assembly GCA_037349315.1). Lineage (NCBI taxonomy): Eukaryota > Metazoa > Chordata > Testudines > Chelydridae > Chelydra > Chelydra serpentina. The sequence goes on along the minus strand of JBAIAC010000037.1, from coordinate 8,599,232 downwards.
ATTTAAACTAATATCTATGAGACACCAGGATGAAACATAGGTGAGAGGGCAGCTTATCCCACGTCTGCCTGCTGCAAAGTTCCTACACCTTCCTAAGAAGCACTTGGTACTAGCCACTATCTGAGATACTGTAGTAGATGGATCTTGCATGTGATCGACTCTGGCAATCCCTGTTTTCCACTTTTACAGAACTGACCACCTGGCTGTACAGATTATAGAATAATGGAGCTAGTCTGACCATTTGCATCTTGCAGCTGCTTGCCCAGGGACTGTAAGTAACCAAGACCCTTTCTCTCCTTGGCAAGGTGTCGCTGTGAGCAGTACGTCTCCGCCGAAGAGCTGTGCGACCGAGCGTGCTTGCTGAACACCCCACAGATCTCTCTGAGCCTTGGCATCCATTCAGAGCTCCTCCTGAGTGTTGAGGCAGGAGAGGACAGAGTGAGTATAGAGAGGCTGGGCCCTTCTCCCCAGGTGGTGTGAGGCTAGAGAGAGCTAATAGATTGCAGCCAGGTAAGGGGATGGTGCTGGGTTCGAAGGCAGGGTGTTGGTGTGATGTGGAGGAGCCAGACTGTGCACAGGAAGGAGGGAGTGGCTCCGTATTGTTCAGAGGATGTGGAATACGGAGAAGGTGAGAGGATGGTGAATCTCTGTGGAATGGTAGTGACTGAAGGTGGGGGGGGGAAGAATCACTAAGACAGTCATAGGCAGATTAATTAAAGGTAGAGGTGGGGCTGGGGCATGGGAGGTAGCCTGGTAATTCTCTGTCCCCCTGAGGCCCTGCTCTGTTTTTCAGGAGGTGACAAACATTCTGGGCCCAGATGAACACATGCAGAAGAGCCAGCAGGTGCATTTGGTTCTGTTTGGCTCCACTGGAGTATTTGGTTTCATTATTTCCAGCACAGACATGCTGCATACATTCCTCACAGGTGAGACATGAAAACTCAGTAAAGATGAAGAGTCAGAAAATAGCCTTAAGTTTCCTATGAGCTACATGGGGAGGAGGAAATCTTGAATGTGGCCCTGTGTTCAGAGGGACATGAATTGGCTGCACTTTCAAACCCCTCGGGCACCTGGGAATTAAGTAGTTGGTAGTTATGAGATCACTCCAGCCTTCCAAGAAACAAGTGGAGGATTCTGTATCTTGGCAGATCAATGCACTGACGATCAAGGGCCGGATGCTCCTCTCCCACCAGCACACCATTGATTTCAGTTGGGTCACTCCTGGTTGACACTGGTCTCAGTGAGAGCAGAGTTGGGCCCCAAGAGCAGAAAGATGGGAGGGAAGTGGCTTTATATTGTCGAGGGGTAGATGTTGTCTGATGCTGCCTCTTTGGCATGTGCTTTTCTGGCAATGCTCCCACTCCTGTCCTCTTTTTCTCCACTGCCTGCCCCAGGAGATTTTTGGTTGGATCTACCATTGCAGAGAGTTCGGCGCAGCGAGCAGACTGCCTCCTCCCAGAACATCCATCCCTTACCCTGCATCCCCAACCCTATTGTGTGTTTGAATGTGGGAGATGCCATCCTTTTCCAGCTTACCATCCATCCCCACAGTGAGTTTCATTGTGTGGATTCATGTGCTGTCTACTAGTCAGTCTAATCATCCTATGTGCCTAGACCAACCACATGTATGACTGTCTACCAAACTATGGGCTGGTACTGCATGCCTGCATCTCTTCTACACGTCCCCTGCCTTTCTACCTTTAGACATGCCTGACTGCAGGGGACTTCTGGGTTCTATTCTAGGATCTGCCACTGGCTCACTGTGTGGCCATGGATATGTCACTTAACTGTTGCCTTAATTTTCCTATCTGTACAATGGGGATAAAAGTACCCACCCCCTGATTGTGAGGCTTTGTGTGTGTGTGTGTGTGTGTGTAAAGCATTGTGAGACCCTCAATGCTGTGACGTGCAAAGTGTTATCATTGGATGGTGTAACACCCCTTGGGTCCCATGTATCGCTCAGTGCAGTGCAGCCTGATTGCATTCATCCTAACCAAGTGGTTCAGAATTGCTAACTCTGTGCTGCTCATTCCCAGATCGCAGTTCCAGCCACTACCCCGTCTATCAGAAGCAGCATCTGTACAACAGCAATCCTGGCTGGGACTTTGGTCCTTTCCGAAGACTGGACCACCTTATTCGGGAGACTCACCTTAACATCTCCAGGTAACTCCTAATGCTAATGGGGAAGGGAGCTCAAGACTGAGTGGTGTTGTTATGATGAGATCTGTTGTACGTTTCCCTTCTTCCTGGAGGAGGGTGGTTCCTTCAGTGAAAGGCTAGGTCTATGGCAAGGAGCAGCATGTGAAAATCCAGGACTGAGGGTCTGATTCACTGAAGTCCATGGAAAGACCGCCCATTCAGTGAGCTTTGGATCAGGCCCTGAATGAGCATGGACATTAAGTCCTCCCAAAAATGGGTCTTCCAGATAAGGCATTTAGCTTTTGGGCTGGAGAAGCTAGGGACTAGATCCTAACACTAAAGGCTGATGGATCTGCCTGTATCTCCTCCTTCTCTCTTTCAGGTTTGCCCATGTTTTCCTAGATCCTGGGAGCTACGTTTTCAGGGATAGCACCGTCCAGGAGCGTATCTTGATCGTGGCTGTGAACAAGGAGAACATGGGCTGTGACCCTTCCTTCCAGCCCTCCTCTCCATACCAGCTGGCCAGGCACAGGGTTCTGAAACATCAGGCACTAAATTTAGCTCCTGACTGGGCAACTATCTCAGGTACAGCAGTCAAGGCAAATTGATACCTTAAACCAAAGGAGCTTGTTGGTGACCTTCCTTGTACCTGTGTGTTGGAATGAGCTCCCATTTGATACATACCCTTTTAATAGGGTTCTCTTTCCACTAACCAGAGAGAAGGACTTTTATAGGCATCATACATTGATGGGCCTAACCTATCCCTGGTGTAAACCCCTTGATATTAGTGAGCTTGCTCCAAGGGTTAATGCGATTGCCCCAGTATACACATGTACCTCCTGCAGGGTCGGCTGCTGTTATTCATGGGGAGCACCTCTCAGTGCCCTCGCCCTGCAGAGAGACAGATGCACTGTGAGATAAATATCTTTTGTGTGTATGAATGATGAGCTACATTCTGCAAGCTTCCAGAAGGCCCGAATTGTAGCTGGAGCAGCCACAACAGGGGTTATTGGGTTCCCCTGGGGCAGACGTTCACTGACAGTGAGGAGGTGCTCATAGAACTATGGCCTTTAAGGGGCTGTGTTAGGGACGGAAAGGCACCATGCACTTCATAGCCCTTCAGTGCTAAGCCCCTGCCCCTGCAGGGGAACTTGTTTATATTTTGGGTAACGGGTCCCCATAACTTTCCTCTTGCGCCAATGGCAGAGTCTTCCTTCTCATTCACTCACCAGTCCATCCCCAGATGCACCAGAGGGACAAGGGTGCTTAAGACAACCAGGCAATATCTACAAATGCTTCAACCAGTCTGCCTCTCTGGAAATAGCATCAAGCCTCCCTGGCCTTTTCCTGTTTTCATCAGTACCTTTCCCTCCTGGCGCCAACCCTCCCAAGGTTTCCTGCTGTCCCTAGCGAGGAATAGGCCTGAGGCAGGAGTGAAAGGCGGGGAGATACCGAGACCAGATGCCTTTTCCCTTCCCCCTCCCCCCAGACCCCATGGGAGGAATGCAGGTAATCAATGGCTACTTTCCCCTCAGCACCAGCATGCCAAATGTTAGTGTTTCCTGATAAACTGGAAGGAAAGAAATTCATTGTAAAAAATTTGGGAGGATCTGATCCCTGGAGCACAGCTCTGGAGGGGGCTCTCAGAGGCCTGGCTCTGTTATCCCTCAACTAGCCGAGAGAGAGCAGAAATATGCATGAATGTGCGGCCTGCAAGCATAAGCACCAGCTTCCATCGCCAGCTTCAGCTGTCAATTCTGAATTCCATTTCCATTCACACACATGCCAGGCCTACAGGGATCATACCATAATCCTCCCTACCTGAGTGTGATTAGTGAAGATGGGGTGGCTAAATGTTCCTCTGAGCTAGGTTGGGACTAAGGAAAAGGGGAGTGCTTAGCCAAGGGGATGGAGGTTGCTAGATGTCCCTGTTATTGGGTATGGAGAAGGCAGTGCCCCACTGAAGTACGCCACATGCCCCTCTTCGCCTGGGCATCAGAAATGGTAAGTGCCCCTGCCGCTGTGGATGCTGGAGGCATGAGCACCAATGGAGGAAGGCAATGGGATGCTGTTGATTCCATTTGCAGGTGGCCTTTAGGGTTTCCCTTGTTGGATGTTCAAGTCCAGTCCATCACTAGGTGATACCCTTTCCATGATTCCCCTAATTATACACTAGATAAATGGGTAGCCCAGGCCCCAACTGTTCTGCACCGTGGTACCATCCCAGGTACCATGGCGGCACTCAGCCACTGATGCTGACACATAGCTTCCTCACCCGGCCATCTCGCCTGGTCTTTCTAGCGGTGCTCTTTGTCCTGGGCTTCTTGACGGTCGTGCTGATGACCCTGGCTATTTTGCTGAGGCCCCCCATTTCCAGCCCCAGTCCCATGAACAACTGGAAGCCACGGTGGAGGAGCCTGGGTGAGCCACACATCCCACCCGAGTACATCCTCATTAAAGACAGGTGAGTCTGTCTGCATGCTGGGACTCCGGTAGCTCCGGAGCCTATAAATAGAGGCCTGCAGGATAGAGTGCAAGAGCAATAAAGGAAACGGGCTTCTTACTGCACAGTCCAGGTGGGGTGCCCTTTGGCACTGCACTCCTGTCCAACATCACAGTGTGATGGGTCCTCAACTGCACAGAGATGAAGCTGCTCTGCTTCCCCACAGAGTGGTGGTTTCCCCTATTGCACTCCAGGGCCCTCCCATTCGCATCTCCACCGGCATCCCCTGCACAGTGCCATCACCCCACTCTTTTTGCATGAATCACTTTGCCTGGTTCTGTGCTCCTTATCCCTCTTACTCCTGAATCAGCAAGGAAAACGTTAATCTAGCGTCTGAACTGGATTGGTGACACTGCAACTACTGCTCTTACTGGGAGCCTGCACTGGCCTGTGAGTGGGTGCATGGAGCTTGCTTGCACTCATGGATATGCGTCACACTCTCTTTTTCTCCCTCCAGCCTTCAGTTCTATGAAGCCCTTGGACCCCAGGGTTCTGGAAGAGGAGCTGATGGTGGAGAGAAAAGAGTTATCCATGGTCCAGGTAAAGCACTTTATCAAAGGCCAGACTCTCTCTCCTTTTGACTTGCTCGTACTCATTCCCACCAACTCTGTTCTGTTCTGTTCTCATTTGTGTACCACACCCATACCACAGTATCCCAGTGCCTGCACACTTGGAAACTCATGCTGATGCCCATACATTTGTGGTCACACACTCACTCAGGCTGCTATGCACTGACGCTCACAGACACAAACATCTCATAGGTTCCTCCTTCCATTCAAACACGTTCTCTCTCCCCAGTGCGGGATAAGAGCCTGTAAGCTGTATAATGGGTTTAAGAGGCCCCTCCCCACCCCGCCTCGTATTGAGGAGGGTAACCACCCTCAGGATATTTGAGGTGAGGGAGGGATGCACAACATTAATGCCAAGCTCCTGGAAAATGAGGGCCCTGCATTCTGCTGTTGGCTCTTATGTTCTCTAAGTGCCCAGCAACCTACAGTCTTTCTTCCCCGCCTTCACTGATAACATCTCAGAGGTGATGGGCTCAAGGTGTGGTTCATGCTAATGCAATAATTTCAGGGCCCAGCAGGTGGCACCATCTACTGGCTCTGGGAACCGTTGTGCTGTAATGAGCTAAAACTAAGAGCCCAACAGGACACAGTGGGCTGGGGCTATGGGGCCTGGAACTTCCAAGGGGAGAAGATTCCATGCTCTGTTCAGCAAAAGTCCCTGAAGTTCTGAAAAAACAGCACCTGGTGTCTGTGCTCTGTGGCTGTCTTTTTCCTGGCCCCTGCTCTAAGCTCTGGGCTACACTGGGGTGGGGGTGGGGGGGGGGGTCGACCTACGATACGCAACTTCAGCTACGTGAATAACGTAGCTGAAGTCGGCATATCGTAATCGACTTACCTGGCCGTGAGAACGGCGGCGAGTCGATCGCTGCCGCTCCCCCGTCGACTCCGCTTCCGCCTTTCACCGAGGTGGATTTCCGGAGTCGATGAGGAGCGTGTTCGGGGATCGATTAAGCGCGTCTAAACGAGACGCGATAAATCGATCCGCGATAGATCGATTGCTCCCCGCCAATCCGGCGGGTAGTGAAGACAAGCCCTTCAGGATGGCTTTGTCATTTCCACTGCCATGCAGGTCCTTGGATCTATGCATTTGTTCTTTCGCATCTCCTAGAAAAACAATAATAAATATATTTTTAGCGTGATTCCAACTAGGCGCTGCACCAACAGTCAGAACATACTAATATGCAAAAGCTGCTGTGATATAAACCACACCAACCCCAATGGTAGTACCAGAGAATGAATGACACTTAGCACTTAACTGTGGGGTGACCATCTGTCCCGTTTTTAAAGGGACAGTCCCATTTTTGGGGACTTTTTCTTATATTGGCACCTATTACCTCCCACCCCCTGTCCCGTTTTTTTACAGTTGCTATCTGCTAACCCTACTTAACTAGCACTTTTCAGTCACAGGTCTCAAAGCGCATTACAAAGGCTGGTCTCTTTTTCCTTGTGGGAGAGATCAGCAGAATAAGACACATGCAGGAGATGTGACTTAAGGACACACAGGAAGTACAGGGCCGAGTTATGAAAAGACTGTAGCTAGCCCTTTATGCATTCCTTCTGCACTCCCTCGGAGACTGGGTTTCTGTTCTCCAAACAAGGAAAGGCCAGTGGGGGTGAATCCAATGAGCTTTGTAAAATAAATGTGCAATTCATAGGGACACCACAGCTCTCCTCTCACATACAAAAGTATCTGACTACATCACCTGTATCCACAGATCCATGGGGTCTCCCTTTTCATTTCAGAAGACAGATCCATGGAGGGTTCTTAGTTATTAGAACCCCCAAGGCACTTTATCCAGCCACCCTCACGGTGGGCTTTATCTTGCTCTGCTCTGTTCCCTCCAGGTATCTAGCATCGGTTCTGACCCTCACAGTGTTGCCATTGTTAGGTAAAGCCCTTCTGTTCTGCAGCCACTTGCAGCTCCAGACCTGTGGAACAGCCTCCCTGTATCTCCTGCCTCATCGACTCTCCTCTCCTTTCCTCCTTCACACCACACCTCTCTCCCCCCCATTACTGTTTATTGCACTCTGTGAAGCATGCTGGAATGTAGATTGGTATTAAAGACCTGGCCCAAAATGAAATGGTGTATCATGAGATCATAGCCACTTGGAGATTCAGCTGGTGACTCTCCAGAAGAGAAACATCTTCAGGCCTTTCGGTCAGCAATGGGAAATGAGAGGTACTTTGTGTTTCAGGCGAGCAGCCCGCACTGAGGGACCTGGAAGATTTCAGCGTCCGCACCCTATATGATAAACTGGAGGACCAAAACCTTCACCTGGCTTCTCAGATGGCAAAACACAGGATGGATGTGTTGGCCTTTTACAGGGGGATCAGCCAGAGGATCCAGGGTCTGATGGTCAGTATGGAGAGGAGCTTAAGGGAGGGGATCTCAGAAACATGGAACCTATAGCCTACATAGTTTACTGGGTAGGAATTTACTCAGCTATAGCTGCTGTGCCCAAGGATTCCCAGTAGCAGCAATGACCAGAGAGACATTCAGCTGGGCAAGAGATTCCAGCCTTTTGCTCTCACCTCATTGTGGTTAGCAGTGCCTTTATTACCGCTATATAGGCTAGACTGCAGCAGCACGCTCTACCTGGAGCTACCCTTGAAAGGCTACCAGGTGCAGCATACAGCTGTCCATGCTCTGAGCAGGGCAGACCAGCAGGAACATATCATTCTGCACTGGCTCCTAGTCCACTTCTGGGTGAAGATCAGGGAGCTAGTGACTACAGAGCCTGGAAGTGCCCAGAGCCCACCTCTCTCAGGCAACAGCTTCCCCTAGTGCCCAGCCCCTTCCTGGCATGTAGCTGGAGAGCTTCTACGCCCTGTCCCTCGGGTGACACGCATGACAGCCAGCCAAAAGGCATTTCCTGGCTTTCACTTCTGGAATTTGTGCCCAGTGGAAATAACCCTGAGCCTGATCTTGGCTATATAGTAGTGCAGTATTGGATGAAACTCTTTGCTCCAGCTTTTTGCTACCTATGGCCTCTGGATCCCCCCAGGTACTTAGCCTATTCGTTAGATTTTCAGCGTCTGTTAGGCTTGGTCTGCGCTAGAAAGTTGTACCAGCAAAACTGATCCATTTTGGGCACAGCCTTGTGATTCTCCACCCTTGCTCCTGAACAACAAAACCCTCTGCTTTCTCTGGCATTTCCGCTCCCTTTGGGGAGAGACATGAGCCTCCTGCCAGTACAGTTTTGTTAGCACAGTGGCAGTATGGACGCACGCATAACTATACCAGTATAAGCGGTCCTCTGGCTGCAATCCCACAATGCAACATTCCTTTCAGGAGTGACCTGTCAAGTAGCACTTTGGAACTCGGCAGTCCATTTGCTCCCTGAGGGCTCTACAGAGCATTTAGGCACAGCCATGGGGCTCCTGGAATCCTTTCTGGAGCTTCCCAGTGTTCAGGAGATGCACACCCGCTGCTGCACCTGTCATTTGGGGTACAGAATACTCTTAGCCTCTTATTCAAAGCCACACAAAGCTCACCAGATACTATTATGTCCTTACAAATGCATAGTGATCTTGGATCAAATTCTGCCCTGTGATGCCAGCATGGGACCTGCATGTGAAGGTGGCATTTAGCCCTTGGTGTCTGTGTGCTTGGTTGGAGAGGCTAGGAAAGGGAGGAGTGAATAAAAGAGTGGTAACACACGACAATGCTGCTCTCTGTAACTAGGATATGGTGCAAACTCTGGACTCTGAAGAGCTGAAAGGCCTCGCCAGGCAAAGCATCTCTGTGCATAAAACCCAGGGGAGCACCCAGGCAGCCATGGGCATTGGGCAAAATGACGAATTGACCAGCAGAGACTTTCAAGCAATGGGCCACACAGGTGAGAGAACCAGAATGAAGAGAAGGGAGCAGTAGGGATTGGATGGCAGGTAGTGCTCCATGAGCCATCCAGAGCATGGTTAGGAAAGGCGTGGTTCATGTAAATGGGAGAAGAGACAACTCAATATCCCAGCTTTCCATGTCACTGCAAGTCACAATTCCCATAGGAATTGATGGCAGCTCCTTAGGTGAGTTCCTTTGGGGAAGAGGCCTATGAAACAGGGTGAAATCAATAGAGTCCTATAGAAATGTAATAGTATTCTATAGACATTACCGTAAACCTTAAGAAATTCAATAGGGCATTATCAACTTTTTCCATTGGCTTTATTGGACTCACCCTATAGGATTCCATAGCAGAGCTATAATTCTCTATTACATTCTATGGAATTGCATAAGATATGTTATAATTCTCCATTCAATTCCACAGAGTTCTAATTTTGAGAGCCCCTCAGACATTAGCCCTATTAAATTCTAATCTATAGGACTCTTCCACAATGGCTGGAGATGAGATGCGTTGGTTGCACAGTATTACAGACAAGTATTAAGTACATAAGAATGACCATACTGGGTCAGACCAAAGGTCCATCTCGCCCAGTATCCTGTCTTCCGACAGTGGCCAGTGCCAGACGCTTCAGGGAATGAACAAAACAGGGCAATTAGCAAGTGATCCATCCCCTGTTGTCCAGTCCCAGCTTCTGGCAGTCAGAGGTTTTGGGACACCTGGACAATGGGGTTGTGTCTCTGACTATCTTGGTTAAAAGCCATTGATGGACCTATCCTCCATGAACCTATTGCCATCAGTAGTGGTCTGGCTTCATATAGCTCAAGTCAAGCCGGGAACTGGGCTGTTTCCTGAGCTCCCTTTCAAATGAGATGTAAAATTGAGGCTCTACTAAGGTTGTTAGTCCCAACCTCAGTATCCTAATCAGATCCCAGCTCCGTTAACTCCACTGAGCTTCTGTACATTCTCCCAGTAGTGTAAGTACAGCATTCTTAGCTTCCTGTCCTAAAATACCATGCACTTATAAACCACGGCCACATTGGCTGCATGTCAGTGGTGGATAAATGAGACTTGTGAATAGGTTTTCAAGCACTTGGGAATGAGTGTGGCTTGATAAATGTGTGGAATGATCCTTGATTATTGCTGTTGCTGAATTCATTAGGTGCTGAGTGGCGGGAGGCAACGGAGTTAATGAAAGTTCTGAAAATCCTGCTTGGTAAAGTCCATTGCGGGAAGACGTTTGTGAAGCAGGATCCAGCACAGCACGTTCAGGGACCGAATGGGACAGCAGAATCCAGCCCGGCCAGTAAAAGGAAAGCAGGAGCGGAGCAAGGGCAGGTGAAGAACAGCTGACCCAAAACGGACCTCTGTATTGTTCCCAATGACTTGTGTCTCTGTCTATGTCTATGACACTTGGGCCTTGTTTGTCCTACAGGATCCTGGCGGGCTCCAGCAGCATGGACGCTCCAATAGTAAAGGTCCCTTTGTCACCTGCGAAAAACATGGTAAGAGCCATGGTTCAGCTGTGGACACAGTAACAATTCAGGGGGTGCTGAAGGAGGTTGCTTTGATAGCTACTGGGTTAAAATAATCACCAGAGTGTATGGGTAGCAACACGTTTTGTCATTTTCTGTGGACATTTTATAATTAATATTTACAGGGAGGTCTTTTTATGGTGGTGGTGGGGTGAAGGAGCATTGCCCAGTAAGCTCCCATTACACACCAGTCCAAGAAAGGCCTTACGGCAAATGGACCCTCGCCCCCAGTGTATGGAACAATATTGTGGTGGGGGAAAACCCACAGCAGTCCTAGCCATTTTGCAGCCATGTACTCAGCAGCCACCTCCTGTGAAAGATGTTGAGTGCCTCTCCATTGATCAGCCACTAGTTGGATGCTGTCTGGAGAACTGGACACCATGGTTGCCAACTTTCACGCAGTAAATAAGCACCCCGACTTTCACAATAAGCCAAAAATCAAGCTAATCCCATTTCAAAACAAGGCCAAAACAAGCCAAGCCCTAAGAACCCCAACACTCTGTGACTAGATTCCCCCCAGCATGCAGTCTGGGACTTTGATGGGACCACTGTGCATCCCTGACTCTCTTCCCCACCTTGCCTCTGCTTGCCGGGAGCCAATCAAAAAAAAGAAGAAGAAGCAACAAGCTAAAAACTAGCCAACAAGCAACTCACAAGCAAACTAAGCCAAAAACAAGCCAATTTCTGTGTGTGTGGCGGGGGGGCGGGTTTCGTGGGTTTGGCATGTCCGCTGGGCACCATCTAGATATGGAGGAGCATCAGCTCTGTGATTCTCTTACCACCTGGGGCTAAGGAGAAGCATTCTCTCTGTAGGCACTACAGTTTTTGCATGTGGCAATATGTTACACAGTAACTGCCCACCTGCCCAGCCATCTGCATGAAGCCACCTCCTTTCTCCAGGCCTGAGGTGCTTCTCTAACTGACATGCCATGTCTGTGTTTCCCAGGGCTAGGTCCTCAGCCTGGGAAGGCCATGCTGGCCTGTCTGACTGAGCTTGAGGTGGAGAGTCTGATGGCAACTTCCCCCCTCGCCAGGACCCTGCATGAGATCAGGCAGGCTTTGGAGAAGCAGCAGCGGTGTCCTATTGCTTCTGCTGCAAGTAATGAAGCAACTTTCCTCTTGCGTGTCCTGCAGCCTGCGCCCCTTGAGGTGCAGAATGCAAGCATACAGGGTTGGTGTCGGTGGGGAGGAATCATTAATTATGAAGTCCACTCTACATGTGTGCCCAGATGAGTGACTTTTACATAGTCTTGTACATAAATTATCTCTGCCGTTCATTAACTAGTTTAACATGAGTCAGAGCTGGTGGATTGACCTCCCTGTAGAATGAAGTCCTCTGTTGATCTACAGGTACAGCAGAGGTATTAGAAGGGCAAGCTTCCCTGGCAGTGTGCCTCAATCCTGGCCAGGAAAGATTAGTGGAAAAGTCACTCTCTGGGGCCCATTCACCACTTGGCCTCTATGCTGAAAATGACAGTAAGAGTGTCAGTGCTTAGGGGAGACTGAGGATACCTCTCCTCCGGGGACTGGACATGTCTGAGGCAAGCTGCCAAACCTCAAGCTACAGGGAGCCTTCAATCATGGCTAGGTGGGTGGGAATGGGAAGTATCACCATGTGACCACAAAAGCGTGGCTTGGCAGTGGACACTGGACTCGCTTGCCCCAGCCTGCTTTAAAGAACCCAACCGTTTATAATGGCATAATCCTCTGTGCAGGATGCCATTACACCTACACTCTGTGCATCCCCAGAAAGTATCTCTCTGGAAGCCTGTGATAATGGGAAGGAAATAGCTTGCAGAATTGTAGCTTATTGTGGAGAATTTCACAGAAGAAGGAGGAGAGCTGTGGATAGTGGGGGGATGGTGCTAGTTCATAGGTGGAGGACATCCCCAGGGAGCAGGAAATGCTATTGGTTGACAGAGGGAAGAAGACAACTCCAGGGAGCAGGGAATGATGCCTACCTGAATTGCTGTGTCTTTTCTTTTCCAGCGGCATATTTGAGTGACAGTTCTCCAAGATCCACCAAGAATTCATTGGTCACCACAGATCTGGCCAGCTTGTCCCCTCGCCAGTTTGTGATTTACCGCTTTGGCTGCACTGTGATTCGCCTGCTAAGCAGGGCCTGCTCCCACCCGGTCGTGGTACTCATGTTGGCTCAGACAGTCCCAGACCAAAGCCCGGAAAGGGTCCAAGAGACTCTCCAAAGCCCTGGAGATTCCTACTATGATGCCACCAACAGGTTCCTGTATATATGTTCAGCACGCCTGGAGAATGCCGGGGAATTTATAGCCATTCTGCTGAATGCCATGGCATGGATCAAAGCAGGTATGAGTGGCAGCAATCGATGGGAGCAGGGTGTCTGCTATTTATACTCTATCTGTGACTCAGCAGGTGAGGAACAGGTTCTTTTATAGGCATGTCTCCATAGCCCCAATAATTTCTTTGTTGCTCGGTAAGAGTTTGCTGTCTGGGAAAAGTTTGGTTTTCTTTGCTCCTGAACACAGCTCTATCTAGAGTCCTGCAGTGCTGCTCTACGTGACATCAGTCATGTTATTTCCTTTCCCCAGATGCTTCGGGCCCTTTCTGGCCCTGATACTGAGGTTCCAAAACTAGGAACAGAGGAGTAACTTCAAAGGCCCTGGGCACTCTCCAGCAGTAAGATCACAGTCCAATACAAGGGAGGCTTTCATTGAGTGTTTGAATTTTTTGAGAGCTAGGTCTCCCGCTGTTAAAATTATTATTATAATTTGTATTAACATGGTGCCCAGTCATGGACCAGAACCCCATTATGCTAGGGTGCTGCACAAATTCAACATGATAGTCCCTGCCCCAAAGACCCTACAATCTAAATAAATCTTGAAGTCAATGGAGCTATGCTGATTTTCACCAGCTGAGGACTTAGCCTTGATTTCACTCTTACTTTCTGTCCCTTTGCAAGCTTCAGAGCTGATGAGTGAACTGGTCTGTTCTTTAAATGTGTTTGTACAATTTTTTCCATTGCTCCAACTCCTGAGTATCATTACATCACTGCAGAAAGCAGCTAGTGGTGTTTGTGCTTCACAGTGGATCATTGGCAAGAGAAAGAGAACATGCATCTACCCTGTAATTACCATGCAAATCACACATCAAGGAAATGTCAGACCATCACATGCAGAGCTTTGGAATTCAGTGATGCTTCAGAGCCACTTTCTATAACTTCAGCTAATGAGTTTTAGCAACCTCTATGCTGCTGTTGAGCTACTGATCTGAAACCAATGGAGGTGAATCCCAAAGCGCCTAGATCATCCCCAATCTCAAGATTCCCCCCTCTGGTCACTGAACTTAATTAAGCTTTTCTTTATATCTATAGATATATAGAAAATAGGTCCAGGTGTATGCTAGATGGGCTGTACATGTCCAGAGATAGTGAAAGTAGCATACATATGCTAGCTGGGTTGGCAGGCTGCTGAGTATCCAAGTTGATTCCTTTAATTAACTTTATGATAGCATCATGATCAATCCAAGTTGGACATTCCCCATAAAGAAACATGGTTGTTTTTTTCCATATACCAGCGGCCAGAGGATTCTGAGTATCTGGTTTGAAATAACTAGAACTATAGGTTCAAATACCATTAAGCTCAACTCAGCCTTTCATCCTTCTGACCAACTTGGAGTTTGCCTTAAAAGCCAAGGTCCCATGTGAACATCAAGGACTTGCTTCTCTTTTGTGAGAGTAGAAGAAAGCCCTAAAGATCTCATGGCACTCTTTTTGTAAGAATAGGGGTTTGCCCCAATGTCCTTGGTGAATATCATTCTCCCACAACTACAGCTTGTCTTTGGTGTGTTGGTTACCCCCTTGCATCACTGGAAGGCAGTTACACATAGAGGGCCAAATTTTCAGTGGTGATGGGCGCCTATCACCACAACTGCAGGTGCTCCGCATCCCTGAAAATAAGACCCATAGAGTGTAGGACATACTTTGAGTTCCATTGGAACACAATGTGTTACATACATGTACGATGTCATTGTGGCATTCTGAACATTGTACAGTCAGATTGACCAACGTCATCCTATACCATTACAATGTGTCATTCTCTTTTTGCAATGAGGTGTGGATTTTTGTTTATTTATTTCTCTCTCTCTCTCTCTCTGTTTAATCTCTTGCTAATTAGCATTAGTAAAGGTGAAGGGAGTTGTTATTTCTAGTTGTAGCTGTCCCGTGGTTCCACCAGCCACAGTCCCTTTGACACTATTGGCCTGTCTACTGTGGGGATGTGTCTCTAAAAATTCATACTGATTTTAAACCTGGTTCACATAAACTAGTTGTAAAACCCAACTGCCGTGTTTGGGGAAACTTCTTCAGTGTGTATGGAGACCCTGCGTCTCTCACTGTCATCCTCCATTCTTTCTAAAACTGTTTCTGCTGGACAGATGTTTTGGTTACTTTTGCCTTTGCTGCTATTTTGTCTGCTACCACGTGCTCTCAGTGGAGAGGCTATTTAATGGCTAAAGAGTTTACACTATTGAATTAAAAGGACTGTGATGGCTAAAGATGAGTGGTGTGAATGGGGTGTGACTCTGTCTACTTTTGTCTTTCTCCAGGATCTACAGCAGCTGCCAATGCTCATTCTTGCTTTCAGGTGGAACTCAACAGAGGCATCACAGCTCTAGCCAATGCCTTTTTCCAGTGTTCCTGGGGAGCAGTAGAGAAGGTATTTGAGATTATGTGACTTCCATTAGCGGCAGTGACAATCACACAGGCAGATCAAGGGGACAGTAGATTAGGGCAGTGTGAAATGTGCTCCAATCCACCCAAAATGTGCCTGGTTTAGCTGGGTTTGTTGAAAATTCAAACTTCATGCAAGGTTTGTTGATGCATTAAGGAACCTTCTGAGCATACCTGGGGCTGATTTACAGTTTTGACTTGAATTCATTACACACTAGTGGTTTACATGGTATCAGCACCAAGCTCGAAGGGGCTGCCGAGTCTCACTTTTAACAACCCAAAAGTGAAATGTGGCCTGGGAAGCATGAACCTTAAACTTCAGGGAGAGTCTATCTGCTCAGGGATGAATAGTGATCCACAGTACAGAGCAGCGAGTAGACATTTACCCTTAGTCTACAAAGTTTAAACAGTGCCTTCTTCGGTCTCTAGTATTTGCTTTGTATGTGGATTAGAACCAGACACACAATAAAACCTCGGGTCTGAACTCCCTTAAACCATGGGGATTGTTCAAATGCTAGATCTGGATCTGAACATAGTGGTGTATGTCCATCGCTAGCTTAGATAAAGAACCTCTGAATGGCAAGAATTCTGCAATGAGAGACAGCCAATCCTCATCAGATGCGTTAGTTAATTTCCCTGTAGGACTTTTGCAGTTTACAGTGTGATCACAGAAGAAACATTCCTCTTTTGATTGACCCTCTGGTGTTTACACTGTGATTGAGAGTCTGTGTGTCTGATTTTTTCAGATGTGCTGAATACCCACAATTCCTGCTGAAATCAGTGGAAGATTGCAGGTACTCAGCATCTCTGGAAATAAGGCTCTGGAATTGTGACCCCCATGGATTGTTTCCTTACTCTTGGTGCTCATTTTAGGATCCTGCAGAAAACAAACCATCCACTTCCTTTGACTCCCAGACAATATTTGAAGAACTTCTGAGCATACGATTGTCACCAGATCCCCAATTCCTTGAGAAATCCCGACATGAGAGGTACTGGAGATCAACACACAGTTAAAAACAATTATGAGCCATATCAACTGGGAGGAAGAATTGAATCAGAAAAATGTGGATGATAATTGGGAGCTGTTTAAGAACACTTTACTAGATGGTGCAAAAGAGACAATTCCACAGTCAAGGAAGAAGGCTGTATTGGTTAAAAAAAAAACTTAGTTTAGAGGGGAAGTAAAGGCAGATAGATAGATAGATAGATAGATAGATAGATAATTGAAAAAAGGGAAAACTCATAGTAGTGAACATAAATCAGAACTTAGGAATTGTGTAAACAAATTTTAAGGGAAAGGACACAAGGAGAAATCTATGACCAGCAGAGTTAAAGACAATAAGAAGAGGCTTGGGTGGGTTGTTTTTTTTAAAAAGTATATGAGGAACAAAAAGAATCCTGTCCATGGAATTGGTCCATTAGCAGATGGAAATACTAGAATTATCAATAATAATGCAGAAAAGGCAGAATTGTTCAATACATATTTCTGTTCTGTATTTGGGAAAGAACAGTTGAAGTAGTCTCATCGTATGATGATAACACTCTTTCCATTCCACTAGTATCTCAGGATGATGTTAAACAAGAGATACTAAAGGTAGACCTGTTTAAATCAGTCCGTCAAGATAAGTTGCATCCAAGAAGTTTAAAAGAGCTGGCAGTAGACAACATTAATGTTGATTTTCAATAAGTCTTGGGACACTGGGGAAGTTCTAGAAACTGGAAGAAAGCTAATGTTGTGCGATGAGATGACCCGGGTAATTATAGGCCTGACATCGATCCCAGGCAAGATAATGGGGTGGCTGATAGGAGACTCAATTAATAAAGAATTAATGAAGGGTAATATAATTAATGTCAACCAACATGGATTTATGAAAAATAGATCCTGTCAAGCTAACTTGATATCTTTTTTGATGAGATTACAAGTTTGGCTGATAAGGATAATAGTGTTGATACAATATACTTAGACTTCTGAAAGGCATTGGACTTGGTACCACATGAAACTAGAACAATATAAAATTAATATGGCCCACATCGAATGGATTAAGCTAGCTAACTGATAGGTCTCAAAGTATAATTTTCAATGGGGAATAATCATTGAGCAGGTGTGTTTCTAATGGGGTCTCACAGGGACCTGTTCTTGTCCCTACTCTATTTAATATTTTTAATGACCTGGAAGAAAAGAAAAAATATCACTGATAAAATTTGCAGATGACACAAAATTGGGGCAGTGGTAAATAGTGCAGAACACAGATCATTGATACAGAGCAATCTGGATCACTTAGTAAACTGGGTGCAAGTAAACAATATGAATTTTAACACAGCTAAACGTAAATGTATACCTCTAGGAACACAGAACATAGACCATACCTACAAGATGACAGTAACTCTGAAAAAGATATGGGGGTCATGGTGGATAATTAGCTGAACATAAGCTCCCAGTCCAATACTGTGGCCACAAGGACTAATGTGATCCTTGGAGTCATAAACAGGGGAATCTCAATTAGGGATTATTTTGCCTCTGTATTTGGCACTGGTGCAACCACTGCTGGAATAGTGTATCCTGTTGTGGTGTCCACAATTCAAGAAGGAAGTTGATAAATTGGAGCAGGTTCAGAGGAGAGCCACAAGAATGATTAAAGGATTAGAAAACCTGCCTTATAGTGATAGAATCAAGGAGCTCCCTCTATTTAGCTTAGCAAAGAGAAGGTTAAGGGGTGGCACTGCTGACTTGATCACAGTTTATAAGTACCTACATGGGAAATAAATATTTAATAATGGACTCTTTGGTCTAGCAGAGCAAGGTATAGCAGAATCCAATGGCTGGAAGTTGAAGCTAGACAAATTCAGACTGGAAATAAGGCGTACATTTTTAACAGTGAGAGTAATTAATAATTGGAACAATTTACCCAGAGTTCTAGTGGATTCTCTGTCACTGACAATTTTTACATCAAGATAGGGTGTTTCTCTAAAAGATCTGGTCTAGGAATTATTGTGAAGAAGTTCTCTGGCCTGTATTATACCAGAGGTCAGACTAGATGATCACAATGATCTCTTCTGGCCTTGAATCTGTGAATCTATGAATTGCTCCATGTGGAACTACAGAGCAAAACTGCTGTACATTTCTATATTGAGTTTTGCATAATTAGATAATTGGCATATATCTCGCCTGCTCTTGTGTTAAACTACTTTGCTTCTGCTTTCAAAGTTGCATTTGGATACAGATCAAAGCCATGGGTACAGCTGTTGCAACTGATATTGCATCCAAGCTGAGTTTCTGACTATGAGCCCTGGAAAGGAGCCCAGAGAATGCTTTGTGTGCGGTGAGAGAGGTGTGGTCTAGTGGTCTGTGCACTGTAGGGTTCTAATAGTCAAGCAAGTGACTTACCCTCCCCCATCTGAGCCTCAGTTTCCCCATTTGCAAAAATGGAGCTAATATGACTTATTTATTTCACAGCGGGGGCTATGGGGTGTACTTAATTAATATTTGTAAAGTACTTTATTAAACTTATTGCTATATAAATATAAAGTTGTAATGAGGATGAGAGATATAGCAGTTCCTTCTCCTTCAATCTACCAGGAAGTTATGTGAGCCAAATAACACTGCAGGCTTTCTGCAATGATTTATTAAAAGAGCTACCACTGAAAATAGGCAGCGTAGCTTGAGGGTGATGTGACAACTATCTACAGGTACATGAAGGGTTTAATACCAAGGGGGTGGGGGCGGGAATTGCGATGGGATGGACCATTGAAAGAGTAACAAGACGAGACTGAGCTAAGGAATATTTAAGCTGAATAGCAGAGGGAAATTCCCAACCATTAGCATTATTAGACTGTCTTTTCTCAAAAAAAAATGGTGGAAATCTCATTGCTTGCTTTTGGTTCCACCCCTTATGCTACATGAATGTTCTCTATAGGACAAATTTCACAGTGTACTTATGCTGCATGGGCTCGCAAAAGATGCCCAAAATATGTCAAACCCACCCAGAGTCAAGGGAGAGTTGGATGGAACATGCTAGATATTGAGTAACTTTGTTAGTTGTAATAACTTTTTCCAGAGAAAGAAAACTATGAAGCAGTCAGATCTTGCTCTACTGAAGCTATGTGGACCCTAGGGAAAGGGGTGGGACTCAGAGCCTGAGCCACAACTTCAAAGCACTGTCTACACAGCTGTTTTTACAGCACTAGGACGAGCCCTGCTAGCTCAAATCTATAGAGCTGGGCTGTATAGACATACCCTAGCAGACTTGCTTCCAGGCTTGCGATGAGTTTGCAAGTGAATCAGTTCACTCTCTCATCCTCTTTCCCCAACTCCCTTCCCGTCTATTGCAGGTGAAGAAGGAATTAAAATGGAGACTCTGGAGGGTGATCAGAGGAGTCATACTGGAAGTGCATGTTGTGTTTTCTGTGTCTAGGTTGCAACATTACAGATGTTTTCAGCTTCAGGCGGAGATTCAGGATATGATGGAAAGTTCAAGGAGAAAAGGAGCAATGAAGTGGAGTGGTGAGGAGGATAAGAGAAATGCAGAGTCCTCTGGCATTCAGGTCAGTCGCTCTTAGGCTATGGGCCTGTATCATAGGGTGACCCCGTGTGGCATGCTCTCCTGCAGCCATGGCATGACAGGCCCACCCATCTTACTTTCCATCCTTCAGAGTCCCCAGAAATAGTCCAAAGTGTCCTTGAGTACAAATGGCCCTTGTGGGGATAATTTATTACAGAAGAAAAAGTCATGCACATAACAAATGCCAACACCGTAATCCAGGCAATACAGCAAATAGAGCTCTAGCGTTCCATGCCCCAGCTCTCTGGCCCAGCCCTGGTGTCCCTCATCACGTTTCAGTGTCCCTTGCCATGCCCCGGCTCTCTGGCCCAGCCCCAGTGTCCCTCACCATGACTTGGCTTTCCAACCCAGCCCCAGCATCCCTTATCATGTCCCAGCTCTTTAGAGCAGCCTCTTTGGCCCGCTGGCTTCAGCTCTCTGGCTCCAAGAGCCAGAAAACATCTTCCTCTCCCGCTCTCAGCCTCCAGCCTTCTCTGGCCTTGATTGTCTCAGGTTCAGGAAGGACAGCAGGCTAGACCCTCCACTGGTTCCCTGATAATTCCTCCCTCTTTCCAGAGAGGGTGTGCTGAGAACTTTCTGCTCTCTGCAGCTTTCCCCACTCCAGTCTCCTGACTTTTTTAAAATGACACTCACCAGGTCTTTCCCTGACCTTTTATAGCCTCTGGTGCTGCTCACCCTCTTAACTGGCCAAACTGGGAGCCCCTATTGTGGCACAAGAGAGCTGTTCCTGCTTCATTCACAGGTGCCAGCCACTGAGTGACAACCTGATTCTCTTTTAGCTCACTCGGTTCTTCCCTGATGTTATTCCATCAATGTCAGTGGAATTACTCCTGAGTTTCAGCAGCGTAGGAGAGAGGAGAATTAGACCCCTATATATTGAAGAAGTTGAATTTATGACATTTTCTCTTCATTTTTCAGTCTTTTATATTAAAGTTTCCACCATATGGATAGCCACCAGGGCTTTTGGGTGCCTCAGTTTTGAGGTGCCCAGTTTAACGCCTTCTAAAGGGGTGTGAAGTTCTGAAAGTGCCAACTACCTGCACTCTGGAAATCAGGCCCCTTGAAAGATGGGCATCCAAAATTTCTAATAAGTTTTGAAAGTCTTGTTAGTATGACAAACAGACAGACTTACAGACCAACCAACTCTTAGAAGAGAATAGGTGCTCCCCCCAGTGTCACTGCTCCACTCTCTATTGTCACTCTTGGTAACAGAGCCCAGGGGCTCTATTTACAGCCATTGCTCTGTTACTCTTTCTTCTTGATGGTATTACAGCACTATGACCTCCCACATGGCTTGCACATCAAACCCTCCCCAGCAGGGACTTCTGATGGGAAGGGCTGCGATTAGGTAGTGTGAGCTCTCCAACACTTTTTATCATATTTATTCCACCTCTGCATCGAAGCTCTGTGTATTTCCATGTGGAAAGGATCGGGGCTTCAGTTCCTTTGAGTGTTAATTAACTTGGTTGCACACTGGAGGGCTCGTTGACTGAAGGGTTTCAATAGCCTGTGTTCTCTTGTGGAAGGTTGCGAAGCTGGAGAAGATGCTGGATGGGCTGAATGAGGAGTTCTTCCAGCTTACAGTGCAGGCCTTGACAAGCCAGAAGGAGGAGGAACTACTGGACCAGAAGCTCAGAATCCAGGAGGAATCATTTGCGGTATGAACCACTTTTCATGGGCTTGGTGCATTTACCAAACTTCACAGAGGTGTCCACAACAGTTCACCTTCACCTTGGTGAAGCCCCTAATAATTCAGCCTCCTGTGCTGCAAACGGTGAGGGTGAAGACCCAGGCTAAGTGAACAGTTCAGACATCCCTGAACTAGTTGTCTCCTTTCCTGCAGACCCATCAACTCCAGCATCATGAGTTCAATTCATCAGAGAAGGGGAAAGTTTTTCCTCCAGGATAAAGTATTTTGTCATGCAGTTTGCCCTGTAAGGTTGTGTTCCCATCACGTAGTCTTCTGTTGTGACACAAATGGCATTGCATCATGCTGCATGCAGGCTGACAACACTGTGCTCCAGGAATCTAGCCCCAGAATATAGGTGGCAACAGAAGGTCAGATGTTTACCTATGCGGATCCAGCCAAACAAGATATCTGCTGAAGCACAGGGAAAAGGAGAAGAATGCTGGTCTTGGATTCTGCAAGCTTATTGAACTTTGTGGTCATTAATAGAACCCAAACTTCTCTAGGCCCCTAGCAGGGAATGCTGTGATCTAGAAGTTGGATAACTTTATACCATGTATGTGAGTCTCCGTAAGATCAGCTTTTGCTAGAACAGTAAGGCAGTGTAGACTAGTGGTTAGAGCAGGGAACAGCGCCAGGACTCTTCAGTTCTATTCCCAGCTCTTTGCCTGGCTCCATGTATGATCTTGGACAAGTCACTTTACTTCTCTGTCCCTCAGTTTCTGCATCCATAAAATGGACTGTAAGTGATACTTTCACAGCAGTTGTGAGGTTTAATTCATTGAAACATGTAAAACACTTTGCAAACTTTTATGTTGCTATAGAAGTATTGAAAGGTATAATTAATTACAATCCAAACATTGCATGGAGCTACAGAGTCCAGATGAAACTGAAGCTTTCCAGAGCCCTCTGTAGAAAACTCTGAAAAACATTCAGTTGAGAACTAATCCTACTCCTGTCTCATTTCTTGTTGTTCTTTTCCTTCGTATCTTGTCACAGTGAGCAGTTGCATGAAAATAGGATTTCTGTTTCCTAAGAGCTCATCTGTCAGAGCTTTCTGTTTGTATCATCACAGATAGTTGCTGTGGAGATGGATTATGAAGCAACCAAGGTTTGTGACTTGCAGTGGGGATTAACCATCAGGAGAATGAAGATCCTGGTTCTCTTTATGCAAATATGTCCCTTTCAGTAAATGAGAGGACAAAAACATGGATATAAAGGGAATGGCTTCTACATGGAATATATTTCTGGAGCTGGCTGTGAATCTTTAATAGATGATGACCAGTTTTATAATTTGGTAACCAAAACAGTCAGTGTAAGATACTGGGTATGTCTACATTGCCAATGGAGGTGTGACTCCAGTACATAACGACATACCTGAGCTAGCTTTGATCCACTTAACTCAAAAAGCAACTGCACAGACTTCAGTGCTGCCACATCTTCACTGCTATCAGTGCCCAAACTATCTAGATGAAAGCTAGCTCAGGTATGTCTATGTACGTGCTGCAATCACACCTCTGATTGCAGTGTAGACATACGCACTGAATCTGCGTCTTAGGAAGGATTCCCTGTAAGAGAAGGATGATAATAGTTGCACATCGATAGCGTTTTTGAACCCTTGATCTTGGTGTGCTTTACAAAGGTGGGTATTGTACAGACATGTGATAGATAGTTTTTCACTTGCTCAAGATCACGAGAACCCAGGCCTCCTGGTTCCCAGTGCTATGGTCTACCCACTAAGCCAGGCTGCCTCAGGAAAGATGTAGCTGCTAGTTGCTGCTGTCTAACTCCATGGGAGTGTGCTGTTGTTTTATTCTACATTTTTATGGCAGACACTGGGCATGATTCATGAGGAGGAAGCACAACACTTCAGAGAGCAGCTGGAATCCTGGGCTGCGAAGAGAGACCAGGCCCAGTTGCTGGAAATTAAGAGGAGCTGTGTTGCTCAGAGAATTAAAGACACAGAATCTGAGCTGTTTCATCTTCTGCAAACCACAACGGCCACCACCTCATCTCCTGAAGGAGTCCAGCAATCCTTTGGTACCAGCTAAAAGCATCCAACTGATGATGTTCCATCATTGCTGGGGCAAACAGCCCTGTGCACACATAGACACCTAATTTCCATGGAACATTCATACATGTATGTACATACACATAGTGACATGCTGGTACATATATGAGGATACACAACCTTCAACACACACACATGCATGATGTGGGTTATGTGGGCACATATCGGCAGATAAATACATGCACAGAAACAAAGATACTAATGGCTACAGTTTAAGATACAAATACGTATGTTCATGAACAGATGTACATGTACAGAGAGAGATGTTCACATGCACACTGATAGATGTATGCTGTAGTTCCTACATATATACATTCTTTACAGCTGTGAAGACTCAAATGTATTCCTATTCGCTGTTAATCATCCATAATTGTGCAGAGTTGAAAATGATATCAATGTTTTTAACTTATATCAATGTTCTGAACATACCACCTTCAATCAGTGAGACAAAAAGAGAATTGGAAATTAGACTCTTCACATACACTGTAGGAAATTCCTGCCCATCAGCAAAATAAATGATGTGCCTCTCATGAAGGCTGCACCCTTAAGGTTATTTGTTTTCCTGGAAAAAAGGCTGCTTTCGTCCTATCTGGTCTGATTTTTAATAGCTAAGGAACATTAACTCAAGCGATAATGTCAGTTCCAAGAAGGGTGGATCAGGAAATACCAAAGACATCTGTGAGGATATTGCGATTGTTGCCCTGCTGAATTTCATAGGCCTGTTATCAAATCACTAATTAATAATAAAACTTGGCCCTTTCCATCCGTGGATCTCAAAGCAATTTACATTGGAATGGTGAATTTCAAATGTAGAAAGAAAAAAATGTTTTAAAAGGTAAAAATGCCGGCAGCAGGGAGGAACAGTTGCTGTGATTTATGGAGTGGATTTTAAAATAATGTATTTGAAAAACTTCAGATCCAAAACACGTGGGAGTCCAGATCATTCTTGTTCTTAGGTTAAAATGACAGTTTTGTATTGTAAATTATTCTTGTCTCAAAAACCAAGTGAAATGAAGAAATAGGAAAACAAATGGACAGAATTTTAGCTATTCTGGTCCTTGTTACTGTCCCCCTTGTTCCATGAGGCCCTCTTGTACCATACACATAACTACCAAGTCTTACTTATTTGAGCTTCGTTTTTAGTATATCATGCTAGCAAGGAAGGATATTGCGATGAACTTCAATGAAACATTTAAAATCTCCCTCTCTTAAATTGTCACTGCATTCACTTATCCTGCTTTCAACTGTTTGTGCTATATATTAATGTGAACCTGAGTAACTCCACTCTCTAGTCAAGCTGGGAAAGACTTGAACAACTTCCTGACATCCAACACCTTTTCCTGCAGAGACTCCTGCTGGGAGCACAGTAGCTGTGAGTCCTCTCCCTTTGGAGCCAGCCCCCAGTACAATTCCGAGGATCAACCTCTGCTGCTAGAGACTAGGACTACAGTAGCTACAAACTCTCTCTGCAGCCAGTGCCTATAGTATTCTGGACAACGTTTTTGCTGGGTGAGGGCGGGGCTGGTGTGAGCAGTGAGATCTCCCATCTGGGGATCCAACACCCCTACACCAGTGCCTCCAGTGATTCCTGCTGAGATTAGAGTGGCTGCCCACCGCCTATATCTTGGAAACCTATTCCTGAAACTGAAGATTTATGATCTTTTTTTAAAAATCAAAAATCTGTCACATCCTCAGCCCTGCCCATAAAGAAGGCAAAGGGAGTCTGGCTTGGCTGTGAAATGTGTCTGACTTCTGCAGTGCAGGACTGGAGCCTCCTCCCTCCCTTTCTCCCCAGGTGTCTTCAGATCTCTTCCAGGTAAGGTATAGTAAGATAAAGCTGCCTGGCTGGGAGCCAGCATAACACCTTGGCAACCCACACAGGCAGGTGCCTGCTAGTAGATTCCAGCCACCTCGACTGGGCCCCTTTAATTGATAGAAGAAATATTTATTCAGCTGTCGCCTCAGGAAGAGGCTTTTGAGCCCTGCAAGTTCCTAAGCACAAACGAATGTTTACAAGGCACTTCTGCATGGCGTATCTACAGGTGGCGACATCAGCGAGAGAAACAGGGCACGCTGGCACCTGGCAGCCAGGACAGACGTGCTCAGTCTGGCTTTTACAAGGTGGTTGTCTGGTCGGATGTGAAGGAATTTCAGGGTCCTTCCCCCGGGGGGATGTTTTTCAGGTACCCATGCCCCTCTTAGATGTTGTTTCCCTCACTCATTCTGTGCCTTGGTTCTGACTTTCCTTGTCCTCCACAGGCAAACTGGAACATGGTGTCTGTTTACCGTTGCAGCTCTGTCTTGGGAGGCCATAGCAACTTACCAGCACCCTGGAGAAGCTCTTAGCAAAGGACAGGGCGGGAGGAGTCTAGGGAACACAACTTGGCTAAGAGCAAACACCTAACTCAGAGCATTCGCAGGGGGGACTTAGACCAGGATCAGGGATTGCTTTGCTGTGTCAGTATAAGATACTGGGAAAGTTGTCACTGGTCTTTTGCTTTTTTTTTTTTTGTAGGTTATTGGTAGAAATGTTTATAACGGTGCTTCATGGAGGTAAGTGACTTGCCAGCCTTGGATTTCTGTTGCCCCCTATGTGTCCATAAGGAACTTAGTTACTCAAGACAAAAGAGGCAATAAAGCTAGCATTCCTGTCCCCACTTGGTATACTGTTTTTGGCAGGGGAAAAAAACCAAAATATTGCATAGAAAGTGATTTTCTTTTTCAAAATTTCCTACAAAAAATACCTGGCATTTTTTGTCCGGCTCTAAAATTAGTAGAAGGTAAGTGAAAAGTTTCCGGGGTGAAATTTGCAAACATACCTAAGTGACTTGGGAGCCTAAATTGCATTTTCAAAAGTGATTTAGGCCCAGATTTTTAAAAAGTATTTAGGTATTACTAGGCTCAGCATTGCAATCCTTAACTGATTCAGGCACCTAAATCTCATTTTCAAAAAGGATTTATGCCATTAAAAGCCAAATTCCCCTTGACAGTTGATGAGATTTAGGATCCTAAGTGTTTAATCGCATTTTAAAATTACATTTAGACTCCTTAATCAGTAAGGCATTGCAAAGCTGAGTGCAGCAGTGCCTAAATACCTTTAAAAATCTGAAGGAGCCTAAGGCTTGGTCCTAAAATGTAGGTCACCCTAGCGCTGTGAAAAATTCACTCTGCCATTCGTGCTCTGCCATTCGGTCGATTTAACCCCCACTGTAGATGCAGCTAGGTCAACACAAGAATTCTTCCGTCAACCTAGCTATCTCCTCTTGCTGGGGTGGATTTACTACAGTCATGGGAAAAACTCCCCCTCCCCCACCCCGTTGCTGTAGGAAGTGTCTACACTACAAGTGTTACAGCGACGCAGCTGCAGCTAGCTGTTGTAGTGCAGACATATCCTTAACCTCACCGAGAGTCAGTGGGACTTAGGCCCAGATCCGCAAAGATTTCTAAGCACCTCACTCCCATTGATTTCAGTGGGAGTTTGGCATCTAAATACCTGTGAGGTTCTGGGCCTCAGTCCCCTAAGCACCTAAATCACTTTGAAAATAGAGCTTAGGCTATTAAATTACACAGGCATTTTTGAAGATTTATCCCAGGCCTCAGTCTTCCAGTGACTAGAGATGGAGGTTATCTGCAAACGCTGGAGCCACAACCAGACCCAAACTTCTCTCAATGCTGGGTGTTGGGACCCTGGATTTTACTATAGCAATAAACTCAAACAAGGGTGTGCATTAATGGGCCTCTGCCTGGTGCGTCCCTGGGGTGTGCCCTGCAAAGCACAA
The DNA here is from genome assembly GCA_037349315.1 of Chelydra serpentina. Classification (NCBI taxonomy): domain Eukaryota; kingdom Metazoa; phylum Chordata; order Testudines; family Chelydridae; genus Chelydra; species Chelydra serpentina. Next base: position 8,571,845 of record JBAIAC010000037.1, on the reverse strand, counting down.
AGAAGAGGAGTGTGTGCCTTTACAGTCTGAGAAGAGTGCTGATACCCTGCTAGCCACATACCCTCCCTTGGCTCATGGCCATTGGAGTATGGCTTTGGAGTGGACGTTTATGCAACGTATCCTTTCACTTTCCATAGTAGCTCCTAGAAAAGGGTAAAAGCAAATAAAAAAGAAACAGAAAAATACCATTTCCGTGCTATTTTGAACGTATTTATTGTTTGCAATTGTTTTCTAGCTCTTTTGTCTATGGTGATTCCTGCTGGGAGCAATGTTGAGGCTGGAATAGCTGTGATCTCCTAACAGCCAACACTCAACCATATCCCACAGTGATTCCTGCTTAGAGAAGCAAGGGAGGAGGAGCTGTGAGCTCTTCTTCGAGTGCTTGCTCATGTCCATTCCATATTAGGTGTGTGTGTTCGACACATGCACCAGTGCCGGAAGTTTTTCCCTTAGCACTATCCGTAGGGGACCGGCTCTGGTGCCCTCTGGAGTGGTGCCCGCATGGTGCGGTATAAGGCGTGCCACCAGCTCCCCCCACCCTCAGTTCCTTCTTGCCGCCAGTGACAGTGCTGGAACTGCTGCTGCTTCGTGCTCTTGCATATGCTTTCACTTAGTTCAGTGTGTCTTGCATGTTTCTTTGTAAAATAGTTGTATATAGTTTAGTATTTACCCTTAGTGTTAGTTCTAGTTAGTTGGTCCTGGACAGGGCATGCGGTCCCCAGGCTTTAAACCACGCGATTGTTGTAAGCAGCCCATGCCCATCAGTGACTCGCACACTAGCTGTTTAAGGTGTCTAGGAGAAGGACACATAAGCGACAAGTGTGGCATCTGTAAGTCGTTCAAACCCAGAACGAAAAAGGAGAGAGACATCCATCTCAGGGCACTCCTGATGGAGTCAGTGCTGACTCTGGCACTGGAGCAGACGTCCGACTCAGCCCCGAGTAGCGCAGCGTCGGTATGGAGCGCCCTGCCGATGCCGTCTACGAACCGGCACCGATTCCCCTCCACCAGTCCTGTGATCGATCAGTAGACCGGGGTCACCGGTCACCCGCCCGCTGGCACCCATTGCCAAGACGTGAATCCCCTCGATTGGGGAGATTCTACCAACGACCGACCTGCTCCGACTCCTGGTCCTGCTCTAGATCCCGGTACAGGTCAAGCAGCATGAGGCGTAGATCGCTGGTCTACTGACGCAGATCCGCCAAATGCCAAAGATCCCTGGGGTCCCTCGTCCCAATCGGATAGGTCGGCGTCGAGGTACAGCAGCCTACGGATACTGCTAAGGGAAAAACTTCCGGCACCGGTGCATGTGGCGAGCGCACACATCTAATATGGAATGGACATGAGCAACACATCTTGAGGAACACCAGTTACAGAAAAGGTAACTGTCTTTTCCCCCCTCATCCAGAAATCAACCATCCCCTAAAGTAACTCCTGCTGGGAGAGGCTGAGCCAGAACAGCTTAGGGAGAAAGCTTTTGGTTTTGTGCAGAGCTCCCAGCCAAGCTGACAAGAGGGGGGAAAGGGAAACAGTTGTACTGAGGCCCCAAGCTCAATATCTGTAATTGGGGTGAAATGGGGGCAAAATGGTAGGGGTGGGGCCTCAGTGAACATGATGGACCAGACCCCATATTTCACTCGATGGGCCTGCTGCCAGCGGCCACAACTAGTTTAATTTTTGATCCATGAATTATATCTTTCTCAACAGAAAATGAAAAGGCCCTTTTTAACATTCACTGCAAAGTCCAGCTTCTCCTGGAGAGCATCAAACGCTGCTGTGGCTGTGAGAATGAAGGTATGGTGGGTCACTGTGCCTTTCCCAGGGCCCCGTCTTGTTACAGCTGTGCTTGACCATGCAGTTTGACATTAGACCAGGTTTCTGCTGACTTTCACTTTCAGGGTGGGGGCGTCATCAAGCCCTATAGGGTTGAAGTCTGAGAAAATGTTCATGCTAACTCCCTGTGGATTGTAACTATCAAGTTCCATGTGGCTCTACTGATATTCCAGTTCAGATCAGGCCTCAGGGGCCAACCGCTGGTGCTCTTGCATATAATCCCAGGTATAGTTGCATACAAAGGCTCCAAGTTACCATGGTCTCAGTGTGACATAACAGGATGCCAATGTCTCCAAGGAGACCCCATAAGCTTGTTGAATCCCATGAAATCAGCTAATAAGACATATGTTTCTAGTTACCTGTTATGGGTTCTAGATGGACCTGTGCAAATTTTCATGCTCAGAACAAGATACATTTTCATTTTAGAGACGGGCCTGAATCACACTCCTCCTGCTCCCAGACTTCATTTGCTCGCTGGCCTTCAGCCCTTATCTTTGCCATGCATTGCAGGTGAAATCGAGCTGGCAGACGTGAGTGGCCAGGTGAAGAATTTGCTTCAGAACCAACATTGCTATGCCTCGGAGCTTCTGAGCGAGAGAGAGATCTGTGTACTCCTCAGCGTCACACGTAGGTACAGCATTGTCAGTCCCGCGAGAAGAAAATGGCTCTGCATTTTGGCCACTGGCATTCTGATGACTAGCAAAAAAAATAGGGGGGTTGTAAAGCAGCCCGGCACTTGGAGGGCATGATGATAGCTCTCCCTAGAATTCCAAATGGGAGTGGTGAGATCTTCTACATCCTCTAATACTTTGCCACTCAAGACGTGGTACAGGGCATGGTGACCATTCTCCTTTGGGACAGGCACCGTCACACCTCTAGCCTACCACTAGGGTCCTGGAGTTGCAGAGCACTTCCCAGACTTCTTCACGGGTGCTGTCTATGTTTCGAGCATTTTCATGAGTGTTTCCCAGGATTGTGAGAGAGGTTTCCATTCAAGAGCAAAGTGACTTATCTTGATCAGTCCCTTCTGTAACCTCTTCCAGAGAAAAACAAGAGACTTTACAGTTTCAGGTTATACAGCACCTTTCCTCTGCAGATCTTACCGCCCTTTGCAAAGCAGGTATTATCATCCCTCTTTTTCAGATGGGGAAACAGAGGCAAGGAGATGTTATGGTTGAAATGTTCAATAAGGATTAATTTGGGGGTTTCCCTACCCAAGCCACGGATTTCTTAATAGGCAGCAGGTTTAAAACAAACAAACAAAAGGATCTATTTCTTCACACAATGCGCAGTCAACCTGTGGAACTCCTTGCCAAAGGATGTTGTGAAGGCCAAGACTATAACAGGGTTCAAAAAAGAACTAGATAAGTTCATGGAGTATAGGCCCATCAGTGGCTATTAGCCAGGGTGGGCAGGGATGGTGTCCCTAGCCTCTGTTTGCCAGATGCTGGGAATGGGTGACAGGGGATGGATCACTAGATGATTAACTGCTCTGTTCATTCCCTCTGGGGCACCTAGCATTGGCCACTGTCGGAAGACAGGATACTGGGCTAGATGGACCTTTGGCCTAACCCAGTATGGCCGTTCTTATGGTCTTATGTTCTCAGAGATGCTGAGCACCTACAACTGCGGTCAAAGTCAATGGGAGCTGCAGGTGCTTGGCACTTTCTGAATATGAAGTCCAATGGGTCTAAAGTTGGGCACCCCCAATCAGAGGCCACTTCTGAAAAATGTGTCCTGAATGACTAGGCCAAAGCTACACAGTGAGTCATTGTCAGATTAAGATTTCCTGGTGCCTAGTCCCAATTCTGGCCACTAGACAGTGCATCCTCAGGATAAATGTTTCTCTCTTTATGAAATTCCTTTGTCCCTTGCAGGTGGTGAAGGTTCTTCAGAGATAGTATTTACACCACTACTGAAAGACGAAGGAGTTATTAACCCTAAGTTCCTTGGTAAGTAATGCTACTGAGCTAGATGGTCTTATGAGACTGATACACAAAGCTCGTTAGGATGTTGGGTTTATTTCCAAGTTAAAAGAAGATACCATCTCAGCTGTATTCCTCAGGAAGGGATCAAAGCCCAAGCCAAGAGAGAGATATTTAAATTTGCAGTCAGAAATATTTCTTTGTTGTTTCTTGGAGCCAAATTGGCATTGTCAGAAGGCAGCAGGCCTAGTTTAGAAGGGATGAGACAGCTCAGATTCACCTGGGAGTAGTTAATTCACTGAGTAACTGGGAGGTAGTAAATTAAGCAGAGATGCACCTGAGCATCATACAAGCTTAAGGATCTCAATTAGAGAGGGAACTTCTTAGCAGAAAGACTGCTGTTGCTGCTAGTGAGACTGAGGGAATTGCAGAGAGGATCTTCTTCCAGCAGACTGGTGAGAAACCGCCAGACAAAACCAACACCCCAAAGAGGGAGAAACAGGTTAGGAGGCTGGGGAAGGAAAACTAGAGAGGGAGGAAATAGCTCAAAGAACAACAAGGGAGGAAGAAGGACTGGTTCTAGCCTTTTCAAACAAGGGCCCTGAGCTGGAACCCAGGGAATTGGTGGGTCTGAGTTCCCATACCTACCCCAGCCAGGGGGTTTTAGAGAAGAGGCTCCTAAACCCTGGAGACCTAGGGCAGATTAGCCTCTGCTAGAGCCATGCTCAGCTGCAAGGGGGTGCTTAGGAAACAATGGTGCCCTTTGTACAGGCATTTATATACAAAGTATATAAAATAAATAATATATACACTTTGGATATACATTTATATCCAAAATGTCTCTGAATTTCTTTCCATTTGGGGTGGTGTATTGGTGTCTTGGACAGGTGCAGACTTGTCTCCTACTTGGTTAATGAAAGTTTGGGTGCTGCAGGCAACACATTCCTCTCCTGGGAAAGAGTGTATTCCTTGGTTTCAATTTACTGTTTAAACTAATCCAGCATTTCCTGGGAGTGATGCATGTTTTGGTTAACACATCGCAAACCATAGAGAGGGTTGCAAAGAGCAGGCAGAACTTGTCTGGGAACCAGCCTTGCTGATTGCCCATATGGCTTTGCAGTGGCCAAAACCAGTTACCTAGTAGTGTTGTGGCCCTGTGGAGCTCTTGACACAATGGTTGGATCAGATCAAAACAGGTAGCCAGTGTAATAGTCAATCAGTGTCTAAATAAAATGATTTATTCTGCATATACTCACCTTCAGAGCCCGAGTTATTGATTATATTTAGTAATTATATGGAATACTTTATCTGAAGGTCTCTAGCCTCTGCGAATGTTAAGTAATTGAGCTACAACCCTCCTCCCAATATTTCTGACCAGTAAGTATTATTGTCCTCATTTTACAGTAGTGAAATTGAAGCACAGAGCAGATGAATGACTTGCACAAAGTCACCCAGTGAGTCAGTGGCAGAGTTGGAAATAGAACCCAGGAGTTCTCATTGCACCATCAACTTCTGTAATCACTTGACTACACTCCCGGAGCTGGGAATAGAATCCAAGAGACCTGACTCCCAGTCTCTTGTGAGAATAACTATGCTAGATTCCTCCTTAATCTTTGATTTTTGGGGGGCCTTTTTATTTATTAATTGTAGAATTAGTGCTACAGTTGGTTTGGGTGAAATCAGATAGTGAGTGCCATGAAGGTACAAGTGTTGAAGTGTCTGACCTTTCCAAAGCAGAGTGCTTTTCTCCTCTCTTTGAAGCTAAACTGGGGAACTGGCAAGATTCCAAGGTCTCTTCTACCAGAGTGAAATCCAAAAAGGCTGGCAAAAAAACAACTGTTCTCTTAGATGTTCTGTCTGCAGAAGGTGAGTCTCTGAAACCTAATGAGGAGACCATAGGGTTTAATCCTGTTATGTTCCCTTTGGATTTACAGCACCCACCCATGAGCATTGTGTGTTTCTGCTGCAGGTAAACGGAGTCCATCGCCCCAGGGCAACAGTACTAAAACTATGGTCTCCTCTCCAAAACAATCCAGGAGACCCTGATAGTGGCAAATCCCAAGGGATGGTTGGTGCTGAGCTGTTGGAGGACCTCTCCTTTCCGGCTGCTATTTGAAAATGTTGTTTCATGTTTGCTGACTTGTTCCTTGGTGGAGCACCTGTTGGATGGGTTGGGTCCGGGAACATTAGGAACATGTATTGCTTTTCATTCTGAATGATCCCAAATTTGCTGTGGAAAGACACTTCCATTCTCTGCTGGCCAATTTGAAAGGAAGGGAAATAACGGCTTCCTTCATGATGGCTCACAGAAAAATGCAAAGTTGCATCTCAAGAGGGAGTACCATGAACTAATGATCTAAACATGGGCATAGAAGGGGAGACCTCCTGAGCTGTAATCCCTTTATTGAGCCCCACTACACTGAACCACTGATTTATTGTTAATTCAGCAGCAAAGGTGCATGTGGTGCTTGACAGACCCATTTAAAATCACCACTCCATACGCCATGGCATTTACAGTCCAGCTAAAACTTGTTAGCTGGTGATTAATCTCACTGAACTACTATTTCAGTGGGATTACTCACATGCTTGGATTTAGGCACATGCTTAAGTACCTTGCTGAACAGAGATTGTAATGGATTCAATGTAGTGAATTAACATCACTTTCTGTGAAACATACTATGGTGCTAGAGTGGAAATTTGCTGATCTTCCTTTTGTAAGGCCTGTGTCATGTATCTTTGGTCCTTGGCTCCTCCTGTGGATGATTCAGATGGAACAGCTCAGAACATTAGCCTCGCCTGGTGGCTTTCTTTGCACTGCTGCAAAAGTGAAAACTACAGGAGGATTATAGCTACCTGATCAAGTGAGCTTATGCAGGCACAATATTCACTGAAGCCTGAGTAATGACCACAGGTTCAGGTCCTATAAAATTACTAGATTATTGGATGTAAATGTGAACTACAACCTGCACTGATGTCACGGTTAACGTGTAACCAGCTTTATGGGTACCGGTTGGAGGTTCTTTTGCTGCTTGGCTACTTTTCTCTGATTCAGAATTCTACTTTGCTCCTTCTGATTCATGTAACCTTTGCTTTATGTTATGTACTTCATCCCTTGGTGTGTCAAAGAACCATTAGGACTGTTTGTGTTGAATAGCTTTCATACATGGTTTCCCTTACAGCGAGAGAAACATTAAAATAGTAGGTTTCTTTGGCGTTACTCTGCATTGATACCAGAGCAAACAACAACAGAATCTGCCCCATGATCTTCAGTCGTGTGAATGTCGCTCTGTGGTAGAGCCTGCCGCCCGACAGGACCCAGCTACAAGTGTCATGTTTGGGGTGGGTCTGGTCAGAAAATTACACAATCCTCTGAAGCTTGGGTCACGTCAGCTCTACTCCTCCAGCCCATGAGGATGGTGGCTGTGTCTGCGTGCTCTACTCCTGCTGGCTGCTGCACTGCGCGGTAGAGGGAGCGTGCCAAGGAGTTGCAGTGTCTCATCACACAGCATTGGATAGGACAGGCACCCACTAGCTCATGCATGTGTGGCCGCACCAACCCTTGGGCAACAGTGGTGCTGATTCTGGTTCAGGGGAAAGGTCAGGATTGGGTGGGAAAACTACTGGACCTGCTTGGGTGGGTGGGGAACCATTTCAGGTTTGGGGTGAGGCTAACAGCTTAGGCCCAAGCAGACCTCTACTCTGTGGTACCAGGCTCAGATTCAGTTCTCCTTTCCACTGGTATTGAATCCAAAATGGGCCAGTCCAGATGGTCATAGTGGATTTCATTCTAGGATCTCAAATACATTGCTACGGTGGCCTGTTATCCCCATTTTGCAGATGGGGAGTCTTGGGTTGCACAGACCGCTTAAGTGACTTACCCAAGGTTTTGCAGCACCTCGGTAGCCCAGAATAGAGGTAGCCCTCCCTCTCCTGCACTCTGATCACCAGACCATATTGCCTCTCATGTTTAAGCACCTCTGAAAAAGAAAAATGTTCCTGGGTTTAGTGTGAGTGGAGCATAACGGACTGAGGCTGATGTCAAGGTGAAACTACCCTAGCAAAGACACAATGGAGTCCCTGAAAGGCAGGTGCTGTCAGACGACAGTCTTGCCACTGGCTGAGACTCAAGGAATGAGGTCTCACCTACAGGCAGCGTCTGCGCAACATACACACGATCTTCAGAGGAGCGGAACTTCCAAAGAACACAAGTGAAGTCAATGGAAGCGGTGGATGCTTAGCACCTCTGAAAATCAGGCCTTCTGTATTTAGTATGACTTTAGCACCTAGAGACCAGACTTCCAACAGAGTTCAGCCTCCAATAGTGAAGAGGTACCTAAATCTATGGCCATAGGCACCGACTCTCTGGGTGCTCCAGGGCTGGAGCACCCACGGGGAAAAATTGGTGGGTGCAGAGCACCCACCGGCAGCTCCCCGCCATTCCCGGGGCCCGCACCCAGCTCCCCGCCAGTCCCGGGACCCGCGGCAAGCTCACCTCAGCACCAGGAGATGTTGCGGGGCCCCGCCCCCCACGCTGGGCGATGTTGCATCGGTGGCAGGGCCCGGCGTCGGGGGCCCCGCCCCGACGCCGGGCATCAGCCCCTATCGGCGCCACCGGAAGTCGGCGCCTATGTCTATTGCAATGGCAGATACAGGAGGCAGAGGGCTTCTGGAACCAGATGTCACATATTTTGATCCTTAAATGGGGGCTGAGTAACTTTGAAAATGTCTGTAATGATCCTATTTGTACTGTGTGGAGGGGTGTTTTGTTGACAAATTTCTGTGTCTCTACTGAGGGTGAAATCCTGTCCCTACTGACTTCAGTGGGGCCTAGATTTCACTGCAAAGCCTATTAATATATACAATGAGTGGGTGGGGAGGCAGCCTGGGGAGACCTCTGGAGCTAGGAGCAGCCCAGGGAGTCCCACACCACATACCCAAGAGTTTAGAAGCCCTGAGAGCTCTGTGGGCTACTAGGCTCCTGCCACAGAGCAGGGAACCTAGATGCTCTGAGACCCGTCTTTAGCCTGGTTGCCAAGGTGGCAGCTGTCTACTGCCGTCAGCTTGCACTATCAGCCCCACCGTTAGTTCTTTTTAAACTCAGTACTTGCATTACCAATACTGCTAATGTTTTGTTTATTGAATTTCTATAGCATTTTTACCTTTGCCTTGCACCACATTAACTCCCATAATCCTCAGTGTGGCCACGACCCTTTGCATGGTGTTAAGTCTTCCAGTTAGCAAAGCCAGGGTGGGAATAGTATAAACCCATTAAAACAGTTTATCAGTATTTGGAGATAAGGTTCAGATAATCATGTAGAACTTCCGGATCAAACTTACTGCTTCAAGGTGGCTTTCTGTATCCAAATAGAAACACCCTCTCATAAAACACAACGAAACAATCAAAGCGATAACAATAAAAACACAGTTTTTCTTCTATGAAAAAAGGAGGGAGCCCAATTTAGAGTAAAGGAGCTACCCACAGCCAGTTGTCGCCTGGCACTTGGCTTCATTACACCGTCTCTTCCCCATAAAAATGCAATGAATGAAGTCATTGTGTTTAGTTATTTTTAGTAAAACCTTTTATGGGTTCCAGAACATGGATAAACAAGTAATATACCAAATAATAACTGAGGCACAGAAAGACTAAAGGCAAGGGACTACGTTTTGACAGGCATTGAGGTGCCTAACTCCCATTGATTACAATACCTTAATACTTTTTTAAAATGTAGGTGCCAACATTCAAGCACTACTGAGATCCTCAAATCCCCCCAACTCTCTAGGGCTTAAACTTCCACTGTTAAAGTCCCTGAGGAGCCTCAGTTTCTGCCAGTGAGCACGTGCACAGCTCCCTCCATCTAGGCGCCCAGGACCCTATCTCAGGCCTAAGCTGCACTGGGATCATCAAATGAGGCCTGGGGATAATCCATGAGGTGTGCTCTGAGCCTACGTAAACCCTCCTAAAATATAGGAAACCGCACATCCACTTCCCCCTTTGTAACTTTTAGCCCAGTGGTAAGCATATTCAGCTGGGATGTGGGAGACCCTGGTTCAGTTCTCCCCTCTGCTTGATGAGGAGAAGGTATTTGAAATTGGGCCTCCCCGGTCCCTGATGAATGTCTTAAGCACTGAGCTATGGGTTATTCTAGTGTGGGGCTCTCTGTCTTTCCCAGGGAAGCTGTTCCAATGTGTATAAATAATTACATATTCACTGGAGCAGGGGACTGGAATCTGGTGCTATACAAACAGAAGGCAAAAAGACAATCCTGGCCCCAATGAGCCCCAGTCTACGTAGGGCTCAGTCTACGTAGACAAGACAGACAGCAGGGGAAATGGGAAAAACACACAAGCAGAGTGACTAATGCCAGCGTGGCAAACATTATGTTGGTTCCACCATTTGGGGTGGGGGGAGGTTTAGTTAGGAGGGGATCGACTCAATGGAAAGAAAAGTGAAAGGAAGGGGGTGGGGGTAGAAGAGGATAAGAGGAACAAGTGTGGAGTGGAGCTGAGATGGAGAGTGAGGGAGGGCAGAAGAAATAACCAACAAGCACAGGGCAGAGCAAGTCCAGTCAAAACTAGAAATACACCAGAAGCTGTTATATTGAGTAATAAGAGCTTAATTTATGTAAGTCACGTAACCCATGTGGTTTATGTAGCTATGAAACTGGGATGGCTTCTGTTTTCTGACTCCTGCACCTTTAAGTTTCTAAGGCGTCACCCTGTCTGCAGAGTCCAGCCGCCATTTTGCTAGCAGAGCTGGCGCAGTCTGTAGCGAGGCCTCTGCTGTGCTTTCTCTCAAGAGGATGTTGCTTTTGTTCTTCCTTGTTTGTCAGCTTCCTGACGTGAATAGTTTTAGACTCACAAGGGCATGTTTTGCTTCTGAGCAGGAATTCTGGGATTTCCAAACAGCAGAGAGCTCGGAGGACACGAAGAAGCTGTGAGATTGCATGTCAGAGAGTGTCTCTTAATAATTCCTGCATGCAGACAATAGCCTGGGGTTGAATTTTATGGGAATTAGTAGGAAGTCTTGTTTCGAAGTTACACTCCTGACATCACAAAATGACAGTCCTATTGCCTTCCACCTGTCAGTTTCAAAGTGCTTTACAAGAAAATGATTCCCATTATACACCCAGGGAATATAGCTGAAGAGAACAAAAGAATGGCCATACTGGGTCAGACCAATGGTCCGTGTAGCCCAGTGTCCTGTCTTCCAACAGTGCCTGGCAGCAGGTGCTTCAGAGGGAATGAACCAAAGAGGGCAATTATTGAGTGTTCCACCCCCTGTCATCCAGTCCCAGCTTCTGGCAGTCCAAGGTTTAGGCACGCCCAGACCATGGGATTGCATCTCTGACTACCTTGGCTAATAGCCATTGATGGACCTACCCTCCATGAACTTATCTAAATCTTTTCTGAACCCAGTTATACTTTTGGCCTTCACAACATCCCCTAGCAATGAGTTCCACAGGTTGACTGTGCATTGTGTTAAGAAGTACTTCCTTATATTTGTTTTAAAACTACTGCCTATTGATTTCATTGGATGACACCCCCCCCCCCCTGGTTCTTGTGTTATGTGAAGGGTTAAATAGCACTTTTTCTCCACATCATTCATGATTTTATAGACCTCTATCATATCCCCCTTTAGTCATATCTTTTGTAAGCTGAACAGTCTAAACTCTAAACTCTCCTCATCCCCATATGGAAGCTGTTCCATACCCTTAATCATTTTTTGTTGCCCTTCTCTGTACTTTTTACAAGCCTAATATATCTTTTTTTAGATGGGACTTGCCCAAGGTCACACTGCAGGTCAGTGGTAGGATCTGAAATAGAAACCAGGCTTTCTGAGGCCAAGTCCAAAGTAACATGCAGTGTAGGATTAGTGACAATGGATATTTAGTTTAACATCATTATATTTGTGTTATAAACAAATTACACTGTTGTGCTAGCTATGAAAGAGTTTGGACCCTTGATCCTTATGTCTGCCTTCTGAGAATTTTGCGTAACTTAAACATAATTGTGCCAGAGAGCTGTGTTTCTGTGCAATATGAGGGTTGATGTTAAAAAGCGAACTCCAAAAACGGAGACACAGGACTTGAAAGGGCTCAGTCAGAAAGGGAGAGAATCTCAGCTAATTGGGATTGCTAGCTGGCTGTCCCTCACTGAATCCTTCCCAGCTGTCAAGTGCCATTTAGAGCACAAACAAGGCTCTGCAATCCCTGTCTATCCTGGGATGCTGCTTGTATGTCTTCTGTGTTGTTAAGTCCTGCAATTTTTCTCTCTCTAGGGGGAGTTCTCCAGGGGGAGTCTTTCAATCAGCTCCTTTTTCCATGTTCCTCCGGCTGGCCAATGGCACACCTGCCATTGCAGACATTTTGGCTTCATTCTCAACACATGTCCCAGACATTTCCATCATCTTCTCTAGATAGTTTTGGAGCTAAAGAGTTATTAAAGGCTCTGAGGAGCAGATAGTTTAAATCACCTATTTTGATCCTGATTTAAATTGTCAAGCATGTAACCTTGAGTTAATATATCCATTTTCATTATCTTTTGCATTTCTACATAATAGTTATTTTCCTAAAAAAAGGTTGATTGTCATTGGTTGGTAACCATTTTGATTTGCAACTAAATTTAAAAAATTAATTTTTTTAAAAAAAGATTGCTTTTTATCTACCCTGCTGAGGAGAGAGTATCTCTTTTATATGCTTACAAAGGAAGGAATTTGTAATGGCACCAATGCATAGATGAAAGTTCATTGCTTATATTCCCCTCCCTGAGCTTGGGTCTCATTTGGGCAGCTCGTACTAACCGGGGAATGGTCTGGAGGTAGGGCTGCATTGCTTCCTACTAGTGGAATATCTCCAAGCCACCTCTTATGTGTCATGGAATGCTCCCTGTGAGGGAAGAGGAGGCTCTTTCACCTACTTGGGCCCACTGGAAAAAGGTGGCAGTGGTAAGGAAAGATGGCTGCTTTGTTTCCACTTTGTGCCACCCAAACTGCTGCAAAGTGGCCCCAGTACAGCCATGAATTGGGCCTAGAGAGTATAAAGCAAAGACCAAGGGCTTGTCTACATTTAGAGCATTGTAGCACTTAGTGAAAATGCTGTCTTCGCCAACAGGAGCGCTTCTCCTGTTGGCCTAGGCACTTCACCTTCCTGAGATGTGGTATCTCTGTCGATGGGAGAAGCCTGGGAGTTCAGTTGGTATAACTGCATCTCTCTGAGTGACATAGTTATACCGACATAATTTGGTTGTGTAGACCAGGGCTAAGCCTGCAGAGCCTGAAGCTGCAGGGGGATCAGAGGAAACTCCAGTGTTACCAGCTCTTGACATTTTGGGGAATGTTTGTTTAAAACCCTGTAGTCATGTGAATACAACAGAAGTTGAGGGTTCATTGGGGACCCGAAGGATGTTTCTAGTTTCATGGTTGCAGAGAAATACTGAAAAATGTACTCCCTCGCTGAGAGCTGAATCTGAGGTATATTATGTCTTCAAGGAATCCAAAGATGATTCTTTATTGATGCTCAAGAGGAAATTGTTAATTCTGTGTCCCATGTAGGTGCTCAGCAGATCTTTTAACTCAGGTTTCTGGCAGTGGTGAAAATTATTTTTAGATGTTTAGTTTTAAAACTCTAGATGCTATTTGTACTTTGTTAAATAACCAAATAGTCCCAGTTAATGATTTACCACCTTACACAGTTTCCCTTTAATGTATTTACATATCCTTCTTGACTTGAAGGTAAATGTAAGAATGAGGAAGACATTGAGGCTGTGCTGTAAACTGTCTGGTTACTTTGGCTTCTCCAGCACAGCTTAGAAAACTGTTCTTGCAAAACAACCTGATCTCTTGCTCAAGCTCAGAAAGGAAATATTGACTTGGACTTATTCTCTTTTGTTTTTTTCTGATGTGCACCCTAGATATTGTTCAGGGAAGGAATTTAAGACTTCATGGCAGAGACCTTGGACTGAAGGTACATGGGTAATTAGGGTTAGGAGGAAACTTTTCCTGGGAACAGGTTATCCCATAACTGCTGTGTTTCTTGCACCGTCCTCTGAAGCAGCTGGTACTGGTTGTTGTCAGAGACAGGACACTGGGCTAGGTGAAGTGCTGGTCTGATCCAGTCTGGCAGTTTCTGCTTTTCAAAGATGAGAACTCACTCTTCATGGTTTTCAGACTTCCTGCTGAGAATGTCAGCTAGGATGGGGGTTATGATGTTTGGTTTGTGTTGTGCACAAGAACTGGACCTGCTGAAATGCTGTCGTAGCTCTTCATTATGAGACAAATTTGGTATGGGGTGTAATAGCCCTGTGACAGCCCTGGCTTCCGCTGGAGTTTTCTGGTTTATACTTCTGTCTCCTTTATCACAGTTACATAGAAGGCAGCTTTTATGTGATCTGATTCACAAAGAAGCTCACAAAACACTTTGTAGAAAAATAAATACAAGAGAGAGAGAACTAAATTCCACCAATGCCTGCCCTCCCCCTGCAATTGAAAGAAAGAATGGGTATGATTTCCCCAGTGTTGTGCAGAAGGCCAGCATGAGATTTATACACCACTTAACCCCTTGCTAGGTTGGCATCTGCCTTGAAGCATGAGCATTTATATCCCTCTCCAAACTCATGCCTATTTTTAATACTTACCATTATAACTCTGGTTAGTCTCATTATCTATATATCCATTATCTGTATAAATGTCCAATACCGTTTTTCTTTGCTAAGTTCTTGCCTCCAGTGATATCTTGAGGCAGTGAGTTCCACTGACTGTGTCTTGTGTGGGACATGTATTTGCTTTGGTTCCCATTATAGGTCCCTTCATGTCATGGATTGATTGGGTAGCATGGGAGGGTTCTTGCATTGCTGCTGCCCTTGTTGCACATTGGATAAATAGAAGATTTCAGTGTCCTGGGAGCTTAATAGACTGGCATATTTGGCCAGCAAAGACTTCACTTTAAAAAGAAAATTGAGATAAAAATACGGGTAAAAAGATGAGCCCCCTTCCACCAAGTAGCAGCAAGAGATGGCTAGAGACAACAAGACATTAATATCCCACAGAACAGCCATGGTGTGAGAGCAGAAAGGAAAGTCATTGCTTTACTGAAGAGGTGCAAGATATGAGCTATTACACCTTAGCTGTTTGGGCAGGGACCAACTTTCTTCTGTGTCCATGACTTTGGCTCATATGCATTAATAATAATAATTCATCACTGAAAAATCCTCTCTGCAGGGAATCAAGGATACGCTGAAGTGTGTAAGGAAGCCACCACGCTATTTCTCATAATAACTTCACTGAAAAGGCTGAAATGAAGACTCAAAAGAACAGCAGTGTGCTGCTGCATTGACTTGTGGATGCCTGCCTTCTCAAATCATGTGTATGTGAGCTTGGGACTGAAAGATGAGGCAGGTGGGTTCTGTCCCTTGCTCTACCACTGACTCGCTGCATGATTTTGGGCAAGTAGCTCAACAGTTGTGCCTCAGTTTCTCCATCTATACAATGAAATCCCTACCTCACAGGAGTGTAGTGAGTAGACGTGGCCTCAAGATGCAAAATCTGGATCCAGGTGCAGAAATTGAGAACATTCAGAGCTATGCTTTTGATTTGGCCCATTTTTTAGAGATGGGAGCCAGCTGTGGACTTTGGATCCAGTTGCTTTTCCAACTTTTCAGGTCCACATGTTATGAGTAAAGTGCTTTGACCTCTTCAGCTGAAAGGCTCAACATGCAATGTGGTGGTGAAGTTTGCAGTCTTCACATTAGCAGAGCCAACAAAGTCTTATTCGCACAACAAGGTGGTAACCTTCAGAGCCAGACAGCTGAGTCTTCTCAGTGCCCTTTGGAACATCAGCTTCTTGCATCAGGAAGAGAGTGAGAAATAGAGATCAAATCACTGGCTTAAATTAAATTTAATTATCAAAATTGATAGCACCCCCATAGACAGCCACATTTAGATTTTATACTTCATGTTTTGAGTGTTTGAAATAAACTCCCTTGAAGAATGAGAAGAGTTTGAAAGAGAGGGAATACTGAGGAGTCACTGGAAACAATATAGATGGTGAAAAAAAGAGCAAACTAGAGAAAGGACAATTAGCAGGTGACACAGTGTGCCATCCAGTATATTACCCACTGGAGTCTCTTTATTAAATGTTACAGTCATGCCCCTTTTGTGCTATCTCTGTTTCCCATTTCAGCTTTATTCAGGTCATACTGCCATGATCTGACCCCAAAGAGGATCCACAGGACACTGTTCTACTGTTGAGAGTACAGTCTGTTCCTGGCTCTGACACTGACTTTGGTTGTGTGACTGACACTGACTTTGGGCAAATTATTTAACCTCACTGTGCTTCTGAGTTCCTCCTCTCTACCATGAGATAATAGTACTTGTGCCCATGGCAAAGCACTTTGAAATCCTCCACTGAACTATTCTATGTAGATTCAAAGTCATGTTTTAGAGATGAGTCCAAATGAAAACCCTGGCTCCAAGCATCCCAAATACTGCTGCGGTGTCTACATTGTTGCATTTGAACAAAAGCATCAAGCCAGTAGTTTGTTTTTTAACCAAAAATGGCCCAAAATAAGAATCATTTATCTGCACTCCCCTCCTTGCTGCACTTTAGGAGCTCAGATGAGAGCTCAATTTAAACCAGCACCGGCTTTGACTTTTGCATTTGTACAGACCACTGTTCTTTGTTATGAAGTTTGTCTTCTCATTTTGTTACAGCAACAGCCAAAAATCGAAATGTTGATGCTCTCCCTTCACAAACCAGCTTTACTTTTTTAGAAAAAGGTGAAAAAAGTCAAAGGAAATGGCTCGGGAGATATCTTTTAAAGTACATTTTTGTCTAAGTATTTTTTTTTTGTTCCTCTGTCACTGCTCCTCTTCACTATAAGTCCATGGTTCCCCTTTCCTCCTCCATGCGAACAGCATGACCGGTAGGCAGAGAATCAAAGGTGCAGCAAGATATTTGTGAACTTTGGCCCCCTCCTCCGACTCTCCGGCACCACTTTTGTTTCTGGGAGATGGACAGGCGGATTCTCTTATCAGTTGTGCTCTCTCTTCTCTGGCTAATTCATTGGCCCAGACTCTGAGTCTTGCTGCCGCTTGCCATGTAGAGATACCCATAGGAGGGAATTTACATAGATAAATATGTGTAGTTTGTGGGGCCTCATGGGAAAAGTGAGTCTTTAAGGGGGGTTAAATAAAGATAATTCTGTTCATTCCCTCTCTCTCTCTCTCTCTCTCTCCCTCCCTTCCTCCCTCCCTCTCCACATTTCATCTCTCTCCTTTAGTGTGTCTCCCTCTTTTGCTGTGTATTTTCATTCTCCTTGCCAACGGGCAATGAGAAATGAGTTTCCTGAATCAATAATCATTATAGGGTCCCTTCTGATTTTAAAAAAATCCATGAATCAACACCTATCCAGCCTAATAAATAGGGTGGTTCTCAGTTCCCACCCCCACTATTTACAACCCCACACTAAACAGGCAGAGGATTTACAGAGGCGCATCCATATCCCTGCTACCTTGCTTCATTTCTCGTCCACTTACCACCCCCCATGCACTCAAGGGTTCCCCCAGCACAAACGAGAGTGATTCTTGTGTGCTGCGAGAGCCCTGACCCCTTCTGACCCAGTATGAGCAGCCCTGCGTGACAGGGAGGGGACCAAAGAGAAGGTGTCAGTGCCTGGAGGGGTGTGTGGTGCATAAAGACAGGAGAATCTGCTGGTACCAGCAGAGAAGAGAAGGCGCAATCTATCCATGAATCTATCCATCACAGACAGTTACCCTCCCTTCTCTGCTGGTACCAGCACATCTCCTGTCTCGGTAGAGGCTGGTACCAGCAGATTTTTTTAAGTGGCCCAGGAGACTGAAGTTTGCTATTTATCCATGGTAGTGGTCATGACAAGCTCTCTCCATCAAGGTGGCCTCGACAATCACCTAGGAATGAGTCAGATGTCAAAGCATCCTTTGCTTTCCTTCGACCTGGTCCAGGGGAGTGTTTCCATGGGCTTTGGGTCAGGCCCTGTCTCCCTATTAAATCATTGGTACCATTTCTGCTGAGAGGCCAAAGGGGCCAGTAAATGTCAATTACCATGGTGTTTTGTATTTTGTTTTGTTTTTTGCAGTGTGCACCTATTCAAATGGGATTTAGCCCCACCAAACTTGTCTCAGATAGGTCTCTGAATAAGCCCCAATACACACAGGAGGAGTGAGCAAAATGAGACAGAGACAGACACTTTTGGGGAGTAGAAAATAAAAAATTGCTCCTCTAAATGCTTAATTCTTATTTGCAAATGTATTTCCCTTGTCCTTCAGCCAGGGCCAGCCCTAAGTACATAGGTAAAATTGTGATCTGATGTACCTTCCGCCTACCTAATCCCTGGAATCTGGACCTAATCCTGCAAACAATTCATTCGGAGAAGCCAATGGGCATCATACATATACAAAACTTGCAGAACCGGATCTCGCTGCTTTGCTATCTTCAAACAACGTTGTCACGGTTTCTGCTCTGTAATCTGTAACAGGCCTGCTGGTTTCCAAATATGCCCTTGAATCTGCATAGAATGCACTGATGCTTCAGAGGAGGGGTAAGTGCAAAGATTCGTGGATAAGGTGTCTGGGTTTGTGGAAGGCTGGGAGGCATAGCCTCTGAGCTAGAGAAGATCAGCTTGAAATTGACTCGTTAGTGACTGAACAGAACAGTTCCTGTACTATTGCTGTAGCTCTCTCTGATATGTCGTAACAGGCTGTCCATCCCTGGCTGTGTTTAGTTCTGCTGTCAGCTCCAAGATCATGAGTTTGGAATAGGTGTTAAATAAATAAAGCAAACTGAGCATGTTGGCCAAGGCAAGACTGCTACAGAGTCACTTAGAGACGCTTGGGGTCTCAGAGTAGAAGGTGGCTGATGTCAGCGGCTCCATCTCAGTCCCTGGTCTGGGATATTATAACGCCGTTCCACAGGGCTTCAGTCCTGGCAAGCTGGCATGATAGAACTTTCACAGGAGAGGCTGGCCTGAACAGAACAATGTGGTTTTTCTAGTAGCTTCTCAGTGGTACAGACTGAAAAGTCATCTGCTTTTGAGCGTGGGAAATTTTACAAGACTAGTGGCTGGGGAGGTATGGAGACTATGTGGTGCTAGGATAGGGGGATAGAACTGAGAAGCTCAGGGTGACCTGAGTTCCCCCAATGGAAAAATAAATAATTCAATCATTTGCAGTATTTTCATTATCAAGATGGGCTTTGGATCAGGACATTCCTTGCTGTCTCTCACCAGGTGTCTGGTAAAATGCCAAATCATCTTCCCATTGGAGTCAAGGGGAGGTCTGTTATTGTCTTCAGTGGGACCAGAATTTGGCCTGAAGTTCCATTCTTATATACAGTGCAGTCCTGCATTTTGGTCTGTCTGTGGCTATGGTAGATGTGTTAGGTGAACCGGGCGGGGCAGGGCAGTGTTGGAGGTTTATGCAGATTTGGGCTGCAGGTCAGGCAAGTATTAATTTTTTGCACATGAAATTTCTGGACCTTTCCATTTCCACTGCTGCTGGAAATAAGGCAAGAAGAACCAGAAGATGGTTCAGAGGGGCAGCAAACATTACAAAAGATAAATTGGAGAGCCAAACTTTTCAAACCTCAACAAGATGTTGAACTGGAGGTTCTGGGCCACCGTTCATGTTAGCCTTTTCTTTATCCAAAACTCTTTCCCATCCTTCCATATATGTTATGTCTCACTTGCTCAAAAAATAATACCCTTATCTTTCTATGGGGCTTTCCAGTCAAGGATTCCAAAGCTCTTTGCAATTACTGTGAACATTTTTAAACACAACTAGTGGTTTTTAGATGCCCAACTTGAGACATTTTAGAAGATGTGACACTGCTGAGCTCCCACCCTTTGAAAATCAGCCTCCTTTAAAGTGTGTCAAGTTGGGCACTGAAAAATCAAGTGATTCAAAATTGCTAGGCTCTTTTATCTACATGTGATAACACTACTAGGAAGCAGGGAGGGAGCTCATATGCTATTTTAGGTTGAGACTCTGATTTCTCAGAAATGCTGGATATCCCACAACTCTGTTTAAAGGCAATGGGATTATGAGTACTCCACAACTCTAAAAGCCAGGACATAGTTACTCAGGATCTCTGTGGCAGATCCAGGAATACAAACCAGGCTTGTGCTTTAACCACAAGACCATGTTGCTTGCCTTATAAAGGTGGGCATGTGAATCTCTGCCTATTTCTCTTTCTGTTGAGAATGGGTAGGATATGTTGAAAGACCTCATTTGGCTTGACAGTGCAGGTTTGCTGGTCTGCAGGGCACAGTGGAAAACACATTGGGCCAAATCCATCCCATTAGTTAGATGAGTTATTTTAAAATATTTATATTCTAGCAGCAGCAAGATCGCTCAATCAGTGATGGGAGCCCATTGTCCTGGATGCTGTACTAATACGGGTGGTGTGTTCCATGCCCAGAAGAGTTTATGTTCATGCCCATTGTCTTCCTACTGTAAGCTCAGTGGGACAGAGATACGCTTTGATTTTATAACCCTAAATCCTCCCCATAAGTATAATCGTGCTTAATTTTGTGCCTGAAAACAGCTCCATTGAAGCCAGTGGCGGCTGTCCACATGTGCACAAGCACAGCTGTTTTCAGGAGGTCACTGCCTGCATTTACACAGTGCCCAGCACAACGAGGCCCCAATCCTCTTGATATCTTTATGCCCTAATGTTTTTCTAATAATAATGTCTATGGTCCCAAATACATTGCTTTGCTTCTTATAAAAATGTTTTGCTCATAAATCTGAAAACATACCCTGGTTTCAATAAATAGGCAATTCATATATATTGTTTAATTCCAAAAATGTAAGAATAAAATTATCCTGCAGGGTTTTATTCAAGAAAGTTATTCAACCACAATTGAAGTTATTGGGCGCTTAGCCTAAATCAATACTTAGCAAGAGCTCCAAGGTTGACCTTTTAAGAAATAAAAGATTTCCAGTAAGGAATTGAGCTTAGATATTGGTATGCAAACAAAAATAAAACGTGCTTTGATTTCAAGAGCTCACTAAGAGATGCAGATATACCTATTGCATCAATATAGAGTAGTGGTTCTCAACTGTGGTCCACCGCTTCTTCGGGGAAAGCCCCTGGTGCACCGGGCCGGTGTGTTTACCTGCCACGTCCGCAGTTTCGGCCGGTCGCGGCTCCCACTGGCCGCGGTTCACCGCTCCAGGCCAATGAGGCCTACGGGACCCGGCGCAGGCCAAGGGATGTGCTGTCCGCCGCGTCCCGCAGCCCCCATTGGCCTGGAGCGGTGAACTGCAGCCAGTGGGAGCCGCGACTGGCCAAACCTGTGGACGCAGCAGGTAAACACACTGGCCCGGTGCGCCAGGGGCTTTCCCCGAAGAAGCGGTGGACCACAGTTGAGAATCACTGATATAAGGATGTTTTATTCAATCACTGCTTGCATCCGAAGAAGTGGGTATTGACCCACGAAAGCTTATGCTTCAATACCTCTGTTAGTCTGTAAGGTGCCACAGGACCCTTTGTCGCTTATTCAATCACTGTCTGTCACCAAAGGTATAACATGGAATTACTCTTTAGTGTCCAGATGATAGTGCTTTGCTGTCATTTCATGTTGTTGACTTTTCTCAAATCCCCTGCATTTAAACAGCTCCCCTTAATGAGCTATCTGCAATCAGGTGTGCTCTTCAACTGTTAATCGTGAGGCATTAAGCACAGCTGGGCTGCTTGGAAGGGTTCTGATTCTTTGCTGACTGTTGCTAGCTGTTTCAGAATGTGCTCAGCCTTGGAGTTAGTAAGTTGAATATATGAAACTCTTCTGCTTTTCTGAACTAAGGATATGTTGGAGGCCTTGATTAGTTAAAGGAGCTACTACTGCTAAGATATGAAGTTACAGCCGCTGCAAAGTGAGGAGCTGAAAGGGGTAATCAGCATAAAGCAGTGCTTATGAGAGTGTTGTGTGTTAAGTTTTTTGTTCATTTAAGGGCAAGCGTCTGACTGGTGCTGCGCCATGGCTGATGCTTCTAGGGTCAGTCCTGGTTGAATCAGCAGAATTCCTGGTGGAAGCTCATGGGGTACTTATAGAAGAGCAGGAGTTCAGTCACCCCTAGAAAGAGGTGCAGCATTATGCTCCTCCCCCGCGCTTAGCCTGCTTTAGCACTGGGGGATGTGGGGAGGTGAATGTCAGGCTCTGCTCTCAATCTAAAGGCAAGAGTAATCAAAGGGGTATCAGGAGGAATCAGGAAATGTTTTCTGTGCAAGATACAATGGGTGGGGAGCTTCTTGAGCTGTCCCTGCCCCTGTGTAGTTGTACAAAGGCTGGCCTGTAGGTGTGCATTGGGGCTTTAGGGCTCATCTTCACTGCTGAGTTAATTTGAGTGTTGTCCCTAACTTCAGCCCTATCCACCCTCGCAAACCCTGAACTTGAAGGTGGTTACGTTTTTAACTCCAGTTGGCTGGCCCATCAGGGGGCATAGGCTAAAGCAGGGGTTGGCAACCTTTCAGAAGTGGTGTGCTGAGTCTTCATTTATTCACTCTCATTTAAGGTTTTGCATGCCAGTGATACATTTTAACGTTTTTAGCAGGTCTCTTTCTATAAGTCTTTAATATAGAACTAAACTATTGGTGTAATTAAAGTAAATAAGATTTTTAAAATGTTTTAAAAGCTTCATTTAAAATTAAATTAAAATGCAGAGACCCCCGGACTGGTGGCCAGGACCCGGGCAGTGTGAGTGCCACTGAAAATCAGCTCACGTGTCGCCTTCGGCACGCGTGCCATAGGTTGCCTACCCCTGGACTAAAGCTTGAGTGAGCTCAACTCATGATCTGCTAACACAATCACTGTGTGTAGCTTGAGTGTTGTTCCACACTAGAGCTAGGCAAAGGTGAGAAGTGAAAACTCAAGGTATCTAAGGGCTGAAATTTTTTTAACACAAGGGTAGAGTTATAAAATCTCTGCCTTGAAGAGCTGACAATATGAAAGTCTGATCTAGTAAATGCTTACTCACACGTGTAACCTTTACTTAGCCCTTAACACCCTTTCTCCCTCTCCTCCCCACCCCCCCGCCCCCCAATCAAAGGTCTTGTCTTCACTGGAGGGAAAAGTGAGTTCTTAACTCCAGGGGAAATCTTAGTGAAGACAAGGCAGTATGCCATTTTTACAGGAGTCAGTAGCTCAAGTTTAACCCTATGCACCTCATAGTATTTACCTTGAGTTGCAAATTCATGTACAAATGACAAAGTGCCTTGTCCTCACACGGATTTTATCTCTAGTTAAGAACACACCTTTTTGCCCAGGGAGACTCAGCCAAAGGGGGCTAGTTGCACAAGGAAGGAATACTCATGTGAGTAAAGGCTGCCTGCTAATATCAAGTATTTAGGATGGGGATTAACCCTCCTTCCAACCATTGGTGTAACTACCTTGGGGCAAGCGCCAAACCTAGTCCAGGAAAATTGCAATTTGTATTGGTTCAGCTAAACTGATGGCTGAAATGAAGGCTAATCCCTGATACAGACAAGGCCTTAGACCACAGCAGAATTGCCATCCCGAGGTGTTCAAAAATCATTAGCTTTCACTATTGTAGTCAATAGAACTACCCGTGCATCTCTGAAAATCATGCCACACACAAGAATGTAGAGAAGTGATTTACTTGTTGTAGGAACCGTGCTGTGTAAACACTAATAAAAGTGATTTGAACTTTATTTCTTTTTGCTGATATTGACTATGCTGCCCCAGGTTATACTTTCAGTCTTCTGTGCTAAAAAGACTAATATCTTCTGGTTAGTTCTCAGCTAAGTACCTTCTGTGGTGTGGTGTGCTAACGAGCACTGGATTGTACTCCTTTGTGTAGAACTAATTGCTGTATTTCCATGGCTAACGTTGATTACTTTGGATTAGAAATGACTGGATGAACAACTTGGAGGCCTGGGAATTGGGTTTCCATTTCCCTGCTGTGGGTTTTAAAGTTCAGGGAATTCTAGTCTAACCTTTTATGTACGAGTGATGGGTCAGCCAGTAAAGGTAAGGACTAAACTCTCAATAGACTCAGGGCGTGTCTACACTATGGGTGCGACAGCGGCACAGCTACAGTGCTGCAGCAGCTCCATAGCGTAGCCACTTCCTACACCGACAAAGGGGGTGTTGCTGTCAGTGTAGGTCAGCGGTTCTCAACCTTCCCCAACTACCGTCTCCCTTTCAGGAGTCTGAAACCTGAGCCCAGCCACTCAAGGCTGCAGCATGTAATTTAGCTTTGCTGGGGCCCTGCGGCATGGAGCCCCGGGCCATTGCCCTGTCTGCCACCTCCTAAGGCCGGTCTTGCACGTGTGACACCCTTAAACCTGTCCTGTGATCCCTAGGTTGATGAACACTAATCTAGATAAGTTGATGTACCCCCTAGAAGACCTGGAGTACCCCCAGGGATACGCATATCCCTGGCTGAGAACTACTGGTGTAGGCAATCCACTCCCATAGTGGCAGTAGGTAGGTAGATGGAAGAATTCTTTCATCAACCTAGCCATGTCTACAGAGTGTTATTTCAGCTTAAGGACAGTATTCAAGGGTTGTGGAGCTTAGGAAACGGCCTCTGAGACCCAGATCTGAACCCTTCCCTTCTCTGCAAGGGCATGATCTGAAGTTAACTAAAGTCAATGGAAATATCCCTTTTGATTTCAGTGGGCTTTGGATCAGGCTCCACTTGCAGAGAGAGCCCTGCCTGCAGCACAATTGATACAGATCTACTCCTCTGGGGAAAAGAGATTTCAGAAGTCCGCATGCAGCAGTGGCTCTCTTGGACGGGTCAGGCAGGGGTTGGAGCCAGTGGGTCTGCTGCCCTATGGATCCACCAGGTACTGACCCAATTTGAGGACAGCAGAGAACATTTCTGACCAGAGGCTGGACTTGGAGTAGTGGCCTTTTCCTTGAGATTCCTTTTTACCCACCCCTGGCTTAGTGGAAATTGCCAGCATAAGGGTACATGGGCTGAGAGCTGGGGGTGGGATTTCCCCCTTAGGGAGCAGAATTGCCTTTCTTATTTGCAACAGCAGCAATACCCACTGAATTAATACAACAAGGTCAGGGTGGTGGAAGGAGAACAGGGCTGCAGGCTAATAAACATATAAATGCAAATGCTGCCTGATCCTTCAAGTCATGTCAACAGTGGCAGATTTAGAGTTAGTGGGGCCCTATTTTTCATTCTTTTTTTCTTCATCCTCCTCCGATATTATAAGTAAACGGAAGTAAATGAAAATAAAGTGAGGTATCTTGATTGGGGGGGCAGGGGATTGGGGTGCAGAAGGGCGCACTCTGGGATGGAGTTTGAGTGCTGGGTGCGGGCTCTGGACTGGGGCAGGGGTTTGGGGATGTGGGAGGGGGTGAGGGGTGCAGGCTCTGGGCGGAAGTTTGGGTGCTGGGTGCGGGCTCTGGCCTGGGGTTGGGATGTGGAAGGAGTGAGGGATGCAGGCTCTGGGCTGGGGCAGGGTTGGGGTGCGGGAGTGGGACAGGGGGGCGGTTCCCAAAGCAACCTGCACACACCCGCTCTCCAGCAGCAGCTCCTAGGCGGGGAGGGTGAGGTGGGGAGGTCTCCACATGCCACTGCCCGCAGCTCCCATTGACTGCAGTTCCCGGCCAATGGGAGCTGCGGAGTCGGTGCTTGGGGCAGGGGCAGTGTGTGGCGACACCCCCACCACAGGGGCCGCAGGGATGTGCCGGCCACTTCCAGGTGCGAAGCAGCACAGAGGAAGGGTGGCAGAGCAGGCAGGGAGCCGCTTTCGCCCCGCTGCTGGCATGTCTCTGTGTACCCCTTGGGGGGAGGGTGGCAGCGCTGCCTGGGGCACGCAGAGACGTGACGGCCACTTCCAAGAGCAGCGTGGGGCCGCCGGCCACGGCATGCAGGCAGCCTGCCTGCCTGAGCCCTGCTGCGCTGCTGGCTGAGACTCAGGGGCAGGTTGTCAGATATTTGTCCTGCATTTTGCTTGCCCCCCCCCCCACCCTCATTGAGGGCCCTGTGACGCCGCACGCTTTGTTTCATGGTAAATCTGCTCCTGCATGTCAAGCTTTCTGGGAAAAGAGAGTGCTTCAATTAGAATCAAACACACTGACTACCTGGGGGAGGCAAAAACTCAACACTTCCTCCCTGCATATCTGCACTAACCATGCTGGATTCCTACACTTAGAGTAAGAAATATTAAGTTAATAAGAACAACACCACCAAAATGCAGCTCTCTCTAAGTGCAGGTGGCAACTGATAGGCACACAGCAGGGGAAGGTTGTGGAAGCTCCTTCACTGGAAGTTTTCAAAAGGAGGCTGATAGCCGTCTCTCTGGGATGGTTTAGACACAACAAAATGTACATCGTGGCAGGGGGTTAAACCAAGTTACACTTGTGGTCCCTTCTATCCCTATGATTTTAATTTTGGCTCAGGACTGCCGTGCACTGGGGCTTTGAACACAAAGTGCCTTGCCAATTGTTCTCAGTCTTGCAAATCTTAGTTCCATTTACTTCAGTGAGACTACTTACATGTATAAGGTTTGCAGGACTGGCCTTTAGTTTGCATTAGGTATTCCAAGATACCCAGGCAAGATCAAGGAGTACAAATATTTTGGTTGCTGTTAAAACCTTATGGAAATGTGGGATGTTTGGGTCCAGCACATCCAGTTTCTCCACCACTCTCTTGGGTGGAAATGGGTCCATGACTAGACGTGTAGGTGCTTGTCAGTACATGCTGACCTAGTGACATGTTCACTCTACTGAAATCCCGATTGGAGGAATGTCTTTTACCCCTGAGCACTGTTCCCTCTAAGCTGTGCGCGTGTGCGCATGCACACAGATCCTAAACCCTGCGCACACAGCAAAACGCCACGCGCACAAAAATTTGCACAGAAGCACAACAAGTTGCATAGAAGAAATTTTGTGCGCACACGGCCTGTCAAAAATTAGAGGGAACATTGCCCCTGAGGACACTTGCTATTGGAGAATGAGCCTGTCAACTGGAGTCTCTGATATAAACACATACAATTTCTGTTTCTTAACCGGCAGCGCTCCGAAATCTTCGCGAGTGTTAAATGGAAGTGGAGCGAATGGAAGGGCTGTCCAGAGACTAAAGCACTGGAGTGTGGCTCCAGGGCTCTCAAACTGACCTACAGTGTAATCTTGGACAAGTCACTTCATTTTCCATTTGGTAGCTGGATGCTAGATAGGGAGAGGGGAGGGGTATCCACCCAGGGGAGAAAGTCTATTTAAACCCCTGGGAGACCCCCTCCATGTTGTGTTCAGCTGGCTAAAGAGCTTGGCTTGCATCCGAAGAAGTGGGTATTGACCCACGAAAGCTTATGCTTCAATACCTCTGTTAGTCTATAAGGTGCCACAGGACCCTTTGTCGCTTCTTCATTTTCTTTGTGCCTCTGTTGTCTTTTCTGTTTAGATTGTAAGCTCTTTGAGGTCAGCACCATCTCTTACTATGTGTCTGTACAGTGCCTGGCACAGTGGAGTCCTAATCCTCATTGGGCACTGCTGTAATCTAGGTATTGCTTTAATACCAATAATAATCATCATAATTCCTCAAAACTATGCTGTTCTTAAATGTAGGAGACACATGGCTGGAGGGAAAGCACCTTTTCCGACAGTGATTGGGGATACTGGGACATAAAATGCTGGGTTTTATTCCCCTTTACCTTTCTGTCTTACGTTACAAACAATTGGCCTGATCCTGCAAACTTCATTCATGTGAATAATCCCAGTGACTTCAATATATCAGACCTGGTTCTACAACCCTTACTCACAAGTAACCCATTGAAGTCAATAAAATGAAAATAAGAAAGAAAAACTTGTAGCACCTTAGAGACTAACAAATTTATTTCAGCATAAGCTTTCGTGGGTTAATACCCACTTCATCGGATGCATGGAATGAAACACACTCCATGCATCCGATGAAGTGGGTATTAACCCACGAAAGCTTATACTGAAATAAATTTGTTAGTCTCTAAGGTGCTACAAGTTTTTCTTTCTTATTTTCGTTTTGCTGACACAGACTAACACGGCTACTACACTTAAACCTATTGAAGTCAATAGAATTCCTTGCATGTAAGAACAGCTTCCTTGAATTCACTGACAATCCCCTTCTGCACATAGAATTATAGAGGAGCAGAAGCAGGGCTATAATTAGTGGGCACCAAACTTTGGTATCCAAGTTCCTCGTTTTCACAACAATGTCACTGTTTTATTTATTTTGTGTGTGTGTGTTTGTTTTAATTTAAGTTTATATTAAAGAATTTGTCAAAAATTTCAAGCCAGCTCCAAATCTGGTTGAAAACAATTGGGATGAAATTTTTGCAAAATTTTTCATTGAAAATTTCAACCCATTTTTCCCACAAAGATTGTAAATTCTAGAAATTTTTGATGAAGTCTAGTTGCCACTCTCCACCTCAAACATGACTGCACCTCAGTGGTGACAGGTGCTATATAAAAGGCAGTTGGTTCCCAGAATAGCATTCTTTTTGACATTTCAGTGCATGGAGTAGCCCAGGTAGTGCATGCAATCCTGTGTACCTGATGCATTAGGCAGCAATGAAGTGGCTTATTGCCATTCTGTTGAAAATTTCTGGCAAGATACAAAGATAATCCAACAGCACTGAACTAGTCAAAGTTGATTCTAGTTGAGTTTCCTACATAGCCATGCTTAGTGATGTTAGCATTTAAATGATCCTTAATAAGCTTTGAAGATAACATCTCATGGGGGTTTAAGGACACCACACAATAGTCCATACCTCTTCAGCTACCGTCATTCAGTCTAGGGATTATTTCCACCAGGTTTTATAGTATAGCCAAAGCACGTAGGGAAAGTGATCGCTGCAGCTGGCATTTCTTTTTAGCCTGTATGGCTTTTCTCCAGCCCACAATTTTTCATCCATAATAGAAATTTGTGATTTCTTGCCTCACTTTATAAAAGGAATGATTACAATCTTAAGCTAAATGGAATCCAATTAATGTCTGAATAAGGAACCAACTGCCATTAAGAATGCAAACTACATATTCCACTATGGTCCTGTAACCTGGGGGCTAGATAGATGGAGTGATTATAGGGAGAGGAGAGATGGAAATTTGTAATGTAGCCAGAAAGCCTCCATTCATAGGATATCTGTCTCACTGGTGGGTCTGTACTAGTTTTTTAGTCACTTTGATTTGTCTTGATTTGGAAACAGTTCATAAGTTTTCCTGATCAGAGCAGGTTTAACAAGCACATACAGACATGATGTAGGAGATAAGGCATTTTTCGTGTGTGAAAGCTCTAGTACCAGCAGACAGGGGAATGCCTGAATTTGCGAGTTCACAAGGACAGAGTGTTTCTTTTAATCTTTGGGACCTAGTAGTTGGCTTGGGGCCTGGCTTTAAATCAGGGGTGCCTCAAATTGTGCGGTGCTCGAGACCACACTTGGACCTTATCAAGGCCCAAGAACAGTTTATTTAATGGACCTTATCAAGGCCCAAGAGCAGTATCAGGCCCGTTGACAGAAATCTGGGAGCTTGGTACGTCATTTGCTGGAGCCCCTCTCTCCCATTTCACTTTATTTACAGAGACATTACTGGTGTTTATGGGGGAGCCCTAAGTTCAGGGCCCCGGTACAACTGTCCCCCTTTTGGTTCCTCTTGTCAGCCCTGAATATCATCATCATTATATTTTGTGTGCACTGCAATATATGTGCATATGAATGTACATGGTTTTAGACACAAAGTCAGAATGTCTTGCATTTTTATCATGCCTGATAGATGACTAGCTACCGCTCACTGATAAGGTCCACCATCAATAAAACCCTGCAGTTACAGGGATAGTCAGACAATAGGTTAGATTTGTCTCTCCAGCATCACTATGGCCATTTTTAATTTTAATAAATGTTGCAACTGTAATGAACCTATTGGAAAACCAACAGCTGTTGGGAGATGTGTGGGGGAAATAATATTAACAGCTACATTTATCGTCTTCCCACAGCCACAAACAACATACCCACTGACCACCTGTGCTGTGTTGTGTTGATCTTTGTCGATGGCCCATCTTCCGGAGTTGGCACTGCTGGAAAGGTAATGGAAAAATTCCTCACCCATGTAACTTGGCTATGGTTATGTTTTAAAAATACAAACCCTACCTCTGAGTTAATGGCAGTGGAGATGCACTCCTCTCCCTAAAATTACAAGTCCCAGAGTCATGACAGGACTTCTTAAGTGGCCTGTCATCTTATGACCTATTTGGTCATTAAATGTGTAATGCCAAAGCTAGAATTAGGATTCCTGATCATTAGGGTGTTTCTTGTAGGAGTGTCTGTGCACTGCTAGCTCATCAGTCTATGGATTGAAATAGTCAGATCACACAAAGGCTGTTTGCATAGCAGCAGCCCCATAGTGGGAGCATTGAAAGTGTCTGAGTTCGGGAACATGATTATAACTTTTCAGGATTTAGACTCTGAGCCACTGGGTTCTGAGGATGGGAACTATATACTGCTTGAGGTGCTGACAGAAGGGACCAAATAGTGCCCTCATTTAGGCATGTGAGTCTCCTGCTGATTCCATTAGGAGTTGCATGTGTGGATCTGAGAACAGCAGCTATCCTACTGTATATAAGAGCTACACCTGTAAGTGCCTATAGCCACATAAGAGCTAGATGATATTATTATTAATATAGTATTTAAGATGGATTCATGCCAGGATGAAGTGCCCATGCCTCTGACTCCTCTGAAATCTGAGTGCTTAGAAGATAATACAAACTCCTAGTGTCTGAGTGCAGTAGGTATCAGGCATGAGCCTACTACTTAGGAGGGATCATGCTCCCAATCTCCTGATGAAGCAGGGTGTGCATGCATGCACTCACTCACACAGAAGGACATTGGTAGTGCCAGGATTCAGACTTCAAGCCACAGAAAGCAGCACACTTTGCCTGGGTAAATAGTTGTAAGGAGTCATTCACCTTATAAAGTAAAGCTCGCTGCCCCTGCAGAATTCCCCTCACTTGAATGCAGATAAACACTTCACCTTAAGCTAACTTTCAAGTTTCATCTTGTGGCCTCTGGACCAGCAGGCAGGAATACCCTAGCGACAAGACACACAAAAAGAGAAGGGTGTGTGCGTGGGGGAGGGGTGGTGAAAGCTAGTTCAAACCAGAGCAAACTGTGCAAAGAAATAAAGTGTAAAAGGGGACAAAGAAGGCAATGGAAAGTTAAGTAGTTCAAATGTGAGCAGTAAGGACATCTGGCCCAACTGGTTTGGCCAAGGCTGAAGCAAGAAAGCACAATTTCATATTTTTTTTTTAAAAAGGCATTAGTTTATGAGCTAGAAACTTAACTCTTGGCATCCTTGCAGCATAGCTGTAGTAAGATACATGACTGACTGTGTAAAGAAGTTACCTTATGATGTAACTTCTGATCCCCTCCCTGTGTGTCTTTGAGGCACAGCCACTTACTTGACTGATCAAAAGCAAGGTTGGAGTTCTTGGCCAGAGGATGTTGTGAAGGCCAAGACTAGAACAGGGTTCAAAAAAGAATTAGATCAATTCATGGAGAGCAGGTCCATCAATGGCTGTTAGCCTGGATGGGCAGGGATGGTGTCCCAGCCTCTGTTTGCCAGCAGCTGGGAATGGGCGATAGGGGATGGATTACTTAGAATCATAGAAGATGATTCTAGTCCAACCCCCTGCTCAAACTTGATGATTACCTGCTCTGTTCATTCCCTCAGGGGCACATGGCATTGGCCACTGTAGGAACACAAGCTACTGGGCTAGATGAACCTTTGGTCTGATCCAGTATGGCCGTTCTTATGGACTCCTGTTAGCCATGCAGAGCTGGTGCAGGGAGAGTGAGCCAGACTTAATGCTCGCTCTTGCACCATTAACAAAACAGATCATTCGTCATGTTCCTTTTGTTTCTTTTATTCTACTCCGACTGTAAGGGCCAGATTTTTAAAGGTATTTAGGCACCTAAAGATGCAGATAGTCACCTAGTGGGATTTTCTAAAGCACTTAAGCGTCTAATTCTCATTGAAATCAATGGGAGTTAGGTATCCGGGCACTTTTGAATATCCCACGGGATGCCTAGCTGCATCTAAAGGCACCTAAATACCTTTACCCATCTGGCCCTGAGCTCGAGGCAAGGACTTTCTTTTTGTTCTGTGTTTTGTACAGCATCCAGCACAATGGGATCTTGATCCATGACTGGTGCAGCTAAGCCCTACTGCAATATAATTATTAATAATACTAATTACATAATAATATATTTACACTACAATAGCTCCAAGAAGCCCAAATCAGCCTTGGAGGCCCACTGTGCTGAGCAGTATGCAAACATAAGATTAAAAACAGTCTCTGCCCCCAATTGAAAAGGGAGACTCTTCACTGCCAGTGACTATGCAAAGAGGCCGAAAGAATTGGAATTCTGGGTTTGAGTTTGTGTTTCCTGCATGTATTTTAAATTGTAAACTGAGTACATTTGATCTAACAATAATCAGAGTGAATAAACAAGGGTCCCCAAAGTGGTAGGGTTAGCATCACTTGTCTGATGATAACTGAAATCAATAAAATAAAACCTCCAGTGGTTGACAGAGTACTAAAGTGCAGCAAACCTCAAAGATTGCCTTTTAAAAGCACAGCATCAGGTTGGAGCAGGGGAAATTTGCTTGAGTATTTTGGACTGGGCATAAACTTTCTCAAATGGATTATATAATGTACACATACCCCAGGGTTGATATGATCATTAATCAGGGAAAACGTTGGTTATCATTAGAGGGGGGGTTTGGGGCAGGAACACATTCTCAATTGTACTTACTTCGTACCACGGTGGTGGAGCCAGAAACTGGTATCTGTTTCAGATTTCATTTGTTGTGAGCAAACTGGTTGGAATCATGTTGCTAGCGGCCTTACATGCTATTTGTATACTTCTAACATCATCTGAATCTTCCATCCTGAGCCTAATTTCCCTATAGACAGTTGCTTTGGTTAGCTACGTGGATTCAGAATTAATTTCCGGCCCTAGCAATCTTACCTGGTTGAGTGCCAGTTGGGAAGTGAGCCTTTTACCTCTTTGTGTGCAATTGAGGAATCACTCTGCTATCTGGATGTTCCTGTACATGCTCCATACTTCGATATGAACATGCTATTCCTATCTGCTATTTAATAGGATTAAGGCTGACCAGTTAACATGGCTTTCTCTTTCCACTTTCCCTCATGGGTAACATTAACCTCTTATGGTAAGGTTAGTCCTCAAAATAATTGACTGCTAAGAGCTATACTATATATAGGGTCCTTCAACTGAAAGGACCTACAGGATCTATTTTCTCAGATCACCTCATGGGGCAAACATCCTTCCATGCACTTGTTATGTCTCCCTCCTGTGTAAAGGGATTTGAGATCTTCTGACGAAAAGCACTATATGAGAGCTAGGTATTATCATCAGCATTATTATTCTTTATTATTAGATCACATGAGATCCAAGGCTCAGGGAAGTTTCAAACTCCTTTTCAGTAAGATACCATAATATTGCACATTACTTACCTTTCATCATGGTGTCTGTAAAGGACTCAGAGGTACATCCTGCTGTGCATAAGACACAAGTTGTGTCCCTCAGATGATGATGTGAAATCATCCTTTCTGTCTAGTGCAGTAATTCCTGGACATATTTATTTTAACTTTTTATGCATGGAAATGTGTGTTGTTAGGGGGGGATTTCTAGATTTTGCACTTCTGTAACCTAATTATAATAATTTAATTTCTCTTAATCCTTTACAACACTATATGTAAGTATTGGGGAGAGGTTGAAATGTAGGCACTGGGCATCTCTATTTAAGAGTTGAGAGCTTCACCCTTGTACAGAATCATGTTCCCCTTTTGATCACCCCACTTTCCTTTTTTTAAATTGCGTTGCTTACTCAGATTGTTGCTGTTCATTTAGCTACTGATATGAGAAACCAGAATAGAGTTTTCACTGTTAAAGTCTGATTTCCATTGTCAGTAGTCAGTCTGGGATTGCCTGATGATGGGGCAGCTTGAGATGGTGGATGCTTAGAATCTGGACTCACCCTCACAGTTTTTGTTTGCACTGCTATTGCTCCTCATTCTGCTTTAAATTCTTTTACTTGTGGAAGTGCATGAGGATCAAGGATATCTTGTCCAATAGCCACATGTGATTGCTGTCCTGACAGTAGATCAAATGCAAGGAGGAGGTCTGGGGAGGCAGGTTTCAGAGTTCAGTTCAGAGTCACTTTTGACACTTGCACAGGTGTGGGTGTTTTGAAAGATTCAGTCCTTATGGCTGAAAGCATCTCGCTTTCCTTCCCCCTTCCTGTTCTTTTCACTATACCTCTCCCAGTTGTTGTCTCTCTCCCTACCCCTTGCTCTTCTTGCCTCTTTCCCTAAGGCTTTGTCTAGAGGATTAGGAGTTAAAGGTGTATTATTAGAGCATATTAGCTGTCCAAGTAACACCTTCTGAACAATGTTCCCTCTAATTTTAGACAGGCCGTGTGTGCAAAAGAATTCTTCTATGCAAATTGTTGTGCTTCTGTGCAAATTTTTGTGTGCACGGTGTTTCGCCATGTGTGTGGGGTTTAGGATCTGTGTGCGCACACAGCTTAGAGGGAACAGTGCTTCTGAAGTTCTCCTTCAGACAAGGCAAACTTACTTCAGCCGGTGCTATGCTGTTCCCTACGAAGCTTTAACTTGATCATGCTGCATTGCAACTTGTTTTGCCTGGCTGAGAGTCTTAGATGTATATTAGATCAAGTTAGTTACATAAGGTAACACCACACCTTTGCAAACTAGTTTAAGACAAAGTCTGAGAGGCTATATCTAATTTAATCAGAGCCAAAGTAGAAATTTGAAGCTTGCAGCTCTTGTAACGGTTGAGAGTAAAGGAGAAAGATGTTCATGGTTCAATTCCTGTGCCATGCTGTGTAGGATTGCCCCCAAATTATTTCACAAAGCTCTCTTGTTGGTACCAATCCTGTGAAAAGATCAGCAAATACTGCAAGGTGCCAGCACCATCAATGCCATAGGCTTCAGTGGGAGCTGGGCGCCTGAATTTATTCTCCATAGTCCATCTCATGGTAACGGCCTTCAGTCCCTCTTAAATTGGTGCTGTACTCTGTCCAATGACTGAAGGACCTTGTAACCTACTCCCGATCCCCTGAGCCGTCCAACACCACTTCAATTTTCTACCTGTGCCTTTGGAAGATTATTAATGAAGAGAGCTGCTTTCTGGAAAAAAGTCCTTTTATTATCAAATTGTGCCTATACAGTCTAGTCATCCTTGGTGACATAACTCAGATCTGCATATGCACTTGCTCACAGTTCAATTGCACCAAAACAGAAAACAAATAAAACAGCTTGAACAAACCTAGTGCAAGTCAATGCCTTAAATTACAAATGTGTGATTTACTTAATATCTATATACACGAGAGGTTTTTTTCCATTAACTTTATACACTTTAAACAGGAAAAAAGTATTTATAAAAAAATAGATAGCATTTAAATTTTCGGCCATGCCTAAGCTTTACAGTACAGTGTAAGGTGGTTTTTCAGCCTCTTAAGTCCTTGTTTCTTCATGATGAGGGGAACCCCTGTGGTTATTTTATATTGCACAGACAGGACCATTCAGCAGCAGAGGCCAGTTGAGACAATCAAAGAACTCTCCAGCAGGGAGAAAGAAGCGCAGTGATGAAGGCTGTTTCAGTAATACATGTTCTTGTCCCACCAACCTATGATAGTAGGAGGGGAAAATATCAAGGAATTAGGATTTTTTTTCCCCCTTCCAGTAGAAGAAAATTAAATAAGGCATTATCTAGATAATCCATTTAAAATCATCTCTATCAAAATGATACAGTTGGGAAGGGTGGTGGTGGTAGAAATGGACTGAGAATGAAATGCTAGTCCCAGGGTGGGGTTCTACTTACTTCCTGGGTATTGCCTGATGAAAAGCTTGCGGATTTCATCATAGACCCATATCAAGATGGCATAAGGCATGGCCACAAACCAATACTGAACCCTGGAAAAGGGAAAGAAAGGAGATTCATTAATCAGATCTTATCATTTGAAAGGAGCAGTCCCTCCAGCTGAATTTTGTGAGGGCCTGCTGTCCAAACAGCTGATTTGATGCTGTCACTAGAGAAAAAATCTGGCCCATTGACCTTTCTGAATCTGTAAATGAGGAGAACTTGTTTGCTCTGAAAATTGGGCTGCAAAATGAAGCTCTCTTGTGATATCCTGGACTCAGAGGACATCAGAAACTGGATTGGCATATGAAAGGAAAGTCATTTTAAATAAAATGTGGTCAAGCAAACGTTTTATAGCCTCACCCAAAAGTGTGAGTTCTGGAATAAGGGCTAGGGAGGTTCTTATTCTATATACACTGTTTTCTCTACCCTGGCCAAAAAGGGGACATGTTTTTGTGAAAAGGGTCATGAAAAATGTGTCCCAATTTTTTTGACTGAGAAATTTCAGCCAACTCAACTCAGTAATTATGTCCTAAAACTTAGTCTTTGAATTCTGCTGTCTAAGAAGTGGAGGGGCATGCTATGTGGAGTCAAATCAGTCATCCCTCTGAGTGTAGATTTCCTACCGTTTAATGTGTATATGTACATTTGAAGAAGAGGTGGAACACAGATGTACACAGAAGAATTGGAACTCACCGTAGGGGCGTGAAGTTCAAGGCAGTAACACTTCCGAGACCATAAGAGAGAATCAGAGCGATTGCTATTTGGGAGACTATTCCCACCCAGATGACTTTATTCCTACAAGAAACCAGTAAAGAAGATGGTTATGTGATCTGTATAACACTAGTGTCTACAATTAGCTGGTACCATTCTAACACCATATAACCCAAAGGTACAAATCTGAGTAGAAGCCCTACTTAACGAGGTGCAGGCTCTGTGCTACAGTCCATAATGAGCATTTCAGAAGGGACAGCGGTTCTGACAGGCATGCTGGCTAGATACAGCGTCTTTCCTTTTGAATGCAAAACTGAGTACAGCCCATTCATCCTGGAGCATAAAGGTCATATGGACAAGATATCAGCTTTTATATTGTGGCCTCAGTACTGTGAGATGCCCTCAATCATTTGGCTTCAATTGGGCTTGAAGGGTGCTCAGCACCTGACAGAGTTTGGACTATTGATAGCTCCTGGAAGTCAAAAGTCTACAAGAACTGGCTGAAAACTAATGAAAAAGCTTTAACACCATTTTCTCCTTTTTGGAAATTTTGCAAAATATTGATGAGCTCTGTAGTTCAGTTTTGTTTTTAAAGGAGCTGGGGATTTGCGTGAAACTGTGAAAATGTCAAAAATCCCATTTTAAAACATTTTAATTTTGAAATGTCAGTATTCCTACAACTTTGATCAGCTCTTTTTCTTGTGGCTATTTTCATTGTTAACTGAAAGTTTGGGTGATAGAGAAAAGCAGGAGAGAGAGGAAGTTGGTAGGAACAAGAAGGAAGGATGGAGGAAGTTATTTCTGACTCCAGTTTCACCCAAGGAACATACAGAGGCTGGATCAGCCTGTTAGACCGCCAGGCTAAGACCCCCATCCCATTAATGAACTTTTAGCACCCACCTGAGAAGACCCTGCTGGAAAATGGAATTTCTCCGTGTTTTCCTGATGATCAAATCTGCCACTTGCTGAATTGTGATGCTGACAAAAAAGGCAGTGTAGCCAGT
Source organism: Chelydra serpentina (assembly GCA_037349315.1). Taxonomy (NCBI): domain Eukaryota; kingdom Metazoa; phylum Chordata; order Testudines; family Chelydridae; genus Chelydra; species Chelydra serpentina. Next base: position 8,534,417 of record JBAIAC010000037.1, on the reverse strand, counting down.
CCACTGCAGGTATGTCCGCTGGTATCTAGTCTGCAAAGGAATAAAACAGTATCTTTGTTACATGTCGGGCACTGAAGTGTATGTACTTACGTTATAGGAATGGCTGCATAGTCTAGAGACTGATTCCCAGTTACATGGGAGTAAGTCTGGAATAATTCTACATTTACACTTGTGCAACAGCTTGGAATCCATTATTATCTCCCATTAGCTGTTGCTATAGAGAATGTTGAGAGCCTTGGCGGTGGGGAATTCACATCAATTCACCTACTGTCTATGCTTATGGTGATTGCTGTGGGGAACAGTGTAAGGATGGGAGCTCCCCACAACCATTGTGGTCTTGGGCAGCAGGAATTCCTCTAGGGAACAGCGTTTGTTAGGACCTAGTTTCAGTATTGGACTTTGGAATTAAATCTTGAGGTTGTGGTTCTATTTAACACTCATTTAATGTCAGCCAGAGGTTATGGAATTTAAGCAACATTGCATCACCGTGCTGGGAAGGGGAGAGTCAGTATTGTACAATAGAGAATACCATCACAGCTGGGCAGTAGTGGTGTGTAGAAGCAGTACTGGGGGAATAGAGGGGATCTAAACATACTCTAGAAAGGGAGGCAAGAGTGGTGGAGAGCCTCCTGTTGACAAAGACCTATAGCTGAGACAAAAATGGGGGAGGATGTTTGGTGTCAGGGGTAGGAGAGAAGCAAAATGAGGTGAATTCTAGATGTCGAGTTAGTGGGCTCTGAAGTTGAATGACCCAAGCCAAAGAACAGCTCCAAGAAATCTAACCTGGGAAACTTTAGCTCACATCTGGTGGCATAAAGTTAAAATTAATCTAAATCACTGAAATTAAATCTTTCCCCATCAGTTCCACCTCCAAACATTTCTAAGCTTCCCTCCATTCCCTCCCCCTCCAACCCCACCCAGTGAGGGGAGAGAATCATTTCCAGTTATAACTAGGGATTTAACTGAAGAGGATTTTTTACAGATGCTTTACCCATTCTTGCCCATAGCTGTCCTCTATGTCATTATAGTAATCGTCTTCCCAATTGACACGTAAGCCAAGCAGTGTGTTAGGAAGCCAGCCCTGTTCAGCATACACGGTAAAATAGGCCAGGAAGGCTCCAATCGACTGTATGATCCCTGCAAAGTAGAAGAGGGGGAAATAAGAAAGGGATGGAGTGAGACTTAATGTATTTGGGGGGGTGGGAGGGGAAACAAGAAAAAAGTCCGCTGAGAGTCAGTGTTAAACTAGCTCTTTCTGGATCCATAGTACTTTGCATGGATTGTATAGGACACCTTCCAACCAAGAATCTCAGCGCACTCTACGTTAAGCCTCCCAACTTCTATGGATAAAGCATTTCTGTAACCATTGCACAGGTGTGCACACATCGCTAGAGGGAGGTTAAATAAGCTTGCCCAAGATCACACAATGAGTTGAGATCATAGGAATGGAACTGACTCCCTCTCCCCTGCTCTACCACTACTCTACACTCCTTCCTGTGGCCAGGAACCGAATTCAAGAGCCTTTCACTGACTCTTATTCAGCCTGGCCACCTCTTATGTGAATGACCCAACATACCAATCTGCAAGTAGGAGTACACAGCGAGCTGCTCATTCACCAGCCTGTCCTTCTTCTTGTGCCGGGGCCTCCTGTTCATGATGTCACTTTCAGCTTTCTCATAGGCTAATGCGACAGAGGGAATCTACAAGAGAAATTGTCTTTCAGAACCTCACTTGCAAACCTCTGCCTGCTTCTGGGAGATTCCATAAAATCTGCCTTTTCTTTCTCCAGTGTCTGTTAGCTGGATTATGTTAACATTGAGTACCCCAGATGTCAAGGAACAAATGATAAAAGTCTCTTTTCAATTAAGTCTGTAGTTCAGGACCATAGAAAGGTTTGGGTGACATCTGAAACACATGCCTTGGGGCCATGAACATATTGCTCATCCACCCCAGAGGGCTGGATGAAACTGGAAGGAGAGGAGGGGTCTTTTGAATTTATGGGGAGGGTAGAGGATGCCTCTTCTGTATGTCTGGTGGTCATTCCCTATACTGTAGCAAACAGACGATTTGAGGAAGATCTGACACTGGTAATATATGTGCTCTCTTGATAGTTCACTGCCTGCATGTCTTGATCAAAAGGCCTGGCCAGAGTGGGTTACTGGTCAATGCACATGAGCAAACCGTTTACTTTCCACTCTCCCTTGCTCCCCTCCTCACCTTATTTTTTCCCCTCCTCCAAATCCAGCCACTTTCACTCTAGGCTCTGCTTGTTTTGCTGTCTTACACATCCCATGTGATTTAGGCTCTCAGTTCGTGACTGATGACTAATCCCTCAAAGATGTACATCAAATCTAATTGCTTCACACCCAGAGATGCTCAGGAGTCTCCTTGGTACTCAAACCCTAGTCATTTACTCATTCTCATAGTCAATAAAATGCACATGAAATTGCATGGGTGGCCAGCTGGTTTTAACCATGTCTGGGGTAAGACAACTTACGATGTCTGTGCCCAGGTCGATGAACAGGATAGTGATTGTGCCAATGGGCAGCGGGACACTGGCGATAATGTAGATCAGGAAGGGGCAGAGCTCGGCAATATTCTTGGTCAGGGTGTAGGCAATTGTTTTCTTTAGGTTATCAAAGATCAAGCGGCCTGAGGAAAAACAGAAAGTATATTTTAAAATACTCACTATGGCTGAAAATTTCCCACCATCTCTTTTTCGGCAGTTAAAGTAAAAACGTTTAGAATAAATCTCGGCTTTCCTCTGAAAAGAAATTGTTTTTCATTTTTAAAAAGTTAAATTGTTTTGGGAAAAAAAGCCAAATTCTCATTGTAAATGTATTGAAAATGGAAAAATTTCAACAAAAATGATTTGTTTCCTTGGGGAAAAAAGAATTCCCGATTTTCTGATCAGCTTTAATGTTACTAGAAGCTTCAGGCACCGAGTTAGAAAGAAGCACTGTGGATGGTAGTATAGCTGGGGTCAAGCCAAGAGAGGGTGGCGAACAAATAATAGAAAAGAAAGGGTACAGGAGTTTGCTGTAACACTAGTAACTTGAGGCTGAAAGCAATACAGGATCAGACATGAATGAAGGGCTTTTGTTCAGGGTTCAAACTGCTAGGCATAGCAGAACTGAGCAAACAGTATCTGTGAAACGTTGCCTTGCTCTCTGTGAGCAGGTCATAAAACCCTAGTATGTGTTTGTGGTTGGAGATGATTCACATCTTTCTCTGACTTTAAAGTAGGTAGCTACCATGTTTCCGATCCCATTGTAGCTAGGCCCATAGAGTTTGAAGTTTGAATGAGGAAATTAAGTCCATAGATATAGGTTGGATTGTGCAGGATATTAAGGGACACATCACCAATGCATGCAGAATTGGGTAGGTAGTTACCATAAAGGTCAATAAACTGACCATTTAGCCCTAGGAGATGCCTTTTAAAAAAAAATAGAGATTCTGGTATGCACAAATGTGCGATTGCATACCTACATTTGCAACAAAATGAACATGCAGTCCCCCCGTTTTCATGCATATTCCAGGTAATGGTGTGTGCAAATGTAAGTGAACAATAGTGCAAGCAAGTGGGCCTCTTTAAAATAATAAGACAGAATAATGCCTATAAGTCCAATGCAACTGATCGCAGCTTACATTACGGATGAGAGTAGTGAGTCTTATTTTTACCTTCCTCCACTCCTGTGACAATAGAAGCAAAGTTATCATCCAGCAAGATCATGTCAGCTGCGTTTTTAGCTGCGTCGGAGCCAGCGATACCCATAGCAATTCCAATGTCTGCCTTTTTCAGAGCTGGGGAGTCATTGACTCCATCTCCAGTCACCGCAACAACTGCATCCTGGAACACAGTAGGATTCAGGTGACTGAGGAAATTAGTCCATCCTCCAGCAAGGAAAAGCCCCCACCTTTAAAGCCTCTGGAGCAGAGTTCAGTACAAGTTAAAATTAGTATCAGTGCTCTTGAACTGTTCTTTTAAAGTGAATGTGTGCTGGTGAAAGGTGCTGGATGGGCAGCCCTTGCCTGAAGCCACATTTTTCATCTAGCCAGGTAGAATATAGGCAGTGGTAGCATACATTTCCTCTACAGTGCCTTGCGAATGTATCCCAACCCTGGCTGAAGAAACCAGGGATACTCTTTGTGGGGGTGGGAGATTCAGTCACCATGGTCCATCCACTCCTTGGCCTCTTTTCTAAGGTGTCTATGAAGGATGTCAATTTTGGTGTGGCTTGTGATGTAGATACCTGTTCAATAGCTGAGACACTTCCCCCACTCTAACTTTAATGAAGGCTACTGAACAGCCACTAAATGCTAACCTCGCTTTTAGTTTGTGAACCTGAACTGATTTAAGCTGGTGAACTAGGAAAGGCCCCAGTTCTCTGGACTAGCCTCTCTGATGAAACTTCCTAATGTAACCAAGTATCCTCTCAAAGATGCTTTGGCTTCTGAAGAATTTGGAGTGTTCTGAGCAGAATTGGGAAAAATCAAAGGAAAAAATGTGGCAAACTGATTATGAAAAATACTGAATGTCTTGTCCCTTGGGGAATTTTGCTAAGTGATACCAGTTATAAATAATACAATGAACACAAGGGCTTATACGCTCTAGCTACTAAACATAGAACATGAACTGACTTTTTTTGCTCTTCATCCTTCAAAGAGCCAAATCTTACTGGAGTGTGGGCGTCTGCACAGCACATAACAAATGTGCCCAGAGCCTGCCATCTAAAAAGGGTTGATATTCAAAATTAAGTAGTAATATATCATTGTTTCCCTGAAAGCAATTGAGGATTAAACCCAAAGAGCTGATGTTGATGGGAAAACTCAGCTCTACCAAAGCTACAAAAATTAAAAGTGGGTCATACTGGATCTGCTTTCCTTGCAAATTTGAGGGAGAGCCATGGGGTAAGTCACAGCTTGCACTGGTGAGGAAGCAGGGGGATTGCACAGCCATGAGAAGTCCCTTGGAGGAATTCTGGATGGTGCTCTGCTCACCTTTTTCATGGTGCACTATATACTCCCCACTGTGTTGGTTCTACTCCAGACAGGTTTATAATAACTGCGGTGAATGGGACAAAACTCTTAAAATCCTGCCCCGCACTAGTCTCCTATCTAAACTATAAGACAGTTTAAGAGACAGTTTAACAAGGGCTGGCCCTAGACAAATCATGTTATAAAGCAGTTTATTGGGACTCATGCCCTGTATTGTTAAACACGACTGTACAGAAGGCCTAAGTGAGACTGAAGGGGAGGGACAAGAGGGCATGGTCACAATGCTGCTTTCATCTGGGTTTATAGAACCATCTGGGGAAGATGACTTCCTAAATAATAAATCCTTGGCCCCAGGGATTCCAGCATTGTGTCCCAACTAGAACTGCACACGCTACTTCCCCTCAAGCACCGGGCCCTATCACCAAAGAGTTAGCCAGTACCAACATGGGACTCTTGACATGCAATGGAGCAGCTTAGATTCTATCCAGTGTAGCACAGGGGTTCCAAAGGCACACTGGCCAGTTCACTACAGTACGTAGATTCAGATGGCTGCAGAATGAAAAGAACCCCTGCAGTATCTGTGATGCACTGGAACTCACCTCTGTCCCTCTTACCTATTTCTAACATCACTAGGTTATCACTTCTGTCTGTAGCTGAGGAGGACATCTGAGCAAATACACCACTGTACAAATCCATTAGGGCCACATATGTTTATCCGTTGCCTTCTCTCACTCACCTGCCTTTGGCAGCCCTCCACTATAATCAGTTTCTGCTGGGGTGAGGTGCGAGCGAAGACTATTTCTGAGTGATTGATCAAGATCTCGTCCAGCTGCTCTGTGGTCATATCCTTAAGCTCCATTCCGTTAATTACAGCAGCTCTAGCATCCCTGTAATAGCCACAGGAATGCACAGTGAAACTCAGACGTAAAGGCTCAGATGCAAACAATACATTAATTCATACACTGTACTCAAATCAGTGGGTTGGGCGTGGCAGCAACAATCAAGTCAATTTTAACTCGCCTTAGTCGTTTGTCAGCAGGAATTACTTGAAACGCCCTGTAGAAATGCAAGGTATTACTACAATTCCCTAGAGAAGAAAGTGGTAGTAGGCCCCATCAGTAGACCTTGCAAAAGAACAGAGAATGTGCTAAAGGGAGCGATGCTGTATTGGCTGGAAGAGGTGGAATGGTAGAATGAGTTATCTTATTCTTCTCTCACTGAATCATCAAAACTCCATTCAGCCTCAGTACATTTCAAAATAAACTAGATGGATGGTTCTGGGTCGAAGAGATGAATAGTTGGATGGATATCAGGGTTAGGAAGGTACCAAGAAGCAGGAGAGCAAAAAGTGACTGTTTTGTAGAAACAGGTTAATACACGCATAGGAGGGGAAGGAAAGGTTTCAGTTCCAGATATCTGCTGTCTGCCCTTACTCTTTATTGACTTGCTCGACTGGAACATTGAGGCGCTTGGCAATATCTTCCACGGTCTCGCTGTTGGCGGAAATGATGCCTACACTCTTGGCAATTGCTTTTGCTGTGATTGGATGATCGCCAGTGACCATGATAACCTGATGAAGGGACAAGGGCATTGAATGAGAAACTTAGGAGTAGCAGAAGGAAAGATGAACTGAGGTGGCTATTCTCCATCACGGAATGGCTTTGGTTCTTTAGCATGCAGTCAGGTTTTCAAAGACATTCAGATTGTTGTTAGTAATCTGCTAACCCTATGTTAGCACCGTCCCTAAGCCAAGTGACATTGGCACTGTTGAATTGAAAGTGAAAGGGAAGGCTTGGTTCAGGAAACCAGGGCCATGCAGGGTCCTTCTCTAATTCTGATCTGCCTCACTCCTTCTCCTAAACAGAGGTCCTGTATTTATTTGTATATAGTACACTAATAACCCCAAATGCTGTTGTATTGCTATTGAGTTGATGGGGACCAATACTGTAGAATAAAGAAGCTCTTTATATGAGTTTGCATTGTGTGTTGGAAACACTGATTAATATTGCAACATAAAATAGGTCCTTGTGACATAAGGTATCATAGAAAACTGGGACATGTGTCTATTCAACCTTTTAGGAGAGAAAACTGCTTGGTAGCAAGCCTAGCAGCCTCAGAATGCCAGCAATTTACCCAATATTAGGGCAGCCTTCATTTTGCCTTAGGCCAGTTGCTTCAAATGCTGATTTCCCTTTCCTTATCTAATATGCAATTGAAACTCACTCCCCTTCACTAGCCTTGAGCTGAATATATACTTGAGGATGTCCTGGCAAGACAGCTAGGGAAGCTGTTGCTTAGTATAGACTAGAAAGGTTTTCAGCTGTTGATTGGCAGAAACCCTACCTTGATCCCAGCACTGCGGCACTTTGACACGGCATCTGGCACAGTGGAGCGAGGGGGGTCAATCATGGATAAGAGCCCTACAAAGCACAGGTTGGAGGTGGGGAAGTTCATGGAGTCTGTATCGAAAGGGTAGGTGTCTGGAAACTCGTCCTCCGGCAGATACAAATGGCAGAAGCCTGAAACGAAACCCAGTAGAGCAGGAAGGGTAAAAATAGAAACCTGGTACAGCATGACTATTTGTTCTTCTCTACATTACACCACTGCATTTTAAAAACAACCATGAAACGTCCTCTGTGGTGGAATTTTAATCCCTTGTCAGCTGCATTAACGTTCACCAGCATTCAAAGAAATGTAACTGGTACCTGCCCCCCACTCTCCATAGTGCAAGCTACTGTCCCAAGGTCCCTGCTGGAAAGAGTTTACAGCAGTGTTGATGTGGGTTAACCCCTTACTTATTTTGATGAGTTTTTTACCATTTCATCCACGAATGAGCAGGTAGTTTCTCTTCTTTTTCCTCTGAGACTGCACCCATTTTCAGCTGTCATTCCAAGACTGGAATGAGGATTGTCACATGTATCATATTCCCACAAACACCTAATGCATCCATTATTGTAACATCCAGTTGCCCAGGGCCACTGGCGTTTAACTCAGTTTTAATTTCCCAATTCCCTTCTCTGTTGCAATCCGTTTTCAGGTCCCTTTTGAACTCACCCAGCACTCTCTCTCCCAGGCCTCCCAATTCCATGTACGCCGTCTGGAAAGCCTCAGCCCTCTCTCTATCCAGTGGCTGTTCTTCACCATTGATCATGATGGTGCTGCATCTCTCTAGGATCCTCTCTGGGGCTCCTTTCATCACCATCAGGAAGCGTTTATCATTGGGGTCTTCAGTCTCATGGATTGAGAGCTGTGTGCACCATGAAGATGGAATGATTGAAACAGTGTATGGTCCCCTTCAGTTTCCACCGTAACCCACCAATGGCTAAATTCTTCCCTCAGATATGCAACCCCCACTGTGATGGCAATGGAAATTGGCCATGCTTGTCTGACAGCAGAATTTAGCCATAAGAGTCCATTCAACATGAAGTCAAGAAATATTTCTTCTCCTCTTTCCTACTAATGGTACATTATCTCTTCTGAAGTGATAAATCTGGTCTTTGACAGAATGAAATACCTTGCTCTAATGACGTATAGCAGATCACTGTGTGATGATAATAATAATAACCTTATTTTAATAATAAGACACAGGTGCCCAAACTTTGCCCAATCTTAGGGAGCATTGTCAACTTTCTAGGAGCCTGAGGGCTGTCAATACTGTTATTTCCATAAAATGAAGGAGACTGGATCCACCCTCATCTTTCATATGGAGACAATGTTTACAGAAACTAAAGGTTCCTACATACAATATTCTAAGCAGCTTGGCTGCACTGCATGGGCTACAGTTCCATTCCCTCTTTCATAATGTAATCTGAATTCCCTGGAACTAATTGCATGGCCTTGCATGAAAGTCCCATCAGGGTAGCTGCCTCCAAGGAAATACATGGCTCTGGTTTTCTGAGATTAAACTACACAGGATATTGAATTTCCCCATTAATGTCACCATGCCACAAACACTGGGTTGGACAAAGGTACAGATTGATTGATTGGTTCATTTTCCAAAGAAGACAGTCACACCTGGAATTTGTTAGTAGAATTGAAAGGAATTTCAGCCAGTTTTCTGTTCCGTTTTCTAATGCCCATTACATCACCCAAGATTACTTCAGCAAATTTCAGCAGGGCTGTTTCTGAGGCATCGCCCACCACAACTCTCTGTGCAGAGAAGAACAAATGTATTTTTAGTAGTAATACTTTTGCACTTTCATCCAAGGAGCTGAAGTAACTTTACATCCGTGTGATAGAGCGTGTACTTTCTAATGTAGCTGTCACTCTGGCAGCAAAGCACAACCAGTTTACCTAAAGCAAGCAATCAGTGCGAGAGATTATATTTTCCATCCTTCTCTTGAATTATGCCTTGGGAGCATTTGGGTTGTATTGCTGTTGATTTTATCAATTGCGGTCTTTAGGGTAGTGATATTGAGTCATTCCTTAGGGTTGCTATTGTGACAAAGCTACTGCAAAGAGATGAGATTTGCATTTAATTCCATGGAAGTGAAAGATCTGTGTCTGTTCTTTGCTCTGCTGGAAGCTTTATAACTCTGCTGTGGGACAAGTGAATGTTCTACCCTCTCAATGTCACTGCCTCAGTTTACCCAACTGTCAAGTGAGTTCCATTGCATGTCACAGAATCAAGAGTAGAGCCCAGGAATCTGGAGTCCCCTGTTCTAATCAGAGTACTTCCCATAACAAATGTTATACAAGGAAATAACTCAGAGCTCTTACTCTTGCTATGTTCTGATTAGTTTAGATTAAAGGTGTGGAAAGACTATTCGTGATATCTGAGGCAGTCTTTTGACTTAAATGAATATTGCTTCTGTCTGTTCCCACTTTATACTTTTTTCAAGGGTAAAGCAAAGAACACAAAAGTGATGGGAATTTTAAAATGAAAGGCAACACTAAAACAAAGACAAACTTTGCATGCAATCTTTTTAGTGGAAAAGAAATGAGCTAAGAAAGTAGCGGATACCTTCATTATTGGAACATTCTCCTGTCCCGGTTTGAATTCGGCCCGGTTGCAGAGTGTTACAACCTTTGATAAAGCTGCCCACGATTGAGAACTTTGATCAAAGGACTGGGCTGAAAAGAAGCAAAAAAACCAAACAAATATTGCAGCTTTTTAGATACTGGATAGTGGAATCCTTATGTTAAAGCAGCTGCAGGAGAAAACAGCCATTCTTATCAGATTCTGGTATATAGAAATTTAAACCATGTCTTCCGCCATGCACACCACCCCTACCACCCTACCAGTGTTATTTTGGTGAAGACCGTTTGTTTGTTTAGTGTTGAAGAGAGGGGATGGATTGGTACTTCCTAGACTGAAGAATTCTATTTCTCCAGAAAACAGCTGTAGGACAGGCTCCCTTCCTCCACCCCACACAATGTGCCTTAACCTGATTTTGTAAGGACCATCTCCGGGGTGAGATTGGAGTTCAGGCTCCATTCAGTCCTTGCCATCTCTACTAAGATGGTCAACAAGGTGTGGGGGGAGACTTCTTGTTTCCAGCTGGATTGCTTTTTCTGATGTGGGTGCTTGTCCAGTGGGACCTGTCCTGAGTCCCACCAGCTTGTTTGAAGACAGTCCACCAAAGAGCCATCAGATGATGTGACTACAAGTCATCACCATCGGCCTCAGCTAAATTCAGTTTGACATCTACCTTCTGGCATGTCTAAGCCACCCTGTTGCCCTTCTCCAGCTCCCATATATATTTACTCGTTTGTTCTTCACTGGTATCAGCCGAGTAGATCTGATCATCAAACCAAAGATGGGCAACAGTCATCCTGTTCTGTGTGAGGGTCCCTGTCTTGTCAGAGCAGATGATGGAGGTTGAGCCCAGCGTTTCCACAGCTTCTAAGTTCTTTACCAGGCAATTCTTCTTTGCCATTCGCTTGGCTGTCAGAGATAAACTCACCTAGGGGAATGGAAGAATTGCAGCCCCGTTAGTGAGGTACCATTACAGTGAGCAATGTAATTAAGCCGTGCACAATGTGACTCAGTGAATTGTAACCTGAGCTTGTTAGAAATTTCAACTACCACATTTTTTCAAAGAAAAAAAATTGAAAAATTCAGTTAAATTTTCATATTTTAAATGAAGAAAAAATGGGTTTTATTTTCCAAAAAGCATAGCCAAAAAGTTTTTCTTCAAAAGGTTTTTTTGTTTGTTTGGGTTTTTTTGGGTTGAAAATCCAGAAAATGTTCACTGAGCTTTTTGGAAAAAAGTTCTGAATTTTTTTTATTAAAAAATGGTGGTTTTCAACCAACCATAGTTCTGCTAAAGCTATAGGTCCTGATTCTGATCTCCATTCTGTTCATGTAAATCTGGAGTAATTTAATTGATGCCAATGAAGCTACTCCAGATTTATAATGGTGTAACTGAGATCTGGCCTCTAGTTAGCAAATACTGCATCTGACCCACAGGCTCATGTGTGGTTAGACAAGACTATTGATAGGGGGAGGGCATGGCAGCCATTAGGAGCATATTTCAAGTAAAAGGACTGGAATTTGGGTAAAGCTCATAACTGCAAAACTAATGGTAGCTGACATTATCACTAACTCTGTCATAATATTTCTATGGTGACCATCACTGTGGTGTCCTGGTACTAATAATTATTATAGTTGTTTGTCACCAAAGATGACTGACAATGGTTTCTCATCTTGATTATGGTTGTGGCTAAGACCACTGATGTGTGAGTGGCAGTTCTTTCCACGTGAAGTGCATAGGTAGCTTGATGCTGAGGAAGGGCTTAGTACTATTACTAATGGTACTGATAATACTTTGCACTTCTTTAGTGCCGTCTATCTGAGGCTTTTGCAATACTTATAACACTGCACGAATCTTCCATACACACATGAAGTAGTAATACCCCCATTTTACAGATGAGGAAATGGAGGCAAATAGAAGGGAAGTGGCTTGATCAAGCTCATGTAGCAGGTTAGCAATGGGGACAGAAATGGTACCCAAAACTATATTAAAGGGCGTGTGGATGTGTACACATATGGGATTGTTGTGCTGAGATTAAGGTCTCTGTTAATTCTGGAGTTCCCTCACCTTGAATTGGGAAATTCCCCGCTCTAAAAAGATCTCTGTAAGGTCTTCTCAGGGCTGGCATGAGTTCACGTGAGGTCACCTATGAATACTTGATATTGCAGCAGCTGTTGCATCTGCTACAAGATCACAAAAACTAGAGCTGGCCGAACATGGTGATATTGGGTCGGCAGTTGAGTTTGGATTTTTCAAAACCTGGGCAGGTCCAAGGCCCCAAAGTTCAGATGGATTTAAGTAAACAGTTCCATCCTTAGCCCATGTGCACCTATTTTAATCCTAGCTCTACTAAGGGATTATGAGAATTGGTGATCCCCTGCTGTCAACAGGACTGCAGGAACCTAGGACTGGCCCTATGTTACTAGATCATCTTGCACTGTGATGCACACACTGACATGAACTCTGGTACAAGCAGAAGCAAAGCTGTACAATGCATGCTAATGGCCTGTGTAGACTTACAGTAACTGTGGCTAGCAATCCTTCGGGCACATTGGCCACAATGATGCCAATGAGAAAGATGATGGAGTCCAGAACCTTGTATTTCATGGACACAGCAATGATGAAGAAGAGAACCCCAATAGAAACAGCCACCCCCGCCACAATGTGCACAAAGTGCTCAATCTCAATAGCAATGGGTGTCTTCTCATTCCCAACTCCAGATGCCAGTGAGGCAATGCGCCCGATGATAGTCTGGTCCCCAGTGTTGATTACCATGCCAGTGGCAGTACCTGGAAGAAAAGGAGAGGTTATCAGCACAGTGCGGGATTGGTTCCCTAAGGAGAATTACAATTAGTAAAGAAATATAATATTACTGTAGCACCTAGGAGCTCCAGTCCTGGACCCAGGCCCTGTTGTGCTATGAGTCCCGTGTGCAATATTGCCCTGATATTAGGGACCTTTCTCAACCTTTTATTTACAGATACTTCACCACAGAAATGTCATCCACCTCAGAAATCTGAAGGGATTATCTACATAAGGGAAGGGAGGGTCTCGCAGTGTATTTGCATCAGTGTTGTTCGTTAATTGTATGGCAGTAGCACTGTAAGGCCTCAGTCAACAATCAGGGACCCATTGTACAGAGTGCTAGACAAACGTGTAGTAAATAATTTGATATATATGGCACCAAGTACTTTTTTTCCCCTCTGAAAATAAGAGCAACTTCCTCAAGCATCTGAAGCACTTATTTATGGGCAGCTCTGACTTTACATGACTTAGGATAATGATGGGAAAGCCAAAAGCAAGCAGGAGTTGATCAGCTATTGCTTATATCTAGCACCAGACCAGACAGCCAAAAGTACATGTCAGCTGTGGATCCTAGACAGAATTTAGGGCCAGCCCAGTGCTTTGAGTTTTATTTTTGTTTGCATGGTGTGTTTCTTTTTTGTAATTGCTCATTTGTTTGTCCTAAATCTTTCTGGGGATTCCTAGAAAAAGCACCATTGAGAATTAATTAGTAGCTGGTGTGATGTGGTTCCTATACACAAGAAGCTTCCTCAGTCCCTTCCTTCAGTCTGCAGGTTACCTTCCAGACAGGTTGTAGAATAGAATGCAATGTTCTTAGTCTCCAAGGGGTTTTCATGGGTGAAGTCGCAGGAACGGCTTTGTGGTTCTGATTCCCCCGTGAGGGAGGAATTATCCACCTGTCAGACAACAAAAGACACACTCATACAGTTGGCAACCCTCGCTTATGTACACCTGTAAGGAAGGGCTGCAGCAATTGTGGTAGGTGGCAGGGATATGGTAATCAGAAGAGTCTAACTTTGTTCCTGATAGGAGAGTATGACAGGGCCAATGCCTCTAATATCATGGAGATCGAGTCAAACCAGTGTAGTGCCTAGTGACTTGGAGGGACGCATAACTCAAGTTGCTACCTCCAACACTGCAGAGAGGTTTACTGGGTCAGTGCTTCCATCACTGCACTGGGAAATAGCATTGGCAGGAGACTGGCTGTGGTATCATGATGGAGAGATGCTGCACTTGACTCTCCTTGGAGTGGGGGATTGTTATAAGTAATGGGCTTTTGTGTCCCATGTGCACACATGGGTGCACGCTGTGTGCCACAGTGGACCTTCTGTACAGGCACAGCATACATGTAAAACCAAGGTTTCTATTGGCTGCTGAGCTATCCTCTCTGTACAAAGGGTCTCTCCTTTCTTGCAACCTCTCTGAAAAAAGCGGCATAAACGTCACATATCCTTTTTCATCCCCGTACATCCTAAAGCTGGTGTTTACCTTACACCCCTGAGCAAAGATCAGACGGATGTCCGCTGGGATCCGATCTCCACCTTTAATTTCCACCATGTCCCCCACCACCAGCTGCTCTGCAGACACTTCCCTCTTCTCTCCATCTCGGATGACAAGAGCTTGCTATGGGACAAGAGAACAACAAGGGTCCACAACAAGAGAACAACAAATTTACTCCTGTGCAGAGAGCAGATACAAGGCCTGTGTACCACCTACCCCCATTTTTGAGCTCTGCTCAGGGGCTGAATTTCAACCCTACTGGTTCCCCTTTGTTATATATCAGCATAATTCCTTTCTTCCTCATCATCTACCGAATTCCATGTAAGTCACCAATGAAAGATCACCAAGCTCCGCTGATAACACTTAGCACTTGGTGTAGCACCTTTCATTCAAGGATCTCAAAGAGATTTACAAGGGAGGCAATACTATTGCCATTTCACAGATGGGTAAACACAGGCGCAGAGGTTGCCAATTGCCCAAGATTACACACCATGAGCGGCAGAGTTGGGAATAGGAATGGGAGGTCTCCCTTGCTGTAATCATACTGCCGCCCAGCTCTCTTTGGTGAATTCTTTTTTAACTCCATATTATGCTGCAAGCTCATTGGCCAAGGTGCCTGGTAGCAATACATGTTCATACAATACGTGTTCATACAGTACCACATATGGTTAGCACTCCTGATAATTGTTAACTGAAGTCTGGGTTACACTAGTAAAACAAACTAGAGGATCTCATGTTTGAGTAAGAGAGAGGACAAATTGCCCAAGACTGATCTGGACTCTTCTGGTGAAGGATGGAGTTTGGAGAAAAATTAGTTCCCAACTCTTTGTATTCTAAGACCGGATTCTGCTTCTCATCCACCAAAAGCCCTGGGGGCTGAATTCTATTGTGGGAATACCATGAGCAAAGCCACAATTGAATGAAAAGGGAAACTTAATTCTTCCTTCACTATTAAAGAGGGTGCCCACTCTAAACACAGGCTACTGAGCCCAGTTTTGTGCCATTAATACATTTAAAATCTTCAGCCTCCAACTGTTTCAATCCCTTGCTCTTCAGAAACAGAGAGGAAGGTTGGCCACTCACCTGTGGAATCATTTTACTGAAGCTGGCCATGATGTTGGTACTTTTAGCCTCTTGGTAGTAAGCGAAGATACCAGTGAGGATGACAACCAGTGCGAGGACTACTCCCAAGTACAGCTGACCGATAAGAGAAATGATTCCAGTTAGTTTAAAAACAACATTTACTGTTGTTCCTGGTACAAATCATAATTACGCAACTTGATAAAATAAACTCTTCAGCCAGAGGTGGAACTAGTTTAACTGGTTAAGAGAGAACTGTGAAATTCTACTGTCTGCTCATGCATGTTAATGTGGAGGACCATAAGGACTCCTCAAATGACAAACTAGGATTTTAAGAGTTTTCATAAGACTTTCATCTGAACGGAGACCAAGCCAGCTGTTTGGGGGTCAGGATGGAAACATATGATTAGAAGGCTGGAGGTGAACTACACACCCTCCGGTTTCGATTTGCACCTAGAACACTGGGTGGTCGTCCAAACTTTTGAATCTTTTGGGTTTAGAAGTCAGGCTGCAGAGCTCACAGGAATGAGTGCGTTCAGGAGAATTCCCGTAATCCCTGGAAACCATTGGATTGGGAATAGCAACTGAATAGCCTTATGATACTTTATTATTTCTTCATCCGACAAAGAATAAAATTCTGAAAGCACCTTTGTGACTTTACAAAATGGAAATTAGGCTTCTAAATCCTTTAGGTGCTTTTGAAAGTTTTACTCCAAACCAGGAGGTTCAGAGGCCGCCATAAAAACGAACGAACAAACCCTCACCACCACCACCACACTTAAGGTGTGTTTGTTTGTTTTGTGTCTTCAAAGCCCCATCTATCCTAATCTCCAAAATAAAACAAGAACTGCAACCAACCAACCAGAACCAGAGAACTTGTTCCAAGAAGAGTTTTTACCCCAAAAGAGGAGAAGAGTCAGACTCCATAAAGTCCATTAGGGACTTCACTGTTGCACTTGAAAGTGCTTAGATAGATAAAGAGAGAGCAGACAGAGTATACCAATAAATCTGTCATTTATTGGAATGATTCAGTACTGCAGTAGGAAGATTGGAGACCCCAGCTCTCTAAAAAGCACCTACCAGACTATAAAACGGTGATAACCAGATAGCTGGGACAGTACTTACATTGTCAAATGCTGAAGCAACGCCTTGAGCAACCTGAATCCCGAAGGCAATCCAGCAGAGCAAAGCCCCCACCCATAAGAGGATGGAGAACCCTCCCACCATCTGCTTGAGGAACTTAATGATTTCAGGAGTGGATTTAGGAGGAGTGAGAGCATTGGGACCATCTCGGGCTAGAATCTCTGCTGCTCTTGCACTAGTGAGACCCTGCAAATACAAAAAACATTGTAAACAGTGAGTCGGACAATACAGACTTCATATTTGAAACCTGGAACTTTGCTTTTCTCTCTTTCTTCCCTGGGACATAGGGATTTGATTGTCCATAGTCTGTAACCTTGTATTTTCAAGGTACTTTCATACCTAAGTATTGTTAATGCTATGATGTGCATGTACGTCCCCCATGGGGGTCAATAGGAGGTCAAGTCCATGGACTTCCAGTAATCAAGGATTTCTTTAAAAGTAAAGTCATCTGCAATGAGCTTTCTAACTACAGTTGTGATATAAGATAAATGATAAAAGTTTTAGAAAACAAGGCCTCGGAGGAAAGGTAGAAAGAACTCTGAATATTTATCCTAGAGACGAGAAGTCTGAGGGGGAACATAAGAGCCTTCAAATATGTAAAAGGTTTTTTATAAAGAAGGTGGTGATTAATTGTTCTGTGTGTCCACCAAGGGTAGGACAAGACGTGATTGCCTTCATTTGCAGCAAGGGAGAGTTAAGTTAGATATTAGGAAAAAACATTGTAACTTTAATGATAGTTAAGCCCTGGAATGGGTTTACAAAAGAGGTTGTGTAATCCCTGCCACAGGAGGTTTATAAGAACAGGTTAGACAAACATCTGTCAAGGTCTAGGTTACTTACCTCAGCGTGCGGGGATGACCTCTTGAAGTCCCTTTCAGCACAACATTTCTATGATTCTGTATTGTTTTACTGATGCCATTTGTTTAGATTGAGACGTATCCGATTCTGAATACCGGGTCCAAACTCTCTCAGACTCTGGGAAAGTTTAGATCAGGTCCAAACATTGGGCTCAGGCTTTCCAAAAGTGTTGATTTAAAATACTCAGAAATATCTTCAAACTTCAGAGATATTCATATCAAAATCCAGATCTGAATCACTCTATCTGGGTTCATCTCTGTTTTCAGTATCTATTGAGAGTTAGTACATCCTGCCTGTAAAACGTTTTGTTTTAATAATGACTGTGGGGTTCTTACAAAGCCAACTGATATCAATGCTTTTCCACTGAGCTCAGTGGGCTTTGGATCAGGCAACAGATGAACTAAGGATATTTGATTCATACTGTTCCTTGCTCATATCTTATTCACTCACCTTGCTGATGCTTGTAGTGTACTTTTCCTCCAGCTCTTCTTTGCTGAGTTTGTGGTCATCCTGAAGGCCAAAAGAAAGTGCAAAAGAAGTGAGCAGACTGTCTTAAAGTTGAAAGTGAGTCTGAAAAATTCAGTATTTCTGGGGTTGAGGAACACTAGAATTGCCCTGGGTCCAGCTGCCAGTTTATGGTGGTATACCTCAAGTAGTGGTGGTAAATGCTTGATCCTTCAAAGGAAAGCAAGACCCACCCCAGTAACACACACCTAGCTAATTGTGCAGGGCTGCATACTTGGAAGATGGAGTGGGAAATTCCCCTTTCATGCTTGCAAGTCATCCATCATCTTAGACACTAAAGCATAATTTCTAATTTGAAAAACTTGACAAATCAGACACTATAATGATGGGAAGCCATCTACATACAAAAATAGACACGGTGCAATCTTTTGGCTTAGCATGAGACGCTGGGAGTAGAGATGGTCAGGGAATGTTTTTTTCTCAAACCCCCCTTCCCCTCCCACAGAGTTTTTTTATCAAAATTTCAATTTTTTCTGAGCAGCTGTAGCGAAGAGCTAGGACTTCTGGGTTCTAATCCCAGCTCTGCCATTTACTCATTGTGTGACTTTTTACAAGTCGCCTCACCTCTCTGTACCTATCCAAATGTGAAATGGGTGTCACAACAAATATCAACCCCACAGAGGTGTTCTGCGGCTTAACTGGTCTTTTTGTAATGTGCTTTGAGCTTGTCAAGTTTTAAAAGCTAGTGGAGTGCAAATGAGCATTGGGAAATGGCGTCCACATGTTTTCGGCACTTCTGTAACTCCCTCTCCCCCCCAGCCTCCTCCACAGAAAAACTCTTGGCAGGGTACGTCTACATGGCAGTCTGTGGTGTGACTGCAGCAGAGCCCTGCAACCTGACAGGACCTGACCACAAGTGTGGGGCTCAGGTTAGGTCAGAAAACAACCCGACCCTGTCGGGCTCAGGTCAGCTCTCCTCCTCCTGCCTGTGGGGTTGGTGCGGCAAGGGCTACGTGCCCCGGTCCCGCTGGCCACCGCCACTTCACTGTGCGGTGCGCACACCGAGGAGTTTCTGTGCCTCTTGCACCGCAACACGTGCACAGTGCAGCAGGGGACATCAGTGGCAGTAAGTGGTGACAGTGCTGACTCAGGTTTGCGGGGGAAGAGGACAGAAAACGACTCGACCATCTCGGGCTTGGGTCCGGTTGGGTGGACTTGCGTCTGAGGAAGCCTCTGGACAGCACTCCATATAACCTCACCTAGGGCTCTGGGGGGTGTACTCGAGCAGCTAGCTTGTGCTCCCACAGCTTCGCTGCTATTGTTACACCAGGCTAGTTCAATCGAAGCTAGCTCAGGTGTGTCTGCTACACACAGTTACACCTCCGATTATAGGGTAGCCATATCCTGTGTGATGCTGGTTGTGATGAATAACTCTGCTTCATTTAGATAAGATAACTAATCTTAAAATCCCCAGATGCTGTAGGCCTCAAAACACTGAGCACTGTAGTCAACATGCTGAATTACGAAGTGCTACAGTGTCTGTCTGTGTGTACTAAATACCGTTGCCCTTGTCTGATAGGAATGGGGTCTGAACAGTAGCAATAACATGTCTCGTGTACAGTCATGCACTACAGTCTTCTAGCCAGAAGCAGCAGGTTATTACCACTGGCAGAAAGGGGTGGTTGTAGGGGTTGACTTGACGACTTTTCCCCTGCAATGTCATCCCATGGGTGTAATGCACTTAATGAAATGTAGGGTGTAGCTACAGAGATGGGAATTGGAAGGAGGAAGTCCAGCGATCAAACAGATACCATTCAGGAAACAGTATGGGAGTTTTATGTTGCTCGCTGTAAAGGGGTGTTTTCAGGGTTGACAAACAGGCCAGATTATCTATTAACATGACAACAGTTTGTCCCCAGTTCTCCTCATAACAGCATCATTTAAAAGGAGTCGGAGGGGCTGCAAAGTTAATGTATTGGAAAACTAGAAAGAACTGACTGTAATTCTGCAGGAACAAAACATTGCATAGATATCTTCTGCATGTACATTCAGTCAGCCGTCACCCCTGTGCCCAGGAAATACACTGACTGCTACAAGTGCACTGCTCAGATACATGGCTTACAACAAAGCTGGCACCCCACACGTTTGACCCTTCTGTATGAATCCATGGATTGCTAGGGTTAAGTGTGGAATATTGGGGGAAGGAGAGAGGGTGGCTTTTTTTTTCAACTCCACGTGGTGATAATTCTTTATTTTCCATAAATCGCACCTTTCAGAGCTTGCAAACTTTTATTAGGCCTCACAATACCCCCGTGAAGTAGGCATATAGCCATTTTACATATGGGGGAACTGAGTCACAGTGAGGTTAATGTGGCCAAGGACCCCAATGAATCACATGGCACCCCCACAAATCCTTTAACTATACTTTCTTCCTTTTCTGGACTATAAATGGCAGAACTTACATCAGAGGTGTTAAAATATGACAGTGAGATTATTGTTTCCATCTCATCCTGTTGGAAATCTAGTGTATTGGAGTTAAATTGTTGTTTATTTGTATTATAGTAGAACTGAAGCACCTTGGTCATGGATCAGAGGCCCATTGTGCTAGGCATGGTAGAAACACAATCCAACAGGAATTTTGTGCACTTCATTTTGGTTTTGGAGAGAGACATGGGATAAAATTTTCAGAAGTGCACAAGTCCCATTTTCAAAGTGACAGAGGCACCAGAGAGCCTAAGTCCTGTTGAGTTTTGGTACCTAATTCACTTTTGAAAATGGAACTTAAGTTGCTAAGTGATTTAGGAACCTTTGATCATTTTACCCATAGTGTAGTATTCTGAACTCAATCTTAGAAGCCAAGAACTCTCAAATTCTCATCTCATCTCAGCTCTGACACACTGACTCTCTGTCGCTGTGACTGAGTCAGTTAACTTCTCTGTGCCTCATTTTCTCCATCAGTAAAATGAAAATAAGAACACTTCTTCACTTCATGGGGGGAGGGGTGGATATTGAGAATTAATTAATTGGTGTATGTAAAGACCTTTGAAAGATTAAAAGCACCACGCAAGTACTGCTATTAGTAGAGTTCTTGGAAACACATTTGTGGGAACTCACTTCCCTTTAAAGGTACTGTAATAATGTCTAGCTCTTATCTAATACTTTTCATCAGTAGATTTCAAATCACTTTATAAAGGAAGTCAATATCCTTATTTACATTTTACAGGTGGGGAAACTGAGGCAAAGAAAGGGGAAATGACTTGCCCCAAGTCACCCTGTAAGCCACTGTCAGAGCAAGGAATAGAACTCAATTCTCCTGAGTCCTAGCCCAGAGCTCTAGCAACTAATCCACTCTGCAGTCATTCACCCTGAAAAAGTTGCACTTCAATCTGGTACACATTTTTAAGACATATTATCAGCTTCTGAACTAAGAGGTTTGGCTTCTGCCTTTCTATCTTTCTGTCAGTCTGCTCTGTGCCAATGGAACCTTACACAAAGAGGTGATGGTGAAATCCTGCTATAACCACTTCACCTAGGAAAATGCAGACCTGATGAGAAGTGCTGGGAATAAAGGAGATACTGTTCCAACACCAGCTAATTTCTGCAAGAATCGTTCTGTTTATACAGGTCAGTTTGATCCTGCACCATCAATAGGAGCAAGATTAGGGCCCCCACAAAGGACACTCACCAAGTCCAGTTCTTTCTTAAGGTCCTCTGTCTTCTTGCTTTTTTTCTTGTTGCCTTTCAGGTCTTTGTACTTTTCCTCTTCATCTTCCTTGTCTGTTTTCTCCGGATCCTGTGTGCCATGGATCTCGACTGAGTAAATGTCAGACCTTTTCTAGAATCAGAAATGAGAAGGCAAGTTAGGTCTCACTGGTCTTCTTATGCTTCGTGTTGCCGTGTGATCATAAGGTACTGTAGCTAACGGGAGTCAGGGAAGTACTGTGCCTAGCCAGGACCTCTGAGCTTTCCGTGTTTTAGAGGTGGCTGTAGTCTCTTCCTCCTGGGAACTTGATAGTTCCCGGTGCTGTCCTGTACCTGAAAGTTCTATAACATTAATGTACAGCTACAGCCAGATCATCAGCTGGTGCAAATTGTCACAGATCCATGGACTTCGGTAGAGATATGGCAATTTAGGTGAGTTTGAGGATCTGGCCCTTAGGGTAAAAATATTGCCCAAGATCCATTGTCAATGCAAATCACTCAAAAATCATGAGTCGGGCCCCCCAAAAGTCATTAGATTGCCTTAAAAATCAGGAAATTTTAAAAATAATAAAATGTGGGATCTTTATTATTTAACTTCTGCTGTTGGCATATTTAGGATTTGTGATTTCATGTTTAACTTTATTTCCCAAATAGAAGCCAAGATTTCATATTCACCTGACTCCAGGAGCTTGTACTTTAAGAAAAAACACCTAGCAATCATGATAACATCATGACATTTAGCAGCACTGTCTAATTGGCCTCTCAGTCATATAGTGATACCCTGAGGCAAACACTGCACTCACTAGTTAGAGCGATCCTTTTGTTCACAGAATACTGGAAGATCTCTGCTTCCTTGTGCACAGAGCACAGAACAGATCAGGGGCTGGTGAACTGTTAGCCCCATTTTTCCCAGTTCTCTGCAGGGTACATACAGCAGTTAAATAGCATCCCCCAGCATAGAGAAACTGCCAAACCTATTTAACTGCATTAGATTTATTCATAAACTATTTTCTTCTGCTGCCTCCTCACTATAAGCTAATAGTCCAGACATAAGGGCAGGCTTCCTGTGTTGTTAATTCACCAGTTTCTATAATCATAATTCCAGGTCATAATTATTCTGTAAACTGCATGCCATTCCTTGGGAGAGCTATTGGCTGACCCCATTCTCACTGGATTCCTTAGGGATTAATCTTTTGAGTTTCAGACTGAATCATACTTATTGGCTGAACTTCAGGTAGTGGCTTGTTCTACTTGGCTATGTTTGCATACAATGTGTATCTAATACATATATGTAAACTTATGTGGGATACTTTTCCATGTATGGACTTCCACACTGACAAAAGCAGATTTGTTTAAAACTGAACATTTTAATTAAAAAAAATACAAAGCCAAACAGCTAAAATAATAGGTGTGTATATCATTTGATAAGTGCATCAGAAAATATTAATTCCTATGCTTCTGAACTAAAAACTACCAAAAAGAACCACATTTCAACGCCTAGGTGCACTTGAGTTTGAGGAATGCTTCAATTTTGACCATTTTTTTGGAGGTGCATGGGGGGCGGGGCAGGTGGGAGAAGGCAGTGGGGAAGAAGTTGCCCCCATGGATATTTTAGGAGTTGAATTCCCAGAACAACCACTTCTAAGGCATTTCAGTTTGTTTGATCATCGACATCCCAGATAAAGGTTTTCTGTTATGAGAAGTTTTCTCTCTGCTGCTTTTCCAAAGAGATAACTCCAGTTTGTGTATATCGGAGTTATCTTTTTCACTTTCATCCTTCTCCACCTTCCTTTCCCCATCCCACCAAAAATCTGTTCAGCTTTCCAAGTCTCCATGAAGAGAGGAAACTAGGAAACAACTCTATGGACTATAGTAACTTTAGCAGATATAGGAGAGAAGATTCATGGAGATAAGTAAAAGCTAATGAATTGTTCTGTCCGCCTATGCAAGATCTGCTTTTAGTTTCCAGCGAGGTTTTGGGGTTCCTCCTTTTAACCCTGAATTCTCAGACCTTCTCATATTGGCTTGATCCTTCATCCATTTGCAAAGGAGACATTCTCAACAGTATTTCCCCTTCCTATTTGATCTCTCGGCTCTTCTGGGTTTAAAACACTTCATTACAACTGCTTGCAAAGACAGAAATCTCTTTGGATCTCCCATCATTATGAAACAATAGCCTGCATTTCTAACCCATTTTTCCCTGCCTTAGCAGGCATGTATACAGCAAACCATTTCAAACATACATACATTTTTAATTTATCAAATAAATTCTATTTCTTAGAGCTTAGCAGAAGAAACCAGATGTTTAAATAGCAGTTGTTTCAGTGAACACTCACTCACCTTTCCCATTTTTGTGAGCGTATTCCTTCCCTGCTTTAGTGGAGCAATGGATCTCCCAGGCAGGAGGATATATACTGAGGTAAGGTGCTTGGATGAAAAGAAAAAGTGGTGTGAACACACAAGATGCAAGTAGCTCAGAATCGTTGTGGCTGTCAGAGTGCAAGAGCTCGCAGGGGTTGTAGCCTCTTCCCAACTGGAAAGCCAATGTTAGCTGGAATCCTCCCTGCACTTAGGCATCCTTCAGGCAGGACAGGTTTGCCTTCCAAAGCCTGTGGGGAGAGAGTGCTCTTTATGTCCCTTTATAAATAAGCACTTGCTCTGCCACTCCTCCCCTCCTCTTTCAGGTCCAGCCCATCTTCTGCTTCACCTGGAGTAGGGTGGAAAAATACCACAGTAATGGGCATGTGGGTTTCAGGTCAAATAGTTTCTAATTATTCCTTTGCAATGTTTGCTTCCAACTGAGGAACAGGTACATTATTCACCTTGTTAAAAGCAATGAGTTTCCTTCAGAGATTCGCCAGCATTGACCTCCTGAAAATGATTTCCAGGTGTCTTCAAAACATGTGGCGGGGCAGAGAGGGTGTGGGCAACATTTGCCGTTTACACTCCTTTAAGTGATCTGATGTATATCTGCACGGGGTCTCTAAAAATAACATCACTATGCCATTCAGGTACCAACATGATAGAGACTATATATTCAGTCAATAACTCTGGATTGTAATATCATCGGGGAAAGAATGCTCCTTTAAAAGTTTGTACTTTGACTTTTATTTTCTTGGTGTAGATTTTTAACCTGCGGTTGTAAAAAAGAAAAACGAAAGGCAGCTGCTGCCCAGGGCTTTCTAAGCAAGTGCAGTTACCAGAACAGGGTAATTTTGTAAGTGTTTATCTTGCATCAGTCACAAGCTCTCTAAGTGAAATACCATATGCTCTGAGAGAAGATTTATGAAACTTTTTATACCTGTATTCCGCACGGAGGTATGCATGCACCCATGTCTGGAAATTCTAACAAGCAGTGTCCGTTGGTCTGCACATGCTCAGTAGGTCTCCTCCTGCTCCTGACCAAGGGCATAAGAGGCAGTGCGGGCTGATGTCTCTTCAGTTCCTTCATACCTCTGCTGACAGGAGTCGGAATCCAATGTCCACAGATTTCTTCAGTTTTTCTGATAGAACCTTTAAATTGATTTGTAAACAGGTTTATACTTCATAGCTTTTATATTAGTACAGCTAGAGTTTTATAGTATAGTTAATATAGCTCATTTTCCCCCGTACTGGGGACTCCCTGCCCATGGTCTGGGACTATGGCCAGAATCCCAGTGTTCAAGAATTGTATCTCCTGCCCTTGCACCTTCTCTGTGAGTGAGGATCACCAACACTGCCTCTATTGCTTGGGTGAGATGCATTTCTCTGCAAAGTGCAGTATTTGTCGCTTTTGAGCTTCATCTAAGGCAACACCTTATGGAGAAGGCTATAAGGCCCCACACTGGTCTGGGCCAGGGAGATCCTCTGTACATTGGCCCCAACAGATGAGCAGCACCCCCACCCCAAGTATGAGCTTAGAAGCGGAGTCTGCAGCTCCTAAGCCCAAAGACTCTTCCTCCAGGGCTTCCTATGAGAATAGGGACACACTCACGGTTGCAAGGACAGATCCCCATCCAGGACCATCCACAAAAGACGTGATCCCTCCCCGAGTCTGTCGAGTGCCGTTGAGCCTTCACGCGTCAATCCTAAGGGACCAGCACCACTGAAAACCTCCAGGCTAGAGGGCAATGAATGTAAGAACAAAGATCTGCCAGTTCCATCAGTGATTCCAGCTTCAAAACACAAGGACCATCACCCACCAGTTCCATACAGCAGTGCAGGTCCAGACTCCTCGGTACCAGCTTGCTTGTCCAAAGATCATACTACCTCCTGAGATGTGCTGGAACCATTGGTCCCAACCGCCGAAACCCCCTAGAAACCAGGACATACGCAGTCTCCTGCAGTCTCCCATCATCTCCAGTCCAGCCCTCCTGAGGAACATTATTACTCCCAAAGATGATACTACTTCATCGTCTCATAAATTGCCTCATCTCCAACCATCAGGAAGGAGTGCCCCAAAAACTGCACCACTATCCAAGCTGCATACCTTCCAGATGCTCAGATCTCTTTTAACAGACAACCTCAGCAGGCACTTCTCTGTGGACCATGAGTGGGAAGTTCACGACTATGTTCTGGAGAAATATTCACTAAGTGGAGTACACCTCAATGGGATCTCTTTGTGTTCCAAATGAACAGAAAACTTCCTCTGTACTGCTCCAGAGGAACTATGGGCCAGGGCTCCCAGGGTGACACTCTCCTGTTGTCATGGATGAATGATCTCAGGTTTGCCTTTCCTCCCATTCCCCAACTACCACGGGTCCTGTGATCGATCGAAAGATCGATCACAACTGTGCATTAAAGTTGCATTCTTAGTTGCTATTACGTTGGCCAGGAGGGTGAGCGAGTTGGGAGCCCTCAAGGCCGACCCTCCTTGCATGGTTTTTCACAGGGAAAAGGTATCCATTTGCCTCCATTCTAAGTTCCTCCCCAAGGTTATTTCAACTAAAGTATCTACTTGCCTGTCCTCCTTCCAAAACCCCACACTTTTGCCAAAGAGAGACGACTTCATTCCCTCTATGTCAATTGTGCCCTGCAAACCACCCAACCTATCAGAAAATCACGAAGACGTTTTCTCGCTATAGCAAAAGATCACAAGGTCAAGCAGTATCCTTTCAGAGAATCTCTACGTGGATTTCTGGGTGCATCATCGAGTGCTATGGGTTAATAGACATACCTTGTCCTGACAGAGTCAGGGCACATTTTACAAGGGCACAAGATGCCTCTACAGCATCCCTGCAGGACATTCCAATACTAGACATACGCAGAGCAGCCACCTGGAGCTCCAACCACATGTTTGCTAGGATTACACACTAGTTCGGGCCTTTGCTGTGGATGCAATATTGGGAACTGCAGTACTGAAAGCACCTTTGCTGCCGGCTTCCTCATACCACCCTCCAGTCTGAGCAGTGCTTGACAACGACCCACATGTGGAATACACATAGGGAACAGCACTCAAAGAAGAAATTAAGTTTACTTACCTGTAACTGGAAGTCCTGAGATATGTGGTCCTCATCTGTATTTCACTACCCACCCTCCGTCCCCTCTGCTTTGGATCCTATTGGATTCATGGTAAAAGGAGGAACTGGAGAGTCGTCGGCCTGCACAGCCTTTTATGACCTTGTTCGGAAGCATGAGAAGATCTACTGTGCATCTGTAGGCCAACAGACACTGCTTGTGAGAATTTCTGGACTCAAGAGCATGGTGCACATGCATACCCATGTGTGGAATACGGATGAGGACCACACATCTTGAAGAACTTCCAGGCACAGGTAAATCAATTCCATTTCCCATCATTCAAAAGCAATGGTAACGTCTGTGTTAGCTGATATTTGGGAGAGGAAATAGAAACCAGGAGAAAAGGTATAAAATGCTTACATGACTTCTCCAGAATATGAGAAATGACTCATTTCCCCCCACACACACACACTTTATTCTAGATTTTTTTAAATTATCAAATCAAATATGGGGAAGATTCCCTTTTACTATATTTTTCAGAAAAATACGTTCCTTTCTAACTGGACTGAACTGGTCTTACAGTAAGGCTGAGTATTTCAATAATGGGCCATTTAAATGTTATAATTCAGGAAACTACTAAATTGCACGGTTCTGTACGCTGCTAAGAACCATAATCACTATCATGAGTTTTGAATTATGATAGAAGATTAAAGTTGCTAATCTAAATCACTAACACTGACCCTTTAAAAATATATAGACTGTAGTCCTATTGAAATCAACAGTGAATCACTTCTTGATTTCTATAGAAGCAGGATCAAATCCATACTGAAATTAACCAGGAGCAAATTCCAAATAAAATGGGGGTCAAGTCTCTTTAATATGATGACTAATATTCTGAAACTGAAGCAGATTCCTTTTCCAGCTTCCTGATTCCTGGTTCATGTTTTCTAATTCCCTGTCCTCAGCATGATTCAACTGGCCCTTGGATCATGTGGTCAGTGGCACAAGATAAATATACAGAGGGATAAATGGAAAGGCTTTTATTCAAATTTTATTTAGGGCCCAGTTCTGCTGTTGATTTAAGTGAGACACGATTGGGCCCTTAATGGGAACAGCTACAATATAAATTCTTTCATATGTAAATAAGTAACTGGGATTTCACAATATATGTCATTCACAAAAGTAATGCTCTGTTCAACATCTCCAGTGAGTCCAGACCTGTACATTAGTACACTGTGATGAAATTAACCTATACATTGCTAAAATACACACCAGGGACTAGAGAACTAGAAGCCTGGGGGACACAAACAGAACAAAATAGACCTAAAAAAAGAGAATTGGGATTGGAAATGATGAGGGGGAAATGTACTTGTAATTCAGAAATGGAAGCCAAGGATCTGATTGAGTTGGGAACTAGGGGATGAAAACTGTGCAGATGGGCCAGCAAAATAGAAATTGTGACCCAGGAAGAACAATGAGCAGGGGATTCAGAGTTGTAATCCAGGAACAAGTAAGAACTGGTAGATGGAAATCAGGATTCAGTGTCCTTGCGTATTGTGACATCCACAGATTAGTAAAGATAAAGGTCAGACTAAGATTTTTAGTAATTATTCATGGTTTGGAATTTTATCTGTGCCACCCTAGCAGGTTTTGCAGGCAAAGAATAGGAGATGGAAGAAATGTGGTCTATAAATTGTGACCATTCTGCCTGAGGATCGGTGTTAAAATAGCAGATTAGCCACAATATACAGCAACAGAGCGCCCAAAACATTTAAACTGAGTTTACCCACGGTTTTTGTACTAGTTTAACGGGGCTGTGGTTTTATTATTGAAATAGTTACACTGGGACACCCCCTAGTGTAGTTGCAACTATGGCGACTTAAAGGTGACTTAGACCCATATATTTTGTTCCCTTAAATGTATGGGAATAAACCCTATTGGCATAGCTGCATTATGGGGTCATAACCTTTTAACCATTGAGATTTCCAACCAATATAGTTAAAGCAGTGCAAAAACTGTGTATAGACCGGCTTTTAGTGAAGCAGAAAGCATATTTTGCTAGACCATCTGCACTGCTGACTTCTATTAGAATTTTATTCCAGTTCAAGAGAAGGAATCCACATAATCCTTAGAATCACAAAGGAAACAACGCTACTTTTATAGAATTTATAAGAATCCATATTTAATTCCCCAGGCTACCATGAGGCCGAGATGAGATAATGTAGAGAGAGGTTATAGTTGAGGATGTTGCTTTACAAGTGCCAACCAAACGTTCACCCTCCTGTTACATGTAGCAATATTTGAGTGATCGCTGTGCTGTTTGGGCAGTATCTATGTTGTAGAAATAGTGGTGGTGATTTTCAATGAAATTATGCCAGAGACTAGGTGTAGGGATTCTGTCTTTTCATTACAGGTGTATCCCACACCTAGCACAATGGGGGTTTAATCCCTGATTGTGGCCCTGTTGTGCTATTGCAGTACAAATGAATAATAAGTCCATATATTGATTATGAATAATGTTTATTGCCAATTTTAACAGTTTTCAAGGTCACAAACTAACCCCAATGACCACTAATATCTTTGTCATTCATGAAATATTTGGAGTCGTCTTCAGCCTTTGGGTTGCTTGCAAAATGTTCATTATTCGTGGTGAGTGATTGGTTTCCTAAAGCATATAGCATTGTTTCCAGTCTCTGGATAGCTATTTAACGATAGAATGGTGTGTAGCATAGTGAATTATTCATTTCCTGGCATGAATCTGAATATGAATAAGCCCTTCATGTTTTAATATCAGTGAATCTTTTGGAATTCTTGAACCTTTTCACAAATACACCATGGTTACTCAAGAACTAACAAATAATCAGTGATACAAATCTTCCTTCCCCATCAGCCGCCACAAATGATAGAGAATCAAACTCCGAAATGTTTGAGTTTATTTATTTTTTTAAATGTGTACACAAAATTAGAGGGACACTGTCAGTAAATGTAGGCTGATTATTTAACCCAACTTGATATTGTTGTCTTCTGGAAGGGAATTAATTTAATCCATCTATGTAGCTCCCATTACCGTAGAATGTAAAAAAAGGAAATTAATAGATGTTTCCTCTACAGTCTAAACATCTGTCTAGGAAAATAATAATCCAGCCTTTGTTTTGGTTTTCTCCTGCATTGAAATGCGTGGGCCAAATTCTTACCTCAGCTATGCCCTCGTGAAATTCCTATTAAAACCAGTTGACACTCTTGTTTTGTTGTTATGTATTTATGTTGTGGTAACACCTAGAAGACCCATTGTGCATGCAGCTGTACACAGGAATAAAACAAAGACAGTCCTTGCCACAAAGAACTCAAGATCTAGCATTATGACACAGTTCAACAGGTGAATAATGACACATTAGGTTAGCAGTGATAGAAGGGACATTCACTTGTCTTGGAGGTGGAGGAGAGATGGGAGATATTGGTGAAAGTATTTGTGGTTCAGACTTAGGATCTAATGGATTTGATGATTGTCTGCAATGGCAGCCCAGCTCTGCACTCTGTCCCTAATCTGCAAAGCATGTAAGCATGTGCTTAGCTTTAGGCATAAGTATATGTTCCATTGATTTGAATGGAAGCAGATGCTTAATTTTCAACATATGCTTAAGTGTTGTGCTGAATAGGGATGGCCTTAAGCATGTTAAACAATCAGTTTGTAAGCACCTAGAGGATAATAGGGTTATAAAGAATAGCCAGCATGGATTTATCAAGAACAAATCATGTCAAACCAACCTACTTCCTCCCTTGACATGGTTACTGGCCTAGTGGATAAGGGGGAAGTAGTAGATGTGATATATCTTGATTTTAGTAGGGCTTTTCATACAGTCCCACATGACGTTCTTATAAGCAAACTAGGGAAACGCTGTCTAGGAGAAATTACTATAAAGTGGGTGCACAACTGTTTGGAAGACTGTATTCAAAGAAATGGATTTAATCTGCAGCAAGAGCGATTTAGGTTAGATATCAGAAAAAACGTTCTCACTGTAAGGGTAGTTAAGCTGTGGAACAGGCTTCCAAGAGAGGTTGGGAATCCGTGTCACTGGAGGTTTTTAAGAACAGGTTGAACAAACACCTGTCAGGGATGATCTAGGTTTACTTGGTCCTACCTCAGTGCAAGGGGGTGGACTAGATGACTCCTCGAGGTCCCTTCCAGCCCCACAATTCTTCGATTTTATCTGCTTAGATGCTTTGCTGAACTGGAATCTCAGCAAGGCGTGTGCCTAACTTTAAGCACGTGAGTAGTACCTGTAGGTTTCAGTGGGATAATATGTGCTTAAGTATCTTGCTGAATCGGGATCTGCATCCCTAATAGTGTTGTTGTGTCATATAGAGCTCAGCAGACACCTGTGTGGCCTTGTGAATGGATCTGTGTTTTGATGTGGTTTCGCAAGCTGCTGTTTACAGGTGTGCTGCTTCCCTCTCTGAGGGAGTCAGCAGAGGGAGCAGGAGTTAAACAACCTCCCCGGTTTTCATTCATTCATGGCATTAACAGTAGCAGTGGAGCTGAGCCACAAAGCCCTGACTTCAGACACCTGATCTGGGAAGGGCGCCTGGCTCTGGCATGTTGCTGCAGCCTCACTCCTGATTATCAAGAGACATTTTTCCTTAAAGGCAGAATGCATGGAGGAGTCTGTCTGAAACCGAAACTAAAAAGAAAGGAACAGGTTGGTGTTGTGAAGCCCATCCTTGAGAGTGCTGCCAAGTGACAGCACTCCATGGGGAGAACCAGGATGTGTTGTGTGCTAGGGAGATGTATTGCCGCACAGAGCAAGAGCAGCATACCTAAGCACCATCTCTTGGAGCGAGGAAGTGTGCCCACACTGCAGCCAGCCAGCTCCACTGGCTGGTGCGTCAGTGGTGAAGGCAGATTGAAACAGAAGAGGAAGCTCCCATTGTACCTACCGGCCAAGGAGGAGGGGGAGCTGCTTGGAGGCACTGCTACCTTAAGCTAGGGAGGGCAAAAATCACCCTTTTAACAGAGTACAGGGAGATGTTGCCTTGTTCCTCCCTTGCTCCCTTCTATCTTAACCCTTGGCCCTGCTTCCACCCATTCTGCCCTGTTTGGAGTGGCTTGTAATCAAAAGGAGCCTAGCCGGAAGCCGACCCTGTGCGCAGGAGAGCAGGAGGACTCCTGGGTGGAGCACAACAAGCAGGCTTCTTGCACCCTCTGTCCCCCCGTCACCAACATGAAGGTCAGACATGGCCTAGCCTAACATAGAAAGAGCCAGGTTGACGTGAGGCTGCACTAGACACGCAAGAAAGATAATCAGTGTTAGCTAAATGTGGGTGGGGAATCATTAGGCAAAGAGATCTTACTTCCCAGCTCAAGTGGCGGCCCATATTCTGCTCCTGTTCCAGACAAACGACTCCCTTTGATATCCATGGGAGCGTTTCTGCACAGTCACCATAGTTACAGTGTGTCCCAGTGCGGGATACACTGTAGTTTTACAAAAGGATTTGACCCAGCCCTTCTGGATTTTGGAACAAATTTAGTGACAAGGGAACTTTTCTTGGTTCTTTCAATTTCCTCTTTCTCCTTCCTGGATCTATTTGTTTGAATAGTTACCTCACTCGTATTGCACAAAATGCAAGAAGAATGAGGAAAATTAATGGTGATGTGTCTCTTCACTGCTTCCTCCATAGCTGCCTGTAGTGCATTTAGCAGCCAATGAAAATACGGTCAATGTGGTATCAAAACAAGGTGTGAGCCATAGAAATGTCTTCCCTAAGCACAGTGATTTTTTTAAACAATATTTGTTTTTCTCACAACCAAATGAAGCTGACTGGATTTTTCAGATTCGTTCTTTTATTGAATAGTCACTTTCTTGATGCTTGGGTGATGCTCACCTCAAAGGGAAATGATCCTATTTTTGTGTTTACAAGAGAATGTAGTGCTGGGAAAATGTGATGAACTGGTAACTGGGGAGAATGAAGTCAACTATTTATCCAGAGTCTGCATGAGCAGCCCTAGAGAAATCTCCCTCCGCCCCACCCCTGCCAACGTACCCCAACCCCATCATGGAATCTCCCACCTCTAGTGGGGACAGCATGATTTGGTCTCCATTGTTGTTTTCTAAGGGGATGTCTTTACTGCAGTCAGAGTTGCGGACATGCCTCAGCTAGCTTTGATGTAGGTAGCTCAATACTAGTGAAGCCATGAGAGTGCAGGTGCACCCTGGACCCTGCGTATGTACTTCAGAGCTAGTCTGTGCTGCTGCAGCTTCACCTCTGTTTTATTGGCATTACCCCAGCTAGCTTGGATCTAGCTACGTCTACACAGGCTGCAGTCCCGTCTCTGATTGCAGTTAGATGTAGCCTAAGTGTGAAGAGTGCAAGGCGCTGCATGGACAAATAAGACTTTGTACCTGCCCAAGGAACGTGCAGTCTAAGAGGGCTCAATCCAACATAGTCTTATTCCCTTGAGTAATCTTGACACAAGTAACGGCATTGGCTTCAGCGGGACTACCTATGTGAGTAAGGATTTGCAGCATGTAAATGTGGGAATACCACAGAGTGCTCACAGACAGAAAATGGTGGAGGAAGAGAGGATGAGGGTTACTATTAATTAAATGTATTATGGTAGTATTGAGGGACTAACCCAAACAGGACCCCATTGTGCCAGTCACTGTGCACACTCAGATTACTACAGTCATTACCCAAAGAGACAGGTTTGCTTTTGCTGGCTATATACTCCTGGTTGGTTTTCTTTTCTTTTTGAAATGACTTTTAAGTACATTCATCTTTGCTGTTT
This sequence comes from Chelydra serpentina, assembly GCA_037349315.1. Lineage (NCBI taxonomy): Eukaryota > Metazoa > Chordata > Testudines > Chelydridae > Chelydra > Chelydra serpentina. The sequence continues at coordinate 8,500,670 of JBAIAC010000037.1, read as the reverse complement.
TAAAATTATTATGTTAAATGAACAATTAGGGTGGATAGTTACCGCCACAGGCACTAGATTAGGAGGAGATGAGTAAAATAAGGGAGGCGGTAGAGTATAGCTGAGGACAAAAGGTGAGAGGGAAGGAGAATTTGGGTCAATGGAATGGGAGCGGTGGAACAGAGGAAGGGAATAGGTGAGATGAGGAAAAGGGTGCGGAGTAGGGATCTTGAGGAGCTGCGGTGTGACATGTTGGGCTGCTGTGTTAAATTGGCAACAGTGGCCTAGTCAACCACTGGGATCTGTGCTGAGGTGGTCAATTATTGAGTATCAATTGTGACTTTTTTTCTGCGAGGTGTGCCTGTCTACAAGGAACTGGTTTGACACTATCAACTCATTTCAAATAGGGTATTGAACAGGTGTCAGATGACAAGAACTTTGGAGTAAGGAAAAGATATTTTAGTTTCAAGTTTCCCAAGGGGGTTCTAATAAATAATAGTTAGTCAATAAAAGGAAGCACAATTGCACACGTTTCTCCTTCTTGCCCCCCACCCTTTTTGTTTGTTTTGGTTTGTTTGTTTGAAATTTCATTGAAATTTTGAGAACCAAAAAATTCAACCAGCTCTAAGTTAGTTAAAAAATGTTGATGGGGGATTTCAGAAAAATAGAATCAAAGTTTGTCCTTATTTTGTTCCCCTAAATGTCATTGAAATGTTGAAGGGGAAGGATGACGCTGCGTATTCTATCTCGGTATTTCTACAAACATGGCCATTATCACCATGGCATCCGTGAACCGTCTTCACTGCAGAATTATCTACACTGGAGTAGAGCAGCCACACTATGAAATAACACTCAAGCTGCACAGTGGTTGTGTTAGCGGCTGATGAGTTGTGGTCACTCAAGCTTTATACCTCCTGTCAGGCCAGCCAACTCGAGTTAATGGCACCACCACACTCGAGTTCAGGGTATTTGTGTTTGGATGGGACTTGAATTCGGGGCAACAGTTAATTCTGTGGGGAACACAAGTCCACAGAGTTAAGGAAGGAGACCTATTAACCCATATCAGTCATAACATGTCAGCAATATTCCTAACAATCAGCACAAGATGGATTTTTCAAAAATACTTGATGACTTTAGAACACAAGTCCTGTTGAAATTCAGCAGGATAGGTGCTCCTAAGTCACTTAAGAAACACTTAGATGCTTTTGAAAATCCCATCCATAATTGATTATGAATGGCTCTCTATTTGAAGAAATATTTTCCAAATGCAGATGTTGCACTCTGTATCTCTATTTGGGTCTCTGACTATAGCAGTGACCAGGGTCACCACAAGTGTCTCTAGGATCCATCAAAAGTCAATCCTTTGTTGGACAATACTTATTTCCTGGGTTGATATTGAAAGCACAATAATCAAAATGGTTACTTTGGCAAAAATGCTTCTTTTGCCTATAGGGATACTGTAGCGGAGCGTTCATCTTGTGAACTGTTGTAGAAGGAAAAGCAGGTCATCATAGTCCTGAGACTGTAGGCAGCCAGTTAACCAATAATTGACCAGTTGTTGGACTGGCTGCATGACCTTTACTGGAGAGCTGTAAGGTGTGCGTGTCCAGATGTTTACAATCTGCATGGCCTCTACTGGAAGGTGGTTAAGAATGAGTCAGTTAGTCCCATGTAGTTTGTTCACAGAGATGGGTAATTTTTTCCATCATCATCAGGTGTTGCAATCTCACCTGCGAGTTTCTGCTAGATGAAAATGCCAGTTCACTAGCACAGAAATTGTGAGTGCTTCCAGATTAGAATTCCAGAATGCTGGCTCACAGCTTGCAACTGCTTCTAGCGGGTGCATGTCAGAGTGCTTCATCACAGCTTGTAAGAGCTGAAGGGTGAATGCCAAAGTACTGGTTCACAGTTGGCAAAAGCTTCCAGCCAAGAACCAGGACTCTGGCACAGAATGACCTCTCTGAACCTCAGTGTTCCCATCTGTAATAAAATTTGCAGGATTCACAGGTGGGTTGTAAGGTTTAGTGGACCAAAATTTGTGCAGGGCTTTGAATTCGAAGGCCTGGAGGCTATAGAAGGGTGAAACATTCTTACTCCTATCCCTGAGCCCCACTTATGTTTTTTACAGGCAGAAATGTGGTTAGTGATTCCCTGGTGGGTGACAAACAATTTTAAATGGTAAAGTGCATGGCTACTAAACTCTTTTACGTAGCAGCTTTTCGTGGAATGGGGCAATCGGTTGGAGTGGTGGGGATGGTCAATGTGTTGAGTTCACGATGCACTTTCTCGCCGCTTTTGCAAATGCTGCCTCTGATTGTCCGCTACAGATTTTAAACACCCTGCACCTATGCTAGCAAGGGTGCAAAGCTCGAGATCCTTGTTCAGTGTTTTACTCCATTACATTCCCATTGACTTCAGTAAGAGTGTCCTTGAGTAAGGGACAAGTAAAAGTATAGTAAGGGCCTCAGGACTTGGACACACACTAAGACTGGAAAAATGTCACAGTAAAGAATAAGCTCTACAATAAAGAAACCTCCTTCCAGGGAAAGGGGAGGATGCAGTGATTTATAATCTCTGGATATAGACATGTATGTGTGTAATGTAACAAGGAGAGGAGGGGTATAAAGAGGGAAAAGAAAGTGAGACAGAGCTGGGGAGAAATTCTTGCAATCCATCCAGCGCCAGCCCCAAAGCATGGGTCTAAATGCAGGACTGTATGGGAAAAATCCAGCTTTGATCTAATGGAGCTGAGCCTGCGTGACTTCAGAACAGTTACATACGCTGTATGTGCCCCTGTATATGGGAGGTATTTTACCTTGCGCTTTACAGCTTGGTGATGGGAAAATCCATCCTACCTAACATGCTACCCAGGACCTTTCACCTACTTTTCTCATGGAGGTAAACACTTTTTTAAATTTGATTTATACTATATATTGTTGAGCGGTTGCTCAGAACCAGTCCACCCACCTGTTAAATGCAAACAGAGACAAAGTTGCAATTAAATGAGAAACTCTGACGGTGCCAAGATTCTAAGTCAGCTAGCCAGGCCTGTGCTCTGTCCAGTTCCGGGTGGTTTAAAGTAGATTTAGCGGGAGCTTGGTGGTTCAAATTGTATACAAGACCTTTTTGTTTCTAAATTCCCAGTCTGACTCTTGCTAAGGCTGACAGTGAATAAAAGCTGTTATAGAAATCAATTAGCTGTCAAAAGATAAGGAGTGACACAGGCCCTGATTCAAGACTGTACCTAAACATACGTAAAGCTAAGCATGAGTTTAAGTGCTGTCTTGAATTGGGACTCTCGTCAGACTTCAGTTCCTGGCAGAGTGAGGTCTACATTATACTATCACAATCACAAGGCTATAGCCTCAGTCCTTACTTCATTCGTTCGTGTTGTTTCTCTTCATCTGAGTCACTCTCAAGTAGACAGAGAGTACGTGTTCTGTTTAATTCTCTATGATCAATTAATAATAAACTATAGTTTAAGTGGGCAAAGAATGATAAAGTTGATGAATTCTCATGCTTCAGGGCAAAAATTGATCACAGCCAGGATTTAGAAGGAATTGTTTTCTGTTATGTTGCATTACACAGCTAGCCTGGCGCATTGTGCCCCCCCCCTTTTTTTTTTTCTCTAAAACATCAAATACTGGCACTTGCTGCAGCTAGAGACAGGATTCCAGGCCTGCTGGAATGGAGATCCTGAAGGGATACTGACCTTTTTAAGTCACTATGTACCAAATACTATCTATTGTACTCCTATTAGACTATGGAAATGTCTCACCAAGGATAACATGACAATGATATTGCACATGCATTTGTGTATAAAAATCTGTTTTATTTTTTTAATATATTTAAAATGTTCATTCAATTAAGATACTAAGTTTTTATTTCATATTCCTCTTGTTTGGTAATTCATTTGTATCCATAGCAATTACAGAATGTTCTGTTTATTTAGATTATTTTTTAGGGTTTAACTGCTTTACATTTTGCAAAATACAAATGCATGTCTAAACATGTAGAGCCTGATTCTTTTAATATTGAGCTTGAGTAAGGCTTGCAGCATTGGACAGGGATGGTGTCCCTAGCCTCTGTTTGCCAGAAGCTGGGAATGGGTGATAGGGGATGGATCACTTGATGATTACCTGGTCTGTTCATTCCTTCTGAAGCACCTGGCATTGGCCACTGCCAGAAGACAGGATACTGGACTAGACGGACCTTTGGTCTGACCCAGTATGTTCTTATGACCTTTAAAATCATCTTTAAAGGTTTATAAATAAATAAATGTTCATATTCATGAACTACTAACAAACAACTCCCCCAAATAATACTAATAGCTTCCAGGCACGTCCCAACTCTCAAGAGATGTGAAAAATGGGTTCCAGGTTTCTTCTAGTGCTGGAGGAGAGATATAGCAGACATTTCCTTCTGGTTGAAAGCCAGTTTCAACAATACTGCACTCTCCTTTCCCACACAGACCTCAATCTTTCTTCCTCCCTGGCTCTCACACGAACACTAGACTTGATTGAAATTTTCAGAACTTTGAGTTTTTGATTAATTTCTTGAATCATCACACAGAGTTTCATTAAGTTATGATTCAGACTCAGAAGTTACAGTACAGAAGGCTGGCTACATTATAGCTCCTGTTTCTAAAATGAGCCCAATCAAATCCCAGGGTCTGAAGCACTCAAATTTGGGATCTTATTACCCAATTACCTGTGATAGTCAGTTCAAATGCTAGTTTCAGTATGAAATTGGAGGCAATGGCTTGTAACATTAGCTTAATGATTGTAAAAAGAACTTGAGTCTTTATAAGATATTCTGATTCTTTAAGATTGTTAACCCAGTCGTACATCAGCAGGAAGGAACTTGCAAGCACTTCACATCCCCATGCTTTAGTACCCCATCTGTGAAATGGAGCTAATACTGACCTTCCTTCACTGTGAGGATAATTAACATTTGCACAGCCCTTTATTACAGAAGTGCTATTTAAATGTGAATGATGATAAATGGGTTCCCAAACTGCCAGAGTCACATATTACAAGTAATTGGTAAACCAGTTGATTTAATTGCAATTTAAAACTTTAGTCCCTTTTACACTTTTCATGGAGAGACTGGCTCCTTCCCTTTTGAACTCTTAGATGGCTTGGGAGGAAATAGCATGACATTTAAAGTAGTTGGTGGAAGAGGTGATGGAACTTTTAATGAAAAAAAACCCCTTGGATATTTGGGATCTTTAGTTCAATCTGCACCTCTGAAGTCCATGAAACTATGTAGACTCCTTGTAGTTTGATATCAGAGCTGAAATCTCCAGAGAATAGGGTTTTGGTTCCTGAATGGAAGTACCATAAAACTAGCCTCTCGAGATGTTTTCATCCTTCTTAACATCGAGAGGATTCTTTCCATATTTAAAGATAGGCATGAGCTTAAAGACTTTGCTGAATTGAAGCCTTAAGCACCATCCATCTACTTTCCACCATTAAGAGGATATTCCAGGTTTTGCCTCAAGGAACTTAGAGTAATTGCCTTAAATTGTAGTGTAATTTAGACACTACAGTATAGACAGACAATGCAGTGGATGTGATCAGATGTTTGTCTCGTCCAAGGCACAGAAATGAAATAATTCCTCATTAAAATAGATTGGTTAATATTTGCACACCTATAAATGTAAACCCCTACAGACATCTCACATGCACAAAATAATTCAATTGAGTTATTTCATAATCCTAAAAATTCCCCTTTATGGGGGAAGGGAAGAGGCAAAAGGAGGTGCAAAATGGTGTTTTGCATCAGGGCCTGTGGAAAGTTGCTGCATTGCATGTTTTGATATGAAAGTTTAATTTTTGCTTGAGCACAACTTGAATTTTGTCATTCAAAACAGAAGATTCTTAAAATGTTTATTTTAACAAAATATCAGCATTACATTCATTTTAGCACGATACTCTAAGCCAGGAATATTTGAATTTCACTAATTAGTAATGCTACTACATGAAGATAAATGCATATACCACCTAAATGTTTAGACTTAATCATTCTAGGAAGACCAAAAGGCTAGTGTAACCTCTAAGCAGTTTCTACAAGAGCCATTTGCAGTTCATAGGAAAGTATCAATCTCAGATTTCTACAATTATTGGCCCTACAGGAATGATATTGTATTAAAGAATTACAAAGTTCTCCTGGTTGGAGTGGTTAAGTGACTGACTGCTTAATTTAGCATGTTTAAACAAAACATAAGCACTAAAGATTGACCATCCTTTATTATTCTAAAACATTTATCCAACTAACATCTCACCAGGAGGAAAAGAAACCTAAATATTTGCCAGGGAGACTAAACCAATAGATTACAGCAGCTTAATTTTGATTCAACAACTGAGTCACAGAACCATATCCCCAATTTAAAAAGTTTTCCAGCACTATGAAACATAAGGTTGAATTAGAGGAATCCTCATATATACACACTATTTGTTCAGTTCCTTCATGCACTGTTAGATAATTGGGCAGTTATACCTGGAATGTATTGTTTAGTACTTTTACAACACTAAATCTGGCCCCTTCTCATGTATGTGTATGCATGTATATATGAGAGAGAGAGAGAGAGAGAGAAAGGAGATCAGGCTTGCAAAGGTATTTTAGTACCTAAAGATACAGATAGGAGTTATGGGATTTGCCAAAATGCCTGAGTTAAACATCCAAGTCCTCTTGACTTTCAATGGGAGTTAGGTACCTAACCTGGTTAGGTGGTTTTATAAATTTCATGAGGTATTTATCTTCATCTTTAGGCACTTAGACCTTTGCAAATCTGATTGAAATACCTTGCCATAAGCATTTCCAGTCTTAGTGTCAGACATGTCATAGCAAGTAAAAGTAACAAATGAGGTGGGCTGAGGGTAGGATAACATTTTCAGTCAAACACTGATCCTACTGTTACTTAACAGTATATTTGTCAGTAACTAATGATACAAACAGCTGACCACTCAGAGTGCCTTGCTGAATCGGGGCCTATATACCAAACCCATTAGTCAGTGCCCATCTTGATAGCTGTGCTGCATTTTGTTTGTTCTGTATTAACTAATTTCTGGTGGGTGGCTCAGCAGACATGAGGACATAGGAAGGATTTCTTTTGAAGGTGGCTTGGCAAATAGGACTGGTGGGGGCACCCCAAGGGAAGGAGGCAGCACAGAGAAAAGCATAGGCAGGAAGAAGAGAAAGAAATGATGAAGAGTGCTAAGGCTAGTGTTGGTAGAGCACAGGAAACTAGCAGGAAAGACCAGGATTTTTGTCCATCTGTAGTTATATTTTATGGTTCTCACAGGATCAGGATGCATTCTCTTGCAAATGTATGAAAGTAACACCTTCACACACTGGAGTTGTTGAATTTTGCAAATGCTTCTCATTTCAGGACACAAAAAGTGATAGCCTATGCCAAGCCTTTCCTACTATAATACATAAATTTCTCAAGGCATGCTGGTTAAAGGGCATGCTTCAGAAATACCCAGTCACCAATCAGTGCATCTGTGCTTTATTTCTAGGTCCCTGTGGTTAATACCAGTTTTACACTTCCCTCTGGTGGGGATATTCTGGATTATCCTTGACTCAATCCTGAAAGTTACCTTGTCTCCTGTGAGTTGCAGAGCATCCTGCCTCCTAGGTAAGATCTGGTATGACCAGTCTGGTTGTCCACTGAAAATATTTTGTCCTCTTGAACTAATGTAGACTTGCCATTGGCCAGTTGAAAGTTCACGGGGCCTGATTCCCCTTTAACTTGCACTGGTGTAAATCTGGAGGCATTCCACATTCTGGGTATGAGAGAAGAAAACCAGGCACCACTGGATGAGCTTTTCAGGAATTCCTAGATGATTTAGCATAAAGCCCATTGACTTAGTGTGGCCTATACTCTTAAGTGTAGAGCTAGTCAGGAATGTTTTGGAGAGTCATTTTTTATTGAAAAATGGGGGGCCTGATATTTAAACTGTTCATGGAACAGCGTTGGTTGGATGAATTTCTCAACTTGAAAAATTGTTGGTTTTTGAATGAAAAGTTGTTTTTCCAGTTCAAAATGACTTTTTGCTTTGACATTTACGCTAACTAAAAATGTTTAAACAAAATGTCAGGATCAAATTGAAATGGTTTTGTAAACAAAACATTTTGATGGGCCTGAAATTAATTTTTTCTTCATTTGTGAATTAGACAATTTGACTTTTTGCCCTGGTTTGAGATGGAGAAAATGAATTCTAAAAATATTCACATGACACTTTTCCTGCCCAGCTGTCCTTATAAACCTTAGATGCTTTTGAATATCCCATGTGTAATCTATAGGCATCAAAAGCAGCCTTTATTTTTTAAATCTGGAATGCCCAATGTGAATTTCTTGTTGCAGTTAGTTTGATTTGCCCAACTTGCCTGAGCATGAATTGCAAAAATATTGTTGCAATTAAACCATTCTTGACTCAATTGTTGGATTCTATGTAAGCAAATCCCATAAGCCTGGCAGAACTTGTAATTCATTGCTGAGGAGGTGGCAAAGCGTGCAAATACAAACAGATCTGAAGGGCAGAAATGTGACTTAACAGCAGATGTAGTCAACTGGCAAGTGACTTAATGATTATGTCCCAGCATAGGATGGACCTGTAACTAGTGATCAGTTAAACTGAAGAACCCTTGGTTACTAGTTAAAAAAGGAACTAGTCATCTGGATTTTTATCAGACATAGCTCTTAATAGATAGTGGTAATTGGCACCTATTTCTGATCCAAATACTCTTCACTAGGCCAATGAGTTTCATGTGCTCACATTCCATACACATGAGCTAGAGCCAAAAGAGGATCCAGTCCTGTAAGGAGCTGAGCACCTGCTGTCAGTTGAGCACTCTTGGCTTCCATTCATAAGCATCTGAATAGAGAGACTGAGACTTTGGGACAGAAAGCAAAAAGATTAATATGCAAGCCCAGTGCTGAAATTTTACAAATGGCCCTTACCTCTATAACGAGCTTAAAGAAAGTCCCAGGTCTTAGCATTCCTGATCTGTGGGATATTCATAACCTGCTTCTACTCCTGCAGCTGGAGCCCTTAAATGTGTCTGAACTGTCCCCAGTTCTTGTCTGCAAAGCTCTTTTCTCCTTCATATGCACCCTTAAAGCCCAGTCCTTCCATGCCATGAACCACTCCTATGTTGGTCTCCTCACCATTCTTCACCTTCCCTGACTTAAGACAAAACACAGGAAAATGATTCTCCTTGTCTAAACTAGATTAGATGGTGCTGGGGGTAAAGGTATCTCAGCTTTGTAAAGTGCCCAATACACATAATATACAATGTAAAGGCCTAGCAATAGTAACTTATGATCTGAGTCCAAACACTGAACCTTTAAGATTTCCCCCCATCACTTTTCTTGAGGCTTGATTTTCAGAGCACCAGCAGTGCAGGCCATAGAGACATGCACTTGCATTTGTGTAACTTCTGCATGCAGTTACTATGACTGCACAAAGTAACCAGGCCTTTAATATTCATGTATTATGAAGGAAAGGCAAACTTTCCCTTATGAATGTCAAATCACCATGCATGATTAACTGCTTTGATTTTGGTAGGGTGACCAGATAGCAAGTGTGAAAAAATTGGGACAAGGGGTGGGGCATAATAGGTGCCTATATAAGAAAAAGCCCCCAAAATCAGGACATAGATAGCCCCCCCCTAGATTTTGGTGAGCATGACTAGAAATGATCTGCTTACTGGAAATGAGCCACTTACTGGCCCTAAATATACATGCTGGTGCTGGCTCTCTGGCTGGATTGCTTTCTAGGAGAGCTGCTGAGCAAACCTGTCTGTTCTCTGTAGCCCGGTCCTGCTCTTTCCTAGGCAGGTTGGATGGGGATGGACAAGCTCAACAGAACCAGGAAAGGTGTGGTGAGAGCCCCAGGGTAGAAGCTGATAAAATCAGAATGACTGAATTATTGGGGCAGGAGAATGCATAAAACAAATAATTTGTATCCCCTCCTGGAGCAATCTAATCTCAAAAGTGTGTCTGAGATGCAGCTCTGCTTCCATCCTAGTCTAAACCTGATCTGGTTTAGATTCCAGAACCATGAAGGGGACTGAAATCCTTTGAGCCAAAACAAGCCATGCCACTTTCTGCCTTCAGTGAGGCTATTACTCAGCCCTTAATTTGTTTGGGTTCGTTATATAGGTCACTTGGGAAGTAGTTGAAAGCTCCTTTGTCCATGACAAATCTGGTGTTGTAACAAAGCCTTTGCTATGCCTGGTAGCACTGAGGATTTTCTGATGTAGCTGGAGAACCCTGTGTCTTGTCACTGAGTCCTTGCCTAAAAGGGGGGGAACCGAAATGCAGGTTCTCTCATCTTTCAAATATGCTGGTTGCTGACCTACTTTGTTCCCAGAGTTTGTAAGTAGCACACCCAGCCTCCACAGATCTGTGGATCTCTCAAAGGAATAAATGGCTCCGTTCCTTCTCTGAGGGTCCCATATGAAGGTTTCAGCACTGCAAAATAGGATTCTAACCCCATCAGTGTGGAGGTTCTGTTGTGGTCAGTGTCATTGACTGGCTGTCAGTCTGAGTGTCCTGTATTAGTCTCTAGATTAGGGGGTAGAGACGGAGGGTATGCCAGTACTACAATCGTGGAGAGAGACTGCAGCTCATGTAGACATTCCTGAGCTAGGTTTAATCTAGATTGGTCTTGGGAAGCATTTCCCAGAAGGTTTCCTGTTAGGCAAAGCCAGCCAAGACCCTTGCTTGGTGTGAATCCCAAACCACATTGTCTCCCTCTTCCCAGAAATCCCCCAATTCTTGGATATATGATTCTATGAGGTTCACTTTACCTGCTGCAGGAAACTGCCCACTTCCCAGACATTTGCTCCCCATGCACATCCTCTGAAGAGAAGGATAAATGGCAATTTGGTTTGATGCTGCCCTTGGGGAGAAAGGAGAATGATTAGTTTATTTACCTTCACTACTTCAGTGAAACTAAGGATTAAGTATGTGTGTTGAACCATGTACATTTAGTTTAAGTCTAAACTGATTTTGTTTTCCAGTTCTCTATGCCTAACATGGCTGGGAGCCCCCACTTAAGTCCTGTTTGCTGGCTTGTCTTTGCCACCGCACTTGTGGCCCTCACCTTGAAAAGTGCAGTGATGCACATGAAAGGGGTGTGATAAATTGCTCAGAACTATCAGCTAGAAACTGGAGTATGGGTTGTGTGTGATTGCTATTTCCTCCCCTTTCCCAGCTTCACTAAAAAGAAAAGAGGTCAGGTTGCACATGAGCACCAAACTAGACTGCTCCAGGCATAGGCTGGGAAGCTTTGTCCTCGTTGCAATAGGAAATCCCCATCGAAACCAGGACTGGGTTGACCTCATTACAGCAGGATATGGCAGGAAAAACAGCTCTGCTCCCAAGATTCCTTTCCTGTTTTTGAAAGGAGTATCAGGATCTGCCATTTAATGCATGCACCCATCCTTCACTATGCAGCAGTTGATAGGTCTTCTCCAAGTACCTGCTTTATGTATGCATTGGAATCTGCTCTCATTTTCCCCTCTGAATTTTGCACTCTGCTTCCAACTTTGGTGCAGAACTGTGCTACATGTAAAAGATTCTTTGCAAACAGCTGACAGATACATTTTGAAATCTTGAGGATGAACAGAAGGAGTGCTAGTTTTAAGAAGCACTCAGGAATGCAAAGGGATAGCTTATGGGGTTGGTAGTGGTTAGCGCTGGTCAATATTTTAGAAATTTGGTGTTTTACCTTGTGCTCTAAAATGAACTTAATTTTTTTTATTTAAAAAAATTGAAGCTTCTCAACATTTGACTGGCTTTTCTACCTATTCTAATGAACAAAATATAGACCTGTCCATTGCCAGCTCTGAATGCAGGTCAGGTTGTCTGTGCCCAAGTTTGTTCCCATCTGATGGCTGGTTGATGGGCTACATGAGAGGAGATGGTGGGTCTTAGTACATTTCCTAAAGGGGGAAAACCATCCATGCTGTTAGAAAACACCTCTACCCTTTGCACTGAGTGAATCCTTTAGTGGCAATGTCAGTGACCAAAGACTGAATATCTCCAGAGCAGCGTTTCAGGTGCATTGGCAGAGTGTTGGGCAGCTGCAAAGCAAGCTTACTCTCAGGTTGTACCCGTTAGGTGGATGTAAGCAGCAAACTCCAATGTCCATCAAGTGGGCCCCGAGACTAGAACATGCAAAAATCAATATGCTGAGGGAAGTGTTTATCTACATTGGACATTCCTTAAGAGCCAGTTTCTGAAGGCACAATTTGGTTATTAGAGCATTTGAGTCCAAGAGTAATACATTTGGTCAGGAATGGGGCAGGAGAAGTATTTAGTTTGTGAACATTTTGGTCACCCTTTTGAAAAATGTTGATCAGTTCAAGAAGCTTCTCCAAAAATGGAGTTGCGGGGAGGGGGGGGAAGAAATTACAAGAAGTCTTTCAACTTGTTAAAAGTTTGGCATTTTCACTACAATTTGAAAAAACCTAAAGGATTTTTCAGGATCATTCATGCAGTATAGATGAATTTTTACATTCCCATAGAGCTAGATTTTTGAAATATGGTACTTGTAAACCTTCATGTACTGCTCAAAAGGTATTTGACCTCTTCAATATAGACCACCAAAAGGTCATCCAACTGTGTTAGTGGATTTTAACCACGCAAGGGTCCTTTTCAGCAAGAACCTTGAAATTTGATTCACTCTTGCTTTATTATGAGTAGCTGATTATTTCATCTGTGTGTCCACTTGTCTTTTGTTTTCTACTTGGATTGTAAGCTTTTTGGGAAGGGTCCCTCTTTTTGTTGTGTTTGTACAAAGCCTAGCATGATGGGGTCCTGGTCTGGGACTGGGGCTCTTAAGTGTTACCGCAATACAAATAGAAAGCAGGAAAGAGCTACAGAAAAACCAAGTGTTACCTTTATGTAATATAGGTCACTAAAAGGGCATCAAATGAACAATTTTAAAATAATGCAATACATATAAAGGTCATAGTAGGAAAGAAAGATCTAAGATGGGTAAACTAAAGTTGTGAGGTCACCAGTTCTACTTACCAAACTTTAACCAGAAGGCTTATGGTAGGTGAATGAGTGCACCAACATTGCTAGCCAGGGGTGGACTGCAGTCAACTAGTGTTGCAAAACAGGTTAGATACAGATGGATACATTGTTTCCCTCTCCTCGAGTGTAGCACAACTGGAAGGGAAGAAGGGCTCATCTTGTGTTACTGTCATGTCTACACCCAGCAATTGTTTAGGAATTTATTTAGCTTAAGAGGATGCTGCTATTAAAGAGACTAAGACAAAGGCACTTGGTATTTTAATGCACTAAAGTGCTGCTTACCTGTGTGCAGAAGTGAGATGCTCTGTACCTGAGTTAAATTTTCAACCAGTGTCCTAAAATATCACATCAGGATATATCTGCCATCCACTCTGTCACCTGAAACAATCAACTGGATCACTAACCTAGAGCTGGACATCTGGTGTATTAGTTTAGATGAAATATGGGCTAAAAGGTGTTAGCACAACCCAGTCACTGTCCAACATTAAACAGTGGGAAAGGAGGTCTGGGTTTTGTGTACAGAGACATCAGCCTGCTTAGTACCACAGCAAACACCATAAAAATCTTAAACCTTTTAATAAAGATAAAGAAAAGGGATAACAGCTAAAACATTTGAAACATCAAATAAATTAAAGCTTTCATTTCAACATCCGTTGTTCCCTTTTCCTTTAGCTGGAGGGAGTTTAAGAAGGAAAAGCCTTGTTTGACCCCTCTGGTAGATAGTATCTAAGACGGGAATTGTCTTTTGGGGAAAAAAGTTAGCTGAGATGACCTGAAGTTGTTGCTGTTATTAAAGTCCAATCCTGTTTCATCCTGGGTGGTGTTTGGGATTCAGCTGGAGTCAGTAGAGGCACCGATGTCATCTGGGTCCCTCTCATCTGGTCAGGACTTCTCTCAGGATGAAGACAGACTTGGAGTCCCAGGAGATGGTGGGGGTGACAACCATGATGGTGAAGCTTGCTCTGGTAGCCCATTTTTCCCCTCCCTAAACTTTCTTCAAGGACCCTAAAAGGGAGTGATGGGTAAAATAGATTATCCTCTGATTCAGTCTACCATTAGGTAGAGTTGACACCAGTTTGGGTTCACTGATTTCTGGTTCCACTTTTATTTACCAAGCATGGTCTTAATACAGGCCTCATGTTATATCAAGAGGCCTTTCTGTTTGGACTAATTCAGTCTCCCTTTTCATCCCCTCCCCCCCCCCCCAACATTTGTTGTAGGTTTTTATGACATCCTAGGAACTTCTACTCTTTACAGCTAAGCTCACAATTAAGGTAAATGTGTAGGCCCAATCACCACAACTATGGCTATTAAGCCATATGAAAGGAATTCACAAATATGTTCCAAGAGCTTGGTAAGGTGGAGAAAGAAAGGGCCTGGGATGTTTTTCAGTAGAATGAGAGGAGGTTTTGCAGAAAGGACAGTGAATGACATTGCTAAAGAAGCCTGTGACTACATGGTGTTAATTGGCAAGGTGGAGGTAGCATAATCAAATAGTTAAAACAGGAAACAGGCTTGTGAGGTGGGGCTCCCATCTCAGCCAGAGTTATCCTGTGACTATGGGCAAATTGCTGTCTCTCCATACTTCAGTTTTCCCTCTATAAAAATGAATATCCTATCAGAGGTGGGGGAGAGGGTGTCAAGGCATTAAGGCCAAATTCTACCCTCAGATAAATGCATTCATTTACCATTGAAGCTATGGGGAGTTGCATGGACAGAGTGCAAAATGTGACCCTAAACAGCTGTAAGGCACTTTGAGTTACTCAGATTTTATTTATAAGGGTAGTAATTTGCATCTGACAGTAGTTTATCAATAACACTTTTTATAGTGCATATGTATTCAAAGCACTGTACACATTAAACTACAGTAATGGCCCAATACACAACTCCATACAGTAGGAGTACTGTGGTTTTGGCTCTTGACTAATAATGTAGTGCTATTTTATCAGGAGTTTGTAAGAAAAGAATTCCTATTGGGAGTAAAACCAACAACAATGGATTCCACAGGCCTGCTAGAAAATGCAAATCTGTTTCTGCTGGCAGAAGGCTTTCATTTTGAGGGGATGGGGAAAGCTATTTCATTGAATTAAATGTCACATTTTTACTGGCCATGTGTGAAATCCCACAGGTTTTTGCCTCAACACAGTTGGGAATTTGTGAATTCCACCTTACTTATGAAGACAGTCTCTCTACAACATTTCTGTGAAAGATGTAATACCAAAAGCAGCATCAGTCCCCTGCTGTTCAGACTCTGGAGCAGGGTGGTTGCTGTCTATGGCATGCAGGACGAAATCTATTAATAGAACACTGCTCTTAAAATATACCAGGAAACCTGATGATTATATCTTAGTGCTGTAAATCCTTTTGGGGTGTATATCAGAATAGATGTAGGAGGTGGTAAATATAGTAAGAGCCATGGGTGTTGTCCTGAATATCAAGCAGTCAAAATTCCCACACACACCTCCCCCTTGCTCTTAACAGCATAGTGTGAAAGGGACAGGGTGTGGCCTGCGAATAGTCAAGTAGGAGGAGACAAGGGTACAACCCTGATCTTTCAAATGGAGCACATGTAATAGGGCTGGTTGAAAATGATCAAAACAGTTTTGATAGAAAAAAGGATTTTTGACTAAGTTTCTGCAGAAAAATTTGTCCACAGAAAAATGTCAAAAAAATTGTTTTGATTTAATGTGGGATTTTTATTTTTCAACAAAAGGTTGAAATGGAAAATGGTTTTCATTGAAATTCTCCACAGGGAAATTTAAAAAATGCCAGCTAGCTCCCCTTAGCTATGTGCTCCCTTCTCCAGCCTCATTCTTGGTACGAGCAGGAGTAATTTGGCAGCTGTGCCTCAGGTCTCTAATGTATAAAATGTTTTCATCATGCTTGTTCCTTAAACACTGTCAAAAGTGATTTTAGTCAATGATTGATTGTTCATATAGCAAGAGGAAACAAGTAGCAAGTGCATGCATATAATCTGAGCATTCTGACTGCATGAATGATTGGATATTAACTCCTTTAAACTGGTAGGAGTTGACATTGTGCCTTGTGCCATTGGAATGGTAATTTTCTCATCAGGTTTAATAAGGTCACAGATTTGACCTCTCACCTCATTTTTACTAGGTATTCATGATCATGTGGGTATTATCTAACTAAGTCCATATTTGGAGAGAGAGCTAGGTCTTTAGCAAATACTCAGACAGGATGTCTAATAGAATGGTATTGCTTGAGCAGGCTATAACAAATAGTGTGACTCAATTTCTAAAATGCAGTAAATTTATTACTTGCATTACCATAGCATTCAAGAGCTCTTATGGACCAGGACCCCATTGTGCTAGGTGCTGTGTACACAGAACAAGATTGTCTCTGCCCTTAATCAGTCTAGGTGGTTAGTTTTTTGTATAAAAATAGACAAAAAGGGGAACCAAATTCAGATCATAAATTACAAAGACAAGTGTAATCAAACTGCCTGCAGACCCCCACACCTGATCAAGACTGAATATCCTCACTAAGGATAGGTCTACACTGCCGGTGGGGGTGTGATTGGAGCTCTGGTAGGCATACCTGCACTAGCTTTAATTTAGCTAGACTGCTAAAAATATCAGTGAAGATGCAGCAGTGTGGGCTGCACAAGCCCACCTGGTCCCCCAGGTATATTCACTTTGCTAGCCTGCACTGAAGCACAAGACACTGTCTTCAATGCTTTGGTAGCACGCTAAACAGGATTACAGCTGGTGCAGGCACATCTACACAAGCTGCAAATCACACCTCTGATTGCAACATAGACATACCCTAAATGAGAAGAGCCACCTGTGAGAATGATCTGCTGGAAATATAGGCCTGAAGTTCTGTTTTTGCACAACATGGGTTTAGCAGGGGAAGATCCCTTCATTGTCCCACCACTGTACCTTAACCTTCATCTTGGAGGGTCTACTTCTGGGGCTGAGGGGGCAGAGAGCCACTTTCCATCCCTTTTCAGTCCATAGCATCTCTGCTGACACTTCCAAAAAACCCCTTGATTAGTGCTAAAATTGATGATGGGTATGGGATATTGATGTGTCCAATGACAGATACCCAGCTCCCTTCCAACTTCCTTCACACAGGCCCCCAGATGGTAACTTAGTCAATCCCTGCCCTAAACTGGTGACCTAGATATTGTTGACCTTCACACAGGTCACTACAACCTATTACCAGTTCCCTGAGTCACCTCATACTCCTGCCTGTTTTTTGGGGGCAGGTGGGAATGCTCATGTTCCACTAATCTGCCATGAGACTGTTTCCCCTGCTTTTTACCTTGTCCAGCCCCATAGACATTTTTCACTTGATTTAACTGAATGATTTCAAGCAGGGACACAAGCAGCCTGGCAGCTGATATCAGCCATCAATAAATCACTCTTTGGCTATAATTAAGCAACATGAGGCTCTCCAAAGCCAATGTTTTATATAGTCTGCCACTTTTCAAAGTAATGACTCACTGTATTTTGTTACTGTAAGCAAGGCATCTATTTTTCTATAGTGTCCTCTGCACAGTGTAACATGCTTTGTGCATATACCATGCTGGAGACAAACATGCAAGTGCCTGTCAGGCAGCAATGGGGCACACAAGAAGAGGGGCAATTGAAAGGGCAAGGTGGATAATGTTTAAAAGCAGTAAAGGTGCAAATGGCTGTCAGCAGGCTAGGTACAGTGAGGGGGTGGAAGGGGCAGGTGTTGGGTGGAGTAATACAATGAGTGGGGGAGTGAGTGATGGGAAGGGAAGGTGAGGTAAGGGATTGAAAGAGGCAGGATCTGGGGAGGAGAAGGGAGTGCAGATAGAAGGGACAGGAGTGGGGGAAGAGGAAGGTGGAGGGGATGGAAGGGACAGGAGTGGAGGAGAAGTGGGCAGAGGCCAGTGTCAGCTATGGGCCAAAGAACAGGAAGGTTTTAAACCAAGATGTGCTGTGTAAATAAAGTTTTAAAAGAGGACAGGGTGTGTTCACAAGAAATGGTGCAGTGCAAATAAAAGCCCTAATTGGAGGGAAGCAGGAGGGGTGCGTGGCTGGGGTTTGCATGCCTGGGTTTCTTCCTCAGCTGTCCAAGAGTGGAAATTCTCTGTGTGGGGAGACCAACTCCATGGATCCAGGCCCCAAGATGCTATGGTGATTCCTGGTTTCATAACCATAGAATCTTACATAATCCATACGAATCAAAGTCTCTCATTAGGAAGAACCAGGCCAGAGATGAGAATGCGGATGGTGATTATGTTGTGCTTATGTGGCCAAACACTTCCTTTCCAAGTGGTGAATGAGTTGTGCCTGGTGCCAAGGGCATAGTTACCATGTTAAGAGTGGACAGGCATTTTATAACCCCTGTCCTATGTAAATATTTACATAATGCTATGCAAAGGGAGACAAGCATTAATTTCTCAAGCATTCCCTTCTGGACTAGTCTAGCACCCCTTGCCCCATGCTGTTCTGTACCACTCAACCCCTCTGCATCCCTCTGGTCTTACTCCCTGTTTATTAATGTTTTTTCTCTTCTCCCCTAGTCAGCAGGGGTCTTATCCTGAAAGGGCTGTGCACCTTGCACTCCCAGTGAAATCACTGGGAGTGGAAGGCATGCAGCACCTTTCAGGATTGGGCACTAACTGATGCCCAGTGCTGCAACCAGTCTTCACTCAAAACTGCCATTGGCTTTGAACCCCAAGCTTACATGGGGTGTAGACATACACTCAGTGACTTGCCTGACAGCAATCTGTTGGAGCAGGGACTTGAACACAGGTTACCCAAGTCCTAGGTAATGACTAGACTATCCTGCCTCTCTATCCCACAATTCCAGAGTGCTGCTTCCCCACCAACTCCCTTTCAAATGCTGATAGCTTCGCAAAATGCCCCCCCATTCCCTTTAATAATGGGTAGACCTGCTCAAAAACACAATTGCAACGAAAAAATTTGCTCAGAAAATGCATCTAAGGAAAAAAATTATGAAAAATGTTGTACAAATAAATTTCAATATGAAACATTTAGGTTAAAAATCTTGAATGTTTTGAAATTTTCTATTTCCATCCAATTTTCATCACTTTGCCATGGCATAAGCTGGAAGAGACTTAGTTTTCATTAAGCAAGGGGAGGTGTGAAAAACAGTTGACTCCTCCCACCAATTTTAACCTTATTTCTTCTTTATCCAGTGGAAGTGGGGGGGGGGGGAAGAAAATGGGGGAATTAAAAAAATCTACAATTTGGGGAGAGTTAAATAAAAAGGACATTTGAAATTGAAAGGAAAATACTCCACAGGAAAAAAATTCTAGTTTTCTGACCAGTTATATTACCAGGGAATACACACCTCAGCAGTTTAACCCTTTTGAAAACTTACTGGAACTGCTAGATTCTCAAGCATCCTTAAGACCAGAGACAGGTGCCCCTCTAACACCCACCTGTATCCCTGCTACTCTGTGTATACTTTGATTGAAAGCAATCCAGGTACACACCCTGGTCTGTAGTGACACTAAAGCTTTTGCACTGTTCTCTGCTGCTCCCTAGTGGAGAGCTGCCAGGTTTCACTCAATTCTGAAGGACTCCTTTGAGGTGGAGAGGGAGAAGGATTACACTGGTTTGGGATTCTCCTCTGGGCCTGGATCCATCTCTCAATGAGCACCTACACCAGTGGCTCCCCCCAAATGTAAAAACCATAATTTCTGGTGATTATCCTGCTCTGTCTTTTCCCACCTCCCACTCTCACCCTCACCCTCTTTCTTCCCTGCTTCTCACCGCCTCCTCCTCATGTTACTTGTAATCTTCTTTCCCTGCTTTTCCCCAGGCCAGTCATTCCTCCCTACTGACTCCTCTTGCCCATCTCACTTTGCAAACTCTATAAACTAGCCATCCTCTGCTTGTTCACCTTTTATTTCTACTGGGGAGATAGGGCTGTCTAGAGGTTTGATCAGGGAAATGGGAGTCAGGAGACAGGTTCTGTTCCTGGTGTTGCCACAGCATTGTAGGACTTTGAAAAAATCACACAATTTTCAGTCTCATTTTCCCCAGCTGGCAGAAAGGACTAAGGTTATCAGATGATAATATGGTAGTGCAATGTGTTTTTTTTGCAGAGCATGGAAAATTATGAGCTAAATTTGCTACATAAGAAAGAGAAGCTTTTTAAAGTGTGTATAGTCCAGGCCCTGCTGGCTTAATCAGCTAAATAATTAAGGGTAGGTCAACACTGCAGTTAAACACCCACTGCTGGCCTGTGTCAGCTGACTCAGGTTCACCTGAACTCTGGGACCCTCTCCTCTCCCAGATAAAGCTTGGGCTTCATCTGGAGCATGAATGTCTACATTGCAATTAAATGGCTCTTTACCCAAGCTTGTGAGCCCAATCACCTTTCACAAGCCAGTCACAGGGTGATTAATTGCAGTGTAGACAGTCTCAGATCTAGAGGGATGGGTTTGTGTAGGCAATAATGGGTGCAGGCTATTTGGGATGGTATTACTGGCACAGAGACACCAGAAAGACTAACTGGGGAAAACAGACTTACATAAAGCTCTGATCCTGTCCCTCCCTCATCTGGCATAAGCCAAAAAGTAACTCATTGCATCAACATTTGTTGTGAATGTCAATGCAATGTTTGGTGCTTTTGGGGTTGTTTTGCTTTCATGATAAATGAAAACTAAGTTTTAAGTGAAGTTGCAATGAGACTAGCTTAAGTACTCCTATTAGTTAACATCTTAAATTTGTTAAGCATCTTTCACCCCAAAGCATTGCAATAAACCAGACAGGGATTACCCCTCACACCTTCATCTACCACAGGAACAGTCATTTCTGGGGATGGATTATGGCAGCTGCTTAAAATGCAAAAGAACACTACACAATGGTTCACAAGTAGTATGAGGAATACTGTATCCATTTCCATCTGCTGGGGGAATTTAGTTAGGCAGAGTCAAGTGAACCAACCAATAAGAATACCTAGCTCTTATCACCCATAGATCTCAAAGTGCTGTACAAAGGAGCTCAGTATCATTTAGCACATTTTACAGCTAGAAAACTGACATAGGGTAGGGAACTGACTTGCCCAAGGTCATCCTGCAAACTAGCGGCAGCACCAGGAATTGAACCCAGGTCTTGAGTCCTAGTGCAGTTCTCTTCCACTGTTTTATTTATAATTTGAATTGCAGCAGCACTTAAGAGGCCCAGTCTTGGACCCAGGACCCCCACTGTGCTAGGCACCGTACAAGAGAAAATAAAGATTCCCTACCCCAAAATTGTACACTCCAAGTATCAGAGAAGAGACAACAGGAGGAGACAAAGACATGGGGGAATACAAGGAAACAACGGGAGTATCTTGAGCCATGGGATCTCCCATGGCCTGAAAGTGGTTAGGAGGACCTTGGATTTATCTCATGCAAAAGACTGCACCTCCAGCAGCATATTATGTATGCAAATACCACCCTAGAATATTGCTTCAGTATTCAGCTTCAACAGACAGGGAAGAGTGCCACTTCCTGAATTCCCAGCAACACTGCTGAGACTGGTTAGCTTTTTTTTAAAGTATTGATTGCTGGGGATCAACAGGGAGACCCAGTTCAGAGACGGTGCATATGGAGGAAGAAAACATTACAAGTTGTTAAGTGGGCATAAGAGTAAGACTCAGGGGTTCTCAAACAGGGGGTCAGGACCCCCAGGGAGTCAAACTGTCAGCCTCCAACCCAAACTCCACTTTGCCTCCAGCATTTATAATGGTGTTAAATATATTTTAAAGTGTTTATTTATAAGGGGGGTCATCTTCAGAGGCTTGCTGTGTGAAAGGGGTCACCAGTACAAAAGTTTGAGCCATAGCTCTATCTGGCATTTTCAAAGGAGCTGTGACAGGGTTGAGGGACCCCATCCCACTTAGGATGTAGGGGCAGGGCATAAGTAGCCCACATTTATGTCTCTAGAGAAAGTCAATATACTTGCCCTTATTAGGACAGTAGAGCCTAGTGGTCACAGTCAATGGATCTGCCCCATCTGCAGGGCAATAGGACCTAGGGGCCAAGTGGCCTCAGTCAGGCAAGAGGGCCACCACACACACAAAAGGGGTGGTGGCAGCCCAGGTGGGGGGCAGGCCCTCCCTCTCCACCACACCACAGGGCCCTAGTAGTGACAAGAACACATGCCACTGAGTCAGCAGGGCAGGAGGGGGGCAGAGAGAAGAGAGAGAATACAACCAACACACACTAACACAAAGTTCCAGGTCACTGACCAGGCCACTACCTAATTCCCCTGGTCTACTTCCTACCATGGTTCACATTGCTGCAGTCTGGGCATCTCTGCTGTCTCCAGTCTGCACTGGGCCCAGCAACTCCAGATTCTGCAGGGCCTTCATGGGTACCCTGGCCTCTGCCAGGACTTTGGCTGATTCGTACCTGGAACTCACAGCATGTATCCTTCCTCTCCCACAGTCAGCCCGAACTGAGCTGAGCTGCTCCCTTTTATACTGGTGCCTTTGGCTCATGCCCAGTAGAGTTGAGGGGGCGTGGCTTCCTCAGCCCACACTGTAGGGTTAACCCTTTCCCGTCCACTGCAGGGTGAGTGCACCCCATCACAGGAGCCTAGGAAAGTTAGATAACCAGCTCCCATAAAAAATCAGTGAGTGTTAGGCACATATAACTTGCTTAGACTTTTTTTTAATCCCATCCTGTCTTCCTGAAAAGCTCCTGTCATCTACAGTGAGAGCAAGATCAGGCCCTAAGTGAGCAAAAGAGAACATAAAGGGATCTAAGATGGCATAATTACATGCCAATGGGCCACAAGAAGGTGTAGGGTAAAGTGTAGGGAGGAGGTACTTTAACTTATCCCTCCTGTACAGCCTTCTATTCCATACCTTTTCTTCTGTAAACTAGACAGTTTAGACTCCCTTAAACTCATGAATGGAGTGTAACTAACACCACCTTATGTCTGACCTGTGAATTTGTCCCAGGGGTTTTTCTTGGTTTGCAGAAGGAAACATTTGCTCCCTCCAAACAAGCTCTTGCATCCTGTCTGATGTTCTATGTATTTATCCTTTCAGATGGAAGATAAATTCCTCTTTCCTGGGAGTGCCCTGTGAGACAGTAGAGAGGATTGCAACCAGACTTACTCAGGATGAACCAATCCTACATATGATTGACCAGTGACACTTTCAGACTCTTGTGAATGAGTTTCATGAGGCATGCATCAATTCTTTGGGATCTGCAAGGAAATTCTCTCATTGTACACAATTAAAGAAAGAATGCAATGTCCCGCACCCCCCATCCAGTGCAAGGTAAGGAATATTCAGCTACTGCTAACCAAGCTTTTGTGTATGGAAATACAGACACTGTGCTGCTAAAATAATTGAAGCTGTTGATTCATTAGTGTTTTTCTCCAATAGTAATAGCACAAAAATCAAATGAGCAAGTATCAATGAATGTGCATAGAGCTCTGACATGCTAATGGGTTGTCATCCACTACCAAAGGGTAACTGTAGCGATTAGAGGCCTGAAATATGTTAACCTTACATGATCATAACTGACCTGCTCTCTGTGCATCCCTGTTGAAGGCACCAGCTCATTAGACTGCTGATTGTATTTAGGGCCTCTGAGGTCTCACTGACATGCATGAGTGCACCTTTGCTCTTGGCAGGTTGTGTGTCCCGGAGAATGATGCCTACAACCTTTCTAGGGCAATACCAGATCTTGCTATTATTTTCAGGGTGGCATCTTCCTACATGGAGCACCATGAAACATAATGCACTTGCAAGCAAGGTGCCACAGATGGGAAAAGACACTGGCCTGGGTAAAAGTGTAAAGCAGCAATTCAGGTGTAAGCCACTGGATGCTATCAGAGGCGCTGGAATGAGATGATTTCCTGAATGCCATTGAGGAAGCTTCTGTTCCGGACGAATGGGTGAAGATTTTCAAAGCAGTCCTTGGGGATATAAATTCATCTTCCATTTGAATGTGTGTAAAGCCACCAGACTGATTTGAAAAGCTGAACTATGATCTTCCTTAGCTATCTGTGATTCTTTTCTGAGTTCAGGGATCCCTTTATCACAAGGGGAGTGCCGTTATGAACATTGTTAAAGGCACACAGTATGGACGGACTGTTTGCCAGAAAAGTTTCCTGTTGCTCACATAAGGGAGGATTGTACAATATCCAGCCCTAAGTGGATTCAGTCCTGAAAGCAAAACAGTGCTCAGTGCCAGCTGTGAATGGATGCAGCCTCGGGGCTATGTTTCCTCTGGCAGGCGAGGATGGCAAAGGCACTTTTCCCTATGCATGCTAAGGGATCCAGAAAGCAGGTATTCTGCATTTTAATAAGGACCCGCTGGCTTTAAAGGGATGACACTAGTTGGAGAGCTGCCCCTGTAAATATGGCTGGTCTGAAAAGTAAGGCAGCATGGTCTAAAATCAGGGTGCTGCTGCTCAGGGAGTGTATCGAGAACAGAGAGGTTGTCCTGGGTGTGTTTATGTATGGAAAATGCAGTTAGCTTAGTGTTGAGTATGGAGATGGAGTCCAGGGTATATAAATGTGTGTGGAGAATGCTGGCGAAGCCCTGTCTAGTTTGCAGCTGTATGTGATGGAGAGAGAGCCCTGGGTGTATAGATGTACAGAGTATGCAGATACACCCGTGTTTAGATGAGCAAATGTGAGGGAGAGACAAACCAGGGTATATGGGGAGCACAGAGGAAGCCAATACAGGGTGGTGTGCATGGATTTGATAGAGATGGAGCTATAGCTGTGTGTGCATGGAGAATGGAGAAATAGCACTGTGCAGCAGCACTTATGTGTGATGGAGACATAGGCTTAGTAATATGTACCTGCATGGAAAATACAGTTGCAGCCCTGTATGTAGGAGGGTGTATGATGGGGATGTAGCTTTGGCTGTGTGTGGAGAAGGCATCTAAAACCTATAGATTTAATAGCGCATTGTAAACTTCAAATCATCCTACAGAATCTATGGGAGAATTAAATCCCTGCTATAGAATCCTATACGATGTTTTTCAAAAGACCCTAAAAAGGATGCCATTCTCTATTAAATCCTATAGCTTTTGAAAATAATGCTCATTGACCATATTCCACTTCTATAGAGCCTTACTGCTTCCATCCCAATTATAGATTCCTCTCTAAGGGCAGTGGTGTATGTGTGTACACGGGGTATCTGATCCTCTTCCTTCCAGATCACTCTCCCCAGCATTAATTACAGGTCAGGAGATAGCACTGCCATCACCTCTTGCTATTTGGCCATTGCACTGTTCCGGCGGCCTTGATGTTGGAATGATTGACTGTGAGCAGTTGGTGACAGGTTTGGGTCTGTGTTGTCTCTTGGCAGCCAGGAGCGGCTGTTCAGGGAAGGAGCCTTCTGATGTTTGTCTGCCGAATGAGGATAACAGTTCAGTCTAAGCAAATTAATGAGATTGCTGCGAGGGTACATTGCTTGGACAGCCATTACACAGTAGCAAGCCATGAGGGCTCTGCACTGCCCCTTTCGTGTCCTGGCCCAAGGGGCATTATGAAGAAGGGAGTTTGCTTGGGGGGGCAGCTAAGCTGAATTTATTTTTATCTCCTGACCTTAATAGGCTGACACAAAAGCTTCCATCTTTTTTCCTGTGCTGCAGTAGCTGGGCGGGTTGCCATAGCAACACCGACATGGTAAGTGGTGCTGCTTTTGATAGCATTCAGCATTTATATCCCCTCAATGCTTGAGTCCCCACCAGAAGTCTGAAGGGGCGGAGGGTTTGCCCGTTGCAGAGCACTCCTATGGGGCACACCCGCACCTGCCTCAGCGTCCTTCAGTTAGTCGGTGTGCGTGTGCAGGTATGGAGGGGCATGCTTGTGTTAAGGTGTGTGTCTTCTCTGGCTCTTTCTCAGCAAACCTGAACAAGCAGACAAAAACTAGGTGTAGCGGAAATGGAATCACTCTCCAGTTGTGGCAGAAACTGGGCTGCAGTGCCCAGTTGGCTGCATGTTGTTCTTGTTGGCATGAGGGAGGTGTTTATTCTCTATGTCCCATGAGATTAAAAACAAGTGAAGATTTAAGAATAAGTCCCCACTAGGCCCAAGAAGATGAGTCTGTAGCAGGGGCAGAGCAAGAACGAAGGGATCTTACCTACTGGAAGTGTAGAGGAACCACCACCCTTAAAGCTGTGTGCGTGTTTTTGCTTTCTGCACCCTCACCCTCCCAGGCTGGGGAATCCAGGGTTAGGGTTGAAAGAGGGCTTCATTCATATGAAACCTCCTCCCAGGAAGATGTATCTAGGTCAGGTGCCTGATGGCGGGACCATGCTAAGGAATAGGAAAGTGCACAGCCAATTAGTGGCTGCTAACTGAGTCAGCACTGTTGATCCTCAGCTTCCTCTTAATCACACGTTCTCAGGCAGGCCTCCTTTCTTTCATTGTCATCAGGGTTCTGTAAGGCGGCTGCAATTGGAGCAGCTATCGCACATGAAGTATTGCTCAGCTATTCCAAGCATCCTGTGTTTTGCAGGGACTTGTTTTTTTTTCCAGCAGCGCACCTGGCTTGCTGAGAACAGATGTTAATTCCGCTGCACTTCTTCAAACACGTGGCTGTCAGACGGGACAGCCAGGAACATTATTCAATAGCTTCTGAATGTCTATAAAAAGCCCTACAAAGCAGCATCTATCCACTAGGCATAATTTCAACTGTGGCAGGTGAACTGGGGACAAATCCTGTATATCTCTGGAGAACGGCAATGTCTGGCTCTTTATCCCGTGTCCTTTGTTTGGGGCTCATATATCTAAACTGATATGCCCCAATACCTATCATGTTAGATTTCAGTGACTGGAAATCACCCTTCTGCTCTTCTATTCTGGGCATGGGCAGAGGGGGGGCAGGTGTGGAATTCCCCCCCCACACACACACACACACTCATACATGTGGCCTTATTGGTCTGACTGGAGCTCCCCCCCCCCACCCCAATACAGAAGTCAAACTATGGCTATGCTTATGGGTGCAGTAGGATTAATTAAAAGGACAATGCTTCTCATCCTGCTGCCAGAGGAGCAGCTGCTCCCTCTCCTGCCTCTTCCAAGAAGAAGAAGAAGAAAAAAGGGAAACCAAAAAAGAAAGAGGGAGCGTTTAATGAGCATCCGCTTTCCCCAGATCTGCTCAGCTGCGACTTTGGGTGCCCTTCAGAGTTGGAGGAATACATTGTGGGTGTTGTGGCTCCCCTCCAAGAGCAGCGAGCCCAGCCTGCTGTTGGCATTAACTGCTGGGGAACAGGCTGACACATGAGAGGAGAGGATTTCCCAGTATTTCCCACTGTTACATTCATGACCTTCAGAGCCTTCCAAATGTTAGAATGAAGCTCCGCCCGGACAGAGGACGTCCTGTGTCCTGCCAGTGGGTAAATATCTCATGCCTCCTCCCCCAGCTTTATTTTGGGGCTGGGACGGGCGATGCTACCCTCTCCAGCTCTCCTTGCAAAGCTGCCATGTAAGTGCAGATGGGGAAGCATCAATGCAAAGCTAGCGCCTCTGGAGCACTCGCCGAAAAGCCCCAGGCAGGGGAAACATCCAAGCGGATTAAACTAACGGCACGTGGGGTGACATGCGATGGCCAAAGTCTTGCAGTTCTGTTGGCGTGATGCTGGTGATGGCCAGAAATGAGAGAGGAGCGCAGGCTACAGCACCCCCCTCCCGCCATTACTTTACGAGCTAGCAGCACATGCTTATGCTGCGCGTGGAGTGCATGGCTTGTTCCAGAAAAGGGATGTCGCTGTTGTTGGCCTTATTGCTCCGATGTGATGCAACTAGACGGGGAGGGGGAATGAGCCCAGCTATTCGCTAGGAAGCTTTGGTGTTAGCCTGGAGGGAGGCTCCCCACTGCCTGGAAGGATGCTGGGGAGGGGACAGCGCAGGGCAGGTGAGGCAGCGGCAGGCTGCTGTCTGGTGACGGGGGTGGGGGTCTGGCTCTCTGGCTGGGAGAGGAGCGGAGGGGTCTGCGCATGCTTGGCGAGCCAGCGCCCCCCGGGAAGGCCGGGCTCGGTGCTGATGCTGCCGGGGAAGCGGCTGTAGCAGGGCGGCTGCCCAGCCCCGGCGGCGCTACGATGCACCTGGCCCGCGGGAGGGGCGGAGAACAACGCGCCTCCAGCCGGCTGATCCCAGGCCAGGGGCGCGCCCGGCCCGGCCGCCGCTGCAGACCCTGCCGGATCCCGGCTCTGGAGCGGTCTGGGCGGATCTGATCGGGGAGGAAGGGGGGGGCAGCTGCCTCCCCCCGGCCCCGGCTGTTGCATCGCGGGTGCCGTGCGCGGAGCCTCCATCTCCAGGGTGCGCTGCTCTTAGCAACAGCCGCCGGCCGGGAGGAGGAGGAAGGGTTGCAACCCACGCCGGCGGGGAGCGGGCTGCCCAGCGCCGCCTGAGCGGAGCTGACCAGGATTTCGCTCGGTGGGGGACTGGGGGGCGTGATCCGGCTCCCGGGAGACCTGTCCGTGGTGCTGACGCCAGCCCCTTTGGGGTCCAAGCCAGCTTCTTGCAGGGATTCCTCGCCACAAGGAAACGGCATCTTAAAAATCACACTGAGCCCCCACACCCGCCTCCCCCGTGTCCCTAGCTTGATCCCGGCAGACGCGCACGGATCCGCGGGCAGCCTGACATCCCGCTGCACGCTGGGCTCGGCGAAGGATCCTTTTTGGACAGAGCCTTTATCCAGCCTGAGAACCATTCCCCGCTAGGCATCATGGCTGCTCTCGCAACGGGTCTCTGGGTCTCTTCAGTCCTGTTGGTTATATGGGGTAGGTGCCTCCATTCTTTGTGGGGTTGGACTGGGTTCCTCCAAGCAACCCTGAGCTTGGCTCTTGTAGCATGTTTCTCTAAAGACGCGCTGCTCCCAGAGAGCCTCCTCTAACGCGCGCCCAAATAAAATCCAGCCTTACTGGAGGCTTTTAGTTTGGTTGACAGAGAGAAGGAAATGGCATTGATATTAAGTTAATTGCATCAATTAGGGTATTATTAAGTGGCCTTATCCCAGAAACCGTGTTTTTCGATAGTGATTGTGCGTGCTTTATTTCTTCTTTTCTCTTGTTTTAAAATACTATATATGTTGATTTAACATTCAATTGTTCCTGAGGGGCTGAAAGCATGTACACGTAAAGCATGCAGACCAT
Source organism: Chelydra serpentina (assembly GCA_037349315.1). Classification (NCBI taxonomy): domain Eukaryota; kingdom Metazoa; phylum Chordata; order Testudines; family Chelydridae; genus Chelydra; species Chelydra serpentina. The sequence continues at coordinate 8,471,540 of JBAIAC010000037.1, read as the reverse complement.
ATGGATTGATGTGTGGTTCATGTAAATCAAAGAGAATTTTTAGTGCAATTATTTCAATTTACTTATGAAATCTAGAGGGTTGTTTGTTGCTGCTTTTACAAATGTGGCTATATTGTTTTTTTCTGTATTTTTTGGAAATGTCTCATTGGTGCCAAGAAATGTCCAACATGTTCTTTGGATTTTCCCATGAGTGCTTATGCCAATGGTGCTGTTAACAGTCTGAATGGGAAATTACCAGTGGGACCTAGTCATGCTAGTCCCAATATTTACCCCAGGGAAACACAGTATTGAAATCCTAGCTTAATGAAGCTATATCTATATAATTGGGGCACACCTATGAGCTGCAAGAGATCACTCTACAACCCCCCTTTTAGCAGGCAGAAAAGTTTGACCCTTGCAGTCATTTCTAACCCTATGATTCTATGAGCGGGGATTTGAACCAATAGTTCTTCACAGCCCACCAAAGAAGCTGTCCTAGCTAGGGAGCCTCGCCCATGATCTGGCTGAAATAATATTTAATTAAAGTGGAATGGCTTTGAGAGGGAACGCAGAGGGTGCCCCCATCACTGTAGTCCATAACCAATGATTAGGGCACTCATCCGAGCGGTAGGTGAGCCCCTTGCAAATCCCTTCTCCTCATCAGGCAGAGGGGAAAATTAAGAACATAAGAACAGCCCATCTGGGTCAGACGAATGATGAATCTAGCCCAGTATCCTGTCTTCTGACAGTGGCCAATGCCAGATGCTTCAAAGGCAATGAAAAGAAGAGAACAATTATCAAGTGATCCGCCCGGTCGGCCCCTCCCAGCAGCTGGCAGTCAGCAGGCTAAGGACGCTTCCTCTTTCCTCCCAGGCAGTTTTGCGGGGCGTTCGGCGGGTCCCTAACCAGCTCACGCTAAATGGGTTAGGCACCTAAGGGGTTCCCGGCTGTGGCTGGCAAGCAGAGTTTGGGAGGGGAAGACGCTGGGTCACTGTCCTTCTCCCCGCCTGATGAGCAGGGAGCTGCAGTCTCTCAAGTGTGAGCCCCAATACTGCAGCAAAGCACAGCCTAGGAGGCTTGCTTGTTGTAGTTTGTCGAGGCGGTGCCACGTTTATGAAGTAGTAACTGGCCAGCCTTATTAACTGAATGCCTCTGTAGTCCAGTGGTTTGGGTACTTGCCCAGTATGTGGGTGATGCTAGTTCAATTCCTCCCCCAGCTTGCTGCGGAAGGACTTAAACAGCCGTCTCCCTGTCTTCGAATAAGTATCCAGCTCCTGGACTAAGAGGTGGTCGGTCTGTCTAATGAAGTGCTTGGTCCACTCCTGACTTATTTTCGGCTCAGGCTGTTCCACTTCTGGAGGAAGGACTTGAACTGCCCGTTCTCAAGTGAATATCCAGCTGCGGGGCTACGAGGTGTTCTCCTGAGGCACTTGGGCCTCTGGGACTTTTTGTTGCTGAAGCTGTTCCACTTACATTACATATTCACGGGGCCCTGGGGCCAGTCAGCAGCCCTGTGTAGTGTAGTGGTTGGGATGCATACCCAGCAGGTGAGGGGTTGGGGTTCAAAGCTCCTGTCTTCTTGCTGAGAAGGGATTTGAACCTTGATCTCCTGCTTCTTAGGTGAATGGCCTAAGTGCTGGGCTAGGAAGTTTTCCCATGTGGGGGCTCTCTCAGTCTTTTCTGTAGAAGGAGGGCCACTTTGGTTACATAGTCATTGGGCCGCAAGCCAAGCAAGCAGGCCTAGGTAGTCTAGTGGTTGGAGTGTGTGCCCAGCATGTGGGAGGCTGGCGGTTCCTTTCCCCTTTCTTCTTGAAGAGCAGGGAGTTTGAGCCCTTCTCTCTCAACTGAATGGCCTAAGTGCCTGTCTAGACGGTAGTGGGGGTCTTCCTCCATCTTTTCTGTTGAAGATGGGCCCCTTTCAGTAGATATTACATGAGATTTGGTTGAACTGCTCCCAGTCACTCCCTTTGTGGTCCCTTGTTATGGCTACTTGTCCTGGAACTTGCAAGCTGCCGGTTCAAGCCCTCTTTCCCTTTGCTGAGAAGAGTTAGCCCCTGGAGCTCTTGCCGCCCAAGTGTTCTCCTTTAACTATATATTAATCGGGGCATGGGTAACTCTCCAGTCCCTCTATGGTACAGGGGTGAGTGTGCTTGCTTGCTTGCATGGTGATGGTGGCTGGTTCAAGGCCTCTCTGTGGTCACTAAGCAGGGATGGACGTTTCAATCTCTTGGCGCTCAAGCGTTCCACTTTAACTCTATATTAACCGGGGCATGGTAAGTTCTCAAGGCCCTCTACGGTGCAGAGGTTAGGGTGCTCGCTTGGATTGTGGCTGACCCTGGTTCAAATCCCTGCTCTGTGTGGTGGGAGGGCCTGCGATGTGTGAGCGGTGACCCCTCCTACCCAAGCAAGAGGCCTGTCCCAGGGTCTCTTGCTCCTTTTTTATTAAAGGAGAGGCGCTGCTGAGCAGTAAAACCCCCTCTCTCTAGTCCACCATGATCAAGGTACTCGCCCAGGCCGTGGCAGACCCCAGGGCACTCCCCTGCTCTTTCGAGGGGTGTGAACTGGGGGCCGCCACCTCCTGGGGAGAGTCACTGGTGAGCGATCCCTGTCCGAATCCCCTCTCTGCCCCAAGAAGACAATGGCCTCTTGAGAAAGAGAGGGGGTTCGGACAAGGATGGCCCACCGCAAAGGACGGTCGCCTAGGAGGCAGGAAATCCCTGTGCAAATCCCTGCTGAACTGGCAGCTGGGGGATTTGAACAAGGATCTCCCACAACCTGGGCGAGTATCCTAACCACTGGACTAGAGAGTGGAGGTTGCGGGGAGTCTGGCCCAAAGCCCATTTAACTAAAGGGGAACAGCTTCAACCCGCAAGAAGAAGGCTGCCCCTTTGCTACTACAGAAAAACCCAGGGACGCACACCAGGGGAGATTCGAACCTACAGCTCCGGCACCCCAGGCATACAGCGTGACCATCAGCCTACAGAGGGAACTATGCTGAGCTGAGGCTGAACAACCATTTAATTAAAGTGGAACAGCTTCCGCAGGCAAGAAGGGAGGCAGCCCCAGAAAGATGAAAGCACACGCACTAGGGGAGATTTGAACCCACATCTTTCCCACCCCAAGCACACCATCTAACCATCAGCCTACAGACAGAACGGTATCAACTAGAGGCCGAACAACCACTTAATTAAAGTGGAACAGCTTCCACAGGCAATAGGGAAGCAACCCCAGTGCAGAACCCAAGAACACCCACTAGGCCACCAGAGAAGATTCATCTCAACTGCTGCTTTGAATCAGCAGGAGGTGGAGGGAATTGAACTGCCAGACCCCATAATCTACATGTACAGCCTAACCACTGGACCACACAATGGGTGATTGCTGTGGTCTTGCCCAAACTATAGTTAATTAATGTGGAACACCTTCTATGGGCAAAAAGCAAGAGAGCTGCCTACGATACCTTGGCAGAGATCTGTACAAGAGACAGACAGAGGATTTGAACCCACAGCAGCGACAAGCCAGTCCTGGAGCCTAACCACTATACTACACAAGAAGGTGGTAGGTTTTCTGGCCCAAATAATAGTTCATTAAAGTTGAACAGCTTCACGAGCAAGAGATCACGAGCCCCACCCCCCCGTCACTAGAGCAGCGGAACCACACAACATAGACAGGTTGCACGAAAGCCCTCTTTGAGCAGCCCCCTCAGCCTTCCCAACAGGGAGAAGAGAGATTTGAACAAGGCCTTCTTGTCGTCCCTCTGTGAGCCCTAACCACAGGATCACAGAGGGAGCCACAGCCTTTAACTGGGCCCAGCAGCCTTTCATTAAAGTGCAACAGCATCAACTGAGGCGGCTCCCGTCACCGTAGCCCAGGACCCAGTGATTAGGGGATTCAGCTGGGCGGTAGGCGAGCCCTTTGCAAATCCCTTGGGCTCATCAGGCAGAGGGGAGGGTTAAGCACGTGAATGGGCAGATTGCATCAGCCCAAAGGCCCAACTAGCCCACTGCCCTGTCTTCCCACAGCGGCCAACGCCGGCTGCTTCAAAGGCAATGAACAGATGAGGCAATTAACACGCGATCTGCCCCGTCGGCCCCTCCCAGCAGCTGGCAGTCAGCGGGCTAAGGACGGCCGGAGCGCGGGGCTGCGGCCCTGACCGTCTTGGCTAATAGCCGCCGATGGACCCATTCACCACACACGTTCTCATTCTTTTTTCGAACCCACTGACGGTTATGGCCCACCCCGCAGCAACTGGCAACGAGTTCCACAGGCTGACCCCAATCTCCATCACAGACGAGGCCCGTAATCACTAGGTTAAAAGTTACACCTGAGGCCTCTGCCTCCTTCCCCCCGGGCTGGTTTGCGGGGCATTCGGCGGGTCCCTAACCAGCTCACGCTAAATGGGTTAGGCACCTAAGGGGTTCTTGGCCACGGCTGGCAAGCAGAGTTTGGGAGGGGGAGATGCTGGGTCACTGTCCTTCTCTCCGCCTGATGAGCAGGGAGCTGCAGTCTCTCAAGCGTGAGCCCCAATACTGCAGCAAAGCACAGCCTAGGAGGCTTGCTCGTTGTAGTTTGTCGAGGCTGTGCCACGTTCATGAAGTAGTAATTGGCCAGCCTTATTAACTGATTGCCTCTGTAGTCCAGTGGTTTGGGTACTTGCCCAGTATGTGGGTGATGCTAGTTCAATTCCTCCCCCAGCTTGCTGCGGAAGGACTTAAACAGCCGTCTCCCTGTCTTCGAATAAGTATCCAGCTCCTGGACTAAGAGGTGGTCGGTCTGTCTCCTGATATGCTTGGGCTCCTGTGACTTTCTTTCGGCTCAGGCTGTTCCACTTCTGGAGGAAGGACTTGAACTGCCCGTTCTCAAGTGAATATCCAGCTGCGGGGCTACAAGGTGTTCTCCTGAGGCACTTGGGCCTCTGGGACTTTTTGTTGCTGAAGCTGTTCCACTTACATTACATATTCACGGGGCCAGGGGGCCAGTCAGCAGCCCTGTGTAGTGTAGTGGTTGGGATGCATACCCAGCAGGTGAGGGGTTGGGGTTCAAAGCTCCTGTCTTCTTGCTGAGAAGGGATTTGAACCTTGATCTCCTGCTTCCTAGGTGAATGGCCTAAGTGCTGGGCTAGGAAGTTTTCCCATGTGGGGGCTCTCTCAGTCTTTTCTGTAGAAGGAGGGCCACTTTGGTTACATAGTCATTGGGCCGCAAGCCAAACAAGCAGGACTGGGTAGTCCAGTGGTTAGAGTGTGTGCCCAGGATGTGGGAGGTTGGTGGTTCTGCTCCCCTTTCTTCTTCTTGAAGAGCAGGGAGTTGAGCGCGTCTCTCTCAACTGAATGGCGTCAGTACCTGTCTAGATGGTAGTGGGGGTCTTCCTCCATCTTTTCTGTTGAAGGTGGGCCCCTTTCAGTAGATATTACATGAGATTTGGTCCAGCTGCTCCCAGTCACTCCCTCTGTGGTCCTTTGTTGTAGCTACTTGTCTCCAAACCTGCAAGCTGCCGGTTCAAGCCCCCGTTCCCTTTGCTGAGAAGAGCTAGCCCCTTGATCTCTTGCCATCCAAGTGTTCTTCTTTAACTCTATATTAATCGGGGCATGGCCACTTTTCCAGTCCCACTGTGGTACAGGGGTGAGTGTCCTTGCTTGAATGGTAAAGGTGGCTGGTTCAAGTCCCCGCTGGGGTGGTGGAGAAGAGAGGGGTGTCTCTATCTCTTGCTGCGCAAGCGTTTCACTTTAATTCTATATTAACCGGGGCAGAGTAAGCTTTCAAGTTCCTCTACGGTGCAGGGGTTAGGGTGCTCGCTTGGATTGTGAGTGACCCTGGTTCAAATCCCCACTGTGTGCGGCGGAAGGGCCTGCGATGTGCGGCGGAAGGGCCTGCGATGTGTGCATCCACCTCTCGAAAGAGCAGCGGAGTTCCCTGAGATCTGCCACAACCTGGGTGAGTATCCTGATCGCGGTGAGTATCCTGATCATGGTAGACTAAGAGTGTGCTCGGTTGGATTGTGAATGACCCTGGTTCAAATCCCCGCTCTGTGTGGCAGGTTGGCTGTGATGTGTGCCGGGAGGACCTGCGATGTGCGCATCCACCCCTCAGAAGAGCAGCGGAGTTCCCTGGGGTCTGCCAAGACGTGGGTGAGTATCCTGATCAAGGTGGAGAAAGAGGGTGGTGAGTAGAGAGAGAGAGGGTACTGGCTAGGATTGTGAGTGACCTGGTACAAGTGGGAGGGGATGGAGTGAGTGGTAACCCCCTCCTACCTGAGCAAGAGGCCTGGCGCAGGGCCTCTTGCTCTTTTTTTCATTAAAGGGGATGGGGCTGCTGAGCAGTAAAAGCCCCTCCCCCCCCCCCCCCCTTCCTCTCTCCCCCCTCCACACCCACCCCTCTTGTCCACCCTCTTCACCCAGGTCTTGGCATATCCCAGGGAACTCCCCCGCTCTTTTGAGGGGTGGACACACATCTCACAGGTCCTCCAGCCACACATCACCAGGATTTGAACCGGGGTCACTCTCAATCCATGCCAGCGCCCTCTTTTTCTTAGTCCACCACGATCAGGATACTCACCCAAGTTGCGGCAGACGCCACGGAACTCTTCTGAGGGGTGAACGCACACATCGCAGGCCCTCCGGCCACACAGAACGGGGATTTGAACCAGGGTCACTCACAATCCAAGCGAGCACCCTAACCCCTGCACCGTAGAGGAACTTGAGAGCTTACCTTGCCCCGGTTAATATAGAGTTAAAGTGGAACGCTTGAGCGGCAAGAGATTGAAACACCCCTCCTTTCTCAACCACCACACAGGGGACTTGAACAAGGGTCACTCACAATCCAAGCGAGCACCCTAACCCCTACACCGTAGAGGGATTTGAAAGCTTACCCTGCCCCGGTTAATATAGAGTTAAAGTGGAACGCTTGAGCGGCAAGAGATTGAAACACCCCTCCATTTTCAACCACCACACAGGGGACTTGAACAAGGGTCACTCACAATCCAAGCGAGCACCCTAACCCCTGCACCGTAGAGTGACTTGAGAGCTTACCCTGCCCCGGTTAATATAGAGTTAAAGTGGAACGCTTGAGCGGCAAGAGATTGAAACACCCCTCTCTTTTCAACCACCACATAGGGGACTTGAACCAGCCACCCTTAGCATCCAAGCAAGCATACTCACCCCCGTACCATAGAGGGACTGGAGAGCTTACTGTGCTCCGGTTAATATAGAGTTAAAGGAGAACACTTGGGCAGCAAGAGCTCAAGGGGCTAGTCCTTCTCAGCAAAGGGAAAGGGGGCTTGAACCAGCAGCTTGCAGGTTCAGGGACAAGTAGCCACAACACAGGACCACAGAGAGAATGACTGGGAGCAGCTGGACCAAATCTCATGTAATATCTACTGAAAGGGGCCCACCTTCAACAGAAAAGATGGAGGCGAAGTGACTCCCAGGGCCTTTTGCTCTTTTTTCATTAAAGGGGAAGTGCTGCTGAGCAGTAAAACCCCCTCTCTCTAGTCCACCATGATCAGGGTACTCGCCCAGGCCGTGGCAGACCCCAGGGCACTCCCCCGCTCTTTCGAGGGGTGTGAACTGGGGGCCGCCACCTCCTGGGGAGAGTCAATGGTGAGCGATCCCTGTCCGAATCCCCTCTCCGCCCCAAGAGGACAATGGCCTCTTGAGAATTTAAACCCATGGCGCTCATAATCTAGGTGAGTAGTCTAACCACAGGACTACGGAGGTAGGTGTGGGCTTTTGTCAGCCCAAACAATATTTAATTAAGGTGGATCAGCTGCAAAAGGCAAGCCTATGTATAGGAAAGAGGATGAAGGTAACAGTCAGTCAGCATCTTGATAGAGTGAACACATATATGGCCATATACAAAGGAGACACTATAGGTAATATTGCCCATCCCAGGGCAGCATGAGTTTCCATTATGTCATAGCAGCATTTGATGAGTAGGCATCTGTAGTGCCTCCACAGAAGAGCATTCTGCACAGAGGGAAATATTTCATACCTGCCAATTTTTGTGTTGACCTAATTGAAAGCCTTTTTGGCTAGCACACACACCGACTCTGTAGTTCACCCAGATGCCAATTCTGCCCAACTCCAAGCCTCTGATGCTTAAATACAAATTACACAACCACAAAACTGGAAGAGTTGAGCCTAGTGAACCCTAATTGTCAGGTCTGGACACATCATCACCCTGAACCATTCATCCCGATTCACTTAGTGCATAATTGCTCCTAGAGGCTGGATTGAGAGGCTTTTCTAATACAGGATTCAGTCAGTGCTGTAAAAGAGTTCTCTGCATGCTTAAGTGTTAGTGGGTGGGGGAGAATGCATTAGACTGCTTCCTCTCTAAAATAGCATTAATTACTCTAAAAAAGGACTTAAAATGTGGCACAGTGGCAAAGGACCTGCTGCCGAGAAGAATTTGCCTGCAGCAATCACATGTTAATTATTACGTACTTATATAGTTCAGCTTGGAGAAGAAAGGTTTGTAAAACTTGCCGGTTTAGACTTTTATCCACTGTCCATGAGCACTAGTAATAAATCAGATGGTTTTCCACTGAGGTTTATGATGTGTCTAGAATAAGATGATACCTGAATAACAGATCATTTGTTTTTCTCTGTCTCTATCCCGGTGTTTCTCTCCATCTGCTGCTATTCTGTCCGCATGGTCTTCAGTTGGCATCTGTTCTCCAGTCTGTGTGGAAGTTCCGTCAGAGACAGAGGCTGTCCAAGGAACTCACATGAAGCTGCTTTGTATCTCTTGCATGAAGAGAGAAGAGGTTTCTGCAAGCACCGTCGTGGAATGGTTCTACAAGACTGAAGGGGGGAAAGATGAGCTGGTATGTATATGTGCTAACCTAATTCATTGCTACCATAGCCCTTAGTATGGGGAAAATGTCCAGGGAATGTATGGCGGGGAGGAGGTAAAAAGGCCTGGGAAAACATTAACTTTGGTTCTGTGGTATGTTTTTGGTGAAGGTCACACAAAGAAACTAAGAAAAGCAAGTGTAATTTCTGTTACATTTGAAGTTTGATTTGAGGAAGACAGAAATGTCCAGAGGCCACTCACACAATACTGAAGATGACAATGCTCCTTAAGTTATTTAACCCCACTCTTGCACGACAGTGTTTTCATTTATACGGCACTTTTCACCCAGAGATATCAAAGCACTCTACAAACATTGTCTCGTAATTGTCTCCCCATAACATCACTGATCCATAAATTGAGTTGATTGTCATGCAGCAGCACTCAGAAGGCTCAGCTGAGTTCAAGACCACATTGTGCAAGGTGCTGTACATACACATAGTAAGAGACAGGCCCTTTCCCAAAGAATTTACAGCCTAAATAGACAAGGCAGCTAAAGGTAAGCGGGAAACAGGCACCAAAATGTTAACTGACTTGCCCAAAGTTACAGAGTTGGTCAGTGGCAGAGTGCAAGCCTGCATTGTGCATTGTGCCTTGTGCCTAATTTTGTTTCGCTTTATGCTACTTACAGGAGAAGGCAGCGGACATGTTTTCCCCAGATCCTAGACTAGGCTTAACAGGCTGCTGACTGAGACTGCCAGAGCAGCAGCCACAATTTGGCTTCGCTCAAACTTCACAGTGTGACTGCAGGGTAGCAATGCAGACAATCAAACACGGGTGGGGAATCATAGAATATCAGAGTTGGAAGGGACCTTAGGAGGTCATCTAGTCCAACCCCCTGCTCAAAACAGGACCAATCCCCAATTTTTGCCCCAGATCCCTAAATGGCCTCCTCAAGGATTGAACTCACAACCCTGGGTTTAGGCGGCCAATGCTCAAACCACTGAGCTATCCCTCCCCGAGTGTGCAGTTAGAAGATTGGAGGATGTGCCAGTTAGCTGGCTGAACAGTCTAGATATACACTTTGAGGCATATGAAAGCCATGCCAGAACCAGGAATAGAATCTAGGAGTCCTAATTCCTGACATCAGAATTTAACCCCGAGACCTCACCTTCATGCCCAACAATTGTTCGCTATAAGTCAAACCTTGTCCCATTGAAGTCCATGGAATTCTAGCCATTGAATTCACCAAGACCAGGATTTAGCGCTACATAGCTTTTTCACCTGCCGTTTTAATGATGATGGCACAGTGACATCCCTATGAAACTGCTTGCATCCGAAGAAGTGGGTATTCACCCACGAAAGCTTATGCTTCAATACCTCTGTTAGTCTATAAGGTGCCACAGGACCCTTTGTCATCCCTATGAAAGTTACTCCATCATCTGATTCATGAAGCATGATTAGACTATCTCTGTGTGCTCCTTTGAATTCTGTCTGGGAGGATGTTGCATTTATCATGATCACACTTTATTTTCTCTTGCAACACCTTTGTTTGGACCACAATTTCAAGTGCTTACAAACACAGTTATTTGTATGTAACTGTGATACAGGAGGACCAGCAGTAGTAGAGTGTGAGAGGGGAAATATATAAACCCTAGGCTAATTAAGGAGTGGTTCCCTGGAGACTAGGGAGAGTGGCTACAGGTTAATTGGAGCACCTGCAGTCCATTAAGGCCCTCTCAGGAACCTAATAAAAACCCCCTGCTTCAGGGAGACAAGAAAGATGAGAGGACTGGTGCTGTGAGACTTGAACCCTCAGAGCACTGAAGCAAAGGAGACGTCTTTCCCCAGTGTCTAAGGACTGAAGGTATCTTCTTCTCCCTTAGGTGAGGTAAGAACCCACAGGGGTTGAGAGGGGCTGGGACTCAGAGTGAGGAGCAAACCCAGACCCCTCTCCTGCTTCCCTCCTTTACCACCTTTCTGGGCCACTAGTGGGGTCCTTAGCAACCCAGGGGCAAGGGGTAGCATCTTAGCCCCCCCCCCCCCCCCCCACCAAGAAAAGTGCAGAACCTGCCATACTAATATTGGCCATCTTGTCAAAGTAACATGGTAGCATGATCCAATGGATTAAGCACTAGCCTGGGAGATAAGGGTTCCATTTGTGCCTCTGTCCTGCTTTGATCTTGGACAAGTCACTTTGCCTATTGGTGCCTCATTTTAGCCACCTGTACAATGGAAATAATTCAATTTGTCCTCTTTGTAAAGTGTTTTGAGATCTCCAGATGAAGAGCACTAGAAGTATTAACACCTGATGCTTCAGGAAGAGAAACTAAACCACCTGATAATTGGGAACCCTCAGAATCCCAGGTTGGGAAGTAGGATGCATCCAACAAATGGATAGGTGACTAATGATTGTTTCCTGCCCTCCCTTTCTCCCCCCCTCCCCCATTTATCTACAGATCTATGAATACAGAAAAGTACACCATGAATTTCCCAGCCGCTTCAGTGGCCGGCTACAGTGGAACGGGAGCAAAGACCTGCAGGATGTGTCCATCACTGTATTAAATGTGACCTTGAATGATTCGGGGATCTACACCTGTAATGTCACCCGGGAGTTTGACTTTGAGATTCATCGCCCACTCTTCACAAGCTCCAGACTGATCCATCTCACAGTAGTAGAGGAGGGTATGGAGGACTGGTGGAAATGCCTTGAACCGTTGAGTGTGACCTGCCTTGCCAAGGGCCAGATCTATTGCAAACTAGACAATGCTCTGTTCAGTGGTATCCCTGGTGAGGGGTGGGGAAGCTGCCAACTAATAGGTCATGTGCAGATACTTCTGTTCCCCAGCCACGCTTTCCTATAACAAGTCTGTGTTGTGCTGGGCATAGTCCCAGTTTTGGAGCTCAAAAATGTGTCCTGGAAGGTGTAAAACAAGCTGGGCTCAGCCAGCAGTTCCTGGGCAGGGGAACAACCAGAGAAACATGCTGTACAAAGCTGGGAGTGCAATGGGCTTCCTGCTTTTTCAGCTCTGTGCACACACTGCTACTCCCTAATGGCTCTCAGCTCTAGCAGTGAGAAGCAGCAGTGCAGGTGCTGAACTGGTGATGGCTTCTCTCCACCCCTTCTCTTCTTCTCTCTTGCACCTTGTGATCTCTCTCCATCTCCCTGTTTCTTTCCTGCCTCCAACTAGGCATTCATCTCTTTTCATCACATGCATTTCCCCCACCCCCTCAAGAGTATGGCCAGCATTTCACTGATTAAGTCAGTAGGAGTGGTGTCACTGACTTCAGTGGGCCAAGATTTCCACCCATCTGTTCTGATGGTGAATCTTTCCCTTCTCCCCTCCAAGCCCTGCTATATCTTGGCCACCATTAAAAGCATTTTGATTCTGTATTCATTTCTGATGGTCACCTCATTGCTGTACAAGACGTCTAGCAATGCACCAGGGATTAGAAAAATAGAGCATGAAAACAAATCAGCATCCCAGATGAGATTGGTTAAAATTGAGGCGTGCATGGGCATGCTCTGAGGAGACTATAATTGGCATTTGTGGCAAGCTTGAGCACATGTATATTTAATTTCCATGAGCGTGCATGGATGGAACAGCTGATGGAAGTCTCCCCATATCCAAACCCTGCCCCTCTCAGACCAAGTTGAGTCTTCCTCCACTTCCAGCAGCTGGTTTGGGGATAGGAGCAGAAGACCTCTGCTCAGGTGTTGCAGTTCAAGGTGACATGCAGCTATATTGGCAGGCTCTGTTCATTTAGCTACAGTCTCCCAAGCTGCTTCAGAGCTACTTGTTCAAATGGCAGTTGAGACCCTGCCCCCACTTTCTGCAGTGGACTCAGCCTGCTGGCCTTGGTTCCAATAAGAGGTGCGTAAGCCTACAGTCTTGTATCTTCTGTTGCTCATTCTTGCAGGTAACGCTATCTGGCTGAAAACAGGAGATGGCTGGTTCTTTGAGAGCCATCCTCTAAGAGATCAGTGATTTGTTTTTAATTCTGTTTCCTCAACAGCTGGAGAAGATTTCACATCAGTCATCTCTGAAATTATGATGTATATTCTCCTGGTTTTCCTTACCTTGTGGCTGCTGATAGAAATGGTCTATTGCTACAGGAAGGTCTCCAAAGCAGAGGAGACTGTCCAGGAAAATGCGTAAGTAAAAATCCTACAGACCTCCATACGTGAGTGAGCTTCTCACCTGCAGCAGAAAAAACAGGAGTGGTTCAGAGGGTTCACATGGGGATCTGGCCACCATTAAAAGCATTTCGATCTTGTATTCATGTCTGTTGCCGCACCTGAAAATCCTTGTGAAATATAGCAGGATTGAGCCTCTCCTGGGAGAGGCTAAACACTAGGCTAGCAAGGGAAAGTGTTACAACTCTGAGTGAAGGCATATGGGGCACTGCACAGCTTGGCCAACAACTGGGATATTGTAAGGCACCTTGTCAGGAGGGTGTAGGAGACACTTTCCCAGGACCTACCTGCAATATTCCTAACTTACGATCATAAGCATCACACACGCCTTTTAAAGACTGAGGCAAAGACAGTTCCAGCATCACACTCCTGGGGATTATTCCACAATTTCAACACTGTTTCCCTCCTCCTATGTATGTCGGATAACAAGGCCCTTTGTGTGCAGTGGGAGTGGGGAGAAAATATTCCTATGACTTTATCCTGGGTCAACTCTGCACCTGCCCTTAAGGAGCACACCGAAAACATTTTCAGAAGGGGCATTCTCTGCGGTGAGTCACCCTGCGCTTTAGTCAGCTAAGGGCAGACATGTCAGAGGTGCCAAGTTATAGGTGCTCGGTGCCTCTGAAAATCAGGAGGTTCAAAGCATGGCAACTCTCAACAGGTCCTACCCTTGAAGCATTTCAGCTTGTGCTTGCAGCTAGCACCCACCCGGGATTCTTTTTACCTGTGGTGAGCACTCTCCTTCGATCTGTAGGACTGATTACCTCGCCATTCCGTCGGAAAACAAGGAAAACTGCGCTGTGCCGGTGGAGGAGTAGCCAAGGGTAGATGGGCCATGACCTGCAATAAGGTACGCAAGCTTGATACAAAGCAAGGGTGTGGCTAGTGCATTGTGGCTAGTGTCTGCTCCCTGACTTGTGGGGCACCCTAAAACCACTGGGGAGAGGTGCAGTAAAATGGGGTGGTTATGTCATCCTGACAAAAGGCTTAGAGAAATGGGGGGTGAGGGTGGGAATCTATGTACCCCCAGCTTGCTTTGTGGCCAACACTTCCACTATGGCCCTGGACACAGTTAAGCATATATAGATTGTGGGTGCATTTAGATGATTTTAAAAATCTTAATAGCAAAAGACCTGGCTGTGCTGTAGCCTTGTTCTGCCAGGAATGTATTTATCATAGACACTGATGTGCCCCACAGTAGCTGAGCACTTAATATATTTCTCCTCACACCCCCCCGCACCCCCCCGTGAAGCAGGGCTATTATCTCCATGTTACAGATGGGAAACTGAGGCAGAGACTTGCTCAAGTCTATAGTAAAGCAGGGAATGGAACCCAGTTTCTCCACCATACAGCTGCTCAGCAATTTTCCAATGAAACACAGCTGAAGCTGGGCCTCTAGGGGGTGGCAAGCTCCCTGCTCTGTGGGAGCCTTGGGATCTCAGCTGTTAAGTGAAATTGGCATTCTTGCCGATTTTGCATTTTGTTTCAGGAACACCGTATTTTGGCGTTTGTTTCTGAAACAAAATGTTCAGGGATCTCCAATTTGCTGGGAAATTTTGGTAAATCTGTTTGCATTCTCAATCAGAAAAAAGCAAATTTGTCTAATGAAATCCCCAAGTTTTGGCCACTTAATCCAGAATCCCACACTAGTGCAGAACCGTTCTTCCTGTACGGTTATCCATAGTCCAGCCCTTTGCACTTTGTAGGCATTCTTCTAATGCACCCTAGGTCACCAGGGAACTGAGGTCTGGCTCTGGTTGCTCATTGGGTGTGGTATATGCCACCCTGACAATCTCTCCCCAATTAAAACAAAAACAAGCCTGTTGCTATTTCAGAAGTGTTTTGTAAATGGTGCTCCCCCTTGCTATTTCCAGAAGATGCTGCTGTATTTATATTTTCAGACATAGGGCTCAGAATAGTTTAGAACTCTAAGAGCCATCTCTGACTGTATGCACTATTGCATTTTTAACAATGCAACTGTCTGTGCAGCCTCAGGTGCTGTGAGCAGAAGTACCTCAGTTATGGTGTACAAGACCATGCCTCTGATAAGGAAGCATTAATCACAAGGTGGGGGGTGGGCTTCTGTTCCTTGCAGGAACTCTGAAGTTGGAAGGACCAAGTCACTCCAGCCAGGTTTGGGAGAACTCTACAGCACCAGGAGGAAATAAGGGAAAGTGTAAATTCTCTTCCATTTGCCTTGGACATTGCACAGCCTTGACTTCGGCTTCATGACTCCATTTGCTAAAGGATTCTTCTTTGAAGCATGCTGAGCAAAGGGGTTTGGGGTGCGGGTGCACTGCTCCTTCCTAAGTTTTGTCCCCACTCATCTAATAGCCTTGTAAATATTCGTATCCATTATTACCCTCACCATATTTCTTAGCAAAATATGCTAATTCAACACTGCAGCACTCAGGGGTATGTCCCATGACCCTGACACACAAGATCACTCTAGCATTGTGGTCAACCTTTTGATGACGCCTGAACAGTCACTTTGATTATTAAAAATACCATCACAATCCTGCTCCACCCCAATGCTTGCTATCTCCCATTCAAATGCTTGCTCTCCATGCCACCCTCAACTGTAGGCTGTTGTTGCAAACATGGGACAAGGATATGGAGAAGCAGAAGGTTCATAGCAGCTTAGAGCTGCACAAAATGTACAACAGTGCTCAGCGTGCAGAGAACTAGTGGGCTGCAATCTACATGCACTAGCTTGCCATACACACCCTGCTCCTGCACACTACAAGTTCCATCCTGCGCTTTGACCTACTACAGAACATTTAGCACATGGTAGCAGGGTTCGCACAGCCAGTTAGCACGTGGCAAGCTAATGAGATGTAGATTTACAGCCCAGCTTGCTGCACACTAACCCTGACTAGCCATGCCCTCAGGTTGTACCACTGCTCATTTGGGATTCCCTGCTAGAAACTGCAGCAATTCCAAGTGATGTTTGTTTCATTTGGCAACTGTTTGTCAGAGTTCTAGCTGTCTCTTAGCCTTGCTCTCTTAGCTTACACAGTAGATAGTGTTTGCTTAGCATGGAAATAACCTCTATCAACTAGTGTCTTGCAACAACCACAGGAGAGCAGCCCTGGGAGACGATACTCCCATTTGAGGACACTGCTAATTTCAGGAAGAGAGTTAAAGGCTGGAGCCCCTGAAAAGAAGAGGGAGAGTCTGGTTTAGGTAAGCAAGCGAATGAAACGGACTGCTTATTCCCAAATGGGAAAATGATGAGGCAGCTTTTGGAATTCGTGAAGCTTTTTATAACTGACTGTCATGGTGGGACAGTTGCACCACCTAGAGGCAAACAGTGTTTTTTCTCTTATAGCCCTTAATAATGCATTATTTCTTGTGATAATTATTCACAATGCTGAATACTTGGGGTTAGACTGATGTGACCTATTGCAAAGCAATTCTCTTATAAACTAAGTTTCACTTATAAAAACTGTATATAAACAGTTGCAGATACAGTAGCAAGATGGGGGTTTTGGCTTTATTAAATGTAAAACATTTAAGCATGGTGATTGAGGTTTCCCATTCAGAGAAGCATTAGTCTTACAATGTGAGATTATTGGGGAAAGCATTTGTCTATATGTAGAAGTGGCATATGAGGGTGAGATGCTGCTGAATGCCATTTTTCAGGAAATGGGAGTTTTTGCTCCTAGCAGATAATGTGGTATCCCCTGCTGCAATGACTCCTATACAGCTTGCAAGAGCTAAGATGAATCTTCCACACTGCTTCTAAATAGATAAAGCACTCAGTGAGTCAGGCATGCTTTCTGCATATGGAATTCCTCTGCTTTGTTATGCATAAATGGCAGAGTACACATAAATCGCTCTGATGTGATTTAAAGTTAAACAGGCCCAAACCAGAATTCTAGGCAATGATTATTCAGACCCAACTAGGTTCAGGAGCTGCAGAATGCCCTGACTTTTTGTAAATCTAGAACCCAGTTCCAAACAGACCTGACCCACAGGGTGTCTGAAACCAGATCCCAGGCTTACAGCTTGAACCTATTTATAGATTAAGCATGCTCCATCAGCAATGCCTTAGACTGGGCACTGGTTTCTTAGAACCCAGTGTTTAAAAAGGAGAGAGAACCCTTCCTTATTTAGGTTATATTGGAAGTTCTCCCCCCCCCCCCCCCCCCCCCAGGCCAGCTTATTCAGTCTAAAATGATATGGAAGGAAAACTAACCCTCAATCCGTAACAGTAGAAGCTAGAGCAGAGGAAGTGAATCATGACCCCAGGATTCCATGCTTGATTGTGACACACTGCTGTGGGACTTTAGGCAAGTCACTTAACCTCCTCAGTTGTTAAAGCTCTTTGACAGCCCCCTTAGAGTAAATGAAGGGCCACATTTTATCCCCCCACCCCATTCTGATTTTCTAAACTAACCAGATGCTTTTTTGTGTCTTTCATCTTCCACTAACCCTGTAATTTATGAAGTGCTCCTATAGATAGACACTACTACCCTCAAGTATTTTTAGGTAGGGGGAACCTATTTGTTGGGAAAGCTGTATTAGGACTCCTTATCTTCTGATTGAAAAAGGGGTGGGTGAGATGGCATTGCCCCAAGGCACTGTTAAAGATAATGTGTCTTCGGGGAAGATCATCCTCCACTGGCATTAGAAAAGACCCCTCTCTGTGTATATGGAAATAAGAGACTTAGAATTAGGACAATAAAAAAAAATGAAGCACTCAACTCAAAAGTCACTGTCATTTGTTCAATACTTTTTTATTCATAATGTATTTTCCATTGTTCTAGCTACTTTACATTGAGATTTGGCTGTGTAGCCTTTATAATTCCTAGTTTCCTAGCAGGTAAGTATCTTTTTATCACACCTTGCGCACAGCGCAAAGTTTATTACAGTTACAGAGCCAAACACAGTTAGCCAGACAACGCCTCAAAACACAACTGCTGTTCCTTCTGCATGTAGCCCAGCCCCAGAGTTTGTGTTGCCACCACAGACCATTCAACAAGACAAAGGTGAGCCTTGGCCAGTGTCTCTCCCTCCCAGTTTAGAGTGTTACTACTCAGAGGGGAAATGCCCATGTTGGATGATCATACAACCCACTCTTGTTGTGAGTAAATCCTTACTCAAATGGGATTATTTGCAAGAGTAAGGATTACTCACCTGAATCAGGGTTGCAGGATCCAGGCCCTTGTGCGGGGAAAGGTAGTCCAGGACTGTAGCAGCACTACTTGGCCATGGAGCACTTGAGCTGTGGAAAAAATAATGCATTGCCACCAGCTGGTAACATTGCAAAAGTGCTGTTAATGTACAGTACCAAGAGTGCAGGTTGGTGCCTCCATGTTTGTTCTGTTAAGTCTTATTTAAGGGGGGAGGGAGACCTGTGGGCTCCCAAGCTATCTCGGAGAGGAATGATACTGATGTGGCACAAGCTCCACCCTTTTGTTGGATAAAGTTGCTGTTTCTGAGCAGCAGCAGCAGCCGCTGCCAGTCTGCCGCATTCAAGTGCTGCTGGGGCAGTTCAGACTGAGCTCAGAAACAGACCATGCCCGAGCAGCTCAGGATGCTGCCTTTTTCTAACTCCAAGATCAGATTCAGGAAGCTGGCCCTTTAATGTTAGCAATGAAACTGACCAAAAGGAGTGAGGTAACAAATTGTTGGAGGAGCCTCCCTGAGCCATGTGCAAATATAATTCCTTCACCAGCAGGAAAGTCCTTTCCCCACCAAAATAACACACATTCATTTCATAGCATAGCATAACACAAACTGCTGCAAGGAACAACAAGCAGGGACAGCATCAGGTCAGTCCATCTCAGACAGAGGGAGATTGGGGTAGAAAAGAGGTGATTGTCCTGCAGCAGAGGTGAGGGAGGGGAGAAAATGGAGCCATGTAAGCACTGTCGCTGCAGAATGTGTTTTAGGGGCCAGCTCTCCCTGTGTAGCTAAGGGAATGTTCAGCTATGGCTGAGCAAGTGGAGGGGGAGAGTAACACTATTTTGGCTGGTTTGCACATCTAGAAAAAAGCATGTTATGGCACAAGAGATTCACCTAGACTTTAGAAACAGCAAGCATAGAGAGCACAGACTGATCAGATGGGGAGTGAACTTTCAGTACAGTTCTCTCCTGCAAACAGTACATTACGGTAGTTCTTTCTCAGACTGGTCATTCCAGACACTTTGGTCTAGCGGTTTCCACCCAGTCTTGTTTAAACAAGAACAAGGAGGTAATTTCAGAACCAGTGCCCTCACTTCTCAAAACCTCAAGCCAGGTTCCATTCTACCATGCCAAGAAGCCATCCGTGGTAGCAAATCAGAGCCTAACAGCTTGCAAACTGCCAGGTGCAGCTGTACTGAAATACAGGAAACCCACAGAGGATGCATGCAGGGTTTGAGGGGGAAAGGAAGAGCAGCTTCACTGACCAATATACAGAATTTTACAGTAACAAGCCCAGAATGTTGCCTTGTAGAATAATCACTGCAAGGAGCAAGGCCCTTCCTCTACGGTACTGAAGTATTCTTTGGAGAAGGTTG
The DNA here is from genome assembly GCA_037349315.1 of Chelydra serpentina. Classification (NCBI taxonomy): domain Eukaryota; kingdom Metazoa; phylum Chordata; order Testudines; family Chelydridae; genus Chelydra; species Chelydra serpentina. Next base: position 8,452,067 of record JBAIAC010000037.1, on the reverse strand, counting down.
GTTCTGGATGCATGTGGAAGGGGGATGAGCTATAGCCAACAATGCAGGCATCTGCATGCTCTATGCTCTATGCTCTTCTGTCAAACATCAGCTAATTGTAGTAAGTAACCAAAAGAACTTGCCCTCAAACCTGGTTCAGATTATCATGGGATGTTCATACCCTGCCCGCAGCTCAACGGAGAAGACTCTAGTCATCTTGACTTATCTCCTAGGTTTGAGGGCAGGTAGTCCACCTATGGGGGGGGGGGAAGCCCATCTGTTTACAATGGTCCCCAAAGAGGACAGATCTGATCTCCCTACTCTTTCCAGTAGCACTTGGAGACTGTTGATCCAGCAAGGGCCTGGGGGGAAGGTGAAAGACACTGACCCTCAAGTGCTCCACACTAACCTCTATTTAACAGCTTGTTTGTTTGGGGAGAGACGCACTGGCCATTTTAGCTTTGGGCTGGATTTGGAGAGAAGAGATTTCCTCCAATTCCACGTTCCAGTGCTGAATGATGGAAAGCCACTGTCTGCCCTGCTCCAACTCCTCTCCATTCTGGTACTGCTAGTTGCATGGCAGGTGAGTGTCCAAGCCCTGGAACGCAAAACTACCATGCAGAAGAAGGGACTCTGAGGCCATAGAAGGGAGAGTAAGTACCCTGTTCCTAGGTACTGGTAGGAAAGGAATCCTCTCCTGTGTACTTAGCATTCTAACGCACGGAGATTTAGACTGAGGGTTGCCATTGTATCTAGTGTTCACCCCCACTCTGCCTCGCAGCACACATCTGTTCTGAGGCGCTAGAGTGGGAGTGAGTTGAAGGCAATGTTGTAACCGTGTTAATGGTGTTGTCATGCTACTGTGCTTCAAGTTTCTAGCCAACACTGGAAGCAAAGGAGCCACAGCAACCTGAGAGAGTTTGTGTCCAACTCCAGCAGTCTGGAGGGCTGCCAAGGTAGGCAGTCAATCTCTTAGATGCTTACTGGACCCACAGCCAGCTCTATCACTGCTTTCATTCCAATGAGGAGCTGGAGCTTCCTCTTTACTTGCATGGGAATCACTGCAGACCCCTCCCAAAACATCTTGCAGTGGACATCAGTCAACTGGGGTCATAATATGGTCTTGACTGCAGCTGTCCATTTGTAGCAAACAACCCCCCCCCCCCGCCCCCATAAAAACCCAGGTTAGGAAAATTAGCTGTTGAACCACTAAGCATATACATTGAGAGGAAATATTAGGCTGAACTGTCCCCTTTACACCAGAGAATCTTTGAATCCATGGAATTGCCTGGCTCTAAATGAGAAGAATTTCAGTCACTGTACCTGACTGATCATTATCTGTTTTATATTTGGGGTGGGAAAATGGGGTCCCGTTAAGGGCGGCTGCTGCTGGTGACACAAGCATTATTTCCACAGAGCAGCTTTAAGTTGGGGATCAGTAAAGCCAAGGCATTATTCCTGCAGCAAAAACCATCTCTTCCTTTTAATCTGTGCATTAATTAAATTTGGGTATAAGGTTACACTTTAGTAGTTCCTTCTGCCCATAGATTTTTTTTTGTCTATACTGCAGCTGGAGGTGTAATTCCCCACACTACCTCTGATCAAGACAACATGGACATATCTGCTTGAGCTAGAAGTTACAGCTCCAGTGTAGACATACTGAGTGATCTTAAATAGGAAACTGGTTTCAAATTGGCACATGTGGTGTTGGTTTTTTTTAACTATGCAATCTGCTTTACCAGAGAGCAAAATGGTCAAAGCTGGAGCATTCATGTCAGGGTTAGATCCAGACATTCACAATTACAGACCAAGATTAAAATATTTACTTACTGTGTATGAGGATTTTGAAATTGTGGTTCAGGCTTTAGCTGCATAGGAAGTTCAGAGTTTGACCTTGATTCTTTTTATTTTTGCTTGTCTGCATTTTAAGCCCATTTTTAAATCCTGATTCTTCCTAGCTAACAGGTGCCTTGTAGATTAAGGATAGAACCTTTCCAAAAGCAAGGTTGCTTTATAGTCCAGTACACAGGCTGAAATAGTTTCTATTCTTTTCCCACCCCCCTCTAACACAGCATCCCCACTAATGCCAAAGTTTGAAAATGAGTCTGAGTGTTTGCCTGCCCCTCTTTCTTCCCTGCTCCCTAGCCCCAGTTCTCCCACATCTGAACTGCAACCTTACCCTAGGATGTCTGTTTTACAAATGAGTATGGCTTGAGTTCATGTAAGTAGGCCCCAGTTTTCAAACACAGGCACTGTATGGACACTACATACAGCCTAAAATACCTATTTTCAGGTAAGCACCAAGGGGCAGAATGTAGATACCTAATGTAGGCAGCCAAGTTTGAAAACTGGGCTTAGCAAGGAAACGCCTTTTTCTCTACATATGGAAAGATTAGAGCTGAGAATGTGTCCCAGACAACCTACCCTTCTATCTCTCCCTCCCTCCAGTGCTGCAGCATCTCAAGCAGAACTATTTGGGCCATTTGCTGTTTACATTTGTTTGTGTATATTGTACCTAGCTGGTGCTTTAGCTCCAGCACCAAGGGGAGTGGAGTGATAAACCCTTTAAAAATCTAGTTCACAATTAGTCCAACACTGAATCAAGCCAAACTGTTCTGCTTGTTAACCTGATTGGTTACTCGCAGTGGAAGGACGAGGGCCTGTCAGGGCAGAGTGCCAAAAAAAAAAGCTACAATCCCCTCACACACAGGTCAGCACCACAATAAATGTGTCTGCCTGTGTGTTCAGGCTTGGTCAAAAAGCACAAGCCTCAGAGAGAAGAGCCCAGGGTGAAAACTAACCTTCACCTCAGCTGTACTTACAGTATCCTCCCTTCCATTTATTTGTCTGTTTTACCACTAAAGTTTTTTGATGATCTAGCAGAGGTTTCAACTATAAGCACACCAGAGGCTGGAATTTTCAAAGGACCCTAAAGTAGTTAGGCACTTAACTCCCATTGAATTGCAGTAGGATTTGGGTACAGTAACTCCTCACTTAACGCTGTTTCAAAGTTACATCGCTGCTCAATTAGGGACCCTGCTCGTTTAAAGTTGTGCAATGCTCCCTTATAACATCGTTTGGCTGCTTGCTCTGTCCACTGCTTGTAAGATTTTGTGGAAGAGCAGCGACCTTACAAGGGAGCATTGCACAAGTTCCACTTCTCTGCCTCCTCCCCCTCCCTCCCAGCGCTTCCCCCCCACCACCAAACAGCTGTTTGGCGGCACTTAGGACTTTCTGGGGAGGGTAGGGGGAGGAGCAGGGATGCGGTGTGCTCCAGAGAGGAGGTGGAGTGTGGGTGAGAAGAGGCAGGCCTGGAGTGGAGCGAGGATGGAAAGAGGCAGGCCTGGAGAATCCCCCAGCAAAGTCAGCGCATGCTGCTGCGAAGGGGCTTCCTAGTGTCCTTGCCTGCAGCGGGCTGTGCCTGGGGTAAGCCAGGCGCACTTCCCCTGTACAGTACATAATGCCTTTTGTCTGCCCCAAAAAAATTTCCTTGGAACCTAACCCCCCGCATTTACATTAAATCTTATGGGGAAATTGGATTTGTTTAACAGTGTTTCACTTAAAGTTGCATTTTTCAGGAACATAACTACGTTAAGTGAGGAGTTACTGTACCTAACCCTTAGTCTCCTGTAATCCCAGACTATTTGTGTGTCTTAATTCTGATTCCTTATCAACATTAAATCTACTTCAACCCCTACTGCGGGATGCAAAGAAATGGGTGTGTTTCTTCACAGCAGTTGGGGCAGAGAGGCAAAGGGGGAGGGTCTGAGCTAAAAAAGGCTAGATAAGCAGAGCTAAGAGACAACAATGGCTACACATAGCTGAAAGCCAGAGAGGAATTATTGCCAGCCACTCAGGGCTTCTCTATATGTACAGTTGCACTGATCTCACTAACAATAGGATGTTAAACTGGTGTCACTGCATGTGTGGACACTCTTAATGGTTTAGCTTGTAAATTTACAGGCCTAAAATACCCCATTTTATACCAGTTTGAAACTGGTTATGAATGGATACAAATAATCTGCAGTAGATTAACTAAAGCAGCACAAGTTTTTGTAGGCCTGTGATCTACTGGATGGAACAGACTCTTCCAGGGAAGCTGTGGCTCTTGAACAAAACACTAGAAAATGTACTGCTGGGGTAAGGGATAGACTAGATGGACAGATCTTCAACTGGCTGTAGGAGACACTGAAAGGCCTATGACTATGAGAAACAAACCTGGAATGCTACCATTTATCTTTGGCTTTCACAGCTGGGGCAGGTTCCTGTCCTCCTAAGCAGGATAAATATATCTGTACAGGCAACCCATGTGCTAGATTACAGAGACCAAGATACTGCAGCTTCACCTCCAGGATCTAGAGTAACTTGCAAATACATTATGAGCTTCCCAATGACATATTTAGGACAGAAACCACTGGGCTCCTTGCTCTCCTTTGGATTAAAACCTCAGAAAGGGAGAGGTTAATCTAGACCCATAGTAACAGAGACATGAAAACCTTCCTTAGTCAGGGTCCTGGATCCCACCAGTGAGTTTGGGCTCTTCTGTCCTTAGAATAGCAGCAGGACACAAACCCACCCAGAGCAGGGGGCACTGCCTTGCCTCAACTTCCAGCCTTGGTCTCTTCTTTCCTCAGTGCTAGGGGCTCAGGCTCACTCTACGTTGCCCATTTCAGCAGCAGCTTCTGGTTCTGGCAGGAAATGCCAGGGAGACATACAGTTTTAAGCAGCATTAAGTTAAATAAATAAGCATAAATACAATAAATTATATAAAGCAGAACATTCCCTAGGTTCCTGGGCATGTTTTTGCCTTGTCTTTCTCCCCCTTCCCCAATAGTCTGCTAAGATAGTCATGGTTTGCATTTAAGAGTCCCAGTCACACAAGACAGCAAGCCCTGCAAAGAGCTTCAGTACCTCCCCAGCCAAACTAGGCAGCTAGTGCATTTCTAGGAGTAGCGTGTGGATAAATGGCTTAGTCAAACTCCTAGAGCTGCGTAGGCCAGTGCCATATGGTGCAGGAATGGCCAGGTGCTCACCTTGCTCTTTCAGCGCGTGCAGAAGCTAGAGATGAAACAGATCTGCTAGATCATCTAGTACTCCATACTACCCCTAAATGGGGCTGTGTCAGGTGATCTCACCTGCTTCAGAAAATCCTTCCAGAGTCAGAGACGGTGGAGATAGAGGGTCCATAGACCAACTAATCCACCTGGTAAGCAAGATGGGGCAGCATGTTAGTCACCACTGCAAATCCCTTCTATCCTTTCACCACGCAAAGGGGTGACCTCAGGATCAGGCTCTAACCGTGTTGGGTTCCCATTTGTTTGGTGTGTCCAATAATAACTCCGACATCTTCACCCTCGCTTCTAGGCTCCTCCAGTCACTGGAACTCGCTCAAAGGCCATGGGCTCAGGTATGGCATTCTCAAGGCCCCAGCGACTGCACTGTATCTCTCTCCTGCTCCTCCAAGACAAAAGAAAACATGCCCACCTGCTGTGGAATTCCAAACCCAGACAGACATCTCACCAGCTGTCCGGCTAATATGCCGAGCCCAATACGTTACAAACCACAGCCCTCAGGCTTCCTCTCTTGACCTCTGCTGGGTTAAAATTCCCGATCATTAAAAATGAATCTTTTAAAATGACCTTTAAAAATAAATACAAATGCAACATTTACCCGGCACCGCACATCTGCAGCCGGAGCTGCCTGCTCCGTGGATGCCCTTGCTACTACTGATAGCCGACCCTCATTCTAAAAGGTTCACCACAAGGCAGCAGGAAACGCACCAACACTTCCCCCGTTTACAGCCTTCTTTCTATGAACGACAATTACCTGTGTGGCTGGTCCTTTCTTCCACCCCTTCTGACATCTCCAGGGATCAGCAATGCAACGGGAGGTTGGGTGGCTTCCTGATACAGATGTATTCAATCCGTTTAATTGCAATTGTGGTTTCTTTCTTTTTTTCTTTTTCTTTTTTTTGTAAAAGGAAGCTGCTCCCTCTCCTTGTGAGTTTCCATCAGATGTGAGATGTATGTAAGTAGATACTGGTACATGCCAAATGCCCTCACCTAGCCCACTACTATTATTATTTTTTGGCAGAAGGGTTAAAAATAGTGAGCAACAAGAACAAAAAATAGGGTGTTGTATCGAGTCAGAGCCATGAGGCTTTACAGGCCCCTGACTGCGAAGTCAGCACAGCTGCGGCTCCTGAGCACAAGGGTGGCTTCTTGACAGGGACACAAACGCATGGAGGGGGTGAGGAAAACAGAGTACGTAAAGGGGACGTTGTCAAGTGAGAAAGAACCAAAGTGCCAAATTCACTGACTTCAATGAGATACGCCAGGGTCTGGTTTTATCCAGGAATACTGAGCAACAACCCACGTCAGCGCCCCTCCACTTTGCCATGAATGTAACTTCTAGTAATAAAAAGTGAAATGTTTCAGTGAGAAAATCTGGTTCCGTTTCTGTGCTTTACGCAGCAAAATTAGGCTGGCCAGTTTAATGGCGACTTGCACCCTGCTGCAGCAGTCTAGCAGAGGGCTCAGAACAAACCCCATTCGCTACTGAATGAGAGTCGTTTCCTAGAGAACGCTCACGGCTCAAAGCCTGCTCAGTTCAGTAGGCCACTCTCACAAGGAACTGATGTCTTCTAGCAAAATCCTCCTTGTCCTCAGTGGAGCAAGGTAAAGTTGACAGTGTCCCCTTTAAATACCTGTTCAGCATTCAGGTACCCTCAGGCAAGGAGGGGATGGGGCATTGCTCCAATTCTTCCCTTTAAAACAAACAGACAAACAAACAGCCAGGAATACACAGAAGAGGGGTGCATGGGAACAGGTAAGCGTGAGCTGCACTCTCCCGGACAGTGCCTCAGTGCTGGGAAAGCACAGCCCCCCCATCGCATCCCGTCCTACCCCAGAGACGCTCCAGTTCAGCCAGTGTTGGAGGTCTGCACCCACGCTTCTCCTCCTCAGTACATAGGCTTTTTTCCTCTTTTAAAATCTGTATATAATATATATATATATATTTATATTCTGTATATATATATTTATATGGTCTATATACACATATTGCACACAATCCTCTGGCCTCCTGTGTTCGCCTGTTAGTGGAAACGCTTCCGTTTTTCCTCTGGTTCCGACCCATAGTCGCGTGACCCGATGCCATTCTGAAGGTTTACTAGTGAATCCTTCATCTGCAAGACAAAAGGCACCCTTAGTGTTTGGCTGCTGTAAAGTTTGGAGGTGCTGGGCCTTTGAACCTAGCCTCCCCGCCACGGGCGGGTGGAAAGTGTTCCTATTGCACTCCTTGGCTTGGTACCAGAGTGCCTGGGCTAGAAGCGGCAGGGAGTGAGAGGTGCATCAGTCAGGCAGATGGAGCACAGAGTGACAGTTAGGACCTAGGTTTCTGACAGATGCAGGTTATTAAAACAATATTGGAAGCAAAGGCATGTTACAAACTGCAAAGTCTGTACAGACAGCCCCCTCTCTGTGGGGGAAGGTGGCTACCAACCAGCACACAGGTAGGGGCAGGGTGGAAGTGTTCAAAAACAAGATCCCCCTGCTCTAAAGTGCCCTAAAGGATCTCTGATGCTCACACAGAGCAGATCCCCCCCTCCCTCTTTAAGGTCTCATGTGGAAGACCTGCACTCAGCAAGCTGCATGAAAGTCAATTTGTCTATTCTACCATGGGACGGTGGAGGAGGGCTGAGTGGATCAAACTGGGATGTGAACACCAAGCATTCCAGACCTGATGCTACATCCACCATCTGGCCTAGGGTACTTGGTAAAGGAGAAGCTCCAGAATTCAGGATTGCTCTGGAGGTGTCAAAGCTTACCTGCTTACCCTAGTCCAGTTTGAGGATGGGCCTGAAAGGTCATGATGTGCATGTGGGGACAGCTAGAGACAGCCTGGGTAGGTAAGGATCTAGACAGGCAGCAGGGTGGTTGTAGAAATGTTCCACCCAGTCTCATGTAATAGGAATCCCTGGGGTAAGTGGCTGGGACATGCTGTTCTCACCTGGTCTAGAAGCATCACGGAGGATTTGATGATCTCACGCCACTTCTGCAGCTCTGTGTCATGATACTTCTGCTGGGACTCTAGTAACTGAGCCCATTCTGACTGAGACTGGGGTAACCTGCCAGGTGCACACAAAATACAAATGGTTTGGCTCTGGAGAAGCAAGGGGGTGGGGTGGATGTAGGGGAGTTCCTGGCTGCTGAGTAAAAGGATGTCATTGACGATTCACCTCAAAGCCAGAGTATGCTCCCCACCCTCCCGCACGCTTTCATTCATAAAACATCCACCCACCACACATTGTCTTCCTTGGAAACCTCTGCCCAACCTCAGCTTCAGTGAAGATGCTTTGAAATGAACATTTCCAGATGTATGCAGTGTTGTAGCTGTGTCGGTCCCAGGATATTAGAGAGACAAGGTGGGTGAGGTAATTATTTTATTGGCCCAATTTCTGTTAGTGAGAGAGACAAGCTATATATATAATACCCAATAACAACTTCGTGCATGAAACCAAACCAGGGTGACCCTTGGCTATCTGCCTCATGCTGTAGCCACTGGAGAGTACTGCTTGTCTAGCATAGTCTGTGGCAGGAAAGGCCTGATTCTCATCCTGCTCTCCCAGTGTAAACATCAGCTTGCTTGTTCCAATCCAAATAATTTATCTCCCCTTTAGTGTGTAAGGCTGGGAAAGAGGCAACTGGGCAGCTCTGGGCTGTGGAGTTTTGGAAAAGCCCCCCATGTCTACACGAAGCAATAGTGAGAGGCAAAGATAAATAAATGCAAAGTTACCTTTCCGGTAGCCGCAGGCCCTGCCATGCGGTGAGGGTCTGGGTGGTGTATTCCAACATCCAAAGTTTGTAGAACAGCATCATATTGAGAATTACCAACAGCACCAGACTGGGAAGGAGAAAAAAGACACTGGTTGAAACATCCCTGACTATATACACCATTCAAGTCCCACCAAAGAAAATGCCCCAAAGGCCCCAGGGGCCTAGATGCCTTAGTCAGCTGATGACAGTGGCAGTTTTGCCTGAATAAGAACTGGGTGACCAGGGCCAGAAACTTTAATTGAGAAAAAGACGCAGACAGAACTTCATGAAATAAACACAACTGAGGGCAGAGCATTGGGGAGACTGACAGATCAGATCAGACAATGTATAGACCAAGCTTGGTGGATTAGGATTCCAGCTCAGTGGGTGGCAAGTTATATAGGCTACTGAGAAAAGCAGGTGAAAAACACAAGAGTAAAGAGGTAAAAAAGAGACAGTACCTGAAACAAATCCTAATGGGAGCAAGGGAAGAGAAAAAATGGAGGCGCTAGAGGTTAAAAACAGACCAGCACAGGGACAGGAGAAACTGAGGAGGAACGTCTGGTGGATACATATAATACACAGAAGGGAAGGAAAGAAAGGGTGGAGGAAAGAGAGAGAAGGGAAGAAAGCTGTAGCTGTGTGCGTGTTTCTCTAAGGACAATGTTCTTCTTTCCTTAGCAGCACAGCAGAGGTTGGGTGGTGCCTGAAGACCAGCGCACATGGGGCACCTGGACATGGTATTGTTCGGATTATAAATTCACATTTCAAACTGCAAGCACCTCTTTCTCTATTTGCACCAAGCTATGTGAGGAAGCCTGATGCCACAGAATGCCAGCCAATGCTCTGACTTTATACAAGGTTGCCGCAACCTGGCATTTGCGGTCATATCTATTAGATGCATCAGCGGCTCAGATAAAAGATGCCTGCCAAAATGGTAGGCTTTTAATTACCATGTTTGGGGCTATCTGTGAACATCCCCACGGCCTCAGAACCAGTGGGCCAACCCCATTTCTCTGGTACAGGGTTCTGGCTAATGGCCACTGGCGAGAAACAGTATTCTGAAAATATTACAAACGCTTTGGTCTCTGGTGCACCAGTTTGGAAGCAGATGCATTGGTAGCCTCCAAGTCCTTCCAATCAGACAGCTGTCTGGTAGCCTATTAACAGGGATTATTCTAAATTGATCTTTTGTGCTTTCTTACCTAAATGGTTGGATGTGCCAGGTCCATCCGGCAGAAAGTGTTTTGGTGGAGAAGGTACTGGTATGTCCAGCAGCAAACATCTGCCATGTGGCCAGATACACCAGGTCAGTCTAACAGCAGATATCTGCAGCATTGCCAAACGTGCATCTAGCAGAAGATGCCTACCACGGTGCCAGAGTTATTGCACACATCCAGTAGGAACTATCTGGCTTGCTGCTAGATGTACCAGCTCTGTCAGAAAGCATCTTCAGCCTTATGCCAGCCAGGACCAGGAAGGGCAGAAAAAGGCACAGCAATTTAAAAAGTAAACTTAAAATGGTAAATTAAAATTTTCCCAACCTCTGAAAAGGCTGGTTGAGTTTGGGGCAAAAGATTGGGGTGGTTCTTGCTTTATTCAAACTGGTTCAGGGGATCCTCTGTTATTAGGATCATGTTTCAGTTCGGCTAAGTCCTGGGGAAGATTTTCCTCTGTGCAGGTCACAATAAATCATCAATACTTTGTCAGGCACCTGGACAGTGCCTTTCCTCCAAAAGTCATTTACACATGAGTGCATTAACAGTGTAAGTGGCAGGTAGAGGCATTAGGACTCCCATTTTATAGGTGGGTGAATGGAGACCAAAAGAGGTCTTGTAGCGGGACCAAGCTTGTTTGGATAATCTATGCATTTCTAATGAGCCCCCCACTGTGGTAGCCCTTGCAAAGGAAGTGGCAGAGACAGGACTAAAACCCAGCAGTCCTGATTCTTAATAGCCTGCTATAACCATTGTGCAGGTACACCCAGCTCTCACCCTGCACTTTTCCTCTTCTTAATTCTTCTGTTTATAACCAGATTTCTTAGAAATCTCTTCTAAATGGGCTGGTTTCCTTCCAAGATGGAATTTCTCCAAACCCCAGAACTTTGGAACAGACATATTTGCAAGTAGCCAAGAAGGTTTCACTCCGGAATGTGATGAGAGGAAAATAGGTAGCAAACCGACTGGTCATGTACAATAAAAGCCAATGTACTGAACACATTGTCGTAGTAGTACAGTTATCACCTTTACTGTTATCACTACAGCATAATAGTTTGCATGACAAATGCGCCACATTTTCACTTTCCTGGGAACTGCTATGTTGTTTGTATGTGGTACCAAGCAGGTAAAAAAAAAAATTACAGTCTCTGCATAACTTGTGCAAAATCCTTAATCTGCAAAATGTCTAAACCAACACCCTGGATGTAATAAAAAGAACCTGTTTTATTCCTTGCTTTCTAAAAATGTTTCTGTTATTCTTTACAATCCCTTCTCTTCAGTCAATCAGTCGGAGGGGAGGGATAGCTCAGTGGTTTGAACATTGGCCTGCTAAACCCAGGGTTGTGAGCTCAATCCTTGATGGTGCCATTTGGGGATATGGGGCAAAAATTGGGGATTGGTCCTGCTTTGAGCAGGGGGTTGGACTAGATGACTTCCTAAGGTCCCTTCCAACCCTGATATTCTATGATTATTTATGGAGGTCTCATATTCATATTAATTCCTCTGGTCTCTCATTTGCTTAGTCTCCCTTCTCCTCTGTTGACTATAGATTTCCCCCTCCCCACACAGCCTGCCCTTTCCCCAGTGCGCTGGTGAACAATGTGTACTCTGTAGCTGAGCTGACTTCTAGGAATGTGTAGGAATGCAGGGTTCTGCCTGGCTGAGGGGCAAGGTCAGGCCTGAGGGGAAGGGAGTGGGTTGGATAAAGAAAGAACCGGATAGGAGTCTGAGTCACAATGTTGAGGTGTGGATCATCTCCAGCAGGAGCTGACCCAAACCTTTGAGCAGAGCTAGAATTCAACTATATGGAACATTTATGAGGTGGTTTTTTTTAAAGGCTAATTTATTTGATTTTTGCTTTTGGGGCCGCTTCTGCTGGAGATGATCCACATCTCAACACTGTGACTCAGACTCCTACCCGGTTCTTTCTTTATCCAACCCACTCCCTTCCCCCCAGAGACAGAAGGACCCAAGGAGAGAGACTGAGCAAGCCAAGAGGGCGTAAGGAGTCACTCACACACAGCTGATAACGACCAGCAGCTTGGAGACGCTCTGCAGATGGAAGCCACCAGGACTGTCCTCAGGGACATGCCGCGTCTGCGTGGAACCTGAGGGGAAGCATTTGTTCATGCATTTAAGTTCTGTCCTAGGAAGAGCTCAATTCCTATCCTCTCCACACTCCCAAATCCCCCTCCAACAATCACCCCCCAGGCAGTGATCCACTGCACCCCTACCTTCAAGAAGGGTCTAGCCCCCGGCCCCATTCCACCCCTGGCCCCAGAGGGGCCCGACCCCACCCCATCCCCATCCCCGAAGAGCCCAGCTCCTAGCTGGCAACTCCATACCTGCCACGTGCTTGATTCGATGCACAACCTCCTCATCTGTGGGGGTGGTGACGGGACTTAGCACCTCCTCCAGGTGTGGCACCCGCAGGTGGGCGTGGGGCCGTTTCCTTCGGCGCAATGTGGATTGCTTGCTCATCTTCTCTTTGGGGGATTGTCTGTGGATCTCCGCTAGGTACATGCTCTCGGTTTTGGTCAGTTCACTCTCTGCAGAAAGTCAGGCAACGTGTTTAATATCAAGGGAAAATAACTGGGGGTCTCTCTATACAAGGTCACTTTCGCAGAGGCTTGGGACCATAACAACAGTTTCCATCCAGTGCACCCTGGGGGGAAACTGCACCATTTTAACGGGCAGCGCTAAATGTGAAGTAATAACATCATCCAGCTCTGTCTAAAACCCAGCTCCGGTAGCTGACCCTTGCTAGTCCGCTATTGGATCCCACACCACCAGACTGCCTGCCTGCAGGGACACGTGCACACCCCGCAATATCAACACACCACGGCCCCTTGGTAATGGTTGCAGCGTGAACTACTGCAGCTCTCACCTAAATGACGGAAATAATCTTCTAGGCCACTCCAGAAGTTTTTCTCGATGAAGGATTTCACAAGCCCCCATGGCTGCTTCCTGTAACGTAGCTCTGTAGAAACCCTGAGGGAGGAAAAGAACAAACCCAGTTACCCCTGAGCTGTCATCTCCTAATCTTTGCCCCCTGGATGCAGTGGGGACCGGTGAACCACAACCTACAAACCTTTGCTAAAGCAACTGAGCATGTGTTATTTCTCCCTCTCATGATTTCGATGGTGGCTCTGGCTGGGGCCGGAAGTGCCAAAATGCTGCCCATGGCCCATTCCTGAAAGCCTCTCCCTGTGGCAGTTCTTTCCAGCCCAGTTTCAAAGTCCCCCCAGCAAGTTTGGATGTGTACTGGATACGCAGCCAAACACTAGGGCCCTGATCCAAGCCAAGCCCAAACCTCCAAGGCTGCAGAATTTTACCCGGTACTAACCTGCTGGTAGCTCTGCTTCCCCACTTGCCCTATGAATATCTCACAGCCCTGTGCTCTCTGTCGGCGCCTCCCATTGCCCACAAGATTCAATTGATAGTACATAGCAGCTGTCCCTATGAACCAGTTATTCAAAGAGATTCTCTGGCTCTCGGCCACCTCCCAACCCTAATCCACACTTTCTTGGCAGCAACTATACTGTCTGCTCAAGGGCCAGTGGATTAGGTAGCCACCTCTCCTACCACTCTTAAGAGCTATGGGGAGGTTCTGCTTGCAAGGGGTAAGGTATGGGGGGCAAAGACAGGCTTCTTTCAGTGTCTCCACCCTTCCCTTGTAAAGCAGAGGGCAGGAGTTCAACCATTGCTATTTGTAAAGGGCTTTGAGATCCTGGGAGGAAAGGTGCTCTAGAGGGGCTGGTGGATGAGCATTTTCTATCATCGACAAATCCACAGTCCCTCTGAGTACTGTACCTGAGTCGGCTTTTGTTTCTGGCGACACGCGTCAACGTGTAGCGGTTAATGGTGTAGAAATAATCATGGTAGGGGACGTCATGAGTTAGCACCTCTGCGTCTATCACGTAGCACTCGCTTTCTTGGCTGGCTTTGTACATTGTCTGCGCAAAGCGGAGAGCACAGGGAAGTGGTTAGTCTGGTCAGAGCGCAGCCAGGACAGAGCATGGCTTCTCACAGCAATCATCAGAACATCTCATGCAGAAGTAAGAGCCACCGATGTGACCCTTTTGTGTTAAGTTTTCCGTTAGCAGCTGAGTTTTCCTGGTGTGAATATTCATTAAAAAAAAACCAACAAAATTTAAGCTCAAGTATTTCCCTATGGCAAATCGGAAATTTGATTATAATGTTCCAAACTCAAGCAGTTTGGGTTAGTTACATACCTAATCCCATCAGAAACAATACCCCAACCGACTTATGTAACTGACCAATGCTAACGTTCCCCAATAAACTGATCTCTGGCTCTTTATATTGTACAGAGGGAAGAATTTTGCAAATATTTGTAAACATAAACATCAGTTTCTTGGCATGAAGGCTAAGTAGCATTACCTTACGGGATAGAATAATCAATTACTGCAGTCAATGGGCCCAATTCTCTATTGCCCTGTACACTGCAAAATCATTTACACCAGTGCAAAATGAGTGTAAATCATTATCATTCTGGGTCTGGTAGCATTTCACAATGGCTTTGCACTGGTGGAAATGGCTACACATGGTGCAGGACAATGGACAGTCTAGTCCATTTACTTTACAAGGTAACCACATCACCTGAGCATGTCAGAGACTGTACAGACCAGGGATTCTCCAGAGATTTCATAAGGCTTGTCTTCACTGCAATGATAACTCAGGTTATACTGTAATTTGAGTGTTGCCCCTAACTTGAGTCCCATCCACACAACAGAAACCCTTAACTCGAGTGTGGAGATGCTTTTAACTCAAGTTATCTCGTCGGAGGACAGGAGATACAGGTTACAAATAAATGAGCACAACACATCAGCTGCCAATGCAATTACTCTGTGCAACTCTGGTGTTATTCTGCAGTGGGGCCATTCTCACTCGAGCGAGGCTAACTCAAGAGGAGTTAACTCTGCTGGGAAGACACAGCCATGGTGTCTCATGGACACCTCCCCTCCCACCATGATAATGCAGGCCACATCCTCGTCCACCGGGATAACACCCCTGTAGGAGCTGCAGCATTTGCTTAGGCAGGAAAACAACATGAAGGAAGGATCAAGCCGTGTCAGATTCTCTGTAGAGTGACAAAGGCTTTGTCCCCTTGTGAATAAAATTATTTGCATTGAATCCTTCTGCTCTTCATTTCCCCACTCTGGTCTGTGCCTCTCCCCCCCCCCCCCCCCCCCCCCCCGATTCTCTGCTAACTCCCTTCTCCTTCCATCCTGCATATGCTTCCCCGTTGCATGGTCCTCTTCTTCACCTACAAATGCTTCCTTGCTGCTTGGGTTCCCATCTCTTCTGCTCCCCCAGAGGAAGTTGTTCAGCCACAGTGTCGTCTTCTCCTCCTGCTTCCCAGGGCATTCTTCCTGACGGCCTCATTACTTTCTCCCTTGCTTGCCTGGATACTCCTCTCCTGGGCTATGGCTGGCAACTCCAGTGCCACTGCAGGCTCTGGTCTCAAGGCAGAGCTACTGCTTCCTCCTATGTGGCGGCAGCTACTAAGTAAAGACAGCCAGACTGGCTTCTCTTCTGTGTTTCCAGCTGCTTTTACAGGCCTCTGGCTCTAAGCACGTCTATACAATAAAGAGCCTGGACTCCTACCCAGGCAGCTGGAAAAAGGAGGAGCTACCACCATGTGACCCACCTGCTCCCTACTGACCACCAGCAAGTGCCCCACAGGCTGTACTTTAGAAACCACTGGTGCAGACAGCAGCTTTGCTGGCTAATTAGGCTGTTTGTTCTGGGAAATTTCCCTTCACCTGGAAATTCCCAGTCACTTCCCTGTAGCACTAATTAGCCATTAGAATTTGCAATGATAATGAATGGCAAATTAATAACAGGGGAAGCCAGGCAGGGGAGAGAGAAAGCACACACACATCCCAGAGACCAGAGTATTAAAATAAGTCTCTGATCAGTCTCTGTCTGGCACCTTCCTATTCTGCTTCTACATACCTGAGTCTCGGTGACAGTAGCAGTTTTCGGGGCGAGAGGGTTGGTGAGGGTGATCGTGTACAGGATTGCTCTGCTCTGATTGCCGTTTTCTTCCTTCTTCCATGGATGAAAGATAATATCTGGGAAAGGAAAGGCCACCGAGTTAGAATCATGAATTGACAGAGGTGTTAGTTAACTCAGTGGGAAGCTATCCACACACCCAGGCTCAACAGGTTTGGCCCTCATTGATCCTCTCATTGGCAGGCTTGGGACTCAGAGGCCTGAAATGGACCATGGAGACTGAAGACCTCTCCCTCCCCTAGCCATGGTCTCTCTAAGGACAGAGGCACACTGGTGTTGAGGGGCTGGGGAAACTGCTGACTGTCCTACAGATACACCAGGACATCATTCTCCAGGGCTGTCAATCCAGCCCCCTCCGAAACTGCTCATATTCACTTCATTGATCTTTTTTTTTTTTTAATAAAGAGTTTTGTGTTGACCTTTCCAACCACCACACTTTTCAAGTCCCGTGAGGCTGCCAGTTGGGGGAGAAGCAGAAAACATATAGAAAGAGGCTCATTGTAGCATTGCTTTAGCTTTAGAAATGCCTGAGGAATTCCGAGGTCTGGTTTTTCTCCCCTTGTCCAGCATCAGGGATAGGGTCAGGGGGTCTCTCTGTCTTCCCACATGGTGACGTTAGAGCTACAGTAAAAACATGGACTGTACTACACCAAGGATCACTCTCTGCCTGGGCTACAGACTGTGCCGCTCTATGATGTGCTGGGATTTGCATGCGGAGCCAGAGATGCTTTCTACTGGGTGCCTGGAGCTGGGTGTGTGATCAAGGATGGGCTGAGCTTAAATGGGGCCTGGAACTTCCAAAGACTTCAGGACTCCCATTGGTATCCCCAGCCCAGCCAGCCTCACCCTCCAGGTACACTTGTGGCAGCCACAGCATTACACTAAGTTGTGCCTCAAAGCTGCGCCCTCCAGACCAACATGCAGAGGCCCCCTTATGCATTGTCCTCAGCTCCCAGTGCTCAGAGGACGCTGCCTGAATCGTGCTAGGATGGGGCATGGCTCACCGGAGAACCGACGCTGTTCCATGAAATCCCTCTGGAACTGGGAGTCAGTGAAGAGCAGGTCATACAGTTTGTCCACACTGAAACTGAACACCTCATTCATATACTGCCGGCCATTCAGATCCTCGTAAAAGGCCTGAACTTCCCCTGCAGGGAGACAGAAAGAGGTGAGCACGCTGCTGGCCCCAGGCCAAAGGACGCTCCACCGAGTTCAAAGGTTCCCCTTTTGCAGTGCCAGGACTGTACCATGTACAGTTTGGGAAAGGAGAAGAGCCCAAAGGAGACACGGCTGGTTCCTTCTTTTAATGACCCCAGAGCAATGACCGTAACATTAGCAATGTAATTCACCCCATGGAGTTATTTCATTGTTACCCTTCCATATGGCCCATGATGCTGAGTTGCTGGTGTCTTCCTGGTGCTAAAGAACATGAAAGACCTTGTGGATCCAGTAAAGGAGGGTAGCAGTATCCCCCCAACACCTCCAATTGGGGAAGAGCACCAGGGCATCATGGGACACCACAGCCCATACCCGCCATCACTGCACACCTTCATCGTGGGTCTCCGACGAGTCACTGAGCTCCGTTGGAATGTCCTCATTGTCGTTGAAGTCCAGGGAAGGGGAGTTCACTGGGGCGATGATCTCTATCTTGTCTCCAATGATGTTTTCAAGGGTGAGTTCCTTCACAAGGGGACTCACCATCAACTCCTCCTCCTCCAAAAGCATCCCGTCAAACTGGGACGGGGACAGAGTGCAAGAAAGGCAATCAGGATGCCACCACAGAGAGCTATGTGATGCAATTTTGACACACACATGCCCCCATCAGTTAAAATTCCCACTGGCATAGCTCTCTCTGACACACTGACACACTGACACACACACACACACACACCCTACAGGTCAAAGAGTAGGGCCCAGAGGACAATCACTCCTCCAGGTTGAGGATAAGCAACGGGCCAACCACCTATCCTCATAAAAAAAAGTTAAAATACAGAAGCACAACAAGGTAGCCATTCCTGCAAATAGCATGATACACAAGGATGGGGAGCCAGGCTCCTGCCCTAAGTAATATCTGATGGTGTGGGAAGGATTCATATTAGGGCTGACAAGCAATTAAAAAAATTAATCGCGATTAATCGTGCTGATAAACAATAATAGAATACCATTTATTTAAATATTTGTGGATGTTTTCTACATTTTCAAATATATTGATTTCAATTACAACACAGAATAAAAAGTGTACTGTGCTCACTTTATATTTATTTTTGATTACAAGTATATGCACTGTAAAAAAACAAAAGAAATTGTATTTTTCAATTCACCTAATATATGTACCGTAGTGCAATCTCTTTATCGTGAAAGTTGAACTTACAAAGGGTAGAATTATGTAAAAAAAAAAAACGGCATTCAAAAATAAAATAATGTAAAATTTTAGAGCCCACAAGTCCACTCAGTCCTACCTCTTGGTCAGCTAATCCCTCAGACAAACAAGTTTGTTTACATTTGCAGGAGATAATGCTGCCCGCTTCTTATTTACGTCACCTAAAAGTGAGAACAGGCATTCTCATGGCACTGTTGTAGCTGGCGTCGCAAGATATTTACATGCCGGATGCGCTAAAGATTCATATGTCCCTTCTTGCTTCAACCACCATTCCAGAGGACATGCGTCCATGCCGATCACGGGTTCTGTTCGATAACGATCCAAACCAGTGCAGACCAAGACATGTTCATTTTCATTATCAGAGACAGATGCCACCAGCAGAAGGTTGATTTTCTTTATTGGTGGTTCGGGTTCTGTAGTTTCCACATTGGAGTGTTGCTCTTTTGACTTCTGAAAGCATGCTCCACACCTCGTCCCGCTTAGATTTTGGAAGGCACTTCTTAAACCTTGGGTCGAGTGCTAAATCTATCCTTAGAAATCTCACATTGGTACCTTCTTTGTGTTTTTGTGAAATCTGCAGTGAAAGTGTTCTTAAAATGAACAACATGCGCTGGGTCATCATCCGAGACCGCTATAACATGAAATATATGACAGAATGTGAGTAAAACAGAGCAGGGGACATACAATTCTCCCCCAAGGAGTTCAGTCACAAATTTAATTAACGCATCATTTTTTTAACGATCGTCATCAGCATGGAAGCATGTCCTCTGGAATAGTGGCCAAAACATGAAGGGACATACAAATGTTTAGCATATCTGGCATGTAAATACCTTGCGATACCAGCTGCAAAAGTGCCATGCAAATGCCTGTGCTCACTTTCTGGTGATATTGTAAATAAGAAGAGGGCAGCATTATCTCCTGCAAATGTAAATTTAAAAAAATCTCTACATTTGTAAATTGCACTTTCACAACAAAGATTGCACTACAGTATTTGTATGAGGTGAACTGAAAAATACTATTCCTGATATTATCATTTTACCATGCAAATATTTGTAATAAAAAATAATATGGATTTTGATTTCAGTTATAACACAGAATACAATATATATGAAAATACATAAAAACATCCAAAATATTTAATACATTTCAATTTGTATTCTATTGTTTAACAGTGCGATTAAAACTGTAATGAATCGCGATTAATTTTTTTGAAATAATCGTGTGAGTTAACTGCGATTAATCGACAGCCCTAACTGATATATTTATTTTTAATACACACAGGGACCAATTTTTCAAGATGTGAACACCTGCAGCCCCCCTTGACTTTAAACAGCAGCTGGGGCTCAACACCTCTGGAAATCAGGCTAACGCTCTGTGTGCATGTGTGTGCTATTATATCATGCATTCCCAAAGACCTTTTTATATTTCAGTTAAGGTTGAGCACATACATAAGGATAGATACATTAAAAAAAATCACATCCAAGTTGCAATTATCCCCCAAACAAGCACTACAAACCCAGGGAATTCAGAGTTCAGATTAAACCCCAACACAATCCAAACTTGTCAAGGTATGGAAACGTGCAGCTAGGCCACCTCAATCACCTTAACTCTGCCTTGAGGTGACGCCACGAGTGGAAACAGATTTTAGGGGGGGGAAACCAACAACCCAAATCTATCTTGAAAAATCAATTTCCTTTAATCTGGGACCACAGATGCCAAAATGCTTTCATTGCCACCATATAACAGGCATGGTTAATGACTTTCAGGGCAGGCTGCAGGTCCCCCTTCTTTTTTTCCTTGTGGAGGGCCGCGACGGGAGATCATAGCAACGCTTGTGGGGGTGGGGCGGTATTTTTGGTTCCATTGGAAGAGGGACTACAGGAGCAGCCTGTTACAGCATGGTTTATTTAAGAACTGTCAAGAGGAGAAGAATCAGGAACTCCTGCTTAAAGGGTGTGTGTATAGGTAGGTAGGTATGATGACGAAAGAAAGAAAGAAAGAAAGAAAGAAAGAAAGAAAGAAAGAAAGAAAGAAAGAAAGAAAGAAAAATAGTATCCCCAAGAGATTACACATAACTTCTACAGGCTGCTAAAGTATCGACCTGAATCTCTCCTCTAAGGCCTTGGCTACACTTACGAGTTACAGCGCAATAAAACTGCCTGCAGCGCTGTAACTCACTAACTGGCTACACTTGCAAGGCACGTGCAACGCTGTATCTCCTCAGATACAGCGCTGCATGTACTCCACCTCCCCGAGAGGAATAACCACTGTTGCGAAGTGGGTGGAACGTTGGTCTTTCAGTGTAGCTGAGGAACAACGCAGTTACTGATCTCCGGAAGCTGCTTTGTTTTGAAACGGCACTTCCGGGTTGGAGTTCAGAGCTCCGTTGTTGAGGTGCTTTACAAAAAACCAAACACAGCTACTGTTTGCAGGGGGGGGGAAGAGGGAAGGGGCTCCGTTAGGAATGCCGGCAGCAAAGTTGCCTTGGACAGAGATGGTGTGTGTGGGGGGGGGGGGGGGGGAGAGAACGGCGGGGGGGAGGGGGAAGGCTCCGTTTCCTCTCTTTTATCTGCTCTTTAAAAACAAACAAAGCCCCTGCTGTTTGCTTTCAGTGATTGAGAGAGAGGCAGGGGATGTGGAGGTGTGGAAATAATGAGCTGACACTCTGTGAAGATTCCAAAAACCCACTCTCTCTCCAAAAACGCTCCCTGTCAAAGTCCCCCTCACCCCCCACATTTGAAAAGCACGTTGCAGCCACTTGAATGCCCATAATGCACCGCTCCCAATACAGCTGCAAATGCCTCAAATGTAGCCACCTTACTGCGCTGGCAGCTGCCAGTGTGGACAGGCTGCAGCGCTTTCCCTATTCAGCTGTACGAAGACGAGTTTAACTCACAGCGCTGTACATCTGCAAGTGTAGCCAAGGCCTCTGTCACAGCCTGTCTTTCCTTCAGACTATTTGTATGCTCCTGGCCTCTGGTCTGCAATCAGATTTGGGGTGGGATAGGGGAAGGAGACACATACTGAAGTTGGCGCGTCACTGCTCCCCGTGGATGTCAACGTGCTGGCGGTGATGGACTTCTTGGGCAGCAGAGGACTAGCTTCAGGTTTGGCTTCCATGCTGCTCTTGGAGGAGCTGTCGTTCACTTCATTTTCTTCTACAGGGATCTCCTCGCAGTAGCTGTAAATCCAGACAGAACATGCCAGTCTTTAACTCTGTATTTCCCTAGCTCTGGCTGGGACTGAGATGGGAAACATTGGAATAAGGATGTTCTCATGGTATTTCCAGCCTGAGCGGAAGCAGAAACGACTGGGAATTTTGTGGGAAAAGCCTTTTCCCAACACGGTTCCAGCCCCCAACATTTCAGGTGCTTATATAAATTATCGAGAGGTTTTGATATCTTCTGTCAGGAGAATGCATTGGCTTGTGTGCAACACTATGTCCTCACTGCAGTGGCTGGCTCCAGTCAGTGTAACAGCCTGCTACTTGCTAACAGAGCTACTACTCCTATAGCTCAAATAGCAGGGCACTGTGCTTTCAGTGCTGAAGGTCCATTGACACCTGTGGTACTGGTACAGGTAAAAGGGTATGGTGCATGATAAGCAACTGAAGCATTAGGTGTTTAGTCCAGATCTCCAGCCTGACCCCACAATTCCTTGCACGCTGAGTTCAATGGTAGCTGGAGGCATGCAAGGGACCCTAATTTCCTGAGGGCATCACCAGCATTCACAATTCTTCATCACGAGCTAGTTTCACTTACTCACCCCATCGTGTTGAAATCATCATCTGGAGGCACGTAGTCTTCATCATCGCTGGTCAGCCCCAGTTCATTCCCGTAACATTGGTGGACGAAGTGCCAGAGCTCCTTTGGACACAGGGGCTACGGGGGAGGGGGGAAAGGATAACACCATGCACCTTCCATCTAAGAATCCCAGACACGAATTAATTCATCTCGCTTAGCACTTACACAGCACTTCACACCTTCAGTGTGCCACCCTAACAATGACTGACTCATCCTCATAACACCCAGGCTTGACTCACCCAAGGTGTCACAGCTGTGAATAGAACTAAGGACACCTGATACTTATTCCTCTTCTCCAACCATTAGCGAACACTCCCACCCAGTGAATGCCAGAGCCCAGGAAAAGCCTGGCCTAAACATGCTGGGATACAGGTCAGGCCGCTGGGGGTCTCAGCCCTAGGAGAACCAGTGGAAGTTTCTGTCCATGACCTAAGGCAGGGAACTGTTGTTGGGTGTTCCAGTTTTCTAGAATGCTGCTCACCTCTCTCTCTCTCTCTCTCTTTATTTACCAATTTAAAGCCATTTCTTTCATTTTCTAATTTCCTGCCTGGGGAGTGGAAGTAAGAGCTCAGTAATCTAGCTCGTAGTGGCATAGCGTCTTCTCTCCCAGGGCCACAAGCTTGTGACAGTCTCTTCCTGGCAATGAATCTCAATGATGTTGGGAGACTGTTTGCTATAAAGGCTCACTGGGTCAGCGGAGACCGTGGGCATACAGAAACTGACCTGGATTAGAGACCACCCTGGTATAGTAATCACACCATTACCACGCAAGCTTTTGCTGTCAGCTCAAGTTTTGTCCTAGATAGTTCTGGGTGACTCCCTTGATTTCCTATACAACAACTTGGAGAAGGAGACCTGACTATAAATCTCCTTGCATCTCCATGGTGCTAAATAAATATCATCAGCCATGGTAGTTCTGCTCCTTTAGGAAGCTCTTCTCTCCTTCATGTGTGTTTTTACCCTCTTGTGCTACCACTGCTCCTCCCATTTATGTGCCTCCCACTGACGAAATACAAAGGACCTCTGGGTGTTTTGACAAGTTTGTTTCATTTTTTTTTAAATGGAGGCTGCCCACATTTTGCTGCTACAGAGAAAACCATTAAACAAAACAAAACAAAAACCTGAAGTGGCTTCGAGGAGACAGAGATATTTTCCCCTGGGGCTTTAAATTGAGAAGACTGGTGTTACTGTGAATTGATGGACTCATGGCATTACTGTGAAAAGATCATACACGTCACTAGTTAGAAAGAGAAACAAAATTACCGGGAAGCTCAATCTTCAAAGCCTAGCCCTTTGGGAATCAAGATCAGCTGAACAGAACGTGACTACATCTTCCAACTATGCAGGGAAGAGGCAGCAGAACTTGTGATGTAGAAGTTTTGGGGGACAACAAAGGGATGGTTTGTTTCCAACAGGAAATAAAATGACAGGCAAGAAGGATTTCTCACTAATTAAAAAAAAAAGACATCCTGCGAACCTTTCTGGAGTTGGTTGGTTTGAATTTTTCCCAGTTCTTGCTGTCTGTGACAAGGCAGGAAAATCTTAATCAAGGCTACAATGATTTAACCATGTCACAGTAATCGTCAAAATGACAGCAAGGCTCAATTGGGAAACAGATTTACTGGGGGAAATCTAGTTCCATTTCATCCTCTCCCCATCTGCAGTCTATTAAATTCATGTGCTTTATCAAGGGCACCTGGCTGGGTTTCTTTCTTTCTTTCTTTCTTTCTTTCTTTCTTTCTTTCTCCCTCCCCCCTACCAGCCTTGGGCCCTGAATTCGGGGAAAGAGAGCTTAAAGTATTTCCTGTCTTCACTGCTCCAAATCTCAGTTCCTGTTTGTTTCAAGCCTCGAACTAAGGACACAGACTTTCAATATGAATTTAAATGAGGCTGTTTCAATCACAGTGTTACCCTGGTGATACATCAATGTATTGCAGAGATACGTTTATCCTGCTACATACTAACGCTGCCTTGTCCTGAAATCAAGGCCTGCTTTAGTCAACAT
The DNA here is from genome assembly GCA_037349315.1 of Chelydra serpentina. NCBI lineage: Eukaryota > Metazoa > Chordata > Testudines > Chelydridae > Chelydra > Chelydra serpentina. The sequence continues at coordinate 8,427,828 of JBAIAC010000037.1, read as the reverse complement.
TTCTAGTATGTTGTGAGCTCACACTCCTATGGCATTGCTGAGCACACCTCCACATGTTGATAGTCCTATCTGTTCCACCCTGGACTCTCACTCCTACTACGAGGATGGACGTACTGGTACAGGATGGAATCTGCAAGTCCAACCAGATACATTCAGGCCTCCAGCTGCTGCAGAATAGGTGGGATATATTGGCACGTTTTGGAACCATACTCTTCCAGTGTTATCCTATGCGTCTTGCATCTTCTCCATTGCGTCCACACGTGCTGGGATGTCGTAGACTCATGCTCCATCTCTGCCCCATCCTTGACTCTCCCTCCTGCACTGTGTGCCTGTTATGCCCTTTGCCTATGTGGCCAGAGATTTCTGCTACACCCTGGGACTACTTTTTTGGGGGCCAGTTCATTTTAAACGAGGGCTTTATGAAAACTATTACTGGGCCACACATGTATTCATACGCCAGCGGTGGTAAAAGAGTTGGGACACATTTTCAACAGAGGAGCTTTAATTTGTGTGCAGATATGCCTATGCATAAAAGTAATTATGTGAGTAACAGGGGTAATTGCACTTGCTTGCACCTTATTTGCTTGCACAGATGTGCATTCACTGTACCTACAGGTTCATGTACATGGATTAGCCACAAACATTGTGGATCCTGCACGGGTCTGAACTGGGGCAGCACACATCCAGCTAGCAGACTGCCCCAGCCAGGCAGCAGGGAGCACTGCTATATGCACGCAGGAAAGTCTCCGTACCTTTTCAAGGAGAGCATTCTGCCAGAGTCTGAACATCATCATGTACGTCCTGTCTCGGGCACCGAAGGAAGTGAAAAAGTGCTGAAAGGGCAGAGACAGGGAGAAAAAGTGAGTGCCAGCGAAAGAAAGGGGAACCCAATCTCAGCTCTCATGAGCAGAACACATGGAGAATTGATGAGCTTATTGAAAACAGAACTGTTCAACTACTGAGCAAAGGGGGGATCTGAGCATCACTTACCCAAGGGAGCATGTTTGAGGACATGATAAGTAGCCATTAATTCAGTAACCTACACTGTGAGTCAAGAATTCATGTGCCGGGGTTTGTATCACCAGTACCTTGGGTGACAACATCTACCTGCTCCACAGGCTGTGTGTAGTATCCCTGCTTTAGACCCAACCCCATGCTGGGCTCCGCTGACTCTCTGCACATCACCCCTCTTCCCGAGACACCAAATGAATGCAGTTTCATATTTGAAATCCACACAGGGCTTTGTGTTACATCCCTATATTCCCCATCCCCAACACCACACCTCAACACTTTGCATGTATTTATTTCTAGCTGAGGATCACAAATTGTTTTCAATTAGGTCCCTCAAAACCCCTGAGAGGTAAGTATTATTATCCCCATTTTAGAGATGGGAAGTCTGAGGCTCAGAGAGGGGAAGTGATTTGGACAAGTGGCAGGAATTAGAACCCAGGAGCCATGATTTCCCAGTCCCCTAACCTAATGCCATCCTTGCATAACCCTTTCCCCACACAACAATCCATTCGCTGTCCCTAGATCAGCCAGTCTTATCTCAGGGTCTGGATGCTGTCCCTACATTATCCTCATGTCCCCAAAGCTACACTTAGAGGTGTGCTGTGTTTACACTGCATCCCTGTGTCTACCCAATGCCAACATCCACGCCGACCCCACATTAGGTATTTATACCACCCCGACACCAAATTAGCTCAGCACTCACCTTGTGCAGATTGGCCAGGAGTGGAGGGTTCTGGGACGTACCTTTTCAGTGTCAGTGCAAACTTGGATGGCGTTAGGAATGAGCCGTGCAGTTTTTTCCTTGGTCATGGAGCAGATATCCTTCAAACGGACTGTCAGCTATGGTCAGGGCCATGGCACAAGGGAAAAGGGATGAGAGAAAGAGAAAGGGGATATAAGAGGTGAGTTAACAAAGAAGTCACGGCATACCCAGAGTGCTTTTGAGATGGGCAAGAAAGTGCTGACAGCCCTGGAAAGAACACCCCTGATGGGGAAGTAAGAGGGTCTTTACCAGTGTTTCCCAGCGGAAGATGTTGCTGTAGAAGCAGATCCAGTTTTCGGAGAGGTAGAGTCGGCCCTGCAGGAGAATGTCTCTTTGAAGCGCACATGAGTAATCTGTGGATAGACACCAGAAGATAAGCAGGGAGTAGGACCACTGGCATATCACTGGGGCTGGCAGGCCCACAACTGTGCCAAAACAAGTCACAGAGCTGAGCCAGGAAAAATGGCTGTATTTTCCTTTCCACTGTTCAGTGCCATTATGCATAGCTCTTCCCGCCTGAACCCTCTCGAACAGCTCTTCTCCCTCCTTAGCGTTTGCACCTTTCAGATAATAACAGGCGGTTTCTCAGCTCATCACTCACACACAGTACAAGTGAATGGATGCAGCGCGATGGGTAGCCGTTAAACTACTGCAGCACGGTGGCTTAATTGGGGGTGGGAGAAACGGGCAACGCCATGTGAAGAGGGAGCGCAGAGCAGGTGTGAGGAAGGGGTTACAGTGGAGAAGGTGGAGCAGTGTGACTGCTAAGATGTGTAACCCAAAATAAACAAGAAAAAGGCCCAGGCGGCAACTCTAGACCTCCCTCCTGACACTCGTACGGGGAACGTGGAGCCGGATGGGAATTTGGCACAGCTGGGTGGCTTCAACTTTACCCATCTGTGCTGCGGCCTTTGCTCTAACCCTCCTTTCCCCTACCCCTCCGCACGCTACCTCCTTGCTTGCTTATCCTCAGCCCTTCCCTCAGATAACTCTCCCCTCCATCGGGCAAGGATTGCTGTGGCAGGGAACACGACTGAACAGCTGCAAACCAGCTCTCAGGCTAACCCCTCACCTGACTTACTAAGTGGGAAGGGGACTTTTCTCCAGGCTCTCAAAGCCATTAAGAGCCAGATCCTCAGCTGGAGCCAATCAGTGTTGCTCTAGTGAAGCCAGCAGAAAAAGGGCCATTTGCACCAGCTGAGGATCGGGCCTACATACACAGGAGGCAGGCAATGGGCGTGTGCCCTGCAGTATGTCTACCCTTACAGCTGTGTGCAGAGTACAGACACTGCACATCCCACCAGTATGGGTGTGAACAGCTGTGCGGAGGGTGAGGCACTGCTTAGGTCGGTAGAGTACAGGGGAGTCGGCCTCACCCCTGCCAGAGCCATTCGCTGCGGCGTGGAGCTACACGGGGCAGCGTGGACACAGCCGGCCTTTCGCTGCGGCGTGGAGCTACACGGGGCAGCGTGGACACAGCCGGCCTTTCGCTGCGGCGTGGAGCTACACGGGGCAGCGTGGACACAGCCGGCCTTTCGCTGCGGCGTGGAGCTACACGGGGCAGCGTGGACACAGCCGGCCTTTCGCTGCGGCGTGGAGCTACACGGGGCAGCGTGGACACAGCCGGCCTTTCGCTGCGGCGTGGAGCTACACGGGGCAGCGTAGACACAGCCGGCCTTTCGCTGCGGCGTGGAGCTACACGGGGCAGCGTGGACACAGCCGGCCTTTCGCTGCGGCGTGGAGCTACACGGGGCAGCGTAGACACAGCCGGCCTTTCGCTGCGGCGTGGAGCTACACGGGGCAGCGTGGACACAGCCGGCCTTTCGCTGCGGCGTGGAGCTACACGGGGCAGCGTGGACACAGCCGGCCTTTCGCTGCGGCGTGGAGCTACACGGGGCAGCGTGGACACAGCCGGCCTTTCGCTGCGGCGTGGAGCTACACGGGGCAGCGTGGACACAGCCGGCCTTTCGCTGCGGCGTGGAGCTACACGGGGCAGCGTGGACACAGCCGGCCTTTCGCTGCGGCGTGGAGCTACACGGGGCAGCGTGGACACAGCCGGCCTTTCGCTGCGGCGTGGAGCTACACGGGGCAGCGTGGACACAGCCGGCCTTTCGCTGCGGCGTGGAGCTACACGGGGCAGCGTGGACACAGCCGGCCTTTCGCTGCGGCGTGGAGCTACACGGGGCAGCGTGGACACAGCCGGCCTTTCGCTGCGGCGTGGAGCTACACGGGGCAGCGTGGGCACAGCCGGCCTTTCGCTGCGGCGTGGAGCTACACGGGGCAGCGTGGACACAGCCGGCCTTTCGCTGCGGCGTGGAGCTACACGGGGCAGCGTGGACACAGCCGGCCTTTCGCTGCGGCGTGGAGCTACATGGGGCAGCGTGGACACAGCCGGCCTTTCGCTGCGGCGTGGAGCTAACCACACCGTACACGCCACCGCAAGTGTAGGCAAGGCCTCAGGGTGGTCTCTTTCTAGAGGAAATAGACTCATGCACCTGTCCCTGAGCTTCCTCCTGAAACGTCTGCCCGCAGCCCAGCAGGGCACAGTGCAGAAGGGCAGGGAGGAGGCCAGCCAGCCTTACCGACTATGAGGCGCTCGGTGTCGGGAAGCTGTTTGAAGAGTTTCCTGAAATCTTCGTTACGCTGTTTATACGTCGGACTCAACACCTGCAAATAACAGAGTGACCGTTAGAGAGGGACTGGGAGTGGCGGGGAGAGAAAGACAAGGACATCAGGGCATGGCGGTGCAGGGAGGAGGTTCGATGCGTTTACAAAGCAGGAGACCAGGAGATGTTATCCCAGTGACACATCGAGGGGAAGATGGGGGGCTTAGTTTAGTAAGTGTGCAGAAGGCAGGAATAAAGGAGGAAGAGACCCTGACTTGTCAGAGAAGTGGGAGCAGCAAGCAGAAGGGCTATGCCGCTGTGTGCTCAGTGGCAGTGTGGAATAGCACAGCCGTGACGGCTGCAGGGAAGCATGCATGGACTGCAGACTTTCCCAGCAGCAGGTGCTAGAGGAGCTCTGGAGGTGGTGGACCCCGCCAGCTATTCCAGAAGGCAGCAATGCAAGGAAATGGTATAGGAACCCCAGCGTGAGGTGCTTCCCCTGCAGGGAATGCAGCAGAAACACTAGCAGTGGGAGCGCACGGATGCTGAAGTCTGGAGCTCCCCCAGAAGAAGCTGCCATTTTGAAGGCTGAACCCCAGCACACCCACGACTGCCGACTGGTGTGGTGCCAGCACTCTCGTGGGAGACAGGAGGGGCTGCAGGCTGCAAGCGGGGACTGTACACTGGCCTGAATGAAGACAATCAATGGAATGACTGCAGTGAGACCAGGAGCTGGCTCATCTCTTGTGTTTACTAAACTTTAGTATGAATCCATCTCGGGAGCGGTAATCTTGGCCAAATGCAGCCTCCTACATACCACACAAGGCTGACTTCTGAGAATGGCTAAACCTTCCCTGCCAGTAGAGCCTGCTGAGAGCTATGAATGGAGGCAGTTAGCAATGCCAATGTAGCACATCTCTCCTCTAATCCAGAATGCTCCCTTCTCCTTCTCCTGGAGAACAGCCCCGTCTGTCTAATCCCTTCCTACCCCTATTCTTGCAGGGCACCACTTTCCCTGAGTCAGAAAGGCAGGTGAATGAGGGCAGAACACAGGGAATTCAGAAGCCACCTTCTGCTAGAGGAAGGGGAGGGAGAGGGAGCCAGGGAAATTATTTTCTATGTGTATTACAAAAGTCTTAGCACAGGAAGAAGTGAAGAAAAAAAATCATGCAAAAATCTGCCCCTCTCGTTCCCCTGAGAACGGTCTCACTAAGAATTTAGCTGCACCCCCTTTGCACCCTATTATTAATCGAGATTGATTAATAAGCCATTAATAGCTTTTCGCTTCATCTAGGCCCTTCAGAGAGTCTGTAGACCCAAAGATAGGCACTTCATTACAATGTCCCAGTCTTGCACTGGACACAGAAATGGCAGATGTGCAAACTGGGAATTTACTCACCAATATGCCAGTCTGGGCATTCAAATGTGGGCTCAGGGCTAGAGGTGGGCCTAGTGGAGGAGTTCCGGCCTGGACACAAATTTCTCCCAAGCTCACAGTGGGGTGAGCTAGGAGAAGGGGTGCAATCAGAACTGAGGTTTTGGTTCAGTCTATTAGAGAGACTAAATTGAGCAGTAAACTTTGGATCTGGATCAGAACCTTCCCCTGCAGTCAGGGACGTTCCGATCCACAGTTTTGGCTTGGGATTCTCCATGAAGGCTCCCGTATTTAAAAACTGGACTCTCCAGAGTCTTCTGTTGGGCGGTGGGATCTAAGTGACAAAGAGAAGTGGCACCAGAACTTCTGTGACACTGATAAATGAAGACACTCACGGCTGGAATTTCTTCTGATCCTGGGCTGTCATATTCTTGGGGTGAGCTGCTCAGCCCCGCCAGGTACCACAGCAACTCCTCGTTCTCTTGACCCAGCACGGGGCCCCAGAGTGCGCCACACTCCAGCAAGCAATCCATGACACCCCCTCGATACTTTCGACCTCTCCGCCACCCTCCCCTTCTCCGGCTCACACTGCCACTTGCGCTGGTTCAGATTCAAAGCCAATGAAGACGCAACAGCAGCAGCCTGCTTCTCTCCTCCTCACATTCAGCTCTTCCGCCCTAGCAGTCTCTGCAGCTCCAGAGAAGAATCACTCTCCAAGAGACTTTGAAAAAGTGGCTCATAAGGGGAATTCATGGGTCAGCACGATTTGCGCTCTTGTGGCTTCTCTCTCACTGGTCACCACTCGGAGTATCCCTTAAAGGAGCACTGCAGAAGTGCCTTCAGCTAGAAGAGTCCAAGCGGGGCTGCAAGGGGGCAGCACTGCCTTACAGACACGGTCCCAATTTCCACGGCTGCTCAGGACAAGCAGTCTCTTACATAGTCCAGCTCTCCAGGACCCCCACAGTGTTAGCAGTAAATCACAGAGCTAGCTTCAATTTCTGAGGCTGCTCAGGACTCCGGTATGCAGCTCACCAATGCAGCCTGCTGATCAGAGAAGCAGTAACTTATTTCTCCAGTGCCTGCCTCAGGCTCTCCTCTCCCATCTCCTTTCTGCTCTGAAAGGCAGCTTTGGTCTTTGTTAATTTTTCTCATGGACGGCGCGGGTGGGGAGATACCGAAATGGCTTGCACATGCTTTAAGTTACTGGATCTGGATAACTCTGTCGGCCAATGCCCTGCAGTAACCCAGGCTCAGCCCTGCCTCCAACAGATGTTTCCTGTAGTGGAAAGTTGTTGGACAGAGCTTGCGTTTAGGGGGAGGGGAAGGGAGGAGGAGAGCACAGCTATGATGAAATCAGCAACATGAGGGGAGACTGGACTGGTCTGGAGCTCTATTACCCCAAGATGCCTTTGAAAAACTGGAGCTCCTCCTTTTATTCAGTAACCAGGTCCACCAGGTCCACGTTTGCAAGGTAGGGTGAGGATTGCCTTCAAGCTCTGGCAGCTGGACTCTCTGGGAGTTTCAGGGGAGACTGGCTTAACCTTCTTCTGCAATCCACAGTGGCTGCCCCTCTCACTACCTCTATCCCCCTTAAAGTGCAGAAATGCTCAAAGGAGGAAATGCACAGGAAGACTTCGGTAATATGGCACAGCTCCTGTTCAGAATGCAGGGTCACTGATGATGCTGATTCTGTGGGAGCTGGGCCAGAGTGTATCCAGAAAAAGACTCAAAGAACTGGGTACAAGTACAAGTAAAACCTCAGCTCTGGCAAAGCCAGAGGAACCAGAATAGGGCTTAATCGGAGGCACAGGGACTGTGACTCACTGATGTGAAAGAGAGATTCCTGGGGAGGCAGGCAAGCAGCTTTTATTTGGTTCAATAATCTCTCTCACCCCAGACACTCAAAAATGGAATTGCTGAAGCTAGACTGGACACAGATGTGTGTCTCTCAGCACAGCCAGGAGGGAAGCAATATACCCCATCTGCCAACAACAACAGTGGAGAATCCCTTCTACAAACCAACACTACTATATTCAACAGTGACAGCTGCAAACAATGCAGTCACCTTGCTCTGTGATGGGGGTCTAGCGCTGCAGACAACTAAAATGTAAGGGTTTTGGTGGCTGTAATGAATGGAGCTGGTTGAGAAATTACTTCCAAAACCACCTGGAATGGTGTCAACTGACGTTTCTCTTCTCTTTGCACATCCACCCACCTCCTCTGCAAAGCAGGAGCAGCACATAGTGATAGTAGAGCAGTGCGGAGGTGGTCATGGTAAACATTAACTCTACCACAAACACAGGGAGCTGGGACAGAATGACACCATAGAGGTGGTGGTGAGGGCAAGGACAGATGAGATGTTGGGGAAGAGGGTGGATTTCACATGGAGAAACCACCCTGGCTTTGGCTGTTCAAACACAGACACAAATCCTCTGGGAAGAAATCCAAAGCAATCGATGTGGGAGGGAGAGGACAGGGAGGCTTGGCAAGGGATGGTCTGGGATTGTACAACATAGAAAACTGAAGGAGAACGTGAGAGACATTGAGAGGGAGGGGAGACAAATACTCTGTTCAGAGCTGCACTAAGCATGGACTTGGTCCTAGGTGTTTCACGAAGGACGTACACAGGTTTTGGGGTTGAAATGGATACCTATGACAAAAGTGGGTCAAATTCTCTGCTGGCACAAGAGGGCAAAACTGTTGTTGCCCCATTAACACCAACAAGGAACTTGGCTCAATACTCTGCAAAATTTGTTCCAATGTCTTTGATTTGCCCGTGTTCGCAGCCTCTTTTGGGCTTTTCCCAAGTATTCTAGCCAAAGGAGTCTCCTGCCAGGCGTGCACAGCCATTTTTAAAGAGAATGGCAGGAATACTGAGCAATTTTCAAGTAATTATTGGGGAATTTTGGTGGCAAGTAAATTTTGAATTCCCAATCACTAGATTAGGAAATGCCTGATTTCTAGGCCAGGTTAACAAAAGGAGTGCTTTGCTGGTGTGGCTAAACCAGTATATTACACCAGCAAAGCGATCCTAGTGTGAACTCAGTTTATATGGGCAAAACTGGGCTTTTGCCAGTATAGCTTATTTCTACCCCCGAGCAAAACAAACAGTATCAGCAAAAGCATAGTTTTGCTGGTATAATTGTGTCTACGTTAGGGGCTTTGGTCAGAGATCACACTTCTTCACACCCAAGTAACATAGGTGTGCCAGCAAACACTTGTAGAGTAGACCTGGCCTTTGTGTTAAGACCTTCCAATCAGAGAACAGAACATATCACAATGTCATACACGCCCAATCAAAACTAATCAATACAGGTCAAAGTCTGAATACTGAAAACTTGTAACGAACGGCTGGTGAACTAGATAGAGACCAAGAATTATTTGCAGAAATTACCCCATGAATCATTTAAAACAATGGCAACATTTAAGAAAAATCTCAAGCTGGCTGCAGTCAATTCACAAGCAAAAGAGAACTGGTGTTTATCAAACAAACTGCTTACTCATCTCTACTACTGGGGTTTTGTGCAGCGCATCCCTCCATACTGTGTCATTGTCTGATTTTGAGTCAGTAGCTCAGGCTGACACGCGATGGTGAAGCTGTTTCGGCCATTACTTTCCTTTCTCCCAGTTATACACAGCATATCTCCCTCCGTTTTTTGTTTTGTTTTTTTGGGGGGTGGGGGTGGAGGGTGGGATCTTTTACTCTGAGAGATTGAATCTCTCTCTCTTGTATAGTACCTCTTGTATTCAGGACAGCAGGATACTGTAAAAAAAAAGGGGGGGTCGTCTCTGTTTCAATCTCTCCTTCATTTAACTGCTTTCATTATCATTCTTTTTCATTTTCCAGTGGGCCTTATGCCTCTCCTATTTTTTATTCCTAGTTTGAGTACATCATGGCTCTGATCTCCACTCTCTTGCATCTTGTGCCATCATTCACCCCTGTGCAAAGGGAGTGTAAAAAACTACCATTCTGTTGGGGGGGGTGGGGAGGTACTCCACCTATTTTGTTCAGGTGCAAACAGCAATACATTGTGCATGGTATTGGCAAATCAGACCCTGATGCTGGAGCTGATACGAGTTTGCTTGTATTACTGCATATTGTACTGCTGTGAGGCATATGCCACACCAAAGCGACTGTAGATGAAACTATAGCACTTGACTGCATGCTGTATTTCAATCAGTCCTTCCCAGCAAGCAGTATACTGCCTTTGTTAGAGTTTGGTCTTCCATCTTGAACGTATTTGTAATCCGAACAGGGTCTGGATGATGATTTTGTACAGACCGAGAGAAAAGTACGTGTTTATCACAATCCCATCTCTGGTCTTCCGGTGCTTTGTGATAACGCATGCTGCTTTGAGTGAGATGGTACTAGAAGCTGAATGTTCAATTTTGTGTGTGGATCAGCAGAGGTAATAGCCTTAGCTCTCCTCTGGAGCCATTGTGGGGAAAGTTTCTGGTGGCGCTTTGTCCCACTCATTATAGTCTGCGGTTAAAGCTGCACCCCAAACTTTGCTCCCAAAGAGAAATGGATTGAATCATGCTGCTGTGCTGTCAGAGGCTTTCAGCAGGTGTCTTACAGAAGTTTAAATGTTTCTAGAGGCATTTCAATGATGTAGGCAAAAAGGGGTGAATTCTTGTAAATGATTTTTGTAAGCAGGGTGGAACTCCCTGATGCCCTTGTCACTAAGCCAATGTGCATAGAGGATTTAGGGTGAGCTACAGGGAAAAGAAGAGGTGGAGGAACTGAGGGAGAGAAACAGAGAAGGAGAATATTCAATGCAAACACACACCAGGAGAGAGAGAAAGCAAGTTGCAGGGGGTGAACTCCAGATATGAAAGTGGGGGTAGGGCTGGCCCAGGGAGCTGATTAGTTGACAGAAAGCCCCTTGGATGGAACTGGGTCTTGCAGGTCCCTGAGCCAGCTCTGTTTGCTCTTAACTCTTCAAGGACATGTCTTTACTCTCGCTAATCCTTTCTCACCAGTGACTGGGGAAGAATATTTGACTGTGCTGCTTTCCCTCCCGGCTGTTTGGCCTCTATCTGCACAGAGATCGCAGGAGGTGATTTACAGAAGCAGCACTTGCTACATACAGCAGCTGGAAATGCTGGAGAAGCCCGACACTCTGGCACCAGACAGCAAAGAACCCTGAGGTCATGCCCCTATTTAGGGACAGTCAAGAGAGGAGGGTCACCAGAGTGATTTATAGTGAAGCAAGCAGAAGAAAAGAATGGAAGGTTGGGCTGTCTACATGTCTCCAAGGGGAATCCTGTAGAGTCCTCCTCGGCTCTGACCTTGGATGTAGAACCTGAGGAATATAAACTGAATCCTCCATACTCTGACAGGGAACAGGGCCTGTCGTCCCAAGCGGGGAAAGAAAGAAAGGAAGGAGGTGATTTTTTTTGACAGTGAAATGTTTCCAGAATACACATATAGAATTTTCAAAACATGTACTGGGTGGAGGATTCCTGCTAGTGGCTAAGAGTTCCTGCTTCCCACACGGCTAGCTCTGTGCCAGAGATGGGCCTAAGCCCAAACTGTGGATATGAAAACTCACAAACTTTGGGGAAGATTGGATTGGTTCTCCAACCTGATTTCATGGCTTGGGCCCTATCTCTAGAACGGGCTGGACCAGAACCCCAGATCCAAACGCTCCAAATCCTGGAAAAGCTTGACACTGGATCTGAAATTTGTTGTTCATGCCCATTTTTACTCTTGTAGGTGTTAGCCCCTCGGCTTTCACTTTCTCCTCCATGATTTCCCTGCACTGGGCCTTACACTAGCCCATACTTCCCTAATCTCAGCTCCTTTACTAAGCCTCAGAAACCCACTCCCAGTGTTGACCACTCTCACCATTCTATTGTAAGTCTCACAATATTTGGTATTTCTCTTACAGATTCAACTCCTGGAGTCACGTTATTAGATGACAATCCCAGCTCTCGTTTTAAAATAAAGTAAGATTCTAGCCCTCGAGGCTGTGGGGAAAAGCTTGAAAACATGATCCCCTAATGTCTCAAAAACCAGGAGGCAAAGAAAAGGAACCCAACATTTATTAAATTCAAATCCCATAATCTCTTAGCCAATCTCATGATTTTGGGAGCCTGATTCATGGTTTCTGAACACTTGAGGTTGGGCCATATTGCCCGGGGCCTGGTTTCTTCCCAGCGCTAAGGAACAGCTGTTCCACAGGAGGGATGGTCTCTTGACACCCCATGCACTGCTAGCTGCATTCTCCAGGAGAAGGGGATTGGAAGACTCATTCCACACAGCACAACGGCTCTACCAAACACACCTTATTTTAAAAACAGCAGTGAAGCAATTTCGTACATCTACCACAATGCCCATAACACAGCCCTCTTCCCCTGTACATAATGGCAGCGTGAGTTGATAAGCTATTGGGTCCCACTGCCGGTAAACTCGCACAAGGGAGCGATTTCGACCCATAACGAAATACCAGGGATGTGTGGGTTTGTTATGAGGAGGGGAAGTGAGGGACAGAATTGTATCCATTTGCCTGGACATGAGGTTCCTTCTAAGCTGCCAACATAGCCCCAAATTTTGATTGCCCTTTTTTGGAGTAGGGCGCCAGCAGACCATCTCGGGGGCTACTGCTCTGTTCTCTCCAAAGCTGGTTGCTGGACGCTCCATTGCCCAGATGCTCATGGGAGGGTTGTGTGACAATACCGAGGCCAGATACAGCAATACTGTTTAAGGGGGGGATTTTATTAAGTAATATTTCTACACTGGCAGCGAGTGTTTTTGCCAGTATAGCTTATTGCTCAGGAATCCAATACATGCTATTCTAGCAAAAACACTTTTTTCCCTGTCTAAACTGCATTTACACTGGGAGGGTTTGTAGCTAGAGCTATACTGGCAAACCTTTTCTAGGGCGAAGCAGGCCTGAGAAAAGCTCCATCACCTTAGAGTCATTGGACAGGAGAAGATGACATACCAGACCCCTTCTCTCACAACAAGAGACCTGTGCTAATGCAGACAGACAACTCTCTTAGTAAACAGAGCTCACTGCTGATCTCAGTCACTGCACGCCCGCACCTCCCTGTCTCAAAACTGATGAGCAGACACAGAGCACTTAAGCCCAGAAGAGGGACACTCAGAGTGCAGCCTGAGGGCTAAACGTTGACTGCAGACGTCTGCAGGTGCTTAGTAATGGAATTCTCATCAATCAGGCTAATAATCCTGACCAGCCAGGACCCACGTCTGCTGCACCTCACCAATGGCTCTGGAAATGCCTTGGGCAGCTTTTCCTTTTCACCGCTGTTGAACTCAACCAGCCAGCCAATAAATCCACGCGCCTCAACCTAGGAGAGACGAGCACAGGTGCAGGGCCGCATGTGTTCACTCTGGATCAGAAATGGGACTATATGGTTCAGCCGCAGCCCACATTCTCACAGCAGGTGTGCGATGCGGCTTTCCAAAGCTCTTTGGAACAGAGCACGGCCCCGTGAGCTCAGACTCGGTCAGGATTTATGACCTTTATGACCAGGGTTGCTGGAAGCTGTAGTCTCCAGACAGAGCAGTTGACTAAGTGCCACAAGACTGGCTATTATATAGAGGATTGCTGATGGCTCAGCCTTGGGGAGATGAGAGCTGAGAGAACTCTCTCCATGGGTACCAGGCATGAGGCATAGGAGATATCTAAGAAAGGTCACCAAAGGAGAACGGCATGTCCTCTCCCCTGCCCTGCTTGCTGAAAGCGGGAAGAGCCTCTGTTGGCTATTGAGAGTTCTCTGTGGAAATCTCCTTAAGGTACTTAGCAGGCCCTGATGAAAGGGACCTGAACTGGTACTGTATTTTAACTCTCAGACTGGGCACCTGCCCGTCAGCCTACACTACTGACCTACAGGGCATAGAAGGAGAAGGGCTAAGACAGATGGAAGGTCTCTTAGCATTGGGGAAGAAGAGCCTACTCTTCTATTGGTTCTGTACTTTGAACTTCACAAACTATAAACTCTCCCCACACCGCAGCTGATACGGTCCTGATGCAAATCTCACATGCATCTCTTGGAAAGCATTAGTGGCACCAGAGAACACACCAGGAGGCAGAGGAAGGGTGAGTCCTAAAGCAAATATTCACAGCTGGAGGTTGCTATCCTCTTGGAAGAAGAAAAGAGAAAATGGAACATGGGAGGGAGCAACCTCTAACGGAGAAGCAGGGACAGGTCAAAATGGTGTTAAGGGGAGGGGAGATAACATAGCAGGCCAGACAGAAACAAGAAAACCAGTTAAAAGCAGCAAGAATAGGGCTGGTGCCTCCACAGCCAAGGCCGTGTATTAATACAAAGCTGACGGGCAGGAGTGCTTCAGGGAAGAGCTGCCCTCCTAGGGTGCACGAGACTCCGTAAGTGAGGGTGAGAGTGAGTCTGCATGCAGTGCAGGTGTACCTGTGTTGCATGTGTGCACGTTTAAAGACATGCCCTAGAGCTAACTAAACTGCAAGACTACACCAAAGGTGGGATCTCTAGACACACCCCGGAGATGGACTCTTATTCATGGATCTGTCCCTGGAGTTGAGGGGAAGGGAAAGTGTCTGATTGTCCCCAGTGCCAGAGATCCTGGCAAGACGTGTGGGAGTGGTTGGCCCAACACAATGCAAAACAGTAGCAAATTACTGACAACTGTTACTCTATCACTAGCACTGATTCCCTTCCTGGAGCTCAGGTGGCCCCATCCCCATTTCCACATTGCTGCTTTCATCTGGCCACAGTGGCTTTGTGGACTAGAACAAAAAAAAAGAAAAAAAACCACGCAGAACGCAGCCAGTGCTTACTCTCCGGATGTGCTGTCTCTCATGCTGAAAATACATGGAGGAAAAACAAGAGAACAGAAAGATAAGAGAGAGCGGACACAAAACCACAAGAGAACCACAGAAGCAGATCACATCAAAGCATCATGCAGCAGGGGATGGCTCCCAGCAGTCACAGAAACAAGCAGCTCTTGTATAAAACACAATGCCACCTTCAGCTATGGTTACTGACTTCTTTAAACGCTTCTTTATGCCACTTCTTCACGCGCCTTCTGTCTGCGCTCTGTGTTTCTGAGCACCCCCACCTTTCTGTTCATGTCAATCTGCTCTCCATACTTCTGATCACCTCTCCGCCTTTTCTTACTGTCTGCAATCCACGATTCATACAACCCAGTTTGTCTCTCTCCACATGTCTGACCACTTGCTAACACCATCTGTCTATACTGTGTCCATCTGCCTCCAAAGCCAGATGTTCTCCTCTCCTTGCTTCTGTCCCTCTCCTTGCCTCTCTGTGCGTACTGGATCCACACTAGCTCCCACTGGACTCAGAGAGTTTGGTCATTGACTTCAATAGGAAGAGGTCTATTGTTTTCTGTCCATGCTGCCATCTTCACCGCTGTCTATCCTTATTAAACACTTTCTCCTCCTAACGAGGTCTGTCTTTGTCTACATCGCACCTCTCATGAGGAAAATTCCTGTTTCAAACCAAAACTCATTTAGGAACTGAACTAGTCAGCAAAGAGATTTAACTTTAGAGATATGGAGGATTTAAAAATAAATAATAATGGTGACAACAGGAAGTGGTGGCCAGGCAGACGTGCAAAGTGAGTGAGTGAATGAAGGAAGGAAGGAATGAAAGTGCCTGGAAAAGTTTGGTGTCTTTCTAGCTGTGCAACGAGAGAAGAGCAAATTCCTGCCTCAGCCTCTTAGACTCCCAGAGGAGCTAGGCAGTACGTACTGGAGGGTGGGAGCTGTGGATGAAGGATACTTTGGTGCAACATGATAAAACATCTCCTCTCTGTGATTTCCATGATTCAGCGCTCACAAAAAATGCAAGTGCTGTATGATTGTGATGTGTACAGAGCTCAACGGATAGTGGAATCGGTCAGACATGGGATCAATTTCTAGGGTATCTCCTTGCTACAACCTCTCTTGGGTCTAGGCTCCCAGATTAAAAGGGATCTAATGCTTTGCTTTCTCCAGTAGTCAGGTTCCCATGTGTGCTGGCTCCAAAATCATCTTACTCTGTAGGTGATCATGGACATTAGAGGTCTGTATTAGAGCCTCACAGATTGGCTGGAGGGACCCCACAATTCTCCTAGCACCCAGCAGAGGTAGGGCCAGAATTAGGCCAGAGCATAAAAAGACTTTTGAGATACCCTGGGAGGGGAGAGGGAAGGAGAACCGAGAAATCCTGGTATGCTCACTCACCTCTAGACATTTTTGGCTTTACTCCCAGGCTTATTTTTTGTTTGTTTGTTTTTAAACTTTACTCTGCCTTGCCAAGAGCCTATACAGAAGTTGGTCATAGTTCTCTGAAACATGTTGGGAGTTCTGTAGCCAGGAGAGCCTGAACCTTGGGAAGCATGAAGCTAAACAAGCCTGGACTAATCACTGCTAGGTTAGCATGTAGTCTACATCAGATGACTGGGGAACCTTTAATCAAGGAGCTTATGGGTTCAATTCAACAAAGCATAGACACCACATGTTAAATCCATCCTTCTTCAACAAACCACTTAAGTATGTGCTTAACTTTAAGCATGTGTCCCAAGTTAAGCACACGTTTTAAGTGCTTTACTGAACAGATATTGACTGCTGAATAGAGGACATATGTCCAGATTTGTAGAAGTATTTAGGTGCTAACTCCCACTGATGTCAGTAGGAGTTAGTTGCCTAAATACTTTTAAAAATCTAGGTCTTACTCCATATCTTAGAAAAACCCAAGTTCAGTGTCAATGGAGAGCCACAACTTTTCAGAGTCTGGACTGTGGAGAACCAGTAGAAACTGCCCTTCCCCAGAAAAGCTGATGTTGCAATGGTTCTTCTGCACTGCCTCTGTCTTCCTAGCTAATACCAGGGACACAGCAAACTCAGTTTGATGGACTGAGATATAAGATATTGAGTATTACACTGACTTCTGTTAGTAACACTCTAAGACATATCACCCAGACCTCCTGCCCAGTGATTCACTCCTGCCAAAAGCTGCCATGAACACTCCTGAAACTATGTACTTTTAGCAAGTATGCTGCCCGTAAAAAGGACCATAGCCCCAACTCTGGAGTTCCAGGGCCAGATTTTTAAAAGTACTCAGCTCCCAATAGCTGCTGCTGTCTGTTATGGGAGTAGCTGGTTGCTGAGCACTCCACTTAGGTGTCTAAGGGGGAGCTGAGCTCCTTTGAAAATCTGTCTCTGAAGTTTCTTTATCCTAACAAAAGTTACAGTAAACAAAGCAGCCCAGCCATGTACTTTCCCCATGACCTGCAGAGGCTACCTTGGGGTGTGAGGAGAGTTCAATCTCCATGTTTTATTCAGTCCTTGGCCTCTCTGCTGAGCTTCCAACAGTCCCACTTTATTGACAATTCCTGAGGACATCTTTCTGATGGGGCAGCCACCTGTTCCTGGAGACTCACCAAACTAGGGCAGCTGAACATTTGCCACATAAGTCACAACTTTCAGCAGCTACTGACCTGGGAGGGTGACCTAGAAGAGAAAGGCTCCATTCCCCATGATCAATCCCTGGAACATGCCAGGCCCTTCTAAAACTGTGCACTTTTCCCTCTCGATAGTCACCAAAAAATTCTCTCACTTTCCACCTAGGCCCAATCTCAGGAAAAGTCGTAAGTGTAGTAATTGCTGGAAAGGCACTGTCCTTCCGATGAGGTGTTAAATGAAAGATGCTAATTTAACACCTCATCTGCATAGCCACTGCGCAGCTGGTATCTATTATCAGACCCTGGGAGAGGGTGGAGTTCATCTGTGCAAGGGAAGCTGCCGCGATTTGCTTGTGGAAAATCTGAAAACTGACAGCATTGTGCCTGTGAACGCTGCCACTCATGATCTGAAAGGGGGGGGAAAGATCAGATCAAGGCAGAAATGAAAGACGGTTCATGTCCCTGCAAGCTCGGTGGGCAGGTGATTCCTCTCCCCCGCCTCTAACCCACTCCAAAAGGCGTGAACATTTTCATATATTTGTAGCTCTGTTTGGTGCTATATAAAGCCAAACTCTATTCTATTCCAAGGAGATCCAATGAGAGACAGGAGCGGGAGATCCTGACGATGTACGTGCAGCAGGAAGCCTGTGACTGAGAGGACACATCATCTGCTTCCATTCTTGGAGTCTCCTCTCTCTGATATGCCTCCCTTAAGAAGACAATCCCCTCTTGCCAGCTCTGAACCATTCCCCACCCCGCCTTATCTGAAATGATCAACATGCCCCAGTGCCCCTTTTAACCCAGCCCGCCTTCCCCACCACCCTCACATGTACCAAGGGACAAGAGAAACTGGAGTACTTACATTATACCAACTCTGGCTTTTCTGTAAGGACAAAATAAAAGAGAAGTATTAGTTATTGCAGAGATCTTAGTATGAGAGAGAGAGAGAGAGAGAGAGAGACTAGAACCCATCTGGTATGTACAGTATAACTATTCAGCAGAAAGTGGGAATAAAAACAAAAGACTTAGGTGGGTTTCAGAGCAGAGTCTAATATGTTTATTCCCAGTTATCTGACTTAAGAACAAACCCGAAAGTATGAGATTATAGCAGGAGGCAATTCAGGCTCTCTCTCTCACACACACACTTTGTAATCATTTCTGCAGAACAGCAGCACCCATTAGCAACATTACAGCTAATGATCACCAATCATTTCTATTACAAGCTTCATTTTTCCACAGGCCTGCTGGCTAGCTGACAAAAATGCCAGCGTGTTCTGAGACCACTTCCAAATAAACACTCGAGGAACTACCAGAGTGAGCTAGGAACTTGATTTCACTTCGGTCACTCGCAAAAGGCATCAGACAGACCCTTCAAAAGATTTGGATGTGGAAAGCAGCATGTGAAACAAAGAGAGTGAACACTATAATAGTAGTGCTCAGTAGAGCTGGGCAAAACTGATGGCACATTTTTCCATGAAACTGAGTGTGAAGAGTTTCTCTGCCCCTCGGCCAGTGATTTTGCACCCTGTCATTGAGACATTTCGCACTGTTTTGGGAGGCTGGGCCATTTGTCACATTTGAGCACATGGAAAAGCCAGTTCAGCTGGAAAAGTCATGCTTGCCATTTTTCAACGGAAGGTGAGAGCAGTCGGATTGCAAGGGGAGGGAGAGAAATATTCTCTGCATTTCGGCATGGTGCCCCTAGTAATACTGCTATTGCTTAGGTGGCACTTTCCATCCTCTTGAGACATGCCTGGAAGTATGATTATCCCCATTATATAGATGTACAAATGAGACATAGTGGGCAGTCTGGTCCAGGGGACTATGGAAGGAGCTTGGATTCAGAGTCCTGGACTCTACTGTAATCCTCTCTTTGAACCAGACTTGCACTGTGACCGTGGGCAAGTCACTTCACTTCTCCAGGCTCCAGTGTTCCCACCTGTAAGAGGAGGCAATGATATTTATTATCTACCTCCAGGACAGTGGGAAGCTACTATGGACTCGATTAGCAAACTCTCCTTCATGCAAGTAGATCTCACTCAAATGAGCAGTCCTGCTGACTGTCCTGGGGCTTCTCATGACACTAAGGATGTACAGGGTTAAGCCTGTTTGTAAATGTAAAGTATTACTAAGGCCAGACAGTACCAGAGAATTCAGGGGGGTGCTGGCTCCCAGCACTGGGCTCCATCGACTAGACCACGTTGCCTCTCGACACCTCCACACACCCTGATCACTTCACGCTGTTTGCTACAATTCTACTAACCTGATGACAAGCTATTTTAAAAAATCTTGTTGCAACAAATACTTGGCCTATGTCTAGGTATTGGGAACAGGATTTCGCTACCTCCACTTAGCTTAGAAATGCTGCTGTGCTATTCACATCATATGGATTTCAGGGCAGTTTTGAGTTCACATTGCTCAGACCAGGTAGCACTAAATGTCATCTGTCCATATCTGCCCCCGGCCAGGCAAGAACAGGCATCCATCAAATGAACATCATATTAATTTCACATTCTACAATATATGCTCATTTTATAGGCAGGGTGGTGTGTACATAACTCTCAACCTGGAACTGGCGATGCGACCTGAATGAAATGATCAGGCCTGAATACTCCTAAATTTTGAATCAGGAGATCAGCTCTGCGGCGTGGACCCAACTCTACGTTTGTAATGTGACAGCTGATCGATTTTGAGTGAGGCGTCCCAGAATCCTTTGCATCAGTTCCTGAGTGAGTTGAAAAAGGAGTCCAGGGTGGATCCAGGTTATTCCAGTGGAAAACCAGAGACAGGGATAGCAGAAGACTCACAACCCACCCCAGAAAACTGCTCAACTCCCTCCTCCTTGTCCCACCCTTCCACCTTACTGCACAGGTGCAGAACGTAACAAGCACTCAGACTTCATTCATGGAGCCAAAGCTACTCAAAGGCCCTGTGCATCCTTGGACATTTTTCATCCACACCACAAGAACATGCAACCGGCTGCGGCCCTCACCCCCATGGAGCAGAGTTCCTGAAAAACATAAAGCGTCCATTTCTGGGCTCGCACACAGATAGATATTGGCAGGGGAAAGTGAATCACAGTGCGGACAGGTCTTCAAGACACAGGAACAACCATCAGCTTGTGGAGGGGGGAAATTCTTACTGGCTACATCTTTCTGACCCATCCCCTTTCCAAGGCTGGTCTTACCCGCTGCTTTTTCTCCCGAAGGGAGTCCTCATCCAAAGGAGCAAGGAGAAACAAGGAGAAAACCACTCTTGTCCACAAACGGGCACACTGCCACTGAGGCTGCTGAAATGAGCTTGCATGTGCGGTAGACTCAGAGCACAGGAACAGAGATTTCACTCCCCTCTGCTGCAGCAATTGTAGCAGCATTAGTTGCATAGAGAGCTCTATATTAAGGTGGTGTCATTTTTTCTCTAGGTGAGTTTCCCCCCAGACCTGAACCCTCTCTGGCTTTCTCCTGCATAATTATAACCCATGTTATAGTTTCTACAGGAAACTCAGTAGCTGGGCACATGCTCTTGTTTCTGCATTTATTCAACAGATCCACTGCCTATTATATTTAATTTACCCTTTTTCAGGTTGCAAGTTCATCCTGTTATGTTTATTCCTATATTAGGAATACACTTTCTAGGGACTCTGTTTTACTTCTGCCAAGGTTTGGTTTGATGCATGGAAATATTTTTAGGGTAAGAGGGAACTTTAGAAGCAGAAGTGACCTGAACCTACATCAGGTTTTCCTAAACTTCTCCCTGAGCCTCCAGTTTCCTGCCATGAGTCTGCTCTCAGAGCTCCTATAGAAGAACTCCAAGAGGGGAGAGATTAGAGAGAGCCTAAACAAGGGAAATGGATTAGTAGGAGCCTAGGAAAGAGAGAGAATAGGAGGTATGTATGGTGGAAGCACATATTACAGGAAGCTGGAGGAGGAAGACTATTGTGGCTTCAGGAGGTGACTTCTCCTCCTGTGCACCAGAGTATCAAGTGTCAGAGAAAGACCTCACAATTTGAAATAACCCAGAACATTTATATAAGATGAAGATTCCTGCTCACAGCCTCAGGAGCCTAAGCGTAAATCTGGCTCCATCTCCAAAGCAGGTTGTGTACTGATTTCTTTACAAGGTGGGAAGGAGTCAGGATCAAGGAAAGAGTCCAGAAGAATCAGCAGGTGGTTTAAAAAAGAAAGAAACAAGTTCTTACTTTGATCAGGTTAAGTCTGTCATACTGGAAAAAGAAATTGTCACAATTAGAACTGAAAGGAGAAAAGGAAATAAATAATATCTATCATAAAAATGGTGGAAATAATCACACACAGGACTGAGGAGAGCTTCCACTGACCCACAGGACACAGCGCTACATAGGCACAGAGGGGCAGATGCCAGGGGTATCACAGCACACAGTTACTCATCTTTGGCAGCCAAATAACACTTCTCCTGGCGCCTTGATGAGGGAGCAGATGGGGCTCTTTAACGAGTCTTTTCTTTATATCCTGCTACATCTCTCTAACCTAGCATTGTTTAACAAGTACTTGTTTGGGTTAGCGACCATACTGTGTGTAATGGCAGCTCTGCCTTGGGAGATTAAAGGTAATACAGAGGCAACAGATCATTCAGTGTCTGTATGAATTTCAGATTGTTGGCTGGTACAACAGGTGGTCCTACTCTCCATGGAGTCAATGGAGATCTTACCATTGATTTTAATGGGAGCAGGATCGTACTTTGCTCATCTACAGTGCTGCTGACAGAGGAATCCAAAGCACTTCACATATTGTACATAATTCAGCTCCACAACACCTTCCAGGAGGCATGAAAGCACCATGATCCACATTTTACAACTGGAGAAACTGACCTGCCTACGGTGAAATGACCTGCCTAAGGTTACAAAATGAGTTAGTGGCAGAGCTGGGAATAAAACCCTGGAGACCTGACTCCCAGACTAACCACTAGGTACCTTTCCCTTTTAATGCTACCCAGTTACCAACTATTGCATTTCCATTACCAGGCTGAAGCTTCAGAGACTACGGGTATGTGAGATTCCCAGCTCAGGAGACATACTCATTGGAGACAGACACTAAACACAGAATGTAGCTGCAACAGCATGAGCAGTATGGGGGCGGGTGGGGGAGGGGGGAGGAAAGGCTAGCTGCCCCAACTACGTGCTCGCCAAAAACTCTAGGCACATCCTCAGGTCAGCTAGCCCACCTGTCAGCTTGTGTTGCCCCACGGCTATACTCTGTTTTTAACACATTAGCTCGACGAGAACTAGCGTGAGCGTCTCCACAAGTGGGGGATCACATCCCCAGCTCCCAGTGCAGACAGATCCTATATCTCAAGCACCTGTTTACCTTATCCAATGATTCTCCAGCGGGCTCAAAAGG
The DNA here is from genome assembly GCA_037349315.1 of Chelydra serpentina. Lineage (NCBI taxonomy): Eukaryota > Metazoa > Chordata > Testudines > Chelydridae > Chelydra > Chelydra serpentina. Next base: position 8,405,285 of record JBAIAC010000037.1, on the reverse strand, counting down.
CTACGTTGTACATGGAAAACTATGGAATGGGCTCCAACACGCCACCCAGGTCCAAGATAGCTCAAACCTAATGGCCTTCAGGACACACTGTAAAGCTCTTCCTTCCTATAAAACCTAATAAATAAATAATATTTGTTTGTATTATTGTAACACCTAGGAGCTGTAGTCATGGACCAGGACCCCATGGTGCGAGGCACTGTACAAACTATATTGACAATATAGATCTATTTTATCCTCACCACTCAGACTCAGCACTAGGGGGTGAGTGGGATAAACTGACTCTGAGTGGGGTCACCCCTTTTTATAGGCAAGAGGAAAACAAACAAACAAACAAAAAAAACCAACCTGTTTATATTTTAACAGCAAAACAATAGCTTCTAGCCCATGTGCAGTGAGTATACCAGCGGGCTGGCAATCTAAGGTGGAGCAAAGTGTCTGCTTGCTGCACTGGTGGACTGTCTGAGTTTCACCTGTTAGCAGTGGATGGGGTAGGAAAGAAACTTCCTGAAAAGCATGATTACAGGCTTATTCGAATGATTCAAAATGACAAGTGAAGTGGCTCCCTCGGATGGCGGAACTGTGTCATGACAACTAACATGAAACGGAAAAATCACTCCAGTACTGTACAACAGTTAGCAACTGTATAAAACACAGTGTCAAATTCATGGGCTCAAGCCGTTTCCCCACCCTCACCAATCTGAGCTGGTTTGCATAGGAAAGCTGCATATTTTTCTGCTTGCAAAACGAAAAGCTGAAATAAAACAATAAGAGGTTGAGAGATGAAATATGAATTTCTTCATCCTGAATCTCTGTGTGTGTTCCCATACACTGCTATCTTTCACAGCCCCTGCCCTGGACAGACACATCATCATCTGAACTGAAAGAGGAATTTAGTCCACCATGCTCATTAGCCCTGGGCTTCCTCTCCCCACACTGTGCCACCAGTGGAAATTAACCCTGATCCACGACCAGAAGGGGTTTCAATCTTCGTAATCAGCTCCACTACAGGTTCCCCCTCAGCACAGATAGCTTGTGAATGCAGAGATGGACACAAACTGCATGAGGTACTGGGACATGCCTGTCTGTCTATTGGGGGATCTGCTCAGAACTCCCTCGTCCCACCTATTCATCATCCCCATTTCGGAACTCAGCTCAGGTTTACTGCACTGTTGTTTTCTCTTATATCATTTGGAATATTTTGTTCTCATGAAAGCAGGAGTCAGACGGGAAGTGGATCAAGCTAGCACCTTGGTGTGAGTTTTGCACATACATCCATGCCAATGCACCTCCAACCTGACCTATCAGGAGTTCCACCTGCCATTCCAGGAGAACTTACACAGTGCTCTCCCAATGCACCTCCATCCTGACCTGCCATTCCAGTGGTGGCCAATGTACCCCTTTCCGACATATCCCAGCACCACCTATCCCACCCAAACAGCTCCTCCATTTGCAGCCCCAGCAGAGCTCTCTGCTGTTCTGTCTGGGGTTCCCCACAGGATTCTTTTCAATCCACCTCAATCCTGATTTGCAGCATCATGTCCCACAGGCAACATCGCCTGAGCCTAGACCAACAACAATGCAAGGCTGAGCCAAATTTTGTGATGTGAACAAATGAGGGACTAAGATAGGACTATCAGTTTCAATGTCCACTGGGAACTAACCCAGCATTTGAAGCCAATGTCTCCCCTGGGGAAAGACCAGAATTTTGGGACACTAAGACATTCAAACTGTTTCACCTTAGTGCTTTATCCCCTAATCACTCCATCACCCGTTTAATTTTTTTATGATCTCCAGAAGGCAATTTAGTTGTTGCTCAGATGTGCAAAAATTCAAACCCAAATACCCCTCCCTTCTGGGAGCTGGTTTCTTACCCTGATGAGAAACATTTTCCATTCATACCTTTCAGAGTGAGCCCATGAATTCTCAGGGTTCCTTAGGAAGCAGGTCTATTCTAAGGGGTACAGCTGTATTCTTTTGAGGTCACTGATCTTTAATATTCATGTCACACAGAAAAACACTCGCAGTCCAGCCTGACTGTGATCAATTGTCACGAATTCCCCACCTCAGAAAGGGCAAGTGCCCAGTCATAAAAGTAGTGGAGAAATAACAGAGACCAACTGGCAGGTCTCAAACTTCTAAAAAGTTATGATGTGGGAAGGGAAGAAAGATGGTGCTATGGGGCTATATTGGACGTCTCACTCTGCAAACTGAAAATGAGTCTAAGGTTAAAGAAAAGCAAATAGAAAAATAAATAAACTACAGGGGCAAACAGAAGTAAAATAAAGAAGTGTAATGAATGGGCCAGTTCTCATGCCATGTGAATGAATATTAATGAAATCCCAGTGACTTCAAGCGAACCCAGCCTCACAGCTACACGCGTTGGGGTGAGTGGCCGCTAACATTTCCCACAAAAGCACTGGGAGAACGTCCCATTCCGGGCGGCGTTTCCCAGTACCACGGGGAGGATTTCTGGGTGTTATGACAATTCTATAGTGGAGAATGGGGGAGAAGAAAGAAAGCTTACTTTAGAGAGGCGCTTGTGTGACTAAATCGGAAAGAGAGCATGCAGGAGGGAAGAGAGAGAAATTTAAAAAAAAAACACGATTCACAAAACAATGGGAGGAAAACCCACAAATACAACAGGAAACATTATCTCCTTCCTTTTCCTGGCTCAAATGGGCCTTAAATAAATATAATGCTGTCGTAGCCAGTGGGCTGGCAGAGCAGGAGACCAAAGTCCCCTACGTACAGAACTAGCATGGCACAGGCAGTGGTGATGTAAGCTTCCCCTTCACTGCCCCTTACAAATGGGACACACTTCACCTGACGGGACCGCCTCTTGGGAGAAAAAGGAGTTCAGTCTCCACAGACCAGTGAATTTGGGGCTTCTCTGCTGACGCTGACACTGACAATGAAAGTGGCAAGGATAATGGTTTGCAGGAAGAGGGTGGTGTTCTGTGTGATACAGACAATTATCCAGTGATGAACTGGGCTGAGAATCCACCAGCTCATTCCATACAAGCCGGAACAGTGCGGATGTGCAGTCGCTGGTGACGTTCTGATGGCATTCAAGGCAAAAGGTTTCACCTCATGAATTTTGAAAAGCCACACACACTTCTGAGCAGTGAGCTTTCTTTTGACAAACCCTAGGGCTAGCATCAAAGCTCCTGTCCTGTTCACACATGCCTGGGAACCTGTATGTCATCAGGCACCACTGACCACCGCTAACAAAATCAGCAGGGCGGACAGGCCCATCCCAAATCTCCTTGCACAACCTCGCTGGGCAATTTCCCCTGTCACTCTGTCCGTACAGTGAGGCTCACGCTGCAGTTGGCTCCAGTAAGGTCATGAAAATGGTAAACCCAGCCACCTTCTGGACTGAGGGTACCTGTATTGTGAGGGGAAGCAAAGGGCTTTTTACATAGCTCCTTCGGCTTGATGGTGTCAGGACACACCATGGGTGGGGGGGTCAGCCTCTTCTTTCCTTCCTTCCTGCCATGACCTTTTCCTGAGGAAAAGGTGCCGGTCAGTGCAATTCAGCCATCAAGAAGATGCAAATCAGTCACTGGGGGCCCTGGTAACGATGAGCAAAATCCAGCCTGCTCCCAGTTTGGATGGGATACACTGGTTGTAGGTAATCCTGCAGCCAAGGAAGCCTGGGGTTCTAGGTGGACGAGCGCCCCCGAATCCCACTTATGGTCTTAAATGGAGCTGAAGTGGTGCCTAGGACCTGTGCCAGCTCTCGGTGCAGCACGCACTTCACCCTCAGCGAACCAGAAGCTTTTCAGAGCCTCTTCCGGAGCCCTCCTCCTCAGTTTGTGCCACAGAACCTCGTGATGAATGGCTGAAAAGGGAGGTTCGCTACAGCTGGCATTCGAGGTCCCGCTGGGAATAGTGCAGGCTCCCAGGGAAAGGTTCCCAAAGGTTCAGCCCATGGAAGCCATTATGGAGCTGCAGTATGGGCATGCTTGCTAAAGTAACCGGTGCCTCGTGTGGTTTGAGCCTAGTGGAGTGGAGACAAGGGTGTATTTAGCACGTGCTCAGCTCTGTCCTAACCAGTCAAGTGCCCCTGTAGCCAACGGGCACCTCAGCGAAGGTTCTTGGGTAACGGTGAGGGGAGAAGAGATATGCAGAGAAGAAAGGCACAGAACAAAGAATAAGTACAACACTCGATTGTATATTGGGGAGGGGAGGTGATCCTCGAGTCGCACGCCTCACCTTGGAGTTCTTGGCCCCACTGCGGCCTGACTGAGCGGAATAGCTGCGCTGCACACACTGCTCCGGAGTGGAAGGGGATTTGTCTGAAGAGTGGTCTGAGCCCTTCTCCACCATGGCGTCTCCTTGGGAGTCCTGTGGGGTCGGAGACCGAGAACGTTTGCGCAGGATGGGGGAGCAGGCAGGCGTGCTGCGGTTCGAGTTACTGGCAGTGCTGGGTGGAGAAAGAGCAGTCATTAATCATACCCCAAGAGGAGCTGAAGCAAAGGACAGCTATGTTACCCACAGCACGTATCGGTTGGGACAAGGGGAGGTAGTGCCATGTGGCTTCTCTGTATGCGCTCTGGCCAAACTTTCCACACTTGGTTTCCTGAATCTAGACACCTAATGCCAACTTTAGGACTTGTCTACGTAGGAAACATACCATTATAAGCTAAAGTGTGACTATAAACCAATACAGTTCTACCTGTAATGTCCTATGTGGACACACTTATTCCAATATAAGACGGCCTTTTTTTTTTTTTTTTGGTTTAGCTTATGTCATTCAGGAAGCAGTTTAACCTAAACTGAAAAAGCCACCCTTATTCCAGAATAAAAGTATCTACCCTGAGGGTTCATACCAGTATAACTATAGCTGTACAACTATACTGGTATAACACAAAACTTTCCTTATAGACAAGCACTTAGCCTTGGTCTACACTGGGCAGGGGGAGGGGTGAGGAGATTGATCTAAGTTACGCAACTTCAGCTATGTGAATAATGTAGATGAAGTCGATGTACTTAGATCTACTCACCGCGGCGTCTTCGCGGCAGACAGTCGACTGCTGCCGCTCCCCCGTCGACTCCGCCTCTCGTGGCGGTGGAGTACCAGAGTTGACGGGAGAGCGCTTGGAGGTCGACGTGATAGACTAGACTAGACGCAATAAATCGACAGACTAGACTAGACGCGTAGACTAGACTAGACACGATAGACTAGACGCGTAGAATAGACGCGATAAATTGGCCCCCACTGGATTGATCACTACTCACCGATCCGGCGGGTAGTACAGACATAGCCTTAGGCTCCTAAGCAAATGGTCTGATTTTCAAAAGGTGCTGAGCACTCACAGTTCCCAGTGAGGTTACTAGAAGCAGCAGGCACACAGCTTCTCTTCAAATCAGGCCATATATTTAGGGACCTAAATATGGCATCAGGTCCCAAAAGTCTTGCCTACACTAGAAAGGGCTTGCTGCTTTAACCCTCCTAACAAACCCTCCTAGTATAGACACTGCTTATACTAGTTCCCCATGCAAACCTGCAAAAGGACTTTTTTGCTGGCATAATTGCACCTACACTAGGACTTTTGCCAGCACAGCTACATCAGTCAAAATAAATAAATAATCACACCCCTTCATTGAAATAGCTAAGCAGGCAAAAGCTTTAAGTGGAGACCAGACCTAACATTTGGCATATTCTGGCCATTCTTACACAACAGATCTGGTCGAACACTGCAAAACCACCATACACAAATATTGATTTGAATTCTGAGTTTCATCCCATTCATGCCTCTTATTATTCCCATTTCACAAACATTTGGAATTTTTTCCCAATAAAAATTATCCAGCACAGTGTGATTTTTTCGTACAGACATCTGGGGGATGTCTTTTCTTCCTATGAACATGAGTATTCACAGGCAAACAGGGGTATTTGTTTAACAACAAGGACATTTGCTGTTCATTATTCATTCTTTACTGGTAATTATTCTCCTGTTTAAAAACCTCAAGGCATCCAATCAAGAAGCAGAAACAGTGCTATATGACTTACATGACCAATCGTACACCATGAGTAAAGAACAGTGAACAGTTCATTAACAACCCATAGACTGAATTTTGTGCACATAAATTATACAGTGAAATTACCTATAAATACAACAGCAGAAATCAGGGTTGATTTGTGGACAGAAATAAAGGGCTAAATTTGTTGGATAATGTATGTCTGATGAATAATTCAGACAGCTACATTATACAGAGATTATTCCCCTTATTATGACTCACAATTATAGAGATGGGAGTAAAACAGTATTGCCAACCCCAGTTGTTCAAAAATCATGGATTATCTTTAAAACAATGAGATGATAAATATTGGGTTCTTTTTATTTATATTCTGGTTTTCAAACCTTTTGGATACACTCAGATCATACAGTCCAGATTCTCTCTGCAACCATTAAGGCTAGAAACTCAATAAAAAAAAAAAAAAAAAGGCTGAGATTCTCCTGCAATCTTCTAATTCCAGAAGCTGGAGCTTTAGGAAAAATGCTAAATATTGTGAGGGTTGCAAACTAATTGCACGAGTTGACAACACTGAAAAGGGACTGATTCTCACAAAGGGGCCCAAACCTAAAGGAGACTTGAGCCAAAGTTCTTAACATTTTCCCAAAGTGACGGGGTATTAGGAGAATGCTGTTGGGGAGAGTGGTAGCTGAAAGCACATCTCTTGAAATATAATGTTGCTTTTATTACACAATCAATTAGTTAACAATTATTCCCAGAATATCTGCTTACTGTATATTTATGGTGAGAAAAGTACCTATGTATAAACAGCACTTTCTTACTCAACAAACACGCTTCCTTTGTGTGTTGAGAGTTAGATCTGTGCAGTCTAGCAACAAAATTAAGCTTTTACTACTTCATACCCTGTTAGTCCTGCACATCCAATACAAGAATGGAAGAGTAAACTGGATACTATTCTGGTTCATGCATAGGGCCCATTCACGGCCATGGCGTCACGGACCGTGAAATCTTGTTCCCCCCACCCCCCGTGAAATCTGGTCTTTTGTGTCCTTTTACCCGATACTATACAGATTTCATGGGGAGACCAGCGTTTCTCAAATTGGGGGTCCTGACCCAAAAGGGAGTTGCGGGGAGGAGGGGGTGTCACAAGGTTATTTTAGGGGAGTCGCTATCTTGCCACCCTTACTTCTGTGCTGCCTTCAGAGCTGGGCAGCCAGAGAGCGGCGGCTGTTGGTCGGGCACCCAGCTCTGAAGGCAGCACCCCGCCAGCAGCAGCACAGAAGTAAGGGTGGCAATACCATACCGTGCCACCCTTACTTCTGCGCTGCTGCTGGCGGGGGCTCTGCCTTCAGAGCTGGGCTCCTGGGCAGCAGCCACCGCTCTCCAGCTGGTCCAGCTCTGAAGGCAGCACGGCCAGCAGCAGCAGTGCAGAAGTAAGGGTAGCAGTACTGCAACCACCCTACAATAACCTTGTGACCCCCCCGCACACACACAACTCCTTTCTGGGTCAGGACCCCTACAATTACAACACTGTGACATTTCAGATTTAAATAGCTGAAACCATGAAATTTACGATTTTTAAAATCCAATGACCGTGAAATTTACCAAAATGGACTGTGAATTTGGGCACCTACCATCATCAACAAAATTATTAAGTTTCAATTGCCAAATCTCTATCGCTAGCAAAAAGGTGTGATGCAGGAGGTGGGGGAAAGACGACTGATTTTATATTCCAAGTTTGTGTTTGCACTTTGCAGAGCTGGCAACTAGGAAAAAATAAACATCCTTTACATGTAAACTGAAACAATAACAAATAATAATAATACCTAACTGTTATACGGTGCTTTTCATCAGAAGATCCCAAAGTGCTTTACAAAGGAGGCTAGCATCACGATCCCCATTTTAAGGATGGGGAAATTGAGGCCCAGAGGTGAAGTGATTTGCCCAAAGCCACCCAGCAGAGAAAAGAACCCAAGTTTCTCCAGTTCCAGTGCAGCGCTCTGGCCCCTAAACCACATTGCCTATGCATATGGTATGCCCATGGGATGGATGCTGCCACGAGAAAACAAACATGGAGCCTCCTCCTGCCCTTCTTAAAAACGTCACTTTTCAGAACAGAACCACACTTTAAAGTAATTATGACTCACTCAGAGTTCACACTCGGAAAGTCTTCCATGGACAACAACGGAGAAGCTTGGCACCTTGGCACCCCACACATCTGTCTATGGTACTTATATGGCCCCCATGACCACAGACTCTGAGCACCTCACGATTTTTAATGTGTTTATCCTCAACACTCCAGGCAGCAGGGCAGTGCTATCATCCCCATTTTACAGATAAGGAGCGGAGGCACAGTGAGGATAAGTGTGACTTGACCGAGGTCACGCTGGAAGTCTGTGATGTAGCAGCAAATTGAATCCTGGTCTCCCAGTTCAAAGGCTAGTGCTCTAACCACTGAACTATCTTTCCTCTTCCCATCTATATACATCTATCGCAGAGTGCACGTGCATATGAAATACAGGGAAAGGTTATCCTACCATCACTGGAGATCAGGAAGCGTGTATTGCCATGGCAGCACTCTGCACCTATTGTTCTAGTGGCTCACAAGCAGAAGCACAAGACTGAGCAAACAGTAAATCTCTAGGCTTTCACCTTGGAACTCTGTGAAACAGTTTCATTTTCACATATATAAAGCCAAACTAAAACCTCAGCTTTCCCACTTGAACTGTCTGAAGTGTCAATCAGCTCCTCTGTAAAGCCCCTTGTGGGATATGACTGGCCAGAGAGCATGTAGGAGGACAGAAAAACACAGACAGACACATTAATGGAGCGAGAAAGAAACAGGAGTGTGGAAAAGAAAGAACTCATTAAGGAATGGACTCGTCCTTTGTTCTATCCAATGTGGGACAGACTCAAGTTTGTGCTTAAGAATCAGGGAGATATGTGACAAACACTCAACCAGTTGCTGATTTGCTTTTCTTTCTTACTCTCCCTCTTCATTTGTTTTTATTGTTGAGAAACCCAACCTCCCCAAAGGCAATCCACAAAATCTAACTTTATCAGCTAACAAGAACTGCACTAAAGGCTGTCTGAATTCCTGGAGGGGTGACAGTATGCTAGGCTGTAGAATGGCCCCATGCAGCCAGGATTCCCTCCTTCAAATCACGCCTATAGGTGGCAAACGTGGGATGTACCACAGAGAAAAAGAAGAAATGAGGTTGCAAACCTCACCTGCCCCCGTGGCTCACTGTCACTGTGGTCATGCACGACTCTTCCCGCCCCAGTCTCCCCTGCCTATGAATCAGGGTGATTATAACTTTGTCCCATTCACATGTGACCCCAACCCAATGTCAGTGCAATGTGTAAATCGTCCCCCGCCCAATCTGCTTCCTACGCTTTCTGAATAATGTTAACAGAGGGCCATGCTTCCAACAGTGGAAAAGAACTATGGTGGAGAGGAAAAAAACATGACTACAGCCAAGAAGAGTCTGGACCTAAATTTTCAGAAATGACCAGAGAGGTTGGTGGCCTCAGTCTGCGAGTATTCAACATGAGACGCATCAAAGGGGTGAAAATTTCAGGGGGCAGGCGCTTAGCAATTCCTCCAAACCAGGCCCCCCTTAAGGTGTTGGGTGACCAAAATCACTAGTCACTTTTTAAAATCTTGGCTCTGGTTCTAAAATTGATTTGGTTCAAAGTATTGTTGGGGTCTTTCTCAAGCCAGGTCTATACAATAGAGTGCCCCCACAAAGCATCTGGTTATTTATGTCACTAGAGCAAAGACCCACTCACCATATGATCTGGGCATTTCTTTCTTCTTTTACCTCCTTCCCCACTGCAGTGTTGTACTGACACAGTAAAGCTGTGCCACGACCCAGTTCTGTAATCTACCTGTAGTTATGTTTCTCAGCACTCACCATGTAGTGAAGAGTAGGAGGTTCCGTTTTCCCCTCGTCAGTTTCCCATTAGACATGTTGACCTAATATTTGGAAACCACCAATTCTAAGTCATTGCTCAAGAAACCCAAACTCCAAGGCCTAACCTGGAGTTGGAGGAATTGTTTCTCACCACTCCTAACACCATCACACCTGCTCTCCTGCTGGACTCCTCCGATGTCACACCAGGTATTTATTCTGCCTTTTGTGAGACAAACACTAGAGGTTATGTCCATTTCACTAGCAGCCCAAAGGCCCTGTCAGTTTACAAGCACCAACACTGCTACCTTCAGACTTTTGAAACTGGTTATCCAGACTGTCAGCCTCTACCTTACTGATGAACATGAGGCCTAGCTTCTCTGCAGGGCCTGGGTGAATAGCCTTTGTGCACCACCTGCTCAACTCTGTATTTTGCCATTTACGACGAACCTGGACTGATACCGGAGTGGGTGGGCAAGATTCTGTGGCCTGCAATGTGCAGGAAGTCAAACTAGATAATCACGATGATCCCTTCTGACCTTTAAGTCTCTGAGTCAGTTCAGAGAGTATAAAGTGTGAAAAATTCACGCAAATCACAAATAAATTGGAGGAAACTAAGATGTGTTCACAGATATTCTGTGAGCAGGAAGAGAAGTTAAGTAAATTATTGACTGTGAATTATTCACTCAGATCTGTGAAATCCCAAAATGCTTTTCTGAAGCATCTTCATTTTACAGAAGGAGAAATTGAGGAAGAGAGACATTAACTAACATGCCCGACATCACACAACAAGCTAGTGGGACAGACAGGAAGAAAACACATGAATCCTGACACCCAAGTTCCCTGCTCTAACCTCCAGACAAAAAAACACACATAGGCTGCTGGAATTTTATGCAATACATTGCACTGCAGTCCTAAACAATTAATAATGGAGAATGTTCAGGCAACCTCTCTGGAGCATGACTGCAGTCCAGGGTTGCCACATGGTTCTGAATGCTCTGTTCTCTACCACGTCCTGTTCTATCTGGCCACTGCTCAGGTATTCAGAACCCTAAGTACGCTTTCAACATAGAGAAACTTCCAAAGGTTTAATCCATCAGGACTATACTAGAAATAGGGTCATTAAAACAAAGGATTTAGCAACAGGAGACCTGCGTAACACCCACACCCACCCTCACCTGCAAGAGCTCAATGATTTATCTGGCTTATGAGATATTGTCTGGACCTCTTTAACCTAGAAAGCCCATGAAAGCAGCAGGCTCTTTTGCAAGATCCCAGCTGGTTCAGTTAGAATGGATATTTTCACAGTATTTTTGGCATTAATTCTACCTCTCCAGGCTGAACAAAGGTATGTGCCATGGTGCACTGTTTTATATTAGCAGTAGCATCGCAGTGTGCCTAAGATCCCCAGTCATGAACCAGGCCACCTCACTGTGCTAGGCACTGTACAAACATGCAGTAGTTTAGCAGAAATGTCTCTGTCCACTTGGAGTTTGGATGAAAGTCCAGGATGGTTCTAAATGTTGTGTCCTGGGATTACTAGAAACTCCTTAAATCAAGGTCCTGAAACTTTATAATGAGGTACCTCAAATGTTGAGCTCTATTGATAGCATCTGCACTGCAGAAGTGTTCCATACCATTGCATCAACTTCCCAAGTCCCATCTCAGGCATGCACTGGGCGCAACATAAAATCTGGGATGGATTCTCTGAGGGAAGTCTCTTGTTTCGTTTGCTCCAGAACTCAGGTCAGGAACTTAAAATGCATGTCCCCAAGATACGACACTAAATCTGTCTGAGCTGGTTCACTCATCCCTACTACAGCTGCATGAAACTCAGTGACTTTCTTTGTAAGGTTTGTGCAAACCTCTCTCATCAGTTTCAGTTTAGGTGAGTTCAAATGTTCACAAGTGTCACTTTGAGTTCCAGCTTCAAACAAAACCCCAAAACACAGAGAGAAATCCAATCAAAGTTTTGCTTGGTTTTACCTCAAAACTATGAAAGAACATTTAACCTTGCTTGGTTTCCACCGGAAAGTATAAAAAAGCCCTGATTAGCTCAAAACAAGACCTCCATGCATATGTGAAATTCAGCTCAGGTTTGCCACAATGTTGGAGAAACTTTTGCCCCAACTGTCCAGAATTTCAGTTTTGTAATTAAACCCGGAATAAGGCAGCCTCTTTTAAGGATTGTAATGAACATTTTGCACGAACTCCAACTTATAGATACACATATATACGCCAAAGTACAGAGAGACACACACAGCATCTGCCTAGTTTTCAAATGATGCTTTTGAGAGCAGAAACCAGTCCAGAGAATTTACCATCTTCAAAGCGCTTTACAAAACATAACTCCAATCAGTTTGCACAGCATCCCTGTTAGGATTAGCACCACTGCACAGACAGGGAAAATGAGAGAGAGATGGACTTCTCCAAGGCCCTACACTGAGTCAGTGGCAGAGTGGGGACTAGGACGCAGGAGATTCTGGCTGCTAGTGTTATCACCTGATCATTGGACAACAGTGACTATCCCCATTCCTGACATGGAGAGCTCCGCCGGAGTGCACATAATGTGTGCGAAGAGTCTGTTTATTCAGCCTTTCTATTCAAGCACAAAGAGGACAAGAACAACATACACATTACACAAGTGCGAAGCCCTGTCCTCGCTCACCTCCCCCCCACCTCAGCCCCTGAAAAACTCTCCGCTGCTCCTGTTCACTCCCAGAGTTTTGAATCTGACCCAAGGAACAGCCATGACGAACGCTTTTTGTTGTTTCCATAGTGACCAAGGCCTGCAATAGAACCGGGAATCCACGCTTCAAATGCCAAAATGGATTGACCCACTTTGAAAAATATAATAATAAATAATGCTTTAAAGACCTTCCTGACCAGAGGCCGTTCAGACCCTCAGATGCCTCTACAAGGTGGTCTTGAGAAGTTGCTGTAGATCACACTAGGTGACAGAACAAAAGTGATCCAGCCAGAGAACAAGCCAAGTCCCTTTATGGGATACAGGGGTCAGGGAACTTCTTTATGTTCTGTGTTTGTACAGTGCCTAACACAATTGGGTCCCGGTCCATAGCTGGGGCTTCAAGGCACTGTTGCAAAACAAATAATAAAATAATAACGAGGGGACGGCTAGAGAGATAGGGAGAATTTCTGCTCCCACCTGCACTCAAGTCAATGGAGTGACTGCATGTGTCCTGGTTTAACATTGCACAGAATTAGGCCCTGCATCCAAGTGGCGGGAAAAGAAAACAGTCTATCCTCATTACAAGGCATATAGAGAAGTTAACTGGTCACATTCAACCCTTGTGTAACTCCTCTGAGGCCCATTACATGAAATGACACTAAGAATGAATTTGATCTCACAGATGTATGGGGATGAGACAAAAAAACACCTTCTACTGGAAGATTGTCTGGAAAGGTTTGTATCCATGGACAAGTGGAAAATACAATGAACAGCAGTGTTTGTGAATGTTTACAAGTGACATTCATGTTCTAGGAGCTATGCTTGCATCCCTTTGAGCAATAGAGAGACCCTCAAGTACCACCCCTCTTGTCCTCCAGGGGTTCCAAGAACTCAAGCAGAACCACTGGTTTTGATTGAGTTTCTGCCTAATTTGAACCCAGGATGGTCAAGTGGTCTTGGAAATAGGCAATATGAGTTTGGCTATCCTAATATATACTGAAATTACACCACGTGTCACTAAGATGCAGCCACCTCTGGGTTAAAAAGTGTTCTGCAGCAATGGTCCAAAACAATACAGTCACTAGACTGTAAGCTCTTCACAGCAGGGAACAGTGGTTATTTAGGAATATTGTACAGTGCTGAGCACACTGGGCTTGATCCTGCAAAGTACTGAGCATTATGGTCCCGATCCAGCAAAGTCCTTAAGCATGCTCTTAATTTCAAATGCTTGTGTAGTCCCGTTGACACACCTGAAATTAAGCACTGGATCAAGTCCACAGTTGGTGCTACAAAAACTAAAAATACAATAATAAAGAGAACATGAAATCATGGTACCTTGGGACCATTCAGAAAGGCTAATGTTAAAGCAATAACTCTTTATGGACTAGGAATGTGTAAAGAGAGAAGCATCTGGTCAATGAATAAATAAAAAGTTAGTTCCATGTTCAAATGGACCCTTGTAATAAATTGTTTCCTCCACTTTCTACTTTGACATGGGTAGAACATGCCACCTATCTAGGTTTCTGTCATCTATTCATTATAGATAAGCAAGCCAGTTGGAATGAAATATGATGCAATGAAAAGCATTGCTCAAATTCAAACTAAATTCAAACTGAAACGTGAGAGATTCCAAAATATTTCCTTCCTTCTCCTTTCATCCCCCATTCCCTGACCATTTTTTTATTTTTATATTTATTCCATCTCTGCCCTCCTGGATTCTGCCCAAGTGAGAAGAGCCACATACAGGTTAGACCAGGGGTGTCAAATACGCGACCCGCGGGCCGTTATTTCCTGCGGCCCGCCGTAGGTGCCAACTTCACTGGCAGCCAAGCTCCAAACATTACTGAGTGTTTATATTTTATTAAAACCCCTCTTTGCATTATAGTTTTAAAAAAGTTAATACATTGACTTTTAATAGAATACTGTATTACTCTTCATTTTTTTTATTTGACTATACTTTTGTATCATTGTATGAATAGGTTTCAGTAATGCGGCCCTCAGGCCAATTTACTAGGTCTCATGTGGCCCTCGTGGTAATTTGAGTTTGAGATCCCTGGGTTAGACAAACATTTGTCAGGTATGCTTACTTCTGCCTTAGCTCAGGGAGATGGATGAGAGGAACTCAAGGTCCCTTCTAGCGCTACACTTCTTCTAAGTGAAGCTGCTCTCAGGGTTTCTGACCCAAGAGGGAGCAGAGATTTCTTGAGATCTCACAAGATTTCCTGCCCAGCTTTACACACCAAAGAGGTCTGGGATAATTCAGATACAAAACCAAACTTCTGAGTACTTTGCCAAACCCCTGAACTTTCTGAAGTTCACCTATTTCTGCTAGTCACAGTTTGTGCAGGAGATTCCCTGACCCCCAATTTCCACCATACGTGAGCTGAACCCACCTGGCAGAACTGAAATTGAAGATAGTGCTCAGTGATTAGAGGCTAATGAAGATGACGCAGCCAAAAAAGCTTCAAGGAATCTGGTGCTCCACGCAGTATATACCTGAGACAGCATGGCCCAATGGGAAGGGCCTTGGACAGGGAGTCACAAAACCAGAGTTGTATTCCCAACTCTGGCACTGATTCTGTGTGTCACCCTCCCTCAGTTACCTCTCTGTGCCTTGGTATCTATGTCTATAGAATGGAAGATAATACTTGCACATCTTTGGAAACTGCTTTGCGGGGGGGTCTATGGATGAAAGAATACTTATTATATAACCAGCTTACCAGTGACTGAACCCAGGCTTCTGTCTCACACTTAAAAGGGGCAAGGACCAATGTTTTATGTATACACAGGCAAAGAATTTCAGTACAGCTGAAAGTTAACAGATTGGCAACCCTCAAGATTGAAGTCATCTATCTACACACAAAGCAGAGAGTGTACTGGCAGCAGCAGCATAAACTACACCATCACCAATGTGCCTCAACCCTGACTTGAAGGTACCACCTCCAGTGGTAAGATCAGAGTTACTTTCTGCAGCTTCCCTGCAGAAACTGTCAACAAGGTGGATAATAGTGCCATCTCTGAAGGCAGCTTTTCTGTGACATGGACTCCTGTCCACTGGAAACAGGGTTGAGACTCACTAACTCATTTCAGGCAGGCTACCAAACAGCCATCACATGGTGATAACTTTTGGTCACTCCCAGTCTGGCTTCAGAGTGGAAACCAAGAATGAAAATCTCTATATATACCCTCAACCTACCACCCGAGCTTCCCAGTCACCTGTGTCTAGTAGCAATATATTGCTGTTATACAGACTACCCTTTTGGGGGAAATCTTATACATTTAACAGGGTGAAACCAATAGGGTTGTACAGAAATTACACAAGATTCTATGAACATCTCTCTATAAACCTATCAGAGTGTGGGATCCTTTTGACAGAATTTTTAAACAACCCTATAGACTTAAACAGATAATTATACCCCAGCCATAAAATTCTAGAAGTTGTTTTAAAATTTCTATTGGAAAGGTTTTCATTTTCTATGAAATTCTACAACATATTTACATAGGCACAAGATAGGATTAATCAAATCTTCATGCTTCAACGTTCACTGCAGGTGTCAAGAAGGAATTTGCCCTCCACCCACACACGGCATTGCATAGTCAGTCAAATGTATTCTTAATAATGCCATTGCTTTTCTGTGAATACTCTGATATTGGTCACTGCTAGAGGCAAAACATCAGACCTGGTGGACAAAGGGTCAGATCTCAAGGAAATTCCCATCTTGCTGTTTGAAACAGAGCACTACTTGCTCCCCCCCATGCCCAGCCCAAAGCGCCTAGCAATACTTCTGGAGATTGCAGGGAAGAGATGGGAGATGCTTTCAAATCACCAGTAACAGTTTGGTAGCAGCGTAAAGTAGGATGGTGACTTGTACTCCCAACCTCCATTAATGATATTGTCAACAGTCCGGTAACACAAAAACCATATTTTTATTAAGCACTGTTCGCCCCGAAGAAGCGACAAAGAGTTCTGTGGCATCTTATAGACTAACAGACGTATTGGGGCATAAGCTTTCGTGGGTGAATACCCACTTCTTCGGATGCATGCAGTGGAAATGTTCGCCCCGAAGGAGCACAAAGCACTTCACCAATTATTTACTGAAAATCCCATCCCCACTACTGAAATACATCCATGTCTGTGGTAGAGTGAGGCAAACCACCCACCCGCACATGATGTGATGCATCAACAGTGGAGGGAAATTTGTCTGTCAAACTTCTTCAGAGATGTGCTTAGCAGACAGGTTATTGGTTTCTAAGGTCTCCACTGAACAGTCCCCACACAGGTAGGGGCACTGAACTCAATGTCTATAACTTAATAAGGATAAAGTCACACTAACTGGGACATGAATTTGGACTGAACTTGGGCTCCCTGTCTCCCCACTACAGAGTCGATAGCTCTTGTGGTTTTATCGTGAGTCTTGGAATATTTGGTACTTTTCCGAAAGCCCCAGAACCTGGGGTTCCTGTGCTTACAAGAGAATTGCAGCTTTCATTAAAAAGAAAAAAAAGTATTTCTAGCTCTCCTGGTTGCGGAGAAAAATTGCAACCAGAGTGCACCCTAAAGGTTCTAAAAGCAAAAGACAAATAAAAAGACACCTACAATGTATTTTTCATCTCATGATTGGGGGAAGCAGAGGAATGTGGGGAGCAGGAAGAGCTGACTTGATTTTTCAATGCTTGGGACAGGTGATACTGTCCCTATAGCAATATTCATGGGTAGGTATGTGGAGGAGGAGTTGCCACAAAAATCCAATTCAATGCTAAATAACAATGCTGTTCTTTGGAAGGGGACCTATACGTACACCTCCCAGTGGTAACAGTATGACTACATAAGGTGAAGGACCAGGTACCCTTCCCTCCCATCCCACTCCCGCAACGTCCCCCCAACAAGGAGAAAACCGTAATCGGGGGAAGGGTTTGAACCTAGCAATGCTAGCGTCTTCCTGGACACATTGTATTCTTCTGGTGGGGGGGGAGGGATTGGTAACAGGTTGATGAATGTCTAGAGGAGACTTGTGCCACATCATGCTAGTGACAATGCGGGGGTGGATAGGGAGATTGTCTTTCCCAGGACAGGAAGATGAAGCAAGAGGCTGACATCCTCCCACTCAGTACCTGCTGCTCACATGGATCGTCTTTCATAGGCTAATGGAAGATGCTGTGATCTTCAGAGCTGGTTAATGGGGATCAAATCGATTTCCTCTGCTGGTCACCTGATGCTGCTCCAATTTACTGTCCTGGAAATATCAATATTCCAGTCCACCCCCACACACACACCTACCCTGCCTGGCACAGCAGCACACTCAAGCTAAAGGTTAAAAATAAGTGAGGCTGCGGGGCTGCCCAGCGTCAGAAGAAAGCAGTGCAGACACAAAGAATCAGACAGAGGTGAAAACACCTATTAGGTCATGCACTGTCCATCCTCCCCCGCCCCGCCCCCATAGGGGACCGGTGCAGGATTGCTCTTGATACAGCATATTCTCTCTTGCTTTGTCCAGCTTTAGTTTTAAATGAGTCAGGCAGCTGGGGGGGTAGGGGGGAGTGCTTCTCTTGACAGAACGGTCCCCAGCCTGACAGAAAATTATTCCTAAAATTCAGCATAACGTTTCCTTTCCTGAATTTCATATTGCTGGACCAAAGTCACCAGCTCCAGTGTAACTCACTTAGTTAAAAGGACTTACCCCAGAGATGTGTTTGACTCACACAGTGTTTATGCAAAAAATCTGTATGTCTTTTTTAAAGAACAGAGCAATTTCTGCGACAGAAAGGGCTATATTATCAACCAACTGATTACGGAAAAGCAAATCATTTTTCTCAGAGCAGAGGATTTATAAGTGTCCCACGATTGCTAAACACTGACAGTACATTCAGTCCTGCTTCCCTATCATCCCTTTATCAGATACAAGCCACCTGTGCGGACCCTGGCCTGTAAAGTAAAACCATACACACGCTGCCTTCCCCCATCACTGCAAATATATAAACAGGAGAGGATGGAATGCAAAGAGGAGACAGAGAGAGAGTGTGTGTGTGTGTGTTGTAGCCAGGGAGCACATGGGTACACACACATCCCTGCAGCAGCTCTGGCAGCTGCTCCATGACGCATTGCTAATTCAACCATCTATCTGTCTTGGGTCCCCTTCTACCTCTCTCAATCCTCCCACATGTTTAGACCAGCAGCAGCCTCCTTTCTGGGGAGGGGGACGGGGGCGCGGGGGGTGGGGGAGAAGGGAAAGGAAAGGGAGGGTTGGCAAGATCCGACTGATCGTGTCATTTTCAGCAACTGAAATCACTGCTTCAGCAATTCCACTGCAGGGGGGGGGGGGGGGGGATTACCCCACCAAGAGGAAAAAACGAAGCATCTCTGCAACATGATGTCACACTCGCTGCTTTGCAATCCCCCCCCCCCCCCACCCCGAAGAGAGACAAGCAGCAGCAACCAACATGGACTCCAGATTTAATCTGCCTGGAAAGCGTATGTTCAGGCAGGAGATTTCTTCCTCCACCCCCAGCAATCCCGTGCAAGCCCACAGCGCCTAGAAAGTCTCTCTCCCCGCATCTACATAGGCTGCAAACAGAGCGCACCACACACAGAGGGGCAGAGAGAGACGCACAAGCATCAGCAGAATGAAGAGGAGAGGAGCACTAACCTGGTAGCCATTGGGGACCGTAGCACAGTGCAGAGCCGCTAGGAATTCATTCATTCATGCAGTGGTGTGTGGGGGAGGGTACTCACCTCCTGGACCATTTCAAAGCCCTTCTCTAAAGAAAGAGGTGGGTGGGGGCTCAAAGGCTGAGCGAGCCCCCTCTGTCTGCAGCCCTGCAGAGCTCTGGGGTCCCTGCCATAGCTCCGTCTCTCCCCCTCCCCCACCGCCCCAGCGATGTGGGCTTTTGGGTTATTTTATGTCTCTATTGTTGGGCTGTATGTATGGAGGGCGCTCTGCCTCTCTCCCTGTCAGTGTGTCTCACACACAGCTGCTTGCTCGCTCGCACACGCACGCACACACACATCCACACACACGCACAGAGTCTGCTGGCTGGCTGCTGGTCGGTTTACATAATGCAACCCCTTTGGTGCAGTCAGCCTCCTCAATTATTCACGTCTGTCCTGAATGGTGTGCTGCCAGGGCTCTGGTTTTATATGAGGTTCCCCTGAACCTCAGAGAGTGCCGTCCAGCCAAGATGAAGCTAAGGGGGGGGGGGGGGTTGCAGGGACACCTCCCAGTTAAAAATCCGATGCGTGCACACACACTAAATATACTCTGTGTCAGCTCAAAAGCTTGTCTTTCACCAACAGAAGTTGGTCCAATAAAAGGTATTACCTCATCCATCTTGTCTCTCTCATAGATATATATTATATCCATATATCCCTACCTGTTCCTCTCATCTCCACTACTTCAAACTATTAAAGCTAAGGGGAGCAGTGATTTTCAATCTTTTTTCATTTGCAGACCCCTAAAAATGTTGAATGGAGGTACGGACCCCTTTGGAACTCTTAGGCATAGTCTGCGGATCCCCAAGGGTCCACGAACCACAGGTTGAAAACCACAGATTTAGAAGCATGAGCTGCTACTGCTTTGGCAAAAGGACTAGGACCATTAAGACAACGCCAGGAGCAGACTCATACACCTCAACACATGGTGTTGCCACTACAGAGCAATGAAGAGCCATGCTACATGAGCAAGGGATACACAGTATTGTCAATAGAAGTGATTCAGAGCATTTTGGATTTACCACGGTATCCTGCAGTGGTGCCGTACAAAATGGGGTCAATATATTACAACTTGACAATACTTTAGACATGCACTAGCTCATCTCCTCATTTACTCACTGCTGGCCCTGTCTGGACAGGGCCATAGTCTCCCTCATAAAAGCCCCACATTCATGTACCTCCGTCCTCTGGTCAAATTAGGGCTCATCATGTAAAACTTTAAGGGTGGCTTCAGTGTACTATAGCAGAATTGTTTTCCCAATGAATGGACTGTGTGACAATTAAATGTGTCAATCTACTGATACAAGGGAATGTGAGGTCACCATCAAGGTTTTTCATGATAGAGTAAATTAGATGAAATCAAGGTACATATTGTCTTCTACTATGTACTGGAGATGAAGTGAATGCCTTTTGCAGTGTATTATCAAGAGTACTCTAGCAAGATGGCAAGCAGTAACACTTTCCCCCTAACTTGTTATTCTCATGCTTTCAAGGATTTGTGTGCATCCTGATGCAGTCTTAACTGTCATTAATTTAGTTCTGTTTAGGCTAATACACAAGGTAGGGAGAGCTTTGGCCCAAATTGTGATGAGTGAACGACAAATCTTTCACGGTACAGATAAAAGTTCAGCCACTTCTCCAAACCACTTGGGGCTAACAAAACCGGGCACTTGTATTTCCAGCCCCAGATGGGAGTTGTGAAAATAAAAAGTGATTTTAAACAAAACAAAAAAAAAGTGAATTCAACTCAGACTTATTTCTAGTGATATGTAAATATCAAAATATTTGATAATTCAAAGAACCCAGAATTTCAGATGCTTTCCAACCCTTATCAAACCTGCAAAATTTGGCTGGTGCGCTCACAACAACAAGCTCTCTCATTGCATTTCGGTCTCTTCCTGCTAGCATTCAAGTTAGAAATACTGTGAAGGCAGCATCTCTCATGGTATTTTGGTAGTACTAGTCTGGAACCAGGAAGTGCAGGGGACTCTGCAGAATGAAAAGTAATCGTGGGGAGCGGGGGAGTTATTCAAAAACGTTTTGCAACCTAAAACTAAAAGTATCAGTTCAAGCTTGGTTTAAGTGCTGGGGAATTCTTATTTTATCTGAATTGGTTTGTGCCTACCCCTGCACTTTATGATCCTGGAAACTTGCACCTGCAATGATCAATGCTTCCTCAGTTAGGACCTTGCCTTTTTGAGGCTCAAGACCTCATCACTAGAATGACCAAGATGCAGTGCTTGAAATCAAAGAACAAAGAGTGGAGAGAGGCCCAAATCCTAACCTTGGATCTGAAAAGCTCAAAACTCTGGGACGGTTTGGAATACAGCTCTCTCTAGTGGATCAAAGCAAAACTCTAGCTTCAAACAGTTCTGACTCTGAGGGGGTTGAAACCCAAACCTGGATACAAATGTTGTGGCTCAAGTCATACCCATCTTTAGCAAGGACAAAATTAGTTAGATTTAGGATTCTATTTAGCTGTATCACTTAAGAATGTAATAACGTAAACCCTAAGGTTAGGGCTAGGGTAGAGATGCTGGGCCAGGTTTAGCGTTTTGCATGACCAGTTACAGGACACAAGGTTTTGGAACAGGGCAGGTCTGGATTATGGCATAGGTTACAGCGTAGCCAAGGCTTTGTGTCATGGATTTCACAGTGATCAGACAATGTGAGCAGATTAGTGTTATGGTGCAGGTTGCAGGACTAGAGTTAGGGTTCAGGGTTGAGAACTAGCGTGTGCACTAGATATTTAATGCTGTAGGGATAGGGTCTTGAAAGCTGAGTGTAAATAAATAAATATATGGAGATATGCCAATCTCCTAGAACTGGAAGGACCTTGAAAGGTCATTGAGTCCAGTCCCCTGCCTTCACTAGCAGGACCAAGTACTGTCCCCAGACAGATTTTTGCCCCAGATCCCTAAATGGCCCCCTCAAGGATTGAACTCACAACCCTGGGTTTAGTAGACCAATGCTCAAACCACGGAGCTATCCAAACGTAGTATGAAGTGTCCCCAAACCCTAGCACTAACCAGGGGAGTAACAGTACCACATAATTAATTAATCCTCTGGAAAGGAGAAAAAAAACTCACAGCAGGGGTACTCAGGTTATGTAGACCTGCTTTGAGGATGTTTTATACAGGATGGGCACTTCTCCGGCAAGCTGCTTAGTGCTTACCCTAACACATGAGCTGCCTGCTGAAGTCAGGCATTCAGGCTGCTGGGGCTGGCTTCTGTTCTGCTGTCTCGGACCCAGCTGTAACACAAGCTTACTCATTAATATTGCACATCTCAGGTGATGGGAAATGACGCACCTGTCCAGGTAATTAAAGTCCGAGGCTGATGATGGATATGTGGGAGGCAGTCCAGTAACGGTACATTTGGGTCTATAAAGATACTGCTGGTGCCAAAGACAAACTTTGTATTTAACAGGAACATTTCTACCCTCTTCACAAAGGGCAAATATTTGAAGCATAAAAATAGACATTGGGCTTTAAAAAGCTTGCCTATAAAATCTCCATGAGGAATGAATGATCTAAATTGGAAACAAAGAAGAACCCTCCTTTTGATCTCGTCCCTTTGTCCAATTTCTGAACAGGACCTATTTTAAATGTTTAAAATCTTTGGATTTTTCCCCCCACTTCTGTTTTTGGAACTTCACCCGACGGAGACATGTCAGAAATCTCACAAGAGCGCCTATCTTCAAGGGATCTCTAGCCCAGTTTTGCAATCTCAAGAGTTGCAGATCATCTGGACTGTATTAACACTTTGCCCATGGGTAGCATTTTTTCATGTGAGGCTGTCAAAATGGCTTTACAATAGGTAGGTATCATAATTCCCATTTCAGATGGGGAAACTGAGGCATGGATGGAGGGACAGTCTGGACCAAATCACACAGCATCTCAGTGACAGAGGCTGGAAGAGAATCCTAGCATCCCAACTCTACCCACTAGACCCTGCTATTAAATCCAAATTCTCAACCCTGGGAGGTTAAACTTTTACTAGTCTCCATAGTATAAAGTAAACTTGTCTTCAGAGCCACCCACACTATCTGCCTCCAGCTACAATATGTAGAAGTAAATGCTCAGGCATTCACAGCACATTTAGTAACAGCTTGTGAATGTGACGTGGGCAAAGAAGAGAGAATTCAAAGAAAGTTGTCAAATGATGCATCTGTGGAATACGGAAGGAAGAATCCAAGGCTTCTTCGTGCCAGACACCACCCAAGAGTGGGAGGGAAACCCCAACAAGTATGCCTTTAAGAGGCAGAAACCCAAAAGTAGCTGATCCTAACCCTGACACGCTTAACTCCTGCTATCCAGACTACCTGCTCCCTGGTGTACAGAACTGATCAACTTAGTCCCCAATCCATGAAACAAGCAATTTTAAAACCAAAATAGTTAAGAGAGTCTGGGAAGATTCTGTCCCACCCCCCAGTGAATAAAAATGTCTCTGCCCCAACGCAGAATATTACACAAGGTCTAGCCATTTCCTAATTGATGTAACAAGCTCAACACCCTTTCTAGTATCCAGGGCAGGCTTTGCCCATTCTGCAGACCATAATACAGGCATATGAAATGGTGTCTGTTCCATATCAGATGCATGGAATGAGCCCAGACGTCTTCCTATGTATAATATGTGCCTTAGTCCCAGGGCACAGAACAGGCTCAGCTTTCTCCCTAGTTCATAATACTGCCCACTCACCAGGGCACAGAATCTGCTCTTTTCCTGGTACATGTTATGGAATCCATCTGCCCACCAGGACATGGATTCTGTTCCCTCCATTACACAGAACATTGTACAGGCTCCACTCTCTGATCAGGGCACAGAATTCTGCTGACTAGTTCCTGCTCAGCACACGGACTGTGCTCGGACCCCTCTCTCATACATAAACAGGCTCTAGGCCTTGGAACCTAGTACTTTACAGAGGCTCTGTGTCTGCTCCCACCCTGATGCACAGGGCAGGCTCTCAAACACTTGTGGGCAAAGAGAGGCTTTGCCAAGGCTCAGCCCTCTCACCCCTGCAGAGAGCAGGCTCTAAGACAGGTGCCCTTCTGGGTGCTCTGAACTGACAATGGCATTTTTCATGTCATGAGACACTGCAGCTGCCAAATGCTTGTGGGTTCCCACAGTAGTGGGGAAGAAGGGGCAGGCAATCATTTGCTCAAAAGCACTGGGTGGAGGGGGAGAGAGAGAGAGATTGTTCTTCAGGAACAAAGTGTAACCATCTTAACTGGAACACACAAAGAGCCAGTTCTTGGTAAGAACTTAATCCAGGATTAACAAGAGGTCAGCTACCTCTGCAAGGAGACTGTACAAAAAGGGACTAATTAGCTCTCCTTAATGGCACAAAGGAGACTCAGGGCAGCATATCCTACACCTCAGCAAAGTAACACAGAGCTCCACCCATGGTCCCCAACGTGACACCCTGGGAATTTGCATGTGAAGAACCCCTTCCCAGAATTAGGAAGGATAGGTTCACACTAAGAACATGTTTTGTGGGGGGGAAGGGAGGGGAGAGAGACTTAGGCTAAGTATCAAGACAACAAGTTGTATGAGACTGGAGCAAAACCTCTCAGAGGAAGAGCTAAAACCTCCATCGCGTAGGACAATCATCTTCCTAAATAAATTTCCCCATGGACCAGCTGTCCTCCTGTTTGGGATTGCATAAAATTCCTGGGGAGACTACAGCAATTGCCTTTATGGGCAAGTAATATCAGTGGGGTTATTTAAGGTGCTTTTAGCATTCTTTAATGTAATGTAACAGCTGGGAACAAAGAGGCACAGCACCAGGTGACCAGACATCTCTCTGCAGATTACAAACCAGTGTTTCATAGATTATTGGTGGACTGCAGGCCCCAGGCTGGGAACCAATTGCTTGGAATATTAACAATGTAGATAGGACTAAGCACTGGGAAATGCAGGGCAAGGGGTGGCCTAAGTGATCTATGTCTTCTCCATCTCAAATTTCTATGATATTCCAGGAAGACAGCTGTTTATGGGATGAACATCCATGGGACTCCAAAGGGAATGGCAGAGGGGCCTTATCTCTTGAGACATTCAAAAACCAGACTGTATTTCTGAGAACTGGATGGACACTTGAGATATGTGGCTGAGTAACGAGTTTTAGATAATGGCGGCCAGAATCTCGAACTGGACTTTGTTTCAGGTTCAAGAGAATTATCCATTATTTTCAGGACCGGGAGTGGCAAATGCTGAAATGCCACCAGCAGCACAAGGATCTTTCCAGCCACAGCAGAAGCCTAAATGCCACATATTTCATGAGAACAGCCCATTCTTGTGGGATTTCCAGGAAAGATTTCCAGGGGTATGTTTGAGGCAAGCGGCACTGAGCAGAGGAAAGACAAGCAGATAAACAGCGACACTGGTGAAATCTGTGTCTGCAGCCAGCCCTGAGTTCTGTGATTTTTGTCATGCCCCAGAACTGGGGCTTCTGCTATAAACAACTCCTCTAATTCTATTTTAGTTCCATTTCCCTAGAGAGGCCTCTTCCCCACAATCCCCATTTCACACCCATATTAACAAAGACCCTCCCTCACATTTCATGCCATAGAGACCCTGCCGTCACATGCAATAGCTCAGTAAACGGAAACCCTTGTCAACAGAGACAACCCACTATGCACCATCCTCCAGTCAAACATCCGTCACATTTCACAAGCCTATGAACATCAGCTCCCACCATATGCATATAAGCAAGAGACCCCATCAAATCCAAGTGTCTAAAAAGGAGACGTGCTGTCCCCATTCAGATTCTATGCTGCTAGAGACAGAGAATGATGCGCCTATGAACGGGGAGAGCCTCATCCATTTCCGCATTCTGATTAAGCCACATCGCATTCTGCATTCATTTAAGAGACATCACCCTAACATTATAGGCAACCCAAGAACTCTAGGCTTATTTTAAATGAATGGGGGGGAAACATCATCTTCTAATACAGGGGAGCAATCCCTTCCTCTCCATACCACTTCCATACTCCGAAAAATATTTATATATACTTATTGATGATAGGGGAGCAGAAGATACCAACACTGCATTCCCCGCAGACACCAATTTCCTACACTTTACTCTTCACAGATTCACAGAAGAGACCATTACATCATCTACTCTGACCTATGTATCATCACGGGCCATCAAATGTAACCCAGTTA
Organism: Chelydra serpentina; assembly: GCA_037349315.1. Classification (NCBI taxonomy): domain Eukaryota; kingdom Metazoa; phylum Chordata; order Testudines; family Chelydridae; genus Chelydra; species Chelydra serpentina. Next base: position 8,378,824 of record JBAIAC010000037.1, on the reverse strand, counting down.
CCCTGACTCGTGGGTGTTGCTTTTTCTAGGGAGTCAATGGTAAGCAAAAACCTCAGGTGGATACTCTGTGCTGTACCTTTTAGAGGTGCAGCTCAGAACTCACAGTCCAAGTGGAAGTGAGATTAAGGTGGTTTTGAATCACCTTCATACCCTCCTAATTTAGGGCTGCTCCAGAGGGTGCAGAAGCTATAATTTAGAGAGCCTTGGGGGCCTGTCTAAATTATGACGTGGTCCTGCCCCCAGCATGCCCCCTACACCAGAGGCCATACAGCTGTCTTCTGCAGTTCTTCTACCAGAGCAATCCTCAGATGCAGAGCATTTAGAGCCTCTTTCCGCCACTCCAGCCCTTTTACCCATTGTAAAGAGGCAAGAGCGGACAATCTTACCCACAGCGTGGTGTTGGGAAGCATTCTGTTGCTAGGGCGTGTCTTTTTCAAGAGAAACAGAATACCAATATTTTGATTATATATGGTCATCAAGGAAGCCACAGCACTTTAGGGTTAACTCCTCAACTTTTAAAAATAGTGATCTGGCTAAAATCCACAGCTGGTCAAAATTTTCCATATTTTGAATTTTTGATCAACTAACCCCATCCCACCCTCAAAAAAATATTTTGATGAAAATTTTCATTGAAATGGCATTTCAGGCATTTTTAGATCTGGTTGAAATCTTTCAGTAATGGAACAATTTAATCAAAATGTTGGTATTTTTTAAATTAATAAACAAACAAAATACACATTTTAAAAATATTTCTACATTTTTACTAGTATTTTGTTTGTTTATTTGTTTTTACAAGCTCTACTAAATTCAAACATTCCTCCTACCTACATTCCACTGTCAGCTTCAACTGGATGTACAAATCTTTTTCACTTCTTGTCCTAAACTGTTGTGTCCTGTTCCAGTGCACTGCTAAACAGCTGCTGCATATTTCACCCCAGAAGTGGCTGCATTTCGCTGCTGGGTACCATGAACATGATACTGTATAACCCTGCTTTACAAGGCAATGGGAGGCTTGATTCAAACTAAATTAATAGGCAGCAGGTTTAAAACAAACAAAAAGAAGTATTTCTTCACACAACGCACAGTCAACCTGTGGAACTCTTTGCCAGAGTATGTTCTGAAGGCCAAGACTATAACAGGGTTCAAAAAAGAACTGGATAAGTTCATAGAGGATAAGTCCATCAATGGCTATTAGCCAGGATGGATAGGGATGGTGTCCCTAGCCTCTGTTTGCCAGAAGCTGGGAATTGGCAACAGGGGAGGGATCACTTGATGATTACCTGTTCTGTTAATTCCCTCTGGAGCACCTAGCATTGGCCACTATCAGAAGACAGAATACTGAGCTAGATGGACCTTTGGTCTGACCCAGTATGGCCGTTCTTGTATTACATTTATAACACTGGGGTCAATGGATTTTATTCATGGAGCCAAAGGAACACTTTTTATTATTGCTTATTGTTTTACAGAGCCCAACAGGGTGCTAGGCACCTTGCAGTACTGATAAGCAAACATGGTCCCTGCCTTGAAGGGCTTATGATCCAAAAAGCCAGACCACACAATGAGAAGTGTGTAGGCAGAACCCTGCACCCATTCCAAACCCCACGGCACAGGAGTTTGTCTGAGTGCCTTTCATTACAAGGTCAGTGCACAATTTAAGACAACAGTCGAAGTAAGGAAGGAACAAAATAACAGGGTGGGGATGAGGGAAGAAGAGCACACATAAAAAGCAACAATGCTGATTAAAAAGGAGAAGAACAGTGATGAAGAAGAGATCCCATTTAATTACAGGTCCTTGTGCAAACACATTATAAATGCTGTCTTCACTCGGTTTATTATACTGTAGGATAGATTTAAATTTGATGCTCTTCTATTTGGGGAGCACTGATATGCAGAGAGTTTTGCATAGCCACTAGAGGGGTGAGAATCTGTAAAACTACATCCCATTTCCCAGTGCATACAAATCCTACACTCCGTACAGGGAGACCACCCCCACACACACACACATTCCCACTTCCAGTAAAGGGAAAGCGACCCTCACGTGCTTCATTCCTAAACAGACTACACATAAAAGAGGAGAGAATTGCCTGACGACTGTATAAGCTTCAATAGTCACCAACATAGAAAAGCAAACTGCACATCAGCTGTTCTGTAGCACTGGCTGTACTGCTCTCTGATGTTTCCCTCTCCTTCAAATCCCCCAGTCTTCTCTGCTTCCCTAGAACTGCACCCTGCTCCTCCCTACCCAACTGACATCAATCCTGGACCCCTAAGTGACTTCTCCATCCTTCCCCCAAAACACTCCCTGAGCCATCCTCAATCCCGTCTCTTAACACATTTCTCTGGACCATCCTCAATTCCTCCCCACTCTCACTGGTTGAATCATGAGACTCCCTTATCCTCACCTGACCCCATTCCCCTAAGAAAGCCCCTGATTCCTTTAAGCTCCTGGTGAAATCACCCAAACGACTAAACGGCTCCCCAGTTGTCGTCGTCGTCACCCCCCCAGCTCATTCCCTCTAGCTGCTCCACAGATGCTCCTCACTGATTCCCCCCTGCCTTTTATCACTGAAGCCATAGCTGCCCATTAGAGGCTCCCCACTCTATGCCTTCCCCTTAGATACCCGCCCCTGCACTGAATCAGGTCTAGGGTGACCAGATGTCCCGATTTTATAGGGACAGTCCTGATTTTGGGGTCTTTTTCTTATATAGGTTCCTATTACCCCTCACCCCGTCCCGATTTTTCACATGTGCTGTCTGGTCACTCTAATCAGGTCATCCCTTTCCCTAAGTGACTGCTTGATCCTGGCTACAAAGGGCACGCCTGCTCCAGCACATACTGCACTGACACATGACCATTCTCGGAGGTTGGGTCCCCGTTCTGTAGCCCTGCTGTCTGATTTTTAGATGAAAAATAATGAGAAGTAATATCAGCGTTACTTGTTAGGTGAATGCCATTCCCTAGGGCACAACAGCTGTGCATCACCCCTGCTCCTCACCCCTCCGATGCCGACACCGAGGTCTAAACAAAAGACAAAAGTGATTCTGCTGGAGGAGAGATCATTAAACCATTCACGAATCTTACTGCTCCGATGCATTTTATGTTCTCAAAAGTAGTGGACAAAAAAGATTCCCCAGTCTGCTAACAGCCTCACACAGCTGAGACAATAGCCTCTTTGCACCACGCTGCCTGGCTCTGGCATCTGAACTGGCTGCTGTCCACTAGAGAAGAAAAGCATTCACTGTCCCTTTAAGAACGCCCTCTATTCCACATCAGCTGGGGATTGTGTTAACCCTGCCTGTACCCTTCTCCACTGATGCCCATTATTAACCTTCAGAACGTCCTCAATCTTTTAATCAGTCTTCTCCCAACCTCCTTCCCTACTGTGCTGGAGAGGGCTGGAGGAACTTTTCTGGGCTATTATGTACAGTGGGGATTCAAATGCTTTTCCAGTGATTCCATGGAGGATCTGTATGAAGCATAAGCAGAGCTGTTCCCTTAGCCTCTTATGTGAAAGGGGAAAAAGGAGACCAGCAGCTGCCTAAAGCATCTCACTTCCCTTTAACTGCAACATCACATCGCCTATACGCCACCATTCGCTGAAAGTTTTCTCATACAGTCCAGATACTTGCTTCTAAAGCCATCACAATGGTTCTCCACAAAGAGGAAACACCTCATATTCGTGTAGGAAGACCCTCAACACATACCAAAACCTTTGCACACAAATACAAGCCATCTGCTTCCCCAGCATGACCTGAGGTGAAGAGCACATAACTTTCATCCCAGCACAGCAGCCAGCAGTCTTCAAGGTAGAACAGACCATCTCTTCAAATGCTACCCTCATCCCAACGTGAGTGCAAACCACCTAGAGAGATTACAAGATGTAGAAGGTAACAAAATGAGTCAGCTCGGAAAAGAGGAAAGCTCATACAGTACATTGGGGGGGGTGGGGGGAGAAATAATGCAAAACATAGAAGGGGCTTGATTCACTATGGTTTTAACATGACATCTTTCACACCTGGCAACGCGGGTATGGAATGCTACCACTCTGGATAACATTTTGCACCTGCCTTGCACAAGTGTGAATGAAGACCCAATGTGTCAGGCCCAGCTACTCACAGAGAGTGAGAAAGCAGTAATGTCGAGTCAGCCTTAGAGCTGGTAGCACACACCACATCAGACATGAATTTGCAATTCAATATGGCAGCATGAAAGGATAGTGAAATTTTGGGCGGCATACACTGAGCAACCCCGTCACGTAGCAGGGAGGTGAAAAACTGATCACACAGAACGAGTGTATCTGTACCTGGAATAGCATTATAGGTACCGTATTACCAGAAATATATTGGCAAGGGGGAAGGAGTTCGAAGAAAAGCAACAAAAAATGACTACGGGGCTGGAGGAGTTGATTTATGAGAAAAGACTAAAAAGAGCTAAATACATATAGTGATATGATAGTAGCCAACAAATATTTGAACAGTGTAAACACCAAGAAGAGAGAAAGTATATAGTGTACTAAAAGAAGGTATAAATCAATGTAATTGATGAAAGGAACAAAGGAAAAATTTAAGGTGAACATCAGAAAAAAACTTTCCAACAGTGAAAAGCAGGGAAGTTGTGGAAGCCTCATTACTTGGCATATTTATAAACTGATTGGAAAAAAATCACTAGTAAATGCACGACAGGGGACAAATCCTGCATTCGAAGGAAAATGGACTAATCACCTAATGCCATAGGTCTCTTCCATCTCTACATTAAGAATGTCTACGAATGTTCTGTAAAAACTATTATCCAAATAATATTGAGAGGAAGGATGGCCTGGTGGATAATGTGCTGAACCAGGACTCCGGAGACCTGAGTATAATTCCCTGGCTCTGCCACAGACTCACTAGGTGACCTTAGGCAAGTCGCTTAATCTTTCTTCACCGCATCTGCAAAACATGGCTAATACTTCCTTTCTTCCACTCTTTGTATGTCTTGTCAATTTAGGCTGTAAACTCTTCAAGGTAGGGACTGTCTCTTACTGTGTGTATAAAGCACCGAGCCAATGGGGACCTGATCTCAGCTGGGGTCCCTAGGTGCTACTATGATACAAATAATAACAATGAATGTTTTAGAACCTTACAAACATGTTTGCGTCAAAAGTATTGGGTCGTTTTCCTACTCAGTCGACAGGACACACATCCTCTCATAACAGCCACAACTCAGCAACAACTAGCCTCCCACAACTTTACTCCCACAATGAGTCTGATCAAAGGCCACTGAGTGACTACTCGTTTCCTAATGGCTGGCAGCTTTAAGGAGAATCATCGCAGTTTGGATGCCTCAGTGACCTCATCTCAAGCAGAGCGCACTTCCTGCGAATCTCTTTGTGCTTGATTTGAATTTTAAAGGGGTTGAAAAGCATCAGCATGGCAGTTCCAGTCTTCCACAAACCTCCTACAATGCCTCAGCCTTCAGCGCAAGTCTTTACTCACAGCACTTGATGAGTCACCACCACCACCTCCCTGCACCAGGGATGGATGAAACCTTATGAACTATTTTTCCTGAGTTCTTAGGATTTGCAGATCACATCTTCTTATCATTTACACCCATGTATGTTTGTTTGTTTGCTCCCCGAAGGTGTTTCAATTAAAAGAACAAATCTAGTTAAGGGGACGTCTATGCTCTGTATTAGGGATAGATGGGCCATCCAAAAAGCTAGATTGGTATAATTAGGTGCCCTACATTGAGTATATTTTATTTTTTCATTGGCATTTTTCTTTCCCAAAGCCATCCTCTCCCCCTATATTTGTTTTTCACACAACCAATTCTCTCCTCTATATTTCCACCAGGACTTTCCCCCCCTTTCTGCTTCTTTTCTTCCACTCTTTCTCTTAAACAGAATGAGAAGATAGTAGCATTCAAGCTGAATTTTCCATACTGAAGTTAGGAAAACCAGGCCCCATTCTGTGCTTCCCTTGACACATAGGCAGAGCGGGTGTAGTGGGTTACCACCAGATCTGAATAGCAGTGAACTGAAATTGCCCTGAGCAAGCTGAAAGGCAGTGGACTTACAGCCCCAATGAATTTGCCTAGGCACATGCAACAGTGACTCGGAAGAGTACACCTCGGAGAGTTTAAATAAGCTAAATATGGACAATAGCATACCCCTAGATCTGTCCAGAAGGAAACCATTGGTAAAACAGAAGCTTAGCGCACAATGTTTTAGGAGCAAACGAAAAGCTATTCATTTATACATGGCATGTCTCTCAGCCTATGGCTTACACTACACACCACTGGCGGCCGTGGATATTGTACATGTAGCTACACACCGCAATGAAAAGAACATTGCATCCACTCTTCGGTGCATAACTATGTGTGTCAGTGAAAGGCTCTGGCAGAGGGAGGCAGCGGGGAAAGACTGTCCTCGCTGCAGGAGCCTTTTACTGTAGCTGGAGTCTTTCCCTTCGACAGCAAAAGGTTACAGCAGTGGAGAGGCAGCGGGACATTATGCTGCTAAAAACAGCAATGTTGACAGGGAGCACAGCTTGCTGAGTAAAGAACCACGTAGGGTATGTACTCAGGTACATATCCACACCCGTCAGGTGTGTCTTTACTTGCCTAAGCTAAGCTGAACCTCACTGTCTATCCGTATTAATACCCGTGCTAGGGGACCTACATGGCTACTTACACTACACACTGCCAAAAGCAGGGTGCAGTTTACACACACCCGTCTCTCTCCCCACCCTCTTCTCTGAAAGCTCACCCTACAGAGATTATGGTTGCTTTTTAATTGGATAATATTATTACTATTGATTTAGATAATGACTTTTGCAAACCTCAAAGTGTGCAGATTATTAACAGCTGATGCATATAATAAAACAAGTAAGAATTATAATAATGACGACACTTTACCGTTACAGAGCATTTTCCACCCGAGGATTGCAAAGCATAGGGATCACTTTGCCTACTACTGAAAGGCTTGAGCAAAAACCCAGCAGCTGTTTAACAGCCCACTGAAAAAGAATCTTATATCTCTCCAGCTAAAACTTCAGGGGGATTTTAGGTTGACAGAAAGTGATTATCCACACTGGCTTTTGGCTAGGACACAGTGATTCTTGCAGAAAGTGTCCTAGGCTATTCAATTACCAGGATGAAAATATCTGGCTTGATCCTGCAGGTTACTGAGCATTCTAGCCCCAATCTAGGAAAATATTAGCACCTTGTGACCGAATGAATGCCTATATTCACACCCTACACCCTATTGTAATAATTCTGCAAAATAGGCCTTGTGAAGTATCATCTGAAAACCCATAACTTGCTGATCAATAATATCACGGTGAAATGTATGTGGCAACATTATATGTATAGTTATGAATAGCCCTTTCAGATGTTGTTAGCACATATTCAAACCAATGTAACCTTGATTAGGCAGGACTGGTTAAGCAGGTCTATCTTAAACAAAGGCACTTGTGTTTTCCTCAATTTACATGCAAGTAGTAAATAGGGTCCTTGAGACAACAAGAGGGAGACTAGGAAAATCTGCATTTCAGCATACACAGTGGAGAAGCAAGTTCACTCCCAGACTCTAGGTCACCTTCTTTATTACTTACATAAAATTTACTTTGAGGGGTGATCCTCAGAAAAATATACTTCACAGGGGGGCTGGACTATAAAAGTGAGGGGCAAAAAATATCCCAGTCTACCAATCTCTCTCTCTTAAATCACACTTTCACCTAAAAAGACAAAGAAACCAGCAGTTTGGACTTTGGGGACAGATCCTGACTTGAGAATTTGGTCAGCTATGTTGCTGGGAACATGTCATAAAGATCTGATATTGAATCAAGTTTAGTGTGTTAAGTCTTGCTACTAGAAACACTTTATTTTTATTTCTCTGGTAGTCATTTCTGACTTTAATATCTTGCACTTGTACTCACTTCAGATCTGTCTCTTTGTAGTTAAGTAAACTTGTTTTATTGTTTAATCAAAACTAATCCAGTGTTGTGTTTAAACTGAACTGTTTGGGTAACTCCAATTAAAAAACAAAATGTTGTATAGTGACCACTTACAGAGGCAATAAACCTGTAATATCTGGACTGTCGAGGAGGGGGCTGGACAGCGCAGAACACATATTTTGGGGGAAATTCAGGACTGGGAGCGTGTTGGAGTCATCCTGCAAGTAGTACCAATGTCGCTGGAAGCCACAGTATGACTGGTGTGCTGCTGACCGGCTGCTGGAGTCAGAGGTGCTGGACTAGGGTTGTGGCTATACACAGACACTCAGGGTGTGATCTGCACCCTGATTGGCTGTTTGTGAGGGGCCCAGGTTGGTAACTACAACTGCAAAGCATTGTGAGGCACCCCAGGTTGCAGGGCAGGTGGTGATGCAATCCCTCAATGGTCTGGATTGCACCCTGGAATGTGACACACGTCAGCAGTTCTACCGATTTCCATGGCATTATGCATATGCGTAGATTGAATCATTTAAGAGTTTTCTGGATTGGAGACAAAAGTCCTCAATGCACTACAGAACCAAGCCCCTGTGGCACATTTCATCTGTAGATCTCAGTGTTTTTTCAAGGAGGAGAAAGTATGATAAACCTAATTTTACAGCTGGAGAACCGAGGCAGAGTCAAAGTGATCACACAGAAGCTCAGTGACACAGCCAGGAATAAAATCCATGTCTCCTGACTTCCTGCCCTGTGCTCAATCTGTTCGACCATACTTCCACAAGTAGCCAGAATTTTGCTTCCATGTCTCATCTGAACGGTGCCACCTAATCCAGTAGCACAGCATCAGTTCAGCCCTAAGAGGGAAAATTGCCACCTACTGAATGTGACCTGTAGCTCACCTGACTGTCTTCACCTCTCCCTGCGCTTTGTTGCTATGCAGGGTGAAGGAGGAGCAAAGTCTCTCCAGACATCCAGTGCCATCTTTACTTAAGGTCCAGTGGAATCAATGCCTATAAAATCCCAGCCCCTGTTCTAAGCCTCCTGTGCTTGACATTTCTGAGCAGGCCAAAGGATTGTACAGGGGGGAAGTTGTTTTGCCATTTAATGAAGTCACACAAGGCAATCAGTGATCAGGATTCACTTAGACCAAGTAATCTTCAGTCCAAGCACAGATCTGAAGGGAGAGAGAAAAGGGTGTTGCAAGCAGAGCATTGCAAAACTCAGTACCATCAGTCTGCAGGCATTTGAGACAGTCTTTCTGCTTATTTGGTTTCACAGGGATCCCTATCTACAGCCACAAAGTCACGGGACCTCCTGGTCAATCTCCTCCTGGCCCTGGCTAAATTGGCCATCTATAAAACCAGGGCGAGGAGGCTGGCCGATGGAGGCTCCGGTGCCTGTGGGGCCTGTTTCCGATCCCTTGTCCGTTCACGCATCCAAGCAGAGTTCCTCTGGGCGGCGTCCACTGGCTCCCTTGACGCCTTTGAGGAGCAGTGGGCGCTGTCCGGGGTTCTCTGCTCGGTGTCCCCGTCAGACTCCCTTCTTTTAACCCTGTGACCGCACCCCTGACCCTGTTATTTCATTAGTTGTCCCCCGGACTCATTTGGATTCCAGGTCCTGTGGATCCTCCCCTTAAACTAGGGGGGGTCCTTTAGCAGTGGGCGGGCTTCCGCCCGCCCACTTCCCGGAACCCAATAGGTACAGCCAGCTCAATAACGGATTTTTTGGTTTGCTGGCCATGCCGAAAAAACAAAAACAAAAAAACCCTATTGTTTTGGGTAGAACCCTTCAAAATCTGTAACAAATTGAAAAGTTTATTTATATAAATCAAATTGAAGGACATTTCTGAAATGAAGTAATTTTGAACCAAAAATAAAAACTATTTGTTTGACATTTTTATAATTTGTTTGTTTTTAAGCAAACAATTCTGCAAAATGGACGAATTCACAAAGCATTTTGGTGTCACCCAACCTGCATTTTTGCTCCCTCCACAAAAAAAACACATTTCAGCCAAAAAAAATGTCACCCAGCTCTATCTACATTCCCTTTGAGTGTTAGGTTTGAATGAGCACCACCCCCAAAAAAATCAGAGGAAGGAAAATACTGAAATTTTTTAAACTGATTTCAGGTGAAAATCGAGACCACCAAACAGAACCCCCCCCCCCACACACACATCAGTCTGACTGGGTAAGCAAGCACTCAGGTCCCATGACCCTGCTAGCGGGGTGTGACAGAGCCTGAGTCCCACTGTGATTCGGGTCCAAGCCCTATCATTTTGCAGTGTGGACACAGCTTAAGCAACAGACCCAAGTCATAAGTGCATTTAGCAGTATGGATGCATTAGCATGGCTGTGAGACCCATGTTCACAATGCAGTGTGGACACTCAACCACAGACTTGGAAACAGCATAGTGGGTCCCATAGACCTGGGTTTACAATGCAGTGTAGACATACCCTTAAGGGTCTGATCCAATGCCTGGCCTAGCTCCAATGCGAGTTTTTCCACTGACTTCAATGGGTTTTGAATCTGGCCCCTAGACCCTCTGTACATCAGTTTCCCCTTCTGTAACAATACTTACCCACCATCGTAAAGGGCGCTGAGGTGAAGAGATGAAAATGGGCTCTACAAATGCTAAGTATTATCACTATTATTTCCCACTGCCACAAAGTACTGAGAAACTAGCACTATACTTGCTGTTAAATCTGACCTTATTGTCATGGGTACATACTACATTTACAAGAAACAGATCAGAAATACATCAGAAGATTTTGGGAAGAATTTTATCAAGTATGTTCCTAATGAAAGGAAATGGGTAGCATTGCCCTTTAAAGACACAGATTCAATCAGCTGGAGTCAAAGGTATTTTATGCTCGTTCTGGTCACAAGGAGAGACATTTGACCTGCTCCAGGATACGTTACACCCTCTCTTCCTATATCAGCCTCAAGGGCAAGTTTCAAAAGTGTTGATTCCCAAGGTTAAATCCCAGAATTTAAAAGCACTGAATTTAAAAGCTCACATTTCTAAAATTTAACAGAGTAATGTTTGTAAATGGCACATACACAGGGTTTATTTGACCAGTCGTCAACAGAAGGTTAGCATCATATTTTTTTCTTTCAAATACAGCATAGAAAAGGGGGCGATGCAGACAAAGGGGAGTTACTGGATATACAGAAAAGAAGAACACAGAAAGTGTAACATGTTAACTTTTAATGTGAAGGTCAAACACTACAGCACATTATGTAACTTCACTTGAACTACTTAGCTAGCCTGCTTCTTAACCAAAAAAAAAAAAAAAAAAGGCAGGGAGGGGGGTAAAAAAAATCATTTGATTCATTCACCTTTTATTCCCATATGCAACAGAACAAATTGTATTTCCACTGCATAGTGCAGCCCGTAAATCTCTAGAATATCTATATGGAATTGGAAATTATTAAGCATTGCATTTCTATCCTATGTAATTGGAATGTAAATGAGGAGAATCCCAGATACACACAGATAAATTCAACTCTCCGTGATAGTAGGGTACGTCCAGATTTGCAGAATTTGTCTCCCCTGACTCTCTCTTGCTGCTCAATTATATCTAACTTCAAAGAGGTTGTATGGATAGATCTTTCAGTCACAGATGGCTGATGGGCTGCGTAAGTACCACTCCCCATCTTACACAATGATAGCTGTGAGTGAGACACAACGAAAATCAAGGGACAAGGCAGCTATCATAAGCATGGCATGAATACAAAGAGATTTTCAAGTGAGTGTCTTTATAGTGAACATAACTGAAACTGCCTAAAGTTAATCCCACTGCTCCCTGAGATCGAACAGCTACAGCTAATTTTAGTTTTGATATTCTAAAATCCTACCTAGTTCTCTAGCTCTTCCCCACCCCCACAACTGTAAAATAAACCTTTTTCTGCAGACCGGTAGGGGGTTGGAACATCGTTTGTTTCTTGCTCTCACACCCAGAGGATGAGGGAAAGAGAATTATAGATTTATATTTTTAGGTCAACTCTTTGGACCTCATTTTCATCACAGGTTCCAGAAACATTCTAATCAATAATCTAATAACCAGGGAATCAAAGGGAGTGGGGAAAGAAGGAAAGCAAACCCATTACCTATTGCTAGCATCCCATTTATGGGAAAGGGAAAAGGGGAGGGAAGATCTAAACCCAACAGCTGATGTCTGTATACCATTGGAAGAAAGCTAGTACAGTTGCCACCTGTCTCTATTTTTGCATGTGAGAGCTTTAAAAAACAAACAAACAAACAAACAAAAACACCAGCAAGCAACCAACCAACCCAGAATGCTGCAAAGAGTATTTGTGGTGATTCGGTAGGTGATGCTTCTCCCTCTAAGTGCATTTTGAATCAACAACTCTTTGGTGTCAGGGGAGGACTGTGCTGCTGAAGTTGCTGACTTTTCCATGGAATGTAAAACCAGGCTGCTGCCTGCTTACTGTCATTAAGAATCTATGACATGATGCCATAATGATGCTTTATGATATTGCCATTCTACAGAATGCAAATTAATTCAGTGTGTCACGACATAATGATATTGTTTGGCATGGCGACATGAATTACAATATGAGGATGTTCTGTGATAATATGATATCTTATGAAATGTTGATGTTAGATACTGACATGATGAGCTTGCACTGTGATATGACAATAATGCAACATGGCATTGTGATATTGCATTACAACATGAACATACCACATTATGATGTTGCATCTCAACAGTATGATTTTGCATTGTTACATGATGACCTTGCATCATAATGTTATGAAGCTGTGCTGTGATGTCATTACACTGTTTTCTGACATGATAGCATCAAGATGTTGTGTTGTGATGCGATATGACCACCTTGCACAATGACACCAAGAAATGGTGTTGTGCATGATGATGTGATAGTACATTGTAACATGATCACTTTGTACAAATTTATGAAGTTGCATTGCAATATTTATGGCGCTGCTATATTGTATCATATCGTGACAATGTTGTGTTGAGACATGATTGCATTGACATGATGGCATTTCATCACATAAGGGGGTAGAGCCCACAGTATGGTGATCTGACATCACACTGTCTTGTTGGTGCAATGTGACATCATAACATGACCTCAGAACATGATGTTGCAATAAAATAGCACGACCCTGTGGAGAAACGGGTTTGCCCTACAAGTGGTAACTGTGAGTCCACTTCCTACCAGTCAGGAAGGGCTGTGACAGCAGTCTGTCCCTTTCTACTGCAGAAAGAAACCAAGTGTCTTTTCATAAAATTTCTCCATGAGAAACTCTGCAGAAACCTTGCTGATCTCATCTGTAACTGAAAACTGTGACTTTTAGGCAGGTAGGACTGAAAGTTGCATTAGCCTGTCGCTTGCTTGATGGTATAGCTTCAGACATTGCCAATCCAAAGCTGCAGTTCTTCCTTAAGCAAGTGATAAAACCATTCCTATAATAGCTTTTTGTTATGCAAGTTGTACACAAACGTACACATTAATATAATCTACATGGGTCTGATAAACACCCAAGGACAAGGGGAATCTGTGTTTCAGCCTTGGATCTAGTCTCTTCTTGAGGCATGCACATAATTCCATTAACAACTACCACATGTGACTAGGAGAAAATAGGCCCTGAAACATCATCCTTAATATACCCCTCTGTGCCCAGGAATTTCAGGACACCCAGCAAAGACAACTGACTGTTCACATTTACAGTTAGATAAGTGAGGACAGAGCGACAGCCTAGAAAATCCCAAACATTTTTACAAAACTATACACACTATAAGGGATCTCTTGCCCACCACTAAAATGCAGTCTGGGAAAGAAAAGTGATATCTGATACATATTTAATAGGGAGCAGAGCAGAATAACTTCTCCTATTGGAACGATGAAGGGGGAAATGAGGGGATACAGAACAACTTGGAATTTGGCCAGCATACCTAGGGTTTACACACTATTCCTCTGAAAGTGCCAAAGAATCTTTAAAGAATACAAGCACTCAGGTCCCCGAGTTAGACTTCTCACAAGAAAGCCATCACCTACATATAGCATGGTGCCCCCTCATGCTGGGACATTAATTCAGTGCTAACTCAGAGGGAGAGTGACACCTACTGAAACACCAACATCATGTCTTTCAATACCTAGGACCCTGGATAATCTCTTGAAGTCCCACATCCAGTGCTGACCCTATCCAACTCTACTGAGCTTTCAAAATTTGACAGGATTACAGCCCAATGTGCTGGCTGGTGTTTCAGTCTTTATGAATATTGTGATCTATTGAGTGTGTGTCAAATGTAGCTACACTATTTGTAGAAAAAGAGTGTGCAGTATTGTTCAGGATAGCATGATGGGGTTCTCTATTACTAGATACACATACTTACAGAATTTATAATACATGTCTTGCTTGATTTGGTGGTACTGCTAAGCCATTATGCAACTCACCAGCCCAGCCCAATGACACATAATGTAGTGCATCAGTGAAAGTTTTTTTCAAAAAGCAGAGAAAATCATGTAGGATTCTCAGATATTAATAAATTTGCCAGTTATATGTACTATATCATATATATGCATATGCACATATATATTACACAAGCTATATCTGTCTTTGCACATAAACCCGAGATTACAAAAATTAGAAATGGAAAGACCTATATTAAATCATCTCTGGCATTAGTCCATCCCTGGGTCCCACAGCAAGATGTTTTCCTGATGCTACATGTTCCGGTGCTTTTTTCCATATAACAAATGATAAACAACAACAATAGAAACAAATCAAATAAAAATAACTTTGCCCTTCTCAAGTATCAGAGGAGTAGCCCTGTTAGTCTGGTGAAAAGTATTCACCCACGAAAGCTTATGCTCCAATACCTCTGTTAGTCTATAAGGTGCCACAGGACACTTTGTCACTTTTGCCCTTCTCATGCACCTCCCATGTAAGGATCTTAAAACACTTTCCACACATTAATGAAGCAAGCCATAATGGTGTGTGTGGGGGGGTTATTCTTCTTATTCCCATGTTACACAAGGGGGGAAAAGATTTTAAAAAGGTTAGTCCAGCACACTGTGAACTAACATCATGTACAATTTAAGTTTAAATTACAAAGTCATGTTGCAGTGAAAAGGGTGGAACCTTCCCCATCGGATAAAGTTCTGATTACTTTTTCTCTTTTTGGTTTTGCATCTCAATCATTTACAATCTACTGTATATTTTGCAGCAGGAGAGTGGCTTTGATTTTAATTATATATATTCCACTTGGACACACACACACCCCTTTCCTGGCCAAATTTCCTCCAGACAGAGCATTTTCTTTTACAGCAGAGCTATCAAACCCTGAAAATGAAGAATTTCCTCTATGAATGCTGGGGGGAGAGGGGGCTGTTGGCAAAACAGAAGCAACAGTGAGGGCCTCTGTACCTCCCATGGAGCTGCTTATCCCTCCCGGGCCCCCAACTCCAAAACTCCATCGGGGAAACAACATGCCAGCAAAAGCCCAGCCCCGAGAGCAGCTCTTTAAAGAGCAACTTCAGTAGGAACCGTTCTATTGAAACAGGATTCAGGTCTAGTTCTCTACCTGCCTAGAGCCAGGACCACTGCATCGCAGCCCTGATGCAGAGATGCCCGGGCTGGGAAGAGAAACCTTTGCATTAGCCCACCCCCGCCCCTGGTGGCTCCATATTCACAGCTGCAGTCTAGCTGGGCCCCCGACAGCGCCTTCCCCCGAGCAGAAGCCCCGGGCTAACGCCACAGCGATAAAAGAGCCTCGCACTAGAGGCAGGACGCAACTTATCGGAGGGCATCTTTCCCCCGGCGGCGGCTGCCTGGCCCCGGGGATGCGCTGTGCCGAGAGGCGGACGGGAGGGAGAGGAAGTAGGGTCCCCCCCCCCCCCGCAATACACGTTCCCGCTGCTTACCAGGCGAGCTTGAACCCTTTCATTAGCACAGTCACGACAAGCCGGTGCCCGTCTCCTGGTCCGCCCGCGGCCGGCGCCAGAGGTCCCAGGACATATTGGAGCAGCCGGGGCAGGAGGCGGCCCCCGGGCCAGCGCAGCGTCCCATGCACGGCGCCCCTGCGGCAGGGAAGCAGCCGCGTCCCGCCCAGCCCAGCGGAACCCCGGCTGCGCGCCCCGCGAAGCCAGGCTCCCGGCGCCGGCGGCGGCTGCCGAGGATCGCTGCTGAGCATGTGCGGCGCCGGCAGGGCAGCGGGCTGGAAAACATGCCCTGGCACGGCCGCCTGCCCGGCAGCCCCCGAGGGCGGGCGCGGCGGGGGGGCCGGGAAGCCGGCCCCGTCTGGTCCCCTAGTGCAGGCGGCAGCCGGGCCAAGCACCGTGCCCCGCCGCCCCCGAAAGCCCCAGCCGGCGGCTTGTCCTCGGAGCTGGGGGGCGCACAGCCGGGCAGGGGCCGCCCGTGCGCTCCCGGTTCCAGCTGCTCCGCGCAGCCCAGCCGTGGGGATGAGAGAGACACTAAGGCAGCCTTGTCCCCGTTCTCCTTTAGGCACCCCTAGCGTTGGAGATGGTGGGGCCGCAGACCGCCCCCCCCCCCAGCGCCTTTCAGCAAAAGTTCAAGGATGTTCGGCTCCAGGATTTTGATTTAGCCCAGGATGCAGGGAAAAGCCAGCCAGGGAAATTCAGATTCGGGGAGTCCCCACGCCGCCTCGGAGCGCTCCGACCTGGGGTTTTGGTTCAGCGCCACCTCCACCTAGCACTTTGCCGCCCCCCCCAACTCTCCACACAGGAGTCAGCTAGCTCGCCACTGCAATGGAGCAGCCTCTGGGGAGGACCTGGCAACTGGTTTAAAGCACAGAAGCAACACTACAACAACAGCTAGTGAAAGGAGAGCGTGTGCCTCATTGACGCCGAAGGGGAAATTTTCAGGAAGGGAGGACGTCGACCGGAGACAGGACCACAGTGTTATGAGACAGGACCAGAAGTTAGCACCACAATGTTATGAAAGGCAAGATCCTTAACAACAAAAAGAATGCCGGGTTCCTTCTTCCTGCCTTCCACTCATCCTACCCTGACCTCCATCAGTCAGGACCTGGGCCCACCAATAGGTCAGCACTTCCTACCACATAGCTCTCCCTACCACCAGGCTTGCGTCTTGGCTCAGTCCTGACTCAAAGGAAAGAAAGCCAACTACTGAATCACCATCAGCAGTTCCTGCAATACCCTGAAGCCAGGTCTACACCTAAAAGTTAGATTGCTCAGGGCTGTTGAAAATATGTAGTTAGGTCAACTTAACTCACACCATAGGTGCAGCTAGGTCCACAGAAGAATTCTTTTGTCAACCTAGCTACCACCTTTCAGAGAGGCTGTCCATCCCCACTGGGAGATTCTCTCCCAGTTGCAGCATAGACAGATCCATGGAGACACTAGCCTAGCCATAGCAGCCCGCATATTTGTGACTTCTATGCATGGTGCTTACAACTCATATCTAGAAAGGAAGGCACACATCCTCAAAAGCCCCAATTTGTGTAAAACACAACAACCCACCCACTTAGCAATGCAAGTTTTATCTGTGGAAACATCATGGTAGTATTCCTCTTGCTCCCCACTGAAAAAGGCCCAGTTCAAGGTCTCGGTGCTGATGTTCAAAGCCCTCCATGGAAGAAGTGTCCCTAACTACCTTAGAGAACATTAGCGATATGTTACTGGAAAACAACGATTGAGCTAATTTGATATCCTGTCTAGGGAAGTGGCTTAATCTCCTTTAAATTACGAGGAGACTAAACCTTGGAGTTTCATATCTGTTCAAATGAGCCCGAAGAAATTGGGCATCTTACCCAAACCTTTTCTCGACTATCCTTTTGGGTCTAACAAAATCATGAGAACAAGAAGTTCCCCATTTCAAGTCAGGCTGATACAGTCTGTCTTGCACTGTTTTGGTCATTTCATGTCCAGCCAGAAACCATAGGTAGTAGGAAATGAATAATGATTACCGGGGGTGGGGGGGGGGGAATCAAACCACAAAAAAAGGTTGTTTGAGGCTCTGGGGAAAAGTTCAGTTCAGTGCTAACTTTGCCGATATCTGTGACAGAAGATGCACTCTCTCTGAATCATCTGTCACATCAACCAATGCCAAAACATTTTGGTACTTGCTTCTGATTAAAGCAACTAATACAGGGCCTGATACTGTACAGTGCTGAGCAGCCTAAGCTCCCACTGACTTTAGTGGGAGCTATGCGGACACAACACCCTATAGGGTCAGATCCAATACTGAGCAGGGATGGACCTGGACTGAACCCTTTAATCCAAATATCCCCAAACTTTGAAGGAATTTGGTTCTGAAATGAATCTCATGGTTAGCAAACAGCTTCATTAATTGAGTACTACGGTTTCTCAAACCATACTTCCTCACATCACTGCAAACAGTAAAGAGTGAGGAAATCATCAATTCCAACAATCCCTCTCCCCCTGCTCATTAGACCCAGTGTGAGCGCATCTCAGTTTCTAAACTGCTTCACTCTCCCTGGGATGGTTTGAGCCTGTGGCCTGCAAGTAGTTAGGGAGAGAGGCAAACTGCAATGCTGTAAAATGGGTCAGGAGACCTGCAAGTCTAGCGAATCTGGGACAGACCACTGCTGCAGAGTCACACGTTTGGAAATCATAGCTCAGGCAGGGGGAGACTGAGCAGGCAGCCACGTGCTGTTTTGTAAGAACACGTTGGAGGTCAGGAAATTATCAGGAGCGAGAAAGGCTAAGGGGGAAATATAAGCACCAAACTCTGGCAGAACCGACTGCCCCTTGGTGAGAATTCGGCTGGGATTTGCATTCTGGCATCCTTGAAGGGAGCCTGGGTGAGGGGGCTGGAGATGGCCAATCAGCTGCTGTGGATCATAATCAGGTGATCCCTGCTGTCACTGTTAGTTACAGTCTCAGATTCTACTGCCTTGCCCATCCATGTCAGCTAATGCTGAAAGGGTGAGCCCTCTCCTCTCTGCTCCCCCTGTGCCCAGACACACACCAGAAGAAAGGAAGTGGTATTAAAGATTGAGCCTGTCAACATAAAAGCGTAGGGGAGGTGGATGGACTAGGGACAGCAATTGCAACTGCCTCCATGGAGATAGGAACCAGGAGACGCTAAGCACTCAGTCCATTTCATGCAAGGTGGAGTCCAATTAGATTATCCACCTACTGTACCCTGAACATCTGCCCCATGAAATGAGCAAATGGGAATGAAGGACAGTTTTGAGATTTAGATGCAGGACTGGAACTCAAGATATCTGGATTCAGTTCCTGGCTCTGCCACAGACTTCCTGTGTGACACTGGGCAAATCAGTTAATCTCTATGTGCCTCAGTTCCCCATCTGCAACACAGAGATCCATATTTCCCCCTACCTCACTGCGTGCTGGGAGGATAAGTTTACTAATGAGAGCTTCTGGTCCAGTGGAAATCCCATAAATGGGACCTCTCTCATAGAATTTTGGTGCTTTTCCTCCGAGCCAGAATCGGGAACTGAAGCCACACACGAACGTTTAAAAAAATAACGAAAGCAAAAACTCTGCATAACTTTTCCAAACCTTAGAAAGGCTTGGAAGTTCTGACTGGTAGAAGCCACTCAGAGAAATCTGGATGCTTTTCCGAACCCTCATCTACAAACAATCAAGTCCTCCTCAGTCTGCAAAACTAGGGTGGAGTGCTTGCAAGTACAGAGAAGCTAATTCATTCTTGCCCTGCACCTGGTGCAAAGCGATTGTGAACTGCGACCGTTCAGATTGGGTAGTGATTTACACTCATTTTGCACAGGTGTAAATGTCTGTAACAAAGTGAGAGGCAAAGATGAAATAGGCCCAGCATCTCTTCAACACTGCTTTTATCGTTAGGTTCCAAGACATAAGCTTCTCCTTGCAGTATCTCAGCACTTACCCTTCAAATCCTGGATGGAAGTCATCAGTGCAGAAGTCACCACGGAAATTAAAATCCCTTTGAAAATAACTTTACTTTCTGTTACAGTTGGATCTGCTTCGATAAAATAATGAATTTTTAACAAATATATTTTAACTGCATTTTTTCCACTCTTTGGTTCAATTCAAAGTTTAGGTTCAATTCAAATCCCTGACACACACTGTATTAGTCACCCCACTACAATCCCAGTCTGAGCAGCTGCTGGCTAATAAAAGGCAAGGAAATAAACAATCTCTAATCCACCGCGCTGAGATACAGTAAATGGGCATCTTTTCTGGCGTCATTCATCATTTTAATTACAGTGCATAACAGAGGAAAACACATCTCCTGCCAGATGGAACAAGTGTATCAGGTGTTTAATTAACTCCTCCTCCCCTAGCTTCTTCCAGGATATTCCCACTGAACACTTGCAGCACAGAATGAGAACTCTGCAGTTTCAGGGACAAAAAGGCAGCTCTCAGGCTTGGGTTCTCAGTTATCACTGGTCTCTTTTAGCTGGGATTTGATTCCATCCCCATCCACTGTGTCCTGGCTGGGCATCCTCATCTCACAGTGGGGCTGGTTTTCTTTGCTCTCTGCTGGATAAACTATTTCCCCCCTTGCTCTCATTTAGAAGCAGGGACAGATTAGGAACAGCTGCCACTTACAGCATGACAAAACTCTTTGTACTGAAACAAAATGCTAAGAAGTCCTTCTTTGAAAGGGTTACTGGCCTAGTGGATAGGGGGGAAGCGGTAGACATGATATATCTTGATTTTACTAAGGCTTTTGACACAGTCCCACATGACATTCTCATAAGCAAACAAGGGGAATGTGGTCTACTCTAGATGAAATTACTATAAGTGCACAGCTGGTGAAAAGACTGTATTCAAAGAGTAGCTATCAATGGTTCACTGTCAAACTGAGAGGGCGTACCTAGCGGAGTCCCATAGGGGTCAGTCCTGGGTCTGGAACGGTTCAATATTTTCTTTAATGATTGGATAAAGGAGTGGAGAGTACGCTTACAAAATCAGCAGATGACACCAAGCTGGGACGGATTGCAAGCACTTGGAGGACAGGCTTAGAATTCAAAATGACCTTGACAAATTGGAGAAATGGTCTGAAATCAACAAGATGAAGTTCAATAAAGAGCATTGCAAAGTACTTCACTTAGGAAGGAAAAATCAAATGCACAACTACAAAATGGGGAATAACTGGCTAGGTGGTAGTACTGCTGAAAAGGATCGGGGGTTATAGTGAATCACAAATGGAATATAAGTCAATAATGTGATGCAGTTGCAAACACTAATATAATTCTAGGGTTTATTAGCAGGAATGTCATATGTAAGTCATTGTAGGTAACTGTCATACTGATAAGGCCTTGGCTGGAGAACGGTGTCCAATTCTGGGCACCACTGTTTAAGAAAGATGTGGATAAACTGGAGGGAGTCCAGAAGAGAGCAACAAAAATGATAAAAGGTTTAGAAAACCTGACCTATGAGGAAAGGTTCAAAAAACTGGGCATGTTTAATCTTGAGAAACAAAGACTGGCGCGGGGGAAGGGGGGCTGATAAAAGTCTTCAGCTATGTTAAGAGCTGCTATAAACAGGACAGTGATCAACTGTTCTCCATGTCCACTTAAGGTAGGACAAGTAGTAATGGGCAATTACTGCAGAAATGGAGATTTAGGTTAGATATTAGGAAAATGTTTCTAACTAACTGTAAGGGTAGTTCAGTTCTGGAATAGGCTTCCAAAGGAGGTTATGGAATCCCCATCACTGGAGGTTTTTAAGAATTGGTTGGACAAACACCTGTCAGGGATGGTCTAGGTTTACTTGGTCCTACACCTCAGTGCAGGGGGCTGGATTAGATGATCTCTCAAGGTTCAGCCTTACATTTCTATGATTCTACAAACGTTTTGAGGTCACCATGAGCCACCATCATAGAATCATAGAACGATAGGGCTAGAAGGAATCTCAAGGGGTCATCTAATCCAGCCCCCTGCATTGAGGTAGGACCAAAGAGATCTAGAGTCTCCTAAAGCATCCCTGACAGGTCTTTGTCAAATCTCATCTTCAAAAAACCTCCAATCATGTCACAAGGCAATAGCATCACATGGTGAAATAATCACTGGGTGCTAATGTGTGCTCTGGCCCAAAACAATTCTCACGAGACTCCAATGAGAATTCCACAAGCTTCAAAATCAGGATGCATGGCAACCACACTATGATTAAGATAAACCTTGGCCCAGGAGCACTGGCCAAAACATGGAGGCTTCAAATCTATGAGGATATGAAGCAGTGAATTTGGGGTTGCTTTGCGGTACATCGGGGAATATCAGTTCTTGAGACACCATAAGCAGCTAAGAGGAGACAACAGCACAAATACAATGGAAAGTAATGGTGGTAGTCATTAATATCCTGTTGTTACATTCCATTGGCGATCTCAGTGTTTGGGCAAGGACAATAACCTAGCCTTTTCCCCAGGAATTCTCTGTTATCCCAGATCTAAGCAGATGGACTGTACTCTGGAGGAATTCAAAGGTACAGCTACACTGCATTTTAAAACACACAGCACTCAGAGCCCAGGTCTGTGACTTGGGCTCGTGGTACAGTGCTAAAAACAGCAGTATAGATGCTCCCAATCTTGGGCTTCGAAGTCCACACTCCATCCTGAGCCACAACATATACATAGCTGGTTTTAGCACCGGAGCACGAACCCAAGCCTGTAGACCCAGGGTCTGAGACCTGCTGCCGCAGGTTTTAAAACACAGTGTAGATGTAGCCATAGGGTCTTAGAGAATGTAAGTATCAGCCCTCTGAAGGCTTCAAACAAAGCATAATATGGGACAGAGAGCTAAACCAGGGGATAAAAAGACATATACTAGATCACAAAGCTTAACACTACTTGGGATTTAGTACTTTAATATTAACAGCATTGGAACAAGCTCTGATGTTAATTACCACCAATGTAAGTCCAGAGTATCTGCACCCAAGTTAGTACTGGTTAAAAAAACCCCACCGCCATGCATAAGTTGTTTATGTTTTGCAGGTTTGGGAACTGAGCTGTTTTTTATAAACGTTCACAAAAATGTTACCAGGTTTTCAGTAAATAAAAAACAACTCCAATAAGCATCACAATAGTGGTTTCAATAATGTTTTTTTATAAAAATGTGTCTCACACAATTTTTTTTCACAATTCTTACAGTTGTTTTGGGGAAAAGGCCATTTTTTCAATGAAGCAAGTTTTCATTCAAAAATTTCTGACCAGCCATAGCTGCGGTCAAAGTAGGGCTACTCCACATTTACACCAGTGTCACTTGATTCAGGAACTGGCCCACAGTCCCTAGCCTCCACCATTCTTGATGGCAATTATTTTTCAGATAATAGAGATAGACAATATCACTTCTGCGTAAGCTGGAGGTAAATGAGGGTGAGGAACAACGGTGAAGCAAATACAATAATAGGGACAATCTTGCACATATATAGCATCTTCCGTCCAGAAGAACATCACAGAATTTACTAACATTCTACAAACACAGGAACTGCAGTGAAATGCAGCCACCTCTGGGGTAAAACACTGTCGCTGTTCAACAGCACAAAACAACACTTCACAGCCATTTAAAGAAAGGTAGTGAAGAATACTAAAATTTATCTGAAAGAGGGAACTTAGCAAAGGGGAAATATTTACTCAGTTTAAAATTTGGTAAAGGCACAGGGGTTAACATCCTTCCTCTTAGGAAATGCATCATGGGTTCCTCAACAACCATGAATGCTCAGGGCCTCAGATATACATCTCATTAAGGATGGTATTCCAGCAACACAGCCAACCCTAGCACAATGCCTGGGTATCTGGTTCAATACTACTTCAATGGGAAGACATTCAGCTTCATAATCACGAATATCACTTCCCGCAGCACCTGGTCTTCCCCATCTAAATTATGATGCATTCCAACCATGCTTAGCTTCCAGGAGCTGCTGAGATCACAGCACAATATAGGGTTGCCAACTTTCTAATCCCACAAAACCGAACACCCCTGCCCTGCCCCTTCTCCGAGGCCCCACCCGCCGCTTGCTCCACCCCTCCCCGCCCCCCCCCCACACACACACACTGCTCGCTCTCCCCCACCCTCACTCACTTTCACCGGGCTGGGGCAGCAGGTAAGGGCTCGGAAGGGGAGTGAGGGTTCTGGGGTGGGCCCGGAGATGAGGGGTTTGGGGTGCAGGAGGGGACTCCAGGCTGTGGCAGGGGAGTAGGGTTCAGGGGGGTGAGGGCTCCGGCTGGGGGTGTGGGCTCTGGGGTGGGGCTGGGGATGAGGGGTTTGGGGTACAGGATGAGGCTCCAGGCTGGGGGTTGGGCTCGAAAACCAGATGCCTGGCAACCCTAAGCACAAAGCAATAGGGCTGCAGATATTATGCAGATATGGTCACCATATTTCAATCCTACTCTACTGTCTAATCAAGTCACAATAGTGGCAGACCCGTGCCTGAACACAGCTGCTGCCATGGGCGTTGGCACTGAGATCCTAAAAGTGCCATGTCCAGATGTGTATGCAAATCCCCCACTCTGAACACTGCTGACACAGTTCATGGCACACACTTCCGGGCCCATTTCTCCCCCCCCCACAAACCCACCCTGGTCTGTTCGGCTGCATTCCTGTAATCTGACACCACGGTCCAGTCTTCCAGCCCTTAGGAAAGCTGCACCTACAAACTGGCAAGAGCAAAGACTACAAGCAGTGGTGTAGCCAGGTTCTAACACCAGGGGGAACGAACACATAAAAAAAGGCGCCACCCGACCCGACCGTTGGCCCCACCAAGAGCCCGTTGTTGGCCTGGGTTCTTTCACCCAGGCCAGCAGCGGGACCCCGGCTGGCAGGAGTCCGCGGGGGGGAATCCCAGAGCGGTGACTGGCTGAGCCGCTCAGCCCGCCCCGCTCTGGGTTTCCCCCCGCAGGCTCCTGCCAGCTGGGGTCTCTTGGCCCGCTGCTGGCCTGGGTTCTTTCACCCAGGCCAGCAGCAGGCTCTTGGTGGGGCCAGCGGCGGGACTTTTGGAAAGGCGCCACTTGGAAAATGTGCTCAGGGGGAGCGGCCGCTCCCCCTGCTCCCCCCCAGCTATGCTACTGACTACAAGCAGTGTTCCCGAGGGGATGCAGGAACCCTGTCCAAATGAGCGAGTGCATCTAAAACCTCAGCTCACTTCCCTTCCCCATCTCCTTGTAACAATAAATTGCTGAGAGCCATTTCTGATCTGCAATCCAGTTTCCCGAGCATGGGAATCTAACCTCTAAGGCACGCTCTAGCGCAGTATTTCTCAAATGCAGCCAGCGTGGCTGCATGCGGCCACCGGGAGCTTTTCTTTTTCTGGGTGGTAGTTGCAGGGATGGGGACAAAGCAAGGAGGTGTTGGGCTCTGCCCTTTCTTGAGCCACAAGCGTCTCTCTTGATATACTACAGCCAAGCTGCCTTATCCAGCCTCCAAGCTGTCCCAGCTAATCTCTGCCCTTTCTGTGAGGGGCAGACAAATGCAACAAAGGGCAACAGCAGTCAAGAGACCAAGAATTGCTTAGTTCTTCCCTCCCCCTCAAAAATCCCCCAAATGGGCTACAACATAAACTCTTTAGAGCAGGAAGAAGTTACATCAGACCTCAAAGGAAAGTAGAATATAAAGGCTAAAGGTGTAAAACTTGGAAAGGAACTTATTCGTGAGACTTGGCTCCTGTCCCTAGCGTCCCCTGGTGCTAAGGCAGCCCCCAGAGTGTCAGGGTGGGGAAGGGAGAAAGTAAAAGGACGAGTGAAAAAAGGAAGAAGTTGCCAAGCGAAGCCACTTACGCACAAGGAGGCCGGCAGCATTTCCATCCTACCTTTGCTGTCGCCATATCAGACGCCTCCATGTTTTCTGCTTGGCCTATCAGTAAACAAGACCATTCAGGGAAGGGGGGAAGGGAGGAAAGGGAAAGTCAAAGATGAGGAGGAAGAGATGAACAATTTGACAGGCAGATGAGAATAAAAAGAAAGTTAGTCAAGAAGTAGCCCCAGGCCTACCCAGCTGCCCCCAGACAGGGAGGAAAAAGAGAAAGCCACCCCAGAGGCTGACTTCTCTGCCCCTGTAAGCTCCCCGACAGGATTCTGATTTAGACTCTTGGCTGGAGTCAGGCAAGCTGTTTCAGCAGGAGATGTGATTCATTAGCCAGCTACCCCCGTGCCATCCAAAGGTCTAGCATGCTGCTGAGGCAGAGAGCATCCTCCCATTTTCCTCTGCATTCTGAGCTTCTTCAGGGAGCACATATGTAAATTGCCTTCCTCCTGGACAAGACAACGTGCTGCTTCCCCTCTCTCATTCTATGGGAAGGGAAAGCAACACCAGGAACGTCCCACTAGGCACCACAGAAATGTGGAGGGAGGAGAAAAGCAGATGGATGCTGGACAGTACATGGATGCAAGAGTGGGATCTGATGGGTGCTAACTAGGAGGAATGCAGGGAGGAAGGAGGCAGCTTTAAAGGTAAGAATGCAGGGGGGAAAGCCAGACAGGTGCAGCGGAGATAGATGTAGGTGCAGGGATAAACCTGAGATGTTCTTAAAGAGCGATCCGGGTGTACGAAGAAAGTGTGATCATCCACACTTCACTGAAAACACTCACCTCACAAGAACACTCAGAAAATTTTGGGGCCTAAACTGGGATCTCTGGCTCATATACATGGCTCTGACACTGAAAAATCATTCTGTAAGGTAAATTTGGCACTATAGCTCAAGTGTTGAAAGGCAGCTGTATCTGCAGAGGCCCCTGCCTTTCTGAGACAGGCCATCTGATTGGAGGAGCAGGATGACTTCATACAGCCCCATTCATCATTCGAGGTTTCCTGCCCAGCAGGGACAGCTTCTCCGTTCACAGTTACTGCAGTTTTCCTTTTTGGCCTACTTTACTACAGTAAATCAATCTGGGTTGTATTAGCTGGCCATCCCGGGAAGGGATGTATACAATTGACTGGAATGCACTAACCCTGGTAAACCAGGCAGACACAAGCAATCCTAGCAGGAAGATAGGGCAAAGTATTGCAGAATCAGGCCAATTTAACTTGCCAAGGGCTAGAAACATCATTGTCTGAAGGTGTTCTCGCTCTTTCTCGCTCTCTCTCACACACACAGATAATACAGCACACAATGTACACACATACACAGGGCACTACTGTATAGTACACCCAGACTACGGGGCAGTGGTAAACAATCTGCAACGCCCTCACACAAACACTATTGCACAGTACACACAGACTATAGGACACTGCTATACAATCTACAGAACACATATACCACCATGCAGTATATACACACACAACCAGGCACTAAAATACACCAGAGAGTCTCAGCACACCCACATGCTGGGTTCACCAATGTGCACCATGAACCCACATGTACACCATATACACAGTTGTCAGTGCCTGGGGGCCTGCAGACAGACACTGTTATTTAGATCCCAACCCACAAACACATAATGTGCGTCAATGTGCCGGATGCACACACGCAATATTCAGAAATCCCATCGCACCCCTGGCTGGTGCACAAGAAAGTACGCGCATCTGTGTATAGTATTCTGCACCTCGAGGAGTGATTTTTTTTTTCTGTACAGCATGTGGCTCTGCACGTCCACAGTGCACCTACCTCGCTGTACACGGATGCACATGTACACACAGGTCATGTTATCCATTCTCCTGGTAATTCAGAACTATTCTCTACAGCATGCTCTCAGTGGTTGTATCTGGGCACAAAATAAAATCCAATCTATGAATACACATACACACACTGTCATGCTCAATCACAAGCTCCAAGGGGGACACATGGTTCCAACATCAATTTTTGTTACTGGCATGTTGATGCCCCCTCAGCATGGCTGCAGGTCTAATGCATCCTCATACCTTCTCATCTCCTCCCCCTGCCCCTGCCCCCCCCCCAAAAAAAACGTTTTAAAATGTTTAGCTGCAAAAGCTCTTTGGGGATAGGACTGTCCTTTCTGTCACCTGTCTTTACAATGCCTAGCATAATGGGGTCCTGACCAGACATGCCAAACCCGCAAAAAAAACCCCGCAGAAATTGGGCTTGTTTTTGGCTTAATTGGCTTGTGAGTTGCTTGTTGGCTAGTTTTTGGCTTGTAGCTTGCGGCTTGTTGCTTCTTTTTTTTTTTGATCGGCTCCTGGCAAGCAGGGGCAAAGAGGAGAGAGAGAGTCAGGGGTGCACAGCAGGCCCACCACAGTCCCAGACTGCACGCCGGGGGGATCTAGTCACATGGAGTGTTGGGGTTCTTAGGGATTGGCTTGTGTTGAAATGGGATTAGCTTGATTTTTGGCTTATTGTGAAAGTCGGGGTGCTTATTTACCATGTGAAAGTTGGCAGCTATGGTCCTCAACCTTGACTGCGGCTTAGTATAAATCATGAAAACAACACAGAGCAACCAAGGTACACTCAAACACACAAGCAGCAGGTACACACACTCTGAACAAAAACAGGAAGGAGCCCCACCGTCATCCAGAATTCCAACCCAGCCTGGCGTTTGAATTTCCAAAAGACGTTGTGTTAACATTTTGCAGCAACTGGGAGTGGTGGCAGATGAGCTAAGACCACACAAAAGAGGCAACTGGAAACAGCAAATGGTGAACATCCCCCAACGAAGCCCACTCTCAGGGTATCCTACACTACAGCAGCACAGGTGCAGGCATAGATACTTCTTACACTGATGGAAGAGGTACTTCCGTCACTGTAGTTAATTCACTTCTCCGAGAGGTGGTAGCTAGTTCAACAGAAGAATCCTTCAATTGACCTAGCCGCATCTACACCAGAGGTTAGGCCGACCTAACTATGGTGTTCAAAGTGTGAAATTTTTCATAGTCCTGAGTGACGTAGCTAGCTTGATCTAAGTTTGAGGTGTAGACCTGGCCTCATGAAATCAGACGCCCAGTTTTGCAGATATAAGAGGATCAGAGAAACTTCTGGTAAGGATCCAGAGCTTCCTTCTGACTTCACCCCAGTGACGTCAATGGAGGTACTCCTGATTTACCCCACCAAGATATCAGAATCGGGCTCCTGGACATCTGGGTGCTTAACCAAATTGAACCTCCAAATGCTATAAGGATCATCCATCGCTAACGGAGACTAGGGCAAATTTTCAAAGTATTCAGCTCAATATTAGCCATTTAGCCCATGCTGACTTTAACAGGAGTTACAAACAACACCCAAATGCCCCGTCCACTCCCCTGCTCCTAAGCTAGCCTCAAATGTCATAGGCTCTACACATTCCATGCAAACACAGTTGGTTGTACAGGCAAAATGCACATGTCCATTCTTAGACACACACACACGGCCTACTCTCGCAGGGATTCATGACTGTAATCTGGCTGCTGCAAATGAATCATTCCTGTCCCAGTTCCACTCTAGCAACCAGTGGGAGTCCAGTGCTAATAATAAAGGGCTAATTGTTAGAGCATCCACAGAAGCAAAGTCAAAAGGCTTAGGGAGGCTGACCATATCAGTCTCCTAGGTACTCTGTGCGCACATGTGCACTTAGACCAAAATGCTGTACATAAGCCCTGCCACTTTAAGTATAGCGCTGCTCATCCGGTTAGTCACAGCTACAGGGGAGTTTGCACAACCCTGGGTGGAGCAAAAGGGATGGTGAAGGAGCAAGCGGCACAAAGCAAAATCTATTAGCAAGCGAATTGGTGAGAGGGAAAGCTACAAACAAATCAAAAGATTTCAAGGAGAGAGAAAGAGGGGAAATTATGCCTAGGGAGAGTGCAGTGTGGGTAAAGGAATACAGGGAACAGACATAACATAAGGGATAGGGATTGCCAGGAGTACTGAACCCTGGGAAAAGATGCCTAAACTGCTGAATCCTCTCTGGAGTCAGTGTTCCGCAGTCTCTGCTGTCAGAGGAGGTTATCTGCAAGCCCAGCATCCCCAAAGTAGGATCCACCTCTATTTCCTCAGGGAAATTTCATGAGGGCTGACTCTACTTCTGGAGCCGGGAAATCATGTGAGGCTGTATTTGCGCATGGAGTGAGCATGCATCACATGCCTGATGCATCATGGGAGCTGTAGTTGTTCTGTTACTGCATGCTGGGTGGATGTCAAACCATTTATTTCTGCACTAAATGTATGTGGTGCTTGAAAAGGCATGTGTTATGTCTGAGGGTCTCGAGAGAGGGGATGGGAAACAAGACTTTCTCTCTTAAAAGGTGGGGTGATGGAGGGTCCTCGCAGAGGATAAAGTGTGCCCTGCAAGAGGAAGAAGGCAGGATATTTTCCTATGGACGCAAGGGGTCCTGGGGAGAGCAAGGGGTCCTTTCTGAAAGAAGGAAAAAGCTCTTATTGAAGAAAGCAGAAAGGGTGGAATTGGAGCCATTTTTATTTTTTTAAAATTTACGCCACTCAGATTTGAAACTGCTTGAAAGAGACTGATGACTATTTCCACACACTGTTTCACATAATTTTCAATTTTTTGTTGGTTTTTAATCAGAAATTTGGGAAGGTTTGAATTTTGAAGCTACCTTTTTGCTCTGGAGGGGCTTGTTTTCTTTCAGAAATGAGTTCATTCGCATTGCAAAAGGGGCCTGGGTTCAAGAGAAAACTTCTTGAAACACAGTGGAGTTTTCAGTGAAACAAGTCCATTTTTTTAGTTTGTAATTAAAGGGAGCCCAGCCCCCTCGCCCCCCGACCTCCGCCAGTCAATTTAAACTTTCACTGTAAATATTTTGCACACCTTTATGCGGAAGGATATGATGTTTCAGGGTGTCCTTCCTCTTGGGGACTAGACAAAACAGTCATTAATGTAATAGATGAGCTCTACTTTTTGTTAGGCCAACATTTTCCACAGTGTCTACTGATTTTGAATGCCCCAACTTGACACACTATAAAGGGGCAGATAATCCTTTAAAGTGTTGAAACCCTTTCAACCCCTTTGAAAGCCTTCTCCTTAGTGCATAAAAGAGGCAGTAAAGTGACGAAACTAGTCTTTATACAGAGCCTGCATCCCGTCTATGGGCTTGAAAAGGTTTCTGATACTATACTAAGGGATATTGCACCAAAGCAGCTTTCATAGGAACTGCCAGACTGGATCAGATACAAGGTTCACCTAGCCTAGTCTCCTGCCTCTGACAGAGGTCAATACCAGATATTCCCTAGAGGAAGGTGTAAGAACCCTGCCGTATGCAGATATGAGGCAATCTGCCCCCAGATTAGCTCTCATCTCCCTAAGCATTAGAGATCAATTTAAGTCTTTTTAGGACTGCAGAAGTAGGTGTCCTGTGAGAGCAAGAAGAATTAATACAAAGAGACAGAAATAAACTGAAAGGGCTACAGGAAAGAAAGTCCTGGAACATGTGCAAAGACTTAAATTAGGGGAGGAGTTGTAGCTGTGTCAGACCAAGGATATGAGTGAGACGAGGAAGATGAAGTAATATTTGGTTACTTTCTCCAGACCTGAGGAAAAGCTCTGAAGCTCGGAAGCTTGTCACTTCCACCAACATAAGTTGGTCCAATAAAAGATATTACCTCGCCTATCTTGTCTCTCTCAAGTTAAGGGAGACTTTTGGGATATTTGCTAGGTACGACTTTTTTAAGGGATGCCAAAAGATATTCTTTGGAGCACTAGTTCAATTCTGGGAACCAAGGTGGATATTTAGTGGAAACTGAGAAGGATGGTTGATTTTTACAGAGACATAGAAACAATTAGAATCAAAGTGGGAGGGTAAATAAAAAAGGGGTGGTGATTTGTATAGGTGTAAAGAGAGGCAAGAGTCTGAGGGTAGTGGGAATGGGGAGACTATAATAGGCACTGCAGAGAGAGCTTGAGATGAGAAGAGGTTAAGAGGAGCAGAATGAGTTTGGTTTGGGACAGGATAATTTGGAGTCGGAAGGGATGTGTTTGAAGGAGAATCACAAGGGGAATGACTGGAAAGGAATTAAAAGAAAGGAACAAAAGAAAGCCCACTGACCCATCACTTCTAAAGCCTGAAGGGAGGGAAGAGCAGGGGATGGATGGGTTAAATCTCAAGACACGGGTTGGATTGGTCCTGAACCCAGTTTCCCAGTTTTGGGAGGGAGGACTGCTGTCCATGTGTGCACAAGTCCATTACCTTATTATCACAAAAAACTTTTCTCAGTATCTCCAGCCTGGGTCATCTCAATGCTGAAGACCCATGCTAACACGGGACAGATCTTCCAGCAGGTTAAGGAGGACAGTGATGGAACAGTGAGGTAAGAGACAATCTGCCCTCTGCATCCCCCACGTGTTATAGCAGGCAGCACACATGGAATGTAACATACGAAGTATTTTCACTTCTCAGGAACTTCACTGTCCTGTTCACCTGCCAAGGGCGCAGGTAGGCAGGACCTTTGGGATAAATGCCTCAGATTCTGAGGGGACCCACACGAAGCAACAAGCAGCAGGGCAATGCAGCGCATGGCTGATGACTGTCTGTTGAAGTGGCCTGCCTAGCTCTCTTGACAGAAGTCGAAGAACTCAGTTGCCCTTGAACAAAGCCCATGAGGAAGGAGGAGGGGGCCCGGAAGGAAGGTTCTCTCCAGGACAGAGAGAGGATGCCTGAAACTTTGGTGGATCCAGGCCCCCTGCAGAATCCCTCAATCCATCCCATAGGGAGCACAATCCAACACTGTAAATAAAAGAAAAGGGAGGAGGGTGAGAGAGCATGCAGCAGTGTGAACTACTATGGGTTGGAGGGGGAGGAGAGTGTGAACAGCACAGCAAGGTTCAGAGAGGGGTTAGAGCCAACGTGCATAAGGCAGCAGGAGAAGAGTATCGCAAGAACCAGCTAGGTAGAGAGGGAAGGAGATTGGTTAGTACTGATTACAATGGCTGACCTTATTATGGTGCATGCTGTACTGGGGTGACACATGCTGCCATCTTAACACTGGAACACTCAGAAATACTCTGCAGCAGGCCAGGAAACAAGTGCAAAGGAAGGAGGTGGAGGAGGAGGAATACACAGCTCACAACGAGCACTTACACAAGCACAGTCACCTGCAGGGGTCGGGAGGTCTGTCCGTGCTCCAATATGCTCCCCAGAAATCTTCACAGAATCACAGCAATTGTCTCCCAGCAATCAGGGAGAGATGCTGCCAAATCCACAGGGAGATGGAAATCCCGGCGCAGTTACACAAACGCAGCACTTTTGGGGCAGAAGCAGCACAGAGATGTGACCTCAGACCTGCCATGGACAGATGCAATTCCACAACTATGATGGTTCTGGGTTGTTTTGGTTTTTAGGCACTGGTGTTTTGGCCCCAGAGGGAAAGAGACATGATTAGGCTGATGAAAGGGCGATGATGGGGAAATTTACAAAGGGTTTGCACTATGAGCAAAGAGGCACCGATTTCTCTTCTCTGTTCTCAGATTTCTTCTCTTGGGGGAGAACCAATTTTCAAGGCACAGCTGCCTTCGGGTCTCTGCCGAACTTGCTGCTGCTGCCACCACAGGATAAGATGCAAAACCCGGAGAGATTAGAGAAGAATTTTGGACCAGAACCAAAAGGATTTGAGGTTAATAATAATCATAATCAAATTCTCATAACTGGGATTAACCAACATTAGTGTTTCTTTCAAGCTAACCTCTTCCCCAGAGTGAAGCTGTCTCATCTAAACTGCTTTTTCCACTTGTGTCCAAAGTCTGCAATGAAGGGGCAACTTGAACCTTGACAGTGCTGATAGCAGTGGGTTTTTTCATGGCCGAAAACAAGGATGCTAGGACACTCAGAGAAAAGCCCCAGTTAGGTTTGTAGAGGAAGAGCCAGAGGGAAATAGTCCCAGTACTTCTGATCCATCAGAGGGGATTCTTTCTTTTCCTTCCTCCTTTTGCCTGGATACATGAGATTCTAATTCCCCAAGTAAGAGAGGCAGCTCCGTGCAAACTCGAGTCAGCAAGGTGCATCCTGCACACTTTCTCTTTGCCTTCTGCTTGCTGACTCATTCACAAGAGCTGCTCTCCCCTTTCCTCCACGCAGCCAATCAGCATGTGGCTGGCTCTCATCCCTATGGACACATGGGCTGGCCTAATCACTTCCAGTAACCCCCAAAGCGAGACTAGAAGGTTAGGACTTCACGTGACGAGAAGCAGTGCCAAGGAAGGAGGAAATCTGATGCCAGGATTTTTCCCTAGGAAAAATCAAAAGCTCTTGGGCACTGATGGGCACTGGGAAAGGGTTAATGTCATTGATGTTGAAGAACATGCTCTTCATGGATTTCGGTAATGAACGAGTAGACACTTCAGGAGAGCAGCTAGCAAGAGGAGGTTTTATATTTAAAGGTACAGCAGTGAACAAATTTGGCTTAAAAAAGAAACATGAAATCTCACTGGAAACTTAAGCCACCCTGAAATGGGATACTTCTACCAGTCTGGGTTCTACAGGGCCCCCTCAAGGACAGGTTTGGTAGGGGCACTAAATAGTATCAAAGCCTACCCCCTTCATTTTTTCCCATGTCTTCTGGGGTTTGGAACCAGACAGGGAGGAGGGTTAAGTGGCTTAAGGCTCAACCTTTTCCTTTCTGAGGTTGGGGGGGGGGGGACTTTACACTTCCCGAGCTACCTGCTCTACTTCCATTCTCCTTATATGGCCCTTATCCCCTTAACATAGTTCCATGTGCCTCCCAAGTACCCCATCTGTGGATCCCAAGACAGGTATGACAGTCTGCTTAGGACAGGGCAGCTTGGATTCACTTAGGGGTGATGAGTGTGCTGTAAATAAGGGGCTCTGAAGGGCTCCATAAGGACAACAGCGCCTTCCAGCCAGATGGAGAAAGCTATTCCCAGAAGCTCCTCCCTATTCCCTCCTGCCCCACCACATGCTTGAGTCCCAGGGGAAACTGGAGCAGCAATATCGTCAGCAGCACTAGCTGTGACCTTCGGCTCAGACAGAGGGAACATATTCTAATGAGCCATGCAGAGTCTACTCGGAATGAGCTTCGCAAGCACTCAGCTATCAGCCAGGGCTTTGAACAGCAGAGCAGGCTCTGATCCAATTCTGTACTAGGGTCCAAACATTGCTGTAATTTTAGGTGGGGACAGAACCAGATCATTTTAATCCTTTTAGCCCTGCAGAGTTTGTACCTACCTAGCTATCCCAGAAGCATCAGAGAATCAATATAGCTATGCGATTTTACTCTGCCTCATCTCCAACCTTGTCGGCTAAGTTCTGATTGCAGAAGCTTTATTGCTGGTGACTAAGTAAAAGGCAGAAATGACCCAGCTTCATTTTCACCTCCCAGGAGGAGTTTGTAGTGTTGGCAGCTTAGAGTGGGAACTTTTTGACTTTTTAAAACTGGGGGTGTTTGCTTCAGAACTCACAAAGAGGTTAAGGGCCAGGTTCTTGGATGGGACCATCTTTGCGTTTCGTGTTTGCACAATTAGACCAGGGTGTGTGTTATCACCAATCCTCATTGTGTTAGCAATAGGCTGGGTGAGGAAGCAGGCAACAAAAGGCATTGTGGATAGTGTAAAATGGGGTAGCGGAGACGAGTTGTTGTTACTAATTATTATTATGTTCCCAAGGGATTTAACAATAGGCATGCTTCATTTTACAACACAAGCTTGGAACAGGAGCCTATGAAGTCCAGCGTCTGGCCCATGCCAGATGCGTTAGAGGAAAAGGCAACCTTAATGCATTTTGCTGATTGCCACAGGACTCAAGAATGAATTTTTGAACAGAGCAATCAGCTGGATACCCTGAAGTATGAGCTCTGTCTGCATGACTACAGATCTCAGACATAAAATTATCCATCCCTCTTAATTTCATGGACAGCACGGGACTTTTCTAAACTTCAGATCCATCCACCCATATAAGTGGCGACTGTGGAACTCCTCAAGGCTGGGGGATATCAGAGCACAAGAAAAGGCTCTACAAAAGAGACCTATCCTGCCTGGTCTCCTACTTGCATCTTATCCCCACAGGGCAACAAGAGGGAAAGGGAAGGCTTATCCAGCCCCCCAAACACTTCCCAGCTATGCTGGAGAGAAGACACCCTACCCCCTTTTTCAGATCATGGATCAGCACATCATGGAGGGGAAGAAGAAGGA
Organism: Chelydra serpentina; assembly: GCA_037349315.1. NCBI lineage: Eukaryota > Metazoa > Chordata > Testudines > Chelydridae > Chelydra > Chelydra serpentina. The sequence continues at coordinate 8,342,934 of JBAIAC010000037.1, read as the reverse complement.
TGACAGAGATGGGGGGGATCACATAACCTTGCTGGGGGCCATCAAATTTCAGAATCTGTGCTGATCTAATGACAGGGCTATGAAAACACAGACCCTATTCAGCTGAGAACAGAGCATCCTAGCAGCTCATGTAATGAGGCTGACAGATCTTTCTCCTCCTGTACTGGATACATCTCAAAAGGGCAGCTGGGAGCTCCTGGAGCTGGGACACCAGGTGCAAAAGGTTCCAAGCTTGGCAGAGAAAGGGGGAATTTATCTTATTCCAGCCGCTTGTCAAACCTACTTTACCCAACAATGCCGTCCACAGGCAGGCAGCGGCACGTGCTATAATTAACAGCCCACCTCGGAGACACTGGAGGGAGAACAATGCTGGCGTAGGAGGAATTGGGAGCAGGTGATCTTTGCGCCCTGACAGATCTGCCAACAGCAGCAAATGCGCCGGTCCTAGCAGAGCAGTGCAGCTCTCATCAAATCGCTATAGCCCGTTCCTGTAAGTCCCAGCAGAAAGTCATACCACGGGCTGTCTCAGCAGCAGTGGGGGTGCAATGAGGGGGGCTACTGGCACTGGTACCCATGGAGGATTATACTCCTTCATTGCTAACAGAGGGGAGTTGCATCCTTCAGATTTGGACTTCTCCAAAGCTCAGCTATTTGGCACTGTACCCATAAGGGTCAGCAGATTTTGGATCTGGATCTGAATTCAATTTTTTCCAACGTTCAGGGCAGGAATGTGATTCAGAGCCAGAGATCTGGCCCCATCTCTCATTAACCCCAAAACCCCTCCACTTCCAGCACACACACAACCAACCATCCAGCCCCAACACAGACAACTCATACATACAAGTCTAATAAATCCTGAGCCATGCAGGGGATGTGCAAAGGAAAATTAAAGGAAGCTACACAAATAAACTCATGGTCAGCAAGGGGTGGGGACGGGACATTGGTTAATGAGGGATGAACCAGTTCACATAAAATATTAACCAAACCGAATGGCCACTCATAACCTTTCCCAGGTTCATCTCAGGCCCAAACTACCATTCAGAACCCAATCCCAGCACCTTTCCCCAAATTCATCTCAAACCTGAACTGTTGCCCAGAAGCTAGCCCTGCACCTTCACCCAAACGCCATCTCACCATTTTTTCCAGGTTTGAAAAGTTTGGGTTATTTTTTCCCCCGCTTGTGATTTTTCATATCTGTGGCAGCTTCTGCACTTGCTGGCTCAGGCCAGGACAGGGCAGGGAGCAATGAAGAGGCTGGTTCTCAGAGTGTCTGTCTCCTGCGTGGAAGGAATCTCACCGGAAAGCCTGCTCCTGTGAAATTCCCAACCAAGAGGGGTGGATAGTCAGCCAAGTGGCCAGGCTTGGGGTGCTTATCCAAACCTCCAAAAGGTTTGACGCTCACCCATTATTCCTGGGGATGTCCCTACTTCCACCTCTTCATTTCCTTTTCACCTTCAAAGGCCCCACAAGAGGGTAAAACCATAACCTCCCACAACCCCACTGGAGGAAGGGTCTCTCCAGAGCCCATCAATGCCGGTTCTCAGTCTGCCAAGGGTCAAGGGGAGATCACCAGAGAGGGATTCGGGGTGCTCCTTTCCGCCGCAGAGGATGAGTGCATGTGTGTCACCAGGCTCCTGCATGTTGCCAGTCCAGAAAGCTCAGGACAAGAGCTCGGCAACTTGCAGAGCTGCAAACAGATGGTTCCTTCAGTGTCGGGCCAGGTGGGCTCGCAAAGTCTCGCATGCCTGAGCTGAGTGGGTTGGAGATGTGTGGCCCCTATCTGGGCACTCCCTCAGGGGCTTCCTCAAGATGCACCCACCCCTCTTGCTCCAGCTCCCTTAAAACACGCCCCTCCCTATTGAGCTGGGAGGTTCAATAAGCCCAGGAACCTTAGCAATACTTCTGACAAAGTCGCTCTGAGGTTTGCAACAAACCGCGACCTATACAAGCTGCACCCAGCTCGGGGCTTTACTGGGACCATTTCTACTCAGGACCTGAACTCAGACCCATCTGTTGGCAGCACACTGAGCTTGGAGACTATTCTCCCCAAATTTTACACTGGCATTAGGCAGCAGCAGCTGCCTCGTGTTTATCCACTTCCACCAAAACCACATCCATTCCTTTTCTCTTACTCTTGACTGTCCTTCTCCTTATTAATGCAGGAGGCCCCAGCACACTGGGCTGCCTAGCTCAGAGTAACACAGCAACAAGACATGCACCCCTGCCAGCGCATGCAGATGGCAGCATTCCACAATCACTTGGGCTGCCTGGGCAATGGAAAATGGACTCCCTGAAGCTGTGGGAGTGGCAGTGTAAGACAGTCCCTGCTGTGCCTCCATGCACAGGAGAACAGGGACAGGGACACAGGGCGTTACCACCACCACGCCTCTCAGGGGCAAGGGGAAACAGGAGCAGGCAAAGTTTGGTGTAAAGTCCTTTGGGAGCCTAAGATTGAGGAAATGGGCCTGACCCTCCACTTGCTCCCACCAGTGTAAACCAAGAGCAGCTCCTTGGACCTTAATGGAGTGACACTGGTGTAAGAGAGAGGAGACCCAGAGCCTGCTACATACACCAGGGTTGGCAGCACACAGGTACTGCATAGGCCTGGGCAGGTGATTAATCGGCAGTCATGGTACGATTTGTGAACAGAACGTTCTACCTCTTGCGCTGTCCTGAGAGGAACTGTCCTTCCCTGACCCCCGATTTTGGTTCAATCTCTTATCCATCACCCTCCAGCTGTTGTCTATTTCTCTCATCTCTCTTCCCCACCCCCTCTGTCCATTCCTCTCCATTCCCTCCCTTCCCCTCATCTATTTCTCTCCTCACCTCCCCCTCCATCGACTTTTGGATGCTAGGGAAGCAGCACCGATGAGCTTAAGGATTGTATTTCCCACTGGTTCAGCGGCATGGCATTTACACTTCATTTAAGCCTGCTCTCTGCTGTAAGCCCCAGGGGCTCCTCAGGGTCACAATAAAGAACAAGCCTGCAGTTCAAACAGAAGCGAGTGCATGAGTGAGCCTGAACTTGCAGTTCAATAGGGGTGAACTGTTTGGTGTGCTTTGTGTGTAACCCCAGCTTGATGCACTAGTTTAAAAACCTCAACAGTACTGTGTACTCATCTCACCCAGGGCTCCGGGGGTTCTCCTACTCAGCCCTAGTCAATCTTCGGGCCACTCCTTTAAAGCGGAGCAGCATCTCGGGGCTAAGATCATCTGGGCATCACAAATCAGCTCCTAGGTGCTCATGTGGCTATTGCACTTCAGTATCTGAGTAACTCGCAGACATCAGTGAACCCATCCTTACACCACTCCTGTGAGGTAGGGAAGGGATTCTCCTTCCCAGTTGATAGATGGGAAACTGAGGCACACAGAGATGAAGAGACCTAAACAGGAAATCTTGGCAGAGGTGAGAACTGAAGCCAGGTCTCCTGGGTCCCAGTCCAGCATCTCAAAATTAAACTCCTTCCTAGTTTGCTTTGCTAGCTTTCCCCTTCTAGGACTCTGAATATATCTGCACAGTGCATTCAGCCACATCTCTAATGCCCAGACACCTGGATGCACAAACATAATACACACAGACTCCACCCCAGCACAGGACCCAAGCTCAGCCTCATCCACACCTGTCAACTTACATGGCTCTGCGGAAAGCGAATTTTTTCCTCAGGGAAGACACACGCAAGTGACAGACATGCTTCACTGCTGTGCTGCAGGAGACCTTCTCCGGGCACGGGTTCTGAACCATGGCTGGGCCTTGTGGTGCACCAGCCAAGTCTGGTGCCTACGTCCTCCCATGGGGTGGCATAGCAACAGTAGCAGCCGCAGTGGTTCAAGTGTCTGCTTCCAACACCAGAGCAAAGTCAGCGTCCTGTCTGAAGGGATCCGAGGTTTCCAGCCTGTGTGAATCACAGCTCTGAGTTTGTTCGTCCTGTCGAGTCAGGTCACTTTACAAGTTAACTCGACTGGCGATATCCTTGGTACCATCTCTGTTGCTAAGTGCAGGCTTGTAATTAAGATATGGCTGGACATAGCCAAGAGATCGGCCCTCCCCAATCACATCTTCCTTTCTGGTATCTTCCCACAGTTGCCCGGTAGGTCCAGCGTCCCTCTGCTGGTGCCTGGGATATCCTCACCTCCCAGCAGCTTCCCATGTGTATCAGGGTGGGTGCAGGTCCTCTCTCTCTCTGTCCTAGTTCTGCAGGAATGAGATGGTGCTGCGTGCAGAGCTCTACCTGCGTGTGATGTCAGATGCGGTGTACTGGGGAGGAGGGACAAGGGTGCTTGATCCTCAGATCCTGGCAAGCTGCACAGGGAAGTTGATTCCAGAGGGGGTACGAACTTGCTTTTTGCTATGGTCAGCAAGAGTGCTGAGTACAGGATCACTTAAGACACGTGCACCCGCAGGCTCAGAAAAATTAAGGCCATTCTGGAAGCATGCTTGAGCACTGCCTCTGCCACACAGGTGCAAGCAAGTACATAGCAGCTGGGAGATGCTTTTAAAGGCCTGTTCTTTTGGCATGTGCAGTGAGGAGGGGGGACCCGGGCTGCTTGTATTAAGAGTTCCCCAAAAGTCACGCCAAACTTTTAATGCAGTTTGAAAAACATCACAATCTTCCCCACCACCATCACCACCTTAATTTCACACAACCTCATCACCCTTCAGATGCAGCAGATTCTGAATAAGGAGGTGCTGAGACACTCAAGAGGCATGGTCTGGCAGAAGCGGTGCTGATGCTACATTCACCTCAGAGGCAGAGGTGACTGGCAGGTTGTTCTCTGTAAGCGCTCCTGGGCTCTGGAATGCCCTCTGACCCTGGTCTGAAAGAGCCTGCATCGGCTGGCTTTCAGAACATGCTGCAGAGTCTGTTTGTTTCTTCTGGACTTTCCTGAGTGTTAGGGGATATTGAAGAACTGGTTGGTGTGGTGGGTGGGGTTATTTGTATTCAGAGCTGCTGCTTGGTAGATAAGTGAACAGCACATTTGGTTTTGTCATTGTAAATAATGAGCAAGATACTCAGAGCCTGCAAATAGGAGCTCTTTATTGTTCTCGAAAGAAAATAAATAAGTTCCAAGAGAAAGGGGGGGAGGGATAGCTCAGTGGTTTGAGCATTGGCCTGCTAAACCCAGGGTTGTGAGTTCAATCCTTGAGGGGGCCATTTGGGGATCTGGGGCAAAAATTAGGGATTGGTCCTGCTTTAAGCAGGGGGTTGGACTAGATGACCTCTTAAGGTCCCTTCCAACCCTGATATTCTATGATTCTGTGAAAGATCTGCCTCACCCAATGTGCAATCCAGGCTGGCAAATTCAAAATGTTCATAGAGACTGCACCAGAAACTGAGCCTCTGGGTGCGTATCTGGATCTAGGCCAGACTCCAAACCTTTAGAGGTTTCCCCCGTAATTCATAACCAGCATAATGCATTATACAAAACTGAATAAATGAATGGGACTTTTTTTCAGACCAATGAGCGAGAGCCATTGCTCCCCAAGGAGAGATTACACCACTGCACCTCTGCCCTGGAGCCTGACATGATTACAACCGCAAACAATAGAGGTAAAGGCAATTTACCAGCCCTGGATTTAGGTCAATTTAAGATTAGTCTTGTCAGTTAAACAATACATAAAAATTACTTGGAATTAAACATAAACAGCAGCAATCCTGAGGTCACCTTATGAAACACAGGTCACTAGGGACACTGCCACCACTACTTTATAAGGGGGATATGGGGAACTTTAATAATGACTATACATGGTCAGCACCTCTGCTTTGCACCCCATCTGAGAGGTGGCACCTCCAGCAGCCCAGTCCAGCACCACACCAAGACTTTGGTTCAGTCCAGGCTCAAAAGGGGACAGCACTGTCTACTGAATCACCAGCACACTGCTTCTTTCCGTACCTGGAGGGCGCCCTGCCCTGACCCTGCTCAGCCTATGAAATCCCAGACCAAGGTGATATGACTTCACATGTTCCCCAGCATCAGACAAAACTCAGATAATATCTAAGCACCTGTCTTGCTTTGCTGTCAATTTCCCTGTGACCTAGTAGTATACAGTGTTCTCAGCTATTAATTATGCCAGGATCAACAGCACCAGAGAGACTAATAATTGGAGTGAAACATATTGAGGAAAGGGTTAGCTACAACTAGCAGGCACTAGTTCTGAGCCAAACACTCTGTTGGATTATTAATTAGCTCTCTAGGGCTGGCTTGCTCTCTCCTGAGTGAGTCAAATCTTCAGGTCCTTACTAAGCTTTTATTCAGTCCTTACTCAGCTCAGCGCCCATTGAATTAATCAGGAGGAATTTGACTTCAACAGGAGTTTGTCTTAGCAGACACTTAGTAAGAAGGACCTCTGACCCTTTGAGAGGAGACAAGATGAGAGAAGTGCCTCAGCTCATCCTGGAAGAAGCATTTCCTCCCTCATAACATTTTTAATGCCAGCTGTGTCTTAAGGGGCTATGCACTCTCTTCCGCAAGGATAAGAGCAGCTGGTACTAGTAAACACAGAATACAGCCACCCCTTGCAAAGTATTTAACTATTTAACCATCAACGCAACATCACAAACACATAATCAGCAACCAGCTACTAACTTGGAGTATATTCATTCTCCCTTTATCGCTGCAGCTCACAGTCGGAAAATTAACCAAGTAAAACGGCATCTGACTCTATAAACCTGCTCCCTGTGTTTTTGATTCGGAGTTGCCTGTGTGTCTGAGAGGCATTGCGGTGGGGAGAGGCGCTAGCAGGGGGGTGAACTCCAGTGCCGAGCGGGACTAAGCCAAGGATTCTTGGTTCTGTTCCCACCACAGGCTGTTTGGCTTTGGGAAGGTCACTTTACCGCTCTGTGTCCCCATCTGTATAAAGGGGAAAAGCAGAGGAGGCAGCAGGGCTCGCCTGCCTTTCCATTCGCCGCCAGAGCCAAGGTGAGTCTGGAACACTGGCAGAAACTAAAACCAGCTTTTGACTTGTAAAGCAAGCAAATCTGACCCAGATGCCATCTAGGGAGAATAAAACTGGAAGCCCATGCTAGTCACTCAGCTTTAGAACTTCATGAAAACTACTACCCACATGCTGCAAATATACTGCTAATTTTGAAAGGAAAAAACGTTCAGTTAAAGGGTTTGGGCTTTTCTGGGAGTCAGGGGTGCTGGAAATGTTTTTTATAGTGGGAGTGCATGAGAGCCATTGAACCAAACTGTAAACCCATAATGCAAACCACTTCAAGCCGGGTGGTGTGGCAGCACCCCCAGCACCCCTAGGTCCAGCACCTATGCCGTGAGTGAAGATTATTGTCAGGGGTTTAGCAGACACCAGTGCAGCTCATACTGGAGAGTGAGTCTTTGCTAAGAGCCTTTAACGTAAGTGTCTCTTCCTAGGGGCTCGTTTCTGTATGTTACCATACACCAAGAAAGATGCTAAAGCCTTAGATTGTCAGACTGTGATTATATGCTATTCCTGGGAAGAGCGAAAGCCACATTGCCTGACCCCAGAGCTGAACAGTGTGGTAACAGGGTAACAGGACCTAGTCAATTGAAGAAGTCAAAGTTCAGGTGTAATACAGGACTAGAGGCTGTAATAAAATCAGGGTTCTAGACCAGGACAGCACAAAAGAGGCTGCAGTAACACAGAGCCTGTAGCTCCCGTGTAACAGAAGAAAATGGACTGGCTTCGGATCCAATAACACCAGGAGATGCAGAAATACTAACTCTTCTGGTTTGGCTGAAATAAATAATAACAAATAAAATAATAATAATAAATAATATGCAAAGATTTTATAGGTATTCATTTTTCAGCCTCTTTTGTACCAATGCTGCAGTATGAAGCTATATGAGTCTGAAATTTATTAATTTTGGGCTTCTGGAATTTCAAAGAAATCTTTACCCAGCTGCTGGATATCTGCCTTGCATAGCTGACAACTGTCCCCTACACAACAGACAGAAAGGAACAGCTCAGTCACAAACTAGGCCTGGTCTACACTTAAAATTAGGTTGACATACATATGGCACTTGAGTGTGAAAAATTCCCCCCTCTGAGAGCCATAGTTATGCCGACCTAACCCAGTATAGATATGGCTAGGTTGACAGAATAATTTTTCCATCGACCTAGCTACCGCCACTTGGGGAGGTGGATTATCTACCGTCATGGAAAACTCCCTTCTGTTGCTGTAGGAAGTGTCTACACTAGGGCACTACAGTGGCATAGCTGTGCTGCTGTAGTCTTGTATTGTAGACATGGCCCTAGTCTCAACACTAGGAATTTGCAGAGGAATCTGGAAATACAAATCTGGTACAATTTGCAGAGGAATCTGGGAATACAAATCTGGTACAAATTCAGTTGGTTGTTTATTAAGGGGAAGAAGAAGCTAATGGTCAATTGGCAGCCGTGTTTTGTTTGGGTAAAGGTTTGGAAGATAAATGTGGGTGAGATGACTTCATAATTTTGACTTGCAAAGCACATGGAAAAAACAGTTCAGTTTCCAAAAGCAACACCTGTGCCAGTGGGTTTCTTCCCAGTGCTCACAACATTAGTGCTTCTAGTGTAGGGGGAAAGGATTTTGCATATGACTAGAACTATGCACACCCAAAAGTGGATAAACCCAAAGACTAAGTGAAGCTGAACCTCAGTGTGTACACCCTGAGCTTACACTAGACCAGTAACAGTCTGGTAATGATGCATCATTTTAGGATTTGTCAAGTAAGGGGACCTGAGTATAAATGAACATCGGGCATATAAGTAACTGGGATGCAACTGGGAGTGAGGACCTCAGGAGTTCTAATCCTTCCACTGCCACTGCCTCATTGTGTGGCCTTGTGCAAGTCGTTTACACTCCCAGTGCCTCAGTTTCCCAAAACATAAAATTAGGAAATGGCAATTACCTACTGCAAGGGTATTAGAAAGATTAATCAACACAACATCACAAACACATAATCAGCAACCAGCTACTAACTTGGAGTATATTCATTCTCCCTTTATCACTGCAGCTCACGGCTTTTTTACAGCACTTCAGACACTTTTGAGGTGCGGTGCCGTATTTTTTGAGCCAATTCATTCACCTCACTGGAATGGGACAGAGAGGTTTTGAACAGTAACATGGAATCAAGGAGACTGGCAAATGGCTCAGGATGCCTCTTGCCTCTTCTTGTGCTCAGTTTTGCTGCATATAGCAGATAACGATGAACCCCCAGGTAAAAACAGCCAGTCAATCTCCACTCTCCAGCACTTGCCACACCTCCAGCGATACCCTATTTGATCATTTACCCAAGGAAATCCACTTAAAGGCATTGCTTTACACTTATATAGTCCTTCTCACCCAAGAATCTCACAGTGCTTTACAGAGGATGATAAATATCATCATCCCAATGTTTCAGATGGGGAAACTAAGGCACAAAGAATGACTTGCCCGAGGTCACAGCCGGGAACAGAATGCAGGTCCCCTCACCCCTAGCTCTGTGCCCTGTCCTCCGAGCACCTATGCCTCTTCGGGTACGACTACACTGGAATCAAAGACCTGCAGCATGGCCTGGCTCAGCTGACTCAGGCTCCTGGGTCTCGGGCTGCAGGGCTAAAAATTGCTGTGCAAACGTTTGGACTCAGGCTGGAGCCCAGGCTCTGGGACCCTCCCACCAGAAAGTCCCAGACCTTAGGGTCCAGAGCCTGAACAGCCCTGCAGCCCAAGCCCTACCAGCCTGAGTCAGCTGACCATGGCCAGGGGTGTTTGTCTGCTGGGTAGACACACCCATTAGGTTTAGGCATCCAACTACACACTTCTGGCAACTTCTTTAAAGCTATGTGAGAGCAATTTGCATTAAAAAAAAAAGAAAAGCAACCCATGTAAAACAACATATAACAACCTCAATACTCAATCCATGATGACAGTCCTTGTCAAGCCACACAGAGAAACTAGACCATGATGGACTGTTCTCTTCCTTAAACTGACAGGTATCTCTTTCCTCCTTTCACAGACATTCCTCCTACTTAGCATCTTCTGATTTTCCAACACATTATTCTCTTTTCAATTAACTCACTCTTGACCCATCAAACATCTTGGTGTTCATACTCCAGGAGCCACATAAGCAACTGTTCACTGTAAAATAACTATACTACCCATACAGGCATGTCCCATCCATAAACTAGCCAAACTCTCCTACCCATTTAGAATTTTGCTTTCTTTCTGATCTTCTTATATGCTGTGGCAATATTCCAGACATCTCTAGATTCCCTGCTATGCAGCAGCACTCAGTCACATTCAGGTATTATCAGTAACTGATCAGATATCAATATTATTAACATTTGCTATGTTAAGAGGTTCTGGTCAATATTTTCTGTGACTGTAGCATAACCCGCGTTTATATACAGTGCTGCTCTCTGCATGTGCAGTGTTTACTTATATATATTGTTACCTGTGTCTGCAAGGCTACCTTCACTTAGTGTGCATCATGTACTGATGGTGTCACTTGTGTTTACAAATGTTATCTACATTTGATGTGTTACTTGGTTTCATCTTGTTACCTCTGATTGCAGGTTCCTCCTTCTGTGTTTCCACTATAATTAGGTTTTCCAGTTTTAGGTTTAAACTGACAACATCCAAAAGCAAAGTATACACTAACAAATACCCAACATTCACTATATTTGCAATGGTGAGACGTGTTTGCAGAAAATAGTTTTACACCTAAAATATGAGCCATAATTTACCTGATAATAAACAAACATCACAAACCAATACCCATGTTCAGGCTGAGCGAGATTACCGTCCTCTCCCCAATTCCCCAGTGCTGGACAGGCCTACCTTTCGTCACGCGTTCGGGGACTCAGGAATCGGGATGAATCGTCATCATGGCTGCTTTGTTGGCTACTCTGCTGGCTGCTGCAGAAAGAGACAGAAAGACATAAGCAGTTAAAGCTCTGGATGGTCCAGCTGCTTCACTCTCCTAAAGAAAACAGGAACACAATTAAACTACCCAGAGTTAGGACTTGTCTACACGGTGCGTGCGCTGATTTCACTGAATCCGTTTGAAAAATAGTTTAGAAAAACAAATGCAGGTTTCATTGTGTCGACACTCACTCTTAAATCAATATAACAGTGTCCACACAGAGTTGCCCCAGTCTAATTATATTGATCCAAAATAATGCCTGCAGGTGCACATGTGTATAGACCAGGCCTTAGGTTTGCAAGTAAGAGAGTAGCAAGTTTATAATGGTTGCTTTGTGCATCATATCTTGCCTTAAGCTGCTAAATCATGCCCTGGCCTTATGTGAACATGGGGGGAGGGGGAAAGTCTATTAGGACTCTTTGTGCAACCTGCATTACAGCCACCTGGACCATTCCTCCCAACCATCAGGTTGCCCTAGAGGATGCTCCCCTCCCCCAAATGGGTGGGAAGAGCAAAGCCATGAATCCCTCCACCCAAAAGGTAAGCAGAGCAAATAGGGAGCCCTACCAACAGTTATGTGCTCCTCTAGTGTTTCTCATAGGGTGGAATACCTACGCATCACCACTTACTATGGGCTGTGTGAAAACATGATCTAGCCCTGTGAAACCAGCACAGTGCAAAAGGTTTCACTCCAGTTGTGGGGCTGTGCTCAGTAAAGCACTGAGAAAATATACAGTGGAACAAAATTCAACACTCATCAGCTTTCCTGGTTTCTTACTAACCTGAGACTTGTTGGAATGTTTGCAAACTCAGGGCCAAGACACAAGTAAAAACTCCAGGGCTTAGACTCAAGTAAAATTGAGATTAAGTCTGTAGGAAATACAAGCTGATGTACAGTGTTGGGGAGTCTGTGTGAAACTGTGTACTTTCAACAAGAAACCACAAAAATCCAGGGGTGTGGCTTCACGTTCTTGCGGTCAAACACCAAAACCTAAAAGGAACCAGGGAGGTGTAACATACTTGAAATGCAAAAGTGCCCTTAATGTACTGAAACCTGAGAGTCTCTCATAGTAACCTTTTCCTAGGGATTTAAAAAGTGCAATAATAGCCTTGCAGATGATCTTCAAAGGGGATGCCATTGGGCTATGTCTGACTGGTTTCGTATGGCTTAGCATTCAAATCTTGACTTGGATTCCTCATTAAAAATCCTCTAACAATCACTGTGCATTATTTTTTGCAAGTTAAAAACACTTCCAAGAAATGTCATTGGGGCCTAACGGTACAGATGTACAGCTCACTGGCCAATGTAAGGGGAGGGCATTATCACAACAGATCCTAGATACCAGATGGGAACTTGCTCCAATCCTAAAGGAATTATTCATTCCAAACTTAAGGTCAGAGCCATCTCTGAGCCTGAGAGCTATGCTAGTTCTCACTGTAGCTCTGTAGTTCCCAAACTTTAACAACCTGTGAACCCCTTCCACTAAAACGTCAAGTCTCGTGAACCCCCTCCTAAAAATGAATATTTCCAGGGATTTTCTCTTTTACCTGAGTATAAATTATAAAAGCAGTGATCTTGGAAATATAAAACACATGCTTATTACACACTATTAATTATTATTATTTATCATTACAGTATTTTATTACATTATGAAAACGGCAACACTCTTCAAAGATCTCACTTTCATAGCTTGTATCACTTTGAATAAGCCTATTATAAGACAAGGCTCCTGTGTTTCATCAAGGAGTATCAGATGTGAAATGGCATGAAAATATTTAAGAAGCCAACTCAAAGAGTTCCTCCTACACAAGCATTCACGTCTTGCGCAGTCCAGGCAAACAATGCATGTTACAACAAAGATTCAACTTACTCTTCATAATAATTTAAAAAAAATACTAGCTGCCTATTCAATTTTAAAAACAGCAAAAATAGTCACCTCCCTTTCCATTTCTTATAAGGAGTCTTGAAGTTTAAATCTCCTCAGTGTGATAGATATGCTTGCTTTGATCTGCTTATTTCTTGGAAATCCAGGGGCTCCAGACTGCTGGCCCTGTGCGGCCCGGGGTCCCTAGGGACAGCTCTGTCCACCATTAGGGATTTTTTTCCCCGAGAACCCCCTGTAACATTTCGCGAAACCCAGTTTGAGAACCACTGCTATCATATAAGGCTCTCCTCTTTCTGCATACTTAGCACATCTTTCTCCAATGTTTAAGGGATGCATTCATTCCAGCTCAGTGTGCCTTGAACTGCTGTCTTCTCTAATCTACTATCATTATATATACAGTAAATACAGTGATCCCTACCGAGTGGTACTGAAAATGGTCAGGGAGGAAAGTGGCCAGTGGAACTGAATTTCAGAGGGAGAGTTACAAACTGAATCCACAAGATGTCACTGTTTGCTTCCAAACGGCCAAAATATTGTGCCAAGCACCAGGTGAGGTTTGTATTATCCCCCCAATCAGCTGCGACCTACAATCCTGGATTGTGCCTGCTCTGGCCAGCAGCACCAGCGCTCTTCTTCCAAGTTATAGAACTTCACATTTACAGAGAATTCCTTGTCAGCAATAAGTAAAGGGAAATCAACAGGTGAGAATGTATCATGCCACGTGCTGTCCAAAGCTGTCCAACGGCTTTCATTTGCTTCAGGATCCAGTTCAAAACTGTTGAATTGATACTCTCCATGGAGATGCTGGAGCTATCCTTATGGACTTAGTTATTCTTTCCTCCTTCTCCTCTCTCATCTCCTTTCCATCCCTTCATCTCACCTCTTAGCGCAACAGCCTTCTCGTCTGCTGATCCTGCCATCCAGAATTGCCACCTTGACTGTCTCCAACACAGCCAGCCGACCACACACACGGGCACACTCAAACTTTCATCTCTCTGAAAAGCCATCAACATATCTCTCTTCCTCCTACTCAAAGTATATTGTATATTTTATGTAGAATTCTAAAAATTATATTGCTGTAATTAATTACTTCTAGTAGGCTACTACTACTAGGCTATTGGATAAAGTCCTCCCCTTCAAGCAGTTTAAATATTTAACCATTTTTAAAAAACACCCTGAAAATATTTTACCGACTCTTATTGCAAATGACACCTAAAATTATTAGAGCTGAAAGAGAACAGAAGGAAAAATCATCTCTATTTTTCAGTCTGTTTGCTTTGTGCACTTGACACAGTTCTCAACATAGACAGTTCTACTACAGTAGGTTTCCCCTTTGTGTAAGCCTGACACACAACAACAGAGAAAAGAGACAAAACATTTTGCATATGAGAAAACGTGGTTAAGCCTCCCCCAAAATTGACAGGCTGACTCAAGGGCAGGTGTAATACCAGATTATACCATTTATTTAATTTTAAATCAATGAGATTTGAAGCTGACAGTGCCCTGTCTAACGACTCCCATGATTCTTGTCTAGATACTAAAATGGCCTGAAGTTTTGGTCAGAAAACTTTGAAACTTAGGAAATCAGCAAATGCTACAAAACAGCGAGGTCCTTACCTCATTCCAGAGCTTTATAGTGCACAACAGAAACTCAGACACGTCTCTAAAACTTTGGGGTATGCAAGTAAAGTGGAGGTTGAAGTTTGACAAATGTGTCTGGAGTTCTCTGGTGTTTCTAAGATGAGTATTGCTGAAGTAACCCAGCACCTCCTCAGTGGGGGTAATGTGGTCAAAGTCAGTTCTCACTTAAGATCATGTTCTGATCATTATTTTAAACCTCACGAACTGCTGAAGTGCTTAAATACAAATTAACTAAGCCATTTAACCATTAAACTGTTGATGCATCTTTCCTATCCCTCTCTAGACTGTCCCCTGAAATGATACCAGCCAAGTGGCTTTATACCATGAAGCTATGGAGTGGGAGGAAATATTTGTATTATTTTTTATAAATATTATATGCCCTTCACTGTGATATTACCCTGCCTGAATGCACAGAGTTAGGGTGAAAGGGAGTATTAAAGAAATCAGTCAGTGAAGGCAAAATAATGGCCCAGATAAGGATCATCCCCTCAAGCATAATAACCAAGTTTATAGCCATGAAGAGGGGCTCATCAGCCCCAATCTGTGCAGTTTTGTCAAGGCTGAGAAGTGGGAGATCAAATGACACGGATCTGTTAAAAGACTGCCCCTTGCTGAAAGGTGTCAGCTGCTGCAGGCTGATATAGAGACTGAGGCTAAATCTACGCTACAAGTGCTACAGCCGCACAGCTGCCGCGACACCACTATAGTGCTGTAGCATGGACACTTGCTACAGCAACAGGAAGGGTTTTTCCCGTCGCTATAGTCAATCCACCCCCTCAAGAGGCAGTAGCTAGGTCAATGGAAGAATTCTTCCTTCAATTTAGCAGTGACTACATAGGGGCCTAGGACAGCTTAACTAGATCTCATGGGGTGGGGGGGAGTGAAAAATTCACCCCTCTGAGCGACGAAGCCAGGTCCTAGCCCAGGTTTTAGTTGTAGACCAGGCCTGACTGAGAGTCAAGGGTCTGCAGCAAACCAGTTGTAACTTGGTCCCCAAGAGAATGGAGAACTCCCAGGCTAAGTCATGTCTATCTTTATTACCAGTATGTTCACCCGCAGCTCTGCTACCTGGAGAAAAATGTCCATCTCCATCATCACCACCACAAGCCTCATCTTCATCACTATTGTCTCTGCCAACATTAGTATAGCTTGTTGTGCCAATGAAATCTCACTGCTATTCTTGTCTTCACCACTTCTACCATGCCCTTCTCTATCTAGGTGCTCAGACTCATAGTGCCAAATCATCATCTTCTTCACTGGTATTTTTTTCAGTTCAATGATCAAATGTTTTCAGTCCCTGAAATTATTTAACCAATGTTTTATGGAGACATATTCCAACCAATGGACTGCTTGCAAAATATTCGCTGGCACTGCTGCTTTGAGTATCCACTGTTTCTGCTGAGTGAATGGTAAACTACGTCACATGGGATTGTTGCTGCTCCCTGGTTGGATGCCGAGCTTTTGTAAACCGGAATAGGGCTTAAATCATTGGGACCACTGAATATATACAGTGCTGCATTGAAGTCAGCTTCTAGTTGGACATACAAAACGCTTGCAGCATGAAGTGTTTCATGAATGCATATTTACACAAGTACTCATGATATTGACCTTCTTGTGCACAAACACACAAAAAGCATTTATACCAATATTTACAGAAATGAATAAACAGATTACAGATACAGACACTGAAATAAATGTGCATGTTTTATTCAAACAAATGGCCAAAAGACACTCTGCCCTCCCCCCACCCCCCGCGCGCAGCATTCTAGTTTTCTAGCCTTTTCTCAATATGTTAAAGGCTTCTTTGTGATATCTGGGTGTCATAATGTGGAAAGTTATGCGCAATATGTTCGAACCATTCTTATCTTCTTTGTATGTGTCTTTCTATTCTCAGACTTGAGTCTCTGAATTATAGTAGAGAGCCATAGTCCTATACATGGTTTCAAGGTTGAATTTGTTTTTTAAACCTAAGCAGTTCTCCAACTCAAGCACTTTGGGCCAGATTTTGAAAAGCGCTTAGCACATAGCTGCTCCCATTGTAATACTTGTTGTCAGACTTTCTTATGTGTTCAACACTCAACATGCTAAGACCTTTAATAAAAAAGAAATCTGGCCTCGATTGTGGGTGCCAAGCACTTTTGAAAATCTGGCCCATAGAATCCAATGAACATAAAGGCAAGAATATGTGGCATTTTATCTTCCCATTCCATAGCAAACTTGAAGAGATCTAGATTACTCTAACAATTCTGGTTTTAAATAGTTGTGTTCCTGCCTCAAGAATAAATTACTCGAGTAAGCCATTTCACTGAATGGAAGCATATAATCACAGAGATATATACAGGTTTCATTTCCTGACATCTGCCTATTATTTAGTTGGCATGCAAGATGGATGTCGTTTACTTGTCCATAAACTACAGAAAGTGCAATTTCTTATGGTGATTCAATTACAGAGGCACAACTATTATTCACAGAAGATGAGAAACTGATCTCATAACTTCCATGAGGTTTTCTAGCCTGCAAATCTGTGGAT
Source organism: Chelydra serpentina (assembly GCA_037349315.1). Classification (NCBI taxonomy): domain Eukaryota; kingdom Metazoa; phylum Chordata; order Testudines; family Chelydridae; genus Chelydra; species Chelydra serpentina. Next base: position 8,326,011 of record JBAIAC010000037.1, on the reverse strand, counting down.
AGCAGTATCTGATCAATGATCCAGCTACATCATCACTTTCTTTTCAACTAAGGATCTGATTTTCTGCATGGTGAGTATGGCAAAGTGATAGAATATATGTAAAGCTTCTTTGCATTGTAGACTGTGGATATAAGCTTATAGGTTTATTTTCAGAGGATGTTCCCCAGTGGTGGATGGATATGGGGTGGAAAGAGAGAGAAATATTGAGGGAGATATAATCTATTAATGAGATGGGTAGTGACTCATTCACAAAACAGTGTGGATTATTGCAAATGCTGTTATCTATAACTATTTGCCAAATAACTTCAACAAATAGTTCTCACCCTCTGAGTCCATATGAATATTTAGAATTCATATTGTTTGATTGATCACCTCAGTTACAGTACATGGTTTTGTTTCAACATCCTAACTGGATTAAAAAAAAATAAAACTGAAGAACAACAGACAATCAGCAATCAATTATGCACCTCTGCTACAAATGCATGCTATACATCTGGAGGAATACACATTGATGTGAACATTTGTGATATTTTCAGGATTTGTGAATATTTTCACCAGTACTTGCTTCTTGTTAAAAAGAAAGGTGGGTAATGACTAATACAAGTCCCATGAACCAGTGAATGGAAATTAGTGCATCTATTCAGATTTGCAAGATTTTCAAATTTTCAAAGCTTTTTATTTTTAAACTAGTGGACAAGGTCAAGGGTTTTTCCTTCCTCTTAGGACTGTGAACTTCATAAGACAGGGACAATCCCTTCTTACAATCCATGGAAAGTGCTTAACATATCATGAGAACTGCTACACACAAATGATGAGAACAATCTCTTAATATTAATTATTTGTAGAATTGACCAGGAAATATTTTTCCCCAGGAAAAAATTAAATGAAAATACATTTTTTAATTGTCAACATTTTTCTTCTACATCTTGGTTTTAAACCAAAACATTTTGGCTTTCATTGGTGAAAACCCAAACGCATTTTTATGAAATATGGACATTTTTGTACCCAAATTTCCATTTTGTCAAAAAGCTGCTTTTCATTCGCAAAAACAAAAAAGTGTGGAAGAACATTTTTTTCCAACTCTAATTATTTGTAAGGCACCAAACAATCTGGTAATCTCACAAAAAGTATGGGGCTGAACTCCGAGCCATGGATGTCTCCAGAGAGGAGCTGCATCTTTCAAACTCTTTCCCCTCAACAAGAGAAACAGACATAACTTCTGGTCTAAAATCAATCGCATGTTTGTCTTTCGCTTCACTCGGCCGCTTTGCTGATTGTTCCCAGAACTTTGCCCCCTCATATCCTTCTTAAGGCTGCAGCAATAAAAACCCAGTCCCAACTCCCTGAGAGTAAATCATCGGCCCAAGCAAATGAAATTCCTGCCATCAAAAGTATTGTGTTGCCATGGTAGCAGTGGCTCCTAAAATAAAGGCACCATTAAGAATTGTCAGAGACCTGTCACAGTGTGGGAAATAAGAACTCATTGGCCTAAATTCTAAGGGATAATGAGACCCCACAATGCACTGTGACAACATTCCCCCACCCCCACCCATCAATAAGGGTTCCCCCATGATAACCCTGAAGCAATCGGACAGTGTACTGAATGGGGAAGCACCTGCAGCCCTGGATTTCCTTTAGCTACTGTCAGTTCCCGCCACTCACCCTCAGCATAGGAACATAAAGCTGTCAGGTGGAGAGATGTGTGCTTATAGCCACAGGCAGCAAGTTAGCATCAGGCTTTATTAAAAAGAAGATAAGGGGGATTAGTGTTCCGTGAAGCATGTTGCTGAACTGAGATGGTGCGATTCTGGAGGCAGCCAGCAGATGGTAACACGGTATCTGTAAAGATTACAACACCCTTTTGCATTTATATATCTGCTTTCCATCCAAGGATCTTAAACCCCATCACAAAGTTGGGTAAAATTTCCTGTTATCCCTATTTTTACAGACGTTGAAACCAAGGCACAGGCAAGGTGAAGGGACTTTTCCAAAATCACACAATGAGTCAGTGATAGAATCAAGACTGGAACTGTGGTCTCCTGATTCCTGGTCCCCATCTCTAACCACTAGATTCTGCCTCCTGCCTTATGCACAGACTCTCTACAAGGTGTCGGAGTAGCAGAACAGAGCGAGTTTGAAAGACATGCTCAAGCTCGCAGCCAGCTACAGCCTGTGTAACGAACTCTTTATAACGAACTCTTTATTTTCAAGACCAAAAGAGGCACTTCCTGTCCATGATCTCATTTGCTTGAGTACACTTATAAAGTTTGCGGATGATACCAAGCTGGGAGGGGTTGCAAGTGATTTAGAGGACAGGATTAAAATTTAAAATGGTCTGGACAAACTGGAGAAATGGTCTGAAGTAAACAGGATGAAATTCAATAAGGACAAATGCAAAGTACTCCACTTAGGAAGGAACAATCAGTTGCACACATACAAACTGGGAAATGACTGCCTAGGAAGGAATACTGCGGAAAGGGATCTGGGGGTCATAGTGGATCACAAGCTAAATATGAGTCAACAGTGTAACGCTGTTGCCAAAAAAGCAAACACCATTCTGGGATGTATTAGCAGGAGTGATGTAAGCAAGACACAAGAAGTAATTTTTCTGCTCTACTCGGCGCTGATTAGGCCTCAACTGGAGTATTGTGTCCAGTTGTGGGCACCACATTTCAGGAAAGATGTGCACAAATTGGTGAAAGTCCAGAGAAGAGCAAAAAAATGATTAAAGATCTAGAAAACATGACCTATGAGGGGAGATTGAAAAAAATGGGTTTGTTTAGTCTGGAGAAGAGAAGACTGAGAGGGGGCATGATAACTGTTTTCAAGTACATAAATGGTTGTTACAAGGAGGAGGGAGAAAAATTGTTCTTCTTAACCTCTGAAGATAGGACAGGATTGGGCTTAAATTGCAGCAAGGGTGGTTTAGGCTGGACATTAGGAAAAACTTCCTAACTGTCAGGGTGGTTAAGCACTGGAATAAATTGCCTAGGGAGACTGTGGAATCTCCATCATTGGGGATTTTTAAGAGCAGGTTGGACAAACACCTGTCAGGGATGGCCTAGATAATACTTAGTTGTGCCTTGAGTGCAGGGGACTGGACTAGATGACCTCTCGAGGTCCCTTCCAGTTCTATGATTAACTCAGCTTGCTATAAAGGAAAATAGGAATGTTTACATTCAAAACATATTATTAGTGATCAAAACGCTCTCTGACATCTATCTGCTCCAGTTCACTCCCTACTAGCTAGTTGCTCACATCATATACACTACCACCCCAATTAGTGCTAATTAGTAACCTTTGCTGTTATTTGACTCAGCAGTGGAGACAGTCTCCTTCTCATCCCTAGAGGGGTGGGGTCCAACAGATGAGCGTGAAGGTATATCAGTGGCGCTGGATGGGCACCGCTGTTCCCCTCACTTTATCCGTTTTGCAAATGAACAGAGAACATCAGTGTGCAGAGCTGCTGTCAATCCAGTTCCTTTCATTAGCAACACATTCAACCACCATCAAAGTCTTCAAAATGTAACCGACGTGAGGGCAATCATGACAATGAACATGATGATGAGGATGAGTTGCTATATGCCAACAATAAACTCAGTGCTGTGCAAAACATGCAACATAGATTGTCCCTTTGGTAAACATTTGCTGAATAGACAGGATGAACAATGTTCAGAATCTGGGCTATTTGTGAACTTTCACTATTCAATGTGTTGTGACTAAGTCACCTAAGTCACATAGCTATTGTTGCTGTTCCTTGATTTGGTGACAAACATTTAAACAAAGAAATGACAAATAATGAATAATGGTACAAACATAGTAAGACTCATCGCAGAAATTCACAAAGCTGTTGAGATTCACAGATACTTGGCTTTCATTGGAATAGTCACTAATTATATGACTACAGGAATCATAATGAATCTTATTTCATGGTTTTTAAAAAAAATATGTATCAGGGTTTTTTTTAATATTCAACCAGCTCCACAGGAAGTTCAAACAAAACCTAAGCTGAACTTTTTCATGGTTAAAAAATGGCCATATTAAGCACCCAGCTCCCCCTACATTATCTTTCATTTTCACAGCAACTTATGCACTTCCATGTTAAACAGCTAGGTCAGAAACAAATTCCACTCCATCAATGGAAGGTTTGTTCTCATGGTTATTTCCAGACCAACCAAAGGCAGAGAGTACAGGATGTCTTGCAGGGACGCCTGTTACCAATGAGATTCCCAGTCCCGTTTTGTAGATACAGGACAGCCTGGGTAATAGCGAAATTTCTGAATGCTTATTCAAACCAAACCCAACTCCTATGACATTCTTCACTCATCACTCATATTTTATGCAGCATAGTTGGGCTTTTTAAAATATGCTAACTGGCTTATCAGGAGGAGTGTGCTCAGCAAGATTTAACAAAACGATAAGACACTGACATGAATAAGAGCAGCCTCTACACAGACACTACTTAGGTTAAAAACCACAAGGCCTTTCTCATGCTTGAAGAAATTTGCCTTCCTTTTAAACATCAATAACAGGCCACTACTACAAGCAGGATACTGAAGAAGTTAGGCCCATTTCTCTGTTCCATCATGGAAGACATACATGCATAGACTAAAAGGCCAGAAGCTCCACTGTGACCATCTAGCATGACCTCCTGCATAATCACCTACCATCAACAACTCATGTCTGTTTGAATTAATGCATATGTTTTAGAAAAACATCCTACTTTGATTTAAAAATTGCCAATGATGGAGAATCTACCAGAACCCTTGGTAAACTGTTCCAACTGGATAATTACCCTCTCTGTCAAAAACCTGCATCTTATTCCCAGTTTGATTTGTCTAGCTTCAATTTCCAGACTCTGGATCTGGTTATACCTTTGTCTGCTAGATGGAAGAAGCCCTCTACGGTCAGATTTCTGTTTCCTATGTAGGTGCTTATAAACTGTGGTTGTGGTGTAGTGAGAGTTGCGTTAAAATTGTAAGATGTCACTCTAAATTTCAGGGAGGGTTTCCTAGTCCTGCTAGCTGGGTCTAGAAGCAGTCAGTTTGCAAAGAGCCTATAGTAAGGCAGGGTGACTTGTGCCTCTCTGTTTTAGGGAGCAGCCTGTTTTCTCCCTCTGTGTTTTTAGATTATTGTGTGTTATTCTGAATTTTAAGAAATAAAGTAATGTTACTTTATAACCGTCCAGCAAGAGTATTTTATGTAACTTCTCTGGGTGTATTCCATGAAAATAACAGTGATCGAGTCATCCCTTACTTTTTCTTCGTCAAGCGAAATAGTTTGAGCTCCTTGTGTCAATCACTAGAAGGCATGTTTTCCAATCCTTTAATCATTACTATGGCTCTTATCTGAACCCTCTCCAATTAATCAAGGTATAAATAAGGTCCTTAATTCCTTAGACCCACAAGTGCTCATTTCTATCCAGGTACTTGGGAGAAGAGCTGCATTCTTATTGCTGACTCACACACTCCTGCTAGTTTCCAGATTTAGTCATATGCAACATTTCTAATGGGGAAGATTTTTTCCCCCCTTTTGACTTGAAAATAAAATGTGGAAATTTCTGAAAGCCAAAGACACCTGGAAGCTGCTAAACTCACAGAATGACTCAGCTTGCCACTTCTCAGAAATTTAGGGCATGAAATGAAACCCATCATGGGGCAAGGTTTTGTTCCACAGGTTGTTGTTGTTTTTTAACCACCTGCATTTCTCAAAGCATTAGCTGCTGTTTCCTGAACCCTATATTCCACTATAAAGACAGGCAAAGCCAGAGGTTTCACTGAGGTCTATATTGTTTGTTCTTTGCAGCAGCTTTCTGGTATGGGAGTTTCTGAAGTTTTTACTCTATTGGTTTTTGCACTCAGTCCTTACACTTAAGCAAAATACCCACAATAAGAATTTTTCCGGAGTACAAACCTCAGGACTTTTCCATGGTGCAGAAATGAGGTGAGAGGTTAACAGAATAAGAGCTCTTGCTTACAGTCTGCAGATTTAAAGGTCTGAGGTCAAAGAGTTTTTAGTGGAGGACCCTCCTCTCTGGAAACTCAGTTGGTCCACTGAGTTAAGAGCTGATGTAAAGACTTACATAATGAATGCCATTTGCAGTGCACTGCAACAAGCTGTATTGGTCCTACGGAATCCAGGACATGTTATGTACTTCCAAACCCCATCTATTAACTATTTACCTATACAGAGACATGGAGTGCACACATCAGAGTTGGGGTCTCTTGATCTTCAAGCCATACAGAAATGCCTATCTATTTATGCCTGGCTTTTGCCAGAGCATGGTTGTGTGGGCAGGGCATCTTTGTTATTTTAATAGCTTAATGTAGGGGAGCGGGGTCAACTCCATTTATTTTGGGTGGACATTGGCCCTTGCACGGTCTCTAAGGAACTATACATGCTCCCAGAGATTACGACACGTGAGTTTTGTTAAACAAATAAATAAATAAATAAAGTGAAGCAGATACACTATCACATTCACTTCATAATTAATGCATGTTCGTTGCAGACATAGCAAAATGCTAACAGATTGCTTTGGCCTGCCTATGAGCTGTATCGTAATGGCTGTTACCATTCTGCTTTAATAATAATATTTTGCACTTACATAGTGCCTTAAATCTAAGGACCTCTGAATGCCATACAAAAGTAGGTAAGCACCATCACCACCAGTTTGCAGATGGGGCAGCAACTGAAGTACGGGGAGGTGAAGGATGGGATTAAACTGGATATAGTTTGCACAGCCTCATGAAAGATGTTGTTATGTTTTACTTATTTGTGATAGTGCCTTGGAACCCTAGCCATGGACCAGGACCTCGTTGTGCTAGGTACTGTACAGACACAGAACAAAAAGGTGGTCCTTTCCCCAAACAACTTACCATCATTACGGGCTCTCTTTTGATGTCTAACCTATAATGACATTGAGCAAACTCTGGCAATTTATGTATGTGAACAAGAATCTCGCTTGTCATCTCTTTGGCTGATGACAAGTCGCCTCTTTTTCCTTGCACTTGTGCCATCACTAAACTAAGGAGGAGTTTTAAGTGAACTAGAAGGTAATGTGTCATCAGAAAGACTGGGGCCCAAGTTTCCAACAGTAACTAGTGATTTTGGGTGTGCGGCTGGGTCAGCACTTCTGGGAGAGGAAAAAATGAAGCCAGACCTATTCAAATGTAGAAAATTAAAGTAACCATCAAGGGTCCTAGTACAGCAGACACTGTGTTCTGTCAGGTTCTTCTACCATGCCCATCATTGGGGTAGGATTGCCTTCCAGTAAGGCAGAGGCTAGAAATAAGGTACACATATTTTACAAAGAGGGTAATTACACACTGGAAAAACAAACCTAAGAATGTGGTGGATTTGCTGTCACTTGAAGTCTTTAAATCAAGATTGGATGTCTTTCTAAAAACATTCTTTAGCTCTGATTATTGGGTAAAATTCTATGATCTGTGTTATTTAGGTGGTCAGAATAGATCATAATGGTCCCTGCTGGCCTTACAGTCTATGAACCTATGAATAGTGTATTAAATTATGTGACTAGCACCTGTCTCATATGGATATCAATATCATAAATTTAATAGTGACACGATATTGCCCCAGAAGAGCCAGCACTCATGAAAACCAAACCTAGAGTATGGGAAGATGGATGGAGAATGATTAATCTGTTTCTCAAATGGCCAGCTTTCTCCTGCTGCTCCCCAGAGCACAGTATGCCATGGACAGGTGCCTCATGGCATGTGGAGGTTTATACCGCAGTGCAACCTTGGGAGCAGCGTTAACCGAACACTGTAGTTCACCCCTGCAAAATTCTCCTGGTTCACCGTAGCCTGCCTGGACAAACTCCCTGCCATGACCCAGCAACCCCTGTTTTCTCCCTCTCCTGCCATGCTCTAGATGTGCATTGATCCTCTTTATGTTCTCCAAGCTGGCGAGCTCAGCAGAAAAGGGCAGGAGAAGAATTAGATGTTGTTTTCCTCTGGGCTGGGAAGGGAGGAATTCCATTTGAAAACCTGATCTATTTTCCATTGCCGAGGAATGGATTTGGAGCCCGTAATACATGAAAAGAGAAGGTGCCATGCTGGCCTTGGTATGCTAATGCCACCTAATCCACCAACTGCCTTAGCTTTTTTCCAGTCACCATTTCAAAAATGTAAGCAGGGAGAGTGCAGAAATGTGCTAAGGAGGGTTAGTTAATAACCAGAAAACTATCTGCATATCCTTGGACATGTCTCTCTCTCTCTCTCTCTCTCTCTCCAGAGATCCAAACAAAAATGCTGCATCTAAAATGCCATCGACTGTGGTGAAGTTCAAATCTGAACTCTGTAATTCAGACACCTCTCTCTAACACACACACACACACAAAATATCTCTCCTATGTTTTCAAGACCATCCCTATCTGTATCCTAAACCATCATTTGAATGACAATGAATGTACACGATGTCAGGGGACTTTTTTCCCAAAATGATCAGTTTCTACAAGAGAGGCCATTGTAAGGTCATTCCTCACCTGCTGGTTCAGAAATGCTTTGATCAGCAGAACATCCTTGAGACTTGGTCTTGCTAAAGCAGCACCTTAGGTTTGCAAATGGAATTGGACCTAGTGGAAGTGCTCTTGCGAGACTGGGAGTGGACTTGGAGCCTCAGAGAGATGTGTTGATGGGTATAACTCCTCCACCAGACTACTGGGACAACATAGCAGTCAATGGGACACCCTGCTTGTCAGGGGTAGACACAGAAAAGGACATCATATGGTTCCTTACATTTACTTTTTTTTAAATGTAATATGCATACGCAGGCTCGAAGCCCACAAACAGAGCTAATAAGAAAATTATTGTTTTTTCTGCAAAAGAATTGATGAAAACAACAACAAAAAATAATACATTTCCTTTGAAATTTTTCAAGTTTTGGTGAAAAGCAAAAAACTGAACTCTGACTCTGAGCTACAACCCAGCCAATGCACGCACATCTCGCAGTGCCACCAAAACTTATGACAATAGCAACTCCAACTCTAACACTAGAGTCAGAGGAACAAGTGTCAAAACATCTCCAGCAAGCCAATTTTCAGACTGTTGTTCCCAGAGGACTGGATAGCTTTGGGAAAGGGAAAAGAGTGACTGTCATCTTTTGGTCAATGGTTTGAATTACATCCAGGTCAGTAGAGACCTGCATCAATTCTTACAATAGTACATTGGACTCCAATAACACCTTCTATCTCAGACTCAGAGCTTGTCTACACTGCAAAGTTGTCGATAAAACTTTTGTCTTTCACGGGTACTTAAAAAAGCCTGCCCGTGAAAGACAAAAGTTTTGCCAACACAAGTGGCAATCTGAATGCGGCTTTGTCTGCAGGAGCGCTCTCCTGCCGACAAAGCTAATGCCGCTCACGGGGCTGGAAGTATTTTGTCGGCAAAAGTGCAGACAAAGTACCGAAAAAGAGCATTTACACACGCTGACTTTTAGCGACAAGGCTGTGTCAACACAGCCTTGTCACTAAAAGCTGCGTGGTGTAGACAAGCCCTCAGAGTTCTTTATGAATTAAGCCGCACGATGCCCTTGTGACCCAGATGAGTATTAATTATCCTCTTTTCTGCAAACGAATAAAGTGAAGCACAGAACACTAAGTGACTTGCTGGAGTCTGTGGCAGAGCTGGGGACAGAGCTCAGACCCCTCCTGGATTTGCTGGTCTATGCTTTAGCCACAAGGCCAGCTTGCCCCTCACTGTCCTCTCATTGCCATTTGACAGATGTGCAGCAGCCTGTATGACATTACTTAGGGAACTTCAGTCCAATTCCTAAGGGAAAGGGGAGTGCATCACAAAAACCACTAGCAAGTTTAGCATTAACTGGCCCCTGCCTTGATGGTCTCAGCAGAGATGCCATGGACTGAATGGGCCATGAAGATTGAAATCCCTTCTCCTTCTCTACAGGGGGACTCTGCAGGGCAGGGTTCAGGCACATGGATGGTGTAGCATAGAGGAAGACTGCCCTGCCACTGCCCATCTCTTAGGGTCTTCCGTCTCCATGGCCACCAGTCTGACACTTTTCACCAGCACTAAACTCACTTTAAAGGTATGTAACGAGTGTCAATCAGGGATTGAACCTGGCTCCAAAAGCATGAGTCCCTACTGCTTGAGCTAAAAGACTGCATTCATTAGCTTGGAGACAGCAACAATCTAATATGCCATTTAAAATAGCCCAGCCACTAGAGGGGGACAAAGACGCTGTGGGCAGCAGGCTGAGCCCTCTACAGGTAACAGCAGACGCTACTGCCTTGTCCTAGTGGGAGCCTTCTCAGCTGCAAGGAACGGGAGGTTTGGCCAATGACCTACCTGCTTTCACTGTATTCCTTCTTCTCTCTCACGCGCAGCCACTTCCGCAGAAGGAAGCGCTTGCGCCGCGGGGAGGCGCTGGGCGTCGAGCAGTTCGACCAGGGGGTGTCCTCGTCGCTGGATGGGGTGATTTCTATGGATGGGAGTTGCAGGAACTCTTTGCTGGGCGAGGGAGAGTCCTGGTACCCGCCGGCCTCCAGGCTCTGCTCTTGCACGTTCTTCATCCGTCTCATCTTGAAGCGCCTCCTGCGCAGGGTGGGGGTGGACGAACTGGACCAGGCCCGGCTGCACTCTGGCACCTGTTGCTCTGGGACCTGCAATGCCGGGAGCTGGAGGGTCTCTGTCATATTGGCAGCAGGCATCAGATCCCCTTTCACCTTCCCCTCCCACCTCTGCTTTATCTCTCTGATCTCACTACAAACCACAGCTAGACGCTACCCTTCTCCACTCCTCCCCAGCTGAGCATATTCCCACCCCCTCGAGAAGGAAATCTCGTGTTCCTCGATGCTTTCATTTAACGGGGGTGGAGGGGAGGACGCTCAGACCACGAGTGGAGCCAGTTTCAAAGTTTCTCTTTTGTTTTCTCCTCCTTTCTCACTGAGAAGCAACTTCCTCTTCTGCCTGGTCTCTTTCAGGGCAGTGAGTTTAGCCTCTGGTACGAGGACTGCTGACAACCTGCTGGGCTCTCTTGGCTTTTTTCGTTCTGCTGTTTTCTCTGCTCTTTGCCCAGTCGTGGCTCAGTGAACACTCCTCTGGAGCTGTGCTGGAAAACAGTCTTGGGAGACGGAGAGCAACGTGGAGCTGTGAGGAGGTCAGAGAGAGAGAGAGGGAGGGAGGGAGGAAGGGAAGCAATGATACTAGATAAAATCGGAGAAGGGGGAGGGTGATGGACGTTCTTTTTCTGTAGCAGATAAGACATGCACAGGCAGCTGCTGCAAGTGTAACTGCACTCCTAATCCTGAGGGCTGGGTTCTATATTACTGAACATGCCTCTACTGCCATCAGCCTAATGAAAGAGGATAAAGGGGGGAAATAACTTCTCGTGCAAGCCGATTGGTAGACTTCCCCTTTGTCCCACCTTCCTATTTGGTTGTCCCACCCTGCAGAGGGAAGGGAAGGAGTGGACCCCAAGTTCCATCGTTTTGTGACTACGTATATTATTTTTCACCTCATTTGAATACACAGACAGAGGGGAGAAGTGGGGAAGAGAGTTTGAGGAGCAGCTAAAAGGCAGCAGCGGCACTGGGGTTGGGATCCTGGCTGACTTTGTTTTGCCAAGGGTTCATGGAGACTGCTTCCAAAATGACACACTCAGTGATAGATGGTCCTGAGTTTAGGAATCGACACTGAGAAGACAAACACCACACAGAGAGACAAGAAGACATGCAGGACAGGCCTGAGAAAAACACAAATACACACACACCCGGGTGGAAGATTCCCAGGCACTGACTAGACCAAGAGGAAACAAAGGTTTCTGTCAAGGGTTACATCTGAATAGCTCGATGAAAGAGCTTTGCAAAACTTTGGGAATGTAACCCCAAGCCTGGTAGAATATGCTGCTACCAAGGGATCAATACAACTCCCTCATCAGGTTCACCAAAGTTTTGCTGAAGGGTTTCAAGCAAGGTTAGGCTGAGGTATGATTTCACCTGAAAATCACACAAATCTCAGCAGATTCTGTCATGGATGTGCTTGGGAATTTAGCCTCCACAGCCAAATAAAGAGCTGAATTTCATTGCTTGTCTTCATCTCTGAAATGGACTGATCCCAAACCCCAGAACTGAAGATCCCCACAGCTGGGGCTCGGAGAGGGAAGGACTTTAAAATCCAGAGCTGAATTTTGAAGCTCGGTTCTCACCGCTGCGCGGTTGGAATGCACCAAGCAAAAACAGACAGATTACAAGCAGGTGCATGGATTGAGAGAAGGAAGATTTGGGTGGGTGGGAAGCAAGATCAGGGAGATGAGGTTAATTTTAAAAAAATGTTTTTTTAAAACACTGTTAATTTAAAAAAAAAATCACTGGTTGGCAGCCTGAGATCACTCTATTTTGCAATCCTCTTCACTCATTGCTCCTCCTGTGGCTCAGAAATTGGCTAGAACTTTAAGCACAATCTATATTTATCCATTTCTAGAGCATCCAACACCATGGTATCTAGATGACTTCCATAAACACGCAATCAAAATGACACCTTCCCTCCATGAACGGCCACATATCTCAAAAAGCACAAAACACCATTAATTCAAATAAAACACATAGACTTATGGAGACAAAAGAGCAAAAGGTTTGTTGTTTCATGTCCAGCACAAACTCAGTTGTATTATTTGCTCATTACAAGGATTGATACCTTTCTTTTAATATTTTTCTATAATACTGTGAAACCTGAACTCTCAATTACCAGAAAAGTGCAGTCACCTGTTGTAACAGCCAATGCCGTAACAGTTTCCATAGTAAGTCACCTTGTTTTCAGCAGCCACAAGTCTAATGCTGTTACTAGCCACCTGTTGACTCACTGACAATTTATTGTGAGCATCCTACTAGGATGTGTGGATACCAAAAGCCTATAATACAGTCCCGAAGGTGCAGCGTACAAGGAACTATTATAGCTACGGTTTATTCTAGATTGGGTTATTGTGTTGTTTTGCACTGCTTTATTCCGATGACAGGAAAAAGGAATTGGGGGGAGATGAAAATTTTGTTTCCGTTTTTCATCAAAGTTTCACTATCCGCAAAGTTTTTGAACCCTCTGTCCATTTCTCATGTATTGCAGCATGTAAATGAGCAGTACATTTGTTGGCCACCATGACACATGCATTAGTGGATCTGATTTCCTCTGGAAATCTTCGTGAAATGTGTGAGGTTTATTTGAATGTTGTATTAGGGACAGGTAAACCAGCTCAAGAAAGTTTAATTAAGTCCCCCTCCCCAACCACACACACACTCCCGCTGTAATAATAAAACACACAGAGCATGTTACACCTTCATGAGGATCCAACCCCATATCCTCCATCTCCAAGACACCACCACAATTTGCCCCAGCAGAAGGTTCTTTCCCCAAAGTCTATCTCTGATCTCTCAAAAATCTGATTTCGTCAGCATCCCATGATTCTTCCCCATATGACAAAGAATCCCTGAGTGCAGAATTCTCCCTATTTCATATCATGAGAACCTTTCCCAGTGAGCCACCACTAGTTGGACAAGCATAGGGTCTGCCCCTTTAACTCTAAGTACTTCTCTGATTACTAAACAATACTTATTTATGCTTGAACATTCTGGGTCATTTTTATTTTGGACAGCGGACACTGGACACCTCTCTGATGCGCTCTGAAAACAGGAAGCTATGTAATGTGAGAGAGAGCTCAAACTTCCTGACCTACAGTTTGAAAAATACCATCCACGAACAGAAATTCTCACCGTGCAGCACACAAAAGAGAGAGATGTTGCTGTTCCTCTGAGAGGCTCTCTTTCCACTTCTGGGTCTCTGCACCATTTGATCTCGGTTACCAGCCATGTTGGTAGAGTTATATCATCTTGGAGAGACTTCACATTTTTTAAGAATACTGCCAGCACCATCTAGCATGGCTCTGGGACCCTTAGCTCACTGCCAGGACACGGCACAGGAATTATTCTTCAGATCAACGTTAGAATTGGTGGATAGGTGGATTCATTTTTCCTACTTTTGAACCTGTTTGGAAGTTTGATTCCAACTCAAACATTCTGGAGTTTGCAACCTGCTTAGGAGAGACTGTGAAAAAAGCAACATAGAAAAACTAAATAGACTCTATATACTGGATATAGATCATCTACTTGTACTGATCCAGATTATATAGGGTCCTTCTATCCCTACTATGCAGGTTAGATTTCCCATTAGTTAACTTTCTTCTAAACTAATTCATTCTTGATAAGGAAGGAGGGGGGAAAACCCAGATACAATACAGGAAAAAATAGTTGTGAATTCAAAGTAGTTTGCAAATGCAGAAAAGCCCTGAGAACGACTTCAGGAGATTAACAAATCCTTCAGATGTGTGAGATTTGCCCTCCCTATGCTTTGAGAAATCTTTCAGTAGGAGCAGGGAGATTACTACAAATATAATGCTTGGAAATTTTCACCAAATCCACGTTTCACCAAATCACCTTTGCCGCTCAAAAAGTTTAATTTGCTGAACATTTCCTCCACACGAACCTCAAAAATGGCAGTTTTTACTAAATCTGCCATGCTTCAGGCATTCTCTTTGGCATCCCAATAAAAGTTCTCTCCTTCTGTCTGAAGGCCCAGCACTGGAACACTCCCTTAGAAATGGAATCCCTAAAAACCCTTGGGTCCAGTACACACATACCCTGACACCTTCAGCTAAAATTAGGATTTGGAACATGATGCTCTTGTGGATACAGGGATGGAGGGTGACTCAGGAGATCAGGGTTCTGTACCTAGCTCTGCAACAGTCCTCCAGTGTCACCTTGGCCAAGTCACTTAATTTCTGTGCCCCAGTCTTTCCCCATTTATAAAATGAGATACTAGTACTTCCCGGCTTCATGTGGATGATGTGAAGACACATTTCTTAGCATATGGGAAGCACTCAGATACTATCATGATGAACACCACAGTAAAGCCAATAAATAAATACTAATAAGCTGCTTGTTATGATCTACCCATTCTGACTTGCCTTTACTCCCATAAAGAAATATAGGGCCTTCCCCTTTAAGTCACTATTACCAAGCAACAGTTGTTCACACTTGAACATACTGCGTCAGGTTTATTTTGGACACAGGACACCGGTCACCTGGCTGCATGTGTTGTTCTTTGACATGTAGAGGCTCTGTTGGCAGACAAAAACCACAAACTTCAGTCCGTGGTGTGAAAAATACTATCCACAAACTGAAAAGTCTCAGTGTGTCACAAAAATAAGACAGAGGTACTTCTGCAGCACACTCCCTGCTACTCAGTTGCATTTATTCAATTCCTTATGGGAAGAACCAGGTTCTTTCCTCACAAATGATCTGATAATGAGAGGTACCCAGCATCTGCAATTCAGAGTCGCAGATGCCCAGCACCAATCAGGACTGGCCAAAACTATGGCTAATCCTTAGTCTCACAAACCAACATTGTGAAGTGAGAGAGGAATACATTTTATACCAAATGCAATCTATGCTGCCTGTTCAGACAGGAGGAGGGATCTCATTATTCACTAGTCAAAGCTAATAAAAATATATTCAGGTACATCCCCAGCCAGTCAGAAACCAGCCTTCATAATTAAGTGTACAACTTGACCTTTACAAATAAGCTGGTATTTGCTTGGCTGAAGATTTCAATGAGTCTGTCCTCTAAGTCAATGAGAATCAATCAGGTCAATCATGGTATAGTATGCAAATACTACTCTCTTGCACCAGTCCTTGTTAGACACAGTGACGGTCTTATTTGGGATGCTACAAACATAGTGATTACAGTGGAGCATTATCATAGGATCAGTGTCTCCTGCATTATTTCCCACAAATGGCTTGGAATTTAATTAGCCTTTATCCTGTCAAAAACCTTTGTTACAGTGACACCAGATCTTAGAGACACATTGCTCAGCATGTCTAGCCTGAAACAAAAGTACAAGTGTATATGCTATACAAATAGGCACTGACCTTAGAACCAGAATGGGTGGATATACACTGTCCCTGGAATATACACTGTCCCTGGTCTGTGCAGAATATAAGTGCAATGTATATACTTTACATCAGGCCACCTGATCCTAATCCTAAAACAATGGGCACTGGCCCTAAGCACCCAGTCTGACCCTAGAACTCAAATACATGTTCAAGGTCCACTATATCCCACCTCTAGCACCAGAACTCAAAATCCCATAGGCCCTACAACAAAGCCAGAAATGGGCTTAAACATAGTCCATCTGATGCTTTCAAACCTGAAACAAACAGAAAGTGTATTGAACACAATTAGTATTATTTTACCCATACGTTTCTGAACATTCAGTAACTCGTGAAGTGGTTTAAAGAGGCTGGATGTGAGTGATGTCACACTCCAGTCAACAATAGCTACCAGGCACCTATGCTCGACTGGATCTTTCTTTTTAAAAATAAATATTTCCTGTGTCATCGACAAACATGATGTGCATTAATTGCCTGGGGGAGACTGCCATGAACTGCGCCATCCCCGGTACCAACAGCCAGCTGCGATCTGACGTCGTCGTCACCGACGAGGCCCAGAAAAAGATCGTCCTCATCGACGTCACAGTCTCCTTTGAGAACAGGACCCCGGGCTTTCGCGAATCCCGAGCTTGTAAGCTGGAAAAGTACGCTCCCCTGGCCAACACCCTGAGAGCGAAGGGCTACGAGGTGCAGATGGACGCCCTGATCACCAGAGCCCTGGGCGCCCGAGACCCCTGCAACGAGCATGTGCTGCAGACCTGTGGGATCAGTCGACGCTATGCACGGCTCATGCAGCGCCTCATGGTCTCAGACACCATCCAATGGTCCAGGGACATCTACACCAAACACATCACCGGCCACCAACAGTACCAGGAGGCGTGAGCTGGAGCGACATGGTTCATCGACTATGAGAAAGGGACCGAGAGACTTTGTCCGTTTGACCATATGAATTGGAACCATAAACTCACTGAACATTAAATCTCACCAAGTGAGGGTCAATCCATCCTCATCATCGTATCCACTCATTATACTCCATACCTGTACATAGCCATTATATGAACAACATACCCTCATATCTCAATGTCTGTACTTTGACCCGCTAACCTTTTACCCCCAATTCAGGATATTGCAGATTATGTATTCCTTACGCCATCTGACCTTAAACTGAACTTCGCACCCCTTGTTAATCTGTACATTATTCCCTGATAACCAGAAACTTCTGCGCTTAAACTCTGTACCGTTCACTTTTTTTTAAACGTCATCTTAATAAAAATTTTAAATCTATTCCTAATGGATTTTGTATATCTTGAGTAGTTAAAAGCATTTAACTTTTGGCCTCATGCACTGTAAAAATAAAACCCACCCACCCAAAAATCCCTTCATTATTGCCATTCCCTGCTCAATTAAAACAAATTCTTCTATGTGGCTCTTTTGTGTTTTGTTATTGCAACGACATACTTAAGGCTAGTCTACACTACCCGCCGATTCGGCGGGTAGCAATCGATCTTTTGGGGATCGATTTTTCACATCTAATCTAGACGCGATAAATCGATCCCAGAACGCGCTTCCCGTCGACGCCGGTAATCCACCCCGACGCGAGGCGGAAGCGGAGTTGACGGGGGAGCGCCAGCCTTCGACATTGCAGCGTCCTCACGGCGAGGTAAGTCGATCGAGGTACGTCGACTTCAGCTACGTTATTCATGTAGCTGAAGTTGTGTACCTTACATCGACCCCTCCCCCATAGTGTAGACCTGCCCCAAGTTCTTTCCTTTTAAGGTAAGCTCTTTGGAATGGGATCTTTGTCCAAATGAAAGAGGATAGTTGAGTGTTTCAAAGGTCATCAGCCACAAAAATGAGACCACCTCGTCTTATTCACAGGATCACTAATCTCAATGCCTTCCAATACCAATCCATCAAATAGATGGCAGCAAAACAAAAACCTTGGGTCTCCAAGAGCTTGGGACCTCACTTGAGCTGTTTTCTCTGTGTCATATTTAGATGGCAAGTGCCTTGCAGCTTGGACTGCATCTTGCTTGGTGCTTGTACAGCACCGTGCATACCTATGCTGCTCAATACATCTCAAGTGCCTGGTGCCCAGTTCTGCTCACAGTTACACTAGAGTGACTCCAGAGCAAATTGATTAATTTCACGATATCCTCTGGATTGCACTGCTGCAACTGAGACCAGAAACATGCCCATGAGCAAAATGCAAAGGCCAGTCATTCAGAGATCTGAAGCAAGAACATAAACCCACACCTTGGCCTAAGGTCAGCCATTGCTTAATTCTGACACCCAGCTAGGCTACCTTCTATGGTGAATTTCCCTAGAAACTTTTCTGGGTCAGTTTTCAGAACCCATACACAGTTTGCAGGAGTCAAGGAGTGGCTCACTCCAACTCTCTCCCTGAATTTCCTGTACCTGTATAGTCACAGCTCACAGCACACACAATTAAATCACAGGAGAACCAGCTTGTGAGTACAAAAGGTCTTTGAACAGCACATTCTTTCCTATTCAGCTAGAATATCTGCTTCACTAGCTCAGGTCAGTAGATTGTTGTATTTAAGCCAGCCTGGTACATAAAACAATATATATACCAGCTCTAGGAGAGACCCCAGGCATATTGCAGAGTGCCTGAAAATGCCATCAGGTATTGCTGTGCCAACTGTCAGCACAACCCACTTCAAAGGTGTACCCAGCTCTCCTGGCTGTCCTTAGCAGTTTGACAAAGAGTCCTGTGTTGCTTCTACAGATCCAGACTAACACGGCTACCCCTCTGATATTTAGCAGTTTGAGTATCCCTTGCCTTTATTCCACCCAGGAAAACACCTGGTGTTACATTCAGGTGTAACAAAATCTACTGTTACAAACACATACCACATGCTGAACTATACACATGCAGCATCAGGACTCTGGGTCCACAAACACAAGCCTCTGCCACTTGAGCTAAAGACTCTTTGGGGTACCAGTATTAGGGCTCATAACCTTCATAGGCTACCTCCCAACATAGTCACATATGCACAAGCAGCTGTAGTTACATTCCATCAGTCAAGTGCAGCGGTGCACAGATATACATTAAACCAGTGGCCTAAGCTCACCAGAGGATAAATGTTCTTCCAGGCTAACACACACAGAAATGAACCTAGACGTTGACCTGTAAATATCTGCTTTATCCTCTGAGCAAAATATGCATTTTATTTTATTTTTATTTTTTTTATTGAAGTGTTCGAGTTTGAAGTAAATTCTTGTTCCCTCTTCTCTCTTTTGGCTTCCTGAGGTTACACATGTGCCTTAAATCAGCCCTGCCTGCTCCCGAGTTCTCAGATACCAGAATCTTAGAATTTAGACTTTACATCTTAGAGTTCAGTATTGGACCAAAATTTACCTAACGCCTTATAAAGCTCTTCCCCTACACCTCCCAATCTCTAAGGAACAGCGGCCAGGGGAGAGGTTTGTAGAAAACCCAATGCTCGGACAGTAGCTTGAAAGGACTTCTGTTCACAATCGTCCCCTTAACAGAAGCAAGCAACACAGTTTCGGGCCAAGCCAACAAAATACAGGGCTTCATGGGACCAAAGGAGAGAGAAACACGGGGTTGTCTGCCTGGATCAGACCAGTACTCCATCTAATCCAGTATCTTATCTTGGAGTGGCCGGGACCAAATGCTTCAGAGGAAGGCACAAGAAACCGAGAAATGGCAGTTCTAGTTTCCTGCCCCCTGGGAAAGTTTCTCCTTCACACCCATTGGTTAAAGGGTGGCTAATTCCCTGAAACATCCTCCCCCTCTCTCTGTGGCATTAGTCCAAGTACCAATTGCTGGACTCACTCCCTTTTCCCTCACAGAGGAGAGGTATGCAGAGCACTGCTGAGTATTGCACAAAACCCTGACAAAAGAAAAAGTGCTTGTAAGAGAACCATCACTCACTGTTTCACAAGGCAAAATGGAAACCTTTATAACTTCCTCTCAACTCCCAGGAGCTACAGACCTATGGAAGGACACAGAAGGTTCCTGCCTACAATGGGTAAACTCATTTTATAATAAGTGTTCTAGAAACTGCTTCATAAATACCACTCCTGTCCATCATCTCTCTATTATCCACAACCTCAGCGGCTAGGCCATTAGAGCCTATTTCCTAAATTAGATAAACGCCTGAGGAAGAGTGTCATTTCTCTTGATGATCTTCCCCTGAATGGGGTTATTTGGGAAATGCTTCAGGGACAAGTGAAAACCTCCATGCTAGCTGGCTGTGTCATCCACATTCATGCCCTATGCTACTTCTTACAGAAATAAACATTTGCAGCACGTAGTGTATCTTTGTGCAGTCATTTGCCACATGTGTGCAGCACATAATGCAACCAGGAAATGTGCCCAATGCATGAATATAGCATACAATAACTACTCTATGTGTACTGTGCATGGACATACCTGTAGTATAAAACTCATATACCTATATGCTTCATGTATGCAGCAAAGATCACATATATAGTGCAATGTTTGTGATGCATGTAGCATACAATGTATATTGAATGTATACAGTGCATAGGCATGTGTGGGTTTTACACATATGCCACAAAGTAGATGTATGTGCAATGCAGTTGCCACATGAATACCGTATATGTCATATGTATGCAGCACATATTGCATGTAGTATGCATACATGAAGTGCTCGTGCTGCATGTATGAAACAAACAGTACATGCATGTGCAGTATATTTGTCACATGTTAGACAAAGCACATATTGCATTTATGTTGGGTATAGTAGAGATATAGCAGATAGTATGTCACATCCGTTACAGGCACTGTCTATACAGGGTAAATGTCACTTTCCTACTACATATTTGTATTTTCCCAAGACATGTTCATTTAAAACTCCTCTGCTGAAACTAATGCTCCCTGCGATATAATATATACTCAGTGAGCTGCATTGCTAATGTAAGACGGGATTTAGCTTGCCTTTCAACTAGGTATGGGTAAGGAGTAAGGAAAGAGAAATATATACATCAGGACAGTCACTGACACCACCCCATCTATTATGGCTTGCATAGCTTCTTTGGGATCACTCACATGAGTGAGGGCTATAGGATGAGTCCCTTTTGCAGGGAAGTGCCACTGATTCTAGCTCACTGGTTGTAATCTAGCTCCATAATGATAGTGACCAAAAATCCTTACCATCTGTCTCCAATGGGTGTCTCCCATGAAATCAATTGGCGGTCTCAATCCAATTCCCAATGGCCCAGAGTCCACATCCCCTAAAGCCACCTCCATAATTATCACTAGCTAATACCCCCACTGAGAGACTCAGCAAAGCACTGTCAACAATTTTAGAGAGTGCCCCACCAAGGTCAGGCTTGAGGCACGTGGTGGGGACTCTTGCACTAGCAGTGGCAGTGCTGTGCTTTATCTGTTTTATCTGTCCCTGGGGCTAGCACGCCAGCGCCTACTACAACCAATGAAACCAATATTCACTTACTCTTTTTTCCTGTGTGTGCCTTTCAGTAGAAAAGCAGTGGCAGCACACGCAGACTGGTGACATTTCTTCATCTCTTTTTGATTCCTAAGTGGTGTCACACAATACTACTTCACACTTTACTATACTGAGATTTTACTCAAGGAGTGTATTGGATTTTCCTAATGCTAATGGGTTTTATGCATGAGCACAAGAGGAGAATTTCCCCCATACATCATATTTTATACAATGTAAATGGTTTATCAACAATTCCCTTAACACAACACAACGCAACACAAAAAGTCTTAAGTAGGCAGAACAGTCTGAGAAGGCTTAATACTGTGTGATTGCCAGGGAGACGAAATGTGGCTGTAGCAGAGGACTTGGTATCAGGGCTCCTTGGTTCCGATCCCCGTCCTCCCACGGATTCTTGAGAGAAAGTCATTTCACAACTCTGTGCTTCTGTTTCTCAATCTGTAAGAAGGGGATAATGATACTTGCCTACTTTACAGGGGGCATAAAAGCTTAATTACAAAATGTTTGTATATCATGTTGCGATCCTTAGATGAAAGGCAAATTACACAGTCCAAGGGCTTGACACACCCCTCTGAGCCAGCAGGGATGAAAATTGCATGAACCAGAAGGGGCAACTGCAATGGAAATCAAACCATGTTGCTCAGCTGGGATACATCAGATAAGTCACACGGGTATTGTTAGTGTTCCCTGAATGGATGGGGAGCATGTCAATGAATATAAGTAATAACAAATTTAAAAACCCATTTCTGCAAGCATTCACACACAGGGCTTGGAAATTAGCATTTCATGAGTATTCGGGTCAGTGAAATGTGATCACTTGAATCTTCACAGAAAATTGACAGGAGGTGCATGGAGCCTGGTCAAAGCTAATTCATTTAAAAATCCTAACAATCTTTTAAACAGGCTTGTTTTGCATTATTTGCCCAGCACTTAACTTTCAGATAGCATGTCCAATAACAGCATTATATATTATGTACTAGGCTAATTTCCTCTCTCTTAGGCATTTGAATTTAAACTTGCGGGCCCTGTGACAAAGGAAAATCTGCTTCAATTGTAGCTTATTCTAGCTGCTTTAATAAAGAAGGCGGGGAGGGGATGGGACTCCTGGGTAAACATCTCTCTCAGCTTCACCACATACTAAACCTAACCTTCAAAAGTGAGGAAATGGGTGAACTCTTTTAACTCTAAAGTTGAAGGGCTTGGATCTAACATTCAAACCCCTGCCTAATCCCTGTACAGACCCAGCACAGTGCCATGGGAAGCACATTGTAACCTGCAGGGACTTTTTTTGTTTTTTTTAAGCAGCAACTGTCAGGATTTTCTTGCCCCTCAAAAGGTGTTTTATTAAGCACACAAGATCTCGCTGTCAGTGTGATTACTTAGCATGTAACGGTGTCTACCATGGATAGGGGAGAAACAACAGGTAAGCTACTGGAGAGAGCACTGGTCCAGGACTCTAGTCCTAGCTCTGTCACTGGGTGACCATGGGCAGGTCATTTCACCTCTCTGGGCTTCAGTTTCCTGATCTGTAAAATGGGGATATTGACCTCCTTGGTAAAGTGCTTTGAGATCTACTGATGGAAAGCGCTACATAGGAGCTAGGTATTATTATTTGGTATCCATATCCGAGCGGCAAGTAAAGGTGTAAGCAGGGGTAGGGCCCATCTTTTTGTCCTGGTCCATGACTGGGGGGCTCCTAGGAGCTACTGCAATACAGGTAATGATAAAGAAGGACTGAAGGCAAAATCCTTGATCCGAACATCCCTGAACTCTGGAAAAGCTCGGACCTGGATGGTTCCAGTCCCCCTCTTCGATGCCAATGTTAAATTGGTATCTGAAGTTGCCTACAGGACAGAATCTCAAATGCATTTTACAACTCTGTTCCTCTGGCCATAAGGGCTGTGATATAAGTGCAGACTCTGCTACTGAGCACTGAACATTTGCCATCTGACAGCAGGGTCAAGAGTTTCTGGAATATGAGTAAGCTCTTCCCATTGGATCTGGGTCCCCTTTTCCAATCCACTCCTGCCTTCTGAACCTCCCCCCTCACTCTCTGAGAAATTCCCTATGACCAGGTATGGTAGGAGCAGGGGACAGCAAACGGATTCTCTACCAATGAGATCCTGCTGCTCTCTAGTGGTTAAATAGCTGCAGGCAGTAAAATTGTTTAAAATACATGAGTTTTGATGCATTTGAAGGTGATTTAAAAATTAAACAAAGAACTACGGCTCCTCCTCACCGACAGTGTTACATATCTCTGGGAGCAGAGGATGACATTTTATAGGAAATAGTATAATCCTCATCTTGCCAAATGCTGAACATCCTCAGCTCCCATTAAAGTCAGCAGGAACTGAGGGCACTCAGCACCTCACCGAATATTACCCTCCTTTCTGAATAGTCTACATATTGCAGTCTGTTCACAAACATGCCGTGACCCTCTTTCATCCAACAATTCTAAGAAGTCTATCTCGCAGAGCAATAGTGCAGAGCTATCTGTGATCTCACCATTTTCCCCAGCCAAGCATCTTGGTGTACTTCCCATGATCTTAAAGATTTTCTCGCCCTATGGCCTGTGGAGTTGGTTTCTTTTACATGTTCCAACTCCTGACTTCGGGTTCTTCAATATCAACAATGTCACTACTTATCCAGGAACTAAAGTCCCCCTTGCTTATTACAGTTTTTCCACTGGATATTTTGATTCCAGTAGATGGGATTATTTATATGTTTCTTGCTTCAGGGTACAGGATGTTCTGAAGTGATATCAGATGCACTTGCAAAAGAGGGAAGGTTATGAGTAGGTGTCAGTAGATCAATGATTGAGTTGATACAGGAGAAAGAGATAGAATCAGCTGGGTATTTTATGGTTTTAGCTGGGACCTTTGTTTTCTCTTCTGTCTTGTGCGGGTTTCTCTTTCTTTTCTATCATGATAGATTTTCTTGAAATGTTCTCATCATGATCAGATGTTCTAGGGCACAGGATGTGGTTTGTACAATAGGATTTTTGTCACGCAAATCTGCAAGGCTTGATATATAATAAAATCTGATGAGGCACAAATTAATCCCTGGTGCAAATCCAATGAGTTAGTGTAGTTACAACAGGGAAGAATTAAGCCTGAATATTTTCTCCCCTTTTTAAAGAGGTAAAATTGTTTCTCCTTTTGTTTCTCGGGGAATCTTAATCCTATAAAGACTAAATAGGTGGTCACAATTTTCCATCAATGTTTTTTTGGGGTAGGGGAGGTGAAAATTTTCTGTGGAAAAAAATTAACTGTTTTTTAACCACAAAAAGCAGTACATTCTAAAACAAAAAATAAAACAAAAATGCAGTTTTCAATGAAAGTCCAAGTAATTCTTTAGAAAAATTATTTCCCTCTTAGCTGTGCTAAACAGACAGGAGCAGCCAGATGGATAAGTATTTTGTAGTATATAGGAAGGACTAGTCTGAGCAGAGGACCACTGGATTTTAATTCCATCTCTGCTACTGTCCTGTTGTGTGACCTTGAGCAAATCACTTAACCTCTCTTTGAATGAGCTGGACCCTTGGTAAAACATCTGGAACCCCAATTTTACATGTTAAATTGAGATCCTCAAATAACAGGTTCTGCTTCAAGTGTTGCTAGAGGTGAGAACAAGCCACAACCAGCCCTGGCTTTGGAGATGTAGGAATGAAATGGCTTGCTTCACAGTCAACTCTAATTAGTATTATTTGATC
The DNA here is from genome assembly GCA_037349315.1 of Chelydra serpentina. NCBI lineage: Eukaryota > Metazoa > Chordata > Testudines > Chelydridae > Chelydra > Chelydra serpentina. Next base: position 8,300,846 of record JBAIAC010000037.1, on the reverse strand, counting down.
TTTTACTTAAAAAATATCTGTTAAGATCACAAGGTAACTTTTAGGAATATCTAAAAGGAGATGCTGATAAATTTAAAATACAGCAGCAGCTCTCTCTCAGCGTTCTGGTAACATCACAAATTACTTCAATTGGATGTTCATAGCCTCTCTGAAGTCTTCAGAATGCTTTGATATGCATATTCTTAGCTTTATTGCACATTGCTGTGTGAGAGAAGAGCTACAGTTCATCAGACAGAGCTTGCTTAGACTCCCATCCTGGTCTGCACATATATATATACATAGCATAACAAATCCTGTTGTCTGCGATGCAGCTTTAACACTACCTCTTCCGACTCTTTGTCTAGTCGGATTATAAATTCTTTGGGGCAGGAACTCTCTCTCGCTATGTATTTGCACAATGCCTCCTATAAAGAGGCCCCAATCTCTGTTGGAGATTCTAGGTCCTGCTGTAATACTAAAAATTAATAAAAATAATAAATTCAGTGAAGTCAATACATTTGCAATAAACCCCCAAACAAGACAAAGAGAAAACACACACACACCCACACACACACACCCCAGTTACTGAACAAGAGTTCAGTACATTTCTAATTGTTGGTCAAAAATTTTCCAGTCCAGGATCGGCAGCTGAGTCAATAACCCCTGTAGGAGTCAATTCCACCACTGTCTCAACTCCTTTGATGTATTCTAAATATACCTGCCATTCATTCTGCAATGCGTGGGGGCCAAGCTCCCCTGGCTCCCCATTGAGCCAGTGTTTGATGTGAACAAAAACAGTGATGCTAAAAGAAAGTTCTAAATAAAAGCTGGCATTTCTGTCCCCTCGTATCAACATTCAGCGCCTACCAACTTCCTAGAACCAAACTGTGCAATGACACCTTCTTAAAAGGGTAACAAAGATCTCAAATCAGGCAAAGAAAAGCCATGACAAGGTAGGGGAGGTGGAAGCTTAGCATGGCATGAGATTAATTTCTTTAATACAAATAATGCTGGTTATTACCTACTTTGCAGGAATCAATGTCTCCAATGTGAATAATGTCTAGCAATTAAATCTGAGGGAGAGTCTGTATGTACTGGAATTAGAGGTAGATTTGGGTCTAAAAAAACTGAAGGGCTTTATAATTAGGCATAGGCACAATAAAAAAGGTGCTGATGGCAGCACTATGGGGCCCCAATGCAAGTCTCTATATACCAGTACCTAAGAAGCTCTAAGAGCACAAGACTTTATGTGCAAATGTTTTATTTAAATATTGAACATTTATGTTTGTGTCAAGAAAATGTCCTGAAGGCAATCATCCTGTGGTTGCGCGCTGAGTAACCCAAAAGGTCTTTCTCCTCTTCTCTGATTCTACATAAGTCATGGCTCTGTCTGCCTCCAGATTAGAATAAGTGGTTATAGGTTTAAATCACCCCCACACACACAACCACACACACACACTTCCCCCCCATAGGAACTGAGAATATGAGGAAACTGCACACGGGTGGGTTCCTAATAAGAGCGTTTAGTAACTATATACCAACACACAAGACCTAACTACATATATATATATTGCCGTTCTGTTAACATCTGGTGGTCTCTGTGATAAAAAGCAGGGAGACCAACCAGAAGACTCCCAAACTATTTCAAAGGATATTGCCCAATTAATATACACTACAGCGGGGATCGGCAACCTTTGGCACGTGGCCTGCCAGGGCAATCCACTGGCGGGCTGGGATCTTTACCTGCAGCGTCCACAGGTTCGGCCAATTGCAGCTCCCACTGGCTGCGGTTCGCCGTTCCAGGCCAATGGGGGCTGCGGGAAGCGGCGCAGGCCAAGAGATGTGCTGGCCGTCGTTTCCCGTAGCCCCCATTGGCCTGGAACGGCAAACCGCGGCCAATGGGAGCTGTGATCAGCCGAACCTGCGGACGCAGCAGGTAAACAAACCAGCCCGGCCCACCTGCGGATTTCCCTGATGGGTTGCGTGCCAAGAGTTGCTGATCCCTGCACTACAGGATCACACCCATTGCTAACAGGGCAGCAGTAATAATAAATAATAATGATATTAAGTGCTGCAATGCTTGAGCCACAAGCTAATTCAATCCTAGGATGACCTATTTCCAGTAGAGATAGAGAAGTGTAATTACTATTATACAAGGCACTGATGAGACCTCATCTGGAATAGTGTGCACGATTGAGGTCTCCCATGTTTAGCAAAAATTAATTCAAACTGGAACAGGTGCAGAGAAGGGCTAAGAGGATGATCAGAGGAATGGAGAACCTACCTTGTGAGAGGAGATTTAAGGAGCTTGGCTTGTTCAGCCTAACAAAATGAAAGAGGAGAGGAGATATGATTGCTGTTTATAAACATCAGGGAGGGAGAGGAGTTATTTAAGTGAAGGGCCAATGCTGGCACAAGAACAAATGGCACCAAGTTTAAGCTTGAAATTAGATAGAGGTTTCTAACGATCAGAGGAGTGAAGTTCAGGAACAGCCCTCCAATTGGAGTAGGAGGGCAAAACACCTAACTTGTTTCAAGACTGGACTTGATCCGTTTTTAGAAAAGATGGTATGATGAGGATGTTCTTTAAAAGGATTTCCACTTTACGAAACAACCTTCACCTTAGGATCTCAACAAGAGTTAAAAGTAATGAATTAAGCTGTATAACCTCCCATGTGATGTATTTTAGCCCCTGGCTTAGAGATAATAAAACTAAGGCACAGAGAAGATAAGTGACTTGTTCATGGTCACATACTTCACTGGTGGGAACTGAACACAAAAGCCATGACTCCAAGACCTCAGCTCTAATAGTACTTCTCGCTTTCACTATGCTTGCACTACCGGCTATGGGTGTGATTGCCCTGTTTGTGTACACACGCTCATGGTAGCGGGCACAAGTATAAACAGCAGGGTAGTCACAATAGCATGGGCAGCAGCAACTGAGGCACAGCTGAGCCATGCCAAATATGTACCCACCAGTGTCAGGTTTTATTCTTGGCATGGCTCAGCTACCTGTGCCCTAACCCTAACCCTAACCCTACTACTTATACTCCTGTTAGCTTCCACATTGAGCTTCCACAAGTAGGTATACACAAGCAGGGGAATCCACCCCGGCTCACAGAGTAGGCATGGCCTTTGACTCCAGGCTAGTGGACTTCTGCCATCTCAAATTATGTCACTAAGAAAGCAGTACTAGGTTCAGAAAGCTACATGCAGAGTTAGAACTTCAGTCTAGGGGCTAGAGCAGGGGAATCGGACTGAAGATAGGAGGGCTGTGAGGGAGATCTGCAAAGGCACAAAAGGCAGTTAGGCACTAACTTGTGCTGGGAGTTAGGAACCTTTGCCGATCTCCCCTTGTTTCCCTATCTCTGCTTCTAACTTCCCCTCTACACTGTGGGGACTTTAACAGCATAGCTATGGCACTGTAGCTATGCTGGCATAACCCTCCCCTGCAGACACACTAAACTGATATGAGAGGGGGGTTTCCGTCGCTGTAAGACGCCACCTCCCTGAGCTAGGGTCGCTAGGTTGATGGCAGCATTCGTCCATTGACCGAGCTGTGTGTACACCAGGGGTCAGGTTGACATGGGTACCTCACTTGGGGTATGGATGTGAGCCCCATAGCTATGCCGACCTATGTTTTTAAGTGTAGACCAGGCCTTGCGGTGAAACTTTGAACAGTTGGGATTTTCAAAAGCTCCTAAGTGACTTGAGAATGTAATTTTCATGGACTTGCAATGGGACTTGTGCTCCCAGGCCACTTAGAAGTTTTTGACAATCACACCCTTAAGTCAGCGCCACAGTTTTCCTATATGCAAAATGGGGACAATTCCTATGCACCTTTGTAAGGTACTTTGAGATCTGTGTATGAAGGATGCTATGGAAGGGTCGAGAGTTGTTGCTGTTATTCCAATTATTCACACTTACATAGACAGACAAGTCATGGCTGTGTACACAGCGTAGCTGTCTAATCAATCAAGTCACCCTGAGCTATGCATGCGCTTCTCCAAACAGCTGAGAGAGAAATCACAAGGATCTACTCCCATAGTCTTAAATATAGGGCACTTAATAGCATGGGAGAGGGCTGGACAGATGGCTCAGCAGCCTTGTTCCCTCCCCCTCAAGGAAGCAAAAACTCAGCAGAATCTGCTTGATAAAACCAGAAGGTTTCTGTCATGGGAATAAAATAATAATAATTAAATAAAACCTGTCAGCATCTCCCCCAAGGAAACCACTTAAATAAACTCAGATGGAAGCTGGGAAATTAAAGCCCTGCTCTCAGAGGCAAGGCATCCCTCCAGCTATGGGAGGATCACGTCACTAGTCATAATGAACAAGTGGCTACCAGCATCTCCCCTAGGATTGGGAAATCCGCACCTGATGTAATTGCTAGCTGGCAGTTCCCGCATGAAGCGAGCTTTTGGGTAATTGCAGTAATTAGGGAAGCAGCAAAGTACAGGGAAGCAGGCACTGCAGGGACATGTACCGGTCCTCGGCAGATGCGATTGCAACGCCTTCCTGAACGGAACATGTGTGAAAAATGTAAGGAACTTCATTCAGCTCCCACAATAAGGGAAAAGCAGAAACACGACTCATTTCAGAGAACTTCTCTTATACCTTCTGAGAGCACGAAGAGGAGTAGGAGGAAAGGGAGACTGAGATGAGGACTTGGAATCAAAATGCTGACTGTAACGGAGGCCTGGATTGAGTCTCTCTAAATCAACAGGCTCAAACCTGGCTGAAAATCTCTAATGGCAGAGTGCATTATGGCTGTGTGGAGGCCTATGTGAAATGATCACAATTAACTCAATGAGTCAGTGAACCAAATTCTCCATAGGCATTGCTTCAAATGGAGTTGTCCCTGATTATGCCAGCAGTGAATTTGACCATCTGATCCTATGGTTCATTTGCCATGCAGAGCCGAGTGTGCAAACTTTGTGGGCACATCTAAGACATCCGTGTTTGAAATCTTGAGACTAAAGTGTCAAATTAACTTGGCTGCCAATAGAAAAAGCAGGGGCAGGTGTCCTTCCAGGGAGGGAATCCATCCTGCAGAACTGTGGGAGCAGAAGGATCCGCACTGAGAACTCTCAATAAAGGGTGTGACAAGTGGCAGATGAACCTGGCATTGTGTCCCTGAGAAGACTTGAGCTTTATCCCATTGCAGACATAGCCTCCCCCGCACCCCATTCACTATTCCAGCAGAGTGGGTTCTGCACAGTATGATAACTATTGGAAGTCTAATGAAGACCTGTCTCCATTCACTTATTTTTTCATTTAATAATAGATTCCCCCCGCACCGCTAGACAACTCCACTGATTTCTCTGTCTGCAAACACAAACTCCTTGCTGTCTCAGGAACTTGCAGTAGCTTCATTTGGCAATATATTCCTCAATATACACACATGCTACAGATTAGCATTCAGCACGAAATCATGACACACCCAGTTATGTCATTGGTAACATAAATCTCCAATGATTTTGTCACCTACATAAACTTCTCCTAGGCTGACCAGACAGCAAGTGTGAAAAATTGGGACTGTCCCTATAAAATCGGAACATCTGGTCACCCTAACTTCTCCTGGGCGTGAAGTAACTTTCATTTCCTCTGGCTTGAACCTAATGCAAGCCATACCGAGCTAGCAACTTTTACCAGAGAGCTTGAAGAGTCTGAATGTCTGTTGCTAGTTGTTCACTAGCTCCTGCTATTGTAAGGTATCCAGTAAGATAGCTCTGGAGACAAGTACTGATAGAACTGCAACAATAAACCATTATTAAAATCCAAATGTGCAATTTACGGCAGTGCAGCCCTATAGGAACGAGACAACTGAAATACAGTTTAGAATCCAAGAATGGAGGGAAATAAATTAGCCTTTCACATGAAGTCTATAGAAAATGAGTCTGTAGAAGTCTCAGTATGAATTATGCATTCTGTGTTATTTATATATCTTACATATCAAATGCATTATTTATAAATGCAAAGCATGCATCTACTGTATTATAATAAGATAACATCAGTTCCTTCTCCATATGAAGCACAATAGCATACTATGGTGAAAACATTTACTGAACTGTAAGGGTTGTGATTAGACCACATAGCAAAGTTTTCCTTTATAGATAGTTTACTGTGCCTTTTCACTAATACTGCCAAAGCATCTGTTTCTCATAGTTACTAACTGCACACCCATGCAGTCCCTTAAATTTACTGTAGGGTGCTTTTGTAAATAACTCTGTTCCTACATCCACACCTCAGTGGTTATCCCATCAGCTATTAAGAGTTGAGAGGGGTCAGGTTGACTAGTACTTGGAGAAAAAGAAAGTAGGAAAACCCTAGCTTCTGCAAAACACGGCATGGTGATTCAGTAGGTAGCACACTTCCATCTGAGTCATCACTGCACCAGTCTTCCAGCGTGGTGTAATGGCTCTGTGCTCCTGGAGGTGCTCTTATCCTGCAAAGCACTCCACCCCATACTTAAATCCACCTCTGTGAAGCAGGGTCTTAAGTCGCTTAACATTGGCTTCAATGCGATAGAAAGCACATGCTGTCGTGCTTTGTTGAATAGGGGCACTTTGTTCAATTGGAGCCTTAAAGAGGAGTTGTAAAATTAAGGCTGCTGAGTTTCACACCAGAGGTGGTTACACTACAGTGGCAGGTGAAATGATCCTTCTGAGGAGTTTGCAAAGTGCTTTGTGACCCTGTTCAATATATTTTGCTTATTTTTCTGTTTACAAATTGCCTGTGAACAGATTATGATGCTCTCAGATTCATTCACGATTCAAAACTCCCTGCAAAATAACTTCTGCAAATAATTCTTGGTTTTTAGGTGGAACCAGGGCAATTTGATGAGAGTATTCGATACATGAACTGTGCTGATCTGAGACACAGACCACATGGTATTGTATTTAAAATCAGGTGTCCAGATATAAATCCTATGAATATGAATGCAAAACTCACTATGACCAATATTTTCTTAAATTTCACTTAACATCCCTGCCATGAAATCCATTTAGAGAATATTCACAGGAAATGAAAATAAAAAGGGTGCCAAAACAGCCAATGTGACATAATTTTAACATTCAAGAGGATATTCAGAACTCTTTTATTCTTTCTTTAATTTCTCCATCACCTCTATTCACCCAGAGTTATTTCTGCATGAAAAGTACTAGAGAAATATAGTCACGCAACAAGACTGTTTGGCTTTTTATCCCCAGCCCATTATTTTGCAGCCATGTTGTTATGATAATGACAGGGAGCCTCATACATAATCATCTAATTACCAGCAATTACCAATTAGAGACAAAGTAAAAATGCCAGACAAGCATGGAAAGTACCACACACTTCTTTCCCCCCCCGCAAAATAGTTCAATGGAAACTGAGGAACTAATGGTTTAGCTGCATGGGCCAAATGAATCCCTAGTGTAACCCAGCTGACTTCAATGGAGTTACATCTGGGATTAATTCATCTATTAATCCTTCTGTAGAGGGAGCTCAGATTCTGCTGTTTGGACAAAACTTTAGGGACGTTTACTTCTGGATCTTTTGTAACAGGCTAAACCAAAACCTTGAATCCAGACATCCCCAGCTATTATAGGAGTTTGGATTAAGATATCAATGGGGTGAGGCACATTCCACTCTGTGCCCAAGCCTCCTGGGCAGGGGGCGGTGTAAATTTGTTTACGTCAAGATGCTGCTCCAGGAGACTTCTCTTGGAGCTAGTTACAGATCTTTTATGTGTCTATGCCACAAGAGCGGCCCCTATGCTGAAGGGCAACGTGTGGGAAGACATGTATGTTTCTATTATAGTCCGCTCAAGGACAGGTGGCTGAAAACATTATGATATTGCGAGTGCAAGATCAGAGCATGTTTACATGAAGACTTGCACTGTTCAGCAAGCCAGGGTGTAAACCTGATTGCAGGTTTACCATGGTTTCCTTTTTTACTTTCCTTCCATTAAAATTTATTTTTGTCAGTTTCATGCTGTTGAAAGGTGTTAGATTCGCAGCCTTCAAAACTTATATTTTCTATTTATCCACATGGCTAGTTTCTCCCAGTGCTGCCTTTGCCAATACAGTGGTGGCAAATATAAAGGAAACCAACAAACAAAAAACACTTCCAGGAACTTTCTTTAATATGTTTTGATAAAATTGATTCCATTTAATGTAGCTATTTTGCACCTCTTTTGCACTCACTTTCCACAAATATCCTAGCACATGAGCTTCCTGCCAGGCATGTTGAAAACAGCAAGTTGTAAGCAAACATTACGGAATATTTGCAAAAAGTCAATTTCTAATTAGTAACTGTGAGCACTCTCACTCCCAGCCGGATTCTAAGAATTAAACTCATTCAATGAGGGGAAGAGAAATGTGTCGTGTGACCTTTGGGTTCAATCAAAACAACTCAAATTGTGAATATGATACTCTAACAAACTGTTCGCCAACAATATACAGATCAGGAAATAGGATTAGGCATAATATGCTTGAGGAAAATTTGCAAACAGAGAAAGAGGCAAAATTAATGCAATCATTCATTATGAACTATTCACCCAGTTCTTCCTACCAACACAGCTGGAGTTTGAAGTTTGAAGGCTTTTCTTCTAAGAGTGAAGTTCAGACTCAGTGCCTTGTTTGTCGTTGGCCTACGCTACGTATGGAGACTACCTACAAAGGCTGACAGGTACGCCAGAGATGACATTTGAGCAGAGGCAGATTAGGGGTTTGTGGGGCCCTGGGCCAGAGCAAGTGGTGGCCCCTCCTTACCCCTTCCGCCTGCAGTTCCCCCCACCCGGAGGTCCTGCCAGGGAAATGGGGTCGGGACGCGGGGGCTTCCCGCGCCCGGCGTTCCAGGCGGGGAGTGGGGTTGGAGTGCGGGGGCTTGCCCCGCTCCGCCCACCTGCCACTCCTGCCGGGGAAGCCCCTGCACCCTGACCCTGCTCCCCAGCAGGAGCATCGGGCAAGCGGAGTGGGTCAGGGCAGCCATTCTTCCGGGGTCCCTCAACTTGGCCAGGGCCCCTGGGCACGGGCCCCATTGGCCCAGTGGCTAATCCGCCACTGCATTTGAGTCTGTACCAGAAGTTCCCAAATCTCAATGTTCGTATTATGCTAGTCACTAATGTTACTTATGCTCCTTGATAACATAGGTTATCTGTATTAGAGGCAGGGTGATCCAGTGGATAGGGCACCGGAACTCCAGAGAAATGGGTTCTATATTCTTGGCTCTGCCATTGGCCTACTGTGTAACCTTGGTCAAGTCCCTTTGCCTCAATTTCCTGTAAAATGTGAGAAGTGATACTTATCTCATTTGTAAGGCATTTGGGGGATCAAAAGATGAAAAGTGCTATATAAAGAGCTAGGTATCTTAGGAACTGGATAATTCATTTCAAAGAGGACACTGAATAGCCATGAGCTATTAACTTTTAAATCAACATTGACGTAGGTTGGATATGAACTAGAGATAAGCTTATATTCCTCTACACCATCCCATTTATCCCTGAGGGTATAATAATTTTCTCTTATTTTTAATGTCCTAATGTATTAATGTCCTCCCATAATATCATTCCATTACAGATATATATTTCCTGTATACCATTGATTAACTGCATTAATTTGTCAGAACACCACTTCTGTAAAGGATAACCATATAACCAAGTTCACATATATAATAACCTGCTCATTATTCTATACAGCAACTTGACATTCCAATTATCCCACTGAACAATCCTCTACACATATTGCTAATGTAATTCTAAGCCATAGAGAAACAGGTCAAGGAAACTGCTTTTGTTATATACATATTCACACACACACACAAAACCCAACTGCATTAAACTAGTTTATATCCACCCTCGTACCCCTGCAGTTGCGTACATCTCCCATGTTAGCCAAAATCATTTTTAAAAACCCCACATAGTCTTGAACTAAGCTGGCATAAGCTTAAGTCTTCAATGCTCACTGGAGCATCAGCTACAAACAGCTAATATGAAAAGCACGTGGCAGCACAGCACTTACGGGGTTAAATGAACAGCAGAAAGCATAGGCAGTCTTCTGTGGCTATCTTCATCAGGGAAACCTCTAAAGCACAGCACCGGATTCATCCCATCCCCTGTGGGAGCAGCAGTGAGGATGGAGGGGAGACACACTATGTACGTGTGTATATGGGAAACAGGGAAATGGAGTGGGAGGATTACCAGATCATGGAAAATCCTGCTATATAAAGTGTGAGAAACAGGCAGGATCTTCTGTGGCTCTTACCTCTCCCCCCCAAACACCAATATCAAACAGGAGGATAGGCTATAAGTCTGCAGTCTAACAGACAGTCTATATTAATTACACTGCCCCCTAATCTGTCTGAAACTGCAGTAATTCACAGCGCTGCGGTGTCTTAGCAGGCACATAAGAGATTCCCAGCAGCAGCTGCTGCAGCAGTAGCAGCAGCCACAGGGACTGGAAGGAAATTCAGAGGCTGTAAGGTGGATCCTCAGGCCTGCAGAAGTCAAACTGAGGATGGGGGGAGGGAAAAGATTATATAAATAAATCTCCTGGGTCTAAATTTTCAAAAATGACTAGTAATTTTGCGGTACCCAACCTGAGACACTTTAAAAGAGTTCTGATTTCTAGAGAGCAGTCTCCGAAAAACAGGTCCGGTAAGGTGTCTCATACTGGGCATGCAAAAATCAGGGCACACAAAATCACTAGTCATTCGAGTCCTCTCCGTATAAGAGGAGTGGAAGCTCCTGGCTCCATGAGCTCTTTTGCTCTAAGAACACTCTTCCAGGGCAGAATTTGTGCTTAGATACATGTGTATATGTGCACACCATGTGGTGTATATGGAACCGCTCACGCATGTTCAGAGAATAGTACAAACTTGGGGACAAATTGTGCTCATTTATTCAGTGGAGTTACTCCAGATTTGCACTGTGTACGTGAAGGCAGAATTTGGGCCCTTAGATGTATTTAATCATTTTTATACACTCACGCAGTACCTATATTGTTACCCTTTTTGACCTGAGCAGGTAGCCGATATTCGGGATCTTGTGGGTTGTTAGGAGGAGAAACTGATAGCGTCAGGTGTTTCTTTCATGCAGTCCTGCTTATTTGTGAGGAATGTGTCAAATCCTGTTCCCCTGAACACAACAGGAATCAAAATCAGGAGACAGTTTCTTTGCTCAATTATCCAAGCCTCTTTTTCCAGCCAGTACTCTACCCAAAAAGCTCTCTCTCAAGGTAATGCTACACGTGTTTCCATTGCTGTCTGTGGTGTTTTCTCGCTGCCTTCTCTGGCTGTTGCTGTCTGTGTCTGCTCAGACACAGACAGATCCAATAAAACAATACCCAGCCTTCCATGTTTGCATTCGGCTCCCAGCAAAAACCCTTCTGCCCATGTAGCTCAGCTCCTGACCTGCCTTGCTTGTGGCCTGTGTTTTAGGCGATGGTTCCTATTGTTTCAGCCAATTTAGCTTATCTCTAACACAGCAGCTGCAAGGCGCAATTCCCAGCTCGAGCAGATGTACAGGCGTGAGCTCGTCACTGTGGCATGGACAGCAGCTCAAGTTAGCCAGCTAAGTACAGTCCCGACCGACCTCTGGATACATACTCAGGCTGCTAGCTAGGGCTGCTGCGGACTCACTGCTAGCTTTAGCATGCTCACTTGAGAAGAGTTAGCACATTTACGTCTATCCAACCTGGGAATTACACCTCCCAGCTGCTGTGTAGATGTAACCTTATTCAAAAGGAGCTTAACTGCTTCTTATATTCATCTGAATGTAGGGGGTCTGCTACACCCATAAGTTTCAAAGAGTATCACCCAACCGCCAGCCTAGCAATATATTATACAAAGACACGTGCACACACTTCCACCCTTACAGTTCAGTTTCAAAATGGCTTCCTAAGTGACCCATTCAAATCCTGCAGTTGCCAGGGCCGGTGCTACCATTAGGCGACCCTAGGTGGTCGCCTAGGGCGCCAGGATTTGGGGGGCGGCGTTTCAGGTCCCTCGGCGGCTGCCAGCGGGAGAGGCTGCGGCTGAAATGCCGCCGAGATCCCCGGCGGCCAAAGAAGCTGCCACCGAAGTGCCGCTGGGATTCTCAGCGGCACTCTGCCGAGGAACCCGGCAGCATTTCGGCCGCAGCCTCTCCCGCCACCGCCTAGGGCAGCAAAAAAGCTGGCGCTGCCCCTGGCAGTCGCACATGTGACGAGCACCATTACCCACAAACACAGATCTACTCAGCAAATGCAGGATTTGCGCATGCAGTTCAGGTGCCTATGCCTGCATGGTATTGAGTGCCTCAACTCCCATTGGCTTTTATGAGCATGAGTCCACACCACACTTTGCAACCTTGAGCGCTATCCCGCCATGTAAAAAATCAGATCTCCCATCGCACTTACACAGCGATGCCGCCACGAATACATTATCACGTATGCACCTACATTCGCATGCTGCATGCATGCATGCATATGGCTATCTGCAAACATTTCTGCACAGCATGGAATTATTTCTAGCTGCCGCTCATTGTTTCTATGAGTCTCTGCAGATAAATCCCTCCCATCCATCTGTACTGACAAACACCAACACTGATGCGTGTCTGTGCAGGCGTGTATGTGTGCAAACAGAATGCCCTCCCACTAGCTTTTGGCAGGCGCACTAGAAGACATGTAGTGTCCCTCCTACCCCCAAACACACGGCCTTTGGAAATGAAACTGCGGGGAGGAGCTCTCCCGAGACTGAAACCAGCACAGCAGCACAGACACAGTTCAAGCAGGGACAGATCAGGGATACTGATACGTCATCGGAGCCCCGCAGTGCCAATCCCAACCTTTCATAAATCATGAGACTGGCTTAAAAATCACGAGGTTTCAAAAATAACAAATGAAGGCTTCTTTTCGTCTTCCGATGTTGGAGTCTTTGCAGTTTTCAGGCTTTTCCCTGCAGCCATGAAGGCTAGACACGTTAAAAAAAAAAACCCTGCAAGATTCTCTGGTACAACACAATTCCAACAGTTGAGGGCTTTGAGTAAACACCCAAAAGGGCAAGAACTGCCAGGGCTGCCAATATTGCTACCACTTTGCAGTTTTTACTCGGCACATTCTCTCCCTTGTGCTGACTGCCTGTTTGTTCCAACCCCCTCCCATCCTCTGCCTTCTGTTGGCTTTACATCTAGTTAATCCCTTCCTAAAATAAACTCACTGAAATTATTTCAACAGTGGGAAAAAAAACAAAAACAAAACTCCCAAAACTAACAACATTTGCAGCCCTTGTATTGTTCAGTCTTCTTGTATCTTCCACCCCTTTCTCTTTACACTGTAAACTCTTCAGGGCAGGGATTGTCTCTTATTCTATGTTTGTACAGGGCCTAGCACAATGGGCCCCTATTCTAAGTCAGCCTCTAGGCACTACCATAATAAACACAATTAATAAATGAAAGGGAACTGCAATCAGCACCCGCACCCCTGTCAAGACAACTTGGGAAGCTAGATAACAACAAAGGTAAGTTTTCTGCTCCCTCGCTCCTTCAACAGAGCTCACATTCCTATTCTTCCTTTTCCCTTCATCTCACCTCCTTGCATGCCCTGTTTTCATGGTGAACCCTGGTAATTGTAGTTCCTGGACCCATGGCTACAGGAACTACCAAGGAACAAATCTACAAACACAAACTGGTGTAGCTATCTACACCTAACTAGATATAATCAGAAGCTTTGAAAACGAGGTCACTTGTCTTTAGGCCAGCACTACATGTGTATATGGCTACACTAAGAGATTCAATGCAAAGCCCTGAATCTAAGCAAGTGCCAATCCAAGGACAATGAGAAATATTGATGAACCTGAGCTGAGAATCTGAGATGTTCAGAAGAACTAGTGCATTGTGACAAACATGTTACTGCAAGATAAGAGGCCCTTGGGTAGGGTGACCAGATGTCCTGATTTTATAGGGACAGTCCTGATTTTGGGGTCTTTTTCTTATATAGGCTCCTATTACCCCCCCATCCCCGTCCCGATTTTTCACACATGCTGTCTGGTCACCCTACCCTTAGGAAATGCAATACTTTTTGGTGTCTGCAATGACAAAATTTGGGTACAGAGGTGAACTGAAGCTTACACTGTGAAATGCAGCAACTGTCACTGATCTCAACAGCAGAGATGCACATGAATAATACTGGACCACTCCCCAGGAAATACTCCACTATAAGTCATTTTCAACTCAAGAGTTCTTCAAGGTAAGATGAACAACCAGAATGCACAGAGAGGTGCTTTCATAAGACAGATCAACTCCAGGCCCTCATTTCCCAGCATTCAGATCATCCTCAGATTTGTGCCTCACAACCCCCATTAGAGCAACAATTGACAATCCTCCCCCGTGCACTCACTGCATTTCAGCGCCAGCCTCAAAAACATTCCCAGCCACCGTTTATGAGTCACTGGTGAAGTCGTCCCTCTTCTCCTCCCTCCTAGACCTCAGAGGACCAGATTCTTTTTGCTGAAATAATGCATATACCTGGAGTAAAACCTTCTGACAGTTCTTCAGAAGTTTTCTCAACAGCATTTCTTTGCCTGGGCCTCTGAAAGGATTTCGCTTAAGATGAAAGTCAGAGGGCCAGATCCAGAAATCCTTACACCTAGGTAATACTTCCATCAACTTGAATGGCTGAGTAAAAATAAAAATTAAAAAACTTGAGTACAGACCTCCAGGATTCGGTCCATGCATTTTAAAAATAGAATTTATTCCTGACCTGTCGTCATACACAAGACTCAAAAAGGAGTTCAGTGATTATTGTTACACCTACGGTATTAATTAATTTAAAAAATCGAAATTGGTTTTTTTTTCACTATTTAGCAGAGCTTGGTTGAAATTTGAGTGAAAATTGACACAAGTTTCTCCACAAAGTTTGTGCTACTTTTTGACTAGCTCTGTCTACCTGCCTGTCTGTTTAGGTTCTTATGTCATGCCCATCACCTTTGTATCTGGGTTCTACTATTTACACAGCTTGTTCATTTTCTTTCACTCAGCTTATAACACAGAAATGGTCTCTGCTTCCTGGTTCTCATGCAATTGCACATCACTGCTGTGTTTGGCTTTCTAGTAATTCAGAGGGTGGGTTTAATTTTCTTCTCCCCTAAAAGTAATTTTTTTACACTTTAAATGGCAATATTTCTCTTTATATAAAAAGAACATCCTATTCCCATAAATTTTCCAGCCCAGTTTCGCATCCCCAAGATGCTGTGATAAGCTTCTTAAATTTGAGAGGTTTCCTTAAACTGAATCTTGTAGTATTTCATCTTCATTTATTCAGGTTCAGGACAGGGACTTCTGCTATCATGGCTTCCTCTTTCATCATATTTGACACACCGTAGAACAGGGGTTCTCAAACTGGGGGTCAGGACCCCTCAGGGGGTTGCGAAGTTATTACATGGGGGGTCACGAGCTGTCAGCCTCCACCCCAAACCCCGCTTTGCCTCCAGCATTTATAATGGTGTTAAATATATTAAAAAGTGTTTTGAATTTATAAGGGGGGGGGGTCACACTCAGAGGCTTGCTATGTGAAAGAGGTCACCAGTACAAAAGTTTGATAACCACTGCCCTAGAACAAACTAGTAAGTGTTGTAAACACAACCATGTGTGTGATGTGAACACATGTATAAATGGAGCTTGCTAAGACTCTGCTCTCACAAGCTTAAGCTGTCTCAGTCCCTCCCTTCTTAGAGGTTTCCATGGAAACCTCATAAATTATGTCTATAGGGGACGGGGGGGGGGTGAGTATTCCTAAGGTATAGATGAAACAGCTCCATGGAAACAAGCCTTGAGTGTCAGAAGAGGCGGAGGGAAGGAATTTGTGTGGGAAGAAACTGAGATAATTATCTCGATATATGAAATTAGTGTCATGCAAACCAAGCTGGCTGTCAATCAAACCATCAGCCATTATTTCAGCAGGGGCGTTGTGAGACCCAGTGGCACAAGTGTTCCCAGCGCTGGAGTTAAATGGTTGCTAATGATTCAAACTCCCACAGGCGCACTGTGGATATTCAGGAATCTGCCTATATGCGTATTTCTTATGTATCATGCTGCCATAGAATCTAGGCACCAGTTCAATGCACGCTGGTGTCAAAATTAGTCATGAGCAAAGCCACAAACGTTAGGAGACGTACCCAGAAATTCGTGTGTATGTGCAGACTATAAACCTTAGTTCCGCAAACCCGGGCTGGAAATCCCCTGGGAACAAACTGGAGAGGTTTCTGGTAGACTGTTTGTGCTGGATTAGAAATTCTATGAGAACAGCCTTTCTGATAGTATATTAGCACTTTCTCTTCTAGGAGTGCAGACCACGATGCAAACATTAAAAATAAAGGTGGGCGGAAATGTTAAAGAAACTTTTTTGAAGTCGGGTTTAGTTTGAGGCCCGGGTGAAACTTTAGGAGTGGGGATTTTTTTGACCTTGGTCAAGCCGCTTAATCTCTTTTGACATCATTAGCTGGAGCAACCCCACTGATTTAAATAGAGCTTCCCCAGCTGTAAAATAGCAATGTTATGTTCCCTGGGGTAATTCATTAATGTTTCTAAGGGATGCTGAGTCAGTCATTTGAAGGTGCAGAATATTACTACGAACAGTAATCATTTCCACTCAATATCTGTATGGAAAAACAACCATCTTCTTCGTTTTGCTTCTTTGTCACCAACTTGAAAAGGTGCCTATTCTCCCAGTGTCAAGAAAGCACACATACAGTTCTAGTTCAGGGGCTTTCTCAGTTGCTCACACATTATATGTGCTTCCCCACTTCTCAATTGGAGAGAGGTATGGGTTCCTCTGTGGTTTTGGACAGATCCATTCAGCCAGCCTTAATCCTGAGCCTGGGAAATGTCCATCACCAATCAACCCACTAGTGCAGCTCAGGGCCACACAGAGTGCACACAAGGAATTCCATGCATCTGCCTCTAAATTTTATTTGGTCCCTCTGAGAAGTAAGTTTTCTTTTCCTGAGTGAAGCTATTCTCACCGCACCTCCCCTTCCTGCCATCCAATCCCTGTAAACTCTGCCATGTCGTGCTCCTGCAGCCATCCTGGCACACACCGACACCACCAATGCAACAAATCTCCTGCATCAACCATTCCCAGTCACTGCAAAACTCCCTGCTTCTTGGTTCAGTCCTATCCCTGCAGTTCACCCTTCCTTGAGCAACTCTCCTGTTTTCTAAACCATCCTCCTCTTTCTACTCACCTCTCCCACACCTACAGCCTGTGACTCATCTTTCAGAGGAGGCCCCTTTTCCTCTTACATTTCCCCCACTTCCTCCATTGCTTGGTGCTCCTGCCACCTCTGCCTCCCCTTCCTTAATTAGCTCTGCATGAGCCTGTGGCTCTTTTCTTACAACCCCTTCTTGAACAATGGGCTTGTTCCTGCAATTCCCTATTTAGCCCATCCCCATCTCCCGCATTCATTTCTCTCTCTTACAAACCCTTAGACATGTTGTATGCCCCTTTGTTCTAACTGAAAGCAGACGTCTAACACCACGAAACCCTTCACTCTATTCAGAGAGCAGAGGAGGAGCTGCTTTCTAATAAAATGCACGCTTTGAATTCCCAGGACTTCAAATCAAACTCAGGAGCAGACAGGGGACAAGAACCACACAAATTCAGCAGTGGGTTTTTAGTTCACTGGAACTGAACCATTACATTAGAACTAGAACCCACCAAAGTTCTGGAATTTCATCTGCTTTGGGGTTTTGCAGTGAACCCAAATTTGGCCTAGTTTTGCTGGATTTTTTTAAACAGACTATTTGGGGGGAAGGAGCAGGCGAGGTGGAAAACCAGGCTGGAGTTTTGGGCAAATGCCAGGGATTGATTTTGGGTAGAAACCAGCCTTCGTTTTCATTCAAACACCCAAATGAGGGGGTGAGGTGGGGTTATCAAACACACAGGAACCAAAGAGACATAAAAGCATTTGCCATATGACACTATAAATGAAATTGCCAAGTTGTGTTCAAATTTAATAGTCCCCTCTCCTCCTGTAATAACCCTCCTCCTATAACAGAGAACAAAATTCTGCATTGCCTTAGACTGACACTCAAGTATACAAATGGATAGGAGAGAGCTATTAATGGTTTACAGGCAGAAACTGGGATGCAAACTCAGTGCTCTCTGGCTGTCGTGCTTCTCTGTTCACTGTTATTTACAGAGAAGTTAAAGGAATATTTTTCACACCTCTCATTAGTTGCAAGTGTCTTTTATATTCATCTCCTGACGGAGCTGGGTTTTTCTTTCAAGTGTAAGCATAATTTATGGGCAATTTGTTTAAGTTGAAGTCTAAAGAAAAACAGGAAAAGTGGAGATGTGATCTGTTAACCCCGCGGTGGGTGTTTTGTGTTTTTTTCTCTATAATTGGCAGTGTCTTAAAGACAGGAAAAGAATCATCATTTGAAACCTGGACTAATTGCACACAGGGTCATGAAGAATAAGGTCAAGCTGACCAACCCTAACACAACTATTTTGGCATGGTCTTATTAGAGCCAACCATTTCATCCACAAAGATGTTTGGGTGGGTCAATTACGTTGAGCATCTTTGGGGGGGAAGGTGATCTTTCCCTGGTTTATGCCCCTTCTGTCACAGAGTAGGAAACACATAAAAGAAGGGAAAAGACTGGTGATCAAACAGGACATCATTTCAGTTCTAAGGTGAGCCAGCAGTTTGGCCACAAATATGCTGGGGGATAATTATTACGTTTATTAACAGCAAACTGTGGATCACATAGGAATTTTCTCACCTAGCCATTGTGAAAAACTTTGCTTAAAAGCCAATTCTGCAGAGGGCATCATCAGACAGTTTCCACTGCAGAGGACAGGTATGGGTGGGTAGATACAATGTGTGAGGCTACAGCCTGTGTTTTTTAATTTCCAGGGGGACAACATGTCTGCTTGTTAGTGGCACTTATCTTTTGTTGTTCATAAAGTCTTTTATTAACATGCACACAGCTAGATCTAGGTAACTGTTCCCCCTGTGCCAGCAGTCATTGTATATGTAGCGTCTGCCTCTGCAAAGAGTGTAATACAGCCAGGAGGTGGTAATGGATCAGAAAGTGTGTGCATCACTTTCAAATTTCAGGCTACATCCCTGCCTCTAGTCCCATTTTAATTAGTGAATAGCTGTTTATATGGAACCTGCTGAGCAATGCTTTGTATAATGACAAGAAACAGAAGCACAGCTGACAGCTTTAAACACATTCAGGACTTCCTAAAGGCCATTACCAGGGAAAATAAGCCTATTTCTCATAGAAAGAGCTGTCCCTATGGATATGTCTGAATTTTCTGGATAGGTCTGAATATGTCTGAATTGTCCCTAAAATGATTAACATTCGAGCAAATATCTTCTAATATCTTGCATTAAACACATTAATGCATGTCCCCGGCCCCGCCATAAACATGTAATTTTGTGTGTGCATGAATGTACTTGAATGTGCAAATATATGCGTTTGTACGATTTATATAACGTATTTATATCTTCGATAAATATTCATGTATATATAGTCTATTCCATATGCATGTGGGTGACTATAAACATTTGTACCGTGTACCTGCTTGAATGCATATAGAGATTTTTCGGTGTGTGTTTTGTTAAGTGTGTGTATATATATATATATATATATATATATATATATATATATATATATATATATATATATATGTGTATGTGTATGTGTATGTGTATGTGTATGTGTATGTGTATGTGTATGTGTATGTGTATGTGTATGTGTATGTGTATGTGTATGTGTATGTGTATGTGTATGTGTATGTGCTATGTGGACACACACGACATTTCGGTATAGTGGTCTAATTCAAACCTTTACCAATGCCTTTCAAGTTACTAATGTCACCACTGTATGCACAGCACTCCCCACATATAGAGAACCCTGTATCTACCTGCAAAGGCAAAAATATAAAGACTTTAATGGCAACCACTGTAGAGTCTGAGAGTCTGTTTAATTCGTAAGTCTAGATTAATTTCAGTGCACTTATGTGTCTGAAGTGAGGACCTGAGGCCTGATTCTGAGAAGTGGTAAGCGCCTACCACTGCAGCTGAAGGCAGTGGGGTTGTGGATACACAGCAGCTCTGAAAATCAAGCCCTGAGAGCTCTACTACATGAAAAGTTGTGTCCCCCTAAATGAAGAGCAATTAAGAGGAATTTGGGGGTAAAATGCAGGCGAAATGAGGCTATGTCTATGCTACCCCCCAAATTGGCGGGGATCGATTTTTCGTGTCTAATGTAGACGTGATACATCCATCCCAGAACGCGCTCCCCATCGACTCCGGTAATCCACCCTGACGCGAGGCGGAAGCGGAGTCGACGGGGGAGCGGCAGCCTTCAACATTGCAGCATCCTCACGGCGAGGTAAGTCGATCGAGGTACGTCGACTTCAGCTACATTATTCACGTAGCTGAAGTTGCGCACCTTACATGGACACCCCCCCGCCCGTAGTGTAGACCAGCCCTGAGAGAAACATAGCAGACATGCACACAACAGGAACACATTTGCACCGAAGCCAGTG
This sequence comes from Chelydra serpentina, assembly GCA_037349315.1. Taxonomy (NCBI): domain Eukaryota; kingdom Metazoa; phylum Chordata; order Testudines; family Chelydridae; genus Chelydra; species Chelydra serpentina. The sequence continues at coordinate 8,280,342 of JBAIAC010000037.1, read as the reverse complement.
CGTCCTAGATATCGAAATAAATGGGCACTTATTGCAGTGGATTATCTGAAATTTGCATTCTGATGCTGCTTCAAAGCTGAAACAAATCACCACCATAACTGCTATCGACCAGAACAGACTGGGAAAGGGTACAAAGGGCAGAAAACATTGGTGGGATCGCTGTGGAGTTTTGCCATTTGTAATCTTTAAGCTTTAGTTTGTGCTGTGGGCTACAAACCTCTACCCAGTATATTAATAGGATTGGTGATTTAAAATATGCTGACCTTTGAGAAATATACATAAGACTCTGAATATGTAGCATATACAGCTACCAAACACATTACATAGACACATAAAAACATATATACACGTACACCCAAAAAGGTGTACGCGTATATATACGTATATACAAGGATGTAATATATCCATAGGCTACACGGAAGTCATCTGATAAATGAATTTATCATGCACTCTGCTTACCTCCCCATTACCTTCTAATCCATCTTCCCCAGGACCTATTCCAACATCCAAACCTCTGGGCAGTTTTAAATAGCCAAGAATTGTTAAATCAAACAGCTAGAGAAAAGTTCCTTCCTTTGTCTCCACCACTCAATGTAGAATTTTCCCTCCTTTGTTTCTCCAAAAATTTACACCTGCCCATGTCCCAGGATGGAGATTATTAAATCCTGCTTTAGTAACTGACTTTCCATCCAGTCATGTTGCAAATTTAAAGTCTGATATCTTGTGGTACTGGGGGGAGGGGGGGGGGCGCTAAAAGTTGAAACTTTGTATCGCTGCAGACATGACATTCCCAACTTTCCAGCATTTGCTTTTAGCCCTGCAGTGACTGGTCTGAATACGCTAATTATTATTCTCCTGACAACAAGGGTGGGGTCTGTGGTATAGTTATCCCTGATTGCATCTCCCATTATCAGAAGCAGTGCTGGTACAACCAACACAGCACCAAATTCTCGATTATGGCAGTCTCCCCATGTACTTCAACCTTGTGTTGGGAGGGCTTAGAGAACTCATCAATACTCGGTCCAAGGAAACTAACAATCCAACCAACAGATCAAATTCAGTGATGAATCCTGGTCACGTGCCAGCTGAGGGACCTTGCGTATGTGCTAAGATGACCACCCTTGTGTTTTATAATTATTTACCTGAATCACTTGGTGGAATACGACATTATAAATAACTAGGGAAGGGTTCGCTTTAACATCTTGGTGTCGTATCCTGAATATGGAATGCAGAAGCATTAGCTCCATGAAGAGGCAAGTTAGAAATACAAACAGTGAGACACTGTCTGCTGATTTGCAGTAATTTAACCAAATGGTAGATCAATATACGGTAACAGGAGAAAATGGTTGATGTAAAAAAGCTCACCTAGAATTGCATTGCAGAGAGATTAATTGTTATGGCTGAAGAGAATTATTGTGCAAGTTTGTTAGTTTTTGTAAACAACTATCTTTAAATTGCCTGCATTATGTGTTTGCCAAGTCACTTTAAGTGCATTAATTTCTATCTATGGCTGGGCTATTAATTTGCAGCTATTGTTTTTATGGGCCTCGATATAGCCCCACTTTAAATAGACTTTTCTCCTTTTTATAATGGGATCTTTCCTTAACCAAAAAGGCTGTCACAGGTGTGTGTGTGTTAAGCACTATTAACGTATGGGAATGCCCCAGGGAAGCAGAAATACTCTTGCTGAATGAAATCCCTTAGGGTATGTCTACACTGGCAAGTTTCTGCACCACAAGTTATGCCACTTTTATTAAAATGCTGGAATTAAACGGCTGTGTCCACACTGTGCTCCTTGTGACGCTGGAGCACATCCACATTAGCAGCCCTTGCACTGGCAGTGCATTGTGGTAGCTATCCCACTGTGCAACTCACTGCAGGATGCTTTGGGAAGGGTTTGCAATGCCTCACAGGGCAGGCACAGCGTCACATGATGCAGGTTTCCCAATTCCATTGTTCCATGGGCATTCTACATTGCCAGCTGCTTTTCAATTGAAGTGGGGGATGGGGGGTGCGTGTGACAGAGAAGGTGTGTGTATGGAGGGTGGGGAGAGAGAGTGTGTTTGGGGGGACAGAGTATGTCAGCATGCTGTCTTGTAAGTTCAGACAGCAGCAGGAAGCAACCAGTCCTGAGGCCGGGAGAAACCACGACAGCACGCAAGGGCTGTCAGAAACAGTGCTTTGAAAAGGGAGGGGCGCATGTCTCTAGGGCAGCCGAGTTCAAAACAACGAGCAGAGCGGTCACTTGAGGCATTATGGGACAGCTCCGGAGGCCAGTTACAGCGCAGAAAGCAATCAAGTGTCTACACTGGCAATAGAGCGCTGGAGCCTCTGTGCGAATAGCCTTACAACTCTCGTCGAGGTGGGTTTTTTTTTTTTTTGCAGCGCTGGAACTGAGAAGCTTCTGCACACGAAGAGGCTTGGCAGTGCGTACACATCTGCAGTTTGAACGCAAAAAGCTGCTTCACTGCGCAGAAACTTTCCAGTGTAGACAAGCCCTAAGAGAAAAGGATATTTTGAGGAATTCTGCAAAAGGTCAGAGTATGCTGAGGAAACTGGCAAAACACAATCATAATTAGCAAGTTATAGAAGATCTGTACTGGAAAACACACAGACGGCAGACGGACAGTCAAGACCACATGAACATATTTAATGGCATTTTGGAAGCAGCACATTTGGGTTTGAGTAAACCAGGCTTTACTCAGAGCACTATTACACTTAGAAACTTCTACCATAGAAACTTCTACCACATACCATTTCACTTTTAAACACCTGCAACATTTATCTTTGAGCATGCTTGTAGTAAAACTATTAACATGGATTTGCTAGGTTGCTGTGATTAGACATCTTCCCCTCTCCTGCTTAGACCTGGATGCCCAGGGAGGAGCTAAATAGAGAAAAAGTAACACATAGGATGGGAAAATAGATCTGAAGGAATAGGCCTCTTGGAAAGCCTTTTCTGTTCCTGGATAAGCAGCTCATGAAGATGATGGAGTAAGGTGTCCTCTAGAGTCCTTGGTGACATGATCCAGACCAGCTCTTCACACTGCTGCAAAAGAAACAAACCAACTACACTTCCTCACAAGCTCTGAAGACCTTTGAGTCTGAGAATTTTTGTTCAAAGCCTCAAAGCAACCCCCAGGCTCTGGGTATCCCCAAATCTCTGACTGCTAGAAGCTGGAAGTGGACTACAGGGGATGGATCACTTGATAAGTTGCCCTGCTCTGTTCGCTCCCTCTGCCGCATCTGGTACAGGCTAATACTGGAAGACAGGACACTGGGCTAGGTGGACCATTGATCTGACCCCATATGGCCATTCTTATATAGGGAACTGGGATGCCCAATTCCTATTAATTTTTATGGAGATTGGGGAGGGGGTGCATCCCCTTACGGCAGCTTTGCAAACCTCAGGCTGAACCTCTTATCAGAATCATCCCCAGCTGTACATATGTGGATGGACAAAATAGTGTGCGATATATTTAGACTACAACATGAGATTCTGTAACATAGTTCTGGAACAAGGGAAATTTATATTGCCTAGGCTCTAAAATCCATGTGCCCCAATAAAGGCTTCAATGCCTTCCATTCTACAAAATATTCCTCTTTACTTTTTGTTTTGTGAATGACAGATATGACTCCCAGTTCTGAGGCCATCTTACAGCTCACAAGAAGCAGAGGACAGAAGCAGTATTATTATTATACTAAGGGATAGATTTTTATCTCCAAGCTTAAGAAAAAATCCTTCCCCCCACCCCCCGAAAAAGGGAGCAATTTAGGAATACGGCTCCCATTGGCATTCTATACTCATTAAATGATAATGAGAGGCTTTGTCATGATCATGTTCATTTTAGGGCTCAGGCTCAAATTAAAGAAAAGAATACTTGGGCTCTTTCATCCAAAGACCTCAAAGTAAATTACAAGCACTGATGAGTTAATTCCCAGACCACCACCTGCGAAACAATGTATTAAAGATGAGTCCTGAGTAATAAAATTTGGATCTAGATCTTAACATTCTTATAGCCTAAGTCTGTTTGGATCTGGGAGTTTTGTTTTAGGGCCACCACTATGGGTCAATATTATACCCATTTTATATCTGGTTAAACTAAATTATTATTACTAACAGTAGTAATGCCTAGAAGCCCCAACCAAGATCAGGACCCTATTATGTTAGGTGCTGTACAATAGTGAGATACAATTCCTGCCACAAAGAAACATAGTGAGACACAATAGAGCTTGCAGTCTGAATAGATAAGGCAGGAGAAAGGACGCAGATTACAGATTCTGCACTTGTCCTTTCTATGGGACACCCCCAAGCACATCAAACAGCTGTTGTGGGGGTCACTAATAGGCATCGGCTTGCTGCATGATGAGCATGGTTTGAAGCCGGGGGAACGGGACATGCCCCACTCCGGGGTGAAGTCCCAGCTGGGACTCTAACGATCAAACTAAACTAACACTTAACTTAATGGCGAAGTACCTAGAAACTATATACAAAGAAGATAGACAATGGGCTGTAAAGAACCGCTAATGCTCTTGCAATGCAAGATGAGGTGCTCCGACCAACCCTCATGGACGGTAAGAAGGAATATACCAGCGCCGGAGCATGGCACTCAAGGGGGTGCCACAGCCGACCCTTCGGATACCGCTAAGGCAAAAATCTCTGATGACTGTGCACATGGGCATGCACATACTTAGAATGGAATTGACATGAGCCAGCACTCGAAGAACAAGGAGTTCTGATTCCCAGATTCTAGCTGAAAACACAGAGCTAAATTCATTTCTCTTTGCAGTTGCCCCAGGAATTAAATTGTCCCATTCATACCTGGTCTCTTCATGGCCTCTCTAATCTTAGGTTAAATGATCAAAGTTTAAATAAGGGTTATTCCCAAAGGGGAGAAAATATCCTCCTGTCGTCAGTAGGGCTTAAAAGTCTTGGCCCCAGGTTACCTCATCTCTATTTCTGTTCATCCCTGGAGGATGAGACAACATAACATCTCCAGATACTGGAAGGGCACTGGTAAGCAGATCGTTTGAGCGATAATTACATTTGACATTTAAATTATAAGCCAAGATAAAGTCATTTACTGTAATAACAGTCAGAAAAAATCAAGGAAACGCTGCTGGGAGAAATGACAAGCTGACATGAGAGGCAATCTTAAACCCCTTATAATTCTGTGCCTTATAAAGGTGAGGAGAGGATTGGCAGGAGGAAGTCACTCGCAATATAAAGCTCCTGTTTTCTAAATCTCTCCTTTAGTTAACTCAATTGGCTCTTAGAGCAGAACTCATAAAGCATCCTCTGAAACCTACTGCACAGATGCATGTGTAGCAACAGAACCCCATTCTGGAAGAAGCACGCAGAGGGAGCCTTAGGCAGACATGCAAAGCCAGATTTTCAAAACCCCATACCTGGGGTTAGGTTTTCCAGAGTGTTCAGCTCCCATTTGGACACAAAAAAGTGGTGGCCAGTCTTGTAACAGATCCTAGTAGCCAGGACCCTTTGCTTCTGCATCCTACTATGACCCCAAATGCTTATAATCATGAGAGGGAAATTACTGGGTGCCCCGCAGAGCTAGAAGGATGTCAGAAGATTGGGAAGAATTCTGAAAAGAGCAAGCAAAAAGATAATTAAGGGTCTGGAGAGACTGACCAATGAGTAAAAGATTTACAGATGTACATCTTGACAACTAAAAGGAGACAATTTTTAGATGACAACTAAAAGGAGAATATGGTGACTCAGAAGGTGTAAACTGCAAGCAGGGCGAGGAATTGTTTAAGGAGGTCCCCAGGGGCAAAGCAGGGAGTAGTGGGATGGAAGTGAGCAGAGAAAGTTTTGTAGAGATGGTTCTGAGCCACAACATTCTGGCCTTGGGATTTGGTTCAGTCATCATAAAGATCAGAGTCATTCATCAAATTTGAATCCAGATCCAGGCTGCAATGTTAAGCTTCATGTGTAATCAGATACAGGAGGATGATTCAGACCAATCTTTAAAGATTTCCTAACAGAGGTACCGGAATTGATTCTTAAAGAAAGTTGTGGAAACTGTATTACTTGAATCATGATTTAAGAATAGACTAGTCAAAGCACTGGAGAATAGAATGTAGGGAACAACACTTCACTCTCCGTGACATGAACAAGACTTTATCCATCTCCAATATTCCTGTTTCAGTGCTGTATTCCACCACGGAGCCTATAGACTTTAGGCAAAGAATGAAGCTGTCATCAGTTCGGAATGTTCAGATGAATAAGGGCTATGAGCATGCTTTAAAATCTTTCTTTATTGGAAATAAATCTGCCTGCTTTGTCTTGGTTTCTGTGTACAACAAGAGGGGCTGTCTGGCTTTATATTAATTCAGCTAACCTGGCACTATTAGATTTAACGGAAGAGTAACAGCCCTGGCCTATAAAAGAGAGAATCAACTTCTCATGCTCTTTGTTGTTCAGCTTCATCTCCTGGAAGAACTCAATGTTTAAATTATTTTACAGCTATATGGAGGGATCATTGCCTAGTAGTTAGAGCTGGGGACTGGGAGTCAAGAGCACTCACAGAGATTGGAATAGAATCCACTAGTGACTCCCTGGGGGGCTGCTTGCAAATCTCATCCTCTCTAGGCCACTGTTTACCCACCTGTAATATGAGCATGGTGTGAACAAGGTGTGATTCCAACTGCAGCTGAGATTTCCAAGCTAGCTCCGGTCTCAGAGCAGTGAAGCTATGGCAGTACGAGCTTCAGTACGAGCTGTACAAACCCAGCCAGAAAGCTCATGGAGCAAGCCCGCACAGTCACGACTTCACTGTTCTGTTCTATATTGAAGCTAGTTTGGATATGTCAGCTAGAGCTGCAATCACACCCTATGACTGCAGTCTGGGCATACCCTTTGTTAACTATTGAGGTAGTCGGACAGAAGATGCTATAAACATGCATCAGGAGCAATAGAGTGATCCGACCAGCTATGGCTGTTAATATGATTTAAAACTCTGTCATTACCTGGTTAAGAGATAAGAGAACAGCTGTAACTCCCTTAAAATAGGTTTTGGACATACTGGTATCGATTAGACTAGCTGTCTCATAAAATCAAAGTTGTGTAACCATTCACAGCTCCACAGGGTCCCTTAACAGACCTATACAGTCACTGATTGAAAACTTGCTAGTTTTTCATGTATTTCCCCACTCTTCCCTCCATTTAAGTGTTAAACATGGACTGCCTCTGAGTCACAGGTCAGTCAGCTAAACAGGTAATTTAAACATTTAAATGCACTGCAAAATTCATCTGTTGTCATAACCACCTCTTAATCTGAGATTCCTGAACCTGGGCTACCCTTTTAGCAAGCCTGGGCTTATGATTTGGCAGTGGAAAGTGCACAAAACTCAGCAAGTTTGCTGAACAAACCCAAATTAAAGGGACATGATCCCCATTCTAGACATCTCCAAAAAAGATTTGTACCAGAGCGGAGTAGGAAATGGTTTTCTGACCCATGAATATTTTAGAGAGAGTTTGACCTTTTTTTCACCCCATCTCAAATTGGGATGGCAAGTCAAAATTTTGAAAATATTCACAAACCAAAAGAAAATTTAAAAACATTGAAGTTTTTTGATGTATGTGAAACATTTAGATTTTGATCATTTAAAAGCCTGGAGCTCTGCACAGATGTGCAGAGCAGGCTGGAGACTAATGATTATTGATTTTTCTATCATGATAAGGAAAGGCAAAAATAAAACAAAACACAATCAATTGGCCTTTTTCTTTTTTGGGGGGATGAAAAACAATTTATCAAAAAATTCCCAATCAGCTCTAGTTTTCACAAGACCCCGAGAACTGAACCCAATGAGTTTAACACTGATCTAACAAAAAGTTCCCATATGCTATTACTAAGGACTCCTGTAGCTCTTGCCATCCAATACCCTGGGTTAGAACCATTAATGAGTTAAAAACTCCATAACATGCCTGTGATTTAGGTAGGAGTTGTTCCCATTTTACAGCTGGGGAAGTCAGAGCAGAGGTGAAGGGCCTTTCCCAAGATCACATAGTGGGAAAGTTAGTGATATAACTGAGATCTCAAATATCATTCCTGCCAGTCCTGTGGTTTCAACAATAGGCAGAGCTACCTCCCTATCAGTCCCCTACACATACAATTTTGGGGGGGTTAAGATGAGCCTTCTGATAAAAAAAACATGTTGCAGTTCATATTATGTTGGGTACAATTTAGTGATGAATTAACTTGAATATGTATGGGTTGGTACATTAGTGCACCAAAAACTTTGGACATTTTTTTCCAAAGCCTCTGAACTTCTTTATGCTGGGCTGGAAACCTGATGCAAACAGGCTCTGTCATGAGAGATTTCCTGTCCTTCCTGCATTTGATCAGGTCAGGAATGCAATGGCAGCAGCTTTTCTTACAGCAGGGGTCGGCAACCTTTCAGAAGTGGTGTGCCAAGTCTTCATTTATTCACTGTAATTTAAGGTTTCACGTGCCAGTAATACATTTTACATTTACAGGGGCCGGGGGACAGAACCCCAGACTGGCAGCGGGCTGAGCGGGGCTGGTGGCTGGGACCCCGGCTGGCAGGGGCCGGTGGACGGAGCCCCAGGCCGGCAGCGGGGGCCGACAGTGGGCAGAGCCGCTCAGCCCGCTGCCGGTTTGGGGTTCCGTCTGCCAGCCCCTGCCAGACAGGGTCTCTGCCACCGGCCCCGCTCGGCCCGCTGCCGGCCTGGGGTTCTGTCCATCCAGGCCGGCAGCAGGCTGAGCGGGGCCAGCAGCTGGGACCCCAAGCCATCAGCAGAGTGCTACTGTAAATCAGCTCACATGCCACCTTTGGCATGCATACCATAGGTTGCCGACCCCCGTCTTACAGCATTTCAGTATTCTGTTTCCATTCCTGGCTGGAACTAGGATGTGCAGAGGCCTCCATGAAAATTAAATTAATGGCAGAACGGGGGGAAATGTTATCCACACTTTTTTGAGAGAGATTCAAAAAAAAAAGTTTGAATCAATTTAGGTTTGGAGGAGGGTTTGAGTTGGGTCTTATTTCTGGCAAAATAATCTACTCATTGCTAGTAAAAGCCTTCAGAATATTCCTGGGATCTTTGAGCTATGTTGCTGCAAATCCAAACACTGCTAGTTCATATGAGCTGTCCATCCCACCACCTCTCCCTGGCAACTCCTTCCCCACTTTGTTTTTTGTCTGTATTCAAGGCTGTCCTTTATTCTAAGCTCCCTGAATATTGTCCCAAGAGGAGTTCAAGATCATATGCTGTAGTTATCAGTGGTATATTATCAGGCAATGAGGTTATCAAGTCATATTAGACTAGATGTACTTAGAAAAAACACACTAGCTTTCTGGCGAGATATATGAGCAAAGTTGCATGGAAGTACAAGATCCGCAAAATGTCAGGGCCAGCTTCCACTGAGCTACAGAATATGACTCCTCACTCATTCTGAGGTTCCGCAGCCACTATTGCTCCACTGAGGTCCCCCTGAGCTACTCAGCTTCACCTGTCTGTGGTTGTGGTCCTGATCCAAATGCAATTATCCACCTACTGAGATGCATCTTGAAGTAGCACATAGAGCCATTCACTCCAGCAGTTAGTCTCTTCTGCTCCACCCATGCATTCTGCGTCATCTCCCCTAAGGCATCTGAGATGTTTAGTGATTCATTTTCAAGGTTTTCGAAAGAAATTTGTCTGACTGAGCAAAGTAGCAGCTCTGATCGCTCACCTGCACCTCCAATTTAAGAGAATACCGTTACCTCTTTTTAACCCAAGCAGTTAGCCAATTTGCGGGGTAGGGTCTAGTGGGTTGTTTCTTGCAGGAGGAGAAACTGATTGATGTAATCCTGTTTATTTACAAAGAGTATGCCAAGTTCCGTTTTCCTGAACACAGGACGACAAACAGGAGATAGCTTCTTTGCTCACCATTCCAAGCCTTTTTTTGGCTGCACTTTACCCAAAAGCTCTATTCGATTTTTTTTTCCTAGTGTCATGCTACCGGGGCTTCTCTGGTTGCGTCTACGGCTTCTTTGCTCCTTCCGTGTTTCTGCTGCTTCTCTTTCACACACAGTTCCACCAATCAATGCCCCAACAACCCCCATGCTTGCTACATCAGACAAAGGAAAACCCCTTGGGCCACACAGTTGAGTTTCTACTCAAAGCTTGCCATGCGCCCATGTTTTGGGTGATGGTTTCTGTTATCTGCTTCTGTAAAGGAGCTTGAGCATTTCTTACATTCAACTTGAATCAATGGTGGCAATTATGCCTACCAGCTTCAATGAGGTTTTGCCCAACCCCCACAACATAACAACGCCATCAAAATGGCTGACCATCTGTGGGAATTTGACTCCTCATCCCACAGCCCTCTTGGGTTTGCAGAAGGCCTTTGGAAATCCCTCTTAAGCCACTGACACCGGATGCTCTGCTGGCATTGCTGGAAAAGGTAACTAAGAAAGCAGTGCAATTCCTAACCGTAGACTAGAGTCCACGGGGTAGAATAGGGGTAAAATCCACTCAGAAACAGCCTAGATAATACAGATGCCCTGCACCTGTTGCAATGTCATCTGTTCAGTTCCCAGCAATTCAATTCTCTAGCACAGATGTGGCACAGTGTCATCTTGTGGACACTGCATGTATCTAATAAATGCAGAGGAAAGAGGAACCAGGCTACAGACAGACAAGGAGACACAGTTTAGAGACTTCAAGTGAGAAACTAAGTTATCTCAGCTATGTTCTTGTCATTTTTTAATAAAAGCAATGCACTGAACCAAGGCTCCCTACTTCTTTGAAGACCCAACAGTACACATGACCCGAAAGGGGGTGTAAATAAAAGTGCACACACTGCAAACTGGGAACATAACTCTGTTCCCACGAGGCTACTTTGCTTTGAAGAAGTAGAGGGGGTGGCGGTGAAGTTAGCAATGGATGGAGGTGCCTCAAAAATGTTAGAGGTTCTTTTCCAATGGTCCAAACCTTTCAATTCTACAAAAACAAGAGAACTCTCTTCCAACAACTAGAAAGTGGGGCATTTTGATGGGAAGCTATTGGAATCTATAATAGCAAATACATCCCATCACTGAGATAGTCTAATGGATACTGAACCTTGGGGTAGTCCATTCCGTTGAATATGCCATTGACTTTTCTGACCATCTGTCTTGAAAAAGAAACATCGGTTCTCTAGCAGGGAGGAGATGCCCTGAATCATCTTGCTATTTCTCAGAATTCTGGCCAATTTCAGCAAAAGTGCACGGTAGTTCAGTGTCATACGTAGCCAATAAATCAACAAAACACAGCCCCGGTAAGTTTGAAGGTTTCGAAGCCATCATGGATATACTGAGTTAAGTTTGCAACTGGCCACAGCATGAATGTCCTGGGTGGAAGCAACTGGTCATCAGTCAGCTGCCCTTCCACAAATGGAGCTTTCCTACACATTATCATTTGCTCATCCCAAAGTGTAGTAATAGTTAATTAGGTATACCATTGAGTCCACCTGCCTTTCCACATTTCAGGATTTTCATGGTTATTGTCAGCTCCTCAGTGCTGACCTGCTCATTGTGCACTTTGTCTGAATAATGAGCCAAGTTCCTGCTTGATTTGTTTCATTCTGTGTTTTGCTCTGTGGGCTGGTTTACCATTTAGGACTGGGTTGAGAGAGACTGCTGTGATGCACTTTGGTTGTGGTCCATTCAGAGAGTGACCCATGCCTTTTTGCTATTATGGAAAAAAGTTTGTTTTTTCAATCAACTCCTTCAACGGTCGTGCAGGGGACATGAATCAGCATTTATGTCGCACACCCCACCAGTACCTGGCCAAGGCTGGGGAAGCGAATGATCCAACCAGTTGATGAAATTCGAAGATGAATCTTGGTCACGTGCCACCTGAGGCATGTTGCGCATATGCTAAGAAGAACAGTCTTGCAGCTCCTTTCCAGTCTCTCTCATAAGCATTTCAGCAAGCCCAATGGTTTCTTCATTGAAGGGATCCAAGTCAAACAGTTTTGTTTTAACCCCCCCCCCCAACACACACACACACACACCCCAGAGGTAACAAAGGCTAGGTCAAGGTTGTGCCTCTTTTTTCATCGTGCACTTTGGAAGGTACATTTGTCCTTGGAATTGTAGAGCAAAGTCAAGTTTTTGTTGCATTCCACTTCTCAACTTCTTCCCCACTGTTGTCTTTCTCGGGGAATCACCATATAGCGTTGCGACTGTTGAAGTCGCCTATAACAACGCATGATTCTTCTGGCAGGGGAAGTCAGATGGCCATACAACTGTTCACTTGGTGGTTTGTAAACAGAATCTACTTTTATTTGAGTTAAACCATGAGTTTCAGTGTACCATAGTGTTTCACAGCAGTGTTCTTCACCAGTCTTCTATGCTGTCGTAGATGCTGCTTTCGATGTTCACAGTGATATGACTGCCAGGGATGATGGGTGCTGCTGTCTCTCGAAAGCACTTGATGTCTGCATTCATGCCAGACAGAATATCAGCCTTCTCTGCAGAGAATCCCTCCACACTGAAACTGACAATCGAGTGCCGTCTCTGGCTGAAACCCTGAGAGGGGCCATTTATGTCAACATCTGTGTCTGTGTCTTCTTTTGCAGTCTGTGTCTTCTTTTGCAGTCTTGCTCGTATTGCCAGATTTGGTCTCTCCCGTGGTTAGTTGCAGTGGAACATTAACAGGTGTCACTTCATGAACACATCTGACATGACCCCTTGGTCTAATGATTAGAACAGTGGAGTGGGCGTGAGGATTTGGGGGTTCTATTCCCAGCTCTGCCATTTACCATCTGTGTGACATTGGACAAAACACTTCTCTCTCTGTGCATCAGTTTCCCTATTGTAAATGGGAATAATACATACACGCTTTTCTAAAGCACTTTGAGATCATCAGATGAAAGATGCTGCAAGGGCCAAGTATTATTATTTAGTGGCAACTGGTTAATCAGGACTAACTCTAGCAGGGTTTCCGGTTTCTTTCACTGGAATCAGAATTTGCAGACCTGCACCTAAAACTCTGAATGGCTTTGAACCTAGAAGGCAAACACAGCGGAAATGTAGAGCTTTATCAGAGCACGATGAAAGGTGCTCTGAGTTCAAAGCCAGGGCAGCTGATTGGACGGAAACTGAAATCCAGTGGAGGAAGGGAGCAGGCAGCAGGCACACACAGGCCAGGTGTTAAAAATAGATTTGGCTGCCTTCTCTTTCTGTTTGCCTATAAATCCTCTATTTACTCAAATCTCTGAGCATACAGGGAATGAGTCTGCATGTAGCTTCCATCACTTGGAAGAATTTCTGTGTGTGTAGGTCAGTGTTTTAGATTCCCTTGCAGTAGCATTAGGAGAAAAATATTCTGACCTGAATAAAAGCTTGGTTGTTTCTCTTCTTGTGGAATCTGTTCACTGGGCACACAGCTCCTATTTTTAGCATTCTTATATCCCTCTTCACAGTATCAGGGCCTAGAAGGTGAAGCTAATGATATACCCACACTGCTGTTCATGCCCAACTTAACTGTTCATCAGCCTGCAGGATATGCAGTCCTGCCATGCATAAGCACCGTTACACAAAATACATAGTTATTCCACATCAACATGCAGGGCCGGCTCTACCATTTCTGCCGCCCAAAGCAGCACGCCGAATTGCCGCCCCGGGCGGCTGAAGGTGGGACCAGCCACCGAATTGCCGCCGCGGCCGGCAGGAGGGCGGACCTGCCACAGAATTGCCACTGCAGCGGTCGGTGCATGCTGCCCGAACTGGACACGGACCGCCGACCCTTCACCATTGCTGCCCCAAGCATCAGCTTGAAACGCTGGTGCCTGGAGCCGGCCCTGTCAATATGCCACACACTATGATGTCAAACACCCAATGCAGTACCAAAACAGTTAAAAGATCTTCAATGTCACTAGCTACTCTACCTGCACTACATATTGGGCTTGATTCCCAGGCCATACAGAGATTTGGGGGGGGCCTAGAGCAAACTCTGAAATTGATCCCTCCCTTCCAAAAAAATGTACCCCGGAGGGGAGACCCCGGGCGGCACGAGATTGAAGAGCGAGCCCACACTGAACTCACTTTGCAACGGTGGCTTGGCTCCTGTCCCAGGAGGCTGGGAGCTGCAACCTGGTTGCCATGACAGCGGGGCCACTAGACTAAAATTCAGTGAGTGGCATTGCGACCTGGCACATAGGGTCATTCAGGGTTGGCCTGGCTGACTCTCCATCGTGACAGAAGGGCGGTTGGGCCAAACCTGAGTGGTGCTGTGACCCCATGAGCCGGGTCGCAACTCCACTCAAGTTGGGGCAAACTGCCCCTTTTGCCCCTTACCCTAGCAGTCCTGCTTGACCCTCCATAGTGAAGGGGAGACACACTACATGATAAAATATTAGCTGTACGCCATTGTCCCAGACACATGCTACACAAAATGGCATGCAAACATGCTGCACACAGCACTCTCCTACAAACAAGATGCACAAATAGCTTGACAATCGCACCCCATACAGCAAATGCAACCAATAGAGTGCAGTTAGGAAGAGGGGAACCCCACCTACATTATGGGACCCTGATGGTGGCCTAGAGCCCTGTAAACAGACCCAAAACCAACAGGACCTGACAACAATTGTCAGGTTGGAAACAACCCAACCCTCTTGGGTCCGGTCAGCTGTCTCCCTCCTCACACTTTGCAGAGTTGGCGTGAGGGTGGCTGCGTGCCCCATTGCTGCTGGCCACTGCCACCTCGCTGTGCCGTGTGCACTGTGGAGTGCGTTTGTGCTGAAGAAATGCAGCACCTCTCACTGGACAACACACACACCCACACCCACACACACCGCAGCAGGGGGCGGTGGCCAGCAGGAGCAGGGCACATAGCCGCCAGCGTGGATCACATATATCCTGAAACCTACAGGCCTCTCCTAGAAAATGAACCATCTTTACTCTGCTGCTCAGCACACACACGCATGGCCGCAATATAGGCATGTCTTGGACACATCTGGGCCAGCTGCCTAGGGCTCGTTTACTCTTGAAAGTTAATTTGGGTTAAGATAGGGTGTGAATTTCAAGTGCAGTAGCTATTCCTGAATAACTCCACGTGTGGTCACTCTTATTCCAGAATAACTTGATCATATGTAGACACGCCCTTAGGCAAAGCCAGTTTGTACTAACCTATAGAGACGCAGAACATTTTAAGCAATCTCACTATACCTCAAAGGAAATGGAATTCAGCAGACTTCTCTGCCATACAATGAAAGCCCTTTTCAGGATGCACTAAAGATCCCTGTTTAAAAATCTTATTCCATATGAATGCTCACTAGTAACAGAAACCTTGGGATACTTGACATTTCATTGAAATCTGTTCTCTTAGCGCTCCACCCTCCCAGAGTTGGATGTGTGGGTGGCTCTGTGAGCAATCTTGATGAAAAAGGTCTTTATGCAAGGTCATTTATTTAAATTAAGTTTTGCAAATATGCAAAAATAGATCCAGCTAACTAATGAATATGCTCAGTTATTTAAACGAGACAGCTTAGAGATAAGGCAGCGCTGTGTCTGTTATGGCACCAGCTCACTTAATCTCTGCTATTACCACTTATGGCACAAGATGCAAAGAAGAAAAACACTCCAAAGAACCAAAGTCAAGGTCATCCTCTTCCACCTATCATACTCCATACTCTGTCCTCATTCTCTTTTTTCCTTTCCCAGCTCCCGTTTCTTTCTCCTCCATCTCTGCCTGCTTTTCTCCCACCTTTCTCTGTTTTCTTCTTGCCTGTTCCTCTGTAACACTTTCCACCTTTTGAGTGCAATCATCATTTTTACAGGGGTAGCACCTAAGAACTCGAGCTACCCCAGTGCGCTAGGCTCTGTACAAACACAGAGCAAAAAGATGGTCTCCTGGCCCAAAGAGCTTATAGTCCAAGTTATTACTTTCCCTCAGTCTCCCTCCATCAGCCTGTTCTTGTCTTTTCCTTTATCTGTCTCTCCCCTTCATCTTTCAGTGCAGTCTTTGCTCTTTGCTGCTTCACCAAGACCCTATTTGAAATTTACTCAGGACATGCAAGAGGAAAGGTCAAGAATCATTTAGATGAAAGGTTATATGAACCCTTGAAGGAAAGTGCATCTCTTAAGGGCTTGTCTTCACTACCCGCCGGATCGGCGGGTAGCAATCGATCTATATGGGATCGATTTATCGCGTCTCATTTAGACGCGATTAATCGATCCCTGAACGCGCTCCCCGTCGACTCCGGAAATCCACCTCGGTGAAAGGCAGAAGCGGAGTCGACGTGGGAGCGGCAGCAATCGACTCGCCGCCGTCCTCACGGCCAGGTAAGTCAATCTACGATACGCCGACTTCAGCTACGCTATTTCACGTAGCTGAAGTTGCGTATTGTAGATTGACTCCCCCCACCCCCCAGTGTAGCCCAGTCTGCCTCAGCTGACCTACAGATCATTAGCTGAACTTTGTGCTTTTTACTCTTAATCACAGCAACACTCCAAGGCTGTTCACCGATGAATTTTTAATTCTAAAGCAGATTGTCTCTAAATGTTTTACGGTACTTTTCATTTCCTGTCTCCCCACCATAGAGCTAATAAAGGAAATTTAACTGACAGTTCCAGAGGCAAATCTTTCCATGCCGTCATCAAATAAAAGTCTGTATTCCAGGCTTGCAGTGACACCAGTTCCTTTCATAACATGAGCCCTGCTGCAGCCTCTCAGATAAAAACTGCTTTTAAAAAAATGCCACTGATGCCTGAAAGGGGAACTGGAATGGAAAAAGCATGTGGTTAAACAGCAATCACCTGGTTCTGCAAAATAGGCATGGTTTCTGTAAATGACCTAGTTAGAAATGGAAATGTAGAGGTAGCTGATGGGGGAGGAATGGAGGGCTCCACATCTATCTCAAATTTAATCAGCATTGCAGCCTGAACTTGCACACAGAACTTTTGGTTTCACTTCCCCATCCAGCTGTATTCATGGTCACCCATAGTAAATATCCCTCTGATGGGCCCCAGCTACTTCCGGTTCTGAGCCACTTGGACAGTTCAATTGTAGAGAACAGGCTTAAGGTATTAAAGAAGGAGTAGTGTCCCCTCCCATGCATGTTCTGTCCCACATTGTATACAATTAGCTTGGAAACCGAGCCTGTCAGATCAGGTTGATAATTCTTTTGGGAACGTGCTCCTGCATTGCTTAAGGGGAGAATAGGGCAGGAAGGTTCCCACAGCTAGCGGGTCTCTGGCCTTTCGACTGTGTCATATGTCACAATAACAAGTGTCACAGCAAAAGGAAAAAAGACAGCTTGTTCTTTTGTATTAGCTTCTCCCTCAGGGTGTATCTGGGGTGGAAGACGGTTGGAGTCATATCAGATATGCATCTCACAATGGCATTTTCATTCCCCCGTCCCTCTGATGCAGTATGTGTAGGAAACAAGTGGCACTAAGTGACCCATCCCTCTCCAAGGGAAGAAAAAAAGAACAATGGGGGAGGATTGCCCAGGAGCCAGGTGCATGTGTTATATTGAAGTCTAGCCATCTGAGATGCATAGACAGAACAGGAACAGTAAGAATTGCCAGACTGCATCAGACCAATTGTCCGTCTTGTCCAGAACGGTCTCCATCGTGGCCAGCACCAGCTACTTCAAAGAATGGTGCAAGAAGCGCTGAATTAGGCAGTTATGGAATAACCTGTGCACAGGCAAAGTTTCCTCTTGACCTCCACGAGTAGAGGTTGGCTTATGCCCTGGAGCATGAGTGTTTAGATCCCTCTCCTTTCTAAAACTCTTGCTATTTTTTAATCTTAATAAAAATACGCAGAGCTCTATTAATAATCTGTATAAATCATAGAATCATAGAATCATAGAATCTCAGGGTTGGAAGGGACCTCAGGAGGTCATCTAGTCCAACCCCCTGCTCAAAGCAGGACCAACCCCAACTAGATCATCCCAGCCAGGGCTTTGTCAAGCCTGACCTTAAAAACCTCTAAGGAAGGAGATTCCACCACCTCCCTAGGTAACCCATTCCAGTGCTTCACCACCCTACTAGTGAAAAAGTTTTTCCTAATATCCAACCTAAACCTCCCCCTCTGCAACTTGAGACCATTACTCCTTGTTCTGTCATCTTCTACCACTGAGAACAGTCTAGATCCATCCTCTTTGGAACCCCCTTTTAGGTAGTTGAAAGCAGCTATCAAATCCCCCCTCACTCTTCTCTTCTGCAGGCTAAACAATCCCAGTTCCCTCAGCCTCTCCTCATAAGTCATGTGCTCCAGCCCCCTAATCATTTTTGTTGCCCTCCGTTGGACTCTTTCCAATTTATCCACATCCTTCTTGTAGTGTGGGGCCCAAAACTGGACACAGTACTCCAAATGAGGCCTCACCAGTGCCGAATAGAGGGGAATAATCACATCCCTCGATCTGCTGGAAATGCCCCTACTTATACAGCCCAAAATGCCGTTAGCCTTCTTGGCAACAAGGGCACACTGTTGACTCATATTCAGCTTTTCGTCCACTGTAACCCCTAGGTCCTTTTCTGCAGAACTGCTGCCCAGCCATTCGGTCCCTAGTCTGTAGCAGTGCATGGGATTCTTCCGTCCTAAGTGCAGGACTCTGCACTTGTCCTTGTTGAACCTCATCAGATTTCTTTTGGCCCAATCCTCTAATTTGTCTAGGTCCCTCTGTATCCTATCCCTACCCTCCAGCGTATCAACCACTCCTCCCAGTTTAGTGTCATCTGCAAACTTGCTAAGGGTGCAGTCCACACCATCCTCCAGGTCGTTGATGAAGATATTGAACAAAACCGGCCCCAGCACCGACCCTTGGGGCACTCCACTTGATACCGGCTGCCAACTAGACATGGAGCCATTGATCACTACCCGTTGAGCACGACCATCCAGCCAGTTTTCTATCCACCTTACCGTCCATTCATCCAGCCCATACTTCTTTAACTTGCTGGCAAGAACGCTGTGCGAGACTGTATCAAAAGCTTTGCTAAAGTCAAGAAATAGCACATCCACTGCTTTCCCCTCATCCACAGAGCCAGTTATCTCATCATAGAAGGCAATTAGGTTAGTCAGGCATGACTTGCCCTTGGTGAATCCATGCTGACTGTTCCTGATCACTTTCCCCTCCTTTAAGTGGTTCAAAATTGATTCCTTGAGGACCTGTTCCATGATTTTTCCAGGGATTGAGGTGAGACTGACTGGAATCCTGCTAAACTCAAAGGACTATGAGAGAGAAGGGGTTAGGAAGACTGGGATATGCAAGGGCCTGTATAATAAACCCAGGAAACAGAAGTGAAACGCTACTGGTTGACAATAGAGAACACGCCAGTGATCAGAAGGAATCAGATATGCCACAGTACTGTTCAACAGTACAGTGGGAGAGTGTAATAATAATACCCATGCTGTGGGTGCACAATGGGGAGACACCAGCGTGAGTGCATACTGGTGATCATCTACGGCTTGGCAGTGCAATAATGGTGAAACTCTGCACAAGGATTATGTGATGGTCAGCTGCAGTGTGGAAGCATATTATTAGTTATTGCACAGCTATGGAAATGTGGTGCACCGTAATGTGGGCCAATATTTATAGACTATAGTACTGTGGTGAAAAGGTGACAACTCCACAGCAGAAACAATGACAGTGATGTACTGTGTGCGAGTTGCACAGCAATACACCACGCTGTAACATTCGGTGCGCATGAAATGATTTTGCACTGCATTCTTTGTCATACAGCACCTTCGACCCAAAGCACGGCAAAGTGATAACTGAAGGACACAGCAGCCACACCAAAACAAACCCAAAAAAACTGTGTATCAAGACCAAACATTTGTGTCAGCCACTGGTAAGCTAAAGTGGGAAGAATCTATCGGGCTTCCACGAGGAAGAGAAGAGACATCATATCGCTAGAAGTATCAACACTAAAGGAAGGGTGAGATGCCCAAGAGAGTAAAGGAGGAGATTATAGTGCTAATCTGATGCAATAACCATTCCAGTCTACCTGTTACCCAAGGTATTTCTATGGCCCCCATTATCACAGTGTTTGAGCAAATCACAATCTTTAATGTATGTATCCTCACAATGCCCCTATGAGGCAAGGCAGTGCTTTAATCCCCATTTGACAGATGGGAAACTGAGGCTCAGAAAGACTAAGTGATTTGCTCAATGTCACACAGGAAGTTTAGTGACACACTCAGAGCAGTGACTTGAATCCAGGTCTCTCAAGTCCTAGTAACTGTGCACGTGGGGAGGGAAATGTGTACTCAGTCTGTGACACATACGAAAGAACAATAGGCCCAAGACTGTGCAGGTGGAAGGATGCATATAAGGATGATGCATGAGCACATGCATTCAAGTGCGACTCCTGCAGGGTATCAGTGCATGTAATAGAATCCAATACTTTCCATTTATATGTCTTTTCATCTAAAGAACTCTAACGCACCGTGTGCGTGTATAGCTATAACAATGCCCCTCAGGCAGTGCAGGACTGAGCACAGAATTATCTGTCTTTTTAGACTGCCTTTCTCTATGGCAGTTTTATCCTACTGCTCACACTAGACTCTTTTAAACTAAAACTCAAAGATTCCAGCACACTGTGCACCACAAATTGGTTCCCACGATCAAGGTAATCAGGTTTCAGTTGAAGAACAGAGACAATACATAAGTATACGGCCACAATTTATGTTAAGGGCACATTGATAAAGGATTTATTAAAACATCTATTAGTCCTTCATTAATGGTTAACTATTATAGATGTTAGAGTCCAACAGCTCAATAGGTTCCTTATAGTCATGGCTTAAAGCCCTCTATAATATCTTCCACTGACATGGTTATAACCAACTGTAACATGTCTCCAACATACTTATAACAGCTATTGGTCCATAGTCAATTATTGACCCATTTTATAAATGTAATCTTTGCATAAAGTGTGACCACTAGAAAACATTCCCTGCAAATTAATCAGGTTTTGCATCCTTCTAAGTGCACTCAAGCCTATGCATTTCCTGCTGGGGATGGTGGCCTTTATTATAGATAGCCTCTGATGGAGTTTCTTCAAGGCTCTTGCTAGTTGGATACTAGAGATGGAGACAAATGAAATGTAACAAATAATTTGATAAGTTCTGCCTCTTTTTTCTGTTTGATTAATGCATGATCTGCCTTATGGCAGTTTGCACAGACTACTTTCTACAAAAAAAAGAACTAGATAAATTCATGGAGGATAGGTCCATGAATGGCTATTAGCTGAGATGGCCATGGATGGCGTCCCTAAACCAGGGGTGGGCAAACTTTTTGGCCTGAGGGACACATCTGGGTATGGAAATTCTATGGTGGGCCATGAATGCTCACAAAATTGGGGTTGTGCGGGGGGGGGGGAGGGCTCCGGCTGAGGGTGCGGACTCTGGAGTGGGGCTGGGGAGGGAGCGGTTTGGGGTACAGGAGGGTGCTCTGGGCTGGGACCGAGGGGTTCGGAGGGTCGGAGGGAAATCAGGGCTAGGGCAGGGGGCTGGGGCACAGGGGGTGTGAGTGCTCCGGCTGGAGGTGCGGGCTCTGGGGTGCAGCTGGGGATGAGTGGTTTGGAGTGCAAGAGGATGCTCCAGGCTAGGATGGAGGGGTTCGGAGTGCGAGAGGGGGATCAGGGCTGGAGCAGGGGGTTGAGGTGCTGGGGTGTGTGAGGGCTTCAGCTTGGGAGGTGGTCAGGGGTGCAGGCTCCAGGCAGCGCTTACCTCACTTTCCAGAAACAACGGCATGTCTCCTCTCCGGCTCCTACGCAGAGGTGCGGCCAGGCGGCTCTGCACGCTGCCCCATCCTCAGGCATCACCCCTGCAGCTCTCATTGGCCGCAGTTCCCATAGCACTTGGGGCAGGGGCAGCATGCAGAGCCTCCTGGCTGCCCCTACATGTAGGAGCCAGAGAGGGGACATGCCACTGCTTCCCGGAACCACGGCGCACACGGAGCTGGGCAATCCCTGGACCCCGCTCCCTGACAGGAGCTCGAGGGCCAGATTAAAACGTCTGGCAAGAAGGACACAGCCCCTGGCCATAGTGTGCCCACCCCTGCTCTAGCCTCTGTTTGCCAGAAGCTGGGAATGGGCAACAGGGGATGGATCACTTGATGATTACCTGTTCCGTTCATTCCCTCTGGGACACTTGGCATTGGCCACTGTCGGAAGATAGGATACTGGGCTAGATGGACCTTTGGTCTGACCCAATATGGCCGTTCTTATATCCTTAAATAATTTTTAGCTCAGGAGCTCATTAACGAGCACCTCACTGTGGATATTTGAGCTTCGTGATTGGTCATCCAAGTCATGGTATGTTTATATTCCTCGACTGAGTGTACAAAATCAGCTTCCCTTTTCCTTTGTGAGATCTAATGGACAGTAATTCTTTTTAAATCTATTTTTCTAAGAAATATCCTCAGCATTTGTGGAAATGAGAAATTTAAGCAAATGTTCCTAACAGTTAGCTCGCGTGCAGGAACAGACAGTCTAAATGAATGTGTTTACAATTTGAACCAATTTGCTTTTTGCAATATTTGCCTAGCTTATCTCAGTGCTACTGTACGTACTTCCCTCATCTCCTCTCAGCTAACTGACCCATAGTAACTCCCTTCTCCCTGGGAACTGTGTTAACATCCTCTCTCCGTCCAGCAGCCTGGACACCATCTAGCCACCATGAATGGTGACAGCAGCACATGTTGCTCCTGGCATTGATGTTGTGAACTAAGGCAGGGGTTTCTCAGAATTTTCCACAGCGAGAATCACCTCTTAATAGCGAGATTATCCTGTGGACACCTCCCCTCCCAGTCACGATTATGCAGAATATCACCTCTCCCTTCATGATCACAGCACAAACCAGAGGCAGTTACTGCGTATGCTTACATGGAAATGTATTGGGAAAAGCATTTTCAGCTGCCTTTTAGTGAAAGTCAGCAGCTGGGCACAAGGAAAAGATCCAAACCTATGTGACCAGCCAGCTTTCCATGGACCACAGATGACACAGCCAGGGAACTGCAGCACTAAGGAATGCTTTGATCAGACAAGCAGTAGGATCTGGGGCATGAAGATTTCACGCTGGACTGGAATGAATCTGAACACGGTCTCCCTGGCACCTGCATGTTCTTTTAGGGATCATCCATTATGTGGTGCTCTGCATTAAAGATTGAGAAGGGCTTTGAGATCAACTGATGAAAACCACTACATAAGAGCTACTAGGTATTATTAATTGTACTTCCTTCTGGCGCTTATAAGCCAATTAAGATCCCTTGATCCTACCTGACCTCTCAGCTCCTGGGAGTGGACTGAAATTACCAACTAATTCTAATTGTAGAGAAATGTGTATATTTATAGAAGAAATCAATATTGAAGAGAAAACAGCATGTTTTTTCTATGGTGGGGCCAAAAATGAAACCACTCAACCACCGCATTCCTTGTCCTGCATTTTGCAGTGCAGGGAAGGAATAAATAGATTTAATGGGACCCCAAACCTAAATCACTCCTGGGTTTGCAAGACCAAATCCACAAGCCCCTCTTTTATCCATTTGTATCTGTAAGAAATATGAGCAAAAAAAGAACAAGAAACCATATATCTAAACTCTTGAAAACTTTGTTTTGTTTCAGTTAAAATGAGACCCATATCTGAACAGCCATTCTGGTTATATATAGTATATAAAATATTAAATAGTGGAGCAAATAATTTCACAACAATCATTTGCCTGCTGAATTTAGCTTCTTATTGTTTGGGAAATGTTAATAATCACAGAAGGTTAACATTATAATCGCGATTTCCTCTTATTAACTCCATGATTTTTATTTGTATTTATTTTGGGAAGTTTTTTGTTTTGTTTGTTTTTTACTTTATGAGTTATTTGAAAATTGTTTGGTGAGAATATTTAGTACTTGATATATCAAATATAAGATGAGTAGGTTAGCCATGATTAGTCACAAAAGTCACATGGATATTCTCCCTGTTCTGATTGGGCGGCTGCAATTCTTAAAATCAGGAGCAGGGTTTGAAATATCCAGGGAATCTCTGAGGGAATGGCGGCTGTTCAGGGAGAAGAGAAAAAAAACAGAACATTTCATCAAAAAATTAGTCAAAATTTTTTCAGCCTTTTCCTTTCAGAATTTGAAATTTCATTAACAATGTTCATTAAAACTTCAAAATTTGAAATTTTTCTTGGTAGCCTTATAAACTGGTTAAAAACAGGAAAATGTTTGTGGAAAGTTAATCTAAATTTCTTCCTGCTTTCCAATCAGAATTTGAAATTGTAATTCAACTTTTTGTCAAAACACTGAAATTCAGAAAATTTCAACCAGCTCCAACAAGCAGGCTTAGGGATTTCAGAAAACATTAACTCATTTTTTTCTGGGCCATATGAGCCTTTACCAAAGGCGGCATTCCTAGTAAAATTAGACTGATGTAAATTTTATCAACTCGGTGCAGTATTTGAGTTTAGTCTCCTTTTGTCCCATTCATACAGAACAATGAATGTCTGCTCACATCCTTGCTTATTTAACTGCCTCTGTGTCAGGGCACTGGCATGAGGTTTGAGAACCCTGTTCACCTGCTGTGTTAAATAGTATACCTTGTCATAAAATACACAAAGATCATTGTTATTTACTAGTTTAATTTCTTGATCTCAGGCAAAACTGCAAAGCAATGGCATGCGTATGCACAGAACTAGCTATGAAAGGTGTGGTCAGATTGTTTTATGTCTTGTTCATTGCTTCTGAGCTCATGCTCCAGTGAGAGGGATTGGCTCACCGATCGCCCTGCTGCATCAAGTGGTGTCCCATCCCATACTAAGCATAGCACTTCCAAGGCAAATACTTGAATCTCCAAGCTGAATATTTCTGTTCTATGAGCAAAACTGCAAAAAAATAAGAAACACAAAAAAAAGGGGACACGGGCACCAGGGAGGAAAGCTTGCTTTTTTAAATTCAAGCAAAGAGACGGAGAAAGTGTTTTGCAGCGTCCAAGAGCTCTGCAAAATATGCTGTGTTAGAAGATACGCTGGTATATGAAAATGTAGCACATTCCATGTACACTCACATACATGTTCCATCATTATGTTGTGTAGCATGTTAACAAGGGGCCTATCACAAGGACACCTAACATTGTACATCAGAGCAGATGAGAAGAACCACCAAGCCCCCTCAAAAATACAAGCAGACCTTTCCCATCACAGCCTTTTCTACAGTCCATGTTAATAGCTTTACTAGTCATTTGCTGTAACTTTGATGATCCATATGCACAGTGTATAAGGCAATAAAACTCCACCAGGAGTTACCACCCGAGCAACAGTGTTACAAATTACCACCAAAACAAGCCATACTTCTCATGTTAAGAGACCAACCTGGCAAGTTATCTGCCTGGTGTCATGACAATGGAGCAAATCCAATCCCTGGTGTCAAACCCACTGACTGCAGCAGAGTTACACCAGGGCTGTATTTGGCCCATCCTGTTTAGAGGAGGCTGACTGGAAAGATTTGAAAGTAATGCTGAGTGTTTTACCTGGTTCTGCTCTGAAAGGCACTCATTCATTCAGACAGTCGGGGGGAAGTCCTGTCAAAGCTGCAGATGTGAACTCCTCACGGCAGCATCCCCGAGTCAAATCCCGCTCTGTGAAGAGGAAAGGACCTCCATCCAGAGGAAGAGATGAGGTTTGGAGTGGTGAGGAGGGGGACCCTTCGCTGCAGCCAGACACTGGATCCTGAGATTTAAGCTCAACCTGCCAGCTGATGAATGGAAACGAGCTGCTCCACACTCCTGCTCTCACATACTGTAACACAGATCACCACTCACTGCCAAGAACATACTCTGCCTGCACAAGAGCCGTTCATTTCGTTAACCCTCAGCTGGCTGTCGGGCAGGAGCTCCTCTCTTAAGGAGGTCTTCATGCCCCTGTGCTTCCCAGTGCATCCTCTCAGCGCAGCTCGCTGGAAATCTCCTCTCCCAGATGATGTGGGTTTTGTAATGTAACCTAAGAAAAGAGAGAGAGATTTCAAAGGAATCAGGCAAAGACTGGTGGGTTTTTTTAAACAGCTCTGCTGTGTAAACTTATAGCAAAAGCTGATGGCATCCGAATGAGAGGCTATTATTTGAACAGTGCTGTTTGACAAAGCTGAATCATTTGTATCTAGCACTCTGGGGTGCGGGTGGGAAGGAGGAGGTGGCTGAAGCCAGTTATGGAGTCGTTCAGGTGTTTACAACATTTGCTTCATTTAACAGATTGGTTCAGGAAGGGTCGGATTTTTCTTATTTGCTGCCAGAACGTACTGATTTGGGGAGTTAAGTGTTTATTGCTTGCAAGTAATGAAAGGCTGGTGATAGGATGATGGGTGCATGAGAGAAGTGCCTAGATAGTACCGTGATGGGTGAAATACAGGAGATATAGGCAGGTACAGAGAGAGAGCAGGTTAACAGGAGTTCTCTTTTTTTCAGCACAAAGCCATCTCCTTACCTACAAATTGTGCACACTTAGTGTCTGCAAAAACAAGCTCATATTCCCGCTATCCTGTCCTCCGTCCCCAATCACGCCATCTGTTTACCCTCCTGTTGCACGTTTCCTTAATTTATAGATTGTGGGCTGTGATTTGCAAATCTTCCTGGGGGATTGGGACACCAGATTCGCATTAATTTTAAATTGGCTGCATAATACTCCAGCCGATTTTGAAACTCTCAACAGTCTGGATCTGTCCTTTATCATAGGTCTGTACAGCACCTGGCTCAAGAGGGCTCCAGTCTGGTTGGGGTCATTAAGTGCCACTGCAACACTAAATTATTGGTTTGGTGGGTGTTTGCCAAAGATCATGGGGTTTTTTTAAGAGGCTTGATGCTGCTATTTGTTCTAGATAGATTTATAATGACAGATGTTCATTGATAACCTTCCTCTTACTCTGCCCCTCAACCCAAATCCCACAACATCCCCTTCACATCAGAACTGCTGAGCCCAATGCTGAGAGAGGAACGAGTTTCACATCCTCGTCCACAGCTCCCAGAAATCTCACTGGTGCCCACTTCCTAACAAGAAAAGGATGACATCTGGCACCAGTGTGGTTATAATAAACCCATCATAAAAACAGCTGCGTAAGAACCATATCTACAACTGCACACACTCTCTGCCCTGATGCGGAGAAACAGGAATGGGAAACAGTCTGTTCCTGTCTCCCACATTTCTCAGCACAACCTTGTCACACTCAGGCACTGAAATATTAAATAATTTTCCCACCAGAGAGGGAATCGGTATCCTAGATTGATATTTTAACTAAATTTTGCTATGAGGTTTGCCCTCTATAAAATTCAAAATATTAAACTTACTAAGAATAAGACTGGGTCTGAGCATGAAGGCCTAAGAAGGAGGATAGTCTAGTGATCAGGGCACTAACCTAGAGCTTGGGAAACCCGGGGTTCAAGTCCTTGCTCTGCCACAGATTCCTTGTGTAACTTTGGGCAAGTCACTTAGGAAACTGAGGCACGGACGGGCTATATATTAAATGAGGACAATAGTGCTTCCCTATTTCTACTTCACAAGGGTGTTGTGAAGATAAAGCTATTACAGATTGTAAGATGCTCAGATTCTCCAGTAATGGGAGCCAGAGAAGTACCTAGGATGGATAGCTAGCTAGATAAGATCTACTTGCAGGGAAATATATCCCTGCTTGTGCCAGCAGATCTCTCTCCATTATGTTAGAGCTGGCCTTCCCATAAGCTGGTCTTCAAACAACACTGTGAAAGAC
Source organism: Chelydra serpentina (assembly GCA_037349315.1). NCBI lineage: Eukaryota > Metazoa > Chordata > Testudines > Chelydridae > Chelydra > Chelydra serpentina. The sequence continues at coordinate 8,252,628 of JBAIAC010000037.1, read as the reverse complement.
ATCATAGGACAAGCAATTTACCCTGACAACTCCTGTACAAATTTTAAGTGGAGCTCTAACAGTTCTTAAGCAACTAGGAACAGCAGATAAAATAGTCTAAAATATCCAAGTCTTCTGTCTCTAATTAGTGTTTCTAGCATCTCTGCCATTACTGAAGTCAACCTACATGTGTTTTCTCTAACTTCCAGAATCATCTTTAGATTGTGCATTAAACATCAGTGATTACTTATTTTCTCCACAATGTTTCATCATCAGAAAGTGTCATGTATGGTAGGAAATAGACTTTTTACTTCTCCTATATCCTACATCTGGGGTGTGATATACATGACATTGTCCCTATCAGCAAATGGCTGATTTAATATACTGTGGGTTAGAGCTATTTTTATTATATATATATATATATATATACACACACACACTGATTGATTGATTATATATATATAAAATCAGAATTCATACATTGTACATAGAGTTCTCAAACCGTCACACCCTTCCGATCAGATCTACTCATGAGAGTATTAGATGAAAGATAATGTCATCTCGTCCTTCACAGGATTAGAGCAGGGAAGTGTGGAGCCAGGACTCCTACGTTCTCTTTCCAAGTCTGCCACTAAGTCACTGTGAAATCCAGCCTTAGACAAGTATCAGCCTCTCTCTGTGACATGTGTAGGCTACTACTTACTTAACTCAAAGAGGTATTGCAAAGTTTCCTTCATTAATGAATATTTGTAAAGCTCATTGAGATCATTGTTTGAAAGACAGCCATGGAGAGGACAAAGCATCAGTAGCATTATCCACCGTGTTTACTAGCAGTAGTGCTTTGCCTGCACATGACACAACGGTGAGATGACTGTGCCATTATTGCTTTCCTTCAGCCCCCTTTCCTTTGGCGAAAGGATGACCAACACTTTGCTGCCACATACTGCTATGTTTCTGGATTTTCCCGTAACAGTTTCCCCAATCTGAATGAGCTATAAGGGGAGTAAACACCTTCAGAGATTCCAAAGTTCCCCAGAAATCAGTACCTGATTATTCTGTGTCCGCCGGGAAAGCACTAGCTCACCACATGGGGTAAAAATAAAACCTAGCCAAGACTGAATTCACTATTTCTTTCCCAACAGGAGAAGCCCCAGCAATCAGTGCGCTCTCCAGCAGCTCCTGTCTGCCCACAGGGCTGCTGGCATGGGAAGAGGCAAGCTTTAAACATTAGACTCTTCTTTCCTCTGCATATACAGGGACACGGTTTACAAAAAGCCATGCCCTGGTATTTTGGCCATAAGATCCGATGATTTAATGTCACTTCTGAAATAAAAAGCTCCACACATTACCCCAGGAACATTTACTTTCAGAACCAAAGTGAGTGCACCACAAATTGACTATGGTCAGACGAACGTTACTTCAGATGTAGCTGACATCAGATAAAATAGAAATAAATCTATTGCATTTCTTTAACAGCCCTCCTACCTCCTCAGTACTGTGTGTCCTTGAAACAAGCCTCCCCACATACAGCCATACCCTGAGACTCCCCATTGGGAAAGTCCAATGAAAAAGTTCTGTATCCTATTCCTGCGAGAAAAGGGAACCGGGTGTATTTCACCTCTGAAAGGACAGGAGGGTCACTTGTTTCTCATCTATGGTCCCCCTGGTCAATCACAGTGTGCCATTACTGGGTGAAGAAGAGAGTTAGCACTGGCTGGTGACTACAGCACCAGCCTGGAAGGGTGAGAAGTGGGCAGAGGAGAAAACAGGGATGAGAGATCAACAGTGAAATTTTTTTGGAAATGGGGGTCTGTTCCTTCGAGAGGATCCCCCCAAATAGCACAAAATGTTCTTCCCCTCCCATCTCCCTTCACATTCACATAATCTTTCAGTGCAGAGTACTGCCCATGTCACTGCACACAGATAACACATGGTGGGTGCATTAGAAATATCTAGATACACCATACAGGTCATGATTCCATTTGAGTCATACCAATGACTGGAGTTATACATACAGCTAAAGCTGTCAGCAGATGGGTATGTTAAGTACACTTCCGTAGATGATGTTAATAGGTTACCCATATCTTAGACAGTCAAAACCAGGGAGTGAATCCACAGAGAAACAAAAGCTGCCCTATTTAGAAATCGAGTTCCTAAGACATTACCTTAGCTTCCTAGACCAGCACTCCTGACTTTGAAGCCATAGGATTGAAACTGCATAGATACAAATATCTGCGCCAACAAAACTAAACAGGGTTGACTGTGCCTGGTGGAAATGAGACAGTAACTTTCCTAGAATGGAGAGAGAGCACGAGAAAGACTTAACAAGTTCAATAGGACCACAGTGCAGATGCCCTAATGATAATACTTGACATGCAACCGGAACAGAGGAGCTTGACAGATGTAGCCAGCAGTACAATTTTACTTCCGACAGAAGAAAATTAGCAGAAAGTTAATCCATTCTTCGTGCAGCACGGGAATTTGATCTCAAAGCCCCATGAGGACACCAAGCGGGTTGCAGCAGAGGTACCATTATCAAGGGAGAGAAAGGGTTGATGGAGCTCAGCTAGAGAGGAAGGTAATGCAGTTTGTGAGATAGTTGTCTAATCACTGCCTCCAAAAAACTTTGTCCACTAGGAATCTGCAACTCATTTTTGCCAGCAGATGTTCTATTTCTGACTCAAGAATGGTAGCTGGAGAGGTTCAAATGGGTAACATAACACTATTTCCCAGGCAGGCCAAAAGCCAGCTATCGCCAGGCAAGTACATTCTAATAGCTATATTTAGCAGTTCTACAGAGCTCTACATTTGCAAAGCACTAAGACAGTTCTCACAAAATCACTGAGGCAGATAAATATCATCCCAGGTTTATAGATGGGGCAAATAAAGGCAGAGAGAGATTAGTGGCTTTCCCAAGGCCCTACACTCAATCAATGTCACAGCTGGAATTAGAATTCAAGGGTTCTTGGCTTCTAGTCCTTTGTTCATTTTATGCTGGATGTGCAGCCTCCTGCAATCACCCAGTGTTTTTGCTTCATTCACACACAATCAGTTAAGACCACATGTTAATTTCTGTCCCAAACTGAGAAGGGAAAGGAGCTGGAAGCGATGCATTGTACAATGACATCTAAATAATTCACAACTGTAACCGGCTTTTTTCCAGCCAGGAATCCCTCTGAGGCTCACGTTTTACAATTCTAAGTGCCGAAATTAAATGGGAGAGATGGAGAGGAGGGAGTCCTTATGCATTTTTTGGTCTACAAGGTGGCCAGAAAATCCTGAAGGCAGATGCAATTTGGCTTGTTCATCCCAATAGGAAATGCAGCAGGACGTACCCCGCCCCCAAGTAATTTAGAGAGGAATCCTACCAATAAGGAATACTAATAGGAAAATGAAAAAAATTGGGGTTTTTTTATGGCCAGCAACAAACCCAAATAAAAATCTAGCAACTTATGGTGTTGAATGAGGGAGCTGAAATACAGGACGACACAGTAAACCGCACGTAGCCATCTAGTCACTAAGTCATCTAGTCCACCCCTTTTATTCCCTAAGTAGATAAGTAAATGCATTTATTCACATCTGAATACTGGTGACATCACAGCAGAATTTTCAGAAGTCTTCACAATCCATTGCTAACTTTGAGCACTCAACAGCTGACCTTCCACTGATCTGTCACACACTACCCATCCACTTCCTTGCTGACATCTCCTACTACAATGATGCTCCACACCACTCCTTCCATAATAACCTTCTCAGAGTTATTTCCAGCTCTGTGCCTAGTGGGACCAAAGTACACAAGTTTGTGTCTACTGATCTCCGACATCCGAGTGTGCTTCTCTCCAATAATATTCCTAACATAGGCATTTGTCCTTTTTCCCCTCCATCCAGGAGATGATGTGCAAGAATCTTCGCCAGCACCACATTTCAGAAGCTTCAATTTTCTTGTCAGCAGCAACTTCCCACAATTCACGTCCATATATCACTACAGAAAAAAGTTTGGTATTTCATCAGTCATACCTTTGTACATTTCAAGATGCCACTTTGTCCCAGCCTTTTTAAGGGAAGCCATAGCTGAGCAAGCCATCCCCAGTCTTTTTCTGATTTCTTTGGAACAGCCTCTTTGGTTGGATATATATGATCCCAGATAATTAAATTCATCTACTGCCTCTGCCACTTGTCCGTTAATCATCGCATTCAGGAATAGACCATATTCTTCACCAACTGTTTTTACAGACCATCATTTTTTGCATTAGATCAGTGGTTGTAGCAAAGTGTTGTGCCAATATCTTCCAAAGATGGTCATGTCAGAGGGTATCACATGCTTGTGAGTAGTCAGTGAAGCACATAATTGATGGGTGATTGTACTCTGCATTTTTCAGATGGGTGACAGATATTCGCTTTGTGGTCATGTGTACCTCAGCCCTCTCTGAAACCAGCTTGTTGTGGTGGCAATTCAGCATCTAGCCTTTATTTCATGCAATCCTGGATTACTTGGAGCAGAACTTCACTCCCAAGCAACATCAGGGAGATGGTATGACATAACAGAATGTAGTAAATTCCCTTCTTCCAGTCCTCCAGCCAATTTCTAGTCATCTGTACATCATTACAATTTTTCCACATAAGACCAATACCGAGTCCATCAACTGCTTTTAACAATTCTGCAAGCATATTCTCTACCCCTGCTGCTTTCCCAGGCTTCATTTGCTTAATAGCACACACCACTTCCTCTTGCAGGATTGATAGATCCAGCTTCATACTCTCTTTTCTGTCACCCTATATTATGAGCATAAGCACTGGAGGGAGCAGGGCCATTGCCTCTACTTTCTAAAACCTAGCTGGAAAGAAGTGTCCAGCAGCCCGGCTGGGATGGCTGGCATTTGGGTCCAACACTGTCATGAAGTGTGCTGTCAGATGGGCCCTTGCCTGCCAGCTACTGAAACCAAGGTGGTGGCTCCTCTCAGCACCAGGGCCAGCTCCATCCGGGAAGCAGGGACGGAACCCTGATCCAAAGATAAGGAGTGGGGTTGGTGGGGTGGGCAGGGGCTCTGTGAGGGTTGGACTGGTGGTGAGGGAAGGCTTCCCTGAGGGCTCCAGGCAGGTTGGGCTGTCGGGGGGAACTGGTCCTCTCACTTTCACAGTCATTCAGGCATCCATGAGTACGAGCCGCTCTGGTGAGGCACAGTAATATCACCATCTTCAGTGAGGACTCTGCCATCATGATCTCTTATTACGTTTGATTGCAACCCCCCTTTCTCTCCTGTTCTTGGATCCTGGAAATATGCTGCGTATCCATCCGTCATCATGAAATGAACCCTACCCTTCCAATGCAGCTCTGAGATTCCACACATTCCTATCTTACATCTTTCCATTTCTTTGGTTACGATGGCGATCTTCCCTTCATACCCGCTCCTCACATTCCTACTCTGATGATTTGTTTACGAAGGTTCAAGAGTGGCCTTTTCCTTCCACTCTTACACTCCCTGCTTTGATCAACCTAACTGTTCCTTTTTCATCTTCATTCTTTCTTCTATGTTTGAAACTGAAAGTAGGCAGATAGTTCGCAGCAGCAGGATGTATCTGATTAATTTTGCCTCTCTTCTAATTGCAAATTGTCTGAAAACAGCTTTTATGAATTCCTTCAATATTCATAACTACTCATCAAACGTTTTTCATGAATAATTCATGCACTAAAACTCATTTGCAAGCAGTTCACCGGAAGGATTCCATACTTGAAATTCAAATTTGGAGCTGTGGTAGTTAGCTTTAATTGGCTACATAGAACGCATGACATTGTTTCTGTTCCCTGATTGGCTGTTTCCGGTGTGACTTACTCACAATTACAAACTTCAAAATTTGCTTTCAGTGAGCTACAGCATCCCACCTTCGACACCCTACTTTCTTGAGTGTCAGCTTGTAAAGGGAATGAGTCAAATAGATAATGAATAACCGAATACCAGAAACACATGTCAGCTTCAATAATCTATAGCCCAAGAAGCAAACGGGAGAAAACCTGGAACTCAGCTGCAGAGAGAGAGTAATTCATCTGTGAACATTTTCTTTATGCAAATAAGACATGGGGGGGGGGAAATCACTCTCTGGGTCTCCCCCTGTTTAGTTGCTTCACTTCACTTTTCTCGAGCAGCATGCTTCAGCTCTTTAACCCTACTGAGCTTCTTATATCAGAAAAGAGGTTTGTGGCCTAAACCTTTGATACAATAAAACTAGACTACAACTATTACTGTGCACAGGCCTGGCATGACTGGGGATATGGGAATAGACACCAAAGTTTTTCAAATACAGGTCGTCTCCCCCACCCCTTTTTACAATCTGACTTAGCTTGTTAGGAATCTAAAGTCCTTACCATACGAGGGCTGTTCATGGACCTTTCAGAAAGAAGCTGGCGGCCCATTCACAGTTGACAAGTCTCCCCTCAGAACCTCATTTGGCCTCTGACAATTTCAGTAAAGTGAAGCCAATGACTCAATAAGCAACAGAGACTGAAGTACTCTCTCATCCCTCGGGACAGAACCCGAAGATCAGGCCAGATGCATAGGCACAGCGTATAAGGGAAGATTTCACTGCCACTGTCCAGGCTGTAGCTATGCTGTGGATAAAGAGGACCTCAAGTCCCTGGGGTTGCCAATCTAGTACCTCCCATGAGCACTGAACTGACTTTAATTTTTTTTCTTAAATTGACACTACTGCTCAGACTTCAAAGGGAATCCACGCTTTAACCCTATTTGACGCTCTTGATGGATTGTCACTTCCACCGGAATTGAATTAGCTGCACTTTTCCCTCCTGCAGTTTACAGACAACCTCAATCATTAGCAAAGCATTAGGACTAAGGGGTGAGGGAAATCATTTAAAACCTACCAACAAACTGCATTAGCTGTTGCCTTTTTAAGAAACAGGCGCAACATGTTTCCATCTCAGGCTCCATCTCCGATTTGATGGTTCCCCTTTATTTATTTTCTTATCATATTCGCATTTAGAGAAATCTGAAGCAGCTACCACCTGGACCTGCAGCTCTCAGCCCTGGCCAAAAGTTTAATTTTAAAACATTGTTACAGCTGAACAAAAACACAGGCCTATCTACCAAACAAGCTTGGATGTGCACAACCTCCAGTGCCCCCCTTGGGCTAGTCTGGCCCTTTTTGATTACTGATACTTTCATGTGCTCATTAGTTCCAGACCTTCCCCTTTGAAACAGTTTGCATTTAAAATTATTTTGAAAGGGAATTGAGCATCCACATCTTTTAGAAAGCTTTCAAAATCTCAGCCTTAATGCCTAATGAAGTCATGGATTTTCATCTACCATCAAACCCTGGAGTCAAATATGGACCATTCCATCTCCATGAGGGTTAAAGAGGTCATCTTGGACTCAAGATGAAAATATGAAATTAACTTAATACCTCCCACCTCTCCAAATCCCTGCAATGCCTACAAGAAAGCAGCCAAATCATAGAAGGGATCTTGAGAGGTCATCTAGACTAGTCTCCTGCACTAATGGCAGGACTAAGTATTATCTAGACTATCATGATGAGTAGGTGGTTCAGCAACAAAGGTGTTCTGGTTTTATTCATTTTTTTAAATGGTGAATGATTTGGAACCATCGTCAACTTTTATTGGTCATTGTATTGTTTCTATTATGTTAGCTTTTAGGGGCCTTAATCAAGATCGGGGCCTCATGGTGCCAGGCACTGTTCAAAGACACACTAACCGACAGTCCCTACCCTGAAGAACTTACAATATGAATAAGACAGGTTAATGATGGGAGCGGAAACTGAGGAAGAAACAGGCAAAAGTGACTTGTACAAGGTCATACAGCTGGTCAGTGGGAGAGCTAGGAACTGAACTCAGATCTCCTGGCTCCTAGTGCAGGGCCATATCCACTGTACCATGCAAACTCACACAAAATTATACCTATAGTTACCTGTGTAATCCATTACCTTTATCCTCCCTCCCACTCAGCTGTTACATCTTCTTTTAAATTAGATCTGTCTAGCATACACAGCCCCCCATCACCATAATATCAGATATATTCTGGCAACAGTGTCTACTTGCATGTTTGTACATATCTAAGAAAACGGAGTCCTGATTCTGGTTTGTGGGCACTGTAATAATGCAAATAACAATAAAGAATTTAAAAAGAACACATACAAGGAAAATAGAATTTCTTTCCAAGTTAAGGCCAGGATCTTCAACTGCCAGAATAGTTTAAAATATCATCAAGTAATAATAAATAATTATTAGAGACTGGCCCAATTCCAATTCCTCTTTGAATGCTGGGAAACTCAGATCTGTATCTAATTTTTCAGCCAACTCCTACCTATATAACATCCTGAACCAAAACTCTGGAGGACTAAACACACCCATGCAGTGTGTAAATTCTGATTCAGATACCAACTTTGTAGCTCATACCCATCTCTAAAGAATACAATTAATATTCATTTATAGAATGTTGTGTGCACTGAGGGAACTGAATAAGTAGTGATGTTAATGTCAGGATGGAGTTAAGAGCTGTGCCCAGCTGGATTAGAATTCAGGCCACCAGCCAAAAAGATGAAGCAGCCCGTTGGAGATTTGAATTGAGAACGAAAGTGGAGGGGGGGGGGGGGGGAGTCTCTGAGCTTTGTGGCATTTTTGGTGTTCATTCCCCCTCTCCCCAACTATGCAATCATTGCAGCCAAGGCAAAGAGGAACTAATAGATGATGATGTTAGAGACAGATGGACAGGAGAAGACAATAATAAATACCAGAAATAAAAGCTACTGAGGAAAATGTTGGCCTTGGGGCTTCTCTCAAAGATAGGGTGTTTAATAATAAATGCAAGAGTAATATAGATCTCTGGCTGATGTCATAACCACAGAGGGAGTCATTTACATTACAGCTCTAAGGGGGAAGGAAAAAAAAGAAGGGTCTTGACCTTGTTTTACTGCAATCATTTAACATGTTGCTGCCGTCTGGTACAGGCCGAAGAGTCTCTTCCAAGACCAGACAGCTTGTCTGAGTTCATGTCCACAGTGTCCCTGGCTTCCTAGTGTTATGTGTTTCCATGCACAAAGAACAAACTGATATTCTAAGTCAGAATGACCTTTACTATAGACTAAGAATAACAAAGTGAGTGAGGTCTCCACTAGGGAGGGGAGAAGGCAAGTATTACTCCTCTCTAAGTGCTAAACAAACACAAAACGGTCTCTATCTTCGCGTACCAAGCTTACATCACCATTCTGAGACGTGAATAAGAACAGTAAATTCGGTAGGGCCCTAGACCCATGGGTGCAGAGCACCCTCAACTTGCAATGACTTCAGCAGGAGCTGTGGGTGCTCAGCAATTCTCATGATCAGGTTTCTAATGAGGGCATTGGTTGAAAATGCAGAGATTCCTAAAAACATGGATGGCTAACAAAATGGAAGCTAAAAACTAGAGCTCATTAAAAAAATGAATTTCTGTTCCATGGCAAATTCTGAGATTTTGAAATTTTGTTTCATCCTGAATCAGGACGAAGTAAAAATCTTGGAACTATTTGTGAAATACAATATTCTGAAATATTTCATTTTGGCAAGCTCCAAATGTTTTGCTTCATCTTTATCATTTTGACTTAAATGCAATAAAATTGAAACTATAAAGTCAAACACAATGTTTTGATAATCTCCTGTTGAAAATTTAGCTGAAATCGACACATTTGTGCAAAATGTTTTGAGAGTTCTGTCAGAAAATTTTCAACCAGCTCTACTAAAAATTTGCTTGAGCTAGAGCTACCCAACTGGTGGCTTATGAGATATCTCACGCAGACAATTTTCATTATACCTGAGCAGCTGTTATGCACTGAATATGCATGGCCTATTTTTGGATGGGATTGGAGATCCTATCCAGTACAGAGTTTAGCACCCAAATACCCTTCTCTGAAAATTAGACTCAATGGATTTAGACCTATATGCAAGTTTGGTCAGTGCAAAAGTTCACCTTTCCACTGACACAAAAGTAAATCAAGTTTGACTTCAGAGGTGTATAGAATAAAGGGAAAGAGCTGGCATACAAGAAAGTCTATTTCCGTTTGCTTGGAGGAGTCAGTGGGAAGTTGATTATAAAGTGGTTTTCTCTTCATGTGCCCTGTTCCCTGGAACTTTGAGCACAGGTGTATCACTGAACACCACTTCCCTTTCCCAAGAGTGCCAGCAGCTCAGCTATTCTGAAAGCAAACTGAGCCAAGAAGCCAATACAGCTGCAGCTCAGGAATCCCACTCAGCTCTGTTCTTAGACGTTTGAGCAGGGCATGCTCATATAGCAGAGCATAGACTAGGTCACTACATACAGCCCTTCTCCTGATGCTGCTGACTCAGATGAATAAGTCTGTGGCCATACATTTGTGCCCACTGCTGCACTGAAACCTCTAGTAAGAGACAGATGTGACATTGAATGGAAAGTGAGATCCCTGCCTCTGATTTAGCTGCCAGAACACAAGGGCTTCAAGGTTCAAAATTGGTTCTGGGAGCTCTGCCAGGTAAGAAAAAAAAATATATTTCACATGTGTAACAGAAGAAAACCAGTTTAAGAACTGGAGGAAAGTGTGAACGTTAGTGATAGGGTAAAGGGTCAGAGTTCAAGTTTGGAGGAGATTAAGTATTCAGTACCATCAACATTCCTACATGTTTCATCTGTTGCAGGGTCGGGAGGAACATTTATCTGGTGGCAAGTGTGGGGAATCAGCTGACTGTCAGGTGAGGTGACAAAGAATAAGGTAATGGAAGGAGTCGATTTCACTAATAAGAGAATAAATAGAGGATTAACCACTAGTCATAGTCTAACTGTACTGTAGGGGAGGGTGAAATGGGCAAAGGGTAGAGGAGTGGAAAACATACAAAGGAAAAGCAGACAAACTTAGTAACCGAATTTTTATACATATCTCAGAGTTAAAATGTAATAGGGGATAAGACCTTTGGGAGGATAAAATATAGACTGTTGTGCAAAGGTTATTACTAAGAAAAAAGTCTCCCATCTTTCTCTCTTTCGCCTTTGTATTATCCAGTTAGATCAGAAACTCCTCGGGGCAGGGATCTGTAGTGCATTTACTTCTGGGCATTGAATAAACATTATATAATAAATACTAATAGGGTGTCTGGATTTTACACAAATTCTCTGGAGCTTGTAAGTCTTTAAAAATTGGGATGCAAATCTTGCAAGATTTCTGGTGCTTCCAAGTTCTGGAAATAAGCTAACAACAGAGGCTCTTGAGGTATTTCGGCATAATGATGGATTTGAGCTAAGTCAAGTCTGGAGCTAAAGAGAACTTCATCAAAGTTCAGGGGTGTTCAGATCTGGATACATTGCTAATTCTGGCACTTCTAGTTCTAATATTGGCTAGAGATCAGAATGGGGTGGTTAGTAGTGAGGGAACTTAGCCAAACATGTCACCTTAAAAAAGGGGGAGACAGAGGAAAGGCAGAAGACTAGTTGACTGGCCTTGGTTCTAACAATAAAAGCTAAAAACTGGAACCTAACAGCACAAAACAAATATTACAGCTGAGATTCTCAAAGCCACCAAATGACCAGATGCCCAAATCGCATCAAAATTTGTGGCAGTTGAGAGTCTAAGTCTATATTGTTTGGCCCCAATACTGGTAATAACAATAATTTTATTAATTGTCTCGTTCATTGCATGACTTTATTTTTTGTTCTTTTCTAAGCACAATTTAAAGAAAAAACATTTAAAAAGTAGATGAAGGTTTGTGTGTGTGTGTGCGCACAGAGAATGAACAGATGAGAAGAAGGATTCTTTATGAACTGGATAGCTGATCCTTTGTGAAAATCTGTCCCTTTTGGGCTTCATACAGTTAGAACTACATTTATCTGCCTTAGAGTCACCCTACAGATCTAATACAGACTTCAGCTCCACACAGCATGGGTGCTCAAGACATGTCCAATTACCGCCGTTAAGCTCATTGCTAACCGTGAGCATAAAATAATGGTCTGAACCTAAAATAGCAAAGGCATGCTCCCTGAGCTCTGAATTCCACTGACGAAGGATGTAGCTCACACCGATCGCATCGACTGAACTTTTAACTGGAGCAAATTTAGGGAGTCAGCATTGGCTTTAGAAGTTTGGTGTTGGTAATGAGACTGGTTTTAAAGGCTCTGTCTTCACTGGGAAAAAAAAAGATGCATATCTCAGTGTAAAGTCCTAGTATAAATGAAGCACAGGTAGCCTTTACATTGATGTAGGTAGTCCAGGGAAACGTTAGATGGAGGGAATAGCATTGACCTAGCTATAGCAAGGTAAAGACTACCCCTGCCTTTTCTCTGCTAGGATTTACATTGAAATAGCTAGCTCTGAGTAAAAACACACCATTGTATACAGTAGCGAACACAGAGACATAGAACATTAAGGGCATGATTCACTAGCTCCTTAAAAGGTATATTATGAAGAAAAGGAGAAATTGCTAATTGAAAATTAGTTGAAACCATGAATTCCTGGTTTTCTATATTCACAAGACAGAAAGAGCTCAATAACCCATGAGGGATCGCTACATAGCCAAAGGAGAGAAAGAGAAGGTTCAACTGTCTTACAATGAAATGTGAATTACAGAGGTAGGCAGAAAATGGTAATTATCTTCCACAAAACAAAACAAACATTTTTTCCTAAATGTATCAGATTCGGGAGTTGTTTTTATTGAAAAACAGAAACAATTTGTAAACATTTTGTAATGTTTTTAAAAAGGCCATTTTTCTCTTGAAAAATTTCAACTAGCTCAGTTATTAGTATCTTAGCGTGTACATAAGGTTAGGTTATACACTCTAGATAGGACATCAGGGTACAGTGCCTTTAAAAAAAAAAAAAAAAAAACCAATATAGTTATACTAGCACAATCTTTAGTATGGATACAATTATACCAGTAAAAAGATGGTTGTCAAAACAGCAGTATTCCCCTTCCCTAAACTATACCACTGTAAAACATCTTTATACTAGTATAACTGCATCCATACTGCTATAGTTAAAGCAGCACAGCTTTTGTGTGTAGACAACGCAGTGCTTAATTTGTAATGAAAGAGGTGCCAGGGCTCAAGCAATTTTTTTACATTCATAACTGAAGCAGCAAGCCCAGAGGTGCCGGGGTTATGCACTGCCAGCCTGACACAAATTAAGCTCTGTAGACAGAGTCTTTGGGTGGAGTTGACAAAAAGACCATACGAGCAGGGGTCTGCTCGCATACAGCTCATTGCTGCATCAGGGCCTGTGAATATGATTAATTGACATCACAGCCCATTGTCTGTGGATAGTAGTGTCATTTTGGGAGCTAGGAACCAGTTGCTCTTGGTTTCTGAGCAGTTGTTATGGCTGCTTATTATCCTGTATTGAAAGTACACTGCACATATCTGTTCACATGAATGTTACCACTTGGCATTTAAATACATTTATTAACAAAAAAAATTATTAAAAAGGCTGTAAGCTTCAGAGAGCCATCTCCTTGGCAGATTAACGGATTCTGACTTTATTCAAACTCAGTGCGGTTATTACCAAGTGTCTATATAACATCCCTGAAGCACAGAATGCAATACCGCTGCTTAGCATACGAATGGTAACACCTACAATGCCAAACACTGAAACAGCTATTGAAATAGACTGATTATTGTTCAGAGAGCAGCATCCTGTACTATCTCCTGGGAACAGGAACAAGGGATGGGAAGCGTCTCTGAGTGAGGACACATTACATCTCTCTAAGGTGCCTTAACAACAAGGGTGCATTTTAAAATCAGAGTTGCATTCTCTACTTGCTAAATAAAAGTCTTGCAGTGAAGGCACTGGATTGAGACCCAACAGATCTGGGGTTCCAGTCCTGGCTATGCCACAGACCTTCTGTTTGACCTAAAGCAAGTCTCTTATTTCTCTGAGCGTCTCCATCAGTACAATGAGAACAATAATATTGCCGTGCTCTCCCCCTTGGTCTGTCTTGTCCATTTAGAATACAAGCTCTTTGAGCCAGGGATTGTCTGTCTAGCTAAGATGTTTATCTGGCTTCCCTTACTGTAGTATCTGAGCACCTCACAATTGTTAATACATTCATCCTCACAGCACCCCTTTGAGATTGGGAAGTTCTATAACCTCCATTTTATAGATGGTAAACTGAGGCACGGAGCAGCGGCGAGAAAGAACGAACCTCACACAATAGGTGTTCGTCACGACACTCAGTGCACAAACAGAAAGCACTCGGATCCAGAGGTCATGGGAGCAGTATGTGGAGCAGATAATTTGCTCCAGGGAACTTAGGAAGTCTGTGGTAGAGCAAGGAATTGAACTCGGGTCAGTAACTTAATCACCCTTCCTCTCTCACTAGGTACAAGTGCTTAACATGATGAGGCCCTGATCTCAGTTGGGGGCCTCTAAGTGCCACCATAATACAAATAATATAAAATGGAGTTGGGGAGCTATGGGGCTCCAGAACTCAAAATCAGGCCCAACACCTAAAGGGAGGTCACATAAATAGGCTCCCCGGTGCAAGATTTGGCCTGACAACCCTCATTTAACTAGGGTACAAAGATCCACTGGCTTCCCAGCAGGGAGAGGGAGGGGCTCCTTTTATAATAAACTGCACGACTCCTGGGTTACACTGAAGAATCTTTCCTGCAGGCAGAGACTTCTAGAGCATTAAACACCGCAGTCTGAGGGGGGATGGGTTGTTTGAGCTACTGGGGAGTGCCAACATTGTTGAATAGAGGAGAGAGAGAACAAACAGGGGGCTGAAAGAATAGCTTAATTCACCTGATAGCCTGAGGAGAGGTACTGGAAGGAGGGCTCCATTTGGTGGGGTGAAGGAGAGCTACTACAGCATTCCAGCTCATGCTCTGGGAGTACTGTGGAATGCTCACTGGGTTCCTTTAGGCTGGTGTTGCTACAGGTGATTCCCATTAAGTCTAACTATGGGGCATGATTGACATGCTGGCTGCAGCTGTGGATTCCAACTGCCTTAGAGATATGTGAGCTAACCAAAGGGGGAACTACCTAGTTCCAAGCCTGGAGCTCAAGGATTTTTTATTTATTTTTTATTAGTGAAAGCCAGATATTTCCAAAGGGCTCAGCACCCACAACTGGGGCTAGATTCTCCAAAGAACTCAGCACCTAGCAAATCCCATAGAGCATAATGGAGAATCCCCATTCCTCTTGGAGCATTAAGGAAACTGCTGGTTGCCCATTCAGACTAGACAAGGGCACTCCTGGCAGAGTTTGTAGGTCCCTGTTTGACCCTCTCACCCCGAGCTCAGGATTCTTGACGTGTATGTCTTTTTTTGTGAATTAAAGGAAAACCCTGGTTTTAAAGGCTGTCTGTGTGTATATTGGAAGTTTTTGTGATGGGTTTCATGAACATGCATTGACCTTTGTTGCTGAACACCTTTGCCCAAAGAAAGCCCCTTGGGCCCTGAAGGTCTTTTTCCAGTCTCAGGTGGATTTTTGGAGCTGCCTGTGGCATCACACCCTTTCCATGCTAGCATGGGAGTAATGGGCTGATGGCAGACTGACAGTCTCCTGAACAAACCTTATGGAATTAAGATTTCCTTTCCTAAATTAAGTTAAACCTCATTGAATTCGAGTTTATACTTTGGGAGTCCGTTTTATTAAAAAGGCAATTGTGTATGTGTTACTGTGGTGAGACATGCTAATGTATTTCCTCCAGTAGGAACCCGTAGAAACCACCCCCTGGAGAGGTGTGCATATACTAATTCAAACTGGATTCTTCAGGGACCAACACACAAAGAAAGGGGTTTTGGATAAGTAGCCTGATTTTAAACTGGCTCAGGGCCTTCTTCCTGATCCAGCAAATGGACAGGTCCCTGGTCCACAGAGGCCCCCAATCCTTTAGGGTGAGGTTGGAAGGACTGGGTCGATTGAGGCCCCATAAAACTAGGTGCTTGTTCTGAGCGGAGGCTGTAATAAATCTGTGATCACAAAGAATGGGCCCTTGGGTGGGACTTTAAAGGACTGTTCCTGCCAACATCTATGTTAGCATTGGGGTTAACTCTGCTAAGCTTATTAGTATGCATGGAGGTTCTTTTATTGTCTTGAATATATTTTCTCTGCAATGCTTTTCACTTTAGGAATAAAGTAGGTTTGCATATTAAGTGCTGGCTGATACCTTATAACAGCAGTAATTACATCTGTTATCCTTCTCTGAAGAGAAAGCAAGCAGATTGCTTTGGGCAACCTGTCTTTGCTGGGAAAGACACAGTGAATACAAGGAACAGTGCAGTCTGTAAATACCTAGTCTGAAGGGAGAGTGATGCAGGTATCCACCCAAGACAGGCAACAGCTGGGGAGCTGGAAACCTGAGAGTGGGTGCCTTTCCTGGACCCTTGAGGGGAAATAAAGGCGTAGTAGCCCAGAACTGGGCCAAGGAGCCAAAAAACCTTCCCTTTCCTCTTTTCATCCAAGGGGGAAAAAACTTTCCATCCATCAATACCCAGAATTCTAAACAATTAATTTGTAATACATGGGTATCTGGAGGGAAAATTCACAAGCAAAAGTAATGTGTAGCTTTGGTCAGTATTTGTTTGCCTTGGTCTTCAGTTCAGAGAGAAATTAATTTCCTTTTAATGAAACGTGCGGGCAGAAGGACATGGCCAGAGAGAGATAAGCAGAGCCAGGAGTTAAGTGGCATGGTCTCCAGCAGCGAGGCATCCTTATTAGATCATGGAGGGGAGGGTGGTTTCCTCCATTTCATTTGTTACAGCTCTTTGTTGTCCTACAGGATTTGCAATTCAAACAGGGTATCAGATCGCTGTTGACAGCAACACCATCCACTGAGCAAAGGGATTCATCATCACCCCAAAATATCATCAACAAAATCCTCATCCGATTTTCTATAGTCACCGCCCTGGGATCCCTCTCCAGGACGGCCCTGAAAGCAGGATCACACTCTAAACATAATGTGCAACATGTAGCCTTTTCGTATTGCAGTAGGGCCTCGGTGCCCCAGTCATGAATCAGAACCCACTGTGCTAGGTGCTGTACAAACACAGAAGAACAGAACATGATCCATCGATATCAGAGAGGTTTTATGAAGGTGGGAAAGTATGCTCCCCATTTTATCAATGGGGAAACTGAGGCACACAAGCCTGGTTTACACCAAGCCTTTATTCTGTACCTCTCCTGTTACTGCAGCTCGGCCAGTGGAAGTGCTAAAGTAGGCAGGCTATCAGTGTTTTAACCCCCATACTCACCTGCACATGATCTGCCAGCATTTAAAATGCCAGTGTCCCATCTACACGGGTGCATATACTAATTCAAACTGGATTCTTCAGGGACCAACACACAAAGAAAGGGGTTTTGGATAAGTAGCCTGATTTTAAACTGGTTCAGGGCCTTCTTCCTGATCCAGCAAATGGACAGGTCCCTGGTCCACGGAGGCCCCCAATCCTTTAGGGTGAGGTTGGAAGGACTGGGTCGATTGAGGCCCCATAAAACTAGATGCTTGTTCTGAGCGGAGGCTGTAATAAATCTGTGATCACAAAGAATGGGCCCTTGGGTGGGACTTTAAAGGACTGTTCCTGCCAACATCTATGTTAGCATTGGGGTTAACTCTGCTAAGCTTATTAGTATGCATGGAGGTTCTTTTCTTGTCTTGAATATATTTTCTCTGCAATGCTTTTCACTTTAGGAATAAAGTAGGTTTGCATATTTTGCACAATCCCATTGTGATTACCACTGGTGGAGATACAACGGTGGGTATTTAAAGGAAAAAAAGCTAGTGTCAACTAGGCCAGAAAGAATAAATTGCTTACCCAAGGTCACCAAGGACTCCGTGGCAGAGCTAAGAATAGTACTTAGGAGTCCTGGCTCTAAGTACTTTGCTTTAACCACTTAACCAGTTCTGAACCTTTTGAAATTCATCTTATCACTAGTTGCTAATATAACTAAGGCTGGGTAGGGAAGAGAATAGAGCTCATGATGTAGCTATTACATTTTTCCCTTGGCAAAAGGTAGAGGAGAGGTTACTGCTTGAGCAATAATCACATTTCTTCTCATTGACTTTCCTGGACTAAGGCAGAAAGAGAACTAAAAATAAAGCAAGGAACAGCAGGCTGAATGGACCGAGGGGTTTGTTTTTTCCCCTCCTTGGAACCCAAGCTCACCAACAGGCTGCAGAAAATTATCAGGGGTTTCAAACTCCTTCTGTCAAATGATTCATGGTCTGCAAATATTTGTGATGCAAATAAGCTCATTAAGAAGATAATACAGCCTCTAGAGTGGGTGTATTATTGTACCCTAATACAACCCAGAGAGAAGCTGTCCCCACTAAAATCTTCTCCCTGTACCCACGCCAGCGTCTGCTCCTTCAAATGACCCCATGCTACCCCCCCAAATTAGTATAAAAATTCAGCCCCTTTTCCAAGGGCAGGATAAATTGTCCCTTTCCCAGCTAGATGCAGATGTAAGGCAGCACTATATGCTGCAATAATAAAATGATGCTGGGTTTCTCAGCAGAGTCAATCAAAGGAACCTCAGGGCAGCTTCGACCTGGGAATTGCCTCCCTCCAGCTATACTCTGGGCCAGATACTACTATGCCCAAGCTGTGCTGTGTGTAAGCAGTGCAAAATGGCCTTAAAATGGCTGGAGAGAACCCGTGGAGACTCCCCCTTCCACTGGAGAAAACTCCTGTGGTAGACATCCCTCACCCCCTGCTTAAGGGGCGGGAGAAGGGTGCCAGGGTTTGTTTGAGGGTATAGGTGGGACCCAGAGGTTCTGTTACAGACCTTACACACCAGTGGCATAAGTTAGTGGAGTTCTTTGCTATTCTAACTTCCACCAGGGCCAGGGACTGGTTCGCTGTAATGCCACTTTCCACTTACATGCAAGCTGTGGTTGGACACGGTGGAGAATCGCGGTCTCAGAGTGACGCTTCACTGCCTCATTTCCACCCATGCAAAGTGCGTGCAACATGCTATCACAAAATACTGAAGGACCCTCCTGAGTGAGTGGTGGATCATTTCAAAACTCATTTCTGTTCCACTGGAAAAACTGACAGCGTTCTAATGAGCCTGGACGTGCCTTAGGGGGAGAAGAAAAAACTGACCATGCTAGGCCTCCAGCATGTAAAGGGCAAGAAGCAGATGCTAGACAACATTTTTTTTCTTTTAAAGCATCAGATAACTGCAGCTTGGTATATACATACCAAAAGTGAGCATTTAGGGAGGGTTTAGATAAGCATTTTACAAAAACATGCTATATCCCATGACCAAACTTTATAAAGAAGCCACCTCTGGGGAGAAACTCAGCATCTGTTATCTATCTACCTGAGAATATTTTTATGCAAACATCTCTATTTTATCATTACCAATTCCCCAACCATCCCAATCTTCAGGGGACGGAAACTGTCTTTTACTCTGTTTGTACAATGTCTAGCACAATGGGGCACTGATCCCTGAACGGCGACCACAATATTCATAAACAAAAACTGTAGGCAGAAGAGTTATCCAGGATTCCCAAACCACCTGTTGTAAGAAGCAACATGGGAAGAACCAATTCCCATTTATACTAATGCCCCTTTTAAAATTTGTCCACAGTAATTTTTTATTCACTGAAAAATGCAGCTTCAGGTCAGTCTGAATGAATTGTGAATTTGGTTCAAATGTGGCAAATAGTTTCAGTTTAAAAAAAGAAACTTTTTTTTTTTTTAAGTGGAATTGTTTTGGTCAATATTTTCAAAATGGAACAGTTTGACTTTTTATTTAGGAATTTAGTTAGATTTATTTAACAAACAAAAGGTAAAAATACCCTCAAATTAAATAAAATAAGAAAACAAAAACAAACAATTCAATTCTAGTCTCTCAAAACACTTATTTGGACCTGAAATAATTTTTTGTTGTGGTTTGTTTTAGCAACAAAACACAAAAAAATTGTTGGCTAGAGTTGACCCAAAGCAAAAAATAAAAAAATTCTGATTTTTTTTTTGGTTCCACCACTGAACCAAAAAAAATCAAAAAAGAAAAAAAAATCAATTTACTCAGCTTTGTCCCATTTACAATGTTCTGGCAGTGTAAGGAGCTTAAAGTGGGAGTTATATTAAAAATCAGACATGAGATTTTTAATTTCAGAAATTCCTCAGGGCCTCATTTTTAAGTCTCATGGGAAATGCCTGTCAGAGAATTGCAGACCTCCCTCTAATACACAGGCTGATCCAATGAATGAGAACTGTTCCACAAAACCCTTGCTTCTCATTTCCACTCCATGTTGATTCTTCTACACAAGAGCTCTCTTGGCAGGAAATGCTATTCTTATCAAGTGACTTGGAGCCTATTTTTGCTGCTGCACACTTATTAAATACCCCTTTGAAACCCGCTGGGGAGAGGCCCTCACTTTTATTGAATTTCTGTTTATTCAGTATTATTATCTCAAGAAACAGAAGACAGGAGCTCTGAGGATCAAGTCACATTATAAGTAAGCTTATACAAATAGCCCACAAGGTAGTAGTAAGTTTCTCTCTTTTAGTAGGGGAGGGAAGGGGAATGGATTAGGAGAGTTCATTCAATAACAATCATTGGAAGGCTGAAATACATAAATTAGCCTCTTGCTAATCAGTGACAGGAGACAGATTTATTTGCAAGAAAAACTGATTGGCATTTAGAGAAAAATCTCCTGCCCTCCCTGGAAGTGCTGTGACTGCAGGACCTGGAGTATTCTGGAAGAGACACACCAATTTCTCCCTTCCCACCCAGGAAGATCCTGGTGAGGATGTAGGAGGGTGATTAAAGGTTGAAATGGACTCCAAGCTGTGAAACCTGGATATGGAATTTCAAACACCCCAAAGCTTGGAGATTGCTTGAATCTGGGGTTCTGAATAGGTTTTTTATAAATACAGGGTACATTTACAAAACTAAGGTCCAGCTCTTGAATCATTTCCCCTTCCCCAAAAGTGTGCGAATGAGGAGATCTGGGATTTGGGATCCAAGTCCATCTCTAGTCAAAAGATTTGGCCCAGATAAACCTCAAGAATAGGCTGGAGCTTTCACATGGAGAGATCTTTATAAAAGCTCTGTTCTTTCCTGCTTCCATTCAGGCAAAAGTGACCAGGAGAGACACTTCCTGTCTGCGTACTTTGGCACTTCTGGTTCAGATGTAACTGACAGGAACAGCTGCTGCTTTAATGAAAAATAGTGAAGGAAATGTTACTCAGGAAAGGCTTGGGTTCCAGTTCTGGTTGAAGGCTCAAGCTGGGTCTCATTTCCAGTGTTAGCAACATACCCCAGTGCCTAGGACGGGGAGGCAAGGGTGGAGAAAGGTAAAGCCTCTTGATCCACAGAGACAGCAAGAAGTGCACTATCTACTGTCGCAAATATGCATCAAGCTCTTTTGTGGAATATTTAACCCATCAAAGCTTGAAAGGAAGACCCTCGCCAAATTTAACACAAGGGATGCGGGTGCTAGTAACACCTCTGGGACGCAAACAAAACATTTCCTGTTCTGAACTGTTGTGTGGTGTACCTGTGGGCGGCTATGCAGCTACCACATCCCACCCCAAAGATAGCTGCAATTCAGTTGTGGGCAAAGCAATTCCTACACTTCTGTACTTTGTAGCTCGGTCTGTTGAGTGCTAGGGAGTTGCTGCTGAACCAAAGACTCAGTGTAAATGGAAGGTAATCGTTATTTCTCTCCCTTTTTGCACTGATCACTCTCCTCCTCCACTTTCATAAAGCCAAAAAAGACTCCCATTGACTTCAATGGGCATTGGGTCAGGCCTTTACCCTCTTTCCACAGGGGCAGTATAGCTCTCTGTTCTCTTGCAAATGTACATGGTGTACCTCCATAGGAGCGCTCATTAACTGTGGTTTCATCTCTGTCAAGAGCACATTGTGCACATAAGTGTTCAATCAAAACATTTTGGAAATTTGGTTTAAATTGCTAAGCACTTGAAAAGCTCAGGAAAAGCAGAGCAAAGATTACTACAAATCCTCTAGTCTCCAGGGATGCCAGCCGAGCAAAGAAAACACAGGGCTGGGAAGTCAGAACTCAGAACTAAGCACCAGAGTGAAGCTTGTAGAACACAGGGGAAGAGATTATCAATCAAAAAGATTATAAAGAGACACACTAACCCATATGAAATACGCAAGCATGGTGCTATAAATAACATCTCTTTGAGTACTATACAGGGAAGCATTTCTGGGCAAAGTCTTTCACACCTTGTCTATGGTCTTCGTCTTTATAAATAAATATCTTTATAAATAAAGATGACAAATTTATATTTCCAGGGCATCTTTCAACTGAAGTTGTCAAAGTACATTTCAATCTTCAGTTATAGCCTAACTCCACCCCTTTGACTTAGGTAGAGAAATTAAGTCACAAAGGCGGCCAACATTTCTTTCGGGGCCTCTTAATTTTGAGAGCCCAAATTGAGACACTGATTTTCAGAGGTGCTCATATGTTAAATTTTCAGAAGCCACAATGGACAGTATAATAGCCCTTCATTGTAAATACGAAGGAACTTTCTGTAACATTGCACTCCATGAATATGACATAACTGGAATATACTTTACGCTAAATACCCCTTGTAAGGTGTCATTAGAAAGCTTGTAATCTACTAAGTATGTTCATCCTATTTGTTTGCATGTATTATTTCTAGATCTGGAGTTAGGAGAATAAGATATAAACTTGTATCACTGATGTAAACATATTAAGTGGAAGCCATTAAGGGTGCTCCAGAAACAATCAGATGTAAATGGCCTTAGTTACTTAAAAGCATTCCTGTGTATGTGTGGGCCAACCCATGAAGAATGGAGACTAGGGGTCTCACAGTGACATGTGACCATGTCACAGGATTCTGGAATCCATCTTAATCCTTGTACTTTTCCATTGATGAGGCGGCGGTGGGGACAAACAGACAAAAGACTCCCACCTTATGCCAAGATATAAAAGGGGGTGGTGCAGGACAAAAGGGGCTGCCAGTCATGAGAAAACCCCTGCTTACCACTTGAGATGTCAACTGGATCTAACAAAGGACTGGGCCTTTCCCCGGGACTAGGAAGGAGTCTACTCTGTGAAAGAAGCTCATTGGACCATCTTTGAGGGTGAGATATTACCTGTAATCAGTTTCTTAATGTATTAGGCATAGACTTGCATGTTTTTGCTTTATTTTGCTTGGTGACTTACTTTGTTCTGTTATTACTTGAAACCACTTAAATCCTACTTTTTATACTTAATAAAATCACTTTTGTTTATCAAACCCAGAGTAAGTGATTAGTACCTCAGGGAACAAACAACTGTGCATCTCTATCAGTGTTATAGAGGGCAGACAATTTATGAATTTAACCAGTATATGCTTCGTACAGAGTAAAATGGATTTATTTGGGGATTGGATCCCATTTGGAGCTGGGTGTCTGGGTGCTGGAGACAGGTAACCTGCTGAGCAGTTTTTAGTTAATTAGTTAGTTAGTTAATTTAGTTAGTTAGTTTGGGGGCGTGGACCAGACCTGAGTCTGTGTTGCAGCAGGCTAGCATGTCTGGCTCAACAAGGCAGGGTTCTGGGGTCCCAAGCTAGCAGGGAAAATGGGCTCAGAGGTAATTCCAGCACGTCAGGTGACAGTCCCAAGGGGGTCTCTGTGACCAAACCCGTCACACTTTCCTTTTCTGGAGAAAAAATAAGTGTTTTACTCAGAACTTGGTGGAACACCAGCACTACATCTCAACTCAACTCCACCCAAAGGTCAACCACAGAGCTCTGATGAGCAGGGTGTGGCAGGTCCAGCAGTTGGCTGTCTTACTGTAAAGTTATTGTTACTGTGTAGATTTTAAACACTTTGGGGGGAGGGGAACCATCTTTTGGTCAGTGTTTGTACAGCACCTAGCACAATGAGATCCTGGTCCATGAATAGGGCTCCAAGGTGCTACTGCTACACAAATAAATAATAATTTATTCTTGCAGCTGCTTTATTAAAATATTCCTACCCAAGCAACCCCCAAACAATGAGACCCAAAATCAGAGGCCATTTTTGAAACTTTAGCGCTAAGTGACTTCTTCCTTAAGTTCACACAGTGAGTCACAGTGGCAGAGTGAGGAGCAGAGCTCAACCAACTGGACTCCCATTCCTCCGCTTCATACACTAAACCGTACATTCACTCTCTACTTCTGAAAAGCTGAAATCCTGGCAGTCACTGGTGAGAAGGGGGGAGCTGGTTAGGAAACTGACTAGCTGTGTAGAGACCACCACATTCAGAGCTACAAAGGTATTTCTGATTAAACAATCAGGCACACACATGTAGACACACACACAGAACATCAACTCTTCTCACACCAACGTCTTGTTTGTGCAGTGATGCACCTCCCTCCCCACTCCTGGAAGTCTTTGCCTGTGTCCCCTGTGCACACATACACACCAATGCTTCTCTAGCACAAAAATCCACACTCCTCGCATTTCAAACCCACCCATATTCCCCTTCCACACAAGTTCAGTGGTGCCTTTCCAACAATCTATGCCACACGTTGCCAAACAGATACGTTGGTTTGTAATTACTCCCCCCTTCTCGTGCAAATCCATAACTGTGCTTCTTGCACACATCAGTATCCACATCCCTTGCACACACCTCCTTGCACTGTGCTTTGAAGGCCTAAAAAACATGCCTCTAAAACCTTTCTGCATAAAGCAATGACAAGGAGATGTTTGCATACATCCATTCACCCATTTGCATGCACTCATTTTCGATACGGAGGGCCTTGTCCCAAAGAAGAGCATAGACAACACATGGGGATGAGATCTTAATTAGCATCATTTAATAAGCACCTTCCATCTTGCCTTTTCTTTCCTCATATGTTAAATACCAGCCTACCCAGCATAAATTTTACACAAAGAGCTTTCATCTGAAAGGAAAATGAGAGCATGAAATCTCTGAAATGAGAGCTAATTGCACCACTTCTGGAGCCTTTTATGGATTCTGCTGGCACCCAATATTTTTCTGTCGGGGGGGGGGAGGGGGAATAATAGGGACAGGTACTAACAAAGGACAGAGCTAGCACTTTCTTTTGAAAGTTCAAGCATTCGTCTTCTCTATTTACATAAACAGCCCTTCCATAAAGAACATATTCTTACGTTTCTATAACAAATGTTCACTGACTGCTGAGAAGTGACTTTCAATATACAGACAGACATACTACAAATATACATCCACATTTTTCCAGTATTCCTGTCAAATGGTTCACTCCTTTTAAGGTGTGATGGGGTGTATACAATGGACGGACACTGAAGGGCTAAAAAAGGGAGCAATCACCTCCCCAGATGCAGCCTATAGGCAGGCTAACAACAGCAGTGATAGAAGGCGGCAGCCGGAGGGACATAGCCACAGTGAAGGGGCTCCAGAGGGTCAAGGCCAGAAGAAGCTGCCCAGATAAACCAGTTCTCTGCCAGAAGGATTAGCAAAGATGAGGCAGGTGGTATCTGCCAGGGCCCAAGGTAGGAATCAGCCCTGGGAAGCAGTAGGAGATTTAAACAAAACTCCCTGACTGTACCACCCAGAGTCCCTGGGCTCGGACCCAGAGAGGAGGGCGGGCCTGGGTGTCCCTATCACACCCACACAGATGCGGGTAGAGAACACAGAGAAGGCTGACCAGGGGTGGCAACAAGAGGAATATTGGACTTCTCCCTTCTGTTCCCACTTTAACTTACTTTACTTCTGCTGTTGAAGAAAGACAGGAAGAAACATGCAAAGGAGGCAGCACCGGAAAGGGGATTAGGAGAGGCCCTGAAATGAAGGCCCAGACTCCTCGGGTTACTGAGTGAAGGTTCAAACTAAAGGGGCTGGTAAAAACTTTGGGTGGGGCCAAACTCCTCTCAGTGCTGAAAGGGGAGGGACACAAGTAACTTAGCCAGAGGACAAGTGTTACAAACAAAGATTGACAGATACAGGTTCCATTCCTGAACTAAGGAAGGGAAACTGAGGCTGGGGCAACCACAGTTCTCTGGCAGACCACCAGGGAGCGCTATAGGGCTTAGGTCCCCTGTTACATAAGGCCATACCAATACCTTGGGTTTCTAGAGCATTTTTCACCCAAGAAAGATCCTGTACACACCACAAGGATCATATTACACACCAGTGATGTGCAACCACCTCTGAGGAAGCACATGGCAGCTATTTATCAGTGCACGGCAACATTACACAAGAATTAAGGAGCAGATCATTATCCATCTTGCACCTGGAATTTAAAATCCATGCCTCTTGTGTAGAGCATCCCGAAGTGTTTAATACGAATAGCCATGAGCGGTCAGGGCCTGAACATTTCTCTCCCATCCAGTACAATACTCCCTAACCCCATGCTGAGCCAAAGGTTCGGTTCTGACTCGGAGGGAGGGAGTCATTACTTCTGCAGTACCTTGGGTTTTGCCCGGAGTTCTCCTGTTGAAGGATTGACCTGAAATGACCCTCTTTAGCTTGAGAGAGCTGATTAAAATCATAATGCTAGGTGGAGTCTGTGCTAGGAAGGAGGAGTCCATTTGAAGTGGCTGGACCAGAAAGATCAAGGAATTGGGGGTGGAAATAACATTTGGGGGGAGGCACTTTTTAAATTATAATCCACTTGACTTGAACTGATAGATTTTGATAAATTGTCAGATCATAACCAAACCAGGTGCATCCCCCTTCTGCTGCCCCAACATAATACAATAGTCATCGGACGGGTGAATCACACTGGCCTCTTCCCAATCAGGGGAGATGTGAGCTCCCACCAAGACTAGGGCATCATCGTCAGTTTGGCTAGCCTGGAAATAAAGTCCTCTTTGCCGCGATGGCAACTGGAAACCCTGTTTAGCGTTACCTTAGCCATTAAATTGACTAATTCGGGTGAAGGACATGAGGGAATAAAAGAGCAGCTGGTCCTGCCCGCTCACCCCTTTCACCCTTGTAACTGCATCCAGACTCCTTAATACTAGGGTGCATTCAGCAGGTTCCACAATAATGGGGAAAGCAAGTGTTTTTTATCCTGGCATTACCCGAGAATGCTCAGCAATAGTGCCATCTTCTGGCACATAGCAGAGCTTCAGCTCTGACTGAGGGAAAAGTCACCGGGCAGAGAGATTTAAGAATTAAGGAGGGGTTTGGTGCCTGTGAAAGTTAGCAGACTGACAGGCCTATCCACAAAGCTGGTACTGCACGTGGCCATGCAGGTTTTCCTCATGGCTCCTCCAACCTGAGGGGGCCCCCTCGAGAGGGGAAGGGCAGCAGACCCTTTCTGACCAAACAAAACCGAACACCCTTGCCCCGCCTCTTCTCTGAGGCCCCGCCCCACTCATTCCATCCCCCCTTCCTTCCGTCGCTGATTCTCCCCCACCCGCTCATTTTCACTGGGATGAGGAGGATCCCTTGTCGACCAGGTGTTCAGTTGAAAACTGGACACCTGGCAACCCTGCAAACCTTGGCCTCTACTGAAACTAATTTAGCATCTGGCGTTGCAGACTCAAGTGATTTTGGCTTCCTGGGATGCTAGGGACCTGTTTAGTCCCAGCTGGGACAGTGGGAACTCGGTCGAGAGCAGCCGGGACCACTGCTGACCAGAGTTGGATTGGTGACTTACAGGTTCAGGACTAACCTTTCGACAATCCCCTGAGCCATCCAGACTCTCTTCCTGCTGATCCCTTGTACCCTTCTCCACCCCGCCTGCCTGCAGCCTCCCTCCATTTTGTATATTCTTCTACACTGAATTTATTTTGTGGCAGTACCATTTGGGGACCAAGTCCCAATCCATCTGTGCTGCAGTTAGTTCT
The DNA here is from genome assembly GCA_037349315.1 of Chelydra serpentina. Lineage (NCBI taxonomy): Eukaryota > Metazoa > Chordata > Testudines > Chelydridae > Chelydra > Chelydra serpentina. The sequence continues at coordinate 8,224,914 of JBAIAC010000037.1, read as the reverse complement.
GAAGCAATAATGGGTACTGTATGAAAAAATTGCCGTCGGTCCCTCAGAAACATCTGCTATGAAGGGACGAGGAAGCAGAGGGTTATGATATTATCAGAGCACAAGATCATTTCAAACTTTTTCCTCTGTAGAAAATGAGGCTGTAAAGGTTTAAGCTATTCAAAATGGCTTTCTAGTGGCAGCTTTAATAAGCAGTTTTTGGTATCTAGAATACCCTTTCAGTATCCTTGCTTTAGCAAGGGTCCCTCTCATTTCAAATCTCAGATTAAAAGTTTCTATTTCTCCTTTGCTCTTGCATTTCTTCCTCAGCCCCCATCCCCTTTTTTTAAATGTACCCAATGGAATGAAAGAACATTGTATAAAGATCACCAAGCGCTTTGCAAAGGGAAGTCAGTGTCATTATCCCTATTTTATAGATGGGGAAACTGAGGAAGAGGGAAGGGACATGACTTCCTCAGGGTCATCCAGCAGGCCAGTGGCAGAGCCAGAAAGAGAAGCCAGGTATCCTGACTCCCTGTCCAGTATTCACAAAATCATTATTTCATAGTAGAAGTAATTAAGAATGAGAACAAGTTAGGATTTGCACTCTTATAAAAATTCTTGTTCCAATTGCTTAGGAAACAAAAACACACCAAAAAACCAATTAATGCAATTGTTTTCTTCTGCCCATCACTGTCACAAGGTATTACAATATAAAATAATTACAGAGGCTCTTTTTGTTCATGCTGCAAGCCTTAACCTCAGCTTCCTCCCCACCCCCTCACTTACAAAAATGCTCCAAGCCTCTTTACGGAGACAGGACATTGTACCAAACCCATCTATTATCGGATGAGCTTTTTGCAATTCATTCATCCTTTTTAGAGCACAATGCAGAAAATAAGCGGGTTGGTTCTTCTAAAGACCCCTCACCAACACCAAAGAGTCAGTGAGCACAATGGTATGAGAATGGCCCCGGTGCTAGGACTCTGAAGAAGCCACTTTCTGTGTGCTTCAGCTTACCCATCTGTGAAAGGGCTGTGAGACTTCACTCACAGACTTGATTGATGTAGTCACACCCTTTGAAATCTTCAAAGGACAGAAGCTGGGTATTCAGTAAGTGAAAATTATTATTAAATAATTTCAGTAAAAGGAGCAATCATGAGCAGTCTGGTTCCCCGACATATATTTGACAGAAATGTCCAACAATTCAAAAGTACTGACTTCTGATATTAAAACTACACACTTTGAGTCTACCAATAAAGCTTTCGCCTGTTCAAAGTGAATAACTCCACTGAACTAAGGTGTTTCCAGCCACTCAGACAAGGTCTCCCTTCTCTAGGAGGAATTGAAGGGACTTAGCATCTATCGCTCTGTAAATCTACCCCTCTCACACCCACTTCACTGCTACACTTTCCAGTGAGAAAAGACTGCATCTGACTGATGCAGATTCAGTTCTGTCTCAGATCAGGACATTTCACCTATTTGAAGAGATTATTTTGCTTTCCCTTTATCAGTCCCTCCTTTCTCTCTCTCACTCTCTCTTTATTCCCTTGTTCTTAAATTTATAAGATAGAAAATGGTCCTCTGGACGGTTCACACACAAACTAAAAGTTCAGTCTGCCTCATAATAAATAATAAAAATGATTGCTGCACACAAGAACAAATGGAACGGACATAATTCAATGTACACTGCAAATTGTATTGCCACACATCACATCTCTGGGGAGAAGTCGTAGTCCCACGTGATCCGCACACGAGATAGCCAAACCCTTATGATGCCTTATTGCATCAATTACTGTGATGAAATGGTACTGTAGGACTGATTGCTGAAAGCACAAAATCTCCCAATAAGCCCCAACTTCCTTATTCCCTTCCCATCTATCCAACTGTCCATCACTACCTGTCCTGAGCTCTATGACTCTCCACTGGCCTTCCAGGTCTGCTCTTGAGCTATTTCCATTTTAATCAAGAATAGCAAACACAGGGCACATCCTGGTGTTGGGACACTCTTTAAATTGTGAGTTCAGCAGTTTGAGGAAGGGGGTGGGGAAAACAACTATGCAATGAGCCGAGTCCACTTAAAATAAAATAAATAAATAGCAGATACGTCAAATCTTCACATTTTCCCTGGTGCAATAGTTCTACATCTTTAATGTAGTTGTCCTCACAACTTCCTCGTGAGGTCTGAAAATACCCCTCTTTTATAGATGGCAAACTGAGGCAGGCAGACTAAGTGATTTGCTCAAGGTCACAGGGGCAGTCTGTGGTGGACTAGGGAATTAAACACTGGTCTCTTGCATCTCAAGCAAGCTCTTTAACCATTGGTCCAACATTCCATGTCCCACATCCAGAAAGGATTGTTCTCAGTTGCTTTGTACATGGGAGACAGGTCTCCTATTCTTCTGAGCATCCTCTCTCCCAGTAATGAAGCAGAGCAACATTCAAGTAGAATTGAGCATCAGTGGCCAGAATCTTGGCTGCTTCCATTTAATTTACACCCATTGCGTCAGATTCTCATTGATAGTAAGGCTTCTATACACCATTCTGGCAGCATAAAGGGGCCCTAAAGTGAGTGTAATTGTAGTTTGCTCACACTTGATGAAAGACCCTTCCCTTTACACTTCCACTGATATTAACAGCTATTTCTGTGTGCTAATATGTACAGTTTAGCTATACCTGTACGATCCAAATCGGTCTTCAAATATGGATGCTCCCATGTAACTAATGAGAAAATTGGACGTAGGCGTGTTCGCCCAAGGGGTCTGAGAGGCTAAGGTAAAATTGATAAAAACATGACCCCCCTGACATTGCCATGGTAACTCCAGGATTCAACTCATCCTGTACCATATCAGAGATGCCTCAAACCCATCTGAAACCGTCACCAAAGCCCTGGAGAGGCATGCACCTAAATTAGAGGTTTAACTTAAAAGACTTTACAATTACAGTGATTACATGGTGCTAACTTGCCTGAACAGGATATATAAATGATGCCCAAGAGTACTTTTTACATGAGGCAGGTCTACCGCATAACCCATCCAATATACCAGCAAAAGAGCGAGAGCGAGAGAGAGAGAGAGAGAGAAATAGAACCACTTAGGAAAAAACAAAGAGAGGGACAGGGAGAGAGATACAGTTATGAAGAAACTTTTGCCATATGCACATTAGTATTCTTCTGCCTTCCTCTGAAACAGCGAGTACTGGCCACTGTCAGAGATGGAATGCTGGACTTGGTGGACCTGAGCTGAACTGGTGAGAACAGGAATTGAGACTGAACTAGATGTTTCACTGGCCTAAAAGTGATGCAGTTCCTACGTCCCTAAGAGTGGATCCAAACATCTCTAAACTTTGAGGAGCTTTGGATGCAGAACCAAAAATTCTGCACTGGGCCTAACTCTGTTTGAAAGCAGTTTGCATGATGAACACCTAATGTTTCCTTCAGAACATGAAAGATGCAAAAATCACAGCTTTCTGCTGCTAAAGATCATCACACCTTCTCGCAGAAGGGTGTAATCAACCTGACAGAGGAGAATCCGAAACCAAAAAGACATTTTCTACTTCACTGTGCAGAGTAGGAAGTAGGAAAAGAATGTTTTCCCCAGACTAATAGCAAGTGTCTCACTCATTGAGAGGAGGGAAAAGTCAAAAGAAAAACACAGTATACTTTTTGGGGAACGACAAGCAACAGGCTCAGAATGTGTGACAGCCTCGCCACCAAATCTGAACTGTGTAGTAATGCAAGATGGACACATTCTACAAATCCCATCTACTCTATTACCATGGTTTATCCTCCCCCTGCAAACAGATATACACTCTGAATAGATTGGACCTTCCACTCAAGTGCTCAAGACCTTTTCCTTTTAGTCACCATTCTGAAAGTTACTACTTGTCACCTACACAGACAAGCGACAAAGGGTCCTGTGGCACCTTGCATCCGATGAAGTGGGTATTCACCCATGAAAGCTTATGCTCCAATACCTCTGTTAGTCTATAAGGTTCCACAGGACCCTTTGTCGCTTCTACAGATCCAGACTAACACGGCTACCCCTCTGATACTACACAGACAAGGAAAAGAAGAGACTATGTACCAATGTACCAAAAAAACAGAAAATGAAGGAACTGGTAGCAATTCTAATCCAATTTACCTTTGTCAAATGGATGGGTCTTTTAGAACAGTTGTATGGTGGCCATAGACAAGAAGACTGGGAATCTCGACTTCTGGGTTCTACTCCCAACTCTACCACCAATTCAATATATGGCCTCGAACAAGTCATTTCACTTCCTTATGACTCCGCTTCCCCACCTGTAAAATGGATTGATATGTTAGTTCCTCATAAGGTTGTTGTGAGGTGTAATTTATATTAATGAAGCACTTGGACAGCATCAGATAAGGATGCTGTGTTAAACTTTTGCACTAACACCACCACCATCTAGTTCTTATCCATAAATCTTAAAAGTGGTTTACAAAGTAGAGTCACAGTGTCATCCCCATTTTACAGATGGGGAAACAGCAGCCTAGAGAAGGGAAGTGACTTGCCTACGGTCACAGAGCAAGTTAGGGCCAGAGCCAGGAATAGAAAACTAGTTCTCTTGACTACCTGGTCCACACAGGCCACCTCCTAGTATGTTAAAAAACACAAAACCTAGAAGGTTAGTCCAAACTACTCAAGGGGCTTTGTGGATATGTGCAAGAATAGAATCTAGTCCCTAGTTTGTAATGTTTGTTGTGTGCTTTGGAATAAATAGCATTTAACCATCACTCAATTTTCATTCCCATTCTTATCGTAATGTGCTGTCTTAGAGGAGTGCATTAAAGGGCAATCATTTAAATGAATAATGGAAGTGTCATGGGGGACATGTGGATCTACTTGACTGTTCTGGACTGTTGAATAGGTTTGCTTAACCCTCTCTCTCTCTACGGTTGAGCTAAAATCCATTTGTCTTGAATTCCAGGTCAGGTGTTACATTTACAAAGTGGTAACTTCTGAGACATTAAATACCCCAAGAAACTTGGTCATAGAAGGTCACCTTAGCACAGGTTTTACATGCCAGTTCTTCACTTGATTGAGGATAAGGTTTAATCTGGCTGTCTTGTCAGTGCCCCTCCCTGGCACAGATCCCCAAGGTACAGACAGCTGATTAACTACTGTTTTACCTGATTCTGTTCTCATAACAAATGGAATGAACAAAAACAAATAGGAAGAACCTCTTCTCTTCGGTTGTAATAAAAAGCAGAATTGGCTCTGTAAAAATTGGAGTCTTTCATTCCTAAACAAGGCTTTTGGAAACAACAATCTGAGCTCATTGTGTGGCCTAAAACAATGGTTAATTGCTTTGTTTTTTTCACTAATGTTTTATGGAAATAATATTGCACCGAACATCCTCTAGGGGGCACTCCAACCCATGCCTAAGTAAGCAGTTTTCAATACCTTTATGATGTGGAGTCAGACCAAAATCCAGTGTGATCGAGCTCTCGTTTCACAGTGTGGCTTATGAATATGGAAAAAGATTATGTGCAATGAGGCCACCTGCAGGTCACACAGCAAATCAGTGTGCAAACCAGGACTAGAGCCCAGATTCTCAGATGGTGTAAATCAGCAGAGAATTTACCCCATCAAAGGACACAACCACAGATCTTTTGACTCTTAGCTTCAAGAATAATGCGCTATAGTGCAGTTCCCCAAAATAAAAGATTCATCAGTTCCACCTTGCTTCCTACAGCTATCAGGTCCCGTTAGCTCCAATAAAATGTCCATAATTTTTCTCTGAATTCTTCCCTTTCCCTAAAGGTGCATCTGATTCTGAGCGCAAAGTGAGAGAAGAGGTTTCTGCTGCTAATGAGAAATTAGCATCTGATACTCACTATGTGTGATTCACACATTCCACACAGAGATCTACACATACAGAATTTACAGGAAACTAAAAGCAGTAGTCAACACATACACTCAGTTAAAGGCGCTAATCCTAACAGAACAGGGTCTGTGAATTATTCATGAAGGAGAATTTTTTCTTTTCTTTTGTGGTTAGACTCTGAAAACCACAATATGCTGCAAGCATCTGTCTCATTATCTGCAACAACTTGAAAGTCTGTCTGAAAGCCTATAAATGAAAAATATGAAGGTTTTCTAAAGATGTCCCAACGGGATATGCCCAGCTACTAGATTTGCTGTGATGTCAACTGACGGCTCCTAAAAGGTCCATATACCAGCTTCGCCACTAGAAGCCAATGCAACTTACAAGAGGCACTGATCTCAGTGGCAAAGTAAACAGCCTTCTGTTTAAATAGTTGCAAGAGAAACTACTCTCTAGTGCAGGGGTGGGCAAACTAAGGTCCACGGGGTGCATCTGGCCCACGAGCCATTTTAAGCTGGCCCGGGAGCCGCACCATGCAGCTCGGCCCCACTCCGGCTGGGGCGCTGGGGCGGGGGCCGCACCACGCGGCTCGGCCCTGCTCCAGCACTCTGGCCATGGCACGGGGTCGGGGCCACACCATGCGGCCCCCAGAAGCCGCAGCATAGCCCCGATCCGGCTCCTACGTGCTCCAATGTGAGCTGCAGGGACTGTGCCTGCGGAAGGGGCAGCATGCAGAGCCGCCTGAACCTCTCATCCCCAGCCCCACCCCAGAGCTTGCACCCCCAGCCAGAACATGTACCCCTTCCCGCATCCCTGCCCCAGCCCTAATCCCCCTCCTGCCCTTCGAACCCCTTGGTCCCAGCCCAGAGCACCTCCTACACCCCAAACTCCAGATGAAAGGACATTAACTTGCTCGTTATTAAATGCAATGCTAGCTCAAGCCAGAATCAGATGACAGGTCAGGACGTAGCCTGTTCAATCAGTAAACAATGCCATAAATAGTCTTCCTTACGCAGCTATCACATTAGCAGTGTAAAGAGCTCCCTTTCCCCCACAATCTCAGACTTGCTAGTAAACTACCCCATGGCTTTTCTATGAGTATGGAGACTGATACAGGGCAATAAAAAAAGTAAAATAGGTCTGTCTGTTCGCAAATGCCAAAACTGGCTTCCCCAGGACAGACAGCCAGACCACCCAGCATTCCCCCTGTGCTGAGAGTGAGGGGCTTGGCTTGCTAGAATTTATGCGCTGAGGAGCTTTTGCGCTCTCATCTTCCAGAAATGTTATTTAGTCTTTAATCCCAAATGCAGACACACAATGTACTGTTGAAATTTACTTGCATCTTTTCAAAAGATTTCAGTTAACTTGCAATTCTTTTTTAAAGGTCAGTTGTGAATAATTTAGAGGTAGAAGAAATACCCACTGAAGGAAAACTCAGACATGTAAAGAGACAGACTTATACATATGCAAAAGTTTATGGACACAGCCATACATATTAATGAACAGAGAATCACAATATATTGAAAATAAAAATGTGCTATAATACACACATACATATATATATGTAAGGAAAAATCAATCAAAAATACACAAACATGCTTAAGTCAAAAAGCCACAATACAGTAAAACATATTACACACAAACTGATGCAGGTATACAATCCCATCTAAAGCCACATAATCATGCATGCAAAAATATGAATATCATGAATAATGTGCTAGCTTGAGATCTTTTATACTGTGGAATAGTCTCCCTGGGAGACTGTTTAGTCTCCAGAAAGCATGTTATAATTTTGTTTTATATGCAACCATTTGTTTTCAATATTTTTTTGTTCATAATCATTTGAATCTGTTTTCATAATAGATATATTTATAGTGAAAAGAAGAAGTTTAAGTGCTGTTTATTTACCAGAGTTGCGTCCTGGCTTATAACCAATAAACTGGGGTGTGCTGTTCCTTTGGGAACAGAGGCCTGGTAATTCTGTGATGTTCTGGGGATCACCAGACCAGTAAGGGGTTCTATCACCACCTGCCCTGTAACCTTTGGGGCCTTTATGCTACACATCTTTGGTTCAGAGCCCCAACACCAGTAGCCTGCCCACAAGCACAAAAAAGTCTTACCCTGACTTCCGACAGCCTAGTTAGTCCTGGTAGGGTCATACCAACAGCCCTTCCAGACTAAAGTGTCCCCAAATCCACCCTCCTCGAGTTCTTAACTATCAAACATTCAGACTTTTCCCCTCTGGTTCATCACCCCCAAAAGCATAAAACCAGCCCCCTAGACACCAGCTTATTTTGGCACACACATGCCACTATTTGCACAACAAAAACCTGCCTAGAGCAAAAAAAAAAAAAAAAAAAAAAAAAATGAAATAGTGAGGAAAAGCAAACATATGCAAGTGAAAGAAAATAAACAAAGATGCAACCTCAGCTTTACACTTCTATTTTAGATAAAATTCCTGTTGTAATACAAGTTACCTATAGCTTCTGAAAAGTTTCCCTGCATACCCCTAGTCACAGGGAAGATCCAGTCCAGCATTTTTCGACAGCACCAGCCAAGTGACTGTCCCTCATTTTCTGGGATAAAAAAAAGCTCAAACGCAAGCCTGCTTTTAAAAGATTTTTCCCTCTGTTTCTCTCTGTCCATGGTAACTCATGTTTATTCAGTGTGTGAAAATCCCCTCAGTTTCAGAGTGGGGATGTCTCAATGTCTTTCCATTAACTCTAATGGCCCACCATGGTGTCTTCCTGGCTGGACAACAGGTAGTTATTTGGAGCTGGTTTTGTGTAAATACCTGACTAGGAAAATGCTCCTCCCTGCTATGAGGCACAGTTCAGAGAGACAAGGTGGATGAGGTATTATCTTTTATTGGACCAACTTCTGTAAAGAGTATTAACCCACTTACCTTGTCTCGCTCATATCCTAGGACCAACATGGCTACACCACCACTGCGAATACCAGACTACTGCAGAGATATCAGCTGGGCATTGAGCCTAGATACCCAGATGGATTCTGTCTCAACTAGATGGATATTAAACACAGACCTCTTAGGTTATTGTCCAAGTACCACACCACTTGAACACTGAACTCAGAGCTTCTGCCATCTGCACGCTAATTCAGGTCCACTTGCTACTGGCTAAGAGTCAATGTTGCCTGTGATCTAGTCTTTGGGTTGATTCAATTCATATATTTTATTGGCATGACAAGCTTATGAAAGTGTTGCCAAGTGTAAAAAGGAGACAGATCCCTCATCTATCTGTTGGAGGCAAGTAGTGAAGCATCCGGGCTAGGGCTACACACTAAATTTGGGTTCAATTTTTCAGCCACATCTGCTGATCTGATGGCAGAGTGCTACATAGAATTACAAAAATGTATGGCTGGAAGGGACCGCGAGAAGTCATCAAGTCCAGCCCCCTGCACCATGGCAGGACCAAGTAAACCTCAACCATCTCGGACAGGTGTTTGTCCAAACTGATTTTAAAAACTTCCAATAATGAGGATTCCACAACTTCCCTTGGGAGTTATTCCAGAGCTTAATTATCCTTACAGTTATAACATTTTTCCTAATATCCAACCTAAATCTCCCTTGATACACATTAAGACCATTACTTGTCCTACCTTCAGTGGACATGGAGAACAATTATTCCCTGTCCTCTTTAGAACAGCCAGTAACATACTTGAAGACTTAACAGGTCTCCCCTCGGTTGTCTTTTCTCAAAACTAAACAAGTCCTGTTTTCTTAACCTTTCCTCGTAGGTCAGGTTTTCCAAACCTTTTATCATTTTTGTTATTAGCCAGGATCGTCAGGGATGGTGTCCCTAGCCTCTGTTTGCCAGAAGCTGGGAATGGGCAATATGGGATGGATCACTTGATGATTACCTGTTCTATTCATTGTCTCTGAACGACCTGGCATTGGCCACTGTCAGAAGACAGGATACTGGGCTAGATAGACCTTTGATCTGACCCAGCATAACCACTCTTATGTTCTCCTGTGGACTCTCCAATTTGTCCACAACTTTCTTAAAAAGTGGCCGTCGGAACTGGACACAATATTCTGGCTGAGGCCTCACCACTGCCGAGCAGGACAATTACCTCCGTGTCTTACATATGACACTCCTGTTAATACATCCCACAGTGATATTACCCTTTTTCACAGCTGATTATTGACTCTCATTCCATTTGTGATCCACTATAAACCCCAGATTGTTTTCAGCAGTACTATCACCTGTCCTAGCCCTTATTTCCCATTTTGTAGTTGTGCGTTTGAGTTTTCCTTCCTAAGTGAAATACTTTGCACTTGGCTTTATTGAATTTCATCTTGTTGAATTCGGGCCAATTCTCCAATTTGTCAAGGTCGTTTTGAATCCTAATCCTGTCTTCTAAAAAGAGCTTGCCACCCCTCCCAGTTTGGTGTCATCTGCAAATTTTATAAGCATACTCTACTCCATTATCCAAGTCGTTAATAAAAATGTTCAATAGTAGCGGACCCACGACTGATACCTGTGAGATCCCATTAGATACACCCTCCTATAGTACAGTACAAAGAATTAAATTACATATAGTTTAACTGGGGTAAATTAGAATTTATTATGAATGGGATGAGGCAAGTAACTCAAGAGCAATTATCCAATGGACCCAACCATGCTTGTGTTTCGGAAAGGTCTTACAAGTTTCCTGCATTCCTGTTTGACTGTGAAGGAAAGCCCTGCTCCCTGTAACATGAGCTTCAACTCAGGTGAAGACTCACCATGATTAAAGCAGCACACAAGTGAGACCTTCCCCTACTGCATCAACATCTCTGGCCTCATTCATTTCAGATTCCAGCTTTAACTTCCTCCCTCAAAAAATTAAATTAGTTGTGGAAATTTAAGCTGGAGCTTTTCCAGGTTGGAGCCTTCAAGTCCGTGTCAGCAGAAGCCTGTGAGTTACAGTTAGAAATTTGCAAAAATCTGACACCTGCCACTTTCCATTGAGCTTTTGGGGGAAAACGTCCCTGGCCTCTTCCATTTTTAATGTCAAAGTCAGCCTGGCGGAAGAGATCACCTCCAGGTAAAGTCATTCAGAACAGGAGCTCGTGTCTGTTGAGCCCCTCCTCCTCCACAGAGCTGATGCATCAGAATAGAGACGTTTACTTGCACTGGGGATTGCTATTTTCAATGTCACTCAAAACAGCAGCTCAGCAGACTTTCTGGGTAGGAAAGGGGCAGATACTCCCTTTTATAGTTTTTTTAATTCTGAAAATTCTCCTTTCAGGAGTTAGGGGAATTAGCAGTAATTAGCACTGTGGGAACCTCAAGCTGTCTGGAGGTTTGGCACTCCCAAAAAATCCAATGCTTATACAAGCCTTTCAAGGGCCAGATTCTCCACTGGTGTAAATTGGCATGGCTTCACAGAAGCCAATGGGGCTATGCCCATTTACACCAGTGGAGAATCTGACACTACATTGACAAACCTGGGTTGGATTTACACCAAGACCAGCCTCCCATGGTATTTTAGCACTTCTGCCTCTGGCCCTGAACTGAAACTGGAGATGCGGAGGCTGTCACAAAAATGAAGGATAACAGGGGTGTAAAAGGTATTGGAGTTTTTTCAAGCCTCAGAAATCAGGCTTCGTGCAAGATTTGGGTGGAAGGTTCAGGGGGATTTAAATTTAATCCATCTGGGTTAGAGAAGTCCGAACCAGGTTTCAACACCCCCAAACTCTGTTGAAATTTGGAACTTGTTAGAGATCCTGCAAAATCCAGCCCATTTGTAGCTTAAACTCTTCCTTCTCAAATAAGCCAAAATCTCTATCCCAATACAGGAAGCACTGGATGGAAATGCTGGCCTAAACTTCCTCTTGAAAGAGGCAGGAGTTGAAATCCATAGAAAGGCACAGAGCAAAAGAGATTGCTGCACATCACAGGTTGGGATGGCCTTTCACCTTACCTCGTACCTGTGACTAATTTTTTGCCTCCCACTTGTCAGGTTTGAGGCCAGAAATCAGCTTACAGCCTGCAGGCTAACAGTTCTTAGATCAGGCCTGCACAACTCGTAAAGCGGCGAGGGCCATATTACTCCAAAGAAAACAGCTGAGGGCCAAAACCCCCCAGCCCCACGGAAACACACACACACACCCCAGCACCGTCCGCCCCGCAGAAACAACCCCTCCTTCCCCAGCGCTGAGGTGTGGAAGCCTGTAGAGGGGGAAAGAAACAGCGTGCATAGGGTGACCAGATCACAGCAGTAAAATAGGACCCGCCCCTTCCCCACTCAGCCCCACCATCACACCCCTCTTCACCCCCCCCCCCAGGGGTCACGATATTACTGCACACAACAGTCAATCAATGCAGTTGTAGATAAATCTCTGCATTATGCATTTTTGTATAACTTTTATATGACTTTGTATTGAACCTTGGTAATATGTTATAGCGGGCCCCTAAGGTAGTATAATTAAGGTAAAAGAAAAATGTCTTTTTGCTAGAAGTAGAATAAGATCTTCCCCCGACTTTGTATTCAATTGCCCTGTTGAATAAATGAGGTGTGAATGAGGAAGGCGTGGAAGGCAGGCACCTCAGAGAAGGGATGGGAACCAGACCAAGGACAATCAAACTTGTCAAGTGGGCTGACTAGAGAAGAACAGACATGCTGACGGCCTCGGGGGTTAGAAGCAAGCACCTTCCTTTGGGAACACCCTCTTTGCAGCATTGGGACAACCCCCAGCCCAGAGACAAGCAGCAAAAAGGACCAATGGACACAGTCCCAGATTTTGGTCCGCACAGTGAGCCTACCTATTCACCCCGCCGCGGGCCGCACAGTGAGCCCACGCGGGCCGCATACGGCCCCCGGGCCACATGTTGTGCAGGCCTGCCTTAGATAAAAGGCGAGTAAGCAGTTGAGTTAGGGAGAGAGACCTGCAATGAGCAGGCAGACTCCTGCAGGACAGCCAGTACCAGGGAAAAAAACCTGAAAGGGGCTCTCCATGCCAGCTCATAGACTCATAGACTCATAGACTTTTAGGTCAAAGACCTGGCTGGAGGCACCTGCTGAGGAAGAGACGTTAGGAGAGTCCAGGCAGCAGGATGCAGTTTATCTGCTTTGTGTGGGACTGTTCCGTTTTGAAAAATAACCCCATCCCCTCCATCAAGAGACTGAAATTCTGCTGCAGATGGGAGCTTCTGATGCAGCAACTGGTGAGTTGGCCCCACCAGCTTACACTGCGTATTTCTCTTCACACCTGCGCTGAGGAACATACATTCCTGGCATCTCACTGATTCCCTCTCCAGTCTGAAATTAGGACAACCAAACAGACCTGCAGGCCCACTTTCTTTGCGCCACTGCGTTACCCTATCAAGAAACTAAGGGAGGGCTGACACTGCAAATGTCCCCCACTGAGCTTAATGGATTCCTTCAGTGCAACACAGAGTGGAGTTTTTACTAAAACCTTCAGAAACTTGCTGAAAACATCAGCTAGAGCTGAATATTATAGCCATAATGTTCTAAAATAGAAGGAAATAAAAGCAAAGCGATGTCAGTCTCTCCTCACGAATGTCATAAGATACTGATGCTCTTAATTTATTGATGGGTACTCTCATTCCAGCCTGGCAATCTGAACATCTTCATGAATATTTCTATATGCAGGGGAAAAGATCCTTCTGCCTCTATCCTCTTCCCACCGGGACCACAGAAAGCAGCTTCTTTATAGACTCTGATAAATTAAAATTCAGCAAATACAAAACCTGGTTTGTCCATCTAGTATTTTCTTAAAATACCGTTTTTCAGAATCACTAAATCCACCATCTCTGAATCTCCAGGAATATCTTGGATACACTTTTACACATCTACCTGTGTACTGTTATTGTTTATTTACAGCTGCACCCACCATGTGTTAGATCCTTTCCAAACACACTTGCTCCAGGAATCTCAATCTAAAGACAGGTAACTGGTTAGGGGAAGACGAACAATGATAAGCAATCTATATACAAGTTGATTCAATTCAGTGTAAGCACAGCAGAAGTCAGTCTTTAAGAGGAGCTTAATATGGAAGGGGTAGGAGCTAACATGCAGATAAGCTCAGGGAGGCTGCACAATGCGTAGAAGACCATGCAGAAAGCAGCACAAGGGCTTAGCAATGCAACACCTCAGAGCCAAAGGTGGACCAATCAGGACCCAGAAAAAAATAATTTCCCACTTAACATGTTGCTTTACTTCAGAGGATCTCAACGCTCTTTACTGTGGTTAATATAGCATCACTATTCCCATTTTATAGCTCAGGAATAGAGAGAGGAAGTGCACCAAGGTGGTGCACCAAATCAGCAAGCTCAGCATACAATGCAGTATTATTCTGACACACACTTCCTTTGCTCATCACAGGACAATGCTTCCTCACCTATGCAGGGCAGTCTGTTGTAGGTGGGTATTCGGATATAGAATTTGGATTCGTGCTCCCGCTTCAATATTTATACAGTATATGTCTCTTGACAAGTATCAAAGTTCTCAATGAAATTACAAACATACATGCAAACTATATAAATCACCACTCTCCATCACCTCCGTGATGATGGCAGCCACAATAATTGCATTGCCAACTCTGCACAGCAGTTTCTTAGAGGCAGGAAGTGACGAATTGGGCCTTATATTGAAGTGTCAAGGAAATTTCAAGTAAGAGGGATTTAAATACCCATTTCGGAATTTGCAAGGGACATTAGGGCTAACTCTCAAACTTGCAAAAGTCTGCCATGGGCACAAGGAGCCACAGCTTTGGGTTTCTCTGTCCCTTGAAAGATGCTAACCCCATACAACACAGCACTACTAATGTCATGCTGGAGCTTTCCTTCAATTGTGACTCAAAGACAAACATACACCTGAATCCCAAATCCACTTCATGGAGTAGTTTGATAGGCCTTGGAGGAATCTCATCCAAGTACTGGCTATGCTGAATCCTGCTTGGCTGATGAACCATGACCAGAACACAGCCCAAGATGCTATGGCTATAGGCACAGTTGGGTCAGGCCTGGGTGCTGCATGAATCTGTTTGAGACGGTAATTGCATTTCTAATTCAACAGATCCCCCCTATTCCTGCACATGGATTTGCACACATAGGCTCCTATGGAAGTCCTAGCCTAAGAAACTTAGGCTTCCAATTCTCATTGAAATTCAGCAGATGCTGGGCACCTAAATCCCAGCCATAAGTATAAATTGTTGTTGTTTTTTTAAAGTCCTTCTATGCTTTGTTCTCCAATTCCTACACTTCTGGTAGATATCTGACTTGCAAACCATATGCATGCAGTAGTGTTGTAGCCGTGCAGGTCCCAGGATATTAGACACACAAGGTGAGCAAGACAAGCTTTCGAGCTTACACAGAGCTCTTCTTCAGGTCTAGTTGCAAATCACAAGACAGTCTTGTTTGATTTTTTTTTTCCAGTTCCAATTTAATTAAATGTTTGCAAAAGGGGGCAAGGATTATGTGCCAATGACAGTTAAGGACAATGACCCAAACCAGTTTAACACAACACAGAATAATGAAAATCATAAAAAGCACACATTATTCATGCCTAACAATTAATAGCAGAGGGAGACTCATATTAGGTCTCTGAGTCCAAGTAAATATGAAAAGACTGCCAAATCTGTCTATAAATCCTAGTGATATCATATGTTTTCATTAGATGTATGGAGAAGAGGAGGTGGTATTTTTATCCTGCTAATGAGATGTGAAGACAATAAACTAAAGTTCTGTTTTAGTTTAACACTTTCATGGGTATATGGTCTGACAAATTTTAATTTGTACCCGAGTTAAAAGAGAACTATGGGATTTACCAGAGAGATTCAAGACCAATGTCCCAGCAAGTTCTGTATCCTGGCCCCCAGAAGGGGCCTGCACTAGATTTTTCAAAAGCAGGGGGAAGAAAAAAAAAACAACACATGGAATTGCTTACTTGTGCAACATAGTGTCAGCTGTAAAATGATCCCACATGGAGGAACATCTTTCTTGAAACCCATACAGCATTAGCATGAATTTTTGAGGGCTGATTTGGAGGCGAATCCGTATTCTAAAGCCAATATTTTCACTGATTATTACTTCTTTGTTGGCTACAACTATTTTTTGTTTGTTTGAATGAAGCATTGGTGGATCCTGTGATTGGGTCTTGCCCCAACCCACTCAGAATAGAAACAAAACGGCAAAGCAAAACAAAGATACTTCTTCTAGGCTAGTCTCCACTGTTATTTTAAGTTGAAAAGTTATTGTAGAGGGGTCCCAAATTGCCACCCTCACTTCTGTGCCGCCTTCAGAGCTTTTTAGGGCCAACTGGCCAGGGGCACAGAGGGGTTGCTTAGTGTTACAGGGATCTCCTGGGTCTGGTATTTACCTTTTAGTTCACCAAAAGGGTGTCATGAGAGGTTTTAATAAAAGCCTGTGTCACGCTGGTCATCAATATCCTTGTGAAATACATGTACATCTGTTGTGTAAATAATATACACAGAGATATATAATTATGTTTTTACCATATCTGTCTAGGGACAGATAATCTGTTTTTCACCTTTCCTGGTTTTCTTTCAGGCAAGAAATATTTGTCTATTTGTAATTAAATATTGTATGGTTCACAATGGCCTTCTCTCACCAGTCAGAATTGAATATTAATGAAGGTATGTGAAAACTTCAGAGAGAAATGTTAACAGGAAGAGGTTAACAGCGGGGGGGGGGACACTTTATATTGGGGTGCATATCAAAGGATTGTTCTGGTATATTTGGGGGGACAGATGACACCCTGCCATCCTTCACTTTGGAAATAGACAGCAAGTTTGCTTCATGAAAGAGGGGTCTCAACTAGGCTTGGCTGGAACCACTGGAGAGAACTTGGGTGAACAAAGCTTCTTATACAGGAGGACAACTTGTTAAAATTTAGTCTCCAGAAAGCATGTTATGATTTTGTTTTATATGCAACCATTTGTTTCCAATATTTTTGCTCACAATCATTTGAATCTGTTCTTTCATAATAGCTATATTTATAGTGAAAAGAAGAAGAAGTTTAAGTGCTGTTTGTTTACCAGAGTTGCGCCCTGACTTAACCAATAAACTGGGGTGTGCTGTTCCTTTGGGAACAGAGGCCTGGTAATTCTGTGAATGTTCAGTAGAGAAGGGACTGCACGTTGGAAAGGATGCTCAGAGGATTCAAGGGTTGCTTCGTGTCAGTCGCTAACCTGTACACAGAGAGAGAAAGGGGTCTGGAAGGCAGTGCTTGCATGGCCGGAGGCTGTTGGTTTCAGGGAGCTGACCCACAGCAGGCACAGATAAGACTTCCTCATGCTAAGGACAGGTGGTGAGGTGAGTCTCTACCCTGGGTACACGCTATACACATTCGTTTTGGATAATGTTACCTCCCATCTGCAGAAGCTGGTATAGTGACAGCTATAAAACATTACCTGCGTTCGGATAAATAATCCTTTGAAACATCAAGACTGCACAGCTTTTACCTTCCTTTCCCTAACTGACACGGCAGATATCCTCACAGAATGATTTTCACCTTAGTAGAGTTCTTGTCACAAGGTAGTTATCCCCACAGTGTGATTATCTACAAACCAGCTGTCATGGAGGTTTGAGACTCTAACCACCGTGTAAGCTGCTCTCCTGAAAATGCAATTTCCTGAGACTCCCCCAGTAAGTTTATTTCCACCATCATATCGTCCTCAACTACTATGGCACTGGGGGCCATATAAGCACATACCGACAGTTAGCATCACAGTGTGGTTAATATGAATGTATAATTATCCTCTCGGTGTTTATCACTGCAAGTATCATCATCATCCTGGCAAATTCCCAAAGGATGTAGACAGCCTCCTTGCACATTAAATGCCACCAGGATCGATCTCTAGTTAGGTCCTTAAGAGGATCTGGCTGGATGTTCAGTCTGTCCATCATTGATCTTTTCAAACTATTGAAACTTTTGGCAAATCATGTGACTGCCAGCTGTGTAGTGCATTCCTTGGTAACTGTGCGTTATAATTTCTTGGTCCTCCATCTTAGTAATATGTCCGTACAACAAAAGCAGTTGAAACCAAACTAGCACTGATGGAGATGGTTGCTTGGGTCAGCTATAAATATCCTCATTGCTGATCTTGTCTTGCCAGTTAATACGGAGCAGATGACAGACAACAAGACAACGTTTTTTTATCTGGGTGCAGTTGCCAGCAGAATGTTCTGAACTATGGAACAAATTCTGAAGTCTTTACTCAAGCAAACTACCATTGGGTTTGGCCCAATTAGATCATCACCATCTACAGCACTCAAGACTTGGTTCTCACCACAGTTCTAACCTTTTTAATTTACATCTTCCCTGAAGACACTTGCCAAGGTTACAGATTTCAATCTATCATAACTCAGTACCCCCTTGACAAATGCTTCCCAACAAATGGAGCCAGAGTCTTGAACCCATCTCAGGATACTTCTGTGCATGGATCTGAATGGTGATTCTCACAGTGCAAAATTCATATCTTTCAAGCCCAAGTATAGTGGTGTTTATCCCTTAAGCCCCCAGTACGACCCAGAACTGTCTGTGTCTTGCTAATGTAATTACAAGTTGTGAAACTTCTCCATGTATTTTTAGCTTCCAAATGTCAGGTTGTCATCTGGTAATTGCAGTAAATGCTCTTCTGAGACAGAACGGTGACAATTCTGCCTTTCCTAAGTAAATTGGGAAAACAAACACTTACTATTCTACGGTGACTTGTTTAGAATTGGGAAGTTGGCAAGGAGGAGAATGAATGATAGAGCTACATCCCAGAGCCAATCCAGATGCATACCATCCTGTCCTTTGACCAGGAATTATTGGACTTGACACAGGAATTACTACTGATTGAAATTCTATGGTGTGCGTTAGGCACGAAACCAAACCAGATCATCATAACGGTGACCTCTGGCCTTAAAAATCTATGAAAACAAGATCCCTAGAAACAGCTATACTTGATCATCCCAATGGACCGCCTAGCACAGTATCTTTTCTCTGACATGTATCAGAGGGGTAGCCGTGTCAGTCTGGATCTGCAAGAGCGACAAAGTCTTGTGGCACCTTATAGACTAACAGATATATTGGAGCATAAGCTTTGGCGGGCGAAGACCCACTTCGTCAGACACACGTGGCGGAAATTTCCAGAGGCAGGTATAAATATGCAGGCAAGAATCAGGTTTGAGATAACAAGGTTAATGCAGTCAGGGAGGATGAGGTTCACTGCTAGCAGCTGATCTGACAGTGACCAGTTTTAAAGAAGGACATTAAAAACAATAAATAAAAACCAAACAAAAAGCCCCCAACCAATCCACTGCACACCATAATGGACAATTATGAAATAACCATTTCAGAGGGAAAGTTTTTCACTCTAACAGGGTGCACGCCATGCCCCATAGGATTCAGCCCCTTCCTGAACGTTCCAGTGGAGACAAGCCTTTAGTCTCTCCATGCTTCACTTCCTCATCTGTAAAATAGGGTAACAGTACTTCCCTGTCTCCCCGGAGTTTTGAGAAATGTATGAGGTGTTCAGGTACTATGGTGATAGGGGGCATGTTACCCTTATATCTACATAGTTAGAGACCAACGAGGAAACTACCTGAAATATCTGAAGTCCCTAATCACAATTACCCGCAGCTCAGTAATACAGAATCCCTTCCAAGTTTTCCCACTCTCCTTCTCTAGTACCTTGCTAGAGGAAAGGAAGATGATTACGTGTAAGCCAAGTGTCCAATATTTAAGAGAAGGAAATTGTTCTGTGCGAATGTAAGGGAAAGGAGAGGCACTTTCAGGGGTGTACCTGTACCAACTAACATCTGATTCTGGCTGGGAATAGAAAAGGCTGCCATTCTCTTTGCGCGGTTCCACCAGCCACAGCACAAACTTCCCTTCTTCAGCTCACACATACTGTTTCCTACAAGCACGTTTCATGGTCAGCCTATGCTTCAGTTGTTACTAAGCTGCTACACGTTTCTCTCGTAGCCCCAAAGGCCTTAATAGCTGTAGATATTTAAAGGGTTTTCCCTTCCCCTCCTCCCCCTCGTTTCTCTGGGCCATTAGTGCTTTTCATAGCTACAATTAGCTGAAGGCCAAACGCAACCTTTTAAAACACCAGAGCTCTTCATTTCATCAATCACTCTGCAGAGAGATGGAATTAGCCCTCCAATGTTAATTTTATCAGACAAGGAACTGATTTCCTCTGGGGTGCTGCATGACTTCCTGCGTCAGCACAAACTAACCCTAACTGCCTTATCTTGGTCGAGTGTGAAGCGAGTCTAGGGAGATGAGGCAGCTGGCGGACAGCTAGATTGCTCAGCTTGACATATCTATGCCATACTATGTTAATACACTGGAGCTGAAACATTTAGTTCTCACTGTTCTAACCCTCAATAAGGATGAGTTTGAGATCAGGGAACTTATGAGGCGTCCAGTGTCAAGCACATGGGGGATAATGTTATATTATTTCTACAGCATCTTCCATCCTAAAGGATTCCAGAGCACTTGGCAAAAACTGAAATACATCTGAAGCTATATTAGATATAGGGCAGTGTCTTCATCCACTCCTAAAATGCAGCCAGCTCTGGAGGGGAACGCAGCTGCTGCTGAACAGCTACACAACAATGAATAGCAGCTCAGGAAGGAAGGGAAGAAGAGTAGCATATTGACTTGAAACAGCAGGGTGATATTTAGGTACTCAGAATTTATTCACCTCGGCTGAAGCCTGGTCAAGACATTAAAGTTAACACCCTCATTTGCAAAATGTGCCATGGGATCTTTAATGAACTCAAGTGGTCAGCACAAGTGGTCTTTCAAAGGAGATGGAAAAAAATCAATCTCCAGTAGCTAACTCAGGATTAACTCAGAAGAATAAGTACGAAATCCCTAACATCACCCCCTGTAGCACCTAGATTCCCCTTGCAAGATTTGACAAGATCAGAGCTTGGACTGGTAGGGCTGGCAGCACAAAAAAATAATTTCATTTAAAAACCAGGAGGCATGAGTCTTACTCCTCAGTCAGCAAAGACAGGGGGAAGAAGAGGTTGGCTTGACTGAGCTATTTCCCCCTGAGAGACAGCTAGCTCCTACAGAAAGCGATTGTCCCTCAGGACTCTGGCCAGAGCAATTCTCAAATGAAGCCTATTAATTGTGGGCCTGATTCTTCCAGGCTACCCATTCCTTCATGCATATCTAACTTTACTGTTAGTGGAAAAGGGCTCATACGTCATCAGGTGAGAACAGAGGAGTTTAAGGGGGTGAGGAGTGTCAAGGAAAGAACAAAATGCTTCAGCTAGAGAATTACTTGTGATAAGCGCACAATCTCCACTGCCACTTTTTTTTTTTTTTTAATGGGGCTGTTCTGAGAAGGGAGTGAATTTTATGCAGACTCACAGCTCTTCCTTCTCTGACAAGACGTAAAGGGAACTTTAAGTTTGGCATCCACTGTTGGCATTCTATGCTCCCATGGCCAGTGTCCCTCCTTTCTGACAGAGGATTCCTATCACTCTTCAAAAGCATCCCCTGGGCCACTGGGTTTAAATGGTTTTGATTTGTGCAACGAGGACTGTCAGAAGAGGTTTAGCCACTAAGGAGGTAACCCACTCTTGAGTTTCTCTTAACCATGAAGAGGTAGAGTTTTGACTTCAGCAACCACGCTGACATTTTAATAGGAGCTGAAAGAACAGGTCTTGTAACCTTCACTCCTTACAGGGCCGATTAAAGTAGCAATATGTATTAAACGATTATCTTAAATGGCATTATTCAAACATACCTCACAGGCTATTCTCCTCAAGCAGACCACATCAGATAAGAGAACCAATCATGCTGCTTGTGTATGCATAAGTATCTATGCAACGTGTGACTGTGCATACGCAGGTACACAGGTCTGTGTTAGTATTCAAGTATGTGTGCAGACTGCATAGTTGCTATTAAAAGTTAAATAATCTGAACTAGGTCAGAATCCAGTGCCCCACAGGGGAAAGATTTCAGAAATGACTAGTGATTTTTGGATGCCCAACTTGAGACACCTTAAAGGGCCCTAGATTTTCAGAGTGGATAACTCAGCACTTTTCTGAACATTTTCCGCAATATGGCTCCGAAGGAAAAAAATATTCTCTGTTTGGAGACTTGTCTATACTACCACTTTTGTCTGTATATTTTATGTTGTTCCGGGGTGTGACATAAGTTACAGACATAAGCGCCTGCGTGGACAGCACCAAGTCGGTGGGAGAGCTTCTCCCT
This sequence comes from Chelydra serpentina, assembly GCA_037349315.1. Classification (NCBI taxonomy): domain Eukaryota; kingdom Metazoa; phylum Chordata; order Testudines; family Chelydridae; genus Chelydra; species Chelydra serpentina. Next base: position 8,202,867 of record JBAIAC010000037.1, on the reverse strand, counting down.
CCAACGTAGCTACCGCCGCTCATTGGAGGTGGTTTAATTATGTCAACAGGAAAGCTCTGTCCCATCAGCATAAAGCAGCTCCATGAGAGATCTTACAGCAGCACGGCTGTGCCACTGTAAGCTCTCTAGTACAGACAGCCTGTATGTACATGTTATAGCGACGTAGCAGGACTAATGTAACGGCCTGCCAACATTTGTCACGGAACATCAAGTCTTTCCCCTTTATTGCACGGGGTTCTGATGCAGCCCAGGTTGGTACTAGTAACCAAAGGTAGCTAGTTACTTGTTAAACATCAGGAGTGAAATCCTGGCCCAACTGAAGTCAAGGGCAAGACTCCCATTAACTTCAAAGGAGCTAGAATTTCACCCCTGGGGCCCGTTCAGTGGCTTCAGACAGGTGCAATCAGCTGGTGGATCTCAGTTCAGTTCCCTGTGGGCTGGTGTCCCCATTCACATTAACAAACTGGCACCCCTGCTGGCAGTGTTACCAGAGGGCCACCAAGCATCTGAGAGCACAGAAGCTAAAATACCCCTCGCCACAAGAGATGGTCCCTGTAGGTCAGGGCCGAGGCAAGTACATGTACATGGACTACTTTATGGCTTGTGCACTATGACATCTACAGTGAGAGGAACAGGACAGAGGACTTCAGTCATCAGGGTTGTCACTCCAGCACCAACTACTCCCTGTCTCTTGGGGCAAGAAAATGGTCAATTTCAGGTTGTTTGTTTTGTTGGGTTTCTTTTTTTACTTCATCCCTCTTTGGGTGGGGGGGGGGGGGGATTGCAGGCAATTTGTCTCTGTATGGGCCTCTCAAGGGGAGCCCTCCCCCCCCCCCCCCAAGCCAACTAACTAGAGGGGTCAGCACCTGTCACCATCACTTTGAAACATGTGGATTAACTAGCAAAGCAACTCAGATGTGCCCCCAACTCATTTTAACATGTGAAGAGAAACGAGTGGAACGTTCAGGTGAGAAATTGTGACTAGAGCAGTTTGAATAATATTTCGATAAATTAATTTTGTGCTGGTTTTCTCTACTAAGTGTGCTTATTCTCCCATTCACAAATACATTAATATAGCCAATGCATTTAGCATTACAGTTCAAATAAATTATACTTGATTTTCATTATTTACCTAGCTCTAAGGAGGCAACAATCAATCCTCCCTTCAGCAATAGGAGCTGGTCCCCATTTGCCAACAGATAACACACAGGTATCTAAGGAGCGGGGGAAACACATGGTAGCTCCACCACTGCCAGTAAAATGTCAGCATTTGTCTACAATCACTGCGTCCCTAAAACATGTGGACACACTTGAATAGTTTCATAAATCATAGATTTCCTTATAATAATGAACTCCATGTACAGAGGCTGCCAAAACAGTTACACACAGCAAGATACTGATAGAATAGCTGAAATAACATGAACAACATAATATTGCAACAATTGCAAAGAATTCCCCCCAATAGAACGAAGTATGCCAATGTTATCCAGTAACAAGTCAAGGCAGCCATAAGGACATGGTAAATGTAGATATTGAGCAATCACTGCAAAGGCTTGTTTACTTGCTCATCTTTTCCCCCTTCTTTTTATCCAGCATCCACATTCATGCTATTGTGAAGAGTTCCTAAACTCAACTCTACGAGCAATGTTATGCTCAGCACGGCGTTGGCAAACAGGGAACCTGTCCAAATAGCTTTGTACATGTTTCCTGCGCAACCCTGCATACCTAATGAAGTGATCTTATCATTCTAGTCCAGAGGTGGGAAAACTACGGCCCGTGGGCCACATCCGGCCTGCGGGACTGGCCTCCCCTGAGCTCCCGGCTGGGGAGGTTACCCCCGGCCCCTCCCCTGCTGTCCCCACTCCCCCACAGCCTCAGCTCACCATGCCACCAGCACTCTGGGCAGCGCGGCAGCATGGCCGGTTGCGGCCGGGCAGCGTGGCTGCCAGTCCTGCCGCTCTGAGCAGCATGGTAAAGGTGAGGGGAGTGTAGGGGGGGGGCGGTTGGATAAGAGGCAGGGACTCCTGGGGGGGCAGTCAGGGGACAGGGGCGATTGACAGGTGTGGGAGTCCTGGGGGGCCTGGCAGGGGGTGGGGGTGTGAATAGGGGCTGGGGCAGTCAGGGGACAGGGAGCGGGAGGGTGGGGTCCTGGGTGGTGGGGGTGTGGATAGGGGTCAGGGCAGTCGGGGGATGGGGAATAGGAGGGGGTTGGATAGGGGGTGGGGTCCTGGGAGGGGCAGCTAGGGAGTTCTGGGAAGGGGCGGTCAGGGGGCGGGAAGTGGGAGGGGGTGGGGGCAGGCTGTTTGGGGAGGCACAGCCTTCCCTACCTGGCCCTCCACACAGTTTCACAACCCCGATGTGGCCCTCGGGCCTAAAAGTTAGCCCACCCCTGTTCTAGCCACTCAAGTTAGCAAATCTGATTGCTGAGAAGCAACAACAACAACAAAAAGTCTAAACACAACCACTGGAGGAGAAAAGATCATATATAACAGAATAGTATGCATACATGGTGTCCTTGATATGAGGGTGTCAAAGCACTTTTTAAAAAGTATTACATTTAACTACCATCCCTTTCCCTCGTGAGGGAGGTGCTATTATTATACCCACTTTACAGATGGGCAAACTGAAGCACAAAGAGATTAAATGGCTTACCCAAGGTCAAATTGTGAGCCAGTGGAAAAGGCTAGACAGAATAAAACCCAGGAGTCCTGAGGCCCAGTATCCTACTCTAACCATTACATAGCACTGCTCCCTAGAATTCTATTCCATTTCTTTCTATTTACTATCCTTAAAGAATGTGCAAGTTTCTCTGAATTGCTCCACTGTATCTTTAAGTACATTCAGCGCAAGGGTATGTGCATATGCAGTAAAACACCTGCACCTGGCCCACAGCCCCTGACTCAGGCCTCAGACTGCAGGACTATCAAATTACAGTGTCCCTCTCTGGGCTCCAGCTGGAGTCAGCTAGGGTGACCAGACAGCAAATGTAAAAAATCGGGATGGGGGTCAGGGCGGGGGGGGGGAGGGCGGTAATAGGAGCCTATATAAGAAAAAGACCCCAAAATCAGGACTGTCCCTATAAAATCAGGATATCTGGTCATCCTAGAGAGTCAGCTCACACAGGCCAGCTGTGGGTGTTTTTCTGCAGTGTAGACATACCTGTAGCAAAGAATCCTAAGCAGAGCCCCAGAGATAGAAGCCCTCTGCAGCATAGCCACTGACTATACACAAAATAGGCAACCATTCACAAACACATTGCCCCCGTGCTATCCTCAATTTGACAACATGCTTGAAGCCTGACCTGGGAGAACCAGTTCTAGGTGATGGAGCCTCCAAGTCTTCACTGACCATTTAATCTTTAGCCTCTCTGCTGAGACTGCCATTTCCAATGGTAGTTTGAGTTGTGCAGACACGTGCCCCATAGGAACTTGGCTGAGACCAACCAAATTCATTTCACATGGTCCACTGAGCAACTGTGTCATGCTAACAACTTTTGCTCACTATCAAACTGAGCTAGATGCAAACCAGCAGCCCACATCTTCCATTAACAAAACCTTAAGCATGCTAGTCCCTGTAATGAAAAGATATGTAGTTAAGAATCCATTAGATTTGAGACACAAAGACACACCATTTTATCCCTTTCTTGTCCCTGTCTCTTCCCTGTTCCAGTTCAGTACGAATCTTTCCTTGTCTTTAGGGTCACAGGAGATACCCTCCTAGTGCCAAATGCTTACATGCAACACTTTCCGCTGCTAACAAACTGGTGGCTGCCTTAAGAGAACAAAAGAGGCTGCAGGGAGGTGGAAATAATACAGAGTGACCGTTTCCACATAGAAATGACTCTTTTTTCCCCCGCTGAGCTTGAATAAATGAAAAGTACAAGAGAGCCAACAATGGCTTGGGACTTGAAGCCTGGCTCCCTGGCTGGGTATTTCTGGATGGCCCTGCCTGCTTCCACTGGAGCCATTTCCAGTTCACTGCCGAGTGTCCAGAACTGTATTTAAAAGGAAACTCTTCAGGCATTTTTTCTAACTTTTTCTTTCCAACTCAGTGTTTTTAAATATCCCTTGTAAGCCTGAAAGTGAAATCGTGCTTGCTAACAAGAACTTTTACATTGCATCATCCATGCTAAGCTGTGCACACAGGCTTTATTTCTGTACTGGCACTGGTGAGTACTAGATTGTACAAGCTGGTTTGTTACTACAGCGATGCTCGTGAGTGCTGGCCTAAGTCTACTGGTTTATTATTGTAGGGTTGTTTAGGAGGAGCGCTGGGGCTGTATAAAGAGAAGTATAGGATAACTCAGAAATGCTGTTAACACATTCTGACAGGTTACTATTGGGCTGCTCATTTGTGTTGAGATGAGCATAGTGTGTGTGTGTGTGTGTGTGTGTGTGTGTGTGTGTGTGTGTGTGTGTGTGTGTGTGTGTGTGTGTGTGTGTGTGTGTGTGTGTAACATTGGCTTGATGTGGAGTAAAAACATAGGTCCAAACCCCAAAGTTCAGACTCAATGTTTGTATTCCATACAGTTTCACTGAAGACAGGACTTAGCATTTGTGCCTTAAAATATCATAATGGAATTTTCATACCAACGTAAGACATTTACAAATCAAGTCAATCTTTAGATCTACTTACCTTGACAAGTTAAAGATCTCCCGATAACCAAGACAGAGTTTGAGTTAAGCGGTCTTATTTCCATTGTACTAAACAAAACCAAGAAAACAGAAACAAAAGACAATTCTTAATACACAAATGAGTAGCACAGATCTTTAGAAGTCTGATTTATAAACACTGCACAAATGTTTTTAAAACCTGATAAAATAAGCAAAGCCTGTTTTGCATCCTGTTATTGGCATGGATTCTGACCCTACTCTTAAGTGATAAATAAACTGTGTTACAGTTGTCTTGAAATCCCAAGTTTTTCAATAAAAATTTCACATTTGGGGCTCTATCTTTCCCATCACTGAAGAAGCCTGGGACTTTGCAAAGTGCCTTGGAAATGTAAATTAGTGCTAACAAATAATTATTATTTGGACTAGAGTAGCACCTAGAGGCCAAGATGAGACTGGGGCCTCATTTTGTTAAGCTCTGTACAAGGACAAGGGATGGGAACAAAGGGGAAGTAACTTGCCCAAGGTAGCATGGTTGGTCAGTGGCAAAACTGGGACAGATTCCGGGGATGAAGTCAATAGGATGAAGTCATCCCAGGACTTTTGAGTTCCTGTCTATGCCATATCCACTGATAAAACTGCCCCCACAATGACTCAATCCTCACACTATCCCCTATGCTGATTATAAGGATTATTCCAATTTTACATTTGTCATTTTCTTTGGTAATTTATCACCCCAGCACATCGCTCTCCCATAGTAACTGGGAACTGATAAAGTCCTGCACACTTAACATTGTATTCCTTGTCTCATTTGCAGCACCGCATTAGTTTTCAGTCTAAACCGAAAGTTTGAGACTGCACCTAACTGAATATCACAGATGGCTAAACACTCTGTTTCATATAAAATATCAGCTGTTGGGAGGCGGATAATAGTACACAAACCCCAATACTGCATAAACACCATATGGACATTTCCACTGCTTGCATCCGATGAAGTGGGTATTCACCCACGAAAGCTTATGCTCCAATACCTCTGTTAGTCTATAAAGTGCCACAGGACCCTTTGTCGCTTCTACAGATCCAAACTAACACGGCTACCCCTCTGATACATATGGGCATTGCAGCCACCCAGAGCCCCTTGCAGGATCAGGTCCTAGGTGCACAGTAATACCAATAACCAGAATTTTTTACCACTTATGAGAAAGATACCTGAAATGCCCCAGTCTCCCTGAATAAAGGTTTAGATTCTTTTCCTTTCTTCTTACTCCCTTAGCAGTCAGGCTGAACAAAAGGTGCACACCCTGTCTGAAGTTGTGTCACATTTCTTTTTTCCTGCACTACCTTTATTTTTGGGTCCATTTTGGTTAAAATCTACCGACTTCAGAGCTAGTTTCTCTGCAGCAAGAGCTGTTCTTGTTTCAAGTGTTCCAAAATGGAGGAAGGTCTGCTGATAGATTAAGTCCCTTCAGCAGCTGGGGTTGTATTAATTTGGGGGTGGAAATTTAGTAACAGCTAGGCTGCTGCTGTTTGTCTTTTTTTTTGGATAAATCCTCTCTCCCTCCCACCCCCCGCGCATGTTTTTATTTTGATCATTCTTACTGGTCTCTATTTACTGCATTTTATAACAAATCATATGTATTGCCTTGTAAAAGTCTTGATTCAAGCTCTTATTTATCAGTCTCTAGTTAATAGCAATTGAAGTGAGTTAATAGCAACAGAGAAGCAGCAGCTCACAAGGTTTGTTGTGTATAAGATGCACTCTGAGATTTTCTTTTAAATGAGGCTGAGGTTTGTGTCAGACTTTGTATAATATATTAAAACCAGTACATTAAGCGGACCCCTTTCCTCTTCCATTCTCTACCCTACCCCCATGTTTCTCTCTTTCAATGTCTGCTTTACCTGGTTTTTTTCCATGTATTTAGCTTCCCCACTCCCATAGTTCTTTTTTCTGTCTAATTTTCTCTCTTCAGCTTTTCTTACAGCACTTGAATGTTTTCTTCCTTGCCATATTCAAGACAATACTTTACTCTGATTTCTCCCCCTCCTCCTCCTCATCACAGGTGGGAGGGATAGTTAAGCATTTGCTTTGGACTCCATGCCTAGTAGCTTGAGGGAAACACTTACCGAGTTAGAGCTTCACAGTCAGGCATCCCAGCAAGGAACGGACTGGCAACCCAGTTATTTCTCCTGCCTGCTGACAATGCAGTGTAAGGCAAACCCTTTATTTAGGTTTAATGTATTTTAATCCCCTGCCAGATGAAGGAGCTGACAGACATTCATATAAGCAGCACTAGTCCCCTACTTGAAATGTTTGTCTTAAGTACTTTACAGTAGCCTCTGAGAAGCCCACAACACCCTCAGGGGGCAGGGGAGTGCTGTTATCCCCATCTTGGAGATGGGAAACTGACAGCCGCAGAGAGGCTAGGTGACTCCACCAAGGGCACTCAAGAAGCCCAGACCCGAGCAGGGCCCTCAACCCAGGTCTCTCAACTCCTAGGGTGAGGCCTTAACAGCTGGGCCATCCTTCCTCTCTGCACCAGGTCAGCCTTCACACACTGGGGAAAATAACATTTATTATTATTTGTATTACGGTAGCACCCAGAGCGCTATTGTGCCAACCCCGGTAGATACCCATAGTACAGAGCAGCCGCTGCTCCGGAGAGCTCACTTTCTACCAGACGAGACCGAGACAGGGAGGAGGGAAAGGAGAGGCAGGTTAGCTTGGCTGGGAGTGGGACGGTGCAAGTTTGCACTGGAGGTTAGAAAACACCTGGGATGGAGCTAGGGGTGGTTAGTGAACAGTATTTTTAGTCTATTAAAAGCCACCTTTGGCACTAGGTATCAAGCAGCACAGGCAAAGATACGGCAATGCTGGTTTTCCTCCCCTCTGCCTGTTAGCACAAAGCACAGAGAGCTGCTGGTGGGTTTTACCTCAGAACTGGCTCTGCACCCTCCTGCATTCCACCTTCAGCCAAGGGAAGGGACTCCTTAGCCTGGCTTTTTATACCCGTGAGCAGCTCCCCCTGGTGCTGGAAATGCAGCACTGCAGCTGCCCCGTACTTTTTGTTTTTGTTTATTCTGGTTTGTTGTTGTTTAGGGTGAATGGCTCATGGTGGCAGCCCTTTATTTCCTCCAGGGCAGAGGGAGATGTAAACTTGTTTTAAGTTACCACTATATCGATATACAACTATCATTCATCAGGGCTTGAAGGGAAGATTTTCAGAGCTAAAAGCTCCCGCTCCTGCTATTGTTTGAGCGGAAGGGAGAGTTCTTCTAGCAAGTAGCTGCAGCAGGCTTTTCTGAAGACCAGCCCCTAGAGAGAAACAAAGGCACGCATCCTCCTAGTGTGGGCACAAGTACAAAGGTGGAAGGGGTTGACTGGCTGCAATTAAAAGGGGTGCAGAAAAGGGATTCTAAAGTTGGTCTCCAGGGCTTCAGAATTCACCTGCAGCTAGGAGTCAATGCAGGATAGATCTTAGCTTAGCCTAGGCAGGGTTGCCCTGGGGGTGGGCAAAGGGGGCTGTTTGCACTGGGCCTCCTATTTGAGAGAGTCCCCCCAACTGAGTGGCGATGCGACCTAATGCAAACCTGAGTGGTGCTGCAGCGCTGTGTACCAGGTGGCAATGCCACGCACTCAGATTTAACCCAGGGACCCCTCTGTCATGATAGAGGGGCAGCCAGGCCAAACTGAAGTAGTGCTGCTACCCTGTGCATCAGGTTGCAACACCTGGAGCAGGGAGTCAGAGCCAGCCCCGCAGGGTAGGAGCTGCCTCGACAGGGTGACTGTGGAGTGGGCTCACTCTCGAACCCCCAGGCCTCCCCTGGATAGTAATTTTTTTAAGGGGTGTAAGGGCTCAGTATCAGATTTTGCCCCGAGCCTAGGTTTTTAGGAAACACTTTCATATACTTAAAGCTGGGTCTTAAGAAGGGGTAACTATTACTAGACTTTTGTTACTGGAACTTTGCAATCCAAATCTACTGATTTTTACAGGGATTTTAATTAAAGTCCACTGTTCTAGATACCTGCAATGGCCTCCTGGTTTCTCTCTGCTCTCTTTCTCTCCTCATGGATTTTGATGAGCCTACAATCCACATCTCCCACAGTACTACGACTTCAGCGTGTGACCAAAGGAAAATCATTCACAATCTTGCCTGAAAAAACTGGCCTTTTTAATAGAAGACATTACGCTGCGGAAACCACCTGCTTGCCCTTAAATAGACCAGCCAAGATCCTGAAAAAATCAGCTCGTTTGGGATTGATTCAGGTCCTCTTGGGACTGCCTGAGTCAGCTCAACCCAATCTTAAAAGTCACCACTTTGGAATTGTTTCGTTATGCAGGCAGCAGAGATGTCCTGTCAATAGCAGGGACTAACACAAAAGGGGGAATCCTCACTGAGCCCCAAAGCAGTACTTACCCCGAGACAAGTTTCCTGAGGGGATGGAGAGAAGAGGAAATGTAACTTGACAAGAGGGTAGAATGGCTTGTTTTGATGATAGACGGAGCTTCTGCAAGCATGGCTTTCTCCCCACACCTTCCCTATAGCCTCTCATGGTAGTCCCCGCTCTGTGGATTTCAGTGGATGCTGGGGAATAAGTGCAGGGTGACAACACTTTTCTCTCTCAGTTCCTGATGCATTGATTCTATTAAAGCGAGGAAGCATTCTGGGTACTCATGGCATAGATCGGGCCATCTTCTGTCAGAGCTGTAATATGGAGAGACAAGCTCAGTGCTCCTTGGATTCTGGAGAGTCAGGGAAGATATTAAATGCACTTTTCTCCATTGATTTATGTCTTACACTGAAAACCAACGCTGTTCTCTCAGATCCATCCCCGCTGCTGTTTGAAAACCAGCAGCCTGTTGGGCCAAGTGTGAGGGGGGAACTTCTGAAGGAATCCAGTTTCTACTCAATGGGCAGATGAGACAGACACCGCTCCTTTTTAGCAACTGTTCCATTTGCCCACTAATGATGGCTTTTACTATTTGTCTCCACTAGTTGGATATGCCATTTAAAGCTCCTTTTTTGTCATTGTTACAGGGAGAACAGCCGTATAGTAGACAAGAAGCCAAATTCTGCTCTCGTTTACATCTGTGAAACCAACAGGGTCTTCCCCTGATGTAACTGAGAGTCAAATTGGGCTGTTTATGTTAACAAAGCAATGGGAAGAGGGAGGATTCTTTATACCTTGGGTACCAATCACCATCACTTCTCTCTGATGGAACCCATGTGTGTGTCAGCACCTGCTGAGATCAGAGTAGCTACGTTTTCCTGTCAAACTCATTTCCTGTCCTAAAGTAAATATTTAAAAAGCCTCTGTCAGAGTGAAGAGCCAGGTTACGAAAGTCCTTGAAGGACAGGAAGTAAAATGTGTAAAGGCTACATTTTCTCCTCAGTGCTGGATGTTTTCATTTTAGTGACGGTGGAAAGTGATGGCCTGACAGACCTGGAGACAGATGCCTTTGTTCCAAAGAACACGTCCAGCGGCAAGGCCAGCTACACTCACTCTACCTCGTTGATGTACCTCAACTCTGTCCTGTTGGGACCTCTCTTAGTGGGGGTTGAGCAGCTCTGATGTGCTAAAGAGCTTCAGTTACCACTAAGCTGGGCTGGATCTGAACTGATGGTGTAGCAGTAAAGGTCTCCCTATTGCCTAAAAAAAGTTCCCCGAGCAGCAGGGGCAGTTAGCAGAGGAACAAAAGAAATGCATGGGAAATACTCATTGATCTGTGTTAGACTGTGCACCTTTGATCTTGGGACATTTCTGTAGGCAGCTAGGCATGGAATTTCCAAACCTGAACACAAAGGCCTGAGGCACAGTCTGACCCAAACCGAAACTTCAAAATGAAAGAGAACAACCCATGGCAACAGCCTCATGGCTTACAGTGTACACTTCACATCAAGAAACGAGACCTTTAATTCTTTCTGGGCTCCTAAGTATCTAGGCACTGTTGAAAACTTTACCCACAATCCAAATTTTTGAATACATGGGTTCCCATCCACCTGTGCATATCAAACAGGTATCAGGGCGATCATAAACATCCTCCCTTTCTTTATAGTCAGATGGCAGGGGAGTCCTGAAACTTATGGCAGAGGGGAATCACAAGAAAATGGTTTCCATTGTAACATGAGATAATGAGATGGAAAAGGCTGAAAAACAGCCTGTTTTGGTGAAAATCTTTCAGTCTTTCTTTATGATTGGAAAGGAGAAGAGGCACAAGTCCAACTTTTTGTTTCCTTGTAGGTCTCCTTTAAGTAATTTGAGCCCAATCCTGTTATGTGCTAGTTGCTTCCTGTGCAGGGCTGAGCACACCTGACATGCAGTGAGATCATTGTAGGATAGGTAATGTGCATGCAAGAGCTAAGCATTATTGTAAGAAGGGACTAACTGACTGATTTCAACCTATGGATACGTTCTCATTCAATCAGATCAGAGGAGGTTGAATACTGGTGTGGAGGACAATGACTGAGTATTTAGTATGAAATTCCCCTGCCCTGGCTGTTTCCAGCTGCTGCTGCTGCGGTGTAATCTTACTACATGAATGGAAAAACTGGCGGTAGCATCAGCTAAGCAGGGCTTCAACAGGCAGTGCTCTGACCCCACCGAGACAGTAATTTAAATCTAGGTATCAGAACGAGGGGAAAAAACCATCTGTTTGTCTAGCTGCTCAGCTGCTACAGTGATGACTGACCTTATAAAGATCTAGGTACATACATTCTGTGGCCTTCTATTTGTCCCTCTCCCTGTCAGCTAAGGGCTGGGTCCTGCAAAGGGGTTCCCATGGGCAGCGTCTAGGGTGACCTGATGTCCCGATTTTATAGGGACAGTCCCAATTTTGGGTCTTTTTCTTATATAGGCTCCTATTATCCCCCACCCCCTGTCCCGATTTTTCACACTTGCTGTCTGGTCACCCTAGCAGCGTCTTGCACCCTATATGGAGCCCTGTTTAAATCCGTGGAGCTCCAGCCAAGTCCCTGCAGCTCTATCTGCAGGATCGGGCCCTAATAGCCCCTCCTGTTTGTGCTCTGTGGTAATCAAAGCAACAAGGGAACTCACAAAATCAATCCATTTTCCTTCAGTTGTTTTGCTTGGGTTTTTTTCTCCTTAGGAAATTAAAACTGTGCTTTTAAAGGGGGAAAAACCACCACCACACCACCCTTGGGAATGCCCCTGGGTGGGGATGTAAATGTGAATTGTGCAGCTTCTCTGCTGTCGATGACAATGACATGTGTATGTATGTGGATGTTTATCTATTTATCTAGTGCATGTATTTTTTCCAAGGGAGTCTATGTCTCTGGCCCTTGAGTGACGAGTGCCTAATTTTTCCAGGCTGAATCTTGACTGTCTCCAAACTTAACTATTTTGACACCAGAGAAGTCTGGTTGTTTCCCCTCAGAAGGTAGAGCTGCATTATTACCAGAAGTACATCTCACCCACATGACTGGCCTTCAATGCTAATCCCAGTTGATGGTAGGGAGGGGCTGTCCTGGGAGGCAGCCATGTGGTTAACATTGTGCACAGTGTATTTTTTTTCTCCTCTTCTCTCCTTTTCTTTTCAGACATGCAAAATTGTTCCATACAGCCATAGATGTGTCTCCCTGCTGCACTGCCTCTGTCTTTTCTCTTCCAGAAACTCAAGGGCCTGAATTAGCAGGCAGAAACATCTAAAATCTGCTATCAAATCTGGATGGAAACTGGAAAGGGGATGAATAGCAGAAGGCAAGAAAGAGCAAAGTTGGTTATTTTTCTGGCACATGGATGCAATTACGCTCAGTGCATTCCAGGGGCGTTCCTTTGAATTCTGTGCAGGTCTGCCTACCATTCCTGGGAGAAAGGAAGAAAAAGGGAGGAAAAGTGTCTCTCTCCCCTGGAGACGGAATGTCTGCACTTTCCATCCTCTTTTTAGGTGAGTGGTGGCTTTTTTATGGAAATGAAACTTACATATGTTTTCTCTGGGCAACAGAAAATGCCACAGGGACCAGCAAAGGAGAAGCTCTTGCAAAGAAAAAAACTTATAGCAAAGTCTGTTGAGTTCAGAGACTGACTGGTTTAATTTTGTTGTTGGAGTTTTTGTTGTTCTTGTTTTAATTATTACCAGGTTTAGGAACGGGAGAATTTTTTAACCTGATTTTGCTTTCGTGTGTATCGATCAAACTCATTATAATGTGAGTTATTTTTGTTTTTAAAAGGCGCAGCGGTTCTAAGCCGTGAACTATTTAGGGGTTTGACTCTTCTTGACAAAACAAAGGTGAAGAAAGTGTCTTTGTTCCAGGGATGGTGTCGAATTTGTTTAACTTTATTTTGTTTCAGCCAGAAATTTTAATTTCAGGTTAAAAAAATAAAAAGAGCTTATTGTTTCCAGTAGACGCTGCAGACAGCCCAGATTAGAAACAGATGTGTTAAAGTGCAAGTGGAAGGGAGGTGGGGGGAGAGAGATGGGGAAAGGGAGGAGGAGAGGAAGGTAGAGAAAGGGAGAAAGAAGGAGACAGAGAGGAGAGAGAAGGGGGGGAAATGAGACAAAGTAATACGGAAAGGAGAGAGGGAGAAGAGAGGGGGTGACTGAAGGATGGAAAGGTATGAGGGGTAAAAGAAACTGGGGAGAGAGAGAGGAGTGAAAGTATTAGAAGGAGTGAAAAGACAGAGGGAGGCAGAGGACAGGAAGGGAAGATGAGTGAAAGAATGAATGGAGGAGAAAGGGGTAAGAAAGGCAGAGAGCCTGGAAGGAGGGATGTTTATTAAAGAGGAGACCTCTGGAGGAAGGGATTTGAAGCCCTGTGGTATTTGACGGACCTTGCCTGAGCGACAGGCTCCGAAGCAGCCCCTGTCTCCTGGTCTCCAGAGGCTCCACAGTGCAATGAGTGAGCCTCGGCCTCCATTCCACACACCAGATTGCACTGACAGGCAGACAGCTCTGCGAGAAATCTCGTGTCAGGGCTGGACGTGGGCTGTGATGGCTGGATCCCCGCCAGCAGACTGAGGTTGGGTGTGAGAGGAAGGTCTCCTCCTCTCTGGGGAGCGCGGGGTGCCACAGACTCTGAGGGGCAGGTCAGAGAGCCACCGCAATGCCTTGAGACGGGAAGATGGAGATGCTGGAATGGAAGGTCTTGTCTGCTGAGGCTCACAGGTCTGAAAAACAGAGACTAGTCAGCATTCTAGATTAGGGTGACCAGACAGCAAGTTTGAAAAATCGAGACAGAGGGTGGGGGGTAATAGGAGCCTGTATAAGAAAAAGCCCCAAATATCGGGACTGTCCCTATAAAATCAGGACATCTGGTCACCCTATTCTAGATAGGGCTCCAAGAGACACGGGACCGTCAGTAGAGCTGGCTGAGGAATAATCACGACTCCTGTGTTCCATTCATTTTTCCCCGCTCCATCAGTTGTTACATACACTCGAGTGATGAAAATCTTTGTTCGCAATTAATGTCAGGTTTCCTCTGCGGGGACGTGGGCTGGAGTGCCAGAGACTGCTGGAGGCAGCTCAGAGACACTGCTGCAAGTAGGAGCCTGTCCCCTCTGCGCGTTAGCCTCGGCCCTTCTGTCTCCACACGCTGAGGGTGTTTGGGAGACTCTGATAGCACATGGCCTTCCAAAGGCATTGGGGTAAAGACTAACAGCCAGGCTCCTCTTAAAAGGGTCAGTACTGGGTCTGCCGCAGAACCACCACCATATTGGCATTACCTAGCCTAGTTTTATCAGTGGTTAAAGTTAATTCAAGTAGCAGGGGAGGTCAGTGCACTAGCTGAGGAGGAGGGGGAATTGTGGAGAGCATAGCTTGCCCCAGCCAGTGAGAGGAAGGGGGACAGTAATTTTCCCCCACTGTAACCACTGAGTCTTATTAAGGTGGCTACACACATTGGACGGACAGGAAGACAGAATTAAGCCTTAGCTACATTTAGACTTTGCATTGCTGTAGCAACCCTTATCCAAGAATCCCAAATAACTCATGATTATTTGCATTCTAATAGTCTCTAGACACCCCATTGTGCTAGGTGCTGTATGTATCTATACTTAGAGCCCTGCCCGGATACGAAATGTGCATCTGCATCCGATCCGCAAACACGATCCGTGGATATCCGCAGACCTATAGTGAAAGATGGCCCCTGCCCTAAAGAGCTTAGAGTTTTAAATAAATCATGAATGAGTTCAGCCTTACCACCCCTTTGTGAATCTTGGAAGTATTGTTACCCCCATTCTGGCAGAGGGGTAAGTTAAGAGACTTCGCCATGATCATAGCAGAGGTGGGAATAGAACCCAGTTCTCCTAGTCCTCTCATCTCAGCCACAAAATTGTCCTGCATCTCTTTTGTCCTTTGTCTCTTCTGCCCCCATGGTACCTGCTCTGTAGATAAACAGAGGAATTCAGTCTTCAGGAACTGTAAGTCCAGCCCCATTCACTAATAATATGCTTCAGAGAAAAATAAGAAGGGACCCTGGCTCCTCTTCTTGGGATCCAGACATCGGGGTGAGACGTAGGGAGGCTGGAGAGTCTCATTCACTAGCTGAAAGCATTCCACTTGCAACTACATTTTTGAAGCTCCAACAGCCCACTTCTATTCTCACTGTTAAAGCAAAGGGAATAGCCTTGGGATAGCATTTGAAAGACACAAGCAAGGGCTGGGAGGAGGGTAGTCGAGGGGAAGTGAAGCACATGCCCAGCTTGGTTTTCCGTTATTATTAAGCATGTCTATGGCACTGCCAAGACATGCTGTGCTTTACAGACAGAATGAGGGATGGTCCCTGCCCCAAAACAGTCTAATGGAGATAAACCAGCAGTTCAGGTAAAGATGGGAGGGGAGTCAATGGTGAGAAACAGGAGCAAATGACTCTTGGAAGAAGGGAGATTTAAAGAAGGGAGGTTGTGCTCTTAAAAGATAAGAGTAAGAGACTTTTCCAAGTGTGGGGCAGAGCATGAGCAAAAGGCATTAATCAGAGAGTGGGTGGAGGGAACAGAAAAAAGAGAAATGGGACAAAAATGTGAAGTGTTTCTTGCTGTGGAGGCATCGGATTCCAAATCTCAATCCCACTAGAGCTGGTTGAAAGTTTGCTTTCAAATTGTGTTGTCAACAAAAATGGCTTTTGGGTCAAAATGCAGATGTCTGTGGGAAATGTCCATTTTTGATGACTTTCCTCAAAAACCTGAACACTGTAATTTTTTTCACCTTTTTGGCAACTAAAAGCTGAAAACAATCATTCAGTTGAGCAAATATTTTCAATAAAACTTTTTTGGTGCCAAAAGTGACAAAATTCAGTTCTGCGGGTTTTTTTCAGTGAAAAGCCCCCTTCCCCCATCCCTCGCCCAATTGTAGAAAATTGGAGAAAGATGAAAAATGTTTTAATGTTAATTTTTCACATGGAAAAAAAATCATGCCAGTTTCACATTGGTATAATTATGTTGACTTCAGGAGACTTACTTTGGATTTACAATAGTTTTAATAAAAACAGAATGAGGCCCCTCAATGTACCCATCTGAAGGGAACACGGTGGAAACATTTCACTAGAGCTGAATGGAAAAATTCTGCCAAAATGAAATTTCAGTGAAAAAGAGGGGAAGGGGGAAGGCTTTCTGCAAAAATTGTCTTCTGTTTTCCAACCAGTTCCAGAACTGTCATTCCATTGAAAAATATTGCCATTCAAAAGAAATTGCTTGTAAAAATATGCATCAGCACATGCGATTTTTAGACAGTTTGGGTCAAATTCAGGCCTGGTGTAAGTGGCTGCAACTACCTTAACTTACACTAGGGCTAAATTTGGCCCCTTTATCTTGGGAAAGGTTTTGTGACTCTCAAAGCTAGAAAATATTCCCAGGTGCTCCATACTAGAGACAACAGATGTTGGCAACCACACTGGCTGTGTCTAGCTTCAGAGATAGATGGGTTCTAGCCCCAAAAGAATGTAAGATTTGCCCGACCAGATCAGATCATTCATCCATCTAGTCTAGCATCCTGCCTTTTACAGTGGCTGAGACATGATGCTTCAGAGAGATGTGAAACCCACCCTAATGTCCTAAGTGCTGCTGCAATGTTGTATGGCAAGAGTACTTACAAATCAGTAGATAAACTGCCTCCTAGATCTGCACAGTGGAGATAACCTTCCTGTCGGAACTACAGCAATTTATTACATGGAAAATTAATCTGGGGGGAAGTATTCATAGCTTCTTTTAATGTGACTGACCAGCTGGAGGCAAAGAAGAGCCAGCACCATGTGACCAGTCTCCTCTCTGCTTGGGTCACAGCCCGAGAGCAACTGCTGTATGTACTGTCTTTTGGGGGGACGTTGGGGGTGAGAGAGACAGGATTAGATTGTAATGAATATAAAGGGGATTCTTTATTTGGCTGCTGGACACCGACAGACCCTGTGGTTCTCTCTAGCTCCGTGATCGACTGATACAGTTAGTGTTGCCTAAAGTTGCCACATAGGTTCTCCCCAAGATCTGGCCTGAATTAAGCAGTCATGGAACGGATTATAGGGTGACTACACTACAGTAAATATCCTCCATACACACCCTAAAGCATGAAATGTGATTCACCTTTATCATAATCTTGACTCTGACTTCCAAATACTCACTATCACTTAGCATCTTCAAAGCTCTTTATAAGTGCTAATTAACCCCTACAACACTCTCGGTAAGAATTGTTATCCCTATTGTACAGATAGGGAAGCAGCCAGTGAGTAAGTAACTCGACCAAGGTTATGCAGAGAATCCTTGACAAAGAAAAGTTACAACTAAAGCTTGTCAAGAATCTGCACCCCCCACACCCCGCCTCCCGTGAAAAACATCAATGAAAATAAAGAGTTTTGTGGGAAAAAATCTTCTTGTGTGTGTGTTTTTGTTGAAAACTCCTAAACTATGCATGGGTGTTTGGTTTGTTTTCTGCAACCAATCCCGCAAATATCTCCATTTAAAATCAGTTTTTGATGAAAACTTGGGGGGGAAATGGACAAAACCCCCTATAAATATTTTTGGGAAGAAAAAGATCTAGTTAACACTCAGGAGTTCCTGGCAGGAGCACAAGGCTGGGACATATTAGATCGCACTTCAGTCACTAGAGGCAATGTATGCCACAAACTGACTGAGTAATAAAGAGAAGTTTTTCTGGCATCTGGTCTAATTTCATAGCACTGTGTTGAACTCTGTCCACTGACTCTCTGATATCAAGGAAGTATTTCAGTGTTGTCCCAAGGGTTCACAGTTAGTGAATCAAACTCCAAGACTCCTATAGTTTCACTGTATGGGAAAAGGTTATGGTGAAAATCCCTCTAGTGCCAGTTGGCATAAGCACAGCTGTCCCAGAATGGAGTGATCAGGTCTGACAGAGGATGTGCAGTTTCTTATATACTCACCAGAATTCCGGGATGCATCTTCTGGCATAAAATGGAGGACTTTTCTGATGCATTTAGGAACTGCAAGCCTGATAACACTAAAGCAGATCAGGGGTCTATCATAAAGGCTATTCATCCTGCTCCTAGTGGGGGAAGTTGTTATTGGTTTTAATGGGCACAGAAAAGAGTTGTACATTAATTAACAGAGAGGGAAGGGGACTGGGTATTAAGTAACCCCCAAACTCTGAGCTGGCTCTGTCATCTCCTTTTCTCAGCTACACACTGTGCCAGATGCTCAGATGGTGTAAATTAGCATAGCCCCTATGATTTCAGCGAAACTATGCTAGCATACACCAGTGTTAGGTAAAAATCAGCTTGTCCTTACTCACCGTCCCAACACCGGGTGATGCGGAGTTGGACTGTAGCTCACAAGCTGTCAGAAGCCATGTAAGAAACACACTGAGGCCTGAAAAGCTTTGATCAAAGGGCACACAACCCCCTCACAGCTAACCGCTGTGGAGGAGTGTGGCAGCTTTATTAGTGACAAGCATCAGCATTTATAGGTTGAAAACAGACAAAGAAGGCACTACTGCTTTATTTCAGGTTAACCTGTTCAAACTGGTTTCCATAGTTACTCAATTTAAGCAGGGGGCCAGAGAAGCCCATGCAAGAATATTTGTGCAAGATAAACAGATTTTGTGCAAGGCCAGAAGATTTTATTGCTAGGAGATTAGGAAAGAAGTTTTATGACAGAGGCCTCGCTTACTTTTATGACAGGGCCTTGCTTAGGTAACACCAGCTCTGGATCTGTCTCATTACCTCCAAACTAAACTTAATCAGGATGGGGAATAGTTTTGGTCTGTGCTTTAGAGCTATTTCATCTCTTCATCCCACACATTGCTAATGCTCCCATCATTGTAATATATGTGCGCTACATGGCAGGGTCATCAGTTCTTCTTAAAAACTAAATGCTCCAGTTTATCTTATTTGCTGACATATTTTTCTTTCTGTAGAATCAAAGTCAGTAATCTTGGCATGTTTGATAAATTAGGATCTGTTCGATATCCAACAGCACAGGCCTGAAGCTATACCACACCAGGCTGTGAGTTAGAAGGTCTCATAAACAAGGCTAGGTCAGGATTTGGATGGGAGATCTGTGAAGGAAAGCCTAGTGCTAGAGGAAGTGGTGTCAGAGATAGTACCGAACCAGCAGGGTGGTCTGGCATGCTGTGTTCCTGAGGACACCATCTTTCAGAGAGAACATAAAACTACAGTTGTCATGCTCTGTTGTTAAAGATGCCATAGAACTTCTCACAAGGCTATAGTGTTGTTATTGTCAAATTCCAGGATAAAATATTCTCTCTGTCTCCTATATTGTTATGCTGATGTGTTTCACCCCAGCCTGCTCCTTCATTATGTGGTGGGGAAGTTATGCATCTTGTATCTGTATAGTAAAATGCTTTAGAACAGAAGAATGGCCCTACTGGGTCAGACCAAAGGTCCCACTAGCCCAGTATCCTATCTTCCGACAGTGGCCAGGGCCAGGTGCCCCAGAGGGAATGAACAGAACAGTAAATCATCAAGTGATCCATCTCTTGTTGCTCATTTCCAGCTTCTGGCAAACAGAGGCTAGGGACACCATTCCTGCCCATCCTGGCTAATAGCCATTGATGGACCTATCCTCCAGGACTTAATCTAGTTCTTTTTTGAACCCTGTTATGGTCTTGGCCTTCACAACATCCTCTGGCAAGGAGTTCCACAGGTTGACTGTGCGTTGTGTGATGAAATACTTCCTTTTATTTGTTTTAAACCTTTGGGATCTTTCTGGATGAAAGGTGCTATAGAAATGTAAGATCTGTAGAGAAAATCATGTGATCTTAAATAGACCTGACTGCTGGATCCTCCTTAAAAAGTTTGTTTGTTTTTTGGTTTTTGTTTTACTATTCATCTCCCAGTTCATTAGTTAACTGACTAAAATCTTTGGGTAACATCATGGTGCCATGAATATTCCATTTATTGAGTTCCTTTGAAAAGTTATTATTGGTAAGCATTAGCAGTATTGACTCTCTCTTTCCTCGTGCATCCCCATCTATCTGTCTTTATCTACCTGTTGTCTCTTGTCTTCTACTTAGATGGTAAGCTGTTTGAGGCAGGGGCTATCTTTTTATTCTGTGTTTGTTCAGTGCCTAGTCCAATGCGGTGCTGGTCCAGGATGGGGGCTGCTAAGCACTAGCACAACAATAAGAAGAATGAATCTGAAGTAGCCACAGATATACATTTATGTCACGGGAAAGAACCTAAAGGAAACAAGAAAACATATACCAATTCATAGAATTGTTCCATCCACCAATGATGTGCGTTTACATCGAGGGTGAGGCATGGAAGCTATTTAACAGTACATAGCGGTGCGTGTGAACATTAGGAAAGTAAGTGAAGAAAAGCAACCTATCCATTTGAAATTGCTGGGGCAATTCAAAGTGGCTGATGTAATTTTGAAATCTGGTTAGACATCAGTGTTAACACTCCTTGTGAAAGACACCACAGGACCTTTTATAACTGGTCAGAAACAGAGTAAAACTGGTCCCAAAGTCTCCATTTATATATATTTTACAGAAAATGGCCTTTGTATTCTAAATGAAAAATGTTGTTTCATATGAAATTTTTCAGATTTTCAACAAAAAGAAATATTTTAAAAAATTGTCTTTCACCCTTTCTCCTTTTTTTTTTTTTTTTTTTTTCCATTTTGCCACTGGAAAAGGAGGAAAAACTGAAATGCCAAAGGATTTTTACTAGAGGTAAAAAATCACAGGAAACTAAAAGGAAAAGAAAAGAAAACTTTTCTAAATTGTCCATGGAAAAACTACTGGCATTTTTCCATCACCCCCACACAGGCCCTTGCTTTTATGTCTCCTTCGTGTAATCTGTCATCTGTTTGTGGGGTGTTGGCGCTGTTTAGAAAGAAGCCTTGTGAAATTGCAGCACAATTTCCCAGAAATGTTCATCCTTGCACAACTGGCTCCTAAGGAAGGAGAGCTTTTTCTGTTTATCCTCATGATTGCAACAAATACCTCTGCTTCCCTCATGGCAAATACAGGGGTTTTACAA
Organism: Chelydra serpentina; assembly: GCA_037349315.1. NCBI lineage: Eukaryota > Metazoa > Chordata > Testudines > Chelydridae > Chelydra > Chelydra serpentina. Next base: position 8,181,832 of record JBAIAC010000037.1, on the reverse strand, counting down.
GGAGGACAGATAGGCTGGGAATTTGGGGATTGTTTGAATCTTCAGGAACTGTCTGGGGAAAGAATGTAAACAAGCACCCTGATAAAGCTTTCAGTGTGTGTGGAAGGGACAGGATGTTAAAGTTAACTGGAATTATGCATGAGTAAGGACTGCGGGATTGGCCCCAATGTATTTATTGCATGATGGTGCATGTTGTGTGCGTATGCAGGCTCGGGTTCTGTCTCTGTGCTTGATTCCCAGAGGAAAAGTGTCTGTTACAGCACTGGCAGGGGCGTTGTAGTTCAAGCTGCAGCAGTTAACGCTTTTAGTTCTGGAGGTCTGTGATTCAATCCACAGTGTGTCAGACTGTCAGCCAAGATGGTGGCCATTGCTATATCCTGTGCATGCAAGCAGGAATGACTGATATGTGTGTGTGAACTTATGCACATGTGACTGCGTGTGTGTTTTGTGTTGGACTCCCTGTGTGTTTTGAGTGTGCTGGCACGTGTGTTACAAAGCAGCGGCATTCCGGCTGCAGTGTAAACTTGGCGCCCGTCCTGTCTCAAAGATGAATGGGTCTTTTTCAGACGGGTTCTTCGTCTATTTTTAGAAAATTGTTAGTTTCCAAAAGTGTCTCAGCAAAGAGGCTTGGGTGAAGTCAGGTCACTAAGGGGATGTCTGCACTGCAATTAAACACCCACGGCTGGCCTGTGCCAGCTGATTCGGGCTTGCGGGACTCGGGCTGCAAAACTGCGGTTTAGTTGTTCAGGCTCGGTCGGGCTTACGGGGCTAGGGCTCTGGAACCCGCCCCGCACATGGTTATGAATAGATACTCGGAAGACTCAAAGAGAGGGGGGGGAATCGGGAAAGGTAACATCATGAAGCATGAATAATGGCAAAGGTATAAATTGAAAGTGTCCCCTAAGGGCTTTTTGCCAGCAATGGGAACAGGAATTAGCAGAAAAAAGGAGAACACAGTGTATTATTTCTCTCATTTACCCTGGCTATCATCTCCTCCCTTTTATACCTACCCTCCCTAACAGTACTGGCTGGAATGGTAGCTGTGACAGAGCAGCGTTCTAGTGGTAAGAGCACAAGACTCCAAGACAGGAGTTTTAATGCTGGTTTGGATGCTGACTCTTCCTGGGAAAGCCACTTATTATTTGTATTATTGTAACACCTAAGACCCCCAGTCGTGGACCAGGATCCCATTGTGCCAGGTGCTGTACAAACGCTGAACAAAAAAATGGTTCCTGCCCCAAATAGCTTACAATTTAAGTATAAAACAAGAAATAACAGATGAATTCAGACAGACGGATGGGGGGAAGACAAGTAAACAATGAGACAGTACTGGTCAGCATAACAGGAAGTCGTCTCAGAATGCTAGCAGCCTAACCCTTCTCAAGTTTTTTGTAGGCACTTAGCCTCACTGTGCCTCCGTTTCCCAATATGTGTTCCCCAGCATAGATGGATAGACACGCTAGTGGGCTATAGGAAGTCTGTGGACTATAGGAAGTCTGTGGTCAAACAGGGAATTGAAGCTGGTGCTTTAACCACCGAAACATCCTTCTTTTGGGTCAATCTGTAGTGCGGGAGAAAGACTATTTTTAATAAAAATGCACACCAGGAGATATGGGTTCAATTCCCAGCTCTCCTACAGACCTTGGCCAACTCACATCGTGTCTCTGTTCCTCATCTGCTTGTGCACTGTACTCTTTTCTTGACTATTAAGGCTGTACCTTCTCTGGGGCCGGGACTCTTTGTTACAATGTATCTGTACAACGTGCAGTACAATGGGGCCCCAATCTTGGTTGGGTCCTTCAGGCGTCCCTTAATATAAGTCGTCATCATGATAAGAACCACTCAGTTCCCTTCCCCATTTGCTCTTTAGTAAAAGCATCAGCAGGGAGTGGTTTTCCTGTACTCAGAATATTTATGAGATATGTGGTGGCTGGATCTCACAGCTCAGCCTGTTGAGGAGATGCACATACACAGAGAGAGAGCTATATATAGAGAGAGAGACACACACATATATAATGAGCCTAAATAAAATTTTAGCAGCTATGGAAATGTTTAATATAGAAATGAACTCTATCTGTTAGCACAGGAATGCACAGCACTACAAAACCACGGAAGGCAGGAAGGATCTTCCATATACCAGACAGAGCTTGGCATATCAAACTAAAACAGAGTCAGGCTTTTATTTTTTTTCCATTTCAGAAAAAAAAAAATATCACAGGGTTTTCAACCTTGAAGGCAAATCACTTTGTGACTTCATTGTTTAAATTTAGGTTTTGTTTTGTGGGGGGGATCATTAGACTTCAAGCAAAAGCCTCATAGCCCTGGGACTGTCACTTCTGATTACTTCCAGTGACACTTCCAATTATTTCCAATCACAATTCCAGGGACAAGAGGGAAGCAGAGCCAGATTCTCCAACATCAGGCTTTCTGAACAAAGGACCACTGCAGAAAGGAAAGTACCGGGCCAGATTCTGAGTTCAGTTACATCAGAGTAAATCCAGTGGAATTGGAGTCAAAGCCTTTGCATCTTTGTATAATAGAAGAACACTGGGAATCAAGAGTTCTGTTCCTGACTCTGGCACTGTTATGCTGGGTAACACGACGCAAGTCATTTTCCCTGTCTGTGCCTCAGTTTCCCCAGATGTAAAAGGGGGATAGAATGCACTTCAGAGAGGCTGCACAAAGATTAATGGACATTGAAGTGCTTCAAAGACCTTGTATGAAAGGGGCTGTGGAAATGCAAAACTATTATTGTTTAGAAAGACAGTGAGGGGAGGGAGACTGTGCTGTGCTGGGAACAGGAGACCAATGTCTCTGCTGGGGAAACACCCTTGACCTTAATGGAGATATGCCAGCAGAGAATTTGGCCCAATTGCATTCAGGAGATACTTGCCATTATATCATTTAATAAACCTCCCCAGGAACGGACAGCTAGAGAAAGAAAGAGGAATGACTGATGCATGTATAAGTGATTATAATTCCTCAGGGCTTGTGCCTTGCAGCCTTGAAACAGAAGGCAGCTGCTGCTGTCCCAGTGGCAGTGTCAGGCAACGATGCACCCCAAATGTGTCCCAGTTCAACTCGTTAAATTGTGGATAGCACAAGTAACGGGTTCAGTGGCCAAGGACCATGTGGCCAGAGTGGAAGGAGCCACTACTAATCGGGACCTGCCCAGGGGAAAAGGAGAAGGATGTTTTACTTCAGCCCGGTAATGCAACCGTCTCATCATTTTCTGACCTGTAATGTCAGATAATGACAATGCAGCATTGGGTCAATGATGCGTTTAGGCACCTCTGGATTTAAAGGGCCACATTCTCCACTTCCCTCCTGTGATTGCACTGCTATTCCTGATATACACCATTTCAAGTGAGAGCAGAATCGAGGTCCAAATTATAAAACCCCTTCTTCAGCTTCGGTGCATTAGATCTTTGCATAACATAAAACTGTTTTCACTTTCCTGACTTGACGGACACGTTAATTAATTGTGACTTCAGAGAATCGCAGGCCAGTTCCCAGCAGAACTGTGTCTCCGAGGTGGGGAGATCAACAATGAAGCAGGCTGTATTCCTGCTGCCTAGGTGTTTGGACCTGCTCTGTGGCAAGATGAGGCCTGCCACTAGAGCTGGTAAGAAGTTCCTTTTTGTTTTAAAAAGTTAGTAATAGCACCAGTGCCTTGGCCAAATCCCAGTTCTGCTTATTGCTACTAACCAAACTTCCTACCACAGATGGATGTGGCACATGCCTCACTTTGTTTTCGGTCCTAGACTGCTGTGAAGCAGCCATTGTTTTCCACCCCAGAGGAAGGTTGAAGTGATTTCAGTATCTGTGTCTATCTGATCAAATCTGTTCTTCTCTAAAGTACCCTGGAATGGAAGGTGCTATATATAAATGTAAGATATTATTATTTGGCACATTGAGCACAAGCAGTGGCGTGCATAGATATTTTTGTCCTCAAAGTTCAGAAATTCACTTTCAGATCAGTGGCTTTGGCATTATTATTGGTCCAAGGCCTTCAAAATCTAGCCAGACATCAGCACTGAAGTCTTTGCTTTTTTTTCTTCTCGACTTTCTCAGCTTCTGTGCCTGCTGGAACAAGTCTAGCTTTCATTACAGGTGCACATCACTGGTGTTGCTTTGAGGCGCTGCTCTCCTGACAGCCCAGCATTAATAGCCTATGACTTTCAGCATTTCATATGAAGAATTAACAGCTTTATTGAACACCTCCATTCTGGCTGGACATCTATACGGAACTGACTAGTCCTGTTCCAGTATGGACTGAGCCTTGTGCAAAACCCATCTCTACTTTGGTCGTTCAAAACTCTTGTTTGGAAACACAAGGTGGATTTTCCCAAAACAATGTGGTGAGCAATTTCACATAATTCTGCATTTGGTGCAGCCTGCTATTTTCCATATTTCTTTCCCAAAGTGGAATTTTAGGGAACTGGGTGGATTTTTCTGATGGTTAAAGCAGTAGGCTGGGAGTTGGGATGTCTGGATTCTGTTTCTGGTTCTGCTACTTACAGTGTGACAAGTAATTTAGGCCGCAATTTTAAAAACTGCCCACTAATGTTGAGTGCCTCTATTTTCAGGTGGCCATCGTGAGTCGTCTAGGGCCAGCACCTCTGAAAATGAAGCTCCAGAGGCTGATCCAAAGCCCATTGAACTCAATGGAGAGACTTCCACTGACTTCAGTGGGCTTTAGATCAGGCCCCAGCTGTCTCAGATAGTGGATACTATTGAATATGTAGGTTTCAGTCTCTGTATGCCTCAGCTTCCCATCTGTGAAATGAGAATAATATGCATTTATCTGGTGAAGCTTAAATCGTGGTTTTAAAAATGCTTTGAGATTGCCATAGAAAAGGTGCTGCAGAAATGCAGGGCATTATTGTGTCAAAGAAAATGAACTGAAAGCCATAGAAGAAGTGATAATACTGCAGCTGTTAGTTATTTCAGATTCACAATGACCTCGTGCGAGAAAGGTTGCGGACTCTGAGGTCACTTGCTTTAGAACTAATGATCCCGTAATGCACAGTAGTACTTCCTCTAATTACTTATTTTTTTCCTATTTAGTAACGCCCTGGGCATGTTGCTTCCATTGCGGGATTGCGGTGAATGCACACCCATTAGTAAGCAAAGCCATCTAAAGGGAGTGGAGGCTTCTCTTTCTTTCTCTAGTGACTTCAAGTTCTTCCTAGCATCATTGTTGGATTTCCCCTCTCCCCATTTTGTGAATGACTGGGGCGGGGCCGGGGGGGGGGGGGGAGAGGGAAGCAGCAAGCAAAATCTAAATAGAAGAAACTGGTGGATTGTGGCACCAGATGGAAATACATGGAAATATTTAAACCGCAAGCTCTTTCAGACAGGGGCCATCTTTTTGTTCTGTGTTTGTACAATGCCTAGAACAATGGGATCCTGCTCCGTGACTGGGCTCCTAGGTGCTACAGTAACGCAAATAATAATAATACTTAATAATTAATATCAAGTACAGGGTATGGGGGCTGCATGCATTGTGCACTTATAAGTTAGGAACAGGAGAAGGTCTTCAAGCCTAGCCTTGTGAGTACTCACCTCTCATCACCTTGACAGACAAAATGGGAACTAAGATGTACGGAGCCCACATATGATGGTTTTAACAGCACAAGGACATGTTCAGATGCCCTGTTGATGGTCATTGTAACAGGGTGGCTTACTCAGGGGCTGGAGACCCTGGAGTTAATCCAGACCTGATTACAGGATGAGCCATGAATTGAATCAGAGGATCCCACGATAAAAAGGGCAGGAAGCTGCAGGGATGGGGGGAGCCTAGGAGACTGCAGGTATATTTGCAGAGGCTCTGAGTTTGTCTGGGTACCACTTCCAGCCGATTGGTTCTTGTTCTCATTTTCTCTACTAGGCTGGAGAGCCCTTGAGTACCTGGAATTTTCTTCCTGTGAAGGTACTTATACACCCTAATCAAGTTACTTCTCAGTCTTCTTTTTGATGATAAACTAATCAGATTGAGCTGTTTAAGCTTTTCCCCTTCCTTTGCTTTTGCTGAAGCAGAGGGATTGCTGGAGCATAGTGCTCTGCTGAATTTCTGCTGCCAAGCCTCATACAGTAAGGTGAACTACACAACTGGCCAAGATTTTCAGAAGCAGCTGGTGATTCCGGGTACACAACTTGATATAATTCGAATGGGCTTGATTTCCAGAAGGCTGGTGCTCAGTGCTTTTGGAAAATCAGGGCCTTGAACGTGTCTTAAGTTGGGGCCCTGAAAATTGAGTCCCTCCCTCAAAAGCTAGTCACGTTTTTGAAAACGTTCTCCTTCAAATGCATGATCACTCTGATCTCCGCAACCCCACAGATCAGCAAGAACAGTACAGCTTTTAAAATTGAATTCAAGTAAATTCCAGCTGGATTCATATATTCTCTCTCTCTTTCTCTCTCTCTCTGCATGGATATACTTCTCTCTGTAAAGGCTCCAATAGGAGGGAAACATGAGTGGGGAGAGGAGCTGATAACATTCATGCATGTGGAAGGATTTATTTAACTGGCCTGTTAAATAAATTACTCAAGATGCCAATATCATCTGTCTCCCCTATTAGAGCTCCTTTCTAGAGCAACTAAAGGCAATGGACTGTTCCCCGCCCTTTTTGACTTGTCCACAGCTGAAGCAACCACAGAACAGTTGTGCCGAGATGGACCCTCTGTAAGGGTCTGGCTGTGCTGCAGTGACTCAGGACATGCACTGCTGCAGTATAAGCACACCCAAGTTAAATTGTGATGGAGCTAGCTGACTAGTAATAGCAGCTTTGGCAGGATGTCAGCACGGGCTAGCCACCCCAGAACAGTCCCACCTGGGACCCTTGGTATGTACCTGGCCGGGTGGCTAGCCCGTGCCACTATGACTACACTGCTATTTTTAGCAAGCTAGCTTGATCCAAGTTAGCTCAGGTTTGCCTACCCATGCTGTCCTGATTTCTGTCTCTGGAAACAGGTTCAACGATAAAAAATCCCCACACACCTTATCACAAAGGACCTAGTGAGGTGTATGGTGAAGACTATCTTAAGCAAGCAGCAGAAACTAGTAGGTCATCACAGTGGGTTGTACTGGACACCCAGAAGGAAGCTTTAAAGTCAACCCTTAAGAGCAGAGGATGCTGGGGTGGGGTGGTTTTTATTTTTTAGAGACCATCTCGCTGCGTTTCCCAGGCAGGGGGATCCTTTGAATTCAATCTTGTTTAGCACTGTGCAATGGCAGTGACTTATGTGAGCTCCCTGCCTGTTTCTGACAAAGAGAAGCTCCTACTGGGCTATATTTTCCCTTCGGTTGAACTACTGCAACTTCACTGAAGTTAACCGGGTTTTGCTGACATAACACAGAGGTGACCACCTGTCGGTGGAAGATGAAAATAGGTGCTTACAAAAGGACTGTGAATCACTGTGCTTCTGCCTCCAGTCCTTCCTTGGCTGTGATGAGGTTCATGGTGCATGATGTGCCCCCTCTAATAGCATGCTGCTGTTTAAAAAAAGGTTGGGGCTTGTGGTCTTGGGAACAGATGTTCAAAGGTATTTAGGTGCCTACAGCTGCGGAGATGTCTAGTGGGGTTTTCAAAAGCTCCTAAGTAGGTTAGATGCTTAACTCCTGTTGATTTGCTTCTAGTCGTTTGCGCTTAAGGCCCTGTGACTAATCCCTGCTCTTGCTTGTGTATAGTGCATTGCTTGAGCCTTCAGTGGAAGACTGGAGAGCTGAGACCAGAAAACTCATTCAGCTACTGTGAGATTCCCTTTGGGTTTCCCCACATCGAGTGCTGGAGAAAACAGAACACTGTCTGCTCCTCTCTTCCTAAGCGCCCATGTCTAATGCCTAGGGCTGGCCCATTGGGTGGGGTTGATATGGGTCCCCCTATGAACACCACTGTTCCCTCTAAACTGTGCGTGCGTGCGTGCACACACAGATCCTAAACCCCACGCACACGGCGAAACACTGCACGCACAAAAATTTGCACAGAAGCACAACAATTTGCACAGAATAAATTTTTTGCGCACACAGCCTGTCAAAAATTAGAGGGAACATTAACACTGATAGATGAAGCTTTGCACCGAACACAAGATTGTAAAAGCTACACTTACTTCAAAGCCTATTTCCATGAAGAGGCCCCACTTGCCAAGAGCAGCCTCTCTAGGGTAAGGACCGTTCTTTTGTTTGGTGTCTGTACAGAGCCTAATGGGGTCCCGGTCCATGAGTAGAGCTCCTAGGTGCTGCCACACGACAAATAAATAATAATCATGATAATAATAACCACCATCATCTTTTCAGCCAAACACCTTATGCATTACAAAACCTTTGCATGCCCACTCCCTACCCTACCCAGCCCAGTCAGTCCTCTCAGTCACTTCCTATTCTCCAGCCATATATACCATAAAACTTGGTCTACATTGACAAGCAGTGGCCTATTCAATAGTTGCTGGCTTCCTTCATTGTGATGAGACATGCTTTGGGCAGGCCGAGGCTCTTTTCACTCAGCATGCATGTCTCCTCTTGCGGTTTTGGCCGCGTTAGGCCTCCTGGTTGAGTCCGGAATATTCCCTGCAGATGTTTGCCTCTCTGGACTCCAGCACTATCATGTCAGTGGGATGGAAAATCTCTCCCCAACTGAAAGCACCTGGTGTGTTGAGCCTCTGGACTATTAACATCCAGCTTTTGGGAACATAAGGAATTAATGTACTTCTTTCGCTGAGAGTGGAGTTTGGCTGCTGTAAGAGAGCTTGCCACTAGTTTCCCTTGCTAGTTGCTGGTGTACAGAGGTCTTTTGGTTTAATTGATGATCTGGCAGAGAGGAAGAATCACTGTCCGGGATCTTTATAAAATGGCAAATACGGCCTTTCAGGGTCTCCGCGTGGGACAGATATGGAATTGAGCCCACCCCAGATCAGTTCCTGAGTGGAGGGGTTGGGCATGAGGTGTGGACAAAAAATTATGCTCCACTCCAGTTCAGTTCCCTGAATGGAGGGTTTGTGTTGTCATTGCATGTGACATAGATATGTTCCTGCCTGTGTTCTCTGAAAAGCATGACTTCTGGGTCACTTCTGGTCACCCCTTAGTGCTACTGTAATGTAAACATGAATTAAATCATAAGCATCTTTGCTTTCCCAGTGTCTGAGAGAGATGGGGACGTGGAATCTAATTTGCTTAGGCTCAGCCAGGATAAGGTGGAAAGTGGTTAATTCTATTGGTTTATTGTACAGATTTATTTTGCATATTGCTTGCTGAGCTCTAGCTGTGTGCTCAGTGCTGTACAGATAACGGACAAAGTCCTTGTGTGCCACAAAAGGCTCACGATCTAAGTTAGACAGACATTTATAGTCCAAACAATCTCATGTATGAATCAAATGTATCGGAACACTGAGAACAACTGACATCAACTGGAACTGATGCTAAGGAACTGGGGTTAATGTTTCAAAGAATGGCCTGCACCTGTAACTTCTCTTGGAGCTGTACATGAGTGTTTTGCCCATATGGTTTACACTCTGCAGGTCATGTTGGATCCATTACTGCTCTTGGGCCTGATTTTTCAGAGATGCTGAGTGCTGGCAGCTCCCAATGACTTCAACTGGAGTGGCTGGTGCTGAGCATTTCTGAAAACCAGGCCCCTTGGATCTTAGGAGATTTTGGTGGCACGCACAGACTCATTTCACCTGCCACTGGCCCTGAGGCTCTGCTTGTTCCTCTTTCATGTGAACCTTTCGCGGTAATCTGTGTTGTGCAAGTTCCCAACAATGCGCACTACTTGAAAAGCGCCGAACCAGTACAGTATGCAACGACTCACCTCTTGACAACAGTGTTCCACATTCTACACTGGCTTCCAGTTTGCTTCTGAGAGAAGCTGAAGATGTTGATTATTATGATGTAATATTTATATTGCATTAATAACCTAGCTTTTATATAGAGCTTTAGATCTCAAAGGGGATGTCTATGCTGCAATAAAACACCTGCAGCAGGGCTATAGAACTGCGTTGTCACCGGCCAGGCTTGGGGACCTTATGAGGAGGGAGGGGCCCAAAGCCCAGGCTCCAGTCTGAGCCCAGACATCAACACTGCAGTTTTATAGCTCTGTAGCCCAACTGACACAGGTCAGCTGCGGATGTTTTTATTGCAGTGTAGACATACCCAAAGTGCTTTATGAAGGAGGGCACTATCATTATGTCCATTTTACAAATGGGGAAACTGAGGCACAGGGCGAGAAGTGATTTTCCCTACGTCACCCAACATGCCGGTAGCAGGAATTGAGCCCAGGTTTCCTGCAGTCTGGTCTGCTGCTTCACCCACTAGGCCACACTGCATTTAATATAGCCCCTCCCTAAGGAAGGCAGAATAGCCCAGTGGGTAGCACCGTGGACTGAAGGGCAGGAGGCTTGGGTTGCATTCCCAGATGTATTCTCGCTGACCTTGGTCAAGACACTTCATCTCCCTGTGCCCCAACCCCATTTGTAAAATGTTCATGATGATCCTGAATCTCCTTCGCAAAGCATTTTGAGCTCCAGGGGGGAGACATGCTACATAAGATCTAATTGCTGCTGTTATTATTTATGGCTATAACAAGTTTTTAGATAAATAATTTAAAAGTGCAGACTCAATACATGAAACAGTCAATCGGAGCATGAATTACTCCCACTTGCTGGAAGCCCCTGCGAGGGCAGGCCCAGAACGGATCAGTGCCATAAGAGGAAAGGAATCTATTAGCAGCACATTCCTGATCTTGAGGGACGAGCCCTTCTCATTGCTTTAAATCATTCTGGGTTTTATTATTCTGTGTCAGCACTGTCAGTGCCTATAATCCTCAACCAAAAGAGGCCATCCTAACCGACCAAGAGGGGGCTTCAAGTGAGGAATCCCTTTCAGCAAGGATGTGGCAAGCAGACTGATAACATAAAGGAAAAGAGAAAATACCCTGAGCTGAGATGCATAACGTTAGGGCCTGATCCTGAGGGCAAATGCTAAGAGATCTCAGCTCCAAATGAAGACAATGCCTCTCCGGATTGGGCCTTAATTTTTCTCCCTGTTTAAACTACCTTCACTATTATAATTAGAAACTAAAAACAAACCCATGCATGATTCCTCTGCTGTAAGAGGCTCATGTGGTCCTGAAATGGGCCATGCTTACTGACCAGCCATGCATTATAACCACTATAATTGAGCAGGTAATTATTATACATGCCTTGTAAACACACACCATTGGTAATGCTCATGTTGTGCACACAGGAAGGATCCATGCAGCAGATAAATGTTACTTCTGCATTCATTATAAATAGCTGCCATGGTTCATGTTCCTCTTTGTGTACATTATAAATCCACAAAGCAGGTAAAATGTATTATGCAGGCAAAATTTATTAGGTATGCATTAGAAATTGAGGCATTTGAGAAATAGTGCAGGTCTCAGAACTCCATGCTGTTTGCAGTCCCAATACACACCCAACGGTGTTAACTGCCCACTTCATTTTCAGTGGCTTCTTGCAACACGCATTAATCCCTTATGTTTAACAGTCTGTCCCACCTTGTAGTTGTGGCAGTGACACTCTGACTACCTTTTCCAGTTCTGAAGAACAGCTCTGTGTAGCTCAAAAGCGTGTCTCTTCCACCAAGAGACGTTGAGCCAATAAAAGTTATTACACTACCCTTCACCCACCTTGTCTCTCTAGGCTGCATGGTGTCAGGCAGTGTGGCTTAGAGGATAGGGCACTGCCCTGGGATTTAGGAGATTTGTATTCAAGTCCTGGCTCTGCCACTGGTTTGCTGGATGACCCTGGGCAAGTCACTTTCTCTCTACCTCAGTTTCCCATGCTGTAAAACAGGGATAATGATACTGACCTCCTTTCTAAAGCACTGGTAGCTCCATGGATGAAAAGAGCTAGATATTATCATTATAATATATTAGAGAAGGCAGACGTGATTAGCTATTAGAACGAGAGGTGGAGTGTGCGTCAGGAACCAAGGGCTCTACTCTTAGCTCCTTTTGTGATTATGTGACCTTGGGCAAGTCATTCGCTCTCTCTGTCTCAATTTCTCCATCTGTCAAATGGGAATTATTTAGTCAACTTTGTAAAGCACTTTGAGGCCTCAGATGAAAAGTGCTGTATAAATGCAAAGCATTCGTTGCTACTGTTTAATGTCCTTTCCAAAGAACTTGCAGTTCTTGCCTATCATTCTACTGTATAATACACCCATCAACCTAGTAACTAGGCACATAATGTGTTCTGTTGATGGAGCCTGAGTATCGCTTCATTATTTAATAGGAAAAAAACTGAATTATCCAGGAGTTGCAAAGCTGTTTACTTCACTCTTCTGCAAATTTTGCAAGAAACATACACTCAGCTGTCCTTCCTAAAGGGGAAAAAAAAACCTCTAAATTCCAGAATCTTGTCATCTTGGTGCAGAATAAACAGAATCCAGATGTTTTAATATGGGAGGAAAATGTTGTTTTGAATGTAACAGCCTGAATAGAAGAACCCTGAAAAAACCCCATCAACAACCCACCCACCCACATAAAATCTGGCAGATTCTAGCTTAGAGAAAAATAGAAGTGTCCTGGTGTCATGTCAGGTTGAGAGAATGGATGGGAGAAGGGGAATTGGTTTCATCACTAACCAAACAGGGCATCTCAAGCAAGATTTATAATCATGCCAACTCCTATAATTGTCCCAAGTGAGTCTTATGAAACAATCAGAATCTTGAAAGTGGGTTTGTTTGTATTTAATACAAGTGGTAAATGGAGACACCGATTGTCTGGCCTGGATCATCACACTTTGGTATTGTTTCTAGATGCTAAAGAGGGCCATACTTGGACATGAGTGCGGTCCGGTGCCAATGATCCATTGCCGTCTCTGCCTCATAGAGATTTCGCCCCTATCCCACCATTTTTTTAATAAGAATAATAGTACCTAGCTTTTATAGAGTGCTTTTTCTCTGGATAGTGTTTTAATTTATAGGCAAAGGGAATAGAATTTTTGCAGCATGATGTAGCCATTGTGATTTTTCGACTGCTCAGCTTGCTGGTCTGGAGACCCAAGGGAGGTATAAACTGGGAGGGTAAATATGGAGTTGAAAATAAGGAGAGTAGGAGCGTAAGTCATGTCACCAGTATATACTGCTAGCAGACACTACGGCCACAGAGAAATGCAGAGACATGCACTTTTCCCCAATTGTTGTGCCCTGTATGTGGAGTTTCACAATCCATCGTATATTTGTTAACAGCAAGTGATGCTGCCCTGCCTTTCTGGCACATGGGCCAATACCACCCACGTTCACCCATGCTCTAGACTCAGCTCTACAAGTACTGTCACGATTGCCTCATGCCCTGTCTGATCAATGGCTTGGAATGCCAAGAGTGGCCCATAATTAACGAGCATTTCACTCCCTCTCTTAGAATAAATTTAGTCAGTGAGTCAGTCTGCTTGCAGTCCTAAAACAAGTGTTTGTTTCATGGAAATAGAAAGTTAGGAATTGCCAGACCAGATCAGATTGATAGTCCACTATTCTGCCTCTGACAGTAGCCAGCACCAGATGAAGATGTGATAAACCCCATCAGAGGAAAGAACAGGAAACCCCATCATGACTTGCCCATCGGGAATATCTCCTCCCAGCCCCACTGGTTGCATTATGACCTGAAGCAGGAGGCTTATGCTTTCTTTTTTTAAAAAAAAAAATGTCTATCAAAATTTTGGATTTTGATCTCTATAAATGTGTAATCCCTCTCTGAATCCTGCTAAGCCCAAAATATTTGATCTACCGTCCTGGAGACAAACAGTCCATTTCCTTTGCATGTTCCTGAGCCGATGGGGGGTCTTTTGTCTTGCCTTGCCCATGTTGCTAAAATTCCAGTTGCCTACATCACCAACCCTCTTCCCATGAGTGAAGAGCTGTTAAGGCAGTGCCCATTACAGACACGGAACTCTCTCTGCATCTGGTTAGGAATCAGTCTTGCAAGAAGAGATTGTTGGGAGTTCCTCCACTCAAAGAATTATGGACCTATTTCTAAGGGTACCTCAACACTGCGATTAACAAACCTTCAGCACTGGGTCTCGGAGCCCAGGGTCAGCTGATGCAGACTTGCCAGGCTTGGGCTGGGGAGCTATAAAATTGCAGTGTAGGCTTTCGGGCTTGGGCTGGAGCCTGACTCTGTGTGACAGGAAGATCTCAGAGCTGCGGCTAAGCCTGAATGCCAGCACGGCAATACCCATGAGCCCAAGTCAGCTTACCTGGGCCGGTCCTAGCTGCGCTGCGGGTCTTTTATCACAGTGTAGCCGTAACCTAAGGGATCTCTCGCAGGTGTACAGTGGAAGAGCTTTGGGTATGCTGTGTGGAGCAACAGAGATGCCACAGAGTGGGGGACTCAATACCCCGATGTACACTAGAGAGGTGATTTCAAACTCACCATGGAAGGGACAAACGTGGCACATAACAGGGTCAACTTATGGGTCTGTATAACCATATGTATGGTGCCAATTTTACACAATTTCAATGAAAGATAAGTTTTGTAACCAGCACCTGAATACTATGTGGTGGGCACACAAGAAAGGTGTGGCTAGATGGCTAGGTATGTAAGTCAGTTGAACCTTGGCAAGCCTTCTGGATTTTTGGATGGATGGATATATGTACTAGAGAAGACGGATGCAGGAGTTAGGCAGAAAGGCTGATGAACCTGTGGAGAAACTTAGTCTGGGTTTCGACTCTGTGTTGAGTTTGATGTAGCCTCAGGTTTCACTGGGATGGTTCGGTCTCCTGAATCCCTCTGAAGCCCAGCGGTCACCTTGTTCTGCCTGAGTGGTGATGACAAAACACACATAAACAAGCCGAGTGTGGTAAATGGTGTTTTGTTTTGGAGCTTGTGCCTGAAGAGAGTCTGGGTCAGAGTAAAGGTCCCTCCATTAAACCACTGGCAAAGGCTGCTTTTCGGCTTGTTTAAACAATGCAGCTGAACAGAGTTTAGCTTGGGGAAGGAATGCAAACTGTTTGGGATTGGGAGGCGACTCTGGGCTATGCTAGTGGTCAGATGTATACAGAAGCTTCAGCAGAATGTGCTGTCTCACGTCTCTTGGCAGCTCTCGATCGTTTACCTGATTACCATTTATAGTAAATGTTTTTTAATAAGCATGGATGTGTCCAGGCCTGCATAGATGCAAGGAAGACGTGACAGAGACTTCCCCAGATTGCAAGGTGCTGTGCAATGACTCAATTTATTAAAAGGAGGGTGAGAATTAAAAATTGCTCACCCAGTTATATAAATTCCCTCCAGTTCTGAATGAGTCTCAGATCTTGATACCAACTGACAGCTAGGCCTAGTCCATGATAAAGCTGCGAAAGGAGCGCAAGTTCATGACAATCCCTGCTACCAGCATAGGAAGCAGCAGGAGTTTAGTAGCGTATAATGTGCAAAGACGTGAACCAATTGTCCTTGGCTTGTGTCATTGTGAGAAAAATAAGTTCAAATACGACAGTAAACGTTTTTAAATCATCTGGGGGTAATTAGATGTCTGATGTCAGAGACCTAGCAGACAAAGTCACAACAACATCCCATGGCTGGAAGTTCAACATTGACAAATTCAAACTGGAAATCAAGTTTTATAAAATTTAACAGTGAGGGTAATTAACCATTGGAACATTTCATCGGGAGGTATGGCGGATTCTCCATCACTTGAAATCCCTACATCAAAAATGGATGAATTACTAAAAGTGACACTTTCGTTCAACCACGAGTTATTGGACTTGTTGCAAGAATCACTGGGTGATATTCTATGGCCGGTGTGATGCAGTGATCAGACTATGATCAAAATGGTCCATTCTGGCCTTAAAATATATTAATTGTATTACCTTTCATTTGTTGTCCTTATTTTATTGATTGGGGCCCAGATTCAGCAAGACACTTATGCACATATGTAATATTAAGTGTGAGTACTCACACGGATGTTGGTACTATTCACAGGCTTAACTGGTTTTAAGCTCATTACTGAATCAGAGCCATAGTTCTATGGAGGCATATAATGCTTTACAGTAACTAATCAATGCTCAGATGGAGGTAGATGTTCTTTACAAACCTACGATAGATAGATAGATAAATTCACATAGAAAAACATAGATTGGTATTCAATGTTTTAACTCAACTCATCTCTAATGGCTTCTCTGAGTGGGTGTTTGTGTGTCGAGTCCAGACTCACCCTTTTCCTGGGGTTTGGATATATTTAAAAAAGAAAAGAAACAAAGTTCCTCCTTCAAGACCACTCAGCCCACAGCCTAGATCTTCTTTCTATAGACCCACTCCCATCTCCATTATATCCAGGTGAGGTAATGTACTACCGGCCTCAATGGGTCAGCAGAACCTACTTAACCCTTTACCAGCAGGACCAGCACCTGCTAACGGAGTGTTCTAGGAAAACACTGCCAGCCTATTAGTCTCTTTTGTCCTTTCTCATTCCCCTTAAGGAGGGTCTGACCTTAACTGTTTGATTTTTGTTACGGTGTAGCTTTGCTTTTCTATAGTAAAATCTGCAAATATTTCATATCCCTTTTCCTGTGTGTTTTCTATGGGCCATATCCAAAGTTCTTACTCAGGACCATATGCCGAGAGGTGCTGAACTCTCTTAAATCTCACTGACCTCCACTAGAGTTACAGATGCTCAGCACTTCCTAAGGATTTGGTCTAAATTTAGCTGCCTATGCTTCATAATGGCTCCTCCAATGAATAAATATTCAATAACAAAACAGCACGAGTCCATTTGAAATGTAAAAGGGGCAGGAATTCAGAATTAGCATTGCCAGGAAGAGAACTGAATTTCACATGGGACAATCGTCATTTCACTTATCACCAGCAAACAAAGCAAAGCAAGCAGCAAAGAAAACATAACGCAACAAAAGCCACAGTCTCTCCATAGTTTGCAGTCAGCAAACTGCTCTGTTTATTTACATAGTGATGTATTTTTTGTGACTTTTTCTACCACTAGACTAATCTTGCCCTTCCAGACTGTAGATTCATTAGGTCTGGTGCCCTGAAACCGGCAGTGGCTAGTTCCTGATGCCTCTCTCTCTCTCTTTCTTTCTATTTTTTCTCATTTTCTGTCTGTTTTTTTTCTTTCTTTCTCTCAAATTTTTATTTCTTTGTTCTGTCTTTCTTCCTTGTGCTCTCCTGTCTGTCTCCACCTGTTGTCTCTTGGCTTAGACTTAGATTGTAAGCTCCTTGGGGCATGGACAATCTTTTTTGTTCTGTTTGTACAGCACCTAGCACAATGGGGTCCTGGTCCATGGCTGGGTCTACTGGGCAATACCACAATATATATATATAATTACTAATATTGAGAGACAGCTCTGTATTTAGCAGATAAAGCATGTTCCAGAAGACAACTTAGTCCCATAGTCAGTAACAAGACATGGAAACATAGTTCACTAAGGAGTGATCTGACCCTAAACGGAATATCCTCAGATGCAGTGCTTTAATCCTCCATAGCAACGCTCTTTGAAACACAGCCAGATTCACCATGTCAGGAGCCTTAGGCCAGCAGAAAGGCATCAGGCCATTGTTTATGTATCACTTTTATTTTTTTCTTTTAACCTAAAAGTTCTGTGGGGGGAATTTATTACCAGCTACGAAACGTGGCTGCATCAGTGAATGAGAAGCAGTGACATTAAAAGTAATTGACATTAAAATGTTGTGACATTAAAATTAATCATGTTTGATGGATGTTAGAGACTGAATCCACAAGGCTCCAGGGTTCACATTTTAGCAAGTTCTAACATTCATTCCTACCCTCTTCTGCCTCTGTTATGTAACTTCTTTTCCCCCCCAGTCTCTAAGACCATCTGTAGGGAGGGGCTGGAGAAGGGTGAGTGCTATTTCAGGATGTAGGATGCCTTTCCACTTGGAATTGCAGCTAGACTGCTGAGTTACCTCTGCTGAGTGCACTTACGCTTTGTCTACACTGGCAAGTGAAATACAAAACTTTTGTCCTTCAGAAGTGTTAAAAAAAACACCGCCCGAAAGACAAAGGTTTTGTGGATGACAAGTGTGGGTGTGAGCGCTCTCCTGCCGACAATGCTAACGCTGCTCATTGGGGGTGGTAGTTTCTTGTTGGCAGGAGAGCTCTCTCCTGCCTACAAACAGTGGCTACAATGCGCACCTTTTAGCGGCACGGGTCACTAAAAGCTGCGTTTTGTAGACATAGCCTTGTGTTGGGGGAATCTGCTCACTGCTTCAAAGGAAATGTCATAGGCTCGTCTCATAATGCCTTTGACTGGGACAACCCATTGCTTCTGGGGGGAAGAAAGGGGTACAAGACACATGTCAGAAGGGTTAAAATAATCAGTTTGCGCTACCCTCCTACTCATGGGCTGCCAAGTACTTACCTTTTCATTTTCAAAGAGTTGCATAGGCTTTAGCCACTCCTATTGATTTACATTGAGGATTGCTTTCAGAAGGTTCGGACAAAGGAAATGGGCGTCAGGATTCCTGAGTTTTATTCCTGGCTCTGTTGCTGATTGACTATGTAACCTTGAGCATGTCACTTAACTTCTCAAGTTTCCCTATCTGTAAATAATGATATTAGCTCATACAGAGGCTGAGGACAAGTATATTTTTAATGTACTTGTAAAATATCATCATCATTGCAGTTTTGAGATTTAATTAATTGGTACCTGTAAAGAGCCTTGAAATCCTCAGCTGAACTATGTATAACACAGGTGCCAAATAATGTTAACTTCTTTATTGCTGCCCGGTTTGCCAGGGTTTTGGAAAACAAATGCACCTCCCGCACTGCTTTATGTGAGTGGAACGCCCTTACTGAAGTACCTGACTCTTCAAAACACACTGCCAAGCTGTGCCTGTGATACGCTAATTAAGGCTCCATAAACTCTAATCACTTCCACTGACTTTAATGGGAAGCGTGGAGCTAAATTGGGAGCAACTCTGAAAGTGTTCAGAGGTTCTATTGAAACTGGATGTTTTACTCTAGGGGGCCTACCCTCACATAGCCGTTCTGGCTCCAGACCAAGAGGGAGATGTTCAGTAAGCGTGGATCAACACAGCTTGGTCAACGGAGCTACACTGATTTATACCCACTAATAACCTGGCCTCAGGTCATTAAAGATGAAAGCTGGTTCCCATCTAACAGCTCTTTGGTGTTGTTGAAATGGGCCTGCTGATCTCAGTCCAGTTCCAGGTGGAGCAGCGTCTGCATTGCAAAACCATTGTTGCAGGTGGGACTAATTGGTCCCATGGGCCGTAGTCTCAGCAAGGAGATTTATGGATTAAATAGATCATAGAGACACCTAGAGAGGGTTCTTGCAGGACAGGGCTGATGGGAGGCAGCGTAGGTGAGTTTGCAGTGTCACTACTTGTGCTCTGCCTGTTGTGTGCAGAAGCAGCCATGCAAAATTCTTCTCTTTCTGTGGGAGGAGCTTTCTTCCCTATTTTGACAGGCTAGGACAAATATTAGTGTGTTGTTGTCCTCATCATCCTGGTAAGGTCGGCTGTAAGCAGAGTGTATATCCGGGCTGCTTAGCTTTCGTAACAATTGTGCAAGGTTGAGCCAGGGACATCACATCAGTCTCCAGGGCTGTTAACACCGCACGAGCACAGAGTGCAAAAGAAACTGGCACCCTTTCCCCCAAAGGGCCTGGAGCTTCTCTGGCAGCTGGAGGGGACAGAGCACAACGTGACACCTACACTTCAGAGCCAAGTCATTTAACAGCAGCTAGGAGTACAGGGAATGTCAGGAGCGGCTTTTGGCAGGCCACCATGCACGCTGTTTCCTTTGCAGAATGAGAGCCAGGTGGTAATGACGGCAGCTGGCTCCTCCTAGATTGGAGCCAGCCCTGAGGAGATGCTGCCTCTGAAAGGGGAGGAGAGAGAGGCAGCATTTTCTGGTTTTGCATGTAACATTTCCCCACTTCCTTTTTTGGCAACACGAGGTTCCGTGTGGCCTCAGAAAAAACGAAACGATGCATTGGGCAAGAAGCCAGCCACCTTCTCACAGCCTCAGCTCCAGGCTGGCTTCGCTTCCTGGCCTGTTTGCAAACCACAAGAAGCAGCACCGTGCTGAGCGGCGCCGTTTCTCTTACTGTGGGCAGCATGGGCTGTGTGGGGTGCATCTCTTGTTTATTGAAAGAGCCGGCGCAATGGGCACGTGGCCTTTCACAATGGCCCGTTCCCCAGCACTGGGCAATTATTTGCTTTAGAAGTTCCCTCGGCCTCTCTGGAAGTCATGCTGATGTAACTGCATTTTCACTGCCAAGCCCAGAGACCATCTTCCATGGTTATTTCAGCTGGTTAGAGGCAGCCTTGTCTAGCGCTTATAGCACAGGGATGACCACTCTCTTCTGCTTTTGCAGGAGACCAGAAACTTCCACTGAAGTCAGTGTATTTTGCAGAGAGAGAATTAGGCCACAGAACTTGTGTTCTATTCCCAGCTCTAATATTGACTCACTGTGACTATGGGCAAGTCCCACCATGTCTCTGGGCCTTGTTCATCCCGAGTGTAAGGGCACACAGGAGTTAAACTGTGGATGAATTTGGTCCCACCCTGTGCAAGCTGGAAATAATGATACTTAACCAGTTTCATTGGGAGGCTGTGAAGCTCATTTAACTAATGGCTGTAAAAAGCACATTGAGACCTCGGGATGGAAGGATCTAGGGAAGTGCCACGTTTTTCTCTTTTGACTGGTGCAACATGTACAAGTTTTACAGCAGAGGCACTGTATGGGGGAGGGTAATTTTAAGGCAGCTCGAGCTGAGAAAGCCAGTTGTGTGGTTGTTTCTTTTCCTTATGCAACATGAGACTTTAGTTGGTTGGATGTCACTGGACAGATGTTGCTTCCTTAAATCCCTAAGCTAGGTCAATGATGAGAAGAATAAATAGGGCAGAAAAACTTTATTTTCTATTAACATTTTAAAGTTTTCAAAATGAAGCTCAATACAAACAAACTTTTCTCCTGTGGGTGGGTAAACTGAGGCACGGAGCAGTTAAAGTCCAGAGTTTGGCTCCCTAATTTGAAACACCTAGATCCTGGTGTCCAGCGGTGCTGAGCACCCACAACTCAGGGCTAATCTACACCGGCAATGTTTGCCGTGACTACATGAGCCATGATAGAGTGCTGGGAGAGAGCTCTCCCAACACTCTAAAAAAACCCACCTCCATGAGAGGCGTAGCTCCCAGCGCTGGTGCACTGTCTACACCGGCGCTTTGCAGCGCTGAAACTTGCTGCGCTAGGGGTGTTTTTTCACACTCCCTATGAACATTCCAGTTTTTTTCTGACACCGTGAAAGTGAATCTCAATGTCACCTACCTGAATATGGGTGGGAAATTAAATTTAAATGCACATGCACGTTTGTTTGCCAGCTCATCCAATCAGGAAACACCACCAGATGATTCATCTGACCAATCAAAACTAAGCTCTTTTGGTGGATTTTTCATAATGACACAGAGAGAAAAAATTCAAAAAGCTGTTTAGTCAATGCTAGGATAATGAATGAATTGGAGGAAACAGTGACCTGCTCACAGATACTCAGTCAGCAGCAAAAGAGGTTAAATTCATCAGATAAATTATTTGCTCAGCTCTAAACTAGACCACACATGCTGGAATAGCTGGAGTTTACTTTAGTGTAAACGTATCTGACAGATGGCTGCCAGACATTACAATGGACCCAGTCACTTAAAAGAGTCTCCCTGTCTAGAAGCTGAGTGTGCATTTTTCATGCCACTGCAGCTGAGCCTCGAGAATCAAGCTGTGGGGACCCTGGTAGTCTCAAGGAAAGTAACTGTACCAGGTGAGGGAATGTCTCCGTGATAGGAGAGAGGCAGAACCTCTTGCCAGATGTTACTGCCATGACGAAAGATGAGAGACGTGCTGGGGGGTTAAAGGGAGTGGAAACCAAGAGGTTGGCGTTCTCGTCTCGGCTCTGTCCTTGACTCACTGGATGATCTACCGCAAGGCATTGTTTTGCAATGAGAAAGAGCCATTGATGGAGGCAAAATAACACAACGGGACCAATTCTGGACCTCATCACTTATATGCTGCTCTGTTGGGGCTGGCAAGGAGCCACAGTGGGTTGGAGGAGACTTCTCTTGATTCAGGAGTAGCATAGGGTCAATGTAAACAGTCCCAGCATAGGGGGCATGCCTGGGCAGGGAACAAATCATAGATTGGAGACAGCATGCTTGTACTGCTGAGTGCTGCTGTTATTCTGGGCTGTAGCACAGCCCTGCGGAGCCTGCTGTAAGTCAGAGCAGTCCCCAGTGGCTACAGTAACTTATGCAACAGCCTGTTTTGACCTCCACAGCAGCCCAGAAAACGGATGATGGAAAGATGACGGAAAGCCACCTTTCCCCCCCCCCCCCCCCCGCCTCTCCTCCTGTGGAGTCGCACCTTCTGTGCTGTGTCTCTGAGAGGGTGCAGCACAGAATCTGCCCCTTGCTCTAATCATGGTATTTCAGTTCCTTTGTGCTCGGCTCGGCGTATTGCAGGGAGCCGTGAACGTGAACTTGGCCCAGAATAACTCCCCTGGGAGCTGTGGTTCCTTGAAGCAAAACCATGCCAAGAAATAGACAAATACTGAGGCCTTGGAGTTTTCCTGCATACGAAAACCACTTGAATTTATTTGCGTTAACCCCGGAGCCAGAACACATAGCCCTTGTGTTAAATTACCCTCGAGGTCAACCCCGGCAGGAGACTTTCAGCCCATTCCCTGCAGGCCGGTGTTTCCCTCCCCATGTGATAAGAGCTGAGTTTAAACCATGCTCCTTGGGGATTTCAGGAATGCATTTTCAAACAGAGCTTTTCATTGCTCTGTAATCCCAGTGCAGCCCAGGTCAGTGTCACAGTGACAGATGAGGGAGATATTGAGTGACAGGGGTTCACAGCCTGCAAAGAGACTAATGCCCTGGGGTCTGGGGGGGTGGGCGCGGAGGGGGGAAGGGGTCTGGTGGGTGTCTCTGCATTTTAAGGAGTGTTGTTCAGTGGAATATCTGAAAACTTGTATCCTCTGGAAAATGGATCTAAATCTGCATGGAGGCACTTGCTCTGTTATCTCCTTGCTCAGGACATTCCCTGGGAGTTCCAGTGAATGTGAGCTACTAGGGTGCTAGAATTGGTGCCAGTGAGCTGTCCCCAAGAGCAGAGGAATGTAAAGGTAAAGTATAAAGACACTTCTCTCCAACTTCTTAGGTCCTGCACCACGTACAATTCAGCTGGACCCAATGACCAGGGTACCTAGTCACTTAGAACAACCAGTAGTGGATTTAGGATATGTAGGAGAAAGTGCAGATTAAATACGAGTTCAATGTTCAATTATAAATCCAGGAGATGCAAAAAACAAATACAAACCTGTACAATAATTCATCACACAGAGCCCAATTAATAATGATCATCTTTCTTCTCTCTGTTTTAGAATGGGGAGAATCCCATATTTCATTACATCTACTAGACCAGTGTCCTCCCTTGCCACAGCCACATCACTTTCTCATATCTCCCACTTGTGCCCGTAGCTGAAGCCACTCTTGATGCAAACAACTCTTGATGTGAGGGAGTTGGTCAGTCACGTTGCCGTAGGGGCTTCCCAGGGTCTGGATGAGGACAAGGGAAAAGTTCAATGACACTTCTATTTAAGCTGAAGCCTATGTTGTGGTCAGCCCCCTTCAATACAATGAGGGAAAGGTGAGAATTCAGAGTCTCTGTGACAGAGTTTAGCTGGACATGAACGAGGGTTACCCATTCCTCCTAGGCTTAGCTGTATATACCCCACCTGACCTTTACAGTATGTTCCTTGATAACATGCCTGACCTTTTCAGATCTAATTAGCAAATACGCTCAATTGTTGCCCAAATGCCCTATTTGTCCTTTTCTTCCTCTGTTCCGCGTGTTGGAAACACTGCTTGCTCACCAGAGCTCAATGATGTATCGTAGCTCTCAGTCAGCGCTTCCTTACTCTCAGGACACTGATACCCAGATGCAAAGTGCTCTGCCTCTTCAGCCATACCTACAGTAGCCCTGACTGTGAACCTGGGACACGTCCGTGCCTAACAGGACTGCATTCATCTTTTGTGAAAAGGTCACAGGCATATTTGGCACTTGTATGTTCTCATCCCGGGGGCTTCCCTCGGCAATGGCCTTTAGGCGCATGAAGCCTTTGTTGTTGGACAGTGCCCTGTGCACTTAAGGACATGCCAAACAAACAAAAGCTTCAAAGGATGGCTTAAGAACCCTGCAGCATAGGCAGACATAGCATAATCTGTCCCCCCACATAGGTCTCTAATAGTCAGAAGAGGCTTAAGCTCTGAGTCACAAGGTTTAATATTCCTTCCAAAATGTGCTGCCATTTTGATAATGCTGGATATTCCTGGTATCCATACAAATATCCAGTCTTTATTAGGTTCCCCTCACCGTCATTAACGTTTCTATCCTCGCAACACCGCTGTTAGATAGAGAAGTGCTGTTACCCCTGTACTACATAGATGAAGAGTTGGGCCCAAGGTCACATAGTCTGTGGCAACCCTGGGATCCTGAATCCCATGTTAGCATGCCAGTTACTGCAGGGTTCTTCCTTTCAACAATGATGGCATAAGGTCTGTGAATGAACCAGTGTCTTGGACCTGGGCATTTAGACCTCACAAAAGGCCACAATGAGCTACTCGGGATGGAGAAAAAGATGCAGTTTCTGCCCCGAGGAGCTTACAATGGAAAGAGGCAGCAACAGAAAGCAAGATGGGAGCCTTAGAGGAAGGTTCTGTTTGTTGTTGTTTTATCAGTTGCGTGTGTGACCGGGTGGACATGTTAATTGTGGGAGATGAATAGGAGGGTGTTTTGTTTTTTTCCCTGCTGAGATGGTTTAACCTTTGTGGGCTTCACAGAAGAAGTCTGTTTTAGTCTCCAAGGGCTGGTCCACACTAACCCCCCGGTTCGAACTAAGATACGCAACTTCAGCTACGTGAATAACGTAGCTGAAGTCGAAGTATCTTAGTTCGAACTAAAAGGTACTTATCGCGGGTCCACACTCTGATGAAGGGATGAATGTGCTCTTGGCCACAGAAAAGTTGGGGACCACTGAGGTAGGGTAATGAACTACATAGTTTGTATCTGTGGTACTATTGTCCTCTGCTGGATAGAATCAGAACTGTTTTACTATATGACGTAGATCCCCATACTACTGGTAAATAATGCAGATTCCTCTTTCGCTCAAGTGGTGCTCTTAGAGAAAGAGTTTGAGTTTTAACCCCTTCACCATCAGAATGCAGAGCTGCTTTGAAAATGGGGGGAAAATTTGGTGAAAAATTCAAAATTTCAAAGCTGTTTCTTTGAAACCACAGGGTTTGAAATGGATCCATTTTCATTTTTTTTTAAATGTCAAGATATTTTTAACTAATTTTTGTATTGAAATAGCTTTCAAACCAGTTTCTTTACCAAAACCTCCAGTTTTGAGTAAGAAAACATGTTTCTTGGTAAATAACAAAAGCAATTAAAAAATGATTTGATAAACATAGTTAAAAAGGTCATGGAATATTTCACAAAAGCAGAACATTTCAATGGTCAGCAGTTTTTTGTGAAAAGTTTTGGTTTTGAAGAAAGGCCATTTTTCAATGAAAAAATTTTTAGTGCAAAATATTGTTAACATTATCTAGTTCCAATTGAGTGTGGTGTGCAGCAGTGTGGCAACAAGTCCTAAGTGGTCATAGATTTGTTACAGTATTCATCTTGCATATTCAAGGAAACAATTTAGTAGTTTATATTCAGTGCAGCTGCAGCTATCTCTTCAATACCTTTAATCCATTAGCACAGGAAGAAATGCACTGCTACAGACTAGGGACCGAATGGCTGGGCAGCAGTTCTGCAGAAAAGGACCTAGGGGTTACAGTGGACGAAAAGCTGAATATGAGTCAACAGTGTGCCCTTGTTGCCAAGAAGGCTAACGGCATTTTGGGCTGTATAAGTAGGGGCATTTCCAGCAGATCGAGGGACGTGATTATTCCCCTCTATTCAGCACTGGTGAGGCCTCATTTGGAGTACTGTGTCCAGTTTTGGGCCCCACACTACAAAAAGGATGTGGATAAATTGGAAAGAGTCCAACGGAGGGCAACAAAAATGATTAGGGGGCTGGAGCACATGACTTATGAAGAGAGGCTGAGGGAACTGAGATTGTTTAGCCTGCAGAAGAGAAGAGTGAGGGGGGATTTGATAGCTGCTTTCAACTACCTAAAAGGGGGTTCCAAAGAGGATGGATCTAGACTGTTCTCAGTGGTAGAAGATGACAGAACAAGGAGTAATGGTCTCAAGTTGCAGAGGGGGAGGTTTAGGTTGGATATTAGGAAAAACTTTTTCACTAGTAGGGTGGTGAAGCACTGGAATGGGTTACCTAGGGAGGTGGTGGAATCTCCTTCCTTAGAGGTTTTTAAGGTCAGGCTTGACAAAGCCCTGGCTGGGATGATCTAGTTGGGGTTGGTCCTGCTTTGAGCAGGGGGTTGGACTAGATGACCTCCTGAGGTCCCTTCCAACCCTGAGATTCTATGATTCTATGAAAGATTAGGATGTTTAAAAAATAGGGATTAGAATTACCTTGCTCAGGTTCTAAAACAGTAGTTGATAACGCATATTGCAGAAAACTTTCCTTGGCCCAAATGTGATCACATTTCCTGGCACACTTACTGTCAGCTGGCATAAACTGGCATAGTTCCACTGAAGTCAAGGCAGCCACATTGATTTGTATCAGCCCAGGATTTGACCCTCAAATCATAAATTTCAATCTTGTTGGGGATGGAATCCTTTCCAGACCATTGCTGTGTCTGGGGGGGGGGGGGTGTTTGTATTATGTACTGTAGCTGTTCTTTCATGGCAGTCATTTCAAACTAAAATATATCTAATCAGGAGCAAGCCAGTGTGAAAAATATTTGGCCAAGTCTGGCATTTATTATATTTTTCATTTATTTAGCACTTTGCAATACATTCTTCTTGTGTTCTCTGATCCTGAATTTTCAATCCCTTTATGAACTTCAAAGGCATTGGTAGCTATTGTGCCATGTTGCTATGTGTTAAAACGGCTGCTGTATTCTGCCTCAGAGGTGGCTTCCCTTCCATGGTGGGAAAAGTCCTTCCAAACTGTGTATGCCTTTCTCCTATGAGTAGCTCTTTTGAAGTCAGTGGGATTGCTTGCATGAGCTAAGTGTGCAGGATTTGACCTTCAGTTTGTAAATCTGATTGTAAAGAGCCTTGGGATCCTTCTGGACACAGTGCCTTTTACAGAAATGTGACCTGAGTGTTTTTTCAGTGTAACACAAACTAGCATTCAGTACCTCTGATGAGGCCGGGGGGCCACAAACATGCCTGCTTATCTTTCAATATATAAAGTCGGATTTACATTCCAATACACTCCTTGCTTTGCTTGGGCTGGTGATGTGACTCATGGAGTGGGATGCATGCCTCTTGTCTTTTGGGAGACAGCGCTATGTGTATAGAATTGTTTAATTCCTCATGGTAGTGGAAAAAACATGGGAAAGGATGAAGGGAGCAGATAGTAGCCTCATTTCCAACCCAAATTCCTAAGGGATTGCTTGCAGCTGGCATTGTGCTAGGCCAAACCCTGGGAGGGATGTGGAGAATGGCATAAAATAATACTACTAAGATTACTCACGGCTTGATCCGTCTCTTACTTATAGCGTGTAAATCAGGGGAAACTCCATTGAAGACAGTGGAACGACATTACTGTAAAAGAAGAGAAGCAGACCCTTAGCATTTACATTCTATCTTCCAAAAGCTTTGCAAGCATAAACTAATTAATTAATTCATACACTTTCCCTGTGTAGTGGGAGAGTATTATTAGGCCCATTTTAAAGATGAGGAAACCGAGGCAGAGCAGGTTAGGTGATTGATGAAAGGCTACAGAGGGAATCTAGTTGAATCTCAGATTAGATTTTAGTAATTCCTGGTGCCCAGTCCTGTGCTTGGCCACAAGCCCACACCTCTCATTCAAAAAATGATCCCTCGGAGCCACACAGAATGTAATGTATCTTTTTCACAAGACTAACGGGAGGTTCTGCTGTTCGTTTTCTGCCCTAGAGTAAACTGTGGCTGCATGGTTGAGAGTGGGTGGGAATATGAAAAGTGACAGAGTGCTAATACATTAGGCATTCATTTTGCATCATATTAGCAAAGCTTGTACTGGATAAGTGAAACGTCATACCCTGTTAACACACAATTATGGGAATATAACTGAGCATTTCACTAAGGTAACATGGAAGTAGTTAACAGGGATGAAGCTTGTACCTTGGAAGTGCCTTAGTCTTCACTGTGGATTATTGCTGCAGCAATAAAGAGATGCAATAAAGCACTCAGTTTACTTTGGAATAGCTTTTCTTTGTCTTTAAAAAATGAAATCCACCCTCCTGTGAACAAAAACAGCAGAGGAAATGGAGCCATAAGCCAGCCCTTTTTGGATAACTTTTGTTTTGTTTTGGAGCCTAAAACAACAACGAAAAATTTGGCTTGATAATGGTTTGTTCAGAAGCAACCCTTTTATTACCCTCCCACAAGAAACTTTTTTCCGGTCTTTCTTTGCCCTGAATTTTCAGAACTGAACATCTAAGTTGAGCTCCCACATTCCATCTTTGGGCCCTCCAGTTGATGAGGCAAGTACAGACTTGGGCTACTCCATTCCCCTTTGAGCATGAGGTAGGCATGATGCAGAGTAGGTCTCTACATTTTGAAATAAGGCTCCCTGTAAAGACTCCAGTCTGAGGTTTGCACAGCTACTCAGCTGCATCTCCACTGAAGTCAATAGAATTGTATCGGTGTTAACAAGTGGAGAATCTGAACCCATGGTATGTACAGGAAAGATATGTACCCTGAGCCAGATCCTCAACTGTAAATCCACATAGTTCCATTGACTTGACATAGATTTACTCCTGTTAAAGATTCTTGAGACCCACCCTTTGTCTGGCTTCTCTGTTTGGACTGTACATTCTTTAAGGCAGTGACTGTCTGATTATGGGTGAAAGGCTGACTCCATTGAATGGAAAAGCTTCCAGTGACTTCAGTAGGGCCAGGATTTCACTCTGTGTTTAGCACAATGGAACCCTACTGTCAGATGGCAGCCTCCAGGCGCTCCTGTAATACAAACAATATGTAATAGCAATAAATAATAATGAGGCACAATGTTTTCTCTAATGCTTAGAACAGGCTCCTGAGAGTCAGGTCACTTGGCATGAAATCCAGGCTCCACTGAAGCCAATGAGAGTTTTGTCACTGACTTCAGTAGGGTCAGGGTTTCACCCTTGGTTTCTATTCCTGCATCTGCCACTGATTCACTCCATGGCTTTGGGCAAGTCACTTCACCTCTCTGTGACTCTGTTTTCCCATCTGTTAAATAAGTATAATAATACCTGCCTCACTGGCACGATACTAAAGCTTAATACATTCATGCTTGTACAGTTCTTTGTCTTCCTCAAATGGAAGAGACTATAGAAATACAAAGTAACTTATTTCCTTCCTCATCTTCATCTTTTCATATTCTCAACCTTGCTTTAAATCAGGGGTATTTGATTAAGGAAAAACCAGCAAAATGTCTCATTTTAATGGAGATCTGTCCCATTCTCTCTCTTCCTCAATGCACAGCTTTGTAGGGCACCCAGAGTGGCATAGATTCCATCACTGGCTGTGTGAATGTTTTGGGGACAGCCTTAGGTGTTTCAGTGACCTAATGTATCTGGGAGATGTACTGACAGGTTCTCTGCAAATATCTGAAACACACAGCCTGAAATTACCAGCTGAATTGCTCAGCGCCTTAGCTGAGCCATGTTGCTGTAAAGAAGCAGACACCTTGACTTTTTTACCAATAAAACACCTGGACTTTTAGCTAGCAGGCTAAGGGACTTCATACCTTTCATTGTATAAACATTCTAAAACTGGAAGACGAAGCCCTAGCATCTTGTTTTTTGTCGTCTTTGGTCTTGAAGGCTGTAAACCTGTAAATCAGAATACCTGCCTTTTTCCCATGTGTTACCCTCCATGACTTCCACATGGCTGAGTGATCTATCAATTTCTAGCCAATCCACCCAGTCAGAGTCCTCTGTTTAGAAGGACTAAAACAGCGTAGAGAGCTTCATGCAAAACCCACGTGTTCTCTGCCCCATTGAAAAGTAGTAATAAAAACCAGAATCAGAGCAGACACATTTAACTAAAATAATAATAGTTTTAGTGATATTGGTACATAGAGAAAAGCAAAATGCCATCACCTGCTTATCCCCTAATGGTATTATGTATATTTCTTAAATGGCTTCTGAATGATCCGGTAAAGATATCCATTGGTGCACTGATAATGCCCTGGAGTTCACAATCCCATCGAATTCAGCAAGGGGCTAAGGGGCCCATGCTGTGGGGGAACCTTTTGCAAGCTCAAGACCCGAGTATGCATCTGCATTCCGACTTAGACAAGTACCCTGTACAATTGCACAATCTAGCCCTACAAGAGGCAAGAGAAGCTGTGCAGCAGCAGTGCAAAGAGGCTGTGGTACCGCTGGGCTCATTTGTGTATGCATATGCCAACCAGGCCCTCCCCTGACATCTTCATACCTCCCATCGTATAATGCCCCTCGCTGAGGAGTGGTTCTTCTGAAACGTATTTGGACGAGCCAGAACAAAGGAGGCCAACTCCCACAGATAGTGGTGTTTCTTTTGGTAGGAGTCTGCATAGCACCAGACAGATTTTAGCCCCACGTGCCCTCCCCCTCTCAGTCCCTGTTAGCTTTTAAAAGGAATGTTTTCCTTCATTAAACTGTATTTTTCTGTTCTGCTGGGGCCTGATTAACTCCTCGGCAGCTCTGATTCCAAAAGCCTCACATCATCACTTGGAAACGCCGCAACACGCATGTTCCTCCAGTTTTATTTCATTGCTGTGCAGGAATCCTGTTCTCAAGCCTCAGTCCCAAGCACATGTGATT
Organism: Chelydra serpentina; assembly: GCA_037349315.1. Classification (NCBI taxonomy): domain Eukaryota; kingdom Metazoa; phylum Chordata; order Testudines; family Chelydridae; genus Chelydra; species Chelydra serpentina. The sequence goes on along the minus strand of JBAIAC010000037.1, from coordinate 8,150,890 downwards.
TCAATCAGAGAGAGGACCTCTGCAGCGCTGCGTTTGTATGGGTGGGATCTGCTGACCTCTGTGTTTTGACACAGCTCTGCCGTCCCTGCGGGAGCTGACTTCAAGCTCACATTTTTCATTCGAGACGCTTTCACCTCACAACCAAGTTCTTGAAATGAGAGAGAGGCCGAGTGGGGCAGGCGGCAGGCGGCATGCACTGGCGGCTGGATCTTGCTCACTCGGCGTGTTCAAGCTCTTGGGAGAAGGTGACCCCTGACCCATATCTCTCTGCTGGCCAAGGAATACAAAAAGCAGATGTCCCAGAACATAGTCTTGGCTGAGCTAATTACCCTTAGGAGACTTCCATCCACCCCCAGCTCCTCCTCCACTTGCGGAAAAGAATGTCAAATCGCCATCTCTGTGTAAAAGGACACCATTTTATATTTGTTTGGACTTCAAATGCTGTCAAGGGTAGCGAAGTGTTAAGGCTGGAAAGGAATCATGAATGGCAATGGGGAACATAACACAAACAGAGGGGATAGGGTCTAATGGTTAATGTCAGGGCTGCACAGAGGTTTTTAGGGGCCCTGGGCAAAATCTGAAACTGAGGGTCCCTCACCCTCCAAAAAATTGTCTCTGAGGAGATCTCAGGGAGGGGGCGAGCTGGAGAGCAAGCCCCACCACACTGACCTCTGGGCGTTGCAACCTGGGTGAGGGGTTGCAGTGCCACTCAGGTTTGGCTTGTCCGCCTCCTGACTGAAGGAGGGGCTGCTGAGTCAAATTTCAGTGCGTGTCACTGCAACCCCGTGTACCAGGTTGCAACTTTACTCCATTTGGGAGCCCTCCCAAATGGGGGCCCAGGGCAAACTGTCCCTTTGGCCTCCCTCTTTCTTTCCCCCGCTCCCCTGGGCAGCCTTGGTTAGCACACAGGACTGGGAATCTTGAGTCCCGGCTTCTACTCATTGCTTGGGAACAAGTCAATTTAACCTCCCAGTACCTCATGTTACCCAAATATAAAATTGGGATGATGATATCTATCCCACGCGGGTGTTGACACAATGTACGTTTTTAAAGTGCTAACTTATTATTTTTAATTGCACAATATTTGTACTAAGAAATGACTGGTCTTGCAGCATAGATATTAATTGCAGTGCCCGGTGTGTGGAATAGTTGGATCATAACTCTATAACAAAACAGTTCTCCTTGGCCTTTGCATCCTCATTGTATCATCCATGAAGTCACAGACAGTCCCCTTGGTAGTCCGATCTATTTTGTCACCTAGGCAAGCTTGCCTTGGCAACAGAGAGTCACTTGCACCAAAAATCAAAACTACCCCCTGTCCCAAAGGACCAGTCACTTACAACGGGTCTGTAACGCCTTAGATCTTACACCAAAGACAACAATTGTAGCCAATCCTCTAATAAACTATCTAATGATGTATTAACTATGAAAAGGAAATGAGAGAGTTATTCACAAGATTAAAGCAGGTCAACATACACACACAACTGAGTTACAGCCTTAAGTTTCAAAAGGCAATAGGAGCTTCTATAACAAGCAAGCTCTATATGTCCCTTTGGGCTAACCTGGCTAAGCACTGGGATTCTCTTGCTTATGCTTAGAAAACCTTGCCCTCGAGAGTCCAGCATAGAGATGCAATTCCTCCTTGTTAAGGCTTTTTTATTCCTTCCCCCATTCTGCTTCCAGCTGGGAACTTTCAGCTGATGGGAGGAATTCACTCCCATGCCTGCTCTTCAAAGAGAGTGAGGGGGTGAGCAAGCAACAAAGTGTTTCCTCATCTGGTGTTGATGGGCCTTCTCTGCTGGGCAGAACCTAACGCCTTTTGTTGGAAGCCAGCATCTCACACTAATTCATGTCCCTTTGTCTGGTGTCTAGCTACAGAATCTTAAAAAGGAAACACTAAGGGCATGGCTACACTGGAAACTTCAAAGCGCTCCTTGGTAGCCCTTCGAAGTGCAAGTGTGGTCACCCCCAGCTCCTGGTAATCTACCTCCAGGAGGGGATTAGCTCCGAGCACTGGGAGTGCGGCTCCCAGCACTCGGAGCCTGTCCACACTAGTGCTTTAAAGCGCTCAGACTTGCTGCGCTCAGGGGGGTGATTTTTCACCCCCTTAAGCCAGCAAGTTAGAGCGCTATAAAATGTAAGTGCAGACAAGCCCTTAAATACTACCTTCATGGGATACAGATGTTATATGTGAGATTAATGCATGCAGCAATATACAAACATTCAATAAAGACTAAACACAAAGCGCATTTTTATAATTTTAATACCTATTTTAACAACACTAACACACACGAGCCAGATTAATTCCAGCTACGTGTTTGTCAGTATCCAAGTGAGGCATGGGGACCTTGTGCCAGCATCACAGATGGATTTAAGCATGTGCTTAAGTGCCTTGCTACTCTCCCAAATCATCCAACCAAGTTGAGAGAGACCTCCACCTGCCTGCTACTAGCACAAGCTGCCTTTGTTTAGCTTCAGTCACAGGGAACTTGCAGGTTACCTGATTACTTCGCAGACTAACGTCAACCTTCTGGAAGAGACCTAGGAACCTATCCCCCAGATAAAGCCAAAATAAATTCTAAAAAGTGTAGCTGAAGAACCTGCGTGTAAATTAAACAACAAGGCCTCGAAATGACTTAAAGGTTTCAAACCCAATTTTAAGAATTCATTTTTCAAATGATCATGGATGGGATATTTTGGACCAGATTCTCAGTGTGTCACTAAGTGTTCCCCATATCCAGAAGCCTCTAAAATTTCTCTGGGCCATTCGTTCTCTCTCCAGTAGTCCATAAATGATTGAAGCAAAACTTATTTTTTTAAATGTGTAATTTAAATTTAATATTAGTCCCTGGTTCAACCTCTCTTCTGAAGTTAATAAAAGATTTAGGTCCAGAAGCGCTTTAGCTTTTAGTATTAGAATTTTCCTATAAATAGAAATGTTGACAAAATACGTTAGTTTCTAATCCCATTCTGTGTGTATGTTTGCATTTGTGCTGTGAGTGTGTTCATGTGTGATTATCTGACAATGTGTTCCTGCATGTGTGTTCAATGTGTGCATGCATTTGTACATGTGTGCACCTGTTTCAGATGTGTAAGTAAATGTGGTTTTGCACGTGTATCTTGTACATCTGTAGGAAAGAATGCATGAAAGTGTATGCTGGCACATGTACATGGTATGTGCATTTAAGTACATCTGTGTATGTATGTGTACATATATCTTTGGTAAAGAAGTTAAGGGCTTTCTCACATTGAGTAGTACCTTACTCCTGGAGTAATCCCACTGATTTCAGTGCACATTGCAGAGGGGAGGGAATGGTACTCTGAGACACCTGACTTTTTGAAAATCATCCCCCTTTAAAGTGTCTCAAGTTGAGTACCAAAAATTGAGCCACTCAAAATCACTAGTCATTTTGAAATTCCTAGAATCGAAGGGACTACTTCAGGAGTGAGCATGACAAAAGGTTGCAGAATTTGGCCCCATATATTTAAAAAAACGTGTTGCTAAAAAGAACTGAAACTTCGCTATTACTCTGTCCACCATATACCGCTTAGGTGCCTGAGCTTTTGCGTTGCTTAAAACATTTCTGTAGTTTTAATACAAATATTGGACTGGGATGAAAGAGCAAACCTCTCTCTTTTGTCTGCAGGACCTGTGGGGTTGACCAAATCCATTGTCTTTTAGCATGAAGATAAATGTTTAAATATTTAAACTGTTTCACCAAAGTGTTGTGTTTTATGATGTGCTGAGTGACACATCAGCTAGCCTGAGGGCTAAAGAGGACGCTCATTTTTAAGGACTACGTGCCCAGATGTGAGCCAAAGCTTATGCAACCTAGGAATTGCTGTAGACGATCAGAATCATGGGCCTTGCTCGGAATAAAGCTCCCATTGTTGTCCGTGGGAGTTTGCTTGAGTAAGGAGTGAGTAAAGGCTTTAGAAATCTGAACACTATCGTAATTTTGAAATATATTACATGACGCTCAGGAGGAGGACTGTGAGTCAGTGGGGGTGAGGAGTCCAGGATCAGACTTAACGTAGCCACTCCGTTATTAGTAGATGAAGCTTAAGGAACTGACCTTTGGGGAAATCATCTGTTGTATATCTCTAGTAGAGTGCATAATGTCTTATTTGGGTGGATTCTGCCCTCTTGTGGCAGGAAGGTTTCCTAGAGATGGGTGGAAAGGTGCTGTAGCCCATTGTGCACAAATATGGCTCTATGATGCACAGAACCAGCTCCAGGGTACTGTATCTGTTGCTTTTGCGAACCAGCAAATGTCTATTCCTACCAGCCCACAGATAACCACACAAACAATTACGGATGGTTTTGCTTCCTTAGGCAATCGCCCATAAGCAGAGCCAGCTGATTTTTATACTCATTAAGTGGGGTTTTTTTTTAATTCCTCTGTTTATAAAATTAGGAGCAAACCAGAGAGGATAGAATACTGTTGCATTTTGGACAATGTGGTATCCCAATGATCTCGCCTAGATATTCCTGGCCAGGACTTTGAGACCCCCAAAGAAGATGCTGCCTCCCTAGGAAATCCAACCCAGGTTATACACGAAGCCCAGTTTGATGGCACAGAAAGGACTTTGGGAGTTTAGTCAGTGCTGTGTGTGAACACTCCCTGCAGTGGCAGATCAATTAAGCTCATTGATTAATCACCTAGTGCAGTGGCTCTCAACCATTCCAGACTACTGTGCCCCTTTCAGGCATCTGATTTGTCTTGCGTACCCCCAAGTTTCACCTCACTTAAAAACTACTTGCTTACAAAATAAATAAAAAAATACAAAAGTGTCAGAGCACACTATTACTGAAAAATTGCTGACTTTCTCATTTTTACTATATAATTATAAAATAAATCAACTGGAATGTAAATATTGTACTTACATGTTAGTGTATAGTATATAAAGCAATATAAATAAGTCATTATATAACATTTTAGCTTATACTGACTTCTCTAGTGTTTTTTATGTAGCCTGTCGTAAAAAGGCAAATAGCTAGATGAGTTGATGTACCCCCTGGAAAACCCCGTGTACCCCCAGGAGTACACATACCCCTGGTTGAGAGCCACTGACCCAATGAGTGTCAGTGGCTTAACTGATGGGAGGATCCAGCAATTTAGGCCATAACAGAAAACAAGCATTTATCTTTAGAAAGAATAAATAATTGCACTTGGGATATGAAAACAATTATCCCAATTGTGGTCACTAGAAGCTTTGGCAACAGTGAACCCAGCTATAAATTGAATTAGCTTTTCCTTTATAGAAGCTAGCCAACGTGGCTGAGTGGGGCCTCCTCCAGGCCTGTTGATTCCTGTAGAGAGCAGGGTGAGGGAGATTAATTTGCAGCAGGAATCCACCCATCTTAAACTCTGTGGCAGTGAAGGTTGAAGAAGTGCCAGAGTAAAAAGGAGGGTGGAGTAGGCGCTGGCTGGGCGCTGCCTTCAGTCTGGCTGATGTGATAATTTGTCACAGATGCTTTTGGCCATGTATGGAAAATTTATCTGTAAGGAAAATAAGGGGGAAATCTGCAAAATGCATATAAGGTGTGTGTGCATGCAACTGGTCCTATAAATCCTGATTCTTACCCAGGGAGCAGAGATTTTATAGGCTATGCATGCTGTTAATTCAGAACACACATTAAACCAGTCAGCCCCTTTCTTCCCATGTTATTATTGTATCACTATTATATTGCACAGATATCCTGAGCAGTGCCTTTTATCCAAGCACGTGACAAGTATCAGTTAAGCAACACAGATAGATAAACTGAGGCACAGGGAGTGAAGGTCAAACAGCAATTCAGGAGCAGAGCTGGGAACAGGACCCCGGAATCCTGGCTCCAGCATGCATGCTTCTGAGGGTAAAGGTTGTCCCAAAGGGAGGGAGAGAGCAAGCAAGAGAAGTCCAGGCAAGTGTCATTCTTGTTGTCTCCTTACACAAATGTAAAGGAGAGGTTAAAGGTGGAGAAAACCTTTCAGCCTTTCTGAATGTAAATTCTGAGGCACAGTCATAATGTGAAGTCCCGCAGTGTGACCAACTCTCGCGATTTTCTTCACAGTCTCACAACATTTAGTTTTTTTCTTAAAGCCCCAGCTCATGGAATCAAGAAATCACAGGAGCTTTCCTTTAATAAAATAATAATTAATAATAAATAATTAATAAAAAACTTAGCAGTCATGTTTGCAGACGAAAGTTTGAAAACATGATCTGACTGCACTCTAAAGTCTCCATACCCAAAAGAAGCCCACATTTATTTTATTTGTTACCAATCTAATTATTTTTAAGGCAATCTCACAATTTTAGCGTAGGATGACCAGATGTTCCGATGTTAGAGGGACAGTCCTGAAATTGTGGGGCTTTGTCTTATATAGGTGACTATTACCCCGACCCCCACTCCACCTCCTGTCCTGATTTTTCACACTTGTGATCTGGTCACCCTATTTTAGGAACCTGACCCATCATTTTTGAATATTGAGTTTGGCAATAATGTGTTCATGTCTGTCTGCTTAACGTGCCTTTAAACATGTGGCTAACCTCACAGCAGCAACAATGCCTGTCCGTTGGGAACAAGATGAAAGACAGACTCCATGAAGGCCGAATGTTAGTCTTCAGATAGGTGGTGATCCCACACGTAACCATGCCTGAGTTTTACTTTGAAAAACATGTTCAAACGAATCCCCAAACTCCCTGTGAAAACTCAGTCAAAACTGCCATTTCTCACATTGATTTCATGTCTGAACCAGAGATAACCCTGAGGCAAATGCTCAGAACCTTCCCAGTATACCAGAACTTTGGAGCTGTTTGGATCAAGATCCAAATTAGCATCTCAGGGCTAATTTCTAATCAAAGCCATGAGATGGGCATGGTTCAGTGCAAAGGAATACTGTAGCCTGGATCTATTTGGAACAGAGCCTGATTTAGTAACAGTTCCATGAAACTGGGCTTAATTTTGAGTTTGTAAGGAACCCCCAAAACAGGTGAGTTTCACGATGACTCACGGAGTCCTAATATTAACACAGTGCATGAAAATGTAATGCTTTGCCTGGCATCACCCAGTCTTCCTTTTTCTTGATGTCAGATGCATGTAAGGATCTGATTCCCTCTAGTGGTCCAAGTTAGGATTTTTTTTGTAATGGTAAACTGTTCAAGACAATCAGGGTTCAGGGCCAGCTCACTAACCTAATTGTGCCATGCCCGCTTTACGGAATATCATACTTTTATTTCCCGGGCTTGACCTCTTACTTTCAGTGCTGCAATCAACACTGAGCCCATCCTCTGGGGTTAGGGAGAGTCTCCCATTACATCACTCATCACGGACCAGTCTGGCTGCCAGGAGTGGCATTAATGTAAGGCTGGAAGGCTACCGGCTGAAATGGCAGCTATTAGGTCATGGAAGTGTAAAAGAAGAAGGAAGTAAAGGAGGCCCTCTCAAGCCCTAGGGGGTGCACAGAGGAGTGTGGTGTGCGCATGTGGGGAACATTCTTGGTGCTTAGACTATTTTTACTTTGGTCTCCACTGAGCTGTCAATACTAAATTCACGTGAAGCTTTCTTTCCAGAGTAATCTGTTTTTTATGCTCAGACACGGGGCAAATCTAACCTGATGTCAATTCACATGTGCCACTTTTAATCAGATACAAAGTGTCCAGTAAGCAAAAGTATTGCATTTTCTTTGCTACTATGAAGCAATGAGTCCCCCAAAATCAGCCCCAGCTGAACCTGTCAGTTTGTAGATATTTCCTTCCTCTTGGTCACTGACCACCGGTTTCTGTCTTTCAGCTTCCTGTTCAGTTTGGATGTCTGGGGCTCAAACGGAGTTTAAAAGGGTGGCTGAGGAAAACGTCACTCTGCCCTGTCACCACCGTCTGGGCCTCCTGGAGCCAAGAAGCCTGGATATTGAGTGGCTGCTGCATGATTCCAAAGTCGACCAAAAAGTGGTAGGTCTCTGTTCAGCCACAATTAGCATCCACCAAGAAGAAGCCATGTTTCCTTGTTGCACTGATGGGGAGAACTTATTCATGTGGGTTGGTATCAACACTAGCCTGTGAACTGGCAATCCTCCTAGTGGAAATGGGCACATATGAGGAAATGAAGAATGAATATCTCATCTGCCAGTAGCTGTTTGGCTACTCGTAGCCTCTCACTGGAAAAAGAAAAAACAGTCCAACACAGAGAAATTGTTCAAAAACACATAGGAAGCTGTGCTTATGGAAAAATGAACACACAAATTACGTACCCACCAAACTGGACAGAGGACAGATAGAGACGCCGAAAAGTGGTTACCTTTTATTCAATACTCAGATAAAGTACATTCACCTGCAGATAAAGCCAGCACACCTATCCAATTGTTTTAAATATTAACATAGACATTCCTGGTCTGTTAAAAATGTGTATACTGAGATTTCACTCAGCTTAATAAAATCACGAGAAATGACATAGGTGTTGTAATGATGCTGGAATAGGGTAACATCATGTTAAACTGAAAGATCTGATGACTCTATTCCTGAAGAATGTTTCTGTAAACAAAAGCGAACTGTTATAATGGTTGTCTTGTTTCTGATATTGACATGGCAAGGATTTGTACATTTATTAAAATTTCCCAAGTAAAAAATAGTTTTAAAAATAAATTAAAATGGGGATGGTAATATTTCCCTATTTCACGGAGGATAAATCTGTTAAAACTGTAATGCCCTCACATACTCCTCTAACGGGAGTAGGGCATATAAATACCTACAGTAAATGGATGGAAGTGTAGTGCTGTTTGCACCAGTGAAAAGGGTAAGCAGCACCAATGTAAATCACACTACACCAGTATAAACTGTGTCTACACTGTTGTACCAGTGCAGCTAGACTGGTGATTGAAATCCCAGTATAGACAAGGGTTTTCTAAACTGAACCATGACAGAGTTTTTAGAGGGATTAAACTCTGGGTACAGGAAGAAAGCTCAGTGCAACCGTAACTGAATAATTACCAACATCTCCATAATTACTAATAATCAAAGTAATTGCCAGACAGAAATCCTATTTTGCAAGCTGACCGCCTGTGATTCGTTGGTTTGGTTGAGCTGTACAGTACAGTGACTGGTCCGACTGACTGATGGGTGGCTAACTCTGCCTTTTAGGTTATCACCTACTCTGGAGGTAACGTGTATAATAACGTGAATGAGGGGCAAAAAGGTCGTGTTTCCTTCACCTCCAATTTCCTAGCTGGAGACGCCTCCTTACACATTGCATCTCTGCAGCCAAGTGATGCGGGGCAGTACACGTGTAAAGTTAAAAATGCCGGGCAGTACGAGTGGCATCGCATCACCCTGATCGTTCTAGGTAAGGTCGTTTTGTTGTTGTTCAAAAGAAAACTCACTAGACTCAATTCCTTGAGGCAGATTTTGCTTCAGCTCGGTACCGATGCACCTGAATTGTTCCCAGTATTTCACAATCAGGTTTCACATTCAAGCTTCACATTTGCCTTTGCGTTTTCCAGTGAAGGACAGAGACTGGAAGAGGCCTACAGTGCTGTTTGGAAGTTACCACAGCCAACTGAGGGATAGCATAAAACCTTCTTTCTGAATTGTAGCTCTGATTTGATCACAAACGCTAGCATGCCATTGTGGCTTTGTTGGTGATGACCCCATACAGCGTTTGAGCTGAGAATTCTGGGTTCAGAACCCAGTACCAGGAACTGGCCAGATGTCTGACGGTAACAAGATGCTGGAGTTGGCATTGTTTCCTCCCTGACTGAAGGCTTTCAGTTTGTGTTTTCGCTTGGTATACAGTTAATCAAATAATAATAATTAATAAGGATGCAGGGCCCCCAGCAGACAGTGGGGGGAAAGGACGGACAGACAGAAGGAAGGAAGCAGTGAAGGAGAAGAGGGTGGACCAAAGGGCATTCAGGGAATGAAGAGCACTTAAAGCAGAATGTGATACAGAGGTTTGCAGTGTACCGAGCTGCTCCATGATGAGTTTATGGGGATTAAGCCAAGGCACCTCACCTTCCTGGCTCTGCTAGGCATTCATATGGGTGGCAGACAGTATCTAATTCCCAAAGGGGACAAGGATGGTGCTTTGGCCTCCTTTACCCTAATGCAAATCCCAAGGAGGGAACTGGCACTGTTGGCATGTCATGTTGCTTCTGTGCCCATAGGAGACACATTCAGTCCCTGTCCTCAGGCTGTGGTGAGAGTCATTGCTGTAAAGGGGTCAGAAGTAATGCCAATAAACAAGCAGCAGCGATATTCTGCGACACCCCCCAGAATGGTTAATTTGGAAAGGCAGCTTTCAGAAGCTCCTAGAAACAGTGTCCTCTTGCCCTCTGGCTATGAGCAGCCATAGAAAGTGTTGCCACTTGATATCCAGCTGGCAGGTTCTGTCCTATTTCCCTGGGGAATGCTCAGCTTTTATTAAACTCAGTTGTTGTTGTTGTTGTTTGTTGGAGGTGAGGTTTCTAGCTTGCTTCCAGGGTGAAATCCTGGACTCATTGAAGTCAGTGGCAAAGCTCCCATTGACTTCAAAAAGGCCAGGATTTCACACCAGATTCTTAGTTAACTATTGATCCAAACCCCAAAACTGTTTCTTCCAGAGAAACCTTCCAAGCCCAAATGCTGGGTGGAAGGCGAGCTTTTTGAAGGAAAGGAACTCTCCTTACAGTGCAATTCTGCCTCCGGCACGGCACCCATCTCGTACCAGTGGCAGCGCATAAGTGACAAGGAAGGAAAAATCGGACACTTGCCACCCACGGCACGAGTCAGTAAGTCATCCCAGGCCCCGTCCTAGTTCTCATGGTGTTTCAGCAAACGAAAGAGCCATCCCTAAGGGGGAAAAAAAGAGGCCTACCCTCTATACCTCCCTTTTCCCGGCTCTGTCACTGGATGATGTTGTAACATTGGGCAAATCACTGAATTGCTCTCAGCCTATTTCCCTGTCATTACAAGAGGCTATTGAGTAGAAGTAGGGCATTATTGACTAAGAGCTTCAGTCGTGAGTCCGGGCCGCATTGTGCTAGGCCCTGTAGGTTCCCTTAAAAGGACAGTCCCTGTCCCGAGGAGTTTACAATCTAAGTATTCAACTTTATTATTTGTTGAATGTCAACAATATGATCAATGATAATAATACTTCTCAGGGGTGTCCTGAAGCCTAATTCATTGCTTTTAATGCGGGTTAGGATCTTTGTATGATAGGTACTATAGAAATGCAAATGATTTATTGTTAGCGTTATTTATTTGAATTAACATGACTCATAGACACCCCACCCCAAGATTGGAGCCTCACTGTACAAACATAGTGAGAAACAGTCTCTGCCCCAATGAGCCCGCAACTTAAATAGGTAAGACAAACAAAGAGTATTGGAAGGGAAAGAGAGAGAGACAGAGAGGTCAAGCAACTTGCCCAAGGTTACCCAGAAAGTCAGTGGCAGGGCTGGAAATAGAATACAGCTCTTCTGTGTCCAAGTTCAGTGCTCTAACCGCTGGACAACATTTCCTCTAATTTTTATGACTTATTTATTCGTTTTGCTTGTCTTTTGTTTCCATTTCAGACATTTCTAACCCTGGGCAAGTTCTAATGAAGAATCTCACACAGATGGTTACAGGGTTATACCAATGCACTGCCCACAATCAGGCTGGACAAGAGAACTGCATTGTGCAAGTGACAGTGCAGTGTGAGTATCAGAGAGTAGCGAGTATCCAGGGTGCTTTAACAATGGCAGTACCTCCTGTGCTGTTAAAAGCTCTGTTTCTGTGCAGGAGAAATGCCACACCTTTGGTTTAACCTGAATACTTGCATAATCTGAAGTAGCTCTTCCTTACTCATTATTGACTTTATGGGTTTGCATAATATTTACTGGTATAACCTAGGGTTGTACAAAAATACTTCAGGTGCAGAAACCTGGTTTCCTTTGCCTCTGAGAAGGAAAGACTGGCAGAGCACTGGGAATAATGCTGAGCTTCCAGAGCATTCAGGTGGTTCATGTACTTACAGATTTACTGGCTGTCTAATAGAGGACTATTAACTATAACATCCCAATCCAGAATTAAGCATTTGTCCCAATTAAGAGAGGAAGCTGAAAAGACTTACTGTGAAACGAAATAACATGCTGATTAAAAATGACATTTGCCGCATTTCATTTCTAATCCATGTTTGACAATTTCTGCATAAAGACCAGAGATTAGGATGTCACACCTGGTTAACCACCTCAGCTGGAGTTGTGTGTGCACCTGGAAAAGGGCGGGATACCAGGCTATGGCTAGCACACTGCATTGCATGTCCCAAGATCTATGTTTTAGAAATAAATCAATCCATAGAACACATTTTCCCTGGGTTTTCAAAACTCAGTGGGTCCAATTCACAGGTGAGATCAGCAGCAAGGTTGGAGCTGGAACACCACTGGGATATACAAAAGGGACCTGGTGTGAGTGTTCTCTGTGTTCTGCAATTTATCCCCATCCCAGTGCGAAATTGCCTGAATCTGATGATGTTGCAAAGATCATCCTTTCCATTTGAAAATAGTGTGTGTGTGGGGGGGGATGCCGAGGGAAAGAGAGGCGACTTGTAAGGTGATGGATTGTTCAAAGGAGAGAGGGATTTGAGTTTTGAAGTTGTCTGACTTACTGGTGTTGGTTATCATAAATTGTACCAGGGCATAGGGATAGGTGCTGGTTTTAGTATTTCTATCGATCTAAGGGCTTTTCTATACAAAAATTTTTCAATGGCTTAACTTAAGGTGTGATTTTTTAAAAAACCAATCTAGTTATATCAGTAAAAACCCCTGTGTCGACACACCGCAGTTTAAGAGTGGCGTACTTTGGTTTAGCTTAAACCTATACCTAATCAATTTAAAATAATCCAAAAATAAACCTGGTTTGACTGAAAAAAAGAGTGTCCACACAGCCTTTTGCATCAATTTAACTAAACCGGTTTAAAATCTCACTTTAAGTTAAACCAGCAAACTCTGTGTGTAAGCAAGAATAAAGGAACAGGTTTAAGTTAAACTAAAATAAGCCACACTTAAATAAGAACCACCACATAGGGGTTTGCATTGACTCAACTGAATTGGTTTAAAAACCACTGTAAGTTAACATGGTGCAACTCCTACATGCAGGCAAGGTCTAAATAATTTGATTAATTAAATAAATAAATTCTGTCCTAACTCACATCCCATAATACTTACACATTGATTGTTCGATTTAATTAGATATTAGGAAAAACTTTCTAATTAGGATAGTTAAGTACTGGAACAGGCTTTCAAGGAGGTTGTGCAGTTCCCATCACTGGAGGATTTTAAGAACAGGTTGGACAAACATCTGTCAGAGATGGTCTAGGTTTACTTGATCCTGCCTCAGCACGGGGGGGGGGGGGGCTGGACTAGATGACCTCTCGAGACCCTTTCCAGCCTTACATTTCTATTTCTATGATTCCGTGAAATCCGAGTGATGTAAGAGAATGGGGTGTGGGGTGGAGTCGGGCTTTGTGACTCTGTGGAGAATCTACTAACATGCACGTTTGCTTTCTGAGATAACAGATGCACGAAGTGTTGGCATGGTCGCCGGAGCAGTGTGTGGGGTGGTGGTGGGAATCTCCCTGGTCTTCCTGAGCGTGTGGCTGACAATAAGGAGGAAAGAAAAGAAGAGGTACGAAGAAGAAGAGGCCCCAAATGAAATCAGGTAACTCTTGTCTGCCCGACCCTCTTTAGGCCCACACATACCCAGCATGATCTCAGTTAACAGAGAGTTTCCATTGTCTGTTAAGTAACAAGCTAAAATCTCTATGAACCTTGTGTTAAGAAGCTTGACTTTATGCCCACCAGCATGTAAATAGTCATTAAGAAGATTCTAGACCACCTTGTGGCGATCTTGTAGTGAAAATAAAAGAGACATAAAATGCAGTGTTCCAAGGGCAGATCTCAGATAAAATACAACCCACTCACTCTCTGACTCATTCACTCACACACAGTTTCCACCCCTCCCTAAGCCTTTATTTATCCCTTTCCTAAACTGAATTCAGATGGAACTTCCTTTACATTCTTAAGTGTTTGAATGCTTTATTTTCAACGCCAAGTCCTGTCTGTAGGAGAGGGATGTTCTTGCAGTCTCTCTGGCTGTGATAAACAGCCTGCCTTGCTTCTGGCTTTAGCACCGAGTGAAACACTTCTCCCAGCATGAGAGTGGAGACTGAAGTTCTACCCAGTGCTGATGTAACACATACTGCTGTTAACACCGCTGCTGCTACAGGTTTGATGTACTCATAGTGTAGTCCCTACCAGAACTTGCCTGAAGTTCTCGGTAGAGAAATTCCTGGAAAAGGAAATCTCCGGAAATGCATTTCAGCAAGCTGTGCCCTTGGAGAACACCTCACTTTCTTTCACCCTTAATTCTGTTTATTAAGGAGTGCTTGCCCTCACTTGACATCCATTTAACAGTAGGTAGGGGTCTTTATAATCCATTCAGCAGTGGATCTCTCTGCCCTTTGACAGGTCAGGATGGCTATTAAAATGCCTGTATGATGGAAGTAAGCTGCTTACTTTGCTAAGCCCCAGCCTACAGACTGATTCCTGGCCTGTTTTCTCTGCTTCAACCCCTCACTTTCCATTTCACTTTTTGTTTCAGTCCCAGCTTCTGGCTCTTGCTAAATCATCATTTTACCCATCTCTTCCCACTCTGCTTCATCTTCTTCCTTTTTTACATGCCTGACTGTGCACCCCTTACAACAGTAGCATTGCATGACTGGCCCCATTGGTTTCTGCTCACATAAGTACTTATTCATGTTGAGTGGGGATTGCAGAATCAGGCCATCAGTATCTGAACTCTTTGCACATAACCTCTGCACTAATTCCAGAGATCTCAAAGCCCTTTACAGATAAAATTAAGTGATAAAATCTTATGAGATATGAGTTGTTAAATGCATTTTACAGCTAGGTCAGCTGATAAACGGAGAGTTTAAGGTACCTGCCACAGTGTCACACAGCAAGTCAGATGTCAACTGGAATTGAATTCAGGGGTCCCTGCACCCTGCTCAAACCACTAGGCTATTTATCTCTTTTACAAATGATACCGAATCTTAAGAAGTAACTCCTAATCTTAGCAGCAACTCAATCTGGTATAATCTGTGGATGTGGCTATTCCTGTTCTCATGGTATTTTAATTCTGCCATCTCTCATGTTTGGTTACAGAGAAGATGCAGAGGCTCCAAAAGCCCATCTAGTCAAACCTGGCTCCTCTTCCTCTGGCTCCAGAAGCTCACGTTCAGGCTCCTCCTCAACCAGATCGACAGCCAACAGTGCCTCTCGCAGCCAACGGACTTTGTCCACAGAAGCCACCCCTCATATAACTTCTCCGCAGTATAGCCGGGTGGAGACAGAGGGAAGGGAAATTGATCCAAAGAAAGTTAACCATGCCACCCTGGTGAAAATGGGAGCCACCCCAGTCATGCTGCCTACTCAGAGCCGGGCCTTCCAGACCGTTTGACTGCTCACCTGCTATTCTGAGACTCCAGCCATCCAGAACTACTGTACATGCCACCAGCCATATAAGAATAATTAGATTA
This sequence comes from Chelydra serpentina, assembly GCA_037349315.1. Taxonomy (NCBI): domain Eukaryota; kingdom Metazoa; phylum Chordata; order Testudines; family Chelydridae; genus Chelydra; species Chelydra serpentina. The sequence goes on along the minus strand of JBAIAC010000037.1, from coordinate 8,135,355 downwards.
GCTTATCTTCCCGGGTAGTTTTTTTTTTTTTTTTAACCACTTCTGATTATTCACTCCACAAGAAGCCCTCAACATCATTTCTTTCTGCATATTCCTATACTGCGGTTCAGACACTGACTTTTTTTTTTTAAAGAGTTCTGAAGTTGGAGAAAAAAGGGGGCTTTATTTTGTAGTTAATATTTAAAAAAGGGAATGTTGGGTACTCTGAAAATATAGCTGAAAATTTGGAGAGCTGAGCACTGTGAAAATTAAGTGTAATGTTCTGGGGCCTGGAAACAAATCTCAGGATTTTTTAAAAAGGGATCACCAGAGGCACAAGACGTAAAATATCCCAGTGGGGTTTTGAAAAAATCTTTTTAACAGGTTTTTGAGAAATTGGTAAGTGAGCCATTCTCTTGTCCTCCAAGGCAGTGTCTTAGGGGAGGATAGTCCTCTGATCACCTTCAAAGGGAATTGTCAGCTGCTTCATATTTTTGCATTACGCCTTTTAGCAAAATAGCTATAGGAGGCAAAAACTCAAACCAAATGGCAAATGATAACTCAAATTAGTATTGAGAAGCAGCAGTAATGTAACAGATAGAAGTAACCTTTGTGCCGAAGAAAGGACCTTCATTGTCAGGGGATGCAGGTACAGTAATTGCAAGAGGAACCTGAAGACTGAGTGAATATCGACATGGTCCCACTGTAAAGGAGCCTGATTCTGCTCTTATTAACACTTGTATAAATCAGCAAAAGGTACTACAAAAAGGTAAAATCAGTCTATGGGAGATCATAACCAGGCCCTGAATCCCAAATAAAGGAGGTCCCTTGTGAGGTGAGAGCTAGTGATTGAATAGCATAGGAAGCCCTGGAGGATGAACTTGGAGAGTGCCCTTCTTGGTACCAGAGATGATGATGCACAAGTCTGGGATGAGCAGTATTGCAGAAGTCTTGTGAACAGTCCCACAGCTGAATGAACAATGTGGTGAAATTGTCTCGCATACTTCCAAGTAAGGGCTGAGGTGCATTGGTGGAGCATGCTGTGAGGCAAGCACACAGGGAATAGACAACCAATTAAAAAATTATTTGAAATCAAATACTTTTGCTTTGCAATACTTAATTCACCCATGGAACTCAATGTCACATGATATTACTGAGGTAAGAAAATAGCATGACTCCAAAAAGTATTTGACATTTACAAGAAACATACAAATTATATTACATAGGATAAACATTAATAGGGGATATAAACCCTCATTCTTCAACTTGTAAACTTTAGGGATAAACTTCCCCTCCGGGCAGATTATTCCATATTTGCCCAGCATGGTATTTATTGCATCTTCTTCTGAAGCACTTGGTACTGCCACTATCAGGCACAGGACACTAGACTAGGTGGACGATTGGTCTGATCTAGCAAATCATATGTTCCTGTATTCCTAAATTCAGGACTTAATTATGGTAACTTAGTTTTACTTTTACTAATGGGAGAGGGTTTTCTCCATCCCATGGAAGAAGTCCATTGGAAACGTACTGGTACAGTACAGAGAACTGAGCAAGTATGAATCTGTAATTCTTTCATTTGAGGGATTAAAGTTAACCTCCTTTTCTGACAGAGGCCAAGTATTTTAGACTCTTTGATGGAAACTTTAGAAAATAATGGCTTGTGATGTCCCCCAGAGGCACCAAAATCTGATCAAACACAAACCTCTGAATGTTTCTTCTATCAGGAGATAGAGTTCCATAGCCATTTGGGGGAATCAATGAGGAATTTTAGATGGCCTGTATTCTTGGAGATCTTCACTTTCTAATAACAGTAACCAACCCCCTTAATCTTCACATGCAAAAATATTCACTTCCCTCCCTTACCCAAACTGCAATATTACCACTCTCAGAGGTGCAACATATCAGCATTGTTGTGCAAGAGGAACAGTCTGGAGTCACACATCTAATCTTGAAAGCCCATTGCAAAAGCCCAAATTATATCATCTTTTGGTTAGATCTGCTTTCAAGCGCAGTGCAGGTTGTTGGCCATGATACTGTTTTACTTATGATCTTTTCATTACTAGCCGAAATGCAAAGATCTTTCTCACTGACTGACCCCTTCATAAGCAGGTGGTTGAAATTAGGGGTTTGTCCACAGGTGCGGTTGCACCCATTTAACTAAGCACATGCTTTAAAATCAATGCAGTTAAAGCGGTGCAAAAGACTTAAATCAACATTACACCTAGTTTGTATTGATTTAGCTCAAGTTGATCAGGAGCAGGTTGAAGCTAAACTGAAATAAGCCAGTCTTAAACCAAAATGAGTGTTTATCCAGAGGTTTGCACCAGTTTAACTAATGGCTTGTCTACACTTAAATTCTTCCATCCACCTAGTGCTGTCTACACGGAGATTTAGGTTGGCTTAACTACGCCGCTCAGGGGTATGGATTTTTCACACCCTTGAGAGACAGTTACACCGATCTAATTGTCTCATGTAGATCAGGCTGAAGTTGGTTAAAAAAATGATTTAAGTTAAACCAGTCCAGTGCAACATGTGTACGTAGTGGGATAAGTGGGACTTTTTAAGTAGTGCATAGCTTTTACATTGGCCCACAGAAATGAATCTCACCAGTTGTTGTTTAAATGATGGCAGAAGGCTACAATTTTACCCAACATACCCTCACTAAATTCTAAGTCATTTCTGGGAACATGTATTTCATATAAGTAAGTATTGTACTAACGTCCCCATTACGGAAATCTATAACTGAGCACCCAGAGGCTTATTACCAGAGAATGGAGGTTAAGGATTCGAAAAGCTGAGTTCGCTGAGCCGATCTAGATACAAGATACTGTATATTCTTTTTGAGCCTTTACTTGATACTCTGGATTCCCAGCCAAACTTGCCATTCTTTTATTGAAACTAGTAAAGTACAAGCTATGATACTGCTGTTCAGACCAGATACCAATGATCTTACAGGTTAAAATGAAGTCAACACTGAACTTCATTGCTAAATATGAAACCAAAAAAGAAAAAAGCTAACTAAACAAAGGGAATGTGAGGAAGAGATTATTTCAAAGAATCATAAGCATTTCATTTTCAAAGAGACATTTTCTGAGTTCATCATGGTACAATCAGGAGTTTTCGAAGGGAAACAATTCAGTTAACCATAAACCAAACTTTTTGTAAAATATTGTATTTAAAGCATTTACTGTTATGATGTATACTAATTATTGCTATAATGTGATTGCTTACATTCTTACATAGTTTTCTTTTGTTTCTCAGTGGCTAAACTGAGTTTACTTCTCTCTTCTAGTACCTGCTATAATTGGTGTACTTGTCCTGTGTCTGAGCAACACAGAGGAAAACAAATATTTATTATAGATTCCTTTGAATCAACAATTTAATAAAACTGTTTGGGTTTTTTTGGTTTTGTTTTTTGTTTTTAATAAAGATGATGCGCTTAAAAAGTCTGCAGTTGAATTAAACTAGTAAAAATGCTCTATTTTCTGAGCTTTATTATACTATACACAATCTAGCAAGACACCAAGCAAAAGCCCTGTGTTGGTAAAAGAGTGTCTTGAAACTAATAATTATTCTGTACTTACAGTGTTTGGTGCTTTAGAAATCCTGAGGAAATCACAGTTCCTGTCCCTGACCTTTACAGTCTAAATTAAACACGGTACATAAATAGGGAGGGGAATCCTGGCCCCATTGAAATCAATATGAATTTTGCCATTAATTTCAATGGAGGTGATTTCACTGATGATATTTAGGTTGAGGGTGCAAATTTCAAACTAATAAGGTAGGGTAGATATTGCGAGTAGTGATAGAGGACAAATACTCCTCACAATAAAGACAACCACAGAAATTCACCCTTACACCTGAACCATCACATTGCAGTGGTATCTACTAAACTGTATGCAGGATGACAATAAAACTTTTAAAAACTGATTTCCATTGCAAAGATTCTGGCTTTTCCTGCTTGCTTGGCTGTTTTATGCAAATATAGGCAGTTGCCCTTCTCTAACCACACTGCACAGGGTGTGACATTTTTCACAGCCCTGAGTGACGTGGCTAGGATAATCTAACTTTTAGGTGTGGACCAGGCTTTAGATCCTACAGAACTGCAAATGATAAAATTAAATGCAACAAAGACAATCCATTGCCATCAGTGAAGCCTCACAAAACTCTAGACGCTAACAAAATAATTATATTCGACCAAATCGTGAGGTCCTTATTCAAGGCAAAATTCTGCACTGTGTGCTGGAGGGTTTGCAATGTGGCTGGAGGCCTCAGGAGGAATGCCAGGCTCCTAGAGTGTGTATCCCAGAGAGGGTGCAGTATGCTCTCTGCTCCACACCCAACCAGCTAGGTGAAGGACCTGGCTCACTTTGCCTCTCCTCACCTTTTCAGACAGCTGATGAGGGGAGGGGAGGGGGGCGGAGCTAGTATGGTGCAGAAAAAATGCTATTAAACAGAATTCTCACCCTGCCCTTGTGCACAGGGGAGGGAAAGCAATTTGAACCCTCTCCCACTGCATATCCATGCAGGGACTGGAGAGAATATGGCCTCTAGTTCCTACTCAGGCAGACTCCCATTGAATTTATTATGGGGATTTTTACTTCATTTAAAGAATCTAAACAATTCACAGCAACGCTAAGCAGGCCTGACCCTACCTGGTTTATGATATTGACATTCCGGGTTGCAATCCAGACCAGTGAGGGGCTGCGTCACCCTTGCCCTGCAACTTGGGGTGCCTCACAATGCTTTGCTGCTGTAGCTCCCACTTGTGCCACTCACAAACAGCCTGCCAGCATGCAAGTCACACCCTGAGCGTCTGTGTATAGCCACAACCCTAGTCCAGCACCTCTGACCCCAGAAGCCTGTCAGCAAACAGGTGGTATGACTGTTTAGGGTTTGTGCTTGGCCATATGCTTGTTTTGTATCAAAGGTTCCTAAAGAAGCATATTATAGGCGAACAAATACAGTTATCCACTGTATTTTTTTCCACTGCTTGCATCCGAAGAAGTGGGTATTCACCCACGAAAGCTTATGCTTCAATACCTCTGTTAGTCTATAAGGTGCCACAGGACCCTTTGTCGCTTCTACAGATCCAGACTAACACGGCTACCCCTCTGCTACTTTAGTTATCCACAAATGTCCTTCCTAGCTGCTATTTTAAATGCACCCTCTCTGCTGGGACGCTTCTGCTGCAACAACTCATTTTGACAGCATGAACTGAGTGGCACGTGGCCGTGGATTACTATATATATATTTCCACTCAGATAAATAATGTGGAGATTGTTGCATTGTTATCCCTTGGTTTATTTCAGTGCATTAGCACCGATTATGGGCAAGAGAAGCTTACAAAGGATTAAAAAGTGGGATTGAAAAGATCCCATTGAGGCCAGATTTTCCTCAATGGAGAAAACTCTGCATCACCCTAAAGCAACCCCTTCTGACAAATATAGGGCCAGTTTTCCTCTGACAGGTCAGTTGATCTGATGCAGGGAATCAGGGTGTGGGGGGAAATTGGAGGATCTTCATGTGCTCCCCTGCCAAAGGATAAAAAGGAAGGCTGCAGGTTGACCCTCATTCCTAGAAGAGTTTGTTATATTGTGAGATATTCCCTGAAGTAAACAGTTAAGTACTTTTTTTAAAAGGCATGAACCGATGTATTATAAATAAGAACAGCATTTGCAGTTGCTAGGATAAAAATTACAAGTACTGTCAATTGTTTCAGGACATAAAATGATCACCAGCTGGTTTAGGAAACAATTACCATTCTCCCCCGTGATACTGTCTGAATCATGTAGCACTGGCCACTGTTGGTGATAGAATACCTGATAGGCCCACTGACCTATTTTGCTATGCAAAATCCTATGGTATATTAGATAGTGAAGTACATTATGTAGGGGAACAGGATTACACCTTTCACCAAAGCATCCAGAATTGGCCACTGTCTGAGGCAGAATATCAGACAAAAAGGACCTCAAAAAGTTCTGGTGTGGCATACTCTAATGTTCTATAATAGAAGATTGAATAAGGAGACACATTTGTTTTGCCTCCCTCTGAAGCATTCAGCGTTGGACACTATTGGAGACAGGATAGCAGACAGAATGGACTATTCATCTATTCCAACACATGGTAGCAGTAATAATGATAGCTAGATTATCTACAGTGCTTTTTATTAGATTGCAGAGTGTTTTACAAAAGAGGTATCATTTCCACCCTTTTACAGATAGGGAAACTGAGGCATGAGATGCAGTGACTTGCCCGAGGTCACCTGGTAGGTCTGTGGCACAGCCAGAAAGAGAAACCAGGTCTCCTGAGTCCCAGTATAGTGCTGTAGCCACTGGACTACACTGCCTCCCGTATGGTCTGGTATTACACAATGAGATGCAAACAGTGCATGCTCTCCATTAAAATATCATACATTAGCTATTGTTGGAAATGAACCCATAGTACTTAGACAACTGATTTATCCCTTTCTGTAGAAGCCTATTGTATGATATTGCACAGTGGGATACACAAGAATTAAACAGCGGTGTCCGGCCACTGGTGAAGATTGGCCTGCTAAACCCAGGGTTGTGAGTTCAATCCTTGAGGGGGCCATTTGGGGATCTGGGGCAAAAATTGGGGATTGGTCCTGCTTTGAGCAGGGGGTTGGACTAGATGACCTCCTAAGGTCCCTTCCAACTCTGAAATTCTATGATTCTATGAGTCAGTGGCTGATCTGCTGTCAATACTCCTAGTCTGGCATGGTGGGTGAAGTATGTGATGGAGAGGTGGGGTGGATTACACTCTTCTGTGAAGCAGTGTTACTCAATCTCTTCACATTAGCAACCCCTTATTTAAGGTGAAATTGTTTTGTGACTAATCCCCAGACATTTACTATTGAAAAGTAAAATAAACAAAACAAAAACAAAGCAGTGGTAATATATCTAATCTGAGCCTGTACTTGTTTTCAAAGGTTGACAGGGAACACTTGACCTTGAAGAGTATGGATGAGCAGGCAGTGGGAGAGGGTTTTTTTGCCTTTAATAATTAATAGCTCTTGTATACTAGTTTTCGTCAGCAGAGCTCAACAATTTTTACCAAGGAGCAACATTACCCCTAATTTAGGGATGCGGAAACTGCAGCACTGAGCAGTGATGTGACTTGGCCAACACCAGATCTAGCACCTAAGACTCCCCAATTCCAGCCCAGTGCCTTATCCACTAGGCCACATTACCCCACCCTGTATGTGGTACTGCTTTGGCTTGTAACGGGGGATGCCTAAAACTCAGGACAACTTAGCTACATCACTCAGGGATGTGAGATGTTTGGCTCCCCTCTCCCCCAAGACGTGGCTATGCCAAACTATGCACTTGTGTAGACAGGGCTCCGTGATGGAAGAATGCTTCCGATCTGCCTGCCTCTAGTGCGGTCAAGGGGCGCTGGAACACTTTTATAGTTGGGGGTGCTGTGAGCCATTGAACCAAATTGTAGATCCTGTTTATAATGGAAAACACTTCAAGTCAGGGGGTGCGGCAGTGCACCCCCCCTCCCTAGTTCCAGCACCTATGGGGGGAATGGATTACTACAGCGACTGAAGGACCGGGGGACGGGGGGCTGCAGCGTCTGCACCACAGGGCCCCCAGGGACATGCTGCAAGGAATGAGCATGGGCGGGGAGGCCTTGGCATCTCCCCCCAGACAGCCATGCACAGGGGGGAGCAGGGAGAGGTGCATCATGGGACGGGTAGAGGGGGCCCCCCAAAGGCGCCTGAATCTGGCTGTTGTGCGAGTGGGAGGGGGCCTGCAGGGACGAGGCTTCCCCTGTGGCCCCCAGCCTGGGCTGTGCGCCCCTGATTGCTCCCCCCATGCCGCCTCCCACCCCCCGTAGCTCCAGCTAACCGCCATTTTGTTCCCCTTCCCCAATCTCCCTCCGTGCCCGCGGCGACCGCATATGTAACTAGCTCGGCCAGTTCCGCGATCGGATTGGTCTTCCGCTTCCCTCCCCCCCCCCGCCTTTCGAAATATGCAAATATAGCCACGCTGTGATACGATTGGTTAAATTACCGGTCTTCCTCCTTCCGCCTTCTCCCCACCGGCCGGCGTAAAGTTCTCTTTATGCAAATAAAGCGGCAGCCTGGAGCTCTGATTGGAGCCCGCCGTTCCTCAGCTCCACCCCAGCCGGGCACGGGCATGAAGGTTCGAGAACGCCGGCCGGCAGGCCCGCCTCCTTCCTGTGTGCGTCACTGAGGGGGCGTGCTCCACTCGCTGCGATTGGCTCCTGCCGCGGGGAGGCGCGTCAGGATTGGCCGGCTGGCGGCGAAGGGGCGCGTCAGTTCTGGAAGGTTCCGAGGGGGGTATATAATGCGTGTGCGGGGCCAGCAGCCGGTCTCATTCAGCACTGCAGCTTCAGCATCACCATTTGCCCCCCTTTCCTAAGCCACCTCGCGCTGAACAGGTACGAATGGGGCCTTGTCTCGCGGTTAGCCGGGACTGTGGGGCGGGAGGGAACGGTCTCAGCCAGGCCGGGCTCGCCGCTCTTGGAGCGGGGGTAACGGGCCCGCAGCCCGGCCGGGCTCTCTGGGTGGGGGGGGATCGCGGTCTCGTTTCTACCCGGCTCGTTGTTTTCAGGTGGCGGGGGGCACCGCAGCGGGGAGGGAACTGGGGCCTGAAGCTTCCCCCTTAGCCGGCTGCCGCGCTCGCTGCCCAGGGAGCCCCCCGGGGTGGGTGGCCCGCATTGCCGCGGGGAGGAGTTTCTCGTGTCCGCTCCGGCAGCGGCTGCCGGCTCCCTGTGGCCGGCAAGCGGCGGGGAGTGAACGAGGGAGCGGCACTCGGCTCATTGCGGGAGGGGCGGATGGGGGGGATTGAGACTGGCTGCGGCTTCCGGCCGGCGTAACGCTTTTCTCGTCCCACGTGCCCAGCGCCGCGCCCCGCCGGTTCCGGGAGGCAGCGGGGGCGGGAAGGGGGGGGGGGGGAGAGAACTGTCCATGTGACACCGCCCCAGCGGCTGGTTCCGCAGGGGCTGGCCAGAGCGCAGGCGCTAGAGCGCCCGGCCTGCTTGCCACGTGGTGCGCCGGGGCATGATGGGGCGTGTAGTCCGAGAGGCTGGCCCGCACGTGGTCTTTAAGCCCCCCTTCCCCCGCTTTGTTTCCGGGTGCGTTTCCTCATGGCCTGGCCGCGTGGCTCTGCGAAGGCTGTGAGGCTGCTGTGGTGCAGTATGGAGACTTGGCTTTGCAGCGTGCGCCACCTTCACCCACGTGGCCGGAATGACCCCCCGCCGCCGCATGTCGGGTGGTGCGCCCTGCGGAGCCTGTTTAAATCGCAGCTACGTTTTTCCGTCCCGTCAGCTTTTATTGGCCAAATGGCTCAAATTGCAACAGGTGATACAGGATTCTGTACCCATGGTAGCTTTTCTACCTGATTAAAGGGCCATTTGACCTTAAAGTTTAGCTGTAAATATTGACTTCATGAGTCTTTTTAGCGACTAAATTGTAAGGGATTTTTGTCCCTTCAGGTAAGCTTTTTGGTTCACTCTGAGGCCACATGGTATTGTGTGCCTGTGTTCTAGTAGCTAATCTGTGACACTCAACTCCAAATTAGTTATTGATACTTTGCAGGGAAGCAAATAGAAACATGAGCTCCTGAACTTTTAAATCTTGGTATTGTTGTTTTTTGAACTGAAGTGTTTGCATGTGTAGTAACAAGCTTCTCATTTACAGGCAAAATGTCTAAGGGACCAGCAGTTGGAATTGATCTTGGCACCACATATTCCTGTGTTGGTGTCTTCCAACATGGCAAGGTGGAAATCATTGCCAATGATCAGGGTAACAGGACCACGCCGAGTTATGTTGCCTTCACAGATACAGAGAGGCTGATCGGTGATGCTGCAAAGAACCAAGTTGCAATGAATCCTACTAACACAGTCTTTGGTAAGAAAAGACAGACTTGAAAGCTGAGATTAAAACACTTCAATAGTTGCATTTTAATTATGCTAGCTAAAGAAAACAACTTTATTCAGTTTAAACTGTGTAGCTCTTGAGCTTGTTAGGTGGTATAGCCTCATGCAGAATTGGGCTCTAATTTGTATGTAGATGGCAGGAGTGAGAGGCCTCACTTATCTGTTGCCATTTTGGCATCCGTTAAGGCAGCAATAGCAATGCCTATTTACTTCTGATGAACAAATTCTTGAGATGAAGGAACAAATGCCATCATCTTTACAGCACATCCTGTAGTGCAGGTTGATGCCTCAAATTGGCCTGAGGCATAAGTTTTATTTAGACTCCAGTTCCATTCATAGTCCTAAATGACCCTAGTTTTTATAGCTTATTGTTTTCAGCTTTCATTGAGTTCAGCTGTTCCATTTTAACTAGTATACAAGTTAGACCTTAAATTGGTGGTGGTTTTCAACTTGTAATCTGCAGACTGCCTAAGATTTCCAGAGGGGTCTGCACATCCAGGGTTGAAAACTACTGCTCTGAATTGTGCAACTCCCATTGACCCTATAAAGTGAAGACTTTTGCCATTGTCCTGATACCAGTAGATAGGGTGGCTTAAATCTGCTCACATCATGACTGGAGACAGTCTCCATAATTCCACTGACCAAAATAGCTGGATATTTGGGATGGGAGAGTATTGTGGGAGTTTCCTCCTGAACATAACGGAAGTGTTTACTCTCAGCATGCTTTTTAGAAAGTGAATTAGTATTTACTGACAATAGTTAACTCTTTTCAGATGCAAAGCGGCTGATTGGTCGTAGATTTGACGATGCTGTTGTCCAGTCTGACATGAAACATTGGCCGTTCACTGTTGTGAATGATGCTGGCAGGCCAAAAGTCCAGGTTGAGTACAAAGGGGAGACCAAAAGCTTCTACCCAGAGGAAATATCTTCCATGGTATTGACCAAGATGAAGGAGATTGCAGAAGCATACCTTGGGAAGGTGAGACTTAAGAGCTCGAGCTACTCAGTTAACTCTCCTTGAAGTTAAGGGGTTAACAGTCTCCAACCTAGCTTGAACTTGATTTCATATGTTCATATACTGTGTAGATGAATCTCAGGTAACTTTTTTTTTCTTTTCTCCTGCCCATAGACTGTTACTAATGCTGTGGTCACAGTACCAGCCTACTTCAATGACTCCCAGCGCCAGGCCACAAAAGATGCTGGAACCATTGCAGGTCTCAATGTGCTCCGGATCATCAATGAACCAACAGCTGCTGCTATTGCTTATGGCTTGGACAAGAAGGTGAGCAAGCTGTAATATAGGACTGCTAAACAGCATAGTAGATTGTTGCATCTCATCAGCTCAACACTAGTGAGATGTAACATATCCGTAACAAACACTCTATTCCTTCCAGGTTGGCGCTGAAAGGAATGTCCTTATTTTTGACCTTGGCGGTGGCACTTTCGATGTTTCAATCCTCACTATTGAGGATGGCATCTTTGAAGTAAAGTCAACTGCAGGTGATACCCACTTGGGTGGGGAGGACTTTGATAACCGTATGGTCAACCATTTCATTGCTGAATTCAAGCGTAAGCACAAGAAGGACATTACTGAGAACAAGAGAGCAGTTCGCCGTCTCCGCACAGCTTGTGAACGAGCAAAGCGTACCCTCTCCTCTAGCACTCAAGCCAGTATTGAGATTGACTCTCTCTATGAGGGCATTGATTTTTACACCTCAATTACCAGAGCTCGTTTTGAAGAGTTAAATGCTGATCTGTTCCGTGGCACTCTGGATCCTGTGGAGAAGGCCCTGCGGGATGCCAAACTAGACAAATCACAGATCCATGATATTGTACTGGTTGGTGGGTCCACCCGAATCCCCAAGATTCAGAAACTCCTGCAGGATTTCTTCAATGGCAAAGAGCTGAACAAGAGCATCAATCCTGATGAAGCTGTGGCTTATGGTGCAGGTAACTAATTCCCTCAGTAACCTTTTTGGCTCATAATGCTGGATTTTGAGTGGCTATAGGTATATGTAAAGTCTGCAAAAGACTAACACAATACTCAAGCTATGGCTAGTAGTGAGTGTCTGCCAAGCTTACACTTAAATGTTGGTGACCTGTGGATCACAATAGCCTCAATGACAAATCACTTATGCACAGTATTCAGCTAAGTGTATTTCTTAATGCTATTGGATAGCATCTTTCCAGTTTACTTGCATTGATGAATTTGGTTCCAAAGCCATTCGTAGTTTCCACCAGAAGTTGACTGATGATGGCTAAAACCTTCCTTGGATGTCTGAGTGAGTTAGAAACCTCAGTTTTCTAGTGACAGTATTTTTTTGCAGTGTCTCTTCACGCACTACTCTCTTTCCAGCTGTTCAGGCTGCCATCTTGTCTGGGGACAAGTCTGAGAATGTACAAGACCTGCTGCTGTTGGATGTCACTCCTCTGTCCCTTGGTATTGAAACAGCTGGAGGTGTTATGACAGTCCTGATCAAGCGAAACACAACAATCCCCACCAAGCAGACTCAGACATTCACCACTTACTCTGACAACCAGCCTGGTGTACTTATTCAGGTATGTATCTGGGGTGGAGTAATCATTCTTCAAATGGTTAAGGGGCTGCTACTCATCCCATTCACTGCCTCTGTACTGCAGCAAAACCAACGTAACCTCTTCATTAGTTTTGAAGAATCTCTTCCCTGTTTGAGTTGATTAGTGAAGGGGTAATTTATGGCCGCTATGATGAAAATGTTCCAAAATCATTCGTAGTTTCCACCAGAGGTTGAAAGACCCATGCTGGCTCAAAGTACCTTCCTTGGATGTCTGAGCGACCAAAACGCCTACTTCACTTGACTTCCTGATCCTTAGGAAAATAAAATTGAAAACACTAGTTTTCAAGTATCACAAATTAAACCTCATATAGCAAAATGCTTATGCTCCTCTTCTTGGTCCTTGTTTCTTCCCCCCCATGCCAGGTCTATGAAGGGGAGAGAGCCATGACAAAGGACAACAACTTGCTAGGCAAGTTTGAGCTGACTGGCATCCCTCCCGCTCCAAGGGGTGTACCTCAGATTGAAGTAACATTTGATATTGATGCCAATGGCATCCTTAATGTGTCTGCTGTGGACAAGAGCACTGGCAAGGAGAACAAGATCACAATTACCAATGACAAAGGTAGGTAGTACATAGTCCTGGGGAGGGTGGGTGGCTGCAGTAGCTGTAAGACTGCATGATGTCCCCTGAAGTGGGTGTGCATAGACCCATGATTTGTAGAATGAAAGTCCAATCTTACTGCTCTAGTAGTACTAGAACCACCAACCCCAGCTTCCACAAGCTGTAACAGGTGTCTGGTCACCCATTGGTGCTGATAAAGAATGGTAAAATGTTGCCAATTACACAGGCATTAAATTCTGATAGAACCTTAATATTGGACTGTTTTTTGAGTTTGTTCCCCTCCTCTTCAGGGACAGTGGTTCTGCATACTGTACACTCCAAAAAGGAACCATGGGTTGATATAGAACTGAGTACAAAATTTCTTGCATAATGTGGCCTACAAACAAACTTAGTCCAACTGACTTACTATATCTTCAGGTCGCTTAAGCAAGGAAGACATTGAACGCATGGTCCAGGAAGCAGAGAAATACAAAGCAGAAGATGAGAAACAGCGTGATAAGGTGTCTTCCAAGAATTCTCTAGAATCCTATGCTTTCAATATGAAGGCCACTGTTGAAGATGAGAAGCTCCAAGGCAAGATCAGCGATGAGGATAAACAGAAAATCCTGGACAAATGCAATGAAATTATCAACTGGCTGGACAAGAATCAGGTATGTTAAAATTCCTCTCGTGGAGCTATAATCATCCAAAAACTGGAATTACAAGCACCAACAAAGCTTCCTGACTCATTTTAACCTGAGAATGCGCACACTTCATTGAAGTGTGCAGCAACAAAGGGGCAAGTCTCCTGCCATTGAAATCTTAACTAGTGTCTTTTTGTATTGTAATGGCCTACAGAAGGCAGCAGTACCAAAATCCAAGGTGGGTTCCTGTTTCTATGGGGAGGCTGTAGCTATTGGCCTAATTGCGGGGCAGGAGGTAGCTAATCTAATGGTTGCTATGATGAAAATGACTCCAAAGCCATTCGTAGTTTCCACCAGAAGTCGAAAGACTCATGTTGGCTTAAAGTACCTTCCTTGGATGTCTGAGCGACCATAAAACCTATCATGGATTTCCCCTAGTGGTACAGAAGTGTCCCTCCCTTAAAGAGACAAAGTCAGATCAGACTCTAGTTACCAACTCGGCTAAAAGAAATGGGTTTCCGAATATTTCACTTCCTGAGTGCACTTCTTGCACTTGTACATTAACCAGCAATTGCTTGCCAAAACTGTTCTGACACTGTCTCTTTAACTGTCCTATAGGATGTCTCCACTGTAGATTACGTAAATCTCAAGCTCTCTTTTTAGCAGTGGTTTCTGTTAAACCTATAGCTTTCCTACTGCTTGACTTTTGTTTGTATTTACACTTAGTTCTAGATTCTGAATTCCTTTGTAGCTTGTCAAATGCCTAGCTTACCATACTACTGTCCACACCCAGGCAAGCAGAGAGACTATAATAGTGCAAGCCCCTCCACCCCCCCCTGCATTGGGTTTGCTTTTAAGTACACTCTGGCTTAAGGTGCCATCTTAACCCCAACCCAAGGTAAATGGGAAAAGTATAAGCAGTGGGTTGGTTCTTGAGCTGGCCTTCTAGGGGCACACTTGCAGTGAGTGTACAAGTTGTTCTGTCTGTTCCAGACTGCTGAGAAAGAAGAGTTTGAACATCAACAGAAGGAGCTGGAGAAGGTCTGCAACCCCATCATCACCAAGCTGTACCAGAGTGCAGGAGGGATGCCTGGTGGCATGCCTGGTGGATTCCCTGGTGGTGGAGCTGCCCCATCTGGAGGGGCCTCATCTGGACCAACCATTGAGGAGGTGGATTAAATGCACTGGAAGCAGCATTCCACAGCTGGCTATTTCTTAGCATTGAAGGACTCAAGGCTGGGTGCAGTGGCAGTCTAAAAAAAATTCCATATTTGAGCTGCTGTATAAATTGTTTCTGGGCATTTTAGGCATTCTAAATACTTGAACATGTGCACAGGGACAGGAAGGTGAACACCATTGCACTTTATCAGTACTGTAAACAAGTGCAAATGCAATTCATGTCCTAAGGAATAAAACTTATTTAATTGGCATCAAAAGGCTCTTGTTCTTGATTAATCCCACTTTTTTTTTTAAAAAAAAAGGCAACTTGTAGCTTATAGTAAGGAATTGAGTAAATGTAAAGCAATTTACATGAGAATGGCTTTGTAACTTCAAGTCTAGTTTTCAGACCTAAGCATAAAAGGAATTTGCTGCTTGACTTTGGCAAAGACAAATTAGACTACTTTTGTAGTAACTTGCAGTGTCCTGGCCCCATAGCATTTTGGTCTGCTTGACTAAGCTTTGATCATGGGATTCAGCTCTTCAAGGTTCTCCGCATTCCCTCAGAAGAAAAGAATGAGGATGGGACTTAATGCTGCTTATGGTTGGCAGACCTGAATGCTGACTTCAGATATGTAGGCTGATGCAGGAGGAAAATGGCTGTTAATATTTACTCCAACATGCACTTCTGGACAGCAAACATAAAATGACTAGTCATAGCAGCTGGCAAGAGAATATTCCTGTTCTGCCAAAAAGCTAAAGCAAGCACTGGTTCAATGAGAACTCATACAACTAGTTTGCAGTTAAATACAGTTATAGAAGGTCAAGCATCTCCTTAACAGGCACCAAACTTACACACAAGGTGTCAGACTCATAAGTAACTTAACCATACCTCAAATGGATGCAAATTAGTGTGGGTGGGAAAAGTGATAGGTAAGATCGCTCACTCAAGTGTCTAGTGTTACTGTAAAACTGCCTGGGGTGGGAGTATTGCCTTTTCCATCTGAGGCTATAAAGCAGCTGCAGAAGCTATGCATTCTGTGCTGCAACTTACCACCTAGCCAAAGGTGTCAAATGATCAACTTTGACACTGCATATTAAAGCCATTACTAGGGCTTGAAGGTAAAGCAAAAACTTCTTTTGAAGTAAGATTTCCTGTTAAAGGAACTTCCCTTTCCTTAACCAATACATAGGAAACTAAAGTGTTCAGTGAACTTACCCTGGTTTGTGGCAAGAAGCCCATATGAACTCTAAAATGGGGTGAGTACCTGTGTAAACTCCCAAATAAGGCTGTTATTGACCTTACAGTAAAGAGTTTATTTTTTGTGGATGCTGAGGTGCAACAGAATCCAGAAGAGCAAATGCATTTACATGGTTCGAACTTCACTCCAGCAGGGCTTGTCTATGGGGGATGCTTAGAAGCCTGATAGGTTTCGGTGTAGTAGCCGTGTTAGTCTGTCAGCAAAACGAAAATAAGAGAGGAAAACTTGTAGCACTTTAGAGACCAACAAATTTATTTCAGCATAAGCTTTTGTGGGTTAGATGCATTAGATGAAGTGGGTTCTAACCCACAAAAGCTTATGCTGAAATAAATTTGTTGGTCTCTAAGGTGCTACAAGTTTTTCTTTCTTTTCATTTAGAAGCCTGAGATGCTTACTAAAGTTAAAGTTCATAATTAGATTCCAAGAACATCTACACAGTGCTTTAAGTTTCAGCAAGCTAAGGCCGCTTGCATTAAACATGCACGAAGTAGCCTGAATGAGAGCATCTACACTAGGCTTCAGTCAAACGTCTTCCACAGCTAGTCTAATCCCCAGAGTAGTCCAGGGGCCCCAGGAACAATCGGTAGGACTAGCGCTGCACCATACAGAATCAAATTAGCTTAGTTGTGTTTCTAGGTATGCAGCCATTAAAGGTGAAATAAGCTGGAAAACAGCACACTGAAGGATATTAGTCTAAGGCTCCATATATAGTTTACATATAGCCACACTACCTACTTCCCCAAGAGGTGGAGGTGATAATTACATTGATGGAGTTCTTCCATCACCCTAGCACTCTATGGGAGGATTTAGGTTGGCTTAGCTGTGTGGATTTTTCACACCCCCTGGGTTGTACAGCTGGATTGACATACATGTAGACCTGGCCTCAGTAATAGATACTTGTTCCTCCAACCAGTTAACAGCACATGGCAGTAATACCCATTGTGGCAGGTGATCTTGCTGCCCAGTCTTGCTAAAGTTCAAACTAGACTGGGCCTTCTCCCCACTCTAACTTCATCTCTGCAAATCCTGCTTCACAAGTACCCATGGGCATCCCCTTTCATGGGTGCTGTTTCTGTGTAAAGCACCCAGCTGCCTTTTTTTTTTATAAAGGAGTAAGTGAGACCACAGCAGGGAGGGAAGTGTTTCCATATAGCAGAATAGAAAAATAAGTGGCTGAAGATTGGCTTTGTAGGCTGCTTAGTTTAATAATACATGGTGCCAATGGGAATTTGAAGTCTAAAATCAATGAGCGGATACTCATCCCAGGGTAGAGCAGATTTTACAACTTAGTTGCTGATCTGGGGGCTGGAGTCAGTTTTCTAGAAGGTCAGTTTATCAAGGTAAGGATTCCTTAACAGTTGCAGAGAGAAATTATGTCGTGCTCTGAACAAAGGATTTAGAGCCAGGAGCTGGAGTTCTAATCCCAGTTTTGATACTGACCCTCTAGGGCCTTGGCCAAGTCACTTCAGATCTCTAACACGGGTTAGCTCTTGCCATCGCCAGGGTGTGGGGGTTTTGTTTGTAAAGCATTTAGAAGATGAAAAGTTCTGTACAGGGTTACCAAAAATGCCAAGGAACCTCTAAACAGGCCATATTTACAATTCCTCCTGAGTTTTGTTAGACCCTAGGGATCAAAGAAAAATTATACCTCTCTACAATTTCAGTTTATCCCTTTCACCTGCCCCCACCCTGCTGTCATTGTGAACAGGCTGTTGGTTGAAGGAAGAAACGCTTACCTGAATCAAATGGATTCGTGTTACCATCTAGTGAGCAATACTAGAAGGAAAGTAGATGAGTCTTTAAGAGCATGTATGAGGGATCTGGCTAGCTCTGGGGTGTATTGGCAGCACTCGGCAGGATATGGATGTGTTAAGTCTTCAGTCTCTGGATTTCAAGCACCTGAGAAACAATGAGTTCTCTGAGTGGTTTGGTGAGGTGAAGAGATGGCTGAGTTTCTCAGAAGGATTGACCCTTTGTCTTTGCCACAAACCAAGGTATAGTTTGAAAATACAGAACTGCATAGCTTCCTGGGCCTGTTCCAACAGTGTCACTTAGCTGAAATCTGGTCTCCATCTGGCCTATGCTTTCCAATTTTACTATTTTAAATTGACCTTTCCCCTTAAACACAACAGTGTGGGCTTTGAGGCTATGACTATGAGATCCTCTCTGAGGTTGCTTTGTTTTATATGCTATCCATTGAACAGCAGTAACTCGGTAATGTTTCGAGTCCTAGACAAAGGACTCTCCTGGGTCATTGAGTCCCGTGGCCTGCAAATGCAGGCAACTCACTTGTGGAAAATAGAGGTTCTTCAGGTATTGTTCGGGTGAATCCCCATTCAGGGTATGCCATGTATGCACAGGTCTGGAAACTTTTGGTCCAGCAGTGTCTTTTGGGGGCACACATTTGCCATCTATGTTCTCACAATATACACTCCTCACCCAAGAACATAGGAGGGAGTGCAGCCAATCCCTTTGTATTAGCCACAGCAGTGAATCAGAATTCAGCTTTGCTTGCCTCATTCCCACAGTGTAATTCTCAGAAATTAAAAATAAAAAAAACCTTACCTTTTAGCCCTGAGAATCTTTCCTTAACTACACTGGGTTATTTGACTTCTGTCTTCTTGAGCTCAGATTGGGAGTAAAGTTAAATCATGCCAGGGTTGGTTTTGGGATTATTAGTGATTGATTTGAGTTTCCATCCATAATAGTGGATTTCAATCAGTCATGCTGATGATTGAAGAGTTCCTGTTGCATAGACTTAGTTGTTTTTTCATTGCGGTCATTTACTAGTAAACGGTCGGTATTAGGCATAAGGGTAGGTCCAGGGATGGTATAAATTAAAGAGGATCGAGTAGTGTCCTGAGTACATGGGCAGATTTCCCAAGTGCTAATTCCAGTTCCCCTACTGACTACTTGGAAAAGTCACTTTACCTCTTTGTTCAATTTCTCCATCTATAAGATGGGGCAATAACACTTGCCTTTGGAGAGGGTTAAAATACTACATGTTTGTTCTGTGCTTTGCACATGTAAAGTGCTAATTATTATACCTGAGGGGAGACAGCATGCTCCAGTGACTAGGGCACTGGATGGTGAGTCAGAAGACCTGGGTTCTATTCCCAGCTCTGCTACTGGCCTGCTGGATGACCTTGGGCACATCATTTCCCATCCTTATACCTCAGTTTCCCCATCTGTAAAATGGAGAGAATGATAGTGACCTCATTGGTAAAGCACTTGGAGAGCTGATGAAAAGTACTATGTAAGAGTTAGGTGAGCTGCTATTATTATTGACAGGCTATGACCTTGAGCAAGTCACTTCATGTCTCTGTACTTCAGCTTCCTTTCCCACCTTTTGTCTACTTAAATAATATGTATGTTCTCGGTAGGACTGTCTTTTAGGACAGTGCCTAGTTCAATGGAGACCCTAAACATTATCATAATACAAATAATTAATACCATATTATTTTCTGCCTGGAGAGAAGTGAAATGAATTATGCTTGGCTATGAAATAAGGCTAAGCAGTAAACTCTGCAAATAATATTAACTTTTAGCATTTAGATAGGGATGCGAGCAGTAAATGCTCTCTGGCTCAGGACAGACACAGTACTTGTGTTGTCCACCAGGTGTCAGCAGTTGTTAATCTATTAAATTGACTCAGAAAATCACTGGCTGTTTTCTCATTTTTAGGAGTGTAGATTAAGTCCAGCGGAAATATTTTATTCAGAGAGAATAAACTCTGCACACGGGTTGTAGTATTGCAGGGTTAGGGTAACCAGATGTTCTGATTGTATATGGACAGTCCCGATATTCGGGGCTTTGTTTTATATAGGCACCTATTGCCCTTCACCACAGTCCCAATTTTTCACACTTGCTATCTGGTCATCCTATGCAGGGTGCACCTCTCAGCAAAGCAGATATTTATCTGCATGGATGCAGATCAAGAGAAGCAGTGCTTCTGTTAATGGGGGACAGTTTTCAGATTCTCGGTTAGGGCTAACACTGTTTTAGAGAGCAGGGCACAGCTGAAGATTAACAAGGCCAGGACACTATCACAGGGTGTGATTTAACTATGATCATTATTAAATATGTCTGTGAAGGTAGCTCCCCGAGATCCCAATCAGGATCAAGGCTCCTTTGCACCAGGCACTGTACAAACATGGAATGTCCTTGCCCCGTGATACTGTCCTGGCCCCAATGAGTTTACAAGCTACAAATATAAAACCAATAGGAATGAGAGAGGTGCATTTTAAGAGAGATGGGCTATTGGCTGGGTTAGGGGGGTCACATGAGCACTCGAACTAGAGTGTATACAGCTCTCAAGGACTAAAGTAACAGGTTACAAATTTCAATCCTGTGTTTTTCTTACAAGGACAAAAGGACATACTGACAACCTGGCCTGGAGTCTTTGTCCTAAATGGAATAGACTATTTATAGGAGAATGTGTGGGTGACTAGAGAAGACAGCAGAGGAGAAGTCAGAGACATGGGAGATGCTAAGGAAAAATTATTGTCCTATTTCCATGGTATAGTGTTGCACAGTTAGAGACAGCTTGTACAGTGGGTGACACCCTTCTTTGAAGTATCTGGCATAGACTATTGTCACAGACAGCCTACCTGACTTGAAGGGCCATTGGTCTGTTCCTTGATATCAATTTCTATGTTGTCAATTGGAAGCCAGAGCTGTTGGCCAGGTAGATCTCACATGGCCTAATGGTGCAGGAACCTGGGGAAGAAATGCAGAGAGCAGCTAATGAGATAAAACTCTTTGTGCATCTGGAAGGATCCTGTTTTTCTTGGGAAATAGGATGGTACAAAAAAACCCAATAAATAAAAAGAGCGCAGAAAACAGCAATATTTTGTTGCTCTGTTCAAGAGTGAGACCAATTGATGAAAAAAGCAGGAGGCCCCACAAGATAAATAGCACACTCAAGTGCTTTTCCCTTGTAACTGACAAATTTATGGCCAAGTGGTTAGCACAATTGTTTGATCACTGGCCGTCCATCTTCTAGGACTTGTGAAATAACAATTTTCCCTTTCAAGAACTGGCCCAATTATTCCCCATCTCTAACTGCCTTGCAAGGAGAGCATGCCACATAAATCACAAGCTTCAATTACTGCCTGCCTAGAAAGGGCAGGAAGTTAATTCCTTGTTTATTTAAGAGTTAGAAGAAGCTATCTGGATTTCATCTCTCTGGAAAGCCTTGTAGGGTTTGTATCTCCTGAAGTCATTAGGCTGCATTAGTTATATAATAATAGTCATCAAACTCTGAACAACATACAAATCTATGGTGAGTCTGTCCCTCTTAGATACTCCATCCACATTGGAGCAGCTGCTAGATTTCCGCCACAATGCATGTCTGCTGATGTGTGTGTGTTTTAAGGATTATGGCCATTAATTTTAGATTAAAGGTATAACAACATCCTACTGGAACATTCAGCACAGGGCAAAAGGATACTGCCAAAGTATCTTGGCTTGGTGGGTTGACTGCTGAGGGAAGAATTCTCATGTACAGTTCTGCCTAGTAGATTTGCACTGCAGCCTCATGCAAGACAAAAAACAGCAAGAATTCCAGTCTAGCAAAGGAAAGTGTGGGTCATGTCCTACTGTGGCTTATTGGCAACTGGACCAGCTTTCCCTTAGGTATCTCTTTATCTCATTGACTTTCCATCTATTCTCAAATCTCTTAGAAATCGCCAGACTGGATCAGAGCCTGTCTCTGAAAGTAGCCAGTACCAACTGCTTCAGAGGAAGATGCAAGAAACCTCACATTTATGGGATAACCTGCCTGCGGGGAAAGTTTACTCCTGACCCCCCCATAGTTAGGAGCTGGCGTAGCCATCTGAAATCTCAGCCTCATTTGAAAAGGCCCTCTCTTCCCCCTTGCATGGATATACTTACTATAAGATAGCATGGTTCAGTGATTAAGGTACAAGCCCATGGATTTACTATGAGGCCTTGGGCATATTACTTCTGTGGGCACAGGGATTTGCCTGACCAGATCCAGCTGCTGAATCAGGGGATAATGAAACTTACTTTCCTTTGCATCTCCTGCCAGTCAATACCAGAGACAGAGAGAAACCTTTGTATGTGCTATCGGACTCCACAGAGTAGCGGTTGGTGGCCCCTAGAAGAAAAGGGATGGCAGTGGGACATGTATTTTGTTGTAATAAACTATTCATGATCAAATGGTGTCTTTCTGCTGAAAGCAGGGCAAAGGGAGAGAAGTTCTTTAGTGTTTAGAGCATGGGATTGGGAATCTAAGCACCTGGGTCCTATTCTGTGCTTGATGTTTGATTGTGAGGAAGTCATAAGAGCAACAGGAGTTAGCTGTGAACTTCAGCTCTGGATTTGACCTTTCCCATGATTTTGGCATCTGATATTTTTAATCAAACCCTTTTCTATGTAGAACCATCTTAAATTATGTGCATGTACAGAGCCTTGATTAGGGTGCCAAGCACACTTCAGATTTCACTCTCATGGGTTTGTCTATGGAACTGAACCACCCATTCTTAGAGGTTTGTCTTACACTAACCCACCCCCTTACAGAACCCAACCTTGTGGGCTCCTGTGCCCATAACCAGTTGACCCAGCTGTCCCAGAATTCCCTGCATTGGAGAAAAAAAACTGCTGGCCCTTCCCAACCCACTGCCCAGGTGCTGTTGTAAGGAAAGTGAGGTTCATGCAGTATCTAAACAGCAAAAGTCTCTGTGGAGATTTTAAATTGAAGAAGAAGAGGAAGAAATCCTGGAGAAGGCTAATATGAGAAAAGAAAGTAAGAGCAAGAGGTTTCTGCTTGGCATATGAAGTGGCAGCATAATCTGACTATAGAGTATAGGATTTAAGCCACAGCTCTGAGTTGAAATCAATGTTACTCACTTTGTTGTTTTAACAGAAGAAATGTAGCTAGACAGTAGGAGACACAAGCAACCAGTTTAGTGCCATGTCTCAACAAGAAGGGGAGCATTTGCTGCCTCCCTCTGCCTGAGCAGGTATTATTCCAATAGAACAATTGCCTGTGTGATCATTTTGCTCCAGCTAAATCAGTTGGGAGTGTTTGTTTATGGTGTGTGTTGCAACCTGGCTGCAATGCAGAGGCATTGGATGGTTCAGGAGGCTAGGATTAATGATAGAACCTTTGCCTTCTAGTTCACCCTGTATACCTGGCCCAGGTCAATGACTTCTTGGGGGCCTGTGTGAAAATGAGTTTAGCAGTTTCTCTTAAGTTCCTGGTTGGCAAATGATAACGGTCACTGTGACCGTCTCTGTGCAGAGGGCAATGAATTTCCCCGCTGTGTACCGGCTTTAGTCTTGATTCAGCAGCTGGATCTGCCCAGACAGTCCCCTATGGCCATGTGAAGCAGGAGCCCTATTGAAATCATTTTAGCGCAGTGTGGAGGCATGGGTCTGCCTGTGTTTATTCTAGTTGCAGTTTCAAGGTCTGGATGACTAGTAGCGTCCTCTAGGGATTGTACCACAGCGGGGCTTTGTTTTAGCTCCCATGGGAGCATCCTGTGTTTTGCGAGCTGAAGGATCAGTGTTGTACTAGCCCTGCCTCTCCAGGCATGTCTGTGTAACCTACACAGTAACTGTGTCATCTGCGGTGCACTCATTTAATGCACAGTAATGTCTGCACAGTGCCTTCGTCTGCAGCTTGTGGACTTACTACCCTCTCGTCCTGGCAGCGGTTCCTGCTGATCAGGACTGAGGCACGCGGTGGGGCAGTGGGTTTTTTTGCTGCTGTTGCTCACATTGTCCTCCTCTTTTGGGTCAATAGAGGAGTTCCGTTTCCAAGGGTCTTTTGCCAGCACAAAAGTTCTTTAAAAGGAAAAGCAGAACTGCTGCAGATTTTCTCAAATGCACCTCTATTTTTCTTAGAATCAGCAGAGGATAAAACCCTCACTAACCCACTGCATTTCACACAGCACGGTGGACTGTTTGCACTGGGGAGGGGGGCAGTTCTTAGAAACGACCATGGGGCAACTAACCCCTCCCTGCACCTGGAGCATAAACAAACAAGTCTCTGAATTCTAATTTCTGCTCCTTCAATGTGATTTATTAATAAGGCCTTTAATTGGCAGACAAATGGGTACTCAACAGCTCTTTACTGCTAAGGAGGGGGGGCGGAAATCAGCAACCTCCCTCCAAGCTTTTTCCTATCCTCCTTTCTCCCTCCGTCACCATCCCTTCTTCACTGATTTCTGAACAATGCCTAATTCTATTATTCGGAGTGATTTCCCACCGGGCGGTAGTTTATTTCTGTCATCAAATCTCTGATGAAATCTTTAGACATGAAATATTTAGCCCAATACCAACAAATCGCATATAGTGTTAACATGTCACAAGCTGCCTGGCGACGGCATTAGGGTGTAATTTGAAAGCGAGTGAAGTGATAATGCCATGCGTACTGCCTTTGTGAGCATGCATTAATGTTTCTTTGCCTGAGCTGGTCATTGACAGCAAATCGACTCGTGCTAATAGCGTCCGGGAGGGTGGTAAAATTGGGGGTGATGCAGAAAATAAAGAATATTGACTGGCCAACTGCAGTGCCTCAGTAGCCTTTAATCTATTATTGCCCTTGATGGGAATGTTTTAATGCGACTTTAGTGTCAATCGCATTTACAGTCACACACTCTGCCTGCTGGGGAGCACTGTGAAAATGGCAGAACTCGGAACATGCTGTTGCTTAGAGCTCATAGTTATTGATCGTTCCAGGGCTCGGGAGTCTGAGTTATAATTATTTCATTAAACCATTTAATGGTTATCAAATATGAACCCATCTATTGCTCCGGTTAGGAAATGTAGTGAGTTGGAGGTTTATTATTTAATCCATGTCAATTTTGCTTTCTTAAATTGTCTGATGCTTCTGAACCATCAACCTCCCCCTGCCAAGGTTCTTGGTCAGTTTATTATGGGAGAAATGCGCAGAATGATATTTGATTATTGCATGGGATGGGAACAATAGATAACACAGTTCAATTGGTGCTGACTTGTGGCCAGGCAAGCTCCTGCTCTAGGAGATTACCCTGAAGTATTACAGAGTGCACCTCGCCCAATTCTCCCCTACCTTGGGCCATCGTTGCCTTCAGTGGAGTTATTCTCTGGTTTCGCAGGGCTGAATCAGTCCCTTTAAATGCAAGTGTGATGATTATTTGTGTTGCTATGGGGCCTCCGAGCCTCCGTGCTAGGTGCTGTGCAAACACAGAACAAACAGTTAGATGGTCCCTGCCCCAGAGAGTTCACAGTTCTGCTGGGCCTGCACGCTAGAGTCTGCCCGCTCACGTTCGATGGGATCGTACTCCATGGCCAGGTCTTTGCTAGGAGCACTTGGCCAGTACAGCTAAACCCCAGCGTATTATACCAGCAAAGTGCTCCCAGCGTGGACTCGGTTTATACTAGCAAAACTGAGCTTTTGCCATTTGAGCTTATTCCTACCCCTCTCCCTCTCAAGCTCCTGAGCAAAATAAGCTGTACCAGTAAAAACAGAGTCTTGCCGGTATAACTATGTTTACACTAGGGGCTCTTGCTGGTCCAGCTATGCCAGTCCAGGTTCACACCCCGATGGACACACCAGTATTAGCAAACGTTTGCAGTGCAGACCGAGCCTGTGAGAAGACCCATTGATTTCCATGCGATGCAGCAACCTGGGAGAGACCACTAACTCCTTTCCCAAAGAGCGTCTAAATGTTCCATGTCTCAACCGCTGCCCACCTAGACCCTGCAGTTCGATCTGGGCAGACCCTTATGTCTGTGTGGAGACCCACTGGCTTCAGTCCATAAGATTCTAGATCCAGGGATTGGATTGCCCCACTGGAGTGTTAGCTTGGACGTCATCTATAGGTGAAGGGATTTATCCAGCCCCTCATCTGTTAAGTATTTAATTTAAACTTGTGGCTTTCTAGAGGGGAGTCAGCTTTGTGCTATGGATATGGACCTGGGCTGGAAGCCAGGAGGCCTAGGTTCCATTCCCAGCCTTGGTTCTGATTCTGTGTGCCCTTGGCTGAGATATTTCACCTCTCTGTGCCTCAGTTTCTCTCTCTGGGAAATGGAGATACTGCTCCTGGCTCACCTTTGTAAAGTCCATAGAGCTTTCCAGATGCAAAGTGCTAATTATTATCATTATAAACCTACCTTTATCAATATAACACCCTCTCTGACTTGTTAATTTTATATACATTTATAACAACCCATCCTGGGATCTAGATGCTAGAAATAACTGAAGAGATATAAGATATGTGGCATATTACTGTACTTTAGACACACAGGAATTAACTCTCTCCTGCCCTATACTTTGTGTCCACTTTGTGCCCCCAGGGCAAAGTGGGTGTCAATGCTACTGAATTAGAATGGTAGCATTTTACATCCACTCTGCATAGGTGTAAATGTCTGCACATGGTTCAGGACAACAGGGAATCAAGCCAGAGAACAGCAGAGAAAAGAGGGTCTCGGTGAAGGCACCAGAGTCACAAGACCCCAGTTCTTTGCCATGAGCTACCTCTGTAACTTTGGACATTTTTTTGGCTCAGGGCCTCCCTAATTCCTATGTGCCTCAGTTTCCCCATCTGTAAAATGGGGATAAGGATCCTTCGCTGACCAAGGCTTAATTCTTGGACATTTGAGATTCCCCCAGATGGAAGGCAACCAGAGAAATGGGAGGTGCTATAAAAGTGCAAAGTATTATACACTCCAGTCAGGGCCAAATTCTGCAGTCAGTTCCACCTCTGTAAATCCAAAGGAACTCCATTGCACTTGGTGGATTTACATGGAAGGAACAGAGCAAAATCTGGTCCATGGTATTATCAGGTGGCAGAGAGGATAAACCATTTCGGAGTGCATTTGTATTCAAGTTTTGTTGAAGGCAAAAGTATTCATTTGCGCTTTTACATTAAAAACCCTGGACGCTTGAACAGACTATATCTTAATGTTAACAACCTGATTCCTGTTTTCTGCGGGAAGGTAATACATTTCTGCAGAGTCCTTTATCAGTATTCTCTACTGCCTTCAGACAGCTGCTCATTTTGTGCTGCCTCAACCTGCGCTGACCTCATTTTCTATCACAGAGCAGCAAAGGACTTGGTAAAAATTAGTTATATTAGTGGCTCCTGATACAGCCAGCTTATTTGTGATATGACAAATATTTCAGCCATTAGGATCTTTCCATCTCTTATCAGCTTAAATGCACTCACTTATATTCCAAATCACTGCTTAATTTAAAAGCCTATTTGTCTAGATTGTCTCAGGCATGGAAAAAAATGCAGAACGCTTACTCTTCAAATAGGGCTGTAGCAGAAGTGGAGTTTTGACTTTGATTGGCTCTCCCCCTCCATAACTTCACACTAAGCAAAGCCCCAGTCTAATCACTTAGTGCACAACAAAAGCACATCAGTTCTATGCAGGGAGGGTGGGCCGCTGGAGACTTGTCTCTGGACTCCTGGAGTGCTCTCTTTGGCAAGATGCTGAGCCTGCCTGTGCCTCAGTTTCCCCGCCTGTACAGTGGGGATGTGATAAATGTATTTACCTATTTTGTGGGAAGGGATAATTAACCATTAGTTTGTAAAATGCTTTGAGATCATTAGATGAAAGGAACTACAGTGAGGACACCCGAACATATTACTAACCATCTGTGACTGGGGGGGAAGGATAATCCAGTGATTAGGGTACCTGGGCTAATTCTCTGCTCTGCTACTGATATCCAGAGTGACATTGGACATCTCACTCAGTCTCTCTGTGCATCTGTTCCCCATCTGTAAATAGCACTGACCTACCTACCCCGGGGTGTTGAGGATAAATACATTATAGATTGTCGGGCTCAGCTACAAAGGTAATAGGAGCTGTGTAAGTACCTGAGACAGGTGAACAGGGTGGCCTGACAGCGGAGTGGAGACTTTAATACCTGCTAGGCAAGTTACCTTGATTGTAGAGACTTCTGGCTGGTTTCTTAAGGCCCAGCCAGCTCCATAAGAGGTGGCAACAGCTGTATAATGAGTATAAGGGATCTGGAGTAGAGCAAAACAAGGAGGCACTGGCTGGGGAGTCATGGCTCAGCTCCCAGAGGTCAGAACTGAACTTTTGTGAGCTGGCTTTCAGTTAATCAGGGCTATATTAGATAAATGCAAAGTGCTACTCACAGAACAGCTCCTAGGCATTTCAAAATATGTCATTGCTTAATCGAGAAGAGAAGGCAGAAGAGATGAGTTGATTTCACATTCACAGAAGTATTAACTTTTTTGCTGGTAGCAAAGCACTTCCAAGAATGTGGGCAGTGGGCAAATTAAGGATCAGACAAATTCCAGGCAAGATTTGTTTTTCTTTCCCTCACCCCTGATGCTTACATGGAATTTCAAAAGGTGGAGGAAAAAGTGGAACTGCTGGAAAACTGCAAGATAGACAATGTCATTGCAATATTTTGGGGATATACCTTCCGTCGTTCCGGTATTGAAAACCGCACATCACGCCCCCCAAAATAATGAGATTTAAAAAAATAATACATTTGAGGAGTTTTTTTTCTTCATTGCCTTTATTTGAGACTTTAGGTTCATTCCGGTCCTGTTTTCAAGCTTTTATCCACAACCAGGAGGGTAGAAACTTCCTCTTCTATGGAAGTTGCGATTTTCACCTAAACACATGACTCCAGGAGCTGAGGCTTTAAAAAAGCACCATCTCTTGTGAGACACTCAATAACATCACAAGAGCTGGCAATGCAATAGGCCAAAGCAGGTCTTTGGACAGCCAGGTTATTTTCCCCATTGCTCCAAATTGTTTTCATATGGTATGAACATTTGTTCACCATTTCCTTTGATCCTGGTGCTTGAATACCAGTGTAGTAACAAAACACACCCAGGATAGATTCCCTTAAGTAAGCATGGAACAAACAGTACTAGTAAGAACCCAAAACCTCCAAGTGCTGTTACTATTGATCAAGGAGGAACTGGCCAAGTCACAGTTTTATAGAGCAGACCAGCATGGAGGTTTGTTCACAGCTGACAGTACTGGAATTACTGAATGCTTATGATTGCACTGGGACCCACACACTTTTAACTGATCCTGTGGTAACTTGTGCCATAATTCAGGTTTGACTATAATTCATTGGTTTCATGTACACAGATAGCATAGTTGCTAGATGAACAGCGAATTTGCGACATGTAGGGTATGGAATTGAAAGCTAGAGCTGTCTGAGTAATGGAAAAATATTATGATCTGATGATTGACAGAAAGAACTCACTGCATAAATTATCCACACCATCTAATATTCACTCTCCTATGGGTTTATCTGAATAAGGCAAAAATTAGGCATGAATAAACTATTTGAAGAAAAATATTCTGAAGTTTGCCTGATAAATTAGTTGCAGTGAATAATGCAGCCAGCTCTCCTTGGGGCTTTTGGTTTCAAAAACACTGGTCTCTACCACTCTAGTTGAAGGAGAATCCCCCATAGCAGCCACGCTGTATTAGGGCATTTATTCTCCAGCCACCGGTGGGCGGATGTCTTGCAGTTCTGATTCCACCAATAGAGGGCAGTGCTGCTTTCCCAATCACAAGCGGATACACTTTACACAGCAACAGAGGATTTCAAGTCTGAACTACAATCTCTACCATCACTATAAGCTTTTCTGGAGAATGCAGATGCTGTTCATTGGATCTACATGCAGACCGAGGTGGACTGCAGTCAGAATGTCTTTCTGCCCTCCCCTATGGTCCCCTGAGGGTTTGTCATTTTCCTCTGACCTTTTCCTCCTATGCTAAATGGCTGGCTTTCCAATAAGCAGCAGTTGCATGTGATATCCTCCGGTGCCCATAATGCTCCTTCATTTGTCCCAGGGGTGCTAGAGAGCAAGGTGGACCTCTACTCCCCACTCCTCCCCAAGCTAGGGGTGGAGCATGCTCGCTCTGTAGCACATCAGCTGTCTGCTCTGCAGCAGTAGCCTGGCTCTGACACTGGCTTTTTGGTTGCTGCTCTAATGGACGTGGGCGGTGGTTGGTCTGAACAAGCAAGAAAGAGCACTATCACAGCTGTCGGGTTTTTGGGTCAAATAGCTGAGTTTTAGTTTAACCATTTTGATAAATCCAAAGGGAGAGGTCCTCAGTAACATTTAGGACCTTCTCTGCTGTACTCATCACACCACCAATGCGAAAGGATCGCTCGGGGGGCTAAGCATCAGGTTTGCTGCAATCATTGTTGTCTTGGCCTTATTTTGAAGTAGATAAATTACGCATTTCATTGGGGACCCCGTAGTGGTGAGACTTAAAAACAGAGGCTCCGTGTAGTACCTGCAAGAAAGTAGAGAGTCCCAGGTTTCAGTAGAAGACTTTTATTTAGCTGTTGCATCAACAACTTGGTGGAGGAGACCAGACGCAGTGTCTCATAGAACTTCTATTCTCTGTCTCTATCTCTGAGATACCTGATGACTCTCTGCCGTATCCTGTTGCTTTGCATGGAGATAGGGTCTGACTTTCAGAAGTGTTGAGCACCCACCATTCCAACTGAAGTCAGTAGAACTACGGGTGTTTAGCAACCCTGAAAGTCAGGCCCTGAAGAGCCTGTGGATAGTTTTGTTTGTTTGTTTTTTGAGATAGGGATTTGCCTTGGAGTCCTTAGCTGGTTGTGCTATGGACCAATTGTCTAGCTGGATGCAGTTGTCCTTCCGCCCCCAGAGAAGGGTGCACTGCATGTGTTATTCTTCTGCAAGGAACTTAGAGATGAAAGCTGCTTTTCTCGTGCACTTGTTGCTTATGGTAGTATCAGTTTGGACTCTCTAGTAGCTTACTCTAATGTAAATTATCGCCCATATTCCTATTTCAGCCAAGGTTCTTGGTTCTGACTAAAACATAAACCCTCTATAGAATTTATTGGTAAAAATATGGTTTTGTCTTAACAAATTCTACCTCATATGAATCTTTTAAAAGTATTTCTGTTGGGAATGTGTCTCTCTTGATGGCAAACAGTCATGACGGAATATATTTAATTACTTGTGAAGGTACCACAAAACTAGAACAAACTGTAGTTTTTGTTTAGTTTCAACATTCAACTTGCAAGACGCCAGGAGTTCAAATGCTGATGGAAATGTATTGATTTTTCCACCCATATTGAATGCTTAAAAAAAAAAAAGCAACCCATGATGCAACTCCCCTGGTTCCAATTAAAATCACCTGTTAACTTAAAAAGGTCCCTTTTTAAAAAGGGTTTAAAAGATTTTCATTTAATTGATTCAATGTAAAATGCCCTTTACAATTACCACTATAAACTAGTTGTTGCCTGCTGAGTAAGACCCAATTTGAGATGTTTATCAAGACTTTGCACTCTTTCCACTCTTCATACTGAGTTCTTAAATTCCTTATTGATAGCTTGCATCTGTCAGCCATGGATATTTTTAGTTTGTTTCAAGAAAGCTTTTAAAAGGTTGTAATGGCTTCATTTTGTTTCTGTGATCACAAGTGATAAATCGGCTTTGAATGGCCTCACATTTGTGGGCTGTTGGGTACTCCTTAATTCACAGGACTAAAATTACATGATTTAGCAACTTTCTTTACTTACTTTCTCCTTCATCTACCTGTTTTCATGAAGGCAGCCTTGTTTCAATGATGGGGCCAAACTAGTGCAGGAGAAATGCAAATGAATCTCATCCAAAACTAACAAACAATGTCACACTGATTTGTTTCCACTGAACGGCTGTGGATGAGATGGTTGGACGCCTCTCGAACTGTGCCTTCAAAGGATTAAAATTAAAAGGCTTATGCTTTAATTCATAGGATATATCTTCACTGACCAAAAAAAAAAAAAAAAAGGTGTGTTTTTTACCATGGGATAACTAATGCACATTAGCTACCCCACTGTAAAAACATAGCGGAGACAAAGCATTGAAGTTTTACTGTGGGGTAAATTAGGCAAGAGCAACCATGAGTGAGGGTATAATGCTGACCGTCTACCTACCTCATGGTGTACACTACAAATGCCATGTCTCCACTTAGGATCTTACAATGCCACGATCATTGCATGATCGTTATCTTGGTGTTTAAAAAAATATCACTTTGTCTCAGTGAAGACAAAGCCTTAGTGTGAGTGAATTTCACGCTTTTATAAGGTGTCAGACTCTTTAAACCCTGGGATGGTGGGTAGAGCCCACTAGATGAACAAAAGGGCCACCCCTTTACCTGAGGGAGAGGCACCAGACCTCAACTGATTGTGGGGGAGAGAGAATAAAAAAACGGGATGGGAGGTGTGGGGCAACGGGGCGAAGCAAAGATCCAGAGAGGGATAGCAGCATGTTCTTCCCTCGGGAGCGCAAGGAGTCAGTGGATGTTTAATATTTTTTTCATCCTTACAGCTCTGTGAGGTAGGGAAGAACCTGTTTTACAGATGGGGAAATGAAGTACATTGAGAGCCGTGGAGACTGAAGCCCTCTCGTTAGCCACAGAACTGGTTCAGTATGGGCCATGATAATGCTCGTTTCCATGCCCTTCCCCATGGCATATGCCTCATTCTTGAGCTAGAGAGGCTGCCTCCTAGACAAAAGAGAATTTTAGTTACTAGGGCCCACTGAGTCCTTGGCTTCCTCACCGAGACAGACCCCAAGGGCATTGATTGTGGTGGAGGGATGATGTGGAGGCTCCTGAGAGAGCTAGACTGAGGTCACTAAATTCATTTCACGTAGGCCAGCAGTAGTTGTTGTCCAATCTTGCGAGTCTCTCTATGTTTGATGTTTTTCTTAAAGCCTAAGCACCTAGAGACTTGTGACTGAGTGTGAAACTCAGCTGTTTGTGTTTTGTGTTTGTTTTGTTTTTAAAAAAAGTCTCTAGACTTCCCGTTTGTGGAGAGAAGCCTGGAAATGTGACACAGTGAACACTGATGGCTTAGAAACCAGAAGGCAAATACAAAGAATCTGACTTTTAAAAAAAATCATGATTTAAGCCAATCGCATGATTTTGACTCATGATTTTTGAATGCTGGGGATTGGCAAAACTGATTGCTGAGGAGCTGTCAGATGGTAGCAATGTAGGTCACTATTCTCCCCCATGAGGCCTTGAGATGGAAGACTCTCTCCCAGTACCAAACCAACCTCCGGAGCTATCAATTCTCAGTGGGTAGGGCACTGGATGGGAGTCAGGAAATCTATTCCCAGCTTTGTCATTGAGCTGCTGTGTGTCTGTGCCTCCATTTCCCCTTCCCACCCTATGTCTGTCTTGTAAGTTCTTAGGGACAGCAACAGAGAGGAAGATATTCCTCTTACTCACAACCAGCATATGTTTTGTATTTGCTAAATGCTGGGGCCAATTCTGGAAGGTGCCAAATACCCTCAACCCCGACTGAAATCAAGCAATGGTTTAAAAATGCCGGAAGACCTTGTCAGAGGTGTTTCATGTTTAAAGTCCATGCAAAGTGTGTGCAGCATCTTCTGCATGAATTATACAGAGATGAACAAAGCCCCACATCTGTTCTGGTTCCCATAACCTTTCTCTGTCTCTAATTTGCAGCCCCCGAGGTACACTCGGAAGTTCCAGGTCCAAGATCTCAAAGCAAGACTTAGTTTAAAATCCCAAATTTTGCTTGGTTTCCCCCTCAAACCACAAATGGGCCTTGGCTCACGGTGACCTTGGAGTGGGTCTTGCTCAGATGTGCAAAAGATTTCCCCTGGTTTTAGTTATTTCTAAGGAAGGAAGGTTCACACAGCTTTAGGGATGTTGTCCCATCCAGCTTGTGCTCACAACCACCAGGGGGCCCCCCATAGACATGTGCATCTTGTTTGTCAGACCTCAGTGCTGTCCTTAAATGTAGCTGTGAGACCATGCTCAACTTTTTTTCCTTTCATGTATCTGTGTTGTCTGTATATCCCCATGGACATTTCAGCCAAAAGCAGTTCACTTTGCATTGGCAATATCCTTGCCATTTCTCATATCTCAGTTATATTCCTACCCCACAACACCCCCTGAGGTTAAAGATCCGGATTTCAGCATCCTCAAAATCTGGGGGGTTTGGATGCTGACGTTTAGTTCAACTCATTGTAAACATCTAGGTTTGGATTTCAGAAACCTCCCCAAATTTCAGGGTATTTGGATCCAGGGGTTCAGTTAAAGCACCTCTCTAGTTTTTTCTGGGTGTATTATTTTATTTTGTTTCCTTTACTTAGAGGCCTTAGAGCCTATTTATAATGGGAAAGTCCAAATGGATGGTAACAAGTCCATCTCTGTGCGCACACCCTTCCTGAGCGGTGTGGAACATTCCTGAGCTGAGGAAAAGGACCAGTGGATCTTGTTCCCTTCAATGGGAGCAGGCTCATTGGGTTCAGTGGGAGTTGTGCATGTTCACCACTTCTTAGAGTGAATAAAAATACACAGCTCTTATCTAGCACTTTTCACGCATAGATGTCAAGTCACTTTACAAAGGAGGTCAGTATCATTAGTCCCATTTTACACATGGGGAAACTGAGGCACAGAGCCATGAAGTGACTTGCCCAAAGTCCCCCAGCAGGCCAGAAGCAGAGCCAGGAACAGAACCCGGGTTAAGCCCTAAACCTCCAAAACGACCATTCTTATTAAAATGCTGCCCCTTAACCGTTTGCTGCTGTTTATCTGCAAGAAAATATAGCTAGAGTCAACAAGTGGGTTAAAATGAAATCCAGGTTCTGTAGTAGTATTGTTACCATTCATTAGGATGTTTCATAAATTACACCAATTATCACATAAAGTACTGAGGGTTTGTTGCCATACTTACAATCAAAGACTAGTAGCACCAAGGGCTAGGAGACATTAGGATAGGCTCACCAAATACACACATGCTAATTACAAACCACAACATGTTAAAGTGTCCAACACAAAGGTAATAAATATAGCTGTAATTATGGGCTGTTGTAAGAGTCTAATTAGGATAGAAGTAATTAGCCTAATTTTCCCCCACTGTCATTTAGCAGCTAGCAAAATAAAATGGAAAATATTTTAATTTTAAAAGGCCTCTTTGGCATAGGGTTACTTGAGGAGACTTAATTGCTCATTGATAAATACAAGGTGGAGAAATCATTTGTGATGTGTGGGCAACAATGAAAGGGAAGGACTCTGTCCAAGGACATGAGATATCCTACAGATTTAAACGAGGCTATGAACAGCACTGAGTTTATGCTATAACTCTATCCTTATTCCACTCTGTGATGCTGAGGTCTAGGGCCCCTCGGGTTCTAAGGCACCCAGGACCCAATCCACAACGGGAGTTAGGCACCTAACTTTCACTGATTTCAATGAGATTTAGGCACCTTTGAGGATCTGGGCCCTGGGGTTTTGGAGATCTGAATGGCACGCTGAGTATGCAAGAAAAGAATATGGTCCTTCACAATGCAAATTTTCTACTTACAAATGTCTCAGTTCTGTGCTTTTCTTAGTGGGCAGGTGGGAAATTTGGAAGGAGTTGGTTGGAGAAAGGGATCTTGGAAACTGACAGATCAGGGAAGGAGCTTCTTTCAGTGAACACAATGTCAAATGGCTGGCCATTTTGGTGAGTAGGGGGCTTGATCCAGGGTTGAAGATAAGGAGGACCAGAGGTAGATAAGGGATCAGAAGCAGCTGACTAAATAGGGAGGATGGAAGTAATCCCCATTAGGCCAGATTAAATAAACATTTACACACTGGCATTTTACTTCTTCTTAGGAAGATGGCTTTGGCATGGTCGATACATTTCAATGGTTTACTAACATTTATTGATTAACTGTAATGTCTACAAACCAAATTCTGATCTCAGTTATGATGCTGTAATCTGGTAATCCCACTCAGTTATGGAGATAAACCAGCATAACTGAGAGATCCTGAATTTGCCTTGTTCTCAGATGCCCCCTTTCTCAGTTTCCTATTTAAACTCTGGCCTTTCTAAGGCACCTATGGCCTTAGTATCTAAACCCCTCTCTTCTTTCTCCTCCACTTCCAGGTCTTCATTCTGCTCGCTTTGCTCCAGACCCACTCCTTCCTGGTCTTTTCTTCATTCTCATCTTTATACAATCAAAGACAATCAGGCTAAATTAGACCATGTGGGTTGATTCCCTCCGCTCTGCAATTGATTGGACATCCCTACTTTCCTCCCATTAATTCCTTCATCTAATGCCTCTTTTCTCTGCATGTACCTCATTCTTCTTCCAGGTACTGCACCTGTTCCAAACTCCCCTCTGATTGTCCTTCAGCCAACTAATGCTTTCCTTGCTGCTGCTGCTGCTTCATTGCTCAACATTTGCTCATTTTTGCACCAAGAGGGATGTGCTTCTAAGCCTGTTGGTCAGACCGCTACTCTGGCTAATTCTGGGGCCATTAAAATCCTTTATGGAACCTCTTCCATATATCATTGAAAATTAGCCAAAGGAATATATAAAGTGGATTTGAAACTTACCCCACTGAGTGAGATATTTTTTGATGGTGACATAAGATTTCCAGTGGACATGGCCGTGTTCAGTAGTGGCACCATTATTATGTTATAATAAATGGTGCTATCTTCTGTGTCTAAATAGGCACTTATTCCACATTCCTCATTACAGTTATAGAGTCATAGAAATGTATGGCTAGAAGGGACCTTGAGAAGTCATCAAGCCCATCCCCTATGCTGAGGCAGGGCCAAGTAAACTTAGACCGTCCCTGACAGGTGTTTATCCAACCTGTTCTTAAAAACCTCCAATGATGGGGATTCCACAACCTCCCTTGGAAGCCTATTCCAGAACCTAACTATCCTCCTCTGGACTCTCCCCAATTTGTCCACATCTTTCCTGAAGTGTGGTGCCCAGAACTGGACAGAGTTCTCCAGCTGAGGTCTCACCAGTGCTGAGTAGAGCGTAACAATTACCTCCCATGTCTTACATACGACACCTTAGTTAATACATGCTAGTGTATTTGCCTTTTTCACAGCTGCTTCACATTGTTGACTCACTTTTAACCTGTGATCCACAATAACCCCCAGATCCTGATATGTGAGTGCCTGTTCTACAAAGTCATTCTCCCACCCTCATTTGAAACACCTTTGCCCAGCACCTCAAAGGCATTTTGGCATCTAGCCCCCATTGATTCCAATGGGAATTAGGTGCCTAATTCTCTTTGAGGATCTGGGCCCCTGGTCCTTGTTGTAATCAGAAGTAACTCCACCGAAATCAATGGGGCTACATTGGTGTAGGTAAGAGGCAAATCAAGCCCCTTAATTCCAGCACAATTGCTTTGTATTAAAATAACAATATCATTGTGATCACTGCATTGTAAGTTTTCTGGTCTCCAAATGAGGGAAAACTGCACTCTTCAGAAACCTCCGAATTTTCACAGCTCGCTTGATCTGAGCATAGATAAAATAACTCATCTGATTATCACCCCTGCTGCGTGGACAGGGGACTATTCACATTTTTGACAATATGCTTTTTTTTAAAAAAAGAAAAGTCCCCTGCTAACATCCCTGTGGATTAGATTGCTCATTTATTGAGCTTGAAAACATTTGCCTGTTCACAAGCTAAACAGATGAGACTCTAAGATTCCTCTCTTTCTTGTTCATTTAGGGGTGAAAAATTACCAGCAAGAACTCAATTAGCATCATATCTGCTTAGCCCAGTCTGAACTGAGGGCCTTCCTAAGCCCATACTTTCACAACATCGTTTTCACAATAGCAGCATCTGCTTTATTATGAGTTGCCTAATTGATTCCAACATGTGCAGTTATTATACATGAACAATGTCCTCTAGGGTGAATAGTTAAGGGGGGAAAGAAAGGGCTAATCTCAAAGATGTTTCTCTTTTGTTTTTTGGTCTCCCTTTCAGAAATAAAGGATGCATCTAACAGATTGTATTAACTTGAGCATGGGGAAACCAGCCATGACTTCTGGAAAGGTTAAAAATGGAGGTGGTCAGATTATTATTTTTTCCAACGGAAAAGTTTTCCCTTGGAAAATGCCAGTTTGATCAAATCAGAACGTTTGATGGAAATGTATTCACTATGTCAAATTTTTTGTTGAGAAACTATCAAACTATTTCATTTCAATAAGGTTGAAACATTTCATTTTAACTTTATCATGTTGACTTATGTTACATTATAATATATTTACCTATAATATAAGTTAAAACAATAAGGTCCAAATGAAATGTTTCATTTCTGTAAGTTTTGTTTTGGTGTTTCCACCAAATTTATTTGATAAATAATTGACTTAATCATCTTAAATATCCATTGTTTATTATATATTTGTACTGCAATAGCATCTAGAGTCTTATTCATGGACCACAGCCCCACTATGCTATGACCTGTCTGTCCTTTGTTTTTCCTAAGGGAGACGAACTTCCCAGCTCATGCCAGCTTTTATGCCAAAGGGAAAATAAGCTCTGTTTATAAGTAGACTTGGCAGAATTTGATTTTTATTTTTTTAATAATTTTTGATGGACAATATACATGTTTATTTTAAGCATTTTTAAAGATTTGTGTCCATTTGCATTTTCACCATTGTGGGAAATGTAGTGTGTGTGTCCCAGAATAATTATTTAATGACAGTAGATGCTGAGATTCAAAAAGTTAAAGCTTTATAACCATTAAAACACTAATTGTCCACATCACATGTCAAAATATACAAAGTAAATCAAACTCTTATAAGTTCTAAAGCAGCATTATTATTACATTGCTTATCTGTAGATTTCAATTATTATTGATGGAAATATTTTTTTTCAGTTTGTCTGTTCACGGAGAAATCTACATTTACAGATAAAAATCGAAACCTTCCAAGCCTATTTATAAGTTATATTTTCCAATAGTATTAGAAATGCTGATATTTAAGAAGTGAGAGCAAGTGTGACTCAGCATTTATATATGTAACTGGGAGAAATATCAGTCCTGCAATTAGACAAATGAATTCTCAACTACGCAGTTAGAAAATATTTGCATGGCTGGAATGTCTATTGACCAATCATTGCTCTCCAGGTATTAAGCCGTTTTATAATCTCACCCTATTTAGAATCACACTCTACATTTCTAATTAGAGTTGGTATTCTTTGTGACTTGTATCGTTTTTGCAAGCGCACATTTTATTCAACACCATATCAGCAGTGACACCCACACAATCTAATCCCAGTTCAGACCAGGAATGTCTAAACTTTATATTCTTTTCATTACAATACCTTTTTATTGGTATTAAAACTTAAATTGCCCTTCTGGTTCTTGCTATGCACTTGGGGATTGCTGCAGAACATGAAAAGCTATTTTTGCTCATCATACTCTCCCACATAGTAGCTGTTGACATGGATGATGTCTTAAAGGTTTGTGCACTGCACACCCATGGCCCAGGGGAGCTGGCAGCAGCACTGTGACAAGGTGGCTATGGAAGGCAAACAAAGTGTATGCTTGTTTGTTGGTTAGGGAAAACACATGGGTCCAAACTCTGGATCCTGCAAGTTTCTATCTCCTCTATAATTACTTCCTTGGGTCTTCAAATGGGTGAAACAGGTGACAAACACAGTCTGTAGGGGATGTTTGCTTGTGGTTACAGCAATTAACTGGGAATTGGGACACTGGTTTTATGGCTGACTGTGTGACTTTGGGCAATTAATGTAACCTCTCTGTGCCTCTGTTCACTATCTATAAGTGTCCGATACCTACCTCACAGAATGGTTGTGAAAGAGGCCTTGTTCACCTTTGTGATGTTGTTATTTAAGGTATTTAATGGGAAGGTGTTTACAGATATGCAAGGTGTTATATTGTTGGAACCCTGCCTATGCCACGTAATTTGTTGCATCCCAGATCACTAATAGGAGTATGATATCGCCTGTTGTGGAATAAACTCTGGAGCATGCAAAGCTTGGTTGGTTGTGCCTGTTTATGAGAGTGTTGTGTAAAAGAGATCTGTACATATATGTAAATAGTTAAATATAAACTGTAGCCATAAGAATGTGCAGTCATAGTTTTCATATATGTGTAGGTTCAATGAAGTTGTTCTTATGCAATGCCAGTGACTTCTGAGATCCAATTCTTGATCATGCTCATTGGCAGGGCAGAAGGCTTGCACTGGGGCAAATTCACCACCAGTTAAGTGGACACAACACTATTGGTGTCATTGGAGTTATGCCCACAAACTGGGCCTTTGGCTTCTGAAATGAACCATGTTGATCCTATGGAGGAGCCTCTTATATTTTGCTCACCTGCCACTGAACTAGGTATAGGATCTTCCCAAGTCACTTGAGTTTTTAGGGATGAGTCCTGTTAGGCTCCTACGTCATTTTAGGCTCAGATCTTCAAAGGAGTCAACGGTAGAGTTGGGAACTGATCTCAGAGCTCCTGAGCCTTAGCTGAGCATATTAACCACAAGACCATCCTTCCCATCTTGTTAGTAGTCAGCTCCTCTCCAGCATCAGGTTCCACAATGAGGTTGAGACAAGGGAAAAAAATAAATCTTTTAACCGAGATTTGAAAACAGTTGTCGGGCCAGAGAAATACAAGCAACCTGCTCATCAGCCAGTGGGCTTTAAGGCACATTTTAAAGTGTCCTAAATTTCCTGTTCTTTAGTGAGATATGTACAATAGAATGTTTTTGCAACCATCTTACCTGCAAGCTGTTTAGAAACAAACATAATGGATGATACTTTCCTTTAAGCTACAAGTAGCATTAGAGTTCAACTGTTCATTACAGGAAGTGCAAATTGATGTTTCTTATTGAGCCATTCACTGACTCTAATGTAAAGTGTCTAGAATTTTGCCAGAGTAACTTATTAGGGAACATTAATAAAACTT
This sequence comes from Chelydra serpentina, assembly GCA_037349315.1. Taxonomy (NCBI): domain Eukaryota; kingdom Metazoa; phylum Chordata; order Testudines; family Chelydridae; genus Chelydra; species Chelydra serpentina. The sequence goes on along the minus strand of JBAIAC010000037.1, from coordinate 8,094,542 downwards.
GTTACCCTAATTGAAACAAATACTTAAATAAAAATCAAGGCTTTGGGCCTTAATGGATGTATATGTGGGTGAGAGGAAATGGCACACAAGGCTTCCTGTCCTTTTAGTATTAGATAGCAATAACCCTAGAATGATGACAGCTAAATTAGAGAAGATGGGTTTCCATAATTCCTCCAAACAATCACTTAATGGGTGCAGTATAATTCCACGAAATAGGTGAATGGAGTACTGATCCATTTTATGGAACCATCAATAAACTAAACCTTGCCTGCTTTTAAGATTAAGTCAAAAACAGACACAGCCAGGGAGGGGAGAAAGAAAGAAAGAATTTATCTTTATATACAAAATTTGTGTGCTAGTAAAGTGCAGGCAGTGACAGGAATTTCAATTATTTAATCAAAAAGAAAATGAAAGTGGCTTTAAGTGTTGTGATTTGAGCCAGTGAAATCTAATGTGGGCTCACATTGAATATGTGGAAAATGGGAAGAAAATTAAAGCTGCTTCTACTTAAATCATGTAGTTACAAATGGTAAATTAGTTTCTCGATGTTTTCATTTAAGTGTTTAAGTGGAAGGTTTTATTCTTAATGTAGTGTTGTGACACAGAATAAAAACCTTATCTTTCTCTATAGTTTTTTTCTTTCCTCGTCCAGGCAGTTGCCTTGGAAGGGGAAAGAAAAAAAGCTACAACATTAGGATGCTTTTGTTAAAATTGGTAGGCAATATGCTTTCAACACAAGCTCATTAAGGTAATAGATGAATAATGTCTATTAAAAATGCACTAGGCTAAATGAATTTAATGTGTGTGGGGGGAGGGAAATTACATTTACAAGAGGACACAAACTGGAAAATCCTCCATTCTCAGCTTATTTATTATGGAACACGGGCTGATCTCAATTGGACACAAAGAAAATATCCTTTTTTTAAAAAGAGACCCAGTTAAAAATATACATGGCTATGAAAATTCTAAAATATCTAAAGCTCTTTCAGGCCATTGATTCTGATATGTTTCTTATTATTTTACTGCTGTTTTCCTGCACGGATATGGCTTATGGTTCTAGACCTATGTGATTTTTATAGGTAATTTTCCTGTAAAAAAACACAGCAAACTCATTTGCAAAGATGGATACAGAGGCAAACCTGGTCCCCAGTGAAGTCAACAGCAAATGGGAGCAGGATTTGAGAGCTCATAGGTATGTGCATTGTAATTTAGCATCCTACTGTTACAGTAGGATGATTATAACATTTAACACTGTAAACTGCATGGGTAATCTATTTATAGAATAGGAAAATATATAATTAATGCTTAACACATACCAAGTAAGTGGAAAATTAAAAAAAAAAAAAGCCACACTCAAATTCATCCAGATGTCCGATGTTTCAGGAGCCCTTATACACTTTTATTACAGGCAGGTTTCCTGTAGTATTTCCTTTCTCTAAAAAAAATAATAAAAAAAAAATACTTCGGTCAGTATATTATGCATTTGTATTTTACATTCTCCTGAATGAGAAAATCCTATAGAATTTTATAGAGATGAATTTCCTTTTTATAGAATTTGTTAAGTCAATGTATAGAATTCTTGAGCAGGGAGGTAAGTACTAAGTAGTAAAATTTACCTGGAAGTTTAAAAAAAAATTGCAGAGAATATATAGATCTTTCATTACATTTTGTAGGTGTTTGAGTGATTTTTTTTTTTAACAAAACTAATTTTTATAGAACCCTACTCTCACTCTTATTAATTCTATAGGACTTTGCCATATATCTAATTTGTTTATAGGGTCTCTTTCACCATAATTAGGCATCATGACTTCCTTTCATTTGTACAAGTTCTTTGTGAGCTGGGTAGGTGAACTTTCCAAGCAAAGTCTTGAGTTAGAGAAAAGAAATGCATATTCAACTCAAATAGACAAAATAATAGTCGGTACAAAGAGGAGTTCTGGTAACCTTTACTTTCCACTTACCCCATCACCATTTCTGTTGCCTGCTATACATATCTGAAGTGTCTTTAATTAGCGTGCAAGCTTTACTCTTGTTGATTATATGCATGTACAGTGCCTAGCACATTTGGGCTCTAATCTGGGACCTCTGGATGCTACCATAATTAAATACATTTTAATAAGGTAGAGGCAAATGGGTAACTAACATTTTCTGGCTGTTTCTACACACCTTCCAGTTTACACATCTTAAGATACGACATCACCACTGCATGCTCCACAATTCTTGCTACATAGCAACCAATCTGCTTTTTTCCCCCCCATTCAGATCTGATATATGGCTGGGTGGAAGCACCAGATTCATTTCCATGTTATGAGGTGCATCCGTTCTTAAGACCATTGGGTTTAGCTCAGGGTTCACTTACTGCTAAGAGAAAATATAACCACAACTATATTGCCTTCTTATGGATTAAACCTTAATAATCTTGCTCTCTCCACTTATTAACTGAAGTCAAAGGAAGTTTTATGTGAATAAAGTGCACAGACCTTAACCCAAAATCAGAGGCCACTTCTGAAAAGTGTTGGGTAGCGTGCCTGCCCCCAAGACCATACAACATGTGAGTGGTAGAATTGGGAATTCAACCAAGGAGCTCTTTCCGTCTGCTGTTCTAATGAACAGATACTGAATCTCATATGCAACATCAACAAAGAGCCTGATTCCTATCCCTTGCTTCAAACTTTAGTCTGTGGCAGTCTTTCTATCCACTTTGGATCAAACCCTAAAATTATAAGGGCAAATTCTGACCCTTTTGGGTGTCCCACAGTAAATTAAAAAAGGAATTGGCACGATGAAAAACAGACAAATTGAACCAATATTTCTATGCTCAATAATTTGGGGTGGTTTGATTTTTAATGTGTGGGGAAATCGTGTAAATTTTACCCTATTGTTTTACTATAACATAATTATTTGGTTAGAATTCCTAGAATATTAAAATAGTCATAGCTTTTAATATAAGGATATCTGCCAAGATCACAGACTGTTTTTAATGTTAGAGGACATTATCTTACATCACTTCCCCATTTGAATACCTCATCTTTGGCAATATACAAAATGCCATTTCCAAACAAAATTTCCAGTAGAAAAGCATTATCTGAAGATGCATTTGCTTGATGTCAGATACATTCTACCTTTCCCCTAGGCTTGTCATCCACTTCTGGAGTGCTTAAAATAAAGTGCTCAGATACAGAGTAAGCTGAAACAGTCAAGAAGCAATATAATACAAAAATGTTATGAGTAAAGTGTGTTACTCAGATCTTTCTAAAATACATTTCTCCCTTTATTCTGAAGGCCATGGTACTGACAGCTCAGACTAATGCAAGTAATGGAACCAATCTTTCCCTTTGATCATCAAAAAGGTTATCTTTTTGGTAAACTAGGTCCAACTAGTTTTACAGTCTGGTTGAAGCAGACATGAAAGAAAAAAGTTTAATGATTTGCCCATAAATGATTTGCCATATACATTTAAATCTAAGATGGTATCAGTTTGATTCCTACACTCAATGAGTATACACATTGTACAAAATGGTATATAATAGGTGGTAATTGAATGTATGTATTATATACAATACAAATAAATGCAAAATCATGTTAATGGGGACTGTAGGGACAGAAATCAAAACTGAAGAGGAGAAACTGGAGAAGGTGGACAGTTTTACGTATCTTGGAAGTACCATCAGCCAAGATGGTACTAGTTCTGAGGAAATAAGAAGAAGAATGGGGAAGGCAAATGCTGCATTTGGAAGACTCAAAAACATCTGGCAACTCAAAAACATCTCCCTCGAGACAAAACCGAATGTGTACAAAGCAACTGTTATCGCCATTACAACATATAGCAGTGAGACATGGCAACTTACCAAGAAAGAGATGCAAAAGCTGGATGCTCTTCATCATAAATGTCTGAGAAGAATATTGGGAATAACAGAGAGAGATAGGAAGACAAATGAAGAAGTCAGAAAAATTACTGGACAAGCACCTCTCACAAATAATGTACAGAAGAAGACATCGGTGGCTGGGATGTGCTGAGAATGGAAAAAGAATGCTTTCCAAATACTGCCCTTGAATGGAAGCCAGAAAACGCAAGAAGAAAGAGAGGAAGACATGGAAACGAATGGAAATGAAAAGTTCTGAATGACATCAAGCAGATTTGGAGAGAAGAGCAATTGCCGGGCAAGAATGGCAAATGTGGGTAGCCCAATGTGCAGCGAAGCACGGGATGGACTAAGGTCTAAGGTAATTAAATAATCATGAAGATGATGTAAGAGATGGTACATTTAAAATGTGGAGCAGAAAAACTGAGCTTGTACACAGACTGGTTGCCTCGCTGCCTATTTAACTAGAGGTGGTGGTTGTTGCACCTATGAGCCTTAGCCATGGACCAGGACCCCACTGTGCTAGATGCTGTACAAACACAGAACCAAAAGACTCTCCCTGCCGCAAAGAGCTTACAAGGAAACAATGAGACTAAATTGGGGTTCAGACCTACAAACACATGCTAGGTTGTGTCCCGCTTCCTGCCATAAATAGTTCCATTTATTTCAATGAGACTACTCACAGTACAATAGTGTTTGCTAGAAACCTTGGGGATATTTAATGTGGTGGCATGCTGGAAATACTCCAAAGGGAAGCTGCTTTATCTTCTGCCACTACACACATACATGCTTTCTATATCAGTGGTTCTCAACCAGGGGTACACGTACCCCCGGGGGTACTCGGAGGTCTTCCGGGGGTACATCAACTCATCTAGATATTGGCCTAGTTTTACAACAGTAAAACTTTTTTAGTGCTACATAAAAAGCACTAGCAGAGTCAGTACAAACTAAAATTTCATACGGACAATGGCTTGTTTATATTGCTCTATATACTGAAATATAAGTACAATATTTATATTCCAATTGATTTATTTGATAATTATGTGGCAAAAATGTGAAAGTAAGCAAATGTTCAGTAGTAGCGTGCTGTATTTTGATGTCTGATTTTGTAAGCAAGTAGTTTTAAGTGAGATGAAACTTGGGGATATGCAAGACAAATCAGACTCCTGAAAGGGGTACAGTAGACTGGAGAGGTTCTAGATTATTTAAAGGCAGTGTTGTCCAATGGTTATAGCATAGAACTAGGAGTCAGGAAAACCTGTCCTCTATTCCTAGCTCTTCCACTTACTTGCTAGGTAACTCAGGCAAATCATTTCAACCTTCGGTACCTTAGTTTTCTCCTCTATAAAATAGAGGATGATAATATTCACTCTTATTGGTTAAGCAGTTTCAGATCTTTAGATAAAAAGTTATATGTAAACTCAGAGTATTCATTTTTTAAATCTTTGTGTATGTATTTGATACAGGAATAGGTGAAATTCTTGGGTTATTCAGGAAGTCCAACTAGGTGATCTTGACATTTATGAATGATGTGTGGTTTTTTTATTTTTTTAAAGGTTTCATAATGACAGATTTTAAGCAGTAGAAAGAAAAGTCAGAAAACAAATTGAAGGAGAATTAGAATGTTTTCCTCATTTAAAACCTGATGCATCCCCAAGGATTTTTAGCTGATTTACAGTGGGGTAAGTGAGATCAGAAGCATGGTCTTTGTATTCAAAGCATTCGCTAAGCAAAATTGCCACAGGAGGTTTCCAGGAAGGCCCTGGAGCTGCAGAAGGTATATGACAAAGCAGAGAAAAAGCACAAAAGAACATTGGAATCCTATATAAGTCAAACAATAGTGGAATGAAAAAGAAAGGGAGAAGGAGGTTTATACAGCCATGAAGTCTAAAAGCAAGGCTGAAAAAGGGCCATACATTGTCAAAGTAGAGAATGAGGGAAAGGCCCAATTAATAAACCAAAAAAGAAAAAGGGATAAAAATGTTGAGTGGTACAGATGACTGTTCCACTACTGGAATAAAAGAAAAGGAAGAAAAGTTAAGGTGCTAAGGCCACAGCAAAGCAATGACCGCAGCAGTGAGCATAGATTTATATAAGAGTAAGGGATTAACCAGGAGCCCAAAGTACAGATGGTGTTAGATGAAATAATGACCTAGGTCTCAAGGGTGTGAGTAATGCCCATGTGCAGGCCATGCTATAGAAGAAGAACCAAATGAAGAAGGAAACTAATTGAAAAACAGGTTCCAAGGAACCATCTAAGCTGCCCAATTTCAGACTCTTTCAAAAATCAAATGATTCTGCTGGGTACTGGAATAGGGGATGTGGCCAAGGGACCCAGCTGAAAAACCAAACATTGGAGACCGGATTTTAGATAATTGCCACGGTTTGCATTTTCTTGGGAAGAGCTGAGCTTAAACACCCCTCCCACCCCCATCATTAACATTTTCATTTAAAAACAAAACCACATAAACCTTAAGCTTTACAGGAAGCATCCAGGATACCCAACCAAAGCTGGAGTTGGTAAAGTTTCAGTGTAGAAGCAAAGGTCTGAATATGGGCACTGGGCTGGATGAATGCACAGACAATAGAAACCCATGCCTAAGACTGCAGCTCCTGAAGATGTAAGATGAAATCAGAAACTCTGCCTTCATTTACAAAAAAATATTTAGCCCTCACAGGTCCAACCCCCCCCCAAAAGATGTTGCTGATGCATGTCTGAATCTTCAGACAGCCTGAAACAATAGCTCCAAGAAGGGTGAACTGCCACATTCATTTTAACTTTGAAACCTGCTCCGCTGCATGGTATATGTGGCACTGGGCGGGACAATGTGAGATGTACATAGGACCCCAGACTGCCTTTAATTTGGCCTAGCGTGGGCATGAAAAACTCACTGTAGCCCCCAAATATAGTCCTAAAAATAATTGGAGATGGGCTGGTGTCTCAGCCCATCTCCATTGACTTGGAAAAAAAAAAAAGTACAAGTGAAGTAGAGTGACTTGATCGGAACAACACTGATGTACCCCAGCTGAGAACCTGACCCATCTATAGCGTAACGTCATTAGTATTTGGACTGTATTAGTGCCTAAGAACCCACCAGGGAGCAGGGCCCCATCAACTCTGGGAAGCTAAACCCCATCCATGCTTTTTTCAGACGCAGCTCTGGGACCCAATCCTATTTCCCTTGCGTACCTCAAACTGTCATTGAAGCCGATAGGGATTTGGGGTGTGAAAGGAACACAGGATGAGGCTTCTTAGGAGGGTGGGATTGAGGGTGTTAACATCTAGAAAAGGCTTCAAAGCCAGTGGAAGTTTGAACACAAAATTAAAGGGTACAAATTAAACAAGCTTCAAATTCTTAACTGCTCTAATGAAACGCAGTGTTCCTCACCTCACTGCTAATGCCTGTGTCTTCTGAGACTGAAATAAACAAACTATTCTGACAGGAGCAACATCCAGAGGAATGCCCACTATTTAAACCATGATTTGTGTAAAAAGTCTCTGCTTGTTACCTATGTTGCTACCTAAACTGAACTAGGGCTGGTACCCGCTAGACGTCTTCTGCAATTAGGTTTGTGTCTAGGTCTTTGCAATATTGAGTTAAGGTGCACCTGGGAGAGTGAGGTTTTGCTATTCATTTTACCCTTCATTTTTGAGTGTATTAACTATTTAAAGGCACGAAGGGACATCTGATGCTACCTTCCTTCTTTCTGTACAATATAGAGGTAGATAAGTGTCTACACGTGGAATTGTATAGAAATGAGCCAAATATATCTCTGATGTAATCCTACTAAAATCAACCCAGTGAAATCAACGTACTTATACCAGCGATGAACCTGGCCCAATGTTTTAAATCACAGTTAGAGTCCTAATCTCTGGAAAGGAAGAGTCACTTTTCTTTAAGAGCAGAAAATGCAGCTGCCTTGTGGTACACAGAACCACTTGCATTTCCAAATATGAATTCTCATTGCAAGACCTACACCAGTCACTGACAGAGGGAATGTGTTTGTGGCTATTAAATCTGTGCAAGAAATGGCTGCAGATTCCAATTGGCTCCATGTATGCACGTATATAATTATAAGAAAAGTCTATGGATTTAAACCCTTTCGTGCTGCAGAAATTGCTTCTTTCTGTTGGCAGAAAAAGGCCAAACTCAGCCCTGCAATAATCTGAAAGGTGTCTCAAGATGTGTAATAATCATATTTTGAAGAAATACAGACATTGGAAGTCTGCAGGCGGAGATCTGTTCATTTGGAAAGGATTTTCATCCTTCTCCCATGTGGAAGAGAGGGGCAGGGTAGCTCCAAGAGAAAATCTCAATCACCCCCTATAATTTGAGTCCTCAGAAGTGCTGAGTCCTGTCACAACTCCAACATGCTTTCAGTGCCTCTACAAAATCAAACCCGGACGAGGCATAAAATAAGACAACTCTGCTTTTATGGGCCCGATCCGGCAGCTTATTTTTTGCCTAAAGGAAAAACTCGGGTCCTCATAGCCATCTTTGATCGGCTTTTCTGGCAAGCTTGCATAACTTTTCCTCCTTCAGATTTCATTCAAGTCCTTCGCAGACTGTGAGCACATAACAGGAAGGGTTATGAACCCCAGGCCCTATTCAATGCCATTGCGGGTTTATTTGTCAGTTCGCATCTGAGGTCTCTTCAAGAAGATGTTTTTCAAAACCGCAGAGGAAATCGGTTTCCTTGGGAAGGGCTGATTCTCTGCCCTATGCCATCATCTTGGGGGGATAGCTCAGTGGTTTGAGCATTGGCCTGCTAAACCCAGGGTTGTGAGTTCAATCCTTGAGGGGGCCATTTGGGGATCTGGGGCAAAAATTGGGGATTGGTCCTGCTTTGAGCAGGGGGTTGGACTAGATGACCTACTAAGGTCCCTTCCAACCCTGATATTCTATGATCTTCCTTCTTTTGTGCATGCCAGTGAAACATACCAATCAAAGCCTTGGTTTTGCTAAGGCTTTGCATAGTGTGTTGCAAAATATCACATGCAATGCGGTGGGGGAAACCTCACCCGCAGGCGGGATTGGGCACAGTGGGTGGCAGGAGACATCTCTTTATAGACCCAAATTGCCTGTTCGCTTGTAAGAAAACTGCGGTACCTACCCAGCGCTCCTTGGATAAGCAGCGAGAGCAGGCAGCGTGAAATCCTTAGTTGTTCTGGCTCTAGGACAAGCTAGGACAGTAGGGAAAGAGGGACCCGACTGAAGTTATTAATGTGTGTTGATTCACACCTTCAGATGCCGTCTGACTCTGAGCGGTGGATGTTTAACGTGCAATCACTCCAGTGTACGGTCCTTTTCCAGGTTCGGAAAACCTGCAGGACAATCTCATTATTTTGTGGGTTAGAATGTGTTAGTTTCTACATAGAGGAACGTTCCACCTTGCAGCGCTTAGAGAGGAAAAGAAAAAGAGATGGGTCGAGAGGAGGAAAAGCCCTAGGGAGAAGAGAGGGGCGGGGGGGTGGCGGCTTTGTTTTCACCCAGCGGTGGCAGTCAGATTCCAGGGAACAACCTCTAGGCTAGAGGGGAGTCCAGACCAATGGACTCCAGGGTAAAACAAATCGGAAGCCTATGCAGTGCATCGTGGACAGCAAGAAGCAGAGAGACCCCATTTAGAGCCAATCTTTCCCTCCGGACAGTAAGGTTGGGTTCAAATGAGAACACTTTCAGCTGCCCCAAAATCTCAATTTGCAGCGGGAAGCGTCCAGTGCCCTTTTTGACGCCCCCCTCCAAAAAAACCCCAAACCAACCCAAAGTAAAATGCTTAATTTATGAAAGCAACTTCTTTATATAGTCTTGAAAAATGCTACTTGTGGGTCTCCGCCTCCTCTTAACTTTATTTTCCATCAAGTGCACCTTTACATGGCCATTGAATTATTGCAGTGTATTCCGCTCCTTGGCTGCTCTGGGTATGGTAATAAGAGTTTTTCTTTGCCATCTTCCGCAGGCTAAATTAAGAGATTGCGGCAAGCCCCCCCCCCCAATCTACCCCCATTTTTTCTTTTAAATAAGTGGGGAATGTTCCATGCACTGAATGGACCCCGCTATCTGACATTACTATTAAGCTGTTGGTTTAGTCCCGGGGCTGCAGCCCAGGCTGGCAGAAGTAACATTTCTTTAATCTTCTTTAAAAAGAAATATCGCTGATGGCTAAAGCAGGCGCACCAGCACTCCCCAAGAAGTAATTCCATTTGATGAAATGGCTAGTCAAGCAGCTTACGTCTCCCTGACCGCGCTGCCTCCATTAACAAGTTGGGCATTAGACCCGTTTCATCGCTGTTAATTCATTTGCTTTCCCATTTGCTCCTCGGAGAAAGTTGTTAGCTTGTTGTGTTTTTAAAGCGCCGTCCAAAATCCCGAGTTGATGCAGAAATTGGCCTTTCATGGGAGGATCCCAGAGCAGATTCTTTCTGGGGGAAGAGAAGAATCCTGCTCAGAAGGGCTAAGAGAAACCTAACAGAGTCAATTTCTGGTGACCGGAATAGAAAAAGTGTATGATAAAGTAATCCGTACCTCTATGTAATCCGAGATAGGTATATCCCAACAGCTAAACAAATATCGCCACAAACTAGGCAAACACACACATACCCAGACAGAGTTTATTATTTATTTATGCTTTTAAATACAAGAGCCCTTGCTTGGACACCTTTGTATTATGTCTATACATGTCTATAAATGTGTGTATGTATATACACACATTGCGTATATAATATAAAGATGTTTGCACATGTTATGTGCATACACTTTTATAATATTTGTGTGTATATGTTATATGAACATATACTATGTGCATGGTTGTGCTCTCTGCCATATCTAGTTAGACGATTTGTTTATATATATACACACACACACACACACACACACACACACACACACACACACAAAATAAGTGTGAGTGGATCGATCTATCTAAAATGTATATATTTGTATATAGAGTTTTGTCTGATAAACGAGTGCAAGATTTGGCCCAAAATAAACCAAAACAATGCAGGAGGCATAACATGTAATTTTAAAATGTCTATTTAAAAACTAGCATCAACATTCTGCCTAACTGGCTGAAAGATACAATTAGAATCAAACGGATGGTGTTTCTGCATGCGGCCTCTCTACACGTGCATGTAAAAGTAACGTTTAAAAACTCCTCTGCTCCCAGTTCCAGGTTCATTAAAATATCATGATTGCCATTTCTATTCTTTTAAAGGTTTCTCCATCTATTTGCCGTTTACCAGCTCATACATATGGAAGACATGGCTCACACTTCCTGAAGAACTGTACTTTTAGGACTAATTGATTCTGGTAATTAATTTGTTCTACCTGCTGGATCAGATGGAAATGCAGTCCGTGTGCCCAAGGATTAGCACTTGCCTTCCTAACATCTTTTTCCTAATTATCTAATAGCATGGGTTGCGAGAATTCTGGCTCTATTAAAACACTTTTACTATTAATACTAGTGATTGGAATTGTGATGACAACTCGATTTCAACAAATTAGAGCTGAAAATCAGGAGATGAAGGAGAAGTGCCTTCTTCTAATTTCCCTGAGTTTAACATCAATAATTAGAGCAATTTTCCGAGATGCGAGCCCAAATTATCTCGGCTATGATGTGGTGTATCACCCTAATTTTAGCAAATTGACTCCGGAGAAATGAATGCTACAGATTAGAAAAAAAAAAAGACGAAACAGAAGGGGAAAAAATTGGAACAAACCCCGCAGTAGGATAATAGCTAGGAATGGCGAGGATGCGGTAGTATATAGGAAATGGTATAGGAGGAACACAGCCAACGCTGGAAAAGTAAAATATAAGCAGAACTGGTTGGAAAAGGGCAGAAAAAAGGATGGACAATGCCACCCAAAATTCTTTTGTCCCTTTTGAGTCAAATGTTGACATTTGGAAACATGTCAACCAGCTCGAAAAGTCATTCCCGCAGAATAAAGACTTGTTGCTTTGACGGAAACTAAAGCCTCTACACACGGAAGTAGTCATTATACTCAGATTCTTGCAGCTAGCTCCTCTAGACATTAATGTCGGCGCCCCTGACCCCAAGCAACCCGTTAAAGTTAAATCTGGCTTACACCGGAGCTGGCCCTTTGCTTTCCGTTTGGAACAACCTGAGTGTTGGTTTGTAAGGCGGCGGGGGTCAGAGGCCCCAATCTGGGCTCATGGCGGCATGTGCTAGGCGCTGTATGCACAAGCACGTCCTTCCTTTTGCATAGGCACGTCCGGATGCAGAGCCAGGGAAACGTGCCGGCCTGTATTTAATAAGCCAGCGCTGGCGGGCTGCAGACATTTGTCTACATTTTAAGGGGACCCTCTCGCTATCGTTAGGATCTTGGGTCTCTGACTGCTTCGGACTGTCCATCAGCTTCGGAGAATCCATGCCCGCTTCTTGCGTAACTAACTCTCCCAATGGCTTCGCACCAGCCGCCTCACGGCCCTTTAATGGACCGATTCAGCACCTTGGCCAGCGCCCCCTTCCTTTCAACCTCTCCATTAATTTGGGTGACATTGGGAAACGAAAAGCCCTTTTTCCCTCCGCCCCGCTGGTGCGCGATTGGCTCGCGGCAGAGCCCCCCTCTCCTCACAAATCTCCCCCAGTCCACCTTGATCTTCTCTTCTGGCTCCTGCGAGCGGCGGGTTTTCAGCCAGCGGGGCTGAAACCGGAGGCCATCCCTCCTCGGCGCGCTCCTTCTTCCCAGCGCTGTCCCCCCGCAGCTGGGGCAATGAACCTCCACTTTACCTCGCCGGTGCACCCCGTCTCCGCGCCGCGGCCCACCTCCTTCTTCATCGAAGACATTTTGCTCCACAAGCCCAAGTCCTTGAGAGAGGTCCCGCCAGAGCACTTCGCCAGCCCCTTAGCCTCCAGGGTTCCTCTCCTGGACTATGGATACCCTCTGATGCCCACGCCCACCCTCCTGGCGCCCCACCCGCACCATGCGCTCCACAAGCCGGAGCATCACCACCCCTACTTCTTAACCACCTCGGGTAAGTTGGGTGTCCCGTTCTCCTGGGGTTGGCTTGGGCGTTAGAAGAAGGGGAGCGTGTTGACAGGCGAAGCCGGTCTTAGCGCCCAGCCCTGCAGACGTGGGGGGGATTTCATCTCCTAGCAAGGGACACGCTGCATCGTTCAAGGAATGGCACCTGTTAGACATCGAGGCAGATTTTACTCGCCTGCCGATGCTACAGTTTTGGGGGATAATTGTAATAATCAGACTCTCCTGGTTTATTTTAGTCCCTGATCCGGATCAACGGCATCAGCGGATCTAGCCATTGCCTATAGATGTAGGAATGTATTGAATATCGTAGCAAAAATGACTTACACGTTGCACTTCTTCTCCTGCTGGCAGAGACTGAAAATCTGGTGTCTAACCTCCCTCTCTCCGAACAGAAATCACAGTTTCGCGAGAATCTTTTCTTAGGGTTCAAATGTTCTGTGCTTTAAAAAATAAGCGAACAGAAATCCAATCGAAGCTGCATTCACAGGTCTGTGTATCCATCCCTGACCTACTTTTATAGCATGCATCTTCAAAAGAGCGGAAACTGTTAGTTTCGTTCATATGAAAAAAAACAAACCCTCAACAACCTCGATTTCCAAGTTATTTCAAATGATTTTGCACCTTTTTATTTATAATAAATGCATCCCATCACTTACTGTTTAGTACCAAAAAGTTCAGAGGAATTTATCTGAGTAGTTTTCTAGGGTAGAATTCCTTATTTCTTAGGCTGTGTACGCTAAAAGATTGTCTGGCCTTTAAAATAAGTTCAATTATGTTATGACCTGGCCAATCAGTTAATCACTTCCTTCTGATCTTCGTAGCACAGGTGGTAAATATTTTCTATGCCTCCCCCGTAGCTGGTAGTGAATTTCCATTTTCAAAAAGAAGATCAATCCAGTATAGAATTGCAGAGAAGAGGGAGAACAAACTGAACCAATTGTCTAATAAAATAACATAAAAATCCTTACCTTTGGCTTTACAAAAAGTGGACCCTTCAAAGTATCTAACAGAGCGGCTGATGAATAAATCACAAAGAAATCGAATGACCAAATGGAAAGCGAGGGTTGGATTTATTATTAGCTACCATCAACAGAAATAATTTGAACGGAAACGCATGTAGAGAAAAAATATTTCGTATTCGGAATAGAGATATAGAGAAAGTAAATCCAGGGTGCTAATCCTTCCTGTCTCTAAAAATCAGCACGGTCCTTTTTTTTAAAACTGAGTTTGAATATGTTGCTTTTCCACTGTTATATGGGGGGGGGGGGTTATGAGGGGAGAGAGGAGAATCGACCCTCGTTATATTATTGGAAAGCGATGGGTTTCATAGCTCTAAACACCAACATATCATCTCTTGCTGGTTTCCTAAAATAAGCAAAAGACAATTAAGTTCACAGGTTAAAATGATAGACCCACCTAATACACACGTGTAATATGATTAGATACACACATTTCTCTGTGTTTGGGTGTGTGTAATATACAATTGCATACCCCAAATGAGTGTGCCCGTGTTTGTGTAATTGTGTGTGTATATTTAAAATTATTCTGGGTATGTTTCTGTGTGTGTATACACACAATTACACACGTTTGTGTAATTATATATTACACACACTCACGTTTTGTGTGTGTATTTGTTTGTCTCATTATAACAGGTGTGTTTATATATAATATTATTTAAATAACTGTCTGTATTCTAGACCCCCGAATTGCAACTAGACCAAAATTCCACTTATAGCACAATTTGTAAATACTTACCGTGTTCATGACAGCGCCTTAAAAAATGTCACTCTGTGTGTGTGTGTGTGTGTGTGTACAAATAATAAAAAAAAGAAGAAGAGGAACCGTTCTATTTAACATTTCCGTAGCTGAGCTAATGTCGATGGAATTAGTTAACGCAAAGGACCTGCCCAGGAGAACAACTGCACCCAATTCCAAACAGCCTCCTGGTTTATTCTCTGTGTGTGCGGGAGGGAGATGCCAGCCTGGGACAGACTGTGCCCCTCACCCCAAGAAGGTGCCAGTAGGAGCAGACTGTAGGGTGGATCCTGGAGTCGCCCGGCCCCAGGGGAGACGAGCCCCGCTGACTTACCGAGGCGCGGGGTCTGCCACCCCCAGGGACACCTCCCGGGCCACACACCCAAGGGGCACTCCCGCCCCTCACCCTGCAGCGTGCCTGGTGGGCGGGGTGGGGTGGGGCCGGAGGGAGGAGGAGAGGACCCCGCCTCTCCAGCCTCGGCCCCCGCGCCCCGTCCCACGGCCTCTCTCCCCTGTGCCCCGCGCTGCAGGCATGCCCGTGCCCGCCCTCTTCCAGCACCACCCGCACGCCGAGCTGCCGGGCAAGCACTGCCGCCGCCGCAAAGCCCGCACCGTCTTCTCCGACTCGCAGCTCTCCGGCCTGGAGAAGAGGTTCGAGATGCAGCGCTACCTGTCCACCCCGGAGCGCGTGGAGCTGGCCGCCGCCCTCAGCCTCTCCGAGACGCAGGTACCCAGCGCGGGGGAGGTGGCCGTGTCCGCTGGGCAGCACCCCGGGGGATGGAGAACCCCGCCCGGGAAGGGACACTGGGGCTTGCCCCCGGCTCTGCTCCCCACCCCCAGGCTTCTCCTCAACCTCTCTGCGGCGGCCCCAAGAGCTGGGGGAATGCCCGAGGGGGAGGAGGGAGCAGCTGCCAGCCCCGTGTTCCAAGGGGACACACTGGGAGGAGGGACCTCAGTCTGAGGCCGGGTAGCTAATGACATGCAAAGCCCTGGGTGGAGTTACCACCTGTGAAGCTGGGGCTGCTAATGCCCTGGGTGCTTATGCAATGCACAGGGGAGAAGGTGCCCCCTGGGGAGCTGGGGCACACGCGAATGCCCTGGGTGCTCGTGCAATGCACAGGGGAGAAGGTGCCCCCTGGGGAGCTGGGGCACACGCGAATGCCATGGGTGCTCGTGCAATGCACCTAGGAGAAGGTGCCCCCTGGGGAGCTGGGGCACACGCGAATGCCATGGGTGCTCGTGCAATGCACTGGGGAGAAGGTGCCCCCTGGGGAGCTGGGGCACACGCGAATGCCATGGGTGCTCGTGCAATGCACTGGGGAGAAGGTGCCCCCTGGGGAGCTGGGGCACACGCGAATGCCATGGGTGCTCGTGCAATGCACTGGGGAGAAGGTGCCCCCTGGGGAGCTGGGGCACACGCGAATGCCATGGGTGCTCGTGCAATGCACTGGGGAGAAGGTGCCCCCTGGGGAGCTGGGGCACACGCGAATGCCATGGGTGCTCGTGCAATGCACTGGGGAGAAGGTGCCCCCTGGGGAGCTGGGGCACACGCGAATGCCATGGGTGCTCGTGCAATGCACTGGGGAGAAGGTGCCCCCTGGGGAGCTGGGGCACACGCGAATGCCCTGGGTGCTCGTGCAATGCACTGGGGAGAAGGTGCCCCCTGGGGAGCTGGGGCACCCGCGAATACGTTCCTCCCCTTTCTCTCACAGGTAAAAACGTGGTTCCAGAACAGAAGAATGAAGCACAAAAAGCAACTGAGGAAAACCCAGGACGACCCAAAGAACCCCAGCGGGGAAGAGTGCCTGGAGCAGAGCTCGAGCGAGCCTGAACTGACCGACAAAGCCAGCTCGGACCTTCGCAAGGCCAGCCAGCAGCCCGCGTTCCTGCTGGAGGAGAACGAGGATGAGGTGGACATCATTGAGGATGGGGATATTTGCGCCACCCCCCATCTAATATAGACATGCTCGTTCCACTCCCCCAAGGCGAAGGGCCCGGGTGGCCGGAGGCCCCATATCTTCTGGGTTTGCCTGCGGATTGCTAAGAGCCATGACTCTGCCCAATGACCAAGGCAGATGTGATGTCGGTCTGACCCGTCGCTTAAAAAGCTCGTCCCAGGCCCCAGCAATCCCTATTTCCTAATAGACCCAGCTAGGGCTGGAGCCAGGGAATATTTTAAGGCCACGTGTGAAAGGATCTATTTGTGGAAACGGATTGGATTCGATGTAAACATAGTTATACCGCGAGTAGAATCTACCCGGCGCGGTTAACGCTTGTTAACTAATATCGACTTTTGAGTCCCCTTTGAGCTAGCACAACTCATGGGAGTTGGATCGTGTCTAAACCCGACTTAAAAACAACCGAGCTAGCTAACACGAGGCTGTCAGTGTAGAGAAGGACAACAGAGTCAGCTAGTCACGGCTAAACTCGATTGTTTTGGACACAGAGTTTAAACACTATCACCACATTCTCTAATGTGGACAAAAGTATAACCAGCCTTCTGTTATTTGGCAGATAGTTTGTGTGTCCCGCAAACATACTGTATAAATGGGAGGCGCTTCTAATTTCCTTCACAGACAAGTACAAATTTGACATTTGCTTTGAAAACTGAATAAAAAGATAGCAAAATCACCGCCCTATATTCCAATTTTCCGGTCTCATTCGAAATGCATGGATAACATTTATCCATTAGCAAAACTTTCCCTAATTTAACATCAAATTTATATCCAGTACATCATTTTAGTACACTGGTGTTGAGAATTAAATATCAGGAATACATCCACTCGAGTGAGACAGAAGTTTGCAATGACAATGAATGGTGTATCCAGACAATTTCTCTTAATATTACTATAAATTACCATTTAAAATCAGATATACCCCAGCGAATGCATATATTTAAACATTGAATTGCATAAAGTTTCTCCAAAGAAACAGGTAAGAAAAATACATTTTATATAATTCCGAGCTTGTAAGGGGGGGGGGGAGGGAAGCATTGCTAATAAACCTGATTTTTCTTAAGACATCCAGAAAAAAACGAATCAAATTTAATTAGTAAAATTGATCTTATATGATTTTAACAGCTTACCTACATCCTAAGTATGATTTATGAATCGGTTCCCGATGTGAATCAGTTTTAGAATATTTTTGTTTTTAACGGAGTATGTTCATAAACTAGTTTAAAGTCTGACATGTTTCATTGCGAGTGCATGCTGTATGAATTCCACCATACCACAGTTCACAACTGTCGCGCGGTTTTAAACCTACACCTTCGGCTGATAGCCTGAAACATATCTAGCTATTAAACTGCAAATCTATCTCTGCATTGCAGAGTTGTATATAACAGTCTTCGATGATGCCTCAGGCTTGCTTTTTATTTATTTACATTAAAGTGAAAATATCTTGAATTTCCAGCTAAACAAAACATTTCCTGGTATAACGTACCGACAAGACGAAAAAGGCACAATGCTTGTTGACAGACATTTGATATTGAATGCAAGCTTTTGTTCAAAGAAACATAAGGAAAGATTGATTTCTTAAGTCTTCTTCAACGTTCTATTTTAAACCATGTCTGTGCAAACACTCCAAATTCCATTTCAGTGTCTCTTTAGGGTTTTTTGTAATTGTTTTTAATTTATTTTTTTATTAAGCGTTGATTTGATTGTTGGGTGTCCTTAGCACTTTTGGGTTTTGGACTGTGGGACATGCAGTTTTGTTGCAAAAATTTCAAAAGTGCCCCCTGCAAAATCATCTGCAAAATATGAATTATTTAAACGTGTATGTTTCTTTCCCTTTTGTGGGTTTGCAGTATAATTAGAATAATAAAGATCACACGTGAAAAACATCCCGACGATGAATGTGTGTTTTTGGACTGTGTTTACAAACACTTCAGAGAAAACTCTTTTCTTTAATGACTTTCAATCAAAATCTTTTGCTACAAAATTATGCAGCTCCTTAAAGATTATAATTCAAAGAGTAAGACCCACCAACATTCCAAGAATATATAATTGTTCTTTAGAAAATCACCCTAAAAATCCATTCTAGCTATAACAGAAGTCATTGAATAGTGTCAATACAATGAGATATCAGCTAGATGAAAACCTTTATTATATATCCATGATCACTGACTAGCAATACCTAAACCAAAGCACTAGAAATGACAATACATTTAATTTTTCTCATTTTAGTGCATTTGATATTTAATTTGATAGTTTTCTTATGTTATATTTGTATCTTGTAGGCTGTGGAAGTATTTTTTTTAGTTGGTATGTCTTTCATCAACATTTAATAAAAGTGTTAGTAAAAAAGCCACAGCATACAGACTAGTTATTAAAATTAATACTAACAAGGAGATATACGATAATGTTTTCATATTAAGATTCTGATTACCATTTTTAGTGATAACATTAACTCCTAACAAATGCTATATAAAAGTGTATTATAGAGACAAGATTTCACAAGAGATGTCATCATCAGTAAAAAGAAAGCATATACCAATGTCTTTATTTGCAGCCATTCTTTAAATTACAGTGTTCTTTATTCAGACTTAGATATTCATGGTTTATGAGTACCATGTTTTAGCAGCAAATAACTTTATGAAATAGAGGGGAAAAAGAGAGAATTCAGAAGCAAATGCACACAAGGGATCACTTAAAATGTACATTACTCTGAGTGACAATAAAAAATCTGAATTCTTTACATTTGTGGGTATGGTTCTGTCACTTGCAATGAGAATTGCTTTTGCTCCTGTGTGAACAGAAAAGGCACATTATGCTTCCTAATGATCTTTTTCCAATTCTTGGAAACAAAGGCATGTAGTAAATGCTCTTACGTGGAGCGTACACACAGAGTGCATGGCAGGAAAAAGTGCAGGGTAGATTATTATGGGAAATGCGACAGGAAGCACAGAAGAAGTTACAGGGAATACAGAAGTTGAGCGCACCATTGGATTAAGAACTACCGGTATATTTATACTGGCCATTTGCAAAACGTCTACTCCTCTTTAAGAAGAGTGTGATGTTACTCACCTCACCCTTGGACTGGCATAGCCAGACACCCCGCTTTGAATAAACAGTGTAGGGACTATCATGTGCTGTGTTACCACTTTCAAGCTCATCAAGGCAAATGCCTCCAAAGCTAGTGCACATCTGTACTGCAATAGCTGAGTCTATGTGAGCTTGTATGCAGCAGCCTCTGCCAATATATGTAGATGATTCTTAACCACAGCAGGACTAATCTCTGGGTGTGAGCATAGGTAGTGGACGTGTGCACATAAACATGCAAAACACACCCCTAGGCTCCACCTCATCATGTCCGTCCATGGCTCCTCTTACAGATGGCCAGGGGAGCAGCTGTTGTTTTGTTTAGGTAGGGGGGTTGGTTTGGAGCAGACAATGCTCCACCTACTAGAACCACTTTTCTGCGCATGCCAGAATTTGGTCCTTCATACATAAAGGTCTGGAATATGCCACAAAAATAATAGGCAATCCAAGGGTATACTCTCAATACAATGCACAGGACTGTGATGCTAATGAAGTTGCATGACCAGTGTTGCGCAGCCAATCCCCTACGGAGCAAGTTGAGGCTAGATAGTCTACTTCACTTGAGTGTATGGCAATAATTTGATCCCAGTCTTCCTCCGACATTATCTCACTCGGTAGAAGCACGTCCCCTAGGGAAGAAATTCATCCGAGAACAAGGTCCATGAACATTGAAGGCACCCAAAATAGGGTGTAGATTGGATTGAAGCAATGCCTAGCTCTTGTGCTGTCTCTTTGCACAGGCGTACATGTCACCCTTAAACCACATTTACGATTTGCAAAATACCCTCGTCTTTCCTCGACCCTGCGCACCCTTGCAAATAAATAAATAAATAATAAATGCAATCAAACGAAAAGGAAAGCCAGCTGCTGCTGCAGGTCCCCAAACCAAATATAACCAGCCCGGCAAAAATCAAAGCTAGTAATATTTTCCCTCCTGCCACACCTCCAAGTCCCATAGTCTGATTGGCAAAGGTGAAAAGCTCCTGCAGCTTCTATTCACTCTGCATGGCTAGTCTTTCCTTGTAGTGTGGGGGTACTAAGATGATACTGAAGAGGGCAAAAATATGAGGTATTATGTATATTTGTTTGAGCCCCAACAGTGATCATGGTGCCATATAACACATGACGGAAACAGTCCATTCCCAGAGATGTTTACAAACCAAGAACGGCTTCTAGTACCGCTACAACCCCAATGATAGCTTGGGCATGGTAGTGGGGTTTACTGGGCCTTTAAAGCCAGAGGGAGCAGATGTGGAGGCTACCCAACTCCAGAAGTCCTGGGACAGACAGAGACCCGGGGGATGACAGAGGCGGATGCTGAGAGAGAGGAAATGATCTGGGGTAACGGGATAGCTGGAAAAACTCTGTTTGCCATTCTCTTTAGAGCTGGGGAGCAGGAGGCTTGTATTACAGGGTGAGGCAGAGTTCCCCCTCTCTCATCCAATCAGGACAAGTTCTGGGAAGGAGGGCAGCATATAATGTACCTTGTCCCTCATAATAGATAGGGACAGCGGTAGGAAGAGCACTTTCTGCCAACCTTTCCTGGGTCACCGAGAATGGGACAGAATTGTGTTGACTCTGACTGCAAACTGGACAAGCATTTTGGGGGAAAACCCCGAATCCCCCAGTGGAGAAAAGGACATTTGTGGTGAAGGCTTTTTCCCCAAGTTCTGTTTGAGAGGCTTTGTAGTCAGTCTGGATGGAAGTAATTTGAAGTGTCAGCTGGGAGAAGGTGGCTCTTAGTTGCAGCCTGCTATGGATGTCCAGTTGTAGCCTCATAACACCCCAAATACTGCGGGCAGTAGTGCCAATCTTCGGTGGACTAAGCCCTGACATGACCCTAGGTTGTTGGTGAAAGATGCTAGATGGACAACTCTGGAGAGTGAAGTAGGTAAAGCAGAGACAGTGTAAGCTTCTTTGACAGCACCCTCTGCTCGTATGTTTCAACTCTGATTTGGCAGGGCTATCTGGAAGCTGAAACTGCACAGACCCTTTGGACCTCATCCTGACAGCTGAATCTACTGACAATGACTGGTAGCGGTGATGATGTTTTGCCACGTGGCTTGAGAAGACTTTCCAGGCCCTCTCTGATGTGCTCATGAATATAAACACTGAGAATTAATGGCTACAATGCAGCAAGTTGAAGTAAAGGCTCTGCAGGTGTGTGCCCTAATGAGGTGTTAATGGGAGAGCAGGTGCACATGAATAAGGAGCACTGAGGTAGTGAATAAAGCATGGTGAACATGGAGTGCTGTAACCCAAAAGAGACATATACTAGTTTGCACTGCAGTCTCTGTTTGGTCTCATTTCCACACAAGCTGGCACCAGTTTAATTAAACAAGTGCAACTTCTTGTGTACATGCTCTTATTTTGCTTCAAGAATGGATTGTTTCTGGTTTGCCTTCAGGCTGCTCCTAATCTTTTCCCCTGGCTCCGCTAAGGACAATACTGTTCACGTTGCAGCTGCTAGAACTAGAAGAGACTTTCGGAAGTGCTGGAGATGACTCGGCTGACAGTGGAGACTTGCAACGGGGACATCAGACTTTGTCTGTAAAACACAAGGTATATTTATGGGACTATCTAAATAACATTGTTTCAGCCACTTAGGGTTTGTCAGTATGGGGGCAATTGAGCAGAATAACCATTGTGGAACAAGGTATTCCACAATAGCTTCTCCTGTAGACACTATTCTGGAATAAAGTTGCTAATTGGTGACTAATTAGTATGCTTTGTGAGGGCACAAATTATTTTGGAATAAATTGATTTATTCCAGGATAGGATGTCTCACAGGGAGCTATCAAATTAAAGCAGCATTACTCTGCTGAGGGCTTTGTCACCCTCCATAAGGAAAGCGGTGTTTGGGGTTGGAAGGATTCATCACTTACTGGTGTGGGAAAGGTGAACAATACCATAGAATACTTAGAACCTTCTTTCCCTGTGTGGGAGGAATGAGAGAACTTCACCGTAAGAGCTGGGGGAGGTGATGCTTTTAAAACCCGCAGGTCGTTAAAAAAGGGCAATGCTTGGCAAAGCCCCTTTTATAATGCGATCCAGAGGGCAGGGTTTAAAGGGCTGGTTAATTGTGGGTCTAATTGATGTCTGCCAACAACCATCTTTTATAACTTTTTAGTCCTTGCACAAGAAAAAGCGTGAACCATTGTCACTGACCTCTGACTCATTTGTTGATTCTGATATGTTGTGGTCAACTTAGGATATTTGTCTACTGGACTGAAAACATCACCTCCTTTTAGACAGGTTATCTAAAGCCCTCAGTGTTAACAACTACTGGTCATAGTTAATTTGGGTCTCATTGAAGCCAGTGACATAAGTTAGGGTAGATGGCTTTGTATCCTGTTTGCAATGCCCTGAGCTAATCTTCTAAATAAATGGTTTTCACGACCCCCTGGCCTCCAATATTAACACAGAGCTGGAAAGTAAGTCTTCTTTTGGGAAGAGTTACCCAAGGCTTACTTCTCTGAAGGTATGTTTGAAGCCAAAGACCTGAGCGAGTCAGCTAGATCATGAGCCCTCATGCCGATGAGGGCCACAAGCAGGCTTCAGAGTATCATGACCATACTGCCGGTCTTTACTGTCAGAAGGAAAGATGATCCCCAAAGCGTTTATCTGGGCTAACATGGGGGTTATGGGATGGAAAAGGTTGAAACACTTAGCTAGGTAAAGGCACATGCCAAACAGGATCTCACATTAACAGGAGTTCTAAAACCCCTCTGACTGCAATACGAATGTTTACTGTATCTCTGCAGGGCACAAACGATAGAAAAAACTACTCCTCTTCTGCTTGGTGCTGATGCTATGATCCTAAATAGCCAGCCTATAAATGTCACATGAAACACTAGCGAAAATCTTGTCCAAGGCCTCAAAAGGCACTCGGATACCCCAGTGTTGAGTGCAATATAAGAACCTGAATACAAAAGAAGAGAATAGAGAATCTGGAGCAACAAAGCCATAAAAGAAGGAGTTGATCAGAAAATCATGTAGGGTAGTGCCTAACAAAGCCCAGGCCTTACTCCCTTCTCTGAGGAACAGGTTCAAAAGCTTAACATGTGCAGCTTTGAAAACAGAAGGTCAAGGAGGAATTTAATTACTGTACACAAATACCTGAGTGGGAACACTCTCATTTTACAGGAAAAGGAGAAAACACAAGGATATGTGCTGCACTTAAAGGAGAGACTCCAGTTGAATTGGAGATGTCAAGCAAGTGGGAGAACGAGGGGATGATGCTGGGAATAGTCACAACTGAAATAATTCAAGTTACAAATATAAATGGATTTAAAAAAGAACGTAAGGGTGAATAACTCTTCTGGATCTCCCTGCTTAAGATGGGGATATTCTGTCTAAAGATAGACTGGTATTGAAGGACTCCTGGTTTTTATGCTCTACTTCTTTGTATTTCTGTACGACATAAGAACATAAGAATGGCCATATTGGGTCAGACCTAAGGTCCATCTAGCCCAGTATCCTGTCTTCCAACAGTGGGCAATGCCAGGTGCCCCAGAGGGAATGAACAGAACAGGTAATCATCAAGTGATCCATCCTCTGTCGCTCATTCCCAGCTTCTGGCAAACAGAGGCTAGGGACGCCATCCCTGTCCATCCTGGCTAATAGCCATTGATGAACCTATCCTCCATTAATTTATCTAGAGTCTTTTTTTGAGCCCTGTTATGGTCTTGGCCTTCACAACATCCTCTGGCAAAGAGTCCCACAGGTCGACTGTGCATTGTGTGAAGAAATACTTCCTTCTGTTTCTTTTAAACCTGCTGCCTATTCATTTCATTTGGTGACCCCTAGTTCTTCTTCAAGTGCTTGTTCACATCGATTCCAATCAGGTGTGTGCGCGCGCTGCATGCACGGTCGTGGGAAACATTTTCTCCTAGCAGCTCCCGTCGGGTTGGCTGGGGAGCCCTCTGGAGTATTCAGCTATGTGTCTGACAATTTTTGTTCTTTACTATATTTTCAACCAAACTATATTTGCCTGGTACTGAAGTCAGGTTTACCAGCTGTAATTGCCAGGATCACCTCTGGAACCCTTTTTAAAAATTGGCGTCACATTAGCTATACTCTAGTCATTTGCTACAGAAGCTGATTTAAATGATAGGTTACAGACTACTGTTAGTAGTTCTGCAATTTCACATTTGAGTTCCTTCAGAACTCTTGGGTGAATACCATCTGGTCCTGGTGACTTATTATTGTTTATTTATCAATTTGTTCCAAAACCTCCTCTAATGAGACCTCAATCAGGGACAATTCCTCAGATTTGTCACCTAAAAAGAATGGCTCAGGTTTTGGAATCTCCCTCACATCCTCAGCTGTGAAGACTGATGCAAAGAATTCATTTAGTTTCTCTGCAATGGCCTTATCGTCCTTGAGTGCTCCTTTAGCACCGCGATCATCCAGTGGCCCCACTGGCTGTTTAGCAGGCTTCCTGCTTCTGATGTACTTAAAAAGTTTTTTGCTATGACTTGTTGAGTCTTTGGCTAGCTATACTTTTGGCCTTCCTAATTATATTTTTATACTTTGTCAGCTTTTATGCTGCTTTCCATTTTCCTCACTAGGATTTAACTTCCACTTTTTAAAGGATGCCTTTTTCTCATTGCTTCTTTTACTTTGTTGTTTAGCCACGGTGGCATTTTTTTAGTTCTCTGTTTTTTAAATTTGGGCTATACATTTAAGGTGAACTCTATTATGGTGTCTTTAAAAAGTTTCCAGGGAGCTTGCAGGGATTTCACTTTTGGCACTGAACCTTTTAATTCCTGTTTAACTAACCTCATTTTTGTGACCTTGGGCAAGCCCCTTGAACTCTGTGTTTTATTTTATCTTGCAATCTATCATTAACGCTACTTAAGAGTTGCTTTGCTACTGCCAAGGGGACTGAATTCTCCATTGCAATGCATTATGTTGGCTTTGCCATAGGTATTGAGGCAAGGCAAATTGATTTAAGTGATCCTCTTGGTACATGGAAAACTGACCATATGGCATTACCTGCAGCTGCCCTCTCTGCACTTACAATCAGTGATTGTATGAGCAGTTGGGCAGTTTTATAGCATCTGCCGTATCCATGTTTTTGGCTCAGTAGCACTTCCATTCAAAACAGCCCTCTTCTGTAAGGCAAGCTTCTTTAGCTCATTCTTCCCAGCTGTCATCAGTAGAGCTTCACGCTGCATTTATTGTCCCTGTACACCACTCCATGTTCACAGACGCCTCTTCTGTAGCCAAATCAACCGCCATATCTCACCCTCTACTGCATGTACTCATTTATTCTTGTGCCGGGAGTATTTAGGTTGAGTATTGGGAAATAATTCCCTCTGGTGATACCATCTATTGCAGAATGTGTTTCCAAAGGGAAGTGGTGGAAGATACATTGCTTGAAACTTGTGAAACTAGACTGGCCAATGCATTGGAACAGATACTGTACAGTCAGTCATTCAGTGGTGGGGGAGTAGGTATACTAGATAACAACAACTAGATTTTCCCATCTCTCCCACCGCCCTCCTCCTCAACTACAAAGATTCTCCAATGACAATGGAGCATGGCCCTGGGGCTACAAAATTTGTGAGATTGACAGGATGGTACAGTCAACCATTTTGGAGCCTGCCTTTACATTCGATGGATTACCTGGCATTGTTTAAGGTACCGTTATAAACTATCAGAACCTAGAGTAGGAATTGTATGGGTCTGGGATACTTCAGTCCTGTTCACAACTTAATGCTGGGGGAGCCTTTTTCCTGAGCTCAGAAAATCTTCTTTCATAATAAGCCACCATCAGTACAGATTTGTAAGGCACTGGACCAAGTTTATCACTGGTATAACACCACTGACATAAGCCTGTAGCCACAGGCCAGTACAGGCATTACTTTCTACTGGAGTTCACTTATTATGGTTTGGTTTGTTTTCTAAAAACCTCCAATCTGAGTCAAACCCATCCCTGGTGTAATTCCATTCAAGACAGGCATGAATTTGTCCCTGTATGTTTCATTATTTCCTTGTGAAATGAATTTTCCTCCTCTGCTGAGGCATTTGTATTTTTGTCTCACCATCATGTGCAATGGTCGTGCAAAGAGGCCATATTCAATTTAGATCTGCGTGCCAATTTTCAGATCTAAGTATAAACATTAGGCCAAATTATTATAATTTATTGTTTGTATTTGCATACAGCCCAGGCTTACTTGCTGTAATTCCACTGAGTTCACTGGCAATCTGACAACTCCACTGAGCATGCCAGGGATGAATGTGGCTTTTAGATGGGAGTTTGTAGAAAATAGAACAAACTTATTATCCCTTTGG
This sequence comes from Chelydra serpentina, assembly GCA_037349315.1. Classification (NCBI taxonomy): domain Eukaryota; kingdom Metazoa; phylum Chordata; order Testudines; family Chelydridae; genus Chelydra; species Chelydra serpentina. Next base: position 8,067,578 of record JBAIAC010000037.1, on the reverse strand, counting down.
TTAATTACGTGATCTCCAGCGGTGAATAATGTCATGAGCATGTGGATTTATTTTTCAGGCACTTTCAGCTTCACAGCCCAATATTTTTTTGCGTATAAAAATCAAACCCAACTGGGGAGGAGGACCCAAAAAAGAGAGTTTTTGAGAGGTCTGAAGGAAACCAAGAAAGGAAACAGCAGGAAGAATAATTACATATAAGGGAACCCCAGATATTTATGCCCATGTAACATTTGCATAAAACCAATGATATCTTCAAGAAATAAAAATAGATTTAATACGTTACTTTTTTTGCGGGGAGTGAGATTCTTTAGATACCCTTAATGTAAATATAATTCAGGTATCCCCACCTCAGCAAGGTGACACCTACCACCTGGCCAAGAGTTCTAGCTAGACACAAGCTGTTTCAGTGCATGCTGCTGACTTTACAACAATTAGGTGACTGCAGCCACTCAAAGCAGCTCTGGCTCACGGAGGGAAGGGATCCAGCTGTATAATGTATTCTAGAATGAAAGGTTTCAGTGTAGTAGCCGTGTTAGTCTGTGTGAATGAAAGTAGCCTGGAGAAAGTTCCATAGGAGGTATGCTGCTCTAACGTTCCCTGCCACTACACTACAGAGCCAGAGGAGGCACAGTCTCGGATGCATGGTGGTTAATTGTTTGAAGGCCTGATTCTACTACCCATACTCATGTGAGTAACACTTTACTCTATGCCTAGCCATATAGTGCCATTGATTTCAATATGAGAGTAAGGGCCTAAATCAACATTAATGTGGTCCCGAATGCTTAATGCAAAATTCAAGCCAATTTCTTCTTAAATTCTTTGTCTTTCTAATTTGAATTACATTCAGTTTTGGCCTTTGCTTTTAAGCAGATGGATGCTCATCATTTACTTGTGCAGTCCCTTTTGTACCACTGTTATCTGTTCGGTGCAAAAAGAATTTGCATTACTATCAAAGCAGATCAAAAGACTTCCTTTGCACACACACTGAAAATAACCTCTTTTCAAATTTCACCTTGGGAAAATACAATCCTTTGCAAATGGTCTGCAAGACCATCGTGTTCATGGGACTATTTATTTATTTGCCATGAGGAAGCATCCTATTAATTACAGGGCTTATTGATACACTTTTAATATTGGGTGTGAGGGGAAATTGGTGGGTGTCCTTTAATGTTCCTTAAAAGGTCACTATTTAAAAAAAAAGAAAACAAGCCTCCTCCTCCCCCGCCCCCTGAATTTACATGAGCTATAAAAGGTACTAGGATGACAAACAGTGAGGAAGATGATCAATTAAGACATTAAGCATTTTGCAACACATGGACGCATCTGCATTTTAGCCTAATAATAAGGCCATCAGCTCATTTTCAGGGGGCTGTTGCCTACTTCAACTCAATCCTGAGATCAAAGCGAAAATGTCTGCTTGCATTTTCTAATCAGAAAAGGGATGCTAATTTCGACTCCTTAATGTGTGGTGGTGAGAGACTCCTTCAATTAACTGAATTCTATAGCGCAGAGGAAAAAAAAGGATACAAAGGGAGACAGGCTAGAAAGGCAGAAGTTCTCATTAAATCAAAAGGTCCAGTATTCATTATCTCTAGCATCTGGGGCTAAGCACTAAACATGGAGATCATCAAAGGGAATTTAATGGGTTAAATTGAGAATATACTCTAATTAAAATATTAGATACGCATAAATAGCTCTTTGATATTCATCTAAAAGTTCAATTAAAAATAGGTGCTTCAGGTTTGTATTAAAGGGGGATTATCACTTTTAAGCAGAGGCAACAAGTTTAGGGCCTTCCCCAGAAATGCTTCAAAGTGTTACCATTTTATTTAAAAAAATATAATTAGGACAGGAATTATAACTGGCATGGTATGGAACTGTCTGTGTAATGTGAATCTGGAGGATAAACAGAGCTGAAGGGCCAAGAGGTAAGAGAGAGCAAATCCAAAATCCAAGAAGGGACAATTTTGTCCTGGATCCACTGAAAGCTGCAAAATGGTTGCCTGCTGCTGTACTTTTAAGTGCAAAATGTTTTGCACATAACCTGACCCAAACCTCTATGCAGAGAATTTTCTCATGCAAGTTTCCAGTGATTCCATAATATTTAGGGTAAATAGACCAAAATGATCGTACGTCTCCCTGTTTTAAGGTAATCATTCAGCAAAGCATTTAAGCATATGCTTAAGTGCTTTGTTGAATCCAGGCCCAAGTAATCAAGGCCTCATTTCAAATCTAGGGGAAGCAACCTTTCCAATGACATATGGCACTGATGCTTAACTCCTTGTTAGTTCTAGGAGCCATTTGTTTCCCAGTGTTTGAGATCATGGATTGATTTCAATAATTTAGAGTGGGATTCAAAGCCCACAGAAGTCAACTAGAGTCTTTCAGTGGCCTGTCTTTATTAAGCAAAATGCTCTTCCTGCTAACTTGTGACATTATCTTCAACTCCTAGCAGGAGTTTGCATCCAACTATTCAAAAGTCCAAAATTAACCCATTATAAAAGTGAAAATATTTTTTGGAACTCATTTCCATATTTACATTTTACAGACAACTCAGTGCATCCACAGTGATTTAAGCTTTTCACATTCACTGTCTCGGCTGTATTCCCCAATTAACCCTTCCACTGCACACCTTCTTCGAGAAGACCAAACTTTGCTTAGGCCAGAGGATTCCATAGACCTCAGCTCCCACACATACAGTATAATCATTTTGATTAGATACAGCTATTGTTAATTACTTGCCTTAATTACAACTTGTTTTCTTTTAAAGTGAACTTACACATTTGTTTTCAAGGAGATTTAACTGCACAGAAAGTTTGAAGGGGGTAGTAACTAGGCATTTTGGGGCTAGTAGGATCCAAAGAAACTTTAGATACTGGTCAAAATTTCAAATCCCGGTGAATTTGGGATTTTGTTTTGTTTTTGCTTCTCAAACTTGTCAGGAAAATTCTCCTTTGCCCTGAGTGTAAATCAGGCAATTTTCAGGCCAAATATTCATGGTTAAATATATTGGTGGGTGGGGCTTATGATGGAATCTGGATGCAATCATAACTATGGAGCCAGGACCATGATTCTATATGTATTATGCAGACAACATATGATGAAAGCAAACCCAAGAGTCTTCAAGAACTTGCAGAAATTGCCTATTTTCAAAAAGATTTTTAGTTTGTGTTCTCTAAAACTCCTTTTCTGTGCGTTTCCTTATCATATTTCATCTATGGATTTAATTCTTCATTTACCAAGTGAAAGAAACAGAACCATCATAAGAATCACATCTGTTTATTATCTTACACTTAATCTTTTAAAGGCTGTTTCCTATCAAAAGTGTAGTTTTTGATTATCCTCAGTGTTCTGCTCAGTTTCTCAGTTTCTCAGTGTATCTTTAAACTACTCCTAGCTAATAACAGATTGTCTAGATGAAGAGCCATTACTTGTTTGCATTTTCTCGCCCTAAATGAGGCTCTAAACTCCTGGGCTTGCTGTGATGTTGTGACAATGAATCATTAACCAATAATGAAACAATAATTATGCAATTGTTGCATCACTATTGATGGCCTGTGTTTGGTTCATGTTTTACTTTCTTCATTATTGGGAGTTGTTTTAGTTTGGCTTCGTTCCTGGATAACCTGCCAACAGCTTCCTCTTTGTTTTAAAGAAAGAAAATGTTGTGGATATTAAGGTAATACAATGAGGTTGTTTTCCTCCTCCCCTTTTTTTTAATTTAAGATGTGCCAGATTTAATTTAAAAGTAAACTGGTACAAGTACTTACATTAAAAACTTGCTAAGGTCCCAAACCTGTAAGATTGTCTAAAAATGAGAGATTACTACATGATAAAAAACATGCAAGAATCAGGTCTGGCTTCACTGCTGGGACTGGGTCAGAATTCTGTCTTTTCCTTACAGGAATCAATTACATTTTCCTTTCCCATCGTTCTGACCACATCTTTCCCTCCTTATATCTCTTAACTAATTTATTTGGTATTCTGTAGCATATAAAGGCTCCAAAGAGATCAGACCCCCCTGTGCTAGGCCCTGTACATATATGTAGGGTATATCTACACTGCAGCTGGGACTGTGCTTCCCAGCTCAAACAGACACCCACAGTCTAGCTCTGCCTGAGCTAGTGTGCTAAAAATAGCAGGATAGCTGGGAACAGGCAGCAGCTCGGCGTAGCCATCTGAATCCATACCCTGGGGATCTGGGTGGGGGGAGCTGGGGCTGTACCCATGTACAGAGACGTGAAGTGACTTGTTCAAGGTCACCCAGCAGGTCCGGGGCAGAACTGGAAACAGAAATCAAGTGACCAACCCTAGACCAGTGCCCTGGCCACGGGACGATGCTGAATCTGGCTTCTTTTCTTTTATCGCATCCAGTTCGAGCTCTCTGTCCTCACCTTCAAAAGTCTTCACAATTTTGCCTTGCTCTACCTCCCAACTCTCTTTCCTGCTTCTCACTTTATGCTCCTACACATCCTCTCAGTTGCTCTCTTTGTCACCTTCTCCCACTCAGCTTTATGGCTTTATTCACGATGCCACTATATTTGGAATGGCCATGACTGAAAGCCCATATAAGGCAGAGTGTGTCTTTCCATTGAGTTCAGGGGGCTTTGGATCTAACTGCTGATGTATCAAGCCCCATTGCTCTCTCTACCTTCTTTGTAAGTGAAGCCTCCTCTGCAGATCTTCCTCTGCCATCTTTGGTCTCTCTTATTTTACTATTTTATTGTACTTGTCTGTCTACTAAACCCAGCTGAAAGGTGCTTTGGAGCAGGGTCTAGGGCTTGTGTGTTTGGAAAGCACCATATACACATAAGGTTCTCTTTAACCAAATACTGCTGATAACATCTCTAACACCTGTCTACTCCCAGTCATGGAAACCTGGGCCAGAGCTAAAACATTTTATAATTAATTCATATCTCTTGGGTCAATGGCTCAGTAAATGTCATGGAAATGATCCTGTTTTCATTTCATTTCAAGTTATATTAAGAGAAAAGCAATAACGACAGACACAGACAGAATCACACAGCCTGTTTTTAGATTTGATGGAAATATTTTTAAAAGTTCATTATTTAAAATATAAAAAATGTTTTAGTAAGTAGCTGCAGGTTTTTTTTCACAGCATAAAAAGAATGAGCATTTTGGGAAAGACTAATAGGACACACATATCTAGATTTAGGCATGTAAGGCCCAGGTTTAGGTTCCACTGCAAATCACAAAACTCCAGCTAAACCCTACAGGCACCTAAATTCACTCACCACTCTCTCTGGATAAACTGCTCAGAAAGAGGCAGCAGCTTAATCAGGATATTCCAAGGAAGGAAACAATAGAATAAAAAGAAGCACAATTCTAAAATAAAGATTACATAAAAAAATAATTTGGCTATAATAAAATTGGACTAAAATAAGGGCAATTGATCTGAAAATATTTCCCCTTTTGAAATCGATTTTTTTTTTTAAATGGGAGAGGCTCTTATTTAAGTAGCGGAGTCCTGAAATACTGCATCTGGGAAACGTGCGTAATTTAATGCACCACGTAAACAGTTCAGATATTGTCTACCCTCTACAGCTCCCTAATAATTGCAAATTTCTTATAAAATGGGAAGGGTTTTGAAAGCAGCCACAACTTGCTTCTCTATTTCATGTCTGTTTTGCAGAGTTTTCAGTGAGGAAATTTGAGGTAAATTCTGTCCTTTTAAAGTATGTGCTAGAGTTTTTTCCTCTTTTGGTTCTTCATCTGATTGTTTTGCTGAGAGAGGTTTTGGTTTAGGAATCTTCTTTGCATATTCCAGAGCCTAAAAATATAAAGATTGATAGAATTTTGAAATTGACAAAATCAGACAAACACTTTTAAAATGGCAGGAGAGCATAAGAATTTTCATACTAGATCAGATTAAGAGTGTAATAATTCCATATCTTGTAGTGACTAGTACGAGATGCTTTATTTAGAGGAAGGTGCAAGAAACTCTGCAGTTATCGAATAATCTGCCCCAAGGAAAATTGCTTCCTGATCATTAGTTAGAGGTTGTCTTTATGCCTTGAAGCATGCAGGTTTATATCCCTTCCAAAACTTTTTATAACAAAAATAGTATTTACTATTATAATTTTGTATATTCTCACATGCCTTATAAATATCAAATCTGTTTTTCATTCCTGTTAAGCTCTTGAACTGAATGATATCTTGTGGCAGTGAGTTCCATAGCCCCAGAAAACAGAGATTTGTTCTATAATAGACCCACCGTTGTTCCCCAAAAATTACATTACAAAAGAGCTAAAATGATAAATAAGAAACTGAGATACTCTTGAAGACTTTAAAAATCAAAACTTAGACTAACTTTAATGGAGTCCCTTGCAAATTTCATTTCTGGTTAGTTTGAAGGCTGATACATTTCTTGACAAGAGAAGGAATACAACGAGGATTGTACAAAAAGAATTAATAGGTAACTGACCTTGAGCAACTTTCTGTATTAGGAGTGTCTGGGATTGTTTTAAAAGACAATAAAAATGGCAGCGGGAGACCATCTATCTTTTGGCATCTAACCCAAAATTGTTCTAGGAGTTAACTTTCCATGGTTCTCTGAGGCCCATGGACACATGCAGAGTCCAGTCTCTCAAGCCCTCTCCCTCTCACTTTAATGAGAGTTCTAGCCCCATCTAATGAGATGCTTTTTAGTCTGACCTTATGTCTTGATAATGATGACTTGATCTGAGGTTTTGCTGCTGGTTTCTGCACAGTAGCAACGTTCTTCATGTTGTGCTCCTTAACTTGCTTTGCATATTCCTTTTGCTTAGTTAACTTTTCTGTCTGGCAAGTGAAAAATGTAATGGTTATTTAAAGTTTTGAGGGACCAGTTAATTAATCCCTTTACTGCCGGACTTTCCCATTTACTCCTGTGAGGCTGTTTAAAATGCTACTAATCATTGCTCAGCAAGATCTTCTTAAAAATCTAGTTTTTCAAGGTTAGATAACTGTAACTCTTTATTTTCAAGACCTCTTTCTTTGTTATATCGAGGATGCAGCTAATTGAAAACGGCGCAGTTTGCATCTTTATTGCCACATAGCTGTTTCAGCATATTACTTCCATTCTAAAATGGTTGCACTAGCTACCTGTTCAGTTTTGCATTGATTTTTAAAGTCCTTCTACTGCATATAAAGCCTTGAATGACTGTAGTCCATTTATTTAACCGATTTTCTATCTCTTTTTCCAACCATTTGTTACTCTCAGGCTCAGCAAGGTATTTTAGTTTGCCCCAGTTAGGAGCTGGTGTCAACATTCAATTTTTCCCCACATTGCAATTTAATAACACTTTATTGGCATGACAAGCTATACAAGTGTTGCCAAAGTGTTAAAAAGAGACAGAACCCTCTGCTGTATGGAGGAAGGCCGTTTTGTAGCAATGCATCTCTCTATCTATTGATATAGAATTGAGATGACCAATCTATCTCATTTACTGCAAGGCTGAAGAAATCACTGTAGCTTTTAAACTGCTCCAAAGGGCTGATGATTTTATCATTTTAGCTACGCAATGCTCTGTAATATTTCTGTGAAGGACGCTATATAAATATAAATAGTTGTTGTCTTATCAGTGGGGTGCAAGAGCACACGGGATATGTTCTGCAGCACTTGAGATGTACATCTGCTTAATGTAACTCGTAAAGGCCCTGGTAGTGAAGAGGTCAAATGATATTTTTCATTCAGACCCTTTCTCTGACAATCATCTCCTCTTTGGCACAGTAAGATCAGAGGTTTGCTTAACAGTGAGTAATGTGCATTCAGCTACTTCCCTGTTGCACTTACTCTACTGTATTTACTTTCATTTTCTCTTCCAAGGTTCAATAAGACTGTCTTCTGCACGCTGAATGACAGTACAGCTCAATCATGTTAAAGTCATTCATGTACACTTCAACTACCACAGGGAGAACAAAGCAGTTTGGACTTACCTTCAGTTGGATACGCACCTGCTGAAAATTCCTTTAATGGATACCTGCTTCTGGGAACTACAAAACTAGAGGGATGAATCTATCAAAGACACAATTGTCTCCTTCTATTATACACTTCTCCCTTTTTATGTGCGTGCATGAGCTTTCTGGACAGATATCCATGAAATCACAGGAAATCTGGACTGTTAATGTTGGTAGTGAACAAGTCTTGGCACACTGGGGAATATCCAGAGGACTGGAAGAAAACTTGTGTTGTGCCAATATTTTTTTTTAAAAGGTAAATTAGATGACCTTGGTAATGGCAGGCTGTCAGTCGGACATAGATCCTCAACAATGCAATGGAACGACTGATATGGGACTCTAATAAAGAGTTTAGATGGATAATATAATTAATGCTACTCAATACAGGTTTATGGAAAATAGATCTTCTCAAACTGACTTGATATCTTTTTTTATGAAATTACAAGTTGGGCTGATAAAAGTGTGCGATGGGGCGTAATCCCCATCATCTGCAAGAGAAAGAACCCCACTTAGTCATGCTCTGCACCTGGGGGGGCGATTGATATCTGACTAGATGATGACAATGGTCCCTTCTGACCCCCAAATCTATGAAAATTAGCTGTGGGTTTGTGCAAACCAAGTCTCGAAATCTAGCATATATTTATACATAGTTTTGCAATGAACTGGCTAGTGTGAATGAGTGCTAATGGATGATCAGAATTGTTCAACTGTGTAACAAACTCTATATTGCTAACAGTGAAGGGAGAGTCTCTTTTAGCACAGGTGGCTGGAAGTTCGAGTGTTCTATTAAAAAAAAATTCTGAAGGGCGATGGGGTGCAGCCTAATGACAGGCATGATGTGCTAGGTGGCCATGGTCCTGCATCAATGCTCTTTTTATGGATGAGAGAGGGCACCTGGCAAGGGAGATGCACATGGGAAAAAAAGGGGCTATCTTAACCTAATTGGTAGAGGAGATTTTAGTATTTTGTTTTGTTTTATCATCTAAGTTGGACTCATGAATGGAGTGGTTAACAGATGCCTGACTAGAACATTATCTTTATCATTTTTAACATTTATCATCTTTATCATTATCTTTATCATTTATTTGATGGTAATGCCCACCTATGTACTAGTTGCTTTCCTAACACTCAGAAGGATGGTCCCCTTTGGAATTTAATATTTAGCTTGAGTTAAGGGCATAACCTACCAGGCAGTTTTTAGTTACTTTATCATCTGTGCTTTCATCTCTACGGCATTCTACATCAGCTTACTTGGCATAACTTTGCGACATAAAAAGCAGACAAAATGCTATCTGTAACACCTACTTTCTCTCTGACTGCTTCATAGTCAGGTCCAAGGCCTCCAAGCTTCACATCCAGGTTCATGTAGTTTCTTGGCCTAGAAGGCTAAAGACAGAATCAAATACATCTTCCTTTAACTTGGTATGGAAGACAAAAGTCTTCCTCAGTAATGCAAAAGTTTTAAAGATGTCTTTACCCTGAGCAGGTATGTCCTACTATAAATTAAAGTGAGCCAACTTAAGGTTGAATGAATGTAATTTGTTTCATGTGATAATATTCCTTTAGAAATTCCCCTTATTATGTGGACATTTGAATGACTAACAGGCAAACCTCCACTTTGTAATTTGCCAGTCTTACATTTCAGGAGCTGGATTCTGTTAAACAGCTTAAAATGACAATACATTTGGCAGTTATTACATTAACAGAACTTTTGAACAAAGCCTTGTAGCAAAACGACAAAACACCCTGCTTTTGGTGATAAGAGTTCATATGTATCCTTCTCCTGGTAACTAATTAAAGACCTTGTGCCTGGGATAGCAAATTCAGTGATAGTGGGAGAGAAGGCACAAGGTGGAATCCTGGACTCCCTGAAATCAATGGCAAGAGTCAGTGGTGTCAGAATTTCACCCAGAATGGAAAGAAGGGGAGGAAGACCTGGGGACGAAGGTAGAGGCTCTAGAAGATGGTTTGGGTAGCCTGAGTGTAATTCTGATCTCAGTTACACAAGTTAAATTATTCCTGATTTACACTCAAGTCATCAGTGTTGCCCCTAATTTACACCGATGTAACCAAGAAGAATCTGGCCAAGTAGCTTTAAATTAATAAACTTGTTGGAAAAAATTCCCCACCAAAACAAAACCCACAGCTCATAAATCCAATCAACAAAATGCTCTGTTGTCAGAGATTCCCTTTATCTTATGAAAACGATATGGAATCTTTTCTAAAATGACTTTCCTTTACAATATTATATTGGTGATGCATGACAATTAGACACTGTTTTCCCATGAGGCTAGTCAAATACTTCTTGCATCTTTTGAGTGCCCTTATACTTCCATTCTCAGAAGTGCCTTAAGTAACACAAGAACCTTCTAACTAGGTTGACTTTGAACTCGGTTCCTAATAACTAGGGATTGCAAAGTTTACTCTTTCCCAATAATACTGCTATATGGAACCTCATTTGCCACATGACAGTGTTGTGAGCAGCACCCCTTCACCCTTTTTAGTTGGAAGCAATTGTTCACCTGAAAAGGTGAAAAATTAACTAGTATGGAACAAAACCTTTACGAGTGAATTGGCTGGAGCAGGCAAAAAGCAAGGTCATTGCTAGCGGGATCACATACTATGTATGTTTTTGTTGCAATGGCCTCAACCAAGCCAACACAAGTGCACTGCACCCACCCTCCTGCTTGGGTGCACTTTCACTTCTCTTCTGCCCTGTGCTGATCCCCCCCCCATGCAAAACCCTTTTTTTTAGCTGTTTGTGTGGGGAACCAGAATTTCATCTTAATCCATTTCTAACCATCCATTATGTTCGCTCCAGGATAAGGTGCTTTTCTGGCTTGTCTGGGGAGGGCTGGGCATTCCTGGATCTCGTTATATCTGTTCCAAAGAGACCCAATTAACTTTCATAGCTGGGCTAAATTTTAAGCTTGCCAGTGAAAACGCTTAATAATCCAGACTCTGGTTTGCTTTATTTTCTTTCTGGCCTTCTACTGTAGTAATTCCAATAATGGAGTGCTACAGAAATGCCAAAAGAATTTCTACCAGCAAAAAAGTACTTTCTTCAAATGATGAACATGTTTTAAGTTGGACCCAGCTGGCAAACAAATGAAATCTATATTGTATTAGAAATTATATTAGACGCTTGTTTTGAGTCAAATATCCGAACTCTTTTATGGAACAATTATATAATCGGCTTTTAAACTGAAGCTAATTCAGGGAGTTAACCATTTAGCTGTATGTAATAAAGCCAGATTTTTCTCAAGCAGCTGTAGTAATTTCCAGTATCTTTTCAAAGCCAAAATATGTGTGAATTAAATTTGACTGTGGTGTGTTTGTATGGACTTCTGTTTAATGTGAGAAGCTGGGTTGTACTGTGAGACACAAACAATCCAATTCTCCACAAAATTCTTCAGACGTGTAAGTGTGAGAAAGTTATTGGGGGGGAAAAAGAACAAAAACAATGGCTTGAACACAGGGAATGAAAAAGGAAGGAAATCTGCCCTGTAGTTACTATCTTAATCCAGCTAACCCTTCTTAGAGGCAGTCAAGCAGCAATACACAAACTGCCTCCTAGATGAAGCACATGAGTAATTATTCCAGCTTAGCTGCATTTCTCAGTGCAGACAAGCTAACTTCTTAAACATTTAATTTGTCATGGGTGTACAAGGATATCTTTATATTGTTCCATTGCATCAGTGTTAAATGGTTACAGTATAAAATTTGGACACACAGAAGAGACAAAGCGCTCAGTTTTACTAAGTGATCACAATGGGATTGTCGGCAGACCTGGAATAATGTTTATAACATTAGCTTCACAAATCCTGTAACTTTTAATGTTGTTCAGTTTGAATTCCCTTGGAAACCAAGAGATTTGATCTGACTGGCAAACGGGCATGACAAGGATAATAACTTATTCAGACTTGAGGCCTGGCTACCTGCTGTCCTATACAAACGCCTTCTTTCTCAATCATTTTACCACAGGAATAACTTAAAGGATCAACAGTTCCCCATGTGTTTTAACAGGTGACCTTCTCTGAAAAGTGGAGTGGAAAGATGCAGTGGTGAATTGCTTCAACTCCTTGCGACATAAAGTGTGGGAGTGAGTTGGTCAGATCAGGTACTAGTTATTTTATTTTTCCATCTCTACTTCTGCCACTGACTTGTTTGATGTTGGGAAAGTCACTTAACCTCTCGGAATATCAATTCCCCTTCTGTAAAATGGGAATAATATCCATAGATCTCAAAGCACTTTATAATGGGTAACTAGCACAAAGTACTAATTTAATCAGAGGAGGAAACAGCAATATAAAATTGGTTTCTAACTCACCCATATTTTCTTACCTTCCTAGTCCCTTTTTCTTTCAGCTGTTTTTGCTTTTCCATTTGCAGCAGGTACCCTTCTGAGTTGCTGCGACTAATTTTCACTTGGCTTCCTTCACTTCTTTCTGTGTTAATCTCTGAGTCACTTTCTACTCTTGGGTTTACAGGTGGAAACAAGCCAGAGAACTGCCTTTCAGCAAGGTGAGTGTCTTCCAGTTGAGAGATTTCTTGATGATGTTGTTCCATTGTCTGTATAAGTTGTGTGGTTGGAGAAGGGCCTGCTAGTGGCTTCTGAGCAGATGACTGGGATGGCCTCAATTTAAAAAAAAAAAGTGCAAGAAGGAAATTGTTTACTCATACCTAGATGCAAAGTCCCAGTAAGCAATCTGTAAACTGAAATTGCCACTGCTAATCAAACATATTTTTAAAACAGTTAGATATTGTTTGCTGGGTACATTTTCAACTCATTGAATTACCCACGCAAACTTTCAAAACATCAGAAGTGAACATGACCATTTAGGACTGATTCTGATCTCATTCACACACCCATGTATACCAGGAATAACTTCTTTAAGTCAACTGGGGCAAACGCTGGGCCTAATCCAAAGTTCACTGACGTCAATTAAAAGATACCCATTGATTCCAGTGGGCTTTGGAGCAGGTCTTTAAAGTAGGTGAAAATCAGGCTGTGTGTTCATTTAAAGTAGAATTTTCATTTATTACCATCAATCCACACACAAGCTCTATATAAATAGTTTTAACCTCTCATGCCTTTCATGCTAGCGGTGTCAGATTTTATTCTAAGAACTTCTGCACACAAAACCTTTGACTTTGATGGGAATTTGATAAACAGAGCAAGTGCAGGATTGGTAAAAATGCTACCAGCTGCTTGTACCTTATATACACTAGGACCACTTCTGGTGGACCTGCAATTGGTGAAGATTTTTAAGAAGAATACCAGTGTAGACAAGTGTTGAAACATGAGTGGCAGTGCACTGAATTGCATTTGAGCAATTTGGGATTTTCACTCCACCTTGCCACAAGCTGGGTTTTGGTATAATCAAGTTGACTACAAACAGGCTCCTCTATTCTCAGTTTATGGATGATGCAACTAAATGCTTTTTGTTTTGCTCTTTAATATCAGGTTTTCAGTTACCATTCTTAAGCTTGATCTTGCAGCAGGGTCGGCTCTGGCTTTTTTGCCGCACCAGGCAAAAAAGCCACCCCCCGCCCCTCCCCGCCGCGCCGGAGGGGAGCGCGGCAGGGGAGGGCGGAGGGAGGGCACCGCTCTCCCCGGCGGCCGGAGCGCGGCAGGGGAGGACGCCGAGCCTGGCCGCGGCCCCGCTCTCCCCAGCAGCTGGAGCGCGGCAGGGGAGGGCGCCGAGCCCGGCTGCGGCGCCGCTCTCCCCGGCGGCTGGAGGGAGGGGGAAAAAAACAAACCCAAAACCTGAGCGCCGCCCCCCTCCAGGTGCCGCCCCAAGCACGTGCTTGGTAGGCTGGTGCTTGGAGCCAGCCCTGTCTTTCAGTCCTTGCATGTACAAACACACTAAGATCAATGGGAATTTCATGTGTAGGAGTGGCAAGGATGTTGAAAGCTTAAAAATAGTGTTTAACTGTTTATTGAATCAAACACTAATTACCAAACTATAACTTACATTCAACCACAGTCATTTATTCATATCAGATTTTTCTGAACACTTCCTTGGCCTTTTCTAATATGACTTCCTTGGCATCATGTACCATTATGCTAATAACATTTTGAAACATGGGTCCTTACCACAAGCTATTGGTAGCACAGTTGTTGCAATGGCTCTTGTCTACGTAAAATTGCTTTCTATGATTCTGAGTTGAAACTTGGTCTTTTACTGATTCTTGAAAATTAGTATTGTAAGTAGATGCGATGCTTTTCTGGTTTAGGAGCATGTGACCCTTGGCATACCCATCAGATGGAAGAGGCTCCAAAACATAACTATTCTGTAAATGTTGCTGATTATACGGAGGTCTGTTTCCGGGGTTGTGCTGATATTTCTTGTTTTCTTCACTAGTATATGCTGGAGATAAATTCAATCCAGTAGCGTATTTATGCATTGTCAGTTCAAGAAGGTGCCTAGAGGAAGCCAAGTTCATGGAGATTTGCTTCTGATTCCGGTTTACCAAATCTGAATTATTTTGTAAAGTATGTGAGTGTGTCCCCCAATCTGCTGCTGAACTAGTCTTAATGAAAGGAGTAATTGGACCAACGAAGGGATTTGTTTGTAACCAATTATGCAGTGAACTATTGTCATCTTGTTCAAATTCTAGCACTTCCGAAGAGTTGGAATCCATATGAAAGTTCTCAAATTCTGATACATTGCGATGTGTGTGATGCTGAGGTTTTGGTTCTGCTAGTCTTCCTGGTGGATGCTGGACATCATTTGCTGGTAAAGATCTTGCTCTTAGCACTCGATTTAATTTTGTTCTGTCTGCCTGGGGCCGTTTATTTTGGTGATCCTAAAAAAAGTATTGTGAAACTCTGCGGTGATCATTTTGCATGCATATTAAATGATATCCTGAAGAGACAAACACACTAAACGTACACATACTTTTTGCTGCTCCAACACTTTCATTCAAGGATTTCTCGACATCCACAAACCTTAGGCCCCAATTCAGGATGACACTTAAGCATACGTTTAAATTCCACAGAAGTCAGTGGGACTTGAGCATGTACTTAAGGTTAACCATATGCTGAAGTGCTGTCTTGGTTTTACTTTACTATACTTGTATGTATACTAGGCCAGATACTCAGCTACTATAAACTGTGGCAAACCTGTTAACTTCACTGGAGCTACTTCAATTTATAACAACTGAGGATCTGGTCCAGTGTATAATGGAGAAATTTTGGAGTCAGATTTTCTTCTGGTGTAAATTGGCACACTTTCATTGACCTCAAAAGAGGAGTGCCAATTTACAACAGCAGAGAATTTGACTCTGTTTACTGACTGTTTTGTTGCTAGATTTGAAAATGGGAGGTGGACAGGAGGCGTTAACTTCTGATTTGCTATTGCTGTTTATGATTTTAATTATATGTCAAAGTGTCATGGTTTTTAGTAGAAATAAATAAAAATATAGGCAGCCGATTATTTCCCTCTCCCACGTGGTAACAATTAAAATACTGTAAAAGGAGCTAGTGGCAGAGCTTTGCTCTGACAAATTATTGATCAAAAGCTCTCCATATTGATGAAATAAGTATTTTCCCAATGTGACGTATTTAGTGTAAATATGTCCTTGGATGTCTTTGGAATTGCAAGTTAAAGCAATATATATAGTAAGAGATTTGCCTTGAGTTATTGTCTGCATGTAGTAGTCTCAATTCAACTCACCCCTTTCCTTATTGCTAATATCCACAGCCTAGATTACACAAGAGCTTTTCGAAGGGTGCATTTTTTTAGACTTGTTTGCAGTGGACAAAGAAACAAGTCAAAATGCACAGTTTAAATTGCTTCAATCGTTAAACCAAGTATTCATGTGCTTGTAAATCCTGCAACATGTCATCCCAGCAACAACAAACAAACAATTCAGGAATTTAAATTCAGTGGGACTTCTCTCACTACCCAAAGCAACATACTTGAAATCTGGGGTTTACTTAAGATTTATCATCTTCCCAATTAAGGCACCAGGTGTTGTTCCTTTTGAGGCAAGATATAGGTTTCCTTAAAGGTAATATACAAAGCCATTCTCAGTCCATTTAATCTTCATCAGACCTGAAATCCTCCATTTCATCCTCCAGTCTCACTAGGGTTCTTTTGTTACCAACACTTGCAATCACTACATAGCATATGCACTTAGAGTAACTGCTTAATGGTAGGTATTAAGTCCACATATAGAGCTGAATGTTTTGGTGAAAGCTTTAGCACTGGGGAATCCTGACTCCTGGTGCCAAGATGATAATTTGTTAGCTAGACCTCTTCCATAATGATTAGTGCTTTTACCGATGGTGCCACCTATGGAAGGGTCCCAGGGTCTCAGCATGAACCAGGGACAAACTGTGACTGAGCCATTGCTTTCCCACTTAGATGGATCAAGTAGCATTGTAAAATTCTTCCTTCGCTCAGAAACTTGAAATCTACAGAACATCTTTTACCATGAATAATAGCATAAACTGCTGTTTGCTCTCTTAAGGAGCACAGCTTCTTACCTCAAATGAACAGCAGGAAATTAAACAATCTGCTTGAGCTACTTCAGCATAAACTAATACAGAAACTAGGGCAGAGATTTTTTTGAAAGTAGACTAGGCAATTTGGATGCCAAATTTCCATTAATTTTATGGGAACCAAGTGTCCAAATCCCTTAGGAGGCTACAAAATATTCTGTGATTCATAGCTACCTGTCTGTGAGGGGAAGTGTCTGAGGAGAAGGAGAAAACAAAAACAAGAAGGAGAAGAAAAGCTTGCAAGAAAAATAAGTATATTTATCTTGTTTCCCCCCTATGTTTACACTTCTCCCTTCATAGGCCCAGTTGGCCACTATACTATGAGCCATCTGCAGTGCAATTTCTGCTATATCAGGATATCTTGTCACAATGTTTGATCTTACCTATGTAGATGGGACAGACCCATGTTATAACTATCTTAAACATACAAAAGGTCTCTAAAAGCAGGTGGAAATGACCCCGTAAAGACCAGGAGAGCCTGACTTTCCACCCAGTTACATCAGTTTTACACCAGCATCACTCGGTTGACTTCAAGTGGCATTATCTTGGCAGACAGTCCAATAGTCTAGCACCTAATGCTTCCTCTCAGGCTGGTTTCAACACCAAGATGCAGATATAAACAGCGGGCTGAGCAGCGCTGGAGCTGGTGCAGGGTCTGTCTGGTGACATGTGCCAGCTGCCCAGGAAATGCTTGGGAACCGCTCTGCAAAGTGACCGAAGCGCCTCACTGGGGAATGCTGCAGCCTGGAACATGCAATGAATGGAGAGAAGACCAGCTTTCCTATGGAAAAATATCCCCAGAGGGGACTGTTGGGATCTCCTGCATCACGCAGGCTGGGAAGTCTCACCCAGTAGTTCCTGCCTCCAGCTCAAAGGCTATGGGCTGAGCTGGACCAGATCTTTCAAAAAGATGTCCCGTCTCAACTTGAAGACTTCAAATCATGGAAAACTCCAGACCCTCCCTTCCCCCTTTGCCATGACATTGCCTTGCTCTTGTCTCAAGCCAGAACTTCACACAGCATCTGACAAAACACGAACATGTTCATGGAACATCTAGTTTTTTATAAGGTCAGTAAGAGGTTTGATTGCAGGTTCAATTTAGTGGAGAAAGGCATAACAAAAACCGATCACTGGAAGTTAAAGCCTGACAAATTCAAGCCAGAAATAGGGCACAATTTAACAGTGAACACGAATAACCATTGGAACAAACTATCAAGGGAAGTAGTGAATTCTCCATCTCTTAATTTCTCAACTTGAGACTGGATCTCTTTCTGGACAACATGCATTGTTGGACTCAGTATGGGGGTGGATGTGTGGAATTCTGTGGCCTGTCTAGATAATCTAATGGTCCCTCCTGGCCTTAAAAATCTATGAAACCTGGTGAAAACTGGCGCAGTGGAGTGGAGAATCAGGCTGCAGGGCTTTAGCACGGTACCATAAGTCTGTTGCAGACTCTCTTTTGTCCCACTTACATAACAAGCAGTCAGTTCCATGGCAGAAATTGCTGCATAGGAAGGTCCTTCAGTTGCTGGTCCCTATTGTTTTGCCTCCAGCACCCCTGGAGAAAATCACTGTTACACTTCTTCTAAATTCCCAAATAGAGACCTTCATTAACCAAATCAAGATTGCTAATTTTTTCCCAACTTGTAAAAACAACTGGGAAAGAACAAGATTGTTACAGAACTCAGACACAAATGGGAATTCTCAGCTAAGGTTATCAATGAACATTAACACTTATCTTATACTCAGGTTATTATTTTTAGACCCTAAACTGTAACAATACAGTCTGCCCTTCTAAGAAATAGGATATAACTGTGATGGTCCAGGAGCTGACCAAGGAGTGAATTGTGATTTGAGTCCTTGGGTCCCCTCTTATTCCAACAGGGAAGTGATCTATGCCAACCCTTAACTAGGGAAAGATTTCTTTCCCTTTTTACTCTGTTTTAGGACTGCATAACTCTTGTTTCTTTTCTTTAGGAGAACAATGTTCTACTTATACAGAGAATCAGGTGCTGTTGGCCTTTTCTGTTTGAGACTATTTTTGGTCTTATTCAGAGCATAATCTGTTTATTCTTACCCTAAACTGACTATTCCATTCCTTATTTTTGCCTACTTACGTATCTTTCAAATACTGTACTCCACTTACAATCTTCCACATTACAGCTGCATTTCTCTTTATTGTAAAGGCAAAGGAACTAAATGAATCTCTTGGTCCTTACATTCTCCCAATCTCCTTCTCTTATAGTCTGAGCAGCAAACTAAATTAATTATTGATGCTACCATAAATAGTTTTCACATCTGTTCTAGCTGGATTCTACTTTCTCAGGTACTTCTAAAGTGCTTATGTCTTTGTCAGTGATGAAACCTGGTCTACTCTGGCCTTATTCCAAGAGGTAATTATTTCACTGCATTAGTGTGAAAGGCAGTCAGTAATCTACTAGATGTATCAATTTTAGGTAACTACCTAGGTTGACAGCCCCTAAGGTGCACCTCCCTCCACCTGTAAACATTTTCTGTCGTAAAACATCCCCTTGATAGAGATCAGCACCCCTCCTCCCCAAAGAACACGGAATGCAACAATGAAATTAAGACGCCCTGGTAACCCACCAAAAACAGTGTGCACTGGATGTATTAGTTTTATGGGCCAGTAGCATCATATAATCCTAAAGAGACTTGACCTTTTAAACTCAGGACTCCTTGAGACCCAATCCCCTAGCTACCTATCTAGTTGGACAGTCAGTAGGTAGTCATGGGATTTACAGAGTAGGTTAAATAGTTATGAAAGCAGATACTATATGCTACTTAATCATAGAAATGTAGGTCTGGAAGGGACCTCAAGAGGTCATCTAGTCCATTTCCTCCATGCTTAATGTATGTGATCGATTTTAGTGCACAAGATTTGTAGAAGAAGAAAATAGTTAGGTGTATTCTCTATAGCCTTTTTTACTTTGGCAACTACTAATTACCTTTGACATTGTATTAGAGAGCTATAATATAAAAAAACCTACCCATCCACTTCTCTTGCAAAAATATGGTCTATTAGTTACAGCGTAGCACTGAGAGCCAGGATTCCTAGCATGTTATGTGGCCTTGGGTGAAAAACTTTTATCTCTCACTACACTTCGGTTTGTCCATCTGTAAAATGAACGCAATTACAAAGGTCTGAGGCATAACTGATGTGCAGTTTAGCACACTTCAGGTGCAATGTAAATGATTAACAGCAATGCTTGTAAGTGCTTTGAGAGCCTCCATTAAAAGAATTGCAAAATAGCAAGTAATAAGAAAGGGGAAAAAATATAACAAATCTGCCACAAGTTAAATTTAGAGGTGAAAAAAATCAAGAACATAATTGTTTGCATTATAGATTCCAAAAATCACATTCATATTCCACCCAGAAAGGAACCTTTAGTTGGTGTGACCTCTGCAGCCATTTGTCTTCAGGATCCATGGCCATGCTTTGAAAGTCAATGGCATTCTGAATAAGCCTCTCATCAGTGGTTCTAACATCTGAAACCTACAGAAGAAAAACAGATAGTAAGAGCCACACAAGACTTTATACACTGGGGTAGTTCAGTGGGGCCAGGAACAGCATAAAAGATCTATGGATGGTGCATGGGGGAAACAAGCAACAATCTGCATGCCAATACAGGTAAGCAGTAAAATGCAGCATTACATTATCCATGGCAGGACAAAGATGGGGCCAAACAGGAATATAGTCAAAGGGAGTGCACAAACAATTCAGTATTATAGACCATGGTAGCGTGTCCATTAATAGGAAAGATTGCGGATGACATTCTGAGCACTTTCAAAGAGAACAGAGGAAAGGAAAGTTGCATACAGTAGGGACTCCTACTCACACCAGAAGCTAATAGATGACCAAGCTTCCCAATACATGTAAGGTAGATGCCTCTAATACAGGCAGAAGAAAGCAGACTCCACATCCATCACTGCCATGCAGACAATGAGCACTGCACTAAAACAGTCATGAGAGGACATACACCTTAGCAAAGCCTTGACCAATGCAGTTATTCATCCAGTACAGAAAGCACTATAAATCAAAACTCTGTTGGTAGAAAAGTAATGGGTGTAGCCACAGAGCACAAATAAAACTTCCACCACTTATAGCTAGGCAGTAACAGTAATCAGCCAGCAGTAGGCAGCAAACCACTTATATGCAAATCATCGTCTTCATGAGCAAAAGCATAGAACACAGCCATCCCCCATACCAGTGGGCATAGTGTGTGCACGTGGGAAATCAGACCTGAGGAGTTATTCAGGGGTGATCATAGTCTACTATAGATTTTAAGGCCACATCAACCAGCACAAATGCTATGGCCAGACTTTTCAGAAGGGCTCAGCACCCAAAACTGAGGCAAGATTTTCAAAGAACGCATCCAGATTGTCAACGCAGACAACAGGTGGAGAATAAGAAGCTACACAGGCCTGCCTGTCTGCACACAGAACAGCAGGAATCAGAGAAAAATCAACAGCTGAAGCAAGTATTAAGTGTGAGAGATAAGGAGCAGCCCCCATAAATACTGCAGAACTACAAGTCAAGTAACAGGCTCAGCCAAATATGTGATACAAAACTTGTAGAGCAGGCAAACTACATAGAACGTGCCAAAGCACGCTCATCATGGTGCTGTTAAGAGTGCCATAAAAAGGAAATGAGACCTTTCAACAGTTAAGCTTTTTCTGACTGGAAAACAGAGTCAATGAAAATTTTCCAACCAGCTCTATCTGCTGCCTCCTATAAGAGCAAACCAGATACTATGGCCAACACTAGGGTAACTGTGAGGTGCTAGCAAGATGCCATTGCAGCATCATATTGGAAATGCACAGAGTGTGAGCAGGGAGCAATCCAGGCAGCAGAACAAAACACATACCTTATTAAAAAAATTATCTTGTCTATCTCCTATTATCTTTCTTTCTGCCTCTTTACTGCTGGATATTGTCCTGGTTTGCTTTTACACTGCATGCTTTTTCCATGATCCATAACTAAATATGACAACACAGTACAGTACCCAAATAAGTGGGCAATTAGCCAGTCCAACCATTGTTGTGACAATATACCTAGCTGCTCTACTAAGCCATTGCCTGCAGTAAGGAAACTAAGCATCACTGAGTATGGCTAATTTGGGAAAGGCCACAGGGAGAAGATGTCTGTGACCCAGTGGAACTACTAACTGTGAAAACTTGAGCTCAGATCATTAATGATTGTCTCTTTTCCACACAACCAATCAGCATCCTAGCTGGAAGAAGAGCACAGGGAGCAGTAGTGGCTGGGGTTCTTATAACAGCATGGCAATCCAAACAGCATCGTTAAAGGACAACGACACCAAACTTGTTCAGGGTCCATCTGGAGTAGGGCATCTGGATTACACTGGAGCTGTCTAAGGCCAATGACCCAAACAATGAAGTGAGTACTAGATATCCACAAACTGGGTACATAGGGCAAATCACGTGAAATTAAGACGCATTTATGTGGGTGTCGTTCTCAGGTAAAATACCCGACTGTTCTACCAGGGTGCTGTGTACAAGTGAAATGCCTAGTTTAATGCTCTGAGCTTATATCTAAACCACTCACACACATGCTCTTCAGAAAGACTATGCAGCTCCCATGGATTGGAGAGGAATGCACAGAAGACACTCAACACCTGAGGAAGCTGCATAAATCAAGCTACAGTTTCTTAAGAACTGAATACTGACTTATTGCCATCAGGCCAGACTAACAGCAAGAGCTTTGTATCCCACTAACGATCCACAGAGCACAGTATGAGAACCACTATGCAGGTAACTGTGTCAGCTGGTATGAACAGAAATGAATTCACACTAGTGGGGCGGGGCTCTTATTGCTGATATTTCAGGTGAGGCATATTGCTTCAAATGGTAATGAAAGAGTCTATCAGCTCTCCTTACAGGAAAGAAGTTAACAAATTAAGAAGACTCTTTATAGGTTTCCTTCTCCACAGCAGACAGAGAAACACAGCTCTTTCATTGGTAAGATGGTTTTTGGTGGAACCCACTGACTCACTGCATTGATAGTTTCCTGGGCAGGTAAAACATACTTCTACATTATCTCTTTGAAAGAGGAACAGGACACAACCTCTGCCAGCATTTTTTTGTGAACTATTCTATTAATACCAATCAAATTGAGAAAATGATCAAATGAAATTGCATTTTGAGCATCATAAGCTGTGTAATGTCTATTCTGTTAAATTGAGGCCCATAATTGCTTCTCTACTGAAAAGATACAACAAAGACAGCAATCATGGCATGTCATTATCCCAGACTAGAAAACCGGCCTTTGCAGTGAGGACTTCAAAGGCTTGTGGTTCTCGAATTGCATTTGGCTGCTATTGTTGAAGCGCGGGCAATCTTGATTAGGTGTTTACACTGAGGTAAGGCGCAGTGCACAGAGAGTCTGAGTGCCTTGGTCTAGAGCCATTAAAAAATTGTACATTATGTTCCTCGCTTTGAAGTAAGAGGTTTGTAGGGAGGAAAGCAACTCATATTGAGTACAGCTGAGCTAGATTGGGCAGCTACTTCTCTCTATCTCTCAAAGAAACTCATCATCAGGTTCTTAGAGAATCAGGCAGCGCTGCAAAAAAAGTTGATGCTTTATAAAATGCTATATGAATTAATGAACATACATATCAGCCCATAAGCACGCATTTGTAGTATGTTTGGGTGTATATATAGCCCACAAATCTAATGGGCTTTGAATCTTACAGTAACTTGGAATAAGGATCCTTCGGTATCAAACATTCAAATATCTTACCGCACAGTACGTTTTTACAGAGATGATTTAGTAAAATTACATGAAAAGCACTCTATATTTTAATGCAAGATTTTATACCCGCTATACTTCACTGTTAACTGTGTTGCTAACAATTATGACGGTTCTAACTTGCTGAAAAGTGGGAAATGATCCAGTTTATAAAGACAACATCCAGAGCATGTGTTCTGGATGCTGACAGATATCCGAGATGCTATTTTCTGTTTACTCCTCATCATTCTCTAATGCCTATTATCCATTTCTTAACTATTCTCATTTAGTCACCTCAGTTAACAGATTAACTTACCTGCCTTGACTGTCCAATTCAGTTTCAAGAACTTTAAGATGAATTATGTTTCAGAGAGACACTCTACCACCTTTGATTGTTTGCTGATTCCTAGCCTGCTGACAATATTGATACTTATATTAAGGGCCTTATCTTCTGTGGCTTTGGGCCCAATGTACACCAAAGTAAATAAACAGTAACTCCACTGTAGTCAATGTGGCTACACTGTCGTAAAACAGGCATAAGTGAAGACAGAATCAAGATTTGTATTCCTTCTGTTGTAAAAATACATCTTAACTCGCACTAACAATCTAACTTTTTCCCTTCTTTTTCAGGGGTTTCCCTCCCATTTTTTTTCAACCCTTCAAAGGCTCCATGGTACAGCAAGGATGGCTGGATGCCACGCCTTTAGAGAAGGTTAGACTTGTTCATTTATTTAGCCAGCGCGGATCCACTGGAAAGTGATATGGCCCTCCCAGCTTGGCTAGAAATCACGGTAATTCATAAGGCCAATTCTCCTTCCACCTATTCTGAAATCTAAGCTAATGAAAATCAGTATCTCTGCATCCTCTCTTTGACCTCAAAGCCACAAATGTACCCGAGTAGATATCTGATTATCTAAACGTTTAACTCCAGACTAAAAACAAAAAAAACTTGACACAAACTCCAGTCAGTCAGTTCAAAGAGAGAATTTTCTAATCATTATCTCAGCTCAGCTACTCAGTGTAGATACATCAATACATTCTCATCCAGTACTTTTCAATCTACTGGTCAACCCGAAGGTGTCTATCTTTTCCACTCCTGATACTCCACTCTCCTCATCTCACATCCCCATAATAACCATACAAGCAATGTTTAGGATGCATACTCACTAGGGCAAGGGCTGTTTGGGAAGCCCCAAGCACATTTTGGGTATTGCTATTATAAAAACAACAAATTCCTTAAACTGACATGGCCCCAAAAACTCAATCCATCTGGGATTAATTACTTTGACATTTTTGAACCTTTCATTTTTCAGGTGGATGTGTTTTGCAGAACAGGCTTTTTGTCTCTTCTGTTTGTTTTTTCCTGAATTTTAGGGTACTCAGTGATCTGTTAATGCACACAAAATGCCTGATTCTGCTCTGTCACAGCCATGCAAATCCAGAGTAATTCCACTGAATCACTATTTTAACTGTGGACAGAGCCTGGCCCACAATGTCTTGTCCCGAAAGTGGATATTTTTAACTACCTCTACCTTTTTAGTCCATGTATCTCCTAAAGAAAATGCCTAACGTGACAATAAATAAAAGAATGATGACTGCTCATGAGCCTAATCATAATGGTCTCATTTACTTTGTGCTTGCCTTGTTGTTATCCTTACTTTGTTATTTAGGGGCTCCAATTCTGCACTGTATGCTCAAGCATGGAGCCCCACTGAAGTCAAAGGGAGTTTGCAGAGGTGTGTGTGCGCACGCACACACACACACACACACACACACACACACACACACACACACACACACACACTCTTGCAGGATCAGGGCTTTAGATTGTAAGCTCTTTGACATAACAAGACACGGTCCCTGCACCAATGTTCAGCCTCTAGTACAATTAAGTCCCAATCCCTGATTAGGACCTCCAGGTGCTACCACGATAATACCAATTCTACTTACTAATAATATGTAATGCTAAGCACAGCCTACAAATATATTTTCAGAATTTCAAAAGGGAAGATAAAAGATCAACATAACCTTTTAATTAGCCGTAATCTAAATTAATAATTTTTGCCATCAACTGAATTATAGATGGAAAAGTGCTCTGAATATCTCTTCTAGCAAAGAGCTTGTCAACTATTCCACTGTTGTAATACATACAGCAGGTGCCCTCTAGTGTTTGCATCAGCTGTTCATTAGCCTTGTAGAATGGTACATAATTTATAATGGAAGGTCTCACTAGCCAGCTTTGTCAATTACCGTGAAATCTGTGGTATAACTCAACAGTGTAACTTTTTATGTTGCAACTTCCATTTTCGCATTAATCTATGCAGTGTAGTGGTAGCCGTGTCTGACCCAGGATATTAGAGAGACAAGGTGGGTGAGGTAATATCTTTTACTGGCTCTGTGTGGCTTTCAAGCTTGTCTCTCTCCCCAACAAAAGTTGGTTCAATAAAAGATATTACCTCACCCTTCTTTTCTTGCTAATATTCACATTATGTATCATATGGATAGTCCTGTATTGTATTGTAGTCCAGTACATTTAACCAACATTTTCAAAAGTATCCCCTAATGTTGGTTGTTTCAATTTTGAGAACAGAACTTGAGAAAACCAGGCCCTTCATTTCCAAGGGATTGGAGTACCAGCAGCTTCCACTGATTTAAAATAGAATTGTAAACGCTCAGCAAACCTGAAAATCAAGCTTGAGGTGTCTGGACACGCAAAATCTGGCCCCTCCACGGTTAGCAGATACTCTTGGAAACATGTGGGCCTAAATGTCACTGAGTAAATGTGTGAATGCATCCACCCAGACTGCACCGTATCTATATCCTTTTCTCTGATTTTTCAAGCTGCATACAATATAAATTGGATTTTTTGTTGTGATCAGAGCAATCATAAAGTTGCAAATACAAACTTTTTATACTGTTAAAGGGATCAGTTTTTTTGATTCTCTCAAAACTATCGTATTATCAGTGTTCTACCATTAGAAGTAATTTTTCTTTCATGCTACAATACTGCTGTTTACCACTCATAAGGAGACAAGTGCGTACATTATTGGTAGAACACATAATTAACAAAATCATGTACGCTAAGCCAAACAACTCCAGTGCAGAACAAAATGAACCCATTAATAAGATGTGATGAAGAATCAAATCAAGTAAGATGGAAAATTTTATCACTTTATTACTGGGTAAAATTAAGAGTTATAAAAAATAGCTTCATGCAAAATGTTGAAATCTTACAAATAGTTCAGGGCTCATGACCCCAGAGACCACCTCTCCCCTTCTGTTCTGTCAGAGCAATTGAGATCCCCTAGGGCAATGCGGTCACTGGTCCCTGGAACTTGCTTTTCAAGACTGATGGCAGGGCATTCTCAGCTGGCAGCCCTTGCTACTGGGAACTTGCTCCCAAGACAAATAATCCTGAGTCTGGTAACCATCCAAAAACAGGCTTTTAGCTAATGTACCTAATGTAATCAATTAGCATTGGCACAAAAAGGTTTTTTGTCCAAATCAGGGCATGGATTTGAGTCCTCCATTGGGATGCCTCTAAAATTCAAGTCCTGCCCTCTGTTACATAGATGAGCTTGGAGAAAATGGCACGAGGAACCTCTTTCCTGCCTTTCCTCTCACTGAACCTGTATGATAGCAGAGCAGTATTCCTACCTACTGTTCAACTGAATACTAAGAGCAAGGCTTGGCTTCTGCACCGACAGCAGGTGACATAGCCAGCTTTTTAGAAGCCATAGCACAATTCGGAGCCATTGAAAAGCTACAGCTGGGAATATGAACACCACAGAATGCTATCATCCTATCAAGGGCAGGGAAGATACACAGTCCAAATGGTTTCTTTCATCAGTTGTGCTAGGAAGAAACATGTGATTGAGAGAAAATCCAGGAATCACTCTGCGAAACCAAGAGATTTAGTAGGTGTGCCCCTTTAATCAGTGTCCCATCCACTTAGTTCATAACCTGTCAGGAGATGTTCTAAATAAAATGCATTACCCACCTGCCCTTGACGAACTTCCTCTCGCTTTCTACTGTGCAGATGAAGATAAGAATCCTGGTTTTGGGTAGCTAATCCCAAAGTAAGTTTATTTTTTTCCACAAAGTCTTTTTTTGTTCTCTGTTGCTGAACTTCTACAGATCGAGGAGAGAAAACCTCACTGTATGTACTGGAACTGTGTTTGTATTGACAATCATCTGCTGATGGCTCTCCTTCTGTATGCAATCTAAAAGGTGCACTGCTTATCCCAACAGGTTGATCATCAAGGCTTAACAATTCTGTATCAAATGCAGAATATACATTTTGTCTTTCTACCAGCTGGTTATTTTCCTCGAAGACGTCCTTGGAAAGGAGGTAAGCTGAGTCCTGAGAGGAGCCCCGGGGGATTTTCTCAGCAACGTGGTGTCTTCTGTTCAGTTCAGAAAATTTTGCTCCCTCTTTATTGCTCTTCCAGTTGGGATTGTATCTTAGGTTACAGTATCTGTCCGTAGGTTGCTGTTTGCTATGAAAACCAGAAAAGAAATATTAACGTTTTAAAAAGAGAAAAACCATTCAGCACTTTGAATAAGTTATATCTAACCAATTTAATATTCCAGCCTTTGCCCACACTCATGTATACCCTGACACATGTGAGCAATTCTATTGAGTTTAATGAGACCATTCGTGTGTAAAATTTCTCATGTATAAGACCATTTTTAGGATTAGGGCCCCAACAGTTACACTGAACTTGAGCCAAAGATCCACAAAGAGCACCTTCTTCATCTTTAATTTGAATTAGCATTAAATGCTAATTAGGCTTAAAACTATAAAATCTGACTAAGGAATACAACATTTTCCTTCTATAAATTCATCACGGCACTTACAGTGGGGAAAGGGGAGGGGGAGGAACACCCAGAAAATGCAATTATAAAAATGAAACAACTACCTTTTTCAATTGTCCAGTAAAATTTCATGTAAGCGGGCATAAATTATAAGAGGCAATAATTACTGTTTATCTTCCACAGAAAATTCCAGTCACTCCCCAAAGTCTCTGCTCTCTGAGGAAAAGTAATATTCCAATTAACACTGGTCCCTCATAGAGCTTTCCCAAAAGTCTTCTGTGTAGAATACAGATTGTAGTTGAGACGAAAGAGGAACAGAACTATGTTATGCACACGTGTGAAAAAGCCCCAAACCAGAAAGAAATTTAGAGAGAGAGGAGTAATCTAAAGTGTTGATCAGCAGTATCTCAACTGGCATATATGAACCACATTTTAGGGACAGCTGTCCACAAACAAAGTGGGTTTTTTCAATGATGTCTTAAGAAGTCAGGCACCCAACTCTTATTGGCTTTCAAGCCATGGTTATAAGCAACCTATTGACCTGCTGAACTCTATAAAATCTGTAACAATTAACTTTTAAAGCATCTACTCAACATTTATTAACACTTTTTCTAAACTAGTTACAAATGTACTTTAATATAAAGTGTGATCTAAATACGAAATAGAATCTAGTTCGATACTGATGCTTTTCATTTCAGAGAAGCGTTGGTGACCTGATATACTTGAGATTAGTGTTTCAATTCCTGACAATTTATACCAATGAAGTAACAGCAGTCTTAAAACATCATCATTATTCATAAATGTAAATCATATGCAAGAATAAATGCCTATTTTGAAACAACATAAGCACAGAAATATGTAATATTCTGTTAAAAACAATCACTCAAATAACAAAATATGATTCCAAAGAGCCCTATTGTGTTGAAATGTGTGCACAGCGGCTTGATTGTATTATGTAGTCCAGGTCACCACACTGGAACAAAATGAGCGTGAAGAGCTCCTTCATCTCTAATCATCTGTAGACAAAACACACACCTCTTATTCCTCCCCCCTGATTTGATATAAAGGTTAGATGGACTCTGTATTCAACACTTCTGTTGATGAGCAGACAACAGATGCAGGGTTTCCTCTTCAAATTCCTAGGTTAGTAATGGATGTAGAGAGGAGGCTTCATATGCATATACTATGATATTTGCTCCAGTTAATGGACTGTATTTGAGTACTTACTGTGATAACTTCAAACAAAATAAAATCAAATTTCCATTTAATGAAGAGCCTCATATCAGCATAGTATTCAGTCAAAAAACTACTAAAATTAGAGCATGTTTCTAGCACAATTAACATCCTTTGCACTCGCAATAAAATGTTCAGTAACTGGCCATTTTGCCTGTTGAGGAGGTGAATAAAAGCATGCTATTAATCATTTAGCCTTCATTTGTTTGCCACTTTATTTTAAGTAGACAGTTAAATTGAAATGGCACATTATTATTGCTTCAGGTTTAATTTAATTCTCTTAAACACAGCAATTATTCCCAATTTATTCAGCATTAAACCTTTTATGCATATGACAGCATATTCAATTTTATTTTCTGTATAAAGTTAACACTTTTGTAAGAATGTGTGAGGATGACAGACAGTCTGCTGGAATTTTTAATTTTGCATTTATATAGTTACTGGATAAAAATGCATCTATTCAACCCTCCAGTTTTTCAATATTGTTTTAAACATAAGTTTTCTAATATAAATGCAGCAAACCAAAGTGATTAGAAATCACTACTGTATCTGAATGTAAAAGTGAAACATGCATTTCTTAAATTATTTAGAAAGATGCCCCATCCTATCAAGTGCATAGAAAAGGACAACGGTCACGAAGTATCAGTTTTGAACAAGTACCCAGTGCGTTATGGTAAGTGTTTTTAAGGCTGGATCCAAAGGCCATTCAAGTTAGTGGGACTCTTATCACTGACTTAAGTGGGCTCTGGATAAAGCTCATAGAGAAGAATGGATGTCTATTTTTACTGGGCCTATACCAGCAGAAAATTATATCACTCCTCTACGTCTGCTCAGCACTGTGGGTGAGCAGAGGCAAGGCTCTGCTCATTTCCCCACACTTTCCTGCCCACCTACTTTGAGGGCAAGTAAGTGGGTATGAAGCACCCACCTACTTTTGCACTCCCAGAACCAATGTCTAGGTAGCTTATATAGGGGTGTAAGGCAGATTCTGATTTTCCCTTACTTTCCTGAATGGGAGTGTAGTCAGTGTGAGCTAACAAAGAATGATTGCTCTCCCTTCTTTTCTAAAGAAACAAAGTTGTACAGCACAGTACATTTCAAAACGCTTCGCCCTGAATTCACAGTCACATTAATGCCTGGTCTACATACAGTCTTTGTGCCAGTTTAACTATTTCTATTAGGTAGGTGTAAGTTACATTTATGCCCACTTTAATGCACTACCCAAATGGCCTAAAAAGGACTTAGCACAAGAACAGTCAGGCCTATCATAGCTATATACTAAAAATATATTCCTTACCTTTCATTATAATGGGTCTGTTTTCCATATTCTTTTCCATTTGAAAACTGTACTTTGTCATAATTTGCTCCTTCTGATTCATTCAGACTTTTCTCCTCCAGACTATCTTCATCTAAGCTGTCATTCTCCAGCTCATCAGAAGACTGACCTACCAGTACTTCATTTTCATAAATTCGTTTTTGTAGTTCTAACTGATATTGTATCTCTTGAGTAAGGCTTTCAGAATCAGACTCCTGAGAGTCATGCAGACTTGGATGACAGTTGCCTTCACTTAAAGATGGTCCTTTAAAATTAGTATGATGACCATGTGACTGGATTAATACTCTTTGAGATAAGCTATTATTCATGTTACAAACGTGTAGAAAGGAAAGGGTGGAAAAATATGATTCAGATGTGATTAATTCATTCCGTATTTTGTGCCACAGTGTAGACCAGACCTGTATTTAGGAAATATGAGATTAAATGTAAACAAACAATTTGTTCACTGAAACAGTCAATAACAGTTATGTTTGTTAAATATTTAGATGAGTCCTATCAAATTATTTACACAGTCAGTAGCATTGTGGGCAGACTCAGAATTTGATCCTGCAAAGCTGATGCACTCCTTTATTTATAAATGCTTCGGGGCGCGTGTCTGCCACTCACACTCAGTAGCATTTGTTCAATGGGAAATCAATGACACTAAGGCCCTGATATTGCCAATGCTTACACATGTGGTTAACTTTACTATTAATAGTCCCATTTACAATCTCGGGACTACCTCCTGGTAGTAAAATTAAGCATGAGTCAAGTGTTCACAAGATTAGGGCCTAACTGTGTAGTAAATTACTACTCAGCATGAGTAAGCATGGCATATCATTATAAAAATGGTAGTGACAATTAACTTAACCCTAAAATAATAAATCTGTTTATACGTATTATCAGGGAAATAAAGTTAAGGCAACAGATTTTAGTCGCAAGATTCCAAGAGATGTTCTACATCCGTGATCTTATTTACACCCTGTTGGATATCTATAGCTATATCCCTCTAGATATAAGCCCAGGACAAAGAATATTTACTTACAAAAATATATTGACAAGTTTGTTTTTTTATATTTATATGTTAACAGACAAGCCATGTGCAATCACTTTATATACGGGATATATATATAAGGGATCAAATAGCTGAGTTAAAACACAGAGTGTCAGCGTTTGAAATTAGGAAACTTTTGTTGGCATTTTAGTGCCATTTTCTTTCATAATAGGTTACAGCAGCAGAATAAAGTCTGTTTGTATTAAAAAATGATTATTTATAACACACGTTTAATTTTAATGTCTGGGTATAGGAAGCCATGTGTCAGGTACGTCACTGCATCAATTTTTAGTTTTCCAGAGGCAACACTTCTTATTGTTGCTCTTCATCAGGCCTTTTATTAACACACTGATGGATATCTATAACTGTCCTTTCTCTGGCATGGACCATACTATATGTAATAGCAGATCTATGTTGGGAGATTATGCGTACACTGTGGGCTAAGAAGTAATGAATCAACTAGTGTGTATAGATTTTTAAAACAATAGCTATGCTTCAGTTTTAACATAAAGCAGGGCTTGAAATATCCATTCACCCACTCAGTGATGAGTAAGAAACTTTCTTTGATGAGCTGCAGGATTTAACCCATCAATTTCTTCAGAAATTAAGCATTCATTTTTTAAGTTTCTAGCTCTTATGGTTGTGAAGACAACCTTACCAATGCAAATGAATGAAAGCAAGGGTGGTCCAGTGGATAGGGCAAGTATCAGGAGACCTGGATTCTGCTGCTAGCTTTACCACTGAATCAGTGTGTCACTGGGCAAATTATTTCACCTATCTGTGCCTTAGTTACCTCATCTGTGAAATGAGGATGACCGTGATCTACCTTTGTAAAGTATATTGCATATTCGAACTAAGGTACTTCGACTTCAGCTACGTTATTAACGTAGCTGAAGTTGCGTATCTTAGTTCGACGGGGGGGTTAGTGTAGACCTAGCCAAAGTAGCAGCAAAGTGAAATTTACAAATCTGGTCAGTTTCGCTGCTTCTGTTCAGAACATTGTGGGCAGCAGTGAAACTTTCAAAAATCAAGTCAATTTCAATCTACTGCCACTGTATACAAATTATTAGCATCAGCAAAAGCAGATACTAGAGCTATTCATAGAGGAGGTGGTAACTCAAAATAAAAAAGACACTGATTTAACTTAAGATGTGAATTAAACTGATTTAAGTTAAACAGGTGCAAACCCTATGTGGACATTGTTATTTTGGTTTGAGTGGCTTTTTTTTTAGTTTATATTAAGTCAGTTGAGAAAAGGTTGAAAATAAAATAAACTGCTCTTAAACTGAAATAAGAATGGCCTCACAGGTATTTACCTCACCACTTTAGCTAAACTGATTTAAAACAGGGTTAAATTACACCAGTGAAACTTTGCGTAGTTCAGGTGTCAGATGCAAACTGCCAGAGGCTGAAACAAAAAGTGAAAGCTCTGAGTAGGGTCTGGTAACAGTACCCTATGAGCACTTTTCTCTCTTCCCAGCAGCTAGGCATGAGGTGGAGGCCAGTCATATAGCTATAATAATCTAGTCTGATTTTTTTTTTAAAGTATTTTAAGGAAGTTTAGATGACCAATTTAATGGGATTTGCCTTACTCCTCAGGCTCCGTTGAAAATCCCAGCTCCAATTTTTCTAACGCACTCTGGTTAGAAGGTGTCAAGTACATTTTTCAAGCCTCAAGTAAAAATTGAGGAAGAAGAAAACAAATATCTATCAAACTGGGTTTCTGACTCTGTTCTTTGTAAATTTTCAGTGCAGAGAAGATAATTTAAAAAAAAATCCTCCATTAAATGGCCATAATTTCTACCTGCATTTTTGATTTTAAGATCAAGGAGTTGTGTTATTATTTGGGCCTCAAGCTAAAGTACCCTTTCCAATTAAGGAAACACCCATTCTTACAGGAATCTTGTTGTTTGGGGTGGAGTGCAGGGACATTTTGCATGGAGACACCTGAAGAGAGATTATGTAAACTCCTGGCAGGCTGGGAAAGGGAGTGCAATGGTTGTGATGATGGTGGGGAGTGTACGAACAGTTGCAGCCCTTTGGATGGTGTTTTGCAACCCCTCTAAGGAGAGTCTGTAATCCTTCCTAAATCCCCCTCCTGGACAGTGGTGTTGCATTGTAAAATAGCACCCACCACCCTTTCATTACTGGTTAATACACACTGTGATGAGAAAATCTGAAAAGAACAAGAAATTGAACAGTAGATATGTGCTACCCTGCTACTCTCTCCTCCCACTAATCTGCTCACCCCCCCCCAGTCCTCTCACCCCATCCCCATCTTCTCTCCCCTCTCCCAGACCTCTTTCCCCACCCCTCAAATCCCCTCTGCCCTCTCCCTTTTACCCCTCCCCCAAGCCTCTCCCTTCACTCCCCAAATCCTCTCTGCCCCTCCCTTCCATCCCTGCCCCAGTCCTCTCCCCCTCCCCAAATCCTCTCCCCATACCCCCAAATCCTCCTTCCCCTCCCTTCTATCCCTTCCCTAGTCCTCTCCCCCTGACCCCCCAAATCCTCTCCCCACCCCCAAATCCTCTCTGCCCCTCCCTTCTATCCCTGCCCCAGTCCTCTCCCCCTCCCCAAATCCTCTCCCCATACCCCCAAATCCTCCTTCCCCTCCCTTCTATCCCTTCCCTAGTCCTCTCCCCCTGACCCCCCAAATCCTCTCCCCACCCCCAAATCCTCTCTGCCCCTCCCTTCTATCCCTTCCCCAGTCCTCTCCCCACTCCCCAAATCCTCTCTGCCCCTCCCTTCCATCCCTGCCCCAGTCCTCTCCCCATCCCCCAAATCCTTTCCCCATACCCCCAAATCCTCCTTCCCCTCCCTTCTATCCCTTCCCCTGTCCTCTCCCCCCCACCCCCCAAATCCTCTCTGCCCCTCCCTTCTATCCCTTCCCTATCCCCCCAGTTCCTCTCTGCCCCTCATCCCGCCCCCATCCCTTCTACCCCTCCCCCAGTCCTTTCAATCCATCCCCCCCAAATCCTCCCTGCCCCTCCCCCTGTTCTCTCCCCACCCCCAATCCTCTGTGCCCCCCCCCCCCCATTCACTGACCCTGCAGAGCAGGCTCCCCACCAGCGACGGGTGCGCAACGAGCTATTCCCGAACCCGCTCTCCGCACCCCGGGCTGCGCTACTAGCGTAGTGTCACCATGGCGGCGGTACACATACGCAAAACCCCGCCTACAATTACACCTACCCACCGGCTGAATGGGACCGTCCCTCCTAAAACGTCCCCCGCCAGTCTGTGTGGTACCTTCCAGCCTGGGTGAGCTCTCCAGGTGCCCAGTGCTGAGGATGGGGTGCTGGCTGCAGGGTAGGGCAGAGGGAGATGGGGGACAGGGAGGAGGCAAGGGGAAAAGAGGAGTTGGGGAGGGGGAGAGAGAAGAAGGAATAAGAAAGGAAGGAGAGAAAAAAGGGGAGAAGCCCATATAAAATGTAAACCCCTTCAAGCCCTGCTCCACCCTCTCTGCCCTTGTCCCCTGCTCCTGCCACCGCATAGGTGCCATTCTCATATCAAACCTACCTCTGTCAAATGGGGACAATGAGACTGAGCTCCTTGGTAGAGCACTGTGAGATCTTGTCATGCTAAGTGCTACGTAGGAGCTAGGTATCATTCAGCGGCCTGGGGTGAAATAGACCTCAAATATTAGGATCAACATGACAATTTTTCTTGTTGGGGGTCCTCAGGTTGCCATGTTCTTAAAATGAACAGGAGACTATCAGGCCTGAACTTGTTCTCACACCAGGTTTGAGCTGAGTTACTCCTGACTTACAACAACTGCAAGACCAGAATGAGGCGCATAGAACCTGATCTAATTCCAGGGAAGTCAGTGGAAAGACTCGTCTTGATTTTAATGGAAGTTTTACTGGCGCATAGTCCCCAGGCAAACCAGCTTTTTTCACACGCGATGAGAGCTGTTTCAGACCATTCACTTAAATACAGTCCTGGGGTGAGTGGTTCAACTCATTCCCGTCCCCATTGACACCATGTGTTGGACTGTATTCTGCTGTTGATCTGAGTTTAACCTCTGATATCAAAGCCAATACAAGACCATTTCCCATACCCAAGAAACCATGCGATGTACTATTAGAATGATTACAATTAGTGGTTAAAGTTAGTATTCTTTGTGTGTAAAATATTTAGCAGGATTTAAAAGCATAACAGTCTATATACGCTTCTGCAGCCTTGGATTTTACAGAGTATAGGTGTATTATTTTCAAATGGAGCAACCCCCCCCCCCCCCAACACAGCAACAGACCTAATCATTAATGATGGCAAATTTGCACATGAATGGAATACAGGAAACAGCAGAAAAGGCTCATCTCTTAGATGGTAAAGTATTGTAAAAATAGAATTACATTTCAACAAGATCAAAACCCCATTAAGAATATGGTAAATTACCATTACTTCAGATGTGATCTGTAATAGGAGATTATGTTGTTGGGTTAGATTAGTGAGCCCATTAGTTCAAATCTGCCGATACTTAGTAGTGCATGTAATTAGAATGATGTGGTACTCTATGCATATTATAATTTACTTTCACTGCATGGACCTAATGGTATTGTGGACAGCTAAGGTGTTGGTGCTATCAAAGTGATTTAGAGTCAAGCTTTCGGATGAATGATCTAGATTTAGTTTTGTTATATGTAATGTTACTACACAACCCACCCTTTATAACAAGACAACAACAATGGTTCTGAAGTAGCACCATCCGCTGGGGTCCCCAGTTCATCTGTTGCTTTTTTAGGTCACGCACATGCTTAACTTTAGTTATGTAAATAGTTTAATTGAGTTAAATGGTTCTCATGTGACTAAAGTTAAGTATGTGCATGAGTGTTTCCTAAAATTGTAAACTCTTTCAGGCAGGGACCATGCCTTTCTTTGTCTTGTACACTGTTGGTGCTTAAAAATAATTAAAAGTAGGGGAACAATTAAAATATGATAAAGTTCAAACAAGCCCAAATGTCATTGTTTATTAATACATCCATTACTGACTACTTGATTGGTTATTGCAACATAATGGAGTAGTCCAGAGCCTGCCTCCTTAAACAATTGGATTATTAAAGTGTGAGATGTCCGAGCAATTTTAAAGCTGATGAATGCTACTTGGCACTTATTTGTTCAATATGTTGAAGATGATCCAGAGGTGAAGAAATCAAATACTTTTCATCTGAGGATAGTGCAAAATCAATATTTCTTGATGGATTTGACTTGGTTTATTTGTTGTAGGATGTGGTATGGTTGTGTTCCCCCTATTATTATGGAGTTAATACTTTTTTCTTTTCTGTGTACTTATCACCGTACCTGTTTTATTGGTAGGTATGTACTGAGGCATTACCAAACTATTCTTTAAAAAAGAAGAAAGACATTAAGTTTGTACATTAACACTTGTTTGGTTTATTAAAAAAGTCACTCTGAATAGCTAACTGTTATCTTAAGAGAAGCAACCAAAAGGTTCACCAGTGAAAACCACAAACTATTAAAATGGCAGAATTTGAGCACTGCTACGAAGCATGCTTATAAGCATGTCTGCTACAAGCCAGGGGAAAAAGTACAAAACTGATAACCATTGCAGCTAGAAACAAAACTTCAATTAAAAGAGTCCTTAATCTTCCTAGACAGAAGCATGGAATGTGCATACTGTATCTATTTAGGCTATCAGATGGTCTCCATCAGAACTGTGGTATCTAAATGTCTAAAGTGCTACTCTACTTTAAATAAAGGAAATAAACATTTTTACAATAATGACAAACCATATAGAGTTAAAGTGCATTCACTTAAAATGTTAAACATGTAAAGGAACAAAGAATACTTAAAATAGACTGCTGTTCCAAGGCCTCAG
Organism: Chelydra serpentina; assembly: GCA_037349315.1. Taxonomy (NCBI): domain Eukaryota; kingdom Metazoa; phylum Chordata; order Testudines; family Chelydridae; genus Chelydra; species Chelydra serpentina. The sequence continues at coordinate 8,030,082 of JBAIAC010000037.1, read as the reverse complement.
TACCAACACTGTCTGATCTTGCAGTCTTTTCCACACATAGAACTATCTTTGAAGTTAAAGGGGTACTGTGTGCCAATGGAACTGGAAGATCAGGAATTGAAATTTTATTATTAGTTATGAAACATTTTTTTCACAAACACCTGGCTTCACCATTACAGAGCATTTTACAAACCAAGTTTAGAAATCAGAGTTGTTTATGCTCTTTCACAGTTTTGTTTAAATATTAAACAATTCAAGTCTTACTGTTAAACCAATATTAAAACTTGCTGGAAACTGGTAGTCTTTTACATTGGAGTCCACACAGCTCTTATGTCAAACATGAAGTTTTCTTCCAGCATTAAAATCCTATTACTGCTAACAGTAATGGGAGTGACATCTATAGTGAGTCAAAAGTCTGTTTTTCACTCGTTACCTGTAACGAGAAGTGCTATCATCTGACATGAGCAAAATGGGTGCAATATTCTTTTAAGGATTACCTTAAATCTAATTTCATAGCCTGGACTTAATTCAGATCCACAATTCTCACTGAAGCGTGATTCTGTGCTAAAAAGTTACTAACAGTGACAGTGTGGGGTTCTGTAGTCATTGTGTCTCATTGGTTTTCATATCAGATTCGCTCAGTCTGCAAGCAAAAATGGGTTTTCAAACAGATAGCCCCACAAACTCATCCTGGGCCCTGACAGCTCCACCAGTAATATAGATCTGAAGGCCAAATTGTACCCTCGGTCATGCCTGTGTCATCCCATTGTCTTCAGATCATGCCCTTAGTAACATTTATGGAAGCCCTCAAAAGGCAAACGACTGTGGAGACAGGGCTAGTAGCTGTAGGTTTCATCGTCAAGAACTTTACAGACAACTAGTTAATTCTCACCACTGTCTTTTGTGAGGCAGGGAAGTAGTAGTATCCTGATTTTACCGGTGGGTAACTGAGGCAGAAATGTTTGAAGTCAACAGGAACTGCAGGTTGCTCTGCGCCTCTAAAATCACCATGTTTTTATTTCATTAACTAAATATTGGTTTAGGTGAAATATCATTAGATGCCTAACTTTGGGCACCCGAGTTCAAACATATTGGCCGTAAGTACTTTCTCAGAAAGTCCCGCCTCCCAGTGTCATCGTTAGACAATGCATCTCAGGAGGCTGCAGAACTGTTGCATGAACCTCTCAGTAATTTTGTATCTCGTATTATGATGGCTGGTTGTGCATTCCATTATCAGGACCCTTGCTGCTGAAATGACTTGCTCCGGTATATGTCTGATCCATTTATGATACCCATGAATTAAATCTGCTGATTAAATAGCTAATTGACAGTATGCATTGCTAATGGATTTCCATGAGCACCTCTTCCAGCTACCTCTTTTTAATGTTAACAAGGTGATCCAAACTAGAATCCAGGTTGAGACCAGCCATTTTATCAGGCATTTCTTCCTCTGTTTGAAATCCTGCTGTGATGTTGATACGTCACAGATTGACAGTTTTACATACCATCAGATTAGCCACACTATAAATATGATAACACACCATATTGACTCTGTACATAGTACAATGTTGCCAACAAGTCCTGACTTCTATACATTAGTTTCTTTTCCGTATGCCAGCCGTTTCTCAAATGCTGAAATATCTCTTTCTTCTGAATTTGACTTTATTGTTCCCGTATATCCTTCAGTTACGTACTGCATGCTAGGCTTCTGATTGGCAACTGGAAGACAAATGCATATTTGTTGATGTCTTTGTATAGACTGGGGGGGGGTTATTTTGATGAAAATTCATTCTTGCTACAACATTACTGATAAATCTAAAAGAGATGGTGTATAGATATTACACCTAGCAATTTTTAAGAGCGATTGAGCTGGAAGATGTGAGCCAATGTAGGTTAATTTGTGGTCAAGAAAATAATTGGTTCTTTCTACTATAGTTGGTTGAAATACTTTGAATTTTGAAATAAAATCTTTCCCCTTTTTTTGACAAAAATGTTTGGATTTTTTTCCCTCCCTCATTTTTCTACCAATTATAGAGCTGATCAAAATTTGTCAAGTGTAAGGTTGACATTTTTATTTTAAATAATGAATTATTTTATTTAAGAAGTGTTGGCAAAGTTCCCTCCCTTTTTCGACTAGTCTGATTTTTTTAGCCATAAAGTTGCATGTGTTTATATAGATTCCAGTGGTACAGTAGAAATACACTTTATAGCCAGGTGTCCCACAGAGTTTTAAAATGCAGCCCACAGCTGGCTCTTCCTGTAACTACAGAGTGAGGACAAAGCTGATGAAGTGCAGGTGTTTTTTGCTGATGAAATCAGCAAACAAGCAATTTCTGTTAATCTAACAAAGGTACAAGTCTCATCAAATATTATATGTGTGCCTATTTATTTTTGATAAAAACATTTCTGTAAACATTCAGAGCTCTTAATGGCAGGAGGAGCATTACAATCATCTAGTCTCACGTTCTGCATAACATGAGACAAGGAACCTTACCCAATAATTGCTGCATTGAGTCTATGACTTCTGTTTGAGCTGTAGCATACTCTTTTTAAAAAGACACCAATCTTGACTTAAAGACTGCAAGTCATGGAGTATCCACCACTTCCCTAAAGAAGGTGTGCCCCTTAGGTTCACGGCAAGTTGCCAAGGAAGTTCTTGATGTCTTGAAATTTGGGTAGTCCCTGCTTTGCGGCATTTTACCACCTGCAGTGTTTTGGAAAGGGCAAGGTCTTATCTCCTTGCCCTCCCTTATCTTTCACACCTCATCACCCCCAAATATCGAATAATGAGTTTAGAGGTGAGCATTTGTCATTTATAATATTTATAAACATGTAACTACCAAAAACATCTAATAAAAACCAAATAGAGGCGGTGATTTTTAAAGACACGTATGGGAGTTAGGCACCCAGCTCTCTGAATTCCGATGGGATTTGTACAACTAACTGTTAGGCTCCTTTGAAAATCCCAGTCAAAAGCTTTAAGCATAAATGTAAACTGTAATGGGTTTCCCAGTTATTACGGTGAATGCGAGTGGTCATGTGTCTGAAGTGGGCATTGGGCCTATTAAGAAGGTTTGACTAAAATATATGATTGAAGCATAAGATGTACACTTTGCAAATCTTTCCTAAACAGTGAGGTTGGCTTGAACCTGGTCTGGTTGAAGTCAGTAGCAAAACTTTAATTTCAATGAGATCTTCAATGGCCTGGGGTTGTGGAGGTAGCTTACCTTGTCCATTCTTCTCAGGGGCTTGATTGTCTTCATTAGACCTGGATTTGTAACTCTCCAGTGTCTGTTCTGAAGTGTCATTTTCTGTGTGGATAACAAATGCAAATAAGAAGTTGCAGCTTTTTTCATACATTTGCCCACCCCACCATCCCCAAATACTGAACTAGAAGAACATCCAGTGGTAAGAGGGCAATTCAGTCCTCATGTCCATTCAGTAGTTGGACTGCCAAAAAAGAGCTGATTAGAACCAATCATTGGTGGTGGCTTTTGTGATAAAGACTCTTGTCCATTGAGGTTTGGCCTGAGACCACGAATCATTTCCCCTTGGATCCTGAACAGCGGTTTGTAACAACTTTCAGTCACCACTGACACAGACTTGATTTTAACCAATGACCTAGACATGCAAGGATCCCATTTCCTGTTGCCAGTCCCCTCAACTATCCAAGTCCCTCACACCCATCCTAAACATAGACATAACTGGAGGTTTAGATTGTGTGATCACTCACCTCTCTTCCAGACTCCGTGTGCTTTTTGCAGCTTCTTCATGAAGAGCAGGACTATGATGAGCATCACAAAAATGAGGACAGCTACCAGGACTGGCAACAAAACACTTGTTTGCCTTCGTATGATTCCTTCAGAATTAAGATCTGTTTCTATAAAAGAAATATTTTTAATATAGTTAGGTAGCTACTACCTGGCCACAAAATGAGCAAGTTGACAATACTAGAGACTGGTTTCAGGGTCTGAGCCAAAATCCACTGTAGTCTTTTCATTGAGTTTAGCGGTCTTTGGAACAGGATCTTAGAGAAGAAATACTTAGAAAACAGCGATGTAAACTTCCCCATCATTGACCTGGAGGAACCAGGACAAATTTTCTGCTTGTGTAAAAATCGGAAAAACTCCACTGAAGTCAGTGGACCAGCAGAGAATTTAGCCCATTGCCTCTAGATGCTAACATTGTTTTTGGTCTCCATGGGTCCACCTATGAGATTCTTAGCAAGGGCAGCCCTATAGTGTCCTCCTTGGTGGGTTTGGTGATGTAGGCACTTGGCTGCTGGGAACCAGGCTGACTTCAGGAAGGCTCATTTCATGCTTAGTATTAACAAGAACTTACTGATGGTGGCATTACAATTCAGAGTTGTTTCTTCATGGCTTGTTGATGGTTCTTCTGCCCTAGAGGTTTCTTCTGCAATGGTCACATTTAATGTCATTTCAGATCCTGCAGAAATGAAAAGTGTTTCTCTGATTAGCCCAATCACAGACACCCAGATTACTTACACTTTGCGGTATTAATTCAACATTTAATGATTCCAAGGAATGTATATGGGCCGGATTCTCAGCTGGTGTATACTGGGATAGCAACAGTGATTTCAATGGAGCTATGTTGATTTACATGAGTTGAAGTTCTGGCTCTGTATTCTTTAGGTGGTATTAATTATAAAACTTAAGGTTTCTATCCTTGCCACAGTGTAGAAGGATCAAGCAATTAAGCCTCGAAATAGCTCTCGTGGGTTTGTAAGTGTTGTTTCTGTTTTACAATTGAGGAAACTGAAAAACAGCAAGTTAGGTGAGTTGGCCAACATTACAGTGTGATCCAGTGTTACAAGCTAGTTTAGAATTTGAGTTCCTGGCTCAATTCATTAGATTACCATGTTATTCCATCATTAAGAAATTTACCAGTGGTGATGTTGGAGTTTTGAGTTGATTGCTCATTGCTTATTGATGGTTCATCTGTAACAGATGTTTCTTCTGTGATGTTCAAACTTCTTTCTGGCTCTATAGAAATAAAAGTAGAAAATATTTTGACTTCCTTATCCCTTTCAGTAGTCTGATCAGATACCCAAACTATGGACAGACCCAACAAAAATTCTGCCTTACTATGTCAATATTTCAGGACTCTGATAATGTGTTTTGTGGAAACTCTTAGCTATAGTTCTAATAAATGCTATTTAAGGCTGGAGTTTTCAAAAGTGCCTTAGGGCCAAGCCTTGATGTTCTTACTCAGTTCTTCCTCACTCCTGACTGATGTAAATTCCCGCTGAAGACAAGACATCGTATTCTTTAGCTAATATTAATTATAACAATACTTAGACTTTTCCACCTTCAAAGCACTGTACACCACCTGCTGTAGCTAAGTCTCAAACACCCTCGACAGGCAGGTGAACATTAATGAGCCCCATTTTACAATATGGGAAGCAGAATCAGAGGCTGATGTTTTCTAAATCATGAGGGCATTTGGATGCCTGGTAGGAACTGGAACTGGAAATTCCTGAAGCAGCTTTGAAAAGTCACAGTGGAGCCTTTAAATGATTCACCCAAGGTAATGCAATAAGTGTGTGGTAGACCCCGGATTAGAACTGGGGAGTCCCTGCCTTGCAGCCCTGTTCACTAAAGCACATGGCCGCTTGGCTTACAAGGATAGTCATTAGCACACGTACCAATGGTGCTGTTAGCATTCTGAGTGGCTGGTTCACTACTTGTTGCTGGTGCTTCTGTACTAGAAATTTCCTCATTTACTGTTAGTGTTACTTCTGACCCTGTAGAAATGAAAAGAGAAATGCTTTCTTTTTCTTATACACCAAGATAACTACAGTATGTACATTCAGAGTATAAATTAAACTCACGTTTGTAAAACAAAATTGCTCTATATGTTGTGTCTATCTATGACATTACACATAGTGGGAGATTTTCAAAGGCCAGGATTCTCTAAGATGTTTAGATGCCTAACTTCTATGAAATTAATGGGAGTTAGGCAGCTAAATACTTTGAGGATCTGGGCCAAATGGCATTGGTGTATAAAAAATAAAATAAAAAATTAACTAATATCCATTTCCAAATCTCTTCCATAAAATAACTATGCGCAGCCAGAGAGACCCCTTTAAAGGTTGGAAAGTCTCTCACTGTCAAACAATTCATAATGTATAGAGTGGTAATGCAGCTCCTCCCGCCCTCTTTATATCTGGGGACAATCCTGCTGTTATCACTTGAATAACTTTACAGCATAAGCCTTAAGGTGTGTTGACCATGCTTATTTTCTGTCAGCCTGTGGCACAGTGCCACCTAGTGCATCCATAGGGATAGGTATTAATAAAATCATAGCCATGCATTGATGGAACTATGACAATTGACACCACCTGAGGACCTGCCCCCATATGTCTCCATATGTTGGTCTTCACTACAAAGAGAGAGGGGCAGTCTTTCTCTATGATGGATGCAATTCTTAAATGCTCACCTGTGTGTAACAACTATTGTGTTTTGTGTTTCAAGGATCTTTGTAACAGCTGGAATAATATAAATTTGTTCTCAGCAGCATTTCCATCTGCTCTACATGTGACATTTTAACAAATTGCCTTAATGTCATTAAGAAAAAAATGTACTTACAAATAGTTGTGTTGGCTGGTAGTTCCCTCTGCTGGGTAGGTATTGCTGGTAAGCTGGTACTAGATTGCTTCTCAGGTACAGTGGCAGGAAAGTTTGGTTGGCTGGATCCTAAAGGCATATCCACCAAACAAGACATGAAAATCAGAAGACGTATTTTAGAAATAAACCCAACCCAGAAAGATGGAATCCAGATCTGAAGTCTCCCAAGCTCCAGAGATATTTGGCTCTAGCTTTTGATGGGGCCAGCTATCCATTTTTAAAAAAAAAATAAAGAAAAAGAAGAATTTTAAATTCTTACCAGTAGAGTGCAGAGGATTTTGAGAGAAGACGGTGTTAATATTTGGATTGGACTCTGTAGCAATCACTGGAAAAGAGGAACCCAATTCTGAACACAATGCAAGTACTATTCAGTACTATCCCCGAGTATTCTTTTGCAGATCATATTCTGGGCAAAAGCACTTTACGGATAATTTTATGAGATTTATTTCGCAATCATATGGACACACATAAATAATAAAAAATAACCTTTCCCCACTAAGCCCCAGATTGCCTTTATTCAGTACTACTCTACAATTTATATTGTTTAATTTACAACAGTGAAAAGATTTTAAAATGTGGAACCTACCAACAGTTGTCTGAGAAGAAAAAACTTCCTGTTGGGTACTTGTTGCTAGAGATATGCTCACAGGTGATGTCTGTATTATAGATTTCGGGGTAGCTTCTGTGGATTCTAATGGAACAACCAACGTGTTAAAGAGAGAACCTTGATAAATGATATTAACAAAACATTATTTTAAGTCAGTGGCTTTTTATTATTGTACTTACCCATATAATGCTGAGGATGCTCAGAGGTCATCGTGCTTATTTCTAACACATTTGGAGCTGAGCTTGTAGTAGTTGCTGGAAAACAATAATAATACTTTGAATTTCTCTAGTTTCTTTCATCTGAAGCTCTCCAAGCACTTTACAAGCCTTAACTGAATCTAACAGTATGTATGGGAGGTAGATAAGTATTAGGCCCATTTTACAGATGGTAAACAGAGGTACAAGGAGGAGAAGTCCACTGGCACCTTAGACTAACAGATTTATTTGGGCATAAGGTTTTTTACCCACGAAAGCTTATGCCCAAATAAATCTGTTATTCTTTAAGGAGCAACCGGACTTCTTATTCCTTTTGTGGATTCAGACGAATACAGCTACCCCTCTGATACTTAAGGAGCAGAAGTGAATGTTCCCATGTAACACAGGAACCCAGGATTCCCACTGACTTCAATGGGCTTTGGATCAGGTTCACTGTAAGAGGCAGAGATGGTAGTAGAACCTAGGAATCCAGCTTCAAGTCCCTTCTTTAACCACTGGAGAGTATGGTTTTCCAAAACCAGACACTGAAGAGACCTTGTTCTCTGAATGGCAGACCATATCTTCAGTTATGCATCTACATCTATGCAGAGAAATAATAGAGTAATTCAGTGTGGCCTAGTGGATGGGAAACCTGTTTTAGGACTCAAGAGACCTAGGTTCAAGTCCTAGCTTTATCACTGGTTTGTTGGGTGACTTTGCCACTCTGTGCCTCAATTTCCCCATCAGTAAAAGGGGGATGATAATACTGATGTGTGTTGCAACATGCTTTGAGATCTATTGATGAAAATCACTATACAAGAAAGCGGAATTATTCTTGAAGCTCAAATGTTAAAAGGAATCACCACCAATCAACCAAGGCTTAAATAAAAGCTGTTCTTACGGAAATTTTCAAACTGGAAAGATGCTGTCAGTCTTTCTCCTCGTAGGGTTTCATGACGAATGACACAACTGGCTGTTGAATCTCGGTTGTATGCATGGACTATGAGAGTGCTGGTTGTGTTGCATTTCTTTCCATCGTGTTCAAACTTGTGTTTGATGTCACCTAAGTAACCATTTGAAGAAAACATTTAAATGCTTAACAGGCAAAAGCAATTTAATGAAAAACCTTCCAGTCACAAATCTGCTTTACTTTTGGTCTGCTAAAGCAACACATGAATGCTGAGCAAAAGTGTTCCCATTGTGTAAACGGATCACAGCAGAGCCCACGTAGAGCAAAGTCATGTTTTTGACAGAATCGCCTAGTTGCAATCTACACACTACCATGCACTGAAAAAAACCTAGCCGTTCTGTTCTACTTCACTATATCAGAGTTCACTATAAGCATATAAGCAAGTTCCACACTATTAGGGGTAGTGTGTCCACATGAGCACCTCTGATCCCTCCTGAATGGAATCAACTGGGTCATAGTCATGTATTACTAAAGGGCTTTAAACTCAAGAGATCAGGGCCTATAACTTTGAAGCAGGACAAAGATCTGAGTTTTGGTTCTGCAGTCAACACGGAGATCTGAGTGCAGCATTGTCACAACAGTGAAGTTCCCAGATAGCCCTAGATTTGTTACCATATTCACACAGATCGCAGCTGTTAAATCTACAAATAAATATATACTATGCATGCCCAATATTTGCACATACGATAAATCCCTGATACAGCTGTTTTAATTTTTTAAAGCCCTGTATTAATCCTCACATCAACCCTGTGATGTCGCTGTCATCATCCTTATTTTATAGCAGGGGAAAGAGACATAAAGAGATTAAGTGACTTGCCTAAAGTCATCTAGTAAACTAACGGGCCAGCCAGATTGAGGACACAAGCATTCCTGACCCCCAGTTCACTGCTCAGTCTATTAGAGGATGTTACCTCTTTATTAACAATGCCATGTGGAAAAACAAGGATGTAGTTAATGATGTAAAGGAAAAATGACTAAATTCTAAATCTGTGTGCTAAATCAGTTCTTTTCAATTTTTTCTTACTGGCACAATAATCTCTAATGGCATTTTCTACTGTAGGCATTAATGTCTTGAAATCAATTCACATTATCTGTCAATTGATAAGACAAATGATCATCAATACTTGTAGCCTAGAAACCCTTCCTAGAACTAGCCTTCCCTCTGTTAACTCTGGTAATATTTATATTTTTCAATCAGAGAAATTCCTTGGTTCTAGCCTTATTAAAAGAAGGAGATAAAATGTATCACCCAAAAAAATAATTTTTTTCCATTCAAAACTATAATCCATTTAATTTGCATGCACTGCAAACAGATGAGAGAATTCATCACTCTTTAATATCAAATCCTGCATCATAAAACTCTATTCAGGTATCAATCAAAAAAGCCTGGAACAATATGGATCCTTAGTTACACAACTACATTTCCCAGATGCCCATGTGACTCAAGGTCAAAGGGCACACTGCATCAGGTATAAAATCTCCAGCTTGGGGCCTCACCCCTAGTCCATAAAGATCCAAACTGCCAAGAGAGCATATAGGTAAGCAGCAGTTTTAAAATTCTCCAGGCCTCAGTATTGCAGGCACAAATGCATAATCAGACTAACAAACTAAGCAAGGCACATTACTTTGAAATAATGCAGCAGTTATGCAAGATATAAAAGACCTCTCTGGGTTGCGTGGTGTAACATTGTCCATATAAGCTACATCTTTATTACTTTCTAGATAGATTGCGCAACTCCTAATCCCCCAAGCTTCCTTTAAAATAGGGAACTCTGAAAACATATCTTTTACCAAGATTACAGGTGAAGACTTGCAAGCTTTGCTTCATGACCCAAATAAAAATAGAATTTTCACTTCATGAGCCAAAATAGCAAGTAAAGTAAGAGAGGAAACCATTCTCACCTATTCTTTCATTTCTATCCCCCACATGCTGACAGTGACCTGCATTTCCTCTTATGTGCATTGCTACTCCTGCTAGCAAAGCAGTTATTATTGGATCACAATATTTAGAACCCTTGTTTAAACCACACAAGTAAAGTCAACCTAGCTCCTTACTCCCCCTTTAGATACATGTGCTCAGAGCTCCACCAGGGAAAATGTCTCTTCATTAACTAACATTGGGAGGCATCTGGTGGGTTGAGTGCCAGGAACCAGGATCTGAGTCCCAATGTTGGCTTTTACGGGGTTGCTGTTTGGGCTTGAGCAAGTCACTCAAGGACAGATAGTGCAACCTTCAGTAAGCAATGGAACTATTGGCATGGGTAAGTGCTATATTCAGTGTGAAAAAGGGATTCAGAATCTGGCTCTTAACCTCTGTGTTCCTCAGCTCCCCCACCTAGAAAATGGGGTTAGTCACAGAGGCAGTTTGAGGATTAACTACTATGTCTGTGCTATGAAAATTGTGCCACAGTTAGCTGTCCTGAGTCAACCCCCTGCCTTTAAAATGAGGTTTCCCTAGAATTTAGCACTTGTATCCCAGTTCTCAGGCCTCCCAGGTGCTGAAACCTTTCCAAATTGGACCAATGCTGCTTCGGTGGTATTTGTACGGTCCATTAATGGCAGATAAGAATATTCCCAACAAACAAACACCACTCAGTGGCCATTTAAAACTCACCATAGACTTCCAGCCCATTATTTAGCAGCCATGTAATCTGAGGAGGGGGCTTACTTCCCTGGGTTAAGCAGCTCAGTACAATCTTTACTTTTTTGCCATGGGTTCGAATATCGGATACTTCCAACTGTGGCTTGGAGGGAGCAGCTGTAACAAAAAGATACATGATGAGATTAGGCTCTTACAGTCTTGTGCAATCAGTTTTAGGATTGGTTGCATATGCCTCACCCTATATTATTATTTCTTTCAATTAAGGGTGCACCTCGATGCCCCAGCCAGGATCAGGGCTCCATGGTGCTTGGCACTATACAGATGCATATGAATAGGCAGCCCCTGACCCAAAGAACGGGACATGTCTGCCTGATTCCTTCCCTGGCCCCATCACTGGTTAGAGCAGCATAGAGGCTGTCCTAACTTGCACCAGCTGGCAACAGTTTCCAAGACATTGTTCCCCCGCTGAGCATAGCTAGAGCACAGTGTGTTGTGACTACGCCTCTTTCTCCACCAGACAGTCCCTTTTCCCTGTGCTGGGGATGAAGTGTAGCAGGGAGGGTGGAGTGGGACGGTGCTATGCTGTCTCTGTACTCAGTGGGAACACCTCCACACTAGAGCCTCCCCAGCAAAGAAGCGAGGGCCAGATTCCATCTTGCACTGCCCAAGGACAGAGGGAGGGGGCAGAGAATTTGGCCTACTATCTACACTGCGCTGCATTTAGGGTACTTTATTTACTCACTGTACTTCAGACTTCAGTGGGTGAGTGAGATTCTGTGGCCTGCATTGTGCAGGAGGTCAGACTAGATGATCATAATGGTCCCTTCTGACCTTATAGTCTATGAGACTTTGAAGACAAATACTCTAGGCTCCCTACCCCTATCTTACTGCTGACTTTCTCTGTTGGCCACTGTCATTCCCAGCTTCCGGTTCAGTTCTGCAGCTCTAGCCTGTGATGGAACGTAGGCTTCTCTACAGGGCAACTTTGCAGCCAGTCACAGCATTAAGTAGGAGAAATCAGTGCCCCAGTGTTTTGTGAAGCCCAAAGGCATTCTGGCAAACTAGTACAACGGCCCAGAAAGCATAAGAAGCACCAATCTCTTCTAATCAAGTAATGCAATTATCTATGAACCCCCAAAAGGAATTTATCCTTCCTTCCACTAGCTGCCCTTCACCTTCCCTAGTTTATATCCTTCACAGATATTATCACTTCATGCTGTTACCCCTTCAATCTCTCCAATACACTGTAAGAAAGAGAGGGTATAAATATATATATTAATTAAGCAACTGCTTAACTGATTACCCATATATGTTGCCTTTAAAAAAAAGTCAGCTGCTTCACTAAAGAAAAGGGCTCAAGAGTTTAATTTAATTGTATAGAGCTTTAGTAACTTAACAGCAACCAGTAGTAGAGGATTTGAGGGGGTCAACAAGAATGTGGACAAGGGGGATCCGGTGGATATAATGTACTTAGATTTTCAGAAAGCCTTTGACAAGGTCCCTATCTTAAGCAAAGTAAGCTGTCATGGGATAAGAGGGAAGGTTCTCTCATGGATTGGTAGCTGGTTAAAAGATAGGAAATGAAGGGTAGGAATAAATGGTCAGTTTTCAGATTGGAGAGAGATGAATAGCAGTGTCCCCCAGGGGTCTGTACTGGGACCAGTCCTATTCGACATATCCATAAATGATCTGGAAAAAGGGATAAACAGTGAGGTGGCAAATTTTGCAGATGATACAAAACTACTCAAGATAGTTAAGTCCAAAGCAGACTTGGAAGAGCTACAAAAGGATCTCACAAAACTGGATGACTGGGCAACAAAATGGCAGATGAAATTAAATGTTGATAAATGTAAAGTAATGCACATTGGAAAACATAATCCCAACTATACATATAAAACGATGGGGTCTAAATTAGCTGTTACCACTCAAGAAAGAGATCTTGGAGTCATTGTGGATAGTTCTCTGAAAACATCCACTCAATGTGCAGCGGCAATCAAAAAATGAACAGAATGTTGGGAATCATTAAGAAAGGGATAGATAATAAGACAGAAAATATCATATTGGCTCTATATAAATCCATGGTATGCCCGTATCTTGAATACTGTGCAGATGTGGTCGCCCCATCTCAAAAAAGATATATTGGAATTGAAAAAGGTTCAGGAAAGGGCAACAAAAATTATTAGGGCTCCCATATGAGAAGAGATTGACAAGACTGGGACTTTTCAGCTTGGAAAAGAGATGACTAATGGGGGATATGATTGAGGACTATAAAATCATGGAGAAAGTAAATATGGAACCATTACTTACTCCTTCTCATAACAGAAGAACTAGGGGTCACCAAATTAAATTAATAGGCAGCAGGTTTAAAACAAACAAAAGGAAGTATTTTTTCACACAATGCATAGTCAGTCTGTGGAACTCTTTGCCAGAGGATGTTGTGAAGGCCAAAATTATAACAGGGTTCAAAAAAGAACTAGATAAGTTCATGGAGGATAGTTTCATCAATGGCTATTAGCCAGGATGGGCAAGGATGGTGTCCCTAGCCTCTGTTTGCCAGAATCTGGGAATGGGCGACAGGGGATGGATCACTTGATGATTACCTGTTCTGTTCACTCCCTCTGGGGCACCTGGCATTGGCCACTGTCGGAAGACAGGATACTGGGCTAGATGGACCTTTGATCTGACTCAGTATGGCCGTTCTTATGTTCTTATATAAAGCAACAAAAAATAGCATTGAACTATGATTTGGCTAACAAACTAGAAAATGGGTTAATATAATCCTTTAGGTTTTCAGAATCAAACTACATAACCACAATAGAGAATAACACTTATACTCAATCACTATCTTGGAAAGGTGACTTTGTTTAGATTTTGACTAAGAATAGGGCCTCACTTGTGCCAATTGGTTATCAACTCCAGTGTTGCGAACACAACAGAGGAAAAAAAATACAGAGCTAGATCACAAGGTAATTTGGTTAATTACTTGTGTATCAATTCACCAAAGTCTCCTTCCGAATGAATGGATCTATAGTAGTCAATGCTTTTAATCTACTTCACCACAAAATTATATTAGCCCCAGTATCTGGCTAACACTCCTAACATAAATTCTGCATTTGTGACACGCTGTATAGACTGAGTGCTGTTCAAGAAGCTTGAACACTTGATCTCATTTTATGGCTGTATACACAGAGAACTTGAAAAGCAGTATGAAACCATTAACTGCGGTAGACACATATGCAAGCTTAGGTAACAGTAATTTGTTCAGTTTCAGGTCTACGTTACAACAATCTTATCTGGAACCTATTACAAAATAAGGACACACATTGCAATTCCGTGACCATCTTTAAAGCACATGGGAGCATGTACACTTCTTTACTAATTAGGTATCCAGTTTCAGGAAGTGGTGAATTGTCTGTTTTGCATTGTGACCCAAAAGAAAGTCTGTGTGTTGCTTATCACCAGATCTTTGCTCAGCTGTTCGCTTTCAGCTCAGATATCTCCACAGCAGCAGTTGACCACGTATAAATAGGTGAAGCAAAGGAAGGACATGACTATAGTTTTTTCCTGGTGTGCTAGTGGGTAACCTGAGTTGCTGGAAAATAGAAAGAGATAGGTACTTGCTGTCACTAGGAGGACTCCTAGGTGGCCAGCCCAGGTACTTAGTTCTTCCTCCTTCTAGGTGTCTTTAGCTTTCAGGAAGTGATGTGCTGAAGGAGACAGGCTGTTTTATCCTATTTCTGCTGGGTGGTCCAACTTTGTTCCTCTTCTTGGAGGTTCTGGGTGTGGCTTCAATCAGATGGTGACCCATACTTCTCAAGATTCTAAATGTCCAACCAACATGAAAGTTGTCCTCTCTCACCATTCAATCAGAGAATGACATGTCAGCTGAATTCTTCCAGGGGACTTGAATTTTCCAGTCTCTTTGTGCAATACATTTGGTCACTCCAGCTTATCTGAAACAAGTCAGGTCATAACTGTTGGTGCAACCATTTTGGGACATACCTTAAGCACCGGCTGGTTTGCTCAAGCCACCAACTTAGCAACCAAATCACTTTTCATGGGCCCCTTTGTGGTGTATCTCTCGGCCTACTTTGCAGTTATGTTTACTCAGATTGCAGTTTCTCTATCAACACTTGGCTAGTTGCTGAAATGTTCAGTTTAAGGTTCATATAATGTATAAAGAGTCCCTTCATAGCCTTTGATGCTTTTCAAACTTCTTTTAACAGTCCATTATACAATACAATGTCACTTCAAGAACTGTTGTTCTTCAACATGCTGGCAGACCCATATAAATCTTCTGTTTTTGTTCTTTTTAACAACTATGGTGGAACCTTGGTATGCTGAGCTGAGTCATTGCATTATGAATCAAATAGTTACATTTCTGGGTATTCCGCTCTGTGGTCAAGTGTTCTTATAAACATACTATTTGATTTCAGTTCCTTTTATTCACTGCCTCTTTTAGCACATGCATATTTCACTAACTTGGTAGCATAAGCATGTTTGATTGCAAGCATTAGCCTGACTTCCTCAGTTTATCACTTAAAGTAAAAACAAATCAATATGAGCACAGTCCCTTTCTTTCCTAAAAGCATTGCCCATGAGGTAAACCCGGTCATTAAAGTTGATAATATTTTGCCCAATACTGTACCACTTATAGTTGACTTCCTTCTTATACACATTTGAATAATAAAATTAGATTCCATCAAGTTCCCTATTTGACAACTCTATTTGGCATATTATATAATATCTTCACTTTTGATATGCATTTAATTTTTAACTCATTCACAGACAAGGAACAGGGGAGCTCTTGTTAGCAGTACCAGCAGTACACTCTTGGGAAAGGCTGCGGCAATTCTGCATTTCCTGAGCCTGTTGAAGAAATCTAGCTGTTAGACACTGGATTTTTATTTTCTTAGCCCTCATTTCTAAAAGGTCTTAATACCTGGGCAATTCCGGAATAGTAATAACTCATAACTTTGGGGCCTTAGTTACTACAACATGGCCTCTTAAACATATCATTACAAAAGAATACAGCAAAATGGGATAGCCTTCATTCAGAAAGAAAAGCGTAGGAGGAGCTTGGATTTTATTAGAAATCTATGCAAATTTAGCTTCTCTAATGGAACTCACCTAAGACAGTAACATTCACTTTCTTGGTTTTGACTGGTACATCATAGTAGAAGCATGTGTATGTGCCTTCATCCTGTACGGTTACATTAGAGAGGCTGATAGATAATTTATGTTTTGAATAATGGATAAGCTTGTATCTCTGATCTTTTAAACCTGTAAGTGAAAAAAGAATGACATAGTAAGTGCATTGGTACATACGAGCGACATGGGTAACCCAAGTGGTAACAGGTGAGATTGGCTTTGTTCATCGGGTGTGAATGACATTCTTTTTCATTCATTCGCTCTCAGTGTTTAATGAACAATTCTAGTGCTAATCATTCCTAGCAGTATCTGGGAAATAGAGACATATCAATAAATCAAAAATAGTACATATGAGGGGGAAGGGAGGTCATAACGTTTCCTGTGTGTTTCATAGCTCAGAAAGAAGTTTGGTTTGAGAGGCAGGTGGGTCTTGTGGGTAAAACATTCTTCTTGCACTCAGGAAACTACAGTTCAGTCCCTGGCTCTGTCACAGACATCCTGTGTGACTTTGTGCAAATCTCTTTGCCTCAGTTTCCCATCTGTTAAATGGGGGTAATGTTAATTATTTATATTGCAGTAGCACTTAGAGGCCTCCAACCTAGCCTGGGACCTTATTGTACTAGGTGCTGTACAGACAAACAGTAGGAGATGTCTCTTCTCCAATGAGTTTAAAGTTTAAAGAGACAAGACAGACAAATGGTGGAAGGGTAAATAGAGGCACAGAAAGATTAAGTGCTTTGCCCAAGGCCATGCAGCCGGCAGAACTGGGAATAGAACCAGGCTAGTGCATCATCCTCTAAACCACACGGCCTCCTCTTAGACTTCCCTGCCTCACAGGGGAGGGTTGTGAGACTAAATTCATTGATGTTGGTTTGTGGGGGCTCTCAAGATACTAATGGAATTTGGGCCCCGAGGCAGGTAAATGTCAGCAGATGTTTGAAGGATTACGAAGAGGCAGCGTGATCCAGTGCACGTAGGATAGGGTTAGGACTCCAGAGAGTGGGGATCTATTCCCCTCTCAGAGACAGACTTGCTGTGTGACTTTATGCACCATCTCACTGTGATGGGCCTGTTTCCCCATCTGTAAAACGGGGGGTAGAATTATGGAATGCTCCACGTCCATAAATCTTGATGTATATATGAGTTGTCTGATCCTCTAATCCTAGTTTTGCCTAATTAGTTGCCCTTTAATGAGACACCTTCCTGGAATATCCAGATCTCTCAGCAGATTAATATCTCTTGGGGCTTCCGGGACACTCCTTCACTCTTTCCCCTGTGTGAGCCATGGGAGTCTTGGGATTGAGTCGAGCAGGTCACATCAGCTCTCCCGCCGGCGACTCATGGGAGGGACACAAAGGGGAACACCCGCTAAAGGGGGGCATGTGACCTCCTCATGTGACCCCCCCCCCCATGTGACTCCTCTCCACCCCCAGCCTGAGGCCTCTCCCCCATCCCATGTTACGTGCGGGGGAGAGGGGGGAGGGGAGGGCTCTGTCCTCTCACTGTGCAGGATGCCAATTTCAGGCCTTCCATGCCGTTGTGTCTCCTGGGGTCTGTACAGCCCCACCAGAGGACAGGGCTGGGGGCAGTACCGGTACAGCCGCGCCGGAGGAGCTGCCGGGGCGGGGCGCTGTCTCCTGGGAGCGGTGCTCCCACGGTCTGCTCCTTTTGCTGCTGCGGTTCCCTCCTGAATGTGCCCCCCCATTCCGGCATCTGGGGAGGAGCATGTGACCCTTTTTGCCCCTCCCCCCCGGTGTCATCTTTGCTCACCGCAATCACAATACAGACAGTAACTGCCTGCCTTTAACGTGAACTGAAATTGAGGAAATGGGCCCTCCATTGTGGGAGACTAAAGGACCTCAGAAACGTCTTTTTAAATTTTTTTTAGCTGAGGCTTCAAAAATATTTAGGCGAGTGATGGAATCATAGATGTTATAATTTCTGGAAAGGACTAAATATGAAAAAAAATAATGTTCAAATCACTGCTGTGTGTAAGATAGATGGTTAGTCATGTTTAATTTTTTGCCCCGTGGAATAAGAAAATGATTTGTTAAGCTGTGCGTCACATTGCTTCTTTGAACAGAGACCTGTGGTGATAAGATTGAGAACGCAAATGCCCACATATGGCATAAATTTTTGTTTCTCCACTAACATGGGGGGAAAAAAGCAAAAATACTGGTGCTTTAGACTTATCAAGTACTTTACAAATACTAATCCTCATGTTTAATATCACTGTAATATTATACACCCTGTAAAGAGATTATCACATGCCTTTGCAGAGGAATAGACTGTGGGTCAAATCCTCAGCTGGTGCAATATCCCTAGGTGCTGGAACTAGGGGTGCTGCCACACCCCCGGCTTGAAGTGGTTTCCATTATATCCAGGGTTTACAGTTTGGTTCAATGGTTCTCAGCACCCCTACTACACAAATGGTTCCATCGCCCCTGACAATATCAGTGTAGTTTCACTGACTTCAATGAAGTCATGCAGATTGACACCAGCTGGAGATCTGGGTTTATAGACTCTTGGTACGATCTTCCATCCTAACCTACTATTACACCTCTTTGAGATTGGTAAATTGAATCGGGCAAAATTTTCAAAAGCATATATATGATTTAGGAGCTGGGCAAATAATAATAACAATATCCATATTTTAAAAGTTCGCCATGTATTCCATTTGGAAATGTTTGCAAAATGTATTGAAACATTTGCCAGATAATTTAATTTGTCAGATTATTTATTCAATAAATGTTGCAATTATCCACTCAGCAATCATATTGATGATGATTTTAGCTGAAATTCTCAAAGGGACCCATTAGGTGTTGGGTACTCAGTTCATGCTGAATTTCAACGGGAGTTGGGTGCCGGGTTCCCTTTGGAAAATCCCAGTTGTGTTTAGTGCACCTAGCAGCCCTAAGAGTGATCAGGGTCCACTACGCTATGCTCTGTACAAATAAGTAAGACAAAGACAGTCCCTGCCCCACAGAGCTCTCAATCTAGGAGTGACAAGATGGAATTGGGGGACAGACAGATGTGGGGTGGAGGACAACAAGGTAGCAGTAAACATGTTTTTGCATCGGTTACCTGTCTCCATGGTTATAGCACTCACCAGCTTCTTATCAAAACAGCTGCTTTTTTAATAAGTTAAAAACCAATGCAGATTCTAAGCAAGGAACACTTTGAACCTTCTTTTCTCAGCTAGATCAGACACAATCTATAGCATGCGTAGGTCCTTTCAATCAGTGATGGGTTTTTGAGCTGGGATGATGGTGTTAGTGGTAAATGCAGTTTATTGCCTGAGGCCCCATTTACAAACCACTCTGGTGGGGTTTCCATTTAATCAGCTTCCTGTAGGAAAGCGAGTGAATGTACAAGAGCTCTAAGTGGTGGGCTTGTAGGTGAGTCAGATCTTACAATAGGTGGGAGATAGGAAAGACCACCGATGACTGACCCCTCTCCTACCAAATGGAAAGTAACCTGGGAGCAGGTTTTGACACTTACCTTGGTCGCTGTTTAGAAAAATGACAAACCCCCGAGGGTTTGACCATGTGAAGGCAGATTCATGGTCTCCAGTAAAATCACACTGTAGGCTTAAATCCTGCCCCTCCTCCACAGTGGCACTTTCGGTGTGAACCTCTTGAAAATCCCCTGCCAGAGAAAAACAGTTGTGAAATGCGATGTGACGCAAACTGAGAGCATTCCCCACAGTGCAATACACCAGCCTGATGCTTTTTTGAAAAAGGCTTGTTTGCAAGGGGAAATTTACCAGCATAACTCTACTGGTATAATTGTACATTTATACCAATATAACCCCCCTGTAGACACTCTTGTTCTAGAATAAGTGTCCACACTAGGAGTTATATTGATACATTTCCCCCTGTAGACAAGCCCCGAGAGTGAATCTCATGACAAGAGAGGTGCTGGCTTGATAGACGTAAGGACTAAACCCCTCTATCCCCAGAACAGGGACAGGATGGACAATGGCATCTCACGCTTCCCTGTTCCGCGAATGTGCTGCTCTATCTAATTTAGGTACCTCTATGGTCTTCATCTGCCATAGCTATCTGAGCACCTCACAGTTATTTATGTATTTATCCTCTCAGCATCACTGTAAGGCAAGGAAATGCTATTATCCCCATTTTGAAGGTAGGGTGCTAAGGCACAAAGACACTCAGGTCCAGATTCAAAGGTATTTAGGTGCCTAAATTCCACTGAAATCCATTTCCTAAATACCTTTGAGGATCTTGGCCTCAATGTCTGTGGCAGAACTCAGAACTGAACTCAAGTCTCCAGAGTCTTAGCCTGCAGTCTTAATCCCACAGCCGTCTTTCCACAGCCCTCTATGGATGAGAAGAGGGTTCAGCGTTATGACCCATTTGATCTTTGGAGGCTCTGCTGAGACTCCCAACACTTGTGGTGGTGGTTTTGTGATGTTGCGCACCTGACCACCACAACGGGACCCCTCAGTTTATTTCACACAAGCCATCGAAGAGCCAGAGATAGGTGGATTTGATGAATAAGTGCTCCATGCATTTAAACACACAGTGGCTTTTATTTACCAGCCTGGGCCAGAGGTGAGCAAATGATTCAAAGGTCAAAGCACTGTCTTGCAATTACCCGTCGGTGTGCCTGATTTTCAGAAGTGGTGAGCTCTCCCAACTCCAGTTGAATTAATAGTAATTGTGGGTGCTCAGCATCTTTGAAGATCAACCCTTTTATATTCAAATGTCTAGATCTTCATTTTCAGTAAATTGGTACGGCGCTCCATTAAAGTCAGGATCTGGCCTAACATATGTAACTAAAAAGAAATTCCATTCTCCTGGCTCATTTTACAGTGAAACAATAAAGTACGTTCCTCTCCCCAGCCAGAATTGATCATGCTGAGATATATAATGCACTTTGTGAAAATCTTTTATGGCCTTAAATGTTTTTTGGCCTCCTCCAAGCAGACATACGTTGGAGAAATTACGAACAGCAGTAACTGTGTCAGAGCTAAGTAAATAGGCAGTTAAGGGAATTTATTTTTCAATCAGTTTTTCTTTTTAAAGTAGCTGCCTACAGCAAGTTGCTTGCCAGAGTGTGGGAGTGCTGAACCTTTGGGGGCAAAGAGTCTGCCTTGGTTGCACAAATAGGTAGCATTTTATTTTCTTAAAAGAACCAAAAATGGCAATCTTAGATTCTTTGCTACTAAAGTCAACAGGAGGTTTTCTACTGACTTCAGTGGCAGCAGGATTGGGCTCACTGTAGGGAAGGTGGCAGATATGGACGTCTGTAGCCACATCCCCCTCCATGTCCTTACTCATCTCCCACCCCAGGAGTGGCAGAGGGAAATGGTTAGCAGTATAGCTGGGAGATCTCATGGAAGGCAAACTTTGTCCCCAGTGTAGGTCACTGTAAATTGAGCTGGATGCACACTGAAGGCTTCAGTTCTTTATATCCACGTGGCCCTCACTGTCTGATCAATAGGGTCCATAAAGCTGCAGGACAAACTCTCATGGTACTTGAGCATTTTGCTGTCTACCCTGGCCAGAACCAGGAAGCACAGAGATTGTCCTTTTGCATGGAGTGACTTATCCAATACAAGCCAATTGTCTGTCCTCACTTAACAGCCCTGTTAGCCATTGATCATCAGAAGATACCATGGGGCTGATTTTTCTTGTGTTTACATTATTTTACCCGAGTGAAATTCCATTGACTTCAGTGGAGTTACTCCTGATTCTCACCAGTGTAAGTGAGTGGAGACCTGTGGTGATGCTCTAGTTCAAGTACAGCTACTGGACTTGAAGCTGTAATAAATTCAGGGAAGTCCTATGACCTGTGTGCAGGAAGTCAGACTAAATGATCACAATGGTCCCTTGTGGCCATACAATCTATAAATTGGGATCCGTTTGTAAATTATAATTCTTTCCGATTCAGTGGTCACCCCATTACTCAGCACCATAATGACACGTTGGCAAATCATTCAATTCGTGTCATTCAACAAATGTGATTTTTTGCTGCCAAATTTACATCCTTAATTATAATGACCGGGGCCATTTTATGGATGCCTTTGTAGGAGACAAGCAGATAGTGACAACCATGAATATGTTGTGCTTTCCATTAGCCATTTAAACACCTCTGCAGGGCACATAGACCAAAATTACCCCAATGAAAGTGACATGAGAAATTATGATTGAGGAAGAAGTTGATTCGGTTGGTGTTTCTCCCATAGAAGGCTCTTTGCCAGCAACCCATGTTCTGTTTAAGTGGCTCAGCCATATATTTGTTTACGTTTGATACCACCTCCATCTCCCAGCATTACATTGTTTTTGAAACAAAAAAGGGTCCGTTATACGAGGGAAATAACAATAAGCTAGTTTTTCAGGTTTCATGGCACTTAGTGGCGATTGCCACAGACCCGGTGGCAAAAGAAAACATTCCTTCTGTGAGCCCTCTGTAGTTCCATCTATAAAGAAGTGCGTTACCGGGTTCATCTCGTTAGTGTAGCTGAGGTAGCCTCGTCTGTGGTTTTCCACAGGGCCTTTCTGCATCTTTACTATTTCCTGTCACTGACATTGGCGTGGGGGGTCTGTCAGCTCACACTCTTTGAAGTGAGAAAACCCAGTCTCTAAATAGGAAAGCATGTTTTTTTTTTAAAAAAAATAGACTAAACCCCAGTACTGAACACACACAAACTTTCCATCTGAGACAGTGGGATGTCCACCAGCCATGACTCATGGACCGAATTTCCCTCCCTGTCCGGGGCAGCGTTGCCCTGTTCCCCCAGCACAGCGGTTTTAAAGCCATTGTAGCTGGTCACATAAAGGGTCATCCTAATATAGGGAGATACTCCTCTTGCCCCACTCCCTATAGACAATGTAGGGGATGAAGTCAGGGTTATCTCTGTGCTCCATTGATCCCCAGTTGCTCTAATGACCCCAATGAGCCATTGGTACCTGGAGGAAATTAGAGCAGCCTTTAGGCTGTGCTGAATTATTCCATGGGAGCAGCCCAGTGCACAGCCAGCTCAGGGTTGCAGGGAGGAGTGGAGATATGGCCAGTTTCCCTTCCTCGAGTTGTCCCAAGTGCTCCTCAACCACAAACAAGGACTGAGGCCTGTCTCTAAACTGAAGTGAACTGTGGCATTGTTTGGGTTTTCAGATGACTGGGCGTTGCAGATCATTCACGTTCTGCACCGTATCTCCTTAGAGAGTTACTCTGAGTAACCAGAGACCAGATCATGTCTCCTCCATCTCCAGAAATGGGGCGAGGAGGACAGAAACCCCAGTGGCATAATGGGCAGTGTGGCTGCAGGGGATGGGAGGCCCTTTCTGCAGCATTGTTCTCCCTTCACCCAGCCCTATGGAAACTCATCCATGGGGATTTGGATCTGCAGGCGGGAGAAAGCGGGGGTGGTGGGGGGAAGGTGATGGTAGTGTCTGCATGTTGTTCCGTCACCCTCTCCCACTCGCTGAACCTGTGGAATATCCCAGCCTGTGTTAATGCTGCCTGAGGCAGTGTTCTCTTAGCCGCTTCCACCTATGAATGCCCAAACTCTTCTTTTCTGGTGGGGATTCTTAATGCACTGGCTGGTGGGGAGTCCCTGACGGCCCTACCCCCTTCAGAATTGCGCCATGTTCCATAGAGGTGTTGGGAATCAAGTTACCTTATTAAAGTAAAATCTATAGGCACTCTGGGACCAAATTTCACAACAGCCCCAGTGCTGGGGTCATGTGAATTTATTCAGGCACCATGAAATGCCCTTCATTCCCGTCCTTCTTCCAACCCTCACGCAAACACATACCGCTGTGGCTCAGAATTGCATACATTTATTGATGTCAAATTTGTTGAGGATGGTAAGGGGTGAATCTTGTAGCCAGTTTCAATGGTTCATCACCTCAGCCACCTGGGCCTTGGCAGCTACACCTTTGGGAAGCCCAGTGTATATCCCTAGGCCAGCTCCCTGTCTACAAGCTGGCCACAAGCTCTGTCTCCATGACCACTGTTTCCCAGTTCCATGGAACAATGCAGAGAGCGTGCACTGTAGTACAATCCATTCCTCCTCCTGGGGAAAACTGGAGAGCAAGAGGCAGCAGGGCTGGGATGAATGGAGCAGCTCACATCTCTCAGAGATATTGTTTCAGACTGTCCGCAGACGCGTACAGAAATCACTGCAATGGTTTACACTGAGTTCATGTTTTCAGCATTATCTTTACAACCATCAGACTAGAAATATCATTAACAAAGAAATGAACGGTGAGATTCTGGAGCGCAATTCTGCAGCAAGGAGTAAATTTTGTAGCAAATTTAATAACTGCAGAATACATGGGGCCCTGCCTATGACTGGTTTGATTGTGCAGTAGAACCTCCCTAATTTACATTGACATCTGGGAAGCTTATTCTATGCACAACAGGATTTTTGCAAATTAGAGTACAGCGGTTGACCCCAAAAGCTGGTCAATTGCCTTAGATAATAACTCAATACTATGATCTCAGGATTCACTGTATTCCCTGGGTATTCCCTAGAGTAAGTATATGGAACACTGCAAATACCAAAATAACCATATCCATTTAATTTAAGATAAAAATGACCAGTTTTAAAAGTGACCACTTAGTTAACAAACACAAGCAATAATGATATACCCCAGGGATGATGTAATGTAAAGTGTACTTTGTCTATTTACTTTAATCTGGACTCGGATTCACAATACACTCGTATAGTCATATATTTTGCACTATTACCAAAGTCTCAGGAAATGAGACCTTACTGCAATTTCTTCTCTTAAATCTTTGTCATGGAGTGGGGAGAGGCCATCCTTTTGGGGTTCATACTGCAGTCAGTGAAAAGATCATGCAAGGATCAGGAATGGAACCTGTAAGTGTCCTTCAGTGCAAATTATTGACTTGCATGGGCCTTTGTTTGTTTAAATCTGGTCATTATTTGACATGTCCACAGGCAATCTTTGCACACATGCTGATGTGTACGAGTGATGAGGTGCAGGTTAGCAACATATGTAACAGGGCTACATTCTGTAGCAGAAATAATAATACTGAGCATTTATATAGCGCGCTCTGTTTTCAAAGCACTCTCTAAACATTAACAAGGCTAGGTTACCCTTGCAGCACACCTGCAAGGTAGCTGCCATTAGCCCTATTTTACAGATGGGCAAACGGAGGTAGAGAGATGTAAGTCATGTAAGGCTATTATGTGAGTCAGGATCAGAACTAGGATGAGAATCCAGCAGTTCCTGGCTCTCTGTCCTCTACACTGTGTTTCCAAGGCTTATAAGGCAAATGATTGTCATTGGGTTTAGCAGTTAATTAGAACTGAGTGGCCCTTAGGTGACAGGAGATCCTGTTGAAAAGCTTGGTGGCAATAGTACAACGCAGTTAATAATAAAAAGCACTTTGGCATGTGGTACAGTGAAGTTCTGTAAACAAAATAATTCCGTTTAAGAGCTTTTAAGACAGGCAGTTAAAGAATGTCGCTTACCTTGCAGTGGTAACAAAGCCACGATACAGAGCACGGCGGTGAAAGTCATGTTGTGGGATATAAACATAGCCCGTCTCTGTCTGCTGCGCTGCACAAACTTCCTCTTCGCTTTAGAAGCGCAGACTTACAGTCGGTTCCTTTTCAACGGGGTGGGGAATGGGGTTACCATGACTTCATCAGCGCTGAGGTCACTGCCTCCCTCTTCTTTTTCTGCTGCTCCTACTTGCCCTCATGTTTTCTCACTGGGTTGTTTCCTCTGCTGTGACCACTAGGGAGAAAGCTGTGTGACCTTACATGTGTTTTAAAATTATTAAACTGTGGGTTGACAGGTGCTAGATGCTATGACTCTGTGCCCACTTGGACTCACATGTCGTAGGGGTTGCATCTCACTTATGCTCTGTGGGAAAAAGAGCATAGCAGGAGAGCGAGACAATGATAAAAAGAAATATAGAGTCCTGGGAAGCAGGGGTGCTGAGAGCCATTGAACCAAACTATAAACCCTGTATATGATGGAAACCACTTAAAGACAGGGGGTGTACTTGTGAAGGAAGGATGGTCTCGAGATTAGGCCTCAGGAGAGCTGGTTTCAATTCCCTATTCTACCCCAGGCTCCCTGTGTGATGTTGGGATTTAGGTCCAGATTTTTAACTCTGTTGGTGCCTGAAGGGGCAGGTGGGTGCCTAGTGGGATTTTCAAAAGCTCTCAGATTCAAAGATTTTCAAAATGGTGAGCTTCTGAAAATCCCAGCAGGAATCTTCAGGTGCCTAAATAGCTTCAAAAAATCTGCCCCTTAGTGTGTCTGGGCCTCAGGTCCCTATGTGTCCAATGGAGATAATAGCACTGCCCTGCCTCACAGGGCCATGGTGAGGCTAGACATATTAAAGACTATGAGGTGCTCAGATGACTAAGATGGTGAGGGCCAAATAAATGCCCTAGATCAGGGGAGGGCAAACTATGGGCTGCGGGCCAGGGCTTTCAATCCGGCCCATGGGATTGCCAGCCCCATGGTGCAGCGAGGCTAAGGTGAGCTCCCTGGCCCCGGGCTGCTCACGGAAGCAGCTGGCACCACGTCCCTACAACCCCTGGGGGAGAGGGCTCCGTGTGCTGCCCTCGCCTGCAGGCACCGCCCCCTGCAGGTCCCATTGGTCGGGAACAGGGAACCACGGCCAATGGGAGCTTCGGGGGTGGTACCCGCAGGCGAGGGCAGCGTGTGGCAGAGCCGCCTGCCCCACCCCCAGGAGCCCCTGCTGGACATGATGGCCACTTCCGGTAACGGCGCGGGACCAGGGCAGGCAGGGAGCCTGCCTTAGCCCTGCTACGTGCTGCTGCCACCCCAGAGCCACTCGAGGTAAGTGGCACCGGGCCAGAGCCTGCACCCCAACCCCCTGCCTTGAACCCCCTCCCACACTCTGCACCCCCCCCGCAACCCAACCCCCCTGCCGCACCCCACACCCCTTGCCCTGGGCCCCTTCTTGCACACCGCACACCCTCCCGTACTCCAACCCCAGGCCCCAGCCCTACATTCATGGCCCTGCATACAGTTTCCCGACCCAGATGTGGCCCTCAGGCCAAAACGTTTGCCCACCCCTGCCCTAGATAATGAGCACTGTGGGACAGTGGTAGCATAATGTTAATACATGGCCCCCAAAGTGCTGCTTAGGGGGGGGTCTCTGTTAAGTCTCAGATGTAGCAGGGTGGCCCAAGGAAAAGTTTGAGGAGCCAGAGCCTAAGCCTGCATGATGCTCCACATCTCTTGGGTGCTTTGGAAGCTGAGGTGCATTCAGTCCCCGGGTCAGCTACTCCTGCGGAAGGGGCTGTGTGTGAATACTCAGTGGGGTTTGTTTTTATTGTTGGTGAACTCAACCAACAAGCTATGTCTGTTATCCTGGGAGATACAAGTAAATATGTCTCCGGGTGGGTTTTTCAGTTGAAAAGGGCATTGTTAACGAGGCAGCCAGTTGGATTAGAATAGACTGCACACATTGGTAGGGAACACATTTGGATTCACAGGATGAACCAATTAATCGTAAACACATTATGCATTTTTATTGCTTAAACTTCTCCACCAGCTAATTAACATTACGGCCTAGCATTCCATTTTCTGGTAAAGCAGCTTCTTTTATGAATGCAATTCATCAACAAAGGGTGTAACTGGATGTGGGTGATAAAATTAACGGGGCGGGGGGGGAAGGAGATGCAGCCTGTGAAGTAAGGCATCTCTTGAGTTTAGAACTGCACAATCTGCACACCCAAATCTCCTCCTGAAGGCTGTGGGCGCAAAGGGGATCCAAATCCCACTGAAACCAATGGAAGCTGGATTGGGCCCCAAATCCTGAAGCCCTCCATGCTGACGCAAAACTCTCACAAAGGGTGAGATTGACCTCTATGCAGTGGGCCATCAAAACTGAACTTAAGTAAGCCTTGTGCCCTTTCTCTGCACAGGGGTGAATTTCACCCCTACAGAACCAAGTGAGAATTTTAAACTAGCAATTAATTCCCCTTCCTCCCTGAAGTAAGCACGTAACTGTCATACAAACTGTTTCATCAATGAGTGACAAGGCAGCCAAAGGAAGTAAGGTCAAGACGAGATCACAAAAGGCATTCAGATGAGGCATGAGGGATTGAAAATTTGATTACGATCTAAAGCAAAGCAAGCCCTTTCCATTCAAGGTTCTCTCGGCCCTTTGAAAACAAACTGTGTGTGTGTGCTTATTTATATAGGCTGATCACTGTTATCACTGATATAGTTTTTACTCTTCCTTTTATAGTAAATGTAAGGGGCTCATGAACATTTTTGCCTTAGAAAAAGGGGTTGCCAACCTGAAAAGTCAGAGAAACACTGATCTAAATTATTCATGCAGGGTGAAGTTGACCTATGGCAGAGGAATAGCAAATCCCACCAAAGCCCTCTGCTCTCTCCACAGGGGTATACTTCACCCATATGCTTTGCCTGAATACTCGCTTTCAGATTCACTCCTTGCCGGTTGGAATATGTATGTATTTGAGAGGAAAACTGTAAATAGAAAGGAATTACTCTGGGTGCATGTCATCTTTATTAAATCATCTGTGAGCCGTTTGGTTTAACTTTTGAGAAATCCATTTAATGTAACAAGCAAATTAAAATGGCATGGTTGTTTCAACAGTTGTTAGCACTTGAAATAGAAGATTAAAAAAATAAAATAAAACAAATACAGATGTCACAGGTAATTACAGCGATTTTTTTTGGCAATACAATTTTTTTAAACGTCAAACGTTTTTCTCAAATAAATACAATCTGATCACACTGAAAACATAGTAAACATAACAATACAACAGCTTTAAAATGAAAAAAAAAATGCATCCATAGATAACATCAAGTTTTTAGAACTGTCCACAGAGAGAAACTTCAGAAAGTACTTTCTTAGTGGCAACAAAACAAGTTAATAAAAAGGATCTGGTCATATATTTTCCATTCTCTTACATGTATATTTCATAAATATTCAATCAGTAAATATGTGCAGGTATTTGAGGCAGCAGTGACAACTAAGTGGCATATTAGAGTCTATGCAGTCAATTGCATTTACAATTTGATTATTCTCTTTAAATGTGCCTGCTCTTCGCATAATTTCATATGTATTTAAGAATCAAATGATTTCCTCTACATTTAGGCTCAATTTTTGTTACCACGAGACTTTCCATTATAATCAGTAATTTTCCTACTGACTTTCAATAGGTTTTAAATATTGAAGTATTGCAAATCAATTTTCAGTCCTGTGTTTAAATGTGAAAATTATTTGGCAACTGCCTGACTCAAATATCCCACGTCTCTCTTGTTAAAATGAATGTTACCTTAAGCAGATGTTAAGTTTTCCCCATACCCCACACATGGGCTATTGAGATTTTCCTCCCATCCTCTTCATCTACAGGACTGCAATTTAAATGCAAATTCTGGGTGTTACCAAAGTTCACAGTAGTGTGTATAGAGTTTGCCACTGCTCTACAGGATGCTGAAATGAACTGCAGCTCATCTAGGTTTATGTTAATTATTTAGTGTAAATTCTAAAGGAGCAATTCATCACTGTTTTTAAATGATATACTCACGTAATAATGCATGTAGGTCTAATAGCAAATGCCTCAATTCACTGCACAAAGGATTTTTTTTTTCACAATAAAACAGACCTGAACTAATCGGACTTCATCTACCTTTGGTCACCAATTCAGGGGCGCGTCCCCGTTCAGGAATGTTCTGAAGTACCTGCTTAATGGCCAGGGATTTAAACACGTGCTTAAATGTTTTCCTGAATCAGGGCCGATCCCGATATGTGTAAAGTGTCCTCAGCTTCCACTGAACTCAATGGCAGTTGAGAGCACACAGCATTTAGCAGGTTCGGGTCTTGCGTCCCCTGATCCGAAGCCCTGAAGACATTAGAAGTCTTTCCAGTGGCTTCAGAGAACTTTGGATCAGGTCCTTAGTTCCTAACGGTGCTATGCAATTGAAATGAAAAATATCATTATAATATTCTAACAGCTTGTTTAGTGGAAAGGCTGTTAATAATAATGCTATGCACAATATATCCCCAAACCTTCTTTGAAAATAGATGCACGCGGTACACACAGTTACACAGATTTCAACACCTAAGTCCTTCTGGTATGAAAACCTGTCAGAGCCAGGTCTGTTGATAAAAATGATATACTAGGATAATACCACTCTGGAATCATTTCTCCCCTCCCGCCCCCCTCTTTTTGGTTTGGTTTTTATTGTTGTTATTTTTGTTTTGCAAAGTGGTTAATTATTTTTTTCTTCACAAAGAGCTATTTTTAAATAACTCACTCTTTGGTTATAATAGATTATCACTTTAATAATAATAATAATAATTAATGAAGAAGAAACAAACTCCACAGGAAAAAGAAAAAGAAATGCTTTCTAGCCATCAGTTGGCCATTTATTCTAGATTTGCTCAGATTCCATGTAATGGAAAACATCACATTCTAGAAATAATGGGCCACATCTTCCATTGATTTCAATGGAGTTAAATCCATTTTCACTGGATGAGGACCTGGCCCGATAACGACTTCTAGAACCTAAGCAATCAAATGGTGCCACCAGTGCATTGATAGTGAGGGAAACTCATGAAAATGTGGCACCTGATGTCTGCATCAACACATCCGACTATTCCCATGCACAATGGACAAAGTGGTACATTGCTGAAATCACTGGGAACTGTGCACATCCTGTCTGGCAGAGACTAAAGTGTTCTAGGCAAGGTTTAATATACTTCAGTGGGCTCTGTGTAGGGCAAGGGGCATGCCTGCATATGTGAGCTTGCAGTAGGGTGATCAGATAGCAAGTGTGACAAATCGGGACACGTTTTTTTTCTGGGGGCGGAGAGGCGGTATAGTTGCATATATAAGACAAAGCTAATATCGGGACATCTGGTCACCCTAGCTTGCAGGATAAGGGTCTATGATTGTTGCAACCCAAACTGTTCCACTTAAGGGAGGGAGTATAGGCAAAATATTCGGGTAAAGGCAAAGATATACTGGACTCAAGGCCCAAGAAATCAGAGAGGCATCCATTGAGCCCTACGGAAACACTTGATCAACTCAAATAGAAAATGGAAAAATGATATAAAAATAGTCTACCTTTTTTTCCCCCTCTTGTGGCTTCTGGGTGTCACCCCTTATCTACTGCTGCGCTAAACCCCAGCCATATGCCACTAATTCCTATGTTATTTCTGAGTAGGCCCAACCTAGGAATTTCTCGAGAACAATTTGTTCTCTCGAGATTTCCAGCCTTGTTCCTTAGCTGAGGGGCTGCACAAGAATCTAAGAACCGTTGTTACTCCATGTGGATCCAGACTGAACTGATGAGGCCTGACACCACTGCAGTGAAGTCTAGGGAAGGAATTCCATTCATTGCAGCTGTATTAGGCCAATGTTCCCCTGGGAGAAGACACTGAAGGTACGTTAAATACACATTAATGAGCAGCAACATAGCAAAATATAAGCAGTGATGCTTTTTTTTTCTTCTTAACGTTCTAATTAAAAACATTTAAAAAATATCTAGGGTTTTCCCAGTGTGATGCATTTAAATAATGTAAGATGCATTTTTAACAAAGAACCTTATCAGCACCAATTTCCTTAATGCAAAACCCTTATTAGACAACGAAATACTGGAAGAAAACAAGATTTTTTTTCTGAGATTTCTGACACCTGAAACTCAAATGTGAGATCAGATAACAATTGCCAAAATACTTTCCCAAACATCCAAAAATATACTTTTATAAGAAGAGAATGTTTTAACCTTTTTTCCCTTCTCAAACAGAACACTTTTTTTTAAAATACTATCTCTATGCAAAGATCAATTACTACAATATTCAACAGTCTATGCATACAGGTTTTGTTCCATACCTATTACATGCTACTGTCTAAACAAATTCCTGAAACGCTGCTTAACAATGGTCAAATCTGGATAGCTTTTCACCATATTGCATAAGTTACCCAACCTCTTGCAAGCCTGCAGAACAAAACAGTAAGTTAAGTTATCAATGGAGTTTAAATATACAGTGAAACCCAAATTATTTTTGGTTTGATTGTCTGTTTATTCATTTAATTAAATAAACTTCTGTGTGAGTTTGTGGTAAGTAAGCATGGAGGAAAACAAGCAATAAACACTCTTCAGAATGTCTGTACACAGCTAAAAATAGTTTAAATTATAATTAAAATAAAAAAGTGACAGCAATATAACTGCACAGATACTGATGCAGTTTAGATACTGAGGCAGTTTCTTTCTGTCATCGCATAAGTTATCTCCCTGACTTTTCAGTATACATCCGATGTATAATAATGCATTTATCTATGTCCTACTATGTATTACATATACTGTAAATGTACAAATAATAGACTATGGTTATGGTCATATTGCACAAGTTGAGCTGTTTGTTGACTTAAATTCTGTACAGAATCTGCTGTATATTCCTTGGCAAGGTCCACATCATAAACCAGTTAAAATTGTTCTAGACCAAGCTGATCTTAAAACCCTTAAGATTTGCTCTTGCTGTTGCTAGATGGGCGAAATTCCCATTGAAGCTTGTGCACCTTTTACCTGCATCACATATGAAAGATTAGGCTCTCTTATTTTAGGTCACTGTGATATACTGAATGAGTGGCCAAATCCCAAACCCACTGAAGTCAATAGGAATTCTGTTATTGACAGGCCTCGCATTTAACAGGATTATTCCCGCCCCTCCCCCGCAAAACCCGGACATTTATATGGATAACAAGAATATTCTGAATTATGGCCAGGAAAAGAACTCTATTCAGGTCAGTGCTTAACTCCCATTTACTTCAATATAAGCATGTGCTTTAGTGTTTTCCTGAACTGGGACCTAAAATAGTAAATATTTTTACAAAATAGTTTTGGAACCCTCATGCTTCAGGGCATAAGTCAACCTCATACTATTGTGGGTCAAGAAGGAACTTTCCTGGAGGCAGGTTATCCTATAACTGCCCATTGCAGGCTTTCTTGCATCTTTTCCTGAAGCAGCTGATACTGGCCACTGTCAAAGAGAGGATGCTGGACTAAAAAGACCATTGGGTCTGATCTACTATGGCAGTTCCTCATGACTTTAATGGGATTGAGATTTTAGCTCAATATGAAACAAATCACCTCATAAGTAACAGCTTCTTGGGTTCAGTGTGTTGCTTTTTTCATCACAGTGTATTCTTTCTCAGCTTTGCTTTCTATGCATGACAAATGGCACTTAAAATGTAAAGAAAAGGAAGGGGAAAAACAAAAAACAAACAAAATCCCCCACAAAAACAACAACCTCCCACCTTAAATCTGAATTATTAGCATATCCTTTTGACCTCATCATTATCCTTGATGAAGGCTGATTACTGTAGAACATCACTAGGGCTGTGAGAAATATTCACAAAGGGATGAAATTCACCTCTGTGTAGAGAAATTAGCAAAAGATCCATGCATCATATAAAACCCTGTTGTGAGGTCTTAAACAGGATTTGAGTGATGCATAGGGTTTTATCCTGGTCCTCTGCATAGAGGTGAATTTCAGCCAAGAAAATCAGAAAACCTTCAAATTTGGAGTACTCTTTTCATTTCCATTTAGCAAAATTGCTCCAGTTCTTCGCTGAAAAATGATCCTATTTTTCATGTGAGAACTTCACCTCTGGCAGCTTTGAAGTTCAAAATTGTGTTCTGATGCAGATCAACGTCATGTACTTCAGTCTACCTTAAGCATCTGCAACCTATCTACCTGTGTAATATGTAGGCATCTAATATGGTAATGAAAAGGAATAGTTTGATGCTAGTCTATAATTGAAATAGAGAACTCCCTTCCTCTGGAGATGAGATAGGATATCTTATGGAACACATTGAGTGTAGCTATTTTGGGGGAACACGAAACTGCTATTTAGCAAAATTTGGGAGTAATGGGGAAGGTGCCAACATAGCCCAGAACGAAATTGCAAATATTTGTTCTGCAAAATTTTGCAAATGAAAAAGACCCAAAATTCACAATTTTCACCAGTCCTAGTTGTCACTAACATGGTGCAAAAGGCGGTGTTGTCTGAGTTCAGTTCAAGATGAAAAATATATCCCGGTTATGTAGCCTTAGATAACATAGACATTTCCTGCAGTGCAGAAGCCTGGACATATAGTTATATTCTTCCATCAATTAAGCCCTTTCTTATATTCGCCTAGTTTTACATATGAGAACTTTTTGCACGAATGCGACTCTATAGGTGATATGCTAGAATGTTTTTGTGAACGATTCACCTAAAACGTTATGAATATTTTTTCCACTGTCATTAAACACAAGAAATAAGAGACATTCTCTGATGCTTAGAAAGGCCATTTTTTGTTTGTTTGTAAGTTTAGCGTTGCCTATTCTTGTAGTAAGGTCTCTCGCCAGTTAAAGCCTCCAGTTGGTCCATGTGTGAGAGGGAGGATGGGGGGGTCTGTTAGTTGCCAAATGCCTGTCTCTCCCAATTCTTCGCAGGAACAGAACCCCAAGTATGGAATCTGTCAGGAAATATTAAAATACGGAAAGGCAATGAGAAGGAACAGATCTGGAGCAAGGGTGAAGTTTTCAAAAGAGCCAAGTCAATGGGACTTGTGTTCCTAAATTATATGGGCTCTTTTGAACATTCCACCTCAAATTCAGAAGATACTTTTAATCTGAAACACAGCAGGATTCAGGAGTAACACTCAGATTAGAGCCGGGTGAATTTTTTCAGACTTAATAGTTTATTTTCTGAAAAATGCAGTGTTGGGTCGACCTAAAAATGCATGGATTTGGATAAAATGCAGCAAATAGTACTGGCCCCCCTCCCCAAAAAGGAGGAAATGTTTTTTGAAAAAGTCATCAACACGTTGACTTTTTGTTTCGAAAGAATGTTTCATTTTGATAGTTAGGTAAATGTATTTTTTTTAAAAAACAAAAAAGGGTAAAAAAATTTCAAAACAAACACAAAAAGATATTTTGTTTCAGGCTGAACTAAATATTTTGTTCGACGTGAAAAGAAATAAAAATAAAAATTTTGGGTTTTTCATTTTGGCAAGAAAAACTGAAAATTTTTCATTTCAAATTGATCTGAACCACCAGGTTGAAAAATCAGTTATTTGTTCAGCTCTAATTCAGACATGCTTTTGAAAGCACTTCACTGTGAATACAAAATATTTGAGGGCCAGACTCCAACTTTACAATGTCTACTAAATAATATACAGCACATAGCTCTGTGTGTGTTTATGTCCAGGTCTTGTTGGCTGGCTTAACACTATAAAGTGTCAGTACAGCTATGGGAGCGTGACCTGGATTCTATTCTGGCTCACTTATCAACACAAGGGTCAGCTTGTGTAATAAAAGGTGATGATACGAGAAAAAGAAAGAGCACAGATGGATTTCCAGCTGCCTGGTTGTGTTTGCAGGCTTGACACACAGACAACACTATCTCCTGACATGAAGCCAAGGAAAAGGAATAAATCTGAATGCCCACAATGACATTTTCCAAATCACTTTGCTGAATATAACAAGGTGCATAAGAAGGGGGACCATAAGGTGCCACCACCCCAAAATCATAAAAGTGCCGTTGAGACATGTAGCCCCTTTGTATGCTCGTTCCCCTGTTATCTGCTGCAAAACGGACTTGTAAGATAAGCCTCTTAAACCAATCTTCTCTACTCACATGATTTCTGAAGCCTTCAAAGCTCAAACAATGGACTGAATTATCAGACACTAGGAACAAAGTCTCCTCTGGCTTGTAAGAAGATTTTAATTTTTTTTTTATCTGAAGAGCTTTACCCATTGGTAATTACCTTTCTGACCATCTGTACAAAGTCCTTGGAATTCTGAGGCGAGAGGCCCTGGAGTTGACAAGTACAGGCCTCGAGAGACGATGCGTGAGCCACTATCAAAATGTTATTTCCTGCAACAAAATGAATAAACACTGATTGTTTGGGATTTAGGGAAAAAAGCTCTATACAGTGACCTATCCATTTGAGGCTCTTAAAGATGGGTTTAATTTTATACAAAACAACACAGTTGATATATGTGGGAAAATATTGCTTATGAATAATACTTCTAGCACTTTTTAATCTTCAAAGTGCTTATGGCTACAACTGGTTGAAAAATCTTTGTCCCGTTGTTGTTTTTTGGGCAACCAATAGCTTTGTGAAGAACACAAGAATTTAGGTGAAAAGATTTTGCCTCCTTTGAAATTTTTGATTTTTCAAATGATACAAAAATATTTGTTTCAATTTGTTTTGTGAAAAAAAATCTCTGCCAAAGTTTTTTTCAATTAAAATAAAATGTTTCATTTAATTTCAATTTCTCATGGAAAATACTTATACTTTTCAGTCAGCCCTACTTCTGGGCAACATTTTCAAATTCAGGTTGCTTAAAGTTTATTCAGTCACCTAAATAAAATCTCCCTGATTAACAGAGGTGCTAACACCCTCATTGATTTCAGTGGGAGCACTTCTGAAAACCAAACCACTTTTATTCACATGGATAGGTATGGATTTGGGAGCTAATCTTAGGCATCCAGGTTTGAATATAATGGCTTTTATTCCTAATTCAAATGGGAAATAAGGCACAGGATTTTTTGTAAGTATGGATAATTAACCATTTGGAACAGTTTACTAAGGGATATGGTTGATTCTCTGTGACTTGAAGTCTTTAAGGCCTGGTCTACACTAGGTCAGCATAATTTAGGCTATGTCTACACTTGCAGAGTTTTTGCGCTGTAAATTTCACCAGTGATCAGGAACAGGTGAAAGTAAAGCGCTGGTTTGTGTACTCACTTAATTCCTCAGGTGTCAGAGAGTGTTTACATTAACAGCATTTCCATTGCCGATGAGAGCAGCGCTCAAGGGCAGATATCCCACAGTGCAGCTCTCTCCAGTTTGACGATGGGTCTTGTGGGAACTGGGGGGGAGGGGATGATTGCGGGGCATCCTGCCAAGAAAACAGGAAGGGGAGTTTCAAAGTTCCCGGGGCTTTACAGGATGTCTGTTTACCTGGCATCAGAACAGCAGAGCTGCTGGCTAGAGTGGTCACCTAGGCACTGTGGGATATCCTCCGGAGGCTAAAAGCTGTGTAAACAGGGAGAATGTGTCTTCACTTGCACAACACTGCAAAAGCATCCCCGGTAAGAGCTGTCCGCCTCTTATGGAGGTGGTTTTCTTTCTCCGGTGAAACTTCTGAGTTTCACTACAAAAAGTCATTGGCAAGTGTAGACGCTCTCATGGTTTCTGTGCAAAAAAGGGACTTTTCCTGCTTTAAATGGCAAGTGTAGACATGCCCTAAGTCTTGTGAAAAATCCACACCCATGAGTGGCGTAGTTAAATGAACCTAAGTCCCCATGTAGCCAGCGCTAGGTGGATGGAAGAATTCTTCCGTTGACCTAGCTACTGCTTCTTGGGGAGGTGGATAACCTATGTTGATGGGAGAATCCCTCCCGTTGGCACAGGTAGTATGCACAGTGAAGAGCTACGGTGGCACAGCTGTGCTGATGTAGCATTTGAAGTGTAGACAAACCCTCAGCTACAACTGGCTGGCTTTCTAAAAGATATGTACCAGTTTAATCGCAAGTTATTAGA
The DNA here is from genome assembly GCA_037349315.1 of Chelydra serpentina. Classification (NCBI taxonomy): domain Eukaryota; kingdom Metazoa; phylum Chordata; order Testudines; family Chelydridae; genus Chelydra; species Chelydra serpentina. The sequence continues at coordinate 7,992,360 of JBAIAC010000037.1, read as the reverse complement.
CTTGATGCAGGAATCGGTGAGTGAAATTCTCTGGTTTGTGTTATGCAGGAGGTCAGAAGAGATGATCACAATAATGGTTCCTTCCGGCTTTAAAATCTACAAATCTGAATATAATCTGGGGCTCAAATCTGCAAATCGTTATACTGAGCATAGTGCTTGCTATGCTGAGCAATACCCTTATTTTAACAGTACTGCATTTGACTGAAAGCACTTCTAGGATCGGGCCTTTAGCGTTAAAAGTGGGGTTTTATTGGTTTTTTCCCCTAAATTCAAATGTGGCCATGTCAATGTTGACCATTGGTCTTTCAGTTCTTAAGTGTTAGCCAGAGTGTATTTTATTTTAGAATGATTTTTTTTTAACTCAACATACGACTAGTTGTAAAATTCTCAAAGAAATTCATGAGAACGACTGAAAAACGTTGAAAAGAGCAGAAATTGGTTTGGGTTCACCCATCTTAACAGGAATTCTATTCAGTAGCAGAGCTGTTTTTTTTCCTCACAAAATTCTAGATTTTCAAAAATGCTCAACCACCTCTATTTGATAGAATAATTTCGCTGAATCAAACAAGTTGAAAGAAAACAATGCTGTAGAAATCCAAGAATCACATCCAATTCTTTCTATCTTCTAAAAGTACTTTATAAACATTAGCTCATTATGCCTCAGATATCCATGTGAGACGTGTATTACCCTTATAACGCAAGAACTAGGGGTCACCAAATGAAATTAATGGGCAGCAGGTTTAAAATAAACAAAGGAAGTATTTTTTCACACAACGCACAGTCAACTTGTGGAACTCCTTGCCAAAGGATGTTGTGAAGGCCAAGACTATAACAGGGTTAAAAAAAAAACTAGATAAATTCATGGAGGATAGGTCCATCAATGGCTATTATCTGGGATGGGCAGGGATGGTGTCCCTAGCCTCCGTTTGCCAGAAGCTGGGAATGGGCAGCAGGGGATGGATCACTTGATGATTACCTGTTCTATTCAATCCCTCTGAAGCACCTGGCATTGGCCACTGTTGGAAGATGGGCTAGCTGGACCTTTGCTCTGACCCAGTATCGCCGTTCTTATGTTCTTATTTAACAGATGGAGAAACAGGCAGAGAGGTTAAGGCCAAGATTTTCAAATGTGACTAGTGATTCTGAGTGCCTCAGTTTGTGAGTGTCCAACTTGAGATATCTTAAAGGATCTTGATTTTCAGAAAGCCTTAAATACCTACCCTCTGAAAATCTGGTATCTTTAAGGAGACTCAAGTTGAACATGCACAAATAGTCTCTTTAGAGGCCAATGTTTTCACCCTGGGTTCTTCTATCTGCTTTTTGGGGCAAATTATTTCTGAAAAACCTTGGGAAAGGATCAGTTAAAAACACCAAACAAGTAAAACAGCTGGGGTTCTAGAAATATCCCATCCCAATGCTTTTAATGTTCAGTTTCTATGCATCATAATTAATTTCAACATTTTATTTTTTTAAAAAATTCTGGTTTTGTTCAGGTGCAAAACAAGCCACCGCAGTAGTGATGACCAGCCGAAGGCATCCATACTAGGACTCTCCTCCTGGTCCTGATGGTGGAGATGGGAGGGAGGAAATGGCCTGGAGGGGAGTTGGGAAGACAGGGGAAACCTGCACAGTTTGCATAGGTTGTAGGGCCCCTAAAATAAGAGGGTCTCATGTGACCACTGGTTCTAGTTATGGACAAACCTGGTGATGATAGAATATTTTACCTAGAAATGGGCCTGAACTACACAGTTTCACCCAGGTCTTGAATCCCCAATGTCTGTGGGCTGAGAGGATTCACACATGGGGTTTTGACAGAGACAGCGACTAGCCAATGTTGTTCAGCTCCAGAGTGCCTATCTGTGGTTTTGGATCACTATTGAGGCATTAGATCCCTTTGTACCAAGGTACAGAACCACTTACCTTTGCCTTTGCATTCACTTATGATTTCTTTCGTTACTTGATAGCTTCTACTTATGTATGTGTCGTAAGACTCTGAAACCACTAACTTGCTGACAGGTATATGAGGTCTACGGACAGAAAAACGAACACAGTAAGTTTTGAGGAGGAGAGATTTTAAATGCAAGTTACTTAGACCCTGTACACACTGGTTGAAAACATGGTTGCCAATGCCCGTGTGTTAAATAAGAAATCCCTACTGTTTCTCTCATTCTTCTAAATAACTCAAATCCCTAGACCTCGTCGTTTGTGTAAGGAGAATTTCCATAGGTTATCAGTGGGCTTTGAACCCTGGACTTTAAGCACGCAAGTACAGACCTCCATCTCTTGAGCTAAAGGAGTAATTCCATTAGCTGGCAGCAGTAGTAAACTGTTTCCCTCTATGTACACCAGTCATTAGAGATGGAAGGCAGCATACTTATACAAGCATGTTACACTTGCAGTCGCGTGTAATAGTAATAATAACAACACTTTGCACTTCAATAGGTCCTTTGATCAGAGAATCTCAAAGCAATTAATTAAACTCCCTAGCACCCACATGAAGTTTGTGAGTGATATTGCCCCTGTTTTAGAGGTGGGTAAAATGAAAGAGAGACTGTGTCTTCACTGAGTTATTTCTTCAAATTTCCCACCAGTACAGCTCTGCCAGTGGTAGCAATGGTGGGAACTCTAGTATAGATGAGGCGCTGGTGTTAGTAATCACAGTGTTGTCTAGACCTGCTCACAGCAGGATCAGATGAAGTGATGGTAAAAACACCAGGGGCTGCTGCTGCCTTAGAAAAGTATGGTACTGCACTTGTAGGAAATGTTTAAGACCAGCTCAGTGCAACAAGGCCAGAGTGGTTAAGTGATTTGCCCATGTAAGTTTGGCCAATGAATTCAATGGGAGTGGTATTGGAGGCAAGCCATTGGAGGAGATGGGGGTGGGAGAACAGAAGGTCCTGTTCCTCTCCATGGGACACAAGGAAAAGCCCTGTCTCCTCATGCCATCCCAGGATATGAAGAAATTCCCGTCGGCATCAGAGGGAATTACTCATCTCCGACGGCAGGAGACTAGGGCTCCAGGCATTCACCCAGACCTCTAGTTTAACCCTCAGACCACACAAGAGCAGGTTTCCTTTTTGGGTAGGAGAACATACTTTATAGTCTTCCCAGAAGTTTTATGTTTCCTGAACTGGCTGTTTTCCTGTGGTCCCGTGGCTTTGCTTAGTGCTAGCAATGTGATGATACCCTTTTCGGAATAAGTGCAGTGTAAGTATCTCTATTTAGGTGCAATATGCACCATGACTATATATTTCCACAGACCCAAAAAGGTAATTTGTAGGCAGGGAGGACAAAATATAAGCAGCTATATGGTATAATTAGGTCTGAAAGGATTGAAAGGGTTTTTGTTTTGTTTTTTGCTTTAGTTGCTTATTTCTACTCGGTCATCCTAAAATAGAGTAGCTCGGGTGTAATAGAAGGATTCAGGGTTTCTGATGATATCACAAGCCGCAAAAAGCAACTGCAAAATAAGTTGTCACCAAACCCCCATGTGTTGGAATTTCCTGTGTTACGTTATTTATAAGGTGGGAATGATTTTATCTGAGACCTTTTAGTTTGCATTTAAGATCCTTCCCTTCTCTCTAAAACAGATGGTTTAACTGTTGATGAGAATTCACAATCCCGAGATTTCACCAATGTGACTGAGTGCTGACCAGGACCACATGATCTTTCCCTAGAATCTATTGCTGTATGGGATTTTTCAGAAGCTGTTCAGCATAAATGAATCCTAGATTTGGAAGCAGGGAAAACCCAGCAGGGCATCTTGTCTATTCCTTAATTCCTTGCATGATATGTGGGACTATTCCTACCAAGCTGTTTTATTTCGCCTCTCTGTATGCCTTCCAGCTGTTTACAACACAGGCAGGCACTGTGCATGTGTCAGCATCCTTACATGTCAAGCAGCAACTCCCTTGGTGCAAGGTGAAGCTGTGGTTAGCGATTGCTGAAAACTTGAGGCTAAATGCGATGGTATTTGACAGCAGAAGCTGCTGGCATCAAAGGGGTTTTATAGAGTTTTAAAAGAGCTGGCTGAGGCGCTCACTGGATCATCAATTGTTGATTTTTCAATAGGTCTTGGAGCACTGGGGAAGTTCCAGAAGACTGAAAGAAAAACTCATGTTGTGCCTATTTTTTAAAAGGGTGTGTCCGTTTCCTCGGATTAGAAACAATCGGAAACTTTCCATCAAGTTGATTATTTGAGGGGAAAAGGGTTTTTCAGTTAAATGAACATTTTAATGAAAACATTTCTGGTTTCATGAGTAATTTCTGAGTTTTTGCTGAAAACCCCAATACAAAAATATTTTCAGTCTGGCAACCGAAACATTTTAAACTGAAAATGTTCAGTTTTTGGTTGCTGAAAAGCAGAAACAATGTTTGTTTTCAGGCTTTTGGATGAAAACCTCAAAAATTCTGATGAAAACAATTAAGAAAAAACTGTTGAAATTTTTCACTGGGTGTGGAGACAAAACCCTCATTCCACCTCTCATGAAGAATACTTCATTCAGAGGAGCATTTGTGAGGATTCAGCAGTTAATGTCTGAGATCCTCTGATGGAAGGCACAACAATATTAAGCAGTATTAACCTCTCAGCTGTATTTTGAATACGTGCAGATAAGAAAAGGAAACTGGAGTTGGCTTTAAAGCCTCGTCTCCTGCTACTTACAGGAGAGAGTCATGAGGGAAAAGAGCCTTCTCTATTAAGAGTTTCATTTGCAATAATATTGAAAGTTTAAAAAAACATGTGTGTTCTGCATTTGTTCCAGTGACATTTAATGCTCACTTTAGGGAACATGAGCTTTTTGGAAGGGAAACTGAAGACTTATATGGGCACTTCGTACCTGGCAATGTCAAATGTGGGTCACTGCAGGAGCTTCTCATGTTGATTAACCATTAACTTACAATTCTTGTGGACTTTGGCTGCCTTCCCAGCCATAATGAAATAGTAGCCCAGGAAGGAAGGACAAACACCAGAGGAAAAATGAATGTTAAGGGCCAGACCTTCTGCTAGCATAAATTGGTATAGCTCCTGGAGCTATGCTGATTTATACCAGCTGAGGGCCTGGTCCTAAAATGGAGGCATCATAGGGGTGGACAAAGGCAGGAGTCTTGGGACCAGAGTCCTGTGGCGAGATGGCTAGGATGAAAGAGTGAGTGATTGGTGCTAGCTGGCTGCCGGCCGGAAAGGGCTGGACTACCTGAGTCAAGAAGATGATGATGGCACTAGGAGTGGGAAGAGGACAAGGGTCTGTCCCAAAGATGCCTTGAAATTATTGGTGGATGCTAACATGTGCCTCAGCATGTTGCCAAGTGTATAATTAAGGGCAATGCAATCAGATACCCAAATCCATATCCAAGATTTGCATCAGTGGGGTAACTGGGTGTGACTGAGGTCACGAGTTAGCCCAGGCTATAAATGTCCACCACAGAGAGCTGACTCAGCTCAACAAGCTCTTTTATTACCTTTTGAAACAGAAATAAGCCTAGACTGCAGAGTTCAGATCCAGAGCCCAAATCCCAAAGATTTGAAATGTGGTTGAAAAAAATAATAATGTAGGGCTACACCCTGGTCCATGCCCCAATTTGCATAGCTCAGCTGCAGTAATGGGGCATATGAGGATTCCACAGGAATGGGGGAACCCTAATTCAGGGGGCACAGTTTATCAAGGACATACCTAAAGTGCAGCAATTCTCTGGTGAGCCCTGGCTTCTAGGGCACCATTTCTAGCTAGTACAAATTAGAGCAGACCCGAGCTTGCTCTAATTTAGGCTGGGAACTCAGTAAGCTCCCAGCAGCCCCAGGGACTGTACAAAGGTGGCCAACAGCTCAGCCAGAGCTTAGGTTTGAGTCCCTGATGTTTCGTTCCTTCTCTCCTATGCATCACATTCCAGATTACTCATTGCCAAGGAAACTCGGTGAGAGTGACATGCCAAGTTTTGCTACCTGTAGGTTGTATCAACACACAGATTGGCTGCAGCTAAATCCACTGCGGGTATCCAGGCAGGTAATGTGGTACCAGAGACCCATTTTGTCCACTCAAATAAGCCCGGCTCTACTCGAATCTTTAGGTTATTTTCTTGTTGCAAACCTGAAAGAAAAAAAAATAAGGGGGGGGGGGAATCTCTGGAAGCAGCGGGTGGGACTGGGGACAAGAGGATTTAGGATTGGGGTTGGGGTTTTTTTGTGGTATTTTGATTAGAAATCAACAAGTTCTTCTACGGGTTGGGCGTCGGGGCCAGATGTGCACCACTCCAGTATTTGTGCATGTAGCCAGTTAACCATATATGTGAATGGCAGGTATGTGCATGTGTCACGTAGGTGCCCAGAACTAAAGAAGTGCCCCTAATCTAGACACAACTCTGTATTTTGTATGGAGCCCTCTTTGGACTGTACGTTCCAAATGGTTGAAGGAGCCGATAAACATGCTGATGATTCTGAAGAGAAGACGATGACCGCTCTGGTCACACCTTACACTACCATTGGCCAAGGGAGCTAACACGTTAGCCTTTGCTTCCCAGCCCAGTCTGTGCAGCAGCATCTTTCTTGATGACATCAGCATGTTTACCGTGAAAGAAATTAGTATTGGTTAATAGCTGCAGAACCAGCAGGGGGAGCTCACACTTTCCTTACATCACAGAGTGTTTGCATTGGGCTGGTGAAGTTAAAAAGGATGCATTGAACTCTAAACGTGTGCCTATAGCGCACCATACAAAAGATTTAAAAATCACATGTTTGGGCACCTGGAAATGGGTAATAGCCCCCCCCCTCCCCACCACCTCTCTACAGGCTCACATATAAACTACAAAGGCAGTGTTAATATTATAGTAGCACCTAGAGACCAGCGTGGTAGGCACTTGTTCAAACATATAACAAAGAGACAGACCCTGCCCTGAGGAGTTCACAGTCTAAGCAATATGCCCCCAATCTCAGGCTTACCCACAGCACTCATGCACAGTCTATGCCTACTAAGAGTATAATCAAGGGAAGGCAACTATTTGCAGAGGGCTTTGCTTTGTTGAAAAGCATATACCCATGAATGTTGCCCTTGACCCCTGTCCCCCAGGAATATGCCCTGTAATTTTATATTTTGCTATGTACTCAATAGCTCACACATGATCTAGGGCAGTGGCTCTCAACCTTTCCCGACTACCGTACCGCTTTCAGGCATCTGATTTGTTTTGCATACCCTCACATTTCACCTCACTTAAAAACTACTTGCTTACAAAATCAGACCTAAGAATACAAAAGTGTCACGGCACATTATTACTGAAAATGTGCTTACTTTCTCATTTTTACCATATAATTATAAAATACATCAATTTGCATATAAACATTGTACTTACATTTCAGCGTTTATAGAACTGTAAAACCAAGCACTGACTTTGCTAGTGCTTTTTATGTTGCCTGTTGTAAAACTAGGCGAATATCTAGATGAGCTGATGTATCCCGGGGAAGGTCTTTGTGTACCCCCAGGGGTACGTGTACCTCTGGTTGAGAACCACTGATCTAGGGCATTGGAATCTGCTAGACTAAGAATGTAATGTGAATCAGGGCGCTTGGACACAGGAACTGCCATATGAAGACAGGCCATTGATCCATATAGCTAGTATCCTGACTTCAGTAGAAGCCTCATATTGTGCCTGACTATTGTACAATGCTATGCAATAGAGAAGAGGAAAGAAAATCCATTTCCTGCCTCAGCTGGCAGTTGCTTCATGCCCCAAAGCATGAGGATCAGTGTCCCTTGTAACTTAACCTGTATAGCGCAGGGAAGAGGCATGCTATTTTTGAGGCCTTCCATTAAACAAATGGGTTTCCCATTGCTGGCTTTCCCAGAAAACAGGAAAAATCCAGATTCTCCCCCTTGTCTGCTTCTTACCTTTCAGAATATTGTGTGCTGTCTGTACGCAGCGCAGCGACGGGGAACAGTAGACGTTTTCAATAACAGTGTTACTTTCCAGCAAGGCTTCACCTGCAAGCAAAAGTTTAGCATCACTGATACAAACGTTATAGTAGACATCACAGTAATTGCAGCATGCATGCTTCGATGTAGTTGTAACGTAGCAGTAAGCTAATGAAGTTCTCAAATTGGATTGGTTATTTTTTTGTAGACCTGTTTATCCATCAGATTTTATTTCAGTAGTATACACAGGCATAGACAGCTGTGAAACTGTGGTACCTTTTTCTGTGCACTGTCCTTTTCAATTTCTAAGAACTCAGTCAATGTACAGAGAGACGGCAGCCATTTTGTACTCAGAATGGCTGTAGCCTGTTTCAGGACAGACACACCAACACTGTGCTCTCTCCTGGAGACTTGATTCTTGTTTGTTCTTGTAGATTTCTCTATTTTAGATTGCCATCTTACACTGAAAACATACATTTGCTCTTTGTGCATGGAAAAAATATAACAGGCTTGAGTCTCATTTCATTTATACTCATGTAAATCAGGAATAACTCCACTTAACTCAGTAGTCCAGACCCTCATCTGGTGTAAATTACCATGGCTCCATGGTCTAATTTAGTTAACCTGGTGTAAAACCAGTGAAAGTAAGATGAGAATCAGGCACAACAATATGATTATTGATATTACAGTAGTGCCTCAGGGGCCCAAATGAGATTGGGAATCCATTGTGCTAGGTGTGGTACATGTACATTCACATAGTAAGAGATGGTCCCTGCCCTTTAAAAAGCTTACAATTTAAATAGACAGGGCAGACAAAGGGAGGGAGAATCTATTAATCTTGTTAAATGTTTAATTATAATTGTACGTATGTTTAACTGGCTTTTGAACCTTTCGGGAAAGCGGAGTGTGCAGCTGAAGGAGATGCGTCTATGAAAATCTTTTGCCACTTGACTCTGAGCTGCTGTTTTACTAACCAGGTCAGCAGACTGTTTGAAATGATAGCTCTGGGATTCTTCAAGGTCACGCTAGCATTTGTGAGAACAGAGCTTTCGCCTGTAGATGGCAGGCATGCTGTAACAGTGCTAACAAGCTCTTTTATGTAGAGTAGTGTGGGTCATGTATACATTTCACACACCCAGACCCCAATGACTGGTGCCAGAGAAGTGTTCTCATTGCTTTCGAATTAGCCCTTCTGTTGTGTGTATTATAAGCGCAGGTTTTACTGACCTCCCTTGAGAACTGCCCCTGCAGTCTGACCATACTATTATTATATCCGGATCTGGTTTTATTTAAAAGGCCTACATTTTTCAAAGTGTGCAGTAATCTTGGGTGCCCAACATGAGACACTTTAAAGAGACCCGATGTTCACAAAGTGCTCTGAGAATCAGATCCTTAAAGGTCTGTCTCAAGTTGGACAAACCAAAATCAGTAACATTTTCAGGGGTTGTTTCTGAACTCAGCAAATAACTTACTCTCACTCTATAAAAGTAGAGTGGTAGAAGGCTACGTATTCCCCTTATGAAACAGGCCAAGAACAGAATGCGGGAGAGGCCTGATTTTACTTGAACTATACTTGACAGTGTAAATATGAAACCCCACTGGGGAGATAAAACCATGTTTGTGCTGCAAACTACAGATCAAAAATTAAGCTTGTCAAAATCAAGTCAGTTACATACTTTGCATACAGCAACTGTCATGTTAACTGTAGTACTTTTACTACCATCATTATCAACAATCTTCCACAGTGTGGCAAATTTACAGGGCACTTTTATGTGCTACGCAGCTGCACGGCTAATTACTTTGATTTTGTGCATTGTTCTTCCTGCCGCAATGGCAGCTGAATGGGGCCAAGCTGACTTTAAAGGAAGTTCTTTTCTAATTAAATTGAAGAAACTTTTTGAAGGCTCCCGGCGTGTCTGAACTCTTTTAGCTCCTGGCACCTGATTGAATTTTTCCGTATTGCACTTGCTCTTTCTTTTCTGGCGTGTGTGGGAGGAGATATAAATGCTTCTTGTGCAAACTATTGTCTCAGCCGACGAGAGCTTACCAACAAGTCTTGCTTGTGTGCAACCAAACACGGTGATTGGTGCATCTTTTTCATAATCCCTGAAACCACCACTTCTTTGAGGTAAGCTGTGAGGCATATTCAGGTTTGTACGCATATACCTTCCTGTTAGGGGAAAGTTTAGAAGCAGGTGCTGGAATTAGTGGATGACTGAGAAAAGCACTCAGTATCATGCCCATTACAACCCTTCATTCACAACAGCTTGCACACAACAGATGTTAACCAGAACTTGGCGGGAAAGGGTTTTCACATTGTAGGAGCACTTTTCAGACTTCAAAATTTTTCCTGGTCCGAATCAGGAGGAAATTTTCCTGAAACTTTTCAGGATTTCCACAGCAATCTGAGAACAATTTCAGTTTGGGCCAATTGAAATGTTTCATTTTGATCATTTCAAAATATTTAATTTTATTTTGGACCTTTCAAAATTTTAATATTTTTAACTGCACCTAGCTTAATTTTCTACATGAAAAGTAATTTGAAACCAAAAATTGGGATGATTTTTTTTGTTTCAAAAATGTCAGGAACGGGAGGTTTTGACATTTTCAAGTTTTTTCCAAACTTTTTTCTGAAAGGTGGAGCTGACCCTTTCCCGCAAACAGGGTTGGTTCCAACGAATCAACATGTTCTGATGAAAAAAAAATTCATTGAAAAAATTCCAACCAGCTCAAGTATTAACTATGCCTGGAATTACTGTGGATAACTTATTACTATCAGGAATACTAAGGCTTTGTCTGTATTGGGGAGTCACCCCAATTTTAGCCACCGGTCACCACCTAATGGCATTGTTGCAAATCCTAGTGTAGACAAGGCAAACTGTTCTAAGCCATGATTTGCTCTCATGCCATTTACTCTGGTTTCAATTAGGATTAAGAGCTACCAGTGCAAAGAGTGACTTTGCCTGTCTGCACTAAGGCCTGGTCTACCCTGGGGGATGGAGGGGGCGAGCGAAGTTGGTCTAAGTTACGCAACTTCAGCTACAAAAATAGCGTAGCTACAGTTGATGTACTTAGAGCTACTTACCGCGGTGTCTTCACTGCATTAGGTCTACTGCTGATGCTCCCACGTCGACTCCGCCTACGTTTCTCACTCCAGTGGAGTACCGGAGTCGACGGGAGAGTGCTCGGCGGTCGATTTATCGCGTCTTCACTAGACACAATAAATTGACCCCCCCCCCCCCCGCCGTATCATCGCTCCAGAGGTAAGTGTAGACATGCCCTAAGAGTTTGAATTGGGCCCCAATGGCTGGATTGCCAATGGCTAGAATCAGGGCAAATCCCTGGTGTAGGAATGGCTTTATTTTACAAATAAGAATGATTATGGAGAGGTTTTATTGTTTCAGAGAGATCTTTTATTCAGATGATTTCCCACCCCAACTGCAGGGCAGACCAATGTGGTCAAGCATAGTATGCATCCACCACATCCCCACCCCAGCTTGGTAGTTTGCAGTGACTGCAGCCACAGATTAATATGGATGTGGATGGGCTAGATCCACTGAGTGCCTAATCCCACTATGATACAACCTTAATTAATCAAAGGCCTCATTCAAGATTGCAGAGAAGGAGCAGATCTGTTGGTATTTCACACTGTCCCTTTTCTAATCACTTCTGTTAAAATGGTATCTCAATCAGCCTCCCCCTATGAGTTACATTCCAGCGGAGTTTGCCCAGGAGACAATCCACTTACACTTTTTTTGTGCGGTTATTACCCCCACTCTACCCCAAACGCTAGGGATTAACCGATCCTGCAGCAACTGACTCACCTTTGGCATCAAAACACTGGGACAACCAGTACTTTCCAAACACAACATCCATTCTCTCCCCATGCCGGCAGACAAAAAGACATCGTTTTTGAAGCCCTGGCTGGCTGGTTACTCTCAGGGGCTGAAAGCAAAGTGACAGGAAGTTTGGCCATGGTGAGAATCCAAGTGCCTTTTTCTTAGTTCCAATTTATTTAAGAGTAAGGACCTGACTCTTGACTTAATCCTAGTAGGAACAAGGGGCCCTGGCCACTCCACTGAAGTAAATCATTTACACCAGTGTAAATGTGGCGTAGGTGAAAGAAGCATAAGGCCCTATGTATCCTTGCTCCGTAGGTACTCTGGGGACAGATGTTATCTTCAGAGCTTGTGATCTGTAATGTCACCTTAAAGCCAGCAGAGAATTGTAACCTGAGCTCCCCAGCACAGCCAGTCGAATCAGATGTAGAGAATGAGCTGTTGGTATGAAACTAGCTGCTGGAGATTTGCCATTAAAACCATGCAGAACCTGTTCACCTGGGTTTACTTTAACAGTACCTGATGTACCCCAAGTGAGACTAGATTCCAGTGCCAAGTATGGGGAGCGAGTTTCACTAGCACAATGAAAGCTTCGGGATTTCCCCACCCAGATGTGGCCCTCGGGCCAAAAAGTTTGCCCACCTGTGCTAGATGGAAAGTGGAGAGGTCTTGGAACTATTTGCTGCTGTTAAATGGGGTCACAATATGGAAAAGGTTGAGAGAACCACTGTCTTCGTCCTTAACGTTCATTGAGCGAGAAACTGCTCATTTGCAAGGGATGTAAAGCTGATATGACGGGAACATTCCCTTTTTATAAATGTTAATTTAAATAATATAAAGAGGTCTACCCAAGGCTCTAGGTGCCCTAATTAAAAATCACTAATTAATATCACCAATTGCTAATTAGTATTTATACTGATTGTATTACTAGTTAATATTACAACAATTCAGTTGCATTTAGCTGTGTTATTCACAGTGTCATGAATCCTTACGTGCACTGTCTGGCAGATGATAGTGAGTTGCCCTGTGTCCCCAGGTCCTTGATCTTCTTGCTGTCTTCTTTCCAGAGCTCCGTCATTGAAGGTTAGAGAGGATGGGGAAGAACTGGTACTCAGAATCGAGTAAGATCTGCCACAAACAAAGAGACGCTTGCTTAGAAAAAGTTTCTTTGACTTATTGTCCTCAGAGTTGTGCCAGGACGTTCCCAGACCCTGAGACAGGGCAATAAGTGGTTTTATTGTTGTTTGTATTCCAGTATGTGCTTGGTGCTGTACATGCACAGAGTAAGGGGCAGCCCTAAAGAACTCTACAGTGTATCAGAGACCGTGTTTCTAAACCCAGGGGTCGTCACCCCAAACGGGGTCAACAGAATGTGCCCCAGGGCTGCGTGTGAGGCCCAGTGAGGGAATTGGTTTCTGTCACAGGGTGGCTGGAGGGCCTGCAGGGGCAGCTGTTGCAAAGACCGTGCCGCACTCCTCCAACAGCAGCGGCTCCTGTGGCTCTGGTCCTGCGGGTCTGGCTAGGCTCGGCTCCCTGCTCTGGGTGTTCAGACCTGGTGCATGGGGTTGCGGCTCCACCCAGGTGTGCCCCAGATGACCCTCTGTCATGAAAGGGGGCTAGCCAGGCCAAACTTGAGCGAGGGGCACTGCGACCCTAGACACCACAATGTCCACAGCGGGGAGCAATATCCAGCCACCCCATGGGACAGGAGCTGTAGCCACCACCACATGATCGGTGGGGTGTACTTATTTAATGCTTATTACATTAGTGTGGGTATTGTATATCGCGGGTAAGAAATATTTAGTAGCTCCGGGTTTTTTTGCACTAAAGCTATTTACCAGGTTGCAACGGGTCTTTGCAAATGGGTCCTGAGCCCCAACAGGTTGAGAACCACGGCAGTCAAGAACAACCTAAGAAAAAATAGGTTGGGAGGAAGTCTTCAGCCAACTTTGGGGGCATGGGCTGTCATTTATTATGACTGTAGAGTGCCTAGCACGATAGGGCCCAACCTGGTCATGACCCTTAGGTGCTACGGCGGTGTACCATGTTAAATAAGTAGCTGAAAGCCCGTGCTGTCACATGGGTGTGGCAGTTGGCCAAGTAATCTACCATGTGTGCAGTCTTCCTCATACAACCAATGAAATTGTTGCGTGCAAATTAGCTGTACAATAAGAGTGGTAATTGGTTGTTACCTCTGATATCACAATGATCTAGGACTTGGCATGGCATAGATAGGTGTCTTACCGTAGCTGTTCACTGCACAGGTATAATTCGTAAAGTCAAAATGGCTGAGAACTTTAAAATTGGATGGTCACAGATCACGACTCCTGGTCATGATTAAACCTGGTGATATTCTAAACAGAACGAGCTCTCCGCTATGTTTGTAGCTGTTTCCATCGCTTCACACTGACTCAATGTTCTAGGCTTCGGTGTGGCATGCAGACAGAGGGACAATCCTGGAATCTTCCTATAGAGACACTAACTTGCCTGTGCATCTGGCTGCTTTTAAGGGGCCATTACGGATGGATACAATAAATATCACTGGAACATCCAATTTTGAAACTTGCAAGAGAAAGGATAACATTTAAAGAATAACAGCAGTCGAGATCTTAGACATGATTCTCATCTGAATTATACCAGAGTAAATTGTGAGTAACTGCATTTAAGTCAATAGAGTTTACACCAGGTTTACAACTGGCGTGAGAGGAAAAAGGATGAACTGATCCTTAAGAGAGTCTCTCTCCCTACTTCCGAGATATGGTGCAAACCTAGAGAATAGATCACTTCCTTTTTCTTTTTCATTAAATATGCTAATCAAATGGGGCATGCTCAGAATAAAGCCATCCCAGCGGGATGTTCAAGGGCTTTGGCCAACATCCTCGGGAGTAAATTAAAACAGGCAATTACAGAAATTCAACCAACCCTCTATTGATTGCAGTGGACCTTGCTGCGATGTGCATTTTCTTAGTCGTTAAAAATAACTCTTGGGCTAATGTGTGCCGTCATTTGCTTTGACACAGAAATAGCCACCTTCTCTTTGCACTTGGATTAATTGCTTTAAATGTGTCAGGAGAAGACTCGACTTGCTCCAAGGGGTCTCTCTCTACCAATGAAAGAAAATAGGTTGTCTGTGTTTGCTAGTAGGCGATTTGCCAGGGGATCATATCATCCCAGGCAGCAAACAATAAAAAGTATCATGCCCTTGGTGCTAATGCCCCCTTACCTTATGAGAAAAATACATATTTGGGCTTACCAAGGGGGCAATGTATAGGGTTATCTCGTTCAGGCAGGACACTACACTTGGGTGCACCCCAGAAATCCCTTAACAAGGGAAGTGTGGGCTGCAAAGCAGGACTGGAAGGTGCTCAGATATTAAGATGGTGAGCATGGTGAAAGAATCTATAGACAATAGAATAGTCCTCTGTCCAGATCACAGCATCCTCATAGCTCACAGAAAGGCCTCTCTGCACACCCTGAGCAACAGAAGCCAGGGAGTGTTCTGGGCTGGAGTCTTGAGACTGCCATGAGACTGCCTTCTCTGTCACATGCTCTTCATACTTGAAGTAGAAATCCCAGCTCTGAACACCCTGGAACTTGCCAGGAGGAAAGCAGGGATTATTATTATTACTATAATTTACAGTAGCTCCCACCAAGTGTTGGGTACTTTCCAAATACACAAGGAATTGTCCCTGCCCTCAGGAGCTCCCAGCTGAAGAGTGGAGAGATAATTAGAGATTAAGCCAAGGTGGAAGAACAACATGCAATTTCTATGCAGACCACTGTAAGCAGCATGGCAGAAGGTTTTTTTTAAGAGAGACTTACAGGTACTCAAGGCAGTGGCATATAGATGAGCCCAGGAAGGTCACACCATGCATGAGGTTGAAAGCCAGATCCAATTTTGCAGCTGGCCCCTATCTTAATGATGATGATCTGAACCAAAAGCTTGGATCTGAATTGTGACAGATAAGGCAATAATCCTGCAATATCATTGGGAGACCTTACGAATTAAGTTTAAGTATCTTTAGGGTCAATTGTATTAAATGCAAAGTTTATGTATTATGGTGGGCTGGGATTGTATGTAACCTTTCTGGACAGGAGAGGGGGATGTGATGTAAGGCTTGGGAGAGTTCAAAGGACTATATTGAAAATGTTCCAGACAAGAATGGACCTTGGGGACAATACGTATGAATTGGATTACCTCCGAAATACCTAGGGAAAGGTTAACAAAAATTCCTCCTCTGCAGTTGTGCACAAACCCAGCCTTTTGAAGCTAAGCCCTGAGGAGCCGAGTCATTGTCGGCTAACGAGCTGTTCCTGGAGGTTGGAGATCAAAGGCCCACATCACATACAGAAATGGCTGAACTGCCCAGCCGGGGTTCTCAGAATCGGAGACAGTTATGAACTAGTAAACTGGGGGGAAATCTAGTTGTGGGTTTTGAAGGACTGACACCTACCAGGGCCCAAGGCTGGAGTTGGGGGTGACCCCTGGAAAGCTTTTTAGCATGTGTGTATGTTCTTATAGTGGTTTTATAAAAGTTTTCTTTGTGATGCTTTCATCATAAAAATTAATCTGCTTGCCTAGAAAGAGTTGTATTGTGATTTATAATTGCTGGCAATTATGATGTTCATAACCTTGGAAGAGAAAGCAAAGCGCAGACACTGGTCTGTTTAAGCAGTCTGGCTTGCTGGGAATATCACAATGTAGGTAAGGAACTGCGCAGCCTTAAAAACATCCTAGTCAGGAGGGCGAGATGCAGGTCTCTGCCCAAGGGAGGTGAAGCCTCGGTGGCACGTGCTGGGTGGACCACAGAGAGGGAATACAAGTGCAGTTGCCCTGAAACTGACACGACTATCCCCCAAACTGTAGGGTCTGGGAAATCTGCATGCTGGAGATTCTTCTGATCTCCTTCAAAGTGACTGTCAAGCCACAGCTTGTTGCCTTTTGTGCTGCACACCACAGTGGCCGTGCGGACAAAAGGCACAGCCGAGACCCCATGGGAATGGGCAGCATTGTGCAGATGACATATTCCTGGTCCTTTCTCAACCCTTGAAACGTTTATATCCCACCGCCTTAGTCATGTGATAGTGTGGGAAGATGCTGACCCAGGCGGATGGAAAGTGACTTGTCTAGTCTCCTGTTTTCCCTTTATCTCTGAGCAATTGCTCCATCGCTTCTTAGACGCTGTTTCTCCACCTATCCCTCCTTAAAGTTCATGCAACATAGTTGCATCCAAGTTCAAGAATTACGATGAGGCAGAAGCGAACCTCTCTGCAACCTCCAATATCTTGTGGCTGGAGAAGTGCCATAAATTGGGCTTTGCCGATGTCTCCCTTGCTCTGCTGGTGACTGGAAAATAGAAACCACTGGAGCCAATTCAAGTTAGTCAGCTTCCACACATAGCTCATTGCTTGGAAGACCCCAGATAAAAATATCCATTGTCTTCTGGGTGAGGCAGCTATGCTCCTTGCCTTCCCCACATCACTGACAGCAGCGTTGATTCTTACCCTGGGGGCAAAGTGTGCCCTTTCCTATATAGCCCTGAAAGGCTGGCCAAAGGGGTCTCTACTAGTTTTGCTGAAGGTAAATTCTCTACAGGCTTTTGGGGGAGGTGGAAGGGGAAGGGGAGTGTTCCTTTAATGTCCCCGATCACTGGAGTTTAGAGGAGATGAGAGCAACAGCCAGTGGATCCACCAGCCACTGCAAACTGTAGAATTGGACTGCTCTTCCCTCATGGACCTTGTGCCAAACCTGGCTTGCTGAAGGAGGGCAGGAGTGGCTTTGGCCCTATAAGACAGAGCAGAAATAGGAAGCTGTGTAATATCTAATGCGTCAATTTGCAAGCGCTACTGGTATGAGGCTGGGGGGAGGAGAGTACTTTTGCCTTTGCAAACAAGATAAACCTCTCCAGCCAAGCAGCTCAAGCACCTACCAAAGCCTCCCGCTTCAGCAGCCATCGCTTGAGCTGGGCTGAGTCCACAGAAGGACAATGGGCGGGTTTCTACAGTCCTGCCCCTTTAAGTTCACATACGAGAGAGAGACCCACAGCGCTGAGCGTCTGGTTTTGTGGCTCCTGTGGGGAAGCTGCCTATAACTAGCTGTGCTGGGCTTCCCACTTCCCTTCCAGTCTCCAGACGCTGCTGCGGGCAGGGAGTTTCTGACTCTGAGCTGGCAGTGCAGTAGTTCACAGAGACGAATGGGTGCTTAGGGAATAGCCCACAGACAGCTCCACTCCAGGAAGGACTTGGGACGGGTTATTTTGTTGGGGTGTGGCTTAGATTGGTTCCGAGCTGTTACAGCACAATAGCACCATTAGAAGGAAAGGACCTAAGTCTTTAAATAATGCAGGAGGGGAAGCACTTTGTTATTGCAATCCTTATGGCCAGACCCTGAGCTGGTGTAAATCAGGGCAGCTCCACTGAGGCCTGTACAGCTAGACCAATTCACACCACATGAGGGATATGGTCCTTATTTCCTACGTTTTCCTCCTCCGTGTGATTCAAACATGCTGTGGTGTCGGGAACAGAACAGCCATTGGGTTACATTTATTGCAAACTCCAAGCTGTCTTCTACATTCCTTACTTTGGGGGGCACACCAGCAAAGCGTATGAAAGCAAAAC
Source organism: Chelydra serpentina (assembly GCA_037349315.1). NCBI lineage: Eukaryota > Metazoa > Chordata > Testudines > Chelydridae > Chelydra > Chelydra serpentina. The sequence continues at coordinate 7,974,002 of JBAIAC010000037.1, read as the reverse complement.
CAAAGGAGCCCGATTCCGTTATTTCTTAGGTTCTTATGTGGCTCCCGTTGTTGTTGTATTCGAGCACCGCCACCGCCTAAATTTGAATGCATTCGCCTCCGCAACATGCCTGTGAGGTGGGGAAGTGCTATTATCTTCATTGTACAGATAAGGGAACTGAGACGCACAGAGACTAAGTGGTTTGCCCAGGGTCACACGGGATGTCGGCAGAACAAGGCATTGAGCCTAGGTTTTCTGAATCCTGGGCGAGCACCCCCACACTTGACCATCTCCTTTATGCTAGTGTAAAATGGGCCGTCACTCCCCAAGTCGCTGGCGTGACCTTGGTGTAAAATTGGTGTGGCAGCATTGGCCCTGCCCCACCAGCTGGAGCTGAGCGCTCATTGGCTTCAGGGGAGAGGGGGAGCAAGGGCGGGGCTTCGGGGAAGAATGTGGGTGGGGCCACAGACTGGGTTAGCCTCCCCTGACTTTCGATACCCACTGCCCATGCACATACCACGATTTTACAGGGCTGGGGGGAGGGAGTCCCCAATCATGGGGCATAGAGGTCCTCAGGAATTGCTGCCTGGCAGCTGAGAAGTGATCCCACTGTCAGTCTGCAGCCTTTGAGCATGGAGAAGCTTCCATCCATGGAGCCTCCCATTACACGGCCCACCTGGCCTGGTCTGGGCACATCCCATTGCACGTTGTTAGGCAGACTAGCCAGGCCTGCTGTCCTTAGGCAGAAGGGGTGGCCTCATGTTCTACGGAACTCTGCAGCGGACTCTATAGAAGATTGTCAGCTCTTTGGGGCAGGGGACCACCTTTTTGTTCCATGTTTGTACAGTGCCTAGCACAATGGTGTCCTGGTCCATGACTAGGGCTCCGATGCATTACCATGGTATAAATACATTAATACATTAATTAATAATAATTAATAACATGCAAGTAGTCCTGCAGAGCTGAATCAATCTCGTCCAGCTTTTGCAGTTTACGATATTGGCGGAGGAAAAGAGGGAGGGGTCTTTCAGAGGAGACCTTCAAAAGCCAGGTTATGCCTGGACACTAAAGATCCTATTTTGCAGGATATGGGGCTTACTTCGATGTCCTAGGTTAAAATTTGTCCTTTCCTGATTGCTGTGGGGTGCAGCTGGCTGCCTACCAGGATGCTGGCCAACACCCCAGCAATGGCTTACTTTTCAATGATGATGTGTACAAGGAATTTGTTAAAGGTGCTTCGGCATTCATTTGGGATGGTACTCGCCATATGATCGCGAAGTACGTTTATTGTGATCAGCAGGAAAATATTCACTGTCATTATCGCTTTTATCCAACTCCAGGGCTGCCCAGTATTCTCGGTGTGAGCCCCAGTTCCATCGACATGCCACCTGTCTCAAACCCCCGGGAACCTGAGCACCTCTGAATGCCTGATGCGTGGATCATAACTCAGTGAACTGGGTTGCCATTTTTTCCCCGAGGGCGGATCCGTAGTATTGCAGTGAGTATTTCTATCTATGTTCACTTTCATTGGCAATGCTGAAACCCAGGGCCGGTGTGCCTGAAAAGATAGTCTGAATGCCTAGAGGCTTTCCAATTAGTATGAAAATCCAGCCTGCAGTACATTGCATTAGGCTGCAGTTTGGGAGCTGAGCTTAACTTGTCCTAAGTTTGCTTTCTTCGAAATGGCACTTCATTACCTAATATGCACCATGGGAATCTGTTATGTAAAATTGGTCTGTTTCTGAGTATGTAAGAATGTTTTTGATAAATGCTCCATATTGCCTGCTTTGATTCAGTATTTATGTTCTTTAATGGTAATCAGGGAAAGGGGCATTTCCTTTCTTCCCTTTCCTGGAGACAAAGAACTGCTGGAATTGCCAAACTTTTCCTTCCCTTTTAGTTACTGTAATAATAATAATAAATAATATTTTTAATGTATTGGTGCCCAGGCCCAAAACTCCTCCAGAAACCTTGAGGAAAAATGTAGATTTCAGAATAAAATAGGCCAGCTTGCTATAGAATAGCGTCAGTGTGCGAACACAGACGATAAACCCATTGCAGTAGGTGAAGTTTTAGTGGAGAAAGGATGGTCATGTTAGGGCACTAGACTGTATGGGACATTCCCGCCACAGACTTTCATATTAACCTTGGTTTAATCACTTCACTGCTCTGTGCCTTGGTTACCAGAGACGTTTCCTCCACTCATGGGGGTGTTGTGAAGATGACTTCATAACTACTTGGGAGGTATAGCGATATTAGAGGGATGGAGGGGTACCACGTAAATACCTGCACAGAAATATAGAAAGGTTTTCCCCATCTGATTGAAATGTGGAAGCCATACGTTAGCGGCCCTTGTCTCATGGGGGGAACTTGGTAAAGTACGGATTAGAGCAACATGAGAGACACCTGCAAAATGTGAGCCCTTCTGTTTTAAAGTTGTATGTTGGTGCCCACCTGAGGGAATGTGGCCTTTGGGTTTGGGGGAATTTCAGGTCCCGTGTGCAAGGAGTGGTAGTCATTTGCATTGAGATATGGGTTAAAAGCTGCAAAATGAAACTAGCCATTGGGCGTACATCTGTTACTAACCACACCGTATGTGACTAAACCTGAAAGGGTGACAAACAAACGAAAAACCATCCTGAACCTGTCTCTTGTTTTGTTTCTTGCTTTTCACGCAACGTGGAGATTTCTTTGGTCTGTTTCTTTTTTTTGTTCCCAGTCAGTTTCATGCTTCTGGCTCTCTTGTGCTAACACAAGGGCCAGCACTGGCTTGTTAACTCACCCACCCTACCCGCCTTTCCCCAGAAGACTTGTGTGTCCATTGAGGTTTTAAACAAGGCATGCCTACATTTGGTTTGTAACTCCCTCCCAAAAATGCTGCAACTTCCCCCACCAAAGTTGGAGGCCCGATTGTGGCTTGGATTCTAGGATGCCCTGTTAGAGGGAGAGTGGGCAGGAAGATGCTTTCCTTCTCTCCCGTCCTTCATCTTGTGTCCCCATGCGAGGGCTAGTCACAAAGGGCCAGATTTTCTGAGGTATTTAGGCACCTAAAGATGCAGACAGGCATTGGTTTCAATGGGAGTTAAGTTCCTAGGTGCTTCTGAAAATCCCACTAGGCAGCTATCTGCCTAAATACCTTGGGAAATCTCACCCCATCCTTGGTCCTTATGCTCAGGGATCATAAAAAATGGCACTAACCTCCCCAGAGAGATGGTCTTGCCGAAACGCGCACTCTGTATCATTCCATGACAAAGGGAGCTGCAAGGACAACGCTCATGCTCATGGGAACTTCTTTATGGGACAGCACACTTCGTAATTCCCCACCCCTCTTACTGCAAGGATGCGCCTTTACAGCTCCCATCTACTTCTGGCCCTGTAATAGTTGGTGGTGACTCTTTGAATAATGTTGCTGGAACACTTTGAGTAGTTATGTTGATTGCTGGTCCCATGAAGAGGCATAGAGCCTGCTTTTCCTTTTGTTCAGGTGGGTGTTTCTGTGACCGTATATTCCTCCCAACATCAGTGACAAAGAGAGACCTTGTTTACTCTACTATCATTTGCATTAGGTGAATCCCACTAGCTGAATTCCACTGTCGCTTCCTGCAGCCAGACACCGGCCTGAGCATTGCTTACCCATGAAACACCCAGGTCCCACACTCGTCTGCCTTCGTGATGTAATTCTCAGGCAGCAGCCCAGAACAGCCGGTCGCTAGGGAAGTGCCATAAATCCAGCCCTCGCTGGTGCTGGTTTGCTCCACCGGGGACATAAAAATGAAATCCCCTGGAACCAGCTCAAGCTCGTCGTCATTCTGCGGGATGTAGGGATAGATCACTTGCAGTGTCTGGGGAGATGGAGGCGAAAGAGAGAGCATGTGAGAAGGGCGGTACAGAATCCTGGACCATGCGAGAAGGCCGAAAGAATGACCTCGCATATAGCCTCTCCCCTGCTGTCTATTACCTTCCCCCAACTAGACAATTAACCCTTCTTAGACCAGTAAAAGAGAGAGCAAAGGAGACTATAGAAATGAATGATAGGCATTAAAGATGGGAAAAGCCTTGTGAGATCACCCAGTCCCACACTCCAACGGCTGCAGTATCAGCTTTCTGCATTGTATTACCTAGTTCTAATGCTTTATCCAGTCTAGTTTTTAACAGGTCAGACTAGATGATTACAGTGGTCCCTTCTAGCCTTATAAATCTACAAAAAACATCTTTAGAATGTCCTGTCTGCCACATCCCATCGGGAAAGTATTCAGTTCTCATAGTCGGGAAGTTTTTAGTATTCAGTTCCATTTTCTCCTTTCATCCCCGAGTCATGCTGCTCCTTGTGCCATCCGAAATAATTCCTCCCCTTCCTTGTTCTCCGATTCAGTAAAAAATTTAAGCATGTGCTTAACTTGAAACATCTTGTTGACTTGGACCTACTCATGTGCTTAAAAGTTAAACGTGCTTCAGTCTACAGTTGAATTAGGGACTTGGTATTTACACACATGAGGCTCCCAAGGATCATCTTCTACGTGTTGACTTGTGTTCCAGTTAAAAGAGCATTTTTCTTCCCCACTCTTTCTTGGCTTTGAAAGTGGGGCAGTGACCCTTTGTCACTGGGCTAATACATTTGAACTCGTGATATCCTGCTCTCAGAGCTGTTTACGAGGACATTAAGAAAACAAAAGTAAAGGCAATGTGGAGTGTACTGCCTAGACCATCTCATTTTACAATTATTTCTTAAGATGAATGGGCTCAGGTTTCAAAGTAGGCAGAGAAGTAGCGAGTAATTACAATTCTACTTCTCAAGTATCAGAGGGGTAGCCGTGTTAGTCTGGATCTGCAGAAGCGGCAAAGGGTCCTGCGGCACCTTATAGACTAACAGAGGTATTGAAGCATAAGCTTTCGTGGGTCAACACCCACTTCTTAGGATGCAAGCAGTGGAAATGGACATCTGCCTCTGGACATTTCCACTGCTTGCATCCGAAGAAGTGGGTATTGACCCACGAAAGCTTATGCTCCAATACCTCTGTTAGTCTATAAGGTGCCACAGGACCCTTTGTCAATTCTACTTCTGTCTGTTGCACTGTGATATGAGGAAAATATATATCCCATTTTGTGTGTTCATGCTTGTTTGTGTATTAGATGTGCACACGGGTGCATGTATTGGGGTGTGAGTGTACACATATAACCTGTATTGTTCAAGAGAACATGAATGGGATTTAAATAATTTTTGTTTTGTTTTGTTACGTGTTTACAAAAGGGCGAAAAGCCCTGTCAAACTGAACAAAAAATGTTCTTATGGGGGAAAAAATTACTTTGAATGCGATTGTGCTGTTCCCTTCTGCCAGCTGGGAGCTAGAATGTATTGTAAGTTATGAGACAGAATAGCAAGTAACCTTCTTTGCTAACTGAAGACAGTGGAGTCAAATGTTGATCAGTAACTTTCCTTGTAAATACCCACAGCCATCCTCCACTTCAAAAGGCTTGTTGTCTGACTTCTGCACTAGCAACTTTCATCGCAAAGCAAACATCTATTGAGCAACTCTGTCCTTTTTATGTACCTTGTATGCGCTTGTAAGGAAATGTGACTTGTCATGCCTGGAGCCGACTGTGGCTCTATTGATTCTAGTATCCTGTTTCTGGCCGCAGCCAGCATCTTCAGAGGAAGATGGAAACTAGTCGCTGTCACTTAATATCCCAAAGCCAAAACTTCCACGCTTGGGCGTGCCTAAAGCTGCACACCTAATAAAAGTGCCTGATTTTCAGAGTTGCTGAGCATTTGCTACTCCCACTGCAATCAATAGGAGTGCTGGGCATATACTTTGGTCCCTCCTATTCTCTCCCTGTGGCGCATGATAATCTAGTTTTCTGTGGGCTGTGATACTTTGGTCTAGTTTCAACTGTGGGAATTAGTGTGTAGGTGGCGGGTGCTGGTGGCCTGTGATGTACAGTAGGTTAGACTGGACGATCTGGTGCTCCCTTCTGGCCTTAAATTCCAAGAGTATATCTGGATTCTGGCTCTGCCACAGATGCCTCGGGGAACACGCTGAATCTCTGTAAACGCCTCGGGACAGGGCCTAGGATGTGCCTTTGTAGCAGAGCGGGGCCCGATCTCAGTTTGGAGCTTTGCAGCAATGCTGAGATACAAATCAACAGCAGTCAACGGCAATTATCTTTGATTGCTTTTTTTAAAACGGAGATGAACTCCCAAAAATTACCTCGTGGTTGGCAAATCTTATATCCCGAGAGAAGATTGTGGCGACCCAGTCGCATCCTAGCTTGACATCAATGTTCTGTGCTAATTTCTCCAGCGTGGGCAAGTGGCTGGTTTGGAAGTGGTAGGCCAGTGTCACGTGCAGCTGTTTCTTATGGGGTTCTACGTGCACATCTGGAATGAGAAAGAGGTGATCAACAGCAAGCGACTGTCACATTGAACAGCAGACACTTGCTCCATTTTCCAAGGCATTAAAGCATTCACCCCATCAGTGCAGGAGAACTGAGCAACGCTTTTCAGTTAGCAAAGGGGAGACAAATGGCAGTCCGGTCTCTGAAATCAAACCTATAGAGCTGCGCACTGGTAATGCACCATTGATCCGAGTCTGACCCTTGGGAATTAGATTAGAGGAGTATTTGGTACCAGTGAGGACAGGGCTGCCTCATGAAATCTTGTATAACCCACTGCCTGTTGTGTCTGTATTATTCTTCCCTGGGGTGACCAGATGTCCCGATTTTATAGGGACAGTCCCGATATTTGGGGCTTTTTCTTATATAGGCTCCTAATACCCTCCAACCCCCCTGTCCCGATTTTCCACACTTGCTATCTGGTCAGCCTATGCTTCCCCGGCCTGTGTGCCTGATGTACAGAGGAGAGGAATCTGCGACTGCTTGCAGCTCCAGGGTTTAGCAGTCCTTAGGCTCAAGCTACAGAGGCTCCTGCTTTTAGCTCTGGAGGCCCCAGGTTCATACTTGCCAAACTTTTAAATCTCAATGTTGGGTTCAGAAAACTAATATTTTTGATTGGGAGGTGGGAATTCCTATCATTTTTAAACCATTTGGGGTTGCAAGGCTGTTTTGATTGAAAAATGTCATTTTCTAGCTAAAGGGCAGCCTTTCCCCCATCTAAAGGGTTGATGTTCTCTCAAAAAATAGGCTGGTCAGAGTGGGTTCCTGCATATGGTGCAGGTCTGATTAGGGTACTGGGCTAGATGGACCTTTGGGCAGGTTTTCTCTCCCTTTGCATTAGCTAAGCGATGGTAAGCAGGCCAGAGAATCTGGTCCCCAACACAGTGTAGTGAATTGCCTCCGGACGTACAAAGGCTGAAAGGGGTTTCCCTTTGGTTGTTGAGGTATTTTACACATCTTCACATACAGCCGGGCTTGCTTCCGGGAAGCAGAAATTCTGTAAGAAAACTAAACACACTTTCTGTCCATGGTGGGGGGGGAAAGCTTGTGGTACTGAGCTGAGCAGGAAATTTTAGCCTCAGAGACAAAATGTCTGTTTGAAAGGTTAAAGAACTGTCAAATGTCAACTTCCCTTCCAGGAGACGACACTTCAGAGCAAATGTGATGTGCTCTTTGAACTGAAAACAATAGGTTCTGTGAAGAGGCACTGAAACCCCAGAACACGTGGTGGCGTATTCCTCTCCCGTCTTCCTAGCCCCGGATCCTCGCTTAAAAATCCAACACCACTTCCCTGAGCTTGAAAGCCCTATTTCGGAATGGCAGCAAAACTTCTGCATCTGAAAATACTCTCTGGGGCACCTAAGAACATAGGAATCAGTAAAACAGAGCAGAACAACGGGCCATCTAGCGTCCTATCTCAGACAGTGGCCAAGGCTGAATATTTCAAAGAAGGCAAAATTCCCACCTTCCCAGACCATGCGCCAAACTGGGCAATACAATTGCACAGAGGGTGCAAGGAGGGTAGATAACACAGACACTGACTAGGCTCCTGATTCAGCAAGGTACTTGGGCGCCTGACTAACTTTAAGCCCCAGTAATCCTACTGATGTCAATGGGCTAATTACCTTCCTGTACTGGGGACGGTATTTCTTACATCTCTTACCTCAGAATCGAGAATATAATTCAGGAGTCCTGACTCCCAACTCATGCTCTAGCTGCTGGATGTCACTGCTTTTCTATGGAGAGCATTAAAAAGGCATCTTTCTCAGCATGCCCACTGTTAGCCTAGTGTTTTGTCCTTGGCGAGTCACTGTAAAATGTCAGGCCTACCAAAGACGACGGCCACAAAAACGATGCCCTTTGAAACAGCCATTACGGGATAAGTGATAGGCTAAATAAAGCGTATATCCTAGTCCCTAGCATCTTGGATTATGCTACTGTTATTCACTGGAGAAAATTGGCTATTTGTTTTAATGGTCACTTAAAAGGGCATCCTTTATGATCCAGCTCTTTTTTTAGCATAAATGAAATATCCTGACAGAAGGGGAATGCAATTTTAAGAAGAGCATGTTTTGCAGAGGGTAATTTTAGTGTGAAGACCAGTCTTGAGAATCAAATGAATTTATTCAGTGTCAGATCCTCAGCGGGTGACTTGGGTGGAGTTTTGCCAGTTTACACAGCTGAGACTCTGACTCTTTACCACAGAAGGGATACTGTGCAGGGAGTGACACTGCCCCACTAAAAGTGCCTCAACCCTGATTTGGAAAAGAGCACTGCTGGGGGAAAACAATCCAGTCTCTCTTTCGCCACCCAGTCTTCAGTCTAGGCTGCTGACAAGGAGGCCAGTTGTGGTGTGGGCATCTCTCCCTTCAGGATTGGACTCTGATTCCCAAACAGCCCAGCCGAAGTGGATGCAGTGGATGCATTTTACCACGACATACCAGGAATATTTGGCACTAGTCAAGCTGCAACACTTGGAGCCCCTATAGCCTGCCTTTGACGTGTCTTTCCTGTGTACTCACCCACTTTAGAAGCCGCTTCTGTAGCAAAGTCCGCAGCAAACTTCTTGAGGACCTCAGCGCTGTCCTCCTTGACGAAAAGCCCAATGAAGTTCGAAGACGTGTAGAGTTCTAAAGGCAGGGGAGCAGGGAATTTGCATTTCCATCGCATCACTGTGGCCTGCAGGGCTTCATTGAGCGCATCAATCTTGCTGTCTTCACACTGCCAATGGAAGCAGGACAAATGTTCCTTAGGGGGCAGGAATTCATTCACTGGGGCCATATATACCCTTGAAGTGTACTCAGAGAAGAAAGGAAGGGTTCAGGGTGATGGACCTGAATGGTTTGACACCTTGGACTTTTATCAAAGTAGAAGAATGTAAAGAACTAGCATATACATCAAACAAAATGAAACAAGCAAGAGCTGGGTGAATACAACAAAAACTCTTCCATGGATTTGCATTCAAATGTTTCAGCTAACCAGCTTCAGAGGTATTCACTCTCCTATTGCATTTGTTGTATGGCCTAGTTGTTGGGGTTCCCCTGAGACGTCTTCCCCTTGGTTCCCCAAGAACTCAGCTCATTTCCCGTCTTGTCACTCAGGCGCCTTTATTTGGCATACAGCAAAGCTATGTTGAGTTGATTAGATTCAAGCATAGGGAGTGGATGTAGGCATACCACACACCCAAAATTACAGTGCAAACCTCTTACTTTACATATGTTTACCATGACATTGCATTTGCTATACATTACATTACACATTTTTGGATTGGCTTGGTCACTTTATAGGAACCAATCCCAGGACTGCATGCACTGTCCATACACAGCTTACTCTTTACCTCATCTTAGGTTCCAGGCTTATCTTATCCATTGTAAATGGTTCCCTGGGTGTTCCCCTTTATTTTAGTACAGACATTATGTTTCCAGATTGCTGATCCATTTACCTCCCTAGTCTTGTCTCCCAAGAAATAAAGCCTCATCCATATCTAATTACTCATGGCAAGCCAGGCCTGCACCAGTAATTATCATGTTTCCAACATGCCCATCACCTTAGTAGCCTTCCAAAGTTAGTGACTCTCTAGGAGGAAGAACGAATCCCCTATCTCTTTCTTACGATTCCTAGAAGAGATATGACAGGTGTCTTGCTCTTCGATTTTATTTTTCAGAATTTCAGAATAGCTCCATCAGCCAATCAAAGAATGTGTGTGGGGGGCAAGAGATAGCAGATTTCCCTTTCCATCAAATGACTCTTTTAGCCACTAAGTGCTGCGGCAATCCATTTCCTGGCATTACTCAAACAAGGAGGATCTCCTAGAATGCCCCAAACCCAGAGGCTTGAGGTGGGGGAAACCTCTACCCCGGTCACCTTAGAGCACCAAACACTTTCTTCCAAAACATGGACATATTTTGCCATTCAAGGCCTAGCCGAGACAGGTTTGCATTGGAGCTGCCACAACTCCAATATTTGCTATGTGGGGCCAGTCCAGCTTTAAGCTGTCCAATAATTTCTCTTTAGAATTTTGTTCTGAACGAAACGCAAAAACAGAACTGGATGTTCTGCACATACGATGCCAGATATTGTCCCACCTGTCAGAGTAAAAGGAAATGTTTAGCATCTTCTCCCATTTTTCTTGCATGGTACAGTCAGTAGGATAAATCAAGTTCACCATTTGTATGTGTTGCCCACAAAATGTTTTTGGCTAACATACTTTTTAAGGTGCACTTCAAGTGGATTGTTTGTTGTCTGCCAACAATTCCCCAGCTCCTTTATAATGTTGAGTCAACTCTTATTGTAGAAAGGACCTTGCTCTATTGGGTAGCTGGTGTTTAACATGAAGATATGTGAAGCAGGCTAAAGATATCTGTTCAGTAATCTCTTTTATGATTAATATGCCCATGGTTAGCCAGGAGGATTTGAGTTTTGCGCTATTAGCACATTTAAATCAGGGGTTATATTCCACATTGGTACCGAAGGAGAGCTGGGGAAATTAGAAGTGGTTATGGATTTGATTTTCTTTGGAGAAAGGCCAGCCAAGCAAAGAATAAGATTTGTGATATGGCTGCCCTAAGAATCAAACTCTGGACTCCTGGAGGAGCATCTGTGTATATTTTACCTAGTGATGCTATGGTGATGAGAACGTTAGCGATGCATGTGACAGTCGTTAAGACCATACTGGCGCCGGTCTGTGACTGATACCGATTTAGTACAAGAGACTCGTGAATTCTCTTTTGAGCTCTGCCATTCATTTACTGTGTGACCATGGGCAAATCATGTAACCCCTCTGTGGTTGTTTCCCCATGTGTAAAATGTGTAGAGTGACACTTCTCTGCTTCAACAGGGGGAACTGCGTGGCTTAATTAATGCTTAAAAAGATCCCTGGATAAAACACCGTATAGAAGTGCAATGCATCAGAACACCATCTCCTAGAACCCTAATGAAAAATGAGCAAACATATTTTTCAGAGGATTTCAGGGGCCTAGTCTCCAGTGATATTATTCTATTAAGACAGTGGTGGCTTGGAATGGACTTGTTTAACAACCATTTTGCTTCCCATCCTGGTGTGCGTCAAGCGAACTGAGTAATAATATTCCCTGAATTCCCTCAAGCACAAAGCATTTTATGCTGACTGGAGAAATATGTAACTCAACCTGCCTGAACCTGGTAATGGTTGCTGCCAAACAAGATGCACAGGACAACTGAATGAGACGCGCTGGCTCACCATGAAGAACTGGCAAAGAGTTATGTGTGGGAAGATGTTGTGAGCCTTGTTCTTCCCGCAGATCTGCTTTGACTGCTGCCAGAAATCAGAGAGCTTCTGAGCCAAGGGGCCGGTGGGGCGCAGGTAGAGGACATATTCCCGAGGCAGAGGGTCATCAAGGAATGGGTCCCCCACATGAGAGAACAACCTGAGAGAGAGAGGGGAAGAGGTGGCTAGTCAAGAACAGCAGACAATTTGAGTAAGAGATTAAATAAAAAAGACCCATATTTTTATAGCAGAAAGAACCAAAATTAGAGTTCTTCCCCACTCCCCATATGTTACTAGCCTTGGGGCCACTGATCTCCCAGGGACCAGGAATGAAATGTACAGTCCTGCTGTCTATATGTCCAGTGTGGCCCAGTTATTATTACACCTCTACCCCAATATAACGCGATCTAATATAACACAAATTCGGATATAATGCAGTAAAGCAGTGCTCTGGGGGGCGGGGCTACGGAAATGCTCGAGGCCAAAGCGAGTTCGATATAACGCGGTTTCATCTATAATGCGGTAAGATTTTTTGCCTCCCGAGGACAGCGTTATATCGAGGTAGAGGTGTACTAAATAGGGAGGAAGTCTGTTCTTTCAGTTAAGACCCCGGACTGGAACTCAGTAGACCTGGGTTCAGTCTTTGGTTCTGCCATAGGCTCTCTGGGTGACCTTGTGTCAAAAGTGCTTCATAATTTTGGGTACCCAATTTTAAACATATTAAAGGGACCTGATTTCCAGAAGGCAGAAGTTTCAGGACTCTCTGAAAAGCATTTAGTTTGTTCTTAGTGGAGACACTCAAAACCGAGGGACCCCAAAACCCTTGTTACCTTTGAAAATTTAGATCTCAAACTCGCTCCGTTCCACAGCTGTGAAGTGGAGGCGATGAAACTTCCTTTCTCTCACCTTTCTCGACCTTGCCTATTGAGATGGTCAACATTTCGGGGCGGGGACTGACTACATGTCTTACGGTGCCTAGCACAATGAGACATTGATCTTGCTAGGGTCCCTTATGTACTGTTGTGGTATCAACAAGCACAAACGTGGCGCTTCCATAAAGAACATTTCACATTACGATCTGTAAAATATGGTAAATAAATCTTATCCACTTTTTAAAATTATTTATTACTTCATACCAACCAGTCACATGCTGCTTGGACACTTCTTCCACCAGTGGATGCCAGTGCTTTTTGTCTATGGAGAGGGAGGAAAAGAATATTCCACTGTTAGTATTAACAGGGGTAGACAGAAAGTGGATAGTAACATCTGCGGCTTGAATTGGACTCTGCAGCCATCAGAAACCCTGGTAACTGTGGTTCTGGATTTGCAGACAGAGGCAATAACTAAGGGCCAGAGTCTGATGTCCTAACTCCCATGAATAATGCATTCCTCTATGAATGCTCCAATTTAACTCAATGAGACTATTTGTGGAGTAAAGCACAGGTAGATTAAGGCAATCCAGGCCCATAGATATGCCCCCTGAACTGATGCCCCACCCACTGCACCATGCCCCTGTTGAAGGTGGTAGTGGCAAGGGCCATCCAAACATGGGCAGTCTGCGCAGCTGAGGCAGGTCCAGCCACTGCTCCCAGGCTGAAGTTTTGTTCCTTCTTACCCACAACTTCCTCTCCTCAGCTGAGCTGGATTCTACAAGAAAAGAGAGAACTCGGCTCCTCTGAGCAGTGGCACCATTGCCCGGCTTGAACGAGGGCTTGAGTGAGACTCTGGCCTTAGCTAACCTGAGCGGCACAGTTAATGTCAACGGTGGTACCAAGAACAGTCAATGGGGCAGAGAGCTGTGGAGTTGCTTCCTCTGCAAGGCAGCAAGGTTAGAGCAGGGGCAGAGACGTGCCATGCTGAGACCATCTAAACCCAGTCCCAGTGTTGAATGCCAGATCTTCCAATTTTATCGCCAGCCTCGTGATATTTAATGTTGCACTTGATGCCCCGGCTTCTGGAGATGCATGATTATGTGAGAATCTCAGCTTTCATTTTCAGAAACGTGCGTTTCTAGTGCTCATGGTTGCACAGAAAAGTTAGAAAAAGTGACCCGAGCTCACCCCAAAGGCTAAAAAACTACGAGTCAAACAAAAAGAACTCCAAACTTCTTCTTTAAAAAACAACAACTCATAATTGTTTTTAGCCAGTCTTGTGACTTTCTGGAATCTGACTCATGATTTTGGAAGGTGAGAGGTTGGCAACATGGCATTCACATATTGCCTCATTGCAAGAATACCCTGCTTAGGAGATGTATTCTCTCTTCGAGCTTTCATTGTGAAAGGGCTGCAGCATTTTATTTACAAACACAGGGAATATGGTTTCCCACTGCTTACAAAAATGTCTTCCTGCTCCCGGCTCAACCTCTTAGCCCTTCACATGTCATATCAGCACCATTTGTAAGCAGGACTTATCTAAATGTGAACACACATGGAATCTGGATCTTCTCTAAATGCACCTTATTACAGACCCAATAAAATTAAATGTGGCTTGATCAGTTTACACAAGACAGCGTGCAATGTCTGTTTTCTTTCTCTTTCACTTGGTGTGCTTCAAGATAGAGAAACCCCTTTGTTTCAGATCCATGGCTAACAGGATTTTAAAATGACCTACTTATTGGCCTTTTGAGCAGCATGAAAATCAAAGTGGATGGATATGAAAATACAGGCATCTCATTCAGCTTTAAGAAGAGCAGAGAAAAGCAACCACCACCAGGGGGCACAAAGCAAATATTTTCAGCCTGGAATAACCTACGGAAAAATTACTAAATGAGTGCAGCTCCTGTTAAATTGATCACGTTCCTGTCCTGATTTTTCCTTTTTAAGTGCACAAATATTCCCTGTTATTCTAACAAAGATTAAATAAAAATGCACCAAAGCGTTCTGTTGTTGAGCAGTCAGGAAAATACAGGAGGAAATCAATACACCGCAATTTAATATTCGATAGCACCAGTTTATCCAAAAAAATGTTTCCCCAAATATCAATATAATGCACTGAAAAGCAGGTATACCTGGGGTGGTCAGTTAGTCTATGGAACTCATTGCTACAGTACGTCGATGAGGTCAAGAACTCATTAGGATTCAAAAAAGGATTAGATGTTTATATGGATATAATTGTGTATATTAAAACATGAAGAAGAACTTTGGAAAGGATAGAAACCTCATGTTTCAGGGCATAATTGGGGGTCAGGGGGAAACTTCCCCGGGGAGCAGGTTATCTCATAACTGCTACTGCAGGGGTGCCACCCAATGTTGGAGACAGGATACTAGACCTAGATAGGCCATTAATCTGATCCAGCCTGGCATGCGTTGCCCAGCACACTGCCTGCTTTACAACATCATGGGGAAGGAGAAAGTTTGATGCCGGGCACTGGGACAAAACCACGGCTGGTACAAAAAGCGCTGTGTGCAGCAGAGACTGCCTCAGTTTCTAAGGACGCCTCCAAAATGCCATATCATTGGACCCTGTTGTAACAGTCCCATCAGGAGAAAGGGGACTGAGGATCCCACTGAGAGGTGAACCCCAGTGGTTGCAGCAGAGAGTCTACAAACTTGAAATTCAGGGCTTTGAAGCCTTGAATAATCAATCATATACGTACAGTGGCATTTTTCCCAGGATCAAGCAGCAGAAGGATTCAGCTACATGTACAGCTTCTGTGAAGGTAACAATTCTGCTTGATGCCCTCACATCTTCAACAGGTCCCGGAACACGGGGCTTGGACCAGCATAGGAAGTGGCTGGTTTTATTTGCCAGCTGTTAAATTGGTCTAAGCAGCTGCCTTCATATTCTTCTATGGAGAGTATAATCTGTCTCAGAACTCTATGCCGTAAAAATTTGCCTCATGACAGGAAAAGCTCTATTCAGCTGCTAGCTGATACCCTCAAACTTGTTAAATATTATGTTATGGCTTATTGTAAAGTGAAGACTTCCTGACATCTTTAAGCTGACCGCTGACAGTGCACGTAGGCCGAGCTGATAGAATCAATAAGAATATCCTGCATTATTATCTTCTGAGAGAATGTACAGCGGGGGTTGGAGGACATACTGGTTTCAAATGAGTGCAAACGGCCTGGAGTCAGCACTTCTGGGTTCACGGCTCTGGGAGGGAATCAGTCTAGTGTTTAGAGCCGGGGAATGGAATCCGTGCTCTCCAGCATGGTACTCTTAGTTCTGCCAACGGCTCCCCGTGAAGATTTGCCATGCCTCACTTTCCCTATCTATCCTTAGTTAATGTTTTTGAAAGCACTCTGATATCCGTGCAGGAATAGCATGGACATGCATGAATGAGAGAGACTCAAATACCGACGCGGCTTCATTCCCTCTCTTCAGTTGCTTCTCCCCACCAACACGTGCTCTCATTTGGAGAAATTAAGAGGAAGGCAGAAGATACTGACGCAGAAAGGGCAGTGTTGCAAATGTGTGATTATGAAAACACTTCCTACTCAATGTTTGTGCTGCCCTTATCTGCCAGCATTCCATTGCAATCAGTGGAACACTGGGACATTCCCAGCTCACGCCTCCTACTAGGACATAACATTGCATAGCGTCACAGGGTCCCTGGTGTGTTCTACCTAGATGCACTTTGTCTAGCATAGCTCTAAATGACTCACACAGTGAAGCTTCCATTGCTTTCTTTGGAAGACTATTCCACAGTTCTCTAAGCACTGGGGATGCAGAGCCCGGCCGGGGGGGGGGGGGGGGTGCCCATCTTCAGCTGGTGTAAACTGCTATAGTCCCATTAACTTCAGTGGAGCTTTGCCCATTTACCCGCAAAATTTCTGGCCCTAGAGTTTCTTTAGCTCTGTTTCTTCCACCCACTTCCAGTCAAACTGCCTCAGACCAACCAAACAATTCCTCTCCCCTCTCTCCTTGTTTACATTAATGGCTCTCAACCAGGTGTACAAGTACTCCTGGGGGGATGCAAAGGTCTTCAGGGATACATGAACTCATCTAGATATTGGCCTGGTTTTACGACAGGCTACATAAAAAGCTCTAGCAAAGTCAGTACAAACTAAAATTTCAAGTAGACAATGTTTATGCTGCTCTATATACTGTACAAATATTGAAATGTAAGTACAATATTTATAATCCAATTGATTTTATAATTCTATAGTATAAATGAGAAAGTCAGCCATTGTTCAGTAACAGCGTGCTGTGATACTTTTGTATTTTTATGTCATTTTGTAAGCAAGTAGTTTTTAAGTGAGGTGAAACTTGAGGTACACAAGACAAATCAGACTCCTGAAAGGGGTACAGTTGTCTGAAAACGTTAAGAACCACTGGTTTACACCCTTTAAAATGCTGTTGAAACTTCACTCTCCACACCATAGACCTGGTGCATCTAATGCATTTAAGTTCTGTTGTATCCACAGCAACAAATCTCCATTTACATTAAAAATTTACTGTCTGCAAAGCCCCACTTGCTTTGAAATGAGCTATTTCTCCATAGCGTAGTGCGGGCTGACAGGCTGGCTCTCGCCCCTGATTTACTCTCTCCAGACCCCAGAGCAGATCATTCGAGGCATCATGCATTGGGCAGCAGGACATAGGGTGCTGCCACCCCTCTTGCTTCATTCTCTTCAGGAACCTATGAATGTTCTCTTGGAGCGAGTGGTACAATAAAGCTCTGTTAGACTAGACAGCAGCTCTCTCTCTGCTGCCTTTTGGACTCAAGGGACCCAAAAGGACGTTAGAAAAATGTTAGTCTGGGCTAAACGCACCCGTGTTCATGAGCAACTTAAGGTAAATGCCTTTTCCCCCTCCCACCCTTCTGGTTCTGTTAGGGAGCATCCCTCTGCCCCCATTTCCGCCCCCACAGCCCAGTTTAATTTTCAGTGCAAGGAAGGAAATACTGCGTAAGGTAAATTTTTGTCCTGGTATTTGAGACAGAGAAACGGCTTCATTTCATGCTATTTAGTGCAAGGGAAAGGTAACTATGCTTCAGACTGAGGCCCTCTATGTCACACAAAAACAGGGACAGTAAAGAATTCCCCCCAAATGCCCCTATTCGTTAGCCATCAACTCAGACATGGAAGGGACGTTCCTCAGGGTGCTTAGTCTTCGCAGCCCCGTTAGCACTCAGGCCGACATCTTCAAAGCTGGGTGCTGACAATGAGGTACATACATTTATATGCAGTCGCCTACATAAATGACCTGATTTTT
This sequence comes from Chelydra serpentina, assembly GCA_037349315.1. Taxonomy (NCBI): domain Eukaryota; kingdom Metazoa; phylum Chordata; order Testudines; family Chelydridae; genus Chelydra; species Chelydra serpentina. The sequence goes on along the minus strand of JBAIAC010000037.1, from coordinate 7,956,229 downwards.
ATATCTGCTGACCACCTGCAGTGGGAGCCGGTGGATCGTATTCGTCCCCTCTGAAAATTACTGAAATCCATAGTCAAGTCACCTCATTAGGTGCTTAACTATAGTTGCAACTGGGTGGTTTTGTGAAATGGCTACTTCAGGATGGGACCTAGACTGAGCCCACCTCAATTCTGACAGGTCACCAAACAGCCATCAGATGATAATTTCAGGTAGTTACTAACTGGAGCTGGACTCAGCCTGGAGACCTACAGGGTGAAAAGGCTTCACGGAGCATTACTAATCCTTTGAGCCGCGTGGCTTTTAACAGACTTAACACAAGGAGTCACTTCACCCACCACCACATGCAGCCACCTCTGAGGTGAGATGGGGCATGTGTTTAAGTAGGACACAGCAACACAGTACAACGGTTTGGAGCAGGAAGTGGTGAGGATATTGCATCCAAATTAAATTACAGAGGGGACTGAGAATGGGCAAGCTAGAATTTGTTAATCTCTATCATCTCTCCTGAAAGTGCCATGAAATCTTCAACCATCACAAATCTTTGGACTCTCCAATCATCTGCGTGCCCATGAAAACCTCGCTAAGGCAGCGATTTGGTATCAAGTCAGAAGGAAGAGCACCCCCTTCTAAATCACCAGTAAGCTTCTGTTTAAACAGGGGGTTCTAAATCACCAGTAAAACAGCACCTAAATGCTCCTAGGAAGTCTCCCAGCCAAACTCTCCACCCTGAGCTTGTAAGACGTTGCAGGGCCACAGCATAAATGGTCTTGCTGCACAGGAACAGCTGAATAACACCTTAGCAGTTAATAAGTAAACAGCACACAATACCCATTTCAGCCCACAGCTGTTTAATGGAAAAGCATATAGCCCTGTGTACTACACAACTTAACTCATTACTGTAAAAGGGTTTTGGCTTCCTGTAATTTTCATGGTGGAGAAAACAGTAACGGGGGCGGGAGGGGGAGGAATGTCAATTCAGCTCGGAGATACATGTCAATAAACATAAAGCATAATGGCCAAAACCCATTTACTTCAAGGGAAATGACTTTAAGGGAATGATGCATTAACCATAAAGAGAGACTTCAGTCTTAGTAACAGCACACAGAAATCTTTTTTCCTCTCGCTAATTGCTCTGCTTTCTTACTGGAGCCCCGTTTAAAAAAGGGCATGCATTTGCTATCAATGGTGCGGCAGCTTGCGGGGTAATGAATTAGGAGCTAACGTGTACTTGTGGAAATGGCCTTTTCATCTTCAGAATGAAATTGCACAATGGAAAAGGGAAAAGGAGAAACTGCTATTTTTGGAACAGCAGTGTGTCTTTCTCTATGGAGAACAAATTCTGCCTGCTTTGCATTTCATAGAACAATAAAAGCGACTGTATTTCCTGAGCCAGAAAAGGACAATATCCCAAACTGGGGGTGGGGACGGGATGTTCAAATCCAGAGGAAGGACGGCGTTGTGGTTAAGGCACTAAACTGGGGTGCAGAACTGTGCTCAATTTCTTGCTCTGCCACAGATGCCCTTTTGTGACGTTGGCATAGCCACTTAATCTCTGTGTCTCAGTTCCCCATCTGTGAAATGGGGATAATAATCATCCCTATCTCCCACCTTTTGTCTGTCTTGTCTGTTTAGGGGTCAGTCCTGCAAGGTGCCAGTCCTGCTCCAGCAAAGGACTTAAACACATGCTCAAACCTATTGACTTCATTATCATTTCTCAGTTCACTTATTTAAATAAACACCCCTGTCTCCTCCACTCCACTCTAGCCCTTTAGGTAGTGCAGAACAGTGGAGACTTCCTGTCTTAATGTCTCCTCCTGACCACCGCCCACCCCACCCCACCCATTAAAATACACAGAGTTCAGAAAGATGAAGGGCTGAGTAAACCCCAGTGGGATTTGAACCTACAGTTCCAGACTGTTTATTGCTTATCCAAAATTGATGTTTAGGATATAATTAAACTGTCCCCACTGGATGCTATATAGAGGTACAGGAATTTCCTCATATCTATCCACTCTTCTTCTAAAATTGTAATATGAGCCGAGGGTCAAATTTTGCCCTCAGTGATGCTGCATGTTTGTCAAAATGAGCTTGGTCCACCGTGTGTGCTTGTGGACACAAGCACAAATATGCTACCAATAGTCTCTATTTCTGAGCCAGCTACAATGAAGCCATCAGCCCACGCAAGCACTGAGGGATTTGTGAATGAGCATAAGCATTAGAGACAGTACGGGGGAAAAACTAAATCTCTTATTTTATGATGGTGCCTCATGCCTGTACAAACTTCTTATCTGTGAACAAAGCTCCTCAGGGGGAAGAATTCATCATTTTAAGTAGCCCCTAAATCTCTGGTCCATAAAATATTTAGCTGCGTAAATAAGGATTTGTTGGAAACTTGCATTAAACATGATGGAAAAATCTGGCTCTTTTCAACATTAGATTTGGTTTGAAGCTGCCCGACATGGCAGGGTAAGAATTACGGAGTCATAATTTATGCCAAATGGGACTGTTTAAAAGAGAAGCGCTATGAAGTGGAGTATTTTTGTTGTGATTATAAAATATTTTTATTTTTGCTTTTAAATATATATCTGTATTTAAAGTTTAACTTTCCAGTCTGCTGTGGTTTATGGTCAAAGAATAGAAAATACAATGCTGCTGGCTCAGGGGACTTATAACAGGATACAGACCTTTTCGAGATTAAGCTCAGCAGTAGAACAGATTGGAACGTGCTTGCAAACTGTATGCTGTGTCCTCCCTAGTGGCTTCTACATCTACAGCTATAACCACCTACTACTGCTGACAGATAATGGCAGTATTCCTTTACTTTAAGTGGCAGAGGTCTTAGCTTTGGTGCAGAAGTCCTTGGGTTCAAACCCTGGTGATGACCAGTGAGTAAAGGAGAGTCATTATGTATCCTTTGTAAACAATTAATTTGCCGGGTTTGGGCCTTTTTTCTGTTTTCAAATTGTCCTTCAAGGGTTTTTTTATGAATATTCATTTTTCAGAATTGTTCACTAAATAGTTTTTACTAGCAAAGGTTAGAAAATGGACACATTTGTCTGACTAATTACTGCATTCAATAAATAGTTGCAAATTCAGGAGCAACTTTGAAAGCGAAATATCTGTCCCTGATTCTTTCAAGCACTCATATTTCTTGCTTATTTGATGGGGGAAAATGCTAAAATTCCTGAATAATTTATCAACCACCTCCTAGTTTTTCCCCAGACATATTCGTGCATGAAGGGTTTTTGCAAACAGTTTGAAAAGGTTGATCCATTGAGAATTCAATATTCAGAATTCGCTCTGTGTGATTGGTCACCTAAATCACCTGATATTGTTTCTGCTGCCTGTTTGGATGACCTAACCATTATAAATAGGCTGAGTACACACAGAAATCACTAAGGATTCAGTTCCTATTGGGTGCCGGGGCGGGGGAGGGGAGGGAGGGGAGGAGAGGAACAAGTTCCTGCTAGATTTAACTCTTCTGAATACATTTTAAGAACTAAACTACATAGGTGTTATTGCAGGCAAGTAACTCCCATGCTGTAATATACTGTTTTGGTCAGACAAGTACATTTCACTCCCTTCAGTGGGCTTTGTGTCAGTCCCTTAAATATTATCCTAGCTTATTCTGCTGCTACTTTTAATACAAAATATGGGACCCACACTCCTCCCTAGCGTTTGGCCAAATGATTCTAGTTGCCGCTACAGCAGTCACAAGGCTGGGGTGTATTTTCTGCTGCTAAATCATGAGACCCATTAAAAATACACACACAATTTGGGAAAAACTCCCTAATTTAGATCAGCAAATACCATAAACAGGTCACAGCTCTGCCAAGGTCCCCCACCCCCCTTCTCTGAAATACAGGAACTTTCAAATGAACATTACTGCAGAGTGGCTGCACAGGCTGCAGATAGACTGGAAGATTTTATCCCCTAGGTCAAATAAATATTTATAGAACGTACATGACAACACAGTAAGATTGAGGTTTTTTCCCCTCCTTTTCCCTGAGCAGTGGCTGCCATATCTCAGTGCTCATTAATACCAAAGGCAATTAATAGAAAAGAGAGGGAAGTGGGAAACTCAACCAGAAACAGGATTGGTAAGCACGCCATAATTAATGATGTTTTCATGAGGGGGTGATCCAGCTGCCCAAAATGCAATCGTGCCATGTGACATTTTTGTTTTAAGTGCAGAAGAGTTGGGGACTGTGTGTGTGTGTGTGTGTGTGTGTGTGTGCACGCGCTCTATTTTTATTATTGTTGTTATTTTTTTTATTTTTTTTTAGTTACGTAACCTCTTGAAGGCAGAAGACTCTCATGTGCTGCAGGATGTTTTTCTTCTTTAACATATGTGCACCAAGACATCCCCTTAATTCTTTGCTTTGCCAGCTTGTTAAATCAAACCCAAAAGAGGGAAGTACAGCTTAAAAAAAAAAAAGCATTCTGCAAAATTAGAAGAATCTAGCAGCCATTTTATGTTTTTAAAGAGATACACATTCATTTACAAAAAATCTCTTGTTTAAAACAAAATGACAGCGTGGGCCTCTGGATAAGTAGGGGCCTGGACCTTAGAAGATCTGGATTCAGTTCCCAGCTCTACCACACACTCCTTGTGTGACCTTGGACAAGTTATTTAGAGCCAATTTCTCAACTGTTGTACAATGGCATAGCTCCATCAAAATCGCTATGTACCTCTTAATGCCTCTAAAATGGAGGAAACAACACTTCCTTTCTCCCAGTCTATCTAGACTGTACAGCACCTAGCATACAAGGGTTCTGAGCTAGGTCGGGGCTGTGAAGTGCACTGAAATGCTAACACCACGTGAATTAAACAAGGGGCCTTTAGAATACAGTATTGCCCACCTCAAGTGTTTTGTTTTTTGATTAAATAAGTTTTAGATTCTTTTTGTTTTCAGGGTTTTTAGTCTTTTGAGTTGACATTTTTTCCCCAAGCTTTTCTCTGCAGCCATGAGGCCAGCAGTAACTAGGGTGACCAGATAGCAAGTGTGAAAAATCGGGACAGGGAGTGGGGGGTAATAGGTGCCTATATAAGAAAAAGCCCCCAAAATCGGGACTGTCCCTATAAAATCAGGACATCTGGTCACCCTAGCAGTAACTACTATTATTTTTTTTTAATAAAGGTTGACATTCTCTGGAAATAACATGACTCCAAGTGTTGTGCTTTAAGAAACACCTCACATATCAAGGCTCACAAAAAAATCGCGCAAGTTGGCAATACTTAGGCTAGTTGCGGCTGAACTGCCAAAGGTTCAAAATTTGGGTTCGGACAGGCATTGAGAAAAGGAATGCTAGATATACCAATAATTTAACATTGGTAGGTAACATTAAATGTATACTATAAGAGAAATTCGGTAATGCCTACCTCTGTTAACTCATTTACAGGACTCTGAATTTTAGTGAGACTCATCCAGCTGCTATATTTGACGCTACAAGTACTTTCAGATGTACAGGATGTAATAATGGAGTGAATCCAATGTTATTCCGCTGTGGGCAGGGGGGTAGTCAGTAGAATTAGAACTCATCATACTGCACATACTGTATTTGATGTAATAGTGGCTTTAAACACCGTCTAATATTTTGCCCCACAGCTGAGACTTGAGCAAGCGTTTGTTATTCAATTTTTTTTCTCACCAGTGTGAGGGATCGAGTTTTTTTCCCTATAAATACTAATACAGTTTTAGCTAACCAGGAAGACAATGTCTTTGCAAGGAGCCAAGTTAGAGGTTTAAATGTGCTCAAATGTACCATCTGGAGTGACAGTGATAGCCAGAAAAGGAAGTGGTTGTCATATTGATTGGAAATAAATAAGTTCCTTCACAGGGTTTGAAGACAAATGTGATGCTTTCTCTCTTACTCCTGTGTTCCCCATACAGAAATGACCAGGAATGGAACAGAGATTTGCACCATCTCTGTCCCTTATAGCAAGGGTTTTTTGTTGCTAGAGCAAGATCCCATCATAGGTAGCTTTCTGACAGATCATGGATCTATTATGAAGCTTTTCAGAGTGAGGAGATGGGTGGGCTCGCTGGCTGTGGCAGCTGCTACTTAACATGCTAACCATAATTGTGTCTCTGTTATTTTGCTCTCTTGTCTCTCTGTTCATCTGAAGTTTCCCATCTTACACGTGGACTGTAGGCGCTTTGGGCCAGACATTATCTTTTCGCTAGTGTATAGTACCTATTGAAATAGGGCCCCATTCCTGATCAGGGTCATGAGACGTTACTGCAACACAAATAAGAACTATGATGCAGCATGCCCCAGTTGTATTGCCTGATGTAGTTATCTCCATTTTACAGATGGAGGGGAGTAAGACTCAGAGAGGTAGTGACTTGTCCAGAATCGCACAGTGAGTCCTGAAAGGAGAGAGGTCTCCTGACACCTGGCCCTAGGCCAGGGGTCTCAAACACACGGCCCGCGGGCCACATGCGGCCCGCGGAGTTATTTCCTGCGGCCTGCCATAGGCGCCGACTCCACTGGCAGTCAAGCTCCAAACATTGCTGAGTGTTTATATTTTATTAAAACCCCTCTTTGCATTACAGTTTTAAAAAAGTTAATACATTGACTTTTAATAGAATACTATATTACTCTTCATTTTTTTTCATTTTTTACTATACTTTTGTATCACTGTATGAAAAGGTTTCAGTGATGCGGCCCTCGGGCCAATTTACTAGTTCTCATGTGGCCCTCCTGGTGATTTGAGTTTGAGATCCCTGCCCTAGGCTCAACCTAAAACCTAGAGAGGAGCAGATTTTGCTAAACACACTGAGACTACAATCTTGCCCAGAGAGTTCCGGGAGAAAGAGACACTTTCCCCCCTTCCCCCATGGCCATTTCCTAGTATAGCCCCAAGTTTCTCTTTCTGAATGGAGTTTTTATATCTCAGAGGTCTTGAAGAGAAAAAATAAATGCAACAAGTAGCATTTTAAAGTGTTGGTGTTAACATTTTCCAGCATCTCAGGGTTTCAAAACAGGAAACTTGGGGGCGGTACAGTTGCTCAATTTGTCAGACAGATGCTGTTCTATGAAGTCGGTTGCACAGAGTTACACCAGGAACTGCAAGTTTAAAAGCTGCCGCCTTAGTAACTTCCTGGGGTGATTCTCAATGTGATGCATTGAAGTTTTGGTGTGTTACTTCCACCAGCAGCAGTGGGAGACACTGTGGGCTAATTCCTCCTAACCCCACCCCACCATGTGTCATGCTGAGAATTCACCTTCATTCGACAGAGACTAACAAACCAGCTATGGGGAGATCTTACCAGCTCAACTCAGAAGAAATCAATGGAGAGAAGAGATCAGCATCAATGTGAATAGTTAGAGGCTGAAAATAAAGGGTCAGTCTACTGTATATTGAATCTGAAGTCAGAGATGAGCCCTGTGACGCAAAGTTCTGATCCAGATCCAAACTTCCCCACAGATTGGAGTCAGGGGGTCGGAATGGAGGACTTTGGCTCAAGCCATCTCAAGTGAAAATGTTGAAACATTTGCCCTGTCTTTGCAGAAACAAAACAAAGGCCAAACTTGCCAGGCAGTTTGCAAAACGTATGAGCAACAAAATATAACATTAAAGCTCCCCGCTCTCTGGGATGGGCATGTTTGTTTATCATGTAGATTTAACCCAACAAGATACAAAGTAATTGGAGACTATGGATCCAGTTTACAAATAAGCCATCCTAGTTCATTTGTTGATGTTCAGATGAGTACCTTGAAAGGGAGCATAACTGAAGATCTAAATGCAGGACATGGATGAATTATTAAGATGCATACATTTGAAAAATGGACTGTAGGCCTGATCATAAGAACACAAGTGCTGCCTTACTGGGTCAGACCATGGTCCAGCTTGCCCAGTTTTCTGTTGCCAACAGTGGTCCATGTTGTGTATTTGGTTGTCGTGGTAATAGCACCTTGTTGTTGCTATAGCAACTGAGTTAGATTATTTGGGGATAGCCCAGCCAGTTTTGGCTGGTTTTGGTTAGTTCAGTGTGTGAAAATAAAGGGCTGCTTTCATGGCTCAGAGCTCTCTGTGTCTCCAGTGATTTCTTCCTAAACCTGCTGCCTCAAGGATACAACAGTCCATAGCAGAGCTTCAGGGGGAATGTACAGAACAGGGTAATTATGGATTGATCAACCCCTGTCTTCTGGCAGTCAGACATTTAGGGTTGCCTCCCTGACTATCTTGGCTAGTAGCTATCGATGGATCTAATCTCCATGAACTAATCCAGTTCTTTTTTTAATTTATACTGTACTCCTTGTGCATGTAAGACTCCCCCTCCCTCCCCCCAACAGACTTGTGTAGGAGTGCAAAGAACCTAGGTGCATGCAGATCAAGTCCTTATTTTGGTCCAAAGTGGTTCCATCCCATTTTGTGTGGAAGCATCTGTTTATTATGAGGGATGTGTAGGAAAGCACTTGCAACATTGCTGAAAAGGCAAACCCACAAGATGGAAATAGGGAAGTAGATGCCCCAAAAGGAGGCTAACCACAATCTCACAGCTAAAATGACACACAAAATGCAACGGGAAGGAAGTCTGAGGAATTAAGGAAGGTGGAAGGAAGAACGATGGGATGCTAATACAGTTGGTTTAGATGCCAAAGCAGAAACTCTGCTCTGGAGAACTCTGTTCAGGAACTTTTTTACTTTGTTTTTTAAATAATACCTCCTAGGGCAGTGATCTCTTTGGGATCCTGCAAACTAAGTAGGTTCAGACCTGTCCATTACTTGAGAGGGAGACCTCTGAGAAAACCCAGAGTGCTTAAGTGACTCAAAGTGTGAGGCACACTTCCCTCTGAGTCAGTACTAAATCAATGCCATGGCACAACGCTGGGGGCTGGGAGCCTTTTAGTATTAGAATGTGCATCCTTTGGCTGAGACATCAAACTGCAGTCTTGACCTCTCATTTTTTTATATATGCACTTCAATGAAAAAGTTAAAGATCACATGGAAATTTCCATAAGAGGAAGGCAGTTAGCTAGCAGGATTTGGGCCAAAGTTCAATTTAGGTAACTACATCCGGTCTCCCTAAATTCCATCTGTAGATTTAAATGGATATGGTATTGCTGCTATCCTGTCTTCAGATGTTATTACTTTTGCTTGACCCCTTAGGAAGGCACCAGTAAAACACAGACATATCAAAACTTTTTGGCTGGGGCTTCCCATTGGCTTAACTCCACTCCCTTTGAATACCAGCAGAAGTAGATTTATGCAATGCTGAATCCTTTTTTAAAAATTACCCTTTGACTTTGATAATGTAGAAGACCCAGATTTGAGTGAACCATTACTATAGCAATGTTTGTCTCTTTTTCCTGCCAGGCCACCAGCCTTAAGATCATGGTAGAGTCTATAGAACAGTAAAATTATTTTGCTGTTCTAAAAATGAATTCCATTGTATACGTCTGCAAACTGGAAGTTTTAAATTGTGGGCCAGATTCTAATTTCAGTTTCATCAGTGTAAATCTGGAGGGTGTCTGCTGAGTTCAATGACGTCATTTCAGATTTACATCTTTGAAGGTATATCTTGGTTCTAAGTTTCCTAAATGTCTGAGAGTTAACTGTGGGAGGGGTTAAGACAAGGCCAATGGGAGAGGGAGGTGGTATATAATATATATGAAGTCTAAAAGGGAACAGGAAATAAGAAAAGGTGATAAGGAGCAATACTGAGAAACACTGAGATAAAGAAGGATCCCAAAACACAGTGAGAAACTCTTCACAAATGCGGGGAACATTTTTCTTCAAATACTTTTCTGGTTTTATCAAAGCCAGAGATGAAGAAGGACGAGATCTTGATAAGTCTCACTGGTAGCGTGAGTTGTCTTTACTCATGGATGTGATCTCATTGAAATGAACAGGATGACTCAGAAGAGGAGAGACTACATATGGAAGGAAGGGTTTGTAGGATGGAGTCCTTAAATGGCAAACTAATAGGCAGAAACAGGCCATACCTTGAAAGCCCTTAATCAGGCCTGGATTCAGAAAGCACCTTTGTTCAAGGAGGGTGCATACCCGTGCCCTTAACTTCAGGCATGAGCTTAAATCCCATTGACTTTGCTGGGATTTAAGCATGATCTTAAAATTAAGCACAGGCTTAAGTGCTTTTTTTGAAAAGGGATGGACATAAGCACGTGCTTCTGTGTTTTCTCAGATCATGGCTTGAGGCTTTATTCATTCTTCATTCAGGCAAAACTTCTAAGGATTTTAAAATGAACACTTGCCAGGGTAAAAACATGTATAAACTGGATAAAGACCTCCAGAATTGGTGTGATAAAGTATCAAATCAATGGGTATTTGCTAGATTGAAATTGCTCCCATTTCTTTACTGTTAATTAAAAATTGTAGTATTACTTTTAAATAACCAACACAAGGCCTTTACCACCCCTCTCTCCCCACATACAGCGGCATCGTGGATGTAGTTTTTCTCTGTAAGCATCTATTTCCCCATGACCCACTTCCCACCCCCAGACAAGAGCTGTACTGTGAAAGCCTGTGTGGTTCAGTCACTGGGGGGGCTGGACTGGTGACATGGGTTCTAATCCCAGTTCTGCCACTGACCTCCTGTGTGACCTTGGGTGGGTCACTTCATATTTCTATTTCTCCCTCCTTTGTTTAAACTGTACACTCTTGAGGATAGAGGCTGTTTCTTGTATCTTTGTACAGCACCTAGCACAGTGGGGTTCTGATCTCCGTTGGGCGCTACCATTGTACTACGAATTACCAGACCATCTCGCTGTCTCCTGCGAACCCTTTCAGTCTCTTCTCCATCTTTCTCTGAATAAACCCAACCAGGGCCCGATTTTAAAAGGGCGCGTCTTCAATGTAGCGTAAATTCAAACGGTAAGCGAGTTTTGCCCCAGCCCGAATGCCTGTCCGCGCACAGCGATCTCTAACTCCCGTGAAGTGGTGCTGTAAGCTCGAGCTAGCTGACCTCTCTGGGAGTAGGGGGAAGCGGACGTGCTCCTGATGCCCAAGCAAGCAATGCAGCGGGCATGCAGCAGCCTGTGCGACAACAACTCCTCAGATGCTAATCCAGTCACTGAGCTAATCCAGCCACTCTGTGCTGCTCTGTGTGTCAGGTGCCATTCAGCAGCATGGTGGCTCTCCCTCCAGCCAGGCTTGCTCGAGGGCAGTATCTTGAGGTAACTGTTGCAGGTTAGAGAGGCCCTGTAAAGGCTCAGTACCCAGCATCTCTGACTGAGCGCGCTGGGAGCTACTGGGCACTACTGAAAATCTGGTCACTTCACTGAGGTGCCTAAATGGGAGCAGAGCTCTTGCGAAAAGCTGGCTATGAAGGCGCTCGGACAGCAGCAGTCACGTGTTACATTTGGGATTGTCCTTCAAATTTGGAACCCGCTTGAGCTCAGATTGTGAACGTCCCAGAAGCCAGCTCTGTTCTTTATTCTTCCGCTCCCCCGGCTAATATCACTAGCGTACCCTGAACTTCTGGGAGGCCACAAGGCTGATCGAGCAAAAGATTAAGAGGCAGGAGATCTGCATTCTATTTCCAGCTCCGACTCCCTGTCCAAGTCACTCAGGCTCAAACTGAGTTATTCATAAAAGTATAATAATATCTACTGGCCTTGTCCTGCTGCCCTTATATAAGCTGTTCGGTTGATGTCTATGGGCCTTCGCCAGCAAGTAAAGATTGTGGTCTCACCTTTGTAAAGATCTTTGCCTATAGAGAGGCTCAGATGAGAGGTGTTATCTAAGTGTAAGTATGATTATCATTTTATTCTGTACAACTGCCAAAGGTGGATAGAAAGCACCCCACTTCAGCATCTCTCTGGAAGAATAGCACCTTCCAGGCTGCTTAGCACCTCACCCCACTATTAGGTTTGGCTCTGAAGCCAAGTCTGGGGTGAGAGACTCAAAGGCCGTGCCATCTTAATCTCTTCAGTCACGCTAGCATAATCTGGTTGCCATAGCATAGTTCTCCCCCGCTCTAGAGTAGAAGTAACAGACGTGGGAGAGTATTTCTAAAATTATTCATCATGCAGAAGTTTTACAACTGATCCAGATCTAGCTATTTTGCATGAGTGTTCAATAGCCCGACAGCTTTCTAAGAAGTGCAAATTATTCCTTGCATGAAAATGAAATGCTAGCAGTGTAACTGCATCACAGTGCAACCTGGGGGCACAGCTCTTTGCATCACGCGGACTAGGCAATCTATGACTTGCAATGCCCGTTCCTTGCAGGCCAGCTTGCCATCTATCAAGGTTGCACTTAAATGGCTTGCTATCCAGATGGTGTCTGATGGCATGTAAGCCAGTTCAGAGTGTGTCGCTAACTGCAGCATTAGCAAGTTCTGCACATCAGCGGTGGTACTCAAGAAAAGCACAGTGCAGCATCGCAAAACACCACCTGTGGTGCATCTAGCCCCTACTACTTGCTACACTGATGGCTCTACACTGTGAGCCTAAAACTGATAGCCATCTAGTAAAGGTGTGATGGCGGGGGGAACTGGCTCTAAGGCTACGTCTACACTTGCAGCTGTAGAGCGCTGGGAGTTAAACCAGCCTCGGAGACAGCAGCCGGGAAAACGCTGCTGTCTGTTCACACTGTGCTCCTTGTGACTGTGGAGCATGTCCACATTAGCAGCTCTTGCAACGCCACAGAGAGCAGTGCCTTGCGGTAGCTATCCCAGTGTGCAAGTGGCTGCAGCGTGCTTTGGAAAGGGTTTGCAAAGCATGGGGGGCAGAGTGTGTCACCATGCTGTCTTTTAAGTTCAGACAGAGGCAGGGGGAAGGGGGAAACCCAACATCAGCCCCCACCAGCTGCCTCTCTCTCACACACACAAACGCCTGCCTCTGCAGCAGGAGCGTTCCACAGTCATGGTTTGCTTTGTGTCCCGGAGCAGATAAGCATGCCGGCTGTCAGAAACTGAGCTTTGAAAGGGGATATCCGCCTGCCTGCAGCCGAGTTCAAAACAATAACCAGAGTGGTCACTTGACTTCAGGGGATTATGGGACGTTTCTTAAGGCAAATCACAGCGCAGTAATGCAACACGTCATCCACACTGACACCCTGGCGCTCCAGCCAGGGTGCAGAAAGCTCTATGCTTCTCATTGAGGTGGATTACTAGGGGCGCTCCAGCCACGGGGTCTGGGTGCTCTAATACTTTTCCAGTGTGTACACCTCAGGAGTTAGGGCACCCGGGGCTGATTTAGTGCGCTCTAACTTGCAAGTGTACCCAAGGCCTAAAACTCTCCTGGTTTTGAGAGTCTGCTTTACTATGCATGCTGCTATGACTACTGTAGAGTGTCTAGACTGATGCTGGCTTCCTTTGCAATAAATATTGAGGAGGTGTTTTAAGAGAGGGGTAGGGAAGAGGAGAGAATAGCAATTAAAAATAAAAGCCATTGCCGAACCATTCTAAGGAGCTGACGCTAAATAAATTTGCAGTAAATCATGAATACCAAATGTGCCTATAAAGGAGAGAGAGTCCCCATGTGATTTTTTTTAAGCAAAATCTCTGTCAACCCCATAGTTTCAAGAAGCTTTGTCCAATGCATTTCTGTGGAATTGAAAGATGCATGCCTATTTTTACCCCTGAACAGCCCTATTTATTGAGTTCAGACACTGGGATGGTGCGCCCTTCATGTTGAAGCTGCTGTTTACCGTTTGGAGACTGGCATAGCTGCCCTATTGCCAATCCTAAGCATTCAAAAATCATGAGTCAGTTCCCACCAAAATCATTAGATTAGCTTTTAAAGAGCGTGAGATTTAAAAAATAAAATAAAATGAAGGTTGTTTCTTTTTATTTGCTGTCTGTTTTTTCAGCTGGTAGGGTCACATCTGTCCCATTTTCAAGCTTTTTCTGCAATGAGGAGAGCTAGAAACCTACTTTAATGTTTTCATGGTCTATATACTTAAAAGTTTTACTTGCTACAGGTATGTCAGTGAGGGATGTGATTTTTTTGCAGACATATTTATACCACTAAAAGCCCTACTTAGTGTAATCACAGGTATATCAGTATAAAAGTGCATAAGCTACACTTATATAAGCACTGCACATCAGCAATGGTAGCAGATTCTCAGACAGTCCCATGACTCCAGGAGCTAGGATTTAAAGAAAAATCACCAAATATTGCAAGATTTGTGATAAAATCATGAGCGTTGGCATTAACACTGCACTTGATGGCCTCCCCAGATCTGCAGACTCCAATGCACCCCAGTACAGGAAAGTGAGATCATGTCACCTCAGCCTCAATCCTCCCGATTCTGTTAGGAATCCAGGTCACATCCATGGATTTCAAACTGCCTCTGTGCCTCTCTCCCTCTGAGATCCTCAGATGACAGTGCTATATAATAAGTTAATCATTATAAACTTACAAGAACCTTCAACTCTGCGGCTCCTGCCATTTAAAAGAGTTGCCATGTATCCTTGGTGCGCTCTCCTTTCAAATCACAGCTAAAACAAACCCCTTTTCCCTGTCTCCTAAGCCACTTTGTTTCTTCCTCTGCCACTGTTTGGAATTTAACTCTCATTGCATCATTTAACTCTGCAAAGCTCGGGGTGCGGGGTGGGGTGGGGACCTGGTTTCTATGCCAGATGCAATTAAAATGGTGTGAAGTGACGCTGACATGCATGGCGTAATCAGGACCCATGCTGTTTGCAAGGAGAAAACAGAAATGCTGCAAAAGCGATCCCTTCTTATGCCAGGTTTTGGGGGTATTTGTAAACAATGGACCTGATCCTGCACTGACTTCTGTGCAGACAGACTGAGGTGCGCGCACACAGAAAAAATTGCAAATATAGCAAGATTGTTCGCTGCACTGAATCGCATAGGTAGGGTGGGATTTTCAGAATGACTTTGCTCCCTTTGGCTTTGATGTGGGCAGACCAAAGCTAACCCCGAGTGTTGGAAAAGCCCGTCCTCGGCTTGCTGCAGTCACTTAAAAATACAAAAGTGCAATTAAATCAAGCGAGGGTGTCTGGGATGTGTCTAATTAATTAGTGAATCAAAGGCTGCCTTATATCTTTGATCAACACTTAGCAATCCTGCCACTGACTCTTATTGTTATCAGTGAGTATTGTGTATCCCCTTAAAAAAAGAGCATTGTATCCCCAACGCAATCTGATCTGATCTGTATGGGCAAACCCCTTCAATGTAAGAGTAAGGGTTCATTCACATGGATAAGATTGCAGGATCAAGGCTTTAATTTCCAAACACGCCCAGCCAGGCAAGAGGTTAAAGCTTGAGAGCAAATAGCTTAGAGGCCCAAGGCCATCTACAGCTCTGCGGGGGGGAGCATGTTAGCTGAGTCACTGCTTTCCAGCAGGATCCCGATTCCCTAGCACCAGAAGAAGCAATGTTACTGGCCCAACCTATCAAGTGTGTTTAAAGTATCAGAGGGGTAGCCGCGTTAGTCTGGATCTGTAGAAGCGACAAAGGGTCCTGTGGCACCTTATAGACTAACAGGTATTGGAGCATAAGCTTTCGTGGGTGAATACCCACTTCATCGGATGCAAGCAGTGTGTTTAAGGTATTTAGGTCCCTGTGCAGAGGTAGAGACAAGCACCCGACGGTATCTTACTTTGTCACCTTTTAGGGTTTTATTTTTTCCAGTCAAAGTGACATTAAGACAGCACAGTGTGAAGAGCTGCTGGAGAAGAAGGGCCAGTTTCTGCTTTCGGTTACACCGGTGTAAATCCCCAGTCACTCCATCTGTGTCACAGGAAGCAGAATCTGTCCCAGAGGCCAGATATTTTCTGTACTTGCAATTAGCATGAAGCAGCAGGACAACAGGGAAGGAGAAAAGGAAAACCGATTCTGGGTGGCTCTTTATTGCTTTCTGGCAGGCTTGCCTCCTTCCCACCATCAGATATTTCAATAACATTTCAAGCAGAGTCGGTTCCTTAGTAGCAGTCAATCTGGATGCAGTTAAGAACTGCTCATGTAACGTGCAGGCTAGACTAGTTAATGCCTTATGCCCCAAGGGGAGATGGAGGGAACTTTATTCAGTTCACATCACATAAACAGACACAAGTGGCTCGAACGGCCCACGTTGTGGGCAGTGTCGGTGATTGGGCCAGGGAGAATGAAGAGCCCTTTCATGAGGTGCTTGACGGGGTGGCATGAGGCAGTCTTGCCCAGGCTGTTCTTGTTCTGGAGATGAACTGAGAGCGTCCATCTCTAGAGCTGTCAGCGCCACACCTTTCACCAGCACTAAATTAATGCAGAAAGGTTTCTATTTTTAAAAAAAATTGCCTAAAATTATCTGTCCATTTTAGGTACTTACATAGCTCCCGTTAGCATCATATCTGAGCACTTCACAGTCTTTATTGTATTTATCCTCGCAGAACCCCTGTACGGTAGGGAAGGCTTATTATCCCCATTTTACAGAGGGGGAACTGAGGGCACAGAGAGACTAAGTGATCTTAGCCTTCATAAATTCTTTAGAGATCTAGAATTCTGTGTCTACATAAGAATAAGCCCAATTCAGGCTTATAAGAATTTTCCATAAAACACACGGAATTTTTTTTTCTTTTCTGTTTTGAAATATGACTTGCATTTCTAGATCATTAACTTGCCAAGTCCCCTTAGATACACAGTCCAGTATCAATGAAAGGCAAAACGTTGTAAAGCCAGCTGACCTGTGAACAATAATCATTCCTTCTATGGTGTGCTGGAGTATTTCTGAAGGATGACACCCTCAAATAGCTCCTTGAAATACACTTACTGTACCTTAAGTATCAGAGGGGTAGCCGTGTTAGTCTGGATCTGTAGAAGCGACAAAGGGTCCTGTGGCACCTTCTAGACTAACAGAGGTATTGAAGCATAAGCTTTCGTGGGTGAATACCCACTTCCTTGTGGCTCAGAACTGCAGGAGACATGTTATATCCACATTGCTCAAAGCTGGGAGAAGTTGCACGCTATTGCTAGGTGAGTGTGCCTTGTAGTAAAAACCATAAACCTAGTGATGTTTAAAGTGACACTATTAATAGGCACCTCCCTGACCCAAAGTGGTTTTATTTCTCTTAATGTGTTTCTGAAATATTCAAAGACAATCCACTCTTCATGTTTATATAACTAAGCCAGATTCCAGTGACATTTCCTATTTTATGTGTAACCTATTCATATCAGTGACCTTGGGGACACCGCGAGATGGAATTTAGTAGTTTAAAATTGATCTTAAAATGGTTACAATTTAGTGGAAATATCTGTTGTTCGTTCTCTCTGTCTTTCTCTCACACAAATTCTCTACAGACACATTCTGTTTAGATAGAGACACACACACACACACACACTCACTACTCTTGATAAGCTTAAAAATAAAGATTTATTAATTCTGTTTATGTAGGACCTACAAAAAGAATACTTTGTACTCTTGTGCTGCCTTTGCTGAATGTGTAATAGCAATTAAAGCTATTCCCACTCAGAGGCTGTTATGCAATATATGAATTTTAAGTTATTTTGAAGTGCATTATAATCCTTAAGTGGTTGGGATGTGGCTAGCCAGCATGTCCCAATATCCTGCAAATCTGTTACGGGTTAGGCAGACGGAAAAATATCTGAGAGAGTCTATTATATTTTTAAAAGAGGTTTGGTGCATTACAGATACCATCACTGTTCTACCTCTCTTCACTCAAATCAAGGCCATTTGTATTCATACGTACATGGGACGTGTAACAGGGTACGGTGGGCTTGTACTTGCTGAAGAGAAACATTGTTTTATGTAGATGAGATTGTTAGTCCACTGTTGAATTTTATAATATTATAAAATATTCAACACTCCTTATCTGTAATACAGTAGTGACCAGAGGCCCCCATCTGAGATCAGGGCTCATTGGGGTGGGGCTACACATATGCCAAGTACAAGGCAGGCCCTGCACCAAAGAATTCACCATCTAAATAGACAAGGCTGGGAGAAAGGAAGTATTTTTCTCTCCATTTCACAGATGGGGAATGGAGGCACAGGAAGACGAAGTGACTTGCCCAGGATCATCGCACGGGGGTCTGCAGCAGAGCTAGAAATCATACCCAAGTCTTTTGAGTCTCAGTTCAGGTCCTTTGGGTGGGTCTACATGACAAAGTGAGGTCGACCTAGCTACCATCACTCAGGGGCACGGAAATGTCGCTCCCCTGAGAGATGTAGGTAAGCAGATCTGAGTCCCGGTGTTGACACTGCTCGGTTGGTGGAAGAATTCTTCCATTGACCTAGCTACTGTATCTCGGAGCAACGGATTTACTACAGGGAAAGAAGAACTCCTTCCATCACTGTAGTAAGTGTCCGCACTGCAGCTGTGCTGCTGTAACTTGTCTAGTATAGACATACCCTTAATCACAAGATCATCCTTCCTCTAAAGCCTCTTGTTTAAGGATTTGAAAGTGCAGATATGAAGAGAAGCCCGCCCTCCATTCATCACTCCTTATTTGAGCCAGACTCCCCATGCTGTTTGGAATTCATTCAGCACACCCACAGCTCGCATTCGCCTAGGTCTCCTGACTCCCAGTCCCTATCTACAGGACTCTGCTGTCTCCCACAAGCTGACCAATCGACACAAAAACTGAGCAAACACTAACTAAACTCAAACAGCGCTCAGAGGCTTAGTGAGTTAATGGCTGTAAAACTCTTTGAAGCTGAAAAGTGCTAGTTACGTGTTAGTTTTATTACCCCTTATAATATGAAGCATTTATAGCCTTATGCATCTTCAAAGTGTTATGCAAACAATTCATTAATTCATTATTTGAGAGGTTTGGGGTTTGATGTAACTTTGAATGTCAGGAGCTCAGAAAGGGGAAGAATCGCTCTGGGTTCTGTGATCTAGACTGGGGTGGATTTTTACTTGTATTTCAGTAGGGCCCATCACGACCATGATCAGAGCTCAACTAGTGGGTGCGTGTGTGTGACAGGTCCCTCATCTGCTCCACAGAGCAAGCGGTAGGGTGACCAGATGTCCCAATTTTATAGGGACAGTCCCGATTTTTGGGTCTTTTTCTTATGTAGGCTCTTATTACCCCCCACCCCCTGTCCCGATTTTTCACACTTGCTGTCTAGTCACCCTAGCAAGCGGGTCTGGTACAAGCCCAAGGGAGCCTTGGCAAGCGGTAACAGCTCCTGCTTTCAGCTCTAAAGGTCACTGGTTCAGTCTCTGGTGTGTCAACTAAGATGGTCGCTGTCACATTAAACACAGTACCAAGGGCACAAGCGGACATAATGCCTGCCATGAAAAGCTTACCAACCTACCTTAAAACAAGATGTGACCAATAGATGGGGGAGGAAGGTTCAAGGTAACAGTCGTTGTTAAACCGAGATTTTCAAAGTGGCCTGAACGTGCCCAACTTCCATTGATAGGAGTTGGGTGCCAAATTCTCTAGGCTCCTTTGATAATGCCTACCTCAAGTCCTCATCCAGAGCCTACTGAAATAAACGGGACTCTTTCCATTGACTTCACTGGGCTTTCGATCATGCCCATATATAGTCTAGCAATGTGTATAGCTTGAATGTCCAAAACATATGGCAATTTCTCTCTTTAAAACTTCCTCCTAGTCCTCCGCCCCCGCACCCCCCCCACACACACATCAACATCTGTGCATTTTATTAAGCCTCTAAAGAAAGTTACACATGCCTCTCAAGGGGACCCAAACCATCTACACATTCAGATGGGCAGCCAGACCCTGAAATGCCTCCTTACACCTTCTCTTTCCCAATTCAACTGCCACTCTCAGCCCAGTGAGGTCAGTAAAGTCTCTGAGCCAAATTCAGCCCTGGGATCAGTGGGCACAACCCCAACAGACATCAGTGGGAGCAGTATCTGCTCATTTGGATCTCTATCCACCAGTGGTAGGGTTGCAGAGTATCTCACCTCCCACTTCCAGAAAGGCTCTGCCCTCTGAGGACAGGCTAGAGTGTGAAGTTATCAGTCTTTGCAACAAGGCTGGGCGTAACTTCCCGTCAGCAGCATGACTCCACCCACGAGGGATGGAATTATATTGGCCAATGCATCTGTACAGATGCAGCATCATGCCATGATCATCATGAGGTTATGTCTGTGGTTCCTGGAGACTCCATCAGATAGCCAAATGGCTCTTCCAGCCATTAAAGGTTGTGTTCAACACTGCTATAGAGCAGGACTGGTTGAACATTTTCTTTTGAATTTTTTTTGTTTAATGGAAAATTGGGTTTTTGGCAAAACAATAATGGTCTTAGAAAGTATCCTCAAGCACATCCCTGCTGGACAAAAGTTAGTGACATGGAATAATATCTGCTCTTCTTCTTATGCAAAGATTGCAACCTCCACCATCTACAAAGGAGATAGCGTTTGCTCCTAAAGTCAAACAATAACCTTTCAGTGGATTTCATCACTTCCGTAATAAACAAAACATGATTCCCTTTCAAGCTTATCTATGTGCCAAGTTCTGTGGTTATAATACAATAGCCGCATTGTTCTTTTGCTCGGCTGTCTAACATGTATTTTGGTCTGATGACAATTATTTTTGCAAACTGTTAACACTTTCCTGCTTAGGGGATGCACTCTCTGTACTGAATCACATGTCAGTGGTGCAATAAACTAATTCCTATCAGATGCTTACTTGACTATAATAGAAAGTAACATAAACTTGGAACTTTTCAGTATTAGATTACATGTAAATTACTGTGACTCATAGTGGAAAATTGTAGGTAATTACGCAAGCTTTATTTAACCACCATCTTGTGATTCTTTTCCCCCTTTATGTGTGTGAAATAGATATTCATATGTACTACAAAAGGATAAACACCCACAGGTGTCTTGGCAGAAATGTATGAGCTTAAAAGTTACATGTGTATTCTTATCCACCATACTTACTCCTCTTAGGGTGGGGTGAATATCAAAGGATTTGAAGCACTGGTTCAGTTTGGATAATATGATGATAATTTCCACATGCATAGTGCTGCCAAGAAACTCAAAGCACTTTATAAAGGCGGAGAAGTATTTATAATTAGTTATCCCCATTTTACAGATGGAGAAACTGAGGCATAGGGAAGGGATGGTACCTAACTGCCACTTCAGATGCCTAAATCCAGCATCTAGGTGTCACAAAATTCCTGCGCAGCTGCCACCTAATCCTGGGGGTGCCTGAAATCCCTCGGCACCTGACTTTCCACCGCTGAAGTTCCTGATGTGTTTCACTTTCTGTCAGTGAATGTGTGCACAGCTGCCTCAGTCCAGGTGCCCAGGCACCTATATCATGCCTAAGCCCAGCGGGATACTCCAACTAGACCTCCCCATACAGGGCAGGATCTAGTAGGCATGCTCTGAGCATGCCTAACCCTACATAAAACAGTCAGGGTGGGAGAGGCCTTCCCTTATAAACTTTAGCCCTATTGTTAGGGCACTCAACTAGGAGACTCCAATTCTCAGGGGAGTGTTATAACCATTGGGCTACAGAGTCATTCTCCCTCTCTCTGGCCAAATGCATATTTAATTATTTAGTTATTTATACACAGTGGAACAGTTCCAACGGTGGAGGTTGAGAGAGAGCCCCACACCAGAATATCCCATAGTCTAGTGGCTGGAGCATTCTCCTGAGAGGTGAGAAACCCAAGTCCAAATCCTTTCTCCACATCAGCCAGAGGGGGGAACTGAATCTGGCCCTCCCAGGTGAGAGCTCTAACTACTGGGTGAAACATTTTAAAGGAGGCCTCCTTCTCTCTTTCTCCCTCCTGCCCCCTCCCCCCTCTGATTTCTTGCAAGAAATGGCTTAGGCTCCTAACTCCAAGTAAGGGGTCACGGCTGTGAATCCCAAGTGGAGATAGGCACCTTCTTCTGGCTTGGATTTAGGCACTTAACTCTCTTTGAGGGCCCAGGTTTATGCCATACTCATCTCCCCAGCATTTCCTATTAGCTAGCTTAGGCGGCTCCTCACTTAGCTTGCTGGCTTTTGTGCATCCCAGTCTCAGATGCCTAACTCTCCCTATGCATCTTCTGGGCAGCCTCAGCGCCTAACTC
Source organism: Chelydra serpentina (assembly GCA_037349315.1). Taxonomy (NCBI): domain Eukaryota; kingdom Metazoa; phylum Chordata; order Testudines; family Chelydridae; genus Chelydra; species Chelydra serpentina. The sequence continues at coordinate 7,934,285 of JBAIAC010000037.1, read as the reverse complement.
GAGGCTGTGGATTTTACTGGGTGGCAAGGTGCCTAAACGTTAGGTATTGCCATATCTAAATCCCTTTGTGAATATAGCCTGAAGTGACTTGTTCACAGTGAGTGAGTGAAAGAACCGCAAACAGAACCAAGGGGACTGCCTCCCAGTCCTGTGATTTAATCCCTACCTCCCTTAACTAAACTATGAGAAACTCTTGAATCTGCAAGAGCAGGCTGGAAATCAAGCAAGAACAGGCAAGATTTCTAGCTCTTCTTGGCTGGAAATATTGAGAACAGCTTTTTTTTTTTTTTTTTTTTTTAAATGTAGTACTTTGGCAATTCCAGCTCGAGTCCCCGCCAAAATCTGAAAATGAACAAAAAATAAGAGCCAAAAATGTTAAGTTTTGTTTGAAATTGGTTCCAGAAATGGCTGAAAGTTTGAGGATGGGGGAGAGATGTTTATTTTTTCCTGAATCAGTTCAACCCACCCTAACCTAATCTATACTGTAAAAACATTCCGAGGAAGAAAGGGGAAACAACTTTGCAACAGAGATTTCATTTCTCATAGACACAAGATTATAAAATAAATAGAGCCAAATAATGTGGCTGGATTTTTGGAAAATGACTGAAAAATAGTGTATTATCTTTAGAAAAGTCTTTTCCCTATTACTCATCCTATCCAACTCCCATACAGCACAGGATTCTTCCCAACAGTATATTGTCAGTTGCTTTGTCCAGTCTAGTTTTAAAGGGTTCAAGGAATGGGGCCTCAAGCAGTTCCCATGGGAAAGTATGTCTTTGTCCAACAAACCTTCGAACATTATTTGCTGTTGTTCATTTTTCACCTCATTGCTCCTAAATAAACCTTAAACAACTGCAGAAATTTGCCTCCTTGGTGCTCATAAAGACCACCCTGCATGGAATATCAGTAGGGCCTGAACATGGATCTTTGGAACCATAGCACAGATCTCTTAAGCTAAAGGAGCATCTCCATTCACTGGTAGCAGTAATATGTTGTTATTGTCTGTGTGGACCAGCCACTTTGTCAGTGTTTGTCACTGGCATCCTACAGCTAGTTGAGAATTGTTTTCATATCCCCTTTAATCATATCCCATTTAGCCAAGCTAAACCCATGCAGTTCTTTTCATCCAATCATTTTAGTTGCTCTTCTCTGAATTCCCTTGAATTTGTCAACATCTTCCCACTGCTTATCTTTCCGTTTTCAAAATCTTTTGAGTCTTTCTCATGAGAGCTGTATGAAGGGGGATTTTCACTCTCCAGGAGATGCCCATGCACCCCCAGCTGCCCTGAGTTGGGATTTACAATGGTGCCCCCGGGAGTTTTGGATGCCAAAATCCCATTGAAATTTTAAGAATCTCATTGAAGTCTGATGGTCTTACTTCTTCAGGCTCCTTTGAAAATCCCAGCTGCCAGTGACGTTTTGTAACCACATTGCACTGATTGCTCATTAGCAATGGCTGGGCAAGTTAAAAGATACATACCCTTGGTGCTTCAGTGCAGTAACCTGCAGGGTTCTAGAAGGAAATGAATATTACTGCCCAACTGGCTAGGTAGTATGTTACTGGAGAGCTGGGGGTTTATCTTTCTATAAAGCTTTATGAATAGACAGAGGCAGTCCAACGGTCTGATCTGTCATGACATATCATATGTTTGTGTATCATCATGAAGTGGGTTTCAGCTCTTTCTTTATAATGATCTCATTCTTCCTTTTTCCTTCCCCCATCTGTTAGTTTGTATTCACCTGTTATCACTCATCATTTACTTAGATTGTAATCTCTTTGGGGCCAGGACCATCTTTTCCTTACATGGAAGTACACTTAGGACTTGAGCTGTGATTGGAGACTCTAGGTTCTAGCACCATATAAATAAATACAAAAATAATTAGTGATGTGGGATGGGACCAGCATTTGTATTTGCTTGTCCAGTGTTAACATCTCTGGAGAAAGATCGATACAAAAGGACAAATGGTTGCATTTATTTTATATTTGTCGGGCCTAACGTAGAGCTGGGTAAAAAGGTTAGCATTTTCCAATTTTTGCTGAAATTTTTGTGTGAAAACACTTAGAAACATTTTCTCATTTTTTCCCTGCATTTTTGGACCTCTTCTAGTCTAAAGTATAAAGACATTTTGTCTACGATCATGCTATATGAGGGCACAGTAGCATATTTCTAAATTGACCTCAACAAAAAGAGCAGCATATGATGGGTAAATGCAAGCGCTGGTTGGTGGGGCTCCATAAGCAAATACAGATGAAAGCAAATTAATAATAATTTAGAGAAACTATGCTGTGATTTTAGGAGTGTGTGTGTGTGTCTTCCTATTCAGTATGTAAACCAGTTGCAACAGTGTTTAAGGTTTCCTTGTGGTCCTCTGATCACAACATGTCAGAAAACCATTTCCCTGGTAATCCAAGAGGTTAAATCCGGAATGCACTGAACTCAGTGGCAAAACTCCTAGTGACTGCAGTGGAACCAGAATTTGGTCTTTATTCTCTTGAAAAATAATGGGCTGAATTCTGTGTTGAGAATTTGCCCTAGCAGACAATCTGGCTCCTTGTGTTTAAAAGGGAGACATAAACATGACACAAGGGAAAAGTCCATAATTACATTTTGGGAATTCACCATGGCTCCTGGAGCTGGAATTCTGTTTAGCTACGTGATTAGGAGTGTGATAGATGGAGAGGCAGATCAGTCGTGAATCTTGGATTCGTTAAGCGACTTTCACGTGACTCTGGTTGAGGCATGGAAAACCATTTTTGTGCTGTGGTTACAGGTGGGGCAAGTGTTATGAAATAGCTCCAGAATCCCATGATGATTGATATTTTAATCCTTGCACTGAAACCTGCACAAAGCAATTAACCTAGAAGTCTTCTCCAGATAAATTAGCCTTTCCCAGCCTTTTCTTCATATCTCCGACAGAAAAGAATGAAACTGCTTTTGTGTTGTTGCAAACTGACATTTTCAAGATGCGTGAACCAGTCCGACAATTTTCTAAATATAGAGCAAGCTCTAATAAGCTGAAAAAGGCTCAATCAAAGCTGGCTGATTAGTCTGTATCAGACAGAAGAGTTAAAAGCTAAATGAAACACTTGGGTGAAAAACAGAGAAACGTAAAGGCTAAGGCTGCTCTAACCACTAAGTAACAACTTCATCTCCCACTTACCTCCCACGCACAACTGGAAATAACTTTAAATCATTAATTTAAATGTGTCTATATTGCACTTACGTGTTTAATGACTTAAAGGGGCAGTGCTCCAAATAGGAACACATTTTAATTTTCCTTAGTTTTAAATTACTCATTATAGTTTGCTTTTATGTTGCACCTCTCATCTGAGAATTTCAGAATGCTTCAAAGGCATTATCCAATGATGCCTCATAGTGCCCTTCTGAGATATTTATTGTCCTTGGGGAAATGGAGGCGATGACAGATTTAGTGACTCATCTAAGGTCACACAGTAAGTCAGTGTCAGAGCCGAAAAATGACACTGATTCTCAGCCTTGCACTATAACCATTAGAAAATGTTCCCTCTGCTATTACTGTCACGCCTTCCACCCTCTTCTCCTTCTGCCCATGTGTTTCACTCACCTGCCACGCCCTGTTTTAAACTAAGATTATAAACTGTTGGGTGGAGGAAGTTGTCTTTTAATACATGTCTGCACAATGTATTACGAGACCCTGATCAAGTTAGGGCCTCTAGGATTTACTACAATATAATAAATAATGTATTTGGGATGTGATCGACATAGTTAAACAGCAGGATTGGCGGCAGGAGGGCGGTTTGGAGGAAGAAGAGGAAGGTAACCATGGGAGCTAGTGTGTCATCTTTGGAATTATATTACAGATGGAAAAACCCTACTGGGTCATGTTATCCATTCTACTGGCAATGGAGCATTGTTCTCTTTTCTCCAGTGTACTGTTTTTATGACACCTATAATCTTGTTAATAAGCCGGGCTTTGTCCAGCCTCGTTCTGCAAACTTGAATTTTAATCTGTTTTAGGTCATAATTGAATTGAATCCAGTGGCCTTATCTTAATCCCCACTTTAAATTCTTCCCAACACAAAACTACCATGCAGTTGAGTAACTGAAAGTCTCTGCTCTGGATAAGGTAAACAGAAGTCTCTCTCCATTGTGACTGGTTATCCAGACCACATTAATCACTAGGGAAATGATTCACAACCGTTTCCATCTAGGGATCCCTATGTTACAACAGAACCCCCGTCCCATCTACCCATCATGTAAGCGCACTAACCCTCTGAAACCTGTTCACACTCCCGGAAAATGAGATCCCATACACTCTAGAACCCACGTACAAAGCATCTGAGTAAGACACCAAAGGACATTTGCATTGCACCTGGCTGACCTTGTATGCTTTGCTCTAGTCTTTCGCTTACGTGAGTTTCACTCCATTTGAGAGACGCCGTGAGACCACTGCCTCGGTCTTCTGGGTGCTCAACCAGAGACAGCTTAAAGGAGAACTGATTTTCAGAACTGCTCTTCATCTAGAGTTGTGGGTGTTCAGCATTTCTGAAAATCAGGCCCAAGCAGTGTCCGAAGCTGGGCACTCAAAATCAGTAGTCCCTTGGGAAAAATTGGCCTAGGTGAATTTGTGCTCACTTGGTTTAGTGCAGGAAAGCGCACAAAAGCCTGGATGCTTTTCTGAATCATCTGATCCTTTTCACTCAAGGGCTGGAAAGCTCATGAAACCGAGTGCTGGCTTATTCTCTGTTTTTCCCTATCCTCTCACTCACTTTCCAGCTGTAAAATGGAGTGAAAGAACTTGTCTGATCAATGCAGAGCCTGAAAGCTTTTTGGTGAGAGTTCTCCAGGAATGGAAAAAGGTTCAGGATCTAGTTGTTATATTTTTGGAACTATTTTCCCTATCCCTATCATAGATCTCCTCTCAAAATAGCCGGGGCTGGTGCAAGGCCATCATGTTACCATCTTGCATTTCAGTGCCATGAGCTATCACCAAGATGCTGTGGCGAGGATGCGCAGTGCAATACCATGGTGCTGCCTTTTAATCTCCTCCTGTTGCTGCTCCTCAGTTGGACAGTCCTCCAAGGAATGATGGGCAAACCCCACAGTTCTCTTTAGATCCATCCAAGAGTCCCCTGTATTATGTCCCTGCCCTTATCTGCCTGTTTGCCAGCTTCTCATACAATCACCTCTGTGTCTTCTTCCACATCCCCGCTCCTCCATGCTTTGTACAACTTCCCTGAGCTCACCACAAGCAAGTGCCTCTTAAAGACTCTCTTCTGCTCTGCTGCCTACAATGAATCCAGTTGACTTGTATAAAATTCCTTATTTGTTGCTGCTTTTCCCCTGACCTCAGTCTACATGTCTGCCCTGTCCTTAGATGGTGAGCAGGGATCATTCCTTCTTGATTGTCCTCTTAGCATGTTGCGAGTACAACCACAAATAAACAATAACTTCTCCAAGCCCATTTCATTTGGGAATTCAGGCTTGACATCTTGTGAGAATCATCTCCGTCAAAAGATGATAGGTACTTCCTTGTTCTGGTTGGCTAGGAAATACTAAGAGAACAACTTCCTGTGTGATATCTGGATTCATATGAACCATGCAGCCTGTTTCATGTTAGTCAGAACCAATTCTACAGGTCGCCAAAGGGGGCCAACCAAAAGCAGACATCATCTGCTGTAATCATTTTGTTAACAAGGAGAAAAGCATGACCTTTTAAACACTGTTTTCCCCTTTTATAAATACATGGTACAGAGAGAGTAATTATAGACCCCAAAGCTGACAGTTACCAATGACACAAATAAATGCTCAAACAAACCCAACTGCTGCTCAGTCTCAAGAGGTTTTGTAGAGAATTTTGCATTGTCAAAATACCTAAGGTATGCTTTGAACTCCGCTTCTTTTTCCTAGTGTTTCACCAGAACAAATCTCTGCTTAGTGGGAAGGCATAACCCAAGAAGCAGTCAAACTCATGGAGCTTTCTGAACCTCAAGTGTGTTGCTTTAATTTCCAGGTGTAAGTGGCAGATGCTAGCTTAGTCTGGGTTTTAAATCTGATCACATCTAATAGGATGTGTTTTGTTAATTTTTTTATTTTTTTGCTTAAAACACTTGTCTATTTCTATATGAACAAACCATAAGTTCTCACGAACACTCTGTGCAGAACAACGCAATAGTTGAGAAACCATGATCTGATTAATTATTTTATAGAAATAAGGATCATGCCATCTGCAGCCCATAAAACCTATGACCAACAGCATAATTATTTATTGGTATTACGGTAGTACCCAACTGATATCAGGGCTCCAAAGTGTTGGATGTTTCACATTCGTACAGTACGAGAGAGCCCTGCCCCCAAAAAACTTACAGAGAAGACAGAGTATTATTATCTCCAATTTACAGATGGCGAACTGAGGTACAGAGACAAAGTGACTTGACCAACATCATACAGGGAGCATGTGGTGGAACCAGGAACTGAACTAGATCTCTAGGGTCCCAGTCCAGTGTGTTAACCACAAGACTGACCAGCCTTCCTCTCTAGAACTGCTGAGAGAACTCAAGTTGTACAATGTCAGTGTGACGTCTGAACATCAAAAAGTTTGGGGGGTCATTTGGGCCTGAGATTTTGCTTCGGCCAATTATAACGGTAGCGAACTGTATCAAAATTAAGATGCACCTGCAAGTCCAGGTTTCTGAGCCCCCCCAAAATGCAGATCTGCGGTTTCAGGTTGGGCCTATCTCAGCCTGGGAACAAACATGGTTGGGTAGATTGCCCTATGTGGCTGGGATGGGCTGGTAAGATTTGTTAAGTGAAAAGCCAGTTATCAAGGGGGAAAGAGGAGCATGGGGAGGCACAGGTCTGAGTGCGTGGAAGAAAGGGGACTTGCTCCTCTCACTATCTCCCTGCTCTGCGTGTGTGTATATATGTATGGAGGTGTGGAGTTGGCAAGAGGACTTGCGCAGCTCAGGCAGGCTCCTTGGAAGGAGCATGGGAGGTGGGGTGTCAACGTGTGATGGGTCTCATAGGAGTTGGTCCCTGACGTGCACAAGTGCTCAACTAGCTGGCTGTCATTTTCCCCAGCTGGTTTATGGCTCCTTCCAAGAGCCAATCAGCATAGCTCCCGAAATCGAGACAAAACACTTTGAAACTGACACGGCGATCAGGACAAGCCCTTAAAACGGGGGACATGCTTGGTTTTCAGGAAGACGTGGTCACTCAGGAACTCCTGGCTCAGGGGCCAGGAGGGTTGCCCAGGTAACTATTAGGTCAGGATGGAGGGCCAAATATTTCTGAAAGAGATTTTCTTTCATGAATCAGTGTTGTTCCTGCAGTGAGATTAAGGTTCAACTTCTTCCCCTGTCTCCCTGCCCACATGCGCTGCTTGCACAGACCTTGGCTACCTACTGGAGTTTTCAGCTGCCTGCCAAGTCCGCCAGTACATAAATAATGATTTGGCATCATTTACACAGGACATGCACAATCTGTAACTGATGGCTGCAAATATTCTACACGCAAGCTGAAAAGGGAGCGCAAGGCGCTAACTGACTGGGCTCTGAGTATTAGGGTGGCCAACTTCTTGGTCTAGAAGGTAACTCTTGTCCAGCGTCTTTCAACCAAGGATTTCAAAGCATTTTGCAAATATGAAGCCAAGGCATTAAGTCCCATGGAAAGAATGTGATGAGGTTCAGCTGCAATTGTAGGCACTCACCCCGCTCCGGAGCAGAGGGAAGGTTTGGTAAAGAATCTTGCTAAGAATGAAGGAAGTCCTGCCTAGATTAAATCATACCGAGCTGACTGTGTGCCTTTGCCCCACGCAACCTACTAAGGGCTCAGTTACGTCTCCCCAATGCAGGTGCAGCAGAAGTAAGGCACCATTTCCCCCCTCTACACAGCGTGTCTAGTGTCTACATTTGGAGACATTTGTCCCGGAGGTAGCCTGTGAGGTGGGGGAAGGCCAGATGGCGCTCTGACTGCAGCACTCTCCTGACCTCAAGGGGAAGCATGTCAGGGCAGAGGGAGAAGTGGCCTCGACCCCTCTCCCTTATGCAATGGCTGGCAGGGAAGGGGCGAGCAGGTGATCTTAAGTGCACTTTCCCTTGAACTGCACAGGCGCATCAGAGGCAGTTCCCGCCTGACGCTGGTAGCGTTCCGGTGCTGTGAAGGAGAATTCCCTCAGCACAGGGCAGATGTAAGCAGCCTCTTCCCCCGTACTCGCAGGCCCCAGTACGGGGTGTGCTAGACAGCAGGGCTGGGGCAAGACGAGGGTGGTCAGGGGCAGGAGGGGACATGCTATAACTCACACTGGGAATGAATTTTGCTCCTTGCATCTGCTCAGAATCTGGGTGGCATAAACCACCTTTGCCCTGTTATCCGTCAGCTGAGCCTGAGAGATGCAAAACGGAACCTTTTTTGCTGCCTTCCGAAGCGCTATACTCCTATCCCGCTCACAGCACGCCTCTGCAGGGCCTGTGCAAGGAAGTTTCGCGCCCTAGGCGAAACTTGCTTGCACCAGCCCTGCGCCGCCCCCCACCCCCAGCCAGCTCCCCCGCCTGCGGGAGCTCAGCCTTCCCCCCCGCCCGGGCCGCAGGCACTCAGCCCCCCACCACCACCACCTGTGGGCCGTGGGAGCTGAGCAGGGAGCTGGGGGGCGGCTCGCCATGGCTGCCCCCCGGCTCGCCGCTCAGGCGCGGAGCAGGGGGGCAGCAGGGCGGCTCACGGCGGCTGCCCTCCGGCTCTCCGCTCAGCAGCTCAGCGGGGAGACAAGGGGCAGCCGCGGCGAGCCGCCCCTTGTCTCTCCGCTTGGCAGCTCAGCCGCTGAGCAAGGAGGCAGCGGGCAGCCGCCCGCCGCCCCCCAAATCTCGGTGCCCTAGGCGACCGCCTAGGGTCGCCTAGTGGGCACGCCGGCCCTGCACCTCTGGCTCTCAGACATGGGACAACCCTAAAGCCTCCCAGGCGGCTTTGCATTTTTACAGTCCTGCCTTCTTCTATTGCCATGAGTTCTGAGCAACGTTCATAGCCGCGTCCTCCATGGAAGCAGTGCCGTTTGGGTGAGAAGCGTCCTATGGGAAAGGGCACGCACTAGAAATGAGTTTGTCTCTGGGTTAGAAGCTGTGGGTTCCATGTTTAGAGCAGGACTTAGAATTCTGGAGGCCGGCCTTCCATCTGGGCCTGGGAGAGGGTGAGTTCTGGGAAGCTGTATTTTTTCCCCATCTGTCTTCACAAGCTGCCCCACTGGTAAATGAGGAAAATACTAGGTACTTTCCTCACAAATGTGCTGCAGTTTTTCTTAATGCCTCTTTGTATAAAATGCTCTGAGCATCCTCAATAAAGGATGCTATGTAAGTGCAAAACATTCCTATTAACAATTCACAGATGTCTTTCGTACGGAGAGTATCGAGATTTATCTCTCAACATGAACATTCAACAGGGTGGAATATTTGTCTTTGATCTATCATTCTAGCGATTCAGTGCAACAGAAGCCAACAGACTACTTAATATCTTCCTTCAGTATTTACCCGAGTTGTATTTGTAGTCTTTAAAAACAAACAAACCAAACCCTTTGTACGATGTATGCACAGGATGTGTGATTGCAGGAGGTGGAGAAGGGAGGTTGTAAACTGCTCTTATTACACTTGGTAGTTCACAGGACTTCCAGTTTAGCCCCGGAACTGAAAAGTGACCCATTTGTGCAAGGCTGTTCATATACCATCAGTGCTTGTTTCCTGTAGAATGTAACAGCTGCACCTGCTAAGAGAAGGTTGACCCGAGATCACTTAAAAGTAGCCTTCAGGCACTGAACAGCTTTGAAGTGGCCCATGTTTAGATTCCATTCAGCCTTCCAAGGACACTGGGAGAAGGTTTTAATTTTAATCCCAGCATCTGGTGCACATTTGGTGTCAGAATAATGATTCATTCATACTACGCACACAGATTTGCCTCTGCACTGTTACGGGGCTTGTGCCAAACCTATAAAGGGTGATGTTTTCTCCACACTTGCCCTGAAAGTCCCGTCCCCCGCCCAAACCTTTGAAGTTTAAGCCAATAACTCCCTTTGTCCAGGGGTGGGTCAAAGAGGTGGTGTCTGGATCCAGATTAGAGGGGAGAATCATTCTCCAGGCTGAATCATGTTTAGGGTTCCTATTTGGTTATGGATTAAGTCAGTACTGAAATCTTGCATGATTTCTCCCATATCAAATGGTAGAAATATTGGGAGATCGCCTGGATTTGGCCCGTATGAAGCAAATATCACCCTTGTAATTTTGGAACCAAAACGGTAAGGGCAGAATTGCCTCTGGGGAATCCAAATCTGAATCTTCCTCCACTAATGCAGCAAGGGCTTGGATTCAAGATCTGCTTTTGCCATCTCTAGCTGAGACCAACCTTCAACAAAATCTTGGAAGCAGCTTTGTTCTAGGCCAAAAAAACAGGTGTTAATCCATTATTAAATCTGCAGGAGACTGTATATTTAATCCAACAGTCTGTAAAGATTGCATGCCCTATAACCACTGGTATTAGTTGATCAGGCAAATTAGGTCTCACTCAAGTAGGGTGACCAGACATCCCGATTTTATAGGGACAGTCCCGATTTTGGGGTCTCTTTCTTATATAGGCTCCTATTACCCCCACCCCTGTCCCGATTTTTCACACTTGCTGTCTGGTCACCCTACACCAGTGGTCCCCAATCTTTCTGTGGCCAAGAGCACATTCATCCCTTCATCAGAGTGTGGCGGGCAGCAACACTTCTCGGCGCGGCATTTCTGTGGCGATGGTTCTCCGCCGGAAGCGCACCTCGGCGGCATTTCGGCGAAAGCTTCTCCACCGGAAGCGCTCCTTGGCGGCATTTTGGCAAAAGCTTCTCTGCCGGAAGCGCTTCTCGGCGGCATTTCGGAAAATCTTCTCCGCCGGAAGCGTTCCTCGGCAGCATTTCAGTGGTGATGCTTCTCCAGCGGATGCTCCTCTCCTCTTCCTTCCTTGGCGCCGGCCCTGACGGTGGGCGCACATAAATGCCCCGGCGGGCACCACGTTGGGGACCACTGCCCTACACTCAAGCTGTGTGCAGTAGTCATGCGATATACGAATGCGAAAGGTGGGCCTGGGACTCAGACACGGGGTACATTTTCAAAAGTGCCTAAGTGAGTTAGAAGCCTAAATCCAATTTTCAAAAGTGGCTTAGGTATTCTGCAGTATCCCATTGACTTTTTAGTGGCCTGTAGGTTCCTAGGTCACTTAGGAGTGAGACGTCACTTTGGTACTTAGCAGTCACTTGCACGGTACATAAAAACAGCATTTTCACATCCCTGCTATGATTAAAAATAGCTCTGAAGATAAAGGGAGATCCTCAGCTGGTATAAATAGATGTAGCCCAGTTGAAGTCATGGGCGTGGTTCCATTAACTTCAATGGAGTGACGCCTGTCTACTGTCTACTCCTGCTGAGGATAAAAGTTGCAGCTTTTGGAACAGAAACTATTATAAAATGTCAGAAGCACGCCGAGTACCATCTCGTGAGCGATACAAACAGGCAAGAGAACCATCAAGTGGAAGTGAGTAGTTTTGCCACCCACGCTGCTGATCCGATACCTGATTGTGCCTTTAAAGGTCTGCATATTCGTTTATTAGGCATCAGTCCATTTCTTTTTTGTAGAGATCATGGTCTTTCCATTTGGGACTGAATCATGGTCCAAAGGAAAGGAAAGCCAATGGCCAAACTCTCACTGATTGCAAGATCTGGCTCTTGATTAGATCACATTAACTCCAGGACAAACCCTGAGGTCCTTCCAAATTTTTACTCATGCCCACTCCTGTTCACTGCACTGGCATTTTTCCTGACTAAGCAGTGTACAAAACTGAGGGCCAGATTCTGCACTCGTTTACGTATGTGTGAATCCGAGGTAACTCCAATGACCTCATTTTGCATTTACACCGTGGTAGTATAAAAAAGACCTCTGGATTTTGCACCCTGATTTTAAAAAGCTTGGATCGGGGACCTTGTTTTATATACCTGTAAAGAACCATGTATTATGCTATCTATTAGATTCTAACGAGTTGAGGCTGGTATTTTTAAAGGAGCAAAGGGAATTAGGTGCCTAGGATTTAATACCGTCAACTGTCCAAACTATTAAATGATTTTGTAAACTGATTTATAATCCAGTCCTTCCCTGTTGATATGGGCCAAGGCACTAGCACCTTGCTACTAAGGGACCATGTTTAGACAGTTCTTGCTAACCCTGACTGGCTGTAATGTACATAGGGCCTAAATGACATAAAAATGCTTCAGAACATTAGGGCATTCTGGATGCAGATCCTAGGTGCTGGAACTAGGGGTGCTGCCGCCCCCCCCCCCCCCCCCCCGACTTGAAATGGTTTCCATTATATACAGGGATTACAATTAAGTTCAATGGCTCTCATCACCCCCACTATACAGGTTGTTCCAGCGCCCCGATGCACATTGTCTAGTGAGGAAAGATCCCCAACCAGCAGCTATTTGGCAACTTAATCTCTACATGTTGAAATCTCATGCTGAGCATTTCAGTTGTTTATCATACACAGGCACGTAGCATTCTAAAACATAAAGATAATTTTCTTCTACTGGTTGTTTTGTTGTTCACACAAATCTATATTTCTCCGGACTCCTACAGTAACTTCCATCCTTTAATTCCCGCCATTCCCTTTTCAGATCAATAAGATCAGACTCCTCTAAATTATGTTGGTTATGATGTGATTACAGCCCATAATGGCACGCTCATTGATTTTGATCTGGCTTTCCGTATTGTCTTTGTCACGTCTCTATGAACTGCCATGGGCCAGATCCATCCCTGGCGTAGCACTTTTAATGGAGTTATAGCAGGAAAGCATGTGGCCCCATCTGTACTACTGAATTGTTAATATCTGTTGAAGGCTAGGATTATAACGGATTAGACACATTGGTCAATGTATTTTGTGCTGGCAAAATATAGACTATATACATTTGCTAAACACGTCTAAAAGAATCAAGCCTATGCCATGTACAGCAGCTTTTCCTAATATCCATTGATTTGTAATATATATCAGCAGCACACACAGTAGTGCATCAGAAGGAGATTTGGGTAGATTTGGCAAGGTGGGGGGGATGTTAACCTTTTTATTTCAGGGCTACTCAGTGTACTTTCTTAACCCCCAGAGGACTGTAGAAGGAAATAACTATAGTACACTAATAACAGCACTTGGAGTTCAGTTGGGGGGGGGGGGTGTTGGGAGGGATGGCTTAGTAACACAGGGTTTGAAACATATAAGGACTAACTGCTCTCTATCACATTGCTGTAGATCAGGAGAGACATCACTGAATTCAAGGGAATTACGATGGTGTAAACCTGGAACCCCACTGAGTTCAGTGGAGTCACTCTTGACGTACACTGGTGTAAAAGTGCGATCAGAATCAAGCCCTTTCACTTCCTGAAACCACTGGTTCATATCCTGCCAGGGTCAGCTCAGCCCTTCGCCCCTCCAATTAAGTGCAACCGTGCAGCGGTGCGACTCTTTCAGAGAAAACCACAATATCAAGGTCCTGTGGGCAATACACAGACACTAAATTTAAAGCCCTTTGTGTAAGATTAGGGGCATGCGAGTGCTCTGGGGTCCAAACCACTTCCGTTACCCCTCTGTGCAGTATCCTTTGCACTGATTGCTTGGTACCCTTCTTCCCAGAAGTGGCTGTTGCATGCACAGTCTATAATTTGCACAGCCCTGTAAGCTACAGGGCACTAAATAAATGTAAGATATTATTGGGCACCCACCTGTACCTCATAACCTGTGGTCAGGAAGATGCATTAAAGCCTAACCAGACCTACTATGTCGTAAAGCAGGTTGTGTTTGTACAATTGTAACGCCCCCACATATTCACCCTGTGGTCTGAACCAGTTTCTCTCAACGGGCCTGCCTATAGTCCCTTTGTGCCAGCTAGACAGATGCGAAGGGGCTGGAGGCTAAGCATCATAGCCCTGGCCAAGGGGCCTATCAGAGTGTCCCAACGCAGCTGGCAGCCTAGAGGAGAGGGTGGGCCAGAGTGTGGAAGATATGGATGGGGTGTCCTTTATGCCCTGTGTCCGTTGTGCCCCCTGTAATAGCCCACAAAGGTCACTGAAGAAGGGATACAAATTAGGGCTTCTTCCTTCTTCCAGGGGGGAGGGATAGCTCAGTGGTTTGAGCATTGGCTTGCTAAACCCAGGGTTGTGAGTTTAATCCTTGAGGGGGCCACTTAGGGGATCTGGGGCAAAAATCTGTCAGGGGACAGTACTTGGTCCTGCTAGTGAAGGCAGGAGACTGGACTCAATAACCTTTCAAGGTCCTTCCAGTTCTAGGAGATTGGCATATCTCCATTTATTTATTTATTTTTCCCAGGGGTGGCCTAGGTTTGTCTGGGGGCTGACCCAAATAACCAGAAAATCACTTTAAAAAACCCCCCAACTTTCAGGAGGGGTTTAATACATGATGAAGAAGGGGGAAAGAGTAAGAAAGCCCACCTTTTAACACTTCCTGTGCTGGTCACCTTTCACTATGGTGGGTACGTAAATACACCTTCAGTGCATCTGGGTCCATTGTCCGTCCCTAATTCCACAGTTAGAAGGCTAAAAATACAGCTGATCAGTTATGTAGATTTACAACGATTCATCTGAGGGTTTGTGACCGTTGTTCACTTCTTAGCCACTGCTCTATTACACATTTCCTGCGCTGGGCAGACATGTTCTGAGCTCAAGGTCAGTAGTGTTGCTGTCTGTCAGCCTCTTGTGATCAGATACACATGTCTGGGAGAGGGACCGGAGGAAAAGGAAGGAAGGGACTGCGTTTCTGGACAGGATTCAACTGTCTCATTGTCTTAAGCTACCTTAGGAATACAGGGTTCAGCGAGAGGATTAAAAATACACACAGCAACGCAGGCAAATCTACAGCATGTTTGTGCAATGTGCTTGGAAATTGTTAGCACTGGTGAGATAAGAAGTCTCCCCGGTACGATTACATTTATCCTGCATGGTCTCTAATGGTGGGGCAGAGGGGAGAGAATTATTCCATCGGAGAGGAAGGGCACTGATGGAACTATGCTGCAGATGGTGGGGGGAGTTAGGTGAAATATTCAAAAGTGCTTCGGTTATTAGGCATCACTGGAAAGTCAATGGAATTGAGGCGCCTAGGCCATTTAGGTGCTTTCTGAACATTTTATGTAGCATCTTTACAGATTTTAAGGCACGCGGCTTGGTTAAACACTGGGCCCTGCTCCCCCCCTTGCTTAATCACTTAAAGCTGTGCAGAGTGGGTGGCAAACATGGCTATTCTGACTTGGTAAGGCCAAGCAAAGGGCTTACTCCTATCCCCTGTTGTCTGCAATCAGTGGGACCTAAGCACATGCTGCCTGCAGTTAGACATGTGCTTCAGGACTTTGCTGAATGGGTATGTCTACATTGCAATCAGGAAGCGCAATTGTAGCACGTGTAGGGATACCCCAGCTAGCTTGCTAAAAATTATGTAGAGGGAGCAGCATGCACTAGCTGGCTGCGACCTGGGGTATCTACTCAGGCAGCTAGTCCAGGTCATGGCTATGCTGCTCCTTTTAGTGAGCTAGTTTAATCAAAGCTGGGTTTGTCTACACATGCTGCAGTCATCTCCTGATGGCCGGGCAGACATACCCCAAACTCTCTTGTCTACACTTAGGAATAACCCCAAATGCTCCAGATGGGTCAGTGCAGAACTCTAAGCAATTGGTGTAAACCCCTGCATATCCTTGTCTATTGTTAGGGTTCAGCACAAATGCCAGTTACACCAGTAACGGCAGCGGGGCTATTCAGCTTTACTGCACTGGCTGAAGCTAGTTTCCAGATGACCTGGATATTACTAGCGTGCAAGTGGGGGAGAAGGATCTCTGCCTTAGCTTCCCATTCACTTCCGTGAGCTCTGAATCAGGCCCTTCAATGAGAACCACGCGACCTTTTCTACCATAGGCTGAGAGTTACAAGGATGGATTTTAAAAGAGCCATTTGCAAGAGATGAGAGTTAGAGCTGATAACGAGAACGAACAGCTTCCTCTGGCTATCAAGTCTCATTTCCTATAATACAATCTACTTCTTTAAACAAAAAGCTTTTCTTATTAGGTTTTAACCTCCCCCCCCCCCCACTCCATGAAATATGGTTAGAAGACTCGACAAAGGGTCCTGTGGCACCTTATAGACTAACAGAGGTATTGGAGCATAAGCTTTCGTGGGTGAATACCCACTTCTTCAGATGCAAGCAGTGGAAATGTCGAGGGGCAGATATAAATGTTAGAAGACTGTAGGCACTAATAATACAGGCAGCTCCCTGTAGCCTGGACTTAGGTACCTATCTCTGAAACAGGGTGTGTGCTGCAGTCTTGTCACCTCCCTCCCCCCCCGATCAATGCACTGTGTTTTGTGGATCACATTCTTAGGGGCCCTTTCTCTCTCCCATTCATTGTGTATGGAGCCTAGATGCCTAATTCGGCTTTGTGGATCATCGTGCTGTTCATGTGATTTTTCTTCTAGGTGCCTAAAAGTTAGGTGCCATGACACTCAGCATTGTAACACATAAGTCCCTTCATGGTGTTTTTGAAAACTTTCCTCCTGGGCTTTATACCGAACTCTACCACTGACTTGCTGCCTGGCTCTGGACAGGTTACTTAGGGTCAGCTTTTCAAAAGTAGCCGTTAATTTTAGGTGCCTTAATTTTAGATACCTAAGGGGCCTGATTTTCATAGGTGCTGAGCACCCCACCCTTCCCAATGCCCAGAATAGAGATTCTAGATGCTCAGCACCTCTAAAAATCAGTGTTTAAAATGGGACGTCCCTCCCTCACCCATGCAAAAAAGTCACTTTCGAAAATGTAGGGTTTGTCTTTCTCTACTGCAGTTTTCCCATCTGTGAAATGGGGATAATAATAATTCCTGCTTCACAGTGGTGTGAGGATTGACATTTGGGACACTCAAATTCCAGTTGACTATGCGGGTGCATACAGCTATTATAGCATAATATGTAGGTTTGAAATTAAAACCCAGAGAAGAATGAATCCTTGCATGTGTACGTCCATTGGGTCAGAGGCGCCAGCAACAGAATGGTCCGTGGGTAGAGTGGTAGTTACACATGCAACCAGATAACTGAACTGTGCAACATATCACAACAAACAGGACACATAGTACACATTAAAAAAACCAACTAGCTGACAAAAACCAAGAGGAAGTGGAATTAGAGACACTAATCCAGATAACCGAAGGCAGCTATTCTAATGCTGGATCAGAGCTGGCTAACTGGAAGGCTGACAGTGATGCAGAATCAGCAGAAATTCTGACTGTGCTACGGAATTTAAAAATAAAGGTTTTTGAAAGACCCCCATCCAGAAAGCACCTAAGCATGTGAGGAGTCCCAGTTGTAGCCAGTGCGACTCTCATGTGTTTAAAGTTAAGCAATGTACTTAAGTGCATTTGCCAGACTGGCTCCTAAATTCATAGCAATTTCCTCCTCTGGGTTGGATCACAGTGGTGGATCCTGTGGAATCCTGAGCAGTTTTTGAGAGCACTTTGCTTGTAGGATGAAACTCACTCTCTATTGAAAATCCACACCGAGCTCTAAATGTTCCACCCTAGTCCCTCTTAAATCTTCAAAGCTCAAGTGAAATTTATGTGGTGCATTTGCTATGCATTAGCCCTCTGAACACGGATGACTTTCATGCAGATCTTTACAGATTTTGGAATGGGCATGGCCAGTGTTTCCTGGATGTTTTCAAAGGACAGCCAACACTGGATGTTTTCAAAGGACAGCCTGGTCTTAATGTTCGTCTCATTTAATAAAAAAAAATAGGGTACAGCAGCAAGAATTTTCAGTGAATTTTATATTGTGATTGAAAAATTGTCTCCTGCTTTGACATTTACTTTGCAGCAAAGGGATCATTATCTAGTCACAACATTCAATCCCACTTTCATGATCTCAGATTAATTGTTCATTTCAAATATTCATATGATTGGAAGGATATTCAATAGAAGAGTCAGCTGCATACAACACATTCAGAACGAACTTGTTACAACTAAGGGCAAGAGAACTGGCTTGGAAAATATGAGATTCCTTCCTCACCACAGTTACACCCAACCTGTGAAATCATAAAAACCCTTTGTCCGTTCCTAAAATGACACTCAAACCAAACATATTTTAAAGTTCTAAAATATTCAGTTAACAAAACTTCTTTCGATTTTTGCTACTGCCTCTGCACGGCTGAGTTCAAAGGTTGGATTAGAATCTGAAGTGTCATGTGAGAGGCCATTTTTGTGTTGTTTGGAGCCTAACAGTGATTTCAGACTGCTTAGATCTAGACCCAGCTCTGCAGCTGACTTGCTGCATGGCCTTGGGCAAGTCACTTAGGCCAAAATCTTTTTTTACTTCAGATGCCTGAATTAAGCGGCCTGATTTCCAGAGCTCAGCATCCACGGGCCAAGATTTTCACAAGTGATTAGTTGGTTTGGGTGCCCAACTTGGGACAACTGAAAGAGGCCTGGTTTTCAGAAAGCGCTGAGCCGCTGCTCTCTGGGTATCAGGCCCCTGTAAGGAACCTCACACTGGTCATCCCAAATCACTAGTAACTTCCGATAATCTTGTCCTGGATTTAATCAATTCTAACTCAAAACCCCCCCCCCCAAAACCCCCAAACCCCCAAACCACCCAAGGGTGAAATTCACCCCTGTGCTGAGACCCCCTCAAGTAATGCATGGGCCTTTGCTGGTCCTCTGTGAATTTCACCTTGGGCATGTCGACATTATGGGTTCTACAGTAGCACAGCTGCACCACCGTAGGGTAGTTGCTATGGTACTTTTATGACTGCCCATCACCACAGCATCTGAACACCTCACAATCTTTAGCATATTTATCCTCATCACATGCCTGTGAGGTTGGGCAGTGCTATTACCCCCATTTTACAGATGGTCAACTGAGGCACAGAGACACTAAGTGACTTGGCCAGGGTCATAAAAGAAGTCTGTGGTGGAGCAGGGAATTCCCCCCCAGGACTTTTGAGTCCCACGCTAGCACTCTAGCCATGGGACTATTCTTCCCCTAAGTCTGCTCAGAAGTCTCAGTCCGCAGGGAGGAAAATTTCCTTTAGTCAGTGGAGTAAAAGTTACTCGTCGTCTTGAAAAACAGCAAAAGAGAATTTGTGGGAGATATTTCAAATGGTGATTTGCCGCTTCAGGTGCTATTTGGTCTTCGTGTGTGAAAGCTTGGTGCTCAGAGGCAAGGGCTTGTGGCTGCCTTGGCTGATTTTCATCCCGTGCTCAAATGCTTACATGTCAGACTAACTTCCTGTTTTATTTGACAAGCTTTTCCACTGACCTTCTAAATGTCAGAAAGAATTAAAAACAGAAACCCCTGCTATGACTGCATCTTCTCCACTCTCTCTGGGGCGCATGCAATTAATGAAGGGGACTGTGAGGCAAACAGCCATTCCGGCTTGATCCAACACCTCCTGAGGTTCATGGAAGTCTTTCCGCTCTCTTCAGTGGCCACTGGGTCAGGCCTTGTACACAGAGGGCTATATTGCAGCTTTTAAGCCACAGTCTGTATTGGGCTAGCCTGTGAAGGGAGTGCACGGCAATCCCAGAAGGAATTCCATTTCATTCAGCCTGGATCCCTCTGCAGGATGCAGGGAAGAGCCCTCCAGGGCAGCCACCATGTGCTTCTGCTGTAGAGCATATTCCCCTCATGTTCGCCACACTGGCCACGATGGTGGGGGGGTGAAGCTCTAGCCCTACCATCATCCCAGGCCCTTTGGACAGCCTAGAGCAGACAGCTCACAAGCTGAGCCTTCATGAGCTTTCCTCATTAAAAACCCTAGCAACTCATCTGTGCTTTTGCGCCCGCTGTTGCGATCACTGGTGGAGCAGCACTAGTGGTAGCAGTGGTGGGAACGTTCAACCACCATGTCTTCTAGGCCTGCTCTTAATACAGGGTTAGACCACAAGATAGTTAACACAGCAATGATGGTCTGCACTAGCGCTCCTGTTGGAGCTGGGAAATATTTAAAGACGAATCATCTATAGGGCCCTACCGAATTCATGGTCCATTTTGGTCAACTTCACAGTCAGAGGGCTTTTAAAATAGCGAATTTCATGGTTTCAGCTATTGAAATCTGAAATTTCACGGTGTTGCAATTGCAGGGGTCCTGACCCAAAAAGGAGTTGTGGGGGGGAGGTCACAATACCGCTACCCTTACTTCTGCTGGTGGCGATGCTGCCTTCAGAGCTGGGGAGCTGGAGAGCGGCGGTCTCCGTCCGCCCAGCTCTGAAGGCAGCGCGGAAGTAAGGGTGGCAATACTGCAACCCCTGTAAAGTAATCTTGTGACTCCCCCCCGCAACTCCCTTTTGGGTCAGGACTCCCGATTTGAGAAACGCTGGGTCTCCCCCGTGAAATCTGCATAGTACAGGGGAAAAGCACACAAAAGACCAGATTTCACACGGGAGACCAGATTTCACGGTCTGTGACGCATTTTTCATGGCCATGAATGTGGTAGGGCCCTAATCATCTAGTATAGACACAGCCACACAGTCCTTGTGCTAAGAGAGCTCCAGCTCTCTCTTCCACCGTGTGCATGCAGACAGAAAAGCTATAACATGGCTGCACAGTGCCATGCAGCAAATTCCAGCCACCGGTTCTTACACATGCCTCTTAAAGAACTGTTTGTTTGTCCAGTCTATTTTCTCACTTAAGTTTGGCACTCTTGACTCACTTCTTTTAAAACCCAGTTAGCACCCGCATGGCCCATCCAAAAAACAAACACAAAGCAGAGAAATCAACAGCCAGTCACAGGAGTTACCTGAGAGAACAACGAAAGAATCCCAGCAGGAGTCTAACCTTGATTGACAAAGGAACTCTGATGACCCTGTTTTAAGGCTGACTGACAAAGGAAGCCCCAGCAAGATGCGCTGGTCAGGTACCCTATGTATCTATGACTAACTCACTGAAGTACTATCCCTGCAAAAGCTCCCCCGCTGCCCCGCATTTCAAATGGAGTTTAAAGCCATGTCCCTTTCACATGTTGGTTACATGAAAACAACCTGCAATGCTCTGAGACATCACTGTCCTTTTCAGATTGTTGGGAAGGATTTCAAATAATACATTGATCTCGGTTGCCATGCATCAGCTTTTGAGGAGGAGTCTTCGATGAAATCAACCAGGAGCACTGACCCCAAAAGCCAAGAGCTTTCATGAAGTTAATTCACATTTCTCTTGGGAGAAGACACCTACTAAGCCTCATCGGGAAGGATCAGTGCAACCAAGTTTGATTTTGAAATTGAAAATTCCAATAAGGGTTGTGTTTTCGTGAGAGCAGGGCATTAGGGAGAAAACAGCAAATGCTGCATTTTTTGGGGTGTTTTTTTTGTGTGTGCGCAAAATTGGACCAATTTTGTAAAATCAAAATGAAGCACAAAAAACCCTGGAAGGGCAGGTCCCACTGTGGTGTGATAGGCCCTGATCCTGCAGCTGGCTCCAGATAAGAAGAATTTTGTGCCTGTATGGCAGGGGTAACAATGTGTGTAGCGGGCGTGCTGCGAGCTATTGAACCAAACTGTGAACCCTGTATATGACGGAAACCACTTCAAGTCAGGGGGTGCTGCTGCACCCCTAGTTCCAGCACCTAGGCTGACTTCCATGGGTGGTTCACATTGGCATGGGAACGGGTTTCAGAGGGGTAGCCGTGTTAGTCTGTATCCGCAAAAAGAACGAGGCGTCCTTGTGACACCTTAGAGACTAACACATTTATTTGGGCATAAGCTTTTGTGGGCTAAGGCCCACTTCATCAGATGCATGGAGTGGAACATACAGTAGGAAGATATATATATATAGAGAGAGAGAGAGAGAGAACATGGCAACCCCCATCTTTTCATGTTCTCTGTGTGTGTGTGTGTGTAATGTATCTTCCTACTGTATGTTCCACTCTGTGCATCTGATGAAGTGGGCTGTAGCCCACTAAAGTTTATGTCCAAATAAATTTGTTAGTTTCTAAGGTGCCACAAGGACTCCTCGTTCTTTTTATTGGCATGGGAGTCTGCCATTGCAGATGATACAGTTGCAGCATCATGGATTCGTGGGACATTAGGATGCCAGTTGCCACCCAACTGCACTGTTGCAATGGAACAGCACACCATTGCGCCATGACATCATAACGGGGGCTCTGTGTTCAGGCCTCCTTCAGTGCACAGGGCTCAGATTTGTGGAGCCATCTTGAGTCACTCTCTGCTCACAGCCCTCTGCACTGACACATTTCTGACCAGAATGATCGCACCACGCAGGAGGCCAGCGTCTGGGAAACAGCCCTGCATTCTCTGTAACATGCGGTGACTCTTTAAAGTGTGCTCAAGCCCCTAGGTGCTCTTATTGAAGGCAGTAATGGGCATCTTGTAGGTGTGTAGATAATGGCCTCTGTGAGGCACAGAAGCAGTGAGTCACCGTTGAGAAAGATATTGCATAGCTGGTGAAAAATGAATGGGGTGGGGGTGGGGGAAGGGGAGAGTACTGAAGACGTAGCTTTTCCTCCAAAGACTTGGGGACAGATTCTTATGTACTCTAAAACCTCTTTGCATTGCCAGACTGGTCCAAAAAGAACCCATTGGCAGAGTGGCATAAAGTGGTGCAAATGAGAACCAGGCTATTTCTGAGCAAACTCCTCCGCTGATATATATTAGCATTTCTCCATTGAAGTCAATGGCCCTATGCCAATTTACACCGGCTGAGGACTTGGCCCTTTGGACAGATACTCATAGACACTAAGGCGACTTTACACCACTCCAGCAGCATAAACACCATGAAGGTAACATGCTGGGTGTATATGTGATTGACATTTAGGCTCATTGTAAGGCTCCATATACACTATCAGCCTAAATGAGAATCGGACCCCGCTCCCCTCGAATGTTTCAGAACGGTCTGAATTCTGACTCAGAGAAATGATTGCAGTTTATACACTGGTAATATACAGTGATCTGACGTTTACTATTAATTACCAACCACACTCATTTCAAGCATGCGATGAAGGAAAATACTTTTTGTGGAGAATAAGCTAAAAAAATCATATGTGGAGAGGAATGTGGTTCTTGCTAGAGAAATCAGAATAATACTGTGTCATTCTATAGGACCCTTTGTTCAAACAACTTGACAAACATTAATGAATTAAGTCTATCTCTGTGGCTTCAATCAAGTCAATGCACCTCTCTGGTTTAATTTCTCCACTTGTAAAATGGAGCGAACAATCAGTCACCTTACATGGGGTCTGGGAAGCTCGCTTCATTTATTTTTAACCTCGTATGAAGATGAAAAGTGCTAACTATTAGCTAGAATTACACTTACATAGGATGGAATTCACCTCTGTACAGAAGGCCGTATGCACTACTTAAGTTCCACTTTATCCTCAAAACAGTGGTGCCTAGACCTTTGCACTGCCCTCTACACGGGGGTGAATTTCACCAATATATTATTATTGAGAAGAATCAAGAATAAAAGCTCTTATTGGAGACAATGCTGAGATCATCAACCATCGTGCTGACCAACACTGTCTCCTGTGCTCTCCCTGTGTCTGACTGTCTGCATCCACCTGTTGTCTCTTGTCATCTGTTTAGATTGCAAGCTCTCTGAGGTAGGGACCCTCTTTTTGCTGGGTGTTTGTAGAGCGCCTAGCACTATACATGCTCCATGATCAGGGCTCCTAAGTTGCTACGGTAACAAAACAATAATGTTTTATATTAGTGCAAAACAGGAGAAATAGAACTTGGCAGCAAAAATCCTGTCCTTCCCCCCCAAAATAAGGTATAGTTTAGGAAAATAAATGTACGGCTTTATGCATCACAGGTGTCCCCAATGTTACTGAAAACATCCCTTCCATAATCATGAGGAAAATACAGAGCACTTTGCTCTCAACTATTGATGGTAGAAGTTACGGATGGGCGTAAGTGCTTTGCTAAATCAGGGTGTTAATGAGAACTGGATCAGATCCTAGTGGAGTAAGAATTGTTTATTTTTTGTTGGGATGGGGGTGGAGAAGATAATAAGTTCTGTGCTTTTAAGAACCGAGAGAGGAACAATATGTCTAATGCACTCCCACCTCTCCGGCAGAAATTATTTAGCAGTCACTATCCACAAATGATTAATTCTGAACTATCATGAACTGCAGTGCCTACTTAATAATATGTAAAAGGAAGAAATGACACTTGCTTTAAATTGCTTGTAATAACGGTGACGGGAAGAGTGTATGTGAAATATGGTTAAAACCTCTTTCAGTGTCAAGCTATTAAAGGTCTCGCTGTTTATCAGAGGTACATATCTTCAATTTTGCCTCTAAGCTTCTAGGTTTGCTCAGCGGCAGAGTTAACCTTTTATCAGTATTTCCATAATGATCCTCCCATTGACAAGCATTGACTTGCATGACATTGGCCTGGCATGAAACAACACACTAGACGCCCCCCAGTCCCAAAGACATTTGACAAAGTCGGGGGGTGCCCGGGACACAAATAAACAAAATCTATTTGACCAAACAAAAGTGCTCTCTTTTAAAAGTTTTGTCCTATTGGCTGATGTGTTTGAGGTAGAGCCATGACACTTCTCCCTGACCCCCATCTACTTATCTTTTGAAGCTGCTCCAGTTTCTGGTGAAGTCATTGGGAACAAGATCAGCCCTTTGCCCCCGAGGCAAATTACCAGCGAGACGGACAAGAACAAACAAATGTTCTGTTGCTTGCATTTATTCTGATATCGAAATGAGCTAAAGTCCATCGGGCCCTGGCAAGTTGCTAATGCCTCCTGGGATATTGTAAAGGATCGACAGCCCTGCAATATAGAGTTCTGAGATGCAGGATCACGGGGATCAGTGTACTCCCGCTGACTTGTCTCCAGACCAGGAACTCATCACATAATGAGTTTATTTGTATGTTTAAATGCAGGATTCCAGGAAGGGCAGCTAACCGCATAAAGGTGCAATGCAGCTCTTTCCCTGCCCCCGAAACAAGGTGGGTGTACAAGAAAAACTTCCACCGGGAAGCTTTCATTCTGCTCTTGACTGGTGCTTACGCAGCAAACATCCCAATGACTCATTGACCTTGGCATGGTTGTTATAAGCAACCTTTGCATGAGGATGCACCATGCTTAAACAGTTTCCCTAGTCTCCAAGGCACAAGTGTCCTGGTTGTCAATGTGGCAGAAATGTCTTTTTGTTTCACCTCTCGGCTCCCCTCCCACCTCCTCAAGAAACAGGATTGCTGTGAAGACAGGCCAAGCTGTGGTTTATGTATAAAATACCTCCAAGCAAAGATGCAGAGTTGCTGCAGCCACAGCACTTTAGGTTGTGATCTTATCACAGGGGCAGGCTTGGTCAGCACTTGAGTCAGATGGCCTCTTTTGCAAGCACGGCAAGAACTTGTGATGGCAATTCAATGGGCGTCTCTCTTCTCTCTAAGGCCAGGATACAGCAATTTGACCTTGCAGATCCTGGGCAAAATTTGCAAAAGTGTTCAGTGATTAAGATCCTAAGTCCCATTTTCAAAAATCACTTAAGGCCAGATTTTCAAGGACTAAAGTCCATGTGAGTTAGAAACCTAACCTGCTTTGGCGCTTTTGAAAATTCCACTAGGTGCCCATCTGCATCTTTAGACAACTAAATTCCTTTGAAAATCTGGCCCTTATGATCTTAAGTTCCTAAGTCATGTTTGAAAATGGGACTTAGTCATTTAGGCACGTTTGAAAATTTTTACTCTTTGTCTTTTAATATTTCTTCTGTCCACATACATCTAATTTGTCCCATCATACACTCTTGTCATTCTTGGTGCAAATGCCTTCTCTGAGATGCATGGAACAATCTCCCTATAACTCTTTGCCCAGTCAACCATGCAGATTTCCAGCTCTCCTCTGAACAGTTTTCTTTCCTCCCTTCTCTGATTGTTTAGTTCCTTCTGTTTATTATTTCATGTTGTAACCATATTATTTAAATCTGTAATGCATTTCATAATACAGATTGCATTAAAAGCACTATACAAAATAAAGATGGTGTATTACAGCCAATCTATCTGAATGATTACTCCATTTCCCTTTTTATTCACCTTTCTCATTTCCTCCAATTGGTTTCACTCCGTTATTTTTACCCCAAAAAAAGAAAGACGGTAAGATATGTGAGAGACAAGGTGGGTGAGGTTATATCAGACCTGAAGAAGAGCTCTTTGTGGCTTGAAAGCTTTTCTCTCTCTCATCAACAGAAGTTGGTCCACTAAAAGATATTGTGCCCTCATACCCAGAGACCAACACAGCTGCAACAACGCTGCAAATAGTAGGAAATGCATTCAAAGACAGAGTTCATTTCCTAAAGGGACATGTTCTCTTTTTCTTAGAGAAGAAGGATGGTCTTGTGATTAAGATACGGACTGAGCCTCGGGTATGTGAGTTCAATTCCTAGTTCTGCCACAGCAAGTAACTTCATTTCCCTGTGCGTCAGTTCCCCATCTGTAAAATGGGGATATCGATACTTCCCATTTTTGTAGTCTATCTGGACTTTAAAGATCTTTGAGATAGGGACTGTTTTTGACTATGTGTATATTCTATGCCTAACACAATGGGGCTTTTAGGCACCACCGTAATACAAATAAAATAATACTAATCCCTCAGTCCTGGAGCAGAATTTTTAGTGAAGTCAATGACAATTCCATATGTGGAATGATAGTGGAATATGGCCCCAAATGTATGTTTGCTGAAACCTTTCTCCAGTGTTCCTTCCCTACAGCTGCTAACTTAATTGCAGTATCTGTGTTCTATTGCACAGCACAGCCCTATGCTTCCCTCTTGGATCCATTCCAGCACAGATGTACACAATTGTTCAGAGGCCTCAATGCTGAACCTAGGAACTGCAGCATATGAACTAGACCATTTCATTACTCAAGCGATTGCTCAAGCCAGGATGCAGAATTTCATCTGTTAAAAGCCAGAGTATGCAAAAAGCCTTCTGTCTCATTACTTCCAAAAGCAGTTAAATAGGTATTCAAAAGGGAAAAAATAAGCACTACAGAGAGAAAAGCAGATCTGGATGAGTAATTTGTAAGGGATTGCTTATTCAATTAATTATGCCTCTTTTTTTTTTTTTACTGTTCACCGAGTGAACAGATTGGGATCTTCAACAAATTTGCTATTTAAAATTGTTGACCAAATAATCCCTTGGTCTGCAGCTTGCTTCTGAGTGTTCAGTATGTGAAATGGAAGTGGTTTTGATTAGACATGTGGTACTACGCATATTTGTATTACAGGAGAAGCTACAAAGAGTCCTGTGGCACCTTATAGACTAACAGACGTATTGGAGCATAAGCTTATTCACCCACAAAAGCTTATGCTCCAATATGTCTGTTAGTCTATAAGGTGCCACAGGACTCTTAGTCTGGATCTGTAGAAGCTACAAACACGGCTACCCCTCTGATACTTGTATTACAGGAGCATGCAGAGGCTCGAGCCAGGATCAAGACACCGTTGTCTTGAGTGCCGTACAAATGAAGTCCCTGTCCCAAATAGCTTGTGGGCATGGTACCAGTCTATGCTGTTCCATGGCTGGATGTGATTGGCTCCAGCATGATTACATACTTGAAATTCACTCTCTTCCAGTGCACCCTTAAAAACTGCTCTGTCAAGGAACATTCCCACCAATAAACACGTTTAGAGATGGAATTCATCCCTGCACAGAAGGTCAACAGAAGGCTCAAAGCACTACTTGAATCCTCCTTAAGTCCCACTAAAGCCCAAAGAGCTTAAGTGATGCACAGACCTGGTGCTGTTCCTGTGGACAAGGATGAATTTCAGCCTAGAATATTTGCAAAGAGCTAGCGGGGGCACGCACATGGGGGAAGTGAATTTATTTCAGGCTCCAATTATTTTTTTCTCAGTATTCTCCCAGCATTAGCGCAAACCCTAGAGGGATAGGAGGGTTTCACAGCCTCTTTACTGAAATGCTGCTCTGTTGTTCTGTCTGTTACTAGGCAAACATGTTTTAACAGCACAGAAAACACGTTTGGAACACAGGAGAGGATTTCACTATGTAGAAATTGGACTGAGTCCCTCTAATTTGAGGATCATCGTGAAGTAATAAATACCCATATTCTAACTCCTGCTGGTACGCCATAGCTACTGAGGGCCAAAGCATAACAACAACGCCTTGGTTCTGCTGAGGTGGGGGACAGGAAGTGGTGTAGCTTTGTGTGTTGACTCCTCTTTGGCCCCCTGGATGATTCAGTGCTGAGCTCAACCGGGTGTTCTCTGTGGGAACGTGGGGTCGTGTATGGTAGGGGAAGCGGCAGAGTTGATCTAGTGGGATGGAAGCCTCGTGGATCCATTGTGAACTTCCTGAATATACTAGTCGCACATGGAACTCATTCCCTCTCGGTGTCCCAGTCTGTTCTCCTACAGTGAGGGCTGAGTCACATATAGGGTATGTCAACACTGTCGAACTGGGTGCCTCCAGCATGTGCCTATTCTCTCAGATGGGCACACGCTCAAGGTGGCTAATCCCACCTGCCGTTTGCACCACCACGGCTGCACTCAGTAGGGTGTTAGCTCAACCAGAGCTAGCTTGTGTGGAGATGTGTCCTCGAGCTGGGAATTGCAGCCCCAGCTCGAAGTGCAGATCTACCTAGAGAGGTTGATAAGCCCGCTACAGCTTGGGCTAACAGAGCTGGGCTTTGGCAACAGAGGCTCATGCTTTTAGAACCAGCGGTCCCAGGTTCAATCGGTCGACTGACCTACCCAGAGCCACGGCAATTATATTTAAGCCTTATGTATTTTTCTTGTGGTTGTCATTTATAATGTGGTGGTACCTAGAAACTTGAATATGAAAATCTCAGCCTCAATCATTGCACAGAAATGAGCATTTGGATAAAAGGCTTCTTCTGGGAAGCACTGAAGCAGCAATCTTGTGGGAATCATCCCGACAACATGCTCTGTACTGCTTATAAACCCTGCACTTTTTGGATCCTGACCACTGACCTGTGGATTATTCCATAATAGCACACCACTGGCAGCGGCAATTACCAGTCTGCTTTTAGTTCTGTTTTGCTTCTTACTTACATTTTAATAACCATTTAATTGCAACACTATCAGCAGACTGGAATACGGTGCCAAGAGCTATGTTATACACTGAGTCATCCAATTGCAGCACAAAGTTTATCAGTTATAGTATCCTGTTGTATGTAAAGAACTAGCTGGTTCCCCTCTCCCGAGTCCAAATACTTTATGATAATTAACCTTTAAGTTTCAGGGTATTTTTGCTACCTGTTCTTTGGATTTAACCTCTCCCAGCTGGTCTATCTAGGCTTTGGTTTCATTTTTATGTACTGCAACTATGAAGCAAGCTTTCATTAAGCAAGGATGTGAACTGCATGGTAACCAGGTACTCAGCCGAAGGTAAAATAGCTGGCTGTCAAACTAGACATCACTGTCATAGAGGTAATAATTGTTTTTATCTTTCATATCAAGCATTTCTTTCCCCCATCTAGGCTGAGTAATATGCTAGTGCATTTCCATCCAATCTGGGTGCATTAAGTCATTGCTTCCTCAGTATGCCAGTCTGCAAGCATCCTGTTTAAATGCTACATCCCACTTTCTATATATGGCTATAGATCATTGACACACATATACAGCATAAGTAGGACAATTGGAAAACGCACATTGGATTTTGAGTGTGTGTATGTTCTAGTGAAAGCCATGGTGGTCATATGAATCATAGATGATGTCTGTCCTTAAAATCATGTGCATCCGTGTACCTATAAAAAACTGTACAGAAAATAGTTGGAAACCAGCCGAGTTCTGATATCTCAACTACAAAAGGCAAATCTAGGCAGATCAAGCAATCATCCAAATTCCCCTCCTTTGTTTTACGGCCTAAAGTACCCCACTCAGTAGGGGCTTGGTGGGGGTCAGTATTACATTATATTTAGGCTGCTGCCTAATGACTTTTAAGCACAGCTAAGAAATATTACAAAAGATTATTGCTAGATTGTGCAAGAAAAACACAGGACGTTGGATTACAAAGCTCTGGGGTTTCTGAACACTGCTTCCACTGAGGTCACCGGCATGTAGATGACAGAAATGACTGTAGGTGACTGAATGAGCTAAAGTAACTGCTGAGGGATAACCATGGTCAGATAATGTCTCATCGGGAATGTGGTTTCTAATTGCACCTCCCTGAAGTCCAGTTTCCTGTCTAGCTGGGTCAAGCCGGGCCCCCAAAACTTCTGAAGCAATTTCTCACCACAATAGGCGGGTCCATTCAGCAGCGAGGCCTGGCCCTGCTTCCACAGTCCTGTGAATGGGCTTTAATTTTTCGATGCATGCACAGCGCCCGGAATTTGGGCGCTGCCTCTGCCTTGACAGCGTTGCACATCCTGACATCAACACCATGACCCGGGATGAATAACAGCAGTCCCGAGCCGCCGTAAAATACCAACGCCCCGGCCCGGGCTGCTGCAATGGATGCTCATTTCTTCACCTGCCTGGAAAGCCCTGGTCCCTCCAGCACCAGCCTTCCAGAGCCTCAGTGCCCTTCCCTGGCCGTGACTATGCACCACACGCCCCAGCTCGCTGCAAACGGACACCCCAGCCTGCAAACCACTGCAGTGAATGGCTCTGCCGCTGCAGCTCGGAGCGGAGCCTCTCCTCGAAAGCCTCCCTCCCCTCCCCCCGCTTCCTAAACCAACCCATCCTCCGAAAAATGAAACCGGCCAAGGCCATTTGGCCCGAGACGCACCTGCACTACCTAGCGCGATGCGCCCACCGCGGGCAGCGGCGCATCGCATCGCGTTCTCCTGCATCGCCAACCAGAGAGACACGCGCCTGGATCAACATGCAAACCAGAAAATGCAACCCCCCCCCCCTCCCTTTTAACCAGCTAGCCTTTATTACCAGGAAAGAGGGAGGGGGAGTTAGTAAAGATGTCCCAACTTACGCCCTGGCTTTGGGAAATCCCATTGATAAAAGGATATCCAGAGACGACCCGTGTTTGATGGTCCCCGTTCGGTGTTGTCTGTTCCTTCTGGGGGTGACTTTGCTGTAGAGATCTTCTTTGGCAGCCATGGTGTGTTGTGTGGAGTTGTTGTACTGGGCCATCATTCAGCCATCGCAATACACACAAAACAACACACCGGGGTTAAAAGAGAGAGAGAGAGAGAGACAGCTGATCCACACACCGAGAAAGGCAAGCGGCTGCTGTTGTATTGGGGTGTGTGTCTCTCTCTGTCTCAGCAGCTGAGCGTGGAAACATACAGCTTCCTGGTGTAAAGCAACCCCCCCCCCCCCGCCCTTCCCCAGCTTTCACAAAGTCATCGCTGTGACTGGACTAGCTCCCCGGTTTAGAAGTCTCTTTCCCACTCTGTGCCACACATGTGCGGCAAATGAAAGCCATGCAATCGCACTTCCTCCTCTCGAAAAGTCAGGAATTTGCTATGAGTAATTTCTGAATGGATCAGAAAGGCAAAAAGAAGCCCTTGTGGGCAGGCTTTGCCTTTTCCTCTCCTGGAAACCCTCCCCTCTCTTAAAGCTGCAGTGGATTTTATATCAAGCAGCAGACATTAAACCGGTGTGCGTCGCTGAATGCTTTGAACAAGCACTGCTGTTTTTGAACCAAGCCCAGTATCCCAGTTTGTGGGGCTGCTTTTGTGAACCTAAAAAGCCAGTTCCTCAAAATATCCCTACATGGTTGGTTGCATTGGACAGCTACATTCAAATGTGTCAACTCCCAGTACTTGTTCCTGCTTTTTGATCTAAGCATGAAATCGCAAAAATAAAGTTTTGTCATGGGATATTTGTTTGGAGAAACTGAACATCTAAATTACAACACTGGCTTCTTGTTATTGTAGCAAATCCGTGGCCATTTTAGGACTCGCTGTTGTCATTTTAAGGCTGCATATTAGGAGATTCCCAGCATCAGGGGACAGACTTCAGCTCCTCCTGCTCTTGAAGCACAATTCCTACAGTCTGAACATCTCAGTCTGCTCCTAACACTATAGGGTCTATGACCCACAGTTGTGCAGTTCTGATTGCAGCCAAGAGAGAGCAATGATCCACATGCAAACTAGCTAACTTGTCGCCATATTAAACCCAGCGATTGCTGGACCCAATCAAAATGAAGATTTTAATAATTATGTTATTTTAAGAAGCATGGAAAGTTATCATAGGCTGCATGGCTTGGACTTGAATTATGCAGAAATGCCCATCACCTTCCACATAAATAAATGGAATGGGTCGGGCTAGCCAGGAATGCGCACTTTGTCACCATCAGCCTCCTTGGGGCTCTGCCTAAGGCTGTCGGATGAGCAAGCTTTGCTGTGGTAGCCATGACAGTAGGCAACTTGTAGGCAATGGTTAAAGCAGATTGAAACAAGAGTGGGAAGCTCTCATCACACCGGCCAATGAGCAGAGGCAGCTATTGAGGGAAAGGGGATGCTTACCCAAGCCAGATGGAGCAGGGTAAACTCCCCCTTGGCTTTAGAATGGCAATGGGGGAGCTTTACTCTTCTTCTAAGCTTCTCCTTTTAGGTGAGAAACATAAGAATGGCCATACTGGGTCAGACCAATGGTCCATCTAGCCTAGTATCTTGTCTTCTGACAGTGGCCAATGCCAGATGCTTCAGGGGGCCCAAACAGGACAGGGCAATTATCAAGTGATCCATCCCCTTACTTTAACTCCTATTTGTAGCCCTTGGATCATCCTGCACAGCCCGCCATTCCTAGCTTGTCAAATATTGCCCAATGGCACGTCTATTCTGCGTGGGTTTGCCTCCTTCCTTTAATGCCTGCTCCTGTGTAGGACTCTTTCCTTCTCTTCCAACTCCCCTCCACCCTTTTCTGGTCTTTAGCAAAGTGGGTGTTTTGCTCTTTAGTGCAGAAGTATTTTTGAAGTTTGTGTGCTATTGTATTTGAGTTCAGGGTATCACACTTTAGGGTGTGTGGGAGGTGGACCAGGGAGATTATTCTCGAGATATCCTATCTATGCAAATCTTCCTTCCCTACATCTCTCCTTTGTCTCCTTTCCCTCTAGTTTTTCCTTATTCCCCTCCCCCCCTCCACACACACATTCTCAAACTTCTCAGTCCCTCTCTCTTCAAATATTTGTCACCCCTTCTTTCCCACCCATAAACAACAAAGGGGCCAGTATTGCCAACTCTTGTGATATATAGTGTTTTTATTAAGGTCTTAGCTCCTGGAGGGAATCATGTTGTTATGTAAGAATCTCAGCTTTCATTTAAAAAGAAGAGTAAGATTTTAGCTCTTGTGGTTCAGAGAAAAGCCTGAAAGGTTGGCCCCTTAAAAGAGAAGGCAAATAAAAAGAACCTCATACTTATTATTTGTATAAATTTTGTGATTTTTTTTAAGCCAATGTCATGGGGGATTTTGAGAGGGGGAATGACTCATGATTTTTAAGTGTTTGGGGTTGGCAGGATTGTTCCCACGGTCATTAATAACATTTGCAAAAAGGAATTGAAAAGAAATGCTCTTGTTAATTTCATGTCACATGTGCAGCTCCTCCAAGTCACAGAACCAGTGAAGTAAGACAGGGGTCTCCAAACTTTACGAGACGAGGGCCATGTTAGATTTTTGAAGGGGCTTCGCGGGCCGGCTTTAGGGAGTGCAGGGCCCGATTTCGATGGGGCCCTGCTGCCGAAATACCGCCGAGGCGGCAGCAGTGTTTGAGCTGCCGCCGAAGTGCTGCCAAGGCAGCGGCAGCAATTGGTTGGGGGGCTGGACAAATTGAAGTTGCGGGCCAGATCTGGCCCTCGGGCCGTAGTTTGGAGACCCCTGAAGTAAGAGATGGAAAAATGACTCTTCAGATCCCCCCTCTGTCTCCTTGCCAAAGCAGGAAAGTTCCCAGCTGTGTGTTTCCCTTAGTGCTTCAGCCAAAGTCAGGGTGACAGAGAGCAGCATTTTGTGATCAGCCCATCAGCGTTAAACTGGCATCTGTGTTCTCGCAGTGACAGCAGGGTAACGTCCCATCAAAATTAAAGCACAAGTAGACAATATACAAAACACCACTTGCTCCACTCCGTATTTGTTTCAAAGTCACTTTGAACCTCTTTGATGTTCCCAAAACAAGAAGGCTGGGCTGGTGTAAATCAGGAGGAACTCCATTCGTGACAGTGAATGAAATCCTGGTCCTGTTGAAATCAATGGGACCTTGGCCATTGAGGTCAATGGGACCAGGATTTCACCCAATGGTGTTACTCTGCTCTAAGTGAGACAAGAATCAGGCCACTAGTTTCAGTAGCAGTTTTAATGGCGGAAGCACCATTCAAATTACAGATTATTATCTGTTTTACCATAGCACCTAGGAGCCCTCGTCATGGACTTGGTCCCCATTGTGCAAGGTGTTGCACAAAGATTCCATTTGCACTGGATCTGTGGCTGTAATGGATGAGATGTAAAAGCCCAAGTTAGCATCAATCCTTTCTATTACCCAAACTCCCCAACTCCCACAGCGAACTAAATCCTGCAAACAGCTGTCTAGAACAGTCTGATAAGCAAATATAACAAGCAGGAGAGTTGGTGCTAGCCAGCAGAGATCTGCAGAAATTATTGTATTTCTTAACTGGATCTGGATATGCTCCAGGTACTGCTTGATTTTCTTTGCTCCAGATGTATTACTTGACCTTCAAATAATAATAATTTGTTATTGCAGTAGCTCCCAGAGGCTTTAACCGGGTCAGGGCTCCATTGTGCTAAACACAGCACAAATGTATAGTCAACGACAGACCCTGCACTATAGCATTTATAGTCTAAGGCCTGATCCTGCAATTCATTGACTGTAGATGGACTGCTGCACCCTCATGCATCCCCTCTGAAGTCAATAAGGGTGGTGTCAATTCAGATATTTCTTGGGGGAAGGGCGAGAGGGAAAAGAATTCTGGTACCCATCTGCCCTTGGTACTCTCCTTGAACTGCAATCATACCCCATGATTGTAGGGATAGATATACTCTGTGAGCTGGTTGAAATTTTTCAAAAAAACATTGTTTCATGTTTTCCCCACTCACCCACCACCCAAACTAAAATATTTTCTGTTTTCTAAATTTTTCAGATACCTTTTTTTAATGAAACTTGAAAACAAAAATATTTCCAGTGGTTTGATTTTTCATGTTTTGGGTCTTTCCTTCCCGCTCCCTTCCCCTTTCTTCAGTGACAAAACAGAAGAAGGGGAAAGGTAGAAACAACCACCGAAAAGCTGAACATTTTTTGATCCTGACACTTTTCAATAATTTTTTTGGGGGGTGAAAAATTCCTAACCCATGAAAAACCGGTCCCTTCCAAAATGTTTGAAAATTTTCACACCCCCCCACATTAATTTCATTTCTCCACCTGCTCTTCTCTCTATAAGACTTATGAAAGTGCTTAACCTTATGCACTGAGAGTAATTCTATTGATTTACCACACACAATGCACATATGTATGCCTGTGCAGAATACGGGCAGACGTATGTCCCATGCTAAAATGCTATTTTACTACCATCTTATAACAGTGGTCCTCAGTGAATCGCAAATATTATTCGTTCGCCTCCTACAGGAAAAGTGCATTAAAGGGGTCTCTTTCTACCACTTCCTTCAATGGTGGAAGAAATGCTACAGAACCATTTATATTTTATTTGGGGTGGAAGTCCTCTGAAATAGCCACATGAAGTCAGTGGGAGTTTTGCTGTAAACTTCATAGAATCATAGACTATCAGGGTTGGAAGGGACCTTAGGAGGTCATCTAGTCCAACCCCCTGCTCAATAGGAGCAAGATCATGCTCTTTAAGAATTTAGGTCAAGACGACCCACCTTTCTGCGCTAGTGGAGTGGTTTACTGACTAACAATAGAAATATGGTGAAATAAACACCACAAGAGCAGGAGACATAAAGCAGGGGGGTGCGGGGGGAAGGTGTTGTCTTCCTCTTTCACAACTTCCTCCTCCTAAAAGGGTCCCAATACTTTCAGAAAAAGCTCATACAAGAGTCTGCATTTGAATAATAATAATAATAATTATTATTATTATTAGACAGACCAGGTGGGGGAGGTAATATCTTTTATTGGATCAACTTCTGTAGATGAGAGAGACAAGCATTTGTGCTTCTTGGAAGCTTGTCTCTCTCACCCACAGACGCTGGTCCAATAAAAGATTTTACCTTCCCTATCTTGTCTCTGTAATATCCTGGGACCAACATGGCTAAAACTATTGCAGCCAATTATTATTATTATTTATTTGCATTGCTGCAGCACCTTAGAGCGCCAGTCATGGACTAGGATCCTGTTGTGCTAAGCACTGCACAAAAACAGAAGAAAAAGGTGGTCCCTACCCCAAAGCTCCTGGAGTCTAAACCTGATCCAAAAATAGTTAATTAAACAGTAAGATATAAGAAGACGTGTTTTTAGGCCTTTCGGGTCCTGATCCTGCAACCACTTGCACACTGGAGTAATTTGACTGACACAAATATACTAAAGGATTAAGAGTGTGTGTGTGTGTTATGTTAACAATTTGTTAAAGTGTTTGCAGGATCAAGCTTTTGAACACACACACACACACACACACACAAACTAGAGCTGGTTGAAAAAATGCAAACAAAAAATAATAGTCGCAAGCTTCTTTTGCATTTTTTCCATCAAAATTATATTTCAATAGAAAATTTAGTCAATGTTAAAAAAATTGGTTAGCTGGTTGAAAAGCACCAAAAAAATGGGTGAAAAAGTAATCAAAATTTGCATTTTTTGTTGTGGATTTTTTTTTGCGGGGGGAGCAAAAAATAGAAATTCAGCAAATTTCAGCCAGCTCTCTCTGTAATTCTGAATTTTTCTTTGGGGGTGACATTGTATGGCTGATGCTGCTAGCAACTTACAGGCTTACCTAGACAAGTTCTGCTGTTTGGGGAATGCAGTTGAACGACATTCCTGAAGTCCATTAGCGTTAAAGCCTAAGACAACTTTGTCCAGATCTTACACCTCTCTGTGTTCCAATAACTGGGCTGAAATGATGATTGAATAGGGTTCTGCTTAGTGGGGAGACTTTTCTTCATTTTGCTGGCATACAGCTGTCTAACTATTAATATGCCCATCTCTCCAGTCACCATAATATTTGAGTCCCTCCAGAGTATTTAAAAATAAAAACAACTTCTAGTTTGCTATTGGAGAACAGGAATCCATATTTTGTCCAGATGATATTAGAAGGATTGTCCTTGTTTAACCTCAGGTTTTTGTCCTGAGTCTCAGGCTTCATTAGCTCCTCGGGACTCGCCTTTAAAGATCAAACCATTTGGTGCCACAGAGCCCATGGCCCCAGGCACTGCAACAGGAATACATGGGAAAGGGCCAGTTCTCTGCTAGTGTAAATTGTCATAGTTCCATTGGCTTCAATAGACATCAGCTGAGAATCTGGCCCAGATTGTCCACACAGGCCACAAAGAAGGAAGAGCTTGATTGTACTTGCCTGGGCTTACTTCAAGTTGGGGAGATATTTTCCTGATTAAAAATAAAATCCCACAATCCTTCCATTTGCCCCCAAAGAGAAACAGACCGACAGATCCTGGTTAGGGTTGGGGTTTAGAGCAAGCCAGTCATAGGGTGACCAAATGTCCTGATTTTATAGGGACAGTCTCGATATTTGGGGCTTTGCTTTATATAGGCACCTATTACCTCCCAACCCCGTCCCAATTTTTCACACTTGCTATCTGGTCACCCTAGCTAGTCAAGATGCAAATCGTAGATTTAACTACTGAAGTCAGTTATGAGTCAACTGCTAATACTCCCTTCAGACACATTGACATGAGAGAAGAAAGATCAGTGAAGAGGCGTATGCAGAATATTCAGGGTAGGAGATTACCAGGATCATTTTGAACTTTCCTGCTGTCCAGCTCTGAGCTTGCATAACTTTCAACCCCCTTCCCGGTTAATAAATAATCAAAATCATTAATAAAATATTTAAAAAGCTTTGGCAGGCAGGTTGAACTATTTTTGGTTTGAAGGCAATGGGGACTTCTATGTGAGTCAGGGCAGCTGGAGTCTTTCATTTCTGGTGCGTCTATGTGTGAAATGATTTGCTGATTTGAGTCTTGTTCCTCTTGAGCCGAATTCTCCTCAAGGTTACATGACTGCAGTTCCATTGGAGTGAGTGGAATTGTACCAGCATAAGTGAGAGCAGAAGTACGGCATTTGGTAATAGCTGGCAACCGTGTTTAGCAGGTTTAGCGGACAGGCCCAGGATTGAATGGGTCAGCAAGAATGAACAAACTTCTGGGTCAGGGTGAGAGGTTGTGTAGTGTGGGCGGGAAGCCCACACTGTGTCTGTTGAGTAAATAAACACAGCTCTGATTTTCAAAGGGGAATAAAGGAGATCAATGCCCAAATATCATGGGAGTTGCATGCCTAACTCCCATAGGCTCCTACGGAAGTCCCAACCCAAATGATTTTGGTCTTCAGTACTGTAACTTACTCCAAGGAAGCCCTAAAGACAAGCTATAGAAATAGCATGCCAACAAAGTACTGAGTTTGCTCTATTTCTTGGCCCATTTGTATCTGTAGCATTCTTATGGAACTGAATGTTCTCCATCCATCCTCTGCAGAGTGTAATATTTTTGCTAGGAGGTATACTCTTTAGCTTTCTGTGGGCCTAATATTGTTTTTATTGAAATTTTATGGCAAAACTCCTACTGAAAGCAGGATCGGGCCCTCTAAATCTTTTCCTTGAAGCCACCAGTTAGAATGCCAGGATCAAATCCACTTATGCTGGGTTGTAGGGTGACCAGACAGCAAGTGTGAAAAATTGGGACGGGGGTCGGGGGGCTAATAGGAGCCTATATAAGAAAAAGACCCAAAAATTGGGACTGTCCCTATAAAATCGGGACATCTGGTCACCCTACGTGGGTTGAGATGCATGGTTAACTAGTTCCTGTCCTGGTCTGTTCTGAAATCTTCATCCCTTTTAGCAGAATGACAGTCTGGCAATCGATTAAATAATTTGCACCAGAGTTCTAAAAAGAACATCTGAACTAAAAAGCATCTTGCACATGAGCTACCCCATCAGCTGTATTTTTATGTCTGTCTCTCTTATAGGTGTATGTATCTGATTCATTATTATTACTGTGTTATTATTTGCTTGAGTGTGAGCTAAGAAATAACTAGATACAATACAAAGCTGTTGGGATTTCCCC
This sequence comes from Chelydra serpentina, assembly GCA_037349315.1. NCBI lineage: Eukaryota > Metazoa > Chordata > Testudines > Chelydridae > Chelydra > Chelydra serpentina. Next base: position 7,895,118 of record JBAIAC010000037.1, on the reverse strand, counting down.
CCTCCTACACACACAGCAAAATATGCTGATTGGCAGGAGGTAATACAAAGTTTGCGAATTTCTGCAAAGACTTTTATTTTTACGGTAGCTTTCTATTTTATTATTTTTGTTTTGATATGTTTGGCCACATTCATATATACTTAAAGTGATGATCCTTGTCAAATTGTTTAGGGGAATAATAGATTTTGCAGATTTAAAACAACAAAGGTAGGGAAGATAAACAAAAAACTAAAGCAAATCAACAACAACAACTAACTCTTACAGGAACAGAATTATTAGATGGTATATGTCCCTGGTGTTAACTCCATTGAAATCAGTAGGGTTGCACTAGCATCAGTGAGATTAGTAATAAACTGAAGTCAGTGGAGTGACACCCGGGATAACTTTGGCCCGTTTTCATGGGTTTCTTAAAATTTTCCTCTCCAGTTTTGGATACGATAACATTGTGTAAATGCAGGAGAAATAGACCGTGAAAGTCTGACTATAAATAATTGCAAAAATGACTAATCTAGTTTCACTGGGCAACCTAAGTGAAATGGGAAAAAAGTAAAACAAAACAGAAAGAATGGAGAAAGGTCCATGCAAATTCTATTTTTTTCATATGTTTCAGTTTTAGTAATTGGAAGTGGTTAGTGACACAGGTCAGCCGTTTTTAAAGATACAGTATGATTTTTAGCTTGAAGCTGCCCTATAATAGCACATATCTTGGAACACAGAAGAGGGCTTATTTAAAAATGTGTATGTCTGTTGTGCATGTGTGTGTATGTTTATGTGTACACACAGGACCTTCCCCTTGTATACAAACATAAAATTATAATTAGGGTTATTGGGGAAGAAAATATAGATATAGCTTTAAATCCATTTAAATATGATCTGAATTATGTGATCTAAAAATAGTTTTACTTGAGCCACCAAATATTGAGGATCAGATCATATTTAAATGGATCATCTAAATCTACATTGTATTATAGGCTAAACATGATTTACTGGCTCTGTTATCCTGTCAGGGAATGCCATTCTCCCATGTGAAGACAGCCAGCACCAGGCCCACACAGCATTTTAGTCCCAGTTCTAATGAAAGTTTGTGTTCACCGCGCGCAGAACCTAAATCTGCAAGATGCGCTGATCTCCATTGCTGCTGCTTTAATCTGACTAAGCAATGCACTGGATGAAACACATTCTGTCTCTCTGGCCAGGGCATTAACCTTTAAAAATAGTAGTCAGCACAAACCTAGCACTTTTCAGCTGCAAAAAGCTATATTCAGATTCACAAACTAAGGCCCAGATTCTAGAAAAACGTATGCACGTGGGAATAAGCAGGAAGAACTCGAAATGCTAGTAAATAAACACAACTATGACATAGTTGGCATCACAGAGACCTGGTGGGATAATACACATGACTGGAATATTGGTATAGAAGGGTACAGCTTGCTCAGGAAGGACCAGCAGGGAAAAAAGGGAGGAGGTGTTGCCTTATATATTAAACATGTATACACTTGGACTGAGGTTGAGATGGAAATAGGAGACAGACTTGTTGAAAGTCTCTGGGTAAGGATAAAAGGGATAAAAAACAAGGGTGATGTCATGGTTGGGCGTCTACTACAGACAACCTAACCAGGTAGAAGAGGTGGATGAGGCTTTTTTAAAACAGCTAACAAAATAATCCAAAGCACAGGACTTGGTGGTGATGGGGGACTTCAACAGACACGTGTTGGGAAAATAACACAGCAGGGCACAGATTATCCAATAAATTCTTGGAATGTATTGGAGGCAGTTTTTTATTTCAGAAGGTGGAGACAGCTACCAGGTGAGAGGCTGTTCTAGATTTGATTTTGACAAATAGGGAGGAACTGGTTGAGAATTTGAAAGTGGAAGGCAGCTTAGGTGAAAGTGATCATAAAATGTTCATGATTCTGAGGAATGGTACCAAGCTGGGATGGATAGCAAGTGCTTTGGAGGATAGGATTAAAATTCAAAATATCTGGACAAACTGGAGAAATGGTCTGAAGTAAATAGGATGAAATTCAATAAGGACAAATGCAAAGTTCTCCACTTAGGAATGAACAATCAGTTGCACACATACAAACTGGGAAATGACTGCCTAGGAAGGAGTACTGCGGAAAGGGATCTGGGGGTCATAGTGGATCCCAAGCTAAATATGAGTCAACAGTGTAACGCTGTTGCCAAAAAAGCAAACACCATTCTGGGATGTATTAGCAGGAGTGATGTAAGCAAGACACGAGAATTAATTTTTCTGCTCTACTCCGTGCTGATTAGGCCTCAACTGGAGTATTGTGCCCAGCTGTGGGCACCACATTTCAGGAAGGATGTGGACAAATAGGAGAGAGCCCAGAGAAGAGCAACAAAAATGATTAAAAGTCTAGAAAACATGACCTATGAGGGAAGATTGAAAAAATTAGGTTTGTTTAGTCTGGAGAAGAGAAGACTGAGAGGGGACATGATGACAGTTTTCAAGTACATAAAAGGTTGTTACAAGGAGGAGGAAGAAAAATTGTTCTCCTTAACTCTGAGGATAGGACAAGAAGCAATGGGCTTAAATTGCAGCAAGGACAGTTTAGGTTGGACATCAGGAAAAACTTCCTAACTGTCAGGGTGGTTAAGCACTGGAATAAATTGCCCAGGGAGGCTGTGGAATCTCCACCATTGGAGATTTTTAAGAGCAGGTTAGACAAACACCTGTCAGGGATGGTCTAGATAATTAGTCCTGCCATGAGTGCAGGGGACTGGACTAGATGACCTCTCGAGGTCCCTTCCCGTATGATTCCATGTGCTTAACTTCAGTACTTGCAGGAATACTATTGCCAGCCGTAAAGTTAAGCACACACATGTGGGTTTTTCAGATCTAGGCTTAAAGTAAGACTTGATGCCATGTTCAGAACATAACATAGAAATAAATGTGTTGCTTTGTTATTGCTTTGTATCTTCATTTGCATGGTGCATTTCAGTATAAAGTGACTTGTAGTTGTATTATTCTCCATTTTTTCTGATTAGGATTTTGAATGATAATCAAAACAAAACAGAAACCTGTTTGCAAACCATTTCCCATCTGTTTCTCATTCTGTCTGACTCCAGAGAACTTTTCTGCACTGTATCAACTCCTCATTTTAGAGAATACAGAGTTTGGCTTTGAGATTAATGCTTTTATTTAGTTGTCCTTGAACTGGGATCTGATCTCACTTACTCCACTGTAAATTAACATGAATCCCACTAAAGTCAACAGGGTGATGCTGATTTCATAGCAGTGGCAGGGAAATCAAAATGAGACCCCACATATCTGTTTAATAATGAAGATGATCTTAGGAGCAGGGAGTGTCAATTACTATACCTTTGTACATTGCCTGCCACAATGGGGCCCACCCAGCTGAAGCCTCTGGCCACTACTTGCCGTGTATATCTAATAATAATGAAGCAGGAAAGACTTGAACCTCAGAGAAAAGCAACAAGGAACTTCTCATGAGAGTTGCTTAAGTGCCCATCAGTCCATGTTCTTATGGAAAAGTCCTTTGTACTTCTTGGCACAGAGAGGCAACCAAGAGGGTTCTACAGAAATGTAATAGGATTCTATAGAAATCACAGTAAACCCTAAAGAATTTAACAGAGAAGGATAAACTTGCAATAACGTTTTTGAATCATCCTATAGCAGTTCACAGAAGGAATAACATTTCTTATTAAATTTAAAGGGCAGTCCAACCCCCCTGTTTTTCTCCATAAAATCGAATAGAGCTTTCCCATATAACTCACAAAAATAAACACAGGACCGATCTAGAGAGTGCTATAGACATCAAAATAAGAGGCCAGATTCTGATTCCAGTTATACTGGTGTGTTAAAACTGTCTTTTTAAAGCCAGTTTGTCAATAAACAGGATAAATAATATCTTCATTTAAACAAAAAACATTGGATCACATTTTTTTGTAACGTTTCGTATAGATTCCTGATTCAGGTCCCATGGAACTTAAATACATGCTTAAAGTTAAGCATGTGCTGAAGTACTTTCCTGAATCAGGTCCATGCCTAGCAGGACTTCGCGCACACAGGCCGATTCTGATATGTAATCTGTTAGGATGGACCCCTGCATCCATGTGGAGTCACATTGAAGTTAATGGAATTTCTTATGGATGCAGGGGTCTGTGCTAAGGAACTGAGACAAAAGGACTACAATGGAAGGAACAGTTTGGTTTATACCATTCTATCTAGGTATGGATTCAAAATTATTTGAAAAGTCTGGTTATTGATCAGATGGTTTTCAAAAAGGCTTTACATGTCTTGTATGCTTTCTCACCGACACCATACTCTGGTGCTCTAGTTCCCTCTTGTGTTTGATGTTAATATTGTATTTCATCTTTGCTTTCGGAATTAGGCATTCACTGGGTATCGATGAGCCTCAAGCAGCAAGAGCCCACCAGTTAATTTCCCAGTCGATTAAAGTATGACACAGACAAAGATGATTTCCTTGATTTTTTTTCTTGGCTGTGAGAAGTTTGCTCAATGCAGCTTGTACAGTTCCAGGTTGGGTTCCGTGTTCACGGCACTGTGCAAATGGCGAAGAATATCCCACCAGCGAAAGCTGAACGCATCCATTTGTGGAACTACGGGAGAGAATCAGACAAAGGGTGTTGGTGTAGGGAGGGGGGTGTGTGTGAGTTAGGGCAGCTGAACAAATCGGATATCTGAGGCACCTTTGAACATGTTTGAATAGCTATGGGACGCTGAGATTATGAATCAGAACAACTTGAAGGAGAAATCATTGCTTTGTAGTACAGGTTGAGGGGCGGAGGGGGGGGGGGGAAATACAGCAATTCCTTTCCTGGAATCATGGAGTTTCCACCGAATGGCCCCATCAGGAGCAGAGGTGTCTTTCTGAGGATTTGTCTCCGCTCCCAACCCATGGTCTGTGTACACTGGGACGTTGGTATTCCCCATTCCTTTTCTGCATGTTGCCTATTTAGACTGAAGCCAGGGACCTTATCTTCAAACATGCATGTGAGGCACCTAGCACATCTTGGAGGTTAAATAATAATATGAATATTATCCTTTCCCTTACTCCAGGTAAGCTCTGGCTACCATAGCCTTCCCGTTACTCTCTGAGGGAAGGTGCTTCACTGTGCTATAGGCCACACAGCTGGAGATCTTGCTGACTGGCTCAACATTAGGCATGGAATTTCCATAAGGCTGAGGGGAGGAGGTATGGAACTATGGGACTATGGCATTACACATCTCCTGTGGGGAGGAGCCCATGTTGGGGACAAGCAGTGCCCCAAAGGAACATTTCAAAAGGCTGAGGGCCTAGTTCTCTTCTCACACTGAAGTGAATCTGGTCATAGAGATTACACCTGGCTGAAACCAACATCGGAGAGATCAGAATCAGATCCCAATAATAGTGTTTTTGAAACAATCCTGAACTATTTGAGGAGGGCAAAAAAAGGACTGGAGTTTTCCTGTACGAGATGGAGTTCTGATTATATTTTCCTAAAATCTTATGATTGTGAGCCCCATTGAGAAGGCAATGGAGTTATTTGTGTGAATAACTTCTCTCAAGAGTAAGGAAAGGGGGGGGGGGATACCACCCCCTAATTAATTGTTGTTCCTGTTGCTTAGTTTGCGAGCTCACTCTGCAAATTAAAATAAATCCATCCTGAGTTCCTGTAGGGATTATATCTTGGGTCAAGCTGGTGCTCCCTTGTTCTCCTGTTTGACAGTACTTGAAATAGACTCCTCCAGCTTACCTGTTCTCGTCAGGATTTTGCATGCCTCTAAAACTGTCCCCTCTCAGGTCTGGTCTGCACTTAAATATTAGAATGATCTAGCTATGTTACTCAGGGCTGTGAAAAATGTCGTTCTTCTTCGAGTGCTTGCTCATATGTATTCCAATTAGGTGTACGCGCCGCGCGTGCATGATCGTCGGAAGATTTTTACCCTAGCAACACTCGGTGGGCCGGCTGGCGCCCCCTGGAGTGGCGCCATTGCGGCACCTGATATCTACCTCAGCCGGCCCAGCGCCCTCTCAGTTTCTTCTTACCGCCCGTGATGGTCGGATCTGTGGAGCAGCATAGCTGATCTCCACCTCCCTAGCTTAGTTAGCACTCGATTAGCATTGTTAATGTTTTAAGTACTTTAAGTAGTTGTTAATAGTTTTGATAGTTGTAAGAAGTTTAGTTTAAATACTAGTGCGAGATAAGGGGTTTTTCCCCTTCTCTCGCCTCTGGTACCGGGCTCATGCCTGGTTCACCAGTATTCAAGCCGTCGGCTGGCTCCAAGCCAATGCCTACGGGGGACCCCCCCCACGACTCCCGTTTGAGGCGCTGGGGGATCCCATCTCGCAGATAAGTGTCAGGTCTCCAAGGCTTTTAAGCCTAGAGCCAAGAAGGAGCGGGGCTTTCGCTTAAAGCAGCTCCTAGTAGAACCGACACTTGGCCCGAGGCCGGGCCCACTGTGCCTCAGCAACAGACCCCGGGGCTGGCACCGCCGGACGCCACTGTAGCTGCAAGTACAAGCCCTACCGGCCCAGACTTTCGGGCACCATCGGCTCCCGGTACCGCAAGGTCCGTCGAACTTGGTGGCCGTGAGCTCCCCGGTACAACCCGAGGTAGAGCTAATACTACCGTCCAGACCGGCACCGGCCCCAGCGACTCCGGTACCGCAAAGTCTGTTGAGCTCTGCGCCCCAGGCGAAGACTCCGGCACAGATGACTCCTGCACCCTAAGGGCCGTCGACCTCGGTGCCTGTGCGCTCCCCGGTATGCACCGAGGTAGAGCTAATGCGGCTGGCTGCATCGGCACCAGCATCCGCCAACTCCGGTACCGCCAGGGCCGTTGAGTTCCGTGCCCGACTGAGGCACCGGCACCGTCACCTCCGGCACCGTACGAGGGCCGTTGAGCTCGGTAGCCGTCTGCTCCCCGGTATACACCGAGGTAGAGCCAACGCTGGCACCTGCATCGGCACAGGCAGCCTCAACTCCGGCACCGCCATGGCCGTTGAGTTCCGTGCCCGACTGAGGCACCGGCACCGCAGGAGGGCCGTTGAGCTTGGTAGCCCTCAGCTCCCCGGTATACACCGAGGTAGAGCCAACGCTGCCGCCTGCATCGGCACCGGCAGCCTCAACTCCGGCACCGCCAGGGCCGTTGAGTTCCGTGCCCGACTGAGGCACCGGCACCGTCACCTCCGGCACCGTACGAGGGCCGTTGAGCTCGGTAGCCGTCAGCTCCCCGGTATACACCGAGGTAGAGCCAACGCTGGCACCCGCATCGGCACCGGCAGCCTCAGCTCCGGCAACGCCGGTGCCGTCGAGTTCCGCGCCCGATGGAGGCACCGGCACCGGCGACTCCGGCACCGCAGGAGGGCCGTTGAGCTCGGTAGCCGTCAGCTCCCCGGTATACACCGAGGTAGAGCCAACGCTGGCGCCCGCATCGGCACCGGCAGCCTCGACTCCGGCACCGCTAGGGCCGTTGAGTTCCGTGCCCGACGGAGGCACCGGCACCGGCGACTCCGGCACCGCAAGAGGGCCGTCGAGCTCAGTGGCCGTGCACGAAGATTCGGCACCGGCGACTCCGGCACCGGCGACTCCGGCACCGCGAGGTCCGTCGAGTCCGTGGCACTGAGCTCCCCGGTTCGCACTGAGGTAGAGCTAATGCCGCTGACTGCATCGGCACCGACCCACTCCGGTACCGCAAGGTCCGTTGAGTTTCTCACCGTAGGTGAACAGACCCGGCACTGATGCACCGCAAGGTCTGTTGAGCTCGGGGGCCGTGAGCTCCCCAGTACGTACCGAGGTAGAGCTAATGCTGCCGCGAGGCACGTCTGCCATGCTGTGCCCGCTACCGCACACCGGAGCTGGCCGACACCGATCCAGCTCCAGGCGGACCCCCAGTCTCGCCACCGCTCGCAGTCCCAGCCCCCGATCCCCATCTCGGCGCCTGTCGCACTCGCGGTGCCATTCGAGATCGGCCTCTATATACAGCCGCTCCCGGCACCGCCTTCGATCCCGGTGCCGGTCGAAGCGCAGGTCCCTGGGAAGCCGGTCCCGCAGCCGATCGATGAGATGGCCCCCTTCAGGGTCCAGGTCGGGCTCTCGGCGCCGAGACATGTGTCAAGGGCACCGCCGGCAGGAGCACTCCGCTCCACCCTGGACCTTCCGCTCCGCATTTAGATCCCCTCCCGCCCCAGACAGGGAGTGGTTGCCATATGGACCAAATCCACGGGATGGATTGTCCTAGACGCTGGCTGCAGAACGTACAGAATTCTGCCCAGAGACCACATCAGTGGTATTCCTGGACACTGCGGTCTTATTACTAGGACCAAGGCGTTCCTTCCACAGCCTCCCAATCGGCCCACTCGGAACCCCGAGTGACAGGGGCCACAGTATCCCGCCCTTCCCTAGAGGAGGTGCAGCAGATAGTGGAGCTCCAGGGTCACGTGGTGGTCATCCTCTTGGCTGACACCCTTGCCAGGCTAACCCTGCCTTTCGCACGTACGTTCCAGACCAACGCCACTTCAATCTGATGATCTCCAGCTCGATTCCCCCCACTGCCGGGGGGGTTGAGAAAAGATGTATGGCGTCCTCAAGGTCCTGTGAGTACGTACACTCTCACCCCCAACCGTGCTCCTTGCTTGTTCAATTTGTGAAGGAGAGGCACAGCCAGCAGCCCCTGCACCTAAGTCTAAGGAAAAGGGATTTCCCCCAGAAATCCAGGCAGAAGTACTCAACCCTGATTGAGGAAGGCAAAAAGGTGGCCAGAACATCTTTGCAGGCCTTCTTGGACGTCTCCGAATCGGCGACTGGGACACCGGCATTGGGTGTTGCCATATGCCGTATCTCGTGGCTGCAGTCCTCTAACCTCCCGGCGGGGGCACAATTCACGATTCAGGTCTTGCCCTTCGATGGGCAAGCCCCTTGTCTTCTCTGAAAAACAGACTCGAGACTTCACACCCTGAAGGACGACCGCACTATAATACGGTCGCTGGGGCTGCATACCCCTGCCACGCAGCGCTGGCCCGTCCGGGCCCTCGAGCATCGCCCCTACCCTACGCCCAGGCCTAGGCAGGACTTCATTAGAAGACCAGGCCAGGTGGTACAAGGAGGCAGCCTGTTATCAGGCTGGACAGAACCAGGGCCCCACCCCCAAGCCATCGATGGGGCCCGAACAAAATGCTTGAAGGTGCAGCATCACTCCCTGTCCCTCTTCAGGGACCCTTCTCATGAGCAACTCCTAATTCAGGAAGCGCAAACGCTCCTCAATGTAGGGGCAATAGAGGAGGCTCCAAGGGAGTTCGGGAAAAAAAAAAAAAAAAAAGTGGGAGGTTTACTCCCGTTATTCCTAATCCCCAAATCAAAACGGGGGTTATGTCCTATCCTGGACCTTCGCGAACTCAACTAATTAATGGCAAGTTGAAGTTCCTCATGTTTTTTCCCTGGGTTTTATTATACCTTCATGGGATCCTGGAGGCTGGTACGCTGCCCTCGACATGAAGGATGCGTACTTCCACATAGCTACTTACCTACTTACCGACACACAGACGTTTTCTTCGCTCTGTAGTCGACCAAAGGCACTTTCAATCCACCGTCTTTCCCTTCGGCCTCTCCACGGCTCTGAGGGTTTTTCACGAAGTACATGGCCGTTGTAACGGCTTCTCTTCGTCAACGGTGAACCCAAGTATTCCCATGTCTCGACGACTGGCTCATCTGCGGCAGCGCCAACAGCCAGGTCCAGTCGCAGGTTCAGATTTCCATGAGCTTGACTCTCACTCGACAGTTCCTGCAGAGCTTCCCAGCTTACCAGCATGAAGCTGCCTGGGTCTACTGGGTCTCATGGCGTCCTGCACGTTCGTGATCAGACACGCCACTTACGGCTCTGTTCGTTCCTGGCCTGGCTCTTGCCAGCGTGTCACCCACACAGAGACAACATGGTTGTGGGACTGAGGGTACCATCGCAGGTCCTAGCCTCCCTAGACTGGTGGCTGGACCCCAAGAAGGTGCCATAAGGGGTGCCATTCCATACCCCACAGCCCTCCCTGGTCCTGACCACAGACGCAGGAGCTGCGGGCAGTGCGTCTTGCCTGTCAAGCCTTCTCCAAACACCTTCAGGATCGTTGTGCTATAGTCCTCATAGGCTACACAACGGCCATGCTTTTATATCAATAGGCAAGCAGGGGCACGTTCGTTCCTGCTCTGCCGAGAAGTCATATGATCGTGGGAGTTCTGCATAGCCCACTCCATCCACCTGGTAACCTCCTTTCTCCTCAGGGTTCAGAACACCTTGGTGGACCGCCTCAGCAGACCCTTCCGGGCTCCAGAGCGGCCCATTTGCCCGGATGTTACTCACTCTGTCTTCCGGGGCTGGGATTTTCCCACATACACCTGTTCGCGACTCGCGAGAATCGCAAGTGCCACGTGTTCTGCTCGATCCGGGACGCTCCCCAGGCTCCCTGATGGACGCCTTTCTTGGGCCTTGGACGGATCACCTGTCCTATGCCTTTCCCCCATTTCCACTGATCTGCAGGGTCCCGCTCAAGCGGCGCAGGGACAGGGCCCGCCTACTCCTAATCGCCCCGGCGTGGCCCAGGCAGTACTGGTACACTGCTCTCCTAGAGCTCTCGATGGCCGCCCAGATCACTCTCCCTTTGTGGCCGGACCTGATTACTCAGCAGCACGACAGGGTCTCGCACCCTGACCTGCAACCTCTCCACCTCACGGGGTGGCTGCGGCTAGGCTGAACCAGTCCGAGTTATGTTGTTCCGACCCGGTTCAACAGGTTCTTTTGAGTAGCGGAAAGCCCTCTACCAGGTCCACCTACTGAGCCAAAAGGAAAACGTTTTCCTGCTGGTGCGCCCCTCGGGGTATCGCCCCTCGGTGGCGGCGATCTCGGCCTTTTCACTCTGGCGAGAGTGGGCACTCGATTTTTCCAACCCCATGGCCACTAGCTTCCTCAAGGGGTTGGAACAGCTGTACACACTAGTCCAGCATCCGGCCCCTGCATGGGGACCTCAACGTTGTGATAACCAGGCTCATGGGGGCCCCATTCGAGCCTGTGATCACCTGCTCGATCCTGTACCTCTCCTGGAAGACTGCCTTCCTTGTAGCCTCGGCGAGGCATGTATCTGAGCTCAGAGCGCTCACTTCGGGACTCCTTACACGGTGTTCCATAAGGACGAGGTACAGCTGCGACCACACCTGGCCTCCCTCCCTGAAGGGGGTCGGCCTTTCATGTCAACCAAGACATTTTCTGCTGGTCTTCTACCGGAAGCTGTATGCTTCTTCAAGGGATCGACATCTTCGCTCCCTGGCCATCCATAGGGCCCTCGCCTCCTACGTCCAGCGGACAAAGCCCTTTTGCAGAACGACTCAACTGTGCGTTACTATGGCAGACCGGATGAAGGGCCTCCCGGTCTCCTCCCAACGCATCTCCTCCTGGATCACGTCGTGTATCCGGGTGTATTATGACTTGGCTGGTGTTCCCACCACGCACCTTGCTGCCCACTCCACCCGAGCTCAAGCCTCGTCCTCCGCCTTCCTGGCACATGTACCTATACAGTACATATGTAGGGCAACAACCTGGTCATCGGTGCACACCTTTGCCATTCATTATACCATAGTCCAGCATCCCAGAGAGGACGCTGCGTTTGGTTCACCAGTCCTGCGGTCTGCACTTTCTCACTCCGACCCCACCGCCTAGGCAAGGCTTGGGAGTCACCTAATTGGAATACATATGAGCAAGCACTCGAAGAAGAAAAGACGGTTACTCACCGTAGTAACTGTTGTTCTTCGAGATGTGTTGCTCATATCTATTCCAAACCCGCCCTCCTTCCCCACTGTCGGAGTAGCCGGCAAGAAGGAACTGAGAGGGCGCTGGGCCGGCTGAGGTAGATATCAGGTGCCGCAATGGCGCCACTCCAGGGGGCGCCAGCCGGCCCACCGAGTGTTGCTAGGGTAAAAATCTTCCGACGATCATGCACGCGCGGCGCGTACACCTAATTGGAATAGATATGAGCAACACATCTCGAAGAACAACAGTTACTACGGTGAGTAACCGTCTTTTAGCATGACCAAAGACCCAGTGTAGACACAGCTAGGTCAGTGGAAGAATTGTGCTGCTGTAGTGCTTGTAGTGTAGACATAGCCTTAGTTTTCTCTTGTTTAGAGAACACAAAGTTAATTTTTCCAGCCTCTTTCAGTGACTATGACGCGTGAGTCACTCTATCCTTCTAATTGCTCCCAGCTCTACCATCTTTTAAATATGTCGTATCTTTATTATGACAGTGACAAAACTGGATGTCGTATTTCAAACAGGGCTTTATCGGTTATTCAGGGCTAGAATGTAACTGACCCGACTGCACCTCTGTAAATCCCAATCTCTCTCTTTCACTATTTTATTTTTTCCAAACTCTCTGGCAAAGGCTAAAGAATTGTATCCACTGGTTTCTGCACAGTGGAATTTTGAGGGTACTATCTAGGGGTGGGAGAACATGGCTGACTTGGGGGTTCAAATATTTCAGTACATTTTTGCAAAGGATTAGGAAGCTTTTTAGAAAACCATTTTTTAATAACACAAAATTGCTCAGAATGCAGGTGTCCCCCAACCAGGTGTCCCTAAAATAATTAGAATGATTCACTCTTATTGACTATTACTAGAATATGAAACTTATTATTAGCACTATTAATGACCATTGGAATTAAAACTAAAAGTAAACAAAAAGGTGCTAAAGATAATGGTGTTGTTGTGTGAATTTTTTTGTGAATTTGCCTTTTCAGTGAAAATATTTTATAGCAAAAATAAACCAGCTATGCACGTAGTATTAGGTGGGGGGTGGAGGTGGGGGAGTGTGTAGTCAAAAAGCCTGGTCTGAATTTCGACAACCCTAAAGTTGTGATGGGTCTTTGGATCCAGGAGTTTAGATCCTGCCTCTGTTTATATTGCTTTCCTTTCTTCAAGGCTTTATGGGAAAGCATTCCCAACTCTTTTTCTGCTGTACCATGGGACAGGAAAGATTGAGATACCCTTTGCCTGCCAGCTTGCCTCTCGCTTCACCACCATTACTGAAAAACAGCCTCCTCTGGGGTGAAATGTAGTAGCTGTTTAACGGAGGTTAACCTTATAGCTTTTAAAATGGGCTTTCGTTAAATTCTTCCTTACCTAGAATACCAAGGATATTTGGCGCCATTTATCCATTGAATTTGAACAGCGCTGAAGGAAATGTTTACAACAGGTCAGGTGAAGAGGGAAGAGGTGATATGAATGCCGGACTGAAATGGCTTGTTTTCATTGACTTTCTCCTAGCTGGAAACTTGCCAATTATTTATTACAAAACGGGGGAAGAAAAGATGAAGCAAGATACAGGACTCTCAGGCCAAGTATGAGATTGAAGATGAGGTTTTCAGCCATGCCGTCGGACCTATAATGAGACTGCATTAGTCCACTTAGCTGGAATAGGAGTGTGAGCCAAAAGCCTGCTCTTTGAATACTACAAGGTGCTTTGTTAGTGGTGCATAATGGATCGCTGCTTATTAGCAGTGAATTTCAGTCCTTTGAGATTAAATACAACTTTCAGCATAGAAAAAAATAACCCCCAAGCCAGTCTGATCCACAAACAAAACAAGCCAAATGAATTAGTTTGTTTTATTCATCTAAATTCCCATCCAATTCAGCATGGGATTTAACTTTCAGCCTGTTAGTCAGTCTCATTGAAGTCAAGCACAAGAGTTCTTTAATTCCCTGCCCTAAACCTAACAACTGTTAAACAGCTACTACATTTCTGCCTAGGGCTGGCCACATTTTAGGGGTGACAAAGTGAGATGTGCAAGGGTGATTTCAGTGGGCTTAAAGTCCTGTACCTAGAATCAGGATCTTATCTGTGAAATGGCCATTTTCAAATAGTCTGGGAAGCAATGCAGAATTGCAACAGGGTGCATGACCTGAATTCCAGGAAGCAAAAAGTTAACTTCCTGATCAGATCTCACACAAGTGTTTAGATGGTGTAACAAAAAAGGTCCACTCAGGTGTACAGAGGCAATCAGGGAAATTCTGTAATAGCTAAAAGGGTTTGACTGAAAAAGAGCTTCACATTTGGAGCCTAGAAGACTGGGGTGGATTCTAACTTAAGGTGGGGTTTTGTTGTTTCCTTCTATTTTTAAGTATCAATTATTTGTTTCTTTGTAACTTAAGGCTCAAAAAAAAAAAAAGAAGCTTTGGGGTTTAAGGGGAATTTCTCTCAGTGAAATGGCATTGCTGAGCATTGAATGGTGGTATTTCTTTAGGAGACAACTAAAGTTGGTCAAAACAGAATTTCTGTTCCACGGGAAATTCCAATTTCCAGACTTTTTTGTTTCTTTTGAATTGGAACAAAACTAAAAGAAATTGAAATTTCCTATCAAACAAAATTTTCAAATATATCTTCTTTTGTGTCGGTTGGTACATTTTGCGGTGGTTCTTAATTGTCCTAAAATTGTACGATCATTTATAATATACTAAAATTTTTAGATGAAAAATTGTGTAGAAACAAATAATCTAAATGTTCTGACAAGGTCATAATGGAATGTTTCAAACTTACTGAAATGCTTCTTTTTCATTTTTTTTGGTCAAAATGAAAATTTGTTAAGATCCACACATTCCTGCAAAACATGACTTTTGACAAAACTGCACTTTCTGATGGAACATTTTTCCATCAGAAATTTTTTGACCAGCTCCAGTGAGGACAATATAGCAGTAGTAAGGGACTGATAAAATAGTGGGAGCTGCAGCAAGCAACAAGACTGTTGACTATTATCTGAGTCAATTTTTCTCACTTGCAAAAAAGGAAAAAGGAATTTCCTGTTGTAGCAGGAATTTCTGGGAGGAAAGGAATGGGGTGAATGTATCTGGAGCGAACAGGGGCATTGATCTCTTGACTCCAAACTGAACTAATAGTCCATGCCTGTAGAATTTGGAATTTTTATAATGGATATTTGCATTTTATCATGCAAAACTTTTGCCATTTAAAATTTATTTTCCTGGCATTTTTGCAATTTAGCTCAAAGTAGCCTTTCTGGTAAATGGCTGTCCCATTATGTCCACCCACATGGGGCCTGATCCATAGCCCAGTGTAGTTAGTGGAAAGATTCCCATTCACTTCAAATGGGCTTTGGATGAGGTCCATAGTAAAGCCACAAGCACACATGGCCATGGTTTGAAAATGCCTCGTTTGTCACCACCACCATTTGCTTCTCTATCCCAGTACAATCCAAGCATAAAAGGCCAAGAAATCCTGCATAGTCAGGCAGAGTATTAACAAAATAATGTTGCATACAAGTAATTCTCAGAGCTGGTTCTTTTGCTTCTCAGCCTGGCATCATTAAAACATCCTGTCTAGTTGTAATCATTGTGGATGCTGCCAATATTGTGCTTGCCTTGGATCAATCTTTCAAAGCAGTGAACCTGATCTTGGCTAAATGTAGAGTATTAGTGTCGGGCAGTGCATCTGTGATGCCTGCCGTGGGTCAGTGTCTCCCCATGAGAGCTCAGGATAATAGACTATTGGGACATGGAGCTGTGCTTGCAACGTGCCTTACCATGATTCCATAGCCTTGAGGTATACATTTAGGTGCATGCGCCTGCTATTTAGGCTGGCTGAGAGGGAGCAGTAGACAGCCAGGGCCTGACACATTATTGCTCTGTGCCCCTTTGCACGATAGATCAGATGTAAGACCCTGCCATGAAATAACTTCAGTGCAGGGGACTTCTATGCCCAGGTGTGGGTTCATCTCCGCCAGCTCTGCACCAGATCTGCAGTAGCCTTGTGTGCAAGGGGCGTTCTAGGGCAAAGTGGAAGGAGGGGCCCGATTGGATAAGTGTGTGGCCAGGCTGGACCTGCACCCCGGCAGAACCCCATCGGGGACACTGTTGCAGGGGAAATAATGAGGGTAGCCACCAGAGATGTCCTAGCTCATGCTGGGGGGGTTGCATTGGCTCCTGCAACCCTTGAATGCAGAGAGGTGAAAACCCTCCTGTCTTTTCCTGCACTAGTGCCAATGCGGATCTCACATACACTTACACACGGTGGCTCTCTGACTCCCTAGTGACTAGTCCATGCATAGTGGCCTATGAATATGCTACAGCTTTGAGCTAAGGAAGCCGGTCCCTGGAGGGGAGGGGAGGGAGTTAGTTCAGGCTAAGGAGGCTAATGTTTTTGGATGCAGGTTCAATTTGAACTGCCCCCAGGGGCATTGTATTACACTGGGATGAGTCTGTTGTCCCCAACAGCCCCCAGAAAGGGCTTTTGTAATTTGCCTGACACGAGAGTCCTGCTGTATTTAGGCTACAGCTGTATCTCCCTCCCCACTCTGGTTATACAACAAAGGGCCTGATTCCCCACTCCATTACATCAGTTTCGGGCTGGTGCAATTCTGTGGAGGTGGATGGACTTACATCAGTATAACAGAGAGGAGAACACAGCCTAATATCAACATTTGTCTGGACAAAGGGCTCTCACATGACCGAAGGAACGGGGGTTTAAAATCAGGGGCAACTCTCCAACCTTAGCATATGGTTTGGGATGAGCTATTCTGCCAAACGTTCATGCCTAAGGGAGAGAGTGGGCAGACAAAGGGTTAAAATTCCCACCTCTCCTTATGCCCAGCATTTGCGTAGCTAACTGTTCATGACATCTGCTTGGGGTTCACGTGGTGCTTAACGCCACACTGAGCTGTCAATCAGGTGAGCTCTGCATCATGAATACATGTTTGTTCAAATGAGCATTCCCTTCCTTCCTCTTTAATGCTGAGGGTTGCAGAAAAGGAGATGTCCACTCATCCCCCTAGACAGATGACCTTTGCTTAAGGAAGGGCTTTGAGTAATAGTCTAGCTTAGGTTTGGTTGTTTTTTAATTCTTGATTGCAGATGTTAATTTAATTGTGACAACTAATTGCAATACAGTTTCGTGCTTCTTGGAGCCTTTTCAACTTTTGAGTTCTGTGCAAATCTCTTTCCTTAGAGAAACAACATCCAAGGGCTAATTCTCCCACTGAGAGATATGAATTAACTTCCATACAAGCATCTTCCATTGGCTTCAAGGGAGGCTAGTCATAACTTGCAGTGGGCATTGGTATTCCAAGGTGCTAGCTGGACACTCTGGTCCTCCACTTATCCATGGAGTAGATAGAGTGGGGAAAGTGGCAATGCAAGTCATCCTCCCACCAATTTACCTCCACTCTGGTGACTTCTAAGGGTGAGAAAGCAATTGTGCCTTCATAACCCATTCCATCCTGAGCCTCTTTGCTGAGACAGCCAACAATGAGGGGATGTATTTCATAACATGCAGCTCAGAGCACAGAAAACTGCAGAGACCACCAACCAACCATCAGCCTTGTAACAATGCAGTAAATGGGTTGGATTTCAATTAGAAACCTTTTGAGACAGATCCTCAAACTCCATTTGAAGTCTATGGATTTATGTTGATTTACACCTACTGAGGACCTGGTTTGTAGAAGTGAGAAGTTCTATATAACTAAACTCCCCTCTTGCCCCTCATGAGGTTCTCATCCACGTCAGGTCTGGGGCAAATAAAGAGAGGGAGCTGAAGCTTGCGCTGCCTGCATTGCACCTGTTTTCTGTATTAACATGGGCTTCAGTCTCCATGGCTAGGGTGACCAGACAGCAAATGTGAAAAATCGGGACAGGGGGTGGGGGGTAATAGGAGCCTATAAAAGAAAAAGACCCAGAAATCGGGACTGTCCCTATAAAATCAGGACATCTGGCCACCCTATCCATGGCTGTCATGTTGGCACATTTCCCCTGGCACGAAACTGATTGCATAGAATCAAACCATTGTGCCCTGTGTGACGGTGTGTGGCCTAAGGTTTAGGCTGTTCTGTGATTCTTTCTCGAGTCTTTGCTTGCTGGGAAAAATCAAAAGAGTGGAGAGAAACACGTTGGCAAATGACTCCCTCTCCAGACCTTGTTTCGTGATTAAAGGCACATGCAGACTGATTTTTCACTTGCTGCAGTAATTGACTAGGTCATTACTTGGGTCTCTCACAGGACTGCCTGTGCCAAATGAATGCTGAGACTTGACATCCGAAAACATTCTGCTCTTCGGAGAAGCCCAGTGCAAATAGGGTAGGGAAGCAGAAGTCTAGGTATTTTCTTTATGGTAGGTTGGGATTAATGATGCTCATTCTTTTGCTGTTGCTGCCTCAAGTTATTCTTTGTCAGCACAGGCTTATTCAATGTGGGGAGGAAAGCAGATCGCTTTGAGCAGAAGGCTTCTGACATAAAACCACTTGATTTTCCTTGATCCTTAGCTCTGGCAAAGGCGAACTCTGCACTCAGGAAGGAGGTTGCAAAGGTGTTTTTAAGCCACTTTTGCGCTCCCCCGATCCTGGGGGGTGCTCAGCCTACAGGCTGCACTAACTAACTTGTGTCAGCAGCCACTGACCTCAACGGGGCATTGTGATCATTGGGTATCACCAGGGCACAGCAAAGCCCTGGCCACGCCCCCTGCCTCCAGCCACGCCCCTCTTCTGGTTGCAGGGAGAGAGATGGCACAGGAGCTGGAATGTCAGCTCTATTTCATGCTCCTATGCTTTGGTAGCCAGCATCAAAGCAGCTTTGCACCCTATTGCTGGGCAGCTATAACAGGAGCTTGTATCTCGGTGAACCTCATCAGCATCTAATTTTGCCCTTTCATAGAATCATAGAATCTCAGGGTGGGAAGGGACCTCAGGAGGTCATCTAGTCCAACCCCCTGCTCAAAGCAGGACCAACCCCAACTAGATCATCCCAGCCAGGGCTTTGTCAAGCCTGACCTTAAAAACCTCTAAGGAAGGAGATTCCACCACCTCCCTAGGTAACCCATTCCAGTGCACTTTAAGAAAGTGCATGCACAGCCATTTCTATTACAGTGATTACAATGCAACTGTGAGTAATTTGCAGTGTTGTAGCAGCTGCGTTGGTCCTAGGATATGAAAAAAAACCCAAGGTGGGCGAGCGAATATCTTTTATTGGACCAACATCTCTTGGTGAAAGAGGCAAGCTTTCGAGCTCCACAAAGCTCTTCTCCAGGTCTTGTCTCTTTCTCCAATCAAAGTTGTTCCAATAAAAGATACTCGCTCACCCACCTTGTCTCTGTGAGTAATTGAGCATTCAGCATATTTAAATGCAGTTCCATTCACTTAGGAAATTCATTTTTCACATAGGCTTTTTATGGCTAATACTTGTTCATACTAAAAACATACAAAGAGAATTAGTTCTCACAGAGAAATACATTTAAAGCATTCATTATTATAAAGGAAGTAATGACCGTTGGCGTGTATTAACCTCTTTTTTTTGATTTACTTAGCTTGTAAATAGCTGGCTGGAAAAAGTCAAATACGTTGCTGAACATTTTTGAAAGAAATACTAATTCCTCTCTTGCAATTTTTTGGTAGAAATTTTTTCTTTTAAATGAAAACCTGATTTTAATAAAAAAGGTTTACTGTGAAAACTAGAAAATGTCAAAAGAAACAAAATTTCCACGCAAGTATTTGTTTTGAGAAAAGTTAATTGTTGTTGTTTAAAATGTATTGATTTACTTTTTGTTGATACGATTTTTCAGATTTTAAACGTGCCGGGACAGAGACCACATTTTCTTTTGTACTGTGCCTAGCACCTTTATATGTCTTCTATATGTTGTCTGACACCAGGAGTAGCACCAGAAGTCATCAGGCCTCACAGACACCTCTGTTTTGCCCCTGATCCCCAAGGGAAAGATGATATTGCAGCCCTTAATAGGGGACAGCTGAGGCAGTGTTCCCTTTTGGGTAGAGCACTGGACTGGGATTCAGGAGATCTGGATGATATTCCCATATCTGCTCCTTACCTGCTGGGTGACCTTGGGCAAGTGATGTCACTGCCACGTGCCTCAGTTTCCCCTTATGTAAAGTGGCGATTATACTGAATTCCTTTGTAAAATGCTTTGAGATCTATGGGCAAAAAGCATCCTAGAAAATCTCGGTATTATTATTGACTATTGTATTCAAAAGAGGCAGAATCAAAGCCCCATTCGCTCCCTGCCCCTTCGCTTGCAGAGGGGAAATATCCAGAGAAGAAAGACTGTTCCAGACTGGACTCAGATCCATGTAGGTTTTACTTTGCTGAGCAGGGAGTTGGAGGGCCTTTCTCCACCCTGCTTGATTAAGACAAGGTTACAGTCTAGCCCTCTTCTAACTCCTCCTACTGTTTGTCAAGGTCTCTCCTGATATGATCATATTGTTTTACGTACTGCCATCAGAAAGGGATGCCAGCCCTTGAAGGAGCACTAGTTAAATTCCAGGAGGCAATGTGACCTGACAAAAGGGGAGAGAGAGCAGCCTCTCTGCTGGCAATAGATGAGTTCTGTCAGGGGAAAAATCGGAAGAGTTAGGGCTTCCCTGGCTGCTAATTAGTGGGAAGCAAATCTATTATAGTCCAAAAGGAGCTTCACTAGTGGACCTGTCTCAGAAGGTGATGGGTCACTAGAGATGCCTGTCAATCAATAAGGGGAAAACCAGCTGTTAACTTTATTGCCAAGCCATTATGGAGGAGACCCAAGGATCATGTTTACAGTGCCTCTCTGGTTAGAATATTGTCCTCTAACGGGTCATTTTGGTCAAATCCCAACTAGTCAATACCTAGTAAATTCATCTCCCTAAACCACATAGTCTAAGATGGAATCCTAGTGGTGAGGAGTCAGGGCAACCGCTCCTGTGAGTAACTGTTCACTGATGAGATTAAGGGGGCTGCGATCCAGGCCACAATTTAAAATCTGATATTGCAATACGGAAATCAATGGATTGGGTCAAGAAATCAGTTGAAAATGGATTTTTTTTCTCAAGACATTGAAGCCTTCCTTGGTATTTCTTCGCCTCCTCCAATATTTTATTTTTAATCATTTGCTTTTTAGAAAACACATCTACAACTTGAGCTTTTCAGTCACCTGGTCTGCTGTGAGTGGGTGTCACAGGGCGCTTCTTCAGCTACTCCGTAAATTGTGCTGCCTCGCCTGTTTTTTGTGGTCTCTCAGCCACAAAAACACCCAGGCTGGTTCCCTTTCACCGTGTGTGTATTTAACCTTCAGTTTCAACACCTAGCAGAACATACCACACGTATACAGCCAGAGGAGACTTCCACACAGCTTCTCTCTACTCTCCCCCACCCCCACTCACTTCCTGTTCCTGCCAATTATATATCTTTCCTTATTGAACTAATTACCGTATTAGCCCAATCATTGCCCCAAGTGTCAACAATCTCCATCATAATAGGTTAATTGCCTCCAATTAAGCCTGGAGTCTTCTCTGATACACAATTATCTAAGTGACCAGGATGCTGCAGCTAACACTGTATGACAGTGGGCTACACTGAATTTCTGTTTGTTATTATTATTTGTATTACTGTAATGCCTAGTAATCATGGACCAGGATGCCACTGTGCTAGGTGCTGTACAAACACAGAACAAAACGACAAGTTCCCTGCTCCACAGAATGTACAGTCTAATGTCAAGAGATTATTTAGGGTGTGTCTTTTTAAAATAATGGCAAGAGTGACTCAAGCATTTGATTAGGATCCCTCTTTTTGGCATTTGTATAAATTCAGATACCCCCACCCGCAAATTCTTGAAGTGTGTAAAAGAACAAGAAACCAGACCACCGTGGACCAACATCAAAATACTACAACATCAGCACAAAATGAACCTGGCTTTCCTGGAGAAATGTGACACATACTTAAGGTGTTTGCTGGAGTTATTACTGACTGTCCTGTCCTATCTAATGTATCTAGGTACTTATATGGACCCCATCTCCGTACGATCGGCTACCAGAACAATGTATTGTACCATTACTTTAATAGATTGATAGATTTTTAAGGCCACAAGGGACCATTATGATAATCTAGTCTGACCTCCTGCATAACACAGGCCAAAGACCCTCACCCAATAATTTCTGTGTTGAGACCATAATTTCTGTTTGGATTAAAGTGTATCTTGATTTAACGACTGCAAGTGATGAATACAAGTAGCATGTTTCAGGATGTCAATTATAGAGCAGCTTTGCCATCTGGTGGAGAGGGAGAGAAAGAGAAAGCAGAGTACTCAAACAATAGCATGCAAAGATATATATATATATATATATATAAAAAATGTGTTAAAGGGGAATGAAATGACAATGATGGATCTTGGGGAAAATGCAAAGACTTGTGAGTATTTCAGGACACTGTACTTAGAAACTTCCAGGGTTTCCCTTCCCACAGGAGTTATTAAGTTTGATTCTCAGTTACACTAAGGCCACTTTAAACAGCTGTTGCTGTGTAAAGATGGTGGGAAGGGCCACCTGAGTAGGGGCCTCTCCAGCCTATGTAAAAGTGACACAAGGGTTTACAGCAGTCCCCCTTCCAAGCTCCACTCTTGGAGGGCAAGATAGGGATGAAACTGGGAGATCAGTGGCACAGAGGGGTATGGCTGGAATGTACTGCACTGTGGCCATTCTGCTTTCCAGGGCCCTGAGGAGCAGAGAATAAGTTAGAGAAGCCCTGAGGCTGCTCTAATTTATACCAGGGGCTGAACAGTTCCAGATTACAAGAAGTGCAAAATTCCCTCATTCCTGCCCCAAGCACTGGAATGGAATGGCTAAGAATCAGGCCCCTTCCATTTGATAGACAGGGGTTATAGTTTTTAGAGCAAGGAACTCTAAGCCAGGACTCTTGCGTGCTTATTTATGGCTGTACCAGTAACCTTCTTTGTGACTTTGGGCATGTCACTTACTTTACACCTCAGGGAACTACCTCACATGGGACTGAGAGCCATAATTAAAGTGCTTTGAGATCCTTGGGTGAAAGGAGCTAGAAAATGCAATCTATTATTATTTTCTAGGTCAGGGGAAGAAAGCAATTACTTGTAGATTGACCAGTAATTTTCTCTTTCTTTTTGTTTCATCCTTGCAAATAAATGTGAATAGAGGACATGAGCAACTGCACTGAAGGGATGTTTAGCCTTTTGATCCTGGCAGGCAAATCACCCCGGTAATAACATAAGCCTGATTGAAAGGCAGGGGATGGAGTAGAGGGCCTAATGGTTTTTTTAACATCCTAACTTTCTGTGAATGCAAAAGTTCATCATTACAGAACCTCCTGGCAAATGCTTAGAGTCCTCCAAAAGGAAAGAACCCCCTGCTTCTTCACCAAGGAGAGCTGAATATGTCTGGGTTGTGATGCTCCTGAGGGGAGCTGTTGTTATCTAGTGCAAAAGTTCTCAACCAGGGATCCGGGGGGTCCTCCAAAATAAACCAGAGAGCAAGGCCGGTGATAGACTCACGAGGGCCCAAGGCAGAAAGCCAAAGCTCAAGGCCTGCTGTGTGGGGCTGAAGCCAAAGTCTGAGCAACTTAGCTTCACAGGGCCCCAGGCAATTGCCCTGCTTGCTACCCGCTAACACCAGCCCTGGCTTTTAATCTACTGGATATGCAGAAAAACAGTTGCTGTGACACAGGTGGGTCATGGAGTTTTTATAGCATCTTGGGGTGGTGGGAGGGGCTCAGAATGAAAAAGGTTGAGAACCCCTGATCTAGTGGAATGTTTACATTGCAAAGGCCCTATAAATCCCAAGCAGTATTTTCCCATCCTCTCAGTGCTATCACTACTATAAGGCTACCCAGAATAGACCAAGGCTGCAGAACTTGTAAACTCAAGTCAAACAGCTGCAGCTCCTTTCAGTGTTAAAGGGCTGTAAAAGTCCTGGGAATTCCCTCAGTGCAGGAGCAGGGTAGGGCTTCAATGTGCCTGGGCTGGGCTGAAGGCGGATTGGTGCTAGGGTGGGGAATGGCTTGAGTACTTTGTGCTCTGGTTATTCTTGGCTGTGCAATTGGGGCTATTCTAGCTTGTGTTGAGGGCATGTCAGCCCCTGGAGAATCCCAGATGCTGGTAGGCACAACGGTGGCTTAAAGTTACCTTCCCCTTCTTTGTTGCATCTTGCAAGAGTCAGCATGGAAATCCTGCCCCCGGTGCTTGCAATGAAATGACCTCATCTCTGGAATTTGCTTCCTTCAGTATGAGAGCCCAAATGCATGTATGTAAACCCCATCTATTTCCCCCGGCTTTCCCTGTTCTGGAAATGAGTAGAGGCAGGAAGGAGAATTTTCTATCGGTGAATCAAGATAGTTTAAAACTGGATGGTGGGCCTCGTTCATGGCTTCATTTATAGAAAGTTAAGTAACCATAGCTAACTACAGGCCTGTTGCAATGGTAATTCTGATAATGGGGATATGGCTATTAGCCGCAGATGTCCTATACATTCAGAATGCGTCTCATATGCTCTCCGTACTTAAGAAATAATCAGACCCTTATGGAAAAACCGTATAGACTTTAATGGAAAATTCCATCCTTCCTAGAGGGAGGCTCTAAAAAAAACCTATAGAAAGAATACCAGTCTCTCTCAGATTCTGCACTAGTTTCTGTGGAACCCTATTACGTTTTCATAGATTAAGGCCAGAAGGGACCATTATGATCATCTAGTCTGACCTTTTGCATAGCACAGGTCAAAGATCCTGACCCACTGATTCCTGCATTTCTGTAGACGTTCCCATTGGTTTCATCCCTATTAAATCTTACAGAGCTTGTTCCATAGAGGTAGCTTCCTTGCTTTCTCATATATAAATGGCGGAGAGTCCTGCAATCTGATCTGTGTCTACTGTGCACTACACGTCTGCCTGCACTAATTCAGCATTGGTGCCTTAGAAAATATATATAGACTTGGCAGAATCTGATTTTTATTTCTTTTATAATTTCAATGGATAATGTCGATGTTCATTTGTAAGCATTTTTTAAAATTTGTATCGATTTAAATGTCCACAATTGGAAACAAATTTAGTTTTTGAGCACTTTTAAAAAAAATGTATGATGGATTTAAATTTTCACAGTTGTAAGAAATTATGGGCGAGGTCAGACAATGGTGGGGGTCAGACAATAATGATTTAATGACAATAGGCACTGAGATTCAAAAAGTTAAAGCTTAATAACCGTTCAGACACAAACTCTCAATATCATATGTCAACATTTTAGCCTGAAATCAAACTCTAATAAGTTCTCAAGCAGCACCCCTCTGACTGTGCCTACTGTAAATTTTGAATAATATCAGTGGAAATCTTTTTTCATCAGTTGATGTGTGTGTGTGTGTATGTGTGTGCACGATGAAATCAATATGTGCATTGACGTTACCCGATTAAAAATCTAATCCTTCGAAGCCTATGTGTATATTCTCCAGAGTCAGAGAATAATGTGAGGGTAAACTCTTAGCAGACAGCTTTACTGCAGAACGGCCATCTTATCTGAATAAACAGAAACATGGGGATGCTAGGAAGGCAAATGGATTCTAGCTAATAAACTGTCTTCAGACCGGGAGGTGGCAATGGAGCAAGCAGTGATCTCCCCACCCCAGTTGCCTGTGCCTGCATTAATTACATGTATCCATGGTGCTCTGAATCCTAGGAGCCCACGCCTGACACAGAAAACATAAGGCCAGTCTGATAAAGGGCCCATTGTGAGTGCTGAGCCCTTCTGCCCCAATGAAAAGAAACAAGATGTTTCTGACACCCCCTGAGGAGTGTGACAGCGTGATGGAATGATGGCCATACAGTCACCTCCCAGAGGGGTGGTGGAAAGGTGTCGTCTGTATATGTTAGGCCAGGAAATCTTGCCGTCTGCCCAGTTCGTTTCCATGTGCTTGTTCTGAGCTGATACGTTGTTGGTTTTATAAAACCTTGTTTGTTTGTTTGTTTGTTTTAATTTGTCTGGATAAATTTACGGTGCCTGAAAGTGGAGAACTGACAGCCCTGGCTGGAGTCATGTACCAGGTACAGTAGGTGGGAGCTGTGCAAAGAGGGTCTCCTGGGTTAAGATGTAGGACATCTGAGTTCTGTTCCCTTCTCTGCCACTGACTCACTCTATGGTCTTTGGTAAGTCTCATCCCCTGTTTGTGCCTCAGTGTCCTCATCTGAAAAACTGGGGAATGATACTTCATAGAGACGCTAAATTCATTCACATTGGTAAAGGGCTTTGAGAGCCTTGTATGAAAGAGGCTAGATGAAAATGCAGATTGCTGTAGTTATAATGTGTGTGGACCCAGATTAGCACACAGAACCTTAACCCCTCCAAGGCTGAGGATCAAGGCTCTCTCCCATGGAGGGAGAGCAGTTACAGAGCTGGGCACACCAGTTAGCTGGTCTCTGGGCTGGCAACAATGCCAGTGTTCATGAGGGGAAACAAACAGCTTCCTTGCATATGGGCCTAGATCCTTATTTGTAGAGGGTCCTTGATTAATCAGCCATTGGACATGACCAGTTGTGTCTCAGTCTTTGTGGAAATAGAGAGATTTTACTGATAGTTTATCTCAATCTGGCCAGAGTTTGGGGGGTTTGGATCAGGCATTCTGGTTTGGGCACAATGATTATTTATCAAAAGCCAATGGGAGTCAGCCATTTTGTAAATCCCACTATCTGCATCTTTAGGCACCTTTGTAAATCTGGCCCAAGGAGTGTTATACGGCACATGCAGGAGACATGGATCACGTACCAAGGAGCTTACAATTTAAAAAAATAGCCTTTTATTTGTTTCATATGCTGATAAATAGTGTAGGATGTGATTTAAAGTGGTACGTAATTCATTTTTTTCCACATACAAAGAGCTATCCTAGGGTTTTTTCAGTCCAAATGCCTTTTATGGTAAGGGAAATGACAAAAACAAGAAAGAACAGAAGTGAAGTGAAGTCTCCATACGAGAGCTGTCTGTCTGTCTCCCCTGTAACGGACTTCACAAAATGCATGCAGCCTGGCAGCCTTTTTAAAAACGTAAAAGCGCAGTGCATGTAGAACAGTCACAACAGTGCATCATTTCATACATTACAAAGATAATTATTTATTGCACTCCGCTCAGACAGGAGCCCCGTTGTGCTAGGTGTTCCACAAATGCATAGGAAGAGACAAACCCAGCCCCAAAGAGTTTGCCACCCAACCAGGCAAGACAAAGACTGGGAGAAGGGAAGTCTGATCTTCACTTTATAAATGGGCAACAGAGAAATAGAGACGTTAAGTGACTTGCCCAGGGACATACAAGAAGGAGTCTGTAGCAGAGGCAGGAACTGAATCCAGAGCTGTGGAGTCCCACTTTGATGCCTTAAAAACAAGACTATTCTTCAACCAAATTAAAACTCTGGGAATGTGGTGTCTTTATAGAATCCTTGGTGCCTCTGTCTGTCTGCTGAATCTATTTATATAGCACCCATCACCAGGGGGACTAGATTCCATTCTCCCCACCCCTTAACCTTGCCAGAGTTGATCCTGAATACTGCATTTCCATACTGGTTTCCATATGTGACAAGTGCACTTCCCCCCACCTTAAGGCAGACCTTCACTTTACATTACCCATGCCTCATGTATGATAAACACAGCCATCAGTTCTAGCTTAAAAAAATACAGAGGGTATCCAATTAGCATATATCACACTTAGCCATATTTTAAAGCTTCCCTTCCCCCTCCCCCACCCCCCAGTTCCATCAGATCTTATGCACTGTAACAACACAGGCCTGTGAGTCTGTCACCATCACATCCCGCAGGCTGCATACAATCGAGGCATCAAGTTTTTTAATTGAATGCATAATAAGGCCAGTGGCAGGTTTAATTAACAAAACTTGTCCTGTGTGTCCACCTGGAAGTGAAAATAAGTTTAATCAAGAGGAGTTGGCAAGCGCCACAGCTCTGCACTGATTTTGTTTTGTTTAAACCAGGCTTTGTACTCACTCAGTGGTTTTGGGTCCCGATTAATTGTCTTTTGCTTGAGCTTGATGAAATTGTTCCAACCTGCCTTGCACTAAGGACTACAAGTGATTTGAAAAATGCCTTGAAAGTTAGGATGAGTAAACTGCTTATGTTTCTAGGTATTTATGTAGCCCCATCGCTCTAGTCTCTGATACGTCCACACTGTAAAATACAAGTGTACTCTCATCTCGAGTTAGCTAACCCAAGTTAGCGATCCAACCTGCTTGGTTAAAATATCAGTGAAGACTTGGCAACTCTACTTTTTAACTTGAGCTACTAACCTGAGTTAAGCTTTAACTTGAGCTGCCAATGTGAGTTAAAAGCCAAGTTGCCATGCTGTTATTGCTATTGTAACCTGAATAAGCTTACCGCCATTAAGAACACACTCTTTTTTGCGGTGTAGGCGTTCCATGAGCGTGTACACTAGAAACAAGATGTGTTCTTAACTCATGTTAGCCTAACATGCGGTAACTAACATCAGGTAAAATCCTAATGAAGACAAGGCAGTTTGTACCTTTCATATGTTAGCAGGTTGAGATAAAGACTCCAAGAGGGCCTAGAGTTTAATTTGACATGCTAACACATGTTGACATTATTGTCTTCACTAGGCATTTCCTCCTGTTGTTTACCATGTGTTAGCTAGCATGACGTAAGAACACACCTTTTTTCCTAGGGAAGACAAGGGCTGAGTGTTCCAACAAGCATGAGGTTGGGCTCTATTGTTGTTATCCCCATATTGCACATGGAGAACTGAAGCACAGAAAGGGGGCTGTGACTTGCCCAAGGCCATACAGAGAATCTGTGGCAGAGCTTGGCAGTGAACCAGATCTCCTGAATTCTAGTGCAATGCGCTAACAAGCCTATCCTTTGTCCCTCTGTCCAATCGCTATTAACCTCCTCCCAAATTCCAATTTAACCTAAACTCAATCCTCCTGTGGATTTGTTAATGTTTGTACAACTTAATTAATTCCTGGGTTTTTAAGAGATGAGCCTTTTACCCTTTTTGTCAATTTTTTTAAAAAAATGAACCTCTTCTATAGTTGGTAGAAAAGCCGGATGGAAAATAAAATTAGTGAAAGCTCTGCCGATGTTTCTCTACATCCAAAAGCAAATTAGCGATGAAAATTTTTGTT
Organism: Chelydra serpentina; assembly: GCA_037349315.1. Lineage (NCBI taxonomy): Eukaryota > Metazoa > Chordata > Testudines > Chelydridae > Chelydra > Chelydra serpentina. The sequence goes on along the minus strand of JBAIAC010000037.1, from coordinate 7,866,190 downwards.
GGAACGGGAAAGGTTTCAACCAACTCTAGCTTAAAGAGGGGGTCTGAACCCAAAACTCAACCCAGTTACCACTGAACCATGGAGATGTTTGGACTGGGATCAGAACTTTGCTTCTGCTCCCTCTCTCTATAATAGGCTGACCCAAAACCTCAGAGCTGAAGGCTTCAGTGGGGTTTGTGGGTGCTCAGCGCTTCTCAGGATCTGGTTCTTAATTACCTAGTGACTGTAACAGAAGGACATTCCTTTCTCTGTGCACACAGATTCCAAGGCCAGAAGGGAACATTGTGGTCATCTAGTCTGACCTCCTGTATAACAAATATAGCCTTGAAGCTGAGAGAGGAAGGGTGGTCTTGTAATGGAGAAACTGGACTAGGAGACAGAAGATCTATGTTTCGTTCCTAGTTCTGCCCCAGATTTCTTGTGTGACCTTGAGCAAATCACGTCATCATTCCCCGCCTCGTTTTCCAAAGTGGATAATGCGAAATGTGTGTGAATTTAGAGTTAACCCTAATCCCAAGATTTGAAATGCCTTCCCCGAGCCAACTATTCTCTCTTCCTTCAAACCCATCCTCCAGACCCACTTTCTGCTGACGGCATGTATGATATCAGCCAAACAACGACGGGTAGATTGAGAAGCAGCTGAATTTGTAGACGTGGGGAGAGGCTGGCTGTGCTTGTGGCTAAGGCACTGCAGTGAGACTCAGGACAAGGTTCAATAGCTGCCTCTGCCCCATATTTCCTCTGTGATCTTGTGCAGTTCATTTAGACTGGCATTTTCAAAGCGACCTAAAAGGGTTGGGTGCCCAAATCCCATAGAACGTCAATGAGACCTGGGTGTTTAATTGCCGTGGGGGTCTTTGGGAAAATTCCAGCCTTAATCAATCTTTCCCCTCTGTAAAATGGGGACAAGAATAATTCTTTTCCCTACTTAGATTCTAGGCTTCTCAGACATGGACTCTGTCTTAAAGTATGCCTGCACTACAAACTGTGCTGCTCTAGCACCATAGTCTAGACAGCTCCTACACTGACAGAATGGGTTTTCCTGTCAAAGTAGTTAATCCACCTGTGAGAGGCAGTGGCCAGAATTCTTCCGTCGACCTATCTGTGTCCACAGTGGGGGTTAGATCGACCTAACTACTTCACACCAGGGTTTCAATTATTTCACAGCCCTAATTGATGTAGCTTTGTCAGCCTAAGTTTTAGGTGTACACCAGGCCTTACTATTGGTGTGTGTGCATGTACAGCACCAAGCACAATGGGGCTCTGATCTCAGTCGGGACCTCTAGGCACTACCCTAATAGTAGTAATTATTACTTAGCCCCATATATCAGAATCGTGCAGCTCTGAAAATCTTTATCAAGTTGACTTATAGCAAAGGATGTGGGTGTTGCATGGGGAGGTTGAATTCATTCAAGCCGTCAAAATACTCTTCCTTCTGTTCACCTAGTTAACATGCCCTCCTTTCCTTTTTGTCTGAGAAGGTGTTTGACATGGTGTTTTAGAACATGGCCTGTCTTCAAGACATTAGTGACAGCTGTTGTGGGAATATAGGAAGGAAATTATGATTCCTTAATGATAGCGTGTCACGGCATGTCTCTTCACTTTTATGTGTCTTTAGACATATGTTCCCGGTGCCAGTGTTTCTGTCACAGCACACATGCAATTAACCATATATTGATGATGACATATGTATACAGTGCATTAAAAATATTTTTTCTTTGAAAAAGGCATAGCCTACCTTTTAGTTTTTGTTAAAAGTCTGGAATTAGCAGAGGGGGTGCCCAGGTGGTAACCCTATCTCCTGTACTGTGGGAGAGCTTGAATCCAAATCTGGCTCTTGACATTGGGATCTTCCACTATCAGCGATGACTGAAATGCAAAATGTTCAGTTATGAATCAAGCATTTCGGAGATGGTGGCTTCTTGCCTAAAATCAGGTGCGGTGCCAGTTTAATATCCGATCTGACCTCTGCTGCTTTGTTCCTACAAATCCAGGAATGGTGTACAGCTTGAGAGCAAGACCGTTAACCAGACGAACTAGCAAAAGCACATCACCACGGTGAGTCATAGTTGTTCTCATACCTCCAGCCATCGCAGAATAGCTTGTCAAAAGACTGTTCTGAAAAGTGACCAAAAAGTCTGGCATCTGCTTTAAGTGACATAGTGGAATTATAAGGATGTTAATATTTCTTAATTCCCCCTATTGCATATCGGTGAAATTCATCCCATGCTGATGGCCAGCACAAGGCTTGTGCACCGCTTACATCTCACTTGATCCCTGTTTAGAGGGTTTAAATGATACATAGCCCACTCCCTGGAGGTGAATTTCATCCTATGTGAATTGCTGTATCTGCACAGAAGATTTGGATCCCTCCAGTAGGGTTACACTTACCGTTCTCATGCAGTGTCCACAAATCCCCAACTATTTGAAACAAAGCATGAATAACAATAACACAAAAGCGCCCCCGGTGCATCGATTATGTATGATGTGGAGCACCGGAGCTGCACCAACCGCAAACAAGACTCCCCAAAATAAAACCTACACATGAAGACAGACAATATTATATAGAATGTGTCCCGAAGGCTTCTAAGTGTAGCTGGCATTTTGGAAACCACTGCTGCGGTGACCGACTAAAAATTCTTGCATTTGCCTTGGGATTCCTTGCTGCAAGGAATGGTGAGTTGCAGTGCAGGTTAGCTTGATGGAAAATCATGGAGAATTTGCAAATGTCTCCCCAAAGGAAATTTCTCTTCTTGGTGCTCACCTCTGGTGGAAGGGAGTTGCTTGTAGGAGGAGAAGAAACAAGGAGGCTGAAGATCTTTAACTGTTTTAATACCTGATACCTATTACCACAGAAATACCCAGCAAGCTGACTTTCCACTCTCCTGCTCAGAGCACCGTACCTGGAAGGATTGTCTCTAGAGGGCTGCATCCATGGGCTTTCGTTAATATGCTGGGCTTTTTTTTTTCTAGTTGGGGTTGGTCCTGCTTTGAGCAGGGGGTTGGACTAGATGACCTCCTGAGGTCCCTTCCAACCCTGAGATTCTATGATTCTATGATTCTATGAATGACTCTGTAGTCTCAACTTCTTCCAGTGTACCTTCTTCTGAAGAGGGCATCTCTGGGAAATGATGCCATTTCTGTATGTAGATTTAACCTTGTGCAGCTGGGAAGAAACTCAGTGATCTCAATCTCTTAGAGTGACACATCTACAATACAATACTTATGGGGGGAGGGATAGCTCAGTGGTTTGAGCATTGGCCTGCTAAACCCAGGGTTGTGAGTTCAATCCTTGAGGGGGCCATTTAGGGATCTGGGGCAAAAATCTGTCAGGGGACAGTACTTGGTCCTGCTAGTGAAGGCAGGGGACTGGACTTGATGACCTTTCAGGTCATTCCAGTTCTAGGAGATTGGCATATATTTATTTATTTATACTCCATCAGGTGAAAGTCACTCCTTTGTAGGTGATCTGCATAAGAACCATGTACCATTTAAACCCTATTTTGTAGATATGAATGATGCTTAGGGGTTAATTTAATCTCTTAAGAGTAGGTTTTCTTTTGCGAATGATGTAGGGTGGGGAGACGGGAGAAGGAAAGGTTTGACTTTGGTTGCACTGTGATGAAATATACATGGGAGACCAGGTGGAGAGGCTCTATCTATAGGTATTTCTGCAGCACCTTCTGCCATATCACTTAAGCAGCGCTCTGCTTTGGAAATAAGAAACAAGACTCAGGTTCTTTCCTGTAGGTCACATCTGTGGAACAGCAGCCACAGGAGGTCACTATTGCACCGTGTATATGGCCGCAAAAAACACGTTGGCCTTGTAATACAACTTGACTCTGAAAAGAAGGTTAATCCCTCCAGGACAGTTCTGGACAGTTTGCCGCACCATTTTACCTGAAGGACATGGTTTGCTAAACGTGCTACAAACGATACATATTTGCCCAATGGAACCCAGAGCTCATAAGGCGGAGTAAATTCCTGGAGGCAGCTCAGATTGTCGCAGGAGTGCTGCAAATACGGGAAAATCAGTGCCGTCTGGCTTTCGTTAATATGCTGGGGTTTTTTTTTTCCTGGGGACACTGGCTGGCTCAGATATGAATCGGTAATGGGATATGAAGCCTTTTGTCTCTAGATCCCTGGGTTTGTAATTGGCCCAAGTTCACACTTAGAGCATCTGACAGCTGTTTGGTTTCATAGATGCAATGGTCTGGCAGACTCAATCCCGTTCTAGTCGACACCTGTGTCCCCATCCTCAAACGCACAGTCCCAGCACGGGTGGCCCGCTTCCTGGCAGCCTCACTGGAGAGGCCTCGGACTGAACCCTCCTCTCAGCCCCAAAAGGGGATTCCTGCTGGGCTGTGTTGAGGCCCCGTTGGGTATGTCTGCACTGCAGTGAGAGCTGACTACAACACATGTTGACCTAGCCACTCAAATGACCCAGGGCCCCAAGTGGACTTGTACAACCCACGCTGTCATCTGTGCTTCACTGCTGTTGTTACTCGAGCAAGCGAGATCCAAGCTAGCTCAGGGATGTCACACCTCTGACTGCGCCGTCGACTTACCCGTTGGTAGGGAGGTGTGGGTGAAACTGGCCTGGCTGCTGTTAGGGCTGTACCTGGATAGAGAGAGAATGTGATTCTCCAGGATGGCCAGGCCAATGCCTTTCCCCAGCACTCAGTGCACTGAAATATATTTGAAGTCCTACCCTATCACAGTGAGGCTAAGGACGTTTATTTTATGCATTCAGAGAATGTATAGGTATTGGGTAGGACCTTGGCAGAAGTGAATCCAATTCATCACCAGTCAGGCTCTAGGGCTATTGGGTGAGAGAAAGTTCACCCAGTTAGGGGCAGAGTAATCTTGTTTTTCTGCACCTCTCCAAACACATGCTCTACTCAATTCTAACCAAATATGTCAGGCCACAGCCCTTCTGAATCTTTTCCACAAACCGTGGCTTTAGTCTTTCCAGTCAATCTGTGCAGTTCTTCTTAACTGTATCAGGTGAACTTTTCATTAGATTCTTCCTCCTGACCTTTGTAATGCAAATCCCTGCTCTCAGTGTACCTTAACACCATCTTTAACGTTAGGCCACGAACGGTCTACCCTTCCTTCCAAGTTCTCTACTGAACCTCCTTAAAAATATAGGGCTCACTTACCTGGCTCATGCATAAGGTTGGGAGGAGGATGGGGAAGCACAGACAATTCATTCTCTCCTCCCACATATGTACAAAGGGTTCAGATACCATGGTGATGGGCACAGTATAAGAATCTGAAAGAATAGAATGGGGGCAGGGCATAGTTGTCCTTGCATTCCCCTGATTGCAAGTCTCGACTCCCCAGAAGAGGCATGGCTAAGTGTGGGATGTGACCCCAGCTCCTTCGGACTAGCTAGTGGAGTTCAGCCGACCCAGGGCGGGAGCACACTCTGTCCTTTCTTTAAGAGTGGTGCAGTGGCTAAGCTCCTTTGGAGCTGTGCCTCTACACTGCCACCAATTGTGGACTTTGTGGTAACCCACGGATCCCAGAAGTACTGAGCACCCACAACTCCCAAATGAAGTCAATGTGAGCTGGTAGGTCGTAAGCGCCTATGAAAATCTGACCCTAAATAGCATCCTTCAGAAGTAGATTAATACCTCCACTACACCTCACATTTGGCACGTAATGACTTTGCTGAAGTCAAGGCCTTAATGTTGGAACCCTACCTGTGTTGTGCATGTAGTTCTAATTGCTCGGTCTTCTAACACCTCCAGCATTTGGTCTTGGACACCTTAGCTGCTTCCAATGCATGGCTTTGTGATTCCTGAGGGAGGGGAGAAAGGGGATGTCTTCATCAGAGATTATAGCAGGACACTGGGAGTCTGAACTTTTGAGTTTTATTCCCAGCACTGTCTACTGAAGTTTTGATCTGGGTCTGACTTCCCTTAAAGTTTGTTTGGATCAGGCATTTTGGTTCAGGCCCTTGTCAGTACTTAGAACTCAGAGCAGGTGCCATCAGTGTGGTATGCGAAGCCCCCAGCTTGATCAAAAGGCTTTGTTGGAAATGTGGTTTTGGAGGGAAGAAACCTATGCACTGACCCCTTTCAGTATCATCTGATGCATGCACCATGATTAGAAAGAGCATGGGAGTTAAAAATAACCTGTGGAGGAGGCACTTTAATGAGCAATTATCATTCCATTCCATTGACTTCTGCAGCAAGAATCTCCATGTGTTTAGTCTTCTCGAAAGAACATGCCAGATGTTAGAGTGAGTGACTTGTTAAGTCCCTGAATACTGTTCTCATTGGTGCGCTGAACCATTGTTAGTTCTTTTTTATGACTATTAATATAATTGGACTCCGAACATTGTGACCTGATAATGCACAAGAATCTTGGCTGGCTTTCTGACGGGGGCCCAGTTTGTGAATAGAAGGTGTGGACAGTATGTGACAGAACAAAGAGATGTTTCTGCATGCAAAAGATCTCCTGTAACTTAATCTTAGATGGAATCATTTGGCTTCAGAAATTATGCCTCCTAGCAAAATCTGACTCTTGCATTTCAACATCCTGAACTGTAGTCTTCAAGGAAGCTTTTGTGCTCGCAGCCACTGTTATGCTCCCAAAAGAGAACGTTCTTCAGAAATGATTGACTACAAGGCCAATTCTACCTTCACAGCATTTTAATATGGAGAAAGCAACAAGTGAAGGAGGCTTCTTGTTACAAAATGACTGAGGCACATTGCCGTTCAGGCTTATACAGAGGAGCTGTAACCGGATTAAAAATATAAATCTGTGTATTGGGATTTTACATGCTATGGAACCCACCCTCTGTTTTCTAGGCAGATTGGCCAAACTCAATGAAGTGCATCATCGCTGGTTTAGCCTTGCCTTTGGTGTCCCTCAGTAGGTGCTCATTAAGATCAGGAAGCAGCGTGTTTGGAGGATAATAATTCTCGGACTTGAATCTTTGATCTGAAGAATCTGGGAAAGAAAAGGACAGAAATTGCAGCAGCCTGCATGGAGCAGCCTGATTAGCTACCCCAGGTTGATGAACTTTTCTGCCAGATGTATACAGAGCTTGAAAACAATGGAGAGTGCTGTCTTTGCAATCTTGTCTCTATACTACTATCATGTTTCATTACTGCCTCTGTTGCAGGCTTCAACCACTTCATATAAGCCTAGAGCTGAGCTGAAGCTTTTCCCCAAACCTAGTCTCAGCAGAATATACTTTGGGGTTAAAAATTAACATTTATTTGCTAACATTTCAAAATTTCACAAGTCTTTGAGCCTTATTGTTTACTCCAGGATGGACCTTTTGGGTCAGATTTTCATACTTGCCTTGAGTAGTACCTTACTCCATAAGAAGGAACTTTAAAGCTGTGGAGTAAAAGCTGACCATGTGATGCAGTGTTGGTCATACATTTCCGATTTTTGGAAGTACGATGAAAAGGTTAAATCAAAGCCCAGCATATGTAGTGGCAACCTGGGAGATACATTCTATGATAAGATCCCCTGGTGTCTTTAGAACCTCTGTGTGGCAGATTGGAAATTCTGTGACTAAGTAAATTCAGAATTGGATGGTTTTGCTGAATGAAATATGAAATAAGGTGGTGACTTTCAAAGCCATGTATGCGGTTTAGATACATATCTTCCATTAAAATTGATGAAAGCTGTATCTGAAGGCGGGTAAATATTCACAGGCAACTGCTGCATGGTGATACCATATTTTTCATAGACTCACCAGGTGGCTCAAGAAGAATAGGATGTGGAACCTTTCCACTAGAGCTGGTCAGAATTATCCCCCAAGGAAAATGTAAACTCCAAAATATTTAGTTTCCAAAATGCTGCTGTGGTGCCTCATGGGAGTTGTAGTTTAGGTGCCTCATGCTCCCATTCTCCTCTATAGACTGTACTCCCTGGTCAAATACATCCCACATGGTGCACCATGGTCTTCCCTCTTGGTGGGGGGAGATGGTGCTTCATGGGAGTCAAATGACTGCAGTGCATCATAGGAGATGTAGTCCAGGTGTGCGGGGGCATAGAGGAGAATGGGGACATGAAGAAACTGAACATCCAGGCGGCACTGCAGTGGTATATCTGAACTGAAATATTTCAGGTTTGGGGCATTCAGATTTTTTTACCAAAAAATAAAATAAAATTCTTTTCTATAGTGTACTTTTAACAAAACATCGTTTCATTGAGTCAAAAACCCAATTTTCCTCTGATAAAACAGTGTTGACAGAAAAATGTCATCCAGCCCTACATTCAACATACTCTAGGTTACTTGTTTGTATGACCCAGAATGATGGGAACCAGGAACACTACCATCTGTTTTCACATGTCCTATGTCAAATGAGTCTCTAGTCTATGGCTGTCTGCATAGAGGTGTCTGTCTTTGCAGAAACGCCGAAGGTTATATCAGACCCAGGTGTGAAAGTAACTTAAATGACTTAACGATACTCTGGAGTCCTGAGCAGGGGGCTGGGCCTCGACTGGAAGGGGCGTGGCCTCAGCCAGAAGGGGCGGGTCCTTTAGAGCCCCAGGCCCCGGCTGCGGTAGTGGTGGCTGGGAGCCCCTGGCCCTTTAAATCACCGCTGGAGCCCCACCGCTGCTACCCCAGGTCTCCGGCAGCAGGGCTCAGGCGGCGATTTAAGGGCCCAGGGCTCCCAGCCGCCGCTACTGCAGCGGAGCCCGGGGCCCTTTAAATTGCTGCCGGAGCCCCTGGGGTCCCGGCTGCCACCGCGACCCCCAGGGCTCCGGCATCTGGGCTCGGGCAGCGATTTAAAGGGCCCGGGGCTCCAGCCATTGCTGGGAGCCCCAGGCCCTTTAAATTGACACCTGGGGAAGCCAGTCCGGTATGCACCAGCTTACTTTCACCTCTGATCAGACCAGAGAATACAACTACCCTCTATCCTTCAGAGCTTCTTCTTTCAGGCTGAGGCATGAGGTATGTTGACGGGGAAGCTGACAGTGTCTCTAGATATTGTGCCTATTCTGAAGTCTTTCAGTCTTCAGAGGCTGCTGATGCGACACCTTTTAGACATAAATTAGACATGGTGTGAAATATGTTGAACATGAAGAATCAAATAATCAATGACACTTGGGATTTTTGTCAGAGGTGCTGCATTAGGTGCTTTCAACTTTGTCCTTGTTTTTTATTCTTCTGTTGGAAAAGCCGTTCCTAGAATATCCGCTATTGTTGCTAGAAAAAGTGGCTTCCTGTGATATGAAGTAATTTTTGAAATAGGAAACATATGGCTGATCCCCTAAAACAAAGCAATATTCAGGTGCTGATGGGTTACATCTCCAGTCACGTTACAGGAAGTTCTGTGTGTGTGTGTGTGTGTGTGTGTGTGTGTGTGTGTGTGTACATGCACTGGAAACCTTGCTGCAGAGGCTTTAGCACTAATGTCTGGGGGGAAACTGAATATTATTTAAGCATAGAAATATATTTACACTTTTAACTGTATTAAAATCCTCTGCTGTTACTACTTTAAACAAACCCCACTCTGAATTACTTATAATGAATTAGTAATACTAAGCTACATCCACTACTAGTGTAAATCAGTGTAGCTCCATTGACTCTAATATGCATCCAAGTTAAAATGATCTAAGAACACACACAATGATTTTGTGTTGGGATGGGACATCAGGAGAACTGGGTTCTGTTCCTATCGCTGACCCTGGCTCACTGTGGAGTTGTATGCAAGTGACGTCACCTTTCGGTGCCAAATTTTCCCTCTTCTGTAAACTGGGAATGTTACCACCATCATCATCGTGGAAAATCCGAAAGGGACATAGCCTGCTTGCAGATCAGACGCCATTCAGATCAGTCTGTAGCTAGGTCCTTAACACAGTCTGGCTGGTCGTTCAGTCTTCATCCATCCCTGGCTTATTGTGACACCAAAGGCATTGGCACCCAGGTGGTTGCCAGTTGGGTAGTGACTGGCATTCCTTGGTAAATGCTTTTAGAAATTCATTGGTTTTCCATCCTGGAACTAGAAAACCACCAAAGCTCCTTAAATGCCCAGGTTTCCTGTCTATCACATGGGTGTTCTTGGGTGGGTCTAAAAAAGCAAAGGGAAAGTTGCTGTAGTGGTGGCTAATGGGATTGGTGGGGTGTCTTCTCCTCTCCCAAACTTGCTGGAAGATGGAAAAGCCTCCGGTGACTGTTGTCATCAAATGTTGGGCTGCGTGTGTGTTCTCTGTATGCTGTCCGAGCTCTGCGCAGGTAGCTGGCACAGCAGATCTCTAGCAAACTGCCCTATAAATCGAAGGCTCCCGGCCAGGTTTATTGTCAACAAAGCACATTCCTAGCTCCCCGGATCGATGTCTACAGTTACACTGCACATGTAGGCCTGTCACAATGGATGCAGCTCAGTGAATGGCAGGACTTTCCATTCCCCCCTAGGCTGGCCAAAGACACTCCCTCTGAGACTCCATTTTATACACCGGTACAAACAAGCTACGTATTGTTCCTCTGACATAGTCAGTTATTGCCCCCTGATGTGGGTTATCATCACCCATTACCTTATACATGTTGGTTCAATCAGAACATCTCTATCCATTATGCTGTCATCCTGACCGTATCTTTGAGAGGTCAGTGTGTTCCTGTTATATTTTGTCGGGGGCGTGGAGGGGTGTTTGTACTGTACTTGGCATTGGGGTGTTCTGGTACCATCCTTCTGGAATGTGTTTGAGTGAGTGTCCTGTGCCTAGCCTTTCTTAGGAATGTGTGGGGTTTTTTGTAATACCAGCCCTGTTCATGCCAGGCTCTGAGAGTGTGTACACCTGACTCTTGCTCTCAGCCTGTCTCTTGCTGACTTTGCTTTATGTTAGCAAAGATTTGACCACTAGTTTAGCCCAGGCCTCTGATATAAGGGCTTATGTCTTAGGCTCTCTTCCTACTACATTCCCCCATTTTTTGTCTTTTTATGGGAAGGATGTTTATCCATCATCCCAGAAAAGCATAATGCATGGACTGAAGATGATCCACTGGGCTAAACATTGTTATGTGGTTACCTTACTTTACCATCCACACATTCATGCCCCTTCGGTCCCTTAGTCTGCATATTCCCTCGTACGACTGATGGACAGATTTTATTTTCCAATTGATTTTAGTCCCTTATGGTGGGCCTAAGAATGTTAAGCCCGGGACTTTGATTGAGGAATGTAGTTTTATGACTGAGCCTTAGAGGCACTCTTCAA